>OX104127.1:157030998-159579748 GCA_944470555.2 Heterobilharzia americana | reverse complement strand
CTTAAGATGCTTCAGTGACCTCAAAAGCTCACATATTATTAAATCGTTTACTAGCAAATGCATTAATCCATGTTACTAATCTGCTGTACAATTAAGAGGTCAGTAGTAGCATCAGTGACTATAATACTGGCTTATTCAGAATGGAATCTAAGGCAGGACATCAATTCCATTCAGGTTGTAAATACTCCCAATTGACGAGTACCAATAAGTAAGTTAGCGGTTTAACGGTAGTCGTTTGTTGAGAAAAGATGATTCAGTGAAGAAAAGTTTCTTTCTCAACAATATCACTTCCTGATACTCTACAATAATCGTATTTATATACATATCAATAACGGTCTATAACAGTCTATTAGTAAACAATAGGGTATAATTCTATCATTAAGCCACCTAGTGAGTTATAAAAGATGAACTAAAATCAAGATTGGAAAGTACTTGCGTAATACTCTTCTCTACAGTGCAAATAACGAGGAAGTCGAGGAGTTTGACAAGATGAAAAGTGTTGGTAGATGAGAAGAAATGCAAACATTCAATGTTCACTTGATAGTTGGATGGATAGATAGATGTAAAGAAGGTGAAGAATGAGACAAGCATCATAATGAAGGTGATAATAATAAACTAGGTAATTATGAATGAAATCGAAGGAAGATTATGAAAGTGTTTAGACTATGGTAAGATAAGAGATTGAACATACTCCTTTTGCACGCAGAGATGAGGTTCCGCTTTATGAAACCTATATAACTAGCTCCACCTTAATGTATATCTACAAATTTAGTTCGTCCTATGGAGCACAAAGTGCACACTCTCCAAACGTATCTCTAACCCCTGTCCTGTATGATGGTCATTGTGAGAATGTAAATCAGTTCACACTTCAATTGTTGAACATTTAATCAACTCTCGACATATACCACTCCATCAGATTCCTTCTTCAGTGTCATTTATCGTGTCAGATGAAATAGTTGAAAAAGAGTACACATTCGACAGTTGTACACACTACATGCACTAGCAATTCATCAATCGGAACCTCATCTCTGCGTGCAAAAGGAGTATGTTCAATCTCTTATCTTATCATAGTCTAAACACTTTCATAATCTTCCTTCGATTTCATTCATAATTACCTCGTTTATTATTATCACCTTCATTATGATGCTTGTCTCATTCTTCACCTTCTTTACATCTATCTATCTATCCAACTATCAAGTGAACATTGAATATTCACATTTCTTCTCATCTACCAACACTTTTCATCTTGTCAAACTCCTCGACTTCCTCGTTATTTGCACTATGGAGAAGAGTATTACGCAAGTACTCTCCAATCTTGATTTCAGTTCATCTTTTATAACTCACTAGGTGGCTTAATGATGGAATTATATCCTATTGTTTACTAATAGACTGTTATAGACCGTTATTGATATGTATATAAATACGATTATTGTAGAGTATTAGAAAGTGATATTGTTGAGAAAGAAACGTTTCTTCACTAGGTTCTTTCTTTTTCGCTTTGAATCAATGGGCATGTTTTGTCATCCAATATACTAGTTAAAAATTACACGAATATTGAAATTAGGTATATATAAACTTATCTATACACCTAAATATTGTTTCTGCAGTGTACACAGATGATACATGCTTGTGCGCACACTCATATATGCAAAGATTAACGGTTCACATTAACATAATATCAACATCTACGTTTATACAAGAGAAAAATAATGGACAATCAACAATGAGTTAATTATCATAACCTACTGATTGAGATCGACACATTTTGTTTATAAAAAGTGATTCTTATACACACTTCAATATGTTTATTAATTATTCTGTGGATGTACTAAAGGTCCAAAGAAATTTAGTTAGGCATGATACACTATATGATGAAGATGAAATCAGATTCATTTGTGTATTAGTCTTTTTCGAAATAGGCATTACTGAATATGTACAGATTTGCTTATCCATCAGCGAACAGATAACTACATTCAGCATATGATATGTGTATGTAAAGGTGAGAAATATATGAATTCGTCTAAGCATTTGATAGGTTTCATGATTATTATTATTTGTCTTTTGGGTTCCTAGTGGAACATTTGGCTTCAGTAGCACCGAATCATTTCACTCTCTTCTATCCGGTCTTCTTTTTTAACCTAGCTACACCACTGCCCATATGCTTTCATTTCTTCCTCACATCATCTCCTCTATGTCACACTCACACGCCCAACTAGTCGTTTCTCACTTTTGTTCCACTCAACGACCTCGCCTGGCGCATGATGTCCCCAAACGGTCTTCTCGGTGCATGCCCAATCCATCTCCATCTCCACTTTCTCCTGCATATTTGTTGAGCGATAGGTTCTTGGTTAGTTTGTTGCCATGCCACACTACCTTGTTGCTTATTCTTTCTGGGCTTTTGATCTGATATTCATTATGCTGTTAGTGTGGGCGGTAGCTGTTCATGTATGTTTGGGGTTTGTTGGAAATGCATTTCATAACGTGCTATCACATAGAACGACTGACTTGACTGACATTAGTGTTGAAAATCCGAATGTTGTTCACACTTTATGCTGAGTGCAGTGTAGTGGAGTGGAGTAGATCTCAACACTGATTTTGGGTTAATGAGGGCTTATCTTGCTTTTTCGAATTGTATCCTGAATCTATTTACCTTTTTTTTCGGATTAAGGGATTAGTAAAATGTGACAGAGAATCGCAACAGTTGTAGGGAAGAATTATAATAGTCTGCCTTGGTCACATACTTGTCAGGCTGATTCACTAACGATTTTTTTTGTCTATTTCACCAATAAATCTCATTACAATGTTTATACTAATAGGATTATAGTGAAAACATATTTCGATTGTAATAAGCAATTTTCAGAGAACTTTTCAGACGTCGTTGTAAGGAGAAAGAAACCTATAGGACACAATACCAATCTTAATAAATATATATCTACTTCTGGGTTCGGTACTTAATTTTTTGGATGATAAAATACTTTCGATTTATTTCGATCCATTCAATAGTGACAATACTCGTAACGAATAGTTGCTATGCGAATACACTTCATATATCTGATGATTAGTAAGTTCCTCTTACACTTCTTAGTTCCCACACCTTCAATCTCTTTCTAGAAAGTGTATCTTGAATGATTCTTGAAGTATAGTGTATTCGATTACATTGGAAACATTTTCTCTTTGAAGTAGATAGTTATGCGTACATCGAATTGATTCCAGCCTATGACATATGTTCAGTGTTTTGGTATAATACTACAGTTTTCAGTGTAGAAATCAGTCATTCTTGCCTAAATTGAATAAATTTACCTAAACATATTCTATACAACCGTAGAGAGAGAGAGAGAGAGAGAAGAGAAAAACTTTACTGAAAACCATATTCATATAGTTACTTATAGACTACTTAACCATCTGTATGCCATGTGAGTAATTTAGTAGCTAGTGAAATAACCAAATAGATTTCTTTATCAAATGGAAGAAATTAATTTTCTAACTGAAATAGAGAAGTCTTATTAGTTGTTTCCTCAGTAGGTAGGATAACATTTTGACTTGTTTAGTAGTAGAGTGACTTTAAAGGTGACTCTGGCGACTGCTGAAACAATCAATCAGATTTCAGCATTTCGTCTACGATGATAGTATTTCAAAAGATGAAAATGCTTAATTGGTTATCTTAGCAGTTGTCAGGGTGATCTTTAAAGTCATCTGGTTTATCAAATTTTAATTTCGGGTTTCACGGCGAACATGTTTACCATTCAGCTTCTTGATCAAAGTCCAATGGCCCAGAGTTTCCTGCTTCTGTCAATTTGCTATATAATGCAACTATCCACCAAGATCTTCATTTGGCATCTGTTTCACTTCCAATTAGTTGAACCCAATGATTCAAACTTCGGGATATCGATCTGCAAGTATTTTGTTATGAAACCTAAAAGTCCTGATTTTGACCATTGATAAGGTCATAGGTGTATACTGGTAAGGAGTCCTTTATTAAAACGAAGCAGGTGTCCAGTACACCCAGTTTTTCAATGATTTTCCAAATGATGTTAATCTATGATGAATACTATCTTAAGAACAAAGTCTCCATTAACCTCGAAATACATTATTTATATTATTTGTTTGTTGGATTGAGGCAATCGATAGGAAGTTCTACTTGATCTAGTCTTCGTGTTTTTTTTTGTCCACTTGTCAGCAACGCGTATCTGCACTCTTAACTGAGCTTATGCTCCGTATAAGGTTTGAACCCGCATTACTCAATACTTCAGTCGGAGATGTTACCAATGAACTATTCTTGTCGTGACTGACCTTCTGGATGAGTAGAGGAGGTACATTGATTGGTCACTAGGAAGCAATCAGTCTCATGTTGTGTAGTCCTGATTGCTTATCAAATTCAACTGGTCACTTTGCAATGTAGCCACCAGATAAGGAGACTCACTATTGAGATGCTTTAAGATAGATGTTAACTGGCTATAGGATATTACTTGAAATGATGGATATAATTCAATATAATTTGACCCTCCAGTAATCAATCAGTGTTTATTCTTACTTTTATTGTCTTAAGCAGAGGATTCCTGATGACTATGTATTCAACAGACTGATTGCGTAAATACTGTTGAAAAAGTACATTGTGTTAACCAACTTTACTTAACACATTAAAATCGCGTCTATTTACTATGAAGAGTATATAAATCACTATGAGGAAATATTTTTATGTAGTTCCAGAGTGATTATCGAATCTAGGGTAAATTACACAACTACTTGTCTCACTTTAAAAAAAATATAGTTCAACTCCTTTTTCATCCTTTGATTTGATTGGCAGTAATATTTTCCTTATATCTGGAATCGGTGTTGAAACTGCAGTGTTTAGTCAATAATTTAATAATTCCCATTGTAACATTAAGAACAAGATATTCAGCGAAGAGACTCTTTTCAACGAATTTATTTCAAGTTATACAATCGTATATATATGGTATTTGGAAAAAAATTATATCCTGTGAGGAAAACTAAACACTATATGGTGATGACATAGGCATTTATTATTATAATAACAATTGAAGTGGGAATGATAACAAATAGATTATGTAATATATGGAATGGTGCATAGAGAGGATAAAACCGAGATGGGGTGAAAAAATTGTTGAAAATGGTAAATCAATTAAGTATTATGTAATGGCATTAGACAAATTGGACAAGATGTAGTCAATGTTTTCTAAAAGATTAAGACAATTTAAGTGGAACAACACCGGAAACTAGTTGAAGTGAAGGCGATTATAATAACAATAATAGTGATAAAAATATGCGGGAAAGAAACACTAAACCAGTCATCCACTCAGTCTCAAAGAAAAGATCGTTTATGAGCCTAGAGTTTAAAGGAGACCTAGCATCGGATTCACTGAAGGATCGTCTTACCAGATCAATCAATAGGACTTTCTTCGCAGCAAGACTTCAGTTGACTTTTACCAGCCGCAAGCTATTCTCCAACTGCGTTAAAGACAAGCTTCCTTGTTTGGCCGCCTCTATGTGCATCTACCAGTTCACCTGCTCTTGTGGAGCAAGGTACATCGGCCGTAGCCAGAGAATGCTTTGTACACGTATACAAGAACATGTTCCTGCTTGGTTTTATAAAGGTGAAAGAAAGTCTGTTAGAAGTTCGATTCTAGAACATTTGATTGACTCCCATCACACAACAAATCCAGACAATGACTTTGAAATTATTTATCAAATTCGCCCAAACCTCCCACGTTCTCTTCTTTTTCAACTCCTTAAAACAGTGGAGGCTTTAGCTATTCATGAACTAAGACCTGATCTATGTGTACAAAAGAAGTATGTGCAGTCACTGTCTTTATCATGGCCATAACATTTTCCCACCCCATTAGCTCCCCCTCCCACTTTGTTAATTTAACCTTTGTATCCTTCCTTTATCACTATTATTGTTATTATAATCGCCTTCACTTCAACTAGTTTCCGGTGTTGTTCCACTTAAATTGTCTTAATCCTTTTAGAAAACATTGACTACATCTTGTCCAATTTGTCTAATGCCATTACATAATACTTAATTGATTTACCATTTTCAACAATTTTTTCACCCCCTTCTGAGTTACATACTCTCTATGTACCATTCCATATATTACATAATCTATTTGTTATCATTCGCACTTCAGTTGTTATTATAATCATAAATGCCTATGTCATCACCCGCTCTATTATTATTATCATCACCATATAGTGTTTAGTTTTCCTCACAGGATATAATTTAGTCAATAAAACAATTCCACCCATTGAACACAATTCAATGTCTTGGTTGTATTGTATTCTCTGAACTGGGTTGTTTAAATCGTGAAGCTTTCATCACCTTTCTAGACAGCGACATCATCAGCACTAACTTCGGTATGAAGTGAGTTGTCAATATCGCTCTGTGAGTGATTTAGTAGCTTGCCTTGACGAACTGGTTTGTGATTGCTTGTTTCCTTCTATTGTTGTGTCACTGACTGACTGTATAGACTTTTCTGTTGGCTGTTCCTCTGCTTGACCTCTTACTTTTCTGTCATTTATTGGTTGATGGATTGGGTCTATGTCTACACATCTATTGATTGCTGACTGATCTGAATGCCAAGCATTTATGAATTCTCTAATATTCTTTGCGTTTCCTCTCTCCGTCTATCATTTCTACATTGTCAAAATTGAATTCATGTCCATAATTATTCACATGCATTGAAATGAGTGACAAAATGTCGTGACGTTTAATAGCCAATTGGTGCTCATGTGTAGACGAAGGCGACAAGGTCAGCCGCCTTGTCCAATCTAGAGCTGACTACGGTTATTGCACTTGATTTTGTAAATGACATTCGGTTTGTCTTCTTTGCTTGTTGCATCCTTTGGTCTGCATCATGGTGTTCGCAGGGAATTTGTTGGTTTATCAGCCACAGCAATTCCAAGTTGTGATTTATGATACATTCTTTATGTATGGTAGGACGGTGAGTTTGTTGATTTCTGTCAATGACTTTGTAGTTGATGATGTACGGGATAGGCATTTTCTGATAACGTTTCGTGGGTAGCCGTTCTTTTTTAGGATGGACATCGAGAAATTTTCTTCGTTTCCCCGTGAAGTGGTTGTACTGCAGTGTGTTCTCGCTGCTTTGAATAGAATCTGCACGCAACTGATTTTGTGTGTCGTTGGGTTATTGCTATTGTAGTTGAGGATTTGGTCAGTGTGAGTTGGCTTCCTGTACACTTGGGTTTCCAGCTTTCCGGCATTTGTTCTACTGACTAAAACATTCAGGAATGGTAGTTGGTTGTTTGACTCTTTCTCCATTGTGAATTTGATGTCATTGAAAACGTTGTTGATCAAACTGTAGGTGTTTTCTATATCATGACAAAAGTGTCGTCTACATAACGAATCTAAATTTTTGGTTTGATCATAGGTAGAATAATGGCATTAGCTATACATGAACAAAAACCGAAACTTTGCATTCAAAAACGTTTTGTGAAACAACTTTCTCTACCTTGACCTTGACAATTCATCTTGTTGATTTTGTCAATTTCACTTCACTTTGGTATACTTCTCTTCTATTATCACCATTATCACCATTTTTCTACTTCATTGACAATATTTGACCCATATTTCACTGTTTAATATCAATTCATTTCCTTATTCATTAACCTGCTCTACATGTTTCACCTTAATTATCACCGTTTTACAATACTTTGACAACACTTGTCTCTTATCTCACCACTTGTTATCAATTCCTTTCTTTGTCAATGACCCATTTTCTATCTATTCCACTTGAACAAATATCACCACCTACACCTACTGTATATTTTGCATATTGACTGAGCAAGTCTCTTTTTAGTGGAATTATCTGTCACTTTACTGAGTATAAATATGACTACTGTACAGCTTGATAATGAAGTTGTTGGAAAGAAATCGTTCTTCTTCGTTGATACATGTCTTGTCCTTGTAAATTCATTATTTATCATCGAGGATCAGAAAAATGTAAACAAGCAAATACAGTTGATGATGAATTGAAAAGACTCCAATAGATGCCTTCAGAGAATTGATATCAGTCAAGATTTATTGATAAGAAACTTGAAAAGTAAGCAATAAACAGAGCAGACCGATAAAATGTTGACGTCGGGATTTTCACTGTCACCAAAACCCTAAGGAATCGATTATCCGAATCACTGAAAAGATCATTTATTTGCTGTCAAACTACAAATCACCATTTCTGTTCGACAACTAATTCCTGAGTTTGCTAAGGACAAGCTACTGCTTATATCCAATTCAATTCACTTGTTCATATGAAAAGAGTTACATTGGCCGCATACATCAAGCACTTTCTATATGTAGATTTGAGCATTACTCTATATTGGCTGTAGAAAGGATTGTATCAATCAATCAACAGTCGGATTCTTGATCAGTTAGAATATTCTGGTCACTTAGAGCTTTAATTGATGTAGGATTTCACAAACTGTTCATGGTGGGGCTAGTGATAATTTGTTAGTTCACAGAGAAGCATGTTCAGCCCCTTTACTCTTATCTGTAATGTATTACTACATAATTTCTGTCTCTATTTGACCCTATCGACTAACAATACTCTATTTTTTTTTTTTGAATAATAATTGAAGACGATTAAAAGAGAATCTTTTTTATTGATTAACTTTTTCTTCTCTGTTTTATTTACTTTTCCCTTCTGAAGAATGTAATCTATCAATCTCAAGCGATCTAAGTAACAAAAGTTTAATGACTGAGAAAAAGGTTACAAAATTAAGCAATACAATACCTATTCAATTATCAGATGAATGGTCAAAACGTCTTGAATTATCCCGTCGGCGAATAGCTCAATTGCAATTAGTCAGTGAGCAGTTTGATTCAATATATGAAGAATGGAAATCTGTTGATTTACGTCAATTCTTATCAAAACTTCATAGTGATCTACCTAATGTTTTACACAATATCAACTTAGATGGATTCATAAACTGTAATGAGATAGCCTTACATAATCCATTCATTATGAATAAGGATGATAATCAATTAGATGATATTATGGTAAGTTGAGAATTGAATTCCGCTGTTTTTTTTATTTATCTTAAAGTAGATAGTATTAGAAGTAGTATTCATCATGGATTGATATTAGTTGGGGAACCATAGAAAATCTAGGAGCACTGGATAGCTGTTTCGTACCAGTATGGGACTCCTCAACAGTATTAATTTGAAAATCTACTCAAACGTCATTCTATCATCTATATTCTAATAATTTCTTTCATTATTGTATACAGTAGGTGTTGTGAATGTTATATTCCTAAAAATGAACCTTTCATGTTAAAATTTTATAAATTTATCTTATAGGAAGTTTGAATTAGCTTTTTCGCGCCTTTTTCCGCTTCATATGTATCATTCAATTTTACCACTTTTAACAACGATGTATTCCTTTTGCTTTATCTCCCATTTCTAATATACTTTTTCTATCGATTCACTACCAAAAGGTGCATACATTGCACATAAACTCGAGAGTTGTGTCTCTGAGTTGTTATATTTATACTTTCGATTGGAGTAAACTCTCTTCGACTTAATATTGTAGTGTATCAGTTGGTTGGAGGCAATCGGCAGGAAGCCCTGCTCGACCTAGGTTTCGTGATTTTTGGCACTCGTCAGCACGGCGTATCTGCAACCTCGATGGAACTGATGTCCCGCCTGAGATTCGAACCAGCATCATCTAATGTTGTAGTCAGCGAATTTACCACTGAGTGATTGATCTCCTGTAGGATCTCAGGTGGGACATCAGTTCCGTCGACGTTGCAGAATACGCCTTGCTGGCGAGTGCCAAAAAGTATGAAACCTAGGTCGAGCAGGGCTTCCTGCCGATTGCCTCCAACTAACTAACATCTACTAATGTGCACCGTGTTACTGAGCTTCCTAGCTTGGTTGTCACATTGCAAATATGATCGATAGAATTTGGTCTACACTTAGGACTAGACAACCTGAAATTGGTTGAATTCCCGTGACTAATCAATATATGTTTTGTGTCAGTTAAGCTTAATTGTCTTGTGTTGTATCGTTCATCTAGTAACTAAATTACGCCTCCGCAACTTATCATATTATAGGTAGTAAAATAATCTTATTTCACCATGTATTCTAAAGTAAGCAATATTAATCTCACTCACAGGAATTTCGATAAAAATCATACTGCTTTCTTAATTCATATTTGTGTCATTTATTCTAGTAATCCAGAAAAATTCAGTTTTTAACTGTCAGTATTATCTTTGACAATTGAAACATTGAATTTTGAAGTGAAATCAATCTTAGAATAGTAGTAGTAGTAGTTTATAGTAAGCTTGTGTTTGACAATGAGAATCAACTTCTATCAGTCATATTTATACAACATGACAAAAATATCATAGTGTCCGTAAAGCATCATTTGTACCCTTGAATTTTTAATAACTAACCATCAATAAATGCATGGAACTATGTTACAAGAGTATATAATTCTAAATTTGTATAAATCTATTCCCTTATTCTATTCTTAATTCAATAGGAAATATTTTAGTGAATAATCTGAAAACTTGTTATTTTGGTTTCAATGAAAAGTAAATCAGTAAAATGTAAGTAGATGGGTATGACTGAATTAGTAGTTGGTACTTATACTTAAACGTTACACGTTATACTATGAACAATAAGTTAGAATTCAAGTGTTTTCTTCTGACAGTTTGCATGCAACTGTAAGTATCACAGTGGCTTTTCAGAGGTCTCAACTGGTATACCGATATGGAGTTGTATTTATTTTGATGATCACTAGTGGAATGCATGACACACATTACGTTTTGTCTCCAACACAATGAGTGTTATTCTCACTGAGACTGAAATGCAGTATCCATCTATTGATCTTAAAAGATATGTCATCCAAGATGTCTGTAATAATAATATTCTATTGTCCAATTCAATTGATTTTATTGATGCCAAACGCACTTTGTCGATTTTGAGAAGACCTTAGATAGCGTTGAACGAGAAGTGATTCAGTAGGCCACTGCTTCAATACTACGATTTTAGTACCACAAACCTTTATCAACATCATTCAACAGCAACTATATGCTGTATGAGGCTACATGCCAAGTGATTCACAATGGAAAACTCAGTGGCGCCTTTGAAGTGAAGTGAAGACAGAAGTAAGACAAGGCTACCTACTATCACCGATCATCTTCATGATTGTAGTGGACTGGACTGAACTAGATCGTGCAAG
The DNA here is from genome assembly GCA_944470555.2 of Heterobilharzia americana. Taxonomy (NCBI): domain Eukaryota; kingdom Metazoa; phylum Platyhelminthes; class Trematoda; order Strigeidida; family Schistosomatidae; genus Heterobilharzia; species Heterobilharzia americana. The sequence continues at coordinate 159,568,529 of OX104127.1, read as the reverse complement.
AAACTGTGAGAAGACAGGCATACGTTGTTGGACCGATGTAAAGACCCTACAGGATTTGGATTTCACCAATGATGATTTATGTCTCACGTCCTCTTGTACAGACTCGAAGATCTACAGGCAGAGAGTAACAAGTTGGCAGAGGAGGTGAGGCTAGGCAGAGAAGATAGTATTTCCTTCAGGTGAACGTAGAGAAGACAGAGGTGATGAAGATACCTAACCAACGACACCAACAACAAGCACCAATCACCATGAACAGGAGAGATCTAAACGAAGCTGTCTCTTTCACCTTCCTACCCACCCACCTACCTACCTACCTACCTACCTACCTACCTACCTACCTACCTACTTACCTAGGCAGCATCGTCTCAACCACAGGCGTGGGCACAGATAAGAATGTCAAAGCCAGGATCAGGAAGACAGCAAGACAGGTCTTCATTATTCTGAAATCAGTGTAAAGACCTACGGCACTGCACTCAGCCTAAAGCGTGAAGAAGATGCGGATTTTCAACACTAAGTCATTCAAGTGAGTCAGTGCTTCTATGTGATGGTTGAGAGACTTAGTGAGTTACGAAAAGCATTCCCAACAAATTTCAGACATACACGAACAGCTGCCACCTACACTCACTCGATACCCAAGATCAGATCAGAATTCCAGAAAGAATAAGCAACAAGGTAGTGTGGCATGGCAACAAACTAACCAAGAACCTATCGCCCAACAAATATGCAGGAGAAAGTAGAGATGGGGATGGATTGGGCATACACTGAGAAGACCGTTTGGGAACATCATGTGCCAGGCAAGGTCGTTGAGTGGAACAAAAGTGGGAAACGACGAGTTGGATGTCCGAGAATGACATGGAGGAGATGATGTGAGGAAGAAATGAAAGCTTATGGACAGTGGTGTAGCTAGGTTAAAAACAAGACCGGATAGAAGAGAGTGAAATGATTCGGTGCTACTGAATCCTTATGTTGCTTTAGGAATCCAAAGGATAAATAATAGTAATAATGTATGAAATAAGTCATACACTTTTTGTGAATCACAACACATGATAACCATGTATAAATACACACAAAACTACAATCATATATACTGAAAACTAGTCAGCATCACTCTATGTCGTATTGCCTATGGGTGTTAGGGGAAAACAAGACAAACCGTATGACTAAACCTCAAGAAAATTATGAATATAAGATGTTGCAATTAAATGCGTAGCTAATCATATACAGAGTCAGTGTTATAGGTAATTAAGATCATATGATTAGAAAATTTAGTATAATTCACTTATAACCACCAAAACACTTGAGTTTCATCAATATTCGCAACATCTGTTTGTTGTCATGTTATGTTGAAATATGTTTCGCAGCGTAAATCACTCTACACTTGTTCAACTCGTCTGTGATAGATATCTTAATGATATTTCTCATGTAGAATATTTGACATGAATATTAAATAAAGTAGTGCTTTTTCGACTTACTCAACTGCCGATGTTCACTGTCTATTTCACAGCCTCCCATGTACCATGTTGACGACTCAAAATCTATGCAGTTAAATGTAAGTAGAAGTTGTTGAAAAAATGTATCTTTCATGAATTTCGAAGTTTTATTACTATTATTATTGTATTTTTGAGATGAATGGGGATTTTTAATTTAGAAGTAGTATTTATCATGGACTGACATCAGTTGGGGGGAACCATTGAAAATCTGGCAGCACTGGACAGCTGTTTCGTCTTAGTGTTGGACTCCTCAGCAGTACACACACACCCACGACCCGGCTAGGGGTCGAACTCGGGACCTTCACGTTTCACGATGAACGCGTTAACCATTCAGCCACTGGGTTGGTTTCCAGTGGTTCACAATTTCCAACTTCTGTCAATTCACGACATAGCGTTCGCGTTCACCGTGAAACCTGAAGGTCCCGGGTTCGACCCCTAGCCGGGCCGTGGATGCGTACTGCTGAGGAGCCCCATACCAAGACGAAACAGCTGTCCAGTGCTCCCAGATTTTCAATGGTTCCCTAACTAATGCCAGTCCATGATGAATAGTACGTTTATATTATTATTATTATTATTAAGGTATTGAGACTCGTTGAAGAACCATTAAGAAATTGACGCTACTATACAGCTGTTTTGTCCCAGTGTGGAAATCTTTCACAGTACTCACCCATGACTCTATCCTGACAGGGATCGAATTCAGGTCTCACGGCGAATGCGTTTTGACATTCAGTCATTAGAACAGAGTTCAAATGTCTACAGTCCCCTACTTCCTCCTTATAACTATTCGCAATATAGCGTGATTATTCATCAAGATCTTCAGTTGGAATCTACTTCACTTCTAATAGATTGACCCCATAGATCTAGGCTTGTCATTAGAACTTCAAGGTTAAGTAAACACTTTGATGCATTTCCTTAATGAGCACTATACAGTAATGTAGTTTATGTGAATTGAAATAGATTATCATAGATGCAGAACATGTTTTCAACAGTCTTGATTAATATCTTAGTTTGTATTTGTTTTACAGCATCAGCATTGTAAAGAATCTCCAGCAAGTGGAACTCAGGAAGATGGAAATAAACCCTTATTTATCGAAACTAATCCCGAATCAAGGTATGGTTTGTTGTACAGCTAATTGACTAGTAAATACCAACAACTTTAATGTTTATTTTGTGATTCCACGTTTATAAGTTGAATTTGGTTATGCTAACGAATAAGGAATGTATGTAAGTGTGTTCGAATTAATGCATTGAAAGAAACCGGAAATGATGTAATGTATTTGGTATTTTCTCATTGTGAAGATGAATGTTTTCTAGAAACGTGAAAGCATTGAAATATATTTCTATGATAAGACCTTCAGGTACCCAATCACTATTATATGTAGTCTGAAATACAGAGAGGTTCACTGATTTTTTGAAATGTTGTGGTAACCAGTTGAAAACTGGACGCTGCTTCAATGAGTCTTTAAGAGTATTCTTCCTGCTGTATTCCCATATTTCAGCTACTTTATGGCGTTCATAACTTCCACTTTCGTCGGAGGGTTTGTGTTCACTGGTAGGTCTGTGGCTGGGCTGCAGGTGATATTTCTGGACAAAGTGCAGGTGGTGGTCGATTCAGGAGCTTTTCGAATTGGTCAACTCATCGTTTCCTTTGTTCCTCAGCCTCAGTGATTAGATTTCCTTCATCATCTTTTATTCATCTCATCTGTGTTGATCTCTTCCATCCCAGATAGTAACCTGCTTATTTGATACAATCTTGTTACGTCTCTGTCTCTCCTACCTGCAGCCTGTTCTGCTTCACTTGCAAGTGTGTCGTAGAAGGGCTTTTTGTCTTCACTCGCACTCTTCTTCACTTCTTTGTCCAGTGTTTTATACATTGTACTCAGTTCCTCTTCTCGTCGTTCATCCTTGCACTGGCTTACCTTCTGCTTTACCATTCTCCTCTCCGTGCTCTTTTACCTCCCATGTGTCCGTCGAGATCTATTCTTTATCTTCTTTCTTTCTAATACAGTTATGCAGCTTTCTTTCCATATAGCTTTCGAAGAGTTCCAGTGCTCATCCACACCGGTTTTTTCAGGGATGTTGCTCGATATCTCCCACTTTATTTTGATGTCTGACGTGAAGATTTTCTTTGTAGTTTCGTCCTTCAGTTTCTGTTCCGGGTGTTGAACTTGAACTGTGGTCTATCACCACCTTCCTTGAAGGCTTTTAACTTGATTTGGAAGGTTCCTTGCACTAGATAGTGATTGGTTTGAGCCTACATCTGCTCTTCTTCTTGACCTTGTGTCAAGTAGGCTGCGTCTCCACTTTCTTGAGATTAGGATGAAGTCGATCTGATTTTTAGTGTGTCCTGGTGTTTGGTGAAGTTCATGTTACTTTGTGAATATCGTTGTGCTTGAGCACAATGCCTCCAATCACCAAATCGTTAAATGCGAAGAATTTCGCAAACAGTTCTCCATTCTCGTTCATCACCTCATCAAGTGCTTCTCTACCCATGGCTAGTTCTCTTCCTGTGTTGTCCACTCGCAATTTGGCATTCATGTCACCTATTAGAATTTCGATATCGCCAACTGAGGTCTTGTTTAGTGTTGATTGCAGTTGTTTGTAGAATTCCTCCTTCTTCTCTTCATCTGCATTATTTTTAGGTGCGTGGCTCTGAATGGTCGTGACTTTCCTTCCTTTTGAGTTGAACCTTGTTGTCATGATCCTGCAGGAGGAGGTTGGTTACCACTGTATGAGAGCCTTCGAAGCTCTCGGGGACATCATGGTAGTCACTCCAAAACTCAATATGCTCGTGGTTTTCGTCTGGGTGACAATATCGGAGTAGATTATTGACTCTCCAGTCGACAGTTTGGAGAGTCCATTTTCATTTAATCTACTTTCGCAGATTTTTGGCCTAGCACTTCAATGCTATACCTTCTCATCTCGTTTGCAATCTGGTCAGTCTTGCTAGGTTCAAACATGGTGCGGACATTCCATGTCCCCACGTTTACTTTCGCTTTCATCGAGAGAAGACACATCGACCAATTGGCTTCCAGAAGGGAGGCTTTCATCAACTGGCGTCATTTCGTCTCTCCGATTTCAGCGAGGAATAAGTTTGTTTTTATTTCTTGTATTTTGGTTGTGCTTTGAAGTTTCTTTAACGGTTGGATTGGTTTTACGTGGTAGGGTTGGTAGCCGTATGCCCAACCTTCCCTCTTTTTCCGGGCTTAGAACCGGCTAGTAACTAGTGAACTAGTTAACCAGGCGAGGTTATTTCTCTTTTCCCTTTCTCTTTCTTTTTGCATGACTTACCAACCTCAACTAAAGGTAACTTTTTTAGGTAGGCTGATGATCTGACAATGTCCATGCTAATCACCCCCGCTTATGACAGTACTCAGTTTAACAGCTCCTAAAGTAAATTGGTTACTGGTTTTCCTTAAATGACCTCACACTCAATCCATCCAAATGTCGGATGGTTAATTTCGGCTTAAGTCTTGAAAAAGACATTTTCACATTACTTCAATTCCATGACTCTTGTTTTATCTATGGCTCTATTATAGAGAATGTAGTAAACGTGGTCTATCTTGGCTTATGCTTTTCTTCTATTCTTCCTTGGTTCCTTCGTATCTTACTGATTCTCAAGAAAATCTTCCTCTTTAACTTTTACATAACGCAAGCTCCACTCTTACTTTTCATGAATTCCTGTTTTTTGCCTATACTACATTATTGTCTCCCTTATTCTTTCCTAGACTCCGCAGAAAAGACTATGTCCTGCTGAGTAGGATTTCGAAGGCTATTAGTAGAGCAAGTAGCACACTCTCCTAATCGTACTGATGAATGTGGTTGCGGATAGGCGTCTGAACTCTTGTAGACTACTGGCTAAAAATATATTGTTTGATGACAAGCATCATCTGCATTCGCACCTCTCTCCATATCTGTCGTCTGGGAGGACAAGAAGCAAATATATTAAACTCTATACACGCACAACCACATACAAAATTCAACAATACCACCTTATTTAGCTTGTGTATTGTGTGAAGAAAATCATGTTAAATATAGTTTTACCAATCAACTTTGTAGTAGCGAGCACTTATCATGATCCTAAAGTCATTAAACCTATAAACAATCATGTTATTCTTTATTATATAGTGTTATTATTATTATTTGTCCCTTGGGTTCCTAATGGAACACACGGCTTCAGTAGCACGTATTCATTACACTCTCTTCTCTGCATTCTTTTCAACCTGACTCCACGATAGCCCACAAGCTCTCATTTCTTCCTCGCACAATCTCCTTCATGTCATCATCGACTTGGACGCCCAACTCGTCGTTTCCCATCTGACTTCCACTTGATAGCCTGGCCTGGTACGTGATGTCCCCAAATGGTCTTCTGAGTGCATGCCCAATCTATCTACACTTCCTTCCAGTGCATATTTGTTGAGCGATAGATTCTTGGTTGGTTCGTCGCCATGCCAGCCATAGTTCCTTGTTGTTTATTCTCATTATTCTGGCCATCTGAGATTCAGTAACGAGCCAGTGTAGATGGCAGTTGTTGATGTATGTTTGCAGTTTGTTGGAAATCCCTTTCGTAAGGCGCCAAGTCTCTGAGCCATACAGAAGCACTGTTATATTACATATTATTTATAAATAAATAAACAAACTACAAAATATAGGGCATAAACAAAGGTGGAGATTATTTCTTTCAGCCTCTATTAAAGAAGGCGTTTGTATATGTTTCTTTCGAATACACAAAGGAGGTTGGGAGGTGTGAATAATTACCATAGGTTTTTCGATTAGTTCTTAAGTGTTTAATCTCCACCCCTTCAGAATGGTAAGGTCTAATTTTTTTGAAGATTTCTAATTACGCTTCCAGAAGAGCCAAATATTTGGGGTTTATTAGATGTTTCATCTCTCTTTTACTCAAGAAAATTAAAGTTCTACCTGTATCCATTCTGAACCGATGAGTAAGTACTTTTTAAAAATCATCCCTTACTGGGAAGCTATACTTAGTTATTTTGAGAGAACACAGCCTCTTTCAAAGATAAAACGTTTTTCTACCTTATTCAAAAGATAACTTGCACCTCATCCTAGGTAACAGTGTTTACTATTGTGATATAGTACTGTGACTAAATTGTTCCCTTCTTGGTTCAAGTAGTGTTGTAATGAATCTTATCCAATAGTCCTGTAGAATCAGTGTCTTACTTCGAGAGCCAAACATTTGTAACTTAACTGGATCCCTCATAACAGAGACCTCTTCATCATTTTGTGAAAAGAAGTAACTATTGAAGGAATCGTCAACCTTTCTTTCAATCTACCTACTTCGTATAAGATTCTTGAAATGAATCTAGCTGATAATGAACTCTTATTACAAACAGTAACTTCTTTCACCAAGCTTGTTTGACAAAAAGTAGTGGACATGAGAATACATTGGATAATAAAAATCATTTTGTACAATTTTATCCTTTAACCAAGTCATAATGCGCTTTGTCTACCCATTTTACATTGATATATCTTGGCTCCAGAAGAATAATTGTATGACTTTATTTTAATTCTAAATATTTACAATTTATGATCCCAACTATTCTTATAGTTGAAGATCTACAGGCGAAATCTAACAAGTTGACAGAAGAGGCAGGGCAGCGAAGAAGGCACTTTCTTCAGGTGAACGTAGAGAAGACAGAGGTGATGAAGATACCCAACCAATAACAACAAGAAGCTCCAATCACCATCAACAGGAGAAACTTAAAGAGGGTAGTCTCTTCCACCTATCTAGACAGCACTGTTTCAACTACAGGCGGAACAGGCACAGACGAGGACGTTATTGCAGTCAGGATCAGAAAGATAGCAAGACAGGAGTTCATTAACCTGAAACCAGTGTGGAGATCTTCTGCACTCAGCATAAAGTGTGAACAACATCCGAATTTTCAACAACAATGTCAATCAAGTCAGTGCTTCTATGTAATGATTGAGAGACTTGGCGCCTTACGAAAGGGATTCCCAGCAAACTACAGATATTCATCAACAAGTGCCGTCTACACTGGCTCGTTAATGAAGATCAGACAGATGGCCAGAATAATGAGAATAAACAACAAGGAACTATGGCTGGCATGGCGACGAACCAACCAAGAATCTATCGCTCAACAGATATGCACTGGAAGGAAGTGTAGATAGATTGGGCATGCACTCAGAAGACCATTTGGGGACATCACGTACCAGGCCAGGCTATCAAGTGGAAGTCAGATGGGAAACGACGAGTTGGGCGTCCAAGTCGATGGTGATATGAAGGAGATTGTGTGAGGAAGAAATGAGAGCTTGTGGGTTATCGTGGAGCCAGGTTGAAACGATGCAGAGAAGAGAGTGCAATGAATACGTGCTACTGAAGCCGTATGTTTCACTAGGAACCCAAGCGACAAATAATGATAACAGCTATTCTTATATATTCAAGCATTTTATGTACGCAACTTACTATACTGTGTTACATTATTGTTCACATTATTGTATGATATTTTTTTAATACTTATATATAGAAGAAATGATAACGCAGAACTTCAGAATATCCATGATGTTAAGGATCAATCATATGCAAGTAGTTTGCATGATTCAACTTATGGTTCTGATATCAATACACCAAAATCTAATCATTTATCAGGTTGGTTATCAAACATGTTCACATTCCTTTTCTATGAATATTTTAGCGATGCTATAAAGATCGTAACTTCATATTAACAAGTTCAGTTTACCAAAGAAAAATTCTTTCTTTAGAAACAAGGTTTTTCTGACGAGAACACACAGGTTCTACTTAGTCAACCGCTCAGTATAGTCTAATAATTCCAGTTGATTTAATCTTGAAAAAAAAATCAGAAATTGACAATAAGTAGAGTTAATAAAAATAGAGAATAGTAATTTCCACCTTTAGAGGGAATCAAGTTGGGTATGAGGAGAAATCCTCACTGATGCTACTAGATGGATGGTAAAACCTTCTCCAAATCATCTGACGCTGATTGATTCAGTCTCTTGTAGGGGATTAAGTCTGCACTGTTGATGTCCGTATCCTATAATGACGAAACACCGCACTGGTACTGAGTGGCGTCAGTTCATAATGATTTCTACCTTTAAAACGAATCAATGTCCGCAAACCGTCAGTCATATTACTGAGTATATCTGCTTGTATACATTGCTTAGGCAACTGTAAGCTTTCCAACTGATATTTTAATGATGGATCGTGGCTAGCAGTCGAATCCAGTATGCGCATTTCGTCCTATTTGAGACTCATCAGCCAGATGTACCTACTTCCCAGTGAGTGATATCGTTCCCACCGGGATTTGGACTCGGGAGCGATCGCTTCAAACGCCAGCGCGTTACCCACTACACCACCGAGCCACGATAGCCACTTCTTGTGCAACGGGTATAATTTTTAGTATAATGCTTTTTATATGATACGATCGAGGCATCCACACAGGAGCCCATATGCTAGTAGAGACCAATCAATTCGATAAAATCAACGACGGTACCATATAAAAACGATTATACTACTTTCCAACTGATAGTTTAACGGTGTTGGAAATTATTCTTTAGAGAACTATAATCTAACAACCTATAATTACTGTTTGCCTTCTCTCAACTCATCCTTCTTTTCTTTTATGTAAAGATGTTACTTACTGGTTTCTTGGTTATTAAGTTACTTCAAAAACAATTGAATAATATCATAAACCTTCATACAATAACTGTAGATGATATCCTTATCAGATGAGTTTATTTGATATAGCACACAATGATCTGAAATGTGATAACATAATCATGTTATAGAGTGGAACATAATCACAGTATCTATATTGAAGGTTGATCTGGTTAAGTGAAGAGATTGGTTGATCACTGAATCTCTATTCATTATTATACAAAACACCTACTGCGTGTAATCAACAAAACGCAACAATCAACTTCTAATATATGGCAAATTCTATTACCAACCGAATTAAATAATGAAAAACAACAGAGTTATTATATTTTGAGGGGGTTGTGGAGATTTGGAAATATTTCAAGTTGTTATTCATCGAAGACTGACATCAGTTGGAGGAACAAAGGAAACCTGGGAGCGCTGGACAGCTGTTTTGCCCTAGTATGGGACTCCTCAGCAGTGCGCACCACGACCCCATCGGTGGAGTCAAAGCCTGATGGTCGTGAGGACAAATACTCAACGATGACATTGGGTGGCGGTTTGCGCTATATTGTGAGCTAACAGAAGTTGGAAATATGGAGCATTGGATTCTGACCCAGTGGCTCAATGATAACGCGCTGGTCGCGGAACCTGAAGGTCGCGGGTTCGATCCCTGGGGGACGGGGGTCGTGAGTGCGCACTGCTGAGGAGTCCCATACTAGGGCGAAACAGCTGTCCAGTGCTCCCAGGTTTCCTTTGTTCCTCCAACTGATGTCAGTCTTCGATGAATATAACTAGAGTTATTATAATTAGATCAGAGTTTTTATTGTCTTTCGCTAAGTTGTCTACTAAATGTGCGTATGTGTGTGTGTGTGCTTAAGGGGTTTATGTAAACAAATAAATTCAGTAATTCATTTAGCAGTTCATCGAGACTTATTGATTAATTTTGAAGGAGATTTAATGTTAATGGTTCTTGGAACTTAAAACCATTGCTGTATTGAAGGTTCTGAATCTCATAAAGTACTGGACAGCTGTTTTCTTCCTAAGTACTAGACAGGACCGAATATTTTACCTTCAGATATCTTATGTAGACCATATCATTGATCAGGCATGGTTTGTTTTTTCTCCACTTCATCCGTTCAGTAAACAATAATGATAATCACTTTCTGACGTTTAGCGACTATAGGGAAATAGCTTCTTCAGAAGAAGTCCACTCATATATATATATATATATATATATATATATATATATATATATATATATATATATATATATATATATATATATATAGGCAGCGAAAATGATAAGAGGTTTATGGTCATTTGACTATCCGAGATAACCGTAGTTTGGCAGACTAGTATTTATATTAGGTGATGATTGAAGGTGAGATGAAAATTTGGACCACAGTAGGATTCGAACTAGTGACCACCGGGTAACCTACCAGATGCTCTACCAACTGAACTACGAGATCCGACTGCTAACCAGATTTTTATTTCACTTCATTTATCAAGGGTATTTATTTCCTTATTATCACGTGAATTGGTGACACGATATTACCGTTTGATTGTATTCACATTGGCTGTCTAGTTAAGACTTCTCATCCGAATTCAAATCTAAATGAATTAGAAAGATGGAGCAACGTGTTGATTATCATTTGACTATCTTGGATAGTCGTAGTTTGGCAGACTAATAGTTATACTGAGTGATGATTGAAGGGAAAAATCCTTATTGATTAAACTGAAATCAAAATCTGGTCAGCAGTTTGATCTCATAGCTTAGTTGTTAGAGCATTGCGCCAAAGACTGTGTAGTCGCTGGTTCGAATCCAGCTACGATTCAAATTCTCATCTCACCTTCAATCATCAAACAGTATAAAAGATTTATTGTCATATCGAACATATACAAAAAGTTATGCCTTATATTATGAATTTTAAAAATTCTTATCATTTAAATTAGAACATGTAGGTTAATCAGTTAATTTGATAACTAGTAATACTGTTACAAATAGTATAATGATTAAAGTGATAACGTGGACTAAAGCACTTGTAATATACATGATAATAATAATGATGATAAAAACTAAGAACTTGTACAACCGGTTTCTAACCTCAGTACTAAAAAATTAACTAAGCTACCCTTTGTCATTGAATTTTACAACTTTTATTTAGCCAAAGCCAAAACAATGTGATTGTTTCTCTATTGAAACTCATCAGTTGTATTTTTACATTGATTAAGTTCAACTTAATATATTATACTGGTACAAGTTGATGAAGACAATGATTGCATTTGTAAAGAAAAAAAGTTGTTATCACCATCTAAAGAAAGGTAAATAAAGATTTTACATAAGAATGATCCATTAGTCTGAAATCACTGTGGATATCTATTGCATTGCACTACACTCAGCATAAAGAAGATCCGGATTCTCAATAATAATGTCAGTCAAGTAAGTCAATACTTCCATATGAGATGGTTGAGAGACTTGACACGTTACAAAAAGAATTTTCAATAAACTGTATACATACATGAACTGCTGCGACTTATGCTCTCTCGATACTAGAGATCAAATCAGATGGCAAGGAGGAACTCTGGCTGGCTGGCAAGGAACCAACCAACCATGAACCTATCGCTCAACAGATATACAGAAGAAGGAAGTGGAAATGGATTGGGTATATACTGAGAAAAAGACTATTTGAGAACATCACGTGCCAGGTTAGGCGAGGTCGTCAAGTGGAACCTAAATGGGAAACGATAAGTTGGGTATCGGATACGAGGGTGATTTGGAGGAGATGGTATGAGTAAGAAATGAAAGGTTATGGGCAGTCATGGAGGGAGATTAAAACGACTAGAAAGAAGAAAGTGAAATGGCGAGGTGCTACTGAAGCCCTATAATACACTAGCAACCCATGGGACAAATAAATAAAAATACAATACAATATTGTTAGCTAAAATGAGTAATTTTATTGTCTAAGTCAGACTGTCTTGATATTGTAGTACAGCTCAGATCTTGTGGCTGAGTATGGTCCCATATTTTTTTTCTTTATGTGTTATAACACACAGTGACATATATTTTATTTACTGAATGATGTTATGAGTAGAATTTGATGCTCATAATCCGATCAAGGTAGTGATTATAAGCAAAAATTTCACTTGAAACATTATTCGAGTAAAGAATACTGTTTCACTATATGCTATACATGATAAACAATCTAATATATGGAGTGACATTGACCTAATGGGACAAGGTTATATCCTGGTAACCGTTAAAATAACTAGTCACGTTTTTCTCATTTGTAAAAAAGTCACATTTCTAGCTAAAATAAAGAAACTTAGTTGATTATTTAATTAGTGTCTTGGATGGTCGGCTTTTCATCATCGTCATCATCATCATTACCAACATACGACCATGCATTACTGCGTAACGGTCCAGGCTGCCACACCTCTTATCAGTACATCAAGTAGAAAGGTAGTAAGGTGAAAGATGGAGATAAGAAAATTCAGTCAAAAGAAATATAAAGTGTGAGAAGAGGGAAAGGAAGAATGAGAAAATGTTGAAATTCGGTACAGTATCGTTAAGATGAGGATAATGTATGTAAACACCTGCGCCACTGATATCGGTTCTCACCCATATCACCTAGTCTCCAAACACTGGTTCCCCTTGTCCCACTGACCCCAACCACCCAGTAGTCTGCATCCAGCCACATGGCTCAAACCAGCAGTCAGAGACTTCATACATTGATGCCATGTTTTAGTCTGGCCACCTCGAGCCTTTTTCTAGCCTGCACCTACTTCGGCCAACATTGTTTGACGAAGCAATCGGAGACTAGGCATACGTAGTATGTGTTCCAACCATCTCAGTCGATGAAATTTCATTACTTCATCAACTGATTTACCTCTACTCCCTAAAACTTTTTGCCTGACTTCGGCATTATTCACGTGGTCAGCTTTTAGAATAACTCACTTGAGATTACTAACGTCTAATTGAATAACATCAAGCACAATACTTGAGTATGTATGTGACTAAGTTGCAGTATCTCTATATGACTTTTGAGTTGTAAAATGGCCTTACATCTTCTTATAGACATTAAAGATCTTCAGTAAAAGATTGTAGATTTTTGTGTCAATGAACTATTTGATTCATGAGAATTGAAAATCTTTTACCGCTTATGATCCCTATGAACCATTCATCTCAGTGTGTAGATACGATTATTTTCCAGACATAGAAACGTGTCTATTCAGTTTAATTAGGATTGATTTCATACACTATCACTCATGTCAATTGTGTTTCGTTTTTTACAGACTTACAAAGATCATCTAATGAAGGGTTGAATATCGTTTCCAAAACCTCTGCAGTATCCGGTTTCAATCACCTCCAATCTGATTGTCCTAACTATTCCACTGAATACCTTAACCATATTAGACCAGATTTTATCCAATCCACAGAATCAATATCTCAATCACAGTCTGTTCAATCTTTACCTTTAAGAAACTCACAAAGCACTTCACTTAAGAGTGGAACAACCAACTGCAAGGTATCACCTCGATCACACAAAAAGGACCAGCGAATGAGAGCAATAAATGTTGAACATTCTGACAATGAGATGGAAGAAAACGAAATTTCAAATCAAATCAGTAGTGGAAAAAAGGATGTCAATAACGAGCTGAAGAATAACAAGGCTGAAAGTATTGAAGATGGTTTCCCATTGCTGCTGAAAACACCGCGAACTGACCGTACAGAAGGTGAAACTGCCAGTTTGACTGAATGTATGTGATAAAATTTATCTTGCAGATTTTAGAACAACTCTGATTACCTCTTATTTATTCTCACAGCTTTCAAATGAATTACCGTTTGTATATTCTGCGTTTCGCGCCGTCCAAGTTCAAATTGTTGCTCCAGGATTGGTTTTCAGTGGTACTCCGACTAACAGTGGAGAATGAAGTGATTAAGGGCGTTGAACACTTCACTTACCCTGGTGGCTCTGTGGTCGATGAAATCTCTCCACGAATACAAACGGCTCAGTTGGATTTTGCAAACTTACGCCATTAGGAGTCGCGTGTACTGCACAGCAGTCCGCTCTGTTCTACTGTATTGCTGTGAAACACGGCCATTGAAGGTGGAAGACATGAGAAGGCTTCAGGTGTTGTTTGACCACCGTTGCCTTCGTGGTAAAGTATAGGCCGTATTCCGTGGTGTCAGCACGTGAGTAACACAGAAGTCAGGTGTAGGTGTAGAGTTTTAGGGAGGTAGAAGAGGTAAGTTAGTTGGTGTGGTTGTGAACCTTCATCAACCGAGATGGCTGGTTTGGTTTGAGCCATGTGGGGCGATGCAGACTGATTGGTTGTGATCCGCGGGACAAGAGAAACCAGTGGTTGGAGATTGACTCTAGGTGATATGACCCAGAACCGATGTCATCGGGGCAGATGTATACACAAATTATCCTCATATTAACCGCTATACTTCGTCATCTCATCACCTCATTCTCCCTTTCTCTATTTTACTACTTTCTGCTTCTACTTCCTCCGACCGATTTTTCTCTACACCTTCATCTTCCATTTTATTACCATATTACTCGATTTGCTAGTATGAAGTATGGCAGCTTGAAGAATTACGCGGTAATCCCTGGTCCTATCTTGATCTTGATGTTGATGATATAGTAAAGTGAATTATGCATGTGTAAAATGCGCTAATCTACCCGCCGTCATCACACAAGGAAAAAACTAGTAGCTGTCAAACTCAGAAGTGGCACAATATCATGAAGTTTTCGACTGTCGGTCCCATCGGAGTTCTGAGACACAGGTCACTTGGTAGTGGTATATGATGTCAAATATATGGGTGAAACTAGCCGATCGAGGTTAGTTGAATCATCAGCTGAGTAACCAGAATGATTATAACGAAGAAATGGAAATGCATAATGGATTTAAATGACAGCAAGGCGATTTCACTTAGATCGGTCGTCCTAGAGAGACTAAAGGATTCGCTGGATTCAAAACTACGACCAGAACAGACTGGCTTCTGGAAGTACAAATCATGTGCGGACCAAATTGTAACGCTTCGCATCATCATAGAAAATGACAATCAACCCTCTACCTTAGCTTCATCAACTTCGAAAAGGCCTTCGACAGCGTCGACCGAGAAGTAATTTGGCAGTTGCTTCAACACCACAGAATACTACAAACCTCTATCAACCTCATTCAACAACTATACGAAGACGCCATATGCCAACTAATTCACAATGGGAAGCTCAGTGATGCCTTTGAAGTGAAGTGAAGACAGGAGTAAGACAAGGCTGTCTACTATCACCGGTGATCTTACTGATTGTGGTCGACTGGATCGTGCAACAAACCGTGAGGAGCGAGAAGAGGGGGATACGCTGGCTGGACTGGGAAAAGATCCCAGAAGATTTCGATTTCACCGATGACTTGTGTCTAATGTCACACGAACTCGAAGATCTACAGGCAAAAGCTAACAAGTTGACAGGAGAGGTAGCGAAGACCGGACTTCCTTCAAATGAATATAGAGAAGACAGAGGTGATGAAGATACCCAACCAATAACAACAACAACAACAAGAAGCTCCAATCACCATCAACAGGAGAAACTTAAAGGAAGTAGCCTCTTTCACCTATCTAGGCAACACTGTTTCAACTACAGATGGCACAGGCACAGAAGAGGACGTTATTGCAGTCGGGATCGGAAAGACAGCAAGACAGGAGTTCATAAACCTGAAACCAGTGTGGAGATCTGCACTTAGCATAAAGCATGAACAACATCCGGATTTTCAACACCAATTTAGTCAAGTAAGTCAGTGCTTCTATATGGTGGTTGAGAAACTTGGAGCGTTACGAAAGGCATTTCCAACAAACTACAGACATTCATCAACAACTGCTTCCTACGCTGGCTCGTTACAGAAGCTCAGATGGCCAGAAAAATGAGAATAAACAACAAGGAACTCTGACATGGCAACGAACCAACGAGGCAAGAACCTATCGCTACTGAAGCCCTGTGTTCCATTACGAACCCAAGGGACAAATAAACGATATAATAACAATAAGGCGATTTCGTTTAGATCGATCTACTTCATGAAGGGCACTTGGTTGACATGGAATATGCAGACGATGTTGTTCTCCCAAATGAAGGCGCCGATAAAATAAATGGTCTTCTGAATTCCTTGAGGAGAAATCTGAGTATGTTTGGCATGCATCTTGCACCTACTGAATTTAAGATGATACTTCAGGACTATTCTGGAATTACTCACAGTTTAAGGATAAGAAGTGAAATAGTTGAAAGCGCTGGCCAGTCCTCTCATTGGGGGAGTTACATAAGAGCGAATAAGATGGCTGCTGACAAAATGTCACCTCCTATACGGAAGCTTCGCTTGGCGTTTGCCATAATACGTCATTCGTGGCGCCAACAGAAGAAATATCTGACTATTTATCAATCAGAGAACAAGAACAGTGCACTGCAGTCTGTTCTATCCTTTTTCACGACTGTGAGCTATGGCTGTTGAAAGCAGAACATATGAGGCGGTCACAGGGTACTGATCACCAGTGACTTCATGGTATTGTTCGAGTTCGGTGGAATCACAATGTGAGGAATGTTGAGGTCAAGCAAAAGGTACTAGACAGTATAGGCAAGTCGATTGATGTACTTGTGGACCTTAGTCGACTGAGATGACTCTAACATGTGTTGCACATCCCCAGCCACCGCCTACCTTGACATGCCATGCTGGGAGTGAGTTAGATTAGTTTGGAAGATGGTGTAGGTTGGCTAGACCAAGACTTCGCATCAGTCAATGGAGTCTCTTACTGTTGAATTGAGGAGCAAAGAGAAATGTAAACTAGCTGGTTGGGAACCCGGAGACAATAGGAAGGAGTTGTTGAGAACTCTTAGTGATATGGTTAAAAATCGGTGATAATAGCACAGACGTCTTCTGAGGCTTGAATATTCAAAATTACCATTATCCTCAGAGTGTTTCTTCCCACGCTTCTCTGCCTACTTTGATATCGCTCAGTTGGTAGAGAACTGACTTGTAAACACCGTAACCGCTCACTCAAATTCTGTCCGCAACCAAGCTTTCATTTCACCCTCAATCATCAACGAGTATCAGTAACATCAGTCTGCCAAACCACTGCTATCTTAGATAGTCTATCGAATAACAATAGGTTTTATCAGTATATTCAAATCAAGTTTATTTCATTCAAATGATGATATTTCATCGAAGTCGTTGCTACTAACCTTGCAACAAAGGAGACAAAATGTTATGTTTATAGGCCAAAGTAACATCATGCCAGTAATCAGTTCTTTCCACCTATTTATAATCAAGCTCTGTGGTTGTAGAAAATGTACCCGAGTTACTTCGCTAACCGAAACTGTTTAACTGGGTTCACTTTGATGTTAACACATGGAAAATCAATTATTAATTAAATATGGTCCTTAATAGTCTGTTGGCATGAGATCAGTACGAATTAGTTAGTAAGACAGACAGACTGGATCAAAGTAATTAAATCATTTATACTGAGTGATGATTGAAGGTGGGATGAAAATTTTGATCGCAGCTTGATTTGAACCAGCGAACACCAGGTTTCCGGCCCGAGGGACTACCAACTGAGCTACAAGGTCACCAGTCTAGACAGTAGTCTGCCAAACTACGGCCATCTCAGATCCTCCCCCTCCTCTCTAATTCAGTTAGATTCGGATTGAGATGAGAAGTCCTGACTAGGCATCCAGTGTGAATACGATCATACAGTAGCAATATGTCACGAATTCACATAGTAGTCTTGCAAAACCTCACCTTATGATTGAAGTGCAATAAAAATGTGATCAGCAGTTGGATCTCATAATTCAGTTGGTAGAGTATCGGGCCGGAAACCGGTGGTCGCCGGTTCGAATCCAACCGCGGTGAAAATTCTCATTTCATCTCCAATCATCACCCAGTATAAATATTACGGCTATCTCAGATAGTCAAATTACAATTAAATCATAGTCAGTGAATTGTTTTACGTCAGTTAAACTGTTCAAGTCTAAGTACGTATTTAGTAATGTTATCAACTTTACAATGATTATAGAATGAATAAGAACTATGTGAGTATATTGTATTTAGTATCTGGCAGACTGCAGCAGAGTATTCTGGACGATTTAATAACTGTAAGACATGGTCTGTGAATGTAAACACTGGATGAATGAGTAATTGCTACTTTGTTTTCAATTTCATCTTCTTCAGGCTTTACTCTAATATAAATAACTAAATATATGTATTTTTTTCACGACAATGAGGAGTTTATTTTTAAGGTAATAGTCACCATGAACTGAGCTCACTTGGAGAGAACCATTAAAAACCTGGGAGAGCTGGACAGCTGTTCCCTCCTAGTATAAGACTTCTCAGCAGATGCGCATCCACAACTTAGCTAGGGATCAAACTTGAGATCCTCTAGTTTCACGGGGAATCGACAGAAGTAGAAAACTGTAAACGATTGAAATCCAACCCAGTGGCTGAATAGTTAATGTATCTACCGTGAAACTTGAAGTGCTGAGTTTGACTGTTAGTTGAGTCATGGATGCGTACTTCTGAGGAGTCCCATACTAAGACAAAATGTTTTTGTCTAGTCCTCCCAAGTTTTCACTGATTCCTCAATTGATGGTCCGACCGCGATGAATACAACATTATTGTATATATATATATATATATAATTATTATTGTTAGTCCCTTGGGTTCCTAGTGGAACATAGGGCTTCTGTAGCACGTCTCCAGTGCACTCTCTTCTCTGAGATCTTTTGAACCTGGTTCCACGACATCCCACAAGCTCTCATTTACTCCTCGCACGACCTCCTCCATGTCACCCTCGGACGCCCAACTCGTAGCTTCCCATAGGGATTCCACTCGAGCAACTGGCCTGACGCGTGATGTCCCCAGTCGGCCTTCTCAGTGCATGCCCAATCCATCTCCACTTCCTCCTGCATATTTGTTGCGTGATAGGTTCTTCGTTGGTTGGTTCGTTACCAGAGCTCCTTGTTGCTTATTCTTTCTGGCAATCCATCTGATCTTCAGTAGCGAGCCAGAGTAGGTGGCAGTTGTTGATGAATGTCTGTTGGCACTGGATAGCCGTATGCGACTTCTCAGCAGTACACACCCTTGACCTCACCAGAGATCTAACTAACGCACCTAACAGCTGTTCAGTGCTCAAATTTCCTTTAGTAGTTCTCCACCTAATGTCAGTCCTTATTGAATACCACCCCATAAACTTCAACTTACAAAAATATTTATCTTTAATTTATCATCCAGGTATCTTTACACTATACCAGTGAAACTAATGGTTTCTCACTTATTATGTATATGTAAGAAAAGTTCGATACCCAACGAATAACAGCATGAACAACAAGCACCAATCACCATCAACCGGAGTAACCTAAAGGAAGTAGTCTCTTCCACTTATCTAGGAAGCAGGCGGCACAGGCACAGACAAAAATGTCAAGGTCAGGATCGGAAAAGCAAGACAGGCTTTCATTAATTTGAAACCAGTGTGCAGATCTACTGCATTCAGCATAAAGTGTGAACAACATCCGGATTTTCTACACTAAGTCAGTCAAGTCAGTGTTTCTGTATGGTTGAGAGACTTGGCGCGTTACGAAAGGGATTTCCAACAAACTACAGATATTCATCAACAACTGCCATCTACTCTGGCTCGTTACAGAAGCTCAGATGACCAGAATAATGAGAATAAACAACAAGGAACTGTGGCTGGCTGACAACGAACCAACCAACGAATCACCCAACAAATATGCCGAGGAAGAAAATGAAGATGGATTAGGCATACGCTGAGAAGGTCGATTGAGGACATCAAGCTCCAGGCCAGTCGCTTGAGTGGAACCCAGATGGGAAACGACGAGTTTGGTGTCCAAGCTGAGGGTGACATGGAGGAGATCATGTGAGTAAGAAATGAAAGCTTGTGCACAGTCATGGAGTGAGGTTCAAAAGACTGCAGAGGACAGAGTGCAATAGGGGCGTGCTACTGAAGCCCTATGTTCTACAAGGAACCCAAGGGAAAAATAATATAATAAATTACAGCTATTATATTTTCCTTAGACGAATAAATAACACTCATCTTCTGTGAAATGATTTGTTGTTTCAAGATGGTAAACTGATGATTTTGTTGTCATCGTAATAAGCCGAATAACCCTTGCTAAAAAGTAATGGAGAAGAAATGGTGTAAACAGGTGAAATAAACAGACAATTATGATCATGAGTATGAGATGAAGCGATCAAATGTAAATATTAATTGGGAGTAATTGGTCTAACCTCAATGAGATCAGCAATCAAAAGATGAGTGAGTGAGTAAGTGAGTGAACGAGTGACTTGCAGAGTGAGTGAGTGAGTTACATAGTGATTCAGTGAGTGATTGAGTGAGTAAGTGAGTGAACAAATGACTTGCAGAGTGAGTGAGTGAGTGAGTGAGTGAGTGAGTGAGTGAGTGAGTGAGTGAGTGAGTGAATATGTGATAAACTCCTCAACTCAATCTGATATATAGTTATGAAAGTTGTGTGGCGTTAGTTTTTATAGGATATTCGAAGGCAGCAGTTTCTGACGTTAGCCATGGTTTGGAAAACTGATGTCACTGACAAAACAATTTGCTTGTCCTTCATTGTTCACTTTTCCTTTCTTTGTGTTCTTGTTATTTCTAATAACTTAGTTTTGAAACCGTATCTCGACTTTGTAGTGAAATTCGACTATATTAACTGTAACCTTATTGAAAGGTGTTCAACATTGTTCACTGAATTCATCTCGACACTTTACTTTCTAATATCCTAATCTATTCAATAATTAAATTGATTGTATCCCGAAATGAATCAAGAACTTCACCTAACCTTCGTTATCAAATAGGTTAAGAAGAATTTCTGTTTCTCCTCTTTTTTTTGTGTGTTTTTAACTTCTAGCCATTGATATACTCAATGGAAAGTGTTCACCGAGAAATGATACTGTCGAAGTGAAAAGATCATCCACTGAAGGAAAAACACAAACAATTGGGTTATCACTTTCAAATATACATCAAAATGGTCATAATGCAGACTGTGATATTATGGAGAAATATCTTCGACTCAGTTTAGACAATCAATCCAAGCCTTTAGTGTCTACAAACAATCAAACAAATACCATACAACCAATAATGACTAATGGATTGCATTCACCTAGTCCAAAAAATATACGAACATGGGTTGAAAGTAATGTAAGTCAATTTTGTCTCACTTTTTACTATATGATCCAGTATGACAATATTACATATGTAATTACATGTAATTTTTTCATTATTGACAGCATGAATAAGCAATTTTTTGTCTATATGTTTATGATGTATGACAAAAAGACACAGACTACTCATTCTTTTAGTGGCAATATGGTATATGCTACTTATTTGCAGATATGTAAGTAGTTTATACCATAATACCCTTGGAAAAAGTCATTAGTGTTATATTATTATCATCTAATCGGTAGACGTCCTTTAGAAGGAAATCAAAAGCATGAAAAGGAGATACAGAAAACAAACGAAAAGCAATCAGAACTAAAAATCAACTTATTTAAATTGTTGAGTGAAGAGAAGACCAGTAATGTGGTAATAGTTTACTACAACTGAGTACACTTTCCACTAGTTCTCATCTATGTTGCTTCTACAATATGACTTTTCCCGCAATTTTTCTTCTAGAAATCCCTATATCTTTACAAAATATCAATTTTTTCATACTATAAACAAAGTTTAACCTTTATTGTTATAATTCATACCGTAAGAATTAGATACTTTGACAGTTTGTTTTGAGGGGGAATGGGTGGAAAAGACTTTCCTCTGTAGTATTATAGATTCACATTGATACAACAGATCCACATCTTTTGATACTCAAACTGCTTGTACACATGCCTCAATGTTTAACATGATTAAAATGTTCATTACACTTAGTAGTGGCCAGGGAAGGGAGAGAAACGACGAATCTGTCATCGTATCTGCTAGAACTTGCATCCTGATGAATACTTATGATTACAATAGAATGATTCTTAAATAGGATGATGTGCACACCTTATATTTCAGTGTTAGTTATCACTAAGTACTAAAAACTACTTTGTATCTACTTGGAAATATTGAAATTAGGTTATAGTAACTGTGGTTGAGTTGACTTTCAGTTAGTGGATTTGAGTAGCTTGGTAGCTTCATTAGCCATTAGACGAAAGATGCAGTACACTACCTACTGGACAGATATACACGTGGTTGTTGAGTGAATTTCAATTCAATTGGGGTTTCTGACTTATCTATGCTCCTATTTTCAACTCATTGTTAAATATATACTCAACCTACTTTCAAAACTTACGTTCACTTTCATTCTGATATAAATTTATTATAGTTATGAGTTATAATTACGCTGGATCGATGAAAAGATCCTAGAAGATTTGGATTTCGTCGATGTTTTGTGTCTAGTATCGCACAAACTTCAAGATACACAGGTATAAACCAACAATTTGACAGAACAGGCAGCGAAGACGAAACTTCCTTCATGCAAACGTAAGGAAGACAGAGGTGATAAAAATAACTGACCAATACCCAAGAACGGGGGAGATATAAACAAAGTAGTCTCTTTCACCTACCTACCTAGGCAGCATCGTTTCAACTACAGGCGGCACAGGCACAGATGAGGATGTCAAAGCAGCCAGGATCGGAAAGACAGCAAGACACGCCTTCCTTCATTAATCTAAAATAATCAGTTTGGAGATCTACTGAACTGCACTGCACTCAGCATAAAGCGTGAAGAAGATCCGGATTTCTAACACTAATTCAGTCAAGTCAGTCAGTGCTTCTATGTGATGGTTGAGAGACTTGACACGTTACGAAAAGCATTTCCAACAAACTGTATACGTACATGAACATCTACCGCCTACGCTCACTCGATACTCAAGATCATATCAGATAGCCAGAAAAAATAAGCAGCAAGAAACTTTGGCTGGCTGGCAACAAACCAACCAACCAAGAACCCATCGCCCAACAAATATGCAGAAGAAGGAGATGGAGATGGACTGGGATTTGAGAACATCACGTGCCAGGTCAGGCGAGGTCGTCGGGTGGAACCTAAATGGGAAATGATGAGTTGGGCATCCGAGGCGAGGGTGACATGGTGTGAGTAAGAAATCAAAGGTTATGGGCAGTCATGGAGGGAGATTAAAACGACTGGAGAGAAGAGAGTGAACTTTCGACGTGATACTGACGTCCTTCCTATTTTCCACTAGGAATCCAAGGGGCAAATAATAATATACTACTGAGCAAAATGAGTAGTTAGAAACCAATTACACTGATCTGTATATTTTACTAACCAGATCAGGTGAATCTGAACACAGGATGACTCAACTGTTTTCAAAGGAAACCTCGTTGACTTCAGAGTTGAGCAGTTGAAAAACTTCTCAGCTGTCAGAAATGTCAAAAAAAATTCTCACCATCAAGTGGAAAATGCTGAGATTGTACTTAGAGTTGTAGATAATCGGAATACTTTATTTATTGTGAAGATTTTTTTGTTGTTTATGTTCAGTGCTGATTGATGGGAGATTGAATTCATTAAGGCTTCAATGCAGAAACCATCAAATATGACAGCAGATTCTGAAAAACTTGTTAATTACCGATTTGTATCATGTCTGAAGAATGCAAACTATGAGAGTAGATTTTTATGTCATTGCTTGAGTGATCCTATCGTTTTTTGGACAGAATTGATCAGTATGTATTGGCATATAGGCTCATGTGCAGATGCTTCGATATTGCCCGTCGTTTTGCTTCGGTGTTTGAATCCATCAGTCTTGAATTCGATTCCTAGTGAGAACAACATCGCTCACTGGGAGGCAGGTACATCTAAGATTCTACTGCTACCTACTATCCATAATTACCATAAAGTATGCAAGTAGATTTCGTGAATTTCACTTCTTTCTTAAACTTACTTACTCACTCAGAGAAAATAATCCATATGGCTTTTCGTCGTGATCCATTTTGCGCAATACATTTCGAAAAATCTGATCACACATTTACTTGTCAAGTCAATATATATGAAACAGAGGACAAACCGGGAATAAATACAACAATCAACACAATAGGGAATTAAAATTAAGCAAGATGAGTACAAACAGGAAGTGGCATAGTTGGTCCTAATCTTGGTAAGACAACAAAGTTTACCAAGGTAGGTGTAGTGTAAGAACAAACTGTTTTTGTTCGCGTAAAAGTGGTTTAAATTTGTGTATGGCGAATCTCGCAAATCTCGGAATACGTCCCTGACTATTTCTATATAAAACTTTGAAGTCCATTTGAACTCTAACTTTGTCACCTGTTTCTATGATATGTTTAGCTATAAATGAAGAGGGTAGTCTTCTACCAGCGTTTATCGCTGCTTCACACTCCATTTGTTTTTGAAGCCATTTAGGCACATGTTCTCCTACCCTCAACTGCATGACTCGATTACTCCTCCCTATGTATGTGTGACCACACACACATGTAAATTGGTAAAAACAGTGGTATATGACGTATTCATTGATGCAGTGTTTAGGTTTTTGCTGAAGCATGCGTTTTGTTTTTTTCCAGTGATAAGATTCGCCGTGTAATATGTTTTCTTAATGACTGATGTCGGCCTATATCTCAAAATGATACTATTCAACTCCCCTCTGTGTGTTAGAGTGATATGGAGATTTTTCTTAAGGACCGTGTATAGAGTTGGCTTTGGTGCTACTTGACCTCTACAACGCTTTATACACTTAAAGGGATATCCACTTTCCATAAGTGCTTTGCTCAGTAATTTGACATCTTTATCCATCGCATCTGGTGTACTGATACGATAAATCCTATTCAATAGGTATTTTATGAGACCTCGCTTGTATTAGATTGGACAAAACTGTGGAAATTCAGGTATTGTCCTATCCATGTAGGCTTTCTGTAAACTGACCGTCTTATTGAGCCATCTTCTCGTCGACTCAGAAGTATATCTAGGAATGGCAGTTGATTATTATTCTCTTTCACACAAGTCAGGCTGATGTGTGTGTTCGGCATTATATCTATTTAGTATACAAGCCATATCCTCATGCCTCTCACCAATCACTATGATGACATCAACATATCTCTTGTAAAGAGGAACTTTAGCGATGAGATCACCAGCCAGATTTTCGGTACATGACATATAAATATCAGCTAGTAGTGGTGTATATTAGATTGTTTTATTCCTTACTATATATAGTGAAGTATGTAATCAAAGCATCCGTATGATATTAGTTATAAATGATACTATCAATTGATGTAACTGTACATATGCATAAACAATAGGTTATTACTTATAATTTCCTGTCGTTGCCTGGATTTGAATTGATCAGTCTCTAATAGTCTTGGTTGTAGTGTTCTCTGGCCTGGGTTGTTTAGTCGTGAAGCTTTCATCGTCTTGCTAGACGATATCATCAGCACTAACTTCAGTATGAAGTGACCTGTCATTATCTCTCCGTGAGTAATTCAACAGCTTGCCCTGACAAACCGGTGTGTGATTCAATGTTTCCTTCGACTGTTGTGTCATTGAATGTATAGACTTTCCTGTTGGCTGTTCCTCTGCTTGACCTCTGACCTTTCTGTCGTTTGTCGTTTTTCTTATTGGTTGACAAATTGGGTCTATGTCTATACATCTATTGATTGCTGACTGACTGACCGGAACGCTAAGCTTCTAGGAATTCTCTCATATTCTTTGTGTTCCCTCTCTCCGTCCAAAATTTCTACACTGTCGAAATTCAATTCATGTCCATAGTTGTTATCCACGTGCATTGAAATGAGCAGCGATGAAACGTCATGACGCTGAATAGCCAATCGGTGCTGATGTAAATGAAGGGGAAGAGGTCTTCCACTTTGTATAATATAGTGTTGACTACATTTATTGCAGTTGATTTTGTGAATGCTATTCGGTTTGTCTTCTTTGCTAGTTGCATCCTTTGGTTTCCATAATAGTGTTTGGAGGGAATTTGTTGGTTTATGAGCCACACCACTTCTAAGTGGTTTCAGTAATATTCTTGTGATTTCTGATTTCTTCATTATGTATGGTAGGATGATGCATTTATTGATTTCTGTGAATGACTTTGTAGTTGATGATGCACGGAATAGGCATCTTCTGGCAAAATTTCGTGGGTAGCCGTTTTTCTTTAGGGTGGACATCAAGTAATTTTTCATCGTTTCGCCGTGAAGTTGTTATGCTGCAGTATGCTCTCGCTCTTTTGAATAGAGTTGGCACGCCACTGATTTTGTGTGTTGTTGCTACTGTAATTGAGTCTCTAATGCTATTTGCGCTGTTGAGCATATGCCTCGATTTCGTCTGTAATTTCAACTTAATTGCAGTGATGGATAATGGCTAACAGTGAAATTCAGGACACACGCTTCATTCTACTTGGGACTCAGTGAGTAGTGTTATTCTCGCTAGAACTAGAACTTATGACTGGTGTGTACAAACGCTAAACGCTATCCATTGAGTCATTATAGCTAGTTTGATAATGATGGATAGTGACATCTACTATCCATCATTACCATCAAGATTACTTCTTTGATTGATTCATATAAAGATATTCAGCAGACAACCATTACACGATGGTATCGCTTCACTATCTTAACAAATAGAAGAAGAGATTAATAACTAGTCATTATAGTACGGTAAATCGTCCAGGATAAAATCCTTTATTGAGCGAATATGATTTATTTAAGGTGCTTCCATCATATCTGATAAAACAACTAAGAAACAATGATTGATATTATTCTATTGAAGACACAAGGTTGTACTGCACCAAAATTTTATTTTTGTTAAAGCTCAATAGCAAAGACATATTTACACTCTCAAGGGGGATCCATATCTGGAAGTACTGTATTTTGAAAATTTGCTACAACTGAAATATATTCATTGACTATTGTATGGTAAACAATGTTCTACTATCTTCAAGAAACATGAAATCTAGGTTCCAACTATTTCTCCTTCGAACGCTTTCATCGACTAACATATGAAGAGAATCATGAAGATGCTTATCTTACCAGTACGATGACTATAGTACGAAATGGATTATCCATTTACTTTGATTGGTTTGTTCTAATACCTCACTATTACGGGGTTCTGCCCCTTCCCCCCCTTGCCGATGTAAGTCAGATAACTTTCTGTTCCTTGAACAGACTAGTTATAAAGATTTAGAGGTAGTGTTCATCATGGACTGACATCAGTTGGCGAACCATTGAAAAACTGGGAGCATTGGAAAGCTGTTATAAAGTAGTGTTAGATACTTCGGTCTTCATAATGCACAAGCCATATTCTACAGCTTACTTTAGAGTATGGTATACTTTATAGTCTGATAATTACAGAGGAAGTTATCGGCGATTGTTTTTCTATGCTCATATAAAGCAATTTATGATGGAGTTAAATATATTCATCTCATTATCAGCTGTAACTACTATGATCAGGCGTTAATGATTCATTTTTCGCGAAAGTATCGAGAAAGCAGAATTGCAAACTGTCTGTTTCTCTGGTGATTTAATTATACACTGAAGTAATTTTTAACTACAGTTAGGGAGTGTTTATGCTACTAGGATAAGTTAGGTTTGACAGGGCTCGAAGCCACGACTCATAACTTGAAACTAGAGCTCCTAATTTGATGAACTACATCTTCAACCTTTTTATTATTATTAAAGGAGGGGGGCAGGGTTAGAAAGTAAAAGTAAGTGTGATATGATTGTGATGTAATTGTTGTTTAGGCAGGCACCCTACGTATCGTTATGTGGCTTAGAAAAACGGTCATAACTTTGTGATAGATGTTAGTTGAATGGAGGCAATCGGCATGATGCCCTGCTACAACAAGATTTCGTTCTTTTTGCTAATCATCAGTAAGGCGTATATGCCACCTCAACGGAATTGACGTCTTACCTCAGATTCAAACCTCATCACCAAGTTCTGCAGTCGTAGACGCTACTACTGAGCTAAGAGGGCAGCGAGTAACCTCCTGTAGAACTGGGTTACATACTAGTCACCGAAGTGTAACCAATTTCCTGTTGTGAAGTCCTAAAGGCTGATCAAATTCTGTTGATCATTTTACAATGTGGTCATCAAGCTTGGAAAGTCAGCATTGCGATGGACTTTGCTAGATCATAGTTGGATGAAGGTAATCGACAGGATGCTGATACTGATCGATATAATTTGACCAGCGTCTACGACTGGATAGCATGAAGTTGGTTGCCCTTCAGTGACTAACCAATCCAGTTATAACCTTCATCAATTCATGCAATATCATGGTGTAGTGAATCTTATCCTCAGTCTATCACAACCTTACTCAAGTTAGCATTCCAAATCGATGTAGGTGATGGCCTGAAGTGTACAACAAATCTTCAAGCCACCTGAGTCGGTGAAAGTGTACAACCACACTAACTGATCTTTTTTTCTTGTCTAGTGCATGATGATTAACTTCAAATATTGCGCATATGGTGGTTTCATCTTGCTACAGCAATAATATAGAGGAATTTATGCTTGAAAACGTGAAGCTTCTAAACATCCTCTGCTCTAAATGGAGATATCTCAGGTGTAAATAAAGAGAAACCATACTCCTTGGCAGCAGCTTACGCACGATACTGAAGATCAGATCAGAAGGCCAGAAAGAATAAGAAATGAGGAACTCTGGAAACGAACCAACCAAGAACAGGTCCCTTAAAAAAAAGCTCAACTGTGTACATAGTCACACAGTAGGGTGGGAATAGAGCTAGGTGAAGGAAGGGAGAGACTGATAACCGATTCTTTGTTTATCGAATCAACACCTAATATGTCCAACAGGAACGATTCTGTACTTGTTTCAGATATATGGGAAATGTTACCACCCTTGTCATCACAAAGAAGGAGAATATTAGAACATCAGTAAATGACACTTTTCCTTCACTGCGTGTGACATTTCTAATAAATATAGACTAAAACAGGTCTACATCTACCCCCCAGTGATCAAGTTTTACTTCTGTATTAATCATCATACTTAGTTACACTACTCTTCAAGGATGTGCTTCTCAAGATTAGTCTCTGTTGAATATGAAACTAATTCATTGAAATATTCAGGTCGTTTGCTAGTTTCACCTCCAATTTTTTGATATCTTCTTTCAATGATGTGTAGACTCTTTACACATTTACATATTTGTCCAATCTACTTATGTCGTATTATACACCCATAACAATGACAAAAGTCAGTTTACTTTCACCTTACAATTTAGTGTTAGTTAATAAATCTATGTATAATATCAATCAAGTGAACGTAGAAAAATAGTAGTCCCCTTATACGGGATAACCTGTAAAGGAGGTGATAACTTGAAACTGTGAGTAGTAGATATTTCTTGAGTTCCACATCTATGGCGTTGGAGAATGTTCTAAGTAGCAAAATAAATCTTTTAGAATAGTCATTCATAGTTTACTACAACCTATGAACCATTGAACTTGATAGGTAGGCAGTGCAGAGATATTTTACATCTGTACATTTGTATCATATATTAATATTCAGCCTACCTATGATATTTTACGACGGAAACCTTCTAGAGATCTTTGCGAAAGAAGAATTACATTTTACACAGATTTCTTTTTTCTATGAAAGTCTTCGCTTGGATCTTTGTTACTGTTCTTTCATACTCTACATTTATGGATAACTACCCAATCAAGGCTGCTGATTGAGTTCTATTCTGAATATCGTTTCTATGATTTAAACATTTAGGATTATGAGTAGCTGAATGACCCTGGTAAGATCACTTTGTTAGTGGGTCTTCTCGACATGATTGTTATACATTTTAAATTTGATTGGTAGATATACAGCTTGTAACCTAGTTTGAACAAATCCTATGTTAGTCCCTCTAAAGTAACAATTTCCGAAAAATCATAATATTTCAAATAGAATTGCATGGAAATCTCTCCTTAATCTTGATCATAAGACTAGTGTTCTTTTCATCAATTAAGAAATAAAACAGAATTTAATCTGATCCATCTACTTTATTGTACATTATATCGTATTGAATGGAGGCAGGTTATCGATAGCTTTGAATAAATGCTAAACAAGTCGTACTGGGCAATAAAGACGTTAAGAAAAGCTCCTCTACCCTTAACATTTCAAGTCTGTTTGCATGTAGCACTGAGAGAGCGTTCAAAAAAGTTATCAAGCCACCGATAAGTATGAAGTATGGGCCCGGAAGGGATTCTATGAGTTCAACACTTATCTATCATCTAATGACATCCAACTAAGAACAAGGCAAGTTTAAAGAACAAAAATCTATCAGTCTATACTTATGGAATGAAGCTTCTCATACAGTAAGTAATGCGAAGCCCTATCAAATCGCCTAAAATATTCAAACGGTTCAACTTGGTACAATTCCGGAGATTTGAATTGGACGACACTTTGTTAGGCTTCATCAAGTTCCAAATGTTATGTAGGAAGGAATGATTTGTTATGGCATGTTGTACAGTAGTGATGAAATATTGTACACCTTCCATTTGGACAGTGTGTTTCATTTCCTCACGACTTGCTCTTAATACGCTCAGATTGTCTCTTGAGTTCTTCTGAGCAGAATATTTATCCATCACTGGTAATCGCTTATGATTTATGCCAACCTCTCAACATATACTACTTACATCCATTCTTATCAGTAGCACCCATTACAAAAGTGGTAAGATGAACAAAATGATACCATGAAACTATTAGGATCTAGTATTCTGAGTAGTGAGACGCTCCCTTCAACTTCTTCGTCAATGAGTAGATAAGTCTGTAATCCCTGTCCAATAACATTCTAAAGATACAAACCTCATAACTTGCTTGATCTATCCCATCGAGTATTTATTGTATTGGGATTAGGAATTCGCTTGTAAAGCTGCTCTTCAACTCCACTTCCGGTCTTCAACTACCGAATACACCGGACCGCGGCTGGATTAAAACCAGTCACCACCGGGTTACCGGCCCGATGCTCTACCAATTGATCTACATTTTCATATCACGTCCAATCATCACCTAGTATAAATACTAGTCTGCCAAACTACGGCTATCTCAGATAGTCAAATGATAATCAATATGATGCTCCCCTTCCTCTCTGATTCAGTTAGATTGGAATGAGAAGTTCTGAGTAGGCAGTCAGTGTGAATACGATCAGGTGGTAGTAACACGTCACGAATTCATATGGTAGTCGGGTAAATCCCACTTTGTGATTGAAATGAAAGAGAATTCTGGTAGTAGTCGGAACTCGTAACTCAGTTGGTAGAGCACCGGGCCGGTAACTAGATGGTCGCTGCTTCGAATCCGGGCGCGATCCAGATTTTCATCTCACCTTCAATCGTCGCCGAGTATAAATACAACTTATTAGTGTCTATATTTATGAATGATTTCATTAGTTGGAATCTAATCTAAGTTTATAACCTTCTTCTAGTATCATTTCAGTTCTAGTGAATCAGATATCAGTTTTAAGAAGAGAGATCTATCTTCCCTGGAGAAATTCATTGACAAGAAGCCAATTCAAAATGCGTAAGAGAAAAAGAATTTATGGTTAATGATAAAAATATTGAATTGGGTTTTTAATCATCTTGATGACTAAATAAAGTTTAGGATGCGCGTTTTGACCTATTTCCGACTCATCAGCTGGCGGATGTACCTGCATCCCAGTGAGTGACATTGTTCCCCTTGAAATTTGAAACCAGTACACATCGCTTTAAGTGTCATAGTATTACCCACTAGGTCAATGGAGCATATGAGTCACCCGTTGTGCAATGAGTTTCAGTAGTTGTTTAATACTTATAATTTCCTGTTGGTATACAGGGACAAATTACTCGAAAGGCAGCCTATGTGGACGCCTCCATATGTTATATTCCTCATGGTGAGAAGCAATGAAATCCAGTTTGCGGGAAGCAGAGATGAATTAGACGGTCAAACAGTCCAATTGAAAGGTTGCTGAGATCTCTTTTTGTTCATTGATTGCACAACGAGTAGTTTCTACTACTATACAGCAACTCGGTTTGTCTTCTTTGGTTGTTGCATCCTTTGATCGTAATTTTATAACGCCGCTTAGTTCAGTCATTCTTAGATCAGCTGAACTCTAGATCTCCCAGTATCAAGTTCAGCTGACAGAAATAAACGGATAAGGAGAAACTGCCTCTCCTTGATTGTCTTGTTAAGTGGAAATAAAATGGACACTTAGGTATAACCATTTTCAGGAAGGCAACATATTCGAACAAATATTTAGACTTCAACTCATCATATCCAATTAGTGTGAAAGTTTTTGTTGCCTCCAGTCTCTTATAGAGAACAAATACTGTAGTAACGTAAAATTCATTCGGAAAATAAAATATAACATTAAATTAGATCGTAAAATTACTCCTAAATCATGGGCCTCAACAATAGTTATCTCTTACCGATCATATACATCGAATGAGATTAGGAGAGTGCTCAAAAAATACAATATCATCAGACAGAGTGTTCTACAGAACATCAAACACACATTGCAGAGCACTACAGTTCATTCGAAGGATAAGATCCCTCCAGATTCACAATCTAATAGTGTTTATCAAATAAAATACTCAGACTATGATGCCAATATACATAGGACAAACTTTCCATGAAGTCGAAATTAGGTAAAAATGAACACCGAACAGCTCCCACCTGACCCTTTAGAAATCCAGTAGAACTGGAAACACATCAACCATACATCTATATGTCATGATTTTAGATCACAAGGTCGACTTTGATAATATCGAAATTATTATTCAGAGATTTGGCCTTATAAATTATAAAGAATGTCTCATAACACAATCTCTTCATATACAGAATGGAATCATAAGTGTCTAAACAGGAAGGAATGAGAGAGTAAAAGGTAGTTACTTTCACCTGGTTTCAACCCACTTCCACCTACTCACATAACCAACATACATCAAGGCGATAAGAACTATCACCAGCACATGTGTGTACAGATAAATCTCAATTTGTAATTCATTCACAACACACTACAATTCTGACAACGCAGAATGCACTAAATAGTGAGATGTCAGTTGAAAGAAATTGCCTATGTTTTACATTCTGATTGGGAAATATATATATATACGAAAATAATAAGGCATTTAAGTTGTTCAGTAGTGTGTTATCTTCCTCGAGATCATGACAATTTTGTCAGAGATCATATCTTGTAAATTTGATTGAGTCGCTTTCAACTGATACTACAGTTGGCCAATTGAAAAACTACACAACTTTGAGAAATATTAACATGGATTGTACACTTTGTAAATCATTTCAGATATAATGATCATTTTATTTAACGCATTTTCTCCTCTCATAGACATTTTAAGCTAAGTTCCATCACTGACTTAGATCAAATCAAATGTAAATTTACTTGCACTGGATACCTGTCGATTCATATTTTCCTAGTTCTTAACAATGTTGTATAGCATCAATGATGGATAGGATGCAATTGAATATTTTCAAGTTGAAAGAGAAAAACAGATCACATATTATTGAACCAATAATATGGAATGTTCATCATCATAGAACAGAGCATAGAATGGCAATCAGCTCTCTACCTCAACTTTATCGACTTTGAGAAGGCCTTTGACAACGTCGACCGAGAGGTAATTTGGAAACCGCTTCAATACTACGGAGTACCGCAAACCTTTATCCGCCTCATTCAACAACTATATGAAGATGCCACATGCCAAGTAATTCACAATGGGAAGCTCAGTGATGCCTTCAAAGTGAAGTGAAGACAGGAGTGAAACAAGGTTGCCTACTATCCCCCATGATATTCCTGATTGTGGTCGACTGGACTGGATCATGCAGCAAACAGTGGGGAGCGAGAAGAGGGGGGATACGCTGGACTGTGGAAAAGATCCCAGAAGACTTGGATTTCGCCGATGACTTGTGCCTGATGTCACATAAACTTGAAGATCTACAGGCGAAAACTAACAAGTTGACAGAAGAGGCAGTGAAGACCGGACTTCCTTCAAGTGAATATAGAGAAGACAGAGGTGATGAAGATACTCAACCAATAACAACAACAACAACAACCTCCAGTCACCATCAACGGGAGAAACTTAAAGGAAGTAACCTCCTTCACTTATCTAGGAAGCACTGTTTCAACTACAGGCGGGACGGACGAGGACGTCAAAGTCAGAATCGGAAAAGCAAGACAGGCGTTCATTAGCCTGAAACCAGTGTGGAGATCTTCTGCACTCAGCATGTGGAACAAGATACGGATTTTCAATACCAACGTCAAGTCAGTGCTTCTGTATGGTTGTTTGACTTGGCGCGTTACGAAAGGGATTTCCAATAAACTACAGACATTCATCAACAACTGCCACCTACGCTCGCTACTGAAGATCAGATGGCCAGAATAATGCGAAAAAGCAACAAGGAGCTCTGGGAACGAACCAACCAAGAACCTATCACCCAACAAATATGCAGTGGAAGGAAGTGGAGATGGATTGGGTTGGGCATACACTGAGAAGGCCGACTGGGGACATCACGCGTCAGGCCAGTTGCTCGAGTGGAATCCCCATGGGAAGCGACGAGTTGGGTGTCCCAGCTGAGGTTGACATGGAGGAGGTCGTGCGAGGAGTAAATGAGAGGTTGTGGGCTGTCGTGGAACCAGGTTCAAAAGATCTCAGAGAAGAGAGGTCACTGGAGACATGCTACTGAAGCCCTGTGTTCCAATAGGAACCCAAGGGACTAGTAATATAATAAATATAATAATATGGAATGTTAATCAGAAACGGTTAGTATAAGAACAAAGGGTGTACACCATACACCATGTGTAAGATAGTTTTCAGAAAGGAAAAAAAAATTTCACTAATTTTACACAATTGTAGACAATAATTTCTTTCATTCAGATTTCTTAAATTGCGCTTTTTCACAATACTTTTGTGTAAATAAACAGTTTCCATCCAGTTGAGAACATCCTTGAATTACTTCTGCTAGTAATGTTTGTCATCATCATTATTATCAACATAGGACCAGGCATTACTGCGTAACGGTCTGAGTTCAGTGCATCAAAGAAGAAAGGTAGTAAGGTGGAAGATGAAGATAAGAAAATTCAGTCAAAAGAAATGTGAAGTACGAAAAGAGAGAAACGAAGAATGAGAAAATGGTGAGATTCGGCATAGCATCGTTGAGATGAGAACAATGTGTGTGTGTGTATACATCTGCGCCACTGACATCGGTTCTCAGCCATATCCGCTACAGTTTCCAACCACTGGTTCCTCTTGTCCCGCCAACCCCAACCACCCAGTAGTCTGCACCGACCCACATGCCTCAAACCAACAGTCAAAGACTTCATACATTGGTGCCATGTTTTAGTCTGGCCATCTCCGATCTTTTTCCAGCCTGGGCCTACTTTAGCCAACATTGTATAACAAGGCAATCGATCAGCTAATATTATATTTATCCTGGTAACTAACAGTGGAATCCAAGGTGCGCATTTCATACTATTGAAGTCTCATCCGTCAGTTGGATATACCGTCGCCTCCAGTGAGAGTTGTTGTCTTTACCGAGACTCGAACCCTGTATACATCGCTTTAAACTCCAAAGCGTTATCCACTGATATTTAGCTAATGGAAATATTATCATTACACCTTATTAGGTATATCCCCTTACCCCGATTATTGAAAGGATTTTACTCTGTTAGTAAAAGTTTATACCAATAGAAACTAGCGAACTTGAGTGCTCAAAATAATAGTTCAATGTGATTCCTATAAAAAAAAAACTCTTAACATATTGCATTATATTATTGAAGTAGTTACTGTCTGATTTACCTCATATAGGCTAGCTAGATGTACCTCCGTATGTGACGAAATCTATAGTTCTGTAACTACTTAGTATCCTTTTTACAAAATATTTTCTCAGTATTTCTATTATTGCTAGCTGAGCAATATTTATCTGTTTTCAGTGATGAAATCGACAGTGGCTCAGATTACGTATGGTAAACATACACTGAAGTGAATTTGTTACATACTGCCAACATTATCCAATTATAAGCATAAGAGATGCTTGTGAAAAACTGTTAATACAACTTTCCATTGCTGTTTATGTTCAATTTTATCTCCCTTTTGAAAAAACAAACAAACAAATGTTTTTAACAATTTTAAGCCCATAAATTATTTGATGCAAATTTGTAATCTATCATTTAAACTATTATCAACAAACAAGGTAAAATGATAGCCTGATATAAGAAAATAAAATGGAAGATAGTCAGCTGTGGTAAAGTTATTAAAGACTGAAGAGATTCTCAAGTCAAAGATTTACGTTGTTATGCAGGTGAAAATCTAGAAGGTTAGATAAGTAAAAAGGGGCTACATGGATTGATGCCTATACCTTAGTATTTTCTATCTTAACCCTGAACATATAATGGAGTCGGTAGAGATTGACAGTTCGGCAATGATTAATATACATTCAAATCAATGCTGGTTTAAGGCTTCATCCACTGTCTTACTTTTTTTTTTACCTAAGATTCTACTTTTAAACTATACGGTGACCAATTGATGGTTTCATCGATGCTAAATCCCGCCAGAAGCACTGATGGCAGACGCAGAGACAACAGTGGACATGCTCACACTACTATTGCAGAAAGTCTGGAGGGAAGTAAAGGTACCTGGCGATTGGAAGAAGGGTTACCTTGTCTAACTACCGACGAAGAGAGACCTAAGTCTAGCGCGGAATCACGCTGCTGTCCACCCAAAGAAAGCAAAATATTAAGCCGCATCATCCTGAAGGAACTAAAAAATGCGCTGGATTCAAAATTACGACCAGAACAGACTGGCTTCTGGAAGTAGAAATCATGTGCGGACCAAATTGTAACGCTTCGCATCATCATAGAACAGAGTATAGAATGACAATCAGCTCTCTACCTTAGCTTCATCAACTTCGAAAAGGCCTTCCACAGCGTCGACCGAGAAGTAATTTGGCAGTTGCTTCAACACTACGTAATACTACAAACCTCTATCAACCTCATTCAACAACTATACGAAGACGCCATATGCCAAGTAATTCACAATGGGAAGCTCAGTGATGCCTTCAAAGTGAAGTGAAGACAGGAGTAAGATAAGGTTGTCTACTATCACCCATGATATTCCTGATTGTGGTCGACTGGATCATGCAACAAACAGTGAGGAGCGAGAAGACGGACATACGCTGACTGGACTGGGGAAAAGATCCTAGAAGATTTTGATCTCACCGATGACTTGTGTCTAATGTCACACGAACTCGAAGATCTACAGGCAAAAGCTAACAAGTTGACAGAAGAGGTAGCGAAGACCGGACTTCCTTCAAATGAATATAGAGAAGACAGAGGTGATGAAGATACCCAACCAATAACAACAACAACAACAACAAACTCCAATGACCATCAACAGGAGAAATTTAAAGGAAGTAGCCTCTTTCACCTATCTAGGCAACACTGTTTCAACTACAGGCGGAACAGGCACAGACGAGGACGTTAAAGCAGTCAGGATCGGAAAGACAGCAAGACAGGAGTTCATAAACCTGAAACCAGTGTGGAGATCCGCACTTAGCATAAAGTGTGAACAACATCCGGATTTTCAACACCAACTTCAAGTCAGTGCTTCTGTATGGTTGAGAGACTTGGCGCGTTACGAAAGGGATTTCCAAAAAACTACAGATATTCATCAACAACTGCCCACACTGGCTTGTTACTGAATCTCAGATGGCCAGAATAATGAGAATAAACAACAGGGAACTCTGGCATGGCGACGAACCAACGAAGAACCTACCGCTCAACAAATATGCAGAAGGAAGTGGAGATGGACTGGGCATACACGGAGAAGACCATTCGGAGACATCACGCGCCAGGCCAAGTCGTGGAACCCAGATGAGAAACGACAAGTTGGGCGTCCGAGTCGAGGGTGGCATGAAGGAGATGGTGTGAGGAAGAAATGAGAGCTTGTTGGCTATCGTGCAGCCAGGTTGTGAAGATTGCAGAGAAGAGAGTGTAATGAAGACGTGCTACTGAATCCCTATGTTCCACTAGGAACCCAAAGGACAAATAATAATAATAAATATCATAATCCCTGGTGGGGCAAGGCATAACTGTATGTATTAGCTCTAGAATAATAACAGTTACTCATGCAGAGTTTAGAACCTAAGGAACTATAAACGATTAAATAGGTCATTCACAGTTTCACTAGATTAAGGTGTCTACTTAGATATGCATGGCTTAATCTCTGAGACAAGTATATAACTACTGGCAGGACCAACCAGTTGATTCACAGAACAAAATACCCAAAATTTACACTGATTTTCAGAAGAGAACTGAACAGACATCTAGGCTTTTTTAAAACTAGGCTGGCATACAGTCTCATCCTGTGCCGAAACCACACAGGTGCCATCATCTCATCCGCACCAATTTGTTTGCATAAACAAGCATAGTTATTCTGATCAATTATGTACCGTGTGGACAAGCAAATTTTGACCTAGCTTGATTACACGACCTATCAAATACAGTAGCGAACCAATTTTATATATGATAGGCTTTCAACAGACCATCAAGATCATTGCAAAAGACATACTACAACTGCATTAATGAACCTTTAACAGCATATAACTTTCAGCTCTGGATATCAATATAGTCTAGGCTATATTATAGATAGTGTGAAGCTGTTTGACCTAAACAAGCTTAAAACCCGTTACATCATTGCAATGGTCAAGTGATGTGTCTCAGTGTTCTAGCAAGAGACGGCAGTTGTAAGATTTGGCACAGGTTTTGGATATTGAAAGCACCAATATGAAGTCGATAGCGAGTAATAATAGACTAGGAATAGTGTTTCGCTGGATTACATCACTGGCAATAATAGCAGAGTGAAAAGTTAAGAAAGTTGTAAGAGGCTTAATATTGCTATCAGGAGAGGAGACAAAGGTAGACGTGGTAGGTCATTTGAGTTCTTTATAGTGATAGAAGCATATGGACCCACATATTAAAAAAGAATAGATCTACGCAACCGCAGAGTTTATCGGCTTTTTGAGCATAGTTCGTTTGAGATTCGACTATGCTAACGTTCAAAAAGAAAAAAAGTTTTGTCGCCGGCATCGGAATACTGCAGGTCAGGGAAGAGTTTGATAATTTTAGGGGTAAACTTCACATATTAAGAAGACAGTATCACTATCGTACTGCTAGTTGTGCATGGGTATGACTTGTCACTGCTGTCATGCCTCGCCGACTCACCAAAACAACTTTATCGTCATACCTTAGTTATTTACATTGTGATAAATTCTTTTTGATGTGTTAGTATTTAGTAGACATTCCTGGGATTGTAAGGGGTCAAGAGACAAGCGTAGTTTGTTGATCTACTGTGACAAGCAAATCCAACCACATCACATCAAAGTAGCAGTTCTCCGTCAGGATATTTTATAGGCTGGTGTTATATTGTGTAGTCTGGCCAACTCTAATCTCCCCCCACCCCCCCATCAGCATATAAACCTACTCCAGTTAACGTAACCAATATCCCAAGCCAGATCGATCAATGAAGGCTCATGATCTCATCAATCATTTTATCTTTTCTTTTGTTTAAAACAGTAATCCTCTTTCTTCACATTAACCTGATTAGGATACTTGCTCTTTCGTAACAAAAAAAATTCATCTTCAGCAGAATGTCCAACCACTTATCCACTATCACTAATTACATATTGACTAGTATCATTAAAATGTAACTATCTACAGAAATAAATTATCATAAAAAAAATCAACCGATTCACTTTATAGATAATGAAATGAAACAAAACTTTTAACATACCTCTATTGTTTTTCATAGAAATGAGACAATAGAGAGAAAATAAACTCAGTCTGATAAAATTGAAGAATGCCACATGTTTATATATATATAGTACTTTAATGGGATTTAATTTACACTGGAATAAATAATAAGATGTCCGAATCGATGATGATGACAACATAAAAGCAGAAGGGAACATGTTTACAAAGAAACCATAGCATAATCATAGTTATTCAACGATGATATTGTATATATAGATCATACTATATTATGAACTGATAGAAGTAGGATTCCAATCCTCAGTGACTTGCTGCTCAATAGTAATACATAAACTATTAAACTTGAAGGATATGGGTTCGAGCCCTAGGTGTAGTGTATACTGTTGGATCAAAATTAATAATCATAATAAAGGCACAATAGATGAAGTAATACTTTATTTCTCCTTCTTCTTCTTGTTGTTTTTCACCCCATAGATGATCTGATTCCGGTGTATATAAAAAAAAAATTATTGATTGATTGATTATTTTTAATCTGTAATCATTAAAGGATCATTTTTTCTCTATCTTTATTCATTATCTTCTATTTTTCTTCTTTTAATTGAGGAACTGAATTACACTGATGATATCGATTAATATTTATAGGTGGATCACAAATATATCGATTACTAATTAATCGATATTTACATAAATTCATATAATAATAATCAGTTGATAATAAAGTTAATTGAACACCACTAGCTATTGAACCTTCATAAAAAAATTGTAAATTAACAGGTTGTGGTCTACTTGGACCATTAGTTAATGTAAATTTAGCTCTAACAGTACCAGATGAATCTAATTTTAGAGTAAAATTAGAATGATGAAAATTATTATTATTATTAAAATTAGGATTATATAAAGGGATACGCCATATAGCATGATTACTTTCAGGTAACCATGTACCAATAGGAAGACTTTGCATACGATTTACTGTTCCATCAACTTTTAAGTTGATGCATAAATCACCAATATTTTTCATAGAACTAATCAATAAAATAAAGAAAAAAAACGAGAGAAAAAAAGTTTAGTGTATATGAAATTTTCTAAGGATTTATTATTGAAGCATAACTCTGTTTTATGGTTGAAATGAATTGAATTGGTAGTCAAGTAAAAACCCTTAGTGATTGGAGTAAAATAAA
This sequence comes from Heterobilharzia americana, assembly GCA_944470555.2. Lineage (NCBI taxonomy): Eukaryota > Metazoa > Platyhelminthes > Trematoda > Strigeidida > Schistosomatidae > Heterobilharzia > Heterobilharzia americana. The sequence continues at coordinate 159,527,468 of OX104127.1, read as the reverse complement.
AATCTGATCAGCAATCGGACCTAGTAGGCCAGTTGACAGAACATCGGACCGGTAACCCGATGGTCCCTGGTTCGAATCCGGTCGCGGTTTAAATTTTCATTTCACATTCAATCATCACCCAACAGAAACTGAGTGATATGATTGAAGGTGAGATCGTGGATCGTGGGCACGATTTGAACCACTGATCACTGGGTTTCCAGTCCGATGCTCTACCAACTAATCTACGAAATTCGATTGGTGATCAGATTTTTAGTTCACTTCAATCACCAACTGCTTTTACGCGACTGCCATATGAATTCGTAACGCCATACTATCGCTGCCTAGTGAAATGAAATTCTCTTCAGCAGTCAGACCTCGTAGGCCAGTTGATACAGCATCGGGCCGATAACCCGATGGTCGCTGGTTCGGATCCAATCGCGGTCGAGATTTTCATTTCACCTTCAATTATCACCCAGTATAAATAGAGTAGTCTATCAAACTACAGCCATCTCAGTTAAAATGATAATCAATCAGTATCAAAAGATGAACAACAACACAAGGATATAAAGCATACAAAACTTCAGAAATAATAGGAAACCAAAATCTCAATCAATCAATATTTCATATCTCTAGCCAATATGTAATCGAATAAGGATGGAAAAATAAAAATAAATAACAGTTACAAGGGAAAAGTAGTTGTAAAGTCCTAATAAGATAAATAAAAATAATCTTTTCTGACGCTTTGCAACCTCTTCCTACAATAAACCACATTCAAACAATCCTGTAGAAAAGCAGAATTAACAGATCGAATCGGCAATTATTATTCATACCCTCTATCGATAATGGAAATATTAAAATTACTCAAAAAGTTTCTTCAAACAACAAAAAAAAGATGGATAGCTGAGATAGCTTACAATATGGTTGAATCCTGATGTATTCAACTGAAGGAAGAATAGCCTAATTGATTTTGATAGCAATATATTCTCTCAGATAGATAATTGAATCATGGAGCTTTTGTCATTGTAGACAACATCATCAGTGAAAACTTCAGAAAAAAGTGAGTTATAAGGTTTTCGCTACAACAATAGATTGTGGAATCAACCTTATACCTAGCCTCTTTCCAAACTTTGTGCTGTTGCTGATGACACTGTGTAGAATGACGACGAAAGCATCACGATTAAATCATCCAACTGAGAGGAAATAACGCCATCAAAATTATCCACCAGACGTACAAATATTCTCTATCATCTCAGAAGGCTTAACTAGACAATCAAAACCACACCCATTCACAGATTCACCGTGAACTCATAGCCTATCACTTCATAATGCTCACATGTATTCCCATATTATTATTGTGTATGATATGAACAACACGATCTAATTTGTCTCCATTTACTATGTAAGCAAGCATATGATAACTCGTACAAATTTGATTCCTATCGGAGGAAGTGACTACCATGAGGTCGTGAAATGTTAGAAAATTATTCTTCTAGCTCATTGGAATTTTCAAGTCTATAAAAGCAACCGTTACCATTTATTCAAATGTTTTGCACATTGTGGATGAATAAAATGATGGGAAACAGTCTTATTCATCATAATCTCACCTATAACCTTACACATATATTGAAGACATCATTACATAAACAACCAAATTTGACTTCCTAACAGGGAGGCTAGCGGAAAACGGCTATTCTACCAGATTCATTGATAAGAATATGCGAGAAACACATGAGAAACCAATCATCAATTCAGTGTCTAAAATAACTTTCTTCATAAATCTCGATTTCAAAAGGTGACACAGCATCAGATATCTTGAAAAATTGTGTTTCCAGATCAATTAGTAGAACTTCTTTCACATCAAAACTTCACTTGATCTTTACCAGTCGTAAATTGTTCTCCATTTGTATACACGACAATATCCCTCGAAAGGCTACATCTATGTGTATCTACCAGTTTACCTGTTCCTGGGAAGCATGGTATATCGGCTGTACTCAGAGACTGCTGTCACCAAACACACCAGAACATACTCCTGCTTGATTTTATAAGGGTGGAAGGGAATGTATCAGAAGTTATATCCTTGAACATTCAATCGATTCCAACCATTCAACCCACCCGAAACAATGATTTCAAGGTTGTCTATCGAATCCGCTGAAGCACCTCTTGTTTCCTCCATGTTCAACTTCTTAAAACACCAGAGACCTTGACTATCCGTGAACTGAAGCCTGACCTCTGAGTGCAAAAGAAGTATGTACAGTCTTAGTCTCTGAAATGATGGAGAATATTTGTAGCTCAGGTGGATGGTCTTGCTTGTTGAAACAACCCAGCTCAGAGAACACAATACAACCAAGTCTTAGTTTCTACATGAGCCTTAACTTATTTTAGTCTTGGTGTGTTTCCTTCCCTTTATGATTGTTTCTTCAACTTCCTCTTTGGTAGATTCATGTTTATACTCTTATATCGTCATTATCATTATTATTGTTACATTTAATAGTTTCCGGTGTTATTCCATTTCATCTTCCTAATAAACCCAACTTTTAACAAAACATTTTCAATTTATTCCAATCACCCTGTTGTCTCATTCATAGCACCTAATCACCTTTCATTGTTGATTAACTTTACCACGTTTTCACCCCTTTTTAATCTATTTCCACCTTATAAACGATGACTACATAAGACAGAGTTGTCATCAGTATTCACAACAAAGTGAAGGTTAATCACAGTCTCAACACACAGTACAATCCGTCACTATCGATATACGAACCAAGATTGGTAGGAAGACGGTTCAAGTTATAGCAAGCACACCTCATATCAACTGTAGATTAAACATAGAAGAGAAGGAATGATAAAGTAATAGAATTCGGTATTGATAATAGATAATGATTGAAGGTGAATTGAAAATTTGGGCTACGGTAGGATTCGAACCGGGTCTTAATTTCACTTCAATCACCAAGGATACGACGATTTACAATGGTCGGATGTATCTACACCACAGATATCAGTTGTCAGCCACATCGTCTAGGGTATCCAACCACCACCAAACTCCACATATTTCAGACTAACACTCAGAGATTTCACAGTTTCCAGGCTTAAACCTACTTCACTAAAAATTGTATGACAATATAGACAGTGATTGGATATGCGTGATATGTCCCAGCCACTATAGTCGATGACTTCTACGTTAGTCATGTCATGTCATCACGACGTATAGCTGATGCCACAAGGTCAATACCAGCCAACCACTTGAGGCTAAACACGTCATATCCGTTACCTTTAATTGACCATGTTGCACAGCTTCATAATAGAAGAGAACTATTAGAATCAGTAAAAATCAACATGAACCATGTAGAAAAGGTGGTTCTCGTGACTCAATATGGCATTGAAAGCCACCACTACTAACTTCGAGTCCCAAAATAGGATAAAATAAGCGTTGTGAGAGTTTAACACTTCAATGCCAAAGAAAAACAAACAACTAACTTACTCTTTATTAGCATTCATTGTAGGCCATTGAGCTGTATAGTCTAAACGAAAATCTGTAGTCAACGCTTCACAACGCCAATATGTACATAAATGTATTGGAGGTGTTAATGCAGGATATAATCCTTTCACATGTGCATTCACATCAACTGTATAAGTTAAAACATCCAGTTTAATGTATGTTGGTGAATTGGATGAAGATATAGACGAATTCAACTTGTCTAAAGTATCCTCATTATATATAAATGAATTATTTTCTGTATATGAAATAATTGATGGGAAAAGATAACATGAAAGTACATCACCTGGAATAGTAAGTAAATAGTCTGAATTATCATTTTGTTTTTCTATTTCAGACCTTGTATCAGTAGTATTTGTTCGATTGTCGAGTAAAGATGATTGAAACATAATGGTAGAGTTGGTAGTTTCTGTAAATAAACTGTTGAAAACAAAGAAATCTCAATGAATGAAGTATCTATGTTATCATAATTGTAAATTCGAATTAAGAACATATGTGCTGATGATTGACATTTATTCACAATTAGGGAATCTAAAATACCCGTTTACACTTATGATTATTAAAGACACATCTTATTCACAGATGGCTAGAGGATATGAATTTCATGTGTACAGCTTCGTACAGACACTGCTGTCAAATAAGTATGCAACATGAGATTTAGTCAATATGGTGAAAAGCAAACACAGTTTGTACTCATCATCATCATCAATATCACCATAGAAGCAGAAATTACTGCATAAAAACACTCCTAGTTTTTAGTATAATTGTTTTTATATGATACCGTCGTAGATTGGACCGAATTGATCGGTCTCTATTGGCATATGGTGTCCTGTGTGGAAGCCTCGATATTGCCAGTGTTCTAATGATGTTAATGATGGATCGTGGCTAGCAGTGGAATCCAGGATGCGCATTTCGTCCTATTTAGGACTCGTCAGCTGGATGCACCTGCTTCCTAGTGAGTGACGTTGTTCCCACCAATATTCGGACTCGGTCGTGTAGTGGATAACGCGCTGGCGTTTGAAGCGATCGCTCCCGAGTCAGAATCCCAGTGGGAACAACATCACCCACTGAGAAGAAGGTACATCCAACTGACGAGTCCCAAATAGGACAAAATGAGCATCCTGGATTCCACCGCTAGCCACGACCCATCATTAACACTCCTAGTTGTCACACTTCATATCAGCACAAGTAAAAAAGCAGTAAGACAGAAGATGAAGAAAGAGAGGATGGAGAAAATGTTGAATTCAGTATAGCGGTTAGTTTGAAGGTAAACTATGGATATATTTGCGTCGCTGATATCGATCTTGAACCATATTGTCTAGAGTCTCTAACCACTGGTTTTTGCAGTCATACGAACCCCTACCAGCTACTTCGTATCTTCCAATATGGCTCATACCAACAGTTAAGTACTTCATGCAGTGATGCTATGATTTAGTCTAACCTGAATGTACAGTTTATATTAATCTTTGATAACCGTTGAATGATGTTTTGTACTACAGACAGATAGATAATTAACGCAGAACCTCGCACACACACACATACACATACAAAGAACAACTGGATAGAAAAACACTGAAGCCAAGGTATACAAAGTTGTATGAGACAATATGAAATTTCAATATAATGGTTAGTGTAAATATTCCACAGTGAATACATCTACGCCAATGTAAACGATTTTCAGTCCATAACCCAGACAAGCAGCCAACATCTATCTAAAAAACAAGGACCAATAGTAAGCGACTTTATCCACTTGTGCCACTTTTACTGCTCTCGCCACCTTGAACCTAACTAACAACCGAATCAAACTTACCCTAGAATAGCACTTCGAGGTGGACGATGGATCGCGATGCCTATCACATAACCTAACCAGCTCAGTCAACCAACATTCACAACTTCATGAACCAACTTGTCTGTCTTGACTAATACCTTTCGCCTGATCTCAACACTACTCATCATACGGTGATCCCACAGAATCCATGCAATTCTACGAAAACATCTATCATCAAAACGCTGTAACCGCTTTATATCTTCTAGTTTCAGCGGTCACCTCTCACAGTCACACAACAAAACTAAACGAATTGTAGTATAGTATACTCGTCCTTTAACAGGTAGTTAGATATATCTCGCCAATCAGGGACATAGATGACACAAGATGGCAAGTGCTAAACGAGCCTTCCCAGCTTAGATTTTATCAGAAACTAACCCCGTTGGGGATGATGCAACTCCACCACTTCATAACTCCGACTAATATATCCATCAAAGTGTTTGTCACAGCTATTTATATCGCAGTAAATAACACTATTCATCACGCCTAGATAACATAGATAGATATAAACCTATAATTTATAAATCAGGTATTCGGACTAAATAAGAAAGAGAGAAACAACAACAAATAAAACACTTATACTATTAGGTTTGTGAAAAACTGTCTTTACGCATTACAAATTATATTCTCTAATATTTTTTTTCCGATATCTTCAAAATGTACAAAAATATGTAAATCAGGACACTATATGCCTGACTAGTTAATGAATCAATGTTTCAATGTAGAAAAAACATATCAACAATATGTTTTATTATACGATAAGCGTTCCCCAGATCCTCAATAAGAAAGTCTATATTAGCTTACTGAAGCTCTCCTTCGATGTTTCAAGAAAAATCACATGAACCTACATGTAAATATCAAATTGATTGAATAGGCAAAATCAATAGGATATGTCCTTCTGGAGATAATCAAGGTTATTGTAAATAAGTATAAGCCGTTGTATTTTGTGCATAATTTTACCCTGTAGTAATATACACCTTTTCTCTTCATCTTACAGCGTTTTTTATTTACCGAAGAAATGAATAATCACCACGGGGGAAGGAGTAAAACTTAAGCAGTATGGTCGATTGTAATTCCATTTTATTAGAAATATTAGACCCACTGAAGGAACAGTATCATTTACTCGATAGCAATGTTTCCAACACAATGGTATTGTCCATATTCATATCAGCGAACTAACTCCACAACATCGAGACAAACTTTATATAGTCTTAATGTTCTCTTCTTCTTCATGATGATAAACGCAGTAGGATTTTCCATTTATCTGGGACAGGTGCATAATCATTTCCATTCCATGTATTTGGTGTTGATTCGATAAACAAAGATTCAGTCGGTTATCCCTCCATCCAAACAACTTAGTTTTCAACATTGTCGCCCTACAACAACCCTACAACGTGATTGTATAAAATTGCATGCATCGCTATAGCTGAACTTTTCTTGAAATTCCTTATCTTATTAGGACCTACTAATCTTGATTTAGACAAGTTTTTGTGCTCTGTTATTCTAATAGACACCGGTCGAGTACTTTGACCTGTGTATTAGGAATACATAAACTCTGTCTCAAAATTATTGTGTTACCTGATATGAATATGGACAACAAATTGTATCCGAAACGTTGTTATCCAGTAAATGATACTGTCCCTACACTGTGAGATGTTTCTAATAAACAGACTAAAATGGAAGGGAGAAGAAGATTTGACGGGTTACAGTTCTAGTGTCTATTCTTATATAAATATAATTCGGATATATTAAAAACATGAGGCTCAATCATAATACTTACGTTACTGCCTTAATCAATATTAGAGTAAAATTTGAGCACTGTGGTAGAATGTAATTCCATATCATTTGACTTATAACATATATCACACTGTGAAGAAACAGTATTACTTACTGGATTACGTTTCGGACACAATTTGTCTCTCATAGTCATATCAGGACAACTTCATAACTTTGAAACTTGCTTCATACACTTCTAATTGATAAGTTCCTTAGTAATTGTAAGGAAAATATGACTAATATTAATAATAAAGATGTCAATAATGATAATGGTGGCAATATGGTAAAGAGAGAATCCAACCCCTTAACGATATTACCATCCAAGGAAGTCACCTCAGAGACATTACGAAGAATTTTCAATAAAGCTGGCTGGGATTAAAAGTCACATTTAAACTAACAAACTCGCTTAGAAACAAGCCTTGTAGATTAAAAGATCCTATTGATGCAATTAAGCAAAATAATCTGGTTTACGAAATCCCTTACAATGATTCCGAAGTCAAATACATAGGTTGGTCAAAGTAGTCGACCGGGATCGATTAGAATAACAGAACACAAACGTTTTGTTATGATGCAGAGTGGTGAGAATGAACAAAATTACTTAACGATTGATAGTCGATGGTTGAAATGATTCAACCCGAGTGATTCGCAAAAAGAAATCAAAAAATTGGTAATCAGTTGAGCTTATAATATCTCGGACTGAAAACGTTTATCAGTGAAAACAGACCCTGTTTACAGAGTTTACAGTAACCTTGAAAGATAAGAAACAATTGATACATTTAAAAAGGCAGGAGCTAATTAGAACTTTAGCGGGTCATATGAAATATGAACTATGCGCGGGAAAAAGAGCGAGAAGTAAAATAGTTCAAATGTACGCAAACTGTAAGTATGGAATATAAGGGATATAGACATACCTAACCAAAACTAGTAGATCCTAATATGATAAGAAATTTAGAGAAAAGCTCAACTACAGCAATGCACAATCACACAGTAAGGTGGGATAGAGCGTCAGCATTAAAACTGAGTTGGGTGAAGAGAGAGAGAGAGACTGGTAACCCATTCTTTGTTTAGAAGTAGTATTCATTATGGACTGACATTAGTTGGGGAACCATTGAAAATCTGGGAGCACTGAACAGAACTGGATAACTCACTTAAATAGCAAGGTTTCAATGAACTCGAAATAATAACCATGCAATATTATGTATATAATTATTATTTATCCTTTGAGGTCCTAGTCAAGCAGAGGGCTTCAGTAGCATATCACCAGTCTTCTTAACCTAACACAACCACCGCCCACGAGCTTTCATTTCCTCCTTACATCATCTCTTCCATGTCACACTCGGACACCCAACTCATCGTTTCCCATTTGAGTTCCACTCGACGGCCTGGCCTGGAATATGATGTCCCCAAATCGTGTTCTCAGTGTACGCCCAAACCAATCCATCTCCACTTTCTTCTTCTGTATATTTTTTGAGCGATAGGTTCTCTGTTGGTTGATTCGTTGCAAGGCCAGAGTTCCTCCTTGCTTATTCTTTTTGACCTTCTGATCAATCTTCAGTATGCAGTGGGCATAGGCGTCAGCTGCTGATGTATGTCTGCAGTTTGTTGGAAATGCTGTTCGTAACGCGCCAAGTCTCTCAATCATCACATAGAAGCACTAACTGACTTGACTGAATTAGTGTTGAAAATTCGGATCTTGCTCACGCTTAAGGCTGAGTGCAGTAGATCTCCACACTGATTATTTCAGATTAATAAAGGAAGGCGTGTCTTTCTGTCTTTCTGATCCTGTCTACTTTGACATCCTCATCTGTACCTGTGCCGCCTGTAATGTAGACGATGCTGCCTAGGTAGGTAGGTGGGTGGGTGAAAGAGATAACTTCCTTTAGATTCCTCCCGTTCATGGTGATTCGTTGGTACTTGTTGTTCTTGTTGTTGTTGGTTGGGTGTCTTTATCACCTGTGTCTTCTCTATGTTCACCTGAAACAAGTCCCGTCTTCGCTGCCTCGTCTCGTCTCACCTCTCCTCGCCTCTTCTGCCAACTTGTTGGTTTCAACCTGTAGATCTTCGAGTTTGTGCGATATAAGACACTAGACATAAATCATCATCGTTGACAAAATACAAATTGTGTAGTGTCTTTTCATCGGTCAAACAGACTATGCCCATATTCTCATAGCTCCTCACAGTTTGTTGCATGATCCAGTGAAGACCAGTCCAGTGGACCACAATCATGAAGATGATCAGTGATAGTAGGCGGCATCCTTGTCTTACTCCTTCCTGTATTCACTTCACTTCGAAAGCATCACTGAGCTTTTGTATTGTAAATCACTTGGCATGTAGCATCGTCACCATCATGTGGCTGTTGTTGAATGAGGTTGATGAAGGTTTGTGGCACTAAAAACGTAGTGTTGAAACAGCTGCCTGCCAAAATACTTCTCGGTCAATGCTATCGAAGGCCTTTCAAAGTCGATGAAGTTGAGGTAAGTAGTTGACTGCCGTTCTATGCTCTGTTCAACGATGGTGCGTAGCGAAAACTGCTAAAATGTTATACAATAATAGTGATAAAACTGAAGAGATAGTGCTTTTTCATGAGGTACTGTTTTCTCTACCAATATAACATAAAAATAGATGTCACTTAGGTAGACGAGGTCTGACGAGTTCGAAAGGTAGGCTTTCTTCCAGTCGGGAGAACGGGAGAAATCTAAAGGAAGTTATCTCTTTCACCCACCTACCTACCTAGGCAGCATCGTTCCAACTACAGGCTGTACAGATGAAGATATCAAACCAGCTACGATCGGAAAGACAGAAAGATACGCCTTCCTTCATTAATCTGAAATAATCAGTGTGGAGATCTAGTGAACTGCACTGCACTTCACTCAGCATTAAACGTGAGCAAGATACGAATTTTCAACAATTCAGTCCAGTCAGTTAGTGCTTCCACGTGATGGTTGACAGATTTGGCGCGTTACGAATAGCATTTCCAACAAACTGCAGACATACATCAGCAGCTGACGCCTACGCCCACTGTATACTGAATATCGATCAGAAGGTCAGAAAGAATAAGCAAGGCGATGAGTGGAACCTAAATGGGAAACGATGAGTTGGGTGTCCGAGTGTGACATGGAGATGATGTAAGGAAGAAATGAAAGCTTGTGGGCAGTGGTTGTGTTAGGTTAAGAAGACTGGAGAGAAGATAGTGAAATGGTGATGTGCTATTGAAGCCCTCGGCTCGACTAGGAACTCAAAGGACAAATAACCGTAATTATAATAAAAAGGGTGCATAATATGTTTAGAACACATATTTAATGGATTAAAACAAATTTACAGGGAATAAAATTTGATGTTATATATTCAATGGGGATTCTCGATAGTCTCAAATTAACAATTAGTCAGAACGGCTTAATCATATTCATTCGTGTACGTTGTAATTGTTTTTTACATCGCCTCTAAGTACATTACTAAAGATGATAAGATAATCACTTGGTAAGCATTATGTAGAGTAGGATAGATTTCATTACCGACAACTGAGTATATAAATACATGAAAATTTTAGTGTATTAAAAATGAAAATGTGAGACAAAGAGAGGAAGAAAGGGAGAGAGAGAGAGAGAGAGAGAGAGAAAGGGACAAAAAGAGACCTGTTAAGATTTTCAGACAGTATGCAACATCAACTTGAGATATGAAACGGCACACAAAAACAACCTAGGTGTTGTTACTACTCAACGCTATACAACGTTCCGTGATGATAGGATTAACAATAGAACAATAACTTCTCAACTCAGTATTCTACTAATACCAGAAGAAGACGATGGGATTGAAAATTTATTTACTTCAACTGAATAATAGTAGGCGAAAAGTCTGGCCTTGGCCAGAGATAACAAATTAGTATAATTTAAAATGTAAGATGGAACAATCAGCGTTTAATATCCTAAACTGTGGTAAAAAAAAAATAACATAGAATGGCGCGAAAATAGGGATTAAACTTGTATTACTATACCCATCACACAAGACGTGGCTATCGTGGTTCGGTGGTGTAGTGGATAACGCTCTCTCGCGTCTGAAACAGTCGCTTTTGAGCCCGAATCCCGGTCGGAACAACACTCACTGGGAGGCAGGTACATCCAGCTGATGAGTCACGAATAGGACGAAAATGAGGATCCTGAATTCCACTGTTAGCCATTGCTCATCATTACTGTATATTATAAGTTTGTTGTCTTAAAAATTAGCCATCCCTAACAGTTCTCAGCTTTCATCTTTATTTCAAATATTTCACTCTTTCTAATGTAAACTTTCTGATTAGTCAGTTGGCTATTTATCACGTAAATAACTTTTTTACTAACCAAATTTAATGTCGTAGAGAACATAAATCTCTGTATGATGCTTCATTTACTGGGTCTAGATGGTCTCAAACCAAAATCCAGGTAGCAACCACCTTGTACGCATTCTTTTCAGTAGGCAACAATAAGCCACATCTATTGTATGATGGCTAGTAATTTTACATGACTGCGTAAACTTCGATTAAACTATTCAACTCACAGAAAGTAATACAACTAAGATCTATCCACTTGAGTTATAAATATTTATTCCCCATTATTTCAACATGCAAATTTCTCCTAAGTGTTCAAGAACACTATTATGTATGTAAGCGTTCATGCATTAAAGTATGAACGACATTTATACTATAGTGGAGTTAACGATACTACCCAATTGTTTAGGTCAAATTACATGATACGGAGTTCGAACACAAGCCGAATCACTTAACAGATGAGTACTAAAGTCAATAAGTTATTTACGCTACAACCTATTATCGTCTAAATATTCATTATTTGACAGTTTACTTGATCATAGTGAATAACGCTTTAGTATTTGAAGTGTTGAGTACTGAGTTCGAGTCCCAACGGGGAATATTATTACTCACTAGGATATAAGTACATCTAGTTAATGAGTACCAAGTTAAAAATATAACACACATCTTAGATTCCACCGTTAACCATCAAATAAACTATCACTTTCTAGTAAATACAATAATATCCAATGATTTGATCCAAATACACACACACACACACACACAAACAAACAACCCAATTTACCTGATTGATGAACCTGGAAGTTTAGGTTGTAAATCTCTTAATCTTGTAGCATTTGTAATTTTAAGTAAAAGAGGGGAAATAGTTAACTTATTCATAAGTTTCTGTTCTATATTTATACGTGAAAAAGCAAGTGTTAAAGTACCATTGATTGCTTGAATAGGTGGTTGACAAGTAGACGAAGCAGTTGAAAATGAACTACCACCACCATTAAAAAATCTAGCATACCATGTCTCTGTAAATGCAGCAGCTAAATTTATTGTATTATTCAATGAATTAATTGTATAATTAGAAGGTGAAAATGTAATATTCAAATGATTATGTAAACGAGCAGGAGGTTCAGGGATTATTCGATTTTCTTTATATATTGTATTATCGTTTATTTTAGTATTGAATGAAGAAGGCCAAGATATTGGAGGACTGAGAAATTGAGATTTTTCACCTGTATCTAAATCAAATGCCATCTAAACAATTTAATAGAAATAAAATGATTAAAGATAACATTTTAGAGAAACATTTAAGCTTTATAAACCTATACTTCAATTATCTTAGCAACTATATGAAAGTGTAAAAGATATGACATTAGGTGATTATTGCCTATTTGATACAAAAGGGGTTAGTAATAATAAATAGTAAAATATCTACTATGAAACTGTATCATCTTGTTGATATATTGCAAAATGTCACTAACTAATACCCATCTACTTATTCGCTTCCGCCTTCCATAAATTTTCGCCTACTTTAACATAACACTTTTTACATCCATATTATTTTCCCATACTGATATGAAGGATAGTGATATAAATTGATACACTTCTATGCCAAGCTCAACATGATCTGTGCCAACACAATACTAAATCAACGTAGAACCTCACACACAAACTCACTGATTAAACTTGCCAAACTTCATAATAGTATACAAAGAACAAGGGGATAGAAAACGAGTGAATACATATGCGCCATTGTGAGCGATTTTCAGTCACGTCACCAAGACTCAATCCTCAGCTACACAGTCTACATCAACCCAAATGGCGAACATCAACACTTAGATACACCATCGACTAGTACCATGTCTCGGTCTGGCCATGCTGAACACTCTATCAACTTACCCTAGCATAGCGCATCGAGGTGGGCAGTGGCTTAGCATGTGCAGTACACGTGCAAGCCATCTCAGTCGACTAAGGTTAACAACCTCATCAATTGGCTTGGCTGTCTTACCTAGTCACCTTTGCCTTATCCTAACATTCCTCACACCGTGATCCCACCAAACGCAAGCAATGCTAAGAGGACACCTATGATCAAAACCCTATGACCACTTCAGGTCTTCTACTTTCAACGACCATTTCTCATAGCGGTATAACATGAAAGAAAAGACAGCAGTGCAGTACACGCGTCCTTCGATAGATAGTCGCATGTCTCGCCGGCTCCAAAGGTGAACCAAGTTGAAAAATACCTGACGAACCTTCTGCATCGCAGCCAAAATTTCGTCAGCAACCAGGCGCTTTGGAGAGCTGATTTAACTCCCAAAGTAAGTGAAGTACTCGACACATTCCATCACTTCATTCCCTATCATTAAACTAAGAGTGGTTCCAGATCAGTCATAGAGTATCATCTTACACTTGTGACAAATACCAGCTAAACTCATACCAAACGTGCTCAGGTCTCTGCTCAACACGCTCACAAGATTCAGCGTCTTCAAACAGCAGGAGAATATCGCTTGCATAGTACAAGTCAACCAGAAGACCTCCAGAGAGTAGGTCGATCCCTGGGAAGTCAGAATTACCCAAAGTTAGGTCCATTAGTACGTCTATAAAGAAGTAAGAACAGTGACTGTGGACATCGCTGGTGAACACCACTAGTTGTTGTCAATTCATACGACAACTCTCGGCAAACCCTGTGTGAGCCCAAGTAAAAAGTTTTAATTAGCATCATGTACATCCTCGGTACTCCCTTCACAATTAGACAATGCCACAACATCTCACGACTGACAGCATCAAATGGCGTCTGAAGGTAGAGAAATATGGCGACACAGATCTTTAAGTATTTCTATACCGGAGGGTGAAAATCTGACTCAGACAACGCAATCTAAACCTACGTTAACAGACCAAAGCAAAAGTCAAGATTGAATTTGCGGGTTTGTGCAGATCTAGAAATTTTTCAAGTTGGTATGCATCACGGACTGACATTAGTCGGAGGAACGTTGGAAACCTGAGACCACTAAACAGTCAGCTATTTCGTCCTAGTTTGGGACTCTTCAGCAGTGTGCACCCACAACCTTTAGGTTCCGTGGCCAGCACATTACTAATGAAAAAAGTCATAAAATTCATGAGTTGGTGCCACATCTCAGTCTGGCCACCTTTTGCCTTTCTCTAACTTGACCTTATTTTCGCACGGGTTGTGATTCATCATACGTGATGACTTGAATTCCGCAACCCATCTCTCTCCAAGCCACATCAGTCAATAAAGCTTTAACATAGTGGTTCCATTAATCCAATATAACCTTTAAAAAAATAATTAATTAAACTTTCCTTCATTGTGAAGTTCTAATGACGATATCTAGTATGACATTGAAAACGTTATCCAGTTGAAATTTTAGCTCACAGAATAATTGACAATGAATATTCACACCGTGAAGTACAAAAATATATTCACTACAATAATTTTTATCTTACACTTACCCAATTCAATTGACCAATTGATTCATTAGTAGATGTAGGCAATGCACTAGAACATCGTCGAATTGTATCATCATCTACAGGCCAGACATTAAAATTATTTAGAATAGATGATGAATCTTTTTTCTCTGAATTGTCAATAAGACTACTACAACTGACAGAATCATTGAATTCTAATTGAAAATTAGAAGAAGATTTCTGTTGAAATGAATTAACATTATCTTCTTCAATAGTCCTCTTGTTTTTCTTATCTTGAACATTGAATAAGGTATCTAAAGATGATAAATTAGAATTTGTATTACTATTATTATTATTACTATTATTATTACTGTTAATTTCATTCGATTTAAACAACGACTTCACAATATTCCAATGAATAAACATAATTATAGACAAAAACAAGATGAAACATGAATATGAGGATTTAGAAGTAGTATTTCATTATGGATTGATATCAGTTGGGGAACCATTGAATATCTAGGAGCACTGGACAGTTATTTCGTCTAACTAGTATAGAACTCCTCAGCAATACATACCTATGATCCGGTTAGGGATCGAAGTCACGACCTTTAGGTTTCATAGTGAATAAGTTAACCATTCAGCCACTGGGTCAGTTTTCAATGGTTCACAATTTCTATCAATTCATGAATATGGATTGTTTACAGTGCATAACATCACATAAACATACATAGCCATTGTAAAATCCTTCAAATTTCAGTATATATAATAGGTATCCAGGTTATTGTTTACATTCCCTTGCTGTTTTCAACCAACAGATAATGAGTTCAAAAACCCACCTCACCTGTTACCAGTGAAGTATAGGTAGCCAGATAAACCTGACACACAATATGTGTGGTTCAATGCCTATAAAACAAATGTGCATTTTGGAATTTTCGTTTATCCAAAAACATGCAACTGAAAATGATATCGTCTGGAAAAATCTCTTAACAGTTACACCCAATAATGATGGGTAGTGGCTTGTAGCAGAATCCAAGATGCGCGTTTCGTCCTGTTTGGGATTCGTCAGCTAGATGTACATCCCACCCAGTGAATGATGTTGTTCCAACTAGGACTCGTATCTAGGACCAATCGCTTCAAGCTCCAGAGTGTTATTCAGCATACTCAACACCATTAGTTACACCTTTATTCTATAATTTAAATAAATGGGTTTTTTTCAATCATCAAGTATAATTTACGAAGTTTTAATCAAATATAACTAAGACATTTGGCGAAAAGTACTGTACTGTAAGTCTTCTAAAATGACTACAGCACATGCAGGAAATACAATACCATTAAAATACAACTTTAGGTAAAAACCCCATAAAAACAAAAAAAGTATTAGTTTGAGGTAGATGACATACACGTTAAGAATCTTTTAGAAAAAACTTGAAAAACTAGAAAAACGGATTTCAAAGAATAACCTGGATTGTTTGCTACCTTGGTGATCCTAATCTGAGTGTTGTGATCGATTATAACAGACCCACCTAACGAGGCAAAAGTTTACCCGAAACTCCAAAAAATAATACAGTATAATTTACACCAACCCAAACACTTCAGCAGCCATAAAACTATCAGTGAACACAAACCCTCCGATAAAACCAGAAGTCCTGAACCCGATAAAGCCACTGAAAACCGAGAAAGCAGTAGAACAAGAAGATGGAATTCCTCCAGAAGCACCGAAAACACACTCAGAGACATCAGTGGATATACTCACACCACACCACCATCGCAGAAGGCTTGAAAGGAAAGGTACGCACCGACTGGAAGAAGGGCTACCTTGTCAAACTCCGAAACAAGGCAGACCTAAGTCTTTGCAAGAACTGGTGACGAATCATGCTCCACTTGTGTCCACCTCAAACAAAACATTAAGCCACATCATCATGGAGACTAAAAGAATGATCTCCATTCAAAATTACGACCGGAACAAGCTGGCTGGCTTCAGGTAAGACAAATCATTTGCGGATCGAATTCAAACCCTACGCATCATCATAGAACAGAGCATAGAATGGCAGAATGGCAACTCTCTACCTCAACTTCATCGACTTTGTAAGGCCTTCGATAGCGTCGACCGAGAAGTAATTTGGCAGGCAGCTGTTTCAACACTACGCTTTTAGTGCAACAAATCTTCAGCAACCTTGTGAGGGTGCCACATGCCGAGTGACTGACTATGGAAAGCTCAGTGATGCCCTCGAAGTGAAGTGAATACAGGAAGGAGTAAGACAAGGATGCCGCCTACTATCACTGATCATCTTCATGATTGTGGTCCACTGGACTGGTCTTCACTGGATCATGCAACAAACTGTGAGGAGCTATGAGAATATGGGCATACTCTGTTTGACCGATGAAACGACCCTATACAATTTGCATTTTGTCAACGATGATGATTTATGTCTAGTGTCTTATATCGCACAAACTCGAAGATCTACAGGTTGAAACTAACAAGTTGTCAGAAGAGGTGAGGAGAGGTGAGACGAGGCGAGGCAGCGAAGACGGAACTTGCTCCAGGTGAACGTAGAGAAGACACAGGTGATGAAGACACCCAACCAACAACAACAAGAACAACAAGTACCAACCAATCACCATGAACGGGAGAAATCTAAAGGAAGTTATCTCTTTCACCCACCTACCTACCTAGGCAGCATCGTTTCAACTACATGGGGCACAGATGAAGACGTCAAAGCCACGATCGGAAAGACAGAGAGAAAGGCCATTCGGGGACATCACACGCCAGGTCAGGCTGTCGAGTGGAAGTCAAATGGGAAACGACCAGTTGGTCGTCCGAGGGTGACATGGAGGTAATGGTGTGAGAAAGAAATGAAAACTTATGGACAGTCATAGAGCCAGGTTAAGAAGACTGGAGAGAACAGAGTGAAATGGCGATAAATAATAACAAACACTTCACTCCTTGACCTTTTCTTTTACAACGTACAATGTCTACAGTTAAATTGTATTATTATTACTATTATTATTATTAGTCCCTTGGGTTCCTAGTGGAACATAGGGCTTCAGTAGCACGTCTCCATTTCATCCTGTTCTCTGAGATCTTTTGAACTTGGTTCCACGACAGCCCATAAGCTCTCACTTCCTCCTCGCACGACCTCCTCCATGTCACCCTCACCTCGGACGTCCAAATCGTCGCTCCCCATGGGGATTCCACTCGAGTAACTGGCCTGACGCGTGATGTCCCCAGTCGGCCTTCTCAGTGCAT
Organism: Heterobilharzia americana; assembly: GCA_944470555.2. Lineage (NCBI taxonomy): Eukaryota > Metazoa > Platyhelminthes > Trematoda > Strigeidida > Schistosomatidae > Heterobilharzia > Heterobilharzia americana. Next base: position 159,509,431 of record OX104127.1, on the reverse strand, counting down.
GTCCAATCCACCTCCACTTCCTCCTGCATATTTGTTGCGTGTATTACACTACATTATTGCAAGGAGAAATACACATATACAGTGTTTCAAAGCCAACAATTATCTAATAAGTTTCATCAGAAAATGTTTCAACAGAAATCACCAAGAAATACAATTGATACTAAATGAATGGAATCCAAAACGAACATTTCAGCTAGATATGTTTGTCTCCCAGTGTAGTTGTCATAAATCGCCATATATATTACCCTATCGTACATCAAGAACATCTCACATATCACTTATTGATGGTTTCATTGGCTTAACATTTGGAAAGTCACACAAACTAATGAAATCACTACGTGTAATACTACGTGTAAATCAATCGATCCATTGTCAATAGAACAAACATAATTTACAAAATTATTGGAGACAATAAAAAGTGAAATCATCGCATGAACTGACAAAAAATTTATTCAATGACTAACTACTATTTGATATTTGAAGAGCAGATTATCATCATTTCACCTTAATGGCCATTTTGTTATACACAAATAACTGGGTTATTTCATTAAAATTCTTGTTTCGCTCTTGGTTAACATACCAGTTGAGTGAACACATTCAATCTGTCCAAGTCATAGAGTAAGTATACAATTCAATCATCTACTACTCCACTGTACAGTAGAGCAACAAAAAATTCTCAATTTTAGCTACCAGATAGCTCAAAGAATTTACGAACATCAGCTAGAAATACAATCCAAGGATGACTTATCCTTGGTTTCAATGATCACAGACAATCAAAGTTACCATTTTCACTGGTAGAATGTAAAACTCCTACAATATAATACATCTAAAGAGTGCAAGTGAAGTTTAAGAAACCAGACAATCAGTATACTTTTGCATATACAACCAATCAGAAATCTGCTTAGGAAGTAAGCAGTAATCTATCATAGTGACAGTAACAAGTGGCATATTCTAACTAAAACAAATAATTTATTTTGAGGGAGTTGTGGGGATTTGAAAATATTTCAAGTTGTTATTCATCGTAGACTGACATCAGATGGAGGAACAAAGGAAACCTGGAAAGCTGTTTCTTTCTAGTATGGGACTCCTCAGCAGTGAGCACCCACGACCCTGCCAGGGATCGAACCCGCGACCTTCAGGTTGAGCTAACAGAAGTTAGAAATATGGACGATTGGATTCTGACCCAGTGGCTAGCTTAATGGTAATGTGCTGGCCATGGAACCTGAAGGTCGTGGGTCCGACCCCTGGTGGGCTCGTGGGTGCGCACTGCAGAGGAGTCCCATATTAGGACGAAACAGCCGTCCAGTGCTCCCAGGTTTCCCTTGTTCCTCCATCTGATATCAGTCTACGACGAATAACAACTTGAAATAATCTATTTGACTATGATCTAATTAAATGTAAGGTGAAATGTGAGAAAATCCGCTTCCTAATCTACAGGTGGGCAACAGTAACAAAGGTTATGCGACCTTAGAGCATGTCTCACTGTTTATTCAAGTCAGTGCTGATGAAATAACAAGATCTGATAGCGAAATATCGATAATTGAACATTAAAGTTTAGCCTGAGCTACAAAACCTCAGTATCTCGACAATCGATAGATATCTTGATACTAAGGTTGCTTGCTTTCTATTCAGTGAGTTGAAGTGAACTCCAGAAACACCTGTTACAGAAAGGTATCTGTAACTTTACTGACATCCTAAAAGCTCTATAGATGAAAGCACTCCTGATAGGTGTTAATTGGTTAGAGGCAATGGACAGGAAGACTTAAGTCACATAGGTTTCGTACGTGTTGGCACTCGTCAGCAAGGTGTATTTGCAACCTCGAGGGAACTGATGTCCCTCCTATGAGATTCGAACCCACGACATCCAGTGTGTTGTAGTCAGCAATGTTACCACTAAGCTAGTGGGGCACCAACTGACCTCCTGTAGAATTGAATTTCATTGTTCACGAGATATGTTAAGTGTCGATTGTTAAGCAATGATCTAAACAGGTAAGGTTACTATTACAAGCTGTCTGTCTGAACAAAAGCGGTCAGGTAAGGAGAAAGATAATTTTTGTTTACACTAAAAGTATTCTCATTCTACCTTCACCATTTTCTGATGAAGACAACTGCTTTGCTCCAGACACCTAATCTTCTACTGGGTAACCCCTTGGTTAACTCGCAGTATGCAAATAATACTGTCAAAATATACTGTCTTTTATAAAGTTTAGAGAAAACTTATGCTTGGCATCCATTTATGTGCCAAAGAAAAGATAAGACTGATTTGTACTGCACCTACCTTAGTTAAGGAGGACTGGATCGAAAAAAGTCAAGTTAAAGGATAAGATTGTGAACTAGCACTAAATTAAGTAGCTGAAAAATGTGTTTTACATAACGAGTCATAACTCATCTTCGAGTATAATAGGGTGACAATGAAAAGGTTAGTTCGAAATTGTATTTTAACAAAAAAATATGTCACTGGCTTATGAAGTTAATAACTGCTAGTTTGAATTGAATAAGAATGTATAGGCCAACTAGTTTGAAGTCCGTCATAAAAGCGAAATCAACAAAGGAATAGCTCAAATGATCGCAGTGGAGAGAGAGAGAGAGAGCGAGAAAATCAACGCAGAATCTCGTACACAAAGTGCATCGGTTCGATTTGCCATACTTCACAGTAGTACATAAAAAATAGGTGGATAGAAAAAGAATAATAACAAAGTAGACAAAGTTGCGTGATAAAATAAGCAATTTGAAGATACAAGTCAGCGTAAACATTTAAGCTTCAGAAGACGTCAATAAGTTAATAAATACATCTGTATTACAATGATCAAGTTTCAATCATTTCACTAAGAGTCCTCAATTACTGATTCCTATCGTCTTGAAGACGCCCTCCAGACAGGCAGTGTCTAGATCTCAACCTACACAATTCAAACCAACAGTAGGAAGTAATTCAAATAACTAAATTCTACTTCAACAAGATGATAAGCGCTTGTCCATCATCCTCCTCATAATTTCAAATAATCCAATAACCTTTTACTGATCCATTTTAGGTTTTTTTTTATCCTTCTTTAGATAATAAAAATAACGAGGAAGGCAAGGAGTTTGACAAGAAAGTAAAGAATGAGACAAGTAATTATAAATGAAATCGAAGGAAGATTGCGAACGTGTTAAGACCAGGGTAAGATAAGAGAATGAACAAACTCCATTAGCACGAATAGAGATCAGACTTGAATTGTTGAATTATCAGTGCATCTACTGTGCACAACTGTCGAAGGCGTACTCCTTTACAACTATTCCATTTGACTCAATAAATGACACTGAAGAAGGACTCTGATACAGTGGTATACGTTCAGAGCTGACCAAGTGTCCAACAATTGAATTATTAGTTGAATTACATTCTCTCCTCGACTATCATGCAGGATAGGGCTCAGAGATACGTTTTAAAAGTGTGCGATTTGTATGGCCTATACAACAAAGCCAAACTTATTTCTGAGCATTATCCTGCATAGTCTTCGAAAGAAGAATGTAAATCAATCATCTTTACTCGACAATCGAACAAATACTACTGATACAAGGTCTGAAATAGAAAAAAATAATGATAATTCAGACTATTTACTTACTATTCCAGGTGATGTACTTTCATGTTATCTTTTCCCATCAATTATTTCATATACAGAAAATAATTCATTTATATATAATGAGGATACTTTAGACAAGTTGAATTCGTCTATATCTTCATCCAATTCACCAACATACATTAAACTGGATGTTTTAACTTATACAGTTGATGTGAATGCACATGTGAAAGGATTATATCCTGCATTAACACCTCCAATACATTTATGTACATATTGGCGTTGTGAAGCGTTGACTACAGATTTTCGTTTAGACTATACAGCTCAATGGCCTACAATGAATGCTAATAAAGAGTAAGTTAGTTGTTTGTTTTTCTTTGGCATTGAAGTGTTAAACTCTCACAACGCTTATTTTATCCTATTTTGGGACTCGAAGTTAGTAGTGGTGGCTTCCAATGCCATATTGAGTCACGAGAACCACCTTTTCTACATGATTCATGTTGATTTTTACTGATTCTAATAGTTCTCTTCTATTATGAAGCTGTGCAACATGGTCAATTAAAGGTAACGAATATGACGTGTTTGGCCTCAAGTGGTTGGCTAGTATTGACCTTGTGGCATCAGCTATACGTCGTGATGACATGACATGACTAATGTAGAAGTCATCGACTATAGTGGCTGGGACATATCACGCATATCCAATCACTGTCTATCTTGTCATACAATTTTTAGTGAAGTAGGTTTAAGCCTGGAAACTGTGAAATCTCTGAGTGTTGGTCTGAAATATGTGGAGTTTGGTGGTGGTTGGATACCCTAGACGATGTGGCTGATAACTGATATCTGTGGTGTAGATACATCCGACCATTGTAAATCGTCATATCCTTGGTGATTGAAGTGAAATTAAGACGCAGTTCCAATCCTACCATAGCCCAAATTTTCAATTCACCTTCAATCATTATCCATTATCAACACCGAATTCTATTACTTTATCATTCCTTCTCTTCTATGTTTAATCTACAGTTGATATGAGGTGTGCTTGCTATAACTTGAACCGTCTTCCTACCAATCTTCGTTCGTATATCCGTACTGACGGATTGTACTGTGTTGAGACTGTGATTAACCTTCGCTTTGTTGTGAATACTGATGACAACTCTGTCTTATGTAGTCATCGTTTATAAGGTGGAAATAGATTAAAAAGGGGTGAAAACGTGGTAAAGTTAATCAACAATGAAAGGTGATTAGGTGCTATGAATGAGACAACAGGGTGATTGGAATAAATTGAAAATGTTTTGTTAAAAGTTGGGTTTATTAGGAAGATGAAATGGAATAACACCGGAAACTATTAAATGTAACAATAATAATGATGATAATGTTAATGACGATATAAGAGTATAAACATGAATCTACCAAAGAGGAAGTTGAAGAAACAATCATAAAGGGAAGGAAGCACACCAAGACAAAAATAAGTTGAGGCTCATGTAGAAACTAAGACTTGGTTGTATTGTGTTCTCTGAGCTGGGTTGTTTCAACAACCAAGACCATCCACCTGAGCTACAAATATTCTCCATCATTTCAGAGACTAAGGCTGTACATACTTGTTTTGGACACAGAGGTCATAGTGGGCTTCAGTTCACGGATAGTCAATGTCTCTGGTATTTTAAGAAGTTGAACATGGAGGAAACATGAGGTGTTTGAGCGGATTCGATAGACAATCTTGAAATCATTGTTTAGGGTGGGTTGAATGGTTGGAATCGATTAAATGTTCAAGGATATAACTTTTGATACATTCCCTTCACCCTTATAAAATCAGGCAGGAGTATGTTCTGGTATGTGTGGTGACAGCAGACTCTGAGTACAGCCGATGTACCATGCTTCCCAGGAGCAGGTAAACTGGTAGATGCACACAGATGTAGCCTGTCGAGGGATATTGTCGTGTATACAAATGGAGAACAATTTACGACCGGTAAAGATCAGGTGAAGTTTTGATGAGAAAGAAGTCTACTGATTGACCTGGAAACACAATTTTTCAGGATATCTGATGCTGTGTCACTTTTGAAGTCGAGATTCATGAAGAAAGTTATTTTAGAAACTGAATTGATGATTGGTTTCTCATGTGTTTCTCGCATATTCTTATCAATGAATCTGGTAGAATAGCCGTTTTCCGCTAGCCTCCCTGTTAGGAAGTCAAGTTTGGTTGTTTATGTAATGATGTCTTCAATATATGTGTAAGGTTATAGGTGAGATCGTAATGAATAAGACTGTTTCCCATCATTTTATTCATTCACAATGTGCAAAACATTTGAATAAATGGTAACGGTTGCTTTTATAGACTTGAAAATTCCAATGAGCTAGAAGAATAATTTTCTAACATTTCACGACCTCATGGTAGTCACTTCCTCCGATAGGAATCAAATTTGTACGAGTTATCATATGCTTGCTTACATAGTAAATGGAGACAAATTAGATCGTGTTGTTCATATCATACACAATAATAATATGGGAATACATGTGAGCATTATGAAGTGATAGCGTCAAAAGGAGTACACCTTCGACAGTTGTGCACAGTAGATGCACTGGCAATTTAACAATTCAAGTCTGATCTCTGCATGCTAGAGGAGTATGTTCAATCTCTTATCTTACCATAGTCTTAACACGTTTACAAACTTGCTTCGATTTCATTTAAGATTACTTGGCTTATTATTATCATTATCATTATGACCCTTGATGTCCTTTTTGATTATGATCTGTTCATTTCAGTTGATTATCCTACAGATGTGTTGTTAAACATGACAAAGTAAAAATTGTTACACTTTTGTTAGGTGATTTTAAAAGTCAACCTATCAACAATCGAACTGACCAATTCGACTTCTCTATTTCTGATAGAAAGGCAAATTTTCATAAAATACAAAAGTTTGATTGAGTATTTTCTAAGGTAACCCTATAGTGTAACTTTTTTTTATGTGATGTCATACATTAATTTTAGCTAGCTGATTTCATTCAACACCATACGATATTACTCCAGGATTTTTAAGTAGTTTTTGTAAACAATTTAAATGAATTACTATCTGATTATCAAAGTAATAGTAGAATGATGGGAAATGAATCTATTTGATGTTGCACTGTTGACAGAGGCTATGCGACAAAACACCCAAATTCAAAGCTTGTTATCAAGAAAATTCATATTGGGCGATAACTGAAGGTGAAGTGAAAATTTAGACCACAGCTGGATTCGAACCACCAATTATCGCATTTCCGGCTCGATGCTCTACCAACTAAGCTACGAGTATAAATAATAATCTGCCAAACAACGACTATCTCAGATAATCAATATGATGCTCTCCCTTCTCTCTAATTCACAGTTAGATTTCAATTGGGATGAGAAGTCTTGACTAGGCAGCCAGTATGAATACGATCAAGCAGTGGTAACACGTAACGAATTCACACAGCAGTTAGGCGAAACCCCCCCCCCTTGTGATTGAAGTAAAATACAAATCTGGCCAGCATTCGGACCTCGTAGTTTAGTTGGTAGAGCACTGGGTTCGAATCCGACCACGGTCCAAATTTTCACTTCACCTTCAATCATCACCCAGTATAAATACAAGTGTTCCAAACTATGCCTTTCTCAGTCGAAATGATGATCAAAGGAATTTACACACACACACACACACACACACACACACACACACACCGAGGAGGAGGAGAAGGACTCATAAATCCATGCAAATAAGGTACTCGGAGCATATTCCAAAGTGTCTTCAAATGGTAAATCGAACCACCTGAACCGAAACTATTCGAAACATAGAGAAAAGTATTGTTGAAATATATTCTATATTGGTTACACCCATTTATAAAACATGCCGATAAACGGCACCTTAGAAACTAGAAAGTTTAAGCCAACTTTAAGTGTTCAGAAAAACTATTTGTTATTGTATTACACCTTCTGTTTGGTGAATTCATCTCTGAAATCAAGATCAATGTAATATATTATTATATTTTTGTGCTCTATTGATTGTCATTGTTATATTTTGGACATCAATTTAATCCACTTACTTGATCTCTTCTCACACTCTCACGCTTTATCTCTTTATAACCTTTCATATAAATACCTAATGACAAGTAAGTGTGCTCAATTAGATTGTTCGATGTATTATGTTAATATCATACAACACAAGTTACTACTAATATTTATGGAGATTTTATTTAGTTCAAGATAGTAGGTAAGATGCATACTGCTGAAGAGTCTTGCACTTGGACGAAACAGTTGTCCAGTGGTCCAAGGTTTTCAATAGTTCCTCAACTCATGTCAATCTATAATGAAATACAATCCCCTTAGCTTTACTGCATATGCCTAAGATAACTTAAGTCAACGCAATGATGTAATATCACGACAATGATGATGATGACTATAGAGTAGTAACAATAAGAATAGTAATGCTAATGTAGTTGACGATGACAATAATGATGAACTATACACATTTTGTGCACAATAGAATATTGTGTAATCATACAGAGATGTCAATTCAGTCGCATGCACTAGGACACACATACACACACACACACAGGCACATACAAAAACGCTCTGATAAAGAATCACCGGATAAACCATACAAAAGTATGTGATGATACAAAGAAAATAATAGTAATCGGATGAAACCCTTAATGACTGAAGTGAAATAAAATTCTGGTTAGCAATCAAACCTCGTAGTTCAGTTGGTAGAGCACCGGGGCCGGTAACCCAGTGGTCACTGGTTTGAATCCGGTAGCGGTCCAGATTTTCATCGCACCTTCAATCATCACCCAGTACAAACAATACATAGCTAAAGAATAGTGCAAAAAACTTTGATTTGAACATTCCATGACATATATTATTTGCATAAACTTTACTGCGATATCTTCGTGGTAGAGTGTACAGTTTGCCTATAGAATATATATACAATATATGATGCAAATTCAGGAATAAGTGGAAGAAATTTTATTCCATAGAGTAGGTAACAAGTCTATAAAAAGTGCACACAAGATGTGTACTCTTTCATCTATAATTTTCAAAAGGCAGAAGTTTATTCTCACGAAACTGTCATGAGAGCCATCTAGTTTAACTGTATGCGTATGTATTGATTGGTCACGGGAGTGTAACCAATTTCATGTTGTCTAGTTCAGAGTGTAGACCAAATTCTATCGATCGTATTTGCAATGTGGCAACCAGGCTAGGAAGCTCAGCATCACAGTGCACATTAGCAGGTGTTAGTTGGTTGGAGGCAATCGGCAGGAAGCCGTGCTCGACCTAGGTTTCGTGCATTTTCTCATTCGTCAGCAAGGTGCATTTGCAACATCGACGAAACTAATGTCCCGCCTGAGATTCCAACCCGCGTCATCCACTATTGTAGTCAGCGACTTTACCACTGAGTTATTCCGTGACCAATCAATACATATAAGCCAGTCCTACAGGAGGTCAAACGCCGCCTGAATAGCTCACTGGTAAAGTCGCTGACTACAACACTGGATGAGGCGGGTTCGAATCTCAGGTGGAACATTAGTTCCGTCGAGGTTGCGGACACGCCTTGCTGACGAGTGCCTCCAATCAACTAACATTGAACATAATCTAGTAATTTCTAGTTAGATGAAGGCAATTAGCGGAAAATCTTGCTTCACCTAAATTTCGAAGCTGGTTGGTATCACTTTTCACTAAGGTGTATATCTGTAACTTGTACGGAACTGATCTCTGACCTGAAATTCAAACCCGTATCATTCAGAATGTGCTCGAACACTTTAAACTGCAGTTGAATCCTGAATATATCTAGACAACTGAAATATGAATGAAATAGGTTAACATGTACTCATTGGTTGTTTGGACAATAAGTCAAACCTTTCCACCTCCCCCCCTTACCCCCGCCCCAGAAAGGATAAATTAGGCTGTTATGAAAATTAAAATTAATCACACTACATACACAAAGAAAACAAAAGATATTACATGCATAATTATGATGTCACAGAGAATTGAATGATTAATGAACAGTTAATAAACAAAATAATGATTTATACTGGGTAATGATTGAAGATGAAATGAAAATTTGGACTGCGTAGGGATTCGAACCAGTGTCCATCAGATTTCCGACCTGATGTTGAGCTATAAGGTTCAATTGCTGACTACTTGAATTACAAGGTGAAGTTTTTCTCAACTACCGTATGAATTTATGATGCGTTACTACTGAACTGAAATAAAACAATTCCGTTCAATCATAGTACGTTTTTTGTAGATTAAAATAAAAGTAATAGTCGTAATAATAATAATAACAAGCACACAACAATCACTCTGTTATTTTGTTTGTTTAACCTAATCATGATAATAACGACAGGTCAGGTCAACTAAATAAATAGTGTTATAATTAACCGTATATTTCTAATTTGTAAAATCTGTCAAAGACTAAATCGTGAAAACAAGTTTCCACCAATTAGGTGACGTGAATTTAAACCAGGCTATATACTAACCATAACTACTGATTGAAGACTCTACATACTCTACATACCACAGTATATGGAAATAACATGTTCAAATCTCAAAAAAGGCTATATATGTGACCAGCCTCAAATAGAGCATTTTGAGCTTACGCAATAGCGCTTCTTTATCTGGTACCTTAAGAAGAAATAGTCTTCTATGGTACGAACATCCGGGGAGTGTCAACGGATTATCAGAACTCTGCCACCATTCATGTTTCCCATATATATATATATATATATATATATATATATATATATATATATATATATATATATATATATATAGAGAGAGAGAGAGAGAGAGAGAGAGAGAGAGAGAGAGTCAACGTAGAACCTCGCACACAACTGCATCACTTCAAGTTGTCACATTTCACAGCAGTCTACAAAGAATAAATGAACAGAAAAAAACTGATATCAAAGCATAAAACGTATTGTGAGAGAATGAATATTCTGAAGGAAAAGGTTAGTGCAAATACTCAAGCCTAAGAAGATGTCTCTCCGCTGCTACTATGCTTTTATTATATACCAACCACACATCATCATTATTAATACTAACATAGGACCAGATATTACTGCGTAACGGTCCCACTTGACACACATCATATCAGTACATCAAGTAAAATGACAGTAAGGCGCAAGATGAAGATCAGAAGATTCAGTCAAAAGAAATGTAAGGTACGAAAAGAGAGAAAGGAAGTGTGAGAAAATGGTGAGATTCAGTATAGTGTCATTAAGATGAGGATAATGCATGTATACATATGCACCACTGACAACGGTTCTGAACCATATCACTCAGAGTCAGTCTACAGTCACTCGTTCCCCTTGTTCCGCCGATCCCAATCACCTAGTCTGCATCGCCACACATGACTCAAACCAACAGTCAAACACTTCATACATTGATGCCATGTTTTGGTCTGGCTACCTTAGGCCTTTTTCCGGTCTGAACCTACTTCAGCCAACATTGTGTGACGAGGCGATCGGCGACTTGGCATACGTAACACGTGTCCCAACCATCTCAGTCGATGAGGGTTTACAACCGTGTCAACTGATTTGCCTCTTCTCCCTAAAACTCTACACCTACACCTGACTTCTGCATTACTCACGTGGTAACACCACGGAATATGGCCTACACTACGAAGGCAATGGTGGTCAAACACTTGAAGTTTTCTCATGCCTTCCACCTTCAATGGCCATGTTTCACAGCCATACTGTAGAACAGACGGAACTACTACGCAGTACACGCGACCCTTAATAGACAATCGGATATCACAGAGGAACCACGGGTGGCGTAAGTTGGTAAAAGCCAGTCTAGCCTTTTGTTTCTGTGCAGAGACTTCATCGGCCACTGACCCATCAGGGCAGGGCTGATCCTATTTCCCAGGTAAGTGGAATGGTCAACAAACTCAATCACTACACACTCTGTTGTTAGTCGTGGGATCGCTAGAGACCAGACCTGGAGAAAAAATTTGCATTTGAAAGTTGAGAACCGCATCCCAAACATTCTCAAATCGCTACTCAAAGTGTTCAGAAGACTCTGCATCTTGTCAGAGTCTTCACCTAACAAAACTATGTCATCTGCATATTCTAGGTCTGATGAAAATTATCATGCTATTAGGTCAACGTCTGTGTAATCAGATGACGAGAGGGAAACCTCCATGAGAATATCTATGACAAAATTAAATAAGAAGGGAGAGAGTGGGCATCCTTGACGGACACCACTCGATGAGTACAGCTTACCTGATATCTAACCATAGGCTCCAACATACCCGCAAGTGTTCGAGTAGAGAGCCTTCAATAAGGTGATATATTTACCCGGCACGCCTTTCACTGAGAGACATTGCCATAAGACTTCTCGATCAACGGAGTCAAATGCCGCCTTCAGGTCGAGAGATACAGCTATTGTCAGGCGTCGGTGAGCGTGCCTATGTTCCAGGACCTAGCGCAGTGTGAATACTTGGTCGATACACCCGCGGCCAGGTCTGAAGCCTGCTTGGTTTTCTCGGGCTTGTTGTTCCCGAGCTCCATTCAGGCGTCGAAGAATTATAGGACCTAGAATCTTGGACACTATGTTCGTCAGGCTGATTCCTCTGTGATTATCACAAGAGGACTTCTCGCCTTTCTTGAAGCCTGGAATAATCAGTGATTCAGACCAGTCAGAGGGGATCACATTTGATTCCCATATACTGGTTAACACTTCCGTTAACTTGACTAAGAGCACCTTACCACCATCCTTGTATACCTCAGCAGGTAGCCCGTCTAGTCCTGCCGTCCTTCCTCGTTTCAGGTTACCTACTGCTTTCTCAACTTCTGCTAGTGTTAGGGGGCCTACCTCAATGTTCCATTCAGGATCCGACTGCATAGCGGGCAACGCAATCGTGGCTGGAGGCCAGTTAAACTGTTCCTTGACGTGTTCTGCCTATCGTTCCAGTCATCTCCCCTGCGAGTGAATCGCAGATCCGTCCTTCTCTGCTACGGCCTCTTTAACTGACGAACTGGTTTGTGATTGGTTGTTTCCTTCTATTGCTGTGTCATTGACTGACTGTAAAGATTTTCATGTTGGCTATTCCTCTGCTTGACCTCTCACCTTTCTGTCGTTTATCATCTTTCTTATTGGTTGGTAGATTGGGTCTATAAGTTTAGTCATCATGTCGAATTACGTCATCGATTCATTCTTCCTTGTTAGCTGTCTACAACAGTGTACCACTTTTCACTAGTTTCGGTAGGAACAAGGACCGTTACACAATAGTGTCGAGTCCGGCGTTGATAACTGACTGAATGACTGAGTAACTGTCATGGCTAAGACACACATATCATTTTAAAAAACGATTGAACAACCCAGCTCAGAGAACATAATACAATCATCCACCTGAGCTACAAATATTCTCCATCACTTTTAATTAAGTTAAATGAGTCCGATGACACAACGGGAAATTACAAGGTACCAATCAATGGATAAACTATCCTATTAAGCTCGGAATACATGAATAATTTACGAATTAGAAGCCATTGTAAGGTATAGTCTCCCTAAGCGGAGATCTAAAGCCAACATATATTTTAACAATAGAAAAAATGTTAATTAAAAATAAGGTGTAAAGTTGTAAAAATCAATACTGAGTAATAATTAAATGAAAAAAAAGAAAAGAAAATTACTTTTAGTCCATGTATTACAACTGTATCCTCGAGGACGTAATGTAGCTGTCGAATTCCCTCTATTAACTGTACTGAAGGATGATGCACTAACATCATGAATACGCATTGAACCACCACCAGTAGGAAATAATTCTGATTTAGGCGACAAAGATGTTGACCGTGGTGGTTGTGGTGGCGGCGGCGGCGGCGGTAAAGGTAGAGGAGGAGGAGGAGGAGGTAACAGAGGTGGAAGAGGCAATGCATTAATTAAATCTTGACCTGATACTTTAGTAATTGGAATATTATGTTGTAAAGATGTACTTGACCGAGGTGATCGAAGTGTTGATCCAACTCGATGATCAATTAACAATGGTGGAGCTTGTGAATTCACAGGATATTTAGAATTTTTAAGTGCTTCTGAAAGTTTTAGATGAGTATCTGATCTATCTCCATCATATTTAGTTGCTACTCCTGGAGCCAATTCTCCGACAGGTCGAATGTTAACCTACACAGGAAAAAAAAACAAAATGTATCTTACTTTCCTTTCTCCATAGTCATATCAATAAGTGAAAGCTTATTTACAGTATTATTATTATTATTATTATTATTATTATTATTAGACGATGGCCAATGATACTACTACCTGGCTGCTCAAACCTCAGTGGATAGGACAGGGTTCGAACCCGTGACCCACTAGTTGTCAGTCAACTACCTAAGCCAATAAGCCACAATTCCACATCATATCACTAACAAATGTGACATCTAACAGCGACTTTTTTTAAGAAACTTAAGTAGTCACCATGAAGAGGATGCCTTCGATTGCAAAACGAGCTACAGGTATGCGATCTTGAAGAACGCTTCAATAAGGTTAAAATGCCATCAAAAAAACATTTCCAAAAGATATTATTATCCATCTAGAGGTTTGTGGAGATTTATTAATTGTTTTTAAGTTGGAATTCATCACGGACTGAGATCAGTTGGAGGAACATTGGAAATCAGGGAGCACTGGATAACCAGCTGTTTCGTCTTAGTGCGGGATTCCTCAGTAGTGTGCATCCAGGTTCCACGGCCACCACGATACCACTAAGCCACTGGGTCGAAATCCAATCGTCCACATTCTCTACTTTTGTCAGTTCATGATACAGCATGACATACATCCAATGTCGTCGTTGAGTAACTATTTTCATGTCCAACTTGGTTTGGCCAACTGATCACGACTTCTCAATGGTTTCACCATGTATATAACGCAGAAGTCAGGTGTAGGTGTAGAGTTTTAGGGAGAAGAGGCAAATCAGTTGACACGGTTGTAAACCCTCATCGACTGAGATGGTTGGGACACGTGTTACGTATGCCAAGTCGCCGATCGCCTCGTCACACAATGTTGGCTGAAGTAGGTTCAGACCGGAAAAAGGCCTAAGGTAGCCAGACCAAAACATGGCATCAATGTATGAAGTGTTTGACTGTTGGTTTGAGTCATGTGTGGCGATGCAGACTAGGTGATTGGGATCGGCGGAACAAGGGGAACGAGTGACTGTAGACTGACTCTGAGTGATATGGTTCAGAACCGTTGTCAGTGGTGCATATGTATACATGCATTATCCTCATCTTAATGACACTTTACCGAATCTCACCATTTTCTCATACTTCCTTTCTCTCTTTTCGTACTTTACATTTCTTTTGACTGAATCTTCTGATCTTCATCTTGCGCCTTACTGTCATTTTATTTGATGTACTGATATGATGTGTGTCAAGTGGGACCGTTACGCAGTAATATCTGGTCCTATGTTGATAGATAATGATGATGACAATCTCATTGGAACTCCGGGAATCACTTTTCGAAGCTAGTCGTGCTATATCGTGAAGTAACAGAAGTGTGAAATGTGGTCAATTGGACTCCGACTCAATGGCTCAATGGTGACGTAGTGGACACAGAACCTGGATTCGATCCATATTGATCCGAGATCATAGATGCGCATTGCTTAGCAGTCACATTCTAGGACGAAACAGCTGGTTGTCCAGTGCTCCTAGGTTTTCAATGTTTTCTTAACTGATGTCAGTACATGATGAATTCCAACCTAAGATATTTTTATCGTTTGGAATGGATCTTTGATACAAATTAGTGTTAGTGAATTATGTAGTCAAATGATCATTATATATATGCATCAAAACAAGCAAGAGAACAAATAATCTCGTTTTTGTACTCAAGCGAAGTAAATAGAAATAATTTATTGATACTGTTGGTTTCCCATTGAGTGGTATTGTTCCATCTCTGTTGGCGGATGGGCTCCAATGCAGATGCCTCTATAATACCTAAATATTCAATATGTAACAGTTTACTTGAAGATCTACAGGCGAGATCTAACAAGTTGACAGAAGAGGCAGGGCAGCAAAGACGGGACTTCAAGTGAACATAGAGAAGACAGAGGTGATGAAGATACCCAACCAACAACAACAACAAGCTCCAATCACCATCAACGGAGAAACTTAAAGGAAGTTGTCTCTTCTACATATCTAGGCAGCACCGTTTTAACTACAGGCAACACAGGCACACATGAGGACATCAAAGCAGCCAGGATCGGAAAGACAGCAAGACAGGAGTTCATTAACTTGAAACCGGTATAGAGATCTTCTGCACTCAGCATAAAGTGTAAACAACATCCTGATTTCCAACAAACTACAGACATTCATTAACAATTGCCTACGCTGGCTTGTGACTGAAGATCAGTAGGCCAGAATAATAAGCGACAAGAAACTGTGGCTGGGAACGAACCAACGAAGCAAGAATCTATCACTTAACAAATATGTAGAAGGAAGTGGAGATGGGTCGGGCATACACTGAGAAGGCCGACTGGGGACATCACACGCCAGACCAATGGTTCGAGTGGAACCCAGATGGGAAACGACGAGTTGGGCGTCCGAGGGTGATATGGAGAAGATAGTGCGAGGAAGAAATGAGAGCTTGTGGGTTGTCGTGGAACCAGGTTTAAAAGTTTGCAGAGAACAGAGTGCACTGGAGACATGCTACTGAAGCCCTATGTTCCATTAGGAACCCAAGGGAAAAATAATAATAGCCGGTCTCTATTGGATTATGAGACCCTGCGCCGATACTTCGATATTTTATATTATTCATGGATAGTGGTTAGCAGTAGATTCTAGGATGGGTGCTTCCTCCTATTTGTACTTATTACATTTAAAAATTCATTGGAGTATTTTCGAACTGTTGCGCGTTCTGTAAGAAGCTTAGGAACCTTTTTTTCGATTGTATAAGTACTTAACATTCTCAATCTATTAAACGGTTGGAGAAAGAATACTAACAACTTACCAGAATACCTTGTATTCCAACCATTATTTAATCTGCGTAAATTTCTGATGAAAAAGTACCCAACATTCTAGTTTAATAAGGTTGTAAGCAATACATAATGTCTGAAGGTTAGTGATAATATTTCATTGAATAGGATGAATTTTCAAAGAATAATAAACATCTTTGAAAGTTTGGCATCTAACATAACAAACTGAAGCTTCAAATGAACGAATAAATGAAAATGCATTTAGTAGCCTTGTGTACCATCTGTGTGGTAGGTTAATGATACTACCTGGCTGCCCAAACCTTAACAGATGGAGCGGGATTCGAACCCATGAAGCTGTAAGTACTACACTGTGAGTATACAGTTTGTTTAGAAGAAGAATAATGTATATATTAACTAGAGTAGGTAAGTGCTTCTTTATACTTAACAATATAAAGATTGATAACATATTTATATACAGATACTCACTTTTAAACCATGAAATGTTTTATTTGCCTCATTTTCTGATTCTTCTTCAGAAACAGAATCATTATCAGCTTCAGAATGATTTAACTCGTTAGCGTTTTCACCCCATGGATCTGATGGTCTGATACTATAACCATCTTCATCTTTTGGCAATTCTACAGGAGTAACAGTTCGCCAGTCATCATTTTTTGATGTTATCGGATCTATTGAATCCATCATAGTGGGATAATAATAATAATAAAAAGAAATCAACAACAGTAGTGAATTAACAACATTCAGATTGAAGAATATAATATGATAACCCAGTCCACACTTTTCAGTTGAGAGTCGAATAACGTCCGTAGGTTAAGGAATATAACATGTTTGGGGTGCCGTTAAGTATTAAAGTCATTTGATTTACAATGTAAAAGTAACTGCCAGACATTGTTCCTATAAACAGAGAAGTTATACTGGGTGGTGATTGAAGGTGAAATGAAAATTTGGACCATGGCCGGATTCGAACCACTGACCACTGGGTTACCGGCCCGATGCTCTACTAAATGAGCTACGAGGTTCGACTGCTCACCAGATTTTTATTTCACTTCAATCACAAGGTGGGGTTTGCCCAACTACCATGTGAATTCGTGACATGTTTACTGACGCTTGATAGTATTCACACTGGCTGCCTAGTGAGGACTTCTCATCCCAATCGAAGTCTAACTGAATTAGAAAGGAGGGGAGGCATCACATTGATTATCATTTTGACTATCCGAGATAGCCGTAGTTTGGTAGCCAATATGGATACGATCAAGTGGTAGTAACGCGTCACGAATTTACATGCTAGTTGGGCAAACCCCACCTTGTGATTGAAATAAGATTCTGGTCAGCAGTCGGACCACGTAGCTCAGTTAGTAGAGCATCGTGCCGGTAACCCGGTGGTCGCTGGTTCGAATCTGACCGCAGTCTAGATTTTCACCTCATCTTCAATTATCACTCAGTATAAATACTAGCCAACCAAACTATCTCAGATAGTCAAATAATAAACAGAAAATTGTCAAACTTTCTATCAATACACACATTCCCTCCTAAAGTTTTCAAGCCCACCTAGCTGGATATAATTCACGTGCAGAAAATATGACTGCCATATTGATTGCATAATAAAATAGCCCTACTGAAGAGACAGAAGACAAACACGACGGTGAGAATGTTTATTGTATACAATTGGAACCGTAGTCGTTACATATGGTACACCTTGCACTAGCCCAGTTATTTGCAAATGTCTTCGTTCCCTCTTCTGTTCCTCTCTTGATTTGCTCTTGATCTGCTCTTCATACATTCTTATCAGCAGCATCCACTGTAATACACCTGCGTTATCTCTTGCGTTGCTCTTGGCAGAATCCTTACCCATTGCTGATTCCTGCCACCGTCTCAACATATACTACTTATATCCATTGTTATCAGCAACACCCACTACACTACAAGTGTTTTAAACGCGGAAAAAACTAACGTACAGTAAAGTTCCAACTTAAGATAGCCATTGGTTCATTTACTATATGCATTATGACCCGACAAGTTTCAATATCTTGACAATAGAAAACCTTCAGAAACCTTATTGACAGGCTCATGTTTTTACCGAAAGAATTAGAAAGATTTTAAAGAGTTCAGTATAAAGAATAACAACTGAAGTTGGAAGCGAACTCGTCAGCTGGATATACTTGCATCCTAATGAGTGATGTTGTTCCTATAGACATCCAAAACTAGTACTGATCGCTTTAAATGTCAAAGTATTAACCAATAGGCCCCCGGAGCATGGGATCCACTTAATAACACTTAGGACATTACCAGTAACTAAGTAAAAATACAACTAATACTTAACACTTTTTAGCTTTACAAACTAAAAGCAACAACTCTATATCAGATTCTTTATTTGATACGGGACACAGTGATGTTTCGAGCAGAATTTATCGCTCATATTTATATCTCAATAAGCAATCGTACGACTTCCAAATTGACTTCACTATCATATAGTTTAACAGTTCTTCATTCAGAGGTAGTATTTATCACGCAATGAATGACATCAGTTGGGGAACCACTGGAAACCTGGAAGAACTGGACAGCTGTTTCGTCCTAGTATGGGACTCCTTAGCAGTACACGCCAACGACCCGGCTAGGCATTGAACTAAGGACCTTCAAGTCTCACGGAGAACGTTAAGCTAATGAGTCGGTTTTCAGTGATTCACAGTTTTCAACTTCTGTCAATTCACGATATAACGCAATTATCACCCAAGATCTTCAGTTGGCATCCGCTTCCCTTCGACTGGTTGAACCCACAGGTTATGGCTTCTCATTAGAACTTCCTGATATCCATCTAGAAGCCTGTCACTAATAAGCACTATACAGTAACGTATATTTGAGATGAATGGTGATTTTTAGTATAGAGGTAGTATTCACCACGGACTGACATCATTCGTTTATTTTGATGGTAATAAAATTCTCCAGATATCTGCAATATGTATGACGAGTCATTCCTGTTACGTGTGTGTCAGGTGTCGATTCAATGAACAAAGATTCTGTGACTAGTCTGTCTCTACACCTAGCTATATTAGGTTTTACAACTGAAACCCTATTCCACAAGTTCTATAGTGTGATTATGGGTCAGTAAGATGCAGGGCGATAGTCAAGTTTTTCCTCGAAATTACTGATCTTCATCAATATGATGCTCCCCTCTCCTGTCTTATTCAGTTAAACTTCGATTCGGATGAGAAGTCCTCACTCGACAGCCAGTGTGAATACTATCAAGCGGCAGTAAACATGTCACGAATTCACATGGTAGTTGGGCAAACCCCACCTTGTGATTGAAGTGGAATAAAAATCTGGTGAGTAGTCGAACCTCGTAGCTCAGTTAGTAGAGCATCGGGCCGATAACCCAGTGGTCAGTGGTTCGAATCTGGCCACGGTCCAGATTTTCACCTCATCTTCAACCATCACGCAATATTAATGTTTCGCTAAATATTTACACTCTGCTTTTCTGATTGACACTGATCGGCTGCTTTGACCTATATACTTAACCTCACAATCATCACATGGTACTTCATAGATTAGGTTATTTTGCTTAATTGGTCCTACTGGATATTTTCTTTCTAAGCGAACTTGTAGGTTTCAATGCTACCCTAATCCCAACCAGCATTGTTAAGAATTCTACGTAAAATTTCCGATGTGGTTTCTTTATACGACAATACTATAGAGGATTTGAATTCTCTCTAACATTACCAGTCCACTTCTCTTATTCAGTCCTTATAAACCTTTTGATAAATTTCGCAGGGTAGTTATTAAGAAGTAGTCTTTTTGATGGGGTGAGATGTTGGTTTCCTATAAAGACTTGTATCTAGGCTGCCTCTCATCTTCTCTCCTTTTGCCTTTGCAATCCAACATAGGTGGTGATCCACCTTCTTCATTTTCTAACATATAAGTGAATTGGATTGCATCCACTATTGAGATAATGTGTACGAAAAAAAAAACTTCGGATATATTTTAATTTCAATACTTGTTTCTTTGTACACTACTGTGAAGTGGGACAATTTGAACCGATGCACCTGTGTACAAGGTTCTATGTTGATTTCGTCTGTCTGTTTATCTATCCACTTGTCTATCTATCTATCTATCTACCTGTCTGTGTCTAACTGTTTCTATCTCGCAACAAAAGTTGATTACTCTCTGAAAACAGCAGCTTTAACCAAAAGGTGGATGAATTAGTTAGAAAACGAAAATAGCTCTTACTTGAATTCTCGTATAAAGATTAACTTATAAATTGTTTTGTTTAGAGCCATTGAGATATGAATAAGAAGTAATAGGTACACCCCCTACCGAAAACTGACTACCAATAGGAATAAATATTCACACAAAAAGTGTCTTTCAAGGATACTATCACTTTATGAATATAGAGTATTAGAGTGTGAAGCCTTTCTTGAATACCAATGAAATAGATGAAGAATGTTTCAGAAATAAATCTACCTGATTTGTTTATTTGTTTCGTTTGTTTATCTTTGCCGTTTGAGTAAGGAGTACCGAACCGACGAATCCCACGCTTTGCAACAACAGTAAAGGCACTCAAACTATTACCACTAGTATGAATGCTGGGAATGATTCCCGTAGTAGCACCAACTGAAGTAGATGAACCCGTTGGGTTGTTATCAGTAGTATTGGGGGCAGCAGAATCTTGAGATAAAGAATTACGACGTCGACGAAAAAATCCTTCCCTACGTTTTGCAGTCCCATTACCAGAGATAGATATATTTGTTACTGAAGGCGCAACACCAACAGAAATGCTAGCCATAGAAACCACATCTGCTCTGACATCCATTAGACTATTGAGACCTGATCCCCCATTGTCTTTGCTGCCAGAACCTACAACTACAAAAGATTAAAAAAATTGAAACAATCATATCACGCTATAATGATAAATCAGAAGAAATACAATGACTATTTGCTAAATACCAGCTTCTCTCCCCCATAATGTCTGATCATGTTCTAACCCCAGAGACATATACATTTATTGTGGAGGGTATTAGTACCACACAACTACTTACTATCAATTAACAGTGAGTTTTCGAGTAGGATCTAATGAATATATACAATCTCTATACCGTTGAGCTAAGAATGCCCATAAACAAGTAACACAGAAGTCGTGATAGAAAGATGTAAAACTGTCCAATGGGGCGATATTAAACAGACAAAGAAAATGGCATACAACATGAAGAAAGCTAAAACCTTCATTCTAGAAGGTCAAATTCTAACACATTCATATACATTATTTCAGGTTGCTTATTCATCATGGACTGACACTAACTGGAGAAACAATGGGAACCTGGGAGCAATGAACAGTTGTTTCGTTCTAGAATGAAACTTCTCCCCAGTGCGCATCAATAACCCCGCCCTTCAGGGATAGAACCCAGGTCCCTCAGGTTCTACGGCCACCAAGTTACCATTGAGTAACTGGGTCGAAACTTAATCGTCTATATTTCCTACTTTTGTCACTTCATCTAATGTCATCGTTGAGTATCTGTCCTTATATCTAACTTGATTTGACCCCCCCCCCCCCAACGGTCACGACTTCTCATTAAAACTTCGGGAATCACCTCTCAAATCGAGTCAACAATGAGTAACAGAATTATTCAATTTGAAAGTTTGTGGGGATTTTATCTATTGATTTCAGTTTATTATTCATCTGCTCGAGAAATATTGGGAACTAATCCTTAATGTTTAATTAACAAAACAGCATGACAATCATCCCTATATGATTCTAAGCTTTATATGAAATACTATTTAAACGGGTCTGATAGAAGTTAACTGGACAGTTGAGTTAAAAATAAATTTATACTGCGTGATGATTGAAGGTGAAATGAAAATTTACATCGTAGCTGGATTCAAACCATCGATTACAAGATTTCCCACCCTAATGCTCTACCAACTGAACTACGAGTATAAATAATAAATCTCTGCCAAACAACGGCTATCTAAGGAAGTCAAATGATAATCAATATGATGCTTTCCCTACTCTCTAAGTCAGTTACATTTCGATTGGGATGAGAAATCCTGACTAGGCAACCCAGTGTGAATACCATCAAGTAGTAGTAACGCATCATGAATTTACATGGTAGTTGGGTAAATCCCAACCTTGTGATTGAAGTGAAGTATAAAATCTGGTGAGCAGTTGAACATCGTAGCTCAGTTAGTGGAGCATGAAGGCTCCTAGTGGAACATAGGGCTTCAGTAGCACGTTGCCACTTCACTCCTTTCTCTCCAGTCTTTTTAACCTGGCTACACGACTGCCCAGAAGCTTTCATTTCTTCCACATACCATCTTCCTCAAGTCACCCTGGACGCCTAACTCGTCGTTTTCCCTTTGATTTGAAACCGACAGCCTGGCCTGTTGCGTGAAGTCCCCTAACGGTTTTCTCAGTGTATCCCCAATCCATCTCCACTTTCTTCTGAATATTTGTTAAGCAGTAGGTTCTTGGTGCGTTACCAACCAGTGTTTTTTATCGCTTATTCTTTCCGGCCATCTGATCTTCAGTATTCACTGAATGAGCGTAGGCGGCAACTGTTCATGTATCTCTCCAGTTTGTTGGAGATCCTTTTCGTAACGCGCCAAGTCTCTCAACCATATAGAAGTACCAACTTGATATTAGTGTTGGAAATCAGGATCTTGTTCCACATGCTGAGTGCAGTAGATCTCCACAGATTATTTCAGATTAATGAAGGCCTGTTTTGCTTTTCTAAACTTGGCTTTGACGTCCTCATTTATGTCACCTGTAGCTGAGATGCTGCCTAGGTAGGTAGAAGAGATAACTTCCTTCGGATTTCTCCCGTTCATGATGACTGATGCTTGTTGTTGTTGGTTGGATATCTTCATCACCTCTATCTTCTCTATGTTCACTTGAAATCCCGTCTTCGCTGCCTCTTCTACCAACCTGTTGGTTTTTGTCTGTAGATCTTCGAGCTTGTGCGATATTGGAAGTACATCATCCGTGAAATCCAAATTTTACGTAAGGTAATTAATGGATCACCAAATAATCTAGTGAGTTTTTAAATAGAAACTATGATACTGACAATTAGAATTTTAAGCCTTATGAAAAACGATTATTAATATGCTATATTCTACGGTGTAAATTACTTGCAAGAGCAGAAGCAGCTCTGGTTTCGCGACCAAAGAAAGCCTCTAAAACACGAACACCACTTCCTGTTGTCCCATTGGTTCGTTCAGTTCCATTTGACGAAAACGCAGCAGCTACCTCTGCATCTTCAAACTGTACACCTTGTGGTTCCAGAGTTCCTGTACCTCTTTCACTAACAAGAATATTTAACAATCTGTCAGTGGTCAACTCAGCCAAATCTTGTCCAAACTGACTGTGTAATTTCCCTAAAGCATCACCTGTAACAGACCAAACTGATGCATATCGATGCAAAAATTCTCTCATCTGCTCCAAATGTGCAGCTTCAATTTCCTAGCAAACCAAAAAAATAGAGAAAAAAAATGCTGATCATTAGAAAAAATCTTATCAAACAACTTATTATATCAACTAAAACATGTTTAGAATACAAATTAGCAATGGCAAAATGTGAAAGTTGAGGTTTTAAAACATGACACCCAAGTATAATCAGTCTACGCAATTCACTGTAAGCAGGATAACTAGATGTGTCGTACATGATATCATGGATGGTAATATTTAGCAGCACCCAGCTGTTTTGCTGTAGACAGACTTTTAAATGTGGTTAGCAATGAAGATGAATAAACTCTGATGATTGTGCTACATTACGAATTGAAAAAAAGTTGAAAACTGTAAACCAATGGAGTTTCATGAAGTCTGAAGGTCCTATTCAAGAGCTTTTAACAATTTCTGTAAACACCTAAAAATGATTTTCAATTCAACTGCGTTAAGAGGCTGATAACGGTAAGGATGAAGTGCTTGTCAACAAAGTTCAGCGAAAACTACCATTAAAAACGTATCTGATTTCGTTCAAGTAGAAAAATCACAAGTATTCTGACATAAAAATTGACCAAGATTAACAGTGTTAGTCCAGTCAGCATCAGTTTCGAAAGTAAGACTGACTCCTGTTAGCCTAATGGGTTCACTACACTGCTTATAGCTCACATTCTCTCAGCATTCATCCAACTAAGAAAGGTATCCTGAAATCACGAATACATGCCGTTTATGCCGTAAGTGTGAATATCATTATACTTACAAAATTATAGGTTGTTATGAAGCCAAAAATCAATTTATATGAAAGCTTCAAAGTATTTCACCGAAAAACATCACCTTCAAATTCCGAACCACCATGTGAGCAATACGGAGGTTTCAATGGAATTTTAATCCAGGTGGCTTGGACATATGTTGTGCATATCAAGCCACCACCGACCTCGACGTCCGATGCTAGGTGAAGTTGGATTAAATTGGAAGAGGGTTCAGAGTGCCCAGACTAAGACTTGACACCAGTCCATAAAGTCTCTGACTGTTGGTCTGAGCCATATGAAGAGTGGGGTCGCCGAGACGACAGGAATTAGTGATTAAAAACTTCTGATGAAATGGTTGAAAATCGGTGACAATTGAACAGATCTGTGCACTCTTTGATTTCTTCTAAAGCTTGGGTGTTTTGACTAACCCTCTCCCGCTAGACTTCTTTGTCTACTCTGATATGTTCTATCTTACTTATTCTTTGTATACTACTGTGAAGTCTCGTAACGAACCGGTGCATATATGTGCGTTGATTCTATCTTTCTGTCAACATATGAGAAACATTTTCACACACTAAACCTGCTTTCTAACAAAAATCCTAGAATTTAAAAGAAGCAACAGTAAGTCTACGTTTCGCTTGCAGATGGCAATGTGGTCAAAATTCATCTGATGGTGAGCAACTATTAATTTGACGATCACACAATGTAACAAAACAAAATCAACTCAGAGCACCTTAAGCAAGGTATCTTAACAGACAGGTAGATCGAGGTGTTAGTGAGGTTAAAAAACTGCAACAATTTGATTGGTTTAGATATGCGCTACTTATGTGCATTTAGTATCCACTACACTTTCCAGTTCTAACAACACTTAAAATAGGATTCGAATAGAATTAAACTGCACTCAGTAACCAAATGCACATTTTTGGAATAGGTGGTAATGAGTCATACCTACTGTGTAAGGGATATAAACACCACCCCGTGACTGCCGTAACCTTCGTAGGTGGAGCTAAGTTCAAACTCGTAACCTAATGGTTGAAAGTTGAGTGTCTACACTAATGAACCATAGCTCTAAAAGACTAAATTTTGACTCAAACTCTGTATAAAATATATGTTTTTGGCTTATGAAAACAACAAATCGCTGAACAATAAGATTAACAAACTTGAACTTTCCTGGTAAATTCCTTTAAAAAGTATTTGAGGAAAACTATTCCAGAAATAAATAGCTTTTCAAGTTCTAATGTTAAGTTAGTTAGTAGATATGCTGATGCATTTATAGAAATAGTTGTGATAATTCATTTTCTTATTGTAGTTAGCATTATCAGACAAAACATTATGAATTTACTCATTGAGCTACAAGAGAGAGTGCTGATTCACTCACAGAAATAGGCAGATTTACCACATTTCTAACTAGAAAACTTAAATTTATTCTAACAACTTTCTCGTATAACTGCTGAGGAGTCCCATACTAGGACGAAACAACTGTCCAGTGCTCCCAGGTTTCCTTTGTTCCTCCAACTGATGTCAGTCTTCGATGAATAACAACTTGAAATATTTCCAAATCTCCACAACCCCCTTCAATCCAAAAAATTGAAACACTCGACAGCCTGTGTAAACTTGAAGCAAACAATGTTACTGAAACTTAGTATATGTTGACTGAAACTAATTGACTCTCACTAATACCCATGAATTGATTAAGAAATTAGTCTATGAATAAATTCAAACTGAATACTGAGATACATCTGTAAAATGATAAAGTCTGTATCCATGAACAATACAATGTTAGCCAATTAACTACAAGAATAGTAAATTATAAACTGTACTGTAAGTTTACATTACCTCGAATTGTGCACATGAAATGTGCATTTTACTCACAAACTGATTGCGAAGATTGTTATATTTTTCTACTGAATACTTATATTCATCTTGAGCTTTTTTAAGTTTAACCTCTAATTTTTCTTGTTCTCGACTAGAACCAGATTCTAGGCGCATAGCACGTTCATATTCATTATAACGTGAATGATATGCTTCTTTAGCTTTCTGAAGTTGCATAGAAGTTATCTAAATAACGAATAAAAGAATAATTTTTTTTCACATCAATAATTACATGTTGACTTTAATACGATCTACAGAAAACCTTAACAAATTAACTTCTTAACTCATAATTAGAAAGTGAGAGAAGAGCACTAAAAAGGAAATGATGTAGCAATAGTTTTTAATTTGAAATCTGCAAATGACTTTTCCTACCAACTAAAACATTATGGCTAAGAAGAAAAGTCAATAGATAATAAAAACGTAGTCTTGTTAGACGTTTATATATATATATATATATATATATATATATATATATATATATATATATCACACAGTCCAGAATAGTCATCAAACAGGTATATATGTTTATCAATGACAGTAACCTATAGAGCCAATGGTCTTTGGTCTGAATAAATTTTAAGAGACAACTAAATGGTTAAGATATTTTAGATGTTAGGCATAAATAACAGATGAAAATTGAAAGCAATAGAGTATTTCTCCATTTCTTTAAATATAGATTTCAAACATCTTATTGCTATCTTATTACCACCCCAGGGATTCCTTTTTCCCTTATGCATACTTTCGCTGTGTTGTTATTACTTGAAACTTGCTAAAAATCTAGAATTCAGTGTTCCAAACAAAAATGTCTTGTAAGGGTAACCACATAGCTGTTCAACACAAGTACTGTGTATTAGATAACATCAACAGATTATCCCATCTAAAAAGAACACAAACAAGAAAGAAATATACTGCTGAACAACATGAGCGGTTAGAAACTATTAATACTGGACTGTATATTTTAATAACTAGGTCAGTGACCCAAACACCAGACAGCCGTTTTGCTTATCTGGAACAAAGCTCATCAGTGGTGTACCCGGACAAATTTAGCTCACAGAGCTTAATTGTTCAAACCAAATGAACCTGGCTAGCTGACTTCGATCAACCGATATACCTTAAACATGAAGATTAATTTGAGAATTATTTACAGTTTGTATGGTTCCCGTTAACACTTTGCATAGCTAAACGGTTAATTTATCGACCGCTCGCCTATGGTGCCAATGAAGTTTGTGTTGAAAACCAGACAGCCAAAACCATAAGGTTTGATATGTGACAGCGTCATGCACTAAGCGAATATACTAGTGGATAGAATGAGTAGTTGGAAACCGATCAGGCTAACCTACAGACTTCGCTAGCCCTACCGACACCATATCACGGCAGCTAGAGTAATAATTTTCTAATGTTGAAGAATGATAGCGTTGATTATCCCATTTAAGAACAGGAGCAAGCCCACAAACTTAGCCGTTTCTGTGCTTATAAGGTGTGGCAGGCTATTTTTACAAGAATCGACAGACAGAAGTCAGGTAGTACTTAGTAGAAAGCTAGTAATATCGATCACTAATGATCGTTACCTTTGTGAAGGAAAGGTATTTGTTATGAAATGTTAAGTATTCCAAAACACAGTTTCTTACGCCATAAGTAAACAATCCATGTGCTCCTAAAGAAA
Source organism: Heterobilharzia americana (assembly GCA_944470555.2). Classification (NCBI taxonomy): domain Eukaryota; kingdom Metazoa; phylum Platyhelminthes; class Trematoda; order Strigeidida; family Schistosomatidae; genus Heterobilharzia; species Heterobilharzia americana. Next base: position 159,481,238 of record OX104127.1, on the reverse strand, counting down.
GTCTTACCTTCTCATAGAGTGAATTTTACAGACAGGATATGAGATTGCTGGGTAAGGGCTCAAATTGTCACAATTCACATAAACATAGGTCAACAAGAAAGATTTTTACAAAACAATAGAGAAACCAGAAGTTTTAAAAAGTCACAAGACAATGTACTATTTCTTTCTCTGTTCAACATTTCTTGATAAATTGGATGTAGATCAAATGTGAAGGCATCTGTCATTCTGAGTGATTCTGTATCGGACCAATCAATTTAGCTGTTATGCGTACACCAACGAAGAAGCTTACATTTTTCCACAAGATTCAGATTTAGTAAATAAATTTACTGACTAGTGGCACTTTCTAGTCTCGAAAAACTTAGCCTTTTTTAACCCAACCCTACTTCATATGAAATTGTGGTTTGCAGTGGACAATAGCTCAGCGCCCATAACACATAACAGTGAATTCATTCAGCGTATATCCATAATGCTATTAACCGAAACGTTTACTTTCCTTAACATTTCACGGCGCGGTTTGATCATAAGAGACTGGTGAGACGAAGGAAAAGGTGGCCGGTTCTCTCATATGCTAACTTTATGGACCCATTTTTAAAGGCACACAACATAACAGAGTATACTGTTGGCTAGTTCACATACCTAATAGGTGGTTGGATATTCTACCGGCTCTACAAGAGGCAGGAGTTACAGAAATCAAGCTAAACCTTTTGTATTCATGTCGAGTTGATAATGCCCACCAAGTAACCAGGACTGATGTTTTTTCGGGAAAATAAAATAGTCACCGTGACCAACAGATTCAATCCTTTTAGTCAGACAGATCATTAATACAGATTAGTCCTGAAGAATCAATTTGCTTTTTTAAGAAGAAAAACGCATCTCAAATGTTGCTAAGCTATTATTGTGCTCATAAGATTCTACATATAATCAGTAACTTTGTCCAGGATGACCATGTCATCTGTGTACTCGAAATCGAATAAAAAGTCTCCAGCAAGGAAATTCATTTATACCAACTCAAGAAAGTAAACGGTGAACTAAAAAAATATGCCTACGGGAAAGTTGAAAAATGAATGAACATAGCTGATAGCAACTACTCGATGTATACACATCTTCAAACAATGGTTGCCCCAGGGTCTGCAATTATTATGAATGTTCTGTATCAAAACTTTAATAAAGTCATTCGCACCTACTTCAGTGAAAGAAATCACCATAGGCTTTTAATGAAAGAAGTCAAATGCTATCGTCAAACCAAGAAAGGAATTACGCCTCAAATATCAAACCTCTGGTTACTTAGGTTACTATCCACCTTTAAAACAATAATACTTTAGATTAGATGTCCACACAGTCCTTTAGATACTTGTAACATAGCCCGAACAACTAAACTCAAAATATGTGCAACTGTGTGCAACACAGCATCACATAGGAAGTGCATTTTAGCAGCGAAAAGACAAAGTAGGTATCAAAGTTAGACGGCAAGTAAAATCCTAATTTGGTCAACATAGCACGTTGAGGTTGTTGATGGGTCGAGACCTGCAACGCAACATTAAACCGACCGAAGATATCCATTAAACTACTACGTCAATCAAATACAAGGTGATGGTTGCATTTAAATTCTAGTTCACGTATTATCTTGTGTATTTTAACTACTTGGTAACATGCCGGGTACTTTTGGTCACCAAGTCACTTCAATCACTGTAGATTCACAAAATCCTACTGATCTGCTATTCTTATTTAGTACAATACGCCCAACCTCAGTATTGTTGACTGTAAGATTTCCACTTCATACGAATAATTCTAGTAAAATACGTGGTCAAAACCTGACGCTTTTTTACACCTATTTTTAGATGTCGTTTTACAGCCGTGTAATTGAATATAAAGAATTGGTACACAGGATACTCGTTTTCTGATAGATAGTCTGATGTCTCGCCAAAAAATTTTCACAGGCTCTTAATATATCTGGATAATTTTACTAAAGTTTTTGATGTTCCGACCGTCTAACAGTTTAAACTAGCTTACTAAAGCAATGCGGATGCTAAATAAACAGTAACATACAATCTAACCGCTTTAATCACTGAAGTTCTACGATTTTACTACATCTACTAACATACATCTGACCTTAACGTACAGCTCCGAATCACTGATCGAGGTATTTAACTTCTATTGGAAATTTCGCCCATAAATGCTTAGATTTTCAAGTATCTGGTGTGAGTGGAATACTTGCTGATTGATAGTTAGTAAAATCACAAAAAATATGTAGACAATGGAGAATTTTAATGAGCAGAAAATAAATACAAAACTAAAATCCCTGACCGACTGCACTCGGTACTGTAAGTGATGATTCGTAAATACTGACAACCATGCCAGTGAATAATTATATAACCAAATGAAATAGAGTAGTTACCGTATGTAACCAATTCAAGGACCATGAACTACTTCGATCGACATAGATTCAACAATATTCCTAAACGTCCTAAAGATACTTAACTGGGACTTTATAAGTCACGATATTGTTTTTTATGTATGCTGCTACTTATTCATTTTACATTAAATGCATTCATCCTTAAATCTATTAATAAACAGCCTCATTATACGCAATAGTTCAAAAGTATCACAAAAGCATAGGCGGATCACAAACAGGTGAATATAAACTCCCTAATCCGTAATAGGTTTTGAAGGTAGCATTAAAGCAGCTCAAGCGACAGAAAGAAAATACAACAAGATTCCTTGGGACCTGTTATTAACAAAGATAAAATAAAAAAGAGAGACGAGGTCGATAAAATCGACACCTCGATGTAAAAAACATTGAATGAGTTACCTGGAAAGCATGTACAACCTCCTGTGTAGAAGCTTCTGTGTCTTTTATTAGCTTCTGACGTTTGTGCTGCTCTTCTAAATACTTTTGTACATCCCTTGACAGGTTTTGACGTTCTTGAGCAATGTTCAGATGAACTTGAGAGATCTGGTCTATGAGCTGCTTCAGAAGAGACCAACAGGGCTTGAAGCTGCTAGTGGTATTGTAAGATCCCGCTTGCTTGGACAACTTTATCAGTGCTTTGTAATAATTGTCCTCTGCAGAATAACTCTCTCGCAAGAATTCAGCGAACTCTGCTGATGTACGATAACATAACTTGAAGTTCTGGTACATAGCATCAAACCCTGAATGCTTTTCTCCCCAAAAATGTTGAGCAAATAAACATGTGCTCATCTTGACGAGACAGTATATGGTAAAAAAATACAGTAAAGCTAACACCTCATTTTAGTTTACTTTCATCGAAGATGACATCAAGTTACTGTGACAAGCTCAGTCAACATAAAGTATTAGTAATCACTCAACAGGCAATCCTGTAATCCAATGAGTCCAGTTGAATCGCAGTGAAGTAGCGACGTATTTAAACCGGGCCCGTCCAACGCCCAATGCTAGTTTTCAGTTTTCGGTAATAAGAATAGTAAGCCAATTACTGCTCAGCATGGCTTTCGGAGTGGTCGGCCATGTGCCACCAACTTACTAACCGCCTGAGATGACTGAACACTAACCTGGGATAACAGAAAACCGGTACATGTTGAATTTCTCGACCTGGCCGAAGCATTTGACAGTGTCCCACCCACAGTACTGCTTCACAAGATCATGTCAGCTGGTATAAGTGAACCCCTACTCTCTTGGTCCAAGAAGTACCTGTAAGGGAGGCAGTTCAGCACCAAAGTAAATAGAATAAGGTCGGAGTGGAGACCATCGACGTCAGGACCACTTCTGTTCCTCCTGTTTGTCAACGATCTAGCAGACAAAATATCCTCACCCATCGTCCTCTTCGCCGACAACATTAAAATTTGGAGGGTGGTAAACGAAGAAGCTGACTGTACAGCGCTACGAAAGGACTTGCAGCAACGCGAACCCTGGTCGTCAGAAAATGGCCTGGGCCTCAACCTGGAAAAGTGCAAGGTAATGCACATCAGTAAAAATGAGGCAAGTACGACCGACTTCCAGTACATGTTGAGCAACCGTGTTATCACCAGAGTGTCCATGTAAAAAGATTTGGAGCTCAACTTCTCCTACACCTTGGACACCAGCTCCAACTACAAAGGTATGACAACCAGTGCGAATGCCATCCTACAGTTTTTGCGTAGACAGCTTGGCCCCTCACCCCCGAACTCTTCCTCACCATTTTCAAATCCTACGTGCGGCCGCATCTAGAGGTCTTCAATACGGTGGCTCCTGCAACACTCAAGAGATACTCTAATCTCCCCGAAAGAAAACAAAGAACTGCAACAAAATCAGTTGTGGGCTAAGGGGAAAACGTATCCTGAAAGACTTAAACACCTCAACCTATTTACCTTGGGTTACCATAGGAAGAGGGGTGACCTTGTTATGGTCTACAAGATCGCCCATCAGGCAGACCATGCAAACAAATCAATTTCGCCTGCAACTCAGAGGTCTCCACGAGGTAACCCCATTGAGGTAGCACACCAGAGAGCCAACAGCATACTCAGGTCCAAATTTTTCTCCCTAGGGGTATGTGCTTTATGGAATGCCTTACCGTGACACATCGTTATAACTCCCTCAGTCGACTCATTCAAGAGACGATCAGACAGTTATGTCACCTCGCATGGACTACCATGGAAGTACTCAAGTGGTCACCAACCTCACTGGCCCCCAACTCCCTCCTAACTACCACTCACTATCTCCCTCCTCAATACACCCACATTACCCACTAATTCTTCTGCAGGAACTAAACCGACGTGGCCATTCGAGCAACCCCCAAATATTTTTCTTTCGTCCTTATTTCTCTTTTTCACCCCTCCTTTTTTCTCCTTCCTTTCTTTTCCCTCTTCTCTTCCCTTATTATTATTTCTTCTTTCTTCTCTCTTCATTCTTTTACCACTACCTTACTATTCTCTTTCAGATACCTACACAGACAGGAGTCACGGCAGTTCTCTAAACTTCCTAGCAACCCGTAACTTCCCAATCACTCTACAAATTACAACTTACTAACCCACAAACATCCACCTCAAGAAGCTAAAAACAAGAAAGCAGAGGGGATTTCCTCGTCCACTGCAGGAGTGAACCGAACAGCTCGAACCAAACCCTAAGAACTACACGTGAGAGATCAAAAACTACCAGTTTTCTACGCTCGCACTATCAATATTGGATATCGGGTTGGAATTAGTTTGTCTTAATACTTGCAGCCATCGGCTATTGAAGTGTCACATACATTCTGTTGGAGATTCATTTCAGTTCGTGAAGTACCGTTCGAAGTCTAAGTACTGTTGTAGAATTTATCATACCCTTGCTGCTGACGGGTTTAGCCAGCGTAATTTGGAGATGCCGCTCTTTTCCTTCCTTCAGGCACAAAAGTCTTGCCTTTGACTTATGTCGCACTTAAAGATGTCGTTGCGGAGGGCATTTTCACAATTGGCGCAGGATTCATCAATCCATACCGATCCCTATAATCCAAGTTTTTAAGCTCAAACCACTAACTGTTTGAAAGAGTGGTGATAAAAGCAATGTTACTACAGGCATCGGTAGTAAAATTAGTGGGAGGATAGGACAAGAAGATAAGACACCGTTCTCAACTACCACTGGACACTTGTCAGGTGATTCTCCACATATGTTCAACAGGTTTAGCTGTGGGCTACAGACGCATCTCTAGGACAAATAGGGACATTCACTGGAGGATGATTTCTGAGGAGAACCAAAAATCTGAGAAATACGGTAGTTTAGGTAACAAATAACTGCTGATTGACAACCATTTGTCAGGTCTTGCGGGGTAGAATTTCCGGATTTTTCCACTCGGACTACAAGTTAACCACCGAGCGGTTATCCAGTGTGAGATTTTTGGCCAGGGATGGGTTTATTTTACACTGGTGATCAGATGAGAATTTCTAGAATCGTGCCATTAATGAATTATTCTTGATTCGCCCTGTCGAATTCGGAATAATCCCATGTAAGGACGATATGATAGTTCATATCGCCATTTGATCTTCACCTAGATGTTGTTAAAGACGCTCTTCATTTCAGTACTTCTGTACTTTCAAGCTACTTGCTGTAAAAATTGACTGCCATGGCTTTTTACCAGTACGTCTGCATCACCGCAAAGTTTAACTTTCACATAATATCTTACGTTACCGTTCCGGTCCTAAGACCCCTAATTATGAAAACCTTGTAAGCTACATTATGCAGTGATTCAAGTAGTAACGCTGTATGCAGTGCTTACATGTTTAGGTACATAGTCTTACGTAGACACTACAGCACAGCCTACCTGCATAGATTAAAAAGGCTGGCCGAGCGGAAATAGGCAGCTAACGCTTGTTGTTTTTATCCCCGGTGCGTAAGTCTTCAAATTAGAGACTCCACACACAGCCGGCTCATTTATTTCAGCATATTAGCACAATATTACCAATGTATGACCCCCACGTAGTTATCAAAATGCGTTCTTTCTTGGTCTTGCGACCAAGGGTTTTGCGACAAGCTCAACAAATTAGAATTCTGACTAAGTGACTTTTCGGATGGAAGAAAAGCAATAAAAACTTGGAAGAACTGAGCCTCATTTCATACTAACCGGTTTTCTTACCGTAATGATGCTACTTGAGGTCTTTAACAGAAGTGTGGCTTCCAGGTAGACAGCACTCATTACCTCAGGACTCTTAGCTGATGTCAGGCCGCTTTTCCAAGGCATCAGAATCAAGAAACATAGTAATTTTAACGGGAAGCGAATTCGCCTTGTGTACATAGCTTGACTACAAAACGTTCCTATGGACCCTGTGATTGAGGTTGAGAAGCATCCGTTAGGACTGGGTGACTATAAACCATGTAACGCACGATAACCGTTAATTCCTATCCATTTGTAACGCTCCGGCAGAAACCAGCTACTTCCTGCTCAAAACCTTTATTTATGCACTGGATCTTGGAACTCATTTTATTGTACATTTTGACGACTCAGTGAGTCGTTAAAATTTGACTCTAATTGTGTAACTTTGTCTTGTCCGCACTGATGTGACGTAGCCATTCAGACGGGGATTATCTATGGTGAGAGATCACTTGGGCTGGTTTCAACTATTGAACAGAAGGATACTGAAATATACCCTTTGAATAGGTGCACGAGATTAGCCCAGAAAAAGCTCGAATATCTTCAGCAACCCACCCCTAACTCTCTAGGCTCAGTAGACTGGTAAACGGGAAGGCGTGTCATCATGAATCGAAGCCATCCACCCCACCGTCGCGCCAAATAAAGCTGCCCGAGTATCCCTCGTTCAAATTAGAAGTATCCGCGCATTAAGTTGAGTGTCTTTAAACTTCTTAAAATAATTTAATAACCAAAAGCTATATTTATGCTTCGGTCCCGAGAGTTTACCACTTGTGGCACGCGTAAAACAGACTTTCGGCTGTCGCTTTTGGCCCATGCATCCAGATCACTAACCTACAAAACGAAAACGACCTAAACTTTCTACTGTTTAGGATACGAACTAAAGTGAGTGCAAACTATCAATAATAAAAGTTGTAATATGGAGCTTGGACCCTGAAGTCCAGGCACAGCATAATTTCAACGTAGTTCTCTGGCTTGGTAGAACAGTGTTAGGCCTTCACTATCTTTAGCTCCCACGTTTCAGGCCAAACCCCAAACATCCTAGAGGCAATAGCCTACTTCTAAATGGGAGTTTTTCATCTGACCTTCCAGAACACTACAATCTACGTGGCCATGAGTATAAACTTCAACTTGTTCGCAGTCGTACTGGACTACTCTAATTTCTTCACTGTTAAATATATGGAAGCATGTAGTATGTCGGTATGCAGTGATGCATTACCTTGGCCAGCAGTATTGCCATGTAAATTCTCTGAAAATAACCCTGAACTGGAAACCCACGATATTATTTGGCGCTCATTTGGTACAAATAACTAACAGCCATGAAACCCCAGAATTTCTTTTTCTGGTGAATAAGACTGACGTGGCAAAGTTGAATCTGTACGCTTCTTTTTCATGTGGTTCTTGACCGTTTCAACTTGCGAATTTCCTGCCGTGCCTGACTACTTACCGCCATATATTTATAGTAACATTTAAATCTATCTCAAAGGCTCAGTCATCTCAGTGCTCTTTTGTGTGATAGAAGCATTGTTACTCCGCGTGCCACAGATCTCGATGAACTGGTGTGCCCCACGCCCTTTGTCAGAACTGAAGACACCATATCGGTCACGCGTAACAGTATTAACGACCACAGAAAAGAAACAGATAACATTAGAGCGTGATGGAAGAGGTCCCTCTTTTTGGAAAGCATGAAAACTTGGCCGAAAACCATTTACAGAGAGTAGAAAACCCAATAGACTACTTGGCAACAAAGGTAATGAAGGGATCACCGTCGTTCGGATAGGCTATCGGTTATAGCACGCCTGACACCCCACCTCTGGATGTAGTTAAAACAAAGGCATTAAATTCATGTGGCATGAAGGAAATATACTGTTTCTGTTAGCGCCTCTGCAAAGAGTCAACACGGTCCAGTCGCTCCATAGTTTTCAAGTTCACTACTCCATCTGACGCCGAAAGATTTGTTAAATTACAAGACCATGTAAGGCTACATAACAGCTTCAAAAATATTTCTATTGCGCAGGACAAAACCGCATGTCAACGCAAAAAACAAAAAAGAAGTAGTCTAACCAGCTCGTCACCTTTTAAAGTAGAGGCTGCTGTGTGCACGAACAGACCATCAGAAAGTGTTGACAAGGCCAGCAATTCTGTTGAATGTACCTCTTCTGTGGCACAATGGCCTCAATCAAATCTAGCTACAAGTGAACCTGATCCTTCAGTTGCTAGTAAAAAGAAAACTGTTGGTACCGTCCAAGGTCACCGTAGTAGGAAGCCCGCTGAGTGACAGAACTCAGACGTGCACGTGAAACCTCAGCATACAAAGTTAAAAAGTTCTTGAAGGAGAACAATCCCAGGTGGGCGTTTTCTAATGACGGAGAGGAATATTTCACAGCTAAGACACCCAATACACAAACCCAAACGGCAGATTATCCTTCAGCCTCTTTCTTTCAGAAATGAATACCACGACAACTCGAGGTTGCATCACATGAGACGCTCCTTCGAACCACGTTTCTTTAGTCACATGGGTCGTAACACGGTGCCAAGTAGCGTACCAAACACTCAAATGTGCACATATCACAAACACCCAACCTCTGTTCAACTGCGCATGCTAATAACCTCGGCCAATACTTTAGGAACAGATGTGTATCCTCAGCCAGAAGCTTCCCCAATTATGAACCCCACCAAAATGCTTTCCGGATCTCACGCAATATGTACTTCCAATGGTGTTAAGGGTCGATCGACCCGCCAATAATCAATTTCTTAGACTTATACCGGTCATGAACCATGACCTACACCAACGGTAAGGAAGAAGTGAACGCTAAGGACTTGTAGGTGCCGTGAAAAACTAAGTAATCGCGAATTTGTGGGAGGCAGAAACTCACCAGTCACACTGGTTCACCCCACTGTTTAGTCTCATTGCTTTCAAAACATAGGTGGTGCATCGCCAAGAGAACCAAATACAGTAAATCCTTTTGCTCACTGAGACTAAGGAGACATGGTGAGTTGTTACGCAAGCCACTGTAGCCCTTTTGCACTTATACTTAATAATACCCTCTCGTTATTTAAGAAAACACCTGACCTAAGGACTACGGTTTTACTGATCATAACCACAGGATCACTAGCTACTGAACCACAGTGTACCGCCTCAATCCCAGATGTGAACATGTGTATAGATGGCTATATTCTCTATAGCACTAATCATGTTCACAGGTGTGGTGGAGGCTGTTCGATCTATGCGTATAGCCTTACCACCCCAAATAAGATTGAAAATCATTATAAACGGTATTAACTACAAAGTCCTCACAGGTTGTGTATTGGGCGTTATGTTCGATAGGCGAAAATGGTGAACAGACGGCTAGATCATATGCCCACGCTGGATAGCTCACTGCTGACCTCATACCGATCGCGGATGACTTTAAATTCCCTGAGGTTAACTGGGAGGCTTGTCGCGACACAACTCTTTGATGGAATACTCACTGTCATAGATATCTGTGACTGGAAGCAACACATCCAGCAAACCACGCGTGAAGATAGTATGCTAAGCCTAGTCTTTTGCTGTGACATCGCCTCTGTCGCTACCCACGCTAGTAACGAATTCTCTACTGGTGACCACGGAATGGTGTTCTGTTGCTCATCAGTTCTTCCTCCCAGTGAGAAAAACAAGTAATCTTCACATAACACTCGGCATTAAAGCTATATAATATATAATAGGAAGAACTTATCGAGCTCCTCAGGCGCAATCCGTCAGATGGTTACTCTACCACAGCCTCATTGACAGACATACTCAATTTTCTATGGGGATATAGAGTTATGTCTGGATACTGTTGTTCCTGTGAAAACGGTTGAGGTGCGTAAGGAGCCAGACCCGTGTGTCTGTAAAATATTCCGCAAAAACTTGAAAAATTATCATCACAATACCACTCATCGAAACACTTCATGTCACTGCAATCAGCTTATGAGATTTACGAATCTATTAATACACTACGCGCGTGACACGCAGTAAACAAAGAGATCGTTGCCCTCAAAAGTGGTTCTAGAAAACGCAGGTTGATGTCTCTTTTAAGTAAACGGTTGTAACCATCAAGGAATGTAGCCTATTTGCTACTCAGCGGAATGGTTCGCAACAATCCCTTTAAGATTACTGAACTGTTCAACGAATCATTCACAAATCCCGACTATATTACCTTTAATCCCATCAGTTTTACTCCGATTACTACTAGTTCATGTAGTAGAGTGGAGTTCACCGTCAAAATTATCACAGAGGCTGTCAATAGCCTAGATTGTCGAAATGTGGGGGGTCAGACGGCCCAAACTCAATAGTCATCAGAAATGGTTGTGACGACATGCGGCTGTTTTTGCTTAAGATATTCGCACTACTAATGGACAGTGAGGATTATCCCAGTGAGTGGAAAACTAGCTTTATAGTTCCTTGCTATAAGTACGGTGACAAGGTGAGTGCCAATAATTACAGACCTATCAACATAACACCAGTCGTCTCTCGAAATATGGAAAAAACGATTAAGAGATGCATCTCTCACAACCTACTGAGAGAAGACCTCCTCACCAAGTCTAGGCATGCCTTCATCAAAAATAAGTCTTGCATTATTTACCAGTTCGACTTCTTCAACCTTATTACTAGTAGCCGCGGGGCGGGGGAAATTGCCACTGTTCTGTGCTTAGATATATCAAAGGCATTAGACAAGGTGTCACACAGCATACCCTTTGACAAGCTACAATCGGTTTAGGTTCACGGCCCTTTACTTGGTGGACTAGAATCATTTCTTGATGATCATGGTCAAATCGTTAGAGCAAATTCTATGCAGCCAAAATCTGAGCTTATAATTAGTGGAGTGATACAGGGTAGTGTCCTTGGGCCTTTATTGTTCATAACTCATATTAACAGTGTGTGCAAGTGCTTCATTGCAGGGGAGTCATTCCTGTACGCTGTTGATCTTAAGGTTGTATGCTCATGTCACACTCATGAACTAAGCAGTACGCTATCTGCCGGTCAACAAGAATTAGACGAAGTTGCAAAATGGAGTGATGAGTCCCATCTGAAGTCCAACAATGATGAATGTGGCTGGCTTAGCATAGGCAGCGACAACCTAGAAGTGTCTCTAGAAGTATCTGGACAATAGATACCTAGACGTTCTTCAGTGCTAGATCTTGGTCTTAGATATTCCAGTGACTTGACATTCTTTGGAAAATTGGCTTATATCACATCTAAGCCACGTCGACTCCTCGGTTGTATCGTCCGTAACTTTTATGGTACTGAATCAGGGGTCCTAGTCTACAAATAGGAGCCCCGGCCAGTTTTATATTACTGCCTGTTTATTCTTGGTAGCCTTTGTATAAGCGACCAAGAAACATTGAAAGGGGACAATGCCGCTTTACATTAAGGAAACTGGGAGCTGTCTGCAGCCTAGACTATATCTCCAGATGCAACGTGCTACGATGGAAACTCCCTGGGAGAGGAGACTTATAATGAGTCTTGTATTTTACTATAAATTACTTCGCAAGCAAACGCACTCATGTGGCCGAGAAGTTAAAATAGTTGTAACGTCTAATCACTATTTACGTAATCACAATATATTAGCTGAAAGAGTGTTGTAGGACTAAATTACGAGGAAATTTCTTCCTCACTAAGTTCTCTCACGTCTGCAATAGACTCCTTGAGTAAATACGTACTGCGTGTTCGTTAACTGTCTTTCACTCCTCACTTAATGAGCTTTTAACAGAGGATGGGTCTATCGCTCGCCTGGGCACTAGGCACCAACGAAAACATTCTAGGACCTCTAAACATGTAGAGTAAGGTAGTCATAAGTCTCAAGTACCCTTCACCCAAATGGACTCACAAAGGGTGTTCGATTACTAGTCCATGTGGTCGGATTGTGCGGCACAAATACGCGATCAGTATTCCCTTCAAGTTTACTAGCCAAAACCGCCTATCTAATAACTCGTGTCAGCTCCATGTCAGAAAAACAGAAGAGTTATCCTTAAATGCATAAATTGCGTCTTACATATAGTTCGAGTGACTCTAAGAAGGGAAGAACTAGCGATAACATATATTCCGAATAATGAATTATACGAACATGTGTCATTTTTAAAAGCAATATCTAAATGTTGTTTCTTTATTAAAGCTGTAAACGGTCAGAAACAACTCATCTTACCATACAAAGTCTTCTGGAGTAAACGGTGGTTTAGATATTGCTGTTCACAAATATTGGGTAAAAGCGATATCGTTAAACGGCAGCGGTGAAAGTTAATGAGGATATAAACCCTCAGTATGAGCAGTATCCTGGCCACAGTGTGTCACTTAATTTATAAGAGTATATTGCATATCGGTTGCCAAGAGTAAAAGAATCTGGAGATATGTCAGTGTTCAATAAGTTTTCACCGTCTACAGATGGCAAGCGAAACTCGGACGGACGGCAGGAGCAAATCTGGGCCTAGTATTGTATGGTGTCCTGCACAGTGTAGCTACGGAATTGTCACCACTTCGAAAAGCAGCAACACCAACTGTAGGAAACGAGAAGACTGAGACAAAGGGAGGAATGCCTATTATTGACATTTTGTACAATGGTCATCAAATACTGCCTGCTTTCCACTAAGTCAGTCATTTTCACAATGTGCTTCATTTCCTCTTCTGCTTCTATCTTGATTCGCACTCAGTGCATCCACATTGTTTCTTGCGTTTCTCTGGCCGGAATCTTTACTAATTACTGGTGATTCCCTGTGATATCCACCGTTCTCTCAACATATGCTGCTTATATACATTCTGATCAGTAACTCCCACTACATTATCAACGATATATGGCGATTTATTGGATTTCGTAAACTGACGCGTTCAATGCGAATAAAATATCGAGCAGCATTCTACCCCATAAGCGCTAGTTTTGGGGTCAGGTGGTACGTGTGGGCTGCGTTTCTCATGAGGGATATCGTTACCTCAGGTAACAAGAGGATCAACAAAGCTGAGGGTTTCCATATGCACTTAAAGAAGCACCTACGTCGATGATTTCCTCTATATCTGAGTACTCATGAAAGTCGGAAGTGCTCTACAGAACTACACGTCTGGGCCAATGAAGGAGATCGTAGCTTTCACTACTACATGCAGTTTGACGTAAGTCCATCATTCCAGTCCTTGTAGTTACAGACGAACGATATCACCACTCATATGCTGCGTTCTTTACCGAATCATGCGGCATGTTGTGCGCACAAAACTGCGCTAGCACACGGAAATACACAGGTAGTTGAAACTACGGAGGCCTACGTGACCTGTCAAGAAGGACGCAAGTGCTTTTTTAATCGGCAAATACGACTACGAATGTAACTCTTACACTGGAACGATGGTGCTAATGCCCTGCTGTCGTCTGATTCACGCGCACAAATTCCTGTCTCGTGATTTTGGTAGGTCTTCTTAGACGTCAACTAAATTCTTTGCAGATGTAGTTTTTACACTCTACAAGGTGGTTATGAGACTATAACTGCACGCGTGTTGAATGTGACCAGAGGATTTGACGTTCGGGAAATGTGAACGCTTACTTCGGCAACGATGTACGAAATGCGATGATTGGTATTTTTCATGCTTCTTCGAGACATAAGTCGAGACCGAAAGCATCGAGACAGGCAGAGAGTCGACTGGAACCAAGCCCTAAGAACTAGACGCGAGAGATCAAAAACTACTAGTTTTCTACGCTCGCACTATCAATATTGGATATTGGACTGTCTCCCATTTACACTTGCCAATACTAATGATACATTTCGACTGATAAATTTTACGAACACCTGGCATTTTACAGGCAATATCTGAACGTTACTGTTCTCATTGGAGCCGTAGAAATTTCAGAATAAATCGTCACCCCACGCAGAATTTCCTAGGGTAAGCAACTGTTTGAAGATTGCTCCTGATATGTTCTTTGCAGTTGCACTGTTATGCTACATTTACAACCCCTGACAGTTCTTCGGAAACGATATCTGCGCCACGATAACAGCATCTACCATTAAAATGTCGAGGGCCGCAACTTTCCGTTTCACCTACAGACAAATTTCTGGCATGCTTCACAGTTATCGCAAGGCAGATAACATGCAACGTGACACAACCAAGCTTCATACTAAGGCGAATATTCCTATGTCCGAATATCAGCGAAAGCTCTCGAACAAGGAATGAACCAATGCCATTGTATATTCTTGGGTTGGTCTCAGGATTCTCATGCTGAGCGAACAACCGTGAATAAAGAACGCTGAGTGATAAGTACTGGAACAACGTATGAGAAACCTTTTACCTAGAGCCTCCAGCTGGAACAATTTCTCATCGCTACAAAAGTCCCTTCATAGAATGCAAGTCACGCATGCTATAACTAATTTCGAACCATGCTGACCAAACAACAAATCAGATCCGAAACTTAACAACGATGCTACTACGTCATGTATACATGTATACGTATGCATGTCTCTATTCGATTCCATAGCCTAATTCCAAATTCGGCTTTCTTGCCAATTTTTCCCACTGTAAGTTTGACTCCCAAACCGTAGCAGTTACTCCATACCTTACTCCTAACCCAACAGTTCATTATTCTGTTTTGTTTCATATCTACATCGCCGGTATCAAAAGGCGCCAACCCTCACTTTTTCATCCGAAATCAAGTGCAACTCGTTTTTAACTTTTATTGGAGCTTCTACTTCATAGACGCTCATACACAGTCCACCCTCCACATTGTGTGCGAATTTCATACCTAATCACTCGCAGAATGTTGTTTCTACGGAATCTTGTAAAATGGCATGGTAGAAGTAGGCCATTGCTGTTTGAACGTGAAAATAGCATGACATAAGAATTTGTCGTAAGTTATCTTCCGGCAAATAATACAAACGTGTTTCACTACCTCCTGCTGTTTATAATTTCACTGGTTAACGAATTTTGGTTTTCTCCAGGCTTCTCATGCTTCTTCGTCTGTCTTTCCTTTTCCTTACGGTTAACACTGTGGAGTCAGCAAGCGTTACAACTACGCTCTCCTCTTCTACTGGTACCAGTGAACTGAAAATTGAACCCCCTTAGGGCACATCTTCTCTCCCTCCAGTAATTTGCCGCAAACTGCAGAAGCTGTTTCCCTAAGAATTTTCTCCGTTCAGTTGTTTCCATTATAATTTGAAAGACAACCTGAAACGCCATTGTGTAACATCAGCATCCTTTACCAATCTGTGGTAGCTGCCCCAGGTAAACTTTCGATGCGTTTAGACCGTCGTAGCACTGCTAATTATGAGTCTTTCGTTTTGTTAAATATTAGCTAATGGTAGATTGTGCAACCCTTATTTTCCCTCGAAAATCCTTACCTCCCTGCAGCGGTTATTTTGATTTTCGTGAGCCGAGATGCAACACGATTCGTCTGAAACTGTGTTGCATCTCGGCATGATTTCATGGCCTCATCATTTCTTTCCTACAAACTTCCTCATAAGGCTATTAAGGTTTATGAACAAACAACCAACATGTATTCAGGTAGATGTGAATGATAAACATAAAAAGCACGGACACGCCCATCTGTGAAAGAGTGTGGTCATAATACCCGCTTATTGCTAACGCCGAACCCAGATTCAGCCTGCAACAGTACAACTGGGCTGTGTAACACTTTACTTATTAGAGAGTGAAACAGCACTAGGTTAGTGCCAGCTAAGCACGGATGTTAAAGTGACTCTGATGGTCCAATATATGAAAAGACCACAGCAACAAACGTTGTAGCAGACGTAAGGCATGAGGAAAGTCACACACTCTTTGTAAAACTAATTTAACTTTAGTCAATTAGGGCGTGACATTGATATCTATCTCAGAGATAGATAGATAAGTGAACTGGAGGACCACAAGCAGAACAACGTAGTACACGAAAATACGATAAGTGCTTGGGGTTTCATCCAAGCTTCCTGGAATTGAGACACACACTAGTAGCCTCTTGCTACTCGGCGTCTTCATCCCTGAGAAACCCAGTAATAGATGTGATATCGAAACACTTGCCACAACTGGTCACTTTGGAAATTTCGTCAGTACTGGAGTGATACCTGCAACCTTGGCCAAAAAACTGATAGAAATGTCGAAGTTTTTCTCTAAAAACAACTAATAGTAGCGTCTATAGGGTGACACAAAAGATACACTTAAAAATACAAGCAACCTCCAGATGCCAAGTAGCGTAGTGAAGTCGACATGTGGGAATACGAACGAAATTACTCAGCGCTCCTAATCTCTTCGTCAGCCCTACGCACATGCCAAATAAAATCAGTCAATAAATTCTTTGGGTAGACGATCAAAAGATAAGATAAGATTCAAGGTACAACCTTAGGTTGAGCCAAAACAAAGAGTCGGGAACATCAAATCAACGCCGTGTTTTCAGTAGTCCAGCGTCACGCAATAACAAGTGAGGCACTATTGATAAGTCTGAATCAAAATAAAGACAAATAATGGGTGTCAAGTAGAAAAAGGCATGGGAATGACAAAATAATGTTACATTGGTTAGGGTTAAAGGATAATGTCCACAATGGGGTGAAGATATTCAATTAAATATCAGTACTGTCCGGTAGAATGCGCAGGAGAGATATTCAAATCATTTATTGCGTTACTCCTGGTACCTTTGTTGACTACATGATCCAATGAACTACAGCTATAAAACATGCATTTCATCTTTCACACAATCGCAATATCTTTTTCCGTCACCCCGACCTACCTGAATTTATATAGGTTTCATGTGCTGGTTCAGCTAGGTATGACAAGTATTTTAATACATTGGATATTTTGGATGCAAAATACTTCTGATACTCCTAAAAGAGCTAATATTCTGCTAGATCTAATATTTTGCCACAGCATACATCATCTTTTGGCTCATGAACGGTGCAAGTTTCTAGGAAGCAGTTACCAAACGATATTACTTACACTACCTCTTCAAATAGCAGTTTACTTGATACCCTAATTTCGCAACAAATAGCATGCAGAGAATGCGGATGCGAGGACTGGATGCTCACGTGTCTACTGAGAAGAGTCATTCGCTGGGGATTAGACATCACCAATCCTATCCTCAAATTATCACTTAATGTATGCATATACTGTTGTCCCACTGGACGTTTTTTAAAACAATACCTCTTGCCAATAAGCCTTGTACACCTCCTGGTGCTTGTGGAAATTTACGCAGCATTTCGACCAGGCGCTACGAATAACATAACTGAGACGTATTCGCATCGATTCCTGTTGTTTTCAACTAAATCTCGCGTAACCGTGATATCGATATGGGAAGTGAAGAGAGTAATGCGTTAGCTGGCTTATCAACAACTCATGCTGGCTTCGCTATCCTGATGAAGTAACAAAACTCCATAAGGCGTAAAACTCATCCGCTGATCCACGGGAGACAAGTATTAAACTAGTCCGAAAGATTTTTTGTGAGCTTCCTAGTAAGATATTTGTAGTTGGTTAACCTTGCCTGGTTAACTAGTTCGCTGGTTACTAGCCGGTTCTAAGCCCAGATAAAGAGGGAAGGTTGGGCATAGGGCTGACAATCCTACTCCATAAAACCAATCCAGCCGTTGGAGAAACTTCCAAGCGCAAAAAAAGTAGAAAATCAAAATCAACTTAGTTCTCTCCGAAATAAGAGAGACGAAATAATGCCGGTTGGCAAAAGCCTTCGAGAAACTGGTTGGCCGATGTGTCTTCTCTCGATGAAAGCGAAAGTAAGAATGGGGACATGGAATGTTTGAACCTACTAAGGTGACCCAGACTGTAAAAGAGATGAGAAGGTTTGGCGTAGAAGTGCTTGGAATCCGCTGAAGTAGATGGACTGGAAGTGGATTCGCGTACCTGTCAACTGGAGAGTCAATGATCTAGTCTACTCCGATATTGTCACCCAGACAGCAACCACGAGTACACTGAGTTTTAGAGTGGCCATCATAATGTCTCCAAGAGCATCAAAGGCCCTTATGCATTGGGAACCAATCTCCTCCTGTGAGATCATGACCGCAAGATTCAAGTCAAAAGGAAGAAAAGTCACAATCATACAGTTCTACACTGCGCAACTACAAATAATGCAGTTCAAGAGAAGCAGAAGGAATTCTACAGACAACTGCAATCAGTACTGGACAAGACCTTATCTCAGTTGGCAACATCAAAGTCCCAATGGGTGGGGTGACATGAGTGCCAAACTGGGAGCGGACAACACAGGAAAAGAACTTATCATGGGTCGAGAAACACCCGGTGACATGAACGAGAATGGAGAATTGTTTGCAGACTTTAGCACGTCCAGCAACTTGGTGACTGGAGGCGGTGTAGAAGCACAAGGATATTCACAGAGCGACATGGATTCCACAAGACACCAAACGCTAAAAATCAGATAGACTTCATCTCAATCTCAAGAAAGTGGAGACGTAGCCTACTTGACACAAGATCAAGAAGAGGAGCAGATGCAGGTTCAGACCATTATCCAGCATAAGAAACCTTCAAAATCAAGTTGAAAGCCTTCAAGGAAGTTGGTGACAGACCACAGTTCAAGTTCAACATCCAGAACAGAAAAGAAAGGAAAAAAATACAAAGGATATCCTCAAGTCACCCATCAGATAGAAATGGGAGGCATTGGGCAATATCCCTGAAAGAACCTACGTGGAAGAACAGTGGAACTCTTTGAAAACTATGTGGGAAGAAACCTGCATAACTGTACTGGGGAGGAAGAATGAACAAGATCTCAAGGGACACATGGAAACTGATTGAGAAGAGGAAGATGATGAAGCAGAAGATGGAACAATGCAGTGCACGAATGAACAACGAAAAGAGGAACTAAGTAAAACCTGTAAAACACTGGACAAAGAAGTGAAGATGAGTGCGCGCGGTACACTTGCAAGTGAAGCAAGCCGCTGGTAGAAAAGACCTCATACCACTATATCAAATAATCAGGTTACTATCTGAGAAGAGATCAACGCCGACGAAACCAATAAAAGGTAGTGAAGGAAATCTAGTTACTAAAGACGAGAAACAATGAAAATAACGGGCTGACCACTTCATCAAACTCTTGAGTCGATTACCACCACCTGCAACTCATCCAGAAACACCACCAGCTACCGCAAAACCACCAGTGAATACAAGGCCTCCACAAAAAGCAGAAATCCTGAACGACATGAGGTTGCTGAAATCCGGGAAAGGGGCAGGACCAGATGGAATCCCGACAGAAGCACTAGGAACAGACGAAGGGACAACAGCGGGCATGTTAACACCACCATTGCAGAAGGTCTGGAAGGAAGTAAGGAAAGGTATCTGCAGATTGAAAGGAGGACCACCTTGTCAAACTCCCGAAGAAGGGAAACCTTAGTGTTTGCAAGAGATGGCGCGGAATCATGCTTCTACCCACCACAAGCAGAATATAAAGCAACATCATACTGGGGAGACTAAACAATGCGCTGGATTCAAAATTACCACCGGAACAGGCTGGCTGGCTGGCTTCAGGATAAACAAATCATGTGCGGACCATATTGCAACGCTACGCATCATCATAGACCAGAGTGTATAATGGCAGAATGGCAACTCTCTACCTCAACTTCATCGACTTCGATAAGGTCTTTTCTAGCGTCGATAAAGAAGTATTTGGCAGGCAGCTACTTCAACACTACTATTTGACTGCCACAAACTTCTATCAATCTCATCCGAAGCCATATGAATGCGCCACATGCCAAGCTCAGTACAGTCTTTGAAATGAAGTGAAGACAGGAGTAAGACAAGGCTGTCCACTACTATCACTGATGATTTTCCTGATTTTGGTGGGCTGGATCATGCAGCGAACCGTGAGCAGCAAGAAGACAGGCATATGCTGGGCCCATGAAAACACCATAGAAGATATGCATTTCTCCCATTAATTGTGTCTAATATCGCACAAACTCGAAGATCTGCAGGCAAAAACCAACAAATTGACAGAAGAGGAGACGAAAATGGGATTTCAAGTGAATGTACAGAAGACACAGGCGAAGAAAATACCCAATCAACAACAGCATCAACAACAAACACCAATCAACATCAACATGAGAAACCTAAAGAAAATTGTTTCCTTCATATACTTAAGTACCTACCTACCTACCTAGGCAGCATCCTTTCAACTACACAAGGCACAGGCACACATGACAATGTCAAAACATCCACGATCGGAAAACCAAGACAGACATTCATTTACCTGAAACCAATGTGCAGATCTACTATTCTCCACTCAGCATAAAGAAGGACATCCGCATTTTCAACACTAATTCAGTCAAGTCAGTCAGTGCCTCTGTGTGATGGTTGAGAGACTTGATGCATCACGAAAATAATTTCCAACAAACTACAGACATTCATCAACAGCTGTCTGCCTACGCTCACCCGATGCTGAAGATCAGATCAGATGGTGAGGAGGAATAAGCGAGGAGGAACTCTGGCCTTGCAATGAATCAATCAACCAAGAAGCTGGTGGAGATGGATTTGATTGGGCATACACTGAGAAGACCATGTGGTGGTGGTGTGGGGGGGGGGGGCATCATGCTCCAGGTCGTGGAGTGGAATCCAAATGTGAAACGATGGGTTGGTCGTCCTAGGGTGACATGTAGGAGATGGATGGTGTGAGGAAGAAATGAGAGGTTGTATGCAGTCATGAAGGCAGGTTCAAAAGACTGTAGAGGAGAGAGTGCAATGTAGATGTGTAGCTGGAGCTCTATGTTCTACTAGGAACCCAAGGGACGAATAATAATAATAACTGACATAAGTTATTACTAAGTGGGTACAAGGCTATTTCTTCAAAGCCACACCAATTTAGGCGAAACATACATGTAGAACAGCTGTCAAACTACGTATTGACGTAAACTGACTACTGGATTACTAATTAGAAGTTTTTCAATTTTATTTCATTTTGTAGTACGAGCAGATCTAACTTACTTTTACAATTCAGAACAAGAATCATTTCCAGTTTCTGTTATCTCTTGGCTGAAATCAGTTACACAATAACTAATATAAAACGATATACAATGATATGTGAAATAAAACTTCTCTTAACAGAAAAACGAGAGTATTACTTGATAGGAGGAAAATAGAATTTCGAAACATCAATTATTTTATTGGGTTATCTAGGCTTTAACTGATAAATGAATCATATGTACTTCTATGTTACTTGAGTAGTTTTCCTATAAGCTCGTGATCTAAATATAATGATATATTGAAGAACACCAATCTAGAGATCGAACAGATAGATAACTTGGTTGTTTTATATTCTGTGAGCTGGGCTGTTTCATTGTGAAGCCTTCATCGCCCTGCTAGAAGACATAATCAGCACTAACTTCAGTATGAAGTAAGCTGTTAATATCTCTCCGTGAGTGATTTATTAGCTTGCTCTAACGATGTGGTCTGTGATTGGTTGTTTTTCTTCGATTCTTGTGTCATTGATGATGATGATGTCGTCTAACAAGGCGATGAAAGCTTCGTGATTAAACAACCCAGATCAGAGAACATAATACAACCAAGACCATCCACCTGAGCTACAAATATTCTCCATTAGATAGATAACTACTAGGATTTAGTTAGTTTTTTCCTGGTCATCAACAAATATGAGCTAATTGTACTGCTTTTTTTTTTATCATACTGGACTCCTGAAAACATTTCCATCCCAAAAAATTATAATAATACTGCACTGAAAACGAACTACTCTTTGAGTACCAGCAGCTTACACCAAATGGAGTGCTTCACAGCGTCACCACATTCAGCTTAATCGCCAAATTGGAGAAGTTGATCAATGAAATTTGGTTCGTTCTCAACACAAACGAATAGAGAGCTACATTGGTTGCTGGCCAGCGAGAGAGAGAGTGAGAGAGAGAGAGGAAATCAATATAGAATCTCGAATACAAGTGCATCGGGTCAAATCACAACACTTCAGAGTAGCATACAAAGAACAGATGGATAGAAAAAGACTGACATAAAGCAGGCAAATTTGTTTGAGTGAATAAAAAACTTGAAGATAACGGTTAATGAATACATTTGAACTTTAGAAGACGTCAAGGAATGAATGCATCTGTGCACTGTGACCCTATTCCAGGCATGTGGCCAAGAGTCCTCAACCCCTGTGGCGCCGACTGGACAAATATCCAACTATCTATCAAGCAACAAGTATACTGCATTGCAAGCTGTTTTGTCCTGTGATATGGCGGTGAGATGTGACTGCTGAAAGTAGAAGACATGAATCAGTAGTAGGGTTTTTTTTTTCAATTATGCGTCTTCGTGTCATTGCTCACATTTACCGGTATCATTGTGTGAAGAATGTTGGGGCCAGAGGAGGGTACTAGACAAGACAGGCAAATCAACTGATAAGGTTATGAACTGCTGTCGATTCTGCGCCAGATTATATGTGGATTTCTCTTTTCAATGTGTGTGAACTTTAGACCTGTACTGAATCTGAACTGTGGCTGGCTATAAGAATGTATACAGTTTCTTCTAACTCTTATGCTTAATTGAACTTATTGTTACTTAATTAACCTTATATAGTGAGTACCAGGTGAAAGTTAGGCTTTCTTTTACTTCTCAAATATAGTTACTTCTGAGACTTCATTTAGTGATGTTTTTTTCACAAAGAAATATCCTGAATATCGATACTTGAGCCATTACTTACACTGTTTATCACTTTACACATTTCTTGTGTAACTTAAAATTATTTACAGTTAAGGTAAAACCAAAAAGTAAAGGTATTCTGCAGTCCTTGAGTGTCAGCCCAATGACCTTGAACGAAGAGTCAAAGTTTAAAGCTCATCGAAGTGTTTTGCATTATGCTCATAGAAACATTTGTTAAATTTACCGAAAAAAAAACAACACTGCTTATGATTATTTTGTGGAATTTACCAATTCTACACTTTTATTTTAGTCTTTTTTGTCTCCTGATGTCTAAAAAACCGAAAATAAGAAGTTTGGACTCGGTTACAGATTAGCATTAATATGTGCTCCATAGTAAACTAAAGGTATAATATTCATTTGACTATGGTTACTAACTAATGTTTCTGAACGGGATTTATGCTTAGGTAGGATATATGATTTTTTTTCCGGATGTCAGGGTTCAAAAGTGCCTATTCGCATTATGGTGCAGCAAATAATTGGTATCACGGGAAAAAGTTGTAGGTTCTAGGTAACTAACTACAGTTTATTGTTACTATTTGTCCCTTGGGTTCCTAGTAGAACATAGGGCTCCAGCTACACATCTACATTGCACTCTCTCCTCTACAGTCTTTTGAATCTGCCTTCACGACTGCACACAACCTCTCATTTCTTCCTCACACCATCCATCTCCTACATGTCACCCTAGGACGACCAACCCATCGTTTCACATTTGGATTCCACTCCACGACCTGGAGCATGATGCCCCCCCCCCACACCACCACCACATGGTCTTCTCAGTGTATGCCCAATCAAATCCATCTCCACCAGCTTCTTGGTTGATTGATTCATTGCAAGGCCAGAGTTCCTCCTCGCTTATTCCTCCTCACCATCTGATCTGATCTTCAGCATCGGGTGAGCGTAGGCAGACAGCTGTTGATGAATGTCTGTAGTTTGTTGGAAATTATTTTCGTGATGCATCAAGTCTCTCAACCATCACACAGAGGCACTGACTGACTTGACTGAATTAGTGTTGAAAATGCGGATGTCCTTCTTTATGCTGAGTGGAGAATAGTAGATCTGCACATTGGTTTCAGGTAAATGAATGTCTGTCTTGGTTTTCCGATCGTGGATGTTTTGACATTGTCATGTGTGCCTGTGCCTTGTGTAGTTGAAAGGATGCTGCCTAGGTAGGTAGGTAGGTACTTAAGTATATGAAGGAAACAATTTTCTTTAGGTTTTCTCATGTTGATGTTGATTGGTGTTTGTTGTTGATTGGGTATCTTCATCGCCTGTGTCTTCTCTATGTTCACTTGAATTCATCGAAAGTGATGTAAAAAATTTCATTATGAATCTTATGGAAGAGAGATCAGGTAGAAATTGGTGAAAAATCGTACTACTTGTTCTCCACAAGTCTTCCATTAAATGTATAGATTTGTGATGCTTACATTAACTAAGATACAGTTTGCCGATGAACAGCGAATGCCTACGTTCATGCAAGACTGAAAATTGATGAAGTTGAAGAAATAAACAAGACAGAAATATATCAAAAGATGGTATCAGTTCTTGTGGATGAATAAGTAGACAGCCCTTTTTGCATACTCAGTACGCTGACAGACAATCTTTAAAAATCCCATGTTATATAGCAATAGACTGACTTCTTAAAGAGAGATACTTTTACCTTTCACTCCACTGTCTGGCTTAGATATCCTGGTTAAGAGTCTAATTGCTTGTTACTATCATAGCAGTGTTATCTTTGATGTACTAGTATCTTGTTAAATCTTCACTTCCTGGTTTTACGATGCACCACAGTGTAAACCGATGTCAATACATTTCACCAAGAATGAGTTATTCTTTATTTTATATGTCAAATCACTTTTAATGAATTAACACACTGTTATTTTTCTCACATGAATCTAAAGACTGTCATAAACACTAAACTTTGCTTTAGACAATTGTTTTACCTATTTACAACTTTCTTCATAACACATATAACATATTTTGTATGAATAATACTTAGTTATAGTGGTAACTGTGTTTCACAGCTGCTATAATCACTTATCTACATTGATTGTTCATTCAACAGTCCTGAGTGTTGATTAAATTCTAAACATCATTTTTGCAATATGATTGTAAAGTTACGAGGCTCACCATCACTGTACAGATTAAGGATAATCAGCAGGATGTCATGAAATTCATCAGTATGACTTATCTGCAATCTTGATAGAACTGACATCCCCTCCTAAGATTCTAACCTATACATTGCACTACCCTATGATTAGTAAATGATAGGGTATTATACATTTTTTGCACTAAAGAAATTAAAGATGTCTGTTTCATTTTATTTTAAGATTGAGCGATTGTTTTTACATCTGTAACAGTAACACTTTTGTGAAGTTCACATAAACCGTTGGAATGAAATTAGACTGACAGAATAGGAGAGAGTAATCTGGTTATTATTATTATATATACTCATGTTATTCATACTTGTCGGCTATGTAAATGTCAACAATCAAGATGATGATCACTTGAATAGATTAGACATCTAATATATAGTCAAAGATTTTATCATTAAAGTATTTCAAAAATGATTACAGTAATAGAAAGTTGTTATTGTTGAGGTTTTTCTCTCTCTCTCATTAATTCTGCATTACCTTGTTCATAGGAAGATCTCTTTCTCTCTGTATCCCTTTCAGTATGATGATATTAAATGAAATTGCATATTAGTCAGCTGCTTTATACAAATACTCCATTACTATTATTATTATTACTCTTTAGTTTACTCTTTAATAGTGATAATAATAGTAGTAATACTACTGATGTATATAATTTGATCATAATATATTGATCACTTTATGATTTACTTATAAATAAATACTTTTATAATGTTAAGCTTATATTATATTCTATTCAATTACTGAAACTTCATTAGGTTTACAAATTCTAATATTTGATCCAAGCATATCATATACCCATTCATCCCATGAAACAATAATTTGTTTCGGTGGAACAAGTATACGAGGTGATTTATGTACATCTTTAGGATACCATATTAATGATTGTAGAGCATTACAATGTGGTGGAAATGTTGCTACAATTGGTAATTTATACAATTTCTCTGGATTCATAATAATTATTTGATTATTTTGTATATCATAAATTTCACGTATACGATTACCTAATGGCATATATGAATCAATTTTCATATATAAATTATACTCCCATCTTATCTTTTTAAGTACAGTTATTTCATCTTTATATGAATATTTTTTATCATATTTAATAATAATTAACCATATAAAAAATTTTTGTTTTCTATTTATCTCTGTTAAATGTATATCATTAGAGAAAGGTAATTTCCAGACAACTGAAGGATGAAAATAATCTTTAATATATAAATTAAGTGTTAATTTTTTAACTAATCCTTTATTAATATTATATAAACTATGGTTAATATTATAAAATGGATATTGTCGTCCATCACTATCATTAATCAATTTCTTAGACCACATTTTAATGGATGAAATTCCCATAATGAACTACCTATTCCATTATAATTATTAGATAAATACATATAATCACAAGCTTGAATAAGACCAATAGTCCAATTATAATCTGATATACATGTAGGTATTTCAATGATAACTTTACAATAGAATATTTGAGTTTTATAATGTAGCATAGAATCAGTTTCTTCAACTTCTGTACATGTTTTATTATCATAATATGCTTGAATTTCTTTAATATGAAATTTATCTATTGTTAATTTATTCATTTTATTAGTTTGAATATATATTTTTATTCATTCTTCAATGATAATCTTTTATAGACTTGAAAATAACTGGTAGCCAATTCAAGGGATTATCAGTAGGCTTAACTGATCATGTACTCTTCATTTACCATTTAACTTTTAGCCTATTATTTCAAAATGATAGGAAATCGATTATTCTATAGGATATTATAGACAGCATCGTTTCAACTACAGGCGGTAGCACAAGCACAGACGACGATTTTAAAGCAGCCAAGATCGTAAAGACAGCAAGACAAGTGTTCATTAACCTGAAACAAGTGTGGAGATCCGGATTTTCAACATTAATGTCAGTTAATTCACTGCTTCTATGTGATGGTTCAGAGACTTGACGCGTTACGAAAGGGATTTTCAACAAACTACAGATATTCATCAATAACTGCCATCTACACTGGCTCGTTACTGAAGCTCAGATGGCCAGAATAACGAGAATAAGCAACAAGAAAATGTGGCTGGCTGGCAACGAAACAACGAAGCTAGAACCTATCGCTCAACAAATGTCCACTTGAAGGAAGTGGAGATGGATTGGGCATACACTGAGAAAGCCGACTGAAGACATCGCGTGCTAGGCCAGTGGCTCGAGTGGAACCCAGATGGGAAACGATGAATTGAGCGTCCGAGAATGACATGAAGGAGATAGTGTGAAGAAGAAATGAGAGCTTGTGGGCTGTCGTGGAGCCAGGTTGAAAAGATTGCAGAGAAGAGAGTGGAGTGGAGACATGCTACTGAAGCCCTATATTCCACAAGGAACCCAAGGGTCAAATAATAAATGATAGTAATGAGGACCTAACACTTATCAGAAGTGGTGTATGCATAAACCATGCTTATTAGTAAATGATAAGAAGGAATGTATTGAAATCAGCTTTGGGAATATACGGCTGATGATAGCAATCAATCAACCAAAAAGAAAACAGTAGAATATGCGCTATAATTACTCAGTAATGACATAAACTGTCAAACAAATTAAATTTTCAGCTACTGCTTAAAAAAAACTCTTTTGGAGACAATTTTTGGTTTAGAATATGCATCAAGAACTAATGAAGAAATCCATACATAATAATGATATGCCAATGAGTTTCGTCCCATTCCAGAACTCATCACTTCAAAGGGTTGAATTCAAATGTATTTACGTCTGTTGAGGTAAAATAATGATTATTGCTTTTTATTTTCAACAGAAAACTATAAATGCAAGGTTGATGAAAAGTATAATTATATATTCGATTTGTTTATTTGATTTATAACACACAATGAGCATTCTAGTCTTATTTACTTGATGACGTCTCGAGTGTCAATCCTCTCTCACTCAAAACTAAATCAGTACGTAATGATACCACCTTCGACATTGGATTCTTATAGTCCTGTCACCCTCCTGATATTCCATGTTTTTATTGACAGTAAAACTTTCCATATGTCGTACAGGTGTTGGGTCATTTCCATTACAAGTGTTGAGTGTTGGTTGATTCGATAAACAAAGATTCAGTAATCAATCTGTGCCTCTCTCTACCTAAATATATTGGACTTAAGTAAAGTGGTTTTATCCCACTCTATTCTGTAGTTGTGTGTTAATCCGTGCATTGTAATAGCCGAGTGGTTTTCTAGATTATTGAGCTTATTCGAGTCTGTCATTCTATATTCAGCTAAATTCCTATGTTCCGCTATTCTAACTGACCTCGACCGGCTAATTTCACCAATGCACTTGACCTGACTCACAGTCATTACAGGGATTTTGATAGATTAGATTATTTTGCTTAATTGGTTCTATTGGATCCTTAAGCCAGACGACAAAGTTTATCTCTGAGTGAGTTTGTAGGTTTGAATGCTACCCTAATTCCAGAGTTGTTGAAGATCCTACGTTAAGTTTCTGGCCTGCCTTCTTTATAAGGTAACAATATAGAGGCTGTGAACTCCTTTTTACTCGTGTTGTCGTTATTAGCCGCACTCATGTGACTGTTATTTTTTCAGTTCTTGTATGTTCCCTATGTATTTCTGAATAGACTGAGGAATGACTAGTCAGTTTTCTAGCTCTATCACTTAGACAATTGATAAAGCCTGTCTTAACTGACATCGGATGGTATGACTTAGAGTTTAGATACCTGTTGGAATGTATAGGTTTTCTGTAGACGGTACTATCCAAATTACCGTCAGTCCTTCGTTTCATCCTGTAATCCAACATAGGCAATTCTTTGTGTTCATATTCTACGTCATAAGTGAATTGGATATATTTATGAATAATTGAGAAAAAACGGATTTACAAAAGTTTAGTCGTGCACTAAAAATAGGGTGGCGATATGTGGATTACAAACTTACTACTGTGTTGAAATCGGCATATATCGACAATTTCCTCAAACATATAAACTCAGTAGCAGGCACAATCCATTGTTACCCTATACGGAAAGCACACCGAAAACTTTACATACGATTCTCAAAAAGGCTAAATTAGGTTAGCAGTGTATGTATAATTCAATCCATCTCCACTTTCCTGCCCTGCAGATTTGTTAGGTGACAGGTTCTCCATTGCCAACCACAGTGACTTCCTTCTTGCTTATTCTTTCTGAACACCTGATCTGATCTTCAGTATCGAGTGAGCATAGGCGGCAGATGTCGATGTTGGAATTGCTTCTCGTAATGCATCGAGTCTCTCAACCATCACATAGAAGCACTGACTTACTTGACTGAATTAGTGTTGGAAATCCGGATCTTGTTCACGCTCTATGCTGAGTACAGTATAGTGACGTTCAATAGATCTCCACACTGATTATTTCAGACTAATGAAGGAAGGCGTGTCTCGCTGTCTTTCCGATCCCGGCTGCTTTGACATCCTCATCTTTGACTGTGCCGCCTGCAGTGTAGACGATGCTTCCTAGGTAGGTAGGTAGGCGGAAGAAACAACTTCTTTTAGATTTCTTCCGTTGATGGTGATTGGTGCTTGTTGTTGGCTGGTTGGTTGGGTATCTTCATCATCCGCGTCTTCTCTACATTCACCTGAAGGAAGTCCCATCTTCGCTACATTGGCTCGCCTCTTCTGCCAACTTGTTAGTTTTCGCCTATAGATCTTCGAGTTTGTGCGATATAAGACATTAGACATGAGTCATGATCGGCGAAATGCAGAGTGTGTAGGGTCTTTTCATCGATTAAACAGCATATGCTCATCTTCTTACATGATCCAGTAAACCATAATCAGGAAGATGATCGGTGATAATATGTGGTAACCTTGTCCTACTTTTGTCTTCACGTCTAACGCATCACTGAGTTTTGTATTGTGAATCATTTGGTATGTGGCATCATATAGCATATAGGTGTTGTTGAATGAGGTTAATAAAGGTTTGTGGCACTAAAAGCGTAGTATTGAAACAGCTGCCTGCCAAAATACTTCTTGTTCGATGCTGTTGAAGGCCTTTCCGAAATCGATGAATCTGAGGTAAAGAGTTGCCATTCTATGCTCTGTTCTATGATGGTGCATAGCGAAAACTGCTAAAATGGTATACAATAATACTCTATGATACAACTGAAGAGATAGTACTTTTTCATGAGATACTGTTTTCTTGATCAATATAACATCAAAAGAGATGTCAGTTAGGTAGACAAGGTTTGACTTGAGTTTGAAAGGTAGGCCTTCTTCCAGTCGGCAGGTATCTCTCCTTCTTATCATGCACATTGTATTACTATTCTTAAGACAGATGGAATCAAAGATTTTTTAACTGACTAAGTACATCACCACAAAACATACTTTTATGAGTGAGCCTTTCTATTTATCTCCCACTCCTGACTAAATGGTAATCCAATGACAGCTAACTCTTTCACATTATAGTCTTTAATAATATTATTACGAAACATTATTAACATGTTATAATTATTTAGTTAAAAAGTACTTCACAGAGAGTAAATTTCTTAAGATAATATATGCTGAGAGTTCTATGTCGTGTCGAACATATTGTTTGGAATAAAGCTATTATCTTTACTACTACTGCTATTATTATGTAGACACTGAATGTCTATTTTCATCTTCTTTTTGTCCACAAGCATATCACCAGTATAATCAAATCGATTTTAACTGATAGGCAGAATTATAAAATTCCATATGAGATTTGTTTATTTGATTTATAACAACACACAGTGCAATACAACATTACTTATTTACTTGATGACTTTTCGAGCATAAATTATCCCTGCTCATAGTAATATCATATTGATATGATTATAAACAGTGATAGTTTATCCTCGAGACGTCATCAAGTTAATAATACTGTATCGCATTGTGTGTTATAGATCAAATAAACAAATGTAATATAACAAGTTGTTATTCATCGTAGACAAAGGAAACCTGGGAGAACTGCACAGCTGTTTCGTTCAACTAGAATGGGACTCCTCAGTAGTGCGCACCCACGACCTTCTGGTTCCGCAGCCGAGCGATGAAAAGACCCTACACACTCTGCATTTCGCCGATCATGACTCATGTCTTATATCGCACAAACTCGAAGATCTATAGGCGAAAACTAACAAGTTGGCAGAAGAGGCGAGCCAATGTAGCGAAGATGGGACTTCCTTCAGGTGAATGTAGAGAAGACGCGGATGATGAAGATACCCAACCAACCAGCCAACAACAAGCACCAATCACCATCAACGGAAGAAATCTAAAAGAAGTTGTTTCTTCCGCCTACCTACCTACCTAGGAAGCATCGTCTACACTGCAGGCGGCACAGTCAAAGATGAGGATGTCAAAGCAGCCGGGATCGGAAAGACAGCGAGACACGCCTTCCTTCATTAGTCTGAAATAATCAGTGTGGAGATCTATTGAACGTCACTATACTGTACTCAGCATAGAGCGTGAACAAGATCCGGATTTCCAACACTAATTCAGTCAAGTAAGTCAGTGCTTCTATGTGATGGTTGAGAGACTCGATGCATTACGAGAAGCAATTCCAACATCGACATCTGCCGCCTATGCTCACTCGATACTGAAGATCAGATCAGGTGTTCAGAAAGAATAAGCAAGAAGGAAGTCACTGTGGGTGGCAATGAAGGAACCAACGGAGAACCTGTCACCTAACAAATATGTAGGACAGAAAACTGAATATGGATTGGACATACACTGAGAAGACTGTTTTGGGGCATTACGCACCATGCAGACCAGGCCGTTGCGTGGAATTCAAATGAGAAACGAGGAGTTGGGCCTTCGAGGGTGACATAGCGGAGATGGTGTGAGGAAGAAATGAAAGCTTCTGGGCAGTTGTGGAACGAGGTTAAGAAGACTGGAGAGAAGGGAGTGAAATGATGATGTGCTACTGAAGCCCTATGTTCCACTAGGAAGGCAAAGGACAAATGCTGAGACTAATAACAATAATTATAATAATACTAACGGGATTCATTGGTAGTGTGCACCAGTGACCTCACCCTATTAGGGACGAAACCCAGGACCTTCATGTTCCGTGGCCAGCACGTTATCATTGAGCCACTGGGTCGGAATTCAATGGTTCATATTTCCTACTTCTGTCACTCCGATATCGTTGTTGAGTAACTGTCCTCCACTTGTCACGACTTCTCATTGGAACTTCACGAATCACCTCTCGAATCTAGCCATACAAGGAAGGAAAAGCTGATGAATGATTGTTATTGTATATGAATCTCAGGTGTCAGTTGGAAATATAATGTTGAATAAAGGAGAACAGCATAGAGAAAATAATGTAAGTTAGTTGATAGAGATATGAAGCTGTATCGACTGCAGTGTTTTTGAAATTAGTTACACTGTTTACACCGACTTGTTATATTGCTTTTAGCTTGATTAAGTTAACCAAGAGCTCATAGTGGCCAATGCAATGTATGACACTGGTCACTGGAGGTATAGACTGCCCAACCATCAGATACTAAATTTATATGGTAGTCGGAGACATCACAATGACCCAACTAGTCATGTTGCTGAAAACGTTTGTCTCATGAGCTTACATCATATTGGGAAAGTATTTTCGATAGTAATAAGACAATGGCCATGTTTCACATCCATACAGTAGAACAGAGAGAACTGTTGTGCAGTACACGCGACCCTTAATAGATAATCGGATATCCCGGCAGCGCAACAGATAGCGTAAGTTAGAAAAATCCAACCAAGCTTTTTGTATTCATGTAGAGATTTCATCGGCCACTGAGGCATCAGGGCTGATCCTACTTCTCAGATAGGTGAAGTGGTAGGTCAGTCAATCAGCTCTGCTGTTTCAAGCGACCAGCTATGGGCACAAGTCTTACCGGTAATAATATGGCTGAACAAGAGGCAAGTATATCAAACTGAAAAGTCTAAGACAGAACGAAACACCAATACTAAATTCCACTGCTAGTCACCATTCATGACTATTATACAACAGTTATAAGTTGGAATTACTCTAATATCTACAAACCACAAAAAAAAAAGAAACCACAGTTAAGGTTATTACTTATTAATGATAATGATAACACAAGAGTGATCAAATCAAAAAGGAATTTTATATAACTGGCAAGATTGATATGAACATTTCAAAGATGAGAAATTATGCGTTAGAACATAATGCATACGAGAGAGAGAGAGAGAGAGAGAAAAGCTAGAATGAATAGATGAGCACAGCTACTAACTACTACAGCATAAGAAGAGACATGCTCATTTGTAAACTAATAAACATTTATGTACAACATACGCATAATAACATGTCAAAATAAATAATAATAATAATAATAATAATAACAATAATGATAATGAAACCTAAGAGATAGAAGTTCACTATCATTTACAGCATAACCATTTTCATTACATTTCCATATTGAACATTGAAATAATGAACATTAATAGAGATAAACAAAAACAAAACAATTGTTCAATTGTGAGGGTCGACTAACAAGTTAACAAATAAGAAAACCAAAATAAAAAAAGGAAATAAAAATTGTGCAGATATATAGAAGAGAACATTGAAGAAATGATACAAAGTGAAATATAACTAGATCATATGAAGAAAGAAAAAAAGAAGTTGGGTATAGTTTTGAAATGAAATTCTCCTCTTTTAGCCTATTTAAACAATGTACAACATAAAACTATTGAAGAAAAGGCGGGAGATAGATGAATCAGCATCACAGTTACTCTCCTGCTTTTAAAGCCGCTATAAATTCTTCTAATTTCTCTTGTATATGCCTTGTTCGACCTATAAATAAAAAAAGACACAGAAAAACCTATCAAATAACAAGTTTACGAGGATTTATTGATAGCTGTTTCGTCTTAGCGTGGGAGTCATCAGCAGTGTACATACTCGAACACTTGTGGGTATGTTAGAGCCTATGGTGAGTTGTCCAGGGATCTATACTGATCAAGTGGTGTCCGTCAAGGATGCCCACTATCCCCATTCTTATTTAACTTTATCATAGATATTCTTAAGGAGGTTTCCCTCTCGTCACCTAATTACACAGACGTTGACCTAATCACAGGTGAATTTTCCTTAGATCTAGAATATGCAGATGACATAGTTCTGTTAAGTGAAGACGCTGACAAGATCCTGATGTCTTCTGAACACTTTAAGTGGGAATTTGAAAATGTTTGGGATGCGATTTTCACCACCCAAATGCAAATTTTTGCTCCAGGACTGGTCTTCAACGGTGCCCCACCGCGGCTAACAGTAGAGAATGAAGTGGTTGAGTGTGTTGACCACTTCACTTATCTGGGAAGTAGGATCAACCCTGGTGGGTCAGTGGCCGATGAAATCTCTGCACGGATACAA
Organism: Heterobilharzia americana; assembly: GCA_944470555.2. Lineage (NCBI taxonomy): Eukaryota > Metazoa > Platyhelminthes > Trematoda > Strigeidida > Schistosomatidae > Heterobilharzia > Heterobilharzia americana. Next base: position 159,446,534 of record OX104127.1, on the reverse strand, counting down.
AAGGCTCGATTGGCTTTTGCCAATTTGCGTCACCTATGGCGCCGCCGTGATATTCGTTTGTCTATTAAGGGTCGCGTGTACTGCACAGCAGTCCGCTCTGTTCTACTGTATGGCTGTGAAACATGGCCATTGAAAGTGGAAGATATGAGAAGACTTCAAGTGTTTGACCACCATTGCCTTCGTAGTATAAGCCGTATTCCGTGGTGTCACCATGTGAGTAATGCAGAAGTCAGTTACAGAGTTTTAGGGAGAAGAGGTAAGTCAGTTGACGAGGTTGTGAAGCTTCATCGACTGAGATGGCTGGTTGGGACACGTACCACGTATGCCTAGTCACTGATTGCCTCGTCACACAATGTTGGCTGAGGTGGGTCCAGGCTGAAAAAAAGGCCCGAGGTGGCCAAACTAAAACATGGCATCAACGCATGGAGTCTCTGACTGTTGGTTTGAGCCTTGTGGGACGATGCAGACCAGGTGGTTGGGGTCCACGGGACAAAAGGAACGAATGGTTGGAGACTCCAGGTGATATGGCTCAGAACCGATATCATTGGCGCAGATGTATACACACACTATCCTCATCTTAACAACGCTATACCGAATCTCACTATTTTGTCACTCCTCTTTCCTTTCTTCTCGTACTTTATATTTCTTTTGACTGCATTCACTTATCTTCATCCTTCACCTCACTACCTTTTTACTTGATGTGCTGATATGAGGTGTGGCAACTCGGACCGTTACGCAGTAATGCCTGGTCCTATGTTGATAATGATGATGACTTAGCGTGGGAATCATCAGCAGTGTATATACTAATGAAGGCTACAGAAATATTGTTTATTTTCATAGTAATTAATCTAAGCCATGTTGAGAGATATTGATCATCTAGTTAGAGTCCCTAAGACAACAGGAATCAATGGTTGAGAACTAAGTCATGATGACATGGCTTAAAATCAATCACAATGGCATAGATGTATCCACTTTTTGACGCCTTGTAAAGCTTCATTTTCAGATTCTTTCTCCTTTTATACACACACACACACCTCTGACTAATTTTATATCAGTCTTTTTCTGCTCATATGTTCTTTCTATGCTGCGTTGAAGTATGAGAGCTTGAACAAACCCATTTGTGAGCGACGTTTTACATTAATGTAGTCTATCTTATTGAAATCGATGACGCAACTTCTTAGCTAAAGCATATACACTCTATACTATGTGTGATGAATTTGTAGGTGTGGTCTATGTAATAGAAGGTATCAATTGTTCAATCAGAGGCAGGTACCTGTAGTAGAATGGATTAACTCTACTTCAGTAGTCAATACAGAACTCATGTAATTCAGAGTCAATAAGAAATTAATTGAAAAGAGAATACCTTGTTGAGTAGTCAGTGTGATTATCATGATCAGGTAGTGATGTCATAGATTCACACGGTATTCGGGTGAAGCTGCCAAGTATTTCAATGAAAAGATAAGACCTAGTTAGCAGAGCTTTGGACAAGTAACCTAGATTCTGTTACTTCAAATCTTGTAACCAGGCTGGTATTCATTTCACCATTGTATCAATAACAACACTAGTCTACCAGAGAAACCTTAGTAATCTTCAGATATTTTGACGAATGGAAGTGAACATTTTTTCATTGTAAAAGACAATAACAATACTCTAACAACTGAGCTATAAAGTCATCGGGTTGGAAATTCGGTGGTCGCTGGTTCGAATAACGCAGTGGTCTAAATTTTCATTTCATCTTCTTCAATTATCGCCTAGTAGTCTATCAAAACCATATCTATCTCAGATAGTTTAATGAAAAGACAAAATGTGTCAATTATGTGTAACCTTTAAAACAAACAGATATCTAAAGTATATGCAAATAATATAGAGATATGAAAATATGTAAATAATATTACTCACTAAGATCTTCAGCCAATTGTACACGTCTACCAGTGATCAACTTCTTTAGATGCATAGGATCATTTGATATTTCATTTAAAACATGTTTCACATGATATTCTAAGCGTCTCGCTGGTATTTATAAGTTAAATTAACGGTTGTGCGTCATAATTAATACACTGTATATATATATATATATATATATATATATATATATATATATATATATATATAAATTGGAATAAATTGAAAATGTTTTATAATAAATTGGTTAGTAGTGGCCAGCAGAAGAACCTAGTACGCGCGTTTCGTCCTATTTAAGACTCGTCAGCCGAATTTACCTGCGCCCCAGTGATGTTCCCACTGGCACTCGAACCTCGTACCCATCGTTTCAAACGCCAAGGCGTTATTCACTATGCCATGGAGGGACGACAGCCACTTCTTGTACAATGGGTAGTAGTTATTACTATTTACTGACATACTTGTTATTCTCCGTTGTTTTGTCCCATCGAATTGTTCGACATATATTGGCATATGGGCTCCTATGCGGATACCTTAACATTGCCTGAATGTTAATTATGATAAATTGGTTGGTTGTGGCTAGCAGAAGAAACCAGGACGCGCATTTCGTCCTATTTGGGACTCGTCAGCTGGATGTACCTGCACCCCAGTGACTTTGTTCCCACTGGGATTCGAACCTCGTACCCATCGCTTCAAACGCTTCAAACCAACCAAATTTTCATAATTAACAATCAGGCAATATCGAGGCATCCATATAGGAGCGCATATGCCAATAGAGGTTGAAAATGTTTTGTTAAAAGTTGCGTTTATTAGGAAGATCAAATGAAATAACATCGGAAACAAATAAATACAAAAAAACAGAGTAATAATGACGATATAAGAGTACAAAGATAAATGTGACAAAAAAGGGGAAAGGTTTGATAAACGAAAAAAGAGGACGAAACGCACCAAGACTAAAATAAATTAAGGCCCATGTAGAGACAAAGACTGTACATACTTCTTTCGGACACAAAGGTCAGGGTGGGCTTCACTTCATGGATAGCCAAAGCCTCTGGTATTTTTAGAAGCTGAATATGGAGTAAACGTTAGGTGTTAGGGCGAATTCGATAGACAACCTTAAAATCTTTGTTTGGGTCGGTTGAATGGTTGGAATCGATTAAATGTTCAAGGATAGAACTTCTGATGCGAGGACATATTCCGGCCTGGTTTTATAAGCGTAAAAAAGGAAATGCATCAGAAGTTGTATCCTTGAACATTTAATCGATTCCAACCATTCAACCCTCCCCAAACAATGATTTCAAGGTTGTCTATCGAATCCGCTGAAACACCTCATGTTTCCTCCATGTTCAACTTCTAAGAACACCAGAGGCCTTGACTATCCATGAACTGAAGCCTGACCTCTGAGTGCAAAAGAAGTATGTACAGTCTTAGTCTCTATATGAACCTTAACTTATTTTAGTCTTGATGTGCTTCCTTCCCTTTATGGTTGTTTCTTCAACTTCCTCTTTGGTAGATTCATGTTTATACTCTTATATCGTCATTATCATTATTATTGTTTCGTTTAATAGTTTCCGGTGTTATTCCATTTCATCTTCCTAATAAACCCAACTTTTAACAAAACATTCTCAATTTATTCCAATCACCCTGTTGTCTCATTCATAGCACCTAATCAACTTTCATTGTTTATTAACTTTACCACGTTTTCACCCCTTTTTAATCCGTATGCATTTTATAAATGATTTGAAAATCGTATGTAACCCCTTTTTGTTATCATTCGACGTTTACATCATCAACTAGCAACATTATTATCATTATAACCATTATTATTATTGTTTCAACCCCTATTATTTCAGTTAAATCTTCCTCACGGATTACAATCTTTAAATATCATGCACATATATACGAATGTACAGCTTGAGAATAAATTAGTTGAAAAGAGTCATCTTCGCTGAATATCTTGTTTTTAATGATACAATTAATACACATTATTGAAAACCACACATATATCTGACCATGGTTACTTAATTCCATTTTAGTCTGTTTATTAGAAATGTCACATACACTAAAGGAACAGTATCGTTTACTAGATTACAATGTTTCTGACACAATTTATTGTCCATATTCATATCAGGTAACTAACTCGACAACTTTGAGACAGAATTGATATCAATAGTTCTAATGTTCTCTCCTTCTTTGTGATGACAAGGTTAGTAGAATTTCCCACATATCTGGGATAGGTGCAAAATTATTTCCATTACTGCATGTATTTGGTATTGATTCGATAAACAAAGATTCGGTTATCAATCTCTCCCTCCCTTCACCCAAATAAGTTAGTTTACAACACTGTCGCCTTATCCAACCCTACAATGTGATTGTATAGAATTGCATGCATAGTTAAGGCTGAGCTTTTCCCTAAATTTCTTATCCTATTACAAACTACTACTCTTGACTTGGCTAAGTTTATGTGCTGTTATTCTAATCGATGCTTGTCAGCTACTCTGATCGATGTATTTTACCTTGCAATTATTGCAAAGAATTTCGTAAACCAGATTATTTTGTTTAATTGCATCGATGGGATCTTTTAAGCTATAAAGCTAATTTCTAAGTGAGTTTGTTGGTTTAAATGCCACTCTAATCCCAACCAGCTTTATTAAGAATTCTTCGTAATACTTCTAGGATGCCTTCATTGTATGGTAACATAGTAGAAGCTTTGAATCCTCTCTTAACCCTGTCACCATTATTACCAATAGTAGTAGAATTATGATTAATAACACTTGTGTTACTACTACTTCGAATTTCGTTGGAGGATTTGTGTCCACTTGCAGTTCTGTGATTGCAGGTGGTATTTCTGGACGAAGTTCAGACTGTAGTCGATTCAAGAGCTTTTTGAAGTGGATCATGCAACAAACAGTGAGGAGCGAGAAGAGGGGATACGCTGGCTGGACCGCAGAAAAGAACCTAGAAGACTTGGATTTCACCGATGACTTGTGTCTAGTGTGTCGTCGCACAAACTCGAAGATCTACAGGCAAAAACTAACAAGTCGACGGAAGAGGCAGGGAAAGGCCGCGAAGACGGGACTTCAAGTGAATGTAGAGAAGACAGAGGTGATGAAGATACCCAACCAACAACAGCGAGCTCCAATCACCATCAACGGAAGAAACTTAAAAGAAGTAGCCTCTTTCACTTATCTAGGCAGCATCGTTTCAACCACAGGCAGCGGCACAGACGAGGACGTCAAAGCAGTAAGGATCCGAAAAGCAAGACAAGCGTTCATTAACCTGAAACCAGTGTGGAGATCTACTGCACTGCACTCAGCATAAAACATGAACAAGATCCGGATTTTCAACACCAACATTAAGTCAGTGCTGCTATATGGTTCAGAAACTTGGCGCGTTACGAAAGGCATTTCCAACAAACTAAAGACATTCATCAACAACTGCCTACGCTGGCTCGATTCTGAAGCTAAGATGGTCAGATAGAATAAGTAACAAGGAACTCTGACAACGAACCAACCAACAACCTATCACCCAACAAATATGCAGAGGAAGAAAGTGGAGATGGATTGGGCCTACACTGAGAAGGCCGATTGGGGACATCATGCGCCAGGCCAGTTACTCAAGTCGAACCCAGATGGGAAGCGACAAGTTGGGCGACAGAGTCGAGGGTGACATGGAGGAGATGATGTGAGGAAGAAATGAGAGCTTGTAGGCTGTCATGGAGCCAGGTTCAAAAGATTGCAGAGAACAGAGTGCACTGCAGACGTGCTACCGAAGCCCTATGTTCCATTAGGAAACCAAGGGACATATAATAATAATAATAATAGTACAACTACTATTACTGCTCATATCTTTCTTTTGACTTCTTATGAATTTATTTAGAAATCTAGGTGAGTAATTATAGAGACGCAGGGTGTTATTGGTATGTTTTATTTCTTGTCGTACTAGTAAACTTTCTTGCCCTATTATTTAACCATTTAACTAAGCCTACTTCAACTGAGATGATGTGAAGTCGAAGTAGCCATTCAAGCGGGAAGGTTTTCTATAGACACTAGTCTCTAGACTTTCATCTGGTCTTCGTTTCATCTTGTAATCCATCATTCACAGATATTATCTTCATCACTTTCTATGCCACAGGTAAATTGGATTGTATTCACTGCTGAATTTATATGTGTCAAGAACCTATTGATGTATTCTGATTTCAGTACTGTAAACCTATCATCTACATATTAGATCCATATCTTTCGAGTTGGACTAAATATGTGAAGGGAAGCACAAATCGAATTGGCATATTACATAGTTGTACATCATATGAATGTACATGAACGTGACTATTCCTTCAGCGTTTTTCTTCGAGAAGTTTGAAGTACTGATTATGAAGTAATCAGATGATTATCATTCACAGAATTTTAAACATGATATTTGAAGAATGAATGGAATATTTCATATTTTTTTTTCGAATTTCTCTTTTCGTTTAACTTTCTGGAGTAAGATGGTATTGTAGAATAGTAGTAACTATCTTTTTATTAGTTTAGATATCTTTTCGTCAAAAGTCATATTCTTTCATGGTTTCAATTCTAAAGGCTCTACTAGGTATAGTAAGTGAATTCCAATAGTTAGCTCTAGATGAACAGTCTGGTTTCCATAGTAATCAATACAATAAACGATTGGACTACCAGTTGAAATGTCAAATCAGATAAGGATAGAGGAAGGTAGTACAAAAATCACCCTTCATCTTGAAGCTAAAGTTCCAATACGTGGTTCAGTGTAAATCATTAAATAAAGAACCTGTTATGCAACAAAAGTTAACCTTAATGGGGAAAATGAAACTTATGTACACCAGTGAACCGTCAAAGCATTTCGATGACGGGGTCACATTCAGACACGTAAGTCCAACATACGTATATCAGCAAAAGCTATGTAGCGTATTGCATAATATCTGTAATAACAAACGAAGTTGAATAATCCTATATACCTATTATATTATTATTATTTTTCCCTTGGGTTGCTAGTTGAACATAGGGCTTCAGTAGCACGCCTTCATTTTACTCTCTTCTCTACAGTCGTTTGTACCTCACTCTATGACTGCCCACAAACTTTCGTTTCTTCCTCACATCATCTCCTCCATGTCACCCTCGACTCTGTCGCCCAACTTGTCGCTTCCCATTTGGATTCCACTCGAGCAACTGGCCTGGCGCGTGATGTCTCCAATCAGCCTTCTCAGTGTAGGCCCAATCCATCTCCACTTTCTTCCTCTGCATATTTGTTATGTGATAGGTTATTGGTTGGTTCGTTGTCAGAGTTCCTTGTTGTTTATTCTTTCTACTACCCTTGTCATCACAAAGAAGGAGAGAACATTAGAACTATTGATATCAATTCTGTCTCAAAGTTGTCGAGTTAGTTACCTGATATGAATATGGACAATAAATTGTGTCAGAAACATTGTTATCTAGTAAACGATACTGTCTCTTTACTGTGTGTGACATTTCTAATAAACAGACTAAAATGGAATTACGATCTATCATGGTGTCCAAGTTTTACTCCTACACTGATGATTACTTATATTATCTGGTCGTTGACTGAACCGATTTGACCGGTCTCTACTGGCACATAGGTTCCTAGGCGGATGCCTCGATATTGCCCGTCGTTTCAGTTTTATAATTACAACTGACAGTGGATAGAAGTGCGATCTAAGACGCATATTTCTTCCTACTTGAGACTCGTCAGCTGAGTGATCTTGTTCCCACTAAGACTTGAACGCAGGATTAGCTCTGGCATTTGAAATGATCGGTCGCGGGTTCGAGTCTCAGTAGGAACAATAACGCTCACTAGAAGGCAGGTACACATCCAGCTGACAAGTTCCAATCAGGATGGAACGCGAGCCCTGGATCTCACTGCTGACCACTATACACCATTACTAATTCTCGATAATATCCTATAATTTAGTACTTAAGATAATACAAATGCCTTCTATCGACTCAAAGCTTCCAATCAATCTGTCAAGATGATTAATGATCTAATTCCACAAAAACATAGGTTCAATCAGGATCAGAGAATTCCTAGATGCTTGGCATTTACGTCAGTCAGTAATCAATAGATATATAGACACAGACCTAATCTATCAACCAATGAGAAGAGTGATAAACGACAGAAAGGTCAGAGGTCAAACAGACGAACAGCCAAAAGGGAAATCTATATAATCTGTCACTGACACAACCGTCAAAGGAAACAACCAATCACGAACCACATCGTCAGGGTAAGCTACTAAGTCACTCATGGAGAGATATTGAAAGCTTGCTACTTCATACTGAAATCAATGCTGATGATGTCGTCTAGCGAGAAGATGAAAGTTTTACAACTAAATAACCCAGCTCAAAAAATACAATCAAGATTATCCACTTGAGTTACAAATATTCTTCATCATTTCGACCAAGATTTGTATTCTTCAGGAAGACAGTGAAGGTCCTTACTACCTGGTTACTTAAATCTTAGGAGATGAAGATGGGAGGTGGGGGGGTTGGTGGAACTAGTAAAATCATAGAATTTTATATTATTCGAAAATACAATGAAGAAAAAGTTCACTTTTTTTTTGAAAAAAAAATGTGTTCATAAATCACCAGTATAGAATAAAACTTGCCTTCATCATTCATAATTTGTTGTCGAAGAGCATTACTAGTAGCATCTATCATACGTATTAATCGGGAGAAAAAGATCACTTCACGACAATCTGGAAACTCAGATGATAATGAAGTTTTATAGATATTCGATTGATCATCAGTATGAATAGATTGTTGTTCATTTATATCAGATGGATAAATATTTGTATTCGATTTATCAAATGATGATGTATTTAAAAAACCATGCTGATAATAATAAAAGCCTTTACGACACTCTTGACAGATATACAAAGATCTTTCAAGGTATAAACGTCGAACTAAAGGTTCCCATGTTTCATGAATCTATCCAATATGGAAATTAAAAGTTTAATAATAATGGAATAGATGATTGAATTAATATTTTGTATACTTTTTAACGCAAAGTACACAAGTATAGTGTTAGTTGATAATAAGTGAGGACTCATTATAGAATATATGACGTTTGCTTAGAGATCATTTCACCTACTTGAGGAGTTGCATCACCTTAAACAGCCTAGTTACTGACAAAATCTCAGCTCGGATACAAAAGTCTATATGATAATTGAATTTTGCGGGAGTTATGGGGATTTGGAAATATTTCAAAGCCTGATGGTCACGATAACATTGGGTGGAGGTTGCGCTATATCGTGAGCTAACAGAAGTTGGAAATATGGACCATTGGATTCTGGCTAGCTCAATGGTAACGTGCTGGCCATGGAACCTGAAGGTCGTGGGTTTGATTCCTGGCTGGCGGGGTCGTAGGTGAGCACTACTGAGGAGTCCCATTTTAGTTGGACGAAACAGCTGTCCAGTTCTCCCAGGTTTCCATTGTTCATCTAACTGATATCAGTCTATGATGAATAACAACTATATGATAATTGCCAATTTGTATCATCGCTGGTACCAACTGGCGAAATATCCGTCTATCTTACAAACGATGAGTATACTGAGCTGTATATCCGTTAAAAGTGAAAAACACCAAGTGGCTACAAGGTTTTCATCACAGGTGTCTTAGTAGTATTACTTGTACCTCGTAAAGGTTAAGCGAAGATTACTAGGCAAAACAGGTTGATGAAGTTGCAAACTTTCATCGACTGAGATGACTTGGGTATACACTGAGCAAACCAAACCGCTGCCACTTACTTCGACATAACATGCTAGGCGAAGTTGAATTATTTTAAGTTGGTATTCATCGTAGGCTGACATCAGATTGAGGAACGATGGGAACCATGACCCCATCATGGTTGAAAGAGGACTGAGGGTGGCCAGAACAAGAAGTGGCACCAGTCCCTGACAGTTGATTTCAGTCATATATGGAGATACAGACTGCCTGGTTTGGGTCCATGAAACGATAGGAACCAGTGGTTAAAAACTGACTGCTGCTAACATGGCAGAAAATCAATTAAAATGGTGCAGATGTATTCACTCTTTGACATCTGAAGCTTGAATATTTATATACTAGCCTTCATCTTCAAACTGCTTGTTCTCTCAAACTACTTTGTCGATTTTGATGTCACTTTTTTCTATCCAGATAACAGCGGATATGCTCTCACCACTAATGAAGAAAGTTTGGAAGGAAGGTAGGGTACCTGCAGATTGGAAGAAGGGCTACCTTGTCAAACTCCCAAGCAAAGGAAACCTGAGTCTTTGAGGGGAATCATATTGCTGTCCACCCCAAGAAAAATATTATGCCGCATCATCCTGGAGAGACTAAACAATGCGCTGGATTCAAAATTACCACCGGAACAGGCTGGCTGGATTAAGGAAGAACAAATCATGTGCGGATCAAATTGCAACGCTCAGCAACACCATAAAACAGAGTACAGAATGGCAGTCGACTCTCTACCTCAACTTTATCGACTTTGAAAAGGCCTTCGACAGCATCAACCGAGAAGTAATTTCGCAGTTGCTTCAAAACTACGGAGTATCACAAATCTTTATCAATCTCACTCAACAGCTATATGAAGACGCCACATGACAAGTGATTCACAATGGAAAGCTCAGTGAAGCCTTTGAAGTGAAGTGAAGACAGGAGTAGAACAAGGCTGCCGCCTACTATCACCTATGATATTCCTGATTGTAGTCAACTGGACTGGATCATGCAGCGAACCGTGAGGAACAAGAAGATGGGCATATGCTGTTTAATCGATGAAAAGAGCCCAGAAGATTTGGATTTCGCCGATCATGATTTATGTTTAGTATCGCACAAACTGGAAGATCTACAGGCGAAAACTAACAAGTTGGCAGAAGAGGCGAGCCAATGCAGCGACGATGGGACTTCCTTTAGATGAACGTAGAAAAGACAGAGGTGATGAAGATACCCAACAAACAACAGCATCAATAACAAGCTCCAATCGCCATCAACGGGAGAAACCTAAAGGAAGTTGTCTCTTTTATCTTCCTACCTACATAGGCAGCATCCTTTCAACTACACGCGGCACAGCCACACATGACGATGTCAAAGCAGCCAGGATCGGGAAGACAGCACGACTGGCTTTCATAACTTTGAAATCACTGTGGAGATCTACTGCACTCAGCACAAAAAACAATATCCAGATTTTCAACACCAATGTCAGGTCAGTGCTCCTATATGCTTCAGAAACTTAGCGTGTCATGAAAAGCATTTCCAACAAACTACAGACATTCATCAAAAAAAGCCACCTATGCCCACTCGATACTGAAGATCAGATCAGAAGGCCAGAAAGGATAAGCAAGAAGGAACTCACTGTGGTTGGCAACGAAACAACCAACTAAGAAGCTATCGCCCAACAAATGCAGAAGGATAGTGGAGATGGATTGGATTGGACATACACTGAAAAGAACATATGAGGACATCACCTGCCAGGCCAGGCTTTCGAGTGGAACCTAAATGGGAAACGATGAGTTGGTCGTCCGAGGGTGACACGGAGGAGATGGTATGAGGGAGAAGTGAAAGCTTCTGGGCAGTGGTGGAGCCAGGTTAACGAGACTGCAGAGAACAGAGTGAAATGAGGATGTGCTACTGAAGCCCTATGCTCCACTAGGAACCCAAAGGACAAATAATAATAATGTGCAACGGGATTTTAGAAATTTTACGTTTAAAGCTCATAGTTTAAGTACTTTAGGGTAAATCTTAAGCGTAATAGCTACACGAAAATTGAATAACACCGAAAACTACTGACGGTTTACAGCATGTTTCGAGGTACGATTTATGTAGCGTGATGGATACATCAGTGGTCATTATCTTATTCAAATATTTGTACTGGGTGATGAATGAAGGTAAAATGAACATTTGGACTGCAGCCAGATTAGAATCAGAGACCACCACCAGGTTTCCGGCCCAATACTCCACCAATTGACATAGTGGACCTCGTAGCTCACTTGATAATAAACCCGATGGTCGCTGGTTCGAATCCGGCCACGGTCAATTATCATCCAGTATAAATGTTAGTCTGCCAAGTCTACAGCTTTCTCAGATAGTCAAAATGATATTCATTCAAATTACTAATAAATTTCTTTATATATTGCGGTATTTTTAATCTATACGGCAACATAGTGGCTATCAGTAGCAAAGTAAAACAAAGGCACTTGGTCAGTGTACCGATAAATATTACCATTACAAAAATGTATTCAAAAAATGAATCTCCTCTATGCAACATACCATTTTATCAGTTACAGGTACATTACGAGACTGAAGATTGCGTCTAATTGTTGTTAAATCGTCTGGAGTGATATGTGCAGTAGGTTTCTATAAAAATTAAGTGAAATAAACATATTAACGTTAAACTTATTTCAAGTAACGATTAAAAAACAGAAGAGATAAAAAAACTTGATGAAATAGTCTAGGTGACTTTATTTATTTCAAGGTAGGGTTAGAGTACTGGACAGCTGTTTTATCCTAAGTACCAGACTTCTCAGCAGCAACGAACCCTGATCTCTTCAGTGACCAAACCCACGTTCAAGTGAAGACAATGTGAACCATCGGATTCTGACCCGGTGGCTCAATGGCACTATCCTCGATGCGAAACCCGAAAGTACTGGGTTCGAGCCCCGGATGGATCATAGGTGCGCACTGTTGAAGAGTATCATAGTAGGACGAGACAGGTGTTCAGTGCTCTCAGGTTTTCAGTGGTTCAACTGGTCCATCCATTCGTCCAAATCATTATACGGATAGGCAATACTGTGTAACGGTCCCACTTGACACACCTCATATCAGTACATCAAGTAAAAAGGCAGTCAAGCGGAAGATAAAGGAAACAAAATTCAGTCGAGAGAAATACAAAGTACTAAAAAAGAGTAAGGAAGAATAAGAAAATGGTGAGATTCGGTATAACCTCGTTAAGATGAGGATAATATGTGTATACATGTGCACCACTGACATCGGTTCTGGGCCACATAGGGTTCGTCTCCAACCACTGGTCTTTCTTGTCCCACGGACCTCAACCACCTAGTCTGAATCGCCCCACATGACTTAAACCAACAGTCAAACATTTCATATATTGGTACAGTGTTTAAGTCTGGCCGCCTCGGGGCTTCTTCTAGCTAGACAGATCAAATAGACAGAATGCTTCAGTTTTGCAAACACAATTCCATACTTACTGAACAACAAATGATATATGCAGAATAAAAAAAAACAGATATACTAACAATAAGATCGATTTTGAAGTAAAGTCAAACAAAAGGTGATAAAGACACCTATTCGTAGTTTTATCATCACTAAACACTATACATGAAGTATGAAAGATATGTTACAATAAGCAAAGGGATTTATTCGAAGCTAAAGATATGCTAGAATACAAAACGTACGAAAACTAAACTTTAGCATTTTACCAATAGATTATTCTATACTGCTCAAAAATAACATTAGGATAAGCGCCTAATTCATATCTGTGTTACATGGAGTTAACGACTATCTGGGTTAGCTGTGATTTGATAGACTTATAGTATTGATACCTGGTGATATGATTGAAGGTGAGATGAAAATTTGGAACCACCGATCACCAGGTTCCCGACCCGATGCTCTATCAACTGAACTAAGATGCTCGGCTGCTGACAAGATTTTTATTTCACTTTAGTCACCAAGAGTTTTTTTCCTGACTACCATGTGAATTCGTGATGTGTTACTACCACTTGATCATATTCATAGGACTTTTCATCCCAATCCAAATCTAAATTAATTAGAAAGAGGAGAGCAGCATGTTGATGAGAAGTTGTGACCGGTGGGGCAAATCTGGTGATATCGCTCTATGTTATAAAACTCACAGAAGTTGGAAATATGAACCACTGGATTCTGACCCAATGGCAACGTACTCGCTGAGAAACCTAGTGGAGACACAGGTGAGTACCATCGAAGAGTCTTATACTAGAACGAAACAGCTGTTCAGTGCTTCAAGGTTTCCAATGGTTCTCCCCTCTGACTAGTCTAAGTCACTGATTATCCCAGTCTTTAAGAAAGGCGAGAAGTCCTCTTGTGATAACCACAGAGGAATCAGCCTGACGAACATAGTGTCCAAAATCCTAGGTTCTATAATTTTTCGACGTCTAAGTGGAACTCCGGAACAACAAGCCCGAAAAACTCAGGCAAACTTTAGACCTGGTCACGGGTGTATTGACCAAACATTCACACTGCGCCAGGTCCTGGAACACAGACACACTTGCCGACTCCCGATGTATTTCTCGACCTGAAGTTGGCATTTGACTCCATTGATCGAGAAGTCTTATGGCAATGTCTCTCACTGAAAGGTGTGCCGAGTAAGTACATCACCTTATTGAAGGTTCCCTACTCGAACACTTGTGGGCATGTTAGAGCCTATGGTGAGTTGTCCAGGGATCTATACTGATCAAGTGGTGTGCGTCAAGGATGCCCACTGTCTCCATTCTTATTTAATTTTATCATAGATATTCTTATGGAGGTTTCCCTCTCGTCACCTTATTACATAGACGTTGACCTAATCACAGGAGAATTTTCGTTAGATCTAAAATATTCAGATGACATAGTTCTGTTAAGTGAAGACGCTGACAAGATGCAGAGTCTTCTGAACACTTTGAGTGGGAATTTGAAAATGTTTGGGATGCGATTTTCACCACCCAAATGCAAATTGTTGCTCCAGGATTAGTCTTCAACGGTGCCTTGGCTAACAATAGAGAGTGAAGGGGTCGAGTGTATCGACCACTTCACTTATCTGGGAAGTAGGATCAACCCTGGTGGGTCAGTGGCCGATGAAATCTCTGCACGGATACAAAAGGCTCGATTGACTTTTACCACTTTATGCCACCTATGACGCTGCCATGATATCCGTTTGTCTATTAAGGGTCGCGTGTACTGCACAGCAGTCCGCTCTGTTCTACTGTATGGCTGTGATGAAACATGGACATTGAAAGTGGAAGATATGAGAAGGCTTCAAGTGTTTGACCACTGTTGCCTTCGTAGTATAGGCTGTATTCCGTGGTGTCACCACGTGAGTAATGCAGAAATCAGTTACAGAGTTTTAGGGAGTAGAGGTAAGTTAGTTGACGAGGTTGTGAACCTTCATCGACTGAGATGGCTGGTTGGGACACGTACTACATATGCCTAGTCACCGATTGCCTCATCACACAATGTTGACCGAAGTAGGTTCAGGCTGGAAAGAGGCCCGAGGTGGCCAGACTAAAACATGGCACCAATGTATGAAGTCTCTGACTGTTGGTTTAAGCCATGTAGGACGATGCAGACTAGGTGGTTGGGGTCCACGGGACAAGAGGAACCAGTGGTTGGTGAATCTAGGTGATATGGCTCAGAACCGATATCATTGACGCAGATGTATACACACATTATCCTCATCTTAACAACGCTATACCGAATCTCACCATTTTGTCATTTTGTCCTTTCTCTCTTTTTGTACTTTATATTTCTTTTGACTGAATTTTCTTATCTTCATCTTTCACCTCACTATCTTTTAACTTGATGTACTAATATGAGGTATGTCAAGTGGGACCGTTACGCAGTAATGCCTGGTCCTACGTTGATATTTTTGTTGTTGTTGTTAATATCACTTCGTAATGAATATCAACAAATAAATTCATTAAACTTTATAACAGTATACATCTGAGTAGGTAGGTAGGTTTGATTTGGAGCAGTGGGCTATTGGAGAATAACAGAAAGAGTTTTTAGGTTGGAATTCATCGTGAACTGATATCAGGTGGAGGAACATTGGAAAGCTGGGAGCACTGGATAGTTGTTTCTTCCCAGTATGGGACTCTTCAGCAGTGCGCACCCACCACCCTGCCCTTCCAGGGATCGAACCCATGACCTTCGGGTTCCATGGCAAGCACGATACAATTGATCTAGCCACTAGGTCGGAATCTAATGGTCCATATTTTCTATTTCTGTCAGTTCATGATATAGCGCGACCTGCATTTAATATCGTTGTTGAGTAACTGTCCTCATGTTCAACCTGGTTGACTCCACTAGTCATGAATTCCCATTAGTTCACTGATGACGTGCTAGCCAGTGGAACCTGAAGGTCCTGGGTTAGATCCCTAGCGGGCAGGGTCATGTGTGCGCACTGCTGAGGAGTCCCATACTAGGACGAAACAGCTGTCCAGTGTTCCTCCACAAACCTTCAGATATAATAGAAAGAGAGTTAACAATTAGACAGATAGACAAAATCAAAGTAGAACTTCGCACACGCACACTACTGCATCGGTTCAAGTCACCACACTTCACAGGAGCATACAAAGAATAAGTGGATAGAATAAGGGTGATATTAAAGTAGACAAAGTTGTGTGAGAGAATTAAGAATTGGAAGATGAAGGTTAGTGCAAATATTACAGCTTTATGATATGTCAACTGAATACATCCGGGCCATTATGACCCAACCTTTAGATATGTCACCAACAGCCAGTGCTCAACCGATGGTTCTCATCATCTCGGGGACACCAGTCAGGTAGTCTACATCTCCCCACACGACTCAGACCAACAGTTAGCGACTTCATCGACTGGTGTTGCCATGTCTTCGTCTAATCACCCTTAATCCTCTTTCAACCTAGTCCAGCTTCACCTAGCAAGGGAGTGGTGGCTTGGCATGCGCAGTACATGTTCAAGCCAATCCAGTAGATTGGGTTTATAAGCTTATCATTCGAATTGGCTGTCTTGTCTAGTACCATTAGCCTAACCTCAACATTGCACACATGGGAATTCCACCACACGCGAGTAATGATACAACACACTGACTAAAAATACACAACACCTATTTCAAAGTAGGAAGACATTATGAAACTGTTGCTTAGATAAACAAGGCAGTTTTAGTTGTCAGGTTAATCACTACTCCACTACTGTAATGGGCGCTGCTGATCAAAATGGATATATGTTGAGAGGGTGTCAGAAATCATAGGGAATTACCAGTAATGGGTAAGGATTCTGCCCACAAAAACACCAAGAAACAATGTGGGTGTATTAAGAGTAAATCAAGATAGAAGCAGAAGAGGAAATGAAGCACACTGTGATAATGACTGATAGTGGAAAGTAAACAATATTTGATGACCACTGTACCTCCGTTCGCCTCAGTCTTCTTGTTCCCTACAATTGGTGTCACTGCTTCTGGACGTGATGACAATTCTGTGGCCTGTAGTGTTCGACAATGGAGACATCAAGGTCTTCCTCAACGATTTCGGGTTAGTCGTGCAGTTGGTGGGTGTCCGGGATCCCGGAACCAAGGTCATATTGCTTCGCACGTTCCTGAGGAATAGAGCGAAAGTGGCATATGAGTGTGGAACGCGTGGATGGGAAGGAGACTTGGAAGAAAATGGTTGAACGACTGGAGATGGAGTGTTACAGCCCAGTGGACAGGGAGCTGGTGATGCAGCAGTTCCATAGCACGAAACTTGGAATCAACGAAGACTCGGCTGTATTGGCTGTGAAGTTGACAAAACTACTTCGACGAGGACTTCCCACTTTGGATGACTCTGAGGCATAGTTGCTGGTTGCACAGTTCACCGAAAGTGTACCGAATGCCATCGCCGAGAGTCTACGACTAGTGAATGCAGCCTAAATCATTGATATTAGTGAGCCAGGGAAGGTGACCAGACAGGTGGTGGGTACAGGGGTAGCTGCGATGGAGTCACCAGAGTTCACTTTCCACTAAGTCAGTCATTTTCATAATGTGCTTCATTTCCTCTTCTGCTTCTATCTTGATTTATTCTTAATACACCCACATTGTCTCTTGGCATTTTTGTGGGCAGAATCCTTACCCATTACTGGTAATTCCCTATGATTTCTGACACCCTCTCAACATATACTACTTATATCCATTCTGATCAGCAGCGCGTACTACACTATGATACTGACTAAAGTTGCAAAGAAAACCTAGATTGCAGCAAATATCAAACTAAGAATTTCAGGAAATTAAACTAACATAATAAATTAAACATACTGGAAGTGATATCAATAAATTTTCAATTTCTTGAGCAGTTTGTAATCTGGCTTGTTCTTCCGCAGTACGTCTTTTCCAACGAGTCCATTGTTCGATCCGTCCGGGTCCGAAATTTGCAGCGATTGATTGGTTCACTAAGAAAACAAATAGGAAACAAGACTAAAGCGTGCATAAACGTATCGCAATATTATAAGAATCCTTTCGTTCAGATATCATGAAATATCAGTTTAACTAGAAAGTTGCGAACCGCTTGTTAGAAACTTTACAAGCGCTGGATTATCCTATAATAGTAACAACCTAACTCAACCCAGTGTATGTTTATATATGAAGTCATAAACCACACGTGTTATGCGAGGGCTTCTGATAATACCTAATTACCCAGGTTAAGGTATGAGGAGCGGGGTTCGAACTAACAACCCACTGCTTGAAAGTCGAGCTCTTAAGCCAACAAACTATTCATTTTCGAATTTCAAATAATGAATGCTAAAACAGTCAGCTTAAATACGATAAATTAACCAGATAACAGCTTAAAAGTGACCACTATAATGAAGTAGAGTGTACAACAAGTAATCGAGGTCAACTAGTCAAAAAATAAACATATAAATTGGATCCTACCAAGCAGATATCCAACTATCTCTTAAAGGAAGAGTATACAGCGCTGTAATTCCTTCTGTTCGGTTATATGGCTGTGAGAAAATCGTGGCTTTGGTCATAGGTATCTTCATAGCGTTGCTCGGGTTTGGTAGAATCAACATGTGAGCAATGTTGAAGTCGGGTGAAGGATACTAGGCAAGACATGCAAGTCGATTGATAAGATTGTGAGCCTTCATTGACTGGAATGGCTTGGATATGTGTTGCACATGCCGACCTACAGCTAACCTCAACATGTAATGCTAGAGGAAGCTGAATTAGGTTGGAATAAGGTTCAAGGTGGCCAGACCAAGTAGATGACTGTTAGTCTTAGTTGTGTGAGAAGATGTAGACTACCTGACTGAAGTTCCCAAGACGAAGGAATAAATAGGTGAGAACTTCTGGTGACATGGCTGAAAGTTCAGTCACAATGGTGCAGACGTGTTTACTTAGTCGACTAAAGTTCACAGCCTCATCAATTGACTGGCCTATCTTATCTAATACCTTTTGACTGACCTCAACATTTTCTCACACAGTGATTTCACCACATGCGAGCAATCCTGAGAAGATATCTGTGATTAAAACCGTGTTATCACTTCATGTCTTTTACTTTTACTGGCCATGTCTAAGAATAGAACCGACTGCAACGCAGTATACTCATCCTTTTCTGGATAGTCGGATGTCTGGATTCTTTGATAAACATCTCCGTCAATAGCTGAATTCAAAGGAAACGTTCCCACCGAAAAATATATCTCCTAAATCCAGGCGTTAATTCATTATGGTCGGAGATAATGTTGAACTTATGAACTCTACAAACATCAGTCACATAAGTAGTTCACACAAAAAGTATATTATAGGCGGTGAAATAAAGTCCCAGACATTATTGAACAGTGAATTAGTTTAAAGTAACTTACCGTCTTTTAATCGAGCCTTAACAGCTTGTTCTAAAAGATCCACAGCCGCAGTCCATTGAGCTTTTGTGTGTACAGTATGATCATCTAAAGCATTGGACTGTATTACACGCTGAAAATTAAAGTGACACAACAATCAAAGGAAACAACCAATCATAGACCACTTCGTCAAGGCGAATTACTAAATCACTCATGGAGAGATATTGACAGCTCACTACTTCATACTGAAGTTAGTGCTGGTGATGATGTCGTCCAGAAAGATGACGAAAGCTTCACGATTAAACAACTCAGCTCAGAGAACACAATACAACCAAGACCATCCATCTGAGCTACAAATATTCTCCACTATTTCAAAGTATGCTCACTCACTCAGTCTATCCAGTTACAATTACAACAGTTCTATGGACAAAGATTTTTCAGTCCATACCTTTTTTTTCTCGGGAGGAAAGTTTCAGTCCAACTACTGCCTACAAGTTCCTGTTGGATCCGATTCGGATATAATAATAATAATAATAATAATAAGACTAATTGAAGTATGATAGTTAGGCACAGAAAGAATCCTTAGACATGAATTACCTTGACTATCATAGTTTCCCTATTGCTGGATAAGCGATCTGTATCATAAAACTCAGGAGATAAAGGTAAACCAGTCGGTATGATCAATGGGATATTTATCAAATCTGTGTGTAATATACAGATATGCACTAATCCCTCTCCTCCTATACAAATTTGTGTGTTTCGATGTCACTTTTTTTCTATCTACCCGTTCTTTGTATACTACTGTGAAGTATAGCAACTTGAACCGATGCACCACTTGTTTGCTGGGTTCTACGGTGACTTTGTCTTTCTATTTGTTAAACCTTTTCATTTGATGGCAGTATAGTAAAAGCACGTTTTAGTTATAAAAATTACTCGCTGAGAGCTTTATTCATAAAAACGCACAAATCCTATAAGACTGTAGTTCCACTTACGATGACCAAAATAAATTCAAACAGTCAAGGTCTTCCATCTCTTTTCTTATAGAATCTATGATTACAGGATCTCTAACTTTTCATTGACCACTCTCTTGTCTATAGATCTTTTAGTAGATATGAGGAATGTAATTGGGACAATTGAATGAAGAAACTGATAAGAAAGAGATTTCTGTTTAGCATTTCAGATGAAACAGACTGAACTGAAACAAAGTGATATGACTATTTAACTTTCTTTGGTAACTGAAACTGTACGAATATAGAAAGTCAGCAGATAATTTTCTAGCCTAGTCCAGTAGTAGTGTGTGTGTGTGTGTTTGTGTGTGTGAAATATTTCAATGTCCCTCAAATAACTAGCATAAACTGCTTTCCTTTTATACAGTTGTAAAGTATGATCATTGAAGATTGATAGTGTGAAGTTATACTGATAACCTTCTGAGTAGGTAGCGTTACATAACACAATTGATGCATTTAATCAGTTAGTGAACCAACATTGACTATAGTAGATGGTTTATGTCATATACAAACCAAAAACAATCCTACACTGAACTGCTTGCTAGTTTTTAATCAAAATGAACTACTTATGTTGATCGCAAGATGTATTCATGATTCGTAATCAACTGAAGCCAAGTAAATTCATTTCCTGTGCCACTTTCAGTTAAACAACAGTGAACACTTTGTATAGTGATGTATTAATCTGCTATCGTCATTTCACTGTATCAGATTGTTCTTCTTTTCGATGTTTAATGACAAGACCATAAAAAAGTTTATTGTATGTTCACTTGTATGTTCCTTCATGTGAAGGAAACTTAGTCATCGAAGAGGAAAAATAAAGGAAAAGATGGGCTGACCGCTTGAAAAAAAACTCCTAAATCAAACACCACCACCACCTGTAACTCGTTCAGTAATACCACAAGCAGCCCAGTTACAGAAATATCAGTGAAAACAACCTCTCCGACAGAAGTCAAAGTCCTGAAGGCTATGAAGTTACTAATCATTGAGGAAGCAGCAGGACCAGATGGAATTCCTTCGAAAGCACTAAAAATAGACGTGAGACAACAGCGGAAGGAAGAGAAATTACCTGCCGAGTGGAAGAAGGGCCACCTTGTCAAAATCCCAAGGAAGGGAGACTTAAGTGTTTGGAAGAACTGAGGAGGAATCGTACTCTACCCCTGTCAACCCCAGAGAAAATATTACACCGCATCATCCTGGAGAGACTAAAAAATGCTCTCCATTCAAAATTATGACCGGAACAGGCTGGCCGGTTTCAGGAACAATAAATCATGTGCGGACGAAATTGCAACGTTATGCACAATCATAGAACAGAGTATAGAATGTCAGAATGGCAACTTTTCACCTCAACTTCACCGACTTCGAAAAGGCCTTCGACAGCGTCAACCGAGAAGTAATTTGGAAACTGCTTCAACACTAGGGTTTCAGTGCCACAGACCTTTATCAACCTCATTCAACAACAGCTGCATGATGGTGATGATGTTGCGTGCCAAGTAATTCACAATGTTAAGCTCAGTGATGCCTTCGAAGTGAAGTGAAGACAGGAGATGGACAAGGTTGCCGCCTACTATCACCGATCATCTTCCTGATTGTGGTCAAGTAAACTGGTTTGGATTGGATAATGCAAGAAACTGTGGGGAGCTATGAGAAGGCGGGAGTACGGTGTTTGGTCGATGAAAACATCCTAGAAGGTTTGAATTTCATTGACGAATTACGTCTAATGTCGCAAAAGCTCGAAAACTAACAAGTCGGCAGAAGAGGAGAGATGAGACGAGGCAGCAAAGACGCAACTTCCTTCAGATGAACGTAGAGAAGACACTGGTGATGAAGACACCCAACCAACAACAACAAGTACCAATCACCATGAACCGGAGAAATCTGAAGGAAGTTGTCTCTTTCACCTACCTACCTACCTACCTAGACAGCATCGTTTCAACTACAGGCGGTGGCACAGATGAGGATGTCAATGCAGCCAGGATCTGAAAGACAAACATTTTCGCCTCACCACATGACCCACTATTTAAAATGTGCCTATGTCAAACTCGATTAACAAGAGATTAGACAGATGCCATAATTAGGCAACTCCATAGTATGTACTAGGCACGCAGTATCAAATTGTCTTCACGCTTAAAGATATAATTTTCCCAAATAGCTACAACATGGATTATGCTCTGGTCACTCTTGCCCAGCAAACGTCCTGATAGCAGAAAAAGAATGGGCAGCAGCTAGGAAAAACAGACTGCTCATAGATGCCATGCTCATTGAATTCAGTAAGGCATTTGATGAGGTTTCGAACACTGATATGATAGAGAAGCTCCACAGTTTCAGATTTCATAGGAGGATGCAGATCTTGATTAAAAGGTTTCTTTTTCACAGATTATAAAGTATGCGAGTGAGTGTAATACTCTATGAGTACTGGGGCTATGCAAAGAGCAATAGTGTGATGTTTCCTTGCTCCTCTTAAACGAAGTCCCAAATAAGACAAAGTCACCGGTGTTACTACTTACGATGACGTGAAAACTTAGCAGGTAATCCATAAATATGCATACAAATGTGCATTAAAAATGGAACCAGATGAAGTAATCAGTTGATTCAAGCTTTTGTGCTTAGCAACAGATTCTCGTAAATGTGCAGCTATGCATATTGGTTATAACAGTTATCATCAGTATTTACCAGATGGGACAGCAGTACCTAACGTCCAACGTAAAAAGAGAGTAGAAATGACCGTTACCCATTGCTAGAAGACGTCCGTAAATTATGTTTCAGCTCCTGTAGGGGATTTTAAGGTATTCTAACACCATTCCAGAGCATTTAAATACTTCGAGGAACACATGATTTGAATATTGCTTTCCAACTTTGCGCAACCCTACATTGAACATTGCATTCAGGTAATAACTTCCTGCTTCAAAAAACATAAGAAGGCGCTGAGGCACTTTCAAAGACTCACCAAGATAGTGATTTATTCGACTAAGTCACCCTAACCAGTGTGATCAAATAAGCCCAAGCCTACGTTTCTCACACAGAGTGGTCAACGTCTGGAACTTCCTAACCGAACACGGAGCATCCGCTTCTTAGTTGAACTTATCCAAACAGAAGCTGAATCTTCGCAGTGGGACTAACTGGAAGCATCATCAATAAGTAAATGGGATTATTGCATTTGTTATTCAAGTCTTCAGCGACCAAAAACGGTCACATTCCTATACTTGCACCACTGATGTTGATAATTATAACGATACTAAAAACAATATTATGTATATTTATTATATTCCGAACCATAATTTTGTCTGAAGAATTCTCAGGATGTGATGTTGAATCAGTTAAATCCTTGCGCAACATTTTTCAAATGCATATTACTACCAGTGCTGACGTTCAACTATATATAACAGAGAACAACGGATCGTCGAAGTGTTTGATGACTTCAGGCTCATGATAACTATTCTCTTCTGCATAGTTCGTTCATAATACTAGGTCTAACATGATTTCCTTCAAATAATACACAAGTTAAATAAGGCGGTATCGTTGAATTTCTGTGTATGGTTGTGCGTGTATACAGCTTACTATATCTGTTTCCCATCTTCTCTGAAAACAGAGACATGGAGGAGGGTGTACATGCAGAGGATGCTTGTCATCAAAAACAATATTTGTAGCCTGAGCTATCTATAAGGGTCCAGGTGCCTATTCACGACTGCATTTCCTAATATGGTTAGCAGTGTACCACTCACTCTACTACCAACCTCAAAAATCCTACGGCTATACACCATAGTCTTTTACACGGAGTGCAGGGAAGAATAAGGCGAAAAAACAAACATAACATTATTGTATTATTTGTCCCTTGGGTTCCTAGTGGAACATACCGCTTCAGTAGCATGTCTCCATCCCACTCTCTTCTCTGCAATCTTTTCAACCTGGCTCCACGACTGCTCAAAAGATCTCATTTCTTCCTCACATCATCTCCTCCATGTCACTCTCACCTCGGACGCCCAATCTGTCGTTTCCCATCTAGGTTCCACTCAACTGCCTGGCCTGGCGCATGATGTCCCCAGTCGGCCCTCTCAGTGTATGCCCAACACAGTCCATCTCCACTTCCTTCTGCATATTTGTTGGGTGATAGGTTCTTAGTTGGTTCGTTGCCCGGCCAGAGTGCGTTCCTTCTTGCTTATTCTTTCTGCCCATCTGATCTTCAATATCGAGTGATCGTAGGCGGCAGCTATTCATGTGTATCTGTAGTTTGTTGGAGATCCCTTTGGTAACGCGTCAAGTTTCTCAACCACCATATAGAAGCACTGACTTACTTGACTGAATTTGTGTTGAAAATCCAGATCTTGTTCATGCTTTATGCTGAGTGCTGTAGATTGTCACATTGGTTTCAGGTTAATGAACGCCTGTTTTACTTTTCCGATCCTGGCTGCCTTGACGTCCTCGTCTGTGCCTGTGCCTGTACTTGTGCCTGTGACGCCTGTAGTTGAAACAATGCTGCCTAGGAAGGTGGGTGAAAGAGGCTACTTCCTTTAAGTTTCCTCCGTAGATGGTGATTGGAGCTTGTTGTTGTTGGCGGTGGTGGCGGTGGTGGCGTTGGTTGGGTATCATCATCACCTCTGTCTTCTCTATATTCACTTGAAGTCCCATCTTCGCTGCCCTGCATCTTCTGTCAACTTGTTAGTTTTCTCCCGTAGATGTTCAAGTTTGTGTGACATTAGACACAAGTCATCGGCGAAATCCCAGTCTTCTGGGATCTTTTCCCCAGTCCAGGCAGCGTATCCCCCTCTTCTCGCTCCTTACTGTTTGTTGCATGATCCAGTCGACCACAATCAGTAAGATCACCGGTGATAGTAGACAGCCTTATCTTACTCCTGTCTTTACTTCACTTCGAAGGCATCACTGAGCTTAACATTGTGAATTACTTGGCACGCAACATCATCACCATCATGCAGCTGTTGTTGAATGAGGTTGATAAAGGTCTGTGGCACTGAAACCCTAGTGTTGAAGCAGTTTCCAAATTACTTCTCGGTTGACGCTGTCGAAGGCCTTTTCGAAGTCGGTGAAGTTGAGGTGAAAAGTTGCCATTCTGACATTCTATACTCTGTTCTATGATTGTGCATAACGTTGCAATTTCGTCCGCACATGATTTGTTCTTCCTGAATCCAGACAGCATGTTACGGTCGTAGTTTTGAATCCAGCGAATCCTTTAGTCTCTCCAGGATGATGCTGCTTAATATTTTGCTTGGGGTGAACAGCAGCATGATTCCCCGCCAGTTCTTGCAAAGACTTAGGTCGCCCTTCTTCGGAGAACAAAAAAGTATAGGCAAAACAAAGAAATTGATGAGAAGTAAGACTAGAGGCTGAATTATGCCAGATAGTCTAAATTTCCTAGTGTAAAAGGTAAAGAGGAAGATTTTCCTGGAAATTAGTAAGATATGAGGGACAAAGAAAGATTAGAAGAAAAGCTTCAGCCAAGATGGATCACGCTTGAAACATTCGATACAAAAGAGCTATCCATAAAACAATAATCATGGAACTACAGTGGTTCACATCCTAAGCTAAAATTATTCATTTGATATTTTCAGGGATAAAGTGTGGATCCATTCAAAGACGACTAGTGGCCAAATTCGGTTAAGAAGTTATTAAACTAGGAACAATTTGAGTGGAAATGATCAACATGGATAAGAAAATTATCTTTAGTTGAGGTAGGTAGGTCATGCAAAAGGCGAGACAGAAGAAAAGGGGAAAGAACAGCACTTTGGGCGATAGACACTACGTACCGAATTAGAACACTTCCCTCAGGATACAGTGGTGATTAGAAAATAAGAGTATTCAAAAATCAAATTTTAGCTATAATTTAATTGATAGTTAATATTAGGTGATGACTGAAGGGGATGTAGGAATCTAGGTCACAGGAGGGCTCGAACTAGGGATCTCTAGATTACTGACCCAGTGACCTTTCAACTAAATTGTAAGACCTAGCTTCTGATTGGATCTTAGTATCAATAATGCAAGTCTGTTAAACCGTAGCTATCTCAAATCGTTAAAACTGATGATAGATAATGATTTATAAGAGTTCAAAGACAAACCTACCAATCGAGATTCAGCTTTTGGATCCCATTCATGACGTTTTCGAGTTTCTTGATGTACAGCATCTTTTAATCGATCAAAAAGTGGATCATAACCTGGTGCATTTTTTACTGTTTTTAATTTATTATCTAACTGATTGTATAAAGTTTGCCAACCAGCTTTTATAGAGTCTTTTGGTAAATTATTTTCAACCCAATCACGAAGCCATATATCAACATTTGTTTGAAAAGTTCTGAAAACCATAAACAAATCAAAACTAATTATCATATTATTTAACAGAAAAAACTAATAAGGAAATGTATAATCTTATCTAAACTGACGATAAATTCCTGGAATACCGTTTATCAACAGGTTAGTTGAAGTATTATATATATCCCGAAGTGATATGTTTAGCTATAGATGATGAGGGTCGTCTCCCATCAGCGTTTGGGATGTGATGTAATCATTGATGCAGTGTTTAGATTCTTGGTGAAGCGTGTCTTTTGTTTGTTTTTTTCCCCCACAGTGATAAGATTCGCCGTGTAATATGTTTTCTTAATGGCTGATGTTGTCAGCCTACATCTCAAAATGATACTGTTCAACTCCTCTCTGTATAGTAGAGTGATATGGATGCTTTCCTAAGGAATCCTGTATATAGTTGGCTTTGATGCTACTTGACCTCTACAACGGTTTATAAACTTCATCAGATATCCATTTTTCATAAGTGCTTTGATCAGCCTAGATATCAGACACATCATTGACAAAAAGATGTCGACTGGATACCAGTGACATCATTAAGACCCTAAAATTTCTCTTACGTTAGCTACTATGGGCGAAATTGGCGAAGCCGTAGCAACACTGTTAGTTTGCCTGTATAGTTTTCCTTTATATTGTGAAATAAGTACTGTCTAAGCAGGATTTTAGCGCTTTGATAGTGTCACTGGTATCCAGTCGACATCTTTTTGTCAATGACGTGTCTAAGTCTAATAAATTAGAAATAATATTCAGGCTATCATTAATTGGAATACCAGTATAATGAAGAATTGATGCCATAGCTTACCATAATTGTATCTTGCTTAATCGTAAGTGATATTTAAATGTCATATATTGAAAATCTGGCTGATGATCTAATGGCTAAAGTTCCTCTTTACAAGAGATATGTTGATGACATCATAGTGATTTGTGAGAGACATGAGGATATGGCTTGTCTACTAAATAGATATAATGCCGAACACACACACACACACATCAGCCTGACTTGTGTGAAAGAGGATAATAATCAACTGCCATTTTTAAATATACTCCTAAGTCGACGAGAAGATGGTTCAATAAGGTGGTCAGTTTACAGAAAGCCTACATGGACAGGACAATACCTGAATTTCCACAGTTTTGTCCAATCTAATACAAGCGAGGTCTCATAAAATACCTATTGAATAGGATTTATCGTATCAGTACACAAGATACGATGGATGAAGACATTAAATTACTGACCGAAGTATTTATGGAAAATAGATATCCGATAAAGTTTATAAACCGTTGTAGAGGTCAAGTAGCATCAAAGCCAACTGTATACAGGATTCCTTAGGAAAGCGTCCATATCACTCTACTATACAGAGAGGAGTTGAACAGTATCATTTTGAGATGTAGGCTGACAACATCAGCCATTAAGAAAACATATTACACGGCGAATCTTATCACTGTGGAAAAAAACAAGGAAAATACTTCATTGAAAACCTAAACACTGCATCAACGATTACATCCCATCCCATTGTGTTTACGAATTTATATATATGCGTGTGATCACACGTATATAGAGAGTAGTCTAGCCATGCAATTGAGGGTTGGAGAAAATGGCTTCAAAAACAAATCGAGTGTAAAACAATATTATTTACTGGACTATGTTACGGACACAATTTACCGCCCATAGTTGTATCAACAAGACTTTATGTCTCCTAATTGGACATCGATGGAAGCAGCCACTATGGACTTTTGAGACCTTTGATTTTGTTCAACCTCGCCATTAGCATAGGATCTTTCATATATAGCTTGACTGGGAGGTATATAAGATCTGGAGTCATAGGTATAAGTTGTAGAATTTGAAGAATAGTTCAATATATAAGAGAAGTTAGGGAGATGATAAATTGCTATGTGAGGTTTCCTCATAATCAGATGAGTTGGATCACAACTCTTTATGACATGAACTGGTGAAACTGGACACAAAGCTGCTGCACTATCTACCATATGAATAGGTTCTTTGGTATTCTGGATGCGACACATTGACTTGAAAAGCCCGATCATGATAGTAAACTGGTGCAGTGTTGGTGTTGATCCCTTCAACAGATGGTGCAAAAAAGTTGAAGCAGTGATCTAAGTATTTCGATCAAATAGCTGATCTTGAATTAATTTGTATCATCAACACGAACAAAGCGATAGTCATCGTTGAAATTCCTTAGTGTGCAGAATGTTAGCAGAACAATAATTTGACACAGTTCGATAGATGACAGACGCTTAAAACACACAGAATCTGACCACTTATCTTGGTTGTATCCGAAACGTAATCCCTTGAATAATACTGCCCCACTGTTTGTGACACCTAATAGATTAATTGAGATGTTAAAGTAATGCATATCAGCAGTTTGTTCACAAAGGATTTTATTATTATTATTTGTCCTTTGGGTTTCTAGTGAAACATAGGGCTTCAGTACCACGTTACCATTTCACTCTATTCTCTCCAGTCTTCTCAACTTGGCTCCACCACTGCCCAGAAGCTTACATTTCTTTCTCACACCATCTCCTCCATGTCACCCTCGCCTCGGACAACCAACTTGTCATTTCTCACTTGGGTTCCCCTTGACGGCCGGGCCTGGCAGGTGATGTCCTCAAAGGGTTTTCTCAGTGTATGTCCAATCCAATCCATCTGCACCCTCTTCTTCTGCATAATTTGTTGGGTGATAGGTTCATGGTTGGTTTTTGCCAGAGTGAGTTCCTTATTGCTTATTATTTCTGGCCACCTGATCTTCAGCATCGAGTGAGCATAGGCGGCAGCTGTTGATGTTGGAAATGCTTTTCGTAACGCACCAAGTCTCTCAACCATCACATAGAAGCACTGACTTACTTGAGTGACTTAGTGTTGAAAATCCGGATCTTGTTCACGCGTTATGCCGAGGGCAGTGCAGTAGATCTCCACACTGATGACTGCAGATTAATGAAGGCCTGTCTTCCTGTCCTTCCGATCCTGGCTGCTTTGACATTTTCATGTGTCCCTGTGTCTCCTGTAGTTGAAACGATGCTGCCTAGGTAGGTAGGTAGGTAGGTAGGTAGGTAGGTAGGTAGGTAGGTAGGTAGGTAGGTAGGTAGGTAGGTAGGTAGGTAGGTAGGTAGGTAGGTAGGTAGGTAGGTAGGTAGGTAGGTAGGTAGGTAGGTAGGTAGGTAGGTAGGTAGGTAGGTAGGTAGGTAGGTAGGTAGGTAGGTAGGTAGGTAGGTAGGTAGGTAGGTAGGTAGGACAACCCTTTGGCGTTTAAGGCGATGGATACGAGATTCGAGTCCCAGTGAGGAGAATATCACTCACTGGGTTGCAGGTACGTTCAGCTGAAGAGTTTCAAATAAGACGAAATGCACATCATGGATTCTCCTGCTAGCCACAACTAACTAAATTACTATAAATGATCCATAATCGATGATATAGTACAATTCAATCAGTTGTCATAAACCATTAATTAACTGTACTATTATCCAATTCCAACTGTTTAGAATAAAATAATGTTAAGATAAATGATTAGTATGGGGGAAAAAAAGGTTTTTTCTAAAAAAAGTACTCAACAACATTACCCTAGATTATCAATACGCTGTGAAGGTTCAATTATATTACTGAATATATAATCTTTTAATTTATTCCATAATTCTGAACGAATATTTTTCTCCCAAACAGTTGAACTGATATCATTTAATGAGATCAAATCATCTAGGATATTGTTACGCGCTTTTTCAAATAATTCTTCACGATCCATTTCACGTAAATGTGGAAAAGAATTTTTCCATTCAGTTTCAAGATTATAACGAATAGCTAGAAGAAGAAAAAAAAATTATATTTGGTTTTAAATTTTGAGGGGGTTGTGGAGATTTGGAAATATTTCAAGTTGTTATTCATCGAAGACTGACATCAGTTGGAGGAACAAAGGAAACCTGGGAGCACTGGACAACTGATGTCAGTCTTCGATGAATAACAACTTGAAATATTTCCAAATCTCCACAACTCCCTCAAAATCTAGTTGAACTAGTGCTCGTTGGTGACTAGCTTCGAGAAGTATTCCCGAAGTTCCAATGACAAGTCGTGACCGGTGGAGTCAAAGCCTGATGGTCGTGAGGACAAATACTCAACGATGACATTGGGTGGCGGTTTGCGCTATATCGTGAGCTAACAGAAGTTGGAAATATGAAGCATTGGATTCTGATCCAGTGGCTCAATGGTAACGCGCTGGCCGCGGAACCTGAAGGTCGCGGGTTCGATCCCTGCTGGTGGGGTCGTGGGTGCGCACTGCTGAGCAGTCCCATACTAGTTGGACGAAACAGCTGTCCAGTGCTCCCAGGTTTCCTTTGTTCCTCCAACTGATGTCAGTCTTCGATGAATAACAACTTGATATATTTGGTTTTGATGAATACAATTTTGAAAGTAGTTAATTAAAACAAATAAGAATATGTATAAATATTGAAAAAAAAGTCTTAAAATGACACTATAGAATACTTTAGTTTCTTTAAAAACGAAATCCATTCAGCAACTTTAGTTGACTTAGTTGATCACTTTACTTTAGATTAGCCCTGATGGGTCAGTAGTTCGAAGAAATCTCTATATGAATACAAAAGGTTCCATTAACTTTTGCTAACTTAGGTCATCTAAGGATTCCCCTGACATATCCGATTGCCGCTTGAAGATTGAATGAACTGTGTTGTAGTTCACTCTATTCTTCTGTATGGCTATGAAGCGTTGCCATTATCGACTCAGATAACTGAAAAATTGTGTCCAGTATGCCTAGTCACCGTCTGCATCAGTGAGTCGAATCTGTGACCGTTGATTTGAGCTGTATATGAAGATGCAAATCCACCTTCTTCTCTTTTACTGGATTCTACATTCTTCAACCGATTTTTATTTCGTTTTTCATCTGTCATCTTACTACTTTGTTACTTGTTGTACTTATAATGAGGTGTGGCGACTTGAAGCATTGTTGTACAGTAATGACTGGTCCTATATCGATATTGATCAGCTGATTGAGTAAGCAATGAGCAAAATTTACTGTTTGAGGGCTAGTGATAATACCTATCTACTTAATCCTTGGTAGGTGAAATGGCGTTCGGACCCATGACCTATTGGTTGAAAGTCATCTCTCTAAACTAATGAACTACAGCTCCACAGTTTAGCTTTATACTAATCTCTATCAACACACTTTGCTACAGAACGCAGATGCATTTTAATTTAACAGTTTGTGTTGCATGTAACAACAGATCACCGACAGCGCTTCCGATAATCTCGCCTGGTTAACTAGTTCACTAGTTACTACCCGGACCGAAGCCCAGGTAAAGAGGGAAGGTTGGGCATACGGCTACCAACCCTACCCCGTAAAACCAATCCAACCGCTACAGAAACTTCAAAGCACAGACAGAATATAAAAAATAAAAACAGAATTATTCCTTGTTGGAATCGGAGAGACGAAATGACGCCGGTTGCTGAAAGCCTTCGGAAAGCCAATTGGCCGATGTGTCTTCTCTCGACGAAAACGAAAGTAAACGTGTCCGCACTGTGTTTGAACCTAGCAAGACTGTCCAGATTGCAAAAGAGATAAGAAGGGATAGAGACTTGGCGCGTTATGAAAAGCATTTAAAACAAACTACAGACATTCATCAACAACTGTCTACACTGGCTCGTTACTGAAGCTCAGATGGCCAGCTAGAATAAGCAAGAAGGAACTCTGGCTAGCAACGAACCAACTAAGAACCTATCACCCAACAAATATACAGAAGGAAGTGGAGATGGACTGTATTGGGCATACACTGAGAAGGCCGACTGGGGACATCATGCGCCAGGCCAGGCAGTTGAGTGGAACCCAGATGTGGAACGACAGATTGGGCGTTCGAGTTGAGGGTGACATGGAGGAGATGATGTGAAGAAGAAATGAGAGCTTGTGGGCTGTCGTGGAGCCAGATTGAAAAGGTTGCAGAGAAGAGAGTGGGATGGGGACGTGCTGCTGAAACGGTATTTTCCACTAGGAACCCAAGGGAAAAATTATATATATGTATATATATATATATATATATATATATATATATATATATATATATATATATATATATATATATATATATATATATATATATATAGTGCTTCCGATGGCATTGTTGAACAGCAAAAGTTCAAATTTCCTTCTGGGACACAAGTTTCACTAACTGCACCTTAATTTTATTGTCTAAATAGCGACAATACGATTTCAGTGAGTAAGAGCGATATTACTTATGGCTTATAATCGTCGTTAATAGAGTTTATGCTGTAGTCCCAAAGGAACTTGTATTTTTAGAAGGTAAGTAAGGAGGGGCTTTTGACTACATTTCCTGAAACTGCTTCTATGATTCCTTTTTTGTCTTCATTCTTCTCATTCCTTTCGATATTTTCATAATATTATCACTACTGTGTATAACATACTTTTCCATCTCCGTATACTCACTTTGTGTATTAAATAGTCAATCCAACGGTCATATAAGCCTGATCTTTGTATGTTCAAAACAGACACATTCCATCCCTAATTTTACACTGATCATAATCTCTCTGAGATATTTTATTTATTTCTCGGGTTACTATTTGCTTATTTATTGTAATCACTGGGTTGACTTTATAGTAGTTATCACCTAATCATCATTTTTCTAGCCACTTTTTCGTTGGCTTCTACTACCAAGTGTGACAACTTTAACCGATGCACTTCTGTGCGAGGTTTTACGTTGGTTTTGTTTATCCGCAAGCCTCCTCACCTTCTATACGAACATTAGTTACAGACTAGGTATCACAACATATGCTATCCAATTTTATGAATTATTATTTATCCTTTGGGTTCCTAGTGGAG
The DNA here is from genome assembly GCA_944470555.2 of Heterobilharzia americana. NCBI lineage: Eukaryota > Metazoa > Platyhelminthes > Trematoda > Strigeidida > Schistosomatidae > Heterobilharzia > Heterobilharzia americana. The sequence goes on along the minus strand of OX104127.1, from coordinate 159,412,939 downwards.
CATAGGACTTCACTAGCAACGTCATCATTTCACTCTGTTCTCTCCAGTCTTCTCAACATGACTCCACCACTGCCCACAACCTTCCATTTATTTCTCACACCATCTCCTCCATGTCACCATCGCCTCGGACGACTAACTCGTTGTTACCCATTCGGCTTCCACTAGACAGATTGGCCTGGCCTGGTGCATGGTGTCTCAAACCGTCCTCTCAGTGTATGCCCAATGCAATCCATCTCCACTTCCTTCTGCATATTTGTTGGGAGATAGCTTCTTGGTTGGTTGGTTCGTTGCCAGAGTGCTTTCCTTCTTGCTTATTCTTTCTGCCCATCTGATCTTCAGTATCGAGTGATCGTAGGCGGCAGATATTCATGTGTGTCTGTGGTTTGTTGGAAATGCCTTTCGTAACGTGCCAAGTCTCTCCAACCATCACATAGAAGCACTGACTTGAGTAATAATGGGTAATAGTAATGTAATGAAATGAAGAAATGAATGATCTAACAGGAAATACGAAGAACGATAGTCATCGGGTTTAAAATCTTATAAAGTAGGTGGTAGGAATAAATGTTCAAGCAAAGATGATACAACTAAGTTAAGAATATATCAACCCTACGATTGACGCCTTTAACTTAATGAAATAACAAAAAAAACTTTATCACTGAACATCAGCAAAGTGTCTGATCGTTAGTTAAACTCTATGGAAACTGGAAAGTTGTGGTTTAGTTGTTTAGGTAGATGACATTTGACTAGTGGGTCATAGGTTCGAACCCCGTTCAACCTACAGAGGCTTGGGCAGCCAGGTAGTATCAGTAGTCTTCATGCAATAGGTGTTTGGTTCATTGTCTACCTCAAGTAGTTGAGTGCGTTAACCTTATATCTCCAGCATTGAATCAAAAATCAAACATTGTGAATTAGAAAATAGAAAAAAACCGAAGAAGAGAATGAGAGACAAAATCGTTAGAAAATTGTTTGGCATTAATCGGTATTTAATGGTTAACCTGTGTTAAAAGAATACTCTTCTAACTTACCCCTATAAGTATCAGCTTGTTGTTCAACTGAATCTTTAACCATTTTCCAAAATCTCTCTGATACAGCTTTACTGAGATTAGCTGTTGTCATCTGAGACATACGTAGTGTTCCTTCTTTGAATAAACGAGAATGACGAAAGAAATTCTCTTCATATTCTTTAATACTTTCTATACTTTCATCTTTTGCACCTGATTTAATAAAGGGTGAATAATACAAGTTAGGAGAGAAAAAAAATGTAATCGAAAAACATACCTTTCCCAGTGACTACAGCAAAATAACCAAGTGCTTTCATAGGGAATAATTTACCCTCTAAAATTTGCCTGATCTATTAAATATAAATACATTGATGATATATATGAAATGGAAACTTACACGATCAGGATTATGTAGATTCGATTCAGCTAGATCTACTTTTGTAAGAACAAATATTGTTCGTTTTCCTGATGGATCTACAGATGATACTAAATCTGTCACATTGCTACGCTCTGCATCGATACTTCCATCTTGTATGATAAATGGATAGGAAAAAAAAATCATGAAATCAAGTAGATACGTATAAAGACTAATTAAGACATGTCTTAACTCTAATAACAATACTGAAATATGAATATCCTCTATTGCAAGTGAATTGTAGAGTACAGTCTGTCTTTAAACACCTCATTATTTTGTTCTTCCGATAAAGAAGATAGTGACTGACTAAAAGATGACAGAGGTGAATAATAAACAATAGTATCCCTCACTACATCTAGAAAGGCTTTGTAACAGCTTCATAACAATCGAAAATTCGAATTGAAACTAGCCTCAATAACCTAACTAAAGGGTAATGAATGTCATCGAAGGTAGCCTTCAGCCTGCTATTAAGGTAGAAATAGGGCAGAATATGAACTTCGGATGTTATGGATAGCAAATAAGCTAATTTACTGATTTTAAGTTGATGTTCATCATGAGCTGACATCAGTTAGAGAGCCATTTGAAATCTCGAAGCACTGGGCAGCTATTTCATTTAAGTATGCGACTCCTCAGTAGTGCGCACCCATGACGCTGTCAGCGATTGAACACATGACATTCTATGCTGAATATCAACCTGAATCGATCCACTATAAACTTGGAAAGAAATATTGGGACACCTAAATCAGTAGAAGAATGTGTTAACTACTCAATCGTATAGGGTAAGATTAAGTGCTGAAGTATGAGCAATAAGGTAAGGTGTTAGATGCTTTAAAGACTATCGCCTAATGTCACCAATAAATTATACAAGTTTATTCTATGAATACGATTTCGTGTGTGTGTGTGTATAGCAAGTTGACAAAGAATGGAAATGATAATGCTTAATGGTTTGGACACTCGATTTCGGACCAACTGTGTATAGATTCAAGCTTATATTGAATATGTTGGTAGCACTTTTAGTCATCATACTACAAGCATAATTTGAAAACCCATGTCCACAAACCTATACACAGCTACTGTGTCGTATCATCCAACTACTATAAATATATACACAATATACACAAGTTGTCTCGGTAACAGTTTTAACACGTGTAACAACCATCTAATAAAGTCACTGTTGGTAAGCACCTCAGATCATTACTGAAAAGACAGAAATGAAAAACAGTCTAGAATATGAATAAATGGAAGCAGCATGATGAAATACTTGAAGTATTATTCAGTATTGACTCTTTTTAAGGTGCAAAATAAGCGTAGATAATAGTATCCAGAGTGGATTAGGCTGCTTACTCCACTTCAAACACCTAGGAAATTGGTAGAAATATGATAGTTTAGACTGCTTTTTGGGTGAAGAACATTTAGCAACAACTTATATGGGAAGTAATAACATAAACCTTTATCAATCTCATTCAACAACTATATGAAGACACCACATGCCAAGTAATTCACAATGTTAAGCTCAGTGATGCCTTCGAAGTGAAGTAAAGACAGGAGTAAGATAAGGCTGTCTACTATCACTGGTGATCTTACTGATTGTGGTCGACTGGATCATGCAACAAACAGTGAAGAGCGAGAAGACGGACATACGCTGGACTGGGGAAAAGATCCCAGAAGATTGGAATTTCGCCGATGACTTGTGTCTAATGTCACACAAACTTGAACATCTACGGGAGAAAACTAACAAGTTGACAGAAGATGCAGGGCAGCGAAGATGGGACTTCAAGTGAATATAGAGAAGACAGAGGTGATGATGATACCCAACCAACGCCACCACCGCCACCACCGCCAACAACAACAAGCTCCAATCACCATCTACGGAGGAAACTTAAAGGAAGTAGCCTCTTTCACCCACCTTCCTAGGCAGCATTGTTTCAACTACAGGCGTCACAGGCACAAGTACAGGCACAGGCACAGACGAGGACGTCAAGGCAGCCAGGATCGGAAAAGTAAAACAGGCGTTCATTAACCTGAAACCAATGTGACAATCTACAGCACTCAGCATAAAGCATGAACAAGATCTGGATTTTCAACACAAATTCAGTCAAGTAAGTCAGTGCTTCTATATGGTGGTTGAGAAACTTGACGCGTTACCAAAGGGATCTCCAACAAACTACAGATACACATGAATAGCTGCCGCCTACGATCACTCGATATTGAAGATCAGATGGGCAGAAAGAATAAGCAAGAAGGAACACACTCTGACAACGAACCAACTAAGAACCTATCACCCAACATATATGCAGAAGGAAGTGGAGATGGATTGCATTGGGCATACACTGAGACCATTCGGGGACATCACGCACTAGGCCAGTTACTCAAGTCGAACTCAGATGGGAAACGATGAGTTGGGCGTCCGAGGCGATGGTGACATGGAGGAGATGATGTGAGGAAGAAATGAGAGCTTGTGGGCTGTCGTGGAGCCAGGCTGGAAAGATTGCAGAGAAGAGAATGGGATGGAGACATGCTACTGAAGCGGTATGTTCCACTAGGAACCCGAGGGCCAAACAATAATAATAATATATGGGAAGTATTAACGAAGAATCGCATCTTAAACAAGACAATCATTCACATATACGAAGCGGATACAGTGTTTAAATGAAGACTATGCAGTGAGGGTCAAACTAACCTTGAACACATAGAATTATTGCATTTGGATTAGTCATATATTGCCGTGCAACATCCTGTATAGTTTCACGAGTACCTGACTGCATACCAGCAGTTACAGTGGATATAATACCAGGTAAATCAACAAGAACCATTCTCTGAAGTCCAGGACCTTTCACATTTAAAGAAATAACTTCAGTGCTGATGGTTTTTCCACCGCTAACAAGAGCTTTCATACGCATCTAAAGAATGTGAGAAGTGAATATTTATGTGATACAGGTTAAGTATTTACAATACTTGACAAAATTTAGTATCACAATAAGAGTATACTACTAATCAAAAAGATTACTGACACCTCACTTGAAAGATAATTTCAAATCGACCACAAAAAATGTGAATATCCTTAAGAAAAATGAGAAATCATCTACACGAACCTACATCGACAGAGTGGTGTTAGCAGAAGTTAACGAAAAAATCTGACAAATATGAACCACATTGATAAATAGGCGAGTCTTCGTCAAATGTCGAGTTTACAGATGCCTAAGCACGTATGGTATTTAAAGAATATCAAGCCCAATATATGTTATGATTAGGATCTTGAAGTTCGCACAACTGAGAATAGATAATAACCGCCATCATACAATAGGCACAATTCACTGGTTAATAACCAATACATAGGCAGAAAGTTGTGTAGCTACCAAAGAAAAGGTTAAAATTGCCTTCCTTAAAGGACTTCTAAATGTCCATTCGAATGACTTTCGGAAAATTTACCAGGTGCACCGCTGCATATCGCTCTCTTGACCAAATAAAAGTGCTCAAACCGGATTAAAGCAAGTCAGTTACATATACCAGAACAAAGGGAAAATCTAGATACATCCCCTTGATAGCTATAATGTAGACGTGAAGTCAGGCGATGTTTCGGCTCATTGCTATGAAGGATGTTGGTTCAGCAGATAAAATTAGTGTAGAATACTTACATTGGGTTTTTAACACTATCTTTCTTGAGTTTATATTTTAAGAAAACTAATAACCTGTATTTCTGCTTGACATGTTTTTCCTGTTTACAAACTTAAGTTGTTCTTTGAGATATTCTCATTAATAATTTCCATCATTCGAAAACCCCCTGAGTCTTTATGGAGTTACATCTCATTGGTTTCAGTTGACCTCGAACCAGTGGGTCACGGGTTCGAACACCTCTCCACCCACCGAGATTCGGTATGTTAGTTAGGTTAGTATCACTAGCCCTCACACAAGTAGTTCATTGTCTACTGTACGAATGTCCATATGCTTGAAGAGTGAATTTCGCTTTCGACCTGAGTCTTTTGTACTCCTTACCATTTTTGTTCGTTAGTATCAATATCGAAAGTGGCATTAGTGCATAATGGTTTCAATTTTTAATCCCTACATGGGCATATCAAAGTACAAGGTAAAAAGATGAAAGATACAGAAACGGAAATAATGTAGTTGAAAAGCGTAGAAAGTCATTAGAAGAAGGAGTAAAACAAACGATGAAATGTGATATAAAATTTAGAGTGAAGGTAAAGTGTGGGTGCATTGTAGTCGATCCTAAGCCATATTACTCAGAGTCTCCAAGCATTGATTCTAAGTGTCATGTGGACTTCAACTAGGCAGTCTACATCTCCCTACACAACTCAGACCAGTAATAATTTTTTGCCTACTGATATTACACTTAACCCTAGTCACCTTTAACGTTTTCTAACCCAACCCTACTTTAGATAACATCGAACGTCGGCGTAGACCGCAGCTAGCCACGTGTAGTACATGTCCCAGTCACCTAGGATGATGGTCTGCGACCTCAGCAACTGACTTACCTCTTTACCTATTCGCCTTTTAAATTTACAAAGCTGACAAACCAAGTAGTTCTAGCGGAAATTATACACACAATGACGTGAAATTTTATGATCAATAAGCAACTCAACTTGACACAGCCAAGGTGATTCAACTGAGACGTGAATTATCTGTAATGTGATCGGGTACATTCATCACGGTTACAAAATTTACGTCCACTGGTCACTGAAATTCGGACGCAAGCAGGGTGAAGCGCTACAATTTCGAGGGGAATTTATATGAATATTTTTAAAGGATCTTCCGTGTACATTCTGAAAACAATATGTATCAATAAATAAAATCTAGGCGAAAGAGATGGGCTAGTTCGTTTATCAGCTAATGGTTTTTATGAAGTGGATTCGAAAAACCGTTTATATACCCAGTGAGTCGGCAAAGTGAGAAGAAACTGATGAATGGAAAACAACAGTGAAAAAATAGGCAATAGTGGAAATCCTCTATTAAAAGGGGATGGAGCTTGATCGTAAATGCATGCTTTGATAACAGGTAAACTTAGAACGTACAACAATGCAAAATGTTTGTTAGAAACAACTTCACTACGCAATCTGAGGAATCCCTCCCGAAAACCTAAATACGGGAGTATAAAAGTTTAATTATAGCATTTCTGAACAGCCACGAAATCGGTTCACAGAATAATATACCACTTGGCTCAATATTTTAGCTCCTACTATTTAACAATGAAAAAAAGCATTTATACATCCATCCATCCAGACCAACCTAGGACCAGGCATTACTGCGTAACGGTCCGAGTTGCCATACCTCTTATCAGTACATCAAATAAAAAGGCAGTGAGGCGCAAGATGACGGTAAGAGAATGTAGTCAAGAAATATAAAGTAGGAAAAGAGAGGAACACTAATGAAATTGGAGATAATGTAATAAAGAAATCGTATCACTGTCACAGTGCAATATTCAATGGCACAACTTTATCTTATCATACAACCACCACCTAAGTTTTCACTACTACCATGGAAAGTACAGTCAGCTTCGGAGAAACAAACAAAGTCAGCTGGTTTAGTTGGATGAGTTTTGCTGTGATTTGTTATGGTTTTGAATACTTACAAATGAAGTTGCGAGTGGAATACATTGTATGATGAAGGCGACAGTAACTAATTAGATTAAAGGATGTACTAGGATGTGAATTATGAGGACAGAATTCTTTCGCTTCATAGATCTTTAGATGGTCTGATCAACTATCCTCTGTGTCAAGTTTTCAAGACGGATAAAACCTGAAATATATTTTCTAGCCTTATGAAATTGTATCTAAAGTAATATTTGACTGGGAATCTAAGTTCCATAAGTGGGAACAGTGGGTTTCATCATGAGCATCCCGTTCAAAAGGTTAGTATACATGATACATTTGTCAACACAAAAATAATGCAAGATAAATACTAGGAAAATTGCCTCCCATGAAGAACAAAACTCAATAACTATTTTTTATCTCAATAGAAAAATCGTTTGGGCGCATATATTTAACAAAATGCATACGCCACATATCTATGCATAATATACACATAATTTACTAACTTCTATCTCTTTCCGCAGAGACGCAAGTTCAGATTCTTTCGTGAGATCATATTCACGAGAACTATCCTTGAATGAAGCCACATGATATGGTCCTTCAGAAAGAGTAACTTTAACCGGAGAGCGAGTCATCATCTCCCCGCTGCCTCTAGGAAAAATTCGAGCTTGTGCAATCATTTCCAATACAGATGTTTTTCCAGAGCTTTGGTCACCAACAACGACAACTCTTGGTAACTGATCCTGATAAATACATCGAAAGAAAAAAGTTAAGTACATGGTTTTGAAAATAAGCCTTCCAGTTTCACTTACTTTTTTGAAGAATGAACGATGTAGCCTGTGAAAAGCACTGTAAAATCTTTTAAGTCACGATGTCTACGCAAGGAATCGAATTTATTTCATCATCTTATTTTTTAAAACGTAACTAATTTTAGACACGGCCTATGATAGAATGAAGAACAATAAAGTGAAATAATATAACTCGAGTGAAAAGCAAGTATAACAGTACAAAGGTACATGTAAATAACACTGACAGTAGTAAAAATTCAGCAAACACCAAAGGTCTACAAGACGTTAACGAGACATCTACTGGTAACTGTAAGAGATAAATTAAGTTTAATTATGTTGGTTACTTCAGCTTTAGAATTACGGTCAATATGGAGGGATTCATTACAGAACTAGTTAAGCGAATATGGTAAGTCTCATTTCACATACTTGAAATTGGTTAGGATTTCCAAGCAGAATTTCTTAGAAATGCACTAACAAAATACTGTCTCGCACAATGCTGCAAGCTAATAAAGAGGAGTTACCCAATGGAAGTGTGTAAAATATATTTGTGCCGGATTTGCATGATTCTCCTGTCACAGTCGATTTTTAAACATTGTGATGACTTAAGCTAGTGGAGAATTACGATGTCAACTGAACTCTAGTAAACAGGATCATGTGGGTTCTTCAAGCTGGTTTTATGGCTTATTTCTATGCAAAAGTGATTTGTTTTAATCAAAGACAACTTCAACATTAACCTGCTCACACTAGTGCTAATAGAGGGTAACAGTGACTCAAATACATAAGTTCCTCATCAAACACTACTTACAAGTTTTTAAAAACAAGTCCATTAAAACAGATAGCACTGCAGCTCTTAATGAACCTTTCAAATAATACCACAACTCGTAATAAGGGGAATTTTAATACAGTTTACAAGCCAAATGTTTACGTACGTACTAGTGTCACAGTACAGTCGGTACACTAATGCAACTATAACCCACTTGTTTGATAAGTAACATGAACAACTTGCTTCCGCTGCTTGAACCACTTAACCGCCATCACAACCTACGAATGATCATTGGGCAGAAAGTTACAATATTCTCATATACAAACTTAACATCCAACAGTAGAACGCGAATTGTGCTACATTCGTTCTAGGCCACGATATTTCTATACAACAATATATTATCCCCATCTTTTTATCACGTTTTTATTTCCTGTTACTTCGTCTTGTTACCTAGTATCTTGGGGTATTGATGAAATGTAAGGTAAACAGGACATTTACACAGTGATGTCAGTTCCCATGTTGGCAATGAATGAACGACTGAAGTTACCTATAAAATGTAAGCCTTAACTAGCTTATCCACCAATTACAGAAGTAAGTTATGCTTCTGAAGTCTCGAGAAGGAGCGAATGTTATCTTTAGCTTAGTTCAGACTTGCAACATTCTTTGAGCTTTTAAGACTTTCACACACAAATATCGGCCTGGAAATATAGGCAAAATAATTTCTGCATATCAAAACGGCACTGGCTAACCTAACAAGGCATAAACGCCGGAAACATCTCGGTAATGCATATCTACAACTTTATATAAGAACCAGTCTGAATTTGTCTGAAGAAAAAAAGTTACCACTTAACTAGTAGGCTGAGAAAACACAGCCAGGATTTTTAAACTTATGACAACACGCGACATAGTTTAACTGTCATTCAAGATCATCACCGTCTCTACAGTCGACTTCGTGGAGTGCACAAGCACTTGCTTTCACATGAAATTACGAAATTGATATCCTAGCCAGTCAGTAGTAAATTAGTGGTCATGAAGTACATCGAACTGTTCTGGAAAATGAGTTTATTTTAAAATGCTATACATCACAGATTAACAGAAACTATAGAACCTCTGAAAATCATGGACCACTTTACAGTCTTTAATTTCATGGTGATACGTTGATTAGACCGTCTAAAGTTGCATCTCATACAATATATCGCCAGTCAAAACTGAAGTCCATCACTTAGGTAGGAAAAGCAAGAAGTGATAATTTCACTATGTTACATCTTAAGCAATGGTTGCTTTAAAAATGTAAACATTGTATGAAGTCGGCAAAAGCTGACACACAAGAAGCAGGTATTTCTTTATTTGTATGGTGAATATCAGAGGATGTAGATTACTAGGTTACTTTAGTGCCAAAAATAGGAATTTTTCAAAATCACCCATTTTTTACGCTATAACCCTACATAAGTGTTGTAACTTTGAACGGTCATCAGGAAATAGGTAAGTTTATCAGCTAAACTTGAGTGGGAAGGGATAACTCCGAAATATTTAGTCGAATGGTAAAAACAAACCTGGTAAAGTATTCATTTTCATACTTACCTGAACATTATATGCTGAATCTAAATCTGAGAGCTCATCCAAAACTTCTGAATACATATCAATTAGTGATTTCTAAAAGCTGCTTAAAATCATATCAACATACATTAATACGGCCTTTTTGTACAGACTTCTGTGACTTCAAAAGCAACTCACTACGCAATTCCCTATTCTCTTTTAGAAGCGTTTCAATGCGTTTGTGGAACGCTAACTAAAATTTTGTAAATGAAATATTAAACAAATGAAGTAAGTAAATTAAACTTACCTCGTTCTTGAATATCGCCTCTTGCAACTCTTCGACCGTAACGTGCTTAACGTTTCCTTTTTCAGGCTAGGAGGTGTAAAGTAGTTAAAAGAAAAAACCTTAGTATCACTCTGTTCAGGAACAAGCAACCGAGAAGCCGTCTCTGCACCTGATAGGGTGTGAATAAAATGATTAGATTCAAACCATTCGTTGTCTCGTATTCCATTGAAGTTGTACGTAAGTTCTTAGTGTCTTCCAATGGAGATCCAGGATTCAACTGAGTTGTGAACAATAAGAGAAACTCACAGACCTTCCACGACTTAGTGAGAGAGGCAGCACAGTCTTTTACATACTGTATAGTCTCCTTGAACTGATCAGTCGGTATGTAATTTTTAATGGATATGTCCGGTAGAGAATTTTTAACTTCATCATATTTCTACGATATAATGAGGTAAAAAAATTCATGCGTACTTTTGATATTGTATAGGACCCTCCAACGCCAGCTCCAACAACTAAGTACCGGAAACGCAAAAGCCTTGCCGCTAGCTTTCCAAATTGGCCTGCTATACTTCTTTTTTGCAGAAGTTGAGGACCAACATAGGCAATACGATTCCTGGACAACATTTCCTAGAGGAGCTACTTAGCCCTAGAAACTCATGCTGAAACGCATTACAGGAAAACAGCGCTTGGATGCGTTAAATGCCCAATAACGCGCATTTAAATGAATTCATTTATATTAGGAATGCATATTTTGTTTTAATTTTGGACTCACAAAACTGCAGAAATTTCTCTTCCCATTGAAGCTGCAAAGAAAAATGATGGCAGCTTTATTGATAACCTCAATGCTAGTTTAATTGCATTACAAAAAACTTGGATGCTCAACTTATATGATGGCAATTAAGTTCATCCCGATGGTTTCAAAGTTCTTCATCAGGGAAGGTGTACTGTGCGAAAACACTCAGTGCTGCTCGTCAGATTGTAATTTTCGTCCATCCTAATGATGATGCGCATTGTATCACTGTTAAGTGTCTTCCCAAACATTTATATTATTATTAATTTATACACACCACCGGTGTTTACGCGACTCCTGGTTGCTGCTACGCTGAATCGTCCAGACTCGATGACAAATTCATGGAGCTTGCTGCTCTCATAATTTGTGTTTCATTACATGTACTCTCAAGTGATTTTAACTCTTGTTACTGCAGTCACTTGTGCTGGTTTGATCATCGTAACCCAGTAAATTTTTCAGTTCTTATGTTTCACTAATTTACTTGTTCTACCTATACTTATTTGTTCTTCCGCCTTGTTCTTCACCGCACTTCGGAGAAAAGACTATGGTGTATTACGAAGGATTTTGAAGGCTGTTAGTGGAGTGAGTGGTACACTGCTAACCATGCTAATAAATGAAGTCATGGATAGGCACCTGGACCCTTGTAGATAGCTCAGGCTACAAATATTGTGTTTGAGGACAAGCATCCTCTGCATTTGCACTCCTCTCCATGTCTGTCTTCGGAGAAGACGAGAAGCACATATACTGAACTCTATGCGTGGCTGACCACATACATAAACTCAACAACACCACCCTAATTAGCCTGCGTATTGTATGAAGAATGTCATGTTAGACGCAGTTTTACCGATGAATTTTGCAGCAGTGAACAGTTATCATGAGCCTGAAGTCATCAAGCACTTCGACGATCTGCTGTTCTCTGTCATACACTGTTGAACGTCAGCATTGGTGGTAATATGCGTTTAAAAAATGTTGTGCAACGCATAAGCTCGTCTAACTTCACATGCCAAATATTCCGCACTGTGGACAATATTATGGTTTGGAATAAGATAAGTATCTCATGTCGTTTTTAGTGTCATTAGAAACATTGGCATCAATGGAGCAAGTGTGGGGACGTGATAGTTTTTTGGTCGCTTGAGACTAAAATAACAGGTGCTCCTACCCCCTTTACTTACTGTCGATGCTTCTTCCAGGTCTACTTCCAATGCACATTTGTGTGCATATTTGTGGATTATCTGCCAAGTTTTCACGTCATCGTGAATAGTAACATTGGAGACTTTGTCGCACTTTGGACTTCGTTTAAATGGAGCAGGAAAACATCGCGTTATTGCCCTTTGGATAGCCCCAGCACTCAGAGTATTTCATTCACGCGCACACTTTATAATCTGTGAAAAAGAAATCTTTTAATCCTGGCCTGCATCTTCCTATGAAATCTGAAACTGTGGAGCTTCTCTACCGTGTCCGTGTTCGAAAACCCATCAAATGCCTTACTGAATTCAATGAGCATGGCATCTATGAGCAGTCTGTTTTTCCTAGCTGCTGCCCATTCTTTTTCTGCTATGAGGACGTTTGCTGGGCAAGAGTGACCAGAGCATAATCCATGTTGTAGCTATTTGGGGAAATTATATCTTTCAGCGTGACTGACGGTTTTCTCTAGAAATTCAGTAAATATATTAATTAGTTACCTTGAAAACAGTTTGACACTGCGTGCCTATTACATATGTTGACGTTGGCTAATTATCGCATCTGTTTAATCTCCTGTTAAACGAGTCTGATATAGGCACATTGTAAATAGTGGTGCTTGGCATGCGGCGACAATGCCGGCGGGGAAAACATGATAGGCCAAGATACCTGTCATTATGACTGGAGAATTTTACCAATTTAACGTTGCTCAGCAACACAAAACTCTCTTCAGGAGTGCGCACCAGTCCCATCGGCAGGGCGTTTCCAGCAACGCCGCCTGGAGTACCAACACCTCAGTATATTGCGAAGACTGTTCAGAACCAACCGGAGAGATTTTCCTCCTCGGACAGATTAAACCCTACCAAATCCTCCGATTTCCCGGTTGATAGAATGGATGATAATTCATCTTTGCGATTGGTATTCTTCTTAATCTGTAGTAACAACCGTTTCAGACAAACCTAACTGGCAATTACCAGTCGCCTCATATACGTACCAATGTGAGCCTGGTATTACATGATGAGCGCGCGTTTCCAACCCTACAACATGCAGCCTGAAGGCTGCACCACTCTTTTCTAAAAATTGGTCCCATAGTTCTTTTCTGCTCCTGAGAAAACTATGTGTGGCCTAATCAAACCTTGGGGGTGGTGAGAAGCCCATCGTGAAGACGACCTCCGCATTACCGGTCAAGTTGCGCCTTCAAGTGTCGCTCTAACTTCTTTCCAGATCTTTACGTTTTTTTCCGACCTACAGTCCAGTTCTGCGTACTGGCGCACTCCTTGATGATCAGTGTATTCAAGTTTTGCAAATTTCACCCTGAAATAGCGGAATGGCAGCTTATGCCACCAGCACAAAACTCATAACGTTTTACTACATGACCACCGTTGACTGATGGAGGCAAGTGCTGTAGGTCAGTTTCTATGTGTTTGGTAGCTAAGGGCCGAGTCCAATGGCGGTGGCTTATGCCCGGATCAAATCGCATCACAGTGACAACATTTTGAATTACAGTGTCCTCCAGTGACTGCGGAATAGTTGGTCACCATTTACTTGAATATGGAGATGTGAGTCCCATTCGATTAGTGTGGGGTGCGTTTAGGTCAATAATTATGTGATATCTTTTGCCATTACATCACTCGCTTATGGGGTTTGATACGAAGTCATTCGGTTACCAACTTGGATGCCGCCAAGCCCATTAGCACCGATTTCTAACCTACTGCAAGCTACTGACCCTGGATATGAACTCATCGGAGCCACACACCTTTTGTGCACAACTCGGAACGATATCCACCCCATCTTCTTTCGGAGGACCGCTCCTTAGATCCTCCTTGAGTTAAGTTTTCTGGATCTTGTTTACCTAGTCTGACCACCTAGGAGATTTGTACCTTGAGCAACGTTAACGGGATAGTACGTTGAAAGGTCCACTAATTGACATGGCAGCGACAGGAGTCTATAACTTCCGATCAGTCAGGACATTAGGCATCATACTGACAGCCTTTGAAATAACGAGTGGTTGTGCTATCTCATCTCCGGAACCGAAGGCGCCGTAGAGTTTCCGCTAAACTTTCCTGAGACAGTCAAATCAACCTAGCACGCTTAGCCGGCATCATCATTCACTAAGTTTCGGGTGGGAAGCCGCTCACACTGTGGCAACTCCATCTGTGATATCGGGGTTTATTTCGCAACATGTTTCCGTCCTGTGAACAGACCTGTCCGGCCCTTCCCACTCATGCGCATCCTGCTTAAATCTAATTTTCTTGTGAGCCTAACCTCAGTGACATTTGTTGCGCCATCTTTCGAGACTTTATTAAGTGGAGCCGTAGAACTACCCTCATGGGCAGGCTTGACCGCTTCTTTCATGCTTTTGGAAGTTGGTAGTAGGGAGACGCTGCACAGCAGCCTAGATATGGGCTTGCTACAGAGTTTCATTCAAGTGACGTGGGGCTAGCGCATTTTGCTTTGGCGGCAACGGTTGTGGACATCAGGTTCTATTCACTCACGCATGAGATATAGGCATTTTGGTCAATCAACAGCATTTTTGTGAGTGAACACTTTGACTAAGTAAGATGCCGATGGTCTCTGGGCTGGTTATTCAGAAAACGTCTGAGAGGTGGTGAAATAAGATTTTGCTTTGCAATGCAAGAAGAAACTTGGCAACATAAACAACACTTCACCGTACCAAAAAACATATTTGTTGCAAAAACTGACCCAAAAAAAGAGATACTAACTTTAGGTGATTGCTCCTAGTGAAAGTACACCACAAGGCGCTCAGTGTGGTTTACGCAACTATGGCGAAACTCATAAGGAACACAGAAAGATCACTCCCTTCTTAGAAGCTATCGCAACTACCTCTTGGGGTTTCGTTCCTATAGTGAGCAGGGAGATCTCTGCTTTATTTTTAGTTCAACGTGGCCTGCGTGTTCCCCGCCCAATTCACGAGGTTCCAAACGACAGTCGGCGGCAAGCCGTGACGGATACTCACTCGCTTGTGTTCTGCGTTCGTTTTTTGTGAGGTATCTTCACTCCACAGGATGCGTTGCGCTCTCAAAGCAACCTCCAAAGGTTTGCAGTTAACTTTGTAATAGCAAGGAGGGATGTTGAGTGTTTTTTCACCTACACTATCACCTGAGTTATCGCAGATTCCATTGCTATGTAACAGCTGCGACCAAGTCAAAACACAGTCGTTATATATTCCGGATAGAAATAACACACATGCTTGGCCAACAGCTAACTTTACACTCAAGAGCCACCGATTACTGCCTGGGATGAATAGGAAAAACTGAGACTATACGCCACAATCGGAAACTTACACAGTAGGTCACAAAGCTCATCATCTGGGCTGTCTGTCCTTGCGGCAAACTCCCGCATCTCCTACGGGCACCACTCTGTTGGAAAAAGTTTGCGAAGGCCACTGCCCTGTTACCAACAGAACTTTGCTGAGAAAATGTTCTGAAAGCGTTCTTATCCCTGCTTCTTTAAATCTTAGTAGTGTGATATTGCTATGTGTACACTTTCGGGCGCTCTGGGTGGAGTAAAAAGCTTTACCGCATTCTTTTCTGGGTAACCACTGCTGACTGGAAGTCATCAGATATCCCAGAACTGATGCAACTCTACTTGTTGCAGTTGGCATCTCACTTTTTAGGCCGGCCATGCAAAAGATGTATCATGTTTCTTTATTCACAGGGGTCATACCGTGGTGCCAAGTAGCCTACCGAACGCTCAAATATCTTACATATCATAAACATCTAACCTCTGCTCAACCATGCATCCTAATAATCCAAGTCAATACGTTGGGAATGGATGTGTACCATCTGCCAGAAACTTCCCCAATTATGAACCTCACCAAAATATTTCCGGATCCCACACGATATTCACGACCAGTGGTGTTAAGGATCGTTCGACCCTTGATAACATAGGGCTGGAACCAATTTCCTTGACTCACACCTGTCATGAACCATGCCCTACGCCGACAGAAAAAAGAAGGGAATGCTAACAACCTAGTAGTGCCGCGAAAAACTAGGTAACCCCAAATTTGTGGGAGACGGAAACTCATTGGTCACACTGGCGCATCCCACTATTGAGTACTGTCACGCCCGAAACGTAGGTAGTGCATCGTCTAGAGAACAAAATATAGTAAATCCTTTTGCCGACTGGGACTCAAGAGACATAGTAGGTTGCTTTACAAGCCACAATAGCCTTTCAACACCTCTACTTATAAAAATCCGCTCGTTTTTTAAGAAAATGCCCGACCACGGTATGATAGTTTAACTGACCAAACCCACTGCGTTACCAGTTACTGAATCATGGTGTACAGCCTCAATCCCAGATATGGGCCTGTGCATAGATGGTCATCATTTTTATCGCACTAATCGTGTCCACAAGCATGGTGGAGGCTGTTTGATCTATGGGTGCAGCCTTGCTACCTCAAATAAAATTTAAGATGGTATCTTCAATGATCTGCCGGGCTCACTTTGGATCGTTATAAACGGTACCAGCTACGAAATCCTCATAGGTTGTGTATATAGAGCATCATGTTCAACAAAAGAAAATGACGAACTGATGGCTAGATCATTCATCCGTGCTGGATCCGACACTGTTGACTTCAAATCGATTTCAGGCAACTTTGACTTTCCTGAAGTTAACTGGGGTGCCTGTTGTGACCCGCAACGATTTGATGAAATACTTACTGTCATAGATATCTATGGTTGGAGGCAATACATCCAGCAACCCACGTATGGAGATAGTATACTAGACCTATTCTTTCGCCGTGAGACTGCCCCGTCACCAACCACGTTAGTAGCGAATTCTCTGTTAGTGGCCGTAGAATGGTGTTATATTTCTTACCCGCTCTTCCTCCCAGTGAGAAAAACAAGCAATCTTCGAACTATATTCGGCATCGAGGGTACAAGAATATAGAACTGGAAGTGCTCATCAAGCTCCTCCGGTGCTCTTCTTGGGATGATTACTTCACCTCAGGCTCATCAACCGGCGCACTCAATTTTCCACAGGAATATAGAGTTATGTCTAGATAGTGTTGCACCAGCAAAAAAGGTTAAGGTATATAAGAGGCCAGACCAGTGTATCCGTAAAATATTCCGCGATAAACCTGGGAAATTATCATAACATTACCACTCGTCGAAAGACTTCATGTCACTGCACTCAAGTTATGAGATTTGCGAATCTGTTAACACACCGCGTGCGTGACACAGTAAACAAAGAGATCGTTGCCCTCAAAAGTGGTTCTGTTGTGAGTAAACGTTTGCGGCCATCAAGGGATCCGGCCTACTTGCTACGCAGTGAAATGGTACGCAACGATCCTCTCTATACTAGTGGGCTGTTCAATGAATCACTCTCGAATTTCAACCATAGTACTTTTAATCACACCAGTTTAACTCCAGTTACTACTAGCTCACGTACTAGAGTAGAGTCCACTGTAGAAGGTACCACAAAGGCTGTCAGTGGCTCAAGGCTATGGATCTGTACGAAGACAGATGGCTTAAACTCAGTGGTCATCATAAACAGGGGCAATGATATGCTGCTGTCCTTGCTTCATTTATTCTTGCCATCAACGGAAAGTGAGTGGTATCCCAGCGAGTGAAAAACTAGCTTCACAGTTCTTCGCTACAAGTGCGGTGACGAAGTGAATGCTAGCACGGACAGGTCTATCAGCATAAGGCCAGTGATTTCCCGAATTATGGAAAAAGTGATTAAGAGCTGCATCTCTGACTGCCTACTTAGAGAAAACCTCACTGCAAAGTCTCAGCACGGTTTCATTGAAAGCAGGTCTTCGTTACTTGCCATTTCGACTTCTTCAACCTCATTTCTAGTAACTGCGAGGCACGTAAAATCGTCATTGTTCCATACTTCGATATATCAGAGGCATCCCACAAAGTGTCACAAAGTATGCTCTTCGACAAGCTACAGTCGGATGGCATTCGTGACCCTTTACCTCGCTGTCTAAAACCAGCCACTTATGAGTTTCAGTTGGAATACAACAGTCGGTATGATCTGCGCAAACACTCTCACAGCTTTGCAATGAAACTGTTTAAACCCCTTTTGCGCGCAAACTTTTTCACCACCAAATTCTCTCAGTTGTGGAACAGACTTCCCTCTAAAGTGAAGGGCTCCGAATCGACCTCTGAATTTAGTCGGTTACTACTTAACTTATTATCATCTGGCAGCTTTTCTGGATTGCCTAATATACCAACAGCATCCTTTATGACGTCGTATACTGGGCCCTCTTAATGCACAATGAGGCATTTTCCACACCTACACCTACCTTTTATGCGAGGCGTTGGAGAGAATTCCACAAGTTATGACCTCAAACTAGCGCCACATTCTGCCCTGCCCGATACAGTAATCAAAAAAGAAACTCTACGCTACACAACCGCATGGAAATTATGTTCTTAAGTACTCGACAGAACAGCACACGAAATGAATGGGACTACAAAAAACGTCTTAAATGTCGGCTTGGTCATCAACGAGAATTAATTATTTCATGAACAGACCTTGACTGCAGCTACCCTTGATGACGGGTAACCAGGTTAACTGCGTTTACAGTCGCTAACTACAACAAGCAGAAGTAAAAAACGCTCACTGAACTGAAACCTCATAATTACCTAAGTCTAGGATTTACTCATCATAAAAGTGACGGGGAAAGTCCGGCACTTACCAACAGCAAGGCTGTCACGATCGGTGTAAACGTCAGATAAGATATCCTGGAAGTCCACTTTGCGCATTTAAACGAGTTCACTGCTTCCGTATGCCGGAGTTGGAGAAGTGAATATATTTTTTGGCTCTCAGTCGTAATATTCATCAAGATTATGAATCTCTGATGTGGAGTGGTATTAACATGCACAGTTCTAGGATCCCCAATGAAGTACAATAAGTGGACAATTTTTGCATACATTCCCTCATAAATTTTTCATCATATCTCAAGTAAAAAGTAAAAACTGTTAAAATGGAAGTATTAGCCTCAAGTTTCATTTTCCTTCAGGTAGTATATGCAGTGTCGAGGTAAAAACCTGGCTTTTTGTTAATGCAGCGACAACACTTCCGCCTGTCTAACTTGTAAATTTTCAGCATACTTATTCAGCTGGGATGTTTGATTGTATGAACATGCAGCACTAATATCTTCTAGTGACAATAGGTGGGGATTGAGTTTGCCTTCCATGACGACACATGCAATTTACATAAAAACTTATTCATACCCGTAAACATGGTGTATGCCTGTGTATTCAGGGATAAATATTATTACTATTATTTCTTAGTGGTCATAGACAAGTCTTTAAAGTAAATTCCGCGCAGTCTAAACCTGGGCTCATGACTAATGGAGTAATACAGGGTAGTGTCCTTGGGCCCCTGTTGTTCATTACTTATATTAATAGTGTGTGCAAGCGCTTCATTGCGATGGAAACATTCTTGTACGCTGATGACCTTATGGTTGCATTTTCATGTCACACTCATGAACTAGGCAGTAGGCTATCTGCTGGTCAACAGGAATTGGGCGGAGTTGCGAAATGGTGTGACTGGTCCCATCTGAAAATCAACATTGATGAATGCGTTTGGTTTAGTATGGGCAGCGACAACCTAAAACGTCTGGACAATAGCTACCTAGACGTTCTTAACTGCTAGATCTTGGTCTTAGATATTCCAGTGACTTGAAATTCTTTGGAAAAATAGCTTGTATCACATCTAAGCCACATGGACACCTTGGATGCATCGTCCGTAACTTTTATAATACTGAATCAGGGATCCTGCTGTACAGAGTGAGCATCCGTTCAATTTTAGAATACTGCCCGTTTATTCTAAGTGGACGTCGCATAAGCAACTTCGAAACATTAAAGGGGTACAATGCCACTTTACATTAAGAAAACTGGGGGCTGACTGCAGCCTAGACTACATCTGCAGATGTAACATGCTAGGACTAGAACCTATCTGGAAGAGGCGACTTATAATGAGTCTTGTGTTTTACCATAAGTTAATTCGTAAGCAAATGCACTCATATGGCCGAGTTAAAATGGTTGTAACATCTACTCACCATTTACGTAATCACAACATATTAGCCGAAAATGATCGTTGCAGTACCAAATTATTAGGAAATGTTTTCCCCACCAAGTTCTCTCGCATCTGTAATAAACTTCTGGATGAAATGCATACTGCAGGTTCGTTGTCATTAATAAGCTCCTAACAGATGACGAGTCTGTTACTCGCCTAGGCACTTAGCACCAGTGAAAGCATATCAGTACCCATAAACGTACAAAGTAAGGCTGTCGTAAATCTCAAGTGCCTTTCACCTAAATGGACTCACACAAGGTGTTTGATTATGAATGCTCAGTCAGTGTTCCATTTCAGTTTATCAATAAAAACTGCCTATCTAATAACCTGCATGAATTTCATGTGAGGAAGACGGAAAGGTTATCCTCATTTTCATAAATTAATGCTTACAAATAGTTCGAGTGACTTTAAAAAAACAAGAACTTCTCCCCTCCCGGTTTGCTTTACGCGGCACACCATTGTCAAGTTTCTTTTCTCTCCTCTTTTCAGTGTCATCCTGACGAGAAAATCCTAGGCATTATTTAGTCAAAACGTATCAACTTACTCCAAACCACACTTCATAAGTAATACTGGAGACTGAACTTAGAATTATTCAGTTGGCTTGCTCCCGATTTCCTGTTTCTTGAACAGCTTCACAATCAGCTCACCTCCCTGCCAGTACCCTAACTACTACCGCGTACGGAACCCTGAGCACGATGACTGGCCTCTGATTCCCGGTCCGTCATAAATACAGCGGAAATCCGGATAAACCACAAAATCCAAGAGGTCACTTTACCTAACGGCAAAACATCCACAACAGTGCTATGCGACAGATTTCTACGTGTAAAATCCACCATCGTCCAACGACGATTCTTCCAGTCTTTAATAGCTCGCTCCACAACAAATATTTTCAGTATTGTCAATCCCAATCGCTCGGCAAGGTAACGCTTGAAGAGTGAGAAATGCCCGAACTTAGATATTCACCTGAATTAAATGATTGTATGGATACTAACTTCTTCCTGAAATCATGGAAGCACGTTTTTCTTGGCCAATAAAGCTAAGGACGTAAGAATTGCTGTTGGAGTGGATGTTTATCTGACGAAACTCCGGGTTTTGCAGACGGGTCAATCATATCGACTATTCATAACACAAACACTGAATACTGCGCCGATTTGATGCCATTTTAGTGTGAGGAAAAGAATGGCCGGTAGGAATGACCTGAACTAAGAACAATGTATACGCATCAAGAAGTAATATTTTCCTGCTCCTTTCTTAACTTTTAGACACTTGAAATCATGACAAAATTTAATATCCTTCATTCGGCACTATCCAACACTGCTCCAAACTTTTAGGTTCTACTGCAGTTATGAATTTGATGATGCTTGTAAACCGGCTTCTCCCATATCAAATTCGTGGCCTGAGAGTGGAATACTTATCATTATAGCTTGAGGGACCTGACTCACCACTAACTCGAAGGATCATGACTAGCTCTCACCAAGCCACACTGCACCACCTGCCTGGTTTTTCATTTTGTGTCACGCACGTAGAGTTCTCAGGAGTCGGCTTCCGAGTCAAGTTGAGTGGGAAGTTAGTTGGTGATGGAGATAGGCCTTAAGTGAACTGATTTCTCGAGCCTACCAAATATGTTCGTCATTGGGATGTTGAGGCGTGATTTGTCTATTAGACACTTATACTCTGCGATGCTATAAAAATACAGTTCTTCAGAAATATATCACACTCCCGGTCATCAGACTGACTTTAAAGTCCTGAAATCACCGTGAATCTAGTTCCGTGGATCAGAGAGTTTTTGTTGGTCGGAGAAAAAGAGTAGTGATCAATTCCCGACTCATCTTGGAATCCAGTTTAGGCTGTAGTCCTGCTAGGTATGCTTCTGAATTCCTTTGCTTTTTCTCCCGTAAATAAATGGGCTGCCACTACATTCTCCACGAATCTCCGCTGTGTCAATGCCATAGACTGATCCCAAATAAGGAGTGCTCTAGTATACTCACACTTTCGGCTCTAGTTTATTACACTAGTGAAAGAAGTGACTGATGTCTGTCAGTGGGAGTAAGTGTGAAAGCATAGACATGGCTTTCTTGTGCGCAACTACGATACTGGCCAGATTCACCTCTTCTCAACACTGATCCACAATGACCAAGTATTTAATGTAAGTTATGTTTTGAAAGCTACAACATACTGCCGAGTGATCGCAGCTCACAGCGTTGGGATACTTTGGGTATTATGCATGTCGGGAGACCTCAGAGCACATAGTAGGAATGTACGAAATTGAAAGGCGATCTCGGTCTCCTTAGGGTACTATCTGTCGCGTCGAGTACTCTACACTTGGAATCGAATTTCAGTAGAAGTAGTGTTCATACCACCAACTGACCCATTTGGAGAAGGATTAGACTGGCGAAGAGGTTTACTAACCAAAGATTATTATTAGCTCACCTCTCCTTTGCCTCAACCATGAATCTGGATCTGATACATTGTTTGAACGTTCTTATTTTCAGTTTCATCCTGATGAAATTTCAGCGGCTGGATGAACAAAATGTCATTTCATCTCTAATTTCCGTAACTTTGTGGGCGTAAAGCTTAATGCCAATATTTGTCGATGCAGCCTAACCACCTTTCAAATTGTTCACTGGAAAATAAGTTGGAAAACCTTAATGTATGTGGTGACTCTCTGGGATTTAGTAACAACTTATCTTCACAACACAAGTCGAGAGATAAAACTGGATACCCACCAGATACACCTCAGAGATATGTAAACGACATGCAGACAGCAAGACACAACTTTCGAGAGATGGCTTATGACTCTGAAAGAGGTTCCTTAAGTCCAAAAACCGCTGAAAACAACTGCTACAGTAAGTGTTTATCTCTAATAGTCCGTATGCTTATGTAACTAAACTCAACATTTTCAATGGTTTTATATCTTCTTTTTATTTTTATGGGATGTCCGAACTACAGTTTCTGGATGCAATTCATGAATGGGGGCTAACTTGATGTTTTAGAATGTGCTCACCCTAGATTAATCTGG
Organism: Heterobilharzia americana; assembly: GCA_944470555.2. Lineage (NCBI taxonomy): Eukaryota > Metazoa > Platyhelminthes > Trematoda > Strigeidida > Schistosomatidae > Heterobilharzia > Heterobilharzia americana. The sequence goes on along the minus strand of OX104127.1, from coordinate 159,389,567 downwards.
AGTGTAAATTTACGCCGTACCCTCACTGATAAGTTCACCTGTTGGTTTTAATTGCCGAAGGGGTACTTCTACACAGACCACTGATATGATTAGGCCATTAAGTGTCCATTGTTGCAAAGTGTTGTTGGGAATTGATACATGAGCATGGATTCAAATATGAATCATATTGATTTCAACATTCACTATCAGTGATGGAACAAAAGAAACTGATGGTTTTGAATTCTCAGATCTAGTTCTCCGGACTTATTTTGTGTATTCAGTTCCACTCATACGTCTTTTAAGTTTGTGATTGATGAAGTTTGGAGCAATACAAGTTCTGTGGTTTGTACTTTAGATATTTTAGATTACTATTTTTGCAAAGTATTTTCGAGCTATTTTACTATCTTGACAATCATTACTTGCATGTTTGTCACTACATATACTAGAGATCCAGTCAATCCGATTGTTCACGTATACAGTTCCTGGATTTCTACTTTGCGAATATTTTAATTTGTATGAACGCAAAGTTGTAGTAGAAACACTTCTCATCTTTATTCACTTATTTTGTTCCTGAATAAAGATACATTGTTTATTAACAGCTCACCAATCACTTTGTTTAAGAAGCATCTTGAAACTCAAAATTCATTTTCAATAAACTCCGTTTTTAGTCGTTTCCCAGGAAACTCAATTTGTTTTGGTTATGTTGCTTGCTTCACTGCTAATTTATAAAGATATTAAGCTAGGTGTCCTGTGTTAATCCTTGCAGAGGATATCTCTGTGAGGATCTAGTATCTCCTTGAACGCATTGACAGAAAGTGCTGATACTACTTGCTGAGGTAAGCGGTACCAGTTGTTGGTTACACGATGGGAGAAACGTATATTCACGCCAAGTTGATTTAATCGCGGTGTTTGAATCTTCTTGTGATGCCCTCGGAAATAATTCATTCTATAAGGAGAGAAAAGATAGGACACTTTAGTACCAAAGTCATCGTTAAAGATACGGAGTTGCGGTATAAAATCACCCAGTTTCCTACGATAGGACAGCGGGAACAAGTTTGCCCGATTTAGTCGTTCCTCGTAGAACAGATTTGAAAGGCCTGCCACATGCTTAGTACCTATCCTTTGAACCCCCGTCGAGCACATCAGCATCCTTTTTTAGGTGTGAGCTGGCCGCCTAAATGCAGTATTCCGAGTGAGGTATAACGTATGTAGAATAGAGTATTCTGAACATATCATGATCAAAACTTTTGAAAGCTCTGTGGATGGACCATAATACCCGGAAGTCCTTTGCTGCAGCTGCATAACAGTGCGCTGCTTTAAGTGCACATCTACCAGCATCACTACGCATGACTCAAAACTTTCACACCATCGGCGAATAGGAGCACTGAAGGGTTGAACATTTGCGTTAATTCGTTAACATATAACAAGAAAAGTTCCTTGAGAAATCACTCATTACATGTTTCCACCTGAAATGTGTCGCATTAACCCTCTCTCTTTATCTTTTATCCTACACAAAGTCCCTAATACAGGCTTGCAGTGCAGCATCAAGCACAAAAGAGGAGAGATTTCTTAATAATTTCACGTGTGGCACTTTGTCAAATGCCTCAATAAAGTCTATAAACACGGCATCTGTTGGCGGCTTGCAGCTCATTCCTCTCTCGTGATGAGGAGGTTCGCTAAACAGAAGTGTTCAGTACTGTGAACAGTGTTGCTTAGCCACCAGAAAATTATTTGATCCAACATGGCTTAGTACCTTCTCACGAGCTTTTCTTTCTAAAACCTTATTAACTATGCTGGTTAGACTAACAGGGCGATAGCCGACCACCAGCTGGCGAATACTAGTCTTTAAAACTGGACTGGTTGTGGCATCTTTCCAGTCTCTAGGGAGGCAAGTCTAAAATAGGGCATATTAAAAAATCAGTGACTGCCTCAGCAACTATGTCCGCTATCAGAGATGACAGTCTGGTGTGCAATTCATCGAGACCCGGGGATTTTTTAGGTTCAAGATTCATGAGCAACTGTAAGGCTGCCTCCTTTGTTATGAACACTATCCATTGGTGGGCCAGTGCTGGCACCAAGATTGAGCACTTCAACACCATGACCTACGGACGTTCAGCTTTGAGCAGATTAGATTCCGCCAGAATATCGGACTTTCCATTCGTCATCAGAGAGGGAATCCGAAATTTTCTTTTAGCCCTAATGAATGCAAATAGTCATTTAGGACAGTTTTGGCAAGCATTTATAAGCTGTTTCTCGTAGGATATTCAACACTGTGTGATCAAAGTTTTCCAAAGATTACAGACTTTGCAGAGGACGATTTGAAGGCCTTCCTGGAGTCGACCACAGAATAAATGGCAACGTTACTTCTTCAAGTAGAGTTCTAAACCTATCCTTTTCGATAGTCCAATCCTTATTGACTGCACAATCCCTCATACTTAAAATGTTAGCTCGCCACGTATTAAGTCTAGGAAAAGCAGTGTCGAAAGGAAACTCATGTGTTCGAGAACCGAAACTTAGTACTGCATGATTACTGCTAGCTAACGAGGAGAAGTATCGTAGATCTATGATATATTCACATTGGTGGGCTAAAACTGAATCTAACAACGATAGCTTTTATTCAGAATAGCATCGTGTTGAATGAGTTAGGTTTGAACTAAAGCAGATTCTAGCACCGTTAACAGCCAATCATTTTCGAAGGAGCTGTCCGATGCTAAGACTGTTAGCTCCGTCGAGTTTATTTGTGAAGCATTCAGATCCCCAACTACTGGGCATCTGTTGCTTTTGCTCCATTCATGCGTGTTGGTTATCATGAAGTCATTTGCAAAGGAAAGTGGACTACAGTAAATTACCCTAACAGTACATAAACCTTGCTTAGACGGATGCATTTTGGAACATACTTTTTTATGTGAATTACCTTAACACTTCTGATAAGTTTTTCCTTCTGCTCATTAAATTCATCGTAAAAGATTTTCTGTCTTCCAAAAATACGAATGTAGGGGACCGCATGTGTTATTATAGCGTAATGCTTGACCAGCTCTACTAAACTTGATGTGCTGTAGTACCTGCTGAGTCAGTACTTCACCTAACTTGTAAGTAATGATAACGAAACAAACCAAAGGACTGTTATTTTGGAGTAAGCTTGAAAGAACAACGTGTTTAAATAGAATAAATGTGAGAGTGACTGCTACCGAAAAAGTTTATCCAACTTATCTGGATAATATGTGTGAGCTAGGGACTTTGAGGGCGTGCGTGCTAACCAGTACAAAGGGAGCGCAAAATGGTGTCGAAGCCTGCTCGCATTTTAGTGCCAGGAAAGTGCACTACAGGGGCAATTGAAATGTCAGTCGCTTTACCAAAAATGTGAACAAACAGTAATGCTGTTACGTTCAAAATCATCCTGTCAGTGCAGTGATCTGCTGACGGGTTTTATGAGTATCTGACATCAAACATCACTTTTACTCAAGAGCTTACACAGTCACAAATAGGGGCTTATGATCACAAAAACTTATTGAATGTTAGTGAAAGTCAGTAATCTTCAATGAAAAGGATTGTAGGCTACTGGCCTATATTAATCATTGCAGTATTTACCTCTATGAAGATTCAGTTTTCTCTTGAATGTGTCCACCTAAGAAGTTGCTGTCAATTGGTCTTGTAGCGATTTTCAGTCGTTGGTCACTCTGTGGGAGAAATGGTACTTCACTTCAAGAAGATTAAATCACAGATTTGGGATCTTTTCCGATGGTATTTAGGGTAAGAAGTCGTAGAACGAGTACGTACATCAAGTGAACAAATACACAGGTCATTAAATAAGATGCAGAAGAACTAAATAAATCACCTATTTTGCTAAGATAACGGAAGAAGGTTTAGTCTTGCCAATCGCTCTTCAAGGCGAAGGTGGCTGAGACCTGTTACTGGTTTGGTAGCAACCCTCTAGACTAGCCGCCTCTAAATGAGGTCTTGAATAAATGGGGGATAAAATACTAAATATATCTTCACCAAAATATTTGAACGTTTTGCGAAGTAACCAAAGCATGCAGAACGCTATAGCTGAAAAGGTATTATAATTCACATTTGTCGTCAAGTTTTAACTGACGATAACCTGTAAGTCTTTTTTCCAAAACTCGGGACGTTGGTTGGCCATTCATTAAGCACTCGCCAGAGGATTCACTCTCAACATATATCAATGGACATTTACTGGGAATTATTTTCAGGCTTCATCATTTAGACCACTCATCCAGTTCACCAAGTTATGCTTAGAATACTCACCTTTCATCATCAGCACAAACGATCCCTCATATTGTGACATCACCAACAAATAGTAATGATGATAACTCGGGCATCTTCATCATTTCATTGACATAAGAAAGGAACAGTAATGGTTCAAGAATAGTGCCCTGATATAATCACTACCACTCTTGTTTTTGCCTTCTCTGATGTGAATATTCCATATCCCAGCCTTATAACCCATTGTCAATACAAAATATGTAAAGTTTCTCCAACTGGTGTGTGCGACACTTTTTTAAAGTGTTTTTCTTCATCTCAATTGGGGTCCAAGAGACGAAAGGGATCAGTAGTTGAGGACTATAGGAAATATGGCTGAAAATTGGTCAAAGGGGTGCAGAAGTAGTCACTCCTTAACACTTAAAGCCTGAATACTTGCACCAACCTTTATCTTCGAATTGTTTTTTCTCTCACACAACCTTGTCTACTTTGATATCCCTCCTTTCCTATCCACCTGTTGTTTGCATACTACTATGAAGTGTGGTAACTTGAGTCGATGCACCTGTGTGTGAGGTTCTACGCTGACTTTTTCAATTAGTTAATCAGTTCTTCATCAGAAGCAGATTTGTCAAACAAGGGTATCCAACTCAGAAGCAATGTTTCTCATATGTCAGTAGTTTGTCTACTTCTGAGTGCTTGAAAATCTTATCACCAAGTATCTTTCGTATTATTTTTATCACGATGTTAGTAAAACTAATAGGTCGTTATTTGGTTGCTAGTTGTCTATGACCTCCCTTAAACAAAGAAGTAAGCAAAGCATACTTATAATCCCAGGGAGTTTTATCTGAGATAAGGATGTAGTGAATAGGACAGTTAGAAGTGTATTAACATCATCTAACAGCAACGAAATCTTAGGATGTAATTCATCAGACCATTGAGTATTGTACATGTTGAACATACCTGTTTGGTATATTACCTTTGCACCAAGCCTTTTTTTATCCTTTCCATTTGGGTAGATGAGACATACATTCGTAAGTCAAAACTTCCTCATCGTCCACACATAAGGCGTATCCGGCTGCACAACAGCACTGACGTTTTTATTTTCATTAACTCAGCATAATATTTTGCAACAATAAGTCAAATTCTACTGTAGAATGAGTGATATAACAGTACTTTCGAGACCAAACATACTTACATTAATTAACAATGACAATGAAGACATTTCGGAGTGACCAAGTACTACCGTCGTGCTTATACAACTTCTCATATGGATTACCTGTGATTTGAATGTAGTTTGATGACATATAAGCTCAAACTATAAGTTGATTACTCTCACTTTCCTTTCAGCCAATCATAGTATGGAAACATAGTGCCAGGTATAAAAAAATACTCAAATAGAATACACAAAACGTGTTGTGGTTAACAATACCATAAAGTAGAATGACCAATCAAACAGTAGCTTATGTCATGCTGCAGTAGACTACTTGATTTCAGCATTTCTTACAAAATGTACCCAAAATAAGTAAACAGCTGTTTAATTTTGTCAGGTTGATGATACCATCGGACTTGCTAGTATGAAGTAGTTTCACATCTTAGCTTTTATAACCAGGTGAACATTTCGATGACTTTTTTGGTGAATCAACTTATCACTTATCCCTCTGAATTAAATGGCCCACTAACAGTTCATATCTGTCGCCTAATGCTCCCTAGTGTTGACGCGTATATTGAGATATCCAATCCATTGCTATATTCAAGAGTTCCCTTACAGCGGTAAGTGCAGGCATATATTCCTGTTGATACTACTGAAATTTCTCTCACTTCGGTGTAAAATCTATGCGATTCTGTTTTTACATGATTCGGTATTTTCTATAACTATGACTTAACACATTGTATAGTCATCCTGGTTATCTACCGAAAATTAAAGTATCCTTCTTTTGAGGACTATGTATACACTGTTATTTACATGTTCCTGTTTTAGAAGTGTTTCTGAAATTCAATAAGTCGGTAATTTAAAAAGTTAAATTGAACTACTCTAAAGGTTTATATTTCCACAACTTATGCATAGCTGAAGTGTTAGCTATACATGAACAAAAACCGAAACTTTGCATAGAAAAACGTTTTATGAAACCGTTTTCTCTACTTTAGCCCTAAATTATTCCCATTTTGGTTATTTTTTTTCAATTTCATTTCATTTCACTTTGGTATACTTCTCTTTTATTATCATCATTATCAGAAATTTTCACTTCCTTGACAATATTTGACCCATATTTCGCTAGTTAATATCAATTCGTTCCTTGTTCACTGACCTATTTTACATGTTTCCGCTAAATTATCACCGTTTTACAATACTTTGACGACACGTGTCTGTTATGTCACTACTTGTTATCAATTCGTTTCTTTATTCAGTGACCTATTTTCTATTTCTTCCACTTGAACAAATACCACAACCTATACCGATTGCATATTTTGCATATTGACTGAGCAAGTCTCTTTTTAGTGGAATTATCTGTTACTTTACTGAGTATAAATATGACTACTGTACAGCTTGATAATGAAGTTGTTGAAAAGAAATGCTTCTTTCTCACTGATACATGTCTTGTTCTTATTCATGAGCCAATGGGTATATTTCGTCAGTTGAATGGTTGCAGGGACCCAGTGACAGTGAAGGAACTCAGTCGGTTTCTTCGTTATTCTGTCAAACTTGCGCAAGCGAACACCAACATCGATATACTGAACAATTGTATTATGAAACATGTATAGTCAACATTTTTCTGGGAAGCTTTTGCATCACAATCTTAATGAATAAAGGTGCTTTGAATCTAGTTGATGGCACGCGTGTACGCTTTCCTGAACAGGAAAAAAAATGTTTCTCAGTGAGATCATTTTATTTTGGAGCTGACAAATGAAGGACGGGATTCATTTGAACTTTATATATCAGAGGTGATAAGGAAGAGATGTGAAAATGTAAAAATCAAATTACTGAAAAGTTTCAAAACTGCTGAGTCACGTGACAATTTCCCAGATGTACCAGAGACATGCGTGTTTGACCACTCCAATATAACCCTATCATCACTCTTATCTTTTTCCTCATATACTTTCTACTTATTTCATCTTGTTATGTTATCTATTGTTAGACGATGGTCCTCCGAGAACGGTCTTATGCTTAATTCTTCAAAATGTTTTAGACGTAAACATAACCTGTGTAAGCTGATTAGTTCTCATGATTCCTATTCTATTGATAGTTGCTTATTAGAGAATGTTACAAGTGTGATTTATCTCAGTGTTTGTTTTTCCTCGGACCTTTCCTGGTCTTCTCATATCTCACTAATTTCTAAAAGAATTTTCTGGCTAACTGTCTATATTAGGAAGCTGAGAGTATCTGGTATTACTCAGTCTGTCCACTTGTGTTTTATAAACTCCTGCATCTTGCATGTCCTGCTCTACTGCTCTCCTTTATTTTTTCCCCAGGTCGCTGAAAAAAGACTATGGTATATTGCATAGAACCTTGAAGATTGTCAGCAGAGCTAGTGATGTACGCATAAACCTTCTAGTTAAAATTAGTTGCGGAGAAACATATTAACTCATATAAACATTTAGGAGGAGTTATTTTATCAGATGACCAACAGCATCCTCTTCAATCAAAGCTCTCTGTGTGTCGATCATCTAGAAAGATGAGGAGCAAGTACATAAGACTCTATGTACGTACTACAAAATATAAAAAACTCTACAATACTGTATTAAGCTCATCCATCGTGTGATGAAGAAAGTATTAGTGATGACCTGACTAATCAACTTTTCTTTTTGAAAGCAAACTAACTGATGGGTACATAGGATGCTACTACTTATGCATAATGAATCTAGTTGCTAATATGATTGTCTACCTAAAGTGACTGTGGATTTTTAAGGAAGTTGTAGATAGAGCTACTATTCTTATCTTTTCTTCATGTAATTTTCTACTTATTTCATTTTATTATGTATACATATACACTGTCTCTATCCAATTGATACTGTATGATGTGTTGAAAATTCCGTAGAGTATTCCCGAAATAACTTTCAGAATAAAGCCATTATTATTATTATTGTTACTATTATTAAGCTTTAAGTGTTTCAAATCCATATGATTACATTGTTACTAACAATATTTGAAAATCAGTTTTCAATGATGAGAATCATAGAAAATGCTTTTATCTAGTGACAGGTTTTTTTTTTCTTTGTGACGATCGTTTTACAACTTCAATTAATTTTTGTAGTGAATCTTTTCAGCTTTAATCTCTTACCTCCTAAGTAGATACTCTCTTTGGAAACAAAAAATATCACCAGACATTTTAAACTAACTAATTATTTCATGTTTTTTCCATACGCATACTCATCATATGTTTTTCTATTTCCCGCTACTTTTGTTAACTTGAATCTTTGAAGTTATACATGTACTTCTCTATTTATCTATCTGTTTGTCTCATAGACCGATTATAGTAGTTTTTGTAGTGGGTAATGATTGAAGGTGAGATGAAAATCTGGACCGTGACCGGATTTGAACCAGCGACCACTGGGTTACCGACCCGGTGCTCTACCAACTGAGCTATGAGGTCCGACTGCTGACCAGAATTTTATTTCACTTCAATCACTAAAGGTTTTACCCGACTACCATGTGAAGTGAAACAAAATTCTGGTCAGGAGTTGTACCTCGTAACTCAGTTGATAAAGCACCGCGTCGAGAACCCGCTAGTCTCTGGTTCAAATCCAGCCGCGGTCCAGATTTTCATCTCATCTTCAATCATCATCCAGTACAAATACTAGTCTGCCAAACTACGGCTATCTTAGATGGTCAAATCATATAATAGTTTTTGTTTACTTTAAGTTGTGATAAGGAAGTTTCAGTTAATAAGATCACCTTCCGTGTGCAAATATCACCATCATACTTTCCTCGAAAACTGCATATGCCTGCCAATTATTTTAAATGGCAAAGAAGGTAAACGGTGAACTTATTTACTAGGTTTAAAATACTGGCAGGGAATTATATATATATATATATATATATATATATATATATATATATATATATATATATATATATATATATTTCTTATTCGGTATCTGGGTCATAATAGCCGCTTCTTGTGCGTCGAGTATAGTTTTACCATTACTGCTTGTATTATACCGTCGCTGATTGGACCCGATTGATCGGTCTCTATTAGTATATGGGCTCCTGTGCGGATGCCTGGATATTACCTATATTCTAATTAAAGTAATAATGGATAGTGGATAGCAGTGGTATCCAGCATGACGCACGTTTCGTCCTATTTGGGACTTGTCAGCTGGATGCACCTGCTTCCCACTGAGTGACGTTGTTTCCACCGGGATTCGAACTCTGGACCGATCGCTTCAAATGCTGGAGTGTTACCCACTGCACCACCGAACCACGATAGCTGCTTCTTGTGCTACGCGTATAGTTTTAGTATAATTGCTTGTAACCTGTGGCGTTTGGAGCGAATAATCACGAGTCTGAATCCCGGTGGGAATAACATCAGTCACTGGAAGGCAGGTACATCCACCTGACTAGTCCCAAATAGGACGAAACGCGCATCTTGGATTCTACTACCTAGCCATTATCCACCATTGCAATATATGAAGTAATTGATCTATTTCAACCTTCAATCGCATATGCCAAGATATTCACCTGATGCATAGTACAAAGGAATAAAACAGTTGCTTAACTGAAAACTATTACTGATATTGGTTTACTGGGATTACAATTATTTGAGTGAAAAGTATTTGTCGAAAGATACTTTAGTTACTGTCTAAAAGAATTTAAATTTAATTTAGGACACTTTTCAGATAACTTAGCTGTGCCAATTCATGTTATCATCGCTTTCATCTGGTTTTGTTATATAACACTATACATTTTTCAGATGAATGGGTATTTTTAATTTTGGAGTGGTATTCATGCACCGACATCGGTTGGGGGAATCATTGAAGATCTGAGAGCACTGGACAGCTATCTCGTCACACTAGTATGGGACTCCCCAACAGTACGCACCCACGAAATGGCTAGGGATCAAACTCAGGACCTTCAGGTTCCACGGCGAATATGTTAACCATTCAGTCACTGGGTCGGTTTCCACCGGTTCACAATTTCCAACATCTGTCGATTCACGACATAACACGACTATCATCCAAGGTCTTCAGTTAGCATCCGCTTCACTCACGACTAGTTGACCCGACAGGTTACGACTTCTCATTAGAGCTTCATGTTATCTATCTGGATGCAAGTGACTAATGAGTACTATACAGTAATGTATTTTTCAGATGAATGGGGATTTTTAATTTAATGCTTTCAGATTACTATAACACTATGTTAAGTGGGATTAAGGTAGACATAGAAAGCAGTGATATTTTGTTATCTTTTTGAGAAGTCATTCTTGCAAATGATATTAGTATTTACATTTCCTGTTTATATGTTTTATGACTTTTCAAAAATGGTCTAGATTCTTGTAACGACCAGCTGTTGATATGTTTTCATCTAACCTGTAGATGGGTAGGTAAGTTGTTGCAGGTGAGCATGTAGAGCAGTATGAGTTTGGTGGTAACCACAAGAATCTGGAAGGGACAAGAGGAAGAAAAAAAGGTGACTTGACTACTCAGCAAGTACACAGGATGTACTTACATTTAATAATAAAAAATAACTGACGAATGGTAGAGCTAGACAACGAAGAGGTGAAGCTGTCTAGAAATCGAAACTGGAAGATGGGTGAGTAAGATTTCGAATGCGTTATATCCTCTTTACCATATCAAGATCTTCTGAAAAAATTGTTTACAGTAAGAGACGAATCTCACTAGTGGGGAACTTGTAAATGATGAAACTTTGTTTAGTTTATCTGTGTGCTCACTTTTAACACTTAGTTTGCGAGTATACTTAATACATATCTTCTGATGGGTCTATAGTTGTGGAACTATACTTTCCTATTGGGTAAAAATTGAAGGTGTAAGAAAAACCTAAATCACTGTGGGATTCCAATTAGGAGTTTTCAGATTACTATCTCAGCACCCTGTTGACTCATCTAGGAGACTTGAATTTTCAGCCATGAGGTATTATGGCGTCTTACTATAAAGGGAGTACCAAGAAAGTATATAACTCTCAGCAAAGCTCAATACTCGAACTCATACAGCCATGCAAGGGCTTATAGAGAGTTGTCATATCAATTGACGACAAATAGTGGTGTTCCCAAGGGATATTCATTGTCACCGTTCCTATTTAACTTCGTTATAGACGTACTAATATACATGACCTTAGGTGCTTGTGATGACAGGGTCATCTAATTAACTTGTGGTATGCAGACGATAACTTACTGCTAGGTGAACATGCTGACGCAATTCAGGACCTTGTGAATGCGCTGAACAGAAATCCCAGTATGTTTGGCATGCGTTTAGCCGGTCCGGTGCTCTACCTTTCATATGTACACATTTATCTACCATATTAAACAATCTTTTTCGATCCCCTTCGTATTTGTTTGTTTATTTGAAGTGTGTGAACCTGAAGAATCCCTTCGTTTATAAGCTTTTATGTTTTCTTATCTGTCTGTTTGAGAAATATATGCTTTAATGTGGTAGCGAGGTTGAACCAATACACATGTGTTCATTTTTTTGCTTCAATTTAGTGTAATAAACTGAGATGTGTAAAGATGCCTGAATCAAATTGAACAATTAAAGGATTAAGTTTTACTTTGGCTTTACTTAATTCCCTAGTTACACATATGTGCTTCTAGCAGAGTTCTTTAGAAATGTTGTGTGTGGATTTTTAACCTTAGAAGAATTTGTCACTGGTCAAACTCATTATGTGAAGTGTCTTGCTTGATTAGTTATAGTCATCAAAGAGTAGTTATCAGATAAAGGGTTTGAATATACTTTAGATATGAAAGTTTCACATTAGTAAAGTATTGTAACGACCAGCTGTTGATACGTTTTCATCTAACCTGTAGGCAGGTACGTTGTTGCTTAGGGTAGCGTTACACTATCTCCCTCTTTTTTTGGAAGAATAGTATTAAGTGTCTGGTTGTACTTGAGTGAGCTGGAGGCTAGGTATGGTGTATGAAGCTGGTGCAAGTTACATTCGAGTCTATGGTTGCTGTTTAGTGCAAGTCAGTCAAACCGGATTCCACCTCCGACGCCAAAATGTAACGATAAGGTGTTGATATGTTTTCGTCTAGCCTGTAGGTAGATACGTTGTTGCCAGGGGGGCGCATTCATACACAATAACTATCTTATACTCCTTTTGGTAATTTTATTATTTTACGAAGTATATTATGATGTTTCTTTTCAAAATATTACCTACCAATTATAGGAGCAAGTCCTAGCCCTATGATTATGAGTGGACCAAGTACAATATTTAGTCCTGTTGGTGGACCATCAAATTCATTTGAAAAGATTCGACAAGATCTTCTTCGTTCAGGTCATTTATTTTGTGATTCCGCTTTTCCAGCTGATGATTCAAGTCTTTATTATAGTCAACGACCACCATGTCCTATTGTATGGATGCGTCCAAGTGAAATAGTTGCTGCAAATAGTGGAGGCGGTTCTATGGGTATAACACCAAGAAAAATTATATCACCAGAATTTATTGGTGAAGGTGGAATTAAACTTAGTGAACTACGACAAGGGGAATTAGGTGAGTTATACATGATAGTTTTCTATGATATTGGACGTTTAAAATGTTACATATCATGTCAAGTTTTGAAGATATGTGATATTGAATAATGTTACATCGACCAGTATGGAGATTTTCTGCACTCAGTATAAAAAACAACATCCGGATTTTCAACACTAGTGTCAAGTCAATGCTTCTATGTCATGGCTGAGAGACTTGGCGCGTTACGAAAGCATTTCTCACAAACTACAGACATTCATCAACAACTGCCTGCGCTGGCTCGTTACTGTAGCTCAGATGGCCAGAAAGAATGAGCAAGAAGGAACTGTGACCTGGCAACGAAGCGACCAAGAACCTATCGCTCAACAAATATGTAGAAGGAAGCGGAGGTGGATTGGGCATACACTGAGAAGACCATTCGAGGACATCACGTACCAGGCCCTCGAGTGGAACCCAGATGAGAAACGGAGAGTTAGGCGTCCGAGGCTAGGGTGACATTTAGGAGATAGTGTGAGGAAGAAATGAGAGCTTGTGTGCTGTCGTGGAGGCAGGTTGAAAAGATTGCAGAGAACACAGTGCACTGGAGACGTGCTACTGAAGCCCTATGTTACACTAGGAACCCAAGGAACAAATAATAATAATAATATATCGACCATAAGCCTATATTTTAGGTTGGAATTCATCATGAACTGACAGGAGTTGGAGGAACACCGGAGACCGGGGAGCAGTAGACAGCTGTTTTGTTCTAGCATAGGAATCCTCAATAGTGCGCACTTTTGACCCTAGGTCTGATCCTAAGAAGGGGGGTTCATGGGTACGCACTGCTGAGGAGTCCCATACTAGGGCAAAATAACTGTCTTATGCCCTTAGATTCCTGATGTTTTTCCAACTCCTGTCAGTCAGATGGATTATTTTTGGACAAACATCTTAGAACATTGATGATGATGATGATGATATATTCGTCATTTACAATGATCTTAATGATATATTTCGTATACTAAAATCTTCTCAATGATATTCAATATGATAAACATGAAAGAAATCAAAGTTATATTCATAGAAAGCAGAAATTGGAGTAGACTACTTAACTTTAAAGTTTAAAAACTTCTATCCTTACAATATATAGAAATGGGATGGTTACGGGATAACTGATCTTGCAGAGAAAACTTAAGGAGGAATTATTCTCACTATTGATAAATATTTTCATAATTATCATCATTATCTACAAGATTTCATTGATGATTAGAGTAAATCTAAGATGAAAAGAATGAAGTGTATCACAGTAGATTTGAATATTACACTAAATAGAATGTATATCCAACTGCTCAACTACTTTATTTATATCATATGAATTGCTTATTATAGTAATAGAAATTAAATAAATTCTCACTATAGTATAATTGTTTTTGTATGATACCGTCTTTGATTGGGCCGAATTGATCGGTTTCTATTAGTATATGAGCTTTTGTGCGGATGCCTTCCCGGTGGGAACAACATCATCCACTGGTAAGCTGGTACATCCAGCTGATGAGTCCCAAATAGGTCGAAATGCGCATCCTAGATTCTACTGCTAGCCACTAACCATCATTAACGAATTCTCACTGTATTTTAATATATTTAACAATTTATATGCATATGCTAAAGGATATAAATTGAAAGAACATAAACAGAAGGATTTATGTATTTTTGAGATGAAAGTTTAAATAGCCAACGACATACTGAATACAGATAGTACCTTACATCTTTCAGTGATCAATAAGCAAAAGAATTCAAGCTTTTTATGTTTCATTGAAACAATAACTCAAACTAAATCCTTGTAGTCGAAAGTATACGATTATCAACTTCACTACGCTTTTGTAATCAGTTTACAATGGAACATATACAAACTCTTGTTACGTTATTGTATCCTGCAATATTTTTGACTTGTTTCAAATCTTAATTACTTTAAGATAATATTCATTATGGACTAATATCAGTTTGGGAACCATTGAAAACACATTCGCCGTGAAATCTGAAGGTTCTGAGTTCGATTCCTAGTCAGGTTGTGGGTGCATACTGTTGATTCCACTGCTAACAGATTTCCACTGGTTCTCCAACTGATGTCACTCCGTGATGAATAATACCTCTAAATTAAAATCTCCATTCATCTGAAAAATACATTACTGTATAGTACTCATTAGTCACTTGCATCCAGATAGATATCATGAAGCTCTAATGAGAAGTCGTAACCTGTCGGGTCAACTAGTCGTGAGTGAAGCGGATGCTAACTGAAGACCTTGGATGATAGTCGTGTTATGTCGTGAATTGACAGATGTTGGAAATTGTGAACCAGTGGAAACCGACTCAGTGACTGAATGGTTAACATGTTCGCCGTGGAACCTGAAGGTCCTGAGTTTGATCCCTAGCCAGGTCGTGGGTGCGTACTGTTGGGGAGTCCCATACTAGTGTGACGAGATAGCTGTCCAGTGCTCTCAGATCTTCAATGATTCCCCCAACTGATGTCAGTTCATGATGAATACTACTTCGACATTAAAAACTCCCATTCATTTTAATTGCTTATCTGAACACCATTCTTTTTAATCTTCAAGCTTTTGAAAATCCAAAACATCCTTGAAGTTATGCTATCTATGATTATCTTCTATTTGTAGTTAATTGTTATTTCTATCCACTTTTGAATTTTTTATGTCAAGACTAGAATATTATAGTCTTATAAATAGTTAATCTTCCTATATAGTAATGATGGATAGTGGCTAGCAGTGGAATCCAGGATGCGCGTTTTGTCCTATTTGGGAGAAGTTAGGTGGATATACCTGCCTCCAAGTGGATGATGTTGTCCCCACCGGGATTCGGACTAGGGAGCGATGGCTTCAAACATGAGACTGTTATCCACTACACCACCGAGCCACGATAGCAACTTCTTGTGCAACGAGTATATGTTTAGTGTTATTCCACTGCTAGCCACTATCCATCATTACTATATAGTTAAGAACGCAGGCAATACCGAGGTATCCGCACAGAAGCCCATATGTCAACAGAGACTGATCATTTGGGTCCAATCAACGACGGTGTAAAACAAGCAATAATACTAGTTAATCTTCCTTTCATATTTCCTAATGATCACGTCTACACAAATCATGAATATTATTCGTTATCTGGGCTATCGGTTGATCCTATCAATAATATCTTATCAACTGGATAAAAGTATGTTCAGTTCTTGTAAAAAATAATAACAATAATAATGTCCCGAGTCCCGGTAGGAACAACATCACTCACTAGGAAGCAGGTACATCCGGCTGACGAGTCCCAAATAGGACGAAATGCGCATCCTGGATTCCACTGCTAGCCACTGCCCATCATTACTAAACATAAATAATAATGTCTTTGTAACATCTTAATATAAGTGTAAAACTTGGGTAGAATATAATTCCATATTAGATTCATTTATTTGATAGGCAGGGTACATTGCTACAGTATTATGTATCTCATGGCATTTCGAGCATAATCATATTAATGTAATCACATCATTTTCTATATCTGATTTTCATAATCCTGTCACGTACCTGAAATTCTTTGTTTTTATCGGTAGTGAAATTTTTCATATCTTTAGTATAGATGTTGCGTCATTCCTACTACATGTGTTAAGGCTTGGTTGATTGAATGAGAACAAAGCTTCAGTTATTCATCTGTCTCTCCTTGCGCATTTGAGTACACTGGTTTTATCCACCATCATATTGTGTGATTGTGTATTAATGCATGCATTACAATAACCGAGTTACTTTCTAGATTATTGATCTTATTTAGGTCTGTCATTCTATGCTTAGCTAAATTCCTATATTCCCCACTAATCTAAATGATCCCGACCAGCTTATTTGACCTCACAGTCTCGAACTTACCCATACTAGGATGAAACAGTTATGCAGTGCTCTGATTTTCCCAGTGTTCCTCCAACTCATGTAAGTCCATGATGAATACCAACTGGAAAAATCTCTCTAACTCCTCACAAGCCCCCAAATTCAATTGAACTAGTGCTCATCGGTGACTTGTTTCGAGAGGTGATTCCCGAAGTTCCAATGAGAAATCGTGACCAGTGATGAAAACCTGGTGGTCATGAAGACAAATAGTCAATGATAACATCTGGTGATGGTCACAGTATGTCATGAATTGATAGAAGTTGGAAATATAGACCATTGTCAAATTATTGACTATCCACAGCTGCGAAGTTGATCTCTGCGTTCAAAAACATTACGTGCATTCATTAGCCTTACCATAGCCAATTTACTAACTTTCTTCTGCCTTTAGAAATCTTCTATACTATTTTAGAATATAATATTAATAATGGATACCTAATGATTACTTCTAGACTATTATTTGTTTGGAATAATTTTATGTATGCATTAATCAGTTTCATGTTGAGTGCTCACCGAATTCTATCAATCATGTTTGCAATGTGGCCACCAACGTAGGAGGCTCATCATCATAGTGAATTTTTGATGGTTGATAACTAGTTGAAGACAACCGACAGAAAACAATAGAGATAAGTTTCGTGCTTACTGGCGCTCATTAGCAAGGTTTATCTACAATTTCGATAGAATTGATGTCCCTTCTGATTGTATAACTTCAGTAAGTGAAATCTTTGATTTGTTAAGTAATGATCATAAGACTTTTTTAATATAAAGGTAGGTCACCTTTGAAGTGAAGACAAGAATAAGACAAAGTTACTTACTATCACCGATGATCTTCCTGATTGCAGTTGACTTGACTGGATTGGATCATGCAACAAATTGTGAGGAGCTGTGAGAAAATGGGTATACGCTGTCTGACCGATGAAAAGACCATAAAACATTTGGATTTCATCGACGATGATGATTTATGTTCAATGTTTTGTGGAGCACAAATTCGAAGATTTGCAGACGAAGACTAACAAGTTGACAGAAGAGGCAATGCAGCGAAGACGGTACTTCCTTCAAGTGAACATAGAGAAGACAGAGGTGATGAAGACACTAAACCACCACCAACAACAACTAGCCCCAATCACCATCAACGGAAGAAATGCAAAAGAAGTTGTCTCTTCCACCCACCTACCTAGCTAAGCGGCATCCTTTCAACTACAGATGGCAATGATGAAGACGTCAAAGGTAGGATCAGAAAGACAACAAGACACGCTTTCCTTCATTAATCTGAAATAGTCAGTGTGAAGATCTACTGCACTGCACTCAGCATAAAGAAGATCTGGATTTTCAGCACTAATTCGGTCAAGTCAGTGCTTCCATATGATAGTTGAGAAACATGGTGAGTTACGAAAAGCATTTCCAACAAACTGCAGAAATACATCAGCAGCTACCGCCTACATTCACACGATATTGAAGATCAGATCACATGGCCAAAATAATAAGAATAAGCTAGGAGGAACTCTTACTGGCAACAAACCAACCAATCAACAACCTATCGCCTAACAAATATCCAGAAGAAAGTGAAGATAGGTTGTATTGAACATACACTGAGAAGATCGTTTTGGGACGCATCAAACCAAGCTCTCAAGTGAAACCCACATGGGAAACGATGAGTTAGTCGTTCGAGGGTGACATGGTGAAGATCACGTGAAAGCTTCTTTGGAGTCGTGGAGCCAGGTTACGATAACTTCAGAGAAGAGAGTGAAATAGCGACGTGCTACTGTAGCTATATATTCCATTAGGAATCCAATGGACAGTTAATAGTAATAAATATAAAGGTAGATGAATTTTCCTAAGCTGCCGTCTTGATAGTCACATATTAGTGATAATCATTGTTTATATACCTAATTTTTTAGTCATCTGGAATATTACAATTACATTTAAATCCGTTTATAAATTTCATATTATATATGTATATTTATACATATATGTGTATAATGTGAAAATTTTATAGGAGACTGTTGGGTTGTTGCTGCATTGGCTGCTATAGCTAGTCAACCAAGTCTACTTAGTCGTACTATTCCTACTGGACAATCATTTAGAGTAGAATGGTATGCTGGTATATTTGCTTTTCGTTTTTGGCGTTTTGGACGTTGGGAAGAAGTGTATATTGATGATCGTTTACCAGTTAGACCTGGTGGTCAACCATTATTTGTACATTCTGGACGTTTAACTGAATTTTGGCCAACATTATTAGAAAAAGCTTATGCAAAGTTAGTATTATATTATTGTTTTATTAATTTTCTGTTTAATTTCCTGTTTAACCAGATCATATATTCACAAAGTAGCTGTATTCTTATTTTTCTGAAAGGAAACAGTACATTCGACTTCATTGGTTACTGCAGCTGGTGTGTTATATGGTGCTGTACTTTCTTCTTTTCTATTCTCGTTTTTTTGCATGGTTTATCACCTTATTCTGTTGAAACTAATTTTATTAAGTATGCTGATAACCTGATGGTGTCTGTTCCAGTTAACTCACACTTAGTTTGCTCTAAACTAAATGAATTTTTGTCTGTAGTGTGTCAATGGTCTCTCAGACTATTAATTTTAGTCTAAGACGTAGACAAGACTTATGTGAGCTGTTTAAATCTCATGACACCTGCTGCATTGATGGTATTTCTGCAGAAAGTAAATCAAGCGTGAACTATCTTGAGTTGGGTTTTACTTCTGACCTTTGTTGGTCATCCCATATTTTGTTGACTTTAAAAAAAACTCTCGTTTAACTTATTACATAAAAAAACTGAAACTCTCTGGTATAACTCAACTGTTTCTTTTACAATTTATTAATTCCTGCATTTTACCTATTCTTCTATATTGTTCCCCATTAGTCTTTCCCGGTCTTCTAAAAAAAGGACTATGTTATGTTGCATAGGGTTTTGAAGACTGTCAGCAGGGTGAGTAGTGTGTCTCTGGCTCAACTGATTAACACTGTAGTTGATCGACATATAAATTCCTGCAAGCTACTAGCTACAGAAATTTTAACTGACAGTGAGCATCCACTTCATTCACAGCTTTCTCCATATATCTCCTCAGGGAGGACAAGGAGTAACTACATAAGACTGTATGCTCGTACAGTTAAGTATAAGAATTTGACTGTACCTTACCCGGCACGCATATTTTGTGAGGAAAAAAGTGTGTTAGAACAGGAATCACACATCAACTTTGTAACAGTTAAAAATCCCATTTCAATAATTTAACTAACAATGTAGAGTTTTCTCATTTTTAATATTCTTTACATTACTTAAATTTTTATAATAAAACAATTCGAAATGTTGTAAAGGAGTATGGGCATACAGTTATATTTTGTTGTTGTTGCAATATATCATGCTGAGAATTCCGAATTGTACCACAAATTGTTTGGAATAAAGTGAGTCATTATTATTATTGTTATTGGTATAGGAAGATGACTTTCAACTAATGGGTCAGTGGTTCGAACCCGAGTTCACCTATCATCCAAATTTAGGCAGCAAGGTCAAAACATCCTTATCCCTCACATAATAGGTGTGGCTCTTTACCTACTGCATGAATGTGGAGTAGATTGTTGCATACATTTTGGACTTTTTTTTGACTTCGATTACATACTGGTTTACAATCAGGCGGTACCATTTGCTCTAATTGGATATAGATGTTTTATAAACTGATAACTGAGCTTGTCTGTATTTGTGAAATTGAATATTTTGTAGTTCTCTCTCTGTTTTTTTCTATATCCTTGACTGAGTTCCTTTCTCATAAGAAATCAGCAGTGAGTTATCTCAAAAAACAAGTGGTGCATTCATTGACATAGTCACATATCCCTGCCACTTTTAATGTATGGCCATCTACAGTCTGAATTGATACGGTGCATAACCTTATACTCTGATATTGTTATTGCCCTGTCACTATACCTGCAGCGTCTACATTGATTCATTAAGTCATTCTTCACCCATTCACTTGCATTCTAGAATAAGTTTCTCTTTTATCTACCGACCCATTAACATCCAGTGTTAACGGTAGGCAAGGATATATATATATATATATATATATATATATATATATATATATATATATATATATATATATATATATATATATATATATATATATTCCTGCCTACCGTTAACACTTGATGTTAATGGGTCGGTAGAGAGAGAGAGAGAGAGAGAGAGAGAGTGAAGTGGTTGAGTGTGTTGACCACTTCACTTACCTGGGAAGTAGGATCAGCCCTGGTGGGTCAGTGGCCGATGAAATCTCTGCACGGATACAAAAGGCTCGATTGACTTTTGCCACTTTACGCCACCTATGGCGCTGCCGTGATATCCATTTGTTTACTAAGGGTCGCGTGTACTGCACAGCAGTCTGCTCTGTTCTACTGTATGGCTGTGATGAAACATGGTCATTGAAAGTGGAAGATATAAGAAGACTAAGTGTTTGACCACCGTTGACTTCGTAGTATAGGCCGTATTCCATGGTGTCACCATGTGAGTAATGCAGAAGTTAGGTGTAGAGTTTTAGGGAGTAGAGGTAAGTCAGTTGATGAGGTTATAAACTTACATCAATTGAGATGGTTGGGACACGTACTACGTATGCTTAGTCACCGATTGCCTCATCACACAATGTTGACCGAAGTAGGTTCAGGCTGGAAAGAGGCCCGAGGTGGCCAGATTGAAACATGGCATCAACGCATGGAGTCTCTGACTGTTGGTTTGAGCCATGTAGGACGATGCAGACTAAGTGGTTGGGGTCCACGGGACAAGAGGAATCAGTGGTTGGAGACCCTAGGTGATATGGCTCAGAACCGATGTCGGTGGGGCAGATGTATACACACATTATCCTCATCTTAACAACGCTATACCGAATCTCACCATTTTGTCACTCCTTCCTTTCTTCTCTTACTCTATATTTCTTTTGACTGCGTTCCCTTATCTTCACTTCATCTTTCACCTCACTACCTTTCTACTTGATGTACTGATATGAGGTGTGGCAAGTTAGACGGTTACGTAGTAATGCCTGGTCCTATGTTGGTATATATATATATTACGTTTTCTACAATTTCTATGCTTTTGCAACTCAGGACAGTTTCTGCACCGATGTCCTATTCTTCCATCGATGACTAGAAAATAACTGAATTAGAAACATGAAATATCAGATAAATTTATCTTTGAAGAAGAATCACTGATAGTTTTCACTATATACACATCTTCTAATGAAGTTGTTTCCAAGATCATGTCTTTCATATTCCTTCTAAAAAAAAAAATTCAATTTTTATCATGAACAACTCAACTAAATTTTTAATATATTATCATACATTTTAGACTAAATGGATCTTATGAAGCATTAAATGTTGGACTTGTCGGTGATGCAATGGATGATCTTACCGGTGGTTTAACAGAATCGTATACACTACCAAATGCAGAAGATCAAGGACTTCAACCTCCATCAGATTTAGATGATATCTTAATTAAGTCTTTTGATCGGCGAAGTTTAATTACAGCTCGTATAAAGGTGTGTTAATTCATTGAATTCTTTAAATACTCTGGTAAACATTATGAGGGTGACAAAATGAAGTTTTCGTATGTATATATGACTTGATTTCATTTCATAATGATCCCTACATTAGTAGCATTGCTTATATGCTAATAGTAGCTGATAAATTTGGCTGTAGTGACTCACTGGGGTAGTGGATAACGTTTTGATGTACAAAGTTTTTTCTCCTAGATCCAAGTGTCAGTTAAAAAACCAAATCATTCACTGGGAGGCAGTTTTATTCAGCTGATGAGTCCCGGATAGGACGAAACACACCCTTGATTACACTGCTAGCCATTAACCATCACTTATATCGAATATATATTTTTTGCTGAGCGTTTCATCAAGCACCCACCACCTTAAAGTGCCATAATTTAAAAAAAAACAATATAATATATAAGATATATATATATGCTTCAAGTGGTTAAAAAGTGTTCACTGACAGGTGTTGTGCAGTTAACCAATTTTTTTAGGTGACTTTAGCGTTTACCATGGCAACTGCTGAATGGACGAATCAGGCTTCGATATTTCGCATGGGTAAACATTTTTCCATAAAAAAAATAAAGAAATGTAATTGGCTGTCTAATCAGTTGCTAGGGTAGACTTTAAAGCCACCCGTTTTTTTTCGTAGTCGAAAATTAGGTTACATTAAATTTTACAAAAACTTAAACAGTTAATGGAGTTTAAGATGAGCAACTTTAAAGGCCACTTTAAAAACTACGGAAGTAACCAATCAGGATGTTGTCAACATTCCTTTGAATTTGTTATACATTTGAAATCAAAAACGAGATATTCAAGAGTGAGACTACAGGTTTGCGTCATATATTAATGATGGGTAGTGGATAGCAGTGGAATCCAGGATGCGCACTTCGTCCTATTTGGGACTCGTCAGCTGGATGTACCTGCTTCCCAGTGAGTAATGTTGTTCCCACCGGGCTTCGGACTCAGGAGCGATCGCTTCAAACGCCAACACGTTATCCACTACACCACCGAGCCACGATAGCCACTTCTTGTGAGACAGGTATAGTTTTTAGTATAATTGTTTTATATGATACCGAATCCCGGTGGGAACAACGTCACTCACTAGGAAGCAGGTACATCCAGCTGACGAGTCCCAAATAGGACGAAATGCTCATCCTGGATTCCACTGCTAGCCACGATCCATCATTAACAGTTAGAAAGCTGGCAGTATCGAAGCATTCACACAGGACCCCATTTGCTAACAGAGATCGATCAATTCGGTCCAATCAACGACGGTATCATATAAAAACAATTGTACTTATCTCCATATGTTTTGGAATTTTGTCTCAAAATATCCATTCTGTGTGTTCTGTATAGGTAGGTATATTGTGAAATGAAAACTGTAGTTATAAATCCTTTTGGATGTAATTTAAAGCTTCATCTAGCTCACTGTGGTTAGTGAGTATCATTCATCTTGAATAACTGTACTTACTTTTCTCCCGAGGAAGTGGAAGTACACTTTGCACATGAATAAACAGTTTGAAACACGATTAAATGACAAACTGCATTGTAAAATCTGCATAAATAGGTGAAATATTTGTATAGAACACAGACAATGTTCATGTTTTCCCAAGCAACCTTGCAACTGAACATGATAACATGTAGGGAATACTTTTAGCCTCACCCGATATTCAACAAAGAGGACTCTTTTCAACGAATTTATTCTCAAGTTATACATTCGTATATATGATATTTGAAGATTGTAATCCGTGAGGAATATTTAACTTATAAAAATTTAAGTAATATAAAGAATATTGTTAGTTAAATTATTGAAATGGGATTTTTAACTGTTAGAAAGTTGATGTATGATTTCTGCTCTAACACGTTTCACCTTCAGTCATCATCGAGTATAGATAATAACAATAATAATGTTGACATTCGGATGAGAACTGAATCGATAGTTGATGGTACCTGTCTGGATATAATAAAAAAGCCAGGTGCATACAGAGACGATTATTAATGATAACAGTGCTAATAGGGATAAGGTTAATTCGGCAAAACAAATCAGGGAAGGCTAACAAAAATACAATTATTATTATTATTTATCCCTTGGGTTCCTAATGAAACATACGGCTTCAGTAGCACGTCTCCGGTGCACTCTGTTCTCTACAATCTTTCGAACCTGTCTCCACGACTGCCCACAAGATCTCCTCCATGTCACCCTCGGACACCCAACTCGTCGCTTCCCATCTGGGTTCCAGTTGAGCCACTGGCCTGGCACACGATGTCCCCAGTCAGCTTTCTCAGAGTATGCCCAATCCAATCCATTTCCACTTCGTTCTGCATATTTGTTGAGGGATAAGTTGTTGGTTTGTTCTTTTCCAGAGTTGGTTGTTGCTGATTCTTTGTGGCGATCTGATCTCCATCTTCAGTAAGGAGCCAGTGTAGATGGCAGTTGTTGATGAATGTCTGTAATTTATTGGAAATGCCTTTCGTAACGAAAAGCAAATAAGAAAGATTGAATATGATTAGACGACGTTGTAACTCCTACCACGGCAAATTCAACCTGACTACCATTTCCTTCTTAATGTAGAAGTTTGGCTTGACAACTAGAATCGTGCAGGCTTCTGCAATTGCAAACAATTTCTTACTTTGCTGCCTACTGATAACCGTAAAAGACTTAAACATGTGAATATCATGCTCATAATCCATTAGGTGTTTCTTTATCCGACTCCTCGGGGTCTTCTTCTTCGTATGCTTCAACCATTTGGGTAGACAGATGTCTCTCCGTACGACCAATATGTTTGCTTCCGCAGGTACATACGAATTGAAATGTGCATTTAGATGTGTCTAGTATCGGAGTCCTGTCTTTCACTGATTGTTGCAGTACCCTTTTGATGGTACTGAGGGGGACGAGTTTAACAGCATAGTAACTTCTTCTGATAGACTTCTCTAGTCTTCGTCTAACTACTTCTAGCATGTCGTCACCTTTGAATGGCAATATGTTATAGACTGACTTTCCCTGTAGTGTTGAGGATGTTGTTGTGCTTTCTACCTATTTTGAGTACTGGTTAATAAAGCTTTCTGGGTGTACCCATTCTTCACTAGTACGTTTTTAAAAGTCACCATTTTGTAGTTTAGTATACTGTCGAAGCAAATTTTCCTGTCTTTATTGAATAACGTTCTGATTATATCCACTTTGTATTGGATCGAGATAAAGCTCCTAAAATATAGATATTGTTCTGTCCATAAAGCAACTTTCAATGGATCCATGGATTCTTTTCACTAATGAAATATCTAAGAATCTAATCATATCATTTTCTTCATAATCAATCATAAAGGTCAGATTTAGGTTTGCATTACCATTTGACCTGTAAAAACTCTTCATTTAGTAAATAAACAAGAGAAATAAACAAACAGATGCTAACATTTTCCCCTTTATAAATAGCATTTTATCTAACCACTTGTTTTTATCTTGACAAAAAATTGACTTATCTGACATTATAACAATACTTGATGTCAAGTGTTTAAGAAATAAAATAGGGTAAATTAAAGTATAGAGTTATATGAAAATACTGTTGAGATTGTCAAATACTACGCTTTGGTTTTCAATGTTTTACATAGTGTCAACAAATGAGCATTCTATCCATACTAAATTTATTTATAACGCCTAGTAGACTACAGGTCTAGTATTAGGAGAATCTTATTGAAGATTAAACTGTGTAGTAATTGACCAATTTATAAACAGTAAGAATTTATTTATATTGTAGGATATGTTAACTTAATCCAGAGAAGCGGTTACTTTTTTTTTTCCTCTTTTAAGTCGAAATCTATGGAATATATTCTTTGAAGTAGCCTTGTAGATGAGTTTCAATGATGGAAGAATTATTGAATAACAACTTGAAATATTTCCAAATCTCCACAACCCCCTCAAAATTTAATTGAACTAGTGCTCGTTGGTGATTAGCTTCGAGAAGTATTCCCGAAGCTCCAATGACAAGTCGTGACCGGTGGAGTCAAAGCCTGATGGTCGTGAGGACAAATACTCAACGATGACATTGGGTGGCGGTTTGCGCTATATCGTGAGCTAACAGAAATTGGAAATATGGAGCATTGGATTGTGACCCAGTGGCTCAATGGTGACGCACTGGCCACGGAACCTGAAGGTGGCGGGTTCGATCCCTGCTGGTGGGTTCGTGGGTGCGCACTGCTGAGGAGTCCCATACTAGTTGGATGAAACAGCTGTCCAGTGCTGCCAGGTTTCCTTTGTTCCTCCAACTGATGTCAGTCTTCGATGAATAACAACTTGGAATAAAAAGTGGTTATTGAAAAGCTGTTTCTTTCTCTTTGCTGACTTAAAAGTGTTTTTGCATCAGTAACCATGTCAATAGTTTGTAATTAAGCTTAAATCAACCTTTCAATAGGTGTTCTATTCTAAAACTGAATTGATACTTAAAATATTGTGATTGTTTTAATTTCTCGTTGCTATGCAGAGTTGAATTGCTCAAACTGTGTTGACAGATGCATTCGTATGTGGATGACTTGATGTTGCCAAATATTTATTATATTGTATTCATCTTGTTGACTAGCAAAGGAATACAGAATACGGGTTTTGTCCTGTCTGGGACTCTTCAGCTGGACTCGAACCCTGGTGCTCATGACTTTAAGCGCTTAAACGTAATCCACTGGAGCACAAGACCAACTTCTTATACCGAATAGCAAACAACAGCTGATATCCGTTGCTTAAGAGGTGGTTGTCGTGACCCCAGTTGCTTAGTGGATAACGTTTTGGCGTTCGAAGCGATGGTTACGGGGTTCGGACTGCAATGGGGGCAACACCACTCACTGGAATGCAGGCATATTAAACCGACGAGTCCCAAACAGAATGAAATGCCTGTCTTGGATTCCATTTTCGTAATTCTCTCATACTGAAAAGTTTTCCTCTTGTTCATGAATCAAATGGTTTATTTTTTTTGGGTTTTTTTTCCTCTTTCACTCTCTATCTCTTAAATTAGACTAAAGGTGTACCTGGTCCAGGTTTTGTGATACCAGTAGGTTTTGTACCGGGTCAAGCATTTGGTTTAACAGACTGTAGAAAACTTCGGCTTACAGATGCTTCAGGAAGTCGTTTAATACGTTTAGTTCGTTTAAGAAATTTATGGCCTTCAGTACGTGTTGATTGGACAGGTGCATGGTCAGAAGGTTCAACAGAATGGCTTAGTCTTCCACCACAAGATCGTTTAAAAGTTGGCTTAGTAAAATCTCAAGAAGAATTTTGGTAAGTATACTCTATATGAATTTATTTCAAATTGAATATAGTAAGTATGGTGTTCATCAATAATTGTTAGATTGTTTTCAAATGTGTAAACTTCTAATTTCCAGTGTACAATTTACCTCTTAAATGTTGACGCTGTTTTCAAGTTTCAGTTATATAAACTTCTCAATGATATCGACAATGGAATAAACTGAGGGGTCACTTGTAATCGAATTCAGATAGAAATACTCAATTCTTATCATATTTTAAACTATACACTGTTAAACCGTTAAAAGTCTGTGCCGTCTTTACCTTTACCCTATCTATAATACAGCTGGTTACATGTCATATGTAAGGTAAGTGGTTTGAGGAACTGGCAAAGATTAAAGATGTTATTGTGACCCTCATAAGTTTATTCTGCGTTGTTTTGTTGGATCGAATTGTTCGACCTCTATTAACATATAGGCTCCTATGCGGATGCGCCGATATTGCCTGAATGTTAATTCTGAAAATTTGGTTTGTTTGAAGCGTTTGAAGCGATGGGTAGTAGGTTCGAGTCTCAGTAGAAAAAAATCACTGGAGTGCAGGTACGTCCTGCTGACGAGTCCTAATTAGGACGAAACGCGTATCCTCGATTCTTCTGCTAGCCACAACCAATCAAATCACCATAATTAACATTCAGGCAATATCGAGGCATCTACAAGGAGCCCATGTGCCAATAGTGGTCAAACAATTCGATCCAACAAAACAACGGAGAATAACAAGTATGTCAATAGTAATAACTACTACGTGTTGTACAAGAAGTGACTATCGTTCCTTCATGGCATAGTGGATAACACCTTGATGTTGGAAGCGATGGATACGACGTTTGAGTCTCAATGGGAACAACATCACTGGTGTGCAGGTACATCCAGCTGACAAGTCCCAAATAGGACGAAACACGCGTCCTGGATTCTTCCTTATAAATTTATTTCAGAAAATGATTTATAGTCAGGTGATTTTTAAAAAAGAGGCATGTTGCATCACATATGGTCTTTAAGATTACGTCATTATAGGACAAGCTTGACGAATACGTTAGTGCATGAACGTGACGGTAATAACCTTTAACCACTACCAATGCCTTCAAAGCCAGTGACAAAGTGTAACGAGGTTCAGTTCCACTTGGATTCACACTTAAAGATCAACTGCACTATCTACCTTGTGTATCTGTTCACTTGGTTTCCATTCATTAGGATTTAGTAGTTAATTGTTGGTGTAACATTAAGCAAAGTATGGCTGTGAGGCATAAGTATTACTGACTGATTGACTGACTGAAAAAATCAATATGGAACCTTGCACATGAGTGGTGGATCGGCTGACGTTACCGCACTCCAAAGTAGTATACAAAGAACAAGTGTATAGAAAAAGAGCGAGGTCAAAGTAGACAAAGTTTTGCGAGGGAATTGACAATCTGGAGATATGGTAAGTGTGGGGAAGAAGCGTTAGAAAATGTCAGTGAGTGAATATATGTGCACTATAGTGAGTGATTTTCAACCATGTCACCAAGAATCAGTCCTCAACCGCTGGGTTTTATCATCTCGGGGACCCCAACTAGGCATTCGACATCTCCTCATACGGCTCACACTAGCGGTCAGGGACTTCATCAGTAGGTGCCACGTCTTGATCTCCCCACTTCCAGCTTAATCGAACTTCTCGTAGCATAGTACGTCGAGGTAAGTGGTTGCTCGGTATGCACAGTACATGTCCAAGCCATATTAGTCGATTAAGGTTGACAACCTCATCGGTCGACTTGGTTGTCTTGCCTAGTACCCTTCACCTGACCTCAGAATTCCTCTCACAATGATTCCACCAAACTCAAGCCATTAAAAGTGGAAGATATGAAGAGATTACAGGTTTTTGATGATATGTGTCTTCATAGCATTATCCACGTATAGTGGAATCATCATGTGATCAGTGTCAAGGTCAAAGTCTCATATAGGATGTAACAGCTGTCCGCCGCAACTAATGATCACCATTCTTTCTTAACTTAGATTACAGTAGTACTAATGAGTTCTGATGTTTTTACTTGTCTCCCTACCTATAGATATCAGTGGGTCCTTAAATGATTCTGAGCTGCATAGTGTGCATACCTAGATAGCATACTTATATACCACCGATGGCGTGGGTGTATTCGGAGCTGTCATTTATTCTTAACCGTATGTCTGAACTCCGATTATGCCTCTTAAAGTTTACTGAGTTCATTTCGCGTTTTATTGATGATTAAAATTTTCATTCATAGGAGAAGTGTTAGTGTAAATGAACTACTTGAGCGTAGTATTATAGCTAAATACGAAACGGAAATCAATTCAAAATTAGCTGTTAAACTTCCAGAAACTATAAATGAGCATTGATTAGCACTTACGAGACATTGGGTTTAATGGTTTGAACATTCTAGTAGTTCCCTCACTGTTCATTGTTTGTTTGCCCTGTGACTGGTTGGAGGAAGTGCGGAAAGATGACTATAGGATGAAAGGATATTTGTGTATGGTGCATCTCTTGATCCCTATAATATAGTTTACATACTTAAGCATACAAATACAAAGGATAAGTAAGAGATAAAACCTAAGTGAAAATAATGTTCTCAATTCCAAGAAGTTTATACACAGTTAAATCTTCGTGCATATGTATTATATAATTTATCAATAATTCATGCTTGTATATATCCCTAGAAGTTTACAATCAAATGTTATACTTTAGGCATAAAAAAGGCAACATACAAATGGTATAATGTTAAATCATTTTCTTCAAATTCTTTTCAAGCATAAATTAAATGACTTATCGGTAACAATGCTTATTCCATAAATCTTACTCACATATATCTATATTCAACATTATTATTATTATTATTATCATTATTATTTGTCCCTTGGGTTCCTAATGGAACATACGGCTTCAGTAGCACGTCTCCAGTGCACTCTGTTCTCTACAATCTTTCGAACCTGTCTCCACGACTGCCCACAAGCTCTCATTTCTTCCTCACAAGATCTCCTCCATGTCACCCTCAGACACCCAACTCGTCGCTTCCCATTTGGGTTCCAGTCGAGCCACTGGCCTGGCACGCGATGTCCCCAGTCAGCTTTCTCAGTGTATGCCCAATCCAATCCATTTCCACTTCGTTCTGCATATTTGTTGAGGGATAAGTTGTTGGTTTGTTCTTTTCCAGAGTTGGTTGTTGCTGATTCTTTGTGGCGATGTGATCTCCATCTTCAGTAAGGAGCCAGTGTAGATGGCAGTTGTTGATGAATGTCTGTAATTTATTGGAAATGCCTTTCGTAACGAAAAGCAAATAAGAAAGATTGAATATGATTAGACGACGTTGTAACTCCTACCACGGCAAATTCAACCTGACTACCATTTCCTTCTTAATGTAGAAGTTTGGCTTGACAACTAGAGTCGTGCAAGCTTCTGCAATTGCAAACAATTTCTTACTTTGCTGCCTACTGATAACCGTAAAAGACTTAAACATGTGAATATCATGCTCATAATCCATTAGGTGTTTCTTTATCCGACTCCTCGGGGTCTTCTTCTTCGTATGCTTCAACCATTTGGGTAGACAGATGTCTCTCCGTACGACCAATATGTTTGCTTCCGCAGGTACATACGAATTGAAATGTGCATTTAGATGTGTCTAGTATCGGAGTCCTGTCTTTCACTGATTGTTGCAGTACCCTGGCCTGGCACGCGATGTCCCCAGTCAGCTTTCTCAGTGTATGCCCAATCCAATCGATTTCCACTTCGTTCTGCATATTTGTTGAGGGATAAGTTGTTGGTTTGTTCGTTTCCAGAGTTGGTTGTTGCTGATTCTTTGTGGCGATCTGATCTCCATCTTCAGTAAGGAGCCAGTGTAGATGGCAGTTGTTGATGAATGTCTGTAATTTGTTAGAAATCCGTTTCGTAACGCGCCAAGTCTCTGATTCATACAGAAGCACTGATTTGACTTATGTTGGTGTTGAAAATCCGGATATTGTTCTGTATGCTGAGTGAAGTAGATCTCCACACTGGTTTCAGATTAATGAACGCCTGTCTTGCTTTTTCTATCCTGGCTATTCTGTTCCGTACTTACCCATGAGACAAAAGAGTAATGTAGTGTGACCTGATATAGCTTATGAAGCGTTGTCAAGTGAGTTGACAGCAACTAGTAATGTTTGGCAGGGATGTTTAATGTCATTGTTCCTATTTAACTTCATCATAGACGTACTAATGGATATGACTTTAGGTAATTGTGACCTGAGGGGGATTGACCTACTCCGTGGAGATTATCTAGTTGATGTGGAGTGTTCAGACTTTATTGTACTGCTAGGTGAAGACGCTGACAAAATCCAGGGTTTTCTGATCTCCTTGAGGAGAAATGATTGGTCTGCAACGACTTTCAGATTAGTAATAGAGATTGAAGTAGTACAATGTGTGGATCACTTGCTGATGAAATCTCAGCTTGGATACAGAAGGCCTGTTTTACACTTGCCAACTTATGTCAAAGGGCGAGTATACTGTGCTGCAGTCCGTTCTGTCGCGTTGTATGACCATGAGACATGGCCGTTGAAAGTAGTAGTTGTGTAGCGGTTACAGAGTGGCTTCGTAGCATTGCTGGAGTTTGGTGGAATCACCGTGTGAGTAATATCGAGGTTAGGTGAGCCAATTAATGAGGTTGTAAACCTTCATCAACTGAGATGGCTTTGACATGTACTGTGCATGCCGATCCATCTCTACCTCGACGTGCCGTGAGAGGGAAAGTTAGATTAAGTTGTGAAAATAAGAAGGGTCTCCAGTCGATAAAGTCTTTAGCTGCTAGTTTGATCTTTATAGGAAGACGTAAACTACCTGGTTGTTGTCTCCAAGACGAAAGGAATCAATGGTTGAAGATACTAGGTGACGGCGGAAAATCGGTCACAATTATGCAGATCTCGTTCTTTCTTGACATTTTCTAATGCTTCTTCTCCACACTTACTTTTATCTTCAGATTGTTTGTTCTCTCACATCACTTTATCTGCATTTATATCACTGTTTTTATATCCACATATTCATTGCTTAGTTCTGTGAATTGCGGAAACTAGAGGTGATGAATTTACTTGCAAGGTTCTACGTTGATTTTGTCAGCCAATCAGTCAGATATAGGTAATATACTTTTGAATTCTTGAAGAATATCCTTTAAATATTAACCTTGATGCTTTCTCAACTCCTCAGAAATGTAAGTATCCAAGCAGAATGTGTACTGCAGCATCAAAACATGTACAACATAATGGTTTTGAGGGGGTTGTGGAGATTTGGAAATATTTCAAGTTGTTATTCATCGTTGGTGACTAGCTTCGAGAAGTATTCCCGAAGTTCCAATGACAAGTCGTTACCGGTGGAGTCAAAGCCTGATGGCCGTGAGGACAAATAGTCAACGATGACATTGGGTGGTGGTTTGCGCTAATGGTAACGCGCTGGTCGCGGAACCTGAAGGTGGCGGGTTCGATCCCTGTTGGTGGGTTCGTGGGTGCGCGCTGCTGAGCAGTCCCATACTAGTTGGACGAAACAGCTGTCCAGTGCTCCCAGGTTTCCTTTGTTCCTCCAACTGATGTCAGTCTTCGATGAATAACAACTTGAAATAATGGTTTTGGTTATTTTTCAGTATATTTCAAAGAGTAACCTCTGTTGATCATATATCTTTTCTTGGATATTCAGAGTATAATGATAGGTTATGAAAGACTTCGGGAGATTTTGATCTTCTTTGAAAGATTTGGATACCAGAAGATGATTGTTTCAATCAGTTATTGTGATACAACTTAAGGAATCAATGGAAATCATAACGTAATAAACAGAATGCACTGTTGATCCCTTCTACAGAGTGTGAATGTTTATTACTACGGTGACTGTTTGATATGACTGAAAAATAAAGATGAAACTGGATGTCTCTATTGGGTTACTACTACTTCATGATATCAACTGTTTACTAGGTAATTATGTCTATAGAGCAGCTAACTTGTTTATTTTTATATCATTTCTCTATGTACTATGCAATGTTTGTAATATATGTATATATATATTTGTCTATTGCATTAAGGATGTCTCTAGAAGATTTTATTGCCAATTTCGATTATCTGGATATCTGTCATCTTACAGAACCACCTCCAATCACCTCTAAATCATCTATTACTTATCATTCTTCACATCAATTTCTATCAATACATTTACGTGGTCGATGGCTTCGTGGTGTATCATGTGGTGGTCGACCATATATTCGTTCAAGTCATTGGGCAAATCCACAATTTCGATTAGTTATCAATTCATCTGATCCCAATGATTCTGATGGATTTGCTACTATTGTAATTGCTCTTATGCAAGCTGATCGTCGTCGATTACGTCATCGTGCTCCACGATTAGCATCTATAGGATTTGTTTTATATCGGGTAAGTTAGTTAAATTCATTGTTTAATGAGGCTAAAAGTAATTACGTATATAAAAGTAGAGTATGCATGATGCCAACAAACTGTCTGTAATTGACTTGAATAAAAAGGGTGTAAATAAATGAATAAAGCGGTAATTTATATAATGAAATTTAGTCGTTTTAATGTGACCCGTAAGATCCGGATTTTCAACACCAATTCAGTTATAAAAGGCATTTCCAACAAACTACAGACCTACATCTATAGCTGCCTACGCTCGATGCTGAAGATCAGATGGCCAGAATAATAAGAATAAGCAACAAGGAACTATGCCTTGCAACGAACCAACCAACAACTTGTCGCCTAACAAATATGCAGAGGAAAAAACTGGAAATGGATCGGGCATACACTGAGAAGACCATTTGAGGACATCACGCACCAGGCCGTGGAGTAGAATCTGAATGGGAAACGATGAGTTGGGCATCTGAGGTGGGGGTGATATTTTCATGAATTATGCCCACTGTCACCGTTCTTATTTAACCTCATTATTATAGACGTATTAATAGACATAACCCTACGTAGGTCTGACTTGGTAGAGATTAACCTGATCCATGAAGGCCATGTAGTTTACTTGGAATATGCAGATGTTATTGTCCTGTTGCATGAAGACACTGACAGAATGGAGGATCTTGTGAATTTGTTGAGCCAAAATCTGAGTATGTTTGGCATATGTTTCACATTTGTCAAATATAGGATGATGCCTCAGGACTGTACTGCTCCGAGTACTCCCAGTTTAATGATATAGAGTGAAGTGGTGAAATGCGCCTACCATTAACTAGGGAAGTTGCATCAGATCGGTGTGGTTTCAAAGAAATAGCTTTATGCCAACTTAGCTATAATGTATGTCAGTTATTATTATTTGTCCCTTGTATTCATAATGCAACCATAAAGCTTCAGTAGCACGTCTCCATAGTACTCTCTTCTCTGCAGTCTTTTAAACCTGGCTGCACTACTGCCCATCACCTTTCATTTCTTCCTCACACCATCTCCTCCATGTCACCGTTGGACACCCAACTTGTCGTTTACCCTTTGAGTTCCACCTGATGGCTTGGCCTGCCGCGTGATGCCCTCAAATTTTCTTCTCAATGTATGTCCAATCCAATCCATCTCCACTTTCTTCTGCATATTTGTTAGGCGACAGGTTGTTGGTTGGTTCGTTGCCAGGCCAGAGTTTCTTGTTGCTTATTCTTTCTGGCCTTTTGATCTGATCTTCAGTATTGAGCGAGCAGAGGCAGCAGCTCTTCACGTATGTCTGCAGTTTGTTGGAAATGCTTTTCGGAATGCACCAAGTCTATGAACCATCACATGGAAGCACTGACTTACTTGACTGACTTAGTGTTGAAAATCCGGATCTTGTTCACACTTTATGCTGAGTATAGTGCAGTGGATCTCCTCACTGATTTCAGATTAACGAAAGCCAGTCTTGCTTTCTTTCTGATCCTGGCTTTAACATCCTTTTCTGTGCCAACGCCTGTGGTTGAGACGATGCTGCCTAAGTAGGTAGGTAGGTAGGTGAAAGAGACGACCTTCTTTAGATATTTCTCATTCATGGTGACTGGTGCCTCTTGCTGGAATTGCTAGTTCGGTATCTTCATCACCTTTGTCTTCTCTACGTTCACGTGAAAGAAGTTCCATCTTCCTTGGATGCCCCACCTCGCCTCTTCTGCCAACTTGTTGGTTTTCACTTGTAGATCTTCGAGTTTGTGCGACAAGACATTAGACATAAATCCTCATCGTTGGCGAAATCCAAACCTTCAAGGGTCTGTGTATCGGTCAAACAGTGTATGCTTATCTTCTCACAGCTCCTCACAGTTTCCTGCATCATTCAGTCCACACCAGTTCAGTAGACCACAATCAGGAAGATGATCGGTGATAGTATGCGGCAACCTTGTCTTACTGTTGTCTTCACTTCACTTCAAAGGCATCACTGAGCTTTGCATTGTGAATCACTTGGCATGTAGCCTCATCATATAGGTTATAGGTGTTGTTGAATAAGGTTGATAGGGGTTTGTGACACTGCGTGGTGTTGAAGTAGTTTCCAAATTCCTTCTAGCTCGACGTTGTAGAAGTGTTTGAGAGAGCTGTTATTATTGTGTACTGATAAAGTTCATTTCACATTTGAAGGTGAACATTTTCGACAAATAGATGGTGTGGCTATGGGAAGTCCCTTAGGACCATTGCTAGCTGATATTTACATGTCACACATTGAGGGCTTGACCGGCGATCTCATCAATAAAGTTACTCTCTATAAAAGATATGTTGATGATATAATCGTGATATGTGATAAGCATGAAGATGCGACATGTTTGTTAGAAAGACTTAACAACGTACAAAACAACATAAGCCTGACAAGTGAAGAAGAAAAAGAAAACCGTCTGCCATTCTTGGATATACTCCTAAGTCGTAGAAATGATGGTTCAATAAAACGGTCGATCTACAGGAAACCTACTTGGACAGGTCAGTATTTAAGTTTCCATAGCTTTTGTCCAACCCAATACAAGCGAGGTTTGGTAATTTGTCTATTTAAAAGGATCGAACGTATTTGTACGGAGGACTCAATGGATGATGATATCAAAATACTAACGGAAACATTAGTGGAAAATGGATATCCATTGAAGTTCATAAACCGCTGCAAAAATCAGCGAGGATTCAAACCTGATCTGTACTCTGTTTCGAAGAAATGCGTTTACATCGCGTTACCATACAGAGGAGAAGCTAATAGCATAATATTAAGACGAAGGTTAAGGTCTGCTGTTAGCAAAACGTACTATGCAGCTAAGCTTATCATAGTTGAGAAGACCAAACACCTGCTGCTACCTAGACCTCAACGCTGTATAAACGATTGTGTCACATCCCATTGCGTTTATAAATTTACATGTGTGTGTGGACAAACATACATAGGGAGGACGAATCGTGATATGCACTTGAGGGTAGGGGAACATGTTCCAAAGTGGCTACGAAAGCAGCTGGATTCACAAACATTGATAAGCGCAGATGGCAGACAACCATCATCATCCATTGCGAAACATATCATTGATAAGAGTCACAGAATTGATATCAAGACAGCCTTTACAATTTTGTACCGAAACTGTCAGGGGCGTATACTTAAGTTTGTTGAGGCGCTAGCCATAAATAAATTTAACCCCCCATTGTGTGTGCAAAAACAGTTTGTCCTTACATTAAGCCTACCTTGGTAATGCTTATTTTATCGTATTACCAAGATTGTCTTCAAGTCTTATCTTTTATTCCTCTCATTATCTTTCTTATTATTGAATTCCTTTATGTCATATGTGTCCTTCCCCCACTTCCAGTTTTCATATATAATGCCTTAACAAGTAAATGTGTGATCAGATTGTTCGAAATGTATAGCGCTAATACATCACATTTTTCAGATAATCTACGTCTTCTAATTACATTATCCAAGTTGTAGAAGGTCATTTTAAAGTCGATGAATTTAAGGCAATGAGTTGACTACCATCCTATGGTCTGTTCTGTGATGATGCGTAGCGTTGCAATTTGATGCACACATGGTTTGTTCTTCCCAAAGTAATATGAATGGCAAGAGAAATTAGATATTCGGAGTAAGATAAGCACCCCTGAATAGTTCTATGTCATTTTATCTCACATGAGGGTTTTTATCAACTAATTGTCAACATTTTTAATACTTTTCAGATTTTTGTTAAAACCCATTGTGAAAGTCCTTAAACTACACTACTACTTCAGATAACAGAGACGTAGTAGTGGTATCAGTCTGTAGGTACGATTTGACATGCTTCGAGATGGATTTCTCTTAGTTAGGTTGAGAAACTATGAACTATGAGGTAAACAAATTCGCATGTGAAATGGATGCTCACTAATGACAATGAATGACGGTCGCGTTGTATCATGAATTGACAGAAGTAGA
This sequence comes from Heterobilharzia americana, assembly GCA_944470555.2. Classification (NCBI taxonomy): domain Eukaryota; kingdom Metazoa; phylum Platyhelminthes; class Trematoda; order Strigeidida; family Schistosomatidae; genus Heterobilharzia; species Heterobilharzia americana. Next base: position 159,351,691 of record OX104127.1, on the reverse strand, counting down.
AAAATGTGAATCATTAGATCCCAACCTATTGACTGGTTGACAAAATGCTTACAACAAGACCTAACTGTTCTGAGTTCAGTCCCTTGCGAAGTCATGGTTGAGCACTGCTGTGCAGTATTATGTTAAGACTAAACGACTATCCATTTATCTCTGGTTTTCAATGTTTCGCTAACTGATTTCAATCCATGGCGGATAATACTACCCTGATATCATTAAATGTCTAATTATTGTTTTCTAAAATCTTTCCAACTAGTTGCATTCTAATGATTTTTATTCAATACAAAACTACTATACATTGTTGTATTCAGTTAGCCATATATCCTTGTCTTATTATTGTTATTTGAAATCAGTTTCACACTGTTGGGTAAGTTACAAAAAGTTGTATTAGTGATCTAACTTATGAAAATCAAGCTTCTTCTAGTCACATAATAATAATAATAATAATAATAATAATCTAACCTAGATTTATTACTGGAATTCTGAATTTGCTTCACATTACAGCATACATTTTGATGTATGATTTCAGTCTTACTCATATTTTCAAATGGGTTGTGCTTTGAAGTTTCTTTAGCGGTTAGATTTGTTTTACGGGGTAGGGTTGCTAGCCCTATGCCCAACCTTCCCTCTTTACCCGGGCTTAGGACCAGCTAGTAACTAGTGAACTAGTTAACCAGGCGAGGTTCAAATGGGTTGTAGTTGGAGTTAAATAGAGCGTTTTATTTATAACTGCTGAACAAAGGATAATAAGAAAAAGGCTTTACAAGATGTTAGACCTGGTTTCATGCATATATATTTCGTGATAGTTATTGTAACTGTAGAGAAGATGAAGGTGATGAAGATACTCAACCAACAACAGCATCAACAACAGGCAACAATCACCATTAACGGAAGAAATATAAACGAGGTAGTCTCTTTCACCTACCTACCTTTACCTGGCTTGGCAGCATCATTTCAACTACAGGCGGCATAGACAAGAATGTCAAAGCAGCCAGGATCCGAAAAGCAAGACACTCTTTCACTAATCTGAAATCAGAGTGGAGATCTACTGCTTTCAGTATTTGGAACAAGATCCGGATTTTCAACACCGACGTCAGTCAAGTCAGTGCTGCTATATGGTTCCAAAAACTTGGCGTGTTACGAAAAGCATTTCCAACAAACTACAAACATTCATCAACAGCTTCCACCTATGCTCACTCTATACTGATGATCAGATCAGATGTGCAGAAAGAATAAACAACAAGGAACTATGGGGACGAACCAACGAAGCAGCGAAGCAAGAACCTATCATCCAACGAATATGCAGAAGAAGAAAGTGTAGGTGGAGATGGATTGAGCCTACACTGAGAAGGCCGATTGGGGACATCACGCACCAGGCTGTGGAGTGGAATTCAAATGGGAAACGATGAGTTGGGTGTCCGAGACGAGGGTGACATGGAGAAGATGATGTGAGGAAGAAATGAGAGCTTGTGGGCAGTTGTGGAGCGAGGTTCAAAAGACTGCAGAGAAGAGAGTGGAATGGAGGTGTGCTACTGAAGCCCTATGTTCTACTAGGAACCCTAGGGAACTTTGAACTTTGACTTTCGGATTGTCAATGCTTTTGTGATACATAAATGATGGATCCATACTCCTTTTGAGCTATTTAGTTTGACTTCGTTTTAACATAATCAGAGTTGAACAAATTGGTTTAGGATGAAGGTGTTGCTTCGTCTACATTCTTGTCTGGACAGATAAGTAGGATAGCCTTCGGAGACTCATTTAACTCTCAGTATACTTCTTTTTACAGTCCAAAAAGCTGACAATTCTTTGTCTAGTTCATCCCAATATATATATATATATATATATATATATATATATATATATATATATATATATATATATATATATATATATATATATATATGATATCTTGTTCTAAAAACTTGTTAACTTCAGTTGTAATACTAATTAGCCAATAGTGCTCATGTAGACAGGAACTTAATGATTGCATATCATTGAATCCAAAGGTTTGTGGAAGTTGTTTAATGAATTTCAGGTTGATATTCATCATGAACTGATATCAGTTGGAGAGACATTGGAAAGCACGAAGCACTGGATAGCTTTATCGTTTCACTAGTATGGGACTCCCTAGCACTGCGCACCCACGACCCTCCAGGGGCGAAATAGCTGTCCAGTGCTCCCAGGTTTCCAATGTTCCTCCAACTAACGTCAGTCGATGATGAATATCAACTGGAAAAATCTCTAAATCCCCACAAACCCTCAAACTTGACTTGTCAATTGCTTTTACATTGGAAATCATCATGGTCTGATATCAGTTGGAGGGACATTGGAAACGTGAAAGCACTGGACAACTGTTTCGTCCTACTAGAGTGGGACTTCGAAGCAGTGCCCACCCATGAAGTAGCAAATAGGGACCACTGAGTTCCCACCCAGTGTCTTAATGGTTGTGTGCTGGCCGTGGAACCTTGGAGGTCCAGGGTTCGACCCCCTGGTGGGGCGGGGTCATGGGTACGCACTGCTGAAGAGTTCCTTATTAGCGAGGCGATACAGTTGTCCAGTGCTCCCAGGTTCCCTATGTTCTTCTTATTGATGTTGAATTCCAACCAGATTGGATATAACTCAAAATGTATTGATTTTACGTTAAACATTGTTTGGAAAACAATTTTCATTGTCTTACCTTTTAACTATTGGTTTGGTGTAAATAACACTAATTCATAATTTCACATTTCATAACCTAACTGCAACTGACAGTATGACGACGTCGCACGGTTGTTACTCTGTAGATACTTTTAGAAATATGCACTGTTCCACAGATTATACTATACTCTATCATACGAAGAAATTTCTATGACTATCAAGATATTTTCTAATGGAGTGCAAAATCTAATATATAGGACCTGAATTCACATAGATTGATCTACTGTATGAAGATCATCCGGTTGACTTGCAGTATACAGGCAATATTGTCCTGTTAGATGAAAACGCTGGCTCATTTCAGGGTCTTCTGATCTCTTTGAGAAGAACTTTTATTATGCATGGCAATGTGGCTCGCACTTGCCAGATGTAAGATGCTTCAGGACTAGTGTACAACCATTCCTAATTTGATGATAGGGAGTGAAGTGATGGGATGTGTGAACCATTTTGCTTTCTTGACGAGTTTCATCAACCTAAACGGGGAGGTTGCTGACAACATATCAACTCGAATCCAGAAGGCCCGTTTGGCATTTATCAACTTGCATCGTCTCTGACGCTAACTGCCGAAATATCTTATTATTATTTGTCCCTTGGATTCCTAGTGGAATATAGGGCTTCAGTTGCACGCCTCCATTCCACTCTCTTCTCTGCAGTCTTTTGAACCTCGCTCCACCACTGCCCACAAGCTTTCATTTCTTCCTCACATCATCTTCTCCATGTCACCGTCGAATACCCAAATTGTGGTTTCCCCTTTGGATTTCACTCGACGGCCTGGCGTATGATGTCTCCGACTGGCTTTCTTAGTGTATGCCCAATCCATCTCCACTTGGCTAGATATCTAACTATCCAGTAAAGGACGAGTATACTGAACTGTCGTCCGTTCTGTCCTGGTATATGATTGTGAGATATGATCGTTGAAAGTAAAAGGGATAAAGCGGTCCAAGGATTTTAATCATTAGTGGCTTCGTAGCATCGCTTGCGTGTGGTGGTATCATCGTGTGAGCAATATTGAGATCAGGTGAAGGACACTAGACAGGACAGACAAGTCAATTAATGAGATTGTTAACCTTCATCAACTGAAATGGCTTTGATATGTTCTGCGCATGTCAAACCATCGACTGCCTTAACATGTCATACTGGTGGAAGCTGGATAAGTTGGAAGAGAATTCAGGGTAGCCACCTGGGGACCTAGTGTCAGTTGATGAAGTCCGTAATTGTTGGTCCTAGCCATGTGGGGACTGGGACCCCGAATTGACAGAAACCAACGGTCGAAGACTAACTGTTGGCGATATAACTGAAAATTAGTTTCAATGACCAAGATATGTTTAGTCATTGGCACCTTTGAGAGCTTGAATATTTACACTAACCGTTATCTTCAGATTGTTTATTCTCTCATACACCTTTGTCCACTTCAATATCAGTCTTTTTCTATCCACTTGTTCTTTGTATACTATTGTGAAGTGGGTTAACTGGAGTTGATGGAATTTTGTGCTATGTTCAACGTTGATTTTGTACATCAGCTCATGTTTCTGATTTCAGTCAGTTCATGTTAATAGTGCGAATATTTTAGTTTGTAAGAGTCTGTTTGTCCCAATTTTATGTTGGAATAGATTTAAGCAAAATTGGTGTAAATTTTAGAATTCAGAAAAAATTCTATTCACTTCAGGTGGCGATAGTTCACCTCCTATGACCCGTTGGTTTTGGTTATAAGGTTGACAAAACTAGTTAGTTGAAGACTTCCCATTTTGGATGAGAACTTTGAGGCACAGTTGCTGCGTGCACAGTTCACCAAGTGTTCCGAATGGCATTGCTCAGAGTCTACGACTAGTGAATGCAGCCCAACCCGTGGATATTAGTGAACCGAAAAAGGTGACTAGACAGGTGATGGATACAAGAGTAGCTTCGATGGAGTCATCAGAGGTAAATAATCGTAGAAAATGATAAGATGGAGACGAATGATGGAATGTTCATTATTGACATCTTGTACAGTAGTCATCAAATATTGTACACTTTCCACTAAGTCAGTCAGTTATACAATATGCTTCATTTCCTCTTAATATATCCACATTATCTCTTGGTGTTTCACTGAGCAGAATCCTTAACCATTGCTGATAATTCCCTATGATTCTGAAACCCTCTCAATATATACTACTTATATTCATTCTGATCATCAACGCCTACTACAATATATGCACACATACACACAGAAGGGAAATGATTAAACTATCACTTCCAAAGTGAAAAGATGGTCTTGATACATTATTTCCCTTGATCTAAAGTATAATTTAGGGTAGCCATGAAGGTGTCTAATATACCTGCTATCATCTTCATATATATATTGACATGTAGTTAATTTTAGTCTTGTCTTGTTGTCAATAACTTCGAATAATAAATATCACAATGTCGTCAATATCTAACACTTCAACTCAATGATGTTAAATGCTTGTTAAATATCCATCCAGTTCATTAATTATTTGAACATTGAAGTTTAAAGATAATTTTTATGCCTGTATATTCCTTTTCTCTCTCTATACATCTTGATAAGCATAATCAAAATGTTAAATAATCTTTGTTTTATCTTTTACTTGGTAAATATTATTCAAGTTGATTACTGAAAAGAAATAAGTTATTTTTACAACATATGGTGAATAATTATTATGTATACGGTCTTGAAAATCAATTTTCTTACATGTTTGTTTTTTACAAAACAACATTTTATTTATATTATGACAGAGTTTTCTAGTTTAGTTTGTTTAGTGGTGGAACTTAGAACATCTTAAGCTATAGTTGTCAGGGATATGTACCTGGTTCTCAGTGGTTGGTAGTATCCTCACTGGGACTTGGTCCCGGAACTTATCTTTTCAAATACCGAGATGTTATCTACTAGGCTATTTGGTCATAAAAGCCAACACTTGTCTTAATACTGCCTGAAGATAAATTGTGTTTTATTTACTTGGAGACATCTGGAAAGGAGTCTATATGCTATTGGAGGTGAATCAGTTCAATCCAGTATAAGAATGGAATATTACATGTATCAATGACCAGAAAGAATAAGCAACAGGGAACTCTGGCTAGGAACAAACCAACAAAGCAAGAACCTATGATCCAACGAATATGCAGAAGAAGAAAGTGTAGGTGGAGATGGATTGAGCCTACACTGAGAAGGCCGATTGGGGACATCACGCACCAGGCTGTGGAGTGGAATTCAAATGGGAAACGATGAGTTGGGTGTCCGAGACGAGGGTGACATGGAGAAGATGATGTGAGGAAGAAATGAGAGCTTGTGGGCAGTTGTGGAGCGAGGTTCAAAAGACTGCAGAGAAGAGAGTGGAATGGAGGTGTGCTACTGAAGCCCTATATTCCACTAGGAACCCAAAGGACAAATAATGTAGTAATAATAATAAAATTACATCTGTCAAGCAATTTTCTGGTTTCCCTCTACAATGTTTAACGATTAGACTTACAACTACTTATTTAGTATATTTCCCCGTTATATATCACCACTTTAGATGTCAATTTCATATTAAGATGGGTTTATTTCAAATGTCTACACAAATATTGGTTGTCTAATGTGTTTGAGTTTTGAGCGAAGGTGAAGAATTCTCTTCGTTCACTAACATCATCCAAAAAATGACTTGAAATAGTTTTTTTAATGTCTGTCACAGCCGTGTACCAGAATGTCTGTTCGTTATTCGTAGACTAGAGGTACAACTTGAAACTCTGGGAACGAACTAACCATGAACTTATCGCCCAACAAATCCACAGAGGAAGAAAGTGGAAATGGATTGGATTGGACATATATTGAGAAGAATATTCGGGGGATATCGCATGCCAAACCAGACCCTCGAGTGGAAGCCAAATGGGAAACAATGAGTTGGTCGTCTGAGGGTGATATGGAGGAGATGGTGTGAGGAAGAAATGAAAAGTAATGAGGAGTAGGTGGAGCCAGGTTCAAAAGACTGGAGGGAAGAGAGTGAAATGGTGACCTGTTACTGAAGCCCTATATTCCATTAAGAACTCAAGGGACAAATAATAACAATATAGACATACAACTTACTATCGAGTGCCTCGTTAGTCTACAAGACACCTATTGATATTTTAAACCCTCGTCAAAATATGTTGTATGGCAAAAATTTGTGATATATTTTCTGGTTTTCGAAGTTTTTGTAAAAATTCTTCAAAACTTTATCTCAAGATAAATCACTTTCAACCTTATGACTGAAGAGTTTTTGAAAAGCTGAAGCTTTAAGACAATATCTATAAAAGTTGCCTATAGTCAGTATCATACACCTAATACGCTTTATCAATTTTAAATGAACTATAAAAAAAAATATTTGAGCAGAAAAATATGGATCATTTTTATTATGTCAGTAGTTTTCATCAGCTGTTTACAAACTCAAAGTATTGACAATATAACAAATTACAGCATGCTATTAACTTCATTTTGTTCAGTGAAATCAATCAGAACAGAACAATGACATAGTGGATCAAATGATCATGTAATGGTGCGATAAATAAAACTATGCATTTTATTCAAACAAAGGTTCTTATAAACGTTAAGTAGGAACAACGAAAACAAATAAACAAAGCAATACTGTCTAATTTAGAACAAGAAATGTACTTAATTCAGTGAGTAGATAAGTCGAAGGTAATCAGAAAATAAAATGTGATAGAATATAATCATCGGACTGACAGCAACTGGAGAAACATTAAAAACCTGGGAGGCATTGGACAGCTGTTACGTCTGACTAGTATGAGATTCTTCAGTAGTGGGCACCCATAACTTTGCCCACCAGGAATCGAACTCGCAAACTTCTGGCTCTGTGGTCAGCACGTTACCATTGAGCTAAACACTGGGTCATAATCCAGTGATTCATATTCCCAACTTCTATCAGTTCACGACATACTGTGACCATCATCAGATGTCATCCATCATTGATTATTTGTCTTCACGACCACCAGGTTTACATCACTGGTCACGACTTCTCATTGGAACTTCGGGAATCACCTCTCGAATCAAGTCACCAATGAGCACTAGTTCAATTTGATTTGGGGGTTTGTGATGATTTAAAAAGATTTTTCCAGTTGGTATTCATCATGGACTGATATGAGTTGGAGGAACATTGGAAATGTGGGAGCACTGGACAGCTGTTTTGTCCTTGTATGCTACGTGAGGACAAATACTTTTCAGTAACATTAGGTGATAGTTGCAGTATGTCGTGAACTGACAAAGATTGGAAATAAAGGCCATTGGATTCCGACTCAGTGGCTCAATGGTAACGTGCTGACCACGGAGCCAGAAGGTTGCGGGTTCGATCCCTGGCGAGCGGGATCATGAGTGCGCACTGCCGAGGAGTCCCATACTAGTGGGACGGAACACCTGTCCAGTGTTCCCTCTCATTGATATCATACCTTGATGAATACCACCTTGAAAGACCATTAAATCCTCACAAACCCTCAAATTCAATAATCATTCGAAGTCATCTAATTCAGATTTGGGTTGAGTTAACTGAAAATTTAGAGACAGAACTACCATGGTTTAAATGGAAGGTTAAGAAACTAGGTGACCAGGATAGTTGAAAATTGACAATAGATTCCTTTTGAACCCTACAAATCTTATTTCAGGCGTTTGATTGCAGTAGCTTCAGCAAAGTGAAGAAGATTTGAATTATTCTACTTGTTGGTTACTTTTTACAACTTCAAGGCATCTGCTTGATGTCCTATAACCACTAAGTGCTCAGTAATTACCTTATTTAAGGAAGCTTCCTTCTATTAACCATAGGCTCTTTGGGACACGTTCAAAATATTGAAGATGAACCCTTCTTTCTGATACACGTGAGTTGGTACACACAATTGAAGGCAACATATGATGGGTACCTGTCGAGTTTTGATTGTACGAGTGAGTAAGAAGTACGAAACAGGAGGCATTAAGTTTACTGTAGGATACGTCATGGCCTGTGCAGTGCGTTTATCATCATCCCTATATCGTCATTTTTAAAGTTGTAGTGAATGAAGACCTACTTCCTACTAACTGCTGTTTCTCAGGCTTACTACATTCTCTCCTACCATATTACAACACCTGTCGCTCGAATAAGATGCATATTGATGGCACCAAGGTATGATATTTTGACTTTATTTCAATTCAGACAGTTTTCTTACTTCACTATGACAGACAAAAAGATAGACAAAATCAACGTTGAACATCGCACACAAGCGCATCAGTTCAAGTTGTCACATTTCACAGATGTATATGAAGAGCAACCTTGTCAAACTCCTAAAGAAGGGAAACCTAAATCTTTGCAAGAACTGGCACGAAATCATGCTCCAACCCTGTCCACTCCAAGCAAAATATTAGGCAACATCATCCTGGAGACACTAACAAATGCTCTTTATTCAAAATTATGACGGAACTGGTTTCAGAAGTAACAAGTCATGTACGAACCAAATTGCAACGCTACGCTACGCGTCATCATAGAACAGAGCATAGAATGGCGGAATGGCAACTCTACCCTCTACCTGAACTTCATCTACTTTGGAGGGCCTTCGATAGCGTTGACCGAGAATTAATTTGACAGGTAGCTGCTTCAACACTACGGTTTAAGTGCCACAAATCTTTATCAATCTTATTCAGCAGCCTTGTGAGGATGCCACATACCGAGTGATTGACTATGGTAAGTTCATTGATGCCTTTGAATTGAAGACAGAAGTAAGACAAGGTTACGGCCTACTATCATCCATGATCTTCCTGATTATGGTAGACGATATCATGGGAATACCCTGGACCTATGAAAAGAGCCTAGAACATTTGGATTTCGCTGATGTTGATTTGTCTAATATCGCACAAACTCAAAGATCTACAGGCGAAACTAACAAGTTGACAGAAGAGGAAGGGCAACAAAGACGGGACTTCAAGTGAATGTAGAGAAGACGGAGGTGATGAAGATACTCAACCAACAACAGCACTAACAACAAGCAACAGTCAGCATTAACGAAAGAAACCTAAAAGAAGTAGCCTGTCACCTACCTATGCAGCATCGTTTCAACTACAGGTGGCGGCACTGGTACAGATGAGGATGTCAGAGCAGCCAGGATCGCAAAACCAAAACAGGCTTTCATAAATCTGAAATCAGTGTGGAGATCTACTGCACTGTACTCAGCATAAAGCGTGAGCAAGACCCGGATTTTCAACACCAACGTCAGTCAAGTCAGTGCTGCTTTATGGTTCAGAAACTTGACGTGTCACGAAAAGCATTTCCAACAAACTACAAACATTCATCAACAGCTTCCACCTATGCTCACTCTATACTGAAGATCAGATCAGAAGTCCAGAAAGAGTAAGAAACAAAGGACTGTGGGAACGAACCAACGAAGCAGCGAAGCAAGAACCTATCATCCAACGAATATGCAGAAGAAGAAAGTGGAGATGGATCGGGTATACATTGAGAAGGCCGATTGGGGACATCATGCATCAGTCCATGGAGTGGAATCGAAATGAGAAACGATGAGTTGAGTGTCCGAGGCGAGGGTGACATGTAGGAGATAGTATGAAGAAGAAATGAAAGCTTGTAAGCAGTCGTGTTGCCAGGTTCATAAGACTACAGAGAAGAGAGTGCAACCGTCTTCCAACCTAATCAAGTTTCTACCAGTATGACACGTTGAAGTAGGCTGTAATTTGATAAGTAGTCATAATTGTTGATAAAGTACAACAGTATAATAAGGGAGAATAATGAAGATCACGTAATAGGTCTTCGCAGTTGAGTATATTAGTATAGTTAGTTGTTTCATCTAGATATACGATAGTTTAACATTTTAAAGTTTATTAAATGTTGTATCAGTGAGTTATTTATAAGATAAGGTTGATTACTGATCGCCTACAATCAACTAGTCAGTATCATTTCCTATTCAACTGAATTCTACTATCATATTATAAATACGTACTACTTGCTCATTGTTACTTACTAATCAAATTTATATTTATATTATACCATTTTCTTTGCTGTAACTGTATATGAACTGTATACCTATGACTTGTACATTGTATATAGAGTATAGATGACGCCTTCTTCCTGTTGTTCTCTATTGTACTTATAGGAACAGTTTTCTTATTAATAAAAGAGACTATAGTTCTTTCTTTTTTTTCCCATATAGTTGTCAAATCAAGTTTATCGTAACCAAGTAAACTTTTGTTGAACTTTGTTTCTAATCTTCTTTTTCTCAATTTAAAACATCAACATTATTTTAGAGGTAGTATTCATTATGAACTAACACCATTTGGGAAATTATTGAAAATTTGAGAGTACTGGACATCTGTTTCGTTCAACTAGTATGAAATCCGGCCAGGGATCGGACTCAGGACCTTCAGGTTTCATAGTAAACATGTTAACCATTCAGATATATTGGAAACTGTGAACCACTGAAAACCGACTCAGTTTCTAAATGGTTAACGCGTTCGTCATGAAACCTGAAGGTCCTAAGTTCGACCTCTAGCCGGGTCGTGAGTACATACTGCTGAGAAGTCCCATGCTAGGATGAAGCAGCTGTACATTGTTCCCAAATTTTCAATGTCTCCTTAACTGATGTCAGTCTATGATGAACACTACCTCTAAATTAAAAATCCTTATTCATTTAAAAATGCAATACCCTATAGTGCTTTTTAGTGACATCCTTTCAGATGGATATCACGAAGTTCTACTGAGAAGCTGTGACCTGTGGGGTCAACTAGTCGGAAGGGAAGCGGATGCTAACTGAAGAGTGATAGTGATAGTCACACTATATCGTGAATTGACAGAAGTTGTAAACTATGAACAGCTGTCCAATGCTCTCAGATTTCCATTGGTTCCCCAACTAATGTCAGTCCGCGCTGAATACTACCTCTAAATTAAAAAAAATCCCCATTCATCTCATAAATGGACACTATTATTATTATTGTCAAGGATTTCGTTGGTTTTCAGTGGTAGAGAAACAATTAAAATGACTATTATCAGTTAATAACTGTAGGTGTATATAAATATAGTTCCCGTTGTTGATATTTTGAACCGGATAAATTTCCTGCATTTTTTACCTTAGATTTTTGTTTGTTTAATAAAACGAGCCTATGCTCTAATTGTAGTAAGATCTATTAACTAAGCTGAACAAATTATGTGGGCTTATGATCAAGTTTTTTACACTATTGTTTAACTGACATCAAGACTTTTAAACTTAGTTACATTATTCCTGTCATCAGTAAGCTATTTGGCTATACTGATGTAATGAGGGATTTTTTTTTAAGTCAGCTTTACTCACAAGGTGACATCAGTAGGAGAAGTATTGAAAGTCTGGGAGCATTTGAGGTCTGTTTCATCCTAGTATGTTACTCCTCAGCAACACGCATTTAGGGATCTATTCCACTAGCGATCGAACTCAGGACCTTGAGTCAGTGCTCAGTGGTCCACAATTTCCTATTTCTTTATGTCATTTCGTGATATAGCTCAACTATCCACCAAAGTTTTCACTTGACATCCACATTTTTCCAACCGGTTGACCCGTATAGATTGTGGCTTCTCATTAGAATTTTGGGATGTTCATCTCAAAGCATGTCACTAATGAGTGATATACAGTAATCTATTTTGAAGGTTATGAGGTCATGAGTGCATGCTGCTGAGGAGTCCTGTACTTGGACGAAACAGCTTTTATCCAGTACTGTTGTATTCAATGGTTTAATAGTATTACTTCATTTATTACGTGCGTAAGAAGGACTACTTTTCCGTTCTAGTTTGTTTTGAGTAGTGCTTTTTTCTAAGCTTTTTTTATATAACATATTCTGGCTACCGGGAAGTTAAATAAATCTTCGACAGATAAATGCGAACTTGTTTCAATAAAAAAGTACTGGCAAAAGTCATAATAACCAATGTATGAAACTAAGGAATTAGATTTCTCAGATTCTTTTTCCCCACTTTGTAATTTTATTCGGAAGCAATTAAACAAAATGTGTATTTTTTAAAATCATTTTCGCTATCTGAGATGGTAATGGTTTGAAGGACTTGCAGTATTGATACTGGGTGATGATTGAAAGTAAAATGAAAATTTGGACTACTATCGGATTTGAACCAGTGACCACCAGGTTTTCGGCCTGATACTCTACGATGTCCAACTGCTGACCAAATTTTTATTTCACTTCAGTCAACGGGGATTTTATCAGACTACCGTATGAATTCGTGATGAAGCGATGAAGTTTGCTAATCAATATGTGATGCTTGCCCTCTATTATTCGGTTAGATTTGGATGGGGATGAGAAGTTCGGTCTAGGTAGCCAGCTTAAATACAATCAAGCGGTAGCAACGCATGACGAATTCATATGGTAGTCGGGCGAAACCCCTATTGACTGAAGTAAAATAAAAATCTAGTCAGCAGTCAGACCTCATAGCTCAGTTGGTAGAGCATTGGGCTGGAAACCCGGTGGTCACTGGTTCAAATCCGACCGCAGTCCAAATTTTAATTTCATCTTCAATCATCACCCAGTATCATGTGTATTTGTTTCCTGAAGCTTTTACTTTGAGAAATATGATTTCTGGATACCAGATCATATATGTTTATGCTTGAATAGATGCCCACATCTAAAGGCTCTTTATTCGTTTCGAATATGAGATTGCTGAGTATGTAATTGATGCGTAACTAGGTTGAGTATATTTAGCGTACAATATAGATGCTAGACATGCTTTAAAATGCACACATGAAGCGGTGGGGATCAGGAGTCAAAAGAGGTGAACAGAATATCTTCAAAACAAGTAACTGTTGGTAAGTATTTGGGCTAGGGACGAAACTCAACTTAGACCTGTGATTGACATCATAGCTATGATCAATAGTGATTGGTTAGGGGGTGAATCCTTATCTTTGCTGAGAATCTCGAAAAAGAGGTTAATCTGAGAAGGACATTCAGTTTTCACGAAATCTCTTGTCATAAGAACTGAGTAGCAGAAGGCTGTTCAAAAAGATTGAAATTTGAACATTATTTGCATTTTACCAAGCGTGTTACGAAGAAAGAATAAGCAAGACAAGGAATGGATCTCCACAGATAAATGGAAGCTGGTAGAGGAGAGGAAGATGGTGAAGCACAAGATGAACCAGTGCAGTTCAGGGATGAACAAAGAAAAGAGGAACTGAGTACTACGTGTAAAACACTGGACAAAGAAGTGAAGAAGAGTGTACGAAATGACATAAGATACTTCTACGACACACTCGCAAGTGGAACAGAACGGGCTAAAGGTAAGAGAGACTTGACAATATTACATCAAATAACCAGGTTATTATCTGGGAAGAGATCAACGCAGATAAAACCAAGGGAAGATAGTGAAGGAAACTTAGTTACCAAGAGGGAGAAACAAAGGAAACCATGGAATGACAACTTCAAAAAGCTCCTAAGTCAACCACTTCAACCACATGCAGCTCGACCAGAAATGCCACCAGCAACCCAGAACTCAGTGAACACAAGCCCTCCAACAAAATCTGAAACTCAGGTTCTGAATGCCATAAAGTTACTGAAATTAGGGAAAGCAGCAGGACCAGATGGAATACTTTCAGAAGCACCAAAAATAGACGCAGAGATATCAGCAGCGAACATGCTCACATCACACCACTATTGCAGAAGGTTTGCGAGGAAGAAAGGAAGGAAGGAAAGTTACCTACCAGTTGGAAGAAGGAATACCTTATAAAACTCCCACAGAAGGGTGACCTATATCTTTTCAAGAACTGGCACAGAATCATCCTCCACCCCTGTCCACTCTAAGCAAAATATTTAGCCACATCATCCTGCAGAGACTAGAAACTGCTCTGGAACAGACTAGCTGGTTTCATGAAGAACAAATCATGTACGGATCGAATTGCAACGCTACACTACACGTCATCATAGAACAAAGCATAGAATCGCAGAATGGCAACTCTACCTCTCTACCTGAACTTCATCGACTTCGAGAGGCCTTCGACTGCGTCGACCGAGAAGTAATTTGACAGGTAGCTGCTTCAACACTACACTTTTAGTTCCACAAACCTTCATCAACCTCATTCAATGACAGTTGTAGGTGATGATGATAATCTTGCATGTCGAGTGATTGACAATGTAAAGCTCAATGATGCCTTTTACGTGAGGTGAATACAGGAAGCAGTAAGACAAGGTTGCCGCCTACTATCACCGATCATCTTCCTGATTGTGGTCCAGTGGACAGGACAGGAGTGTCTGATGTGAGAAACTGTGAGGAGCTGTGAGAAGACGGGCATACGCTAGCTGGACCGATGAAAAGACCCTAGAAGAAGATTTGGATTTCGCCAACTATGATGATTTATGTGTAGAGTTTTGTCGAACATTTACAGGCGAAAAGTAACAAGTTTGCAAAAGAGGTGATGCAGCGAAGATGATACATCCTTCAGATGAACGTAGAGAATACAGAGGTGATGAATATACCCAACCAACAACAACAACAACAACAAACACGGACAAGGGGCACCAATCGCCATGAACGGGAGAAATATAATCAAGGTAGTCTCTTTCACCTACCTACCTACCTACCTACCTACCTACCTACCTACCTACCTACCTACCTACCTACCTACCTACCTACCTACCTACCTACCTACCTACCTACCTACCTACCTACCTACCTACCTACCTACCTACCTACCTACCTACCTACCTACCTACCTACCTACCTACCTACCTACCTACCTACCTACCTACCTACCTACCTACCTACCTACCTACCTACCTACCTACCTACCTACCTACCTACCTACCTACCTACCTACCTACCTACCTACCTACCCACGTAGGCAGCATTGTTTCAACTACAGGTGACGCAGACATAGATGAGGATGTCATAGCAGCTGGGATCGGAAGGACAGTTAGACAGGCCTTCATTAACTAAAGTAATCAGTTTGGAGATCCACTGCACTGCACTGCCAATTTGAAACGACTGGAGATAACAGAGTGAAACGGAGACGTGCTACTGAAGGCCTATGTTCCAACAGGAACCCAATGGACAAATAACAAATAATGCTGACGCCGTCAAGTACAGGGACACATAGCCAATAGAGAATGGATTGATTCTTGCTACAGTGATTTTTCTAGGTTCATAACTACGTAATTCGACTATGCCTTTTACTTCGGAAAATGGCACATATTCACCATTCTGAAATGTATGACGATTATCTTTCAACTAAAAACGTTAGAAGAACATTGAACACTTATAGTCTCCTCATTCTTCACTAATTTATGAGAAATTAGGTGAAAAACTGCATTTTGGCTCTAAATAGCTTGATGAAAGGAACAAAATAATCAGAAACTTGATGTATTAGTGCTATACATCACAAACACTCTAATCACCTAAGGAACTGTTGAACTATTTTTTTTTAAAATTTGCAAAAATGAATCAATGAAGAATAACAAAATCGAAATCACATCACTCTTGGTGTAAGCATTAAAAGAAATACACTACTAAAGTAGGTTCAACAGGATTATAAATTATTTTTGTATACATAACCAGGTTCCTATCTGGGAAGAGATTAACACACATGAAACCAACAAAAGATGATGAGGTAAATTTAATTACGAAGAAAGAGAAACAAAGGAAACAATGGTCCGACCACTTCAAGAAGCTCTTGAACCGACCACCACCTGCACTTCGTCCAGAAATACCACCTACAGCCTCTGAACTACAAGTGAACACAAATCCTCCAACGAAAGTCAGAGTCCCGAGTGCCATAAAGCTACTGAAATGTGGGAAAGCAGCAGGACCAGGTGAAATTCCTCCAGGCATACTGGGAGCAGACGCGGAGACAACAGAGGACATGCTCACACCACACCACTATTGCAGAAGGTGTGGAAAGAAGGGAAGGTACCTGGCGATCGGTAGAAGGTCTATTTCGTGAAACTCCTGAAGAAGGACTATCTGAGTCTTTGCAAGAACTCGTTTGGAATCACGCTACTGTCCACCCAAAGTAAAATATTAATCCACATCATCCTGGAGAGCCTAAAGGATTCGCTGGATTCAAAACTACGACCATAACAGGTTGGATTCAAGAAGTACAAATCATGTGCGCATCAAATTGCAACGCTAAACATCATCATAGAACAGAGTACAGATAGCGGTCAACTCTACCTCAATTCCATCGACTTTGAAAAAGCCTTCGACAGCGTCAACCGACAAGTAATTTCGCAACTGATTCAACTCTATGGTTTCAGTGCCACAAATCTTTATCAACCTCATTCAACAACTATATGAAGAAGCCACATGCCAAGTAATTCACAATGGGAAGCTCAGTGATGCTTTTGATATGAATACAGGAAGGAGTAAAACAAGGCTGTCTACTATCACCGATGATCTTCCTGATTGTGGTCAACTGGACTGGACCATGCAACAAAGAGTGAGGAGCTGTGAGAAGAGGGGGATACGCTAGCTGGACTGAGGAAAAGATCCTAGAAGATTTCGAATTCGACGATGTCTACGCTGGCTTGTTACTGAAGATGGAGATCAGATGGCCAGAATAATGAGAATAAACAACAAGCACCTGTGGCTGGGTAACGAACCAAGGAAGCAAGAAGCTATCACTCAACAAATGTGCACTTGAAGGAAGTGGAGATGGATTGAGGATGCAGTAAGAAGACCATTCGGGACATCACTTACCAGGCCAGTTGCTCGAATGTAACGAAGATGGGGAAAAAGGAATTGGGCGTCCGAGGTAAGGGTGACATGGAGGAGATGATATGAGGAAGAAATGAGAGCTTGTGGGCTGTCGTTGAGCTAGGTTGGAAAGAGTTGAGAGAAGATAGTGGAATGGCGATGTGCTACTGAAGCTCTATGCTACACTAGGAACCCAAGGGACAAATAATAATAGTAAAAAATAAAAGGTGATTTGAATTTATGTGTGGAAATACCTTCAGTGGATATAAAGCAGTCGATCCTGACTCGGCTAGGGACCTTGAGTAATAGTCACGCTATATCACGAATTAACAGAAGTTGAAAACTTATGACCATTGAAATCTGAGCCAATGCCTGAATGGTTAGCATCTTCACCGTGAAACCCTGAAGGTCATAAGTTTGATCCCTATCTGGTTCGTGAGTGCTCACTGCTATATATTCTCATAATAGTATGAAATGACCGTTCCGTGCTACAATAATGTACAGAAAATTCTTCTTAACCCACTCTTTTCTATACCTCTTTTATACATTCTATTTTCTTATTTTCAGCTTCCATCTGGTGCTAATCCTCCAATGTCACGTGGATTTTTTGAAACTAATCATCATATAGCCAGTGTAGATTTTTTTTTGATTCTAGAGAAGTTGTTAAACGGCTAAAATTAACACCAGGTCACTATCTTCTTGTACCATGTACTTATGCAGCTGATCAACCAGGTGAATTTCTATTACGCTTATTATTTGATCATTCGGATAGGATTTGTGAGTAAGTGATTGATTCATATGTAAATCCTTTTATTTTATATTAGTGATGGATATTAACTAAAAGTGGAATCTACAATATGCATTTCGTACTATTTGTGAATCGTCAGCTAGAAATATTTGCCTCCCAGTTAGTGATGTTGCTGCCAAAATTCAGTCACTTCAAACGCCAGAGAATTATCCAACTAGACAATGAAGTCATGATAGCCCTAACTGGTATGATGGTTATAGTCAAATTCATCTCCATAGTTGTCCATATTGATTGATATGAGTGAGGATGTTCATGTAGACGGATACGGAGAAGGCGATCACTCTGTTCGATATAGTGCTTTTTGTAGTTTCTGCAGTTTATTTTGTAGCTAGCGTTTATTTCGTCTTCCTTCGTTGTTGTATCTTCTGGCTTGGATAACAGATGGTGAAGAGAGTTTTTGGGCTTGTGAGCTATAGCGATTCTAAAACGCTTAAATAACCTTGTCGTGACCTTGAGATGTTGCGAAACGTCATAACATTTTTTTGCTCATTACAATGGATATTG
This sequence comes from Heterobilharzia americana, assembly GCA_944470555.2. Lineage (NCBI taxonomy): Eukaryota > Metazoa > Platyhelminthes > Trematoda > Strigeidida > Schistosomatidae > Heterobilharzia > Heterobilharzia americana. The sequence continues at coordinate 159,333,040 of OX104127.1, read as the reverse complement.
ACAACTGTTGACATGAATTTGACTGGGAAAATGTGGAACTTTTTTCAAGTTGGTATACATCATCGACTGACATCAGTTGTAGAAACACTGGAAACCTGGGAGCACTTCACAGCTGTTTCATCTGACTAGTATGGGACTCCTCAACAGTGTTCACCCACGACCCGCCCGCTAAAGATTGAACCCGCGACCTTCAGGTTCCGTGGCCAACACGTTACCATTAAGCTAGCAACTGGGCCATGTTTCCAACTTCTGTCTGCTGTAATTGGTGACTAGCTTCGAGAGGTGATTCCCGAAGTTTCAATAAGAAGTCACGACCGGTGGGCCAAACCTGGTTGCTGTGACAACAAATACTCTACAATTACATTAGGCTATGGTTGAGCTATGTCGTGAACTGACAACAGTTGGAAATATGGACCATTGGATTCCGGTCCAGTGTCTAGCTCAATGGTAAAGTGCTGGCCACGGAGCCTGAAGGTCACGGGTGCCCACTACTAAAGAATCCCATACTAGTCGGATGGAACAGCTTTCCAGCACTCTCAGGTTTCCAATGCTCCTCCAACTGCTGGCAGTTCATGGTGAATATCAACTTGAAAAAATCTCTAAATCCTCACAAATCACAAATTTAAATATGGGACTGCCAGAGGGAGGGAATACGAAGGATGACAGGGAATTTTTAGAAGCTTGGTATCCATGTCAATCGGTGATCAATAACCATATAAAAAATTACGTAATCAATCAACCAATAAGAAGCACAAGAAACAAAATGGAGTTCAACTTTCATGTCAACAGGACGACCAATCGAAATAAGCATAAAGATAATCCCATGACTTTGCCGGGAACAGTTAATCACACACAAGGTCATCAAGCATTCTACGATGCTATTTATAGAGAAAATCCCATAGCGCCCTTTTTTCTGAAGTTTGTGCTAACGATGTTGTCTAGAATGACGATGAAAGCTTCACGATTATATCATTCAGATCAGAAAACACAACACAACCAAAATCATTCCCTTGAGCTACAAATATTCTCCATCATCTCTTTGGAAAATTATAATAATATTTTACTCTCTATTGAAAGCTAAAGAAGAGTGAAATCAGAGTTGGAATTGAGTGAAAGTAAAAGGTACACCAGTCAAATTTCGCCGGTGGAGGGGGGGGAAAATCAAAAGTTGGACAGTTAAAAACACTTTCCTTAGCAATTCATTTATATATCCATATTTTTTGGTTGAATCCACTGAAAGAAACATTCAACTTCTTGTATCAGTAGCTTGTATCAATCCAGCTAACGAGACACAAATAGGAAGAAATGCGCATCTTGGATTCCACTGCTAGCCACGATACATCATTAATATAGTTAGAACGCAGGCAACATCGAGGCATCCGCACAGGCGCCCATATGCCAACAGAGACTGATCAATTCGATCCAATCAACGACAATGTAATACAAGCAATAACACTAAGAGTATACCCGTCTCACAAGAAGTGGCTATTGTGGCTTGGTGGTGTAGTAGATAACGTTATGGCGTTTGAAGCGATCACTCCCGAGTCCGAATCCCGCTGGGAATAACATCACTCACTGGGAGGCAGGTACATCCAGCTGACGAATCCTAAATAGGACGAAATGCGCATTCTGCATTCCACTGCCAGCTACGATCCATGATTAATAGTTTTCTTGACTGTATTATTTCTTGGATTGGTAGATCTCAGGTACTCACTTTCTCTGACCAACTCGGATGTTGTTCACATTTTCTTTAATGAATTAGTATAATAATGATGGATAGTGGCTACCCGTAGAATCTAGGATGCGCATTTCGTTCTACATAGGACTCATAAGTTTGATGTAAATGCCTCCCATAGTGAGTGATATTGTTCCCACTGGGACTCGAACTCGGGAGTGGTCGGTTCAATCGCCACAGCGTTATCCACTAGACCACCGAGCCATGATACCTGCTTCTTAAGGAACGGATATAGTTTCAGTATAATTGTTTGTGTTATATTATTATTATCATTACTATTATTGTATATTACAGAGACCGACCGATTTGGTCCAATCAATGACGATATAATACAAGCAATTATACTGGAATTAATACAATGTTACTTAATGTTTTCCATTACTACTATTATTCATTATTTGAATAAAGTTAGTTACGGTAGAAGTCTGTGAGGCATATGGCTAATTAGTCATCAAAAAGCAGGATACTTGAAATTACTAAATGACTCGATGAGGACATTGACCAGTTCATTTTATCTGAGTTTTGAGATATGAAACTTTCAAAATAGAGTTAGAGAAATCCTTTTTATTTGTTAGAATAAAAATAAATATTGTATCCTATCCCTTTTTTTTGCCTTTATTTACAGATCTACGCTTGAACGAGTAGAACTTAGCGGTTTAGCTGCGACTGGACCAGAACCTGATCCTAACTATGAATTATTTCAACCACGACTTAGACGTTTATTTTATGAAGCTTCGGGTGAATCAATGGCTGTTGATGCATTCCAATTGGAACCGATACTTAACTGCCTTCTACGGGATGATCATCGAGCCCCATATAATATGGTATGTAGGATAGGTTGACTTCTTATATACTTGTTTGGTTTTGAAGATGATTTCTTTAAACATTTGAGTATAATAACTAAATTCACTTCGATGTAATTTTCTAGGCATGAACGTCTTGTTTTCATTTGCTTCATTCCTTCAATTGTTCAAAACTTCCAAGCTATACAGACGAAAATCTGGGCCCCGGCAAGATTCGAACCAATGACCACTGGGTTTCTACTCGGTGCTCTACTAACTAAGCTAAAAGAACCAGTAGTGCAGTTGGCATAGCACCGAGGTGGAAACTTCAAGATCACCGGTTTCAGTCTTACCATGGCTAAGATTTGCATTCCACCTTCAATCGTCACCCAATATAAAACATTTGCTTATCCAAAAGAGTACAGCAAGTTGAGTAGGATTACATAACCGGTTACCAAATGAAGAGTATTCAAATATTACTGTTTATTTCTTGTGTCTAAACCTAACTGCAATAGTTTGGTATGTAGCAATCTTCCCATCATAAAGAAAAAGACCCGTATTTTCAACAGTCAATCAAGTAAGTCATCGCTTTCATGTGATTGTTGATAGACTTGGCGCGTTACGAAAGCAGTTCCAACAAACTACAGACATACATTAGTAGCTGCCGCCTACGTTCACTTGATACTAAAGATCAGATCAGATGGCCAGAAAGAATAAGCTACAAGGAACTCTAGGTGTCAACGAACCAATCAATCAACAACCTATCGCCGAACAAATATGCAGAAGAAAGTGGAGATGGATCGGATTGGACATACACTGAGAAGACAATTTGAGGGCATCACGCAGCAGGCCAAACCAGGCCGTCAAGTGCAACCCAAAGGGTAAACGATCAGTTGGTCGTTCAAGGGTGACATGTAAGAGATGGTGTGAGAAAGAAATAAAAGCTTGTAAGAAGTAATGGAGCTGGGTTAGGAAGCTTGAAGAGAAGAGAGTGAAATGGTGACATCCTACTGAAGTCCTATATTCCACTAGGAACCCCTCAAACCTTTCATAATTTAAAAAAAGCTACACTTCATATGTTCAACTTGTAATTTTTTCTTGTGCCAAATATCAAAAAGTTTTCCAGTTTCATTTTGTTGTTATTTATTGGTTATATCATTCATTATGGACTATGACAATAAAGAGTGATGTTCATTCAACGCTAATGATTATGTATACAGTTCAGAAGAACCGATTTTTTTTTCTTTGCAAATTTATTGAAAAGAAGGATTACCAAGTTGTACATTCATACAAATTGTTTATCATCATGGATTGACAACAGATGAAGAACTATTGAAAGCCTAAGAGAACTAGATAGCTGTTTTATTCTAGTATAAGACTCATTAATAATAATTTACATCCATGACTTTGTAATTTGGAAGTTGCTTCAACACTATGGAATACCTCAAACCTTTATCAACCTCATTCAACAACTATATGAAGACGCCACATGCCAAGTAATTCACAATGGGAAGCTCAGTGATACCTTTGAAGTGAATACAGGAAGGAGTAAAACAAGGTTGTCTACTATCACCGATGATCTTCCTGATTGTGGTCAACTGGACTGGACCATGCAACAAAGAGTGAGGAGCTGTGAGAAGAGGGGGATAGGCTGGCTGGAATGAGGAAAAGATCCTAGAAGATTTCGAATTCACCGATGACTTATGTCTAATGTCACACAAACTTGAATATGTACAAGCAAAAAGTAACAAGTTGACAGAAGATGCAGGGTAGCGAAGATGGGTCTTCAAGTGAATGTAGAGAAGACAGAGGTGATGGAGATACCCACCCAACAACAACAAGCTGCTTTCACCATCAATGGGAGAAACGTGTAGGAAGTAGGCTCTTTCACCTACCTTCCTAGACAGCATTGTTTCAACTACAGGCGTCACAGACACAGGCACAGAGGAGGAAGTGAAATTCAGGATGGGGAAGACAGCAAGACAGGCGTTCATTAACCTGAAATGATTGGTGTGGAGATCTTCTGCACTCAGCATAAAGTGTGAACAAGATCCGGATTTTCAACAGCAATTCAGTCAAGTCGGTGCCCGTGTATGGTTGATAGACTTGGCGCGTTACTAACGGGATTTCCAACAAGCTACAGACATTCATCAACAACTGTCTACGCTGGCTAGATTCTGAAGCCCAGGTGGCCAGAAAGAATAAACAACAAGGAAATCTGGCTATCAACAAACCAAGGAAGCAAGAAGCTATCACTCAACAAATGTGCACTTGAAGGAAGTGGAGATGGATTGAGCATACAATGAGAAGACCATTCGGGGACATCACAGACCAGGCCAGTGGCTTGAGTGGAATGCAGATGGGAAAGGACGAATTGGGCGTCTGAGGTGAGGGTGACATGGAGTAGATGATGTGAGGAAGAAATGATAGCTTGTGGGCAGTGGTGGAATCAGGTTGAGAAGACTTGAGAGAAGATAGTGGAATGGCGACGTGCTACTGAAGCCCTACGTTCCATTAGAAACCCAAAGGACAAATAATAATATATAATATAATCCCACATTGCGATTTCGTGGTGAAGACATTACGAATGAGCCATCTGTTCAAAATTCAAGTATTCACGGTTCACTACTTCTATGAGTTCTCGAAACTAAATTAAATCTTTTGAGGAAATTTCTTATCACTATTGAAATAAGGAATCATGATTTTAAACAGTTGTTTATGGAATTTCATACGCTTCACTCGTTTTTTAAATTTTAACAAAGTGGAATCAAGTTCATAAACATCGAGACTGTAGTTTTTTTGCCAATGTCCTGGAAGAAGTTGATCGCTGAGTCTGATTGAATAATCATAAGAATATATTTTATTACAATCGCAGCATGTTTAAACAGTCAAAACAAGATATTTCTGAATGTTTCTCTGTATAAGTCATAGCTTCTTCGGCAGAATATTATATTATTTATTATTATATGTCCATTGGGTTCCTAGTTTACCGTGAGGCTTCAGTAGCACGGCTCCATTGCACTCGGTTCTCCGCAGTCTTTTGAACCTCGCTACAACACTGCCCACAAGCTTTCACTTCTTCCACACACGATCTCATTCATGTCACCCTCGCCTCCGACGCCCAACTCCTCGTTTCCCCTTTGGATTCCACTGGACGCACGGGCCTGGCACGTGATGTCCCCAATCGGCCTTCTCAACGTATACCCAATCCATCTCCACTTCCACTTTCCTCCTCTGCATATTTGTTGAGTGATAGGTTCTCGCTTCGTTGCTTCGTCACCAACCAGAGTTCCTTGTTGCTTATTCTTTCTGAACATCTGATCTGATCTTCAGTATGGGGTGAACGTAGAGGACAGCTGTTGATGAATGTCTGTAGCTTGTTGGAAGTGTTTTTCGTGACGTGCCAATTTTCGGTACCAAATAGCAGCACTGAGATGACTGACATTGATGTTTAAAATCCGGATGTTGTTTATGTTCTAAGCTGAGTGCAGTAGATCTCCACATTGATTTCAGATTAGTGAAAGCCTGTCTTGGTTTACGGATGCTGGCTGCTTTGACATCCTCGTCTGTGCCGCGTGTAGTTGAAATGATGCTGCCTAGGTAGGAACGTAGATAAAAGAGACTACCTTGTTTATATTTCTCCCGTTCATGGCGATTGGTGCCCCTTGTCCGTGTTTGTTGTTGTTGTTGTTGTTGGTTGGGTATATTCATCACCTCTGTATTCTCTACGTTCATCTGAAGGATGTATCATCTTCGCTGCATCACCTCTTTTGCAAACTTGTTACTTTTCGCCTGTAAATGTTCGACAAAACTCTACACATAAATCATCATAGTTGGCGAAATCCAAATCTTCTTCTAGGGTCTTTCTATCGGTCCGGCTAGCGTATGCCCATCTTCTCACAGCTTCTCAGAGTTTCTCACATCAGACACTCCTGTCCTGTCCTGTCCACTGGACCACAATCAGGAAGATGATCGGTGATAGTAGGCGGCAACCTTGTCTTACTGCTTCCTATATTCAACTCACGTAAAAGGCATCACTGCATTTTCCATTGTCGATCACTCGACATGCAAGATTATCATCATCATCATATAACTGTCGTTGAATGAGGTTGAATAAGGTTTGTGGAACTAAAAGTGTAGTGTTGAAGCAGCTACCTGTCAAATTACTTCTCGGTCGACGCAGTCGAAGGCCTCTCGAAGTCGATGAAGTTCAGGTAGAGAGGTAGAGTTGCCATTCTGCGATTCTATGCTTTGTTCTATGATGACGCGTAGCGTAGCTTTGTATTTCGATCCGTACATGATTTGTTCTGGTCGTAATTTTGAATGGCGTTCAGGAATTCTGCTTTTTTGGAGGGCTTGTGTTCACTGATAATTTTGTAGGTGGGCTGCCGGTGGTTTTCCAGGATGAGTTGCATTTGGTTGTAGTGGTTGACTCAAGGGTTTTTTGAAGTGGTCAGCCTATTTTTTCTTTTGTTTCTGCTCTCTGGTATCTAAATTTCCTTCACTATCTTCCCTTGGTTTTATCTGCGTTGATCTCTTCCCAGATAATAACCTGGTTATTTGATGTAGTGTTATCAGGTCTCTTTTACCTGCAGTCTGTTCTGCTTCATTTGTTGCAAGTGTGTCGTAGACTTTTTTTTTTAGCCTAAATTCGCTGGAGATACATTTTTCAGGTTTCTCGGTAATACCTCTTCTCTATTGTTCTTTTGAATAGGTTTTCTTCTATAGTTTTTTTTCCATCATAAAACCGGTGTATATTCCCATGTGTATGATACCTTGACAGTAGTTTGTAGATTGAAGTTTGTATACAATAGTGAGATCTTTTGAAACTTCAGCAAGATGAATGAATTCTGACTTCAGCTTTAAAAGAAATTTTACATTAGTGTATCTCTAAAGAACTTTTCTAGGAGGCCAGTATATGCCAATGTATCACTTAACGAAATTTAAGCCTTTTCAATTCTCCTAGTGTTATAGAAGAAATCTTCAATGGCTGATTCACTAATTTGAAGGAATTCCGTTCACTCCATTTGCTACTGCCTACTTTTGACAAAAATAAGTTGCTTAGGATGGTCTGAATTCTATTTAAAGATTTGTAAGGATTTATTTTATTGATTTCAAGTTAATATTTATCCCAGACTGACATCATTCCTGATTGTTGAAAAATTGTGACTGATCGAAGAAATCAAGTCGCCTAGTTAAGACAGTTACGGTACTGGATGGATGTCGAGCTATGTCGCAAATTAGCAAAAGTATAGAAATTTGGATCACTGAGCTTCGATCTGGACCGACCGCAGAACCTGCAGATAATGGGTTCGATCGCTGGTAAGGTCATGGTTGTGCACCAATGACGAGTCCCATACTAGGACGAAACAGATATCCAACTGTTCTAAGTTTTTAGTGGTTCTTCAACTGATGTTAATCCATAATGAATATTAGCTTTAAATCATTCTTTTGAATTATCTGCTAATATTGACATGAATTTATATAGCGCATAGATAATAATCATGCATAAACATTATGATTCACTAGTTTCCATTGAAATTTTATTCCTCCTTTATTGAAACACTTCAGGTGAGTACAGATGCTTGTCGATCTCTCGTAGCTCTTCTTGATCGTGATGGAACAGGAAGATTATGTGAATCAGATTTTCGACGTGTATGGGATATTCTACGTTCATGGTCACGTTTGTTTGCAAGTTTTGATCCACAAAGAACAGCTCATATCACAAGTTTAGACTTTCGAATCATTGTTGAACAAGCAGGTAAATGTTGAATTTATTTTATTATCTGGAAACGCTAACTAATAGTAACACATTAGTAATCCGTAGGGAAGTATATGATAAGATTTAGGTTGCTATGGTATATTGGATTAGCTTGTATATTCCTATCAAGCTACTCATATACGTATGTAGTGTGCTAGATTACTTTATGACACTTGTGTTATAAGATGATCATAGCATTGTCTTAATTCGAATGATATGTATCCCTTAATAATCACATTTCTTTTAAATATTCAAATTGATTCCAAGGTAGGTTGTCCGATGCGTGATCTTCTCAAACAGATTAGAGAACATTGTAGACCCCGCCAAAAACTGTAACAATATACGAATGGGTCCATCAGAAGTGCAATGATTGAATATTTAGTCAATCATAATTGATTCATTGTTTAAAGTCACCTATAGGGCGAAAAGAAATTTATTGATATCATATTCATGCAGAAACCGGAATCCGGTTTACAAAATAAACTTGTTCAAGCCTTGTTGCTACCTTGGACTTAGTAAATTACTAACAAAACAATAACCTCCATCTCTCTCCCAATATTCACAACTTTGTTATAATTTACTGCATATTAAATATTACATCCGCACAATGTTTGAAGCTAGCAAGGCGACCCTGATTGCAAATAGATGAGAAGGTATAGCATAGAAGTGCTAGAAATCTGCGAAAACAGATTGAATGGAAGGAGGCTTTTCGAATTGTTAACTGGAGAGTCAGTAATCTACTCCGATATTGTCACCCAGACGACAACCACGAGCACACTGAGTTTTGGAGTGGCTATCATGATGTCCCATTCAACAGCATCGAAGGCTCTCATGCAGTGGTAACCAATCTCCTCCAGAATCAAGATTATGACAGCAAGATTCAACTCAAAAGGAAGGAAGGAAGGAAGGTCACAATCATACAATGATACACTACGCACCTACAAATAATGCAGATACAGACCAAGAGAAGACGAAGGAATTCTACAAAAAACTGCAATCAGTAATGGAGAAGACCCCACCCCAAATGGCGACATCAAATTTATCCTAATGGGTGAGGTGACATGAATGCCAAACTGGGACCGGACGACACAGATAGAGAACTTATCATGGGTCGAGAAGCAGTCGGTGAAATGAATGACAACAGAGGACTGTTTGCAGACTTCTGCACATTCATCGATTTGGTGATTGGAAGCAGTGTGTACAAACACAAGGATATTCACAAGGCAGCGGCATGGATTTCACCAGACACCAGACATACTAAAACTCAGATCAACTTCATCTCAGTCTGAAGAAAGTGGAGACACAGCCTACTGGATACATGATCAAGAAGAGGAGCACCAATATCTAGTGCAAGGAACCTTCCAAATCAAGTTGAAAGTCTTCACAGAAGTTGGTGATAGACCACAGTTCAAGTTCAACGCGCAGAACAGAAGCTGAAGGACGAAACTGCAAAGAATATCTTCACATCAGCCACCAGGAAATATGGGAGACACTAACGAAAATCCCTTTGTAAACCTGAGTGAAAGAACACTGAAACTCTTTGAAGGAGATGTGTAAGCAATTCTGCATATCCGTGCTAGGAATTAAGAAGAAACAAGACAAGCGATAGATGTTGATGGACACGTGGAAGCTGATTGAGGAGGGAGAGGAAGATGGTGAAGCACAAGATGAACCAGTGCAGTTCAGGGATGAACAACGAAAAGAGGAACTGAGTACTACGTATAAAACACTAGACAAAGAAGTAAAGAAGAGTGCACAGAGAGACATAAGATACTTCTACGACACACTTGCAAGTGAAGCAGAACAGACTGCATGTAGAGGAGACCTGACAGCATTATATCAAATAACCAGGTAAAACATCAACAGAGATGAAACCAACGGAAGAGAATGAAGAGAACTTGGTTACTTAGCCAGGATCACAAAAACAGGAAGACAGGTCTTTATTAACCTGAAATCAGTGGGGAGATCTACTGCACTCATCATAGAGAAGAAAATACGAATTTTCAACACTAATTCATTCAAGTAAGTCAGTGCTTCTATGTGATGGTTGAGAGATTTGGCGAGTTATGAAAAACATTTCCAACAAACTTCAGACACACATGGACAGCTGCGCTTACTCTCACTCGATACTGAAGATCGGATCAGAAGGCCAAAAAGAATAAGCCAAAAGTAACTCACTCTGGCAACGAGTCAACCAACCAACCAAGAAGCTGTCGCCCAACATCTGTGGAGAAGACAGTGGACCTGGATTGGGCATACACTGAGAAGACTGTTTTTTAGACATCATATGCCAGGCCAGGCTGTCGAGTGGAAACCAAGTGTGAAACGACGAGTTGGGCGTCCGAAGTGAGGGTGACATGGACGAGATCACGTGAAGAAGAAATGAAAGCTTGTGGGCAGTGGTGGAGTCAGGTTGAAAAGACTGGAGAGAAGAGAGTGAAATGGAGACGTGCTACTGAAGCCGTATGTTCCACTGGGAACCCAAATAATAATAATAATAAAATGATAATTACACATTTTAGTATTCCAGTATCCTCTTCATTTCGTTTCCATACTACCTTTGACCACAATTTATCTTGGAAATCTTGAGAATAAAATTGTCGAGGAAAATATCTTCGGTGAACCTCTTGTCTTCACAAATATAGGATAAGTGAGCTTACACCTAGATCCAAGCAATGATTACTCTATATGTCAGTTAATTTAGCCTGACTGGCATGAAATAGTTCTTACTGATTTAAGTCTAATAATGATGGATGGTAGCTAGCAGTGAAATTCAGCCTAGTGCGCGTTTCGTTCTGTTCGGGACTCGTCGGCTGAATGTACTTGCCTTCTCTCATTAAGTGATATTATTCCCATTGGGACTTGAAAGCGAGACCAGCTGTAGTGTTCACTGGTAGGCAGTTGCATCCTGCTGACGAGTCACAGGTAGAACAAAACGCGCTTCAGGCTGGATTCAACTCCTAGGCACTATCCATTAGCAGTATCGAGGCGTCCGTGCACCAACCCGTATGCCAATAGACTCCGATCAATTCAGTCCTATCAACGACGGGATAATACAAACAACAATATGAAGACTTTAATATCGTTTCAATATAGATGGAATGCAGTAATCTAATAAACCACTATAACAAGGAACTCTGGCAACGAACCAACCAAGAACTTGTCACTCAACAAATATGCAGAGGAAGACAGAGGAGGTGGAGATCGATTGGGCATATACTGAGAAGGCCGACTGGGGACATCACGCGCCAGGCCCGTGCATCGAGTGGAATCCAAAGGGGAAACGACGAGTTGGGCGTCGGAGGCGAGGGTGACATGGAGGAGATCGTATATGGAAGAAATGAGAGCTCGTGGGCTGTGGTGGAACCAGGTCCAGAGGTTTGCAGAGAAGAGAGTGCACTGGAGACGTGCGACTGAAGCCGTATATTCCATTAGGAACCCAAGGGACCAATAATAAATAATAATAATAAACCATTATACTAGATCAGATAAATCATAGCATGGTATTCATGAAAAGCTTCTTGCTTCGGTATTTTCACTATTGTTATATGCTTTATTAACAGTGTGATTTTTTATCTTTTTTCTGTTCCAGGTTATACTCTTCCACATACACTGTTCTCAAAGCTTGTACATCGATTTGTTAACGTGGATTGGCGCTTGGATTATCCACATTTTATTAGTGCTATGGCTCTTATTACGAAAGCAGTTGGTAAATAAATTACACTTTAGTATTGTAGCTTGTTTATTAGCATCTATGCGATGCTCTGTATTGACTAGATTCGCTAGGATTGAACTTTTCACTTCAACCTTTCCGAACCAAGCTGGTAAATGCGCTCGTATCCGGAGATGTACCTGCCTAATCGTACGCCCTATGTAACTAGTTATGCAAGGACAGTTAAATTGATATATGCAAGATGAAGAGCTAAGGTTGTGTAGGCTATGCTTTTGTCTTACAGTAAGCACTGGCCGACCACAGAATCATATACAAATCCAACGTTTCATGCAGGTCGGCTTTGTACATCATTCTGTGGTTCGCCAATGCTTACTGCAAGACAAAAGCATAGCCTACATAACCTTAGCTCTTCATCTTGTATGCATCAGTTTAACTCTTCTTGCATAACTAGTTACATAGGGCGTACGATTAGGCAGGTACATCTCCGGATACGAGCACATTTACCAGCTTGGTTCGGAAAGGTTGAAGTGAAAAGTTCAATCCTAGCGAATCTAGTCAATACAGAGCATCGCATAGATGCTAAAAAAGCCTTCAATGGTATTTATCGCGTTCCAAAAAACGAAACCACATGTAACTTGCCAACGCCTCCTCAATATAGTGGAGGCTGTTGCAATAAGATTGATCAAGCCTGAACTCTGAAATTAATATGTCTAAGCGTTACTTATCTATTGGTCTTCAGCAAACTGAAAGTCATTCCCACCATCTTATTCATTATCCTTTTGTTCAACATCATATCATTCTTCTGTATATGTATCATCCGAATATTGACTAATTTAAAACAGGTAAGTCGATTCCCTAACAATTCCTAGATCTCACTCCACTTTTGAAAATGTACCTGCCCCTAACATGGCTTGTGTTTACGCTGTACAAATGTATTTTGTAATTATAGAGTGTGAAGAGAGAAATTTATTGAAAAGAATATTCTCAATTGTTCAGATTATTGCTTTTTATAACTTAGATCTGTAAAATTAACAACAGGGAATTATACATATTCGCTTAGTTTCTTAACCTAGTTGCATTCATTATACTAGTATAACTTCACTCACCAGTCACCAGCTTCGAGATGAGATTTTCGGATGTTTTAATGAGTAGCCTAACTTAAATATAAGCAAACATACTGAATTGAGAAAAGTGGGCGAAATATGAACCATTGGATTCTGACCCAGTGCATCAAGTGGGGTGATATGATCGCTAGGGGACCTGAAAGTTCTAAGTTCGATCTCTGGTTGGATTATGCGTGTATACAGCTAAGGAGTTGGATACTTGGATGAAAAAAAATACCCAATGTCACTAGGTTTTCAAAGGTCTTCGAAATGATTTCAGTTAGTGGTGAATACTAACCTCTAAAAATATTTCTATTCGATGAAATCAAGTTGTATACAGTTGATAAGAGTAAAGGAGATAAAAGGAAATTCTTATTCTTCTGTTCCAATTTTTAAAGCGTATATATGTATATGATATCTCTTACAGTATAGTAGAAAGTATGTATACAACTCAGAAATTATTAAGATATGTTTTTTAGATTAGATACTTCAATAGTATGCCATTTATCAGAGAATAAAGTGTTTGGTAAGTATTCACAGTATTCATTGATTTATTTCAAGTTCTTATTCATCGTAGACTGACATCAGTAGGAGGAACAAAGGAAACCTAGGAGCACTGGACAGCTATTACATCCGACTAGTATGGGACTCCTCAGCAGTGCTCACCCAAGACCCCGCCAGGAATCGAACCCGCGATCTACAGGTTCCATGGCCAACACGTTACCATTGAGATAGACACTGGGTTAGAATCAAATGTTCCATATTTCCGACGTCTGTTCCTCCAACTGATGTCAGTCTACAATGAATAACAACTTGAAATATTTCCATGTCCCCACAACTCCCTCAAAATTCATTGATTTATTCTTAAATGATAAGTGTGTTATTGCAGATTATGTGTATAGACTTTGTAATTAAAAAAACACTGTATTATTATTAGTCCCTTGGGTTCCTAATGGAACATAGCGCTTCAGTAGCACGTATCCAGTGAACTCTGTTCGCCGAAATCTTTTGAACCTGGCTCCACGACAGCCCAAAAGCTCTCATTTCCTCCTCGCACGATCTCTTCCATGTCACCCTCACCTCGGACGCCCAATTCGTCTCTTCCCATCTGGGTTCTACTCGAGCAACTGGCCCGGTCTGTGATGTCCCAAGTCGGCCTTCTCAGTGTATGCTCAATCCATCTACACTTCCTTCCAATGCATATTTGTTGAGCGATAGCTCCTTGCTTCGTTGGTTCGTTCCCAGAGCTCCATGTTGCTTATTCCTATTATTCTGACCATCTGATCTTCAGTAGCGAGCGTAAGCAGTTGTTGATGAATGTCTGTAGCTTATTGGAAATCCCGTTAGTAACTCGCCAATTCCCTGAATCATGCAGAAGCACTGACTTGACGTTGGTGTTGAAAATCGGGATCTTGTTCACACTTTATGCTGAGTGCAGAAGATCTCCACATCGATCATTTCAGGTTAATGAACACCTGTCTTGCTGTCTTCCCCATCCTGAATTTCACGTTCTCCTTTGTGCCTGTGCCTGTGCTTGTGACGCCTGTAGTTGAAACAATGCTTTCTAGGAAGGTGGGTGAAACAGCCTACTTCCTACACGTTTCTCCCATTGATGGTGATTGCAGCTTGTTGTTGTTGGGTGGGTATCTCCATCACCTCTGTCTTCTCTACATTCACTTTAAGTCGCGTCTTCGCTGCCCTGCATCTTCTGTCAACTTGTTAGTTTTTGCCTGTACATCTTCAAGTTTGTGTGACATTAGACATAAGTCATCGGTGAATACGAAATCTTCTAGGATCTTTTCCTCGGTCCAACCAGCGTATCCCCCCTCTTCTCACAGCTCCTCACTGTTTGTTAGATGACCCAGTCCACTTCAATCAGAAATACCATGGATGTTAGAAGACAGCCTTGTTTTACTCCTTCCTGTATTCACTTCAAAGGCATCACTGAGCTTCTCATTGTGAATTACTTGGCATGTGGCGTCTTCATATAGTTGTTGAATGAGGTTGATAAAGGTTTGAGGTATTCCGTAGTAATGAAGCAGTTTCCAAATTACCTCTCGGTCGACGCTATCAAAGGCCTTCTCAAAGTCAATGAAGTTGAGGTACATGTACAGTTGACTGC
Organism: Heterobilharzia americana; assembly: GCA_944470555.2. Classification (NCBI taxonomy): domain Eukaryota; kingdom Metazoa; phylum Platyhelminthes; class Trematoda; order Strigeidida; family Schistosomatidae; genus Heterobilharzia; species Heterobilharzia americana. The sequence goes on along the minus strand of OX104127.1, from coordinate 159,317,864 downwards.
CATTCTATACTCTGTCCGATAATGATGCGAAGCGTTGCAATTTGGTCCGCACATGATTTTTACTTCCTGAATCCAATCAGTTAGCCTGTTCCGGTCGTAATTTTGAATCCAGTGCATCCTTTAGTCTCTCCAGGATGATGCGGCCTAATATTTTGCTTGCTTTGGGTGGACAGGAGAGTGATTCCACACTAGTTCTTGCAAACACTGAGGTCTCCCTTCTTCGGCAGTTTGACAAGGTAACCCTTCTTCCAATCAATGGCCAGGTACCTTCGCTTCCTTCCACACCTTCTGCAGTAGTGGTGTGATGTGAGCATGTCCGCTGTTGTCTCTGCATCTGCTCCCAGTACTTCTAGCGGGATCCCATCTGGTACTGCTGCTTTCCCGCATTTCTGTAGCTTTATGGCGTTCAGGACTTCCATTTTTGTTGGAGGATTTATGTTCACTTGTAGTTCAGTGGCTGTAGGTGGTATTTGTGGATGAAGTGCAGGTGGTGGTGGTGGTCGATTCAAGAGCTGTTTGAAGTGGTCGGCCCATTGTTTCCTTTGTTTCTCTTCTTTGGTAAATAAATCCCCTTCATCATCTTTTATTGGTTTCATGTATGTTGATCTCTTCCCTCCCAGAAAGCAATAACCTGGTTATTTGATACAATGTTGTCAGGTCTCTGTCTCTCCTACCTGCAGCCTGTTCTGCTTCACTTGCCACTGTTTTGTAGAAGTGTCTTTTGTCTTTGCGTGCACTCTTCTTCACTTCTTTGTCCAGTGTAGTGTTTTATACATTGTACTCAGTTCCTCTTGTCGTTGAGCATCCTTGCACTGGTTTATCTTCTGCTTCACCATCCTCCTCTCCCTGCTCTATCTCCTTCCTAACAAGGTTATGCAGGTTTCTTTCCACATCTCTTTCAAAGACTTCCAGTGTTCTTCCACACAGGTTTCTTCAGGGATGTTCCTCGATATCTCCCATTTTGTCTTGATGGCTGGCATGAAGACTTCCTTTGTAGTTTCGTCCTTCAGTTTCTGTTCCGAGTGTTGTACTTGAACTGCGGTCTATCGTCAGCTTCCTTGAAGGCTTTCAACTTGATTTGAAAGATTCCTTGCCTTAGATAGTGGTCTGAACCTACATCTGCTCCTCTTCTTGACCTTGTGTCAAGTAGGCTGGCTGCGTCTCCATCTTCTTCAGATTGAGGTGAAGTCGATCTGATTTTTACTGTGTCCTGGTGTCTGGTGAAATCCAAGTCGCTTTGTGGATATCCTTGTGCTTGAACACACTGCCTGACTCCAATCACCAAATCGTTGAATGCACAGAATTCTGCAAACAATTCTCCATTCTCGTTCATAACCTCACCGAGCACTTCTCTACCCATGGTTAGTTCTCTTCCTGTGTTGTCTGCTCTCAGTTTGGCATTCATGTCACCCATTAGAATTTTGATATCGCCAACTGACGTCTTGTCCAGTGTTGATTGAAGTTGTCTGTAGAACTCCTCCTTCTTCTCTTGCACTGCATTATTTGTAGGTGCGTAGTGTATCATTGTATGATTGTGACCTTCCTTCCTTCCTTCCTTCCTTCCTTTCGAGTTGAATCTTGCTGTCATAATCTTGATTCTGAAGGAGATTGAATCCCACTGCATGAGAGCCTTCGATGCTGTTGAATGGGACATCATGATAGCCACTCCAAAACTCAGTGTGCTATGCTCGTGGTTGTCGTCTGGGTGACTAGAGTGGATTATTGATTCTCCAGTTGACAGTTTGAAGAGTCAACTCTCATTCCATCTGCTTTCGCGAATTCCAAGCACTTCAGTGTGGTACCTCTTCATCTCGTTGGCAATCTGGGCAGTATTACTGTGTTCAAACATGGTGCGGACATTCCATGTCCCCATCCTTACTTTCGCTTTCATCTGGGGAGAGAAGACACATCGGCCAATTGATTTCCCGTAGGCTTTCATTAACTGGTATGATTTCGCCTCTCCGATTCCAGAGAGGAATAATTTTGTTATTATTTTTTATATTTTGTTTGTGCTGTGAAGTTTCTTTAGTGGTTAGATTTGTTTTACGGGGTAGGGTTGCTAGCCCTATGCCCAACCTTCCCTCTTTACCTAGGCTTAGGACAGGCTAGTAACTAATGAACTAGTTAACTAGGCTCGGTTAAAAAAAACACTGTACAGGGAACGTATTTATTATTATTCTTACTATTATTATTCATACTGAAACTCAGAGAAATTTTTATTCCTTCTGTCGAGTTTTACTTGCGTTTTTCAACGTTTTTACACGCAAGTTATGATTCTTTTTTTTTTTTTTGCGTAGCTATCTTCAAAAACTATGATCATGGTGGACGAGCTATACTACCTTTGGAACAAGTAAGTTTTGAATTAGTACAAATTCTAATTTTGCCGTTTATTTTTTCGACTTTATCTCAAGATAAGATATACACTTACTATTGACTAGAATATGTTATATAGAATAGTAAACTTTAAACCAATATAAGTGACTTATTTGTCGCTATCAGTGGAATCCAGCTTGATGAACGGTTCGTTCTATTTAAGGCTCATCAGTTGAGTGTGCCTGCAAGTACCTGAATGTACCTACAAGTTCCATATAGGATGAAACGTGCATACTAAATTTCACCGATAGCCAGGACTAAATCAACTATAACAATAAATGTTCAGATAATATAAAGTAATCCATGCAAGAGCCCATCTGCCAACATTGGTCGTATTCTAGGGATCGAGTATAACAATGAACTACTACAAATATAAACAAATAATAATGTAAACTAATATCTTTTATTTAGAGGTAGTATTCACCATGGATTGACATCAGTTAGGGGAGTCATTGAAAGTCTGGGAGCACTGAATAGCTGTTTCTTCCTGGTGTGGGACTCCTCAACAGTACACATCCACGACCCGGCTAGGAATCGAACTCAGGACCTTAAGGTTTTACGGCCAACACGTTAACCATTCAACCACTGGGTCAGTTTCCACCGGTTCACAATTTCCAACTTCAGTCAATTCACGACATAACATGACTATCACCCAAGGTCTTCAGTTAGCATCCGCTTCACTTACGACTGGTTGACCGCACAGGTCACAATTTCTCATTAGAGCTTCGTTATATCCATCTGGATGCAAGTTACTAATGAGCATTATACAGTAATGTGCTTCCAGATTCTCAATGGTTCCTCAACTGATGTCAGTCCATGATGAATACTACTTCTTAATTAAAAATCACCATTCATCTCAAAAATAATATCTTTTACGTTTACCTTATTCATATTTGAAAGCAGTACGCGGTCAAAATGAATTTTATTTCTGGAATTGGGATTATTCCATATCAGCATAAATGTTGAAATCAAGTTTAATTTGTTAGTGTTGTTGTTTGTATTATCCATTGTTGATTGAACTGAGCTGATGAGTGTCTATTGGCATATGGGCTGGTGCACAGACGTCTCTATATTTTTTTTGCTTTCTGCGAATTATACATTCATGGTGAATAGTAGCTAGGAGTGGAATCCAGCTTGACGCGAATTTTGTCCTATTTGGGACCCGTCAACTGGATGTACCTGTTTCCCAATGAGTGATGATATTGTTCCCAGTGTGGAGATCTACTGCACTCAGCATAAAGCGTCAACAACATCCGGATTTTAAACACCAACATCAGTCGAGTCAGTGCTGCTATCTGGTATCGAAAATTGGCGCATCACGAAAAACATTTCCAACAAACTACAGACATTCATCAACAGCTGCCACCTACGTTCACTCCATACTGAAGGTCGGATGGCCAGAATAGTGAAAATAATCAACAAGGAACTGTGGGAACGAACCAACGAAGCAATAACTTATCACTCAACTAATATGCAGAGGAAGAAAGGGGAGGTGGAGACGGATTGGATATACACTGAGAAGGCCGTCTGGGGACATCACTCGCCAGGCTAGACCGTGGAGTGTAATCCGAAGGAGGAACGATGAGTTGGGCGTCTGAGGCGATGGTGAAGTGGAGGAGATGGTGTGGGGATGAAATAAAAGCTTGTGGGCATTCGTGGAGTGACGTTGGAAAGACTGAGGAGAACAGAATACAATGGAGGCATGCTACTGAAGCACTGTGTTTCACTAGGAACCCAAGGGAAAAACGAAATAATAATAATAACCAGGTTTTTTTTATCAGATCAGCAAAAGTTAAACGATAAATAATTTAATCGAACTGTAATCAGGTGATAAATATTTGGTCATTATCGATTATAGATACAGAAACGATTGTCTTCAGTGGTGATTGCTTCCATCTATACACTGGATACGTAAAAGACTCTATTATATCAGTGATCTTTATTAACAACTAGTTGACTATTTCTATTCATTTCGAGAAAAGTGATTCCATTCTAATAATTTCTAAATGGAAATATATCAAACTGATTGACCTTCACAAGATGTTCATGAGCTGAATCTAAAAATGACTATACAAGTGGGATATTTCCAGAGAAATCAGTTTATTGACAATCTCCCCACTACACTAATTCTTCTCCTGAAGTAACCTACCGGTATAATGAACCCAGTATAAAACCATTCAAGTATCACTTAACAGTTAGTTATATAAGAAGCTAGATGACATTTGAAACACTTCACAGTGTAATTGCAATCTCATGAATATTTACTCATAGATTTGACAAACAGACTATATGAACAACTAATACGTCTGAATGTCTTGTGATGGTATCCGATACGAAGCTATTATGAAACAATATTGATTCAATGGTACGAATTGATGATAATGTAATAATCGGTTGGTATGCCCTGAGTGTTTTACATAAGTTAAAATGCAATTATCGATTAACTGAATGCTCTCGAACTATGACTATCCTGAAAACCCTAAGTAATTAATGATCAAGAAAACTGACGGATCAATAGTTTATCGTCGAGCTATGGCATATACCGGATCGAATTGCTCGACCTGTGTTAGATATCTTGATATTACCGTATATCCATGATGTTATATCCATCTTAGGGATTCGCAGAGGAATCCAGGACCCACGTTTCGTCCCATTTCGGGACTCCTCAGCTGCTAGTCACCACGATGAATCTAATATTAATTATCCTTTCGACTACCTGAGATAACCATCGTTTGGCAGACTAGTATTGATACTGAGTGATGGCTGAGGAGAAGTGAAAATTTGTACCACGATTGGTTTGGAACCAGCGATCCGATGCTCTACCGACTGAGTTACGAGGTCTGACTGCTGACCAAATTTTTACTTCACTTCAATCACCAAAGGTTTTACTCGAGTAGAAGTGCCAGTTTGCCAAACCACACCTATCTCGGATAGTTAAAACGATAGTCCATATGATATTCTCCATCTCTGATTCAGTTAGATATCGATGAGAATGGAAAGTCCTGACTAGACAGCCAGTGTGAATACTATCAAGTGGTAGTAACGCGTCACAAATTCACCTGGTAGTCGGGCAAAAACCTTGGTGATTGAAGTGGAATAAAAATCTGGTTAGCAGTGGGACCTCGTAGCTCAGTTGGTATAGCATCGGGTGGGAAACACGGTGGTCGCTGGTTCGAGCGCAGTCGCGGTACAAATTTTCATTTCACGTTCAATCATCACCCAGTACAAATTTCAACTGAAGTTCGTAAACTTATTGCCAGTTCTCTGGAAAAACTATTATAGATTAAAAAATGACTCAGTCAAAGAAGATGAAAACGTTGGTTAATTGGGTCACTTGTACTTCGCAACAGACAAAGTACATGAAATATTGAACATTTAAGGTTGTCTCACAGGTAACTTATTTATTCAATCATCAGTGTCACTGAAAAAAAAAAAAATTTCGACCAATCAGGATCCCCCTTCTTTTAATAATAAAATTTATTAACTTCGTAGTTTGTTGTTCAAAGAACGCGCAACAAATTTCTGGAGGGTAAACTAAACAGCGTACGATAGGCGCTAATGTTAATGTCTAAGCAGCGTTTTTATTGGACACAGTGTTGACGATAACCTATATTCATGGACATGGTTTCAAGTATCTCATTAAAATACATAGTAGAAATCTTTACAGGTGTCTAGAAGCTTCAGAATAAAGTAGTAAATTGTTGCAAAAGATAAGTGAACTTGAAATTATGTTGTGTAGAGCATGCACAAATATCCTAGTCTATGATTTTCTGTGTGTTTTTTATTCACACTTACTGCCTTACAGTTGAGTGATTTCCTAAGCGTATAAAGTTGAATTGACAGTTAGTTGATCAACAGTTGAATATTTCGATTTGTTCTGTAGGCTATGGGATTAGTTAACTAAAAGATCAGTAGAGAATCACACTTATCTTAATCCTACGTTTCTATAAAATGCTGCATTATCATCCGCTTAAATATAATATAATGTTGTGATTCATTCAAGAGTTATGCCTAATTTTTATAGGAACAAAGAATATATCTTACTAAATAAACCAATCTAATGTTCACTATATTTGAATTTTGAAGGAGTTATGGGAATTTGGAAATATTTCAAGTTGTTATTCATCATAGATTGACATCAGTTGGAGGAAAAAAGGAAACCTGAGAGAACTGTACAGCTCTTTCGTCCAACTAGTATGGGACTTCTAAGCAATGCGTACCCACGACCCCGCCAGCCAGGGATCGAACCCGTCACCTTCAAGTTACGCGACCAGCGCGTTACCATTAAGCTGGTCACTGGGTCAGAATCCAATCGTCAATATTTCCAACTTCTGTTAGCTCACGATATAGTGTAACCGCCACCTGATGTCATCATTGAGTAATTGTCCTCACGACCATCAGGCTTTGCCCTCACTGGTCACGACTTCTCATTGGAACTTCAGGAATACCTCTCGAAGTTAGTCACCAATGAGCACCAGTTCCCATACTAGTCGGACGAAACATCTGTCCAGTGCTCCCAGGTTTCCTTTGTTCATCCAACTGTTGTCAGTCTACGATGAATAACAACTTGAATTATTCACCATATTTATTTATCTATCTAAAATTTTATGTAAACAGATATGTGTACTGATGCAACAAAAACAATCATCATAATAATTATGACAGGTTTGTTTCGAATAAAGTTGCGCTTGTATATATATGTCACTGGTAGATGGTCAGGTGGTACAACTCCGTATACATACCTTTAAACATGTAAGCATTGCGTATATTTGAAATAAATAGGGATTTTAAATTTACAGGTAGTATTCATCATGAACTGAAATCAGTTGGGGAACCATTGGAAATCTGAGAGCACTGGACAGCTGTTTCGTCCAATTAGTGCGGGACTCTTCAACAGTACGCGATCCGACTAGGGGTTGAACTCATGCCCTAATGTTTGACGGCGAACTCGTTAACCATTTACACACTTGATTGGTTTTTAGCGGTTGACAATTTCCAATGTGTCTGAATGGTTATCGTGTTCACCGTGAAACCTGAAGGTCCTGAGTTCGATCCCTAAACAGGTCATGGGTTGTTTACTGCCGAGGAGTCCCATACTAATTGAATAAAATACCTATCCAGTGCTCACGGATTTTTTTAATGGTTCTCCAACTGATGTCAATCCATGATGAATACTACTTCTAAATTAAAATCACGTTCATATAAAAAATACATTACTTTATAATGCTCATTAATGATATGCTTCCAGATGAATATCACGAAGTTCTAATGAGAACCCGTAACCTGTGGGGTCAACTAGTCGGAATGGAAGCTCAGTAAATCATGAATTGACTGAAGTCGTAAACTGTGAACAGCTATCCAGCGCTTCGAGATTTTCAGTGGTTCTGCAACTGATGTCAGTGCGTGATGAATACTACCTCAATATAAGCATAGTGTTTATATCACATAAATGATAATAATAACAATAAAAATACCCTTTCAATCTATTTTTCATCGATGGCTTTATACGAATACGTAGATAGCATTTTGAAAATATAAAATTACTTACTAGTTAAGTGGTGATAATTGTTTCATAATGCATGATCAGTATCAATGTCTTAGTTGTATTTTGTTCTCTGAACTAGGTTGTTTAATCGTGAAGCTTTCATCGTCTTTCTGGATGATATCATCAGCACTAGCTTCAGTATAAAGTGACTTGTCACTATCTCTTCGTGAGTGATTTAGTAGTTTGTCTTGATGAAGTGGTTTGGGATTGGTTATTTCCTTTGATTGTTATTGACTGACTGTATAGACTTTCCTGTTGGCTGTTCCTCTCCTTCACCTCTGACCTTTCGTCTATCGTTTTTCTTTTTCGTTGGTACATTGTGTCTATTGATTGCTGACTGACTGACCTGAATGGCAAGTTTCTAGGAATCCCCTGACATTCTTAGTGTTTCCTCTCTCTCTCTCTCTTGTCATGATTTCTGATGTCTTCTTTATGTATGCTAGGATGATGCGTCTATTGATTTCTGTCAATGACTTTGTAGTTGATGATGTACGTGACAGGCATCTTCTGATAAAGTATCATGGGTAGCCGTTCCTCTTTAGGATAGACATCAGGTAATTTTCTTCGTTTCTCTGTGAAGTTTTTGTACTGCAGTGTGTTCTCACTTTTTTGAATAGAGTCAGTACGCAATAAATTTTGTATACTGTTGGGTTGTTGCTACTGTAATTGAGGATTTGATCAGTGTGTGTTGGCTTCGTGTACACATGGGTTTCCAGTTTGTGGCATTTGTTCTACTGACTAGAACACATAGGAATGGTAATTGGTCGTAGTCAGTGGCTTTACCACTGAGCTATTCGGGCAGCTATTGACCTCCTATAGAACAAACCGAATTCAATCTGTCGTATTTACAATGTGCATGACAAGCTCAATATCATGGTGCACTAAGTTCTAAAGGAGGTTAGTCGTGACCTAAATAACTCAGTGGTAATGTTGTGAGTTTAAACCTCAGACGGAACATCAGTCTCCGTGATAATCAATGAAAGTAATTAACATGGTAACGAAAGTATAAGGTGGAATATATGGTAAAATTGATGAAATTTCAAATCGTTTATTGTATAACTGGCAGTTATTATAAAGGTAAAGAGAAGAGAAAACAAATTATTATTTCCATTTGTTAAATACTCACTCATCTGATCAGCACCGATCATAACACTTTCAAAGGTTATTTATCACGTTCCTACTAATCTTACCCATCCTCTATGTGTTCATCTTTTACATACAACAAAAATTATCGTTATCCATCTGAACAAGCTAAGTTTGTTTGTGTTCAGGAGAAATTCGTGTACAGTCTTTGCCTTAACCAATCTGTACAGCTTTTTTGTTTATATATATATATATATATATATATATATATATATATATATATATATATATATATAGATTGTGTAATATATGGAATGGTTCATAGAAGGTATATAACTCAGAAAGGGGTGAAAAAATTGTTGAAAATGGTAAATCAATTAAGTATTATGTAATGGCATTAGACAAATTGGACAAGATGAAGTCAATGTTTTCTAAAAGGATTAAGACAATTAAGTGAAACAATACCGGAAAGTAGTTGAAGTGAAGGCGATTATAATAACAATAATAGTGATAAAGGAAGGATACAAAGGTTAAATTAACAAAGTGGGAGGGGAGCTAATGGGGTGGGAAAATGTTATGGCCATGATAAAGACAGTGACTGCACATACATCTTTTGTACACACAGATCAGGTCTTAGTTCATGAATAGCTAAAGCCTCCGCTGTTTTAAGGAGTTGAAAAAGAAGAGAACGTGGGAGGTTTGGGCGAATTTGATAAATAATTTCAAAGTCATCGTCTGGATTTGTTGTATGGTGGAAGTCAATCAAATGTTCTAGAATCGAACTTCTAACAGACTTTCTTTCACCTTTATAAAACCAAACAGGAACATGTTCTCGTATACGTGTAGAAAGGATTCTCTGGCTACGGCCAATGTACCTTGCTCCACAAGAGCATTCCATATATTACATAATCTATTTGTTATCATTCGCACTTCAGTTGTTTATATATATATAACCGTTTCATTCATTCATGCCACAAATGCTTACAGTTATTATTACTATGATTGTTATTATTATTATTATTATTATAGTTTTAACTACCTTGCTCTTTCCTCTCTTGTCTCCACTCATCACCAGAAACTCACCAGTTGACATAATAATCTGTTCACTCTTCTCTTCGTGTTACTGACTATTATATAAACTATCAATTGTGCAATTATGTTTCAAAACTTAATAACGTTTACTATATAGAAGTTGAGCACTAAGTCTGATTGAATCATTATAAGAATATATTTTAATACAATCCCAGTATATTTAGAAAATCGAAACAAGATATTTTTGAATGTTTCGTTGTGTAAGTCATAGCTTCTTCAGCAGAATATTACATTATTTATTATTATTTTTCCCTTGGGCTCCTAGTGGACCATGAGGCTTCAGTAGCACGCCTTCATTGCACTCTGTTCTTCGCAGTCTTTTGAACCTCGCTCCACCACTGCCCACAAGCTTTCATTTCTTCCTCACATCATCTCCTCCATGTCATCCTCACCTGGGACGCCCAACTCGTCGTTCCTCCTTTGGATTTCACTCCACGGCCTTGCCTGACGTGTGATGTTCTCAATCGGCTTTCTCAGTGGATACGCAATCCATCTCCACCTCCACCTCCACTTTCCTCCTCTGCATATTTGTTGGGCGATAGGTTCTCGCTTCGTTGCTTCGTCACCAGCCAGAGTTCCTTGTTGCTTATTCTTTCTCGACATCTGGTCTGATCTTCAGTATCAAGTGAACGTAGAGGACAGCTGTTGATGAATGTCTGTAGTTTGTTGGAAGTGTTTTTCGTGACGTGCCAATTTTCGGTACCAAATAGCAGCACTGAGATGACTGACGTTGGTGTTTAAAATGCGGATGTTGTTTATGTTTTAAGCTGAGTGCAGTAGATCGCCACATTGATTTCAGATTAGTGAAAGCCTGTCTTGGTTTACGGATGTTGGCTGCTTTGACATCCTCGTCTGTGCCGCGTGTAGTTGAAACGATGCTGCCTAGGTAGGTAGGTAGGTGAAAGAGACAACTTCCGTTAGGTTCCTCCGGTTAATGGTGTTTGGTGCTTGTTGTTGTTGTTGGTTGGGTACCTTCATCACCATGCAAGTCGCACACTTTTTAGGGTATACTAAAAGGTTCATCTATTACGATATCATATCGTAAACGTACTTGTGTACAAATTAAAAGAGTATACACCTCGCATGTTATTAAAGTCTGTTGTAAACTTACAAATTCACTAGGAATAGATCTTAGTTAAAGTGAATGATACAATTCCTAAGATGATGCAGAACATATGTGTCTACAAAATTAAATGTTTTGAGTGTGAAGCTAATCATGTTGGAGAAAGTTGTAGACACTTAACAGTTATGTACGAAGCATTCACTGGGGTATCAAGAGGAATTAAAAAAAGTCAGAAAAACCGATCACAGACTCAATTATGCATTCAATCGAAAGTGGACATATGAATGACTTTGAGAAAGTAGACATATTGGGAAAAGGTTTCCATTCATATAAAGAATAAAGATCAACTTTTGACACCCTGCATATTTTAACAATATGAAATGCTATATACAGAAAAAAAGTTAACTTGTCACTTATTTAGGAGACATTAATCCAACAAAACTATTGGTGATTTTCTTTTCTAGTTGGAGCTTAAGTTACAGTGAGAATTATTGACAGTTTTGTCAATAAAAGTACAATAAACAACATACATTCTACAACATGCATAAACACACACCCAAACACAAACACTTTGACTATCTTATACATACGTTGACAAATGACAATAATAAGCGTAAACTATTTAATGACTAGTCTTAATTATATTGAATGATGATTGAAGGTGAAATGAGGATTTCGACCACGGCCGGATTCGAACCAGCAACCATCAGGTTACCATTTTGTTGCTCTAACAAAAATTGACCACATAGCTCACTTGGTAAAGTATCAAGCTGCAAACCCCAGTGGTTGCTAGTTGGAGTCCGGTCGCTATCTGAATTTCCCTTTCACATTTAATCATCATCTAGTATAAATAAACTAGTCTGTTAAATCACGGCTATCTCACATAGTCAAAATGATAATCTTAATTACTCAGGTTGGACAGGAAAATCACTCAACCAATGACCTACCTTCACTAAATATATTTGATATATCATTTGACTCAATATTTTGATGTTAATAAAGGTGTGTATATTCTTTTGAAGAAGCTATGACTTACACAGTAAAACGTTTAGAAAAGACACTCTAGGATTATACTAAAATATATTCTTGTATATTTAATCTAGTTAGCCTCTTTCTGTGTATATTTGATAGATACTCTTTTATTGATTACTAAAATTAATGGAGATGTTATTTTTAAGTTTTCTAGAGTAATTGTTAAAACTTTTAATAATTCCCATCATGTAAATTAGAAGAAGACACATGTAAGCAAACAGTATTGTATTCATTTAGACCCTCTTTAGGCTTCACTTATACTATACAATACTATACTATACTATACAATACTAATAGCTTAATGTATATAAAATGGCAAACCAATCATGTAGATTTATCGGTTAATGTGATAAATATTTTAAGAGTTATGATGTTTATTATACTACAAATAATAATAATGATAGTAATAAAAATGATAACATTGACTAAAGCACTTGGAATATTATTATTATGTATCCCCTGGGTTCCTAATGGAACAAACGGCTTCAATAGCACGTCTCCAATGTGCTCTGTTCACTGAAATCTTTTAAATTTGGCTCCACTACAGCCCAGAAGCTCTCATTTCCTCCTCGCACGCCCAACTCGTCGCTTCCCATGGGGGTTCCACTCGAGGGTCTGGGGATAATGATGATGATAAGAACTGATGAAAGCAGCATGAAAATATAGACATTGTGGTAATCAAAGCCGTAATCCAAGTTATGTAATACTGAAGGACAGTTTAAGTGGATAAAGAAAGTGGTCGTTGGTTCGAATCCAGCCGTGGTTGAGATTTTCATCTCACCTTCAATCATTACTCAGTACAAATATTAGTCTGCCAAAATATGGTTATCTTAGATAGTCAAATCATAATCAATATGATGCTGTTCCTCTCTGATCCACTTAGATTTGGATTGGGACGAGATATCCTGACTAGGCAACCAATGTGAATAAGATCAAGTGGTAGTAACGCATCATGAACTCACATAGTAGTCGGGCAAAACTCTTGGTGATTGAAGTGAACTAAAATTCTGCTCAGCAGTCGGATCTCGTAGCTCAATTAGTAGAGCACCGGATTGCTAAACCGCTGATCGCTGGTTTGACTCCGGCAGCGGTCCAGATTTTCATTTCACCTTCAATCATCACCCAGTACAAACAAAGTCTAGATGAATGCAGTAAGTATGTCAAGTGTGTGAAGAATATGAATGGGGTAGGAAAAAAAACCTGAATGATAAAGTTGTTAAGTAAGTACTCCTTGGCCAAAGTAGAGATAAGGAATGTACAAATGTCTTCTGGATGCAAAGACTAGGATTGTTAGCTTGATTACCCACAGCTTCTGCTATATGTAAAAGACGAGTTCAAATACCTTTCGAAACATGTGATGGTATGCAATGAATAGTAGTGAAACAACCGTTCTTATCTACCAAGTGACCACTTTAAATGAGGTGAGATAAAACCGAGCTTCTGATGTATTTTATCTGTCCATTTCCCGACCATGAAGGTAGATGCTCAGCAACACGTTTTTTAAGTTGTTTATTAGTACACCCTATATAGTTTTCTCTACAAGAGAAGCTGAACTAGTAAACATACATAGAAATGACAAAACTAGACAAGTTGTCTGATCAGCAACAATTGACTGACCGCAAAATGATAGACAGAGTTGTGCGGTGTACAAGTTCCTCTTAATGGCTCTTGATATAGAACGTGACAATAATTTCATATTTGTTTCCCCTGGTCTTTTCTGTATGTCTAATAATGAAACTAATAGGCTAGCCCATTTCAAGCAACGAATTACTAATATAGATGCGAACACATTCTTCTCACTCTATTAGTGAGGCATTTAAACACGTTTAGTTTGTACCGAATTGCTAAGAAAATGTGTATACTGACTTATAGATGTAGTCCTCCTATAAACACATCTGTTGAGTGAATCATCTATTCTGCTTAATAAAGACATCCAAGAAGCGTAGACTACTCATATTTTCTTCTTTACAAAATGAAAGTGTATGAAAGATGCCTGAAAAGGATCTAATTAAAAAAACAATATTTTTCACTTCTCTCTATGTCCTGTTCTAATTAATTATTAACTTTTATTTTAATTTTATTCCTTTTCAGTTTGTTGAAATTGCATTAACAATGTAATTGATTGTAAGTAAGTCATTAGGTATAGTCAATATACCTATTCTCTTCCTTGTAAATATTTAGTTTGTTTTAATCAATCAATGAATGTCACCATTTTTGTAATATTCACTTCGCTACTCATTTAATAATAACAGTTATAAAATCTAATTTTACTATTTTACTGAATTAATTATAAAGATGAAAATATCACTCTCTTTTCAGTCATTTATCGTTTAATGTTTCCATGGTTTACACACACACACACACACACAGAGGGAATCGTTTATCAGTTCTGAAGGTTGTCATTATTAAAGGTTTAACAACTGCGACTAGCCTACTTTATTACCTTTTCTTACTGTTACCATTATTACTACCATTATTATTACTATTATTATTATTATTATTATTATTATTATGGATCAATTGTTTGTTGTCCAATGTTCAATTTGTTTCTACTGCTGTGAAATACAGAAGAGAAAAAAAAAGAAGAAAAGACTTATTTTGTAATTTATTTATTTATCAACTTGCTATAAAGGCTTTCTATTCTACTTTTCAATTCATGATAATTTATTTAGTTGTTCATGTTGTTATAAATTAAAGTATCAATTATTCTCAATTTTCAATGTTACCACCGAAGTGGTAAGGTGATATGCATATTTATCCTTTTTTTTTGTACTTTTCTTTCCTCTCTCTATCTCTCTCCGTCTCATATTCACCAAGACTGATATATTTTTACCCTATTTTTTTGTCATCTATCAGTAATCTGTCTTTTTTTACTTGTTTATTCTTTATATGTAACTATGACAACGAGTGTGACCTTGAAGAGGCGCGCTATTTGTGTGTATATTCTATGTACAATATATCTTAACGTAACATTTTTAATTAGTCAACATTCATATTGTTTTTTTCTTGCTTGTATATACTTATTCATTTACATATACGCATACATACATACATACATACACACAGATACACATAGACAGACACAAGTAAATACGTTGTCGAAAACTTTCTTCTACTTTAATGTTGATTATGGTGGTCTATTTTCTCTTGGTTTCTGTTCCCCTTAATATTTTCTGTTCAATCGCTTTATTCACTATGTTTTATTATTTTTACATCCTAATTTACTTGTTTTAATGGATTATTACTTATTTATCTTAAAATATTTACAAAGAAAGGAAAAGATATTTTTCATTAAACGTGTTTTAATAAGTTTTTAGCTGATTTATCACTTGTTCATTGGGTGTAGTCAGTTTTTCTTAGAAGAAGAAGAAGAAGGAATGGAGAACTGAAAAATACTCTCTCAAAATCCATTGAACTGGTGCTCATTGGTGACTAGCTTCGAGAGGTATTCCTGAAGTTCTAATTAGAAGTCGTGACCAGTGAGGGCAAAGCCTGATGGTCGTGAGGACAATTACTCAATGATGACATTAGGTGGCGGTTACACTATATCGTGAGCTAACAGAAGTTGGAAATATTGACGATTGGATTCTGACCCAGTGACCAGCTTAATGGTAACGCGCTGGTCGCGTGACCTGAAGGTGGTGGGTTCGATCCCTGGTTGGCGGGGTCAAGGGTGCGCACTGCTTAGGAGTCCCATACTAGTTGGACGAAAGAGCTGTACAGTTCTCTCTGGTTTCTTTTGTTCCTCCTTTACGATGAATAACGATATGAAAGTTACTTAGCGTAGAATGATTCCTTTAGTCTGTTAGGTGAGTTTTGGAAAGTACCAATACAAACCTATCAATCTTTACTGAGATCATATAGAGTTAGGCCTAACTGTTATCTCATTTAATTCAAATTTACAAGGTGAACTATTGAATTCGCGTTGTTAAGCTTAAAGTCTATTGATACGCTTCAAAAACTCTTCATCTTTTAGTATAATTGTCTTTATATCATACCGTCGTTGATTCGACCGAACTGATCAGTCTCTACTGGCATATGGGATCCTATGCGGATGCCTCGATATTACCGGTGCTGTAATGGTAGTAATGATGGATAGTGGCTGGCAGTGAGATCCAGGATGTGCATCTCGTCCCATTTGTTACTCATCATCTGGATGTACCTGCTTCCCGATGAGTAATGTTGTTCCAATCGGGATTCGGACTCGGAAGTGATCACTTCAAACGCTAGGGCGTTGTCCACTACACCACCGAGCCACAACAGACCGATCAGTTCGGTCCAATCAACGATGGTATGATATTAAAATAATTATGCTAAAACTATACCCGTCGCACAAGGAGTGGCTATCGTGGCTTAGTGGTGCAGTGGACAACGCTGTGGCGTTTGAAGCGATCACTCCTGAGTCCGATTCCCGATGGGAACAAGATAAAGGATAATTTACTGATATGTTGTATATGGTAGTGAGTAAACGTACGGAAAAATGGAAAACTTTACATTATGGTGAATTGGTTCAAGCTATTATAGTTTACAGTAGGGAAAAAGAGAAAAATAACACACTTAAACGAAGAATAACGATATAAGTGGATGGAAAACAAATAAGAAGTTGAAAACTTTCAGAAAGCTAGACAGTGAATAGATATGTATCATTGAAATCGATCTGAACCTTTTTTTTCCACTTCTGTCTGTTAAATAAAACAACCAATCACAAAGAGGTAACTTCTTTCAATTTTACAGGTAATAGTGGTTACTAGCGAAAGAAGTTCAACTTACTTTATTCAGAATTCATTAACTGAATGTACTTACCTTTCGCAGTTTTCTTGTTTTCATCAAAATTCCAAACTTGAAATCAATCACTTTGAAATCTGAAGTTTTTTGCACGTGGTTAATGCTGAAGTTAGATGTAGAGACTGATGTGACTGGAACATCTGCTACGCTTACCTATATATATCGTTTGCATCGTCGCAAAATGTTATCTGAAGTAGGTTCAGACAGGAAAAAGTCATCATTGTATTGTATTTTTACGTTTTTAACTGTAAGGAAATATAGACTAGCGGGTTGGGATCCATATGACAATAGAAACCAATGGTTGAGGGCTCTGGATGACATCGTTCAAAAGTGATGTCAGTGGAGCGAATGTTAATCGTTATACTGAACTCAGTATTTTTATATTCTTTCTCCATCTTTTTCCCTACTCTCTACTACCTTCGACCGATTCCTTTTTTTTTCCTTACTTTTAATCATATTACTTTGTTACTTCATGTGATGATGACATTAGATGTGGCAACATGAACTATTACTCACTTATGTCTTGTTTTACGTCGATATTCATGACGGTAAATAGCCTAATGATTCAGTGCAACATTAAGGCATATCAACAGTCAAAAACCTAAATATCCATTGACACTATTCTCAATAATATAAAGGACTTATATGCATTTATTATCATTATTATTTATCCTTCAACTTCCTAGTGAAACATAAGGCTTCAGTAGCGTATCTCCATTTCAGTCTCTTCTCTCTAGTCTTTTCAACCCGGCTACACCAATGCCACGAAACTTTCATTTCTTCCTCACATGATCTCATTTATGTCACCATCGTCTCGGACACCTAACTCATCAGTTTCCCTTTTAGGTTCCACTAGAGGGACTCAATGACGTGTGATATCCCCAAAACGTCTTCTCAGTGGATCTCCAATCCAATCCATGTCCATATTTGGTGAGTGATAGATTTTTGGTTGGTTCATTGCCAGGTCAGAGTTCCTTGTTGCTTATTCTTTCTGGCCATTGATAAATATAATATTCCGTTCTTATACTGCATTAAACTGATTCACCTCCAATATCATACAGACTCCTTCCTGGATGCCTTCAAGCAAATAAAACACAATTTATTTTATTACCATTTACATGAATGTGCTCAGTAGATTCCAATCTAACTGTAAATATCGATTAGTATATCGTTCAGATGCTATACTTACTAACTAACCTATACAAAGGTTTAGGCCTTACAGTATTGAGTACACTTTATTGTCTATATCAAATAGATGTTTCATTATAGTGGACTTCTTTGTAGTAGATGAGAAAAATTTGGATTCATTCAAAAAGAATTTACCACGGCTATTTCAGATAGTTGATCTCATAATGAATATGATATCTTCCTTATCTAATTGAAGGAGCATTGTTATAGGATGAGAAGTTCTGACTGGGCAGCCAGCGTGAATACAATAAATGGACAGTTATATATCATAAATTCACCTTATATTCGAGAGAGAAAACCCTTCATGGTTAAAATGAAATCAAGATCTGGTTGGAAGCTGGGTAAAGTACCTCTGTTGGCAGGTCACTAAGCTGATAAACCAAAGGCATTTAATTCAAACCTTGTCATAAACCAACTTTTCAATTTACCTTCATTAACTAATGTCAGTGATACAAACCTGTGAAATCATGGCTATCTCAAGTAATCAAACCGATGATTGACTACTAATCTATAACTTGGATGTTCAACTGAAATGAATTTTATTTATATTTGAAAAGATTTATGTAACCAAGTTTTAAATCCAACTGTTATGCATAGTGGCGCTACGCATCATCAGAGAACAGAGAGCAGAATGGCAACTCTCTACCACAACTTCATCGACTTTCAAAAACCTTCGACAGCGTCGACCGAGAAGTAATTTGGCAGGTAGTTGCTTAAACACTACGGTTTAAGTGCCAAAAACCTTATTCAGCCTCATTCATCAACAGCTGTATGATGGTGATGATAATCTTGCATGTCGAGTGATCGACAGTGGAAAGCTCAGTAATGCCTCTTACGTGAAGTGAATACAGGAAGGAGTAAGACAAGGTTGCCGCCTGCTATCACCGATCATCTTTCTGATTGTGGTCCAGTGGACAGGACAGGGCAGGACAGGAGTGTCTGATGCAAGAAACTGTGAGGAGCTGTGAGAAGATTGGCATACGCTGTATGAGTGATGAAAAGAGCCTATGCTATTTGGATTTCGCCAACGATGACGATTTATGTCCAATGTGTTGTCGCACAAACTCGAAGATCTACAGGCAAAAACTAACAAGTTGGCATATGAGACGGGGCAAAGTGATTGGATACAGCAAAGATGGTACTTCCTTCAGATGAACGTAGAGAAGACAGAGGTGATGAAGATACCCAACCAACAACTGGCAATACCACCAAGAGGCACCAATCACCATGAACAGGAGAAATCCAAAAGAAGTTGCCTCTTACAGCCGCGTAGACACCATGATTTAAACTACAGGTGGCACAGATGAGAACGTGAAAGCCAGGATCGAAACAGCAAGACCGGCCTTCATTAAACTGAAATAATCAGTGTGGAGATCTGCTGCACTGCACTCAGCATAAAATGTGAACAAGATTCGGATTTTCAACACTAATTCAGTCAAGTAAGTCAGTGATTCTATGTGATGGTTGAGAGACTTGGCGCGTTACGAAAAGTATTTCCAACAAACTATAGACATGCATGAACAGCTGCGTCTATGCTCACTCGATAATGAATACCAGGTAGGTGACCAGGAAGAATAAGCAAAGAGGGACTCTGTCTGGCAGCCAACGAACCAACCAAGACTGAAAAGTTAGGTGTCTGAGGGTGACATGGAGGAGATGGTTAGAGGAGGAAATGAAAGCTTCTTGGCAGTCGTGGAGCTGGGTTAGGAAGCCTGGAAAGAAGGGAGTGAGATGGCGACGTGCTACACAAGGCCTATGTTCCACTAGGAATCGGGAGGACAAATAATAAGAATTTTTTGAAGACGATAAGTACCATTGAAATCTTTATTAGAATCTATGTGATGCTGTTTATCACTGGATTCGTTAGGCATGAACTTCTCAGTACTTTCACTTTGACCTTTCTGAACTTAGCTGTTAAATACGCTCGTATACGGAGACGTACATGTCTTATCCTACGCCCTATGTATCTAGTTCTACAGGAACAGTTGAATTAATATGTGCAAGATGAAGAGCTGAGATTCAGTAGGCTATCCTTCAGTCTCAGGTTGAGCACTGACCTAACACTATGATATACAACCGTACCTACATAAAACGTCTGACTGACTGCTGTAGCTAGTCGTTGTGATAGGATAGACCAACAATGATATGTTGGTCTAAGATAAATTACTTTGGATATATTTAGACATTTTAGTTCAGTTATTCTTAGTTATTCTCAGATCATGAATATGGAAACGAGGATAGCTGGTTTCCACCATAACACTTACTCGATACGTTACAAAATGAGCTGAGAAAGCCAGGTGTTGATAAGGTTTTTGGTATTACTTTAGTCATTCTGTCTTCATTCGCCTGTGATTGTTTGCTTATCGTCACAAGAACGTTCACTTATCTAGATCTTCTGGTCCTTGTCTGATCAGCTAGGAATAAGTCAGTATCCTTCCTAAAGAAATAGTTAACATGATTGCCGCGAATCTTAACGAAATAATTGTTGCCTACTGCTGAGGAGTCCCATAGTAGGACGAAAAAACTGTCCATTGCTCCCAGGTTTTCCCTTACTGACCAACCGATATCAATACATGATGAATACAACTTTCTTAACAGTTATCTGTCATTTATTCACATGGTCACCGACTGAATTTCCTACCTCGATTGGTGGGATAGCACATCGATAGTATGTAGGTCACTGGTTAAATTTTGATCATCAACCCTTCACCCTCCGAATTTCAGAGGTCTTGAAAAAAGGTACTTTTTTAATTCGTCAAAGGGAACTAATTGTTTATTGATAAATAAACGGAGAGATGAACTGTTTGTTTTATTTATCAAGTGACTTTTACAAAGTCCACTGTGGTGTATTATACACTCAGAAAAAGGATAGGTATTCAGTAAACGTTATAATACGTCATATCAACGGATTCTGGAAATATACAGCATTAGGGTTAAGTAATCTTTTGAAAGTAATTAATTCCTGCCTGAAAAGAGAGGACAGGTCACGTTATATCGTGGACAGACAAATGTAAGAAATTTGGACCATTTCATTCCGACCCAGTGGATCAATGATAACATAGAGTTCACAGAACCGGAAGGTCCTGGGTTCGACCTCCCGTGGAGTGAGATCATCAGTGTACACTTCTGAAATAGCTTTCCAATGCTCCCAAGTTTCTAGTATTTGTCAAGGTGATGTCAGTCCGTGATGAATACAAACCTCAAGCTAAAAGACAGTACTTATACGTCAACGTTTCATCAGGCTTCAATCTTAAAATATAGGAAAGAATTTTCTACAAGAAAAACAATATAAAATGACTGGTTACATTTGGAAGTATAAGTTTAATTCAGTGTTGGTGTGATTGTCTTTAGAGTAAAATTTGAAGTAAGTTTCCTTTAAAACTCTACAAAAATCATATGAGGGATATAACACATAGAATAGGAAATGTGTTTTTTCAGACGATTAAAAAAACACAAGTAAAAAATCGATATTAGATAAAAATAGAAAAGAAAAGACAATTGTTACATACATTCTATACCAAAAATAACTGGTTTTGTACATCTTATTCAGTGGGCTTAGTGGACAACCTTTTGGTGTTTGAAGCCAATCGTTGTAATTTCCAGTTTCAATGGAGACAGGTATAAAATACTCCTCTTGGACTATTCTGCTAGCCAATCATTATTAATTTGTCCCTTGGGTTCCTAGTGGGAACATGGAGCTTCAGTAGCATTTCTCCATCCCAATTTGTTCTCTGCAAACTTTTCAACCTGGCTCCACGACTGCCCACAACCTTTCATTTCTTCCTCATATGATCTCCTCCATGTCCCCCTTGGACGCCAAATTCGTTGTAACTCCTTTGGATTCCACTCGAGCGACTAGTCTGGCGCATAATGTCCCCAATCGGCCTTCTCAGTGTATGCCCAATCCATCTTCACTTCCTTCCAGTACATATTTGTCGAGCGATAGCTTCTTGGTTGGTTCGTTGCCAGGCCAGAGTTCCTTGTTGCTTATTCTTTCTAGACATCTGAGCTTCAGTAACGACCCAGCGTAGACAGTTGTTGATGAATGCCTGTAGCTTGTTGGAAATGCCTTTCGTAACGCGCCTAGTTTCTGAACCGTATAGAAGAACTGACTTGACTGAATTGGTGTTGAAAATCCGGATCTTGTTCTTTGTTCTGAGTGCAGAAGATCTCCACACTGGTTTCAGGCTAATGAACACCTGTCTTGCTGTCTTTCCGATCCCGAATTTCACGTCCTCGTCTGTGCCTGTGCCGCCTGTAGCTGACACAGTGCTACCTAGATAGGTGAAAGAGACTATTTCCTTTAGGTTTTTCCCATTCATGGTGATTGGAGCTTGTTGTTGTTGTTGTTTTTGGTGGCGTTGGTTGGGTATCTCCATCAACTCTGTCTTCTCTACATTCACTTGAAGTCCCGTCTTCGCTGCCCTTCATCTTCTGTTAGCTTGTTGGATTTTACCTGTAGATCTTCAAGTTTTGATTGATTAAGTCGTATCAATATCGAAATGAACCACTTCTATTGGTCATGTAGTAATGTAAAAGACTGAAGTTGATATTCAAATTAAATTAGTTGTAGACAAATTATGTCATTCTACATAGACCAGATACAATTTAACTGAGACACTACATAACAATATGAAGTTGAGAAATAATGTGGTCAAAATAAAAATGATCATCATGATCATAATAACAACGACATAAGGGTAACAATACTATGGTTTGAGCATAAACTACGTCATTCTTCTCTCAGCTGGGTTGTTCAATCGTGTGAAGCTTTCATCGTCTTTCTAGACAAACATCATCAACACTTACTTCAATATGAAACGAACTGTCAATATCTCTCCGTTATGATTTAGTAGCTTGCCCTGGCCAACTGGTTTGTATGTGATTGGTTGTTTCCTTTGATTGTTGTGTCACTGACTAACTGTATTGATAGTTTCTCATGTTGGCTGTCCCTCTACTTGACCTTTGATCTTTTGTATTGATTGATAGATTGGATTTATGTCTATACATTAATTAATTGTCTACTGACTGATCGGAACGCTAAGGTTCTAGGAATTATCTGACATTCTTTGTGTTTCCCCTCTCCCTCCAACATTTCTACATTCTAAAAATTCATGTGCATACTTGTCATAAGATATATTCCATATGTATGGTAGGATGATGCGTTTATTGATTTCTATGAATGATTGGTGATGTACGGGATAGGCATCTTCTGATAAAGTCTCGTGGGTAGACATATTGTGACCGAGTGGTGGGGTTGAGCGCGTGGGTATAATGATACTGTGACTCAATAGACACCTCAACCGAATCCCTTTACGACTGACCTCCCTCAGTACTTTATGCTTCACTGAGCCGCAAAAAAAATCAGAAGACAAAGACTGACTGTGACTGCAATAACAACGACAACTTTGTTCAGGCAAATACATAACATATATGTATTTACAAAACTCTCAGAAAGTGAAGCCATAAATGAAGCAATCAGATTTCTTGTATGAGGTCGAACTACTCCAATCAGGTTCTCATGTCAGCTCATGCATAAATCACGACCTGAACATGATCTGATCATGACTTGAAAACAGCTCCCCTACCGGCTGCCTTTTGTCGCTACATCTCAAGCCGTTCTTCTTTAGGATGGACATCAAGTAATTTTCTTCGTTTCTCCGTGGTCAGCACGTAACTAATTGTTTGCCTTATTTGGTTGTTGTTAATGTAAATAAGGATACGATCAATGTATTCTGGCTTCGTGTATACTTGGGTTCCCAGTTTTCTGGCATTTTTCCTACTGACTATATTGATCAGTCACTGGAGACCGTTGATCCAACTCTTTCATTGTATGTAATACAGTCTTACAGGAGGTCTATCGAGACCTGAATAACTCAATGGTAACGTCGCTGACTACAACACTTGTTGGTGTGCGTGCAAATTTCAGGCAGGATGTCAGTTCCATTGAGGTTGCTGACGAGTCACAAAAAGTAAAGAATGCAGGTCAAGAGGAGCTTCCTATCGATTGCTCCCATCTAATAATAAATATACTTAAGTTGGGACTCAATTACTATAATGGTTGATTCAAGCTGACTATTATTTCCATCTACATACTTAGATATTCGTAGAATTTCACATAAACAGACACTTCTTCGTGCAACTTACGTATTTCTTATCACAGAGATATTCAATTTGATACATACCTCTGAAGGTGTCGGGGAGTGGAGCCTTGACTTTTTCAATGTGCGTTGAATGATACTAAAAACATGAGTCGGACAACATAATTAGTTCTTCTGGTGAACTTTTTCAGGCTTTCTTTAATGAAATTTTCATCAATTATGAAATGGTAGAGTGTTGTAATCGAGCATTTCTGTAAAGGATATTGTTTTATTTTCTGTCTCGTTTCCCTAAACCGAACCGTTCATTGAAGTTTCTGTTTCCACTGAGTTTTTTCATACAATTCAGATTTCATCAAGGTGTCATTAGCATAAATTAGACTGTTATATGTAACAATTGAGGCCAGCAGTCTAAAGACTGAACAGAAATAATTCAACAAAAACAGGATTCCAAGAGGATTACTAATGCAGTGTTGTCAGTCCAACGAATTAACTAGACAGTGAACTGAAACTTAGCATTTTGTGTGGATTGATGAGAAGTGTCGTTATTTCATGATACATAAACCAACAGTCTTGACCCATAAAAATTATTCGTTTCTGTGTTGCTACGCCACAGTCGATGCTTAAGTTTGTGTTAAGTATGTATATCTGTTTTCCTGTGTAGGATCATGGTATTCACAGTCAAGTGTGTAGAGGATTCAGCTGATAACTTCAACTGAAGTTAGCTAATTGATTTTCATCGGATGGATTCTTGTCAAAGTTTGAGAAGTGAAATGCATCAACTTTTCATTGGTTAGTTTAAAGTTATGCTGAAAGTGGTGTAGTAAACAAAAAAGTATCATTCTCTTTTGGAACTGGTTAAAAATGCATAAAATAGTCCTTGAAGAGTAACCAATTTCATGTTATCTGCTAGCTAGCGTCGGATACCAGTCTGGTAAACATCTTGGGAGTAATTTGATTCATTTCTGTCATGTTTTAAAGTTTGATAATTTCAACCAATTAGCAAGTAGATAAACCATGGGTTGAACAGCCCACTGATAACCTCTCTGATTATAGCACTGGGTGATATAGTTTCAAATCTCTTAGTAGCCATTATTTTACTTGAAGTTTAGGATCTGATAAGTTCCAATAAGCACTAGCAGGCTTTTCTAATGATTGTTTGAAAGCATCTGACGTATGAAATTTTTATCACTAATACACATGGAGAAATTGAATCATAAATATTCACTTCTAGCTCAGAAAACATTCAGTCAGTAATCTCTACGTGAATTATTTTGCTTTATCTACTAACTGACATCTATCAAGTTTCTTAAGACACAAAGACATGAATATTTCCTCGTTTAGATCGAATTTTTTTCCGTCAGCATACTGCAGCGTCTTCCTTGTGTTTCATGATTGTTAATTCTTGCAAAAAACTTCATCCAAACCATGTGAATTGTGGTGTAAAATCATTATTATTATTAGTCCCTTGGGTTCCTAATGGAACATAGGGCTTCAGTAGCACGTATCCAGTGAACTCTGTTCTCTGAGATCTTCTGAACCTGGTTCCACGACAGCCCACAAGCTCTCATTTCCTCCTCACACCATCTCCTCCATGTCACCCTCGGACGTCCAACTCGTCGCTTCCAATGGGGATTCCACTCGAGCAACTGACCTGACGTGTGATGTCCCCAGTCGGCCTTCTCAGTGCATGCCCAATCCATCTCCACTTCCTCCTGCATATTTGTTGAGCGATAGCTTCTTGCTTCGTTGGTTCGTTCCCAGAGCTCCTTGTTGCTTATTCTCATTATTCTGGCCATCTGATCTTCAGTAGCGAGCCAGCGTAGGCAGTTGTTGATGAATGTCTGTAGTTTATTGGAAATGCCTTTCGTGACGCGCCAAGTCTCTGAGCCATACAAGAGCACTGACTTGACGTTGGTGTTGAAAATCCGTATCTTGTTCCGCATGCTGAGTGCAGAAGATCTCCACTCTGGTTTCAGGCTAATGAACGCCTGTCTTGCTTTTCCGATTTTGACTTTGACGTCCTCGTCCGTCCCGCCTGTAGTTGAAACAGTGCTTCCTAGATAAGTGAAGGAGGTTACTTCCTTCAAGTTTCTCCCGTTGACGGTGATTGGAGTTTGTAGTTGTTGTTGATGGTGGTGGTTCGGTATCTTCATCACTTCTGTCTTCTCTATATTCACCTGAAGTCCCGTCTTCGCTGCCTCTTCTATCAACTTGTTAGTTTTTGCCTGCAGATCTTCAAGTTTGTGTGACATTAGGCATAAGTCATCGGCGAAATCCAAGTCTTCTAGGTTCTTTTCCGTCGTCCAGTGTATCCCCCTCTTCTCGCTGCCTACTGTTTGCTGCATGATCCAGTCCACCACAATAAGGAATATCATGGGGGATAGTAGGCAACCTTGTTTCACTCCTGTCTTCACTTCAAAGGCATCACTGAGCTTCCCATTGTGGATTACTTGGCATGTGGCATCTTCATATAGTTGTTGAATGAGGCGGATAAAGGTTTGCGGTACTCCGTAGTATTGAAGCAGTTTCCAAATTACTTCTCGGTCGACGCTGTCAAAGGCCTTCTCAAAGTCGATGAAGTTGAGGTAGAGAGCTGATTGCCATTCTATGCTCTGTTCTATGATGATACGAAGCGTTGCAATTTGGTCAGCACATGATTTGTACTTCCTGAAGCCTGCCTGTTCCGGTCGCAGTTTTGAATCCAGTGCATCTTTTAGCCTGGTTTGTGGTGAAGCAGGTGTTTTGTCGTCTCAACAATGATAAGCTGAGCTGCATAGTATGTTTTACTGATGATAACAGATTTTAATCTCTGCTTCAATATCATACTACTTGTTTCCCCTCTGTATGGTACTTTAAGAAATATGCTTTTCTTCGGGACTGTCAAATACTGACACCAATATGAAGAAACACCAGAAATCAAGAAAATCCATAGTAAAATTCCAAACTAAGATGAGATACAATGAACCTTCAGTAATGATAAAAGTTATTAACTGATTTCAGACGAGCCAGCAGAAAGCTCTGCTTTATCTACCTTTCGTGATTATTCTCATTGTTCAGCAAGGCTTAGTTATAACTTCGTGTAAAATGATGTGCAGTGAAAGATTAGAACAATTTTCCCCTTAGTGATGCAGTCAGATGAGCTATTCGGGTATCATTTTCGTCGAGGTTATACATACACCTTTTTTACGAGTTTCAACAAGCCCAGAAACTTGGTATAGCAAAACTTCCTGGCGATTGCATCTAATCAAAGTATACCATGACGGTGAGTATCCTAGCTTGGTGGCCATATTGTAAAAATAACCAATAGAAATTGTCAAAGGAAGTGAATTAAATACTGACCTTGATGGTGTATATTGTTATAAAAGTATCGTCGCTTATATACGGTGTGTATGCATGATAAGTATGTGGTCAATTAGAAAGTCAGTCGGAGCTCCTACAGTCCGTAAACTGTTGCATCGATAAGGTTAACTGTTGAAAATGAAATCAAACTTTATGTGTTTGAGGATGACATTACACACACACACACACACACACACACACACACACACGCACATGTACACTAAGTGTATTTGTTGATATGAGCAGTTTCGAAGATTGAACAGGTAGTAAACAAAGTGATGTTCGATTTCAGTAAAACATTTATCTACCAGTTATTTGATGAACTAGAACTTAGCTCCCTTTCATTCCATCTACTTTATGATACAGGTGTATTCAGAGTTCCATTTTAGTCTATTTATTAGAAATGTCACATACTGTGAAGGAACAGTATCATTTACTGGATAACGTTTCGGATACAGTTTATTGTCTATATTCATATCAGGTAACTAACACTCCACAACTTTGAAACAGAGTTCATATAATCCTCATTTCCTCTGCTTCTTCTCCGAATATCTGGGACAGGTGCAGAATCATTTCCATTGCTGCATGTATTTGGTGTTAATTCGATAAACAAAGATTCAGCCGGTTATCAATCTCTCCCTGCACCCAACTAAATTAGTTTTTTAACGCTGCCGCTCTATCCCACCCTACTATGTGATTGTGTGTCATAGCATGCAGAGCTTTTCTCAAGATCAAGATTAGTAGATCGTAATAAGACAAGAAATCTAGAGAAAAGCTCGGTTATACCTTCGCACGCTATCATACACAATCACACAGTAGGGTGGGATAGAGTGACAGTGTTAAAAAGATTGATAACCGAATCGAAGAGATTTTGCACCTGTCTCAGATATATGGAAAATTCTACTTGCCTTATCATCAGTGAGAAGGAGAGAAAATTAGGAATGTAGAGAAGACAGAGGTGATAAAGATACCCAACCAAAAACAAGCTCTAATCACCATCAACGGGAGAAACCTAACGGCAGTAGCCTCTTCCACCTGTCTAGGCAGCACTGTTTCAACTACAGGTGGCACAGACGAGGATATCAAAACCACGATCCAAAAGACAGCAAGACAGGCCTTCCTGCACTATTCTCAGATTAATGTGGAGATTTTCTGCACTCAGCATGTGGAACAAGATCCGGATTTTCAACACCGATTCAGTCAAGTCAGTGCTCGTGTATGGTTGAGACACTTGGTGCGTTACGAAAGGGATTTCCAATAAACTACAGACATTCATCAACAACTGCCTACACTGGCTCCTTACTGAAAATCAGATGGCCAGAAAGAATAAACAACAAGGGACTTTAGCCTGGCAACGAACCAACCAAGAAGCTATCGCTCAACAAATATGCACTGGAAGGAAGTGGAGATGGATTGGGTATGCACTGAGAAGACCGTTTGGGGACATCACGAGCCAGTCCAGTTGCTCGAGTGTAACCGAGATGGGAAGCGACTAGTTAAGCGTCCGAGGTGAGGGTGACATTGAGGAGATCGTGCGAGGAGGAAATGAGAGCTTTTGAGCTGTCATGGAGCCAGGTTGAAAAGTTTGCAGAGAACAAAGTGGAATGGAGACGTTCTACTGAATCCCTATGTTCTATTAGGAACGCAAGGGACAAATAATAATAATGAAGTCTGCCTCGAAGTTGTGGAGTTAACTGATATGAATATGGACAGTAAATAGTGTCCGAAACGTTATCCAGTAAATGATACTGTTTCATTGTGTGATATTTCTAATCAGCAGATTAAAATGGAATTACAATCGACCACAGTGCCCAAGTTTTACTCTTATTTCAATGTATTGAGAGTTATTCATGGGAATGCATATAAATAAACTGCCGAAACTGCGAGAAACACTATATCGGACAGAGTGGTCACCCTCTTTGGATCAATCTACATGAACATCAACCAGACTTCAAGCGTCATGGTATAACTTCGCTCATAAGAATATGAATTTGACTGGGAAAATATGTGGAAATCCTGGATAGAGGAAATATAATGAATGCAAGAGAGTTTTCCGAAGCTTGGTATTCAAGGCAGTCAGATATATTGACACTGACCTAATCAATCAACCATTAAGAAACAAAAAGTTGATCAAAGTTCACATTAGCAAGACAACCAACCGAAGTAAATATGAAGACAGTGTTGAAAAGTTTTCAGAAACAACTAGTCACATCAGAGGCTATTAGGACAAGCTACTAAGTCACTGGCGGAGAGCACCTCATAGATCACTTCTTTCTGAAGTTTGGGCTGATGATATTGTTATCTAGACTTTCAATGAAAGTTTCACTATTAAATTGTCAATCTCAGAGTGTTCAATGCTATCAGAGTAACATACATAGCAAGGTCGTAGTTGATATCGTTGAGCTGGTAAGACATCAAGCAAAAAGAACATTGGATGACGGTACATATGCAGAATAAGCGACAATTTGAAAAAAACCTTATTGTTAGGTACAGTAACTTTCATCATTTTCAGTCATACTTTGTCGAAGAATGATCTCAGGTGTTCATCCGACTTCTCTCTCTACTCAAGGACTTAACGATTGACTATATTATCTGGTCTACGTTCCGCGGTCAGATTCGAACCAGCGACCGTTGGGTTTCCTGCCCACTGGCCTACCAATTGAGTTACGAAATCTGACTGCTCACCAGATTTTTATTTAACCTCAAGCAAAACCCCATGGTGATTAGAGTGAAATAAAAGTCTGATGAGCAGTTGAAACTCGTAGGTTAGTGGTAAAGCATCGAGTTGGAAACAAGGTGGTCACTGGTTTGAATCCGACTGCAGTTCAAGTTTTCCCTTCACCTTCAATCATCACCCAGTATCCACATTAGTCTGTCAAACAATGGCAATCTCCTAGTTTTAAGAAATTACTTTACTACAATATACATTGATTGGTCATTTAAGCTCAACTATTTCCATGTTATCTAGTTGTGAATGCTAACCAGATTTTAGCAGTCTTGGTCATAGTGGACATCCTGGCGTGGTTGCCACATCGTGAAATTGATCGATAAACATCGATCAATGACTAATCAGTGTATCTATTCCAGTCCTACAGGAAGTCAGCAATGGCTTAAATAGATCAGCGGTACCGTCTCTAACTATAAAACCAGGTGATATAGGTTCATATCTCAGGCAGGACATCAGTTCCTTCGAGGTTGCCTTGTTGACGAGTCCCAAAAAGAACGAAACCTAGGTCGATGGGCTCTTGCCAATTTACCACAGTATGGATAAAATAAAAGTGAATAACTCCTACTATTAGTGTTTTATCCCTTTCAGATGTGGAGGGTGATAAATCACACTTTTTCAGACTATATCGAAACACTTTATGTACAATGGTTAAGTGAAGTTGTATAAAACATAAAGGTGTTATCCATCACAGACTGACAGCACTTGAAGAACGAACCAATGAAAACCTGAGAGAGCTGGACAGCTGCTTCGTCTTAATGTGAGTCTGTTGAGCGATGAAATTCAAAAATTCTATCGAAGACTTAAAACACAGAACTGTAATGTCCTTCATATAACCCCTAGACCGGAATCCGATGTTCCACATGATATAGCTCAATCAATGTCCAAGGTGCTGGGTTCGACCTTCATGGGGTCATAGGTGCGTTCCAGTGGAGAATATCATACTGGAATGAAACATCTGTCCATTACTTCTACGTTTCAATGATTTTCCAGCTGGTATCAGTTTATGACATAAAGGAGTAGGTAAGAGAAGACGTTTTGATTTTAGGTTTTGTAAGCCAGTCAGCATGATGCACTACATCGAACATTTCGTGTTTGTTTGGACTTAATAACAAGGGGAATTTGTGAAATTGTGGAACATGTGGTTGATTTGTTGTTTTGAATCTGCTCCGCTGTTCAGGTCATGACCCACCTTCTAATGTCATGGAATAGTACTCAGACCGGTCACCAGTGATTAACCGGTTCAGGTGTCAGTTTACAACATGTTTACTGAACTGAGTGACATGACACTGATTTTACGAACAAAATAATAAATTTTTTACAACGTAAAAGAAAGCCAGAATGAATAAACATGCCCCGTTGAAAAATTCAACGGACTAGTGTGATAAAATTCCACACTAAATGATTTTCTGTCAGTGTTATTTCTGTCTTACTCCAATTTCTGGCTCATCTCCAAGTTCTCGGCTGGATCTCGTTTAATAAATATGTTATTTTCTAGAACCTGGTGGACTAGTCCTGTCCCCAGATAAGAAACATTCACATGTAAAAGAACACTCCCGCCGGAGAATTCTGGTAACTCCCGTTCAAGCTGATCAGTTTTATCTCGGAATTCTCCGACTTGCCGATGGGCAGAAGTGTGTAGGTCGCACCTCAGTGAAGCCTCTGCAACCTTGTAGAACTAAGTGCAGTTTACATTTGCATATAAGCGTTGCCTTAGACCGAAAAAATCACAAGGCTACAGCTAACGAAACATGCATTTCGGACTGAATATCACACATTCGCAAGGCTGAACTACTCTTGTCTCTAGGGGTTGTTCCAACCATAGTGACTACCAAAAATAAGAAGCTGGATTTAGTTTGTCTCTATGTTGTACTTCTCCTAAAGCAGTTGATGGAATCTTGATAGCTAAGAATGCCCTTCATGATTTGGAGATCCGTACCACTTATTCTGTGCCTATGGATCTCGTTGACCGTATTTATCGCTTAGACAACTCTGACGACGTATTCGTTTATATCCGCAGGGGCTACATGGAGTCTCACCAACTTTAAATAACCCTTATTAACTTTCATACATAGAATCCCTGGTTTTCACGAGCGAGTTACACAAATTTAAAACTATTTAATCACGTCGTATGCAGCTTCTTTATGGTGACGCCCTGGCACATATTTATGTGGTGGATCTTGACCCTTTGGGAGAGTCTTAGTTACTCTTACTTTGTTATACGATTGAACTCGATCCAGCTATTTTTAGATCAGTCTTATTTCATTACATTTTCCAGTAACCAGTCAAGAAATAATATTTTTTTTTTTAAATTTCAAGTAAAACTGAATATAACAATAAGTACCATATTCATAAATCCAAGCTGTTCACAAATCTACTATCAAAAAAACAATACTGAAATCCATTCCAAAGTACTGTTAGTAAAAGGCCAGTTTTTCCTCTGGTGTTAAAATAAAACAGCCGTAATCAAAAGAAATTAACTAAGTCTTAATTTTTCACTTAATTACCCTCCTACACTTTATTAACATATTCTTGTAATGTCGGAATTTGTAGCATAAAAACGTTGAATAAACATTATATACAATGGAATAAGTTAAAAGGAATGAAATCTGTGGAAAAGCAAAAGAATATCATGCTATTATGTGTATTCATCATTGTTTACTTATGCTATGCATACGACCACCTACTTTCACTAAGGAATTTTTATAAATTTATTCTACCTCCTATCCTTGTCTATAGTCCGATCCTTACTGACTACGCAATCCCTAGTACTTGAATTATCTATACATCATACATTAGGTTTGTAGGTGCATAGCACTGTATGATTGTGACCTTTCTTCCTTTTGAGTTGAATCTTGCTGTCATGATCCTGGAGGAGGAGAATGGTTCCCACTGCATGAGAGCCTTCGATGCTCTTGGGGACATCATGATAACCACTCTACAACTCAGTGTGCTCATGGTTTTCGTCTGGGTGACAATATCGGAGTAGATTATTGATTCTCCAGTTGACAGTTTGGAGACTCCACTTCCATTCCATCTGCTTTCGCAAATCCAAGCACTTCAGTGGGATACCTTCTCATCCCTCTTGCAATCTGGGCTGCCTTGCTGGATTCAAATATCGTACGGACATTCCATGTCCCCATATTTACTTTCGCTTTCATTGAGAGAAGACACATCGGCCAATTGGCTTCCCGAAGGCAGGCTTTCACCAACTGGCGTCATTTTGCCTCTCCGAATCCAGCGAAGAATAATTTTGTTTTATTTTTTATATTTTGTTTGTGCTTTAGCGGTTAGATTTGTTTTACAGGGTAGGGTTGCTAGCCCTATGCCCAACCTTCCCTCTTTACCCGGGCTTATGACCGGCTAGTAACTAGTGAACTAGTTAACCAGGCGAGGTGCTTCTGCATGGCTCAGAGACTTGGCGAGTCACGAAAGGGATTCCAATAAACTACAGACATTCATCAACAACTGCCTACACTGGCTCCTTACTGAAAATCAGATGGCCAGAAAGAATAAGCAACAAGGAACTTTAGCCTGGCAACGAACTAATGAAGCAAGAAGCTATCGCTCAACAAATATGCATTGGAAGGAAGTGGAGATGGATTGGGCATACACTGAGAAGGCCGACTGGGGACATCATGCGCCAGACCAGGCCCTCGAGTGGAATCCCCATGGGAAGGGACGAGTTGGACGTCCGAGGGTGACATGGAGGAGATGGTGTGAGGAGGAAATGAGAGCTTGTGGGCTGTCGTGGAACCAGGTTCAAAAGATTTCGGCGAACAGAGGTCACTGGAGACGTGCTACTGAAGCCCTATGTTCCATTAGGAACCCAAGGGACTAATAATAATACATTAGGTTTAGGGGAAACAGTATCGTAACCAAACTCATATATTAGAAGACCGAAATTTAGCACTACATGATGTCTGTTAACTAACGGAGGGAAGTATCGTAGATCCATATTATATTCACATTAATGGGTTTGTATTCAGAATAGCAACCTGCTGAATCAGTTAACTTTTGAACTAAATCAGATTCCAGTACCGTTGAAAGTAAATCATTTTTGAAGGAACTGCCTGATGCTAAAACTGCTAACTCTGTTCAGTTTATTTGTGGAATATTCAGATCCCTAAC
The DNA here is from genome assembly GCA_944470555.2 of Heterobilharzia americana. NCBI lineage: Eukaryota > Metazoa > Platyhelminthes > Trematoda > Strigeidida > Schistosomatidae > Heterobilharzia > Heterobilharzia americana. The sequence continues at coordinate 159,283,407 of OX104127.1, read as the reverse complement.
CAGCAGGAATCTATTACTTTTACTTCATTCACGTAAGTTGGCTATCGCGAAGTAATTTTCAAAGGAAAGATAGACTACAGTAGATTACCCCAATAGTATAGAAACGTTGCTTTGACTTCAGCTCACAACTGACCACTTTTCAGGTGCCGTATTCATTTGCTACGGATGTGATTGATTGTATGTGAACGTCATCATGGACATAGAATAGTATGTCACCACCTTTGCGATCCACAAACCTATCTGTCTTTATGTAGAACAGGCATGAAACCTAAATCTCTTATTAGCCAGGTTTAGAGTTAAGGGTTACTACCTCGGAGCCTACTTCACACATTAAAGTCTCGAGGTTAATTATTTTTTTAAATTCTACTACTGAGAACATTAGCATGGACTATGTTCACAGTATTTGAAGAGTTCCACGATCCACTCATACAGGTCTTGGAATTATTGGTTTCCAAAACCTAACAACGCGAAATTTCTAACTGTTATCTGTATAACACACAATAAAATGCTTCAACCATATAAACATGATGTAAAATAGTTTACGAAGTTTTAACTAACGTCTACAGGTCAAAAATAAACATGAGAAGACCAAACAAACCAGCATTATAACGCAAAACAGTCAACTAGTCGTTTGACACTTGATGAAAAGAGACTAAATTCTGAACATACTAGATAACTTGATACACCAACATATTCTTGCTAAGGGATAACACTAATAATAACGGAAAATCTTTTTGAAAACGTTTACTAACTAGAAACAAGTAATCAGCATGTTGTAGAACCCATTAATGGTCATTAAATCAATATACCTGACCTTATTAAGACACCTCAAGGTCACGTGGATAGTTGGATGTCAGTTGAAGTCATCCGGATTTGTGTTCTTAGATTCATATCTTCATACTTTTAATTGAAGTAATCTTTCTTCATCTTATGTCTGCAGAGCGAGTTGTCAATCGCCTTATCATTCATCTAATAAGTGGATCATGCGTTCCAATTAACTGTATCCAAGAATCACAACACCTAGGACTAAATTCAGCCTTCTATTCGGTTGGTTATTTGCATTTTGATCTAAATGGTATATGAGCAAGTCATCCAACAGTAATATATTTTAAGATAGACAGAAAATATGACCAACCAACCAAATTTAATCATTCATCGCATTCTGTTTAATTATTTAGAGCAATAAACAAAAAAGTCTGAGAAACTGGTGAGTCACTGAGGCATCATAATTACTCTACCACGAAACACTTCCGTGTATTATCAACTACAAAACCAACAAACGCATCATGCTACCCTACATAAAGAAGATATCAGAAATCCCAACAAGAATACTCAGACCACTTGGAATTCATTGATGTGGCTCATAAACCAACAAATTCTCTCCAAACACTGTTATGCAGACCAAAGAAGACATCCTGAATATCATTTACAAAATTAATTGCAGTAACTGTAGTCAACAGTTACATTGGAAAAAAAATAGTCTCCCTCTTCACCTTTGTCTGCATAAACACCAATTGGCTGATCAACGTGATGACATTTAATCACTGTTCATTTCAATGCAGATGGATAACATGTATGGACATGAATCCAGTTTTGAGAATGTGGAAGTGTTGGAGAGAGAGAGAGGAAACACAAAGAATGTCAGGGGATTCCTAGAAACTTGACATTCAGGTCAGTCAGTCAGCAGTCAACAGATGTATGGACATAATGATGAACAATATGGAGGTCAGGCAAAGAAACAGTCAATGAGAAAATTTATAAAGTTAGTGACACCACAGTCAAAGGAGACAACCATTCACACACGAACCAATTCGTCAGGGAATGCTAGTGAACCACTGACGAAGAGATATTCACAACTCATTTCATACTGATGTTAGTGCTGATGATGTCATCTAGCAAGGCGATGAAAGCTTCACGATTAAACAACGCAAATGAGAGAACATAATACAACCAAGACCATCTACCTGAACTAGAAATATTCTACACCACTCTAATCAATGCATCTACAGATAAATATTATTACTAACTACCTACGACTCCTGAATCGGATGTCATGCAGAGTTTTTCTAGGAGAACTGAACTAAACTAACCAATATCCATAAAAAGGTAGAAGCGTGTGAATGAACTTAATCCTGTGGCTGCATCATAAATCTTCAATTGAAACTAGATTAGTGGACATTATTTAATGCCAAGTAATTGATTGTCTTATCTGTGCAAACATTACAAGGAGATTGAAAGATAAAGTTACGTAGATTGAACAATTTATCTAGCTACTTTCTACATTGGAATATAGTGAAGACAAAAATCAAAGTAAATAAATCGGAGGAAGACTTTGTTACAATAAACTTGTAACCATAACAACAAAAAGATAAATTATTCATGAATGTTGTAGGCAGACGTAAAATAATCATGATCAACTACTTGTTATGACCATCTTGGTGGATTGTAATGGAATCCAAGATGCAATTATCATTCTTTTTGAAACTCATCAGCTTGATTCACTTGCACCTCAGTGAATGATGAACCCAGAACTTATCGTTTCAAACGACAAAGAACTATCTATTAGGCCAACTAAGTTATGAGTTGTTGTTTCACTGATACTTATAATCTCTTATTGATATACTGGTCTCAGTGGGAGCAATATCACTCATTCAAGTGTAGGTACGTTCAGCTGACTAGTTCTGAACAAAACGATATGAATGAGTAATTGAGCAGTATTGAGGCATCCGGATAGAAGCCTATCTGCCTATAGAAATCGGTAATTGGACCCAGTGAAGATTACGGGTATCAAAAACATTATTCAACTTCTTGTCTGAATAACATTTATATATACTCACTACTTCTGTGAATCCTGTCTAAGGTTTGTCTTCGTTCACCTTATATGACATTCATTAACAGTCAAGTATTTTTATTACAAAGTTATATAACACATCCAACAGGATATTAGTCGATGACCTGGCTGTCACTGTTGCTACGACTACATAATAAATACTGGATTACTTTAACGAAAGATTACACTATTTGTCAGATAGGGGTAATCGACGAATAGCCGTGGCTGATCAAAGTTTCATGGTTGTTGGTACATGTCAGTAAGGTGTATATGCGACCTCGAGGGAGATCAGGTCTTCTCTAAAGGATTCTCATCAGTCTCGTCTAGTGCTGTAGTCGAAGATCTGACCAATGAGCCGCTCAAGTTATAATTGAACTCTTATTCCACTGGATCAGGTACACTGGTTGATGAAAGGAGAATAATCAAATCCCAGTTGTCTAATTCTGAATGATAACTAAATTCTAACAACCATTTTACAGTTTGCTCCCCAAACTAAGAAATGAAAATACTTTAATATCACCATATAGCGCTTTTCATGATCCCAATATGTTAGTCACAGTTTCTTTCATAGCTGAAGATACTGAAAAGGAAGATGAGATAACCAAATGTGTTGCTCATAACTATTTCGGATATGCCTAACACTTAACATGTAAAATAAAAAACAAATGAAACTGTTTCCCAGTAATAATCAAATGAAGTTAAGAGTCGTAGTACAGTGGCAACCGAATATCATTTTTCTACTGTAGTTTCTGTAGGCACTTGAAATCCTTTTATAGTAAGTGTAGTGTTGTACATGACACTATCTACTGTGTGATATTGACTGACCTCTTATGTTTAACATCATCAATAGTACTAGTGCGAATTGAACCCATTATGCTATAGTTCAGTCATTCTAGTTTTTTCAGCCATAATTCATGAATGTTATTGCATGTATTACACCGTCGTTGGAACAACGTCACTCACTGGGAGGCAGGTACATCCAGCTGACCGGCGAGTCCCAAATAGGACGAAATATGCATCCTGGATTCTACTGCTAGCCACTGCCTATCATTAATATACATAATTGAAACGCAGGCAAAATCGAGGCATCGGCACAGGAACTCATATGCCAACAGAGACTGATAAGTTAGGTCCAATCAACGACGGTGTAATACAAGCAATAACACTTAAAGTATACCCGTCGCACAAGAAGTGGCTATCGTAGCTTGGTGGTGTAGTGGATAACTCTGTGGCGTTTGAAGCGATCACTCCCAAGTTAGAATCCTGATAGGAACAACGTCTTTCACTGGGAGGCAGGTACATCCAGCTGACCAGCGAGTCCCGAATAGGACGAAATGTGCATCCTGGATTCTACTGCTAGCCACTGCCAATCATTACAGTACTTTATTAATTCACTATTATTATTAGCATCTTTGTTATACCTCTTGATGGGGTGACTAACAACATGATATGACGACTCCCTCTGATATGCTTATCTTCAACAGTTATTTTCGCAAATAACTGACCGTATCGGGAGTACCTGCGCACAACCCGATGAGGAATAGAGTTAATAAACATCGGATTAAGTAGTACGCTATTACTTTGAAATCTTCTGGTTCATTTTTGATATCTTCTGTCATTATGGAATCTATATTACGTCTATGATTGTAGTGCTGAGTAACATTGGTTCGAAACTCTCAGGAGATATGTTATACTGTCGTGTGTGAATATGTACAAACTCAGAGTCAAGCAAAGCTTCTTCCTGACTGCCTTCAAACATATAATAGCATCTGCTTTTTATTATCTATGTTTTGCATAGTAAAATTTCAGGTTTCATCAAGTGGATTGTTTCATCTCATTTATATGGATGACTAAAGCGTAACATGTCTATCATAATTTTCTTATTCCACAAAATTTATATTTTATTCAATCAATATTATCCTTTTCAACACTGTTCAGGAAAACATCATTAAGTTTCAATCAAGATTAAAGAATTCCTTTTTCCTTCTTAAAACTAGTTTTTTCTTTCATTTCTACTTGTTACATTGTGAGCAAGAATTCATTTGTATAACATGAACTGATAGTTATCAGATGAAATCTTTAAAAATCAATTGGTTTAAATCGATAAAATGATAACTGATAGTACATCTTACTGAATATAAACGATCCGCCGATGTCTACGCCAACATTAGTACTATTATGTATTTGACGATATGTATAAATTAACCAATAAGTTTCCTCAAATTGTATACCTCAATTATAAGATAAAATGCTACTTCACATTCAATCATATTGTACACTGGAGTCGAGTTATTGTACATTGAGTTAACCATCCTCTGCCTCATTATTTTATCCATTGAAGTTACCTTGATAATCATTAATTTTATCATTATTATTATTTGTCTTATCAGTTCCTAGTAGAATATAAGGATTCAGTAGTAGGTATACATTCCACTCTCTTCGCTCCAATCATTTCAACCTGCCTCCAACACTGATCTTTATTCTTCATTTCTTACTAACGCCATAACCTCCACGTCACCCTCCGACGACCAACTCGTCATTTCCCATTAGCCTTCCACTACACAGACCGACTTGGCCTGACCTGGCCTGATCTGGACTGGCGTGTGATGTCCCCAAATCGTCTTCTCAGTGTATCTTCAATCCAATACAATACAATACAATCCACCTCCACATTCTTCTTCTGCATATCCCTTGAACAATCACTTCCTGGTTGGCCAGTTGGTTGGTTGGTTCGTTGGTTGGTTGGTTCATTGCCAGTTGAGAATGAGTTCCTTATTGCTTATTCTTTATAGCCATCTCATCCCATCTTCATTATCCAGTGAGCGTAGGTGGTAGCTGTTGATATATGTGTGCAGTTTGTTGGAAATGCTTTTGATAACATACCAAGTCTCTGAAGCATCACATGGAAGCACTGACCTACTTGACTGAATTAGTGTTGAGAATCTGAATGTTGTTCACACTTTATGCTGAGTGGAGTAGATCTCCACACTGATTTCAGATTTATGCTGTCTTTGTGATACTGGCTGCTTTGACATCCTTATCTGTGTCTGTGCCTCCTGTAGTTGGAAAGATGCTGCCTAGGTAAGTAGGTATGTGGGTAGGTGAAAGAGACAACTTCTGTTAGATTTCTTTTATTGATGGTGATTAGTGCCTCTTGTTGGTGTTTGTTGTTGTTGTTGGTGGTGGTGGTGATGGTTGAGCATCTTTCTCACCTCTGCCTTCTCTGCATTCACCCGAAAGAAGTCTCGTCTTCGCTGCATCACCTCGCCTTGCACCTTCTTCTTACTTTTCACCTGTAGATCTTCGAATTTGTCCGACAGGACATTAGATATAAATCATCATCAGTGAAATCCAAATCTTGTAAGGTCTTTTCATCGTTCCAAACAGTGTATGCACATCATCTCACACCTCCTCACAGTTTCTTGTATGGTCTAGTCAAGTCGAGTCGAGTCCAGTCAACCACAATCGGGAAGATGATCGGTGATAATAGGCGGCAACCTTGTTTTACTCATTCTTGTTTTCACTTCACTTCAAAGGCATCATTGTGCTTTCCATTGTGAACCAGTCGGCATGCAACCTGATCATACAGGATATGTCTGTTGTTGAATGAGGTTGATAAAGATTTGTTACAGTGAAACTGTAGTGTTGAAGGAGTTGCCTACGAAATTACTTCTCGCTTGACGCTATTGGTGACGTTTTGAATATTAATGAAGCTGGGGTAAAGAGTTGACTGCCATTCTATGCCCTGTTCTGTAATGGTGCGTAGCGAAGGCTGATGAAATGGTATACAATTATACTCAACGATAAAGCTGAAGAGATTTTTCTTTTGATCAGATATTGTTTTCTTGGTCAGTATAGCATAAAAAGTGATGCCAGCAGGGTAAACATAGTTCAACTTGAGGCGGATGCCGACTTATGACTTGGACTTGGAGTCAAATTTCATTTCCATACACTACGAAACATGAGAAATAAACTTAATGCGTCATACTAAAGCAATCAAGTATCTTGTAACAATAGTTTTTAATATATAAACAGTTTTCCAGTTTTTCATTCTTATTTTCCATAGTTTAGTGAAAAGAGTAGCTTGGAAGCACTGTATCATTTTTAATTATACATTCTTGCACTACATTCAGTCCTAGACTGATATAGAAAACCTTAAACGGTATCCTTCTACAAAGTGAAGTTACCAAGTGAATTATGAAAAAGCAAAGTTCAAAGTATTTCGCCATATGGCCACCTAACTAGGGACTCAACATAATTATGCACGTTGATTGATGCCAGCTGGTTAGAGACACTAGCATGGGAAGCTCTAATCAACTTCATTTTGATGCGTTTTGGTACTCATCGACAAAGTTTATCTACAACACCAGTGGAAGTGATATACCATGAAGTATACAAACCTGTTTCACTCAGTAATGAAGTCAAGATACCTTACCACTGAATTATCTAGACCACGATTGACTGCTTGCTAATTAGTTGGAGTCAACGAGACTTTACCAGCCTCATTTCTAACCAGGGATTTTCTACATCTTCAAATATGTCAAAATATGCAGTTAAAATACCTGAAAATACACCTAGAATATTATAGTTTTGTTAAAGTTGATAGCATAATTCAAGTGGTAACCCAGATATGATTGATAGGGGGAACACTTTGTACAGTTTCTAACTTAGATATGGATAAAATATCCTATACTGAAATATTCAATTTGTTAAGAACAATGGCAAAATCTATAATCTATGTTTAGTTGTATTTAGAACTCATCCACTGCAGATTCTTAGATCATGGTGCTCACTTTCACTTTCACTGTAATGCAAAGTTAATACTCATCACTTCAATTACCGTTAGGGTATCCACAAGGCTACTGAATTACAGTCAACTGCTGGTCAGATTTTTATTTCAAGTTCAATATAAGTTTGGTCAGCAGTCGGGTCTCGCAGTTTATTTTATATATCGCCAGACCAGAAACTCAGTGGTCGCTGGTTCGAATTCTGTTGTGGTCCAGTCTTTCATTTTACCTTCAGTTGCTATCCATTATCAATACATTGTATAAATCTAACTTTGACCAATTCTGTGTACTGATAAAAAATATTTTCTTTCAACATCATATTCTATTTTTTCTTCTTTCCCGGAATTACATGAGAAGATCAGATAGACAGACAGACAGACAGACAAAACCAAAGTAGAACCTCGCACATTGGTGCATCAGCTGAAGTTGCCACACTTCAAAGTAGTATACAATATAACAGGTGGATAGAAAAAGACTGATATTAAGGTAGAAGTTGTGTGAGAGAGTAAGTAATCTGAAGATAATGGTTGATACAAATACCCAAGCTGTAGAAGTTATCAGAGAAAGTGAATATATCTGCACCATTGTGATCGACTTTCATGCACGTCATAGAGTCAGTCCTCAACCACTGACTCCTGTTGTCTCGAGGACCTCAAACAGGGAGTCTACGTATCCTTCACATGACTCAGATCAACAGTTAACGATTTCACAGACTGGTGCCACGTCTTGTCCTGGCAACCGTGAACCTTTTTCAAATCTAATCCGACTTCGCCTAGCATGACACATCGAGGTAGGTGGTGACTCTGTATACGCAGTACATGTCGTAGCCATCTAAGTCGATGAAGCTTCACAACCTCATCAATCGGCTTGCCTGTATGACCCGCTACCTTTCGCCTGACCTCAACATTGCTCACATGCGAAGGACAACGGGACCCTGAAAATAGGCTTCATGCTTGTTGACTGAACTTCAAAATGATCAATATAGCCCGGTCAGCACACTGGACTAGACAACATGAGATTGGTTTATCTCCAGTAAGCAATCAACTTAATTAATCAAGTTCCACAGGAAGTCGGACATGGCCCGAATAGCCTAGTAGTAACATTTCTAACTAACAGATACGATGGATGAAGATATCAAATTACCGACCAAAGCACTCATGGAAAGTGGATATCCGATGAAGTTAATAAGCCGTTGTAGAGGTCAAGTAGCATCAAAGCCAACTCTATACAAGGTTTCTAAGAAAAGCGTCCATATCACTCTACCATATAGAGGGGAGTTGAGTAGTATCATTTTGAGACGTAGGCTGACATCAGTCATTAAGAAAACATATTACACGGTGAATCTTATCATTGTGGAAAAAAACAAAAGACACGCTTCACCAAGAGCCTTAACACTGCATCAATGATTACATCACATCCCACTGTGTCTACCAATTTATATGTGTGTGTGGTCACACTACATAGAGAGAAGTAATCGAGTCATATAGTTGTGGATGGGAGAACATGTACCTAAATGGCTTCAACAACAAATGGAGTGTGAAACCTTGATAAACACTTTTGGGAGACGACCGTCATTATTACACAATCACTGTTCAAACAACTTTTAAAGTTTTATATAGAAGCAGTGAGGGAAGTATACTGAAATTTGCAGAAGCAATAGCCATACACAAAGTGAAATCGCTTTTATGTGTATAAAAACAATTTGTTCTTACAATACACCTACCTTCGTAAAGTTTGTTTTCCTGTCAAGATTAGTAGCAACGATGTTTCTGTTTCTTTATGTTCTCATCTCTCTTAGTTTTAATCCCCTGTTACCCTATTTGTTGGATTTGTCCTCCCACTCTTTGGTTCAAGAAAAATTGACTTGACAAGTAAATGTTTGATTAGAATGTTCAGAATTTGTACTGCATAAACCCATCATACTCATTGTTCAGATAAACTTCATTTTCTAATTACGCTATCTGAATCCAAAAGAGGAATGGGTACGAGGTGTTATTCTTAGTGGAAAGGACATCACTCACTATGGTACAGACACATCGAGGGCGAAATGAGCTTCCTGGATTCTTCTATTAGCCGCAACCAAGTATATTATCAATAACGAATATTCAGGCAATATCGAGGCATTTGCATACGAGTCGATACGCCAATAGTGGTCAAACAATTTGATCATTTGAAACAACAGACAATTACAAGTATATATCAAAAAATAGTAATGAAAGGGACTAACGGCTTCAAATTATGGATAGGTAAGACAGATACCAAGACAAGTTATTCTTGGAGGTGTAGTAAAGGTCCATATGCTTCGAATGACTACTTTTATCAGTATACATCTAACAGGCAAGATAAGAAGTGAACTAAAGCATGTAGTCAGACATTTCAATCTATAGGCTTGCGTAATCACTTTGGAAAGCAACTTAATCTTTATCATCATGATGTATATGAATCATAAATAAGAATTGCCTGAATATTATGACCTATTTTCCATCAAGTCGAAGTCATCTTCAGACTATTTAATGTCAAGAATTGAATCGTTTCACAAAATTTTTAAATGCACTGATCTACAGCTTTACCAAGCTATCATTTAGTACATAAATATAGGTTTATATATATATATATATATATATATATATATATATATATATAGGGTGGCAGTCAACTCTCTACCTCAACTTGGTCGACTTTGAAAAGGCTTTCGACAGCGTCGACCGACAAGTAATTTGGCAGTTGCTTCAACACTGTGGAGTGCCACAAACATTTATCAACCTCATTCAACAACTATGTGAAGACACCACATGCCAAGTAATTCACAATGGAAAGCCCACTGACACGTTTGAAGTGAAGACAGGAGTAAGACAAGGCTGACGCCTACGATCACTGATGATCTTCCTGATTGTGTTGGGCTAGATCATGTGGCAAACAGTGAGGAGCGAAGAGATGGGCATACGCTGGCTGGACCGATGAAAAGAGCCCAAAAGATTTGGATTTCGCCGATGATTAACGTTTAATGTCGCACAAACTAGAATATCTACAGGCGAAAACTAACAAGTTGACAGAAGATGCAGGGCAGCAAAGTGAATGTAGAGAAGACAGAGGTGATAAAGATACCCAATCAACAACAACAGCAACAACAAGCTCCAATCACCATCAACGGGAGAAACTTAAGGAAGTAGTCTCTTTCACGTAACTACCACGCTAGGCAGCATCGTTTCAACTACAGGCGTCGGCACAGACGAGGATGCCAAAGCAGAGAGGATCGGAAAGACAGGAAGACAGGCCTTCCTGCATTAATCCAAAATCAAAGTGGAGATCTACTGCACTCAGCATAAAGTGTGAACAAGATCCAGATTGTCAACACCAATTCAGTCAAGTCAGTGCTGCTATGTGATTATTCAGAAACTTGACGTGTCATGAAAAGCATCTCCAACAAACTACACATATTCATCAACAACTGCCATCTACACTGACTCGATACTGAAGATCAGATCAGATCAGATCACATGGCCAGAATAATGAGAATAAGCAACAAGCTACTCACTATGGCTGACAACTAACCAACCAAAAAGCCATCGTTCAACAAATATGCACTGGAAGGAAGTGGAAGTGTAGATGGATTAGGTTATGCACTGAGAAAGCCGACTGTGGATATCATGCACCAGGTCAGGCCGTCGAGTGGAATCTAAATTGGAAACGACGAGTTTGGTGTCTGAGGTGAGGGTGACATGGTTGAGATCATGTGAGGAAGAAATGAGATGTTGTGGGAGTGGTGGCGCCAGGTTGAAATGACTGAAGAGAAGAGAGTGAAATGGAGGTGTGCTACTGAAGCTGTATGTTCTACTAGGAACCCAAGAGAAAAGTAGTAATAATATTATTTCAGAAACTTTATAATGTCACATACAGTTTGTACGTTAGACGATAAGTTTGTATTTAACTGTCAAAAAGGTGTGGTGATATAGACAGGTTTATTGTTTTTAAAGAGAAAATAATTATTCTGTCTAATTCTCAATTGGGTGGAATAAACTTAACTGAAATGCTTTTCCTCCAACTGACCTATAGTATCTAATACCAGTAATTACTTCATCAATACTGAATAATTCTTATTAGTACTATCAGTAAACATTTTAACAAGTTTTCTTTTAGACATTGAGTAATATATACACATATATATATATATATATATATATATATATATATGTTTCAACAAGACAAAACTTATCTCATTACAAGATTTCAAGTAAACGTTAATTAAATCCCATAGAAATGACTGTTGAACGAATTACTTTACTATGGTAACATGAATAAATATCTTGGCATAACTTTAAATATCCTATAGGTGGTTAGTGTAACTATTGAAATATTAATGCAGTTAGAAAACATTCTGATTTCTAATTTTAGACAAAGATGTATGCTTAAATAATGTTATCTTACTAAAGAGTACTAGTAAAGCAATCTAACGAAGATACTTTCAATAATCTTTTCCAGATAATCAATATTCGGATACTGGAGACCAAATCAATTAACTAGCCAATTAACAAAGACTCTTTCTTATAATAAAATTACTCCCAAAAACTTTATAAGGTTTAAGCATAATATGAACACAGCATAGTATAATAATAATCACTTTATTCCAGACAACATATATGATACGGTGTGAAATTCTGAACATGTAATACTTCAACAAATTTACTTCGTATATATATATATATATATATATATATATATATATATATATATATATATATATATATATATATATATATATATATATATATATATTATTTGTCCCTTGGGTTCCTAGTGGAACATAAGGCTTCAGTAGCACGTCTCCATTCCACTCTCTTCTCTGCGATCTTCACAACCTGGCTTTGCCACTGCCCACAAGCTCTCATTTCTTCCTCACACCATCTCCTCCATGTCACCCTCGGACGACCAACTCATCCTTTCCCTCCTGGGTTACACTCGAGCAACTGGACTGGCTCGTGATGTCCCCAGTCGGCCTTCTCAGTGTATGCTCAGTCCATCTACACTTCCTTCCAGTGCATATTTCTTGAGTGATACGTTTTTGGTTGGTTCGTTCCCAGAGTTCCTTGTTGCTTATTCCTGTTATTCTGGTCATCTAAGCTTCAGTAACGAGCCAGCCTAGACAGTTGTTGATGAATGTCTATAGTTTATTGGAAATGCTTATCATGATGCACCAAGTTTCTGAACCATATAGAAGCACTGACTTGACGTTGCTGCTGAAAATCCGGATGTTGTTCCAGCATGCTGAGTGCAGAAGATTTCCACACTGGTTTCAGGTTAATGAACGCCTGTCTTGCTTACCCGATCCTGGCTTTGACGTCTTCATCTTTTCTTATGCCGCCTGTAATTGAAACGATGCTGCCAAGAAAGGTGGGTGAAAGAGTCTACTTCTTTTAAGTTTCGTTCGTTGATGGTGATTGTAGCTTGTTTTTGTTGCTGGTGGTGGTGTTGGTTGAATATCATCAACTAGTATGGATAGTTGTAATTGGATCCTTTCATTTCATGAAGAGTCATATGACGTACTGATGTGTTGTGCAGTTAAAGGACCCATAGCCATCAGCTGTGAATTTTCATCTTCATTTCACTGTTAACTTACAGAACAGCAAACCCAAAGCATTTTAACAAGCATGTGATACTTTAGGAAGGAAGATATATTTTAAAGATAAAGGATTTGAAAGAAAAAGACCGATTGATGTAGTGTATAGGGGGGAAACTTTTTCGATAATCCAAGTTCTAAGATGATCACCGTAAATTATCATTTATGGAATTGGTATAATTTTAAACAATGAAGTAAAAAAAATTCAGAAAATATTCATGGAGATAAGAAAATGTGATCCGTAGGGAATTTAATAAAAATCCCAGGTGTTTGTGTTCACAATCGATCTATTGTTGTTTAATATAAGGAAGATGATAGTCAAATTGATAATCAATATGATGCTCCCCCTCTCTAATTCACTTAGATTTAAATTGGGATGAGAAGTTCTCACAAGGCAACAAATGTGAGTACGATCAAGCGGTAGTAACGCGTCACAAATTTATGTGATAGTCGGGCAAGACCTATGGGGATTAAAATTAAATAAGTATCTTGTCAACAGTCAGACTTCGTAGCTCAGCTGACAGACTATCTGGTTTCTAGATCGAATCCTGCCTTAGGCCGGATTTTCACCTCATCCTCAAACATCAGCCAATATCAGCTGACACAATATAGTGGGATACAACAAATTGACTTAAAGATCTTTCCTATAGAAATATAAAAACGTGGTCTTTTCTGTTCTGAAGCGGTGTAACTGATGTCACAAAACTAACTTAATATTAGAAGTTATTATTATTATTTGTCCCTTGAATTCCTAGTGAAACATAGAGCTCCAGTACCATGTCACAATTTCACTCATTTCTCTCTAGTCTCATTAACCTGGCTCCACCACCGTTCATTAACTTTCAGTTCTTCCTCACACCATCTCCTTCATGTCACCCTCCGACGACCAACTCATCATATCTCATTAGCCTTCCACTACACAGACCGACTTGGCCTGACCTGGCCTGATCTGGACTGGCCTGGACTGGACTGGCGTATGATATCCCCAAACCGTCTTTTCAGTGTATCTTCAATCCAATCCACCTCCACTTTCTTCTTCTGCACATCCCTTGAACAATCGCTTCCTGGTTCGTTGGTTGGTTGGTTGATTCATCGCCAGTTGAGAATGAGTTCCTTATTGCTTATTCTTTCTACCCATCTCATCTCATCTTCATTATCCAGTGAGCGTAGGTGGTAGCTGTTGATGTATGTGTGCAGTTTGTTGGAAATGCTTTTGATAACATACCAAGTCTCTGAACCATCACATGGAAGCACTGACCTACTTGACTGAATTAGTGTTGAGAATCTGAATATTGTTCACACTTTATGCTGAGTGGAGTGGATCTCCAGACTAGTTTCAGATCACTGAAGGCCTGTCTTGCTGTGTTTCCAATCCTGGTTGCTTTGACACCCTGTGTCGCCTGTAGTTGGAAAGATGCTGCCTAGGTAGGTGAAAGAGACTACTTTCTTTGGCTTTCTCTCGTTGATAGTGATCGGAATATTAGAATTTAGCACGTTTCAATTTATATTGACTTATAAATATCATCTGCAATTGATGGAAGATTCACTTGAATTAACTGTTTAAAGATGATTTTATCATATTATTATTATTATTATTATTATTATTATTAGTCCCTTGGGTTCCTAGCGGAACATAGGGCTTCAGTAGCACGTCTCCAGTGAACTCTGTTCTCTGAGATCTATTGAACCTGGTCCCAAGACAGCCCAGATGCTCTCATTTCCTCCTCGCACGACCTCCTCCATGTCACCCTCGCCACTGACGTCCAACTCGTCGCTTCCCATAAGGATTCCACTCGACGGCCTGGCGCGTGATGTCCCCAGTTGGCCTTCTCAGTGCATGGCCAATCCATCTCCACTTCCTCCTGCATATTTGTTGGATGATAGCTTCTTAGTTGGTTCGTTCCCAGAGCTCCTTGTTGCTTATTCTCACTATTCTGGCCATCTGATCTTCAGTAGCGAACGTAAGCAGTTGTTGACGAATGTCTGTAGTTTATTGGAAATCCCTTTCATGACGCGCCAAGTCTCTGAACCATACAGGAGCACTGACTTGACGTTGGTGTTGAAAATCCGTATCTTGTTTGGCATGCTGAGTGCAGAAGATCTCCACACTGGTTTCAGGCTAATGAAGGCCTGTCTTGCTTTTCCGATTCTGACTTTGACATCTTCGTCTGTCCCGCCTGTAGTTGAAACAGTGCTTCCTAGATAAGTGAAGGAGGTTACTTCCTTTAAGTTTCTCCTGTTGATGGTGATTGGAGTTTGTTGTTGGCGGTGGTGGTGGTGGTGCGGTATCTTCATCACCTCTGTCTTCTCTATATTCACTTGAAGTCCCGTCTTCGTTGCCTCTTCTATCAACTTGTTAGTTTTTGCCTGCAGATCTTCAAGTTTATGTGACATTAGGCACAAGTCATCGGCGAAATCCAGATCTTCTAGGTTCTTTTCCGCCGTCCAGTGATTTTATCATAAACTCAGTGAAATTAAATTACACTTCAATACACGGTTCATTTTTATTTGCTAGGAGTGTACATAATGAAATCAACTTTTCAATCCTCAGACAAATTTCTCTGATAGACAAGTTATCATATTTGACTCGTAGCTCACTTTAATCACTAATGAATTTATGGTAAACATAAAACAGAAAATAAATGGTGATCATAGTCTAAATTAGGTACAATTATGATAAAACATCTACATTTAACAATTTCTGACAAAATTCTCATTTAGAAGTAGTATTCATCATGGACTGACATCAGTTGGGGAATCATTGAAAATCTGGGAGCACTGAACACTTGTTTCTTCCGACTAGTATGGAACTCCTCAGTAGTACGCACCCACGACCCGGCTAGGAATCGAACTCAGGACCTTCAGGCCATTCAGCCACTAGGTTGGTTTCCAGTGGTTCACAATTTCCAACCTCTGTCAATTTACTACATAGCGCGACTATCACCTAAGGTCTTCAGTTAGCATCAACTTCATTTCCAACTGGTTGACCCATAGATCACAGGTCGTTGGTGAGTACTGCTGAGGAATCCCATACTAGGATGAAACAGGTGTCCAGTGCTCCCATATGTTCAATGGTTCCCCCAACTGATGTCAGTTCATGATGAATACTACTTCTAGATTAAAAAATCCCCGTTCATCTTAAAAATTCTCATTTGTTTAATTCACTTATCAAGAACAAATTTGATGAGAGTTTCTTGAATAAGAATAAGTGCACTGACCATTGTCAATTTCTTTATTTGAGTATAGTACATTGATAGAAATGCGAAGATGTTTACCTATACTTGTCAATATGATACATGACATTGACTATTTATAAACTGTTAACACTTCCGTGTAATCTATCTTAGAAATGAGGTAGTGAGTACACTTTACTAGATTCAGAGAAAAAAATGTACAGGAAATTAAAGATATGAATAAATAAAAACTGGTATATTCTTGCACAGGAAATGACCCTCTAGTCTCAGTGACCTGATGAATGATAATTAAGCATTTAAAGCGAAATATGGATTCACTGTGTAGACGATGCGTTTGTCATCATTAAAAAGAAGATGATGTTTGATCAACAACATTTTCAATGACATTAAATTCACAGTGGAGAAGGAGTCGAACAACCAACTACCAGTTCCAGAATATTTTAGTCAGTAGGACAAATACTGGAAAACAAGAAACTCAAGTGTACAGGAAGCCAACACACATTGATCAAATCCTTAACAACAGTAGCAACAACCTAATAACGCAGAAAATTGGTTGCGTGCTGACTACATTCAAAAGAGTGAGAACACACTGCAGTACAAAAACTTCACAGAGAAAAGAAGAAAATTACTTGATGTCCATCCTAAAAAAGTGCGGCTACCCACGAAACTTTATCAGAAAATGCCTATCCCGTACATCATCAACTACAAAGTCATCGACAGAAATCAACAAACGCATCATCCTACCATACATAAAGAAGACATCAGAAATCATGACAAGACTACTGAAACCACTTTGAATTCATTGATGTGGCTCATAAACCAACAAATTCTCTCCAAACTCTATCATGCAGACCAGAGGATGCAACAACCAAAGAAGATAAACTGAATTTTATTTACAAAATCAACTACAATCACTGTAGTCAACAGTAAATTGGACAGAGTGGTCATCCCCTTCGCCTTCGTCTACACGAGCACCAATTGTCTAGTCAACGTCACGACATGTCATCTCTGCTCATTCCAATCTAGGTGGATAACAAGTATGGACATGAATTCAATTTTGAGAATGTAAAAATGTTGAAGGGAGGGAGGAAACACAAAGAATATCAGAGAATTCCTAGAAGCTTGACATTCAATCAGTCAGTCAGCAATCAACAGATGTTTGGACAACCAATAACAATAGTGATAAACAACAGAGAGGTCAGACAGAGAAACAGTCAAAGAGAAAATCTGAATAGTTAAAGACATAACAATAAAAGGAAACAACCATTCATACACAAACCACTTCGTCAACACAAACCACTAAATCATTCATGGAGAGATATTCACAGCCCACTTCATATTGAAGTTAGTGCTGATGATGTCGTCTAGAAAGATGATGAAAGCTTCACGAGTGAACAAGGTAGCTCAGAGAACACAATACAACGAAGACCATCTACCTGAACTACAAATATTCTCCACTCTATAAGGTTACTCACTTGACACCGTAAATCGTGCAAAGGCTAAAAGTGTGAAAAATAAATGATGAATCTTACTAAAAAATATTAATAACAAAGTGCAACTTCTACTAAACAGCAATGATCACTTATTTGATCAAAGTGATTCAAAGACTGAGGAGTCATTTCGTACACCTGAATTCTACATCGTTACCAGAATACTCAGAGTAGTTCAATCCAGATAACTGAGTCTATAAAATCACCTCAATGCTGTTTAGTTAATCGATGGGATTACTTATGCATAACATTAAACAAGATATTTACAAACTTCAGTGTTTAGAACACTTCAATCTAATTAGACAGTAGTGTTTACTAACATGAGTAACCTACTACTATATATATGTCAGTCAGTAGTACGTGGTAGATACTGCAACCGTAGACTTTCTACATTCTATAATGAAAAGTTTATACCTTGTTATCGCATACATTTCTGCTAACATATACACATAAACAAGTTGAAGGTAAAACCGGTTCTGGTCACAACTATAGATGAATGCTTCATAAAACTTGGACATTAGATACTTTTATTGATTAACAATCCATATTAAAAGTTACTCATACATTACTCTAAATTTCTCCTGTCTATCAACCATAAGTATTTTTGTGAGTAAAAGTGGTAATTAGTTTTTTTAAATGGTTTGTTATTCTTTCCTTAGAACACATTCCATACATACTTTCTTAACAATAAACATGACTAGTCTATATGAGACAGTTTTCAAGTTGGTATTCATCGTAGACTGACACCAGTTGGAGGAACAATGGAAACTCGGGAGCAATGGATATCTGCTTCGTCCTAGTTAGTATTCGTCTCCTCAGCAGTGCAGACCCATGACCACAGCTACCAGGGATCAAACTCGCGGGTTCGATCGCGATGAATATCAACTTGAAATATGTCTAAATCCCCGTAAACTCACCAAATTCAAATGAGATAGTTTTCGCTGTGAAGTAAGATCATAATTGAAGAAGGGTAGGATGAATAAAGTTTGGAGAAAACGAAAGTCATGACAAAGTATGAAACAGTGATTCCTGGTCAGTAGAATGCAGAATAAATGTCAGGCAAAAATTGTCTAGACAGGCTATTATGTTTTACTAACAAAAGTTGCATCAAGGTGAATAAAGAACGCCAAACGTTCTAGTGGTGACAAGTTCCTAAAATTGGCGGTTGACTTCGCCTTTTGTTACCACTCTTACCTATAAAATAGTTACTTGGCAAACTCCTGGTGTAATAAGTAGATGGATGTTGTAACTTAGACAGTATAGCATCGGACCGGTAAACCGGAGGCCATTAGGTGAAATCCTGTTGTGAGCTAAGTTTTCATTTCAGTATAAATCATACCAATCTATCAAACCACGAGTATCTCACAGTGAAGATGATGTTTCTCCTTTTTAATTAAGCTCGACTTGGACCGGGATGAGAAAACCTGACTGGACAGTTTGTGTGAATCTGATCAAAGGACAGTTACGTATCACAAATTCATGTGGTAGTCAAGCAAAACACCTTTGTGATTTAAATGAAATTAAGAACTGGTGAGTAGCTGAGTAGCTCAGTGGGGGTTATTACTTCAGATAAGTGAGACATTAAGAACATAAATATTAAGAGAATATACCATTTTCTTATATTTTGTTTGTGCTCTGAAGTTTCTTTAGCGGTTAGATTTGTTTTACAGGGTAGGGTTGCTAGCCCTATGCCCAACCTTCCCTCTTTACCCCGGGCTTAGGACCGGCTAGTAACCAGTGAACTAGTTAACCACGCGAGGTTCTTGTTTCTCCACAATCATATAACCACAATAATATTCTTATAACACTGAGAAAATTATACGGCCATCAGAACTGATGTAATTTGCTGAGGCAATTCATTCAAGAGATTGACTATTTAGGAAATGAATAAATGACTGAAGGAATATTTTAGCATGACAGATATAATTCGATGAAAAAAGAGACAAAATGTATCGTAGAACTACTTTTTTTGGTACAAGTGTAAAAAATTTTATGTATCGATTAACAGATGTAGGTTTGGAAAAAGAAAAATGGGTTGTGATTACCGACTAATCGATATAACTACAGTTTGGGATAAATTTTAAGATCTGGATTATTATTTTTTTTATTATGTTTCCCTTGGGTTCCCGGTGGAACATATAGCTTCAGTAGCACACCTCCATTTCACTCTCTTCTCTGCGATACTTTGAATCTGGTTCCACCACTTCCACAACCTTTCATTTCTTCCTCACATGATCTCAACCATGTCACCCTCACCTCAGACACCAAACTCGTCGTTTCCCATTTGGATTCCACTCGACGGCCTGACCTGGTGCATGATATCCACAGTCGGCTTTCTCAGTGCATAACCTAATCCATCTACACTTCCACTTCCTTCCAGTGCATATTTGTTGAACGATGGCTTTTTGGTTGGTTAGTTGTCAGCCATAGTGAGTAGCTTGTTGCTTATTCTCATTATTCTGGCCATGTGATCTGATCTGATCTGATCTTCAGTATCGAGTCAGTGTAGATGGCAGTTGTTGATGAATATGTGTAGTTTGTTGGAGATGCTTTTCATGACACGTCAAGTTTCTGAACCATCACATAGGAGCACTGATTTGATAAGATCTGGAAAGATTGTGACAATGTAAAATTCATGATCTTTTCGTTTTGAATACATCACTTATATTTCAGTATTTCGATAACGGTAGCGTTATAAAAAAAGAGAGTCGAGTTGACTACTTAGTATTTCAAAGGATTTCTATTAATTTCACCACCTTGTTAAGTAACAAGACAGTGTGAGACAGTATGAGACACTGAAGAAAAGATAATTTTCTTTGTTTAACTCATTCGAATACCTTATTAGACTCAGTAAAAATGATAATACATCATTAAAGAACAGAAAAATAAAAGTTGTCTATTTTCGACACATGGTAGACTTTATACACAAAAAGATCCTAGCAATTTGACATTCATATAATGGGAGATTTCAACACTGATCAATTTTTCTGATACCTCCGCTCATTTTGAATTGAATAGATCAAGTTTCATTTCCTTTCTTTTCAAGTAGGCAATGATCAATACTCCTCTGTAACGTTATAACCTGGAGAAAGGCTTTGTGTTAAGCTACCAGTTAGTCATAGATTTGAATACTATTCCACTAACTGATGACCTATTGAAAAGATCCTTATATTCAGTATTATTTCCTGACACTTGTAATTTTCTGTTGTGATACTGCGTCGAATTGATAAAGATCTTTATGTAAATCAGTCCTCATGTGAATGCCGTGATACTGTTTCAATATTCATTGTAAAATGGTGGAAAATATTTGTAGTTCAGGTAGATGGTCTTCGTTGTATTGTGTTCTCTGAGCTACCTTGTTCACTCGTGAAGCTTTCATCATCTTTCTAGACGACATCATCAGCACTAACTTCAATATGAAGTGGGCTGTGAATATCTCTCCATGAATGATTTAGTGGTTTGTGTTGACGAAGTGGTTTGTGTATGAATGGTTGTTTCCTTTGATTGTTGTGTCAATGACTGACTGTACAGATAGATTTTCCTGTTGTCTATTCCGCTGGTTGACCTCTAATCTTTCTGCCGTTTATCACTTTTGTCATTGGATTATTGATCAGGTCTATGTCTATACATCTGCTGATTGCTGACCCAATCAATCATAAAAAACGATTCTGATTTCTTTCAAGTTGTTATTCACCGTAGACTGACATCAGTTGGAGGAACAAAAGAAACCTGAGAGCACTGGACAGCTGTTTCGTCCAACTAGCATGGGACTCCTCGGCAGTGCGCACCCACGACTCCACACCAGCAGGGATCGAACCCGCGATCTTCAGGTTTTGCAGCCAGCGCGTTACCATTAAGAATCCAATGCTCCATATTTCCAACTTCTGTTAGCTCACGATATAGCGAAATCGCCTCCCAATGTCATCGTTGAGTATCTGTCCTCACGGCCATCAGGCTTTGACTCCACCGGTCACGACTTGTCATTGGAACTTCGGGTATACTTCTCGAAGCTAGTCACCAATGAGCACCAGTTCAATTAAATTTTGCTAAACAGCTATCTAGTGCTCCCAGGTTTCCTTTGTTCCCCCAACTGATGTCAGTCTACGATGAATAACAACTTGAAATATTTCCAAATCTCCACAACTCCCTCAAAATTTGATCCTGATTTAATTCATCACTTTTGACAGTAATCTGTGCGCAAAGATTCGTCTCCGAATGAGTACCAAAATATTAACTTCTTGTGGCCTACAAAGCTGTTGGCTCAATAAAAGCTGAGGCTTATGATATGTGTATATTTTTTATCCAGTGACTGTTTTTTGTTTCACACCATAATACTTCAATTGACTCATCAAAGAGTGAAGACTTCTAGGAACAAATTTGTTCCCGATGACATCATTCTCAACACCAAATCAGTGTGAATTTAAACAAAGCAGTAAAGAAAGAATAGACAGTTGTCATTCAGGAAGGAAATATGAAATTAGAAACTGGGTTAAGAACACTTTCATAGGATAAAAACATGAAAACCAAAGAGTTAGTTAGGCTTAGGAATAGGAAAGCCTAAAATTAAAGATTGAATAGAGACTATGAATGATACATACTTCTGGTTATGATTGTTGTATTTCCAGGGCCCCAGTAAGGCAAAGTAAGTTTTTCGTCATAAGTTTTGGAAGATTACATTGAACTCCAAACGAATCTTCTAGAATTTTGTCTGCCATCAGTCAAATGTTGTAATATGGAGCAGTTACTTGATCTATGTTGACTTGGAAAACGTTGACATCCATAATGAACAGCCTGGATCTGCGTACAGCCTAGAAGACTAGCTACAGAGTAGCAGGTGAATTGATATATATGTACATCAAAATGCCTAGAAGTGACAGTTTGTCCTTCGCACATATGTTCACCATTAAGCGACTATTGTAGGCGATTTGTAGAGTAGTGGAAATAAAATGTTCTTTCAACACCATTCATTAATTTCTATCTTAGCACCTCATCTACATCATATTCATTGAATTTCAAGCTCAAAATCACTTCCGTTTATTCTCTACAATGACAGTGCACTGATAGATAGCCTTACGACACAGATTCTCATCTACCGATCTGTTTGAGTCTGCATTTTCGAGGAACTTTGATATTGTATAGGTTGAATTTTGTCTTCTTAAGTGTTTAGAGTACATGTCCCATGAATTTGAGATGAAACGGAATGAATTAACTTTCTTTTTTGGTTGAAAGGAACTCAATTATGGGAGGTTTTTAGTTGTCCATTCCATAAGTATATATTTTAAGCATCCAGTCATATCTTCTTGCAAAAATGCGTCCAGGAATGTTGTCCCCAAGTCTAATTCCATCTCCATTTCATTCTAGATATGAAAGTGGCATTTACTGATAAACTACAGCAACTTCTGTGTGTCGAAATTCTTGTAGTAACCAATCAATCTATCATCGACATATCTTGTATAGAATTAAAACTGCCTGATAACCGGACTGAGTATTATTATTTTTATTTGTTCCTTAGATACCTAGTGGAACATAGAGCTCCAGTACCACGTCACAATTTCACTCACTTCTCTCCAGTCTCATTAACCTGGCTCCACCACCGTTCATTAACTTTCAGTTCTACCTCACACAATTTCCTTCATGTCACCTCCCAACGACCAACTCGTCGTTTCTCATTAGCCTCCCACTAGACAGACTGGACTGGCGTGTGATGTCCCCAAACCGTCTTCTCAGTGTATCTTCAATCCAATACAATACAATACAATCCACCTCCACTTTCTTCTTCTGCATATCCCTTGAACAATCGCTTCCTGGTTGGCCAGTTGGTTGGTTGGTTGGTTGGTTGGTTGGTTGGTTGGTTGGTTGGTTGGTTGGTTGGTTGGTTGGTTGGTTCATTGCCAGTTGAGAATGAGTTCCTTATTGCTTATTCTTTCTACCCATCTCATCCCATCTTCATTATCCAGTGAGCGTAGGTGGTAGCTGTTGATGCATGTGTGCAGTTTGTTGGAAATGCTTTTGATAACATACCAAGTCTCTGAAGCATCACATGGAAGCACTGACCTACTTGACTGAATTAGTGTTGAGAATCTGAATATTGTTCACACTTTATGCTGAGTGGAGTGGATCTCCAGACAAGTTTCAGATCACTGAAGGCCTGTCTTTCTGTGTTTGCAATCATGGCTGCTTTGACACCCTGTGCGGCCTGTAGTTGGAAAGATGCTGCCTAGGTAGGTGAAAGAGACTACTTTCGTTAGATTTCTCCCGCTGATTGTGATGTATGCTTGTTGGTGTTTCCGGTAATGGTGGTGGTGTTGGTTGTGTACCTTTGTCACTTCTATTTTCTCTTTTTTCACGTGAGTATGATTGTTTTTAACAAGTGGCTTCCACCTACGCTCACTCGATAATGAAGATCAGGTCAGATTACCAGAAATAATAAGTAACAAGAGACTCATTCTGGCCTGGCAACGAACCAACCTAACAAGAAGCCATCACTCAAGAGATATTCAGAAGAAGAAAGTGGAGATGGTTTAAACCGGACTGGACATACACCAAGACGACGGTTTGAGACATGATGCGCCAGGCCAGTGTGTCGAGTGGAAGCCAAATGGTAAACAACCAGTTAGTCGTTCGAGGATGACATGGAGATGGTGTGAGGAAGAGCTGAAAGGTACTGATCTGCGGTGGAGCCAGGTTGGAAAGACTAGATAGTTCAAATTGTGTGTGTGTATTTGTCAAAGCTAATCCTTTTACCCAAACTTTCTAGATATCTTCTTATGGTCAAGAGGTTTGCAGAAATAATCAGAATGCCAATCGGTTGTTAAATTCTAGCTGGAAGTTTTGTTATATATTTCTCAAATTGAAAACGAATAGTCAGTGGTGAGTCAAGAAATAAAGCCCTACTCCAGCTCTACTCATCGTACTGAAAATCTTTTTCTGTTTTCTCCTTAATTGAAAACAGATGTTTTGCAATTTCTCAAAAAAATTACTTCACTTACACACACATAAATGAATACTGAGGAAACAGCTTGCGGGAATTAAAGCATAAACACATTTGCTTCGTATGCTTTAAACAGATGTTTACATATTTCTATGAGATGCAATCGACCATTTTATAAAATAAACAAATGAAACTTTAAGATGTTAAACATCTACAGGTTCCTATAGCATTAATTAAAAGCACATTTTGTCCTATTTAGAATTCGTCAGCTGGATGTTTCCACCAGGACTCGAACCCAGGACCGATCGATTCAAATATCAGATAGTTATCCACCAACATTAAACCACCGAGTCGCAATAGCCACTTTTTATACGACGCATGTAGTCTTAGTGTTGTTGCTTGTATTATCCTATCGTTGACTGGACTGATTTGATCGGCCGCTCATTGGTAGGCAGATCCATCCAGCTGACGAGTCCCAAACAGGATGAAACGTATGTTTTGGATTCCACTCCTAGCCACTATCCATCATTAATGTATAATTAAAATTTAGGCAATCATCCACATAGGCGCCCATATGCCAGTAGAGACCAATCAACGAGGAGATCATACAAGGAACAACATTAATAAAAAGCAATAATCTAAACTTTGGAATGCATGTTGAGTTCATCAGTGATTGCATTCAGAAGTAAAGAAAATGTTCAATCAATTTGGAACACTCCTTTGAACTAATAATCACGTGATATCAGCATCAAATATCCGTTTATCACACAGTATCTCTATCTTCTCAAGATCTACATTATTAGTATGTTTAATCCTTATTATTATTATTATTATTATTATTATTATTAATTGTCCCTTGGGTTCCTAATGGAACATAAGGCTTCAGTAGCACGTCTCTATTCTACTCTGTCCTCTGCGATCCTTTAAATCTGGTTCCACGACAGCCCAGGAGCTCTCATTCCCTCCTCACACGATCTCCTCCATCTCACCCTCACCTCGGACACCCAACTCGTCGCTTCCCATCTGGGTTACACTCGAGCAACTGAACTTGCTCGTTATGTACCCAAACGGTCTTCTCAGTGCATGTCCAATCCATCTACACTTCCTTCTGTATATTTCTTGAGCGACAGGTTCTTGGTTGGTTCGTTGCCAGGTGGAGTGAGTTCCTTTTTGCTTATTCCTGTTATTCTGGCCATCTGAGCTTCACTAACGAGCTAGTGTAGGCAGTTGTTGATAAATGTCTGTAGTTTATTGGAAATGCTTATCGTGATGCACCAAGTCTCTGAACCATATAGAAGCACTGACTTGACGCTGCTGCTGAAAATCGGGATCTTGTTCCACATGCTGAGTGTAGAAGATCTTCACACTGGTTTCAGGTTAGTGAACGCCTGTCTTGCTTACCCGATCCTGGCTTTGACGTCTTCATCTTTTCTTGTGCCAGCTGTAGTTGAAACGATGCTGCCTAGAAAGGTGGGTGAAAGAGTCTACTTCTTTTAAGTTTATTTCGTTGATGGTGACTGGAGATGGTTTTTGTTGTTGTTGTTCTTGTTGTCCTTGTTGGTTTGGTATCTTCATCACCTCTATCCTTTCTGCATTCACTTGAACTTCCGTCTTCGCTACCTCTTCTGTCAACTTGTTAGTTTTCACGTGTTGATCTTCAAGTTTCTGTGACATTAGACATAAGTCATCAAAGAAATCCAAATCTTCTAGGTTCTTTTTCATGGTCCAGCCAGCTTATCCCCCTCTTCTTGCTCCTCACGGTTAGTTGCATGATTCAGTCGACCACAATCAGGAATATCATGGATGATAATGGACAACCTTGCTTATTCCTGTTTACCGTCTTTACTTCAAAGACATCACTGTGCTTCCCAATATTAATCAATTGGTATGTGGCGTCTTCATACAGTTGTTGAATGAGATTGGTAAAGGTTTGTGGTATTCCGTCGGTCGACGCTGTCAAAAGCCTTTTCAAAATCGATGAAGTTGCGGTAGAGAGTTGACTGCCATTCTATACTCTGTTCGATGATGATGCGAAGCGTTGCAATTTGATCCACACATGATTTGTACTTCCTGAATCCAATCAGTTAGCCTGTTCCGGTCGTAGTTTTTAATCCAGTATGTCCTTTAGTCTCTCAAGGATGATGCGGCTTAATATTTTACTTGCTTTGGGTGGATAAGAGAGTGATTACGAGCCAGTTCTTGCAAACACTGAGGTCTCCCTTCTTCGGCAGTTTCACAAGGTAACTCTCCTTCCAATCGCCAGGTATCTTCTCTTCCTTCCACAACTTCTGCCATAGTGGTGTGATGTGAGCATGTCCGCTGTTGTCTCTGCGTCAGTTTTCAGTGCTTCTGGCGGGATCCCATCTGGTCCTGCTGCTTTCCCTCATTTCACTAGCTTTATGGCATTCAGGACATCCATTTTTGTTGGAGGATTTGTGTTCACTTGTAGTTCTGTTGCTGGGCTGCAGGTAGTATTTCTGGACGAAGTGCAGGTGGTGGTAGTGGTCGATTCAAGAGTTTCTTGAAGTGGTCAGGCCATTGTTTCCTTTGTTTCTCTTCTTTCGTAATTAAATTTCCCTCATCGTCTTTTAATGGTTTCATCTGCGTTTATCTCTTCCCTCCCAGAAAGCAGTAACCTGGTTATTCGATACAATGTTGTCAGGTCTCTGTCTCTCCTACCTGCAGCCTGTTCTTCTTCACTTGCCAGTGTTTTGTAGAAGTGTCTTTTGTCTTCGCCTGCACTCTTCTTCACTTCTTTGTCCAGTGTAGTGTTTTATACACTGTACTCAGTTCCTCTTGTCGTTGTGCATCCTTGCACTGGTTCATCTTCTGCTTCACCATCCTCCTCTCCCTGCTCTATCAGCTTCCATGTATCCATTGAGATCTATTCCTTATCTTCTTTCTTCTTCCTTCCTAGTATAGCTGTGCAGGTTTCTTTCCACATCTCTTCCAAAGACTTCCAGTGTTCTTCCACACAGGTTTCTTCAGGGATGTTGCTCGATATCTCCCATTTTGTTTTGATGGCTGTCGTGAAGATTTCCTTTGTAGTTTCGTCCTTCAGTTTCCTAGTGTTGAACTTGAACTATGTTCTGTCATCAACTCCCTTGGAGGCTTTTAATTTGACTTGGAAGGTTCCTTGCACTAGTTAGTGAGTTGTCTGAGCCTATATCTGCTCCTCTTCTTGACCTTGTGTCAAGTAGGCTGACTGCGTCTCCATTTTCTTCACATTGAGATAAAGTCGATTTGATTTTTAGTGTAGTGTGTCCTGGTGTCTGGTGAAATCCATGTCGCTTTGTGGATATCCTTGCGCTTGAACACACTGCCTGACTCCAATCACCAAATCGTTGAATGCACAGAATTCTGCAAACAATTCTCCATTCTCGTTCATCATCTCACCGAGCACTTCTCTACCCATGGTTAGTTCTCTTCCCGTGTTGTCTGCTCCCAGTTTGGCATTCATGTCGCCCATTAGAATTTCGATGTCGCCAACTGAGGTCTTGTCCAGTGTCAATTGCAGTTCTCTGTAGAACTCCTCATTCTTCTCTTTCTCTGCATTATTTGTAGATGCGTAGTGTATCATTGTATGATTGTGACTTTCCTTCCTTTTGAGTTGAACCTTGCTGTCATGATCCTGGAGGAGATTAGTTCCCACTGCATGAGAGCCTGCGACGCTGCTGAATGGGACATCATGATAGTCACTCCAAAACTCAGTGTGCTATGCTCATGGTTGTCGCCTGGGTGACAATATCGGAGTAGATTATTGATTCTCCAGTTGACAGTTTGGAGAGTCAACTCTCATTCCATCTGCTTTCGCAAATTCCTAACAATTCAATGCGATATCCTCTCATCTCGTTTGCAATCTGGGCACGCTTGTTAGGTTCAAACATAGTACGGACATTCCATGTCCCCACGTTTACTTTCGCTTTTATCGAGAGAGAGAAGACACATCGGCCAATTGGCTTCCCGATGGCTTTCACCAACCGGCGTCATTTTGCCTCTCCAATTCCAAAGAGGAATAATTTTGTTTTATTTTTATATTTTGTTTGTGCTTTGAAGTTTCTATAGCGGTTGGATTTGTTTTACGGGGTAGGGTTGCTAGCCCTATGCCCAACCTTCCCTCTTTACCTGGGCTGAGGACCGGCTAGTAACTACTGAACTAGTTAACCAGGCGAGGTTTGTTTAATCCTTGGGCTACCAAAAATCTTCCACCATATATATTTCATCATATTCTTCTTTTTCAGTTTGTTTTAATCTTTTAAATATGACTACTCTCGGATATTTCTAAAGTGTTTGTAAACTGCTGTCTTCTAAGCTAACTACAAAACAAGTAAATTAATGTTGCACTGATAAGCATATACAACGCATTACTACCCTTAGGATACTTAATTTGAATTGCAGATTTTTGTACTGGCTAAATAAACTACTACCACCAATATTACACTTGATTTCCATTTTATTCATTAATCCACACCAGACCCTAGCGTAGTGTTGGGTGACTGTTTCCCATTTTTACCTTGTAATACTGTTATTATTAACAGCATCCAGATGCAATAATTATTTCATTTCAAAATATTTTAGAGGAAATAGATTTGTTAAATTACTATATGCAGACAACTCCATACCGTATCCCACATGCTGCTTGAAATAAGGTGATTAGCATTATCATTATCAGTAATAGTAATAGTGCTAGTAGTGTGAATATCAGTAGTAGTGTAGTGGATGCTACTGATTAGAATGCATATAAGTAGTATATGTTGGGAGGTCGACAGAAATCATAAGCAGTTACCGGCGATGGGTTAATATTCTGCCCAGAAAAACGCAACAGACAATGTCAACGTATTAAAGGCAAATTGAGATAGAAGCAGAAGAGGAAGTGCAACACATTATGAGAATGAATAGTTTAGTGGAAGGTATAGACTTTTCATCAGTACACAAACGCCTACCATTATATATATATATATATATATATATATATATATATATAAATTAGTCATGGAATGACATCAGTTGGAGAATGATTGGAAAACAGGAGCACTGGACAGTTGTTTTGTCATGTTACAGGACTCCTCAGTAGCACGTACTCATAACCTTGCCAGGGACAGAACCCATACTGTTTCTGTATTGGACTAATTAGCGATATGCTCGAAGATGGATCTCGCGAAGTTATAAACAGAAGCCGTGACCAGTACTGTCAACCAGTGAAATGGATATCAAGAAAAGACCTTGATGCGCAAGTGCTGTACTTTGCGAAATGCTAGAAGCAGGAAACTTTGAACTACTGAACTCGAAACTAGTGACTGAATCCTTAACGCGTTCGCTACAAGACCTAGAAGTCATAGATTTGATCCATAGTCAGATCATTCTGCTGAAGAGTTCCATGCTAAGAAGAAATAAATATCAAGTGCTACCAGGTTTTCGATGACTAGATCATGCGGCAAACAGTGAGGAGCTGTGAGAAGAGGGGGATACAATAGCTGGACTGCGGAAAAGAACCTAGAAGATCTGGATTTCACCGATGACTTGTGTCTAATGTCACACAAACTTGAAGATCTACAGGTGAAAACTAACAAGTTGATAGAATAGGCAGCGAAGACGGGACTTCAGGTGAATATAGAGAAGACAGAGTTGATGAAGATACCCCACCAACAACTCCAACAACAACAAACTCCAGTCACCAACAACGGGAGAAACTTAAAGGAAGTAACCTCCTTCACCTATCTAGGAAGCACTGTTTCAACTACAGGCGGCAGTGGCACAGACGAGGATGTCAAAGTCAGAATCGGAAAAGCAAGACAGGCGTTCATTCATCTTCTGCACTCAGCATGTGGAACAAGATCCGCATTTTCAACACCAACGTCAAGTCAGTGCTTCTGTATGGCTCAGAGACTTGGCGCGTCACGAAAGGGATTTCCAATAAACTACAGACATTCATCAACAACTGCTTACGCTCGCTACTGAAGATCAGATGGCCAGAATAATAAGAATAAGCAACAAGGAGCTCTGAAAACGAACCAACTAAGAACCTATCATGCAACAAATATGTAGGAGGAAGTGTAGATGGATTGGGCATACACTGAGAAGGCTGACTGGGGACATCACGCGTCAGGTCAGTTGCTCGAGTGGAATCCCCATGGGAAGCGACGAGTTGAGTGTCAGAGGTGAGGGTGACATGGAGGCGATCGTGCAAGGAGGAAATGAGAGCTTGTGGGCTGTCGTGGAACCAGGTTCAAAAGATTTCGGAGAACAGAGTTCACTGGAGACGTGCTACTGAAGCCCTATGTTCCATTAGGAACCCAAGGGACTGATAATAATAATAACCAGGTTTTCAATGGTTCTTTAACTGATATCAGCCTGCCACTTTAGAGATAAAATTCTCATAAACCTTGAAATGCTACTCTTCTCTTAATTAGTTGGATAGTTAAATTCATTTTTTTAACAGTCATGCATAGTTCTCCTCATCATCATCATCATATTTCTGAATAATTTGATCAATCCTAATACTGAATACTGTTTGTTCATGCATAACGTGCTCTGCTAATAAAACGCAATGTTTACAAATACCTAATGATAAATAGGCAAAAATATTGATTTTTTTTTGGGACACTAGTAGCCAATCAGAATGAAGCCCTATTTGATTAAGGCTTTTCCCTTGCTAAAGTTTATCATTATGGCAAAATTTGAACCCCCTAAATCTAACTCATATTCCTTTCTCAAGATTTAGGTCTGAGTTAGTCAGAGAATTTACCAATATGGAACTCTTCACTACAGTGATACATTAAAAACCAGATACTTCACAATCATATCAGTTATCGTATGCAGTAAATCTAGTTGATATACTACCAGCAGTTTGTATAAAGAATACAGTCGCCAGAAATTGTTCTAATCTCTGAAATTGATCAAAAACACTATAGTTTGTATTTCATCTCTTTGATGTTTTACAACAAAAATCAAATTTTTCCCCGCTAAAATATAATACAGGAAAGTTGGTTTACCTTCTTTTAAAATCACCACCTATTGATTGTTTAGTCTAGTAGGATCAGATAAAACTTGATTTTTTGTAGCTAAACCACAGAAGAATATTGGTCACAATGTCTTATAACTGCAC
The DNA here is from genome assembly GCA_944470555.2 of Heterobilharzia americana. Lineage (NCBI taxonomy): Eukaryota > Metazoa > Platyhelminthes > Trematoda > Strigeidida > Schistosomatidae > Heterobilharzia > Heterobilharzia americana. Next base: position 159,251,456 of record OX104127.1, on the reverse strand, counting down.
TTATTGTCAATGAATGACATTAATTGTCGTTGAACAAAAGAAAGGAAATCATATGAAAAGAAGTGTACATGAACACGCTGGAAGTGTAAGATTATCGTTGATCTGGTAGAATTCAGTTACTAACTACTGGGTAACTATGGAAGATAACTAACCTTTGAATGACAATAGTAACATTGTATTGTCTTAACGTTCATTGAAGTCTATCTATCAATTAGGTTTTTTTTATCTCTATTGAATCAGATGACCAGACAAGAAGGTGTCTTGATGATAGTAGTCAGTTAGCAGAAAGCCACCAATATACGTTTCATCCTTTCGAACCGCCATCAGTGGAACGAAAGCTAAATACTAGGGGCTTTACTACCTCTATTTAACAGGGTCACATTTTAAAACAATATTTCTCCAAAAATGTATTTTACTTTTATTTATAAATTATTATTGAATTTTTCGGTACTATTCTGTCACTGGATCATAAGATGGCTATTTTTAACCAAACTACAGAATTTTGGCGTCCTTGAGCGACTAGCAAATGACCTTGGACGCACCAATAAGAATATAGTAATATATTTCTAGCTTTTAATACACAAATGTTTTTTTATGATCTATGTTTTCAACTTCTTTTTTCTGTTCAAGTCAAATTACATACGATATAGATATGCGACTGCATGAAAATGGACCATCTAAAATGTGATATAGACTCAGATAAGACTTTGAGTGGTCCCCTATTGTCTCTATACTATTTGTATGAGCGTATAAAAATGGATTCAAGATTAAGAATTTGAGGTTTTAAAGGAAACATTAGACTCACTACATTGGATCTAAGTTTGGTTTCAAATTACAAAACTTAGAAAACTAAGTGATTATTATTACTATTATTTTTGCCTTGGGTTCCTAGTGGAACATAGGGCTTCACTAGCATACCTCCATTGCACTCTGTTCTCTGCAGTCTTTTGAACCTGACGCTAGATACTGAAGATCAGATGACCAGAAAGAGTATGCAACAAGAAACTCTGGCAACGAACCAATGAAGCAAGAACCTATCACCCAACAAATTTACAGAAGAAAGTGGAGATGGCTTGGGTATACACTAAGAAGGCAGACTGGAGACATCACGCACCGGGCCGTCGAGTAGAATCCAAAGGGGAAACGACGAGTTGAGCGTCCGAGGTGAGAGTGACATGAAGGAGATCATTTGAGGAACTAAGTGATACAGCCTAGTGAATTACTGAGTGCTAGTTTTGACCCTCTTAATTCATTTGTTAGAGCACTGGGCCAGATATCCGATGGTTTGAATCTTGCAGTGGTCCACACTTTTATTTCAACTTTAATCATCATCTAGTATCAACTCAAGTCTGATAAATTATGGTTATCTCTGATGATCAAACTGATAATCAGAATAAAATATATCAAGATACTATTCATCAAGAACTGATATTAGTTAGTAAAGCATTGAAAATCTAAGAGTACTGGATAGTCGCTTCTTCCTTGTACGAGACTCCTCAGTATTGCGCACCTACTATCTCTCCACTCAAACAACTGACGCAGGACCAGCAACTCACCCAATGAACACCTTTACCAATCAACCAAAGCTTGAAAGTAAATAAAATCGCTATAAATCTCAGTACTTAGTTAGGAGTAGACAATATGAAAACTATTACTCTTTGGTGACAAATCATTCCACTTCAATATCTTTTGAAGTTGTGTTGGTTGTTAAGAAAGGAAAAGCAGACACTAATCATCGATTACAACCCTTATTTTAACATAAAGGAATGAAGATGACACTTCTATCTCTTTTTATAGTACATTATAACTCAATCAAGTGTACATAAATCAAGTTTGTCAGTTTTTCTTGTAACCTTCCTCAATAGAAATAGTTCTTCGTCTTCAGTTATTGTGAGAAACTTCTTGATAACATTCATTCCTCAATTCCTATTCTTCTCGTAGAAGTATCCATTGTATGAATTCTTCTTACAAATCTGTAGCCAGTTGGAATGCTGTCTATTAACTAATGAAAGGTAATTTCCTGTCATCTTATTTAGCCTATTTACCTTATATTCTATACTTACAATCTGTATATATTTGAACTATTTTTCTCTGCGCTCTTTTTCCTCCTTATGAGTTCTATTTCATATAACCCGCTGGCGTTCTGATTCGCTACTAATTCTTTATTTATTTATATTAATCGATTTATTATGAAAATCATTTCAAAAATACTTTACATAATTTTCACTACGTCATATAGCATCATTAGCATGATTTTTTTTATGATACCGTCGCTGATTGGACCGAATTAATCGGTTTCTATTGGCATATGGGCTCCTGCTAGCCACGATCCATCATCAACATAATTAGAACGCTGGTAATATCGAGGCATACGCATAGCAGCCCACATGCTAACAGAGACTGATCAATTCGGTCCAATCAACGATAGCATAATACAAGCAATCATACCAAAACTATGCCCATCGCATAAGAAGTGGCTATCGCGGCTCGATGGTGTAGTGGATAACATTGTCATGTCTGAAATGATCGCTCCCGAGTCCGAATCCCAGTGGGAACAACATCACTCACTGGGAAGCAGGTACAACCAGCTGACGAGTCCCAAATAGGAAGAAATGCGCATCCTGGATTCCACTGCGAGCCACGATCAATTATTATCATATAGAATCAGCTGGGAAAAATAGTGTATATTTGTACCATATCAAAACGAAATAATTACATTTGGATTTCGCCGATGACTTGTGTCTAGTGTCACACAAACTTGAAGATCTGCAGGCGAAAAACTAACAAGTTGACAGAGGAGGTAGGGCAGCGAAGACGGAGCTTCAAGTGAACATAGAGAAGACAGAGGTGATGATGATACTCCACCAACAACAACAAGCTCTCATCACCATCAACGGGAGGAACTTAAAGATACTGTCTCTTTCACCTATCTAGGTAGCACTGTTTCAACTATAGGTGGCACAGACGAGTACGTCAAAGGAGCCAGGATCTGAGAAGCGAGACTGGCGTTCATTAACCTCAAACCAAAGTGGAGATCTTCTGCACTCAACACAAAGTGTGAACAACATCCAGATTTTCAACACCAACATCAAGTCAGTGCTTCTATATGGCTCAGAAACTTGGTGTGTCACGGAAAGCGTTTGGAACAAACTATAGACATTCGTCAACAACTGCCTACACTAGCTCGTTAGTGAAGCTGAGATGTCCAGAAAGAATAAGCAAAAAGAAACTCTGGCAATGAACCAACCAAGAACCCATCTTCCAACAAATATGCATTGGAAGGAAGTGAAGATGGATTGGGTATGCACTGAGAGGACGGTTTGGGGACATCACGAGCTAGTCCAGTTGCTCGAGTGTAACCCAGATGGGAAGCGACGAGTTGGGTGTCCGAGGTCGGGGTGAGGAGCAAATGAGAACTTATGGGTTGCCTGGAACCAGGTCCGAAAAATTGCAGAGAACAGAGTGGAATGGAGACGTTCTACTGAAGCCCTGTGTTCCATTAGGAACTCAAGAGACAAATAACAATAATAATAAAAATAATAGTAATGATAATGTGTAAAGAAGATAAGAATATTAACTACATCTACAACCTTCTCGAAAATACACAGTTAACTTAAGTAATCAATCACATTACCAATCACATTATAATACATAAATAATAACAACCTGTTTAATCTTTAATCAGTTTGCTTTCAAAAACAAAAGTTGATTAGTTGGTTCATTTATAACACTTTCTTCATCACACAGCAGTCGAGCTTAAATACGATAGTATGCAGTGCTTATATTTTGTAGTACGTGCATGAAGTCTTACACACTCGCTCCTTGTCTTTCCAGATGACTGACACACACACAGTTTCGAGTGAAGAGGATACTGGTGCTGATCATCTGATAATAAAATAACTCCTGTCAGATGTTTACATGCTTCAACATGATTGTCGAAAATTGTTTTAACTAGAAGGTTGAGAGGCATACCATTAGTTCTGCTGACAATATTCAAAGTTCTACACAATATAGAGTAGTGCTTTGTCAACAAGCTGTGAAAGAATAAAGGAGAACAATAGAGGAGAAGTGGTATTGTGTAGGAGTTGATAGAACACAAGTGGAGAGGTTGAGTTATATCAGATGCTGTCAGCTTCGTAATATAGAAAGTCAGGTGGAAGATTCTTTTAGAAAAACATGCACCCACAAAAATTACATTCTCTAATGAACAACTATCAAGAAAACAGGAGTCATGGGAACGACGCGGTTGACATAGGTAATGTTCACCTCGAAACTAAAGTATATAGTCTGACATTTTGAAGAATTAGGCACAACACCATTGATGGAGGACTATTGTCCAATAGTGGATAGGAGATAATCGACTTGTGAACAATCTGCTGAAGAGGAGATGGGTGTGGAAACTGTCATATCATCAGGATATTTAACGAAATTGATACAAGCTAAAGATGGTAAGTCATATAGAAATGAAGATAAAGTACAGGGAGTAAAGGATAGCCTCTTGGGGAGCACCAGTCACAAGTGTTTCCCTCCAGAGAAATAGGAATACAGCCAGATGATTATCTAGGAGTCAACATTTGTTCTGGTTAGCTTGTCCAGCGAAAGGGGTCCTCGGATAGAATCAAATGTCAAAGTTCTGTCTAAAAGGACACCTAACATACTTGACATTCTTATCATGACTATAAGCAATATCACGATATCAGAGAGTGGTGAAATTCGAAGTGTTTCTTTGGCTTTAATATCCAAATTGATTGGGGTCTCCGAAAGGCTTCAGTGAAGGCAGAATTTCAGACATGCACATGGAGTCACCAACCTACGTACATGGACTATCTTAGTGTCTTTCCATGCAGTTGTTATACTGTTTTCTGAAAACGTTCTATTAAACATGTTAGTTAATGGATGGCATAATGTGTCAGCACACTTGTTGAATATGACACTTGACATAGGATCAGAACTTGAACTAGGTGATTGATTGAGGGATTTGAGATATTGGAAATAATCTTTGTCAGTGGATTTTGGACAACATTCTTCAATGAAAATATGTGGAAAAAGTAGGATAGAACAGTTAGGTAGGCGTACAAGCCGTTTTTTCAAAACACAGACATCAATACCCGGTTCTACCTTCTAATGTGTTTACTATCAGTCAAATCTTTATAAAGTTTCCACATGCTGGAAGAGCCTTGGGTTGGCAAAGTTTTCAGGTTTTATAGCAGACTCAGACGTTTAATTATCAACTTATTTATAATATTCAATCGATGAGGACTAGCAGTAATGCTTACTTTTTATTGTCTTTCTCTTCTTAGTTTCTTAAGCTGGGGGAAGGTATACGAACGAAGCGCCGAAAAAAGCTTTTCACTGAGACAACAGATATCCAGGAAGAACTTGAGATACAATGTAAAACCGTCAGTAGTGTCGTTCAAAACATCACTGTCAAATACAATTCGGTCTGTATGTTGTTGCATTTCTTTAAGATGAATTATGTTACTTTCTGAATAGCAATACGGCTCTCTTTCGTGTTTCATATACATCAGTATCATTGACGAATACCAAGTCTAGTGTTGCATCCTGACGTGTTGTGAAGTTAACAAGGTTTTGATGATTAATAGTTGTGTAAAAGTTGTTGTCACAAGAAGTGAAATTACGATATATTATCAACAGAGAACCATATAGTGTATAGGCTGTGAATATATCAGAGAAAGGATATAATCCGGAGTAACTGCACCCAGGCATCACATAAATATTTATGATATAAATAAAGCGACATTCGCCCTAATGTTTTGGGAAGCATTCTACAGTGATACAATCTATGTAATCATTTGAGAATTTGAAGCATATGTAACTAAAAATACGCCAATGAATATTGATGAAGGTAGCTGCATCATCTACATCGATCCTGATGGAAAATTTTGAAACCATTGAGAGAAACCAAATTGTCACTACAGAGATCATATAACGAAGTTTCTTGCAGTGCAATTACTCCAGTCTAACGGTACATATCGAAGGATAGAAGAGACTGCAATTACTTCACATTTCATCACAACAACCTGGAGTTTGTACTTAGAGTTTCAAGTATAGTCATTAGAGATAAGATTATTCGCATCGAAACACGTTGCCATCCACTATGATGTTTTCTCCTCATTTCATTTGATAAAAGCATTGTAGAAGGTTGTCAACGCTTAGAAAAGATCCATGAAAATGTATAATGTGATTAAACGAACAAAAGCTTAGAAAAATTTAATGCAACATGTGAGACAGACCAGATATTTGAGCAGGCTGCTCGGATTGTTTCATCTGTATGTTAATTTCATTTATCGAAACAAATTGTAAAACTCTCATCTTTTATACTGGCTGATTATGATTTAACTATATAAGGTAGCCATAGTTTGGTAGACTAGTATTTGTACTGGTTGATTATTGAAGGTGAGATGAAAATCTAGACCGCGGCCGAATTCGAACCAGCGACTACTTGGTTACCAGCTGGGTGCTCTACCAGTTGAGCTCATCTTTTGGCCTATCATGAATTTATAGATTGAAATACAGTGTTTGCCTATTTAGGATGGTTGAAGATAGACTACATGAAACCTCATTCGACTTATGTAACTTGTTTATTGGCACTCGTCAGTGAAGTGTATCTATAACCTCAAGGGAAGTAATGTTCCATTAGAGATTTGAACTCACATTTCATTATGATCCATCAAAAGCAGTGAACATTGAAGAATAAACTGTGCGAAACCGGTTAATCGCCAGCTACTGTCTAATCCATCTAATCAAATTTTAAAGGAGGTCAATGGCGCGATGAATAGCTTGTTGACAGTATGTCTGACTGCAGTTTTGATTGAAACGGGTTCCAATTTTATATCTGGAGACATAAGTTTCCTTAAGGTTTTAGATATGTCTTACTGCCTATTACCTTTGACCAAGTAACATCTATCTTCATGGTAAATTATCTTCTGTTTTTGTAGCACCATTGCAAAATGGTTTATACAGTTCAGTCAGCATTCAGGACTAAAAAATGTGAAATTGGTTACTTTCCAGAAACAAGTCAGTGTATAGGGTTAACCATCCACTTGTAACGATTACAGATTCATTTTACATTAATTACTGGTTTGATCACTTTTCAATTCTGTCCCAGAAAAAAAGCTCTGATGAAGTTTTACAATCTAATCAGATCCTGCATATATTTATTATTACTGAACTGCTTATTTATAACTTTTCGGTTACTTTTCTTTTGAAGAACAGTTTGATTTGTACAAGTGGAACATCCTACTAGATGAAACTCTGTGATGTAAATGCCACCAATGAGCACCAATTCAATTGAATTCTGAGGGAGTTGAGGGGATCTGGAAATATTTCAGGTTGTTATTCATCGTAGACTGACGTCAGTTGGAGGAACAAAGGAAACCTGGACAGCTGTTTCGCCCTAAAATGAAACTCTTCGGCAGTGCGCACCCTTGACCCCGCCCGCCAATGACCGAACTCGTCACCTTCAGGTTCCGTGGCCATCACCTTACCACTGAGCTAACCACTGGGTCATAATCCAGTCGTCCATATTTCCAACTTCTGTTAGCTCACGATATAGTGCAACCGCCAGCCAATGTCATCATTGAGTAACTGTCCTCACGATCATCAGGCTTTGCCCCCACTAGGACGAAACAGCTGTCCAGGTTTCTTTTGTTCTTCCAACTGATGTCAGTCTACGATGAATAACAACTTGAAATATTTCCAAATCCCCACAACTCCCTCAAAGTACAAGTGGAATACCCTACTAAATGAAACTCTGTGATGTAAACGTCTCAAAGTTATATGAATCATGATTTTTCCGTGGATAACGTGTTAATCCACCTAATGGTTTTTTTATATTAGCGGTCTGATCACTGGTCAGTAAACATGATATCACAGAGAAACTTATTTAATTGACCCGTGACACTGATGAACACACCATGATATCTTGCATAGACGATGTACGTGTTGATGGATGATTTCACCTCCAAACTGTTCGAAACTCTTTAACATTCAGAAATTCTTTGAATTACTCATTTACATACTTCAACATTCTCCTTCTTAGCAAAGTAGGAGATACATTTATTAACTTGTCTGATCATTGAGATTCGTAGTGTATCAAGTTATAAATTAGTTAATCCATAGGCGCCAGTGTACTAAAAAGGATTATTTATGAATTAAAACACCAAGTGGTATATATTTTTTCCACTCAATTAACAGTTTAAGTTACAAATATGCATAATGAGTTGAATGTCTGTCTGAAAACTAGAACTTCATATTTACTGCCCAATCAATATGTATGTAGTAAAACAAAGAAAACAGGTGTCACTTGGACATTGATTTTAGAATGCACAAAATCCAAATAGACAAGACTTAATCAGTTTTATTATGTCCTTAAAATGTATTTCTTGCTGAAATAATGATTTATGAGACAATGAAATTGATTATTGTATATTATTACCACTCACATTCACACTTACACACAAACACACACACATACACAACAAAAAAGAAAACATTCTTTTCATATTGTTAACATTTTAATTAAAATTTCACTCATTATCTAGATTATAAGTGTAATTTCTTCTAAACTTTCCGTTATGATGTAGAGTTGTAAGAATGAACGAGAATACTTAACAATTGATAGTTGAGAGTTGAAATAGTTCAACCAGATGGATTCATAAAGAGAAATCAACTGAAATTATCGTATCTCGGAATGAAAACGTTTATTAGTGAAAATAAAATTTATTTATACAGTTTATAGTAACCTTGAAAGGCAAGGAGTAATAAGTACATTTAAAGAGTAAGGATTTCACTGCGAAAGATGCTTTTTAATATCTCAAATCCCTCAATCAATCACCTAGTTCAAGTTCTGATCCTATGTCAAGTGTCATATTCAACAAGTGTGCTGACACATTATGCCATCCATTAACTAACATGTTTAATAGAACGTTTTCAGAAAACAGTATAACAACTGCATGGAAAGACACTAAGATAGTCCATGTACGTAGGTTGGTGACTCCATGTGCATGTCTGAAATTCTGCCTTCACTGAAGCCTTTCGGAGACCCCAATCAATTTGGATATTAAAGCAGGAGAAACACTTCGAATTTCACCACTCTCTGATATCGTGATATTGCTTACAGTCTTGATAAGAATGTCAAGTATGTTAGGTGTCCTTTTAGACAGAACTTTGACATTTGATTCTATCCGAGGACCCCTTTCGCTGGACAAGCTAACCAGAACAAATGTTGACTCCTAGATAATCATCTGGCTGTATTCCTATTTCTCTGGAGGGAAACACTTGTGACTGGTGCTCCCCAAGAGGCTATCCTTTACTCCCTGCACTTCATCTTCATTTCTATATGGCTTATCATCTGTAGCTTGTATCAATTTCGTCAAATATCCTGATGATATGACAGTTTCCACACCCATCTCCTCTTCAGCAGATTGTTCACAAGTCGATTATCTCCTATCCACTATTGGACAATAGTCCTCCATCAATGGTGTTGTGCCTAATTCTTCAAAATGTCAGACTATATACTTAGTTTCGAGGTGAACATTACCTATGTCAACCGCGTCGTTCCCATGACTCCTGTTTTCTTGATAGTTGTTCATTAGAGAATGTAATTTTTGTGGGTGCATGTTTTTCTAAAAGAATCTTCCACCTGACTTTCTATATTACGAAGCTGACAGCATCTGATATAACTCAGCCTCTCCACTTGTGTTCTATCAACTCCTACACAATACCACTTCTCCTCTATTGTTCTCCTTTATTCTTTCAAGGCTTGTTGACAAAGCACTACTCTATATTGTGTAGAACTTTGAGGAATGTCAGCAGAACTGATGGTATGCCTCTCAACCTTCTAGTTAAAACAATTTTCGACAATCATGTTGACGCATGTAAACATCTGACAGGAGTTATTTTATTATCAGATGATCAGCACCAGTATCCTCTTCACTCGAAACTGTGTGTGTGTCAGTCTTCTGGAAAGACAAGGAGCAAGTATGTTAGACTTGAAACCGGTAGTAAGGAGGTCGACTGTTCGAAATTCTGACACGTTAGAAGTTTTTATTTCAATTTAAATGTTTCGGTTGTTGCCTACATTGTCCTTAGATATCTGTAAAAGTACACTGATTACAAGTGAACTCAGACTACTCAAAACCGAATTTGATTAGTTCGATCACGTTGAACTGATTTATACTCTGTGTGTCATAATTAAGTGTGAGGTATAGAATCGAGTTATGCTTGATTTGATTGCTTGATAGCTGTAGCAGTTATATTTCTCTTCATATACTTTAGTATTCATTGAAATGGACAATAGGTTTGTTTCAAGAGGAAAAGTATTTTAAGTTTATCAAGGGTGATTCACATCCCATGAGATTCTTAGCTAAAGAAAAGCATTCAGTGTTTTTTGAGCACCATTAAGGAAAGCGGTTACATTGGTTTCATTCAGAATTATAAAAGGAAAATTAAACTTTGTGCATCTTAGAAGTAGTTCTCTATTCCACAACTGATAAGACTAGTTCTAACTTAAGTAACCAACAGTCAGTCTATCTTAGCACATTGATCGTCTTGTTCATTGGTTTATTCTGTCTTCTATGGTTAGCATTCATCTCAGTTTGTCTTTTAGAATGGTCAAATATTCGAACTGTATAATCTACTGAAGGTATTTCTCACATGATTTATAAATCATAATCATACCAGTGTAACTCGTCAACAAGCATCTCTTAGAGATGTACAGTTGCACTTGCTGAAGCTATGAACAACAGACTGAGTTTCAAATGTTCTGGCGTAATCACTACTATTCTACTGTACAGCAAAATGAAAAGAAGTTACAGTCTACCACAGTAGCCAACTTTTATGGTGTTATGCAGATTAGATTTGTTTATTTGATACATATCCCACAGTGATACAGTATCATCCACCTCATGACATATCGAGCATAAATTATTATTGCTAATAAGCATGTCAAACTAAGTAATTGTATAGCTTTCAACATCTGATTTCTATAGTCCTGTCACCTACATGATATTGTTTGCTTTTATTGGTGGTAAAGTTTCCTATATCTCGGGTATAGATGTTACATTATTCCTATTATGAAGATTTAGTAATCAGTCTCTGTCCCTATCTGCCTAATTGTATTGAACTCGAGTAAACTGGTTTTATCCTACTCTATTGTGTAGTTGTGTGTGTTGATCCGTGCATTGCAATAGCCGAGTGGTTTTCTAGATTATTGAACTTATTCGGGTCTGTCATTCTATATTCAGCTAGATTCCTATGTTCAACTATTCTAACTGACCCCCGACTGGCTACTTTCACCAATGCGTTTGACCTGACACACAGTCATTACATGGAATTCGATAAATTAAATTATTTTGCTGAATTGGTTCTATTGGATCCTTAAGTCAGCCGACAAAGCTCATCTCTGAGTGATTTTGTAGGTTTATGTGCCACCCTAATTCCAGGTTTGTTAAGGATGTTACGTAAAGTTTCTGATATACCTTCCTCAAGTAGCAACCCAATAGAGGCTTGGAACTTGTCTTCACTGCTGAAAAGTTGCAGTAAGGTGAAGGTACCAAGTTTTCCAGATTATGATGATTACTCTGTTTTCCATGGGTATTTTGTGCATATAACTCAGTGTACATCAATCTATCTTCATTTTTTTTAGCAGGAAAATACATGTTTATGAGATATTAGGCAAGGAGAAACGACGAGTTGGGCGTCGAGGGTGACATGGAGGAGGAAATCGTGTGAGGAAGAAATGAAAGCTTATGGGCAGTCGTGGAACCAGGTTCCAAAGACTGAAGAAAACAGAGTGAAGTTGCTATGTCTTGGTTGTATTGTATTCTCTGAGCTGGGTTGTTTAATCGTCAAGCTTTCATCATCTTTCTAGACGACATCATCAGCACTAACTTCAGTACGAAAGCCTGACCATTAAACAACCCATCTCAGAGAACACAATACAACCGAGACCACCCATCTGAGCTGCAAATATTCTCCGCTATTTTGAAATTGCGACTTGCTAGTGAAGCCCTACATTCTACTTGGAACCCAAAGGACAAATAATAATGATAGACGATGCTTCTAGATGTGTGTATTTCCACTCTCACTTAAATGGAGGAGGAAGAGCAAAATGCAGCGAATTCTTGAGGTTCTCCTGAAATCCCTCCATTTCTCTTCCAATTATCCTTACAATTAATTCTACAAGTAATTAGTAAACTCTTAACGTGTCTAAAAGGATAGAATTTTATTCACTTAAAATATAAACTTGGAATTATATCACGTGTAACCAGTAAAAAAATGTGAATTGTATAGACGTCAACCATTTTGTCGAGAAACTGTTTCTTACCGAAATGAACTGCGTAGAATATGCATTTCAGTGGACAGAACACATTCACTGCTTTAAAACACAGTTATTCTTTTAAATACTGAAGATTAAATGGGCAATTCATATGTATAGTAAAGGTGGATAGTGGCTAACAGTGGAATCCAAGATGCGCATTTCCTCCTATCTGGGACTCGTCAGCTGGATGTACCTGCCTCCCAGTGAGTGATGTTGTTCCCACCGGGATTCAGACTCAGGAGTGATCACTTCAGACGCGAAAGCGTTATCCACTTCACCAATGAGCCACGATAGCCACCAAATTCACATGTGTTTATGGCATTGTATGCAGTTGACAGTCCTAGTTTTATTTGAAAGAAAGTAAGCAGTCTAGTGAGTGAGTGAGTGAGTGAGTGAGTGAGTGAGTGAGTAAGTGAGTGAGTGAGTGAGTGAGTGAGTGAGTGAGTGAGTGAGTGAGTGAGTGAGTGAGTGAGTGAGTGAGTGAGTGAGTGAGTGAGTGAGTGAGTGAGTGAGTGAGTGAGTGAGTGAGTGAGTGAGTGAGTGAGTGAGTGAGTGAGTGAGTGAGTGAGTGAGTGAGTGAGTGAGTGAGTGAGTGAGTGAGTGAGTGAGTGAGTGAGTGAGTGAGTGAGTGAGTGAGTGAGTGAGTGAGTGAGTGAGTGAGTGAGTGAGTGAGTGAGTGAGTGAGTGAGTGAGTGAGTGAGTGAGTGAGTGAGTGAGTGAGTGAGTGAGTGAGTGAGTGAGTGAGTGAGTGAGTGAGTGAGTGAGTGAGTGAGTGAGTGAGTGAGTGAGTGAGTGAGTGAGTGAGTGAGTGAGTGAGTGAGTGAGTGAGTGAGTGAGTGAGTGAGTGAGTGAGTGAGTGAGTGAGTGAGTGAGTGAGTGAGTGAGTAGAGAAGTTTAGTGGGAACTGATGAAAATACTTTGGTTGCTGATTTCGTTACTTTTTCTAACACTGACCACTACTAAGCAAGTATCATCAATTTGAACCTCAAGGTAACATTAAGGCCTCCAATCTGAGGATTTACATCCAGACAGTAACTAGTCACTTTTCAAAAATATGCACAAATAGCATTCCAGGAACTTTATACTGTTAATCCTTCTTAAAGTATTGACAGGATGTCATTATTATGGTTTCCAAAGCCCAAAATCAGATATTAGTTAAACATATTTTGAAGAAGGGGTTGTATCTAGTTCTTCCTGATTATTCACAACAACCATTAAAAAAGCTTTGGATTAATCAGACTGAAAGTTTCTTTTTTCACTCGAATCCTTCAAATAATTATATCCAAAGTTTCAAGAAACCTTCAAGATGCTTAATTCCATGTCCTAAGATTCAAACCAGAAATTTCCCTGACGTTTCAAATGAAGGTATGCATTATGAAACTCATACAAACAAGAGAGATGGAAACTGAAACTATTCAAGATGGTTTTGTCATTCCATTGAATTGGCTTTTAGCTGATCATGATATCAAAGCGTGGACTGAAAGGGATGAAGTAAGAGTACAATTGATCCTCATCGAGAACTGCTGCAATGATCTTATCAACTAATTTTTCAGAATACCTACTATTCACTAGGTTGAGTGGATTAGTTTTAAATGAAATAAGCCTACTTTTAAACCGTTTAGGAAGCAGCAAGAGGTTGCGCTTATCTTCTAGTAATCCAGTGAACGACGCTCTGGCGTTTGAAGTAATGGAGTGCTGGGATCGAGTCTCATCGGAAATAACATCAGGTCAGTTATCTACAAAATACCTTAAACGATAGTTTGAGTCGCTACTTCCATTAGAAAAGCATGATTTACTTGATGATGGCTGTCGATGGGGTCCGGGAGGTGCGTTTCGTCACATTTAGGCCTCGTCAGCAGGATGCAGCGAAACTCAAAAACCGCCACCCATTACTGCAAACATCGAAGAATCATACACTAAGCCACTGGAGCACCAGACCAACCTCTTGTGTAACGAGCATCAGTTTCTATTATTTCCTGATACTAGTAATTCTCTCCGGTTATAATGGATTGAATTGATCGACCTCTGCTAGCATATAGGCTCCTATTCAGATGTTTCGATACTATCTGAAAGTCCATTGTTAGAATTTATTTAGTAGCAGCTAGCAGTGGAATCAAGGACGTACGGGATCATCTTCATTCACAGAGGTGTAGGCACATCCGGCTGACGAGTCTCAAACAGGACGAAACGCACATCCTGAATTCCACTAAAAGTCACCAAGATCATTACAGTAATCGTATTTCTGCAAAAACTGATGATGAAGTTTAGAAAATAGTCGGAAGCATCCGCAGAAGAAACCACGTTCATCACTTTAAAAACAGATATTTCAAGGCAATTTAGGTAAAATGTTTGCTGGAAAATAAGCGACAAACAAGCAGGCGTGTATTCCAATTGAAAGGCACCAAACACCAACATATGATCGAAAAGAAGTTGACTCCTATACGTGTTGAGTATTTGACTTATCCTAGAACTTCACACATTAATTGACACTAACCTACTACTGGTTACATTACTCATTTTTTGACTGTATCAACCAAAAGGTTAGGTGTTCATAAATGAAATAGAAGACTTTTCTTCTAATATTGTCAGGTAAAATTCAAACTGACAGACGTAGAAGAATATGAACCATTGGATCGATGATGATCCATGTCTAACATCTTGCCACACAAACTCGAAGATCTACAGACAAAACTAACAAGTTGGCAGAAGAGGGGAGGCGAAGCAGCGAAGATGGGACTTCCTTCAGGAGAACGTAGAGAAGACAGAGGTGATAAAGATACTCAACCAACAACAACAAGCACCAATCACGGTCAACAGGAGAAATCTAAAGGAAGTTGTCTCTTTCACCTACCTACCTATTTACCTACCTACCTACCTACCTACCTACCTACCTACCTACCTACCTACCTACCTACCTACCTACCTATCTACCTACCTAGGCAGCATCATTTCAACTACAGGCGGCACAGACACAAATGAGAATGGCAAGGCCAGGATAAGAAAGACAGTAAGACAGGGCTTCATTAAAATGAAATAATCAGTGTGAAGATCTACTGCCCTCAACATAAAGCTTGAACGAGATCCTGATTTCCACTGTCAATTTCAAGTCAGTGCTTCTATGTGATGGTTGAGAAACTTTGCATGTTACGAAAAGCATTTCCAACAAACTGCACACATACATCAACAGCTACCACCTACGCTCACTCATTATTGAAGATCAGGTGAGATGGGCAAAAAGAATAAGCAAGAAGGAACTCTGGGAACGAATCAACCAGGAAGCCATTGCTCAAGGGATATGCAGAAGAAGAAAGTGGAGGTGGATTGAATTGAACATACACTGAGAAGACGGTTTGGGGACATCACACGCCAGGCCAGTCCAGTCCAGTCCAGATCAGGCCAGTTGAGGCCAGTCTGTCTAGTGGAAGGCTAATAGGAAACGACGAGTTTGTCGTCGGAGGTTGACATGAAGGAGATGGTGGGAGGAAGAGCTGAAAAGAAATGATCGGTGTTGGAGCCAGGTTAATGAGACTGGAAAGAAGGGAGTGAAATGGAGACGTACTAGTA
Source organism: Heterobilharzia americana (assembly GCA_944470555.2). NCBI lineage: Eukaryota > Metazoa > Platyhelminthes > Trematoda > Strigeidida > Schistosomatidae > Heterobilharzia > Heterobilharzia americana. The sequence continues at coordinate 159,235,549 of OX104127.1, read as the reverse complement.
CATCTCCATGTTCCACTAAGAACCCAAAGGACAAATAATAATAATAATACAATAGAATTCCGACCGCATGTCTCAGTGGTCTTCAGTTTGCCCTATGGAGCGATCCTCAGTGCATACTACTGACCAGTCCTATACTAGTTCGAAACGGCTTTCCAGTTCTCCCAGGTTAGCTCCATATTCTTTATTCCTTTGACTAAAAAGAATATGAACCTGAAAGAATCCTGGTGAGTGGAATAAGACAATTATATGAAACTTCAGTTTGTTCAGTTGTACTAAACATATATTCTTGGATACAATCATAATCTCTATAGTCTTATACCTAGATGAAATGGACTGCTACTTGTGTTGTTTGTGAGCCTTAATTATGGCCCAAATTTCTCATTCTACTTATAAATTTTGCTTTCAAAAATATGGCATCAAATGGTACTAGTTTTACTTAGTTCCAGCCATACACACGTGTCTAGCCATCAACAATGGAGTGAGATTACTACTACTACTATTGAACCACCAAACAACATATTTATAATCCAAGGAACTTACTACTTATTACTAAAGCAAGTAGTAAAAGTTACTCCGGGCAAAATTTCAAGCCATCTGCTTGTACAACGTGGTTGGTATTCATTCAGATGACCTCTTTGAAAATGTTTCCTAATATCAGCTAACATATGAAACCTTGTCAGTGATTTTCAGTAATCCATAGGGCAAAACTAACCTATTTGGTTATTTCAGTCGTTAATATTATTACCTTTAAAGTAATTCATAACCTTCATTGAAACCAACATAAAAATTAGCGTACAAAATGTCAGCTCAATTAGAATCTTATGAGGTAAGAGATCTAGACGATTTTCTCGTTACACTAATTACTTTCACAAGCATAATATATCAGTGTAGGGTTTCTCAATACTCAGAAAATAGTATTCAGAAAGTGATATATTTTTGGTTACTAGGTACTCCTGAGAAAGTAACATACTCACTAATATTCCTGCTTAAGTTAGCTAGGCAAGACACTGACTCCCGTTACTGGTAAGTGTATATAAATGAGTGCAGCGTCGTCTCTTACTATAAGCACACAAAAATGACAGAATGAGTTAGTTTCTTAAAGTTCTTGACTGTAGTAACACAAAGTATTACTCTATTCAACACTCTTATATTACTGGATCCATTTTACAGTAGATTATTCCATAACATATCAGCCGATTAGTATATATTTATATATAATCTTCAGAAACTGATGTCATGAAGAATAAATGTCCTCTTCTGGCAGCCTCCATATATATCTACCGGTTCACCTACACTTTAGGAGGAAGTGAAATCGAATATAGCCAGAGACAACATGTTTCAGTATGGTTCCATAAAAGTGAAAATGAAAGCTGTTAAAAGTTATTTTTTACAACATTTCATCAATTCCCATCACCTAGAGAGTTCAGACAATGACTTAGAAATCCTTTATTGAACTCACACATAACTCCCACACGATGGACGTGTAGCGACGAGTATTGGGGTCGAAAGTCCGAAGACCAAAAACAAACGAAAATAAGGCTAATATACAAATAGTCGGCTGTTTAAAATAATCCTGTTGATTGGCTGATCCACCATCGGTCTGTCTGTCTATCTAACTATGTAGACGTGATAACATAAATTACATTCTGATTGGTCCCTCTCCAGACTAGGCTTTTCTCTCTATCACCATATCAGTGTAATGTGAGGTATAATATATATAGTATAGTATATATATAGTATAGTATAGTATATATAGTGAGTTAGTCAGAAATTTGATGTGTGATAATAACACTTTGTTGCTCAGTATATTACTTATGAGCACAAAGTTTTGTGCGTGAACAATAAATTTTTAGGGAAATCACCGGATACATTATAGTCCTCAGCCCTATTAAATGACATCGTTAATATATGAATGAAAAAACCATGTATGTCATCTATCAGTGTATTCTGTTAAAAAAGATCACATCACTGACAGCTACCATTTGAGCATTTTAATTATTTATAAGGGTTTCATTTATTCTACGGTACTATTTATCACGGATTGACATCATTTGGAGAGAACTATTCAAAAATTGGAAGCACTGTTTCGTTCTAGTACAGGATTCTTCAATTGTACGTGCCCACGAATTCACCAGGAGTTGAACTCAGAACTAAAAAAAAAGCGGAGACCTTAGTTATTCATGAAATAAAGGTGGAATTGTGTTTGTAAAAGAAGTATGTGTGGTCACTGCTTGTACGCTAGTCATAACGTCTATCAACTGTTTATCAACTGACTGACTGACTGACTGACTAACTGACTGACTGACTAACTGACTGACTGACTGACTGACTGACTGACTGACTGACTGACTGACTGACTGACTGACTGACTGACTGACTGACTGACTGACTGACTGACTGACTGACTGACTGACTGACTGACTGACTGACTGACTGACTGACTGACTGACTGACTGACTGATACATACATATACATGCTGTGAACTATTCCATATATTCTCTTACTTTTATTATATTTTCATTCCAATTGTAAGTAATTTTATTTTGATTGTTGTTACTATTATAATAATCGTTTGTTACATTTACTCATTGGGTGTGAATTTTCATATATGATACATATATAGGAATGAACATTTTGAGAAGAGATTCGTTGAATATAATCACTCCATTGAACATCTTGTTTTTAATTTAACTATGGAATTATTAACTTATCTTAACTGACAGCATTATTCATGCTGTTTACAATGTTGTCTAATCAACTGGGTACATTTCACATTGGTAGCTTTTTGATGTTCTTCGAGCTTTACATTTTACACTGTTTTTATCTTAAACTGACGATATAGATTCTCATCTTTCATGAATGCTGTACGATCTTTTACTTGCCATGTAACTACAGTAAGATTCTAACTACATCAGTTACAAATGTAGGACCAATCAGTGAGTGTGTGTGTCAAGGTCGAAACTGATTGGTTTAATATATCAATTTTCTAGAGGTTAAATTACTGTATAAACTCAGCAAAAACTGTTCAATAATTCAGTGATCAAATCCTGAAAATGAACGCTGTTTTACTTCTTACTAACACTATTATTATTATTATTATTATTATTATTATTACTATTATTTGTCCTTTGGGTTCCTAGTGGAACATAGGGCTTCAGTAGCACACCTTCATTGCACTCCCTTCTCTGAAATCTTTAGAACCTGTCTCCAAGACAGCCCAGAAGCACTCATTTTTTCCTCACACCATCTCCTGCATGTCACCCCCACCTCACACGCCCAATTCGTCGTTTCCCAATCTGGTCCCACCCAACGGCCTGACCTGGTGCATGATGCCCTCAAACCATCTTTTCAGTGTATGTTCAATCTAATCCAGTCAATCTCCACTTTCTTCTTCAGCATATTTGCTGGAAGATGAGTTCTTGATTGGTTCATTGCCAGAGTTCCTTATTGCTTATTCTTTCTGGCCACCTGATCTTCAGTAACGAGCGTAGGCAAGTGTTGATGAATGTCTGTAGTTTTCGTAACGCGCCAAGTCTACCAACCATGTAGAAGCAATGACTTACTTGACTGAATTAGTGTTGGAAATCCTGATCTTGTTCATGCTTTATGCTGAGTTCAGAAGATCTTCACACTGGTTTCAGGTTAATGAACGCCTGTCTTGCTGTCTTTCTGATCCTGGCTGCTTCAACATCCTCGTCTGTGCCTGTGCCGTCTGTAGTTGAAACGATGCTGCCTACATAGGTGAAGTAGGCTACTTCCTTTAAGTTTCTCCCGTTGATGGTGATTGGAGTTTGTTGTTGGTGGTGGTGTTGGTTGGGAATCATCATCACCTCTGTCTTCTCTACATTCCCTTGAAGTCCCGTCTTCGCTGCCCTGCCTCTTCTATCAACTTGTTGGATTTTGCCTGTAGATCTTCGGGTTTGTGCGACACTAGATATAAGTCATCGGCGAAATTCAAATCTCCTGGGATTTTTTCCCCGGTTCAGCCAGCCTATCCCGCTCTTCTTGCTCCTCACTGTTTGCTGCATGATCCAGTCGACGACAGTCAGGAATATCATGGATGATAATAGACAGCCTTGTCTTATTCCTGTCCATTGTCTTTGCTTCAAAGGCATCACTGTGCTTCCCATTGTGAATTACTTGGCATATGGCGTCTTCATATAGTTGTCGAATGAACAATTTAAGTGTACATTGAATTCAAGCAAGTCACCATGTTCAAATTTATATCACAAGCTAAAAGACATCGCTACTGTTTGAAAGCTGAAGAAACGATAAGACTGTTTATGTGTCTAGAGAGTAGGTCTCGAATCTATAACACATTGATAAAAAGATGTTATCATGAACGGACATATTCCACAAGTTTAAGAAACTTTTAAGTACAACCGGTATTTATAAATTACCCGCCGTCTTTACGGGTACTGGCCATATTACATGGTTAATCTTGCTGGTTCTAAAGTATCCTATCCCAAATGGATTGTGATTCATGTTGTGCATATTCTCACATTTAACATGATATACATTATCAGTTTTCTTGAGATCAATCAACATTTCAATATAAACAAGCATATTCTTGTCATTTTGTATTAATTTCACTAAAATTATGATAACTTGTCCCATCAAAACATAATAAAGAAGAATAGTTCAGCGAAGAGTCTCTTTTCGACTTCGTTTTCGAAATTCTACAGTCATAGTTCAATACAATCTTCTTGATGACATACTTCAAGATGGATACTCTGAAGTTCTAGACAGAAGATGTGATCTTCAGGGTCTACCAGTCAGTTGAAAGTGAAGTGGACGTCAACTGAGGACCTATTACGGAACTGTGAAATATTGGAATCGAAACCAATGGCTAAATGATTAACAGGTCCACTGTAAAACCTGTAGGTCCTGAATTCTCTCTGTGGTAGCGTGGTAGGTCTGTACTACTGAGGAGTCATATACTAGGGCGAAACAGCTGTTCAGCGCTTCTAGACTCTTCAACTGATCTTAGTCCGTGAGAAATATTATTCACTGTTTTGTAGTAAATTGTTTCCTTTATTTAAGGGCACTACAATAAATAAAATAATTTGTCGGTTGTCCAATGCAACAAAATAAAATACTTGAACAATTAAGTGTCATTAAAAGGTATAGAAGCAAGTAAGGGTTGATATACTACATAAGAATTTAAGAGACTGGAAAAAAGAAAATAGGGGATGGTTTGAAACTGTAAAGACCAGAATCATGAAGGCAGAGACGCTGAATTAGTCTCCTTTATGCTGAAAGCTCTTAATTTTCTGTGTTGATGGTCAAAGTGAAGGCAATACAAAAGAGGTGAATCCAAAAATCATTTGGCTGGTTTCTTTTTATGCGTAAATAACGTAGAAACAGGAAGTTGTCGAGATGCCATGCTCAGTATCGATGTGGCGTTCAATTGTTGTGCTCTTTATGAAACCACCACTAGCACTTCACACCCATGCAAGATAATTCCTTTGACTCATTTCAGATAAGAGTCAGGTTGAAAGATCGATAAGCCTAATTCCATAGGAACAGATGAACTGGTATACACACACAGAGATGCTCAAAGATGAGACATGACTCTTCAAGTGCTCACTAAGTAATGTCATGGATTTAATCATCATGCAGTATCAATACTAGTCTACCAAACCATGACTATCTCAGATAGTCAAATGAGAATCAATATGATGCTCCACCTCTACAATTCAGCTTGATTTGGATTGGAATGAGATTTCTTGACTAGATAGCCTGTGTGAGTACTACCAAGCGGGAGTAATACATCAAGAATTCACATAGTAATCAGATAAAACGTCGCTTATGATAGAAGTGAAACAAAAATCCAATCAGAAGTTGGGTCTCGTAGCTCAGATGATAGAGCATCAAGGTCACTTGTTTGAATCCTTCAGTCATCACTCACTACTAACAAGTAAGTCGTTTTTAATGTACTTTGACTTAGTAAGTAATACTATCGAACGAAGCCTTTACAGAAAGATTTTTTATACTAACGGGGACTAAGTAATATGGCCTAGTGAACCACTGACAGATCGTTATTTACTATACTATTATGCTTTCCTTTGAATTATTTTCTCTGAATCATTCTTGACCTGAAGAAAACAAAATTATCAGAACAATAACAACAGTTGTAGTAAATTATCATCAGGGTAATGAACCGACTAGTTAAAACGTTATATCACAATTTTATAGAGAAATTTTTTTTTAAAATTATCTTCTGATTATTACTATTTATTGTCATACTTGTTATTCTCCGTTGTTTGTTATGTTGGATCGAATTGTTCCACCTGTATTGGCATATGGGCTCCTATGCAGATGCCTCAATACTGCCTGACTGGTAATTATGATAATTTGTTTGGTTGTGGCTAACAGAAGAATCCACGATGTGCGTTTCGTCCTATTTGGGACTAGAGGCATCCATATAGGAGCCCATATGCAAATAGACGTCGAACATTTCAATCCAACACAACAAACAACGGAGAATAACAAGTATGTCAATAAATAGTAATAATTACTATCCGTTGTACAAGAAGTGGTTATCGTTCCTCCATGGCATTATGGGTAACGCCTTGGTGTTTGAAGCGATGGGTATTAGGTTCGAGTCTCAAGGAGAACAACATCACTGTGGTCCGGGTACATCCAGCTGATGGGTCTTAAACAGAACGAAATGCACGTCAAGCTGGATTCTTCTGCTTGCCACAACCAATTATATTATCATCTGATTAATTAATCAGATAAGGGTGTGGTCTTTACATGAATTAACCAAGTTCCCTTGAGGTTAATATCATCTTGTTTCTTTACTAAACAGTCTACACAAAAAAGTTTTTGTGGGTATAGGTGTATACAGTTAAGTTGGATTATTCTAATGCTTAGTGAAATGAATATATACCTGAAACTACTCAACAACTGAATGAAGTCAAGTTTCCTATTAAACAGTTGAATTTCTTATCGCTGTACTGATGTAAATATTATTATAATAAACAGGAATAGATTATTTTTATGAACAAGTAGGTTTCCGGTTTGAGGTCAAAGTCTACAAGATAGTAGGATAGAAGATAAAAACAAACCAAATAATTCAAGTTGTTATTCATCGTAGACTGATATCAGTTGGTGGAACAAAGGAAACCTGGGAGCACTGTACAGCTGTTCCGTCCAACTAGTATGAGACTCCTCAGCAGTGCGCACCTATGACCCCTCCATGGATCAAACCCGCGACCTTCAGGTTCCGCGGCCAGCCCATTGCCATTAAGCTACTGGGTCAGAATCCAATGCTTCATATTTCCAACTTCTGTTAGCTCATGATATGTCAGTCTACGATGAATAACAACTTGAAATATTTCCAAATCTCCACAACTCCCTCAAAATTCAATCCAAATAATTGTTTAGAATTCTAATATAAATAAATAGCAAACTGAATGAAAATACAGCAACTTTATGAACAGGTAAAAAAGCTTCAGACGTTGTTCTTTTAAACAAGGATGATTCCATATATACTGGTCATGGGAGTGCAACCAAATTCATGTTGTCTAGTCCTGAGTGCATACCAAATTTTATCGATCATATTTGCAATGTGGTAACCAAACTAGGAAGCTCAGCATCACGGTGCACATTAGTAGATGGTAGTTGGTTGGAGGCAATCGGCAGGAAGCCCTGCTCGACCTAGGCTTAGTGCTTTTAGGCACTCGTCAGCAAGATGTATCTGCAACCTCGACGAAACTGATGTCCCGCCTGAGATTCCAACCCGCGCCATCCACTGTTGTAGTCAGCGACTTTACCACTGAGCTATTCCGTGACCAATCAATACATATAAGCCAGTCCTACAGGAGGTCAATCGCCACCTGAATAGCTCAGCGGTAAAGTCGCTGACACAACACTGGGTGACGCGGGTTAGAATCTCAGGCGGGACATCAGTTCCATCGAGGCTGCAAATACGCCTTACTGACGAGTACCAAGAAGCACGAAAGCTAGGTTCAGGGCTTCCTGCCGATTGCCTCCAACCAACTAACAAGGATGATTGTGTTACGAACATGAAGTGAATTCTGGATGACTCCTTGAGATAGGAGATATTCAACAAGAAAAGGGATCTTAAAGTTTCTCAGAGAACTTCTTAAGTAGAACAAGAAACTAGTAGACAAACCAATAGACAACTAGGTGAAGGCTCATGATATTCATCTGTCTTATTTATATGCTCATCTGAAAATGTATAAGTAGAATTTCATATTAAAACCGATACTGTCAATGATTGATTCATCTTACAATAAGGCATGTATCAGTGAAGAAGAAGCATTCCTTTTCAACAACTTCATTATCAAGCTGTACAGTAGTCATATTTATACTCAGTAAAGTGACAGGTAATTCCACTAAAAAGAGACTTGCTCAGTCAATATGCAAAATATACAGTAGGTGTAGGTGGTGATATTTGTTCAAGTGGAATAGATAGAAAATGGGTCATTGACAAAGGAAGGAATTGATAACAAGTGGTGAGATAAGAGACAAGTGTTGTCAAAGTATTGTAAAACGGTGATAATTAAGCTGAAACACGTAGAATAGGTTAATGAATGAGGAAATGAATTGATATTAAACAGTGAAATATGGGTCAAATGTTGTCAATGAAGTACAAAAATGGTGATAATGATGATGGTAATCGAAGAGAAGTAGACCAAAATGAAACGAAACTGACAAAATAACCAAACTAGGGATTGTTAAGGTCAGTGTAGAGAAATTGGTTTCATAAAGCGTTTTCCTACGCAAAGTTTCGGTTTTTGTTCATGTATATTTAATACTTCAGCTATGCATGATGGGTGGAAACGTAAACCTTTGGAGTAGTTCAATTTAACTTTGTAAATTACCTTAAAAGATGAAAATCTCAAGGTACTGAATGACCTAACTCTACTAGATGTTCACATATGGATAAAGTCGTTTTTCTTTGCTCACCTTTAGTAAGTCGAACCGAGTCACTAATCATCCACATTGTTACTAAATACACCCCTAACTATCCATTTCAACATGTTGGAAATGTGGTATTCTTTCATGAATCCTTGTTATTCAAAAAGTTAGCTCTTAAACAACTATAGAAGATGTCTATTAGCATCTTGGCTTACTTTTTCTGCTAATACATAAACTCAAATAATAACTGCAACTGTTCAATAACAGTTTGATAACACTTTGTATCATCGAATTGAAAGCATATCTATGGGAAGCCCGCAAAGCCTTGCATTAAAGGATATATCTGTATCGTATTTTTTAATGACGAAACTGAAATGTGAGATGAGAAAAGTTAATTTTTAATCTAGATATAAAAATTACACATTCATTGTATGTGACAAATTGCATCATCCATCTCATTTGCTCACATACTTTAATATTGCCCATAAGAACAATAATTTCATAATTTATTATTATTATTATCACTATTATTACTATTATTCGTCCCTTGGGTTTCTAGTGGAACATAAGGCTTCAGTAGCACGTCTTTCATTGCACTCTCTTCTCTCCAGTCTTCTTATATTGATTCCACGACTACCCACAAGTTTTCATTTCTTCCTCATATGATCTCCTCCATATTACCCTCGGACGACCAACTAGCCGTTTCCCCTTTGGATTCTACTCGAGGGCTTGGCCCGTGATGTCTTCAAATGGTTTTCTCAGTGTATGTTCCATTTCCACTTTCTTCTGCATATATGTTAAGCGACAGATTCTTGCTTGGTTTGTTGTCAGAGTTCCTTGTTGTTTATTCTTTCTGGTCATCTGATCTTCATTATCAAGTGAGCGTAGGCATCAGCTGTTAATGAATGTCTGCAGTTTGTTGAAAGTGCTTGTCGTGACACGCCAAGTTTCTGAACCATATAGAAGTAATGACTTGACGTTGATGTTGAAAATCCGGATCTTATAATTTTATAATAGAAAATGAAAATAATGGTAGAATAGTTAGAAATGTCAAAAAAGACACAGAATAGTTAGCCATTTGAATTTAAACAGTCAGCCATAAATGAGTACCAATTGTAGCGCTGTTCTATCAAGTAAAACAAACATGTTCAACTCATAATTTGCAAGATGAATAGTTGATACTACAGAGATATATCTGAAAGATGTCTGGTTATCTACAAAGATTTACCATAATAAATATAGTAGAAGTGAACACAACAAATCTCAGGACATCACAATTATCAAAAAGTTAGCCTTAATTTAGCTGAAGTTTAAAAGGGATGATATTGAAAAGGCAGTGAAAAGAAGATTCGAAGTCCATTGGTCACAATGTATCCTTCAGTAAGGTTAAAGCTCAGATCTCAAACAGTTTTCCTATTTATGAAATGAAAAATCAACAGGTATTTATTTGTCTAACAACAATTCAAAATCGTCTTTACGATTTCCTATTTACCTATAATATTAAATATATCTGAAAAATTGGAAAAAGGATCTGTAGCGTCACACACTTCCCCAAAATCAATAGCCTAGGGTTTGACGACTTTCGACATTGATGCTGACCTTGATAGTTTAACTGGACTCGCTAAGCTGAAGGCACCCGGTCAAGCATCCTGGCCATTTGGCACGCTGTCGTGTTACGTTGCATTGCTCGTACTCGACTCTCTAGCCAGTTAGTTGGAACGCATCGGTATTTTGGCACAACCATCCAAATATAATATTCCATCCGACTACGCTATCGTGTTCTCCCTTGGTCTCCTACTCGTGGGTATATAACAAGTTCGAATAATTAGTGATTGGTCTTTGCGTCTGTCAAGTTCGCACCAGGACAAATCCTAAAGATCTATCTAAGATTTCTTAAATGTAATCCAAGAGTCTGTACAACGTGATTCTTAGACATATAATAGTAAAACTGATGTGCGACTCAACAGAATAAATCTTATTATTACGGCTGTGAGTCCCCCCAAAGAATGAAATGCCTACGATAAACTGAATTGTGTCATCATGTACATTGAGTAGTCATTAGTCAGTAGCCAACTTCATGCTGTCTATTCATAAGTGTTGACTGAAGACTTTCGGAGACCCTATTCAATTTGTATACAAAAAGGAGAAGAAGCATTCTAGATGCCACCACTGTCGAATATCACAATGTTGCTTATAATCTCGATAGAAATACTAAGTATGTCATGTGTGCCTATTTAGACTATACTTCAGCATCTGATTCTATCCTATGACCTCTTTTGCTAGGCAAGCTACATGGAACTAATACTGAGTCCTAAGTAATTAGCTGGCTGTACTCCTATTACTCTGAAACGAAACAATATACTGTTCACAGAGGGAAGCGCCCCACCTTACTGTTCACTGTGACCGGTGCTCCCAAAGAGGCTATCCTTTACTACTTGCAACTTATCTTTCTTTTCTATATGACTTACCTTCTTTAGCTTGTATCAATTTCGTCCAATATCCCCATGATATGACAGTTTCCACACCCATCTCCTCTTCAGCAGATTGTTCCCAAGTCGACAATTTCCTATCCACTGTTAGACAACAGTCCTCCGTCAGTGGCCTTGTGCCTCATTCTTCAAAATGTCAGACTATATATTTTAGTTTCGAGGTGAACATTACCTATGTCAACCGTGTCGTCCCCATGACTCCTGTTTTCTTGATAGTTGTTCATTAGAGAATGTAATTTTTGTGGGTGCATGTTTTTCTAAAAGAATCTTCCACCTGACTTTCTATATTACGAAGCTGAGAGCATCTGATATAACTCAACCTCTCCACTTGTGTTTTGTCAACTCCCACACAATACCACTTCTCCTCTATTGTTCTCCTTTATTCTTTCACAGCTTGTTGACAAACCACTACTCTATATTGTGTAGAACTTTGAGGAATGTCAGCAGAACTGATGGTATACCTCTCAACCTTCTAGTTAAAACAATTTTCGACAATCATGTTGACGCATGTAAACATCTGATAGGAGTTATTTTATTATCAGATGATCAGCACCATCATCTCCTTCACTCGAAACTGTGTGTGTGTCAGTCATCTTGAAAGACAAGGAGCAAGTGTGTGAGACTTCATGCACGTACTACAAAATATAAGCACTGCATACTATCGTATTTAAGCTGGACTGCTGTGTGATGAAGAAAGTATTATAAATGAACCAACTAATCAACTTTTGTTTTTGAAAGCAAACTGATTAAAGATTAAACAGATTGTTATTATTTATGTATTATAATGTGATTAGTAATGTGATTGATTACTTAAGTTAACTGTTTATTTTCGAGAAGGTTGTAGATGTAGTTAATATTCTTATGTTTTTTACATATTACTTTTATTATTATTTGTTATTTGGCTTCCTAATGGAACATAGGGATTCAGTAGCACGTCTATAATGCGCTCTGCTCTCTGAAATCTTTTGAACCTGGTTCCATGACAGCCTAAAAGCTCTCATTTCCTCCTCACACGATCTCCTTCATGTAACCACTACCTCGGACGCCCGACTCGTAGCTTCCATCTGGGTTCCACTCGACGGCCTGATGCATGATGTCCCCAGTCGGCCTTCTCAGCGTATGCCTAATCTATCTCCACTTCCTACCAGTGCATATTTGTTGAGCGACAGCTTCTTGCTTCGTTGGTTCGTTCCCAGAGTTCCTTGGTGCTTATTCCTACTATTCTGGCCATCTGAGCTTCAGTAACGAGCTCGTGTAGGCAGTTGTTGATGAATGTCTGTAGTTTGTTGGAAATCCCTTTCGTAACGCGCCAAATCTCTCAACAATATAGAAGCGATGACTTACTTGACTGAACTAGTGTTAAAAATCCAGGTGTTGTTTACACATTATGCTGAGTGCAGAAGATCTCCACACTGGTTTCAGGTTAATGAACGCCTGTCTTGCTATCTTTTTCGATCCTGGCTGCTTCAACATCCTCGTCTGTGCCTGTGCCGTCTGTAGTTGAAACGATGCTGCCTACATAGGTGAAGTAGGCTACTTCCTTTAAGTTTCTACCGTTGATGGTGATTGCAGCTTGTTGGTGGTGGTGGCGTTGGTTGGGAATCATCATCACCTCTGTCTTCTCTACATTCCCTTGAAGTCCCGTCTTCGCTGCCCTGCATCTTCTGTCAACTTATTAGTTTTCGCCTGTAGGTCTTCGAGTTCGTGTGACATTAGACACAAGTCATCGGCGAAATCCAAATCTTCTAGGGTCTTTTCCCCATCTTCACGCTCCTCACTATTTGTTGCATGATCCACTCGAGTTGACTACAATCAGGAATATCATGGGTGATAGTAGACAGCCTTGTCTTACTGCTGTCTTTGCTTCACTTCGAGGGCGTAACTGAGCTTCCCATTGTGAATTACTTGGCATGTGGCCTCTTCATATAGTTGTTGAATGAGATTGATAAAGGTTAGTGGTATTCCGTAGTATTGAAGCCACCGCCAAATTACTTGTCGGTCGAACCTGTCAAAGGCCTTTTCGAAGTCGTTGAAGTTGCGGTAGAGAGTTGACTGCCACTCTATACTCTGTTTTATGCTGATGCATAGCGTTGCAATTTGATCCACACATGATTTGTACTTCCTGAATCCAGTCAGTTAGCCTGTTCCGGTCGTAGTTTTGAATCCAGTGCATGCTTTAGCCTCTCCAGGATGATGCAGCTCAATATTTTGCTTGCTTTGGGTGGATAGGAGCGTAATACCGCCCCAGTTCTTGCAAATGCTTAGGTCGCTAAAATCTTTGTAAATGGGCCTACATAATACTTCTGGACTACTGATCATCAACAAACTGTCTTTGAAATGACACGTAGAACACAGTATACACAAATCTGTTATGATATAACTTCTATGAAAATCTTTGTGACTATCAAGTTAAGAGTATTTTACATATTGACTCATGTAAACAGTAGGTTGTTTTTCAATGTAAACATTAACATTTCAGTGAACTAACTGAGTTTCTTAGAAACGTTTGATTCGATAATAAAAGTTACTTCCTATTAAAATTGTTTCGAGTTGTTATTCATCGTAGACTGACATCAGTTGGAGGAACAAAGGAAACCTGGGAGCACTGGACAGCTGTTCCGTCTGACTAGTATGGGACTCCTCAGCAGCGCGCACTCACGACCCCTACAAGGATCAAACCTGCGACAATTCTATTATTTTAGTGACATATGAGAACAATATAAATGGCATTGAGTTAGAAGATAAAGAATATACGAAAATCAACGGAAGTCGAAATGATCAATTCTGTCGATGAACTACACTGTATATATAGATATGATATTCAGCAAAACTTTGCATTTCTTCTATCCAACCTTATGACTCTCTTTCCTGTTCATCAAGTAATCATTTTCTAAAGAAAACATAGAAATACTTTTTTTATGATTTGTTGGTATTTGTAATTCCCTGTTGCTACAATGGATCGAACTGATCAATCTTTGTTGGTATATGGCCACATCGTAGTGGTTGCTAACAGACGAATGTAAAATGAGTGAAGGTGATCCCTAACGTTCTAAACTCATTGTTAGTATCAAGTAATGATAATAAATGATACTCGATGCGCAAGAGTTGTCTCTCGTGCCTTAATAGTCTAAAGGATAACGCTCTGGGATTTGAAGGTATGGGTACGAAATGCAGGTATATCCAGATGACGAATCTCAACTGATATGAAACGCGCATTATGAATTTCACCTCTGGCCACCAGTAAATCTGTTATACTTCTTTAACTGCAAATCTAAACGACCATGGAAAGTACTTCACACACACTCAATCTGACCTCTAATAGAAACTGAGTCAAAACATACCCAAGATTTATGGGCTTCCATTTGTCTTCTTGCATAACTACTGTTTAGTAAGTTAAACAGCTCAGGTTTCTGTACAGCAACTGGAAATTACAAGTACCATTGCCACAACTGATACTCATTGAACAAGAAGTGACTATCGTGGATAACGCTGTAGCGTTTAAAGCGAAGGGTACTGGGTCTGAGCCTCAATGGAAAACAACATCACTTACTGCGATGCATGTACATCCAGCTGACGAGTCCTAAATAGGCCAAAACGCTCTTATTCGATTCTTTTGCTAATCACTAAGATCAGCATAACTCAGGCTGAATGTAGTCTGTCAGCAGAATGATGGAAAAAAACCTGGT
Organism: Heterobilharzia americana; assembly: GCA_944470555.2. Classification (NCBI taxonomy): domain Eukaryota; kingdom Metazoa; phylum Platyhelminthes; class Trematoda; order Strigeidida; family Schistosomatidae; genus Heterobilharzia; species Heterobilharzia americana. Next base: position 159,220,481 of record OX104127.1, on the reverse strand, counting down.
AATAACTGAAATGTACTCAAGTACCTGAATTCTCATTTCTAGACATTTTTTTAAATGTTCAATTACGATTTCCAGAAGTCAAAATTCTATGAATTTCCTAACCACATCCAAAATTTTAGACAATCAATTAAGTTGTCCAAATGCTTTGATACTGGTCCAGATAATAATAATAATAATAATAATAATAATACTTATACTACCAATAATAACAATAATAATGCTCCGTGTATCATCCTGAACATCTGTACAAGAGAAAATACAATTTGTCTTATTCGATATTACCCGATATAGTTGTATGATACTCCAGATTGCCACACCTTAACACAGTACAACAAAGGGGAGGTTGACACAAGGTTCAACAAAGAATAAATGTTAATACGTACTTGTCTACTGTTGTAGAGAAGAATTCAATGCACAAATCAGTGAAATGAAGGATAATGATATAAGATGCCACGATTATTAGGATAAAACTTAGGTATAATCACTTTTGAATTAGATCACCTTAGATCTTCAGTTGTTTATGTTGGTTGTTTTACAGCTTTTAGCCAAGAAGCACACAATTCTTTAATGAATATCATTAAATACATTGTGTAATTCTGTTCATGGCAAAAAAAACTTCAAATAAAAATGTGTTAATGTTTTGTGAATAAATCATGTCTAGAAAATCAAACCAAGACATTTCTGAACACTACGCTGTGAAGGACACTATTCTTAATATTATTTATCCTTAGGGTTTCTAGTGGGACACAGGGTTTAAGTAGCACGTCGCCATTTCACTCTGTTCTATCCGGTCTTTTCAACCTGGTTCCATGACTGCTTGTAAGCTTTCATTTCTTCCTCAAACGATCTCCTCCATGTCATCCTTGGATGACCAACTCATCGTTTCCCATAAGGGTTCTACTCGACAGACTTGGCTGGCCTGGCGCATGGTGTCCTCAAATAGTCTTCTCAGTGTATCTCCAATCCAATCCATCTCCACTTTCTTCTTCTGTATATCTCTTGAGCTATAGGTTTTTTGTTGGTTGGTTGGTTCGTTGCCAGGCGAGAATGAGTTCCTTGTTGCTTATTCTTTCTGGATTTCTGATCTGATCTTCCTTATCGAGTGAGAATCGGCGGTAGCTGTTGATGAATGTCTGCAGTTTGTTGGAAATGCATTTCGTAACACACCAAGTCTCTGAACCATCACATGGAAGAACTGACTGAATTAGTGTTGAGAATCCGGATGTTGTTCACGCTTTATGCTGAGTGGAGTAGATCTCCACACCGATTTCAGATTTATGAAGACCTGCCCAGCTATCTCTCCAATCCTGGCTTTGACATTCTCATCTGCGTCTGTAGCTGAAATGATGCTGCCTAGGTAGGTAGGTAGGCAGGTGAAAGAGCTAACTTCATTTACATTTCGCCCATTCATGGTGATCGGTGTCTCTCGCTAGTGTTGTCTTTGGTTGAGTATCTTCATCACCTCTGTCTTCTCTATGTTCACCTGAAGGAAGTCCCGTCTTCGCTGCATCACGTAGCCTCACCTCGTCTCTTCTGCCAACCTGTTAGTTTTCATCTGTAGATCTTCGAGTCTGTGCAATAACACATCAAACATGAGTCATCATCGGTGAAATCTAAATCGTGCTAGGTCTTCTCATCGATCAAATAGCGTATGTCCATCTTCTCATAGCTCCTCACAGTTTGTGGTATGATGTAGTCCAGTCGATTCGACCACAACCAGGAAGATGATTGGTGATAGTAGGGAACATGATTTATCACATAAACAATCAGACCTCTTTCCTACAGTTCACATAAATTATTGCTATGACATTGCCCTAAATGTTAACTAGTTTCAGAACTTTTCTCAGGTGTTTTCTTTTATCAAATACAGAACAGCCTAGTTCAATACACCAAGATATTTAATGAAGTAATGTATGATAGAGACACTCTAATCATTGAAATTATTACATTTATGGACTTTCAGGCTGATCACTATCAAAATTGATTATCCCATATTCTAATACCAAGTAAAACTTAGTCAGAGTACCTGAATTGTGAGCGTCATTTTATTCTGTTGATATAAGTGCATGATACCATCTTAGCTGACTCATTAGATTTAGTATACAGTGAAGGAATTGTATCACTTACTGGATAACGTTTAGGAAATAATTTATTGTTCATAGTCGTCATATCACGATAACTTCATAACTTTTAGACATTCTTTATATAGTCCTAATTTCATTCTCCCCCCCCTTTGTGTTACGGGTAGCAGGATTTCCTATATATTTGCAAGACTTACTGAGTTATTCCTGTATTATTATTATTATTATTATTATTATTATTATTATTATTATTATTAGTCCCTTGGGTTCCTAGTGAAACATAGGGCTTCATTAGCACGTCTCCAGTGAACTCTGTTCTCTGAGATCTTTTGAACCTGGTCCCAAGACAGCCCACAAGCTCTCATTTCCTCCTCGCACGACCTCCTCCATGTCACCCTCGGACGTCCAACTCGTCGCTTCCCACCTGGGTTCCACTCGAGGGCCTGGCGTGTGATGTCCTTAGTCGGCCTTCTCAGTGCATGGCCAATCCATCTCCACTTCCTCCTGCATATTTGTTGAGCGATAGGTTCTTGGTTGGTTCGTTCCCAGAGTTCCTTGTTGCTTATTCTTTCTGGCCATCTGATCTTCAGTAGCGAGACAGCGTAAGCAGTTGTTGATGAATGTCTGTAGTTTATTGGAAATCCCTTTCGTGACGCGCCAAGTCTCTGAACCATACAGAAGCACTGACTTGACTGAATTGGTGTTGAAAATCCGTATCTTGTTCCGCATACTGAGTGCAGAAGATCTCCACACTGGTTTCAGGCTAATGAACGCCTGTCTTGCTTTTCCGATTCTGACCTTGACGTCCTCGTCCGTCCCGCCTGTAGTTGAAACAGTGCTTCCTAGATAAGTGAAGGAGGTTACTTCCTTTAAGTTTCTCCCGTTGATGGTGACTGGAGTTTGTTGTTGTTGTTGTTGATGGTGGTGGTGCGGTATCTTCATCACCTCTGTCTTCTCTATATTCACCTGAAGTCCCGTCTTCGCTGCCTCTTCTATCAACTTGTTAGTTTTTGCCTGAAGATCTTCAAGTTTATGTGACATTAGGCACAAGTCATCGGCGAAATCCAGATCTTCTAGGTTCTTTTCCGCCGTCCAGCTATTGTATCCCCCTCTTCTCGCTGCCTACTGTTTGCTGCATGATCCAGTCCACCACAATCAGGAATATCATGGGGATAGTAGGCAACCTTGTTTCACTCCTGTCTTCACTTCAAAAGCATGAGTTATTCCTGTAGCTACATGTATTTGGTGTTGATTCGATAAACAAAGATTAAATATATTTTTGAGATGAATGAGGATTTTTAACTTAGAAGTAGTATTCATTATGGACTGATATCAGTTGGGAAACCATTGAAAATTTGGGAGCACTGGACAGCTGTTTCGTCCTAGTATAGGACTCCTCAGCAGTATGCACCAACCCAATGGCTGAATGGTTAATGCGTTCACCGTGAAACCTGAAGGTCGCGAGTTCGACTCCCAGCCGGGTCGTGGGTGCGTACTGCTGAGGAGTTTCATACTAGTTGGACGAAATAGCTGTCCAGTACTCCCAGATTTTCAATGATTCCACAAATGATGTCAGTCTTTGATGAATACTACTTCTAAAAGATTAAATAAATTATTAATCTCTCCATCTACCCTGTTATATTTGTTTTAAGGATTTTCACTTTTTCCTATCTTATTATATGGTTATATGTAGTTACATGCATAGCTACTGACGAGCTTTATTCGAAATTCTTTACCTTGCTAGAATCTACTAATTTTGACTTGCTTACCGCCTGCTTAAATCATACACTACCAAAAACATTTTTACCGATAATATTTCAACAAATTTTTCTACCTCCATTTGTTTTAATCCTTCAGATATGTCTTCTAAATTTATCCCATACTGTTTTATAAAATTTTCAAACTCTCGTTTCTCAAGCTAAAAACGAAATAAAGAGAAAACGTTACACTGGATAGGAATGAACATATAAATACTTAAAGAGGCAGTTTTTTAGGCTGGCTGATTGAACTACCATCAACATGATTTTGTAATCATCCACAATCCAAACTAGATATTAATGTAACACCTGCTACTTCTTTCAAATTGGTGCCTTTAATTTCTTTATTATTGTCACTATGCAGATGCAAAAGTTATTTCTTTAAAAAATATTCTACTAGGAGAGTATCTGTAGAAACATTATTATTATTATTATTTGTTCCTTGGGTTCCTAGTGGAAAGTAAGACTTTAGTAGCACGTCTTCATTCCACTCTGTCTCTGCAATCTTTTCAACCTGGCTCCACGACTGCCCATAAGCTCTCATTTCTTCCTCATACGATCTCCTCCATATCGTCCTCGGACGCCCAACTCGTCCATTAGAGTTTTGATGTCATCAACTGAGGTCTTGTCCAGTGTCAATTGCAGTTCTCTGTAGAATTCCTCATTCTTCTCTTGATCTGCATTATTTGTAAGTGCGTAGTGTATCATTGTATGATTGTGACTTTCCTTCCTTTTGAGTTGAACCTTGCTGTCATGATCCTGGAGGAGATTAGTTCCCACTGCATGAGAGCCTGCGACGCTGCTGAATGGGACATCATGATAGTCACTCCAAAACTCAGTGTGCTATGCTCATGGTTGTCGCCTGGGTGACAATATCGGAGTAGATTATTGATTCTCCAGTTGACAGTTTGGAGAATCGACTCTCATTCCATCTGCTTTCGCAAATTCCTAACAATGCAATGTGATATCCTCTCATCTCGTTTGCAATCTGGGCACCCTTGTTAGGTTCAAACATAGTACGGACATTCCATGTCCCCACGTTTACTTTCGCTTTTATCGAGAGAGAGAAGACACATCGGCCAATTGGCTTCCCGATGGCTTTCACCAACCAGCGTCATTTCGCCTCTCCAATTCCAAAGAGGAATAATTTTGTTTTTATTTTTTATATTTTGTTTGTGCTTTGAAGTTTCTTTAGCGGTTGGATTTGTTTTGCGGGGTAGGGTTGGTGGCCCTATGCCCAACCTTCCCTCTTTACGCGCGCTTAAGACCGGCTAGTATCTAGTAAACTAGTTAACGAGGCAATGTTTTGTAGAAACATTACCGTTTGAGAATTCCATGATGTATCATTTGTGTTGGTTGGAATAAAGGTATTTTTATTATTATTATCATTATTAAACATAGTTAAGTTTTTGTACTCGGATATCCTAAATGACCCTGATTGACTAGGATGACCTATGTATTTAACCTACTAGTCATTGTGAGGGATTTCGAAAACTGAACCATTCTGCTTAATTCGTTCAGTTGGGTATTTTATCGTACATAGCTTATTTCTAAGTTTATTGGTTTAACTACCAATCTTATCTGATGTCTCTGAAGTGTCTTTCTTGTAAAGTAATACTGTAGAGGTTTTGAATTCTGTCCTCACAATATTATTACTAACATTTTTTATTACTATTAATAACACCTGGGTTACTTATATTAGTTATATTTCTCTTACTATTCTTACGGAAATTACTAATTAATTCAGGAGGGTGATTCCTCATACGTAGCGACAAAAAAGAAACCAATAGAGAAGTTGTTTTCAGATCTTGTTCAGATGCATTGACATGATTACCTGATTGGACGAATTCGATGTTACACAACAAATCAGATTGGTTCATTTATGGCTTCATTTTCTGAGTTATATATATATATATATATATATATATATATATATATATATATATATATATATATATATATATATATATATATATATATATATATATCATGTATTTGTCTAATAAAGTTGTCGTTGTTTTGTAGTCATAGGCCGTCTTTTGTCTTCTGATTTTCGCAGCTCAGTGAAATACAGGGTGTGGAGGAGAGCAGTCTTATTACTCCTATCTAGTCCAAGTATCTCGTTATGTTATCATCTCGTTCGCGTATTATTAAAACCTACATCATACTCCCAACTCAGACACAAGAATTCCATCTGAAGGTTTGTGGAGGTTTATTAATTGATTTTAGGTTGGAATTCATCATGGACTAACATCAGTTGGAGGAACACTGGGAATCTAGAAGCACTGGAACGCTGTTTCATCCTAGTATGGGACCCCTACGCAGTGGGCACCCATGACCCTACCAGGGATCCAACCCAGTGGCCCAGTGGTACGTGCTAGCTCCGGAACCTGAGGGTCATAGGTCCGATCCCTGGAGGGGTCATGGATGCGCAGTCCTCAGGAATCCCCTACTAGGGCGAAACAGCTGTCCAGTGCTCTCAGGTTTCCAATGTTCATCTAACTGACGTCACTCCAACATGAATTCCATATTAGGAGGGTAACTGTTGATGTACAAGGTGTTATTAATGTATGTGATTTCGGGTCCTAGATTTTCGACGTTGTTACTTAGGTACTGGATAGATATTTTGATGCGACAGTAGACTACCTATCCGTATTCGTGTAAAGGAGTATTCTACGCTGTCCACTCAAATGATTGCAATCAAAAATCAGTCAGAAATGCCCACCATCACAGTCCTTGTCTACATTCATCATATATATTTTCTGATGAACGGCAAGCTGTTGACGTCCAACTCCTCATGCACGGATACGTTCGAAGAAAATCTCATCACAACTTAGAACATATGGATGTTATATTTCTGAGGAATGAATATGCTGACAAAATACAATCAAACATGAAATTGTGATTGTGCGACCGATACCCAACTTGGAAGTCGGTATGATCAACTAAGCTGATTCATCTCATCTTTTCTCCGGACAATCAGAATCGGCGGGAATTTAAATTAGTAGATATCACTCATCAGTTTCTTAACCCTGGTTTAAGACAGAAAAGGATATCAACTCGTGGTTATTATAAACAGATATGGCAACAAAAGTAAAGTATTATCCATACTAAGTAAAGATAACAAGTTTGTAGCAGATTTTTCCTATGAAAAAATGTATAAACTGGAAGGAAAAGTAAACTTCAACCTGGTGAAAATGCTCAAGATGAATTGGAGTAATAAAGGTGAAATTACCTTTACTGGGTGATGAATGAAGGTGAGATGAAAGCCTGGACCGCGGCCGGATTCGAACGAGCAACCACCGGGTTACTGGCCCGGTGCTCTACCAACTGAACTATAAGGTCCGACTGCTGACCAAAATTTTATCTTATCCTAATCGCCAAGGGTTTTGCCCAACTACCATGTGAGTTTATGATACATCACTATCGCTTGATTGTATTCACATTGGTTGCCTAGTCAGGACTTCTCATCCCAATCGAAATGTAACTGAATTAAAATAATAAGATGAGCATCATACTGATTATCATTTGACTGTCTGAGATAGCCGTAGTTTGGCAGACTATTATTTGTACTAGGTGATGATTGAAGGTGAGAAGAAACTCTGGACCGCGGCCGGAATCGAACCAGTGACCACCGAGTTACCGACCTGGAGCTCTACCAAGTGAGCTACTTGTCTCAAACATCTGGAATCTGAATATATACTTATCTATATGGCTAATCTGAAACATATAAACCTGACAATTCACTCCGTCCAATATTATCTATGTCTCGATCACTCACATTTAATCAAGCTACCTGTCCTATCAGAAGTCATTTATGTAAGTCCTCAGTGAAAAATACATTTGAAAAATGAAACTCTGGTCATGATACGCCCAGACAAAGGCTCTGGAATAATACTATTAAACAAATTAGACTATTTGGAAAAACTTTCACTCATTCTATCCGACGAAAATAAATTCTTAAAACAGACAACACGGAAAGATCCTACTGAGCAAACAGATCTGCAATTGTCCGAAATATTGAAGAAAATGAGAGATGAATCACTCATTAGCAAGGAAGTATACGAACAATTTCGTCCATCAGGTTCTACAGTCTCCCGTCTATACGGTCTCCCTAAAATATACAAAGAAGGCATCCCACTCCGTCCAATACTAGATATGATAAATTCTCAATATCATTTAATCGCAAAATATCTTGTGGAAGCAGTGGAACCTGTAAAGAAGAGGCTATTGAACCAAAGTCTCCGTGACACATTTGATTTTATTGATTCAATAAAGAAAGCCAGTTTGACAGGTGTCCCTCTTCACAAATGTCCCACTGACAGAAACCATTTGCTTCCTATGTAAATCCATTCAATGTCATAACATAGATGTTGATATCCTAATTCACCACCTAAAACAGCTTTTCCTTCAATGTACCTTCAATGCACACTTCAGATTCAATAATGAGATCTACACTCAGATTGATAGTGTGGCAATGGGTTCTCCACTAGGACCCTTCCTAGCTGACTGCTTCATGGCAAGCCTAGAAAACACCAAATTATCATCAACAGTCGATGAACGTCATGTCTAAGAAAGATGTATGGATAATAAGTGTATAGTTTGTGATGAAAATATGAATCTTGGAAACTTCGTTCATACCTACAACAACTCCCACCCTTCAACCAAATTCACTCTAGAATCATAATCAAACTCAACGTTCAAATTTTTTGATGTTCAACTCCAAAGAAAAGACGATAATTCACTTCGTAGATCGATCTATAGAAAGCCTATATGGAACGGACAGTTTGTTAATTTTCGAAGTTCAGTCCCTCTATGCAAGAAAAGAAATCTTATTCATTCACTTTCCTCAATGATCAGGAAACTATGTACTGAGGACACGATTGAAAGAGAACTGCAGATACTTCAACGAACTGTAGCGGAAAACGGTTTCCCGCTCACATTCATAGATAAGAACATAAAACCGAAGAACCCAACTGAACGACGACATTTGGCGCCGAAAAAGATTCTTTTGTTGAATCTTGAATTTAAAAAGCATATTGCTGTAGACATCCTCAAGAAACAACTGTCAAAATCCTTAAACAGAACATACCTAGCCGAAAAACTTCAGATGATTTTATCCTGAAAGAAACTTCTTCGTCAATGTATGAAAGACAAGGCGACGCACTCGACCACACTAATGTGTGTATACCAGCTAACTTGCTCTTGTACAGCTGAGTACATCGACCGTATCATGAGTTCGCTTGTAAAACGTGCTGGCTGGCTGGCTGGCTGGCTGGCTGGCTGGCTGGCTGGCTGGCTGGCTGGCTGGCTGGCTGGCTGGCTGGCTGGCTGGCTGGCTGGCTGGCTGGCTGGCTGGCTGGCTGGCTGGCTGGCTGGCTGGCTGGCTGGCTGGCTGGCTGGCTGGCTGGCTGGCTGGCTGGCTGGCTGGCTGGCTGGCTGGCTGGCTGGCTGGCTGGCTGGCTGGCTGGCTGGCTGGCTGGCTGGCTGGCTGGCTGGCTGGCTGGCTGGCTGGCTGGCTGGCTGGCTGGCTGGCTGGCTGGCTGGCTGGCTGGCTGGCTGGCTGGCTGGCTGGCTGGCTGGCTGGCTGGCTGGCTGGCTGGCTGGCTGGCTGGCTGGCTGGCTGGCTGGCAAGGTAAGAACGTAAAAGCATCTTCACTTCAATAACACAACACCTCGTGTACTCACACCACTTAGCGCCTTTTCAGAGCTCATTCAAAATTATATACAGAATTCCATCAAACCACTCAAAGGGAGTAAGATCAAATCATTTATCTATAACTGAAGCACTAGCCATACACAAGTTCAAACAAGCGTTATGCACCCATAAGAGGTACGTCCAACCATGGTCATCATAAAGCCTTAACTGTCATACCTCCACCTTGTATTATGTAATTGCATTTAATTTCATAATCCCCTATCTATTTCCTCATTCTCAACTCAAATGTGTATTAATTAACTTCCTTTAAATACTCAGCATATTTTGCCCCCTAACCGGAAATAATTGTGGAACGTTCTGCCTACATATATTCACGAATGTACAGCTTAGTAAACAACTTCGTCAAAAAGAAAGATTTTTCTTCACTGCAACCACGTCTTGTCTTTTCCTATTATCATATTGACTGTTCAATTGATATTATTATCAAAAATAGGATTATATACCCCTTCGATATCAATTCTTTATTTACTGATGTACCATAGGTAAACATATTTTATGTGAATATATTTCTTCAGACTGTTCACTATTCCCTATCCCTCTTACTTCTCTAAGAGATTTACCAATGTTAATATACTGACAAAGTTTAATTCCACTTCGATGATGAATATTTTCGACGGAATGATGGTGTTGTGATGAATAGTCCTTTAGAAACATTCGTAGCCGATGTATATATGTATCATAATTTAAAAGTTGGTTGGCAATTTCCTCGGAAGTGTTTCACTTCAAACTGCTTGACATGTGTTGGCAGATGCGGTCCTGTGCGGATACTTCGAAACGACCTAGATATTCATTATATTGTAGCCTTTTTGATGACAAGCTGGGGAATCCAGGATGCACATTTAGTCCTACTTGGCGTTTGAGGCGATAGGTACTGGGTTCAAGTCTAAGTGGGGACAACATCACCCAATAGAGTGCAAATACATTTAACTGACAAGTCGGTCCTAAATAGGATGAAACGCGTGTCCGAAATTCCACTGCTAGCCATCAAATAGGTTACAACACATCAACCTTACTTGTGAAGATGAGATGAACAACCAACTATCATTTTTAGACACGTTGCTCAGCCAATGGGAGGATGGATGACTCGATCATAAAGTTGATCTGTAGGAAGCCTACTTAGACAGGCAGTATCTTATTTTCCATAGCTATTGTCCAGTTCAACATATAAGAAGCTCAGTTATATGCCTATTTAACAGAATAGATCGTATCTGCACAGCCGATACAAAGGAAGATGAAACCAAGTTACTAATACAGAATCCCAACTCGTTGAAACTTATCAACAGGTGGAAACCTTATACAGCATTTAAAAGTATTCAGTGTTCAGTTCCTAAGAAAAATGTCTACATCTAATTACCATTTAGAGGTAAAAAAAAATGGCTTAGATTAGCTATCTATGAGACATATTAAGCGGACGAGACAATCGTCAATTTAGAGAAGACAAAGTCCATGTTACAATACAGACCAAAACAGCACATAAACAATTGCACCACCTCCCACTGTGTTTATCACTTCACACTTATATGTAGACACACATGGAGAGAATTAGATACGATATGCAATTAACGATGGTTGAACATATATACTAAAGTGGCTTTAGAAATAAATGACCTCAACACAGCCGATAAGTGGAGGTGACAAACGTCTATGGTCATCTATTGTTAAACACATACAAGAAACTAGTCATAGGGTAGACATCAAAACAGCCTTTCAAGTACTGTGTGAAAGTGGTCTGTACCGAGTACTTCAATTTAATGAAGCTCTTGCCATCTGTAAGTTTAAACCGCTTTTATGTATGCCAAAATGATTTGTACTCATGTTCAACCTACCCCGGTAGTATGAATTTTAATTTCGATACCAAGAGTGTTGTAATTTAGACTTTGTTTTGGTCCTACTTTTTCTCTTCATATGTATCCTATTGACTTAATTGACACTTTTCGTAAATTTTTATGTAAATAATTTAACAATCCATCCATATATGATCAAATTATTTGTAATATATAGCACTAATACATCATACATGTCTCAGATAATCTTCACCTTCTCAATAAGCTTATTAAAGTACGGTGAATTTTGAGTACCTTTAGAAGAAAAATCTGTAACATGAATTTAACTTGTGTCAAATATGAGATGGTGCTACAGAATTAGTTCCCTCTGGCACCTAGTTTAAGGACAGTAAACAAGGCGACAAGGTATATAGTCATATCACTCATGATAGAGTAGTCATATCTGCACAGATACATAATTCATTTCTGGTTCACCATAGTTTTTAGCACTTATGATCCTGACCAGGTATCCAACCACTTATGAATGAATAAGTATACTGCTCGACGTTGTGTTGCGGTTTACTTCAAGACTTTTAGAGCCTGAAATCACCAAAAGGTTATAACTGATGAATGTACTAAGGAAACATTTCTAAGATGAGGAGCATATGTTTCAAAATTGAAAGAAAATTTAGTGAATGAGGTTGTCATGTTGAAGTAAATGAGGCAGTTTAACTAAATTCTACTTATATCTAGCTACTGCTTACACTAACCTACTATAATGTCTGAAGCGAAATCAAGTAGGAGGAAATCTAGGAATGAATGACACAAAATGTGATATCAATCCATAAACTTGGAGATTATTGATCTAAGGTGTATGTGGAAGTTTGTTATCTGATCAGTCTGAAGAAGGTATATATCATACTAATGACAATGAATCTAATTAACATGTAGTGAAGCGTGTTTTCTAACAGTCAGAAGAGCAGATGATTGATCATTCTAGACAAAGAAACATTATGTGTTGATGGTGCCTAGTTAGGACTATGTTCTCCAATGATCTTTGTGAAAATAACATTTCTCATAAAGTTGCAAAATCTTATGAATACTAACACTACTAGAAATTGATCTCAGAAGAAGTGAAATTATTTACTCTGCACAACCCCTAATACTTTTTTTTCCTGGATTCTGTTGTAGAGTACGGTAACTGGGATCAATGGCTCTACTGACTGAGTTACAAGACCCAATTTCTGTCAAGATCTTAATTTCACTTCAATCATAAAGAGTTTAACCTGACTAGTAAGTGAACTGATGATACTTTACTGTTTATCATCAAGGCAGCATAAAGAATGCAAATCTGGCAAATTATAACCATCTCAGATAGTCAAACTGATATGAAATATCCATTTAACTAGTTGCAGTGCTAATGAAAAGTTGCTGAAATGATTTTAAACAAGCTGACGTTAGTTATCCACATGAGAATGATCCGTATCTGCTTTAGACACAAGTCTGCCTCTATTCATATGCATATCAGCGAGACATGTTTCCCAACTCATGTAATCTTAGTAGTGTTAATATGAATATCGTTTGTCTGACTATTTTCTTCTCATTAAAACTTCAAACAATATCAAGCTGCCTACTCAGTGATTGTTTATTATCTGACCACTCACGTTCCCTTCACTTGAATTCATTTCCTCTTTATATAAAGTTGTATTTAATTGGTTCGGACAGTTAGTTTTACACAAACAAGCTACTGATGCACAAATCATACTATTTATCAGAGAACTAACAGAGACACAATTCGGAAACGCACTATACATTTCCTTAGTAGATTCTTATCTATACGTATCATGTGATAACTTGCTACTATCAGTCGGCTCGGGGGTAGTAAGTGAAGTGGTATTTGAACACGGGACCAGCCGCTAGAAAATCTACTGTATGCATCAGTTAATGGTAATTTTCCTTCCGTCCAATCTAAAATATGCCTGGTTCATCTTATCACTTAATTATCAGATGATTCTCTTAAGAAATGGTAGATCTCTTATAAGATCAGTTTATCGGAAATTGATTCGGAATGAAGAGATAACAATTTTTTATAGCTGAGTTCCCATCAACAGATAAATAAATTTAATTATTCCTATTTTTTCTCGAATCTAGGGGAGATTTTTACTCCTGACACTTGAGAAGGCGTAATTCAACTTTTCAGATGAACGTTCATCGTAAGTAGATACTCAGAGAGATTCATAGATAAAAATCTACGTTGTAATGCTACCCATCAGTGTATAGTCACTGTGAAGAAGCAAATTAGGTGTTTAAATACAAACTGATAAATAATGTCCAAAGAATATTCTATGCAACCACTCGGCAAATTGCCTATAATAGTCACCTAATGATGAGCACACGTGCAAAGCATACATTATCACTTTTGACCAGTTCAATGAAGATATATCAATTCACCTTCTCCTGTTGAGTTAAGCACCTAGGCTGTACACATAGGTAGGTTGTCCACCATTGATGCTAACGCCTTGCAAGATTGTACAGAGAAAATCAACGCAGATCAAATAACTGCTCCATATTACAAAATCTGGCTGACAGAGAACACAATTCTAGAAGATTTGTTTGCACTCTAGTCTACAGTGTACAACATAATCTTCTAAACGTTGTTAGGAAACATTTATTTCGTATTGCTGAAGCTTTGCAGTACAATAATAGAAACTAGATTTGTGTATCTAAAATCAACTCGGCTATTTACTGTCGTTAAACACTTCTTAGTTCTTAAACTTTACAGTTCATATCACTTAAGTAATTTTCATTCCAATATTAGAAACCTGGGAGCACTGGACAGCTGTTTCGTCCTAGTATGGGACTCTTCAGCGATGCGCACCCACGACCCCAGAAGGGGTCGAACCTGCGACCTTAGGATTCCGTGGCCAGCACGTTGCCATTGAGCCACTGGGTCGACCTATGGAACAAAACTGATGACCATGAGAACAAATACTTAACTATGACATTAGGTGACGATAGCGCTATGTCGTGAACTGACAAAAGTTGGAAATATGGACCATTGGATTCTAACCCAATGGTTAGCTCAATGGTAACATGATGGCCACGGACCCGGAAGGTAGCTGGTTCGATTCCTACATTAGTTTCATGGCGACAAACTAATAACAAGTAATGACATTTGTTGGTATACTAACTATAAGTAAATGTGACTGTACATTTAAAAAGGATGATATCGCTCAAAACAGATTTGTTCTCCGAAGTCTTTATTCTTTTGTGACTCACTGGAAATATGAGAATAATATCTCTTATAAGTTTGAAAACGCAGGTTAATCGAAGCTTCAAAATGTCATCTCTGAAGATTCTTCGTTTGCTTATCTGAGATAGCCGTGGTTTGACTGCTGACCAGATTTTTATTTCAGTTAATAAAGCAACGAGACGAAAACCTGATGGTCACTGGTTCAAATCCGACCGCGGTCGAAATTTTCATTTCACCCTTAATCATCACTCAGTATCAATACTGGCTATCTCAGACAATCAAAATCATAATCAATGTGATGCTGCCCCCTCCTCTCTAATTCAGTTAGATTCGGATTGGGATGAGAATACTTGACTACGTAGCCAGTGTGAGTACAATCAGGAGATAGTAACGCATCTTGAATTCACATGATAGTCGGGCAAAACGCCACTTTTGATTGAAGTGAAATAAAAATTTAGTCAGTAGCTCATTTCGTAGAACATCGTGCGGGAAACTCGGTGGTTGGAATCCGACCACGCTCCAAATTTGCATTTCACCTTAAATCATCACCCAGTATCCCTGGAAATAACCATTTTAGACAAGACATTCATAATGAAGTATTGAGGAAATATACTACTAATAAACAAATTGAGTAGTTAGAAACCAGTGAGGCTGGTCTGTATTACTTCGCCAGACATTATGTTTTTGTATCAGATAACACAGCTTGTGATCTTGGGTGAATGATTTTCAACAAGAACTTTTTTAGCACCACAGCAAAACGATTGGAAACGAAACTACTCAACTGTGAGAAATGTGAATTTGGACGGTGTAATTTGTAAATCATTTGAGAATGCAAACAAAATCTTACATTTCTTAATGGTTCTTTATTTTCAGGATAGATTACATCACAAAATGACATCAACTAGAGGAGGATTGATTACGAAGAAGCGTTATATAACTCTTTCCGGTAGTGAAAACTTTGTTATTTCTATTCAGGGTTAAAATTAAGTGATCTACACATCACTTTCGACTTCAGTCAATACGTGATCATCATCTAATTTCATTGATGTGAATTCCTGCTGAAACCCAACTTGATTCAACCTACAAGTCACATTCTCTCATTAGGAATTTAGAAAACTTATATAGAAACCAGTTAAAAATTGGTATAAGATGATTATTTTGACTATTTGATTTATGAGGAATTGATTGATTTGAAGAGAGCTTGGATCAAGAATTGCAAATCACCAATAGAAATGTATGATTTCTCTTCATTAACATTCTTGTTCTACAGGTTGCGTTACCGATATTGAATACAAACCTAATGATGGATAGCAGCTAGCAGTGGAGTCCAAGATGCGCGTTTCATCCTATTTGAGACTCGTCAGCTGGATATATCTCCCTCCTAGTGAGTGATGTTGTAGTGGGCATTACTGATAACAATGGATATGAGTAGTATATGTTGAGAGGGTGGCAGGAATCATAGAGAATTACTGGCAATGGGTAAGGTTTCTGCCAAGAGCAAGGCAAGGGATAACACTGTTATTCCCACTTGGACACAAACTCCGCACCGATCGTAATAAGATTGAATAAAAACATCTATTCACTTGCCAATTGTATAACTGAGATAATTTGTTTTATGTGTAAAATAGTTTACTTCTCAAGCTAATATTTAACAGAATAACAGTAAATATGTTTCGACAAACCACTTTTATTTCCTTTAAATTATTTGAAAAACAAATATTCTGTATTTCAGTTTAGTATTCAACATTAACTGGCAAAAGTGGGAAATATGGCATAATTGAATTCCAACCCGGTAACTCATTGGTAACGTGTTGGCAGCAGGACCTGGGTGCATATTACCGAGGAATCTTATGGTAGGACGAAGTGGTTGTTCAGTGTTCCCATGTTTTCAATGGTTATCCAACCGATGCCAGTCAACGATGAATATCAACCTGAAATTGATGAATAAATCCTCATACATCTCCAAAATGAAATTTTCTTCAGTTCTAATAAAATTGAAGTAAAGGAAAACATTTCAAGAATCTGAAGATAAAATCACTGTTTACTCATTGTGTTGTAATCAACTTGGTGGCTAGCAGTGGAATCTAGAACGCGCGTTTCTCCTTATTTGAAGTTTGTTAGCTGCACGTGCCTGCATCCTATTGAGTGATGTTGTACGCATCACTTCAAATGCTAAGTGTTATCCACTAGGTCATTTGGGCATGAGGGCTACCACTTGTGCAACCAGTATCAGTTGTCGTTTGATACTTATAATCTCCCGTCGCTATACTGAGTCAAATTGCTCCACCTCACTAGGTTGGAGGCACATTCAGCTGACGAGTCCTAAGTAGGGCGAAACGTGAGTCCTGGATCACACTACTGGTCACCAAGTAGATCGCAACGAATAATCAGGCAGTATCGACACATCTGCATAGTAGCCCATCTCCTAGCAGAAGTATTGTTTACCTAGTTTCATGAAATTGTTTAAAAATACCTTTAATGTTTGATGACCAGTCTTCTCACTGATGTTTTATCTGTTATCATAATCCAGAAGGCATAATTCATTTCAGCACTTACAACAGACAAATTGCAACAAGCATCCTTGAATTGCCTTCAACTAACTAACATCTATCAAAATGGACTGGAGTGATGAGCCTCCTAGCATAGCAGCATGTATGAATGGAGAACATGAAAATGATTACTCTCCAATGAGTAATCAGTGTGTAGAATCCACTTCCACTGAAAGTCAGTTGTGGGCTGAATGACTCAGTGGTAAGCTGCTATATACCCCCTAATTTTGAATAGCTTCTGCCTCCTGTTTTGTCCATGACCTTAAAATAACCTACATGGCTGTTTTCACATATTTACTAGTTTCCTTTCTCTCTGCTCTCAAGGCTGGACTTTCATTGGTTGTTAACCCCATGTGGATTTAGTATTGTCAAGGTCATTAGAAACGTATATATTCAGCATCGCTGTCAACTGTATTGACCGTTGTTGAGACAGTAAAATGCTCTCTGTCAACGGTCTCTCTTCTCTTCTTGTCTTCTCGCGTCGGTGGTATTGTTGCTGTGGTAGTTGCCGTTCTGATTTGCGTTACAGTCGATTCGCTGCAAGCTAGATTCGTATCGCTCGTAGAGTGTTATATTGTACTACCAGTCATACCTTAAGGTCTTTAACTGCAACACTGAGTGGTCCTAGTTGGAACCGGTGAAGTAACATCAGTTCCTTTGAGTTTTCAGATACACTTTGTTGAAGAGTGCCAACAAACATGAAACCTAGGTACACGGCGTCTTGCCGATTGCCTCCAATCAAATAGCACCGGGATGATTAGTCGATTAAGAGGGGGGATCCCACCATAA
Source organism: Heterobilharzia americana (assembly GCA_944470555.2). NCBI lineage: Eukaryota > Metazoa > Platyhelminthes > Trematoda > Strigeidida > Schistosomatidae > Heterobilharzia > Heterobilharzia americana. The sequence goes on along the minus strand of OX104127.1, from coordinate 159,202,570 downwards.
AAAGGTCGAAAGATCATGAGATGCTTCAGTGTTGAATATAATCCTAGTTGAGAAGCACAAATAGATATGACTATTTCCATAACCTCCTGTAACCTATCAAGAATACAAATAGGGCCCATGGATGTCATATCACCAGACATAATGGCTGAAAAGAATGGTGAATTCGGTCGACACTGACTATTAAACACTATGAAACTGATAACTATCCAGTGATCGATGAGTGTACATTAAATAATGACATATAACAAGGATGGGCATTGGCTTACAGTGAATACATAGTTCCATAATTTTTTAAAACCTTATGACCGTCATCACTTGGAGAGACTGCCACACTCCACAGTAGCATACAAACAAAAAGTGAATAGAAAAAGAATGACATCAAATAAATGAAGGTATCTGAGAGTAGATAAAATTTGAAAAAGGTTAGTGAAAATATTCAAGCTTTAGAAGACGTCAACTAGTGAATACACTTGGGTCACTGTGACTGATTTCCAGCCATTTCATCAAAGGTCCTCAACCATTGACTCCTATCATCTCAAGGATTGCAACTGGACAGTCAACATCGCCGTACATTGGCTAAGTTCAAAAGTCAGAGATTACATGTACTCGTGTTATGTCTTGATCTGATCACCCTGAGCCATCTTCCAACCTAGTTGGACTTTTTCTAGCACTGCATATTGCAAGCCACCTCAACTGCTGAGTTTTCACAGCCTTATCGACTGACTTTCGTTACTTGCTTGGTAATTCCACCATGATTGAAAATCTATGGTCTTTTCATATTCTGTACTTCTAACGAGTATGTCTCGTAAGACAGAACGGAATGAAACGTACATCCGTCTTTTGAAAGGTAGTTGAACACTTCGCCAGAGGCGATGCAACTAGGCAAATATCAAACAGGCTTTTCGTATCCAAGCTGGGATTGCTTCAGCAACCAACCCGTTCAGAATGATGCAACTCCCCAAGTAAGTGAAATGGCTGAAGCATTCCACGACTTCACTCTCTATCATTAAAATGGGAGTAGTTGTAGACCAGTCCTGGAGCAGCATTTTATATTTAACAGATGTGAAACGCATGCCAAACGGTACTCAGATTTCCGCTCAAAACGTTCACAGGTCCCTAGATTTTGTCGGCATCTTCACATAACGGGACAATATCGTCTGTATACTCCAAGTTCACCACATGCCATCCAGGGAGTAGGTCAGTCCCTGTGAAGTCTGATGTATCTACGGTTATTTCTATCACTACATCTATTAAGAAGTTGTACAGAAATGGTGACAGCGGATATCTCTGCTGGACACCACTAGTTGTCGTTATTTCATGTAACAACTCTCAAAGGACCTTACATGGCTATATAAATTAGAGTAGAGAGCTTTGATAGGCGTGATATACTTGCTCGGTACTCCCTCCACACTGAGACACTTCTGTGACATATCACGAATGTCGTTTTCAGGTGAAGAAATATGGAATCATCGGCTGCCTGTAAGTATACCTGTTTTCCAGGACCTGTGGAAGGGTTAAGATACGGTCGATACACCCCTGTCCAGGTCGAATGCCTTCTTGGTTTCCTTAAACTCCAGTTAGGCGTCGGATAACTATGGACTCGAGGATCTTGGACATAATGGTAATCAGACTTATTCCCCTATCGTCGTCACAAGAAGACCTCTTTCCCTTCTGGAATGATCGGTGAAGTAGATAATTCTGACGGAACTACTTCCGATTACCATACTCTTACTAATAATTCCATTACTCTATTCAGCCATTTCCTACCTCCATCCTTAAAAACCACGAGTAGAAAACCTTCGAGAAGATTGAACGAACCAACATCTACTTTCAATTGAGTTTCAGGCTAGATACTTAGCAACTGAATTCATCATGCACTAATATAATCAACGTTATTGACATCTTAACTATTGCAGTGGACCATATCAACACCCTAAATCCTTAGTTTTCAGCTAAAACTAAAATAAAGTCTTACATCTATCAGTAGGAGCCCATTGACCCCCTTTATGTTCTACTTGAGCGAATATTTATCACCTCACAGTTGTCACTTAGGTTATAATTTTATACATACAGGTATATAGCACCATAAGAAGTAAACATAACCCAACTCTGTGATCTCGTAAGTTCTGAGATCTGATATCTATTAAGTTAGGTAGGGTTCAGGAATGAATAGTCATCTACTGAGTATATCATAATTGTTATTATCAGTCCCTTGGGTTCCTAATGGAACATAGGGCTTCAGTAGCACGTCTCCATTTCACTCTCTTCTCTGCAATCTTCACAACCTGGATCCACGACTGCCCACAACCTCTCATACCTTCCTCACATGATCTCCTCCATGTCGCCCTCACCTCGGACGCCCAATTCGCCGTTTCCCATCTCGGTCACACTCGAGCAACTGGACTGGCGCGTGGTGTCCCCAAACGGTCTTCTCAGTGTATGCCCAATCCATCTCCACTTTCTTCCAGTGCATATTTGTTGAGTGATAGCTTCTTGCTTCGTTGATTCGTTCCCAGAGTTCCTTATTATTTCTGGCCATCTGATCTTCAGTAACGAGTCACCGTAGGCAGTTGGAATTTTAAATTTACGTATGATTAATTTTAATCTCATATCAAATGGAAACGGTTTTCAATCACCAATAATCCATTGATAACACTTAAAAAAACCTGCTCATATAAGGGTTAAGAGAAGAGCTTAAAATTGTTCAATAGGAATTATCGGTTATTACTCTAGATTGCCAGTAATCAAATCTTTATCCATATCTAGATAGTTTTTATTCACTCTCCCATATTGGGTTTTCATTATGTTTAGAACTTTAAAGTGAATTCAATCGACACTGTGATACTGATAACTGTCCAGTGACGAATTATTAGTGCAGCAATACTTCTATTTTAGGAAAGACACATAAATAAAATCAACGTAGAACCTTGTACACAACTGCATTGGCTCAGATTACCAATCACACTTCACAGTAGTATACAAAGAACAAGCGGATAGTAAAAGAATGATATGAAAGTAGACAATCTGATGATAACGGTTAGTGCAGATATTCAAGCTTTAGAAGACTCCAAAAAATGAATATATCTTCACCAATGTGACAGATTTTCGTCTATGTCATCTCAGGAACCCTAACCAGGCTGTCTACATCTCTCCATACGGCTCAGACGTACAGTTAAACTTCATCAACTGGTGAGATGTCTTCGTCTCGCCACCCTTAAAACCCTATCCCGACCGCATCTAACTTCCTCTAACATAGCACTTTGAGGTAGATGGTGGTAGTCAGACATGCGTAGTAAATGTTCACAACCTCATCAATCGACTTGCCTCTCTCTGACCTAGTAACCTTTGCTTGATCTCAACAATAACCCTATACTCTTGGAGCACATACGGATAAAATGGTCAGTCCTTTTGTGTTGCATTGAACTGAAGTGTACAATATATCCGTTAATCTCTAGGGCAATAATGACAAAAGTTGAAGTAAGACCTATCTGTTAATAAGAGCGGGTAATGATACTTTCTTATTTGCGACAAGTAATCTCTTAACACTCCTGTAAACATAATAGATATGAATTAAACTAAACCGCTTCTAACATCACACGCTTTTAGATACAAATTTATTTCGTTCACCATCATCATAATCAATATCAACATAGGAACAGGCATCCTGCGTAACGATCAGATTTCCACAGCTCATATCACTCTACATAAAGTAAACAAGGCAGTGAAGTGAAAGATGAAGAAGGAAAGGAAATTCAGTCAAAAGAGATATAAAGTAAGAAAAGAGAGGACGGAAGGATGAGAAAATGGTGAGATTCGGTGTAGCAGTTAAAATGAAGATAAAATGTGCATATATATCTGTGCCACTGACATAGGTTCTGAGACATATCACCTAGAGTAAGTCGTCAGCCACTGGTTTCTCCTGTCTCCACGACCCCAACCGGTCTGGCTAGTCTGCATCGCCCCCCTACACGGTTCAAATCAACAGTCAAACACTTCATACATTGATGTCATGTTTTAGTCTGGTCGCCTCGAGTCCTTCTCTAGCCTGGACCTACTTCGGTCAACATTGTGTGATGGGGCAGACGGTGACTAGGCATACGTAGTACGTGTCCCAACCATCTCAGTTGATGAAGGTTCATAACCTCGTCAACTGCATTACTCATGTGGTGACACCACGAGATACGTCCTATACTACAAAGGCAACGGTGGTCAAACAACACCTGAAGTCTTCTACTCCACTGTTATATAAAGATAAGTTGATAATCTGTAAAATATACAATAATGACTACCAACCAGGCTATTCATTGTATACAAGTATGTCTGCTGTGCTGATGATGAATACTCTTAAATCTTTATCTGAGTTAGGGTTTTCAGAATTTTCATCCACTTGGGATCCATTTAAGGCTGCCCTATGGGATGTAGTCGAGATGCTTTCCAAATTCTGTTTGCTATTCATATGTGTCTTTGTAACACTCTACCAGAGTGACCTTGAATGTTCCACTTCCTCACTTGAAGGTAGTTATTAGTCATCTCTATGTGTATGTTCAGATTTTAAATTTCGAATCGAGAACCTGTCATATTAGTATTATTATTATTATAACTATTTGTCCTTTGGGTTCCTAGTTGAACATAGAGCTTTAGTAGCACGTCTCCATTTCACTCTCTTCTCTGCAATCTTCACAACCTGGATCCACGACTGCCCACAACCTCTCATACCTTCCTCACATGATCTCCTCCATGTCGCCCTCACCTCGGACGCCCAATTCGCCGTTTCCCATCTCGGTTACACTCGAGTGCCTGGCCCAACGCGTGATGTCCCCAAACGGTCTTCTCAGTGCATGCCCAATCTATCTCAACTTCCTTCCAGTGCATATTTGTTGAGTGATAGCTTCTTGCTTCGTTGATTCGTTCCCAGAGTTCCTTGGTGCTTATTCCTACTATTCTGGTCATCTTGGCTTCAGTAGCGAGCGTAGGCAGTTGTTGATGAATGTCTGTAGTTTGTTGGAAATCCCTTTCGTAACGCGCCAAGTCTCCCAACCATGTAGAAGCACTGGCTTGACTGACATTAGTGTTAAAAATCCAGATGTTGTTTACACATTATGCTGAGTGCAGAAGATCTCCACACTGGTTTCAGGTTAATGAACGCCTGTCTTGCTGTCTTTTTCGATCCTGGCTGCTTCGACATCCTCGTCTGTGCCTGTGCCGCCAGTAGTTGAAACGATGCTGCCTAGATAGGTGAAGTAGGCTACTTCCTTTAAGTTTCTCCCGTTGATGGTGATTGGAGTTTGTTGTTGGTGGTGGTGTTGGTTGGGAACCATCATCACCTGTGTCTTCTCTAGATTCACTTGAAGTCCCATCTTCGCCGCCCTGCATCTTCTGTCAACTCGTTAGTCTTTGCCCGTAGATGTTCGAGTTTGTGCGACACTAAAATAGGCATCTTTGATCAGTGTGATAATAAATTACTAACTGATTTCTTTGTTGAATCTTGAATTTAAAAAGGATATTGCTGTAGACATCCTCAAGAAACAACTGTCAAAATCTTTAAACAGAACATACCTAGCCGAAAAACTTCAGATGATTTTATCCTGAAAGAAACTTCTTCGTCAATGTATGAAAGACAAGGCGACGCACTCGACCACACTAATGTGTGTATACCAGCTAACTTGCTCTTGTACAGCTGAGTACATCGACCGTATCATGAGTTCGCTTGTAAAACGTGCTGGCTGACTGGCTGGCCGACCGGCCGGCAAAGTAAGAACGTAAAGGCATCTTCACTTCAATAACACAACACCTCGTGAACTCACACCACTTAGCGCCTTTTCAGAGCTCATTCAAAATTTTATACAGAATTCCATCAAACCACTCAAAGGGAGTAAGATCAAATCATTTATCTATAACTGAAGCACTAGCCATACACAAGTTCAAACAAGCGTTATGCACCCATAAGAGGTACGTTCAACCATGGTCATCGTAAAGCCTTAACTGTCATACCTCCATCTTGTATTATGTAATTGCATTTAATTTCATAATCCCCTATCTATTTCCTCATTCTCAACTCAAATGTGTATTAATTAACTTCCTTTAAATACTCAGCATATTTTGCCCCCTAACCGGAAATAATTGTGGAACGTTCTGCCTACATATATTCACGAATGTACAGCTTAGTAAACAACTTCGTCAAAAAGAAAGATTTTTCTTCTCTGCAACCACGCCTTGTCTTTTCCTATTATCATATTGACTGTTTAATTGATATTAATATCAAGAATAGGATTATATACCCCTTCGATATCAATTCTTTATTTACTGATGTACCATAGGTAAACATGATAAATATTTTATGTGAATATATTTCTTCAGGCTGTTCACTATTCCCTATCCCTCTTACTTCTCTAAGAGATTTACCAATGTTAATATACTCACAAAGTTTAATTCCACTTCGATGATGAATATTTTCGACGGAATGATGGTGTTGTGATGAATAGTCCTTTAGAAACATTCCTAGCCGATGTATATATATATATATATATATATATATATATATATATATATATATATATATATATATATATATATATATATATATATATATATATATATATATCATAATTTAAAAGTTAGTTGGCAATTTCCTCGGAAGTGTTTCACTTCGAACTGATAATCTTCAATAAACCGAAATAAGCTGTTTACATAGGTTTATTTTGTTTTCTGCTGGGAGTTTTCTTAGATACAAGCGCTTGTATTGTTCACAAAAAATCCGCATAAAAGTTCCTTTCCATGTAAATTTTCACCCGTTCAAAGTAAACTCTAGTTTATCTGATATCCATTGGTACACTGTGATTTTATTTTTATTTATTTCTCAGTATCATGATACAATTTGCTCAAACTACTATGGTTGTACCACTTAGTTGTCATATGTTTTATTTCCGATATTGAACGACATAAGCAAGTAAAGGGTCGCGTGTACTGCACAGCAGTCCGGTCTGTTCTACTGTGTGGCTGTTAAACATGACCATTGAAGGTGGAAGGCATAAGAAGGCTTCGAGTGTTTTTGACCACCGTCGCCTTTGTAGTATAGGCCGTATTGCATGGTGTCACCACATGAGTAATGCAGAAGTCAGGTATAAAGTTTTAGGTAGTGAGAAGAGGTAAGTCGGTTGACGAGGTTATGAACCTTCATCAACTGAGATGGTTGGGACACGTACTACGTATGCCTAGTTACCGTCTGCCCCATCACACAATGTTGACCGAAGTAGGTCCAGGCTAGAGAAGGACTCGAGGCGACCAGACTAAAACATGACATCAATGTATGAAGTGTTTGACTGTTGATTTGAACCGTGTAGGGGGGCGATGCAGACTAGCCAGACCGGTTGGGGTCGTGGAAACAGGAGAAACCAGTGGCTGAAGACTTACTCTAGGTGATATGTCTCAGAACCGATGTTAGTGGTGCATATGTATACACACATTATCATCGTCTTAACCAGGCTATGCCGAATCTCACCATTTTCTCATTCTGCCGTCCTCTCTTTTCTTACTTTATATCTCTTTTGACTGAATTTCCTTTCCTTCTTCATCTTTCACTTCACTGCCTTGTTTACTTGATGTAGAGTGATACAAGGTATGGCAACTTTCAGATTATCTCTTCTGCTCAGAACGTTTTTAATGAGCAACGCAAGATTATTCTCAATTTGTTCATTAATTACAGATATCCGGGAAATTTTCAAACTAAACTTCCTTAATCCATAAAAAGAAACTGCAGTCGCCAGATGACATTACCAGTGAAATTGTAATACTGGGGTCATAAAAAGGTTATTTAATGCAGTAAACTCATGCCACGTATTTTCTAGTCGACTGATTCTGAGTTTACGAATCTAAGACAGACTATGTGATTTCTCCTTCACCATGTTTTGACCAGTCAAAGTGACCTTATAGAGTTGGTTACATTAGGATTAGGCAGGTTTGTAGGCAAATTTTCAAACGCTATTTATAGTTGTGATAATAGACAGTGGAAACCAGGACGCGTAATTCGTCCTATTCAGGACCTGTCAATTCAATATACCTATCTCTTTGAGAGTGATATTGATTGCAGTAAAACTCCAATTCAGGACCAATAACATAAATACCGTCTGTGATTGTTAAGCAAAAAACAGACAAGATCGATACGGAACTCCGTGCTTTCGAAATTACTTACCAATTCCAGTTGATCTAATCCATGTTTTACAATTCCATCTTTTATACCTGCAGAAGTCAAGTTTGTGTTCTCTCCTTTCTCAGTCATTCGCATAGCTTATCAATACAAACATGACGCTTTATTCTATTCATCTTACAACATACTAGCATTGTTATTAATGTTATCATTAGTATTGCACTTTTAGCTACTTTATTCTTTCATATTCCTCTCTAATTATTCCCATGTAACTTCGACGGAATTCATGTCCCACCTTAGACTTGAACACACGTCACCCAGTGCTGTAGTCAGTGACACTACCAATGAGCTATTTGGGCCACGACTGACCTCCTGTAGAACTGGATTACATACATTGACTGGTTACTGGATAGAAAAAGACTGATATGAACGTAAGCAAATGTGTACAGAAGTGGAGAGAAGTTAAAAAGTGAAGGTTTGTTAAGAGTCAATTGAGAAGAACCATTTCTTCACTAGAATTATTTCTTGTTAATGTTAAGTGGTTAAAACTATTTTGTGGTATAGTACCGAAATCTAGCAAATAATGTAGTAATGATGGATAGTCCCCTAGCAGTGTAATCCAGGATGCGCATTTCGTCCTATTTAAGACCGATTCGTCAGCTGGATGTACCTGCACCCCACTGAGTGTTGTTCTTACCTAGATTCGACCTCAGGACCCATCACTTCAAACGCCAGAGCGTTATCCACTAGACCATTGAGCCACGATAGTCACTTCTTGTACAATAGGTAGTCTTAGTGTGCCAGCAGTGGAATCCACTATCCATTATTAATTTATAATTAAAACACAGGCAATATCGAGGCACCCACAAAGGGGCCCATATGTCAATAGAGACTAATCAATTCGGTCGAATCAACAACGGTATAATACAAGCAATAACACTAACAAATAATGGTTAAAAAAATCAGACAATACATTTAGACTGTTTGATGGGGTAAACTTTCACTCTACTTGAAAGAGTTAAGGAACATGTCAAAGACAATACTTTATGATTCTATTTACGAAGGACTCCAAGCAAATGAGAGAAAATACACTAATATAGAAACCAAACCCATGGGTTGTTGCATCTGTATATTAGAAGGAATATGAATAAAGACAGATGTGTTAGACACAAGGAATCAGCCAGCAAGAAGCCTAGAGCTTAGGTTTCGTGACAGTTGACACTCAACGGTGTAGCATATCTGCAAAGATGAAGAAACCCACGTTCCTTTAGAGGTTACCCACTTTATTCCGCTGTGCACTAAGTGTAGGATCTTATGCTGACCCTGACTTATAGATGCTATCAGAGATTTCAATCGGCACCAATCAATGCTAAAGTCAAAGACATCTGTCACTAAGCTACTTAAGTTTCGTAGGACTGTCTCCAAGACTGGATTATGAGTCAGTCACCCGATAGTGACCAATATAGTTCCAAGTTCTAAAAGTTAACCATTGGTCCCAGTCTACAGATCAAGACTAGTGTAGAAGCTGCCACACTGCTACTTCTTTTCGTACACAAACCAGAAACTACATAAAGCTGCTAAAACCGATCCTAAAGGGAGAACAAGCGAAATTTAACTTCATAAAGTCACTAGGTTTTCCTATCTTCATCCCACTGATGTGATTCAACAAAGGTAGGAAAGGGAATAGAACGCATTCACCTATCTTGTGCACATACGTGCGCTAGGCAATGAACCATACCTATTATGTGAATGTTAGTGATACCACCTGGCTGCCCAAACTTCGGTAGGTGGAACGAAGCTCAAACCCGTGACCCGCTGGTTGATAGTCACCTCCCTAAACCACTTAACCACAGCTTCACACAAGACAGAAAAACTATTACCTATCTCTATAAAGAAGTTACTAAGACTAAGCTAAAACATGAGACTGACACTTGTAAAAATGTTATAAAGAAGAAAGCTTGTAAGGTATGTTGGCGAATTTGGTGTCACTTGATAAGAAATAATACCAATTGAAGAAGTCTCAAGTGATAAGAGACAGTTATAAGGTGGAAGCCCGCCTTTTCTTTGATTTTCATAACCTGCCGAAGAAAAAGGCATCTATAGAGATAACAACATATTTCTATTCAAGTCAGCCGTCTTCAAGTTTTACTGCTAAAAAGCCCTTCAATAAATCTTGTTAAAGCAACTAGTGAGTATTAAAACGAAGTACTAATTCCCATTTCTTAACATGAAAACAGTATTCATACAAGATATCTCTCAGGGGGATACGTTAGATGGATTCAAGCGAGAAAAAATATAATTTTATTACGCAATGTCACCAATGTTCTCCAAACACTAACTTCAATCGTCTCTAGGACTCCAACCAGGTAGCATGCACCTCACTACATGATTCACAACACTCGGAGACTTCGTGAAACCAAATCGCTTTTTCGTCCATCTACCTATAGCTTTCCTCCAACAACAAAATAGTGCACCGGAGCAGATGGTGTCCAGGCATGCATAAAAGGTTTCAACTAGCTTAGCCGAAAGGGGTTTACAAACTCACCAACTGATTACGTACACCTAAGACTCTATCCCTAACGTCTGTATTACGGACGTGTTGACCATACCACACAGACAACATTCCCCTAACATTTAAAGCCTTGTTTTACCTTTCAACTTAAAAGTCAACCATAGATAATTTTGAGAAGTGATAAATCCCTGTAAATGCATAACACATCAGCGTAAGCACATGTATGACGATATGATCATCCATGACGGACACTAATCGATATAAACAACTAGTCTGACACCTTACGGTAAGTTCAGGCGAAAATAGGAATGCTCCAATATAAAAGCTTCCTGGGCACTTTCTTCTGAGGTAGGACAGCGTTATAAGGGGGGAATGAGTCAACCAGAACCGTATTCCAACAAACCTTCAACGCTTGCCATTTCTTACAATCTTGTCCTGGTAAACACTTGTCTCCAGTCAGCCCAAACCTGTTAAGGAGATATTGTCTCAACTAGTGTTTGTTGACAACGATGGACGCAGACGGATCCTGTGGCTGTAAACAATCAATATAGGACTGTTGCTCTTTTAAGATGACTTGATTACACTAAGATTATCAGCTAGTCGGGGCAAGTTTGTGTGCTTGTTTTATTAGATACGAAACATAAACAGCCACGAAATCATTCACTCGGCTGGAAGAGAAGAGTATCTAGTTTGTATCTGATATCAAAGTAGACAAAGTTGTGTAAATAATTTAAGAGTAGAGGTTAGTTAAAACATTTAAGCTTTAAAATATGTCAATGAGTGAATACATCTGCACCACTGTTAACAATTTTTAGTCATGACACCAAGAGTCAGTCATCAGCCACTGACTCACATCCTATTGCACATCCCCCAGCCAGGTAGGCTAAATCTCCCATCACGAGTCAGACCAAAAGTCAGATTTCATCGACTGGCTACGAAAATACCTGTGATCAAAACGACGTAATTACTTCATATTTTCTACTTTGAACGGTTACGTCTCATAGCCGTATAACAGGACAAAATGGACTGCAGCGCAACATACTCGTCCTCTGATAAATAGTCGGATATCTCGCCGTTAAACGCCACAGATGACGTAAGTTGATAAATGCTGAACGGATCTTCAACCGAGTACTCCCTATAGAAGTTATGTAAACCATGTAGGCTTTTTAAAAGTGATGCAAGTATATGAGACGGTCGTAAACAAACACTACAATCATGCGAAGTGAAACACCCTACATGATTCAGTATGATAATAAGACGAAATGCATCAAAACCTAACGAGCCACCTCATAGTAACTCTTACAATAATTCTTTGAACTAGAAATAGCTTTACCAGTCGAAATAAAAAGTTGCAAATGCAAACACACTATTTGCAATGACCAAAAAAATGAAACAGAAGTATCAAACATTAGAAACTTCTCTACGTTTGGTGTGACAGGTAATCTACTCTCATTGGTAGTCTTTTCGCACTAACTCTCATTAGTGAAGCTATTAAATATTGACTAGTCCGCATTACCACGGGGTCTGACACCAGTAATTATTGTTGTTACACATAACACTGCACCAGTATACAGGACGGAAAACAGTGAAAACAGATTAAGGCGCCTAGTGACTAAAATGCATTGATATGGAAGAGTACTAATAAGGTTTACAGTCAATGAGGACAATATGCCCATAAGGCTAGTTATGCAGTGGATAAACAGGTGCTTGATATTTAAAATTAATGTAAGCCTGACCCGCATATCTTGGAACCAACGACTACATGAGCCTCCTATAACTGTAACAAAGAAAGATATTCTCAGTAAACATATGAAAGTGTAGGATAGTCGGGGCGTATGTATAAAACTCGAAAAACGCGTTCGTTTAAAGGCAAAATTTGGTAAATCAATTCAGTCCCTGCAATAAATCACCTAACTGAAAACATTTTACAAAAAGCAAAGAGCATGTTACAACTAAATAGCAACGGAAATCTCAGCAATGAATGCTAACATTAGCTAAGGATCATGTTATATCGAATCTGAACATAGGTCAAAAATAAGGTTAAAACCCAGGATGCGTTCAAGAAACACTCAAAAAAGACTGTCACCTCGCACTGGATAACATCAGAATAAACAGCGTTGTGATCGCGGAAGAGGTTAAAGTGGAAATATTATTTCATCACGATGGCTGATGTACAATGATAAATAAAATGTTCTTTATGTAGCTCATTCAAAATGTTCCTGGCTCATTCGCACACACCGGCAGACTTTCCGTTTAAACTCAGCGAAGTCCTCTCGAAATTCTTTCTAAATACAAAACCGATCAATGCACTTAATAAAGACCTACCGCCGCATCAACATTGGCAGGACTGTCGGGATTGGGCTCTGCAAGCATCGAAATGACGGAGGTAATAATTGTTTCCACAGTATGCACTGGAAGCCATCTTTCTTCGGGCCTTTCATAACCCCACCTATCTTCCCCAGGTTCATGAAGAATAGATATACAGACATCTCCATCCCGAGCGATATTTGGATGCCAGATGTCTGTAACAAACCGCATTTTAGGGGGGTGATTGGGATAATCTTGTGGGAAATCTAGCTCAGCACGAAAATAACCACCTTCACTACACAAAATTACTAAAGTAGTTAAGCTTACTAGAGCGTGTCAGGTGGGCCCATAATCAGCACTTGCCATTTGAATATATTATCATCATCAACCAACCCAGCTGAAAAACCCTCAGTTGCACTTTTACTCAGTTCTATGAATAAGGAAGTAGTGAATCTGTTAGTCTCACGACAGAAAAGAGAAATTTTAACATTGTTTTAAGCTCAACATACCACATAACTGTTTTTTCAGTAGGAGTGTAGATGCTGAACTACACATGTTATTAGATTGCAGTCCTCGATGTTAAACACCGCGGCCTGTTGTATCTTGAAAGACTGAAAAAACAACTTGCCTGGCGAGAGATTTTGGATAAATTACGAAGTACCTCACAGTCAGAAATGAAAATGACGAAACGTGCAATCTTTCTGCTCTTTCTATATGTTTGATCCTATGGTTTTCAGCCAATCTTCTTTAGTTTGACGTCATTCTGATCAGTTAAGTTGCTCCTACTTTCAATATTTGGTCTCTAAATTTTCTTCGTTTACCTACACAATTCAAATCACATTTTTTCTCTTGACTTACCGTAGCTTCACCCTATCCTAACCTAAATGACGGCTGAAATTATTACCTGAAAACAATATAGAAGTTAACTGTTGAAATTAGAATATGTTATTGTGACTAGTGGTATCATACATTACAAGATTTCCCAGTCAAACGCTTATTGTCTTTTGCTGGACGCCTCGTTGCAGGCGACCCAGCCGAAATATTGGACAGAACTTGCAGTGAACCTTTTCGGCATTAATTACCACCAAGTTTGGGTGAATGCTTTAAGCACCTTAAATATTGGCTAAATAACCCACTACGGCGTCACCGGGTTTCCCTAGCCTCTTAAATTGTATCTCAAAGCGCAGGTATATACCTCTTGATGGTCTCTATTTTATATCTTTCTATGGGCCAAGTAACAGCTTTGTACTCAAGGCTCACGGTCCAGCCAACTGTAGATGGGTGAGTCATGATTTTTCTCTAAACTAACCTTTTTACTTGATATCTTGATAACTACACTCGCTAGGTTGGACAGACAGTCGTCGACCCTTAAATGACCAAGGTCAGTTTAAAAAGCGGGATAATAATGTGATTTTCCTTGTTATTTGGTTATCTTTACGCCACTACCACTAAAACTATAATAGCCGAGTGTGAGGTTGAAAAGGAACTACTGAATCTACTGGGGTCACCATCTTGCAGTATCTATAATAAAGCTTGCTTTTCTGTGGGCTATGATTTCGACCCCAGGCCACTCACGAGATTAGCTACTGCACGTATATTTCAGCCTAGTAAAATAACTTAACTACAGGTAATTTTTGTTGACTCACACTGTTGAGACATTTCAGTCCATTTATAGTCACTAGATGTATGTGTAAACTGGGCTATTGCAAATTTGTTCCACTGCTCTTTGGTCTAGGCTCCCATTCAGATAACTGTTCTTCAACGTTTGTGATACGTGACTCCTTGGGCGCTCTAAAATCACACCCAACAAAGTCTAATGAAAACTGGGCAGAGGACATTTGGAGGCACTCATGCAGTGCATTATCCAGCCACGCTTACCTTGTAAGATGAAGGTATGGCTAAGGAGTATCTCGTGAAAACATTGCGTGTGTTATTTTAAAAATACTCCCTGATTTCGTTAAATACTTCAAAAGCAATCGTACTAGGGATTTTCGTCGTGAAATTCAACATGATGATATCATTCCAGGCATTGAAAAAGCCGTCAGGAGAGGAAAGAAAATGAGGTATTTCCAAGGCACAGTGAGGTATGCTGAGACGCAAACTGCTACTATTGCTTCTTGCGGACGAACTGTCTATCATCTCCAGATGTAAAAGTTCCCGAGCACGCACGCGAATGTCCCTCCATACTGATGAAAATAGTTTCAGATGGAATCGGCGTCATCGACTGATGGCTTAAACATCCATGTAATGAGCACAAAATTCATAGGTAGGTCCTCATTAACAGATACTATGATAAAAGCCCTAGATGTAAGTCATTTCCCGAAATCATTGGCTTAGAGTTTGACGAGATTCTGAGCCTCGCGGCTTTAGCAGACTGGCTGGCCTAAAGGAAATAAGGTCACCCATCTATTCTATGTGGCACACCATAGCGTTACTTTGCATTGTTAGTGAGCAACCCCATAGCCGGTTGATCGATATACATCGATGTTTTGCCACCGTCTATCAAACGCACTATTCCTACCTGGATGCCCTACTGTGCTCTTTCTTGGTTTCGCGATTGGCCTCCGCCCTCGTCAAGTTCCCACAGGATCATTGCGAAAAGTCTTAGTTCATAACCGTTCCTCTTGTTCTTCAAGTAGTTTATTGGTCTTACCCCTGTCGAAACGGGTATGTGATCTTTTTGATTTCATGACTGCAAGAGTAGTAGTTACAGCATCTCCCGGCCTTCAGTCTGCTGGTCTGAGATGCCAGCTTGCAGGAAACTGAAAAGCTGCTTAGTTTCACAAGCAATCGCTTTGGCTTATTTTTATACTTAAAGGTGTGAAAGTCTTCGGTAGGTTCACCACACATTTTAGTGCTTCATGTTGATGGATATGCGGTGTAAAGGACTGCTGGTTATGCACTTCAACTCACGATGTTGCTGGCAAGTCAACCAGCCTGTAAAATTCACTTTAGAGTTAGGTGGCTAAATATCTGCTAAAAATCTAGACTGCATCCGGCCCACCATAAGCGATTGAATTTGTCAACCACTACCGTGAGTTTACTTCGTCTTTAAACCACTCGGCTGGTAAATAAACATGAAGCAGAATAACAACGGGTGAGATTGGTATCATTTGGCAAACACCAAGACCCTATACTTACTAACGAATACAATGGATGACTGCATTTCCATGCATTCAAATGTTCTTAGCTTCGAGCCAAGCAGGCTGCACACATTGCATACTAAGATTAAGAGGGGGACAACCAGAAGGAAGGAGATGGGACCAAGGTGTGCCACTCTTTTTATTCACTGTCGCCTCTATACCTTTTTCTTATCTTACGAGTTTTCTCACAAGGACTCAGCATTCTTCACTTGCTATGACGAGGTTGAAGGAGTGAGCCGGGTCAACGTGTCAAGTAGGATTCAGGCCGCGGAGTTCTATAGTTGGGACGTCGGTTCATGTAATGTAACTGATCCCATGTAAGTTGTTCAGGTCACAAAAGGCCAAGGTCAACAAACCGCCGAATAGATAAATAATAGACAGTATCTGAAAATGTCCCTTTGACAATAGGATTCGACTCCGGAAAGATTATTTCTTTATCCTACCTGTATCTTTCTCCGCCTTGTTCATTTTATGCGAGATTGCACCAACGATACTCCCGCGAGGGCCATTTCTGGGGGGAGGCTGATGTAGCGTTCAGCAGACTTGACCGTGAATTTCTATCTATTGTGAGCCTCGTATTTGCCACTGGCTTTGATTGAATGATAACTTTTCATGTACCTGTTCAAGCTCACCACGTTCGCTTGCCCACTAGAGTGCTTGAAATATACACATTGTGCTACTGTCATTGCCCTCTTGCTTGTTACGTTGTGGCTGTCTAAAGTAAACTGTTCTAAGCGTTAGCCATAATCTCCAGGTTCAACGAAACCATATTCGGATTGTGGGTAAATCGGTCGGCAAACAAGGAAACTTATTTAGTGAACTCTGAATACATGTGTCTTGAGATGTTTGTCATACCTGCATCTACTTCAAATGGAAACGTAACACAGATACGCATTGTAGGAAATATGTTCCGGTTCAATCAGCCGACAATTCTTATGGGGAAATATTTTAAGCCCTCCAGCTCCTCACGGCAGAAATGCAGCGAAATTAAGTATTTTGAGACCACAGTTTTGTTCCTTCCCGAACCATCTTTCTCAGATATGCACACATCGGGCATCACGTTTGTTGTAACTGGACTGAATTCTGCTCTGCCAACGGACACATCTTGACTTAGATGAGTAAGTGGCCTAGTCGGCCAGTTCACCCGCGCAGCCTCCTTCTTGCTTCCCTAAGTACCGGGTGCTGTTACGATTCACGGCATGTACGAACAGTGTCTGTGCATGACCTGTATGATGATATGCTTAGGCATTACTATCTTAGTCAAGTGTCATGTATTCCCTCACATTCCAGCTTGTTAGGTCCCATCCTCTGTTCAGAAGAGCCAAAATATATCGGCAAATATATAACTCAGGCAGTCATAAGTTGGCAACTAAATTCCCAGCGTCCCTCAAAAGTTCAAAAATTTTGCCGTTTACCAGCACCCATTGAAGACCGATTCCCTATGTACTCCTTAAAGGATTCATTCGAAATGATCAAATCAATCGGTAACATTATGCTAAAAATAAGACCACGTGTTCATTAGGCGCTAACTCACTATTTCTCCAATGTCACTTTGGCCAAGATAGTTGATATTTTGAGTGACCATAAATTTATGTACAGTCTTTCAAACCAATCCATCTGCATCGCCTAATAGAGATGCTACTCCTATGTATGGGCAAGATTAAATTTATATTAGACGAAAGTCCCAGTCAAGATGATGGTCTCGCCATCGGTAGCCTATTGGACCCCACTTTAGCTGGCATATTTATGTCGCATGTGGAAAACTTAGCGGAGAATCTAATTGAGCAGTCCGATCCACACTGAAGATACAGAGATGACATCCCTATCAAATGTGATAACTCAAGTAGGTCCACTTAAATTCTAAACCAAGCGAATGAAGTGCAGGGAAAATGTTGAGGATGATGATAAATGCCGGCCTTTCTCGGACATATTGGTAGGTCATTGGTAGGACGGATGCATTGAATGATCTATCCGCAGAAAACCTACATAAACAGGGTATCGAGTGAGTTATATGGCTTTTTTCCATTCCAGTACAAGTGAACGTAAGTCAAGTGTTTATTCAATCAGATTCAGCGAATATGCACAAATGACACTCTGGAAGATGGGAAAATTGAAAAACTGTCAGAAAGTAACTATCCACCAAAATTTTTCGGCCAGCGCAGACAAGTGTCTTTATTGGTCCTCCTTACAGAAGTGACTCTCGTGGTACAATCCTTAGGCGGAGAACTAATGCTACCATTAGAAGGACTCACTGTGCGGCTAGGGTTCGATTAATAGAAGCTGTCGGTCTCATATTCTCTCACAAACGCATGCAGCATGTAGGCAATAGCGTCACACTGCACTATGTCCACCATTCCAAGTGTGCAAGCGACGAAAATAGGGGCCACATAGCACAGTCCATAGTGATCTCAGAAGCAAGCATCCGAGTTCCTCTACCGGGAAACATGGTTGAGATGAGGTAAAGGAGTGACGTTGGTACTCCCTCCCCATAAGGTCAGAAATTTATTCTTCTACTTAGTTTGGGCTTCCCGAATATATTTCACTCATACTCCACTAGTCAACTGCAGAAATTATTGCCTTTGGTTCGTTTAAAAGGTGACGGAACTGAGTGACGTCTCACCGATTGTAAACACCTTACCTACCCTTCACATTGATCGACAAGCTCATTGCTCAGGGAATCACCCCAGTTTATGCCTTGTCTAAGAGCATTTCGGAGAGCAATCTTCGCTCATAGCACAAAAGCTACCAACAGCCCCAGAGGATCAAATAAAGGGGATAACACTGAAAACGTACTGCTTCGTGCAAACCGCCTGTTCCCATTCTACAACACTAGATCCGAGCGTATCGTCCCACCACGTTCCCAGAGTACACTCTGCAGCCAGTTTATTCAGAGGTAAGTGGCACATAGCTGACGTGTGTTCTCTGGCACGCCTCAGTCCAAACGCACGCCGATCAATCGTAGCACATTTCAGATAAGAAGCATTTTACAGCAACCATATCGTCGAACGGCACTGAAAAATCATCCACTTGGAGACAGTTATGTGTTGCTTTTTTTTAGAACCTGGAGGACCAAAGTTTACCACGGCCTTGCGAACAACAAAATAAACACAGTAACGTGGTCCGAAAGGGATGGTCCACCGTTCTGTGTTTGAAAGTGCGCTGACACAAATCAATCTCGGGCCATAAAAATCTTAAACAATCCCAATAATCAATCGGTATCTTCACTTTCAGCATCATTCCCTTTATGTTGGCAGTAGTGGGCATCTGAGCCTTTCAAAGTGATGGCAACACTCCAACTAATGGGTACTCACGATCCGGACCATTTGGTAGCGGGTTACCCGACAACCGATCCTCGTAAGAAGTAGAATAGTTGAATACTCTACATAACTTTCCAGGCCTTGTCTTATTAAAGAGTGGACGGTATGGTAGATACGACTTCCCACGTTAGCTGAGCTCTCTCACTCCTTCGACGTGATATTTCCTGATATCATCATCAATTGCCTGTCTGTATTTCAGCCAGAAATCAAGTTCTAAAACAAATTTTCTCTTTAGACTCATGTGCCGATAAAACGTCAACTGTCTGCTGCAAGTCAAGTGGATATATTCAGTCCTCCGTGGCAGACCTGTTGAGAAGTGTTCATTTTCATGTGCACAAGAGCTAACCACCAGCTTACTTGACTTAGCATCCACTAACCATTTCGGCGCACCAGAATACGGACAATGAGTGCCCAGGTTCAGAACAATACAATAAAACAACTATCGAATATGGGACCCAAAGTTTATTTCTTCAATTTTTCTCAAAAATGCTAATGGCGTTAACAGCGTAAGCAATTCAGCGTTCGCTAAACGTTACTGGTCGTATTGCTTCCAAAGCCAGGGTGACTTAACAGGCAGGAGGCTTTACGGTGAAGCTGTGTTGGATCAACCGAAGGAAGACTGAAGCGACTGGATGCGTATCAATTTTTCAGTGGTCGTGCAGCATTCACCTCGAGTCGGTAGACAGCAATTATTTTCCTGGTTCAACCCTTAGATCTGTGTAATTTCGTGCATGCCATTGCATCACCGGTATTTTTTTATTTCATAAAAAGTCTATTACATTGAAAACAGCGGTTCGGCTTTGCACACTATGTGCGACGACCACACCAGAATACAGTAACATATATTGTATGGAAGTTTTCAGTCAGTCGTACCGAATATGCTGAGGATATGCACTGCATTTATTTCTTACTTCACCAGGTTGTTCTTATCTGCATATGTATACACACATTATCATCGTCTTAACCAGGCTATGCCGAATCTCACCATTTTCTCATTCTGCCGTCCTCTCTTTTCTTACTTTATATCTCTTTTGACTGAATTTCCTTTCCTTCTTCATCTTTCACTTCACTGCCTTGTTTACTTGATGTAGAGTGATACAAGGTATGGCAACTTTCAGATTATCTCTTCTGCTCAGAACGTTTTTAATGAGCAACGCAAGATTATTCTCAATTTGTTCATTAATTACAGATATCCGGGAAATTTTCAAACTAAACTTCCTTAATCCATAAAAAGAAACTGCAGTCGCCAGATGACATTACCAGTGAAATTGTAATACTGGGGTCATAAAAAGGTTATTTAATGCAGTAAACTCATGCCACGTATTTTCTAGTCGACTGATTCTGAGTTTACGAATCTAAGACAGACTATGTGATTTCTCCTTCACCATGTTTTGACCAGTCAAAGTGACCTTATAGAGTTGGTTACATTAGGATTAGGCAGGTTTGTAGGCAAATTTTCAAACGCTATTTATAGTTGTGATAATAGACAGTGGAAACCAGGACGCGTAATTCGTCCTATTCAGGACCTGTCAATTCAATATACCTATCTCTTTGAGAGTGATATTGATTGCAGTAAAACTCCAATTCAGGACCAATAACATAAATACCGTCTGTGATTGTTAAGCAAAAAACAGACAAGATCGATACGGAACTCCGTGCTTTCGAAATTACTTACCAATTCCAGTTGATCTAATCCATGTTTTACAATTCCATCTTTTATACCTGCAGAAGTCAAGTTTGTGTTCTCTCCTTTCTCAGTCATTCGCATAGCTTATCAATACAAACATGACGCTTTATTCTATTCATCTTACAACATACTAGCATTGTTATTAATGTTATCATTAGTATTGCACTTTTAGCTACTTTATTCTTTCATATTCCTCTCTAATTATTCCCATGTAACTTCGACGGAATTCATGTCCCACCTTAGACTTGAACACACGTCACCCAGTGCTGTAGTCAGTGACACTACCAATGAGCTATTTGGGCCACGACTGACCTCCTGTAGAACTGGATTACATACATTGACTGGTTACTGGATAGAAAAAGACTGATATGAACGTAAGCAAATGTGTACAGAAGTGGAGAGAAGTTAAAAAGTGAAGGTTTGTTAAGAGTCAATTGAGAAGAACCATTTCTTCACTAGAATTATTTCTTGTTAATGTTAAGTGGTTAAAACTATTTTGTGGTATAGTACCGAAATCTAGCAAATAATGTAGTAATGATGGATAGTCCCCTAGCAGTGTAATCCAGGATGCGCATTTCGTCCTATTTAAGACCGATTCGTCAGCTGGATGTACCTGCACCCCACTGAGTGTTGTTCTTACCTAGATTCGACCTCAGGACCCATCACTTCAAACGCCAGAGCGTTATCCACTAGACCATTGAGCCACGATAGTCACTTCTTGTACAATAGGTAGTCTTAGTGTGCCAGCAGTGGAATCCACTATCCATTATTAATTTATAATTAAAACACAGGCAATATCGAGGCACCCACAAAGGGGCCCATATGTCAATAGAGACTAATCAATTCGGTCGAATCAACAACGGTATAATACAAGCAATAACACTAACAAATAATGGTTAAAAAAATCAGACAATACATTTAGACTGTTTGATGGGGTAAACTTTCACTCTACTTGAAAGAGTTAAGGAACATGTCAAAGACAATACTTTATGATTCTATTTACGAAGGACTCCAAGCAAATGAGAGAAAATACACTAATATAGAAACCAAACCCATGGGTTGTTGCATCTGTATATTAGAAGGAATATGAATAAAGACAGATGTGTTAGACACAAGGAATCAGCCAGCAAGAAGCCTAGAGCTTAGGTTTCGTGACAGTTGACACTCAACGGTGTAGCATATCTGCAAAGATGAAGAAACCCACGTTCCTTTAGAGGTTACCCACTTTATTCCGCTGTGCACTAAGTGTAGGATCTTATGCTGACCCTGACTTATAGATGCTATCAGAGATTTCAATCGGCACCAATCAATGCTAAAGTCAAAGACATCTGTCACTAAGCTACTTAAGTTTCGTAGGACTGTCTCCAAGACTGGATTATGAGTCAGTCACCCGATAGTGACCAATATAGTTCCAAGTTCTAAAAGTTAACCATTGGTCCCAGTCTACAGATCAAGACTAGTGTAGAAGCTGCCACACTGCTACTTCTTTTCGTACACAAACCAGAAACTACATAAAGCTGCTAAAACCGATCCTAAAGGGAGAACAAGCGAAATTTAACTTCATAAAGTCACTAGGTTTTCCTATCTTCATCCCACTGATGTGATTCAACAAAGGTAGGAAAGGGAATAGAACGCATTCACCTATCTTGTGCACATACGTGCGCTAGGCAATGAACCATACCTATTATGTGAATGTTAGTGATACCACCTGGCTGCCCAAACTTCGGTAGGTGGAACGAAGCTCAAACCCGTGACCCGCTGGTTGATAGTCACCTCCCTAAACCACTTAACCACAGCTTCACACAAGACAGAAAAACTATTACCTATCTCTATAAAGAAGTTACTAAGACTAAGCTAAAACATGAGACTGACACTTGTAAAAATGTTATAAAGAAGAAAGCTTGTAAGGTATGTTGGCGAATTTGGTGTCACTTGATAAGAAATAATACCAATTGAAGAAGTCTCAAGTGATAAGAGACAGTTATAAGGTGGAAGCCCGCCTTTTCTTTGATTTTCATAACCTGCCGAAGAAAAAGGCATCTATAGAGATAACAACATATTTCTATTCAAGTCAGCCGTCTTCAAGTTTTACTGCTAAAAAGCCCTTCAATAAATCTTGTTAAAGCAACTAGTGAGTATTAAAACGAAGTACTAATTCCCATTTCTTAACATGAAAACAGTATTCATACAAGATATCTCTCAGGGGGATACGTTAGATGGATTCAAGCGAGAAAAAATATAATTTTATTACGCAATGTCACCAATGTTCTCCAAACACTAACTTCAATCGTCTCTAGGACTCCAACCAGGTAGCATGCACCTCACTACATGATTCACAACACTCGGAGACTTCGTGAAACCAAATCGCTTTTTCGTCCATCTACCTATAGCTTTCCTCCAACAACAAAATAGTGCACCGGAGCAGATGGTGTCCAGGCATGCATAAAAGGTTTCAACTAGCTTAGCCGAAAGGGGTTTACAAACTCACCAACTGATTACGTACACCTAAGACTCTATCCCTAACGTCTGTATTACGGACGTGTTGACCATACCACACAGACAACATTCCCCTAACATTTAAAGCCTTGTTTTACCTTTCAACTTAAAAGTCAACCATAGATAATTTTGAGAAGTGATAAATCCCTGTAAATGCATAACACATCAGCGTAAGCACATGTATGACGATATGATCATCCATGACGGACACTAATCGATATAAACAACTAGTCTGACACCTTACGGTAAGTTCAGGCGAAAATAGGAATGCTCCAATATAAAAGCTTCCTGGGCACTTTCTTCTGAGGTAGGACAGCGTTATAAGGGGGGAATGAGTCAACCAGAACCGTATTCCAACAAACCTTCAACGCTTGCCATTTCTTACAATCTTGTCCTGGTAAACACTTGTCTCCAGTCAGCCCAAACCTGTTAAGGAGATATTGTCTCAACTAGTGTTTGTTGACAACGATGGACGCAGACGGATCCTGTGGCTGTAAACAATCAATATAGGACTGTTGCTCTTTTAAGATGACTTGATTACACTAAGATTATCAGCTAGTCGGGGCAAGTTTGTGTGCTTGTTTTATTAGATACGAAACATAAACAGCCACGAAATCATTCACTCGGCTGGAAGAGAAGAGTATCTAGTTTGTATCTGATATCAAAGTAGACAAAGTTGTGTAAATAATTTAAGAGTAGAGGTTAGTTAAAACATTTAAGCTTTAAAATATGTCAATGAGTGAATACATCTGCACCACTGTTAACAATTTTTAGTCATGACACCAAGAGTCAGTCATCAGCCACTGACTCACATCCTATTGCACATCCCCCAGCCAGGTAGGCTAAATCTCCCATCACGAGTCAGACCAAAAGTCAGATTTCATCGACTGGCTACGAAAATACCTGTGATCAAAACGACGTAATTACTTCATATTTTCTACTTTGAACGGTTACGTCTCATAGCCGTATAACAGGACAAAATGGACTGCAGCGCAACATACTCGTCCTCTGATAAATAGTCGGATATCTCGCCGTTAAACGCCACAGATGACGTAAGTTGATAAATGCTGAACGGATCTTCAACCGAGTACTCCCTATAGAAGTTATGTAAACCATGTAGGCTTTTTAAAAGTGATGCAAGTATATGAGACGGTCGTAAACAAACACTACAATCATGCGAAGTGAAACACCCTACATGATTCAGTATGATAATAAGACGAAATGCATCAAAACCTAACGAGCCACCTCATAGTAACTCTTACAATAATTCTTTGAACTAGAAATAGCTTTACCAGTCGAAATAAAAAGTTGCAAATGCAAACACACTATTTGCAATGACCAAAAAAATGAAACAGAAGTATCAAACATTAGAAACTTCTCTACGTTTGGTGTGACAGGTAATCTACTCTCATTGGTAGTCTTTTCGCACTAACTCTCATTAGTGAAGCTATTAAATATTGACTAGTCCGCATTACCACGGGGTCTGACACCAGTAATTATTGTTGTTACACATAACACTGCACCAGTATACAGGACGGAAAACAGTGAAAACAGATTAAGGCGCCTAGTGACTAAAATGCATTGATATGGAAGAGTACTAATAAGGTTTACAGTCAATGAGGACAATATGCCCATAAGGCTAGTTATGCAGTGGATAAACAGGTGCTTGATATTTAAAATTAATGTAAGCCTGACCCGCATATCTTGGAACCAACGACTACATGAGCCTCCTATAACTGTAACAAAGAAAGATATTCTCAGTAAACATATGAAAGTGTAGGATAGTCGGGGCGTATGTATAAAACTCGAAAAACGCGTTCGTTTAAAGGCAAAATTTGGTAAATCAATTCAGTCCCTGCAATAAATCACCTAACTGAAAACATTTTACAAAAAGCAAAGAGCATGTTACAACTAAATAGCAACGGAAATCTCAGCAATGAATGCTAACATTAGCTAAGGATCATGTTATATCGAATCTGAACATAGGTCAAAAATAAGGTTAAAACCCAGGATGCGTTCAAGAAACACTCAAAAAAGACTGTCACCTCGCACTGGATAACATCAGAATAAACAGCGTTGTGATCGCGGAAGAGGTTAAAGTGGAAATATTATTTCATCACGATGGCTGATGTACAATGATAAATAAAATGTTCTTTATGTAGCTCATTCAAAATGTTCCTGGCTCATTCGCACACACCGGCAGACTTTCCGTTTAAACTCAGCGAAGTCCTCTCGAAATTCTTTCTAAATACAAAACCGATCAATGCACTTAATAAAGACCTACCGCCGCATCAACATTGGCAGGACTGTCGGGATTGGGCTCTGCAAGCATCGAAATGACGGAGGTAATAATTGTTTCCACAGTATGCACTGGAAGCCATCTTTCTTCGGGCCTTTCATAACCCCACCTATCTTCCCCAGGTTCATGAAGAATAGATATACAGACATCTCCATCCCGAGCGATATTTGGATGCCAGATGTCTGTAACAAACCGCATTTTAGGGGGTGATTGGGATAATCTTGTGGGAAATCTAGCTCAGCACGAAAATAACCACCTTCACTACACAAAATTACTAAAGTAGTTAAGCTTACTAGAGCGTGTCAGGTGGGCCCATAATCAGCACTTGCCATTTGAATATATTATCATCATCAACCAACCCAGCTGAAAAACCCTCAGTTGCACTTTTACTCAGTTCTATGAATAAGGAAGTAGTGAATCTGTTAGTCTCACGACAGAAAAGAGAAATTTTAACATTGTTTTAAGCTCAACATACCACATAACTGTTTTTTCAGTAGGAGTGTAGATGCTGAACTACACATGTTATTAGATTGCAGTCCTCGATGTTAAACACCGCGGCCTGTTGTATCTTGAAAGACTGAAAAAACAACTTGCCTGGCGAGAGATTTTGGATAAATTACGAAGTACCTCACAGTCAGAAATGAAAATGACGAAACGTGCAATCTTTCTGCTCTTTCTATATGTTTGATCCTATGGTTTTCAGCCAATCTTCTTTAGTTTGACGTCATTCTGATCAGTTAAGTTGCTCCTACTTTCAATATTTGGTCTCTAAATTTTCTTCGTTTACCTACACAATTCAAATCACATTTTTTCTCTTGACTTACCGTAGCTTCACCCTATCCTAACCTAAATGACGGCTGAAATTATTACCTGAAAACAATATAGAAGTTAACTGTTGAAATTAGAATATGTTATTGTGACTAGTGGTATCATACATTACAAGATTTCCCAGTCAAACGCTTATTGTCTTTTGCTGGACGCCTCGTTGCAGGCGACCCAGCCGAAATATTGGACAGAACTTGCAGTGAACCTTTTCGGCATTAATTACCACCAAGTTTGGGTGAATGCTTTAAGCACCTTAAATATTGGCTAAATAACCCACTACGGCGTCACCGGGTTTCCCTAGCCTCTTAAATTGTATCTCAAAGCGCAGGTATATACCTCTTGATGGTCTCTATTTTATATCTTTCTATGGGCCAAGTAACAGCTTTGTACTCAAGGCTCACGGTCCAGCCAACTGTAGATGGGTGAGTCATGATTTTTCTCTAAACTAACCTTTTTACTTGATATCTTGATAACTACACTCGCTAGGTTGGACAGACAGTCGTCGACCCTTAAATGACCAAGGTCAGTTTAAAAAGCGGGATAATAATGTGATTTTCCTTGTTATTTGGTTATCTTTACGCCACTACCACTAAAACTATAATAGCCGAGTGTGAGGTTGAAAAGGAACTACTGAATCTACTGGGGTCACCATCTTGCAGTATCTATAATAAAGCTTGCTTTTCTGTGGGCTATGATTTCGACCCCAGGCCACTCACGAGATTAGCTACTGCACGTATATTTCAGCCTAGTAAAATAACTTAACTACAGGTAATTTTTGTTGACTCACACTGTTGAGACATTTCAGTCCATTTATAGTCACTAGATGTATGTGTAAACTGGGCTATTGCAAATTTGTTCCACTGCTCTTTGGTCTAGGCTCCCATTCAGATAACTGTTCTTCAACGTTTGTGATACGTGACTCCTTGGGCGCTCTAAAATCACACCCAACAAAGTCTAATGAAAACTGGGCAGAGGACATTTGGAGGCACTCATGCAGTGCATTATCCAGCCACGCTTACCTTGTAAGATGAAGGTATGGCTAAGGAGTATCTCGTGAAAACATTGCGTGTGTTATTTTAAAAATACTCCCTGATTTCGTTAAATACTTCAAAAGCAATCGTACTAGGGATTTTCGTCGTGAAATTCAACATGATGATATCATTCCAGGCATTGAAAAAGCCGTCAGGAGAGGAAAGAAAATGAGGTATTTCCAAGGCACAGTGAGGTATGCTGAGACGCAAACTGCTACTATTGCTTCTTGCGGACGAACTGTCTATCATCTCCAGATGTAAAAGTTCCCGAGCACGCACGCGAATGTCCCTCCATACTGATGAAAATAGTTTCAGATGGAATCGGCGTCATCGACTGATGGCTTAAACATCCATGTAATGAGCACAAAATTCATAGGTAGGTCCTCATTAACAGATACTATGATAAAAGCCCTAGATGTAAGTCATTTCCCGAAATCATTGGCTTAGAGTTTGACGAGATTCTGAGCCTCGCGGCTTTAGCAGACTGGCTGGCCTAAAGGAAATAAGGTCACCCATCTATTCTATGTGGCACACCATAGCGTTACTTTGCATTGTTAGTGAGCAACCCCATAGCCGGTTGATCGATATACATCGATGTTTTGCCACCGTCTATCAAACGCACTATTCCTACCTGGATGCCCTACTGTGCTCTTTCTTGGTTTCGCGATTGGCCTCCGCCCTCGTCAAGTTCCCACAGGATCATTGCGAAAAGTCTTAGTTCATAACCGTTCCTCTTGTTCTTCAAGTAGTTTATTGGTCTTACCCCTGTCGAAACGGGTATGTGATCTTTTTGATTTCATGACTGCAAGAGTAGTAGTTACAGCATCTCCCGGCCTTCAGTCTGCTGGTCTGAGATGCCAGCTTGCAGGAAACTGAAAAGCTGCTTAGTTTCACAAGCAATCGCTTTGGCTTATTTTTATACTTAAAGGTGTGAAAGTCTTCGGTAGGTTCACCACACATTTTAGTGCTTCATGTTGATGGATATGCGGTGTAAAGGACTGCTGGTTATGCACTTCAACTCACGATGTTGCTGGCAAGTCAACCAGCCTGTAAAATTCACTTTAGAGTTAGGTGGCTAAATATCTGCTAAAAATCTAGACTGCATCCGGCCCACCATAAGCGATTGAATTTGTCAACCACTACCGTGAGTTTACTTCGTCTTTAAACCACTCGGCTGGTAAATAAACATGAAGCAGAATAACAACGGGTGAGATTGGTATCATTTGGCAAACACCAAGACCCTATACTTACTAACGAATACAATGGATGACTGCATTTCCATGCATTCAAATGTTCTTAGCTTCGAGCCAAGCAGGCTGCACACATTGCATACTAAGATTAAGAGGGGGACAACCAGAAGGAAGGAGATGGGACCAAGGTGTGCCACTCTTTTTATTCACTGTCGCCTCTATACCTTTTTCTTATCTTACGAGTTTTCTCACAAGGACTCAGCATTCTTCACTTGCTATGACGAGGTTGAAGGAGTGAGCCGGGTCAACGTGTCAAGTAGGATTCAGGCCGCGGAGTTCTATAGTTGGGACGTCGGTTCATGTAATGTAACTGATCCCATGTAAGTTGTTCAGGTCACAAAAGGCCAAGGTCAACAAACCGCCGAATAGATAAATAATAGACAGTATCTGAAAATGTCCCTTTGACAATAGGATTCGACTCCGGAAAGATTATTTCTTTATCCTACCTGTATCTTTCTCCGCCTTGTTCATTTTATGCGAGATTGCACCAACGATACTCCCGCGAGGGCCATTTCTGGGGGGAGGCTGATGTAGCGTTCAGCAGACTTGACCGTGAATTTCTATCTATTGTGAGCCTCGTATTTGCCACTGGCTTTGATTGAATGATAACTTTTCATGTACCTGTTCAAGCTCACCACGTTCGCTTGCCCACTAGAGTGCTTGAAATATACACATTGTGCTACTGTCATTGCCCTCTTGCTTGTTACGTTGTGGCTGTCTAAAGTAAACTGTTCTAAGCGTTAGCCATAATCTCCAGGTTCAACGAAACCATATTCGGATTGTGGGTAAATCGGTCGGCAAACAAGGAAACTTATTTAGTGAACTCTGAATACATGTGTCTTGAGATGTTTGTCATACCTGCATCTACTTCAAATGGAAACGTAACACAGATACGCATTGTAGGAAATATGTTCCGGTTCAATCAGCCGACAATTCTTATGGGGAAATATTTTAAGCCCTCCAGCTCCTCACGGCAGAAATGCAGCGAAATTAAGTATTTTGAGACCACAGTTTTGTTCCTTCCCGAACCATCTTTCTCAGATATGCACACATCGGGCATCACGTTTGTTGTAACTGGACTGAATTCTGCTCTGCCAACGGACACATCTTGACTTAGATGAGTAAGTGGCCTAGTCGGCCAGTTCACCCGCGCAGCCTCCTTCTTGCTTCCCTAAGTACCGGGTGCTGTTACGATTCACGGCATGTACGAACAGTGTCTGTGCATGACCTGTATGATGATATGCTTAGGCATTACTATCTTAGTCAAGTGTCATGTATTCCCTCACATTCCAGCTTGTTAGGTCCCATCCTCTGTTCAGAAGAGCCAAAATATATCGGCAAATATATAACTCAGGCAGTCATAAGTTGGCAACTAAATTCCCAGCGTCCCTCAAAAGTTCAAAAATTTTGCCGTTTACCAGCACCCATTGAAGACCGATTCCCTATGTACTCCTTAAAGGATTCATTCGAAATGATCAAATCAATCGGTAACATTATGCTAAAAATAAGACCACGTGTTCATTAGGCGCTAACTCACTATTTCTCCAATGTCACTTTGGCCAAGATAGTTGATATTTTGAGTGACCATAAATTTATGTACAGTCTTTCAAACCAATCCATCTGCATCGCCTAATAGAGATGCTACTCCTATGTATGGGCAAGATTAAATTTATATTAGACGAAAGTCCCAGTCAAGATGATGGTCTCGCCATCGGTAGCCTATTGGACCCCACTTTAGCTGGCATATTTATGTCGCATGTGGAAAACTTAGCGAGAATCTAATTGAGCAGTCCGATCCACACTGAAGATACAGAGATGACATCCCTATCAAATGTGATAACTCAAGTAGGTCCACTTAAATTCTAAACCAAGCGAATGAAGTGCAGGGAAAATGTTGAGGATGATGATAAATGCCGGCCTTTCTCGGACATATTGGTAGGTCATTGGTAGGACGGATGCATTGAATGATCTATCCGCAGAAAACCTACATAAACAGGGTATCGAGTGAGTTATATGGCTTTTTTCCATTCCAGTACAAGTGAACGTAAGTCAAGTGTTTATTCAATCAGATTCAGCGAATATGCACAAATGACACTCTGGAAGATGGGAAAATTGAAAAACTGTCAGAAAGTAACTATCCACCAAAATTTTTCGGCCAGCGCAGACAAGTGTCTTTATTGGTCCTCCTTACAGAAGTGACTCTCGTGGTACAATCCTTAGGCGGAGAACTAATGCTACCATTAGAAGGACTCACTGTGCGGCTAGGGTTCGATTAATAGAAGCTGTCGGTCTCATATTCTCTCACAAACGCATGCAGCATGTAGGCAATAGCGTCACACTGCACTATGTCCACCATTCCAAGTGTGCAAGCGACGAAAAATAAATAAGGATGACTCACAGATGAATGCAGATAGGGGCCACATAGCACAGTCCATAGTGATCTCAGAAGCAAGCATCCGAGTTCCTCTACCGGGAAACATGGTTGAGATGAGGTAAAGGAGTGACGTTGGTACTCCCTCCCCATAAGGTCAGAAATTTATTCTTCTACTTAGTTTGGGCTTCCCGAATATATTTCACTCATACTCCACTAGTCAACTGCAGAAATTATTGCCTTTGGTTCGTTTAAAAGGTGACGGAACTGAGTGACGTCTCACCGATTGTAAACACCTTACCTACCCTTCACATTGATCGACAAGCTCATTGCTCAGGGAATCACCCCAGTTTATGCCTTGTCTAAGAGCATTTCGGAGAGCAATCTTCGCTCATAGCACAAAAGCTACCAACAGCCCCAGAGGATCAAATAAAGGGGATAACACTGAAAACGTACTGCTTCGTGCAAACCGCCTGTTCCCATTCTACAACACTAGATCCGAGCGTATCGTCCCACCACGTTCCCAGAGTACACTCTGCAGCCAGTTTATTCAGAGGTAAGTGGCACATAGCTGACGTGTGTTCTCTGGCACGCCTCAGTCCAAACGCACGCCGATCAATCGTAGCACATTTCAGATAAGAAGCATTTTACAGCAACCATATCGTCGAACGGCACTGAAAAATCATCCACTTGGAGACAGTTATGTGTTGCTTTTTTTTAGAACCTGGAGGACCAAAGTTTACCACGGCCTTGCGAACAACAAAATAAACACAGTAACGTGGTCCGAAAGGGATGGTCCACCGTTCTGTGTTTGAAAGTGCGCTGACACAAATCAATCTCGGGCCATAAAAATCTTAAACAATCCCAATAATCAATCGGTATCTTCACTTTCAGCATCATTCCCTTTATGTTGGCAGTAGTGGGCATCTGAGCCTTTCAAAGTGATGGCAACACTCCAACTAATGGGTACTCACGATCCGGACCATTTGGTAGCGGGTTACCCGACAACCGATCCTCGTAAGAAGTAGAATAGTTGAATACTCTACATAACTTTCCAGGCCTTGTCTTATTAAAGAGTGGACGGTATGGTAGATACGACTTCCCACGTTAGCTGAGCTCTCTCACTCCTTCGACGTGATATTTCCTGATATCATCATCAATTGCCTGTCTGTATTTCAGCCAGAAATCAAGTTCTAAAACAAATTTTCTCTTTAGACTCATGTGCCGATAAAACGTCAACTGTCTGCTGTAAGTCAAGTGGATATATTCAGTCCTCCGTGGCAGACCTGTTGAGAAGTGTTCATTTTCATGTGCACAAGAGCTAACCACCAGCTTACTTGACTTAGCATCCACTAACCATTTCGGCGCACCAGAATACGGACAATGAGTGCCCAGGTTCAGAACAATACAATAAAACAACTATCGAATATGGGACCCAAAGTTTATTTCTTCAATTTTTCTCAAAAATGCTAATGGCGTTAACAGCGTAAGCAATTCAGCGTTCGCTAAACGTTACTGGTCGTATTGCTTCCAAAGCCAGGGTGACTTAACAGGCAGGAGGCTTTACGGTGAAGCTGTGTTGGATCAACCGAAGGAAGACTGAAGCGACTGGATGCGTATCAATTTTTCAGTGGTCGTGCAGCATTCACCTCGAGTCGGTAGACAGCAATTATTTTCCTGGTTCAACCCTTAGATCTGTGTAATTTCGTGCATGCCATTGCATCACCGGTATTTTTTTATTTCATAAAAAGTCTATTACATTGAAAACAGCGGTTCGGCTTTGCACACTATGTGCGACGACCACACCAGAATACAGTAACATATATTGTATGGAAGTTTTCAGTCAGTCGTACCGAATATGCTGAGGATATGCACTGCATTTATTTCTTACTTCACCAGGTTGTTCTTATCTGCCGCTGACAGACAGGGTTCCAGCCAACGGAAACTTCCAATACTCAGCGACACCATGTACCACCTGAGCAGTGACAAGCTATGTGCACGTGGAGAGCTTCATATGACGCTATCACCCAGGCCAGGCGGGGTACCCTTCATGTGGTGCGACGGGCGCTATCTCAGGAGACGCAAGGCCTGTGTCATGAGTAAGGTGTCCAATGGTAAAGCATGCACGGTCCCGCTATTCTTCACAGTCTAAACAAGATAAATGCATCAGTCACCGATAAATGTCAGCTGTGAAGGCGTGAAGCACGTCTGTCACATTGACCGAAGATTCTCTTCGGGGCTAGTAGGCAGAAGTAAGGTTACCTTCGAAGGCTATGAGTGGAGTTTGCTGACAGCTGAGTAATGAGGAATTGTTTGGATCGAGACAGCGGGTGCACTTACTACTTATCTGTGCTGTTTTCGTTTTTCTTTCTACGGCAGTCCGTCCAAAGCAACCGAGTTTATCCGATGAGGTTAACAATCTGCGCCATGACTGCCGGAAAAGGGGCTGGGTTCCATTTCCACCGGAGAGGAGTCAACAGTGTTCGTGCGCTGGAGTAGTTGCTTTTGTTTGATCGTAACAAGTTCACTCCTCTCGGTCCACCATAGTTTTGCCGTGATGTTTCGTGCTCGTTATCTCACTGAGAACTTGGGAGCAATACGTCCAGGAGTGTCGCGTAATACCGTAATGACGTTGGCTTGCTGACTTTCGGCGGGGACTGGACGTCTATTTCGTGACACGTGACCAATTGTAGGAAGTCTTGTTGGGTTCCGCGTCTACCAGTTGTTCTCTGGTGTTTTTCTGGACTTGGATGTCCGTTACTAGTGTTCTGAAGACTCCTAGTCGTCGTAACCCAACTGAGACCCACGACTTCACCGACACTATCCGCTTGTGACGTGAAAATGCTAAAGCTGTTCTACACGTGTACAGTAGTCTTTTAAGTCAACCGACCTCCGATCAAGACCGCAAAATGTTGTCCAACCGCGGTGCTGTGAGTGAAACCATGCATACACTCTTTAGGTGAAGCAGGCAAGGATGGAAAGCAGAAAATTTTAGGGTAAAGCTCTTTTCCCTCTCTAAGCCCAATCACTGAAACTGTGCATGAAGACGGTAGCAGATTAGACATCTACATCACCATTGCACGAGGCAAATCTAGCTTTTATTAGAAAGTTCAAAACCCTCAAGGATTCCGGCTTGTGACACCGATCACCGTAACTAGCAGAATTTACATATATACTGACGGCAATATGTTCATAAATTGCGCATCTTCACCAAGTTCTATGCAGATTAAAAGACAGTGAGCTGAATGTCTATGGTATGCGTCATGGTACATGTATAAGAAACACAATCCAGAACCTTGTAAGTTTTGCATATCCTGCGGATTGCGTAGAAAACGAGAAAATAACCGGCTACTTAAAGACCGAAATTATTATTAGGAAGCACTCGAAGTATAGTATATGAGATTAATATGACATTACTCTTCTGACATTCAGTGAATACTGATGTTGATGTCGTGATCATTTGTGCATATGAACACCCAGATCTACATTCGAGGTTTATCATCCGGTGTTGTTACGGACATATGCGTTCGTTCATGATATTCTGAAGCTGCTTTGTCTCCGTACCCAAAGAGGAGTACCACGGCTTCATTAACTGGTATAACTGAGATTTAGCAAGGTCCTATCCATGTTAAGACTAACCGATGATTGTAAAAATCGACTGCCAGAGGCTCCATTACTGAGAACTATAAATTTTTCAAACGTCATTGCTCCCATAAACTGCCACTGAGTAGCATTGCCTGTGATGTAAAGGACTAGGCTGTTTTTAAAATGTTTCCCTTGCGGTCTAGGAATGTCTGAGACGAAGTGTTTGGAGTTATAAGGAAGAAAACTAGGCATATTATGGGGTGTTAGCCGAACACCATCGCATTTTAGTATTCACCAAAAACAGTGCCTGAGATTTCTCGAAAAATATTAAGGGATGCATTCTATATTTACTCAGTGTTCCAGTAGATATAGGAAAGAAGTGAGAATATAAACAAATAAATAAATAGTTTATTCTCGAATTAAGAGTTTAACATGAGAGAAGCCAGTTTACAGGCATCATCAAATTGGTAGTGGTAAAAAATCCCCATTAGTTGGGATACAGAGGGCATCGCATCACGGTTTACCATGATAATAAAAGCGACTACACGTTATGAAAAAACAGAAAAGTATCACTTCACAGTACATTCAGATTGTTTATGAGTTTCGGTTGTCTCCATCCACCATTCTTTTTTCACAGTAAAGTGATACCAAAATAGTACACTATTCGACGTTTGCGTTACACGTGACCTAGATGGTTAACTTCGTGGTATAGTTCCACGTTTGGCCAGATAACATTAGTTCGCCTGTTTACAGCATCGTTGGCCGACGAAAACTCACTTCATGAATTCCAGGTAACAGTAATAATAATAATAACAATAATATATTTCATACAACAAAGGTTACATGAATACAAGCCAGTTTACAGGTTTGATCACTTTGGCAATGAGAGATGACTATTATGTACAGTGTTATGCTATACATTAGATGCTGTGATTTATGGCATATAGGAGGTGTGTCGAAGCAGGCTCAGTTCGAATTTGAAGGTTATCCGATCGTCGTTTGAATCATCCAATATTCTTGAAGGTGAGGCCGCATCACAGCCATGACCTTGAGGTGTGCGCGTTCGTCATAACGTTTTGATGGCAATATTTCCCACCGACGAATGCGATTTGTAGGATTCCATTTGAATGCAGGACTGGTTAAGTAAATCTGAAAAGTGAGTAACAAAAGCGAGCAGCAGGCGAAATTTGTAACAGGAGCACAAAAATACGCAGTAAGTGTTAGCATGACCATATAATCCACGTGTATATACAGGTCCTCGCATTTCTCACCCTTAGTGTGACCTTACTCAGAAATACAGACGTAGTTCATCGGAATTAGTTGCTCCCGTGCAAAGAAATAAACATGTAAAGGACTATTATCCAATGGTGATGGAGTTTTGCACATACAATTCACACCGAAGCATATAGCATTATCAAGAAGGTGTGCTGACTGTTAATTGTCTTCCATAAAAAGCAGTCAAATGCGGCGAAGTACTGGAGAAGTTTGTTTGCGAACATGCCACACTTTGAGTCACTACATGTGTTTATTACTTAGACTTAGTCGTTTGTCCAGATCTTCGCCGCCACTATGACCGTCCGGAGGCCCTAGATCACTTATTGTAATTGGGGTTTCGTACCGCTTTTCGGCGTCCTATAAAAGCGCCAGTGAGGAAAGAGCGTGGGTTAAATCTGTGTTCCCTCTCTAGGAGAGTGGTAAAGTGGCTGCCAAGCCCTCTCATCTCCAACTTCGCAACCAACAGAAACACCGATTGCCAAGAAGTAAAGTCACAGGCATTTTCACATGAGCGGGCAGATACGAAACTCCAAGCAACAAAGAAGGACATAAATTCGAGTAACTTTTTGCACCTCTGAAACACAGTTGCTTCCCCTTGCCTCTAGTGTCTTTGGGAAAATGAATATCTCCAATTAGTCAGCCAAAACATCCCATCATAAGCCGGAACAACTTTGCAGTTTTCAGTTTTCACTTAGTTGAAATATATGCAGTAACACTAAGCACAATCCG
This sequence comes from Heterobilharzia americana, assembly GCA_944470555.2. Taxonomy (NCBI): domain Eukaryota; kingdom Metazoa; phylum Platyhelminthes; class Trematoda; order Strigeidida; family Schistosomatidae; genus Heterobilharzia; species Heterobilharzia americana. The sequence continues at coordinate 159,165,600 of OX104127.1, read as the reverse complement.
TCCCAGCTACACTCACTTCTTGTACTCTCCAAAGACCAATCCCTGGAAAACACCTTCCCTCGTTTTGCATAAGTATATTCCCAACCAGAGGGAAAACTTACCAACTGTGTGCGAGTGAGTTTAAACGGCATGGAGGTGAGCCATTCTACAACGACTGTTGTTTCATTCACACACACCCTACCTACCCACCTAACTACCTACCTGCCAGCCGCTTAACCGGTGTCTGGCACCTATACCTATCACTAGATACTACACCACTAACATAAGACACCTACGCCAGTTTGCATTCAGGCGAAGCCCGGGAAAGGCAGGGAAACCATGTATTAACCCTGTATTTAGGAAGGAATCATTCTCAGCGTCCGAGACCCTCATAGAAATTCAGAGTAGTAGACCAATAGCCCAAAGAAATCGTGGAAACAGCAGGTTTCTCCAAAATATCCCTGCTCCACAGATCGGAAGGCGGATGAGGGATAAGGGCGCGTCCAAAAGGTTTGTTTCCAATACGATACCAGACACGGACGCAGTGTCCACGGAAACCGTGCATCAGGCTAACATCATAAACTTGCACGAATGTACCTAATCCATCGCCGCCGTAGAAAAATCTAAGGAAACGTCTGCCCTTAAAAATGTGAGTGTATACACTGCCAGTGAGACAGTGGGACGCAGTGGCAGCCAAGTAAAAGTTTTCAGTACGTTCCCGGAGTGTCGTGCCTTCAACACGCCATTCGTGGAGTCTCATAGGCCCACTAATTTCCAAGACTAGGCGCGCAGGATAACAGGGGCATCTGGTACATGGGACCGATCTTTAACCCACTCTGCATAGTCCAAAACCCCTTGTGGTGGCATTTGGTGCCGTATCATGTTACTTTCACTGATGATGACGGAACTAAACGAAAATGGCAAATGCGGCTGATTCATACCTACAGTCAAGAAGAGGGCTCGTCCGAACTACCACAGGTGACTCTACAACAGAAAATATCGCCAAGAAATAGCCACTGCGGGAGACTCTAATAAGTTTGCACATAAAAGCAGGAGAGACACCGGATGCCACCGCTCTCTTATGTCACGATATTGCTCATAGGCTTGATAAAATGCCAAGTACGTCGGGTGTTCCCTTTTAGGCTATAATTCAGCATTTGACTCTGCCCCCAGACGTCGTCCTCTGGACAAGCTAGCCGGGACAAATACTGAGACCCGGATAATCAGCTGGCTGTAGTCCTATTTCTCTGGTGGGAAACAACCTTCTGTTCACAGAGAGAAGCGCTTCGTCGCACTGCTTACTGTGGATGGAGTTCCCCAAAGAGCCATTCTTTCCCCTATCCTTTCTCACTCTTTCTGCGTGACCTACCATCTTCAGCTGGTATCGATTTCATGAAATATGCTGACGACCTCACGGTTTCCATCTCTATCTTCTCCTTAGTAGACTACTCTCAAGCGAATGATTTCCTGTCTTCTATTACACGATGGTCCTAAGAGGATGGCCTGTTGCTAAGTTCTTCAAAATGCCAGACTATAAATTTTATGTTAAGACGTGAGCATAACTTACGCAAACCGTTTACTTCTCATGATCCCTCTTCTGTTGATAGTTGCTTGTTAGAAAACGTTACAAAACTGATTTATCTTGGCCTGTGTTTCTCTTTGGACTTTTGCTAGCCCTCCCACATCTCACCAACTTCCAAAAACATTTTTCGCCCTTCTACGTCAGAAAGCTGAGAGTATCTGATAATACTCAGTCTCTTAACCTACGCTTTATAAACTCCCGCTGCTTGTCTGTCCTCTTCTGTTGTTCCCCTTCATTTCTGTCCGCGCTGTTGAAAGGCCGTGCCATACTGCGTACAGCTTTGAAGGTTGTCAGTGGAACTAGTGGAGTACCACTTAACCTTCCAGTTAAAACTGTTGTGGACAGGCATACTGACTCATGTAAGCATCTGGTAGGGGTTATTTTATCAGATGACCAACATCCTATTCAAAGCTCTCTGCATGTCGGTCGTCTGGAAGGGCGAGGAGCAAGTACATAAGATTCTATGCACGTACTACAAAACATAAAAACTCCCGATACCGTATTTGCCTCGTCCGCCGTGTAATGAAGGGGGCATTAGAAATGAACTAACCAATCAACCCTTGGTTTTGGGAGCAAACCAGTTGGGGATGAGCGTGTTACTTTTTACCTATTATGAATCCGGTTACCAATGCAATTGTATGCCTGAACTGACTTTGCATTTTGAAGAGAGCTGTAGATAGGGCGAATAATTTAACCTTTACTTCATGCACTTTTCCACCTATTTCATTTTTCCATGCACGCATATACACTGTCTCTATCCACCTGATGCTATATGAAGTGCCGAAAATTCTGTAGAGTATTCCAGAAATAGCTTTTAGAATAAGACCATTGTTATTATTAATAACGTGGTAATCGATACGAAATTTACAAGGAATACCAGAGGCGAAAATGTGAGATTCGCCACATTATTCGTTGTTCAAATGTCTGCAAATTAGCTCTCCGGAAAAAGGGAACATTTTGACTACGTAGGCCTTCTCAGAACACCGGAATACTCTCTGGTAGTGTCGTTGCAACTCTAGTTTCTCTAAAAAATGCAACTAACCAATCGCCAGGCCTATCTGTAAACTCTCAAGCATTTCTTTGGAGTAAGTCAGCACCTAAAAGAATTGAAGTGTGCCACTCTAACACCAATTTCTAGGGAAGATGAAGGTTGGTCTCAGAGACTGTCGGGGTACAAATTAAGCGCTAAAGCCAAAGTAAGTCTTTTAGCGCCTTATAGCAGACAGAGTTTGAGAATTCTGTGGGAGGAACCACACCAAGCATTGGAGGTAGGCTGATACGGCGCTAACCTAATGATCGTACGGCATGACTCTATTTCCACCTGGGAAAACGGGAGGATGTCTGCAGTGCGTTTGTTGAATTATTCTGAACATTTTACAGCTCTCTGACATCCCTACGAAGGGAACCGCTACAGCCCGCACTGACTCATCTCTACTGTCCCGTAGTCGAGCCTAAACAGAAAGCAGATAGTTTTACATGGAAGTAAGTGAACTCGTTCATGGGACCGCTATTATTTCTATCGTTAATAAGTCACCTACCTGAGAAAATCTGGTTATTTCAACTTCTGTTCAAGTACGGCCTCAGTTATTAATGAGTTTGTAATAGAGAAGAGGATTGTCAACTCAAATAGGACTCGCTTTGAAGACAGTCCCTGACGCCATAGAATAAACCAAGCGTCAATGTCTAAAAATTTAGAATAGCGCCTCCTGAACCCCTGCAAGCAGTCCAGCTAAATATATGTCGAGTAAACACTTCGTGAAAAACTATTTGCAGGGAGTGGAACTCAACTGCTCTGACGAAATCAGCACTAGAGATAGTCACTCGAGAACTGCAGCGAACACAAAATCCATCACACACCTTCTTAGTAAGCAACTTCAATTCCAAGCTACGGAACTGCTCCACAGTATTTTCACTGTATGCAGTGGGTATCACTTGGAGGCAGCGGATATGGTGGAACCTGCTGGCTCCGAGCATGACCCTATACTACCAGAGTAAGTGCAAATAAGAGCAAAGAAATCAATTGTTAGGATGAGGAGAGAAACCCGTCCTCACAACACAACAGTCTTCAACCCATCCACAACAAGCGCGCGTCGCAAAAGAGGCAATTTCATCACAGCCTATGAAATGGTTCACCAAGCCAGTCACCTGGATAAACCGAACATATTTGCACCTGAACGGCTGTCACGTCTCGTTTGCTTCGGTCGATCCAGTAAAACATGTTTTGTGTAAGACTTCCCGTTACAGTAGACGGTATCTTAACATTCGGCAGTGTCTTTCTGGAAGAATCCGGAGGTACAAACCGGCTGGTATGCTCTGCAACTGACACCCGCAGGGGACCATTGATGATTCTCATCTGCAATATAGTAATGATAATAATGATAATTTGTCCCTGACTTCGCAAGCGCATATCACTTTTACAGATACGGTTTCAGTATTTAGTGGCAAAAAGTTCTCCGCAAGGTTTTTATCATCTTTTTCATCCCAGGTAGTGAAAACCCCTGGTCCAAAAGAAAGATTTCGCAGAACATACAAATATTGCGCTTTAAGATAAATGTTGAATTGTCGTATGCTTTTAGGTTATTTGGGAGAAACGAATGTTGTGTTTAATGAACATGTAAAAGCATCGTTCAAAAAAGGAGGTGGAGCAATCCAGCAAGTTCATTCTCATAAAGAGTAATGCTGGCCAATATACTCAAATCTTTTCATCTGAAGGATCATTTCTATTGAGAGAAGTACCACAGCAGAGTTAATGTATCATTCAAAGGACATGCGTCTCCAGGTTCATTGAAACGTCGCGGTACACTGATTGGACAATAATAAATGATACTGTTAACAATATATCACCTCCCTGATGAAAAGTTATGTTCTTGTTTGTTCATGTTAAATCAAAAGCATTTCCACCAAAGCCGCCGCAATGCTTTGCGCCGCGTTTAGTAACTCAATGAATAGCGGTCAAAGTCTGCTGAACTTCGAGGTCAAGTCAAAGGTTCCACACCTGTAGATAAAGTTACAGGTATTCCTATGAATTTTTTACTGCTTACGTATGCAGTGGACGAAATGGTGCTAGTAAACCGTTCGAGGTAATACAGTGCAGTAGATGCGTGGGTCATAATAACACTGGATGGATGAGTGCCAAAATGCTTCATGGAGTGATCTCCATATGATGCCATAAGAACTTTCATCATAGATTGCAGGATTGCGCAGGAGTTGCCTGAAGACGGATGCAGTGGTATTCAGGGATTGTACTGATGGAGTATTGTAATTCCAATCTGATTGCAGGTTTCCCGGATTCTATTTACGGCAAGGACAGAGAAAACGGATGGCGAGAAATCAGGGCTCAAGGGAGCTTTTTACATGCATTTTTTAGCTCATTATGTGTCACGTCTACTATTGTTCGTGTAGCCCCAGATTTCATGCGTATATTTTGATTAAAACCATGCTACTCACTGCATTTTCTCAAGGCTTTTTGAGGCGGGATATCTGGAGATGTCTCCATTAGTGATGGTAATAAAATGAAGGTATGGCTGAGCCCATGGGATATAGTGGGTGGAGTGTGTGGATTTGCTGGTCACGGCATGACATCTCATATATTTAAGGGACCTATTATACCGAGCTTTGTGGGACAGTTGTGACTCGGTCGGTATGTTCTGGAGTTTGCAGGAGGATAAGAATCATCCTAGCACACGACTGAGTTAGATAGTTGGGCTGGAAGCCCTGATGTCAAAAGTAAGACGGTCTTATTACTTCTGAGCATTTAACAGGGAAAAAGATAGCTCGCAGGGATGTTCTAAAAGCTTTAGTTTCAATGATGCAGACTTGACTGCTCAGAGTGTGGCAACTTTCTGGTGTGCAACGGATTTCCTCAATAACTGTTAAGTGTATTCTGGGTAAAATCTTGAAGAGAAGTATGATGTTTGTCCTAGGCCGTCTCATCAAAGGTGGTTGTAGATTAAGGGACGTACTTCGAGACGTACAATTATGACCACATCCGTAACCATGTAGCCTAGACGTGGTCTCTCGTATCGTGGAAAAGGTGGTTGTGCAAGAAATCAACGAATACGTGGTTGCGCATCAGCTACTTTCCGCTATGCGGCATGGTTTCTTAAAAGGTCGTTCATGTAGTACTTGCTTACTGGATTATTTTGGAGAGGTCACCTGCAGATGAGATGCAGGTCTTTTAGTAACTGCTCTATTTATTGACTCCAAAAAAGCATTTGGTAAAGTGTCTCATAATCGGTTAATTCTCAAGCTTCAATCATTTGGAATTAGTGACCCTCTATTATCGTGGATGAGCTCATTCCTTAGGCAGCGTACTCAAACAGTAAAGTTCAGCCACCTTAGTTCTTCCCCACAGCCTATTTTGAGTGGCGTCATTCGAGGCATAAATGATACTTCTAAAGTGATAAAATATGGTAAACCCTACCCGTTTGCTGACGACTTAAAAATTGCGCATAGCTTTCCCCACTCATCGCTAAGTGAGGGTTTTAATGGAATCCAGGAAGACCTGACGAATTTGTTCGCTAGGAGTGAAACATGGCAACTTTCACTTAATTCTAGTTAATGCGGAATTCCCTGTCTCAATAACTCTTATCCAAACGTCAGTTTACACCTTGGCGATTCTGTGCTGCAACCTTATAACTCAGTATGTGATTTAGGTATTCTCGGAACTAAACATTTACGGAATATGCCCAGTCACTTGCCTCCAAGTGTAGGCGCTTCGTTGGCCTTTTGCTTAAACACGTACATACCACCGAGGCTAGACTGCTTTTATTCAAGGTAATGGTCCGCTCAGTACTTGAATATGGCACAATCGTCTTCAGCAAAGTGTGTGCTTCGGATAGGATACTAATTGAGAATGTTCAAAGAAAGTTTACTCCCTATGTACTGGGCCGTCACGAAGAACTTGATTATGAGGAAAGGCGTAAGAACCTAAAAATTGACTCACTTTGGCTAAGACGCCTTTATCTCAACTTTGACCTATTTTTCCGCCTTTTGCATGGCATTACTCACGCTTGTTGCGCTCCTGCCTTTAAGCCTGTGTCCTCATATAGTCTACGCAGTCGTGAATGCACTGTACCTGTAGAAAAGCACCGCCTTAAACTTAGGTCACGATCCTTTATGTTACAGTACAGCAAGTTATGGAATAAGCTTCCACATTTTATTCGCCTTTGCATGTATGCATTTCAGTTTCGACGTCTACTCAACCAATTTTTTCTTTTCACGGATATCTATAAATTTCTTGACATTCATATTATATCCACAAATACGAAACATAATGGAGCAATCGGCACATTATAATGGTCAAGCCATTGCGTCCACTGCGAACGTACTCAGACCTCTAAACGTAAGAATCGGTTTTATTAAAGCCCTCCAGTTCCTTTGATGCAGATGGCTTTACGATTACATACAAGGGTGTGAATACTGGCTTCTCCCTCTACAATGAACTTAAAGAATACTGTTTACCTCTCAAGGCCACTTTCCTTTACACACACACATCCCCCAAAAAACAACTTAAAAACCTTATAATGGAAGGACTGTGTGGTTGACTTCATATATATACACGAAAGTGTACATAAAGTCAGAATAATTAAAAAAATAGGAACTTCTGTCATCTGCAAATTTCACAGCTTAGAAATTTCTCTTTCCATATCCGCTAGTGCTTCTTCTTTCTTTTCTCATTTGCAGAAACGGCTGCAAGTCTACATTTGGTGTTCAAATTCAGTCTGAACGTGATTACTTTATGAGAATAATACCTGCTAATTGACGCCAATAATTATTGGACTGCTCCCACTTTTTCGCAAATTATGGACCATCTTCAAGATTAACTCACCTACTGGTCACGATTCTTATTGCGACGAACTGTCTGACCACTCCCAACGGTATTAGTAGCAGAGACGTCCTGAACAAATGATTAAACCAGAGATCAATTTACATATTGGCTCAGGACGTCGCTTACCTGCTATGGCTCCACACTACATATTTTCTAGTACTCCGTACCAAGAGACCTTTCCATATGGAACTTACTACGCATCGAATACACTTCTCGAATGATACCACCTATGCTAATACAAAAGATACCTGAAGTCTATGTACAAATACTGCTACTTTAAATATTGACTGTTTCAACATCTATTTTCATCCAATGCAACAAGTATTCCCAGCAGAAATAATCTATATTACCTTTAAACGCAACATGGTGACCTGGAAATGCATTGATATAGCCATGCACGTTGGTCATATGACTGTAAATACTTTATTGATGCTCCAGATTGTATAAATGGGTCCTTTGTGGTTAGCAAAGCTAAAAACTGAAGGTCATTCTAAGTAATAAACTGTTATGTTAATAATTAGCAAACTGTGCAAATGGACTAACAACGTTGGTTGGTTATAACGCAGACTTTGAACATTGAGCGCTTTTGATATTGACAGCGGAACCTGTCTGTGAGATGGGAGATGGAAATCCATAACTGTCTCATGAGTTTCAGCGAATTTTAATCACATCATGCACACTAATGACTTGATATGTAAATTATTTAATACTAGATACCAGTTCGTAAGCTTTCAAAAATTATGAATTTGACGGTGCTTGTAAACTGGTATCCCTCATGTTAAACCCATTAAATGAAGACAGTATTGATTACTATCTGAACCTTAACACTGCGTATACTGTAAAGTAATATTTCCTTGTTCGTTTAATAAGTAGCAGGACCTTTGGTAGTTTTTAACTGAGTTTAATGACATTACCTCAGTACCACTCAGGGCTGAAGTCTTGTAGATATTTTGAGATATATCAACGTGATGAAGCCTGTAAACCGGCTTCTCTCGTGTTCAAATTTTTTAAAGTGAGAATAAAACATTTATTTATTTATGTACGGTACCTATGGACACCCTCAACCTTGAGTTTGTCGTTTACATGGATACGACCTCAGTAAGCAGTATTCTGACAGACGAACGAAAGTTCTGCACAGCAACAATTTAGCTTCATGGTCAGGAAAGCTGCGAAGTATACACCCCAGTAATATTCCGGGCTTACGAGTTTATGTTGCAACATGTTCAGAGAATGTGAGGTCGTTAAAGTAACTTAGCCCTAAGCCAAGGACACACTACCCCATGAGTCACCATTATTTACAGATTCAGCGGTTGGGATGGAAGATGGTTTTAGTGAGGAGAAGGTGAGGTCAAGTGGGCCTCTTAATTCACCCTGAAGGTGGCATGGAAGTGGGGTAGGGAGCCGTTTTGGAGCTCCGCATGTTTCTAAGGGCGGGCAAGTCAGACAGGCGGTGTCTTTTTGATACGCTGGTGGGTTGGTTGAGCGCAGCCCAGGCAGATTCGTGTTTAAATTACGAACGAAAGACACTGCCCAGAACTTTTACGCCTGTAAATGTAGGGTACGGCGCTAATATGAATTAAACGTTACATTGCTGCTGCATATCTTGGTATTTTATGTCGGTATTCCGCGCATTTTAGTAGACTCCTGTCTAAACAGAATGAACTTTCGGAGCGCATACTGCTTCTTTTTCTCGAAAACTCAGCCCCTTGATGATCACACCCTTCTTCTGAAACGCTAACGAATACCACCTCCAAGAGACTCATTTGGATATACACAACAGGATGAGGGAAATCGCTACTGAGAAAAAAGAGGAATCAAAACGAGAGCTAACCTAAATAGAAATTAATTGTCTGTTTCACTTTATTTAGTCACGAATTAACACTGCTGGTTTCGGGACACGGCAGTTTTGCAACATACTTTATCTAAATTGTAAAGAAACATTTTCCAATTACGATCATATTTGTTGCATGGGTCGTTGCTAAGCCTCCTGTAAGTGCTGGTTATTTTACTCGTTTTTCGATATTAACGGACCCAATAAGCGTCTAACTACTACTGATCAACCATGGTCCAGCCCAACAAAAGTATATATGCCGCGCATGCACGTAAACTTGGGCCTGGCATTTCAACTAAAAGAGCATGTTCACTAACCGGTTCGACATCGAACCCTAAAGGAGGTCCTGAATTCAAGGTGCTCGATTTGATACCAGGGCTATATAACACGTCGCGCAAAAATATAAGGAAGATTTGATAACCTTGCAGAAGTCACTGCAAGACATGAACGTTAGGCATGAAGTTACCCAACCACTGGTGCATCTTCGTCAGCCTAATCTAGAGGCCAGCACTGAAACCCCCTTTGAAGGTTAACATCAGTGTTGCATCTCGTCAAACCCTGGGCTATTTATTTTGAAGAAGTGTGTGACGCTACAGATCACTACTCCCTTAGTGGGTTCGTGGCGACCCTAAGACTATACCAGACGGAAGTAAAAACCCGGTGGTTCCTCCACCGGTAAAACTCTCCCGGTTGGCTCACTGAGAGAAGTGGCCCTCCGGCTGTTTGAACTAATTCTGGAGTGTAGTGGCAAATGAAAAAAATACAATAGATCGAATAGTATGTCGATCGCGGTCCTCAGTGTCCTACGACGCTGGGTTCAGTGCTGGTTGCGCCTGGAATACAAATAAAAGTCTTTAATACCACGAAAGTGGGAATTATTTATATATAAACGCATCGAAAATAAAGTATACGCTTGTTTCCCCTTTTTGGAAAAAGTGACATTACGTGATAGTAAAAAATTGATATAAAATGGTAAAGTGTAAGAGGATTCTTGCTTTGCCCGTAAATAGGAAAATTGGTACCTCTAAAAAATTTTTTGAATTAAAAAGTGGTTGGCATATTTTATTCTACACTTCTGGGTTGAATATGACTCCAAATACTCCGGGAACCTGATGGTTCGACTTGATCGTGTTCTCTGCTGCGCCGGTGGTTGTTGTATCTGTGCATTGCCAGGCACATCGTCAAGAATTCCGATCACTTGGCTATCCGCCGGTCGGCCATAGACAGCTGAAATGTCACTTGCGACAGGGCTGCCTTCCAAATAGGATAGTTTCAAACAGTTGATACTAACGGCATCTTCACCTCCGTTTCGCTCGATTATACAGAAGCTCTCATGTTGCTTGATCACTTTGAATGGTTCATCGTAAGGTGGTTAAAGTAAAAGACGAATCGCGCCTGTGTCACCAATCTAGGAGTTGTCCGGGTGCGAACTTGACGGACGCAGAGGCCAATCACTAATTATTCCAGCTTGTTATATACCCACAAATACGAGATCAAGAAAGAATACAGTGGCTTAGCCAGATAGAATAGTGTACTTGGGTGGTTGTGCCAAGATACCGACGCATTCCAACTGTCTAGACAGTCGATTACGAACGGTGCAACGTAACACGACAGCGTGGCAAATGGCGAGGATGCCTGACCGGGTGCCTTCAGCTTAGTGGGTTCAGTTACACTATTAAGGTCAGCATCAATGTTGAACCCTGTCAAACCCTAGGCTATTGATTTTGGGGAGGTGTGTGGTGCTACACCCTATCGAAAACAGAAATTGTGCTAGATTTCACATTGGCTAATGAAAGAAATGTGTCCCCACATAATGTGTCAGTATACAGCATGGCCGAACACGAACCGAGCAAACAATTAAAAGCCCTATGTCTTCAGGCTTGCAACATGTCTTCTGCAGAATGCCAGGTTATCCGTCTCCACAAGAGGTCGGGGGAATATACCTGCCCTTGTCGTTCAAATTTGATAGCCCTTACGATGCCAGACAATTCCTATCGTCCAATCGACTTATTAGTGTATCCACACCATATAAAAGTGTCAAACTTTAGCAAGACTTAACACTGTCAAAGACGTAATCACGCAAAAATACTAAAGGCTGCAAACTCTAGTCAGGTTATGATACCCACAACGGCGACACAATCTGTCAGAGAACTGGTTACTGTACTAAGAAAACGGAATGAGAGATACCGAAGCCCCGAAAACAGGTCGCTCGCACACAGACGTAGAGCCGATGACACGATGGTGGGCTTGGGCAAATCAGCTAAATACACCGGAAAACAGGCGCATGATCTCTTATGGGCGATCTCGTTGCCTACAGAAGTGGAAAGCATTCCCCATGTCACCCCGTCACGCAGATCACCACCAAGCCGAGTGCTACGCTGCCGATCCAACAAAATACTGAAGGCATTACTGTGCGGTCACCAGGGGCTACTCAGCCTATAGACATACCCAGCACAAACCACAAGCACCCTGTCGCCATAGGACAGTCCCGAAGCCTAGCGCGTAAGCAGTCTAGTCTGCTTCCCCATCACTCAGTGCATAATCTATACGCATTAAATGGGCAGATGACAAAGGGTACAGATAGCATTAGACACTCTTATATAAACCCCACCATGGACCCACCCAGGTTAACCACATTGCCAAATGGTCAATTAGGTAGCCAGGCCAATAGACGAAAAAGCAATACAAACAACCAAAAGACCATCGCACCCTCGCAAAGCCACACTAACAAAAATGAAAAACGTTATTTCTCAGCTCATGCTATGACAAAGCCAAATAACTACTGTCCAGGCTATCCATATTTCTTAACACTTCCGCGGTCACTAACAGACACACCACGGCCAGCCCCTGAGAGGTAACAAGTACTGGGTGGTGAGCCGAACGGTGGTCACAGACTATTCTCTCCACCTCACACATATGCCATAAAACGTGGGTCATATGCCACTCAAGGACAAACTTGCAATAGATCCCCTAAGGAAAAACTTGGTGAATATGAAGTTGGATATGACCATGGTGGGTGCGCAGCCAGCAGATAGGCATGCTATACAATCTATCCGTCCCCGTTACTTCCTATGAACAGGGTTTTTCGGACAGCCTACGGCTGCAGCGCCACCAGAGATGCAAGTGATTTGGACGCTGTCGGATCATCTGCTCTCTACCTCGGCCACTAGTCCCCATACCAATCACAATGTTACGAACGCCTCCCTTTTTCCGAGGCAAACAGTACCTAATCGCCGACCCGAACTAAAGGTCTTGACATTGTTAGCGCGATGTACGCAAAGGACCCACAAGGAATTTACAGAAGTGCTGACTTTTTCGAGATATATCCAAACACCTTTATACTCTTAATTCGCCCTCTTTTTGCCCGATTAATGCCCACTCCGTACACAAATAAATGAGGAGGATTATACTGCTACCTCTGATTTGTAATCCGTCTGTGATAGGGACTGCAGAAATCAAACGGCCAAACCACAAGAGGTAATACCATGTACAATGGTGCTACTGGTACCTAGATTCAAGGCAGACTTACAGCAATGACAAAAGTATACAATGCTGAAAAGTAAACGCATTAGTTGAGTTAAAATCCAACTTCTTAAAAAGAAAACTGACCAAGAGTGAACAGGAAGTGGGGTGCTATACGATTTGCAGCAGTGGACCGAGTAGCTAATATAATGTAACCTACATTTCTTCATTACCTAACTGATTTCACGACCTAACACCTATTTCTTAAAATCCTTCCCTTAAAATAATTTCTTTACTCCTGATTGATAAGTGAACAGTTTGTCGATGGATTTTCATAGCGTGTAACATGTTTTATCATTTTCCATTTGTTATCAGTACTTACACGTAAGTACTCTGCACCACCGTATTGCTTCGGTAGCCCCGATGTGGTAATACCCAACGGGCAACACCATGATCATCCCTCTCCCGTGACTAGATAAAGGGTGGTTGCCATCTTAGAAAAACCATGAGTTTCATTTAAATGTTTATAACTTCATTAAACTTTCGTACACAGGTTTATAACAAGTGAATGCCTGGTCCAAAATCCTCCAATCTCTCTACTTCATAGTGAATTCTTCGGCTTCGGACTAATTTTCATTACCGTCGTGCACACCTTCATCTTCCCCCACCTGAGCCTACCTTTAAACAGTTGGTTCTGCGTACTCCTTCAAGTAAGGCTTGTAGTCAGTACAAAGAACTCACTCAGATGTATCATGGTTGATCTACTCCTGCATATTCTTGTGCTCCTGCTTCGAATTTGGCCTGCTGCTCGCTTTTGTTGTTCCCTTTTCAGGTTTATCTAACCAGTCCTGTATTCAAATGGAATCCTAGAAATCTCCTTTGTCAGCGTGCGCCGTGCCATCAAAACCTTATGACGAACGCATACACCCCAAGGTCATGATTGCACTGCCTGCCCCACCTTCAAGAATATTGGAAGATTCAAATAATAACCGAATAACTCCTAATTTCCAGCTGAGCCTGCTTCAACACACCTCTTATAGGCCATGAATAACGGTATCTAATGTATAGCTTAACACTGTACACAATGGTCATTTCTCATTACCATAATGGTCAGACCTGTAAACTGGTTTGCATTCACGTAACCCATGTTGTATGAAATATATTGTTATTATTATTGGTTGACGATCGAACACAAGTGACCGCTGATGATGCCATTCGGATAGTTCTGCCGTTCTTTTTGTCCCCCCTCTCGTACACTCTCCCTTAGGTTGAGGATCCACAGGGAGAGGTGGGTAGAGGCTTCGGGCCATTTTCCGTTGCTGCTAGAGGGGTTATATTTAGTAGTGAAGTTCTCTTATCTCATGAGTGCGCACCGCCTCACTAGCCTTGGGAACTCACACGTCACCTACTCCATCACTGACATGGAAAGGTGTCGCGTGTCCGCCTCGCGGCTGCTTTCTAGTGTCGTAGGGTGATGGTACCCTAACAACCTCCTTGGACTGGGGTAGTCTGTACTGTACCTTCCTGACGCCAAAGTGCAAAATAAGTGGATTAAATCGAACTAACTAAATATTAACTAAATAATCTTCTAGATTTCCCCTAGACGCTCAAGGCGTCTTAATTTTTGTCTTAACGAGCCAGTGTCAAAACATGCTTCCACGCCATTTTGCGCTCCCTTTGTGCTGGCTGGCATGCACACCTTCGGAGTCTCTAGCTCAGCCATATTAGCCAAACAAGTTGGATGAACGTTAACCCTAATAATCACCATCGTACTCATCCTGATGAAATTTATTGCTCCTCCGAGCATATTCCGGAATACCAGTCCCTGTGACTTATGTTTCGTTATCGGCACTTACATGTTAGGTAGGGTACTAATTGCGTAGGTACTAGAGTACACTGAGTTATTCAGAGTCGGTTGAGCGCTACGTGATAGTAACACATCCAGTCCGTTGCAATTAGTAAGCCCGGGTATCACTCCCTTACTGCGTCTAGGACTTTATTTCTTTTATGGTGATTCTTTCGTTCCCCTTTTCTCCACGAAGGTTCTGTTTCGTTTTCTGTATTGCGTTTTACGCCAGTCATTCTACGTTGAAACTTCCTGTGTTTATATTCGGCCAGCTCAACTTCATCTGTTTATCTTGGCCCTAGTTACATTTTGGTGCCAGGAATGTGCACTGCATGTCTCTCAAGCATCACTGTTCGGAATAAAGCGATTACCATTGTTAAAGCTTACTGAGTTCACTGGAGCTACTGCCGGTGTGTGGCCGAATCCTCTACTACGAGATCCACCAGAGACCCGAAAATGGTCCATAAAACCTGAAGGTTGGAGTGGACATACAACTTGTTTGCCAAGGTCCGGAAAACAGATTATGGGTAGCAGTAATACCCATAAAAAGCCTATTAATTTATTAATTGTTCATGATTGTCTTTTCAAGTTTCTCGGGGACAAGAAAAGACTGAGCATTCCTTACAGAGAGAAAACTCTAGGAGGCTAGATTCAAAACACCAAGAGCAGTTACTCGCTACTTCTACGAAAAGAAGTTTGTAGACATCCGGTATGAACTACCCATAAATACTTTGGCGTTCACGTGATTTTCCTGGATTTCGCCGAAGCCTTTGACACTGTCTCGTACACCATCCTAACACATAAAATGGTTGGGTTAGGTATCCGTGGCGGGTGCCATCGTAGCTGTGGAACTACTTAGACGGTAGGGCGTCCTGCTCAAAAGTCAGCAGGGTCCACTCAACTTGGAGAACACCATCTTCCAGAGTCTCATAAGGAGCAATCCTGGGTCCGTTATTGTTCCTACTGTTCGTGAATGACCTCTCGCTGCATATCTGCTCTCTGATTCTCCCCTACGCTGATGACGTAAGGTTGTGGAGGGCAGTAACCTGCGAAGCGGAATCGAAAGCATTACAGAACGACCTCAAAAAGCTGGAGGGATGGGCAACAAAACACGAACCGATATTTACCATAGGTAAGTGCCGGTCCATGTTTTTCTGCACTCCTGATCCCCAAAAAGTATCACACTCTCTTTGTGGCCCGCGTCCATCTCACACCACAGCAGAAAAGGACCTGAGTTTAACGGTGATGGAGAAACTGGACACCCGTCTCAATTACCCAGGTGACGCCTTAAACGCACGTGGTGTACTACACTTTGAATGCAGACAACTGGGTGCCCTTACCTCAGAGCTCTTTCTGAGGCTCTACAAGACTTACATACGATCCTGCTTGGAGATCCACAATGTCTTCGCTCCACCGCAACTTAAATGATGCACGAACCTACCAGAGAAAGTTCAGAGGCGAACCACAAAAGGGGGGGTGTCGGGATGCAACGAAAACCATACGACGATAGACCGAAAGACCTAGTCCCACACTCTCTTAGCTACCAAAGGTTACGAGGTGTTTTGATAATGGCCTACAAAATACTAAGCAACCCAAGTCACCCGGACAGAGGATTACCACCGAGTGGCCACTACGGTGATCCTCATGGAAACCCTAGGAGAATATCACACTAAATGTCAAAGATTCATGTGCGTTTGCACTCCTTCTCCCTCCGGGCCTGCGGGCACTGGAATGCATTACCAGCAAGGCTATTCCCCACCCCATCTGTTTAAAGCTTCGAGAAGAGGCTAGACAGTCACGCGGAGACCCGTGGTCTACCCACATGTAGCTTGAATTCGAACTAAACAGAAGAAACCTAGTGCTGCCACGCCACTCCAACTATTTCGCCTCTACAACCAGTTTTCTTCCTACTGTGACCATTTAAGCCCTTTCCACCACTTCCGCTTGCCATGAATTGGCCTTATGTACCTAAGTTCTTCATATCTTTGCACTCTTTTGCTTAACTTGGGTGTCAGCAGACCACTCCGTTAGCTCAATTTTCTCTCCCCTTTTGCTTACACATATTTTCCTTTCTACGTTTTCTCTTCACTTTCCTTATCTCTGTCTAACGACCAGTTAGAACAACTGTCCGGCAAGTGGACATCTGAAGAAGCCGACTGTACAGTCCGGAACGAACTAACCAACACTTAACCTTCTGTTCTGTATACTAGAGCTATAACAGAAGAGTGGCTGAATCTACTCCATTGAAATCCGCCAAAGAGCTGGAACCGTTTCGTAAGATTAAGAGGTGAGCAAGAAGAAATCAACTGGTTTACACAAGCTCGTAAAATAGGTATTGGATATTGGCGTCACTTCAAAAAAGGAGCTACACCGGAAGCCTATTTTGTTTATGTGCTAGTAGGTTAACGTTAGCGTTTAGCGTAATCTCCAGTTTTGATACAGTTTAACGGTATCAATTTTTTATCCATCTGGTCTACGTGTGTATGACAAATATACCGTGACTATTCTCACGGTATGTGTCTCATACACAAAATTCAGTTGTAAAGTTCCCGGATAATAAGTGTGTACTTAGGTCGTACATACAATTTAATTACATTGCATGTAGCGGGATATATGCCTCTATGTTAGCTGCTTATTATCAGTCAACTTTCACCTGACTGCAGCTCTTTACCTAGTGCTTTCAAATAAAGAATATTCATAAGTGAACGGTTTCTTCTTGAATTCGGTAACAACGCAATATTCAACATTACTATGCACTTCAGTGTGGTTGAAAATTATTCTAAGCAAGGGTGTAAAATGCTTTCCCAAGTCTTTGCAATTTCAACCCTTTAGCAACATGTCTCCTTTTGCAAAACTTTGACAGTAGCCGCAGTACGATTCTAATGTGTATGCATCTTCACGGTTATGCATTAATCTGTCTGTAGAATATTTTTGTGCTGTTTAGATGAGATGTTTGCAGCGTCGAATTACATGTCATTACTTTGAATGTATTCCATGCCTACGGTGCATATAATTTTGCATCTGAAGTTATCTGCTGAACAACATTCAAAAGTATTGACAAATGACTTTCAGGTCTGAAAGTTTTTTTGAGAAGTATGAACAACACCGAAAGTGTGTTAATGATAGCTTTATTTATCGGCAATAATACAATAGTTTCACCGAGAGATAATGTAAGCACCATAGATTCATTTTCATGTAGATGTGCCGAGCGTTGTTAACCATCCCTATGCTTATATCAGCACATAGTTCCTTTCGTGAAACTATGCATTTCTGTGTTAATAATTCTACGTCATTCCCAACTTCTTGCTGTGCAGCTGGTGATACCGAGTTGAGTCAACAAAACGACACGTAGTTTTTTCTGAAATTCCTCTTTCCGCTGCAAATCGGAGTTTCCGATATTCACATCCGTCATGTTTATTGTGGCTCTTCGTCCCTTTTCCACGGTTTTATAAGTGTGTATTGTCGGTTCCCAACGCAGAATGGTTCACTGGACTAGACTTCAGTTGATAGTCATCGTTCCACTGTTCGACAGAATCATGCAGTTAGGACTGAAAACAAAATTGAGATCGTTGTCCATTCACTCTCTGTATTTGTGCACCATCAGAAAACAGTTAAAATGAAGGGAAAAGTGAATTTTACCGAAAAAAAAGTGTAGCTTCTAACTGAAAAGTCAAACATCCAGATATAGTTATCGCATTGGGGAACTTTGATGCACAAATAGGAAGGCTAAGTCAGGCTAAAACTCAACTAACTGTTTTTTCGGGGTCTCAGCAGATCGAATCAATCATTGTCATGTTTAAACAATCATCAATCGAAACCAAGCAAAAGTTTCAGACTTGTAGACACCGTATGATGTGCCTTCCACTGGCTTCAGGAGAACAGTGGAAGCAAACAAACTTTATCAATTATCACTAGAAAGAGTTAGTGTAAAGATGTCGGTTTCCGTGTAAGTGGTTAAACAGTGACAGCGCGTTGGTTTAGGGATGCTTACATCTGCACCTAAATAAACAGGAGGATTGCAGCTGACATTTTCGAGCTGAGATCAGAAACGAAGATGATAAAGCCGTTTAAAGAGGTAACAGCTAAACACTTATTGGAGCATGACGACGTTGCACGTCATGAAAAAACTTCACATCTCATGTCTGCTGTAAAAACACTGTGGAAGGCTATTTCTTCATAAGGCACCTGAAAAAGAAAAGACCGCAGAGCCTATCAGTCATCTGCTTGACTCCTGTCACACGGCTTTTAGTGGAATGTTGTTTTGAGATCTGGTTGTCCTAACGCCGGATAGAAATAACCCACACCCCGAGCGCCGGGAAACCGTGGAGCAGAACGGGTGTTATTTTTGTGTTTTTTTCTTATCCCGCTTTCATTGAGAAGGCAGCGTCAGCGTTGCACTATTGTTCATCCAAGGGAAACACCTAACTGCAGTCACAACCCATCCACTAGCAGCAGTTCGACTTCGTTCTCAGACTCCAATCATAATGTAATAATTTACACTAAAACGGCAACTAGTTTTCGTCTTACCACTATCTAACGGACCTTCCTAGCATAGTAGGATCTCGAGGGAACAAGTGTTCCACCAGCATAGCTTGTTGAATCGTTGCAGTATGCAAGCCCCACCATCACCTCAAGGTAGCAGCTGTTGGCTGGGACTAAAGAGGGTGGTACTTTGATAACCTCCCACGACAGACTGTTAGAACGCTGTGCAGAAAACTTTGAAGCACACTTTAGGTGGTCCACAGCAACGTTTTATTTCAGATATTCAGCCCGAACCTGAGTGGAAAGTAGATGTCAGTCACTCAACTCTCATTGAAGTTGAGAAGACTGTTTCAAACCTGAAGTAATGTAAAGTTCCAGGACCTGACGGGTTGCCAACCCACGTATCTCAGGATAGACGTAGGAAATTACTGAGTAAAGTAGCGGAGGCATTAGATTGTGTATGAAAATCGAAAGTAGTGGTGTCAGACTGGTCTGCTTCGCTAATTATTCCAGTTTATACGAAGGAGAAATCATTGGGATATCATTGCAATGAACATCGTGTCTAAGATCCTTGGGTTCATAGTTATCCAATACCTATCTGGAGCTCGAGAACAGCAGTCTTGACTTGAAGTACGCAGACGATATTTTCCTTCTAGGTAATGCTAAAAAAATGTATAGTTATCTAAACTGTGAGCAAAAATTCAAGTATGTTTGGCATGCATTTTGCACCTGTCAGATGTAAGTTGATGTTTCAGGACTCGCCTGCAATTGCTCTCGGTTCAAACACAGTGTAGTGAAATGCCTTGACCATTTCACTTACATGGGGAGTTAGACCAGCCTGAATTTGCTGATTCCTGGAAAATAAGAAGCCAGTGTGGTATTTGCCAACTCGCGTCATCTGTGGCAGACTATCGAGGTATCCGACTATCTACCAAAGGGTGATTATACTGCCCTGCAGTCCATTCTGTCCTGTTATATAACTATGAGAGACGGCCGTTAAAAGCAGATCTGAATCGATTATATGGTTTTGATTACAAATGTCTTCGTAGCATTGCTCTCATTTGATGGAATCACCGTATGAGCATTGTTGGGGTCAGGCGAAGGATACTAGACAAGACAAGCAAGTTGATTTATGAGGTTGTAAACTTGCAGCCTTCTATGCTTTATTATATGGCTCTGAAGCGTGGTTATGGAAAGTAAATATGTACAGTTAAGATATTGGACAACCTAGAACAATAAATGACAGTCTAGTGAAATAGAATACAACATCAAATTTCATATAAATCGAGAACACCAATTTAAGCAGAGTAGCAAGAATCCTAAAACCTAAAACGATTTCAATACCAAATTATACTAAATGTTTGGATACTTGAACCAACTTGATGAAAAACTATTTACTTAGAGAAAAAGTACCATTGATATGATGTAATTGAAGACTCATGAATGGACTTTGCAGATATACAAGAACTAATGATAAATGATAGAAAGCTATCTAAGTGAAAATCAACATTTCGATTTCAACCTTTGTTTCATTTTACGGTGTGGTCAGGAAAAACCTTATTGGACAGTTGTGTCCTATAGTTGACCAATCAAAATAAGTTATTTGACCTTTTGGTTGTATATGTTCATGAAAATCTTATGTCAATGATGTATTTTTGTCAAATAAAGTATCTTCCTTCCACTCACAGGTCGATTTTTCCCTTCTGTTTTTTGTGACTCAGTGAAATCTGAGGTTCTGAAGGAGAATAGTCACTATTTGTATCCAGTCCAAGTGCCTTATTGCTCGTTCGTGTATTCATTATTATTCACTCAGTTATTTCAATACGTTTGTCTATATTTTGAAAGATACAATAAATATTCGAGATTGGAAGTTAGACAAAATAGTGCGAAGCATATGTGTCCTACGTATTAAGAGATGTTATATAAAATATACTTGAAAATATCCGAAGATTTATGCTAGCTATTAAAAAAAAATGAATAGAATTCAGACAGTAAGGCTAGAAGAGTGGAATGAAATCACAATAAAGGTGTATAAATCAGTGAAGATACTTAAAAACATCATAATTACTGACAACACGGAAATTTACTGTGATAAACATAGACTGATAACTGTTTCTTTCGGAATACATGAGTTCGGTTTTAATTGTTTAATAGTTACCACTGAAACAAAACTTAACAAATTCGAGTTTGCCTATTTATTATTTATTTTAAACGATTTCATCATCAAACTTTATTATTTTGACCTGTACTCTTTTGAACCAATCAACACAGGCTATTCAGGTTTCGCGGCGTAGACATTATCCTTAAGCCACTGGGTCAGTTTCCAATGGTGCTACACACTTATCATTATTGTTACTATTATTATTACTACTATTATCATTATTATTATTATTATTATTATTATTATTATTATTATTATTATTATTATGTAGTAACAAGATTCAATTCACATGCGAGGGTGAGTACTTTCGATAGATTGATGGCGTTACGGTGGATAGTCCATTTAGATCCATACATATCATATTTTGGAAACCTAGTTGGCGATTTCATCTGGTGTGTTTCACTTTATAAGAGATATACCGATGATGTAGTTTTAATGTGTGAAAAACCTGATGATGCGATACGCATGCTAGAGAAAATGAACATACCTCAAGGATCACACTATCCTAACTTGTGAAGAAGAGGCGAACAGCTACCTACCATTGTTAGACATAATGTTTTATCCATGGGGTGATGGCTCGATCAGAAAATCGATTTATAGAAAGACTACTGGAACAGGGCGATATCTTAGTTTCCATAGCTACTTTCCAGTCTAGTATAAAGATGGTTTAGTTACAGGTTTATGTAACAGGATAGATCATATTTGCCTGTACGACACAAAGGAAAACGAAACCAAAGTGTTGACGACAGATGTGTTAAAATTTATCAACAGGTGCAAAAGTTATGCAGTATCGAAAAGTACTCAGTGTCCCATTTTTAATTAACATTTAGAGGTAAAAATAAAATGGCTTAGATCAGCCATCTGTAAAACTTATTATGCAGACAAGGTCATGATTGTAAAGAAGACAAAGTCCATGTTACAAAATAGACCAAAACAGCACATAAACAATTACACCACCTCCCACTGTGTTTATCACTTCACACGTATATGTGGACACATACATAGAGAGAAGTAGATATGATATGCAGTTAACGATGATTGAACATATATACTAAAGTGGCTTTAGAAATAAATGACCTCAACACAGCCGATAAGTGCAGGTGACAAATGTCTATTGTCATCTATAACCAAACACATATTAGAAACCAAGTAACAAGGTAAATATGAAAACAGCCTTTCAAGTATTGTATGAAAGTGGTTAGTACCGATTGCTTGAGTTTACTGAAGCTTTTATTATCCCTATGTAATGGGTACTGCTAATCAGAATAGATATAAGTTGTATATGTTGAGAGATCGGCAGAAATCATAGGGAATTGCCAGTAATGGGTAAAGATTCTCCCCCACAGAAACGCCAGAGACAATGAGGATGTATTCAGAACAAATTAGGATAAAAACAGAAGAGAAAATGAAGCACATTATACAAATGACTTTAGTGGAAAGTGTACAAAATAATAATAACAATAATAAACATTCTTACCTGCGTCTCAGTTCTTGTCATTTCCTACACATAAACTCAAACTTTTACTAATTACTTCAAGTGAATGTAGAGAAGACAGAGGTGATGAAGATACCCAACGAACAACAGCATAAACAACAAGCACCAATCACTATCAACGGAAAAAACTTAAAGGAAGTAGTCTCTTTCACCCACCTGTCTAGACGGCATAGTTTCAACTACAGGCGGCACAGGCACAGACGAGGACGTCAAAATCAGGATCGGAAAAGCAAGACAGGCTTTCATTAATCTGAAATCAGCGTGGAGATCGACTGCACTCAGCACAAAGAACAAGATCTGGATTTTGAACACCAATTCAGTCAAGTCATTGCTTCTGTATGGCTCAGAAACTTGGAGTGTCACGAAAAGCATTTCCAACAAGCTACAGACATTCATCAACAACTGCCTACTCTCAATACTGGAGATCAGATCATATGGTCAGAAGGAATAAGCAACAAGGAACTCTTTGAACGAACCCATAAATGTGCAGAAGAAAGTGGAAATGGATTGGACTGGGGCATACACTGAGAAGACGGTTGGGGACATCACGTGCCAGGCCCTCAAGTGGAATCCAAATGTGAAACGACAAGATTAGTGTCCGAGGCGAGGGTGACATGAAGGAGATCATGTGAGGAAGAAATGAAAGCTTGTAGGCGGTCGTGGCGTCAGGT
This sequence comes from Heterobilharzia americana, assembly GCA_944470555.2. Taxonomy (NCBI): domain Eukaryota; kingdom Metazoa; phylum Platyhelminthes; class Trematoda; order Strigeidida; family Schistosomatidae; genus Heterobilharzia; species Heterobilharzia americana. The sequence goes on along the minus strand of OX104127.1, from coordinate 159,142,261 downwards.
TCAAAAGACTGCAGAGAAGAGAGTGGAATGGGAAGTATACTACTGAAGCCCTACGTTCCACTAGGAACCCAAGGGAAAAATAAAATAGTGGTAATAATTAAACCTAATCTAGTAGTATTAATAATCTTCATCTTCTTATTACTAATTACTTAATATTTTTATTTTTTAGGAGAAGAAAACGTTAATCTTGTGTAAGATTAAAATAGAATGATGAAATTTATCACTTATTTTCTTGCTCAAATTGGTAAGAAATATTTCTTTTTTTAAAAATATACATTACTTTAGGACCGAATTCAGAATATACTTGGACACGTTTAATCTATAGTGCACTTAAAGCTCCTACATATCATCTTTATTTTGAATTATTTTTAATTATTGGAATTGTATGGCTTTTATTTAAACAAAGTTATCGTATCAATGATGTGATAAATTTAAGTATTGAAGAAAAAAATCAACTTATTACTGATTGGAAACCTGATAGTTTAGTTCCAAAAGATTGGAAACCATCAAAATATCTTTTAAAACAATTTCATAGATATGCATATAGTCGACTTGGCAAGTAAGTAATTAAATTTACATATATAATACCTTACCCTATAGATTAATAATCATTTCAACCAATAAATTTCATTAGGACTTATCAACGCCTTCAACTCTGCATATACATAATTTCAGATATTGTTATGCAATACAATAAAGCTAAGATTAGAGTTTAGGGGGGCGAGGTTAGGGTAATCTTGTGTATGTAAAGTGAAAAGTTGATGAGTCCTACTACTCAGATATATATATGAATTCAGTAAATTCTACTTTGATTACATTTGTGTTGCTTGTTTTCTATCGGGAAGTAAATATTTCCAGCTTGTTCAACAACTACATATATTTTAAGGGAGTTGTGGGGATTTGAAAATATTTCAAGTTGTTATTCATCGTAGACTGACATCATTTGGAGGAACAAAAGAAACCTGGGGGCACTAGACAGCCATTTCGTCCAACTAGTATGGGACTCCTCTTCAGTGTGCACCCACGACCCCGCCAGCCAGGGATGGAACCCATTACCTTCAGGTTCCGCGGCCAGCATGTTACCATTCAGCTAGCCACTGGGTCAGAATCCAGTGGTCCATATTTCCAACTTCTGTTAGCTCATGATATAGTGCAATAGCCACCCAATGTCATCGTTGAGTAACTGTCCTTACGACCATCAGGCTTTGCCCCCACCGGTCACGACTTCTCATTGGAACTTCGGGAATACCTCTCGAAGCTAGTCAGTCTACGACAAATAACAACTTGAAATATTTCCAAATCCTCATAACCCCCTCAAAAGTCAATTGAACTGGTGTTCACGGGTGACTAGCTTCGAGAGGTATTCCCGAAGTTCCAATGAGAAGGCGTGACCGGTTGGGGCAAAGCCTAATGGTCGTGAGGACAGTTACTCAACGATGATATTGGGTGGCGGTTGCACTATATCGTGAGCTAACAGAAGTTGGAAATATGGACGATTGGATTCTGACCCAGTGGCTAGCTGAATGGTAACATGCTGGCCACAGGACCTGAAGGTAGTGGGTTCCATCCCTGGCTGGTGGGTTCGTGGGTGCACACTGAAGAGGAGTCCCATACTAGTTGGATGAAACGGCTGTCCAGTGCTCCCAGGTTTCTTTTGTTCCTCCAAATGATATCAGTCTACGATGAATAACAACTTGAAATTTAATAATTCTCATTGTGTAACATCAAGAACAAGGTATTCAACGAAGAGACTCCTTTTCAACGAATCTGTTTTCAAGCTGTACAGTCGTATATATATATATATATATATATATATATATATATATATATATATATATATATATATATATATATATGATATTTAAAAGATTATATCCCTTTGAGGAAAACTAAACACTATATTGATAATGATGATGATAACATAGGTATTTGTGATTATGATAACAGTTGAAGTATGAATAATAATAAAGTGGATTACGTAATATATGGAACGGTTCATAGAAGGTCAAGATGAAATCAATGTTTTCTAAAATGATTATGACAATTAAGTGAAATAACACCGGAAACTAATCAAAGTGAAGCCAAATATAATAACAATAATAGTGATAAAGGAAGGATATAAAAGTTAAATTAACAAAGGGGGAAAGGAAGCTAATGGGGATGGGAAAAATGTTATGGCCATGATAAAAACAGTGACTATACATACTTCTTTTCTATACACAGATCAAGTTTTAGTTTATAAAACTAACTAAAGCCTCTGCCTTTTTAAAGAGTTGAAAATGAAGAAAACCTGGGAGGTTTGGGAGAATTTGATAAATAATTTTAGAGTCCATTGTCTATGTTTTTGAGTAAGTGATAGGATTTAGTTAAATGTTCTAGAATCAAACTTCTAACAGACTTTCATTTTTATAAAATCCAAGCTGGAACATGTTCTCGTATACGTGTAGAGTTGTAATTCCCTTCTATGAACCATTCTATGTATTACGCAATCTATTTTGTTATCATTCATACTTCATACTGTTGTCATAATTACAAATGCCTAGGTCATTATCCATATTATTATTATTATTGTCATCGTCATTATATAGTGTTTAGTTTTCTTCACGGGGTATTATCTTTTAAGTATCATATATATATATATATATACGATTGTACAGCTTGAAAATAGATTCGTTGAAAAGGAGTCTCTTCGTTGAATATCTTGTTCACAATTATAAACAGTTATTAAAACAATGGTCAGATACTACAGAGCATTGTGTGCTGTGCATTACTGTAATAAAAAGCAGCTGAAAATCATCTTTTTCAGAAGATACTAATATACACTGAAATGTTTATTAATACAAGAAAAGTAACAAGTAGGCATCACGTTTATTATTTGAATTAAACGCTGCCTCTGTTATTCAATTCATAGCATCAGTTGAACTATGAGCGTAGGATGGAATGAAACGTTGATGTGATCAGATGAAAAGTTTCCTATTGGTATGTATGAAGTTTTTGAATAATAATCACAGTTGTCCAGGGAAATATAAACTTTCTAGTTGAAAATTTTATTTGTAATATTATCAATCATTGAAACATCAATTGGTTAGAGGGGAATCGGTAGACAGCCGGCTATGGTGATCCTCTTAGAACTCTGCTAGCACTCAGAACTAGACAGTATGAAATTAATTGTTTTCGAGTGATTAGTCAGTATATTCTAATCCAGTCCTACAGAAGGTCACTCGTAGCCTGAATATCTCAGTAGTAATATCGCTGACTGAAATATTGGGTTGGACTTGAATTGAGGTTGCTGACGACTACTATTTTCAAGGCTTCTTGCCGATTAGCTATAAACTAATAACATCCACTTCCTAGCTTGGTGGCCACATTGAAAAAAATGATCACTAGAGTTCGCTCAGCATAGAACTAGACAGTATGAAAATAGTTTCTCTCCTGTGACTAATGAATGCAATTATTGCAATTATTTTTATGTATATATACATGAATTTCTCAGTCTTCATGCGGAAAATGGTTCACATACAACGATATCTCTAATTCACTTTATCACTATATTCAGCTAAGAATGTTGTTATTTTCAAACTAAATATTACTAAGTTCTTAAAAGAAAATTTTACAGAAGTCTGTAATAAAAATAGTGCTCATTGGAACAATCAATATTTAGTAGGTAAGTGATCTCCATGAGTTCTGTATAAACTAATTACTTCTTGGTTGTATTATGTTCTCTGAGCTGCATTGTTTAGTTGTCGAGCTTTCATCGTCTTTCTAGACACCGACATCATCAGTACTAACTTCAGTATGAAGTGAGCTGTCAATATCTCTACGTGAGTGATTCACTAACTTGCCCTGATGAACTGGTTTGTGTGTGAATGGTTGTTTCCTTTGATTGTTGTGTTATTGACTAATTGCATAGATTTTTTCTGTTGTTGTTCCTCTGCTTGACCTCTAACCTTTATATCGTTTATCATTTTTCTTATTGGTTGATGGATTCGGTCTATCTCCATATGTCTATTGATTGCTGACTGACCTAAATGCTAAGCTTCTAAGAATTATCTGACATTCTTTGTGTTTTCTCTGTCCGAGATTTCTACATTGTCAAAATTGAATTCTTGTCCATCCATGAGTGATGAAATGTTATGACGTTGAATAACCAATTGGTGTTCATGTAGACGAAGGCGAAGAGGGTGACCACCTTGTCCAATGTTGTGTTGACTACAGTTACTGCAGTTGACTTTGTAAAACATATTCAGTTTGTCTTCTTTGGTTGTTGCATCTTTTGGTCTGCATAACAGTGTTTGGAGGGAATTTGTTAGTTTATGAGCCACACCAATTCCAAGTAATCTCAGTAATCTTGTTGTGATTTCTGATTTATCCTTTATGTGTGGTAGGATGATGCGTTTATTGATTTCTGTCGTTGACTTTGTAGTTGATGTACGGGATAGGCATCTTCTGATAAAGTTTTGTGGGTAGCCTTTCTTCTTTAGGATGGACGTCAAGTAATTTTCTTTGTTTCTCCGTAAAGTTGTTGTACTGTGCAGTGTGTTCTCACTCTTTTGAATAGAGTCTGCATACAACTGATCTTGTGCGTTGTTGGGTTGTTGCTACTGTAGCTGAGTATTTGATCAGTGTGTGTTTGGTTCCTGTACACTTGGGTTTCCGGCTTTCCGGCATTTGTCCTATTGACTGAAACATCCAGGAATGGTAGCTGGTTGTTCGACTCTTTCTCCATTGTGAATTTGATGCCATTGTAAACGTTATTGATCAAACTGTGAGTGTTTTGATGATGATAAAAGTGAATCCAAATTTTTGGCTTGATCACAAGTTGATTGATGGTTTCCATTCCCTGCATCACTGCTTTTAAAATTAGTCCGGACATCGGTAATCCCATTAGAGTTTCTTTCATCTGTTTGTATATCTTGCCATTGAATTGGAAGTTTGTTGTCAGACATAGGTCGATGAGTTCCATCACACTTGAACATTTACGTTTTGTACCTTCCGAAATGCATGTGTCTTCAGTAAGCAGGAGGGACATAGTTTCCTTGGCCAATTATGGTTCGACGGATGTATAGTGCTATGACATCGAAGGTCACCGATGTCCGAACTAATTGCAGACACTAGAAGCCATCATTCTATCTGTGATCAAACCAAAAATTTGGATTCGTCACGGCAAGTTAGTGAATCACTCACGTAGAGATATTGACAGCTCATACTGAAGTTAGTGCTGATGATATCTCTGTCTAGAAAGACGATGAAAGCTTCACAGCTAAACAACCCAGCTCAGAAAAGACAACACAACCAAGACCATCCACATGAGCTACAAATATTCTTCACAATTTCAAAACTAACTACTTCATCAGTCCCAAACTAATTGATTGAACGTTTTGAGTTCATGTCTCTGTAGTTGAAAATGTATTCATAACTAAACCATATTTTCTGATCTAATGTTTTTGCCAATATATGGTGAATGGTTTTAACAGTAAAGAATGTTCCTACAACAGAAGTGCTTTGAAACTTTATATCTAGTTACTTGTAATATTTCCTAACTAGGTAATAATTTTGTAGTACACAACATATCTGGTGACAATAACTGGGGTTGTTCTTGGGAAACTCCTAATTTGTACTTATAGCTTATTGAAGGGGTATTTCTAATCGAAATGTACTCAGTATTATTATATTATTATTGTCCCTTGGGTTCCTAATGGAACATAGGGCTTCAGTAGCACGTCTCCAATGCGCTCTGTTCTCTGAAATCTTTTGAACCTGACTCCACAACAGCTCACAAGCTCTCATTTCCTCCTCGCACGATCTCCTCCATGTCACCCTCATCTCGGACGCCCAACTCGTCACTTCCCATCTGGGTTCCACTTGAGCCCCTGGAGCGTGATGTCCCCGAATGGTCCTCTCAGTGCATGCCCAATCCATCTCCACTTCCTTCTGCATATTTGTTGAGTGATAGGTTGTTGGTTGGTTCGTTGCCATGCCAGAGTTCCCTGTTGCTTATTCTCATTATTCTGGTCATGTGGTCTTCAGTAACGAGCCAGAGTAGGCAGTTGTTGATTAATGTGTATAGTTTGTTGGAAATCCTTTTCGTAATGCACCAAGTTTCTCAACCATCACAAAGAAGCACTGACTTGACTGAATTAGTGTTGAAAATCCCGATCTTGTTCACGCTTTGTGCTGAGCGCAGAAGATCTCCACACTGGTTTCAGTTTAATGAACGCCTGTCTTACTTTTCCAATCCTGGCTGATTTGACGCCCTCGTCTGTGTCGCCGCCGCCTGTAGTTGAAACAGTGCTGCCTAGATAGGTGAAAGAGACTACTTCCTTTAAGTTTCTCCCGTTGATGGTGGTTGGAGCTTCTTGTTGTTGGTGGTGGCGTTGGTTGGGTATCATCATCACCTCCGTGATGAATTCAACCTCTAAATCTCTTTTCTTTTTTTTTTTACCTCAGATATATCAATTTCAATCCAACAGGAGGAAAAGAAGAGAATGAAACTCATGAAAAGATGATCAACTGTAGAAACCATCTTAATTTTGCAACATTGAATTTTCTAAATTTCATTGAAGATTCAGATTTGTCTACTGCTGCTATTGAACAAATGAAAAAGTATGGTGTTGGTTCATGTGGGCCAAGAGGATTTTATGGTACATTTGATGTTCACTTAGAACTAGAAAAGAAATTGGCTGAATTTCTTAGTGTAGAAAAAGCTGTAATCTATTCATATGGAGCTGCTACATTCTCTAGTGCTATCCCATCTTATTCTAAGCGAACTGATGTGATATTTGCTGATGAAGGCATTAGTCATACTGCTTATCAAGGTTTAATAGCATCTAGAAGTCATGTTAAATTTTTTCATCATAATAATATGGATCATTTAGAACAATTGTTAATAGTACAGGCAAAAAAAGATGAAGAAGATCCTAAACGTGCATTATTAACACGTCGATTTTTTGTTGTTGACGGTTTATACTTGAATTATGGTGATATTTGTCCTTTACCAGAGCTTATTGCTTTAAAGTACAAGTATAAAGTTCGTATACTGTTAGATGAAACAATGTCATTCGGTGTATTGGGTAAAACAGGTAAAGGTGTCACAGAATACTACGGTGTTGATATAGAAGATATTGATTTAATTTCAGGTAAGTTTGTTGATTATTCTAATGTTTTAACTGATTTGTCGTTATGCGCCTTGGGTGATAGCTACTACTACTTTGATATAGTAGTCTGGATTGTATATCACAATGATCTATCAAGATGTACTGACTGGAATGCCGGAAACGTCTGTTGGAAAGTGGTAAGACAAAAAGAAGTTACCGTTGTTGTGTAAATTATTACACTATGATGGGGGTCTGAGGACGAAGTTGTACTGCTGTTAGCTGGATGGAATGTGACAGCGGTGTCACCGTAATGTTACCTTCTCAATGTAAGGGGAGGGTTAGAAATGTCGGTTCGAAAAATAGCACACTTCATCCTCCCCTATGCTCCTTCAGTGCTCGCGGTATGGGTTTTCTGTATCCAGCGTCAGAACAACCAAACCTCAAAACAGCATTCCGCAAAAATGTCAAGTGTGATAGGTCCTAAGAAGGTGTTCCATAAGCTCTGCAGCCACACAAGTCTTTTTCTCTTTCATGTACCTTAAGAAGAAATAGCCTTCCACGATGTGAGGAACCGCCTGCGCAATTCCAGCAGTACACAAGATCCCAGTCAAGCTTAACCTATCCTTCAAATCTATTTTTACACGATCTCCTGTTCATAATTTACAGTCTGATTCATCCTTTCGAATCGAAATACACTCACAGCAACTTTGTGCATATTCATCATGTAGTAGGCATTGAGCTATACACATATTGTGTGAAGGATAGTGATACTACTGTCGAACCCGTGACCCGCTGGTTGAAAGTCAACCCCCTTAAACCATCAATGAGCCACAGCTCCATGATTAGTCATTTGCTTTCATTACTCCTTGAAGGACAAAAGACAAGACAGGTACGCACTATCCGTAAAGTTATTAAGTTATAAATGTGAATTACAAATTCACAATGTACAACAAATGCCAGAGCCAATAATAACAGTTCACGCACAAGCATTTCTTAATGGTAAACAATCCATTTATGCATAAGCAGTCAAAAACAAGTTAATGAATAGAGGTAGAAACCAGTATTGAACTATAACTTTCCAGTAGGAACTCTTCAAACAATGTTTCACAACTTCCTTTTCTTAGGTCTAGGTCCTGCTGGATCTTTGTTAGTAGGTAGGCTCCTATGTGGATGGTTCAATACTCTGTTTGGACTTCATCAGTTGGACGTATCTGAATGATGTTGTTCCCACTGAGAATCGAACTTCAAATGCTAAGGCCGTTATCCACTACGCCTAACTAGTCCCATCTAGGACAAGGCGTAAGTCCTAGATTCCACTGTTGACCACCAAGTAAACTACATCATAATTCAATTGTTATTTCTCTTATTTGCTGCTTCATTTGACAAATTTTTATAGGTTCGTTGGAAACTGCCTTAGGAGTATGCGGTGGATTTTGTGCTGGATCTCAATTTGTTGTCGGACATCAAGAACTCTCAGGACAAGGTTATTGTTTTTCAGCTTCACTACCACCTATGTTAGCTTCAGCTGCATGCAAAGCAGTTTGTAAACTTCAATCATCTCTAGAAAATGGTAAACGTAATAAGCGTTTATTGGAGTTGTCCAGGTTAACAGACAATTTATTCCATTCTAATACTAAGTTAACCAGCATTTGGAAGTTATACGGTCATCCAGACAGTCCATTAAAACACTTAAGATTAAGAGAGAATAATACAATTTACAAACTTGAGGCTATTGTACAAGCTGCTTTTGATTGGGCTGACGAACGTAACTCGGAAGCACCTCCAATATTGCTAACAGTTGCAAGGTTAGTGATGCTTACTTCTATTTCTTTTTATGCTTAAATCTTTTCCTAATACTAAGCATCTTACCTCAAGCCTGGGAGCACTGGACAGCTATTTCGTCATAGTATGGGATTCTTCAGCAGTGCACACCCACGACCCCGCACACCAGGAGTCGAACCCGCGACCTTCAAGTTTCGTGGCCACTAGGTCGGAATCCAATGTTCCCCCTATTTCCAACTTGTGTTAGTTCATAACATAGCGTGATCATCACCTAATGTCATCGTTGAGTATTTGTCTTCATGGCCAGCAGGTTTGCTCTATCGATCATGACTTCTCATTGGAACTTCGGGAATCCCATCTCGAAGCTAGTCACCAATGAGCACTAGATCAATCCAATTTAGGGGGTTTGTAGGGATTTAGTGCACCAATGACCTTGCCAGGAACCTGAAGTTCATGGGTGCGCACTGCTGAGAAGTCCCATACTAGTCAGACGAAACAACTGTCCAATGTTCCTCCAACTGATATCAGTCCATGATATATAACCAACTTGAAAAATCAATAAATCCCCACAAACGCTTATTTTACTTTAATTACAACCGGGACCGCCTTCACAACTTTTCAATATGCATACATCTACTCAATTTAATCATATGAAACATTATTATTATATTTTATAGATATACACATAACACCAATTACAGTAACCCACCACCAAGTATACGTATTGCATTGAATTGTGATTTAACTGACGATGAGGTGCATCATCTATTCTACGTTCTCTCATCAATCATTACTGCTTGATTAAAACAAAGTGGTCTGCAGTGTGATACATTTAATTTATGAAAACTGGCTGTGAAATTTCTTACTGTGATGTGATACATATCAATCAGTGTAATTGACAATTCTTTCAATAGTTTATTGTCTACTTTTTGTGTAACCTTCGTAGATGGGTTTTTTTTCGAATAAAATATACAATGGTGTTTAACAAGGTGTCTTTTGATCTCTATTTCGCAGGATGAATTTATTGCGTGATCCCTTGTTTTCCCAGTGTTATCCTCGGCCAATACCTTGAAATATGAAATAATATATTTCCCAAAAGTTTATCAATCGACCAATCAGTATCAAAATAAGGCTAGACATTACTGCATAACGATTCAACTTGATATACCTCATATAAGAACAACTAGTAACAAGGTAAAAAAAAGATGCGAGAAAAATCGGTGGGAAGCCATAAAAGAGAGGAGTGAGAAAATGCTAAAGTCAGTAGAGGAGTTAAGTTGAAGGTAAAATGTGAATACGTCTGCACCACTGACATCCGTTCTGAGCCATATCGCTGGTCTTTCTTGTCCTGTGGACCCCAACTTGCTGGTCTGCATTGCAATAGATGGCTCAAACGAACAGTCATGCATTGATGCCATGTTTTGGTCTGACCGTCCCGAACCTTCCTCTTGCCTGAATCTACTTCGGTCAACATTGTGCGACGAGGGGGGCGGTGGATAGGCATACGTAACCGTATCAGTCGATGAATGTTCAAAACTGCATCAATTGACTTGTCTCTCCTCGCTAAAACCCTATACCTGACTTCTGTGTTACTCATGAGGTGACACCACAAAAGACGACCTATGCAGCAGTGGTCAAACACCTGAAGCCTTCTACCTTTAATAGTCGTGTTTCACAGCCACCCAGTAGGATAGAGCGGACCGCGGCACAGTACACTCAACCCTTAATAGGAAATCGGATGTCGTGGCAACGACACATATGATGTAAGTCGGCGAAAAGCAACCGACCCTTTTGTGTCCGTGCATAAATTTCGTCGGCCATCGATCCACCAGACGTGATCCGACTTCTCAGGCAATTGAAGTGGATGTAATTTCAAATTAAGCTTAAAGTGAAAATAAAGTAAGGTACTAGGTTGTTTCAGTGTGTTGAATTGAATAAATCAAAACTGTTTACCATTTTCAGATAGAAACTAATCTGTTCAGAATGAATCGTCCGCTGATAGCGTTTCAACTGGCAAATGTTCCAATGTAATGCTAGACATTTTCACTACAACTTCAAAGGGAAGCACTTCTAAAGATACCTGACATCACATTGAAACTCTAGCTGAGAGTACATTTGTTTCCGAACAGCCACACTCGGAGCTAATAATAATTACCCCAGAACTAATCGCTGTCTCGAAATTAAGTCCAATAGAGATGTTAACTGGATCATGCTTAAGATAATGACACCGGTGGGAGATCCATCGAAACTCACTTGCATTTGAGTAACGCGTTTTTGCAGATGAGGGACAATATTTGACAATGACAGTTAAAATATATATACCTTTTGTATTCAATTCAGAAAGCACTTAAACATTGTCGATTTGTTCCTGAAACTATGACTTACTGCTCTCACGACTTGACTTTCAACCAGTAGGTGACAGGTTGGAACACAGTTCCACCTACCGATGTCTGGGCAATACGTAAATCGGAATGTACTCAGCAACCACGTAAAGCAGACAGTAAGCCATACGTGTTGTATTTGGGATACTGTTACCATCTGGTTGCAGTCACTTCGGTAGGGGGTGTGACAACTGAAATGCAAGAATTCTAGTCAGAACGAAACTTGTCGTCTATAGCAGGTGTCGATTAGACCAAAAGATAGGACTGCCTCCTTTCTGCACAGTGCGCTTAGCTCCCCTCCTTAGATAGGCGTGGTGTCCTGTAACTCGGAGTTTTTCGCAGTTCTGAGTGAGTGTAGACATCCAAACAGGTATTATCTTGCCGATCTTCTGGGTAGATAAACGACTAATTCTCTCACCTTTTACATTTTGGTATGACCTTTCTAAGCCTTGTCCAATCTCTCAGTTCTCCAACTGTAGGTTATCTATTTGACCTCAAATATCAAAACTGCAATACTTCTGGTTTATTGGAGAGCATGTACTCGAGCAACCTTCGTCAATAGCTCCCAGGAACACTAGATTCTCAACAGGAGCTGATTTTCTAGGCCTATGATAGTCTTCCGTTAAGGAACTCCAAATCAAAATTGAGTGAGACAGTCTTGTTAATTTGCCTGAGTTGTTCCATAGTTTCAGCATACAATCTGCTGGTTTCCTTTGAAGTACGGTGTAGTTCAGAGAAAGGACTCGTCTAGATAAATAAATCACTGATTATACTTATTTGGGGAAAGAAATTACCCTATGAGTGGGTACAGACAACGCCTGCATGGGGAACTGCCTACCTGGAATAAAGCCATACGGGCTCCTGACTTCTCACACTCACACAAGTATAGGAGAGACAGACAGAACCAGTGTTAAACCTCGGACAAAAATGCATCAAGTTGCCACACTTCACCGTAGTAAACAAAAAACAAGTGGATAGAATAAGTGTTAATAAAGAAGGCAAAGTTGTATGGGAGAATTAACAAACTGAAGAAGATGGTTAGTGCGAATATTCAAGCTTAGTATATGTCAAGGAGTGAAATACATCTGCACCGCTGTGACCGATCTTCAGTCGTGTCACCAAGACTCAGTCCTCAATTACTGGTTCATATCGTCTCAATGACCCCATCCAGAAAGTTCATATCTCCCCACACGAGTCAGACCAACAATCAGAAGCTCCATCGAACGATGCGACCTCTCAATCTTGGCCACCCTCAATAACATAATCTAGTAGCATGACACGTTGAGCTAGGCGGTGGCTCAGAACGCGCTACACACGGTCAAGCCACCTCAGTCGATGGCTATTAGCCTCATCGGATGTCTAGCCTAATACCCTTCGCCTGTTCTTAACATTGCTCATAGTGATTCCACAAGACGCAACCAATGCTACGAAGATACCTCCGATCAAAGCCTTTAGATCGCTACTACTTTCAACGGTTATGTCTCACAGCTATGTAACTCAACAGAACGCACTGAATACTCATCCTTTGGTAGATAGCCAAACAACTCTCCAGTCAGCACCACATATAATACCTGTGGGCAAATACCAAACAGGCCTTCTGCATCCAAACTGAGATTTCGTCAGCAACCAATTCATTTGAGCGAACAAAGCTCTCAAAGTAAGTGAAGTGGTCGACATGTTCCAACACTTCACTTCCTATTATTAAACTGAAAGTATTGCAGCAGACCAGTACTCCAGCATCACTTTAAATTTGACAGATGCAAGCTAAAAGAATGCCAAACACTCACATTTCTGCTCAAAGTGTCCACAAGCCCCTTCATTGCGTCGTCTTCACCTAACTATACAACATCGCCTGGATACTCCAAAACAACTAGATGACTGCTATCCAGCGGGTCAACTTCTGTGAAATCGCACGTACTTAATCTATGTACACTAGTAAGCCCATAGCGAAGTTAATTGGGAACGATGATAGTAGATATCCCTGCTGGACACCACAAGTTGTTGTTAATTCTGAGTATAATTCTCTGCAAGCTCTTACACGGCTACATGAATTCAAACAAAGAGCGTTGATTAGCATCAAGTACTGATGCCTATACATCACCTACTACCTCAGTCACTCTAATCACAAATTTCATACCTTCATCCTTAAAAACATCGAGTCACAAACTGTCTGGTCCTGCTGCTTTGTGTCGCTTCACATCCCATACAGCCTTCTCAACTACAATAGAGGCTTGCACGATAGACATCTACCTCCCATTCAGGTTCAGGCTGGATGTTGGGCAACTGAAACGTTGCTGAGGGCCAGTTGAACTGTGCTTCAGTGGTCCACCCAACGTTCTAGCTGCGTGTCCTAAAGGGTTATCAGCGTCTCCTTCTTTTCAATGATGGTTTCATGCTCTTCCAGTCAGTATCCTTAATAACTTTAAATAATTGTCAAGTGATACCCAATGCTAATGCCTTCTTCATCTCTCTCACTTTCGCCAACCACCACCCTCATGACCACTGCCAAGACTCTTGGTCAGATTACCTCTAAGTTACTTCCGCTCCTCACTGTGGTCACAGCCAGCTGGAACTAGTCTTCTCCCATCAATCATTTCCGATGACGTTGTGGGAATCAATTCACCTTTTCCAACCTTCGGGTGTAAGTTACCAGCAGTCCCTACCGGTGTTTCTACAGTAGACCTAATATCACACCAGGCTTCCTCAAGATGAGCATTGCAGTTACATTCACACAAATGCTCAGCTAATTCCTCCCTAAATACGTTCATTGCCGAACTCACCTTCTAGTCGAGAATATATAGGCTTTACTATCACCTACCTCCTGAGACCAGTAAGGTGCAGACATGCACAAGCCTGAACTAGCACACGATCGGAGTCCAAACATGTATTCCTGAAAGAGTAACAATCCCCCGCTGACCCTCTCCAATGACGTCTCATAGCAATATCTCTCTCGTTGTGCATCCTTGGTTTGATATCGGCAGACACCCTGTAAAGTAGTGTCTCTCCTCATATTTGAAGTTACCGCGCTGATTAGAAACAAGTGGTTGTTAGAACATAATTGCAAGAAATGATCACCGTTGTCAGTCCTTTGGCATAGGATTCCGTAAATACCTCCAAGATGCCTTTCAGGTTAGCTCAGTTTTCCTGCTTGAGCTTCGGGTTCGCTTGGCATTATGACTGCGCTTGAATATTCTGCTTTCTGTGGAAAATCTGGCCACTCACAGAACCATTCCTTTGCATCATCCGAACTGCAGTCGGTGGAGATTACGAATAACACCGTTTAGTCTCACGACTCGTTTTATTTCTTACAGATCCATTTAGCTGAACAGCAAATTAACGGCTGCTGACTGGCATGTACTGGAGAAGTGCACTTTCTGTCGTGCAACCCAAAGCTATATTTACATGGGCTAGCCAGTGAGTCTCTGGTGAATTTGAAGATTTACTGCAATGGTGAGATCGGGCCAAGTTAATAACTACACTCACGTTATGAAGACGTGTAGCAGAGACACAGCAGACATTCAAAGTTCGAGATTTCTGGTGAGCAGTGATTCCTATTCTATTTGTCATATCGTCCGGACATTGGAAGTCGCAGCATGAAATCGATGGCAGAGTCTTATGAGCCTAGGAATGAAGTTTCGGAAGATTTGGTTCTTTGCAATGGTCACAGAGTGGGAAGTTGGGGAAGATGTAGAAGGCCCATTATCGGAATCAGGAAGTGAAGGCAAAAGAGGAGATAACGTTTAGGAAGGGAGACTATCTTCGATCATATTTTGAATGCCCCTGGAAACATGGGGGTGGTTGACACTTTTGCCTATCCCTTGGAAGGCTATTTTCTAAATCACCTGGAAGGGAATACGATTTGCGTGATCTCAGGGCCCATGGGACATATGCCTGAAGCTTGTCACACACAACATTTTGCAGGCTGTTGTTTTGAAGTTCGGTTGTTCTAGCGCCGGATGGAGAAAACCTATACCAATGGAAGAGGACGGGACAGGGAGGACCGACCTTTAGAAGTATGAGGTTTTAGTTTTTGCCTGCAAACCCGACTACCAACCCATATTACCGATACTGGTATGCCAGAGTGTTCTTTTTTTAAGGCCGACCTTTTTCAACCCCTGATCTCATGAGGAAATCAGCATGAGCTTGGTACTCCTGGTCATTCAGGAGAAACATCCCGCTACTGTCACACCTCTATCCACCCAGTAATGCGATTTCGCTCTCGGACCCCATCATAGTGTAGTAATCTAAACTACAATGGTAGCTGCTTTTTGTCTTACCACTATCTAACAGACCTTTGCGGCATGACAGCGTCTTGAGAAAACAAGCATTCAAAGCAGCTACTTATATGTAAACCCGACCACCATGTCAAGGCAGCAGTTTTCGGTCGGGTTGATCTCTCTGTACTCTGCTTGAAACGGAGCATCAAAATAAAGCTATCATAATACCTTGCTGGTTCATATGCTGATTTTATCTACATAGTTCTTGAACGGTTTACGTTTGAGCACGCACGCATTTACGGATCTGCTTTGTTTGTGGTGCTGTGAGGAAGTAACTACTAATACTGCTGTTTTCGGAATTGAGTTAAGGAGCAGCTATCCAGATTTAATATTCATTAGAACTTGTAGTTAGAATTATACAAGGAGAACAAAGATTGCGTTTATAATACGTATGTTGTATGCAGTGCCTTTTAAGCCCACAGACAAAACCTCTTTAGCGTCGTCCAGATAAATAAACCACTGACTATATCTCATCTAAAAAATAATTGCCTCATAGGATAAGTGAATGGAGAGAACGGTTACATGTAGAACTACTCACGTAAGTATAAAGGCATACCAGCTCTTACTGTTTTCGATTATACCCATTCAAGTTGATTCATGGATGCAGTATTGGCATAACATATCGTTCCGTATTTTTTTAAAACTCAAATTGCAATTTGAAGTTTTCCCAGAAACTTCTATTTATCTATAAAGCGTGAAAAAACCGCTAGTGTTTACTGTTTCGTTATAATCAACTGTCAGTTTCATACTCCGCTATTATGCATGGTCAATCTCGCATGGAATGGTAAAAAAAAAAAACACGGCCACACTTCTCAATAACAACGAAATCCATGATTCTCGCAGGATCTCTGACATCGTAACTTGAAAATAGTAAGCAGACCTTTGATGCAAAACATTAATCACTGACGTATCTCCTTTTTCTAAAACGCTATAAGTTTGTTTTCATATGACTCACTATCAATAGAAAGTTACTTATTTATGGACACTGTGAACAGTAAGATGTTTATAAATTGTGCACCTTTACAAAGCTCGACGCAGAATAAAAGATAGTGGACTGAATGTTTATGATACGAATCATGATACATATTTAAGTAACACAATTTAGAACCTTTTAAGCTTAAAGTATGTTGAGGAGTACCAAGAAAACCAGAAAAATAACCAATCATTTAAAGACTGAAATCATCATTATCAAGAAACACTGTTGAAGCAACAAACCACTATCTGAAAAACCTACAACAATCCATGAAAAAAAAACGACTGGGAATATCAGCACCACATTAAATGCCATATAATATCAAGCAAAAATACAATAAAGGTTCATAAAAAAAGACGAGTAACAACAAAGTTAGTATCCCTCAGTAAAGATGTGAATTATTAGTGTGACCCATATGCATAAATATACATCAAGTGTCGGTGAGGTATGAACAGACCATAGCAGGGCAGTAGATTTTCATGCTTTATGTTTTATGCTACTACCACGTTTGCTTCGTTTGTTCGGAGAAGTGACACCTAGGCATGTAAGAACAGGAAACAAACAGAATATGATAATAAAATATCTACACGTATATTTCCAATGATCACATATTGTTAAGTAGCAACTGGTAAGGTGCTGATTGACTACTTAGTGGCAGGTCACGTCTTCATCAACGCATTATTATTATATTATTATTATTATTAGTCCCTTGGGTTCCTAGTGGAACATAGGGCTTCAGTAGCACGCCTCCAGTGACCTCTGTTCTCTGAGATCTTTTCAACCTGGTCCCACGACAGCCCAGAAGCTCTCATTTCCTGCTCGCACGACCTCCTCCATGTCACCCTCGACACCGACGTCCAACTCGTCGCTTCCCATGGGGATTCCAATCGAGGGCCTGACGCGTGATGTCCTCCGTCGGCCTTCTCAGTGCATGGCCAATCCATCTCCACTTCTTCCTGCATATTTGTTCCGTGATAGGTTCTTGGTTGGTTCGTTCCCAGAGTTCCTTGTTGCTTATTTTTTCTGGCCATCTGATCTTCAGCAGCGAGCGTAAGCAGTTGTTGATGAATGTCTGTAGTTTATTGGAAATACCTTTCGTGACGCGCCAAGTCTCTGAGCCATACAAGAGCACTGACTTGACGTTGGTGTTGAAAATCCGTAACTTGTTCCGCATGCTGAGTGCAGAAGATCTCCACACTGGTTTCAGGCTAATGAATACCTGTCTTGCTTTTCCGATTCTGACTTTGACGTCCTCGTCCGTCCCGCCTGTAGTTGAAACAGTGCTTCCTAGATAAGTGAAGGAGGTTACTTCCTTCAAGTTTCTCCCGTTGACGGTGATTGGAGTTTGTTGTTGTTGTTGTTGATGGTGGTGGTGCGGTATCTTCATCACTTCTGTCTTCTCTATATTCACCTGAAGTCCCGTCTTAGCTGCCTCTTCTATCAACCTGTTAGTTTTTGCCTGCAGATCTTCAAGTTTATGTGACATTAGGCACAAGTCATCGGCGAAATCCAAGTCTTCTAGGTTCTTTTCCGTCGTCCAGCGTATCCCCCTCTTCTCGCTGCCTACTGTTTGCTGCATGATCCAGTCCACCACAATCAGGAATATCATGGGTGATAGTAGACGGCCTTGTTTCACTCCTGTCCTCACTTCAAAGGCATCACTGAGCTTCCCATTGTGAATTACTTGGCTGGCATGTGGCATCTTCATATAGTTGTTGAATGAGGCGGATAAAGGTTTGCGGTACTCCGTAGTATTGAAGCAGTTTCCAAATTACTTCTCGGTCGACGCTGTCAAAGGCCTTCTCAAAGTCGATGAAGTTGAGGTGGAGAGGTGATTGCCATTCTATGCTCTGTTCTATGATGATACGAAGCGTTGCAATTTGGTCAGCACATGATTTGTACTTCCTGAAGCCTGCCTGTTCCGGTCGCAGTTTTGAATCCAGTGCATCCCTTAGCCTCTCCAGGATGATGCGGCTTAATATTTTACTTGGGGTGGACAGGAGAGTGATTCCGCGCCAGTTCTTGCAAGCACTGAGGTCTCCCTTCTTCGGCAGTTTGACAAGGTAACCCTTCTTCCAATCGTCAGGTACCTTCTCTTCCTTCCACACCTTCTGCAATAGTGGTGTGAGCATGTCCGCTGTTGTCTCTGCATCTGTTTTCAGTGCTTTTGGCGGTATTCCATCTGGTCCTGCTGCTTTCCCGCATTTCAGTAGCTTTATGGCGTTCAGGACTTCCATTTTCGTTGGGGGATTAATGTTCACTTGTAGTTCAGCGGCTGCAGGTGGTATTTCTGGACGAAGTGCAGGTGGTGGTCGATTCAAGAGCTTCTTGAAGTGGTCGGCCCATCGTTTCCTCTGTTTCTCTTCTTTTGTAATTAAATTTCCTTCTTCATCTTTTATTGGTTTCATCTGTGTTGGTCTCGTCCCTGATAGCAACCTGGTTATTTGATACAATGTCGTCAGGTCTCTCTTACCTGCAGCCTGTTCTGCTTCACTTGCCAGTGTTTCGTAGAAGTGTCTTTTGTCTTTGCGTGCACTCTTCTTCACTTCTTTGTCCAGTGTTTTATACATTGTGCTCAGTTCCTCTTGTCGTTGAGCATCCTTGCACTGGTTTATCTTCTGCTTCTTCATCCTCCTCTCCCTCTATCAGCTTCCAGGTATCCGTCGAGATCCATTCCTTGTCTTCTTTCTTCTTCCTTCCTAATACTGT
This sequence comes from Heterobilharzia americana, assembly GCA_944470555.2. Classification (NCBI taxonomy): domain Eukaryota; kingdom Metazoa; phylum Platyhelminthes; class Trematoda; order Strigeidida; family Schistosomatidae; genus Heterobilharzia; species Heterobilharzia americana. The sequence goes on along the minus strand of OX104127.1, from coordinate 159,123,045 downwards.
TGTGCAGGTTTCTTTCCACATAGCTTTCAAAGACTTCCAGTGTTCTTCCACACAGGTTTCTTCAGGGATGTTGCTCGACGTCTCCCATTTTGTCTTGATGGCTGCCTTGAAGATCTCCTTTGTAGTTTCATCCTTCAGTTTCCGAGTGTTGTACTTGGGTTGAGGTCTATCACCAGCTTCCTTGAAGGCTTTTAACTTGATTTGGAAGGTTCCTTGCACTAGGTAGTGGTCTGAACCTACATCTGCTCCTCTTCTTGACCTTGTGTTAAGTAGACTGCGTCTCCATTTTCTTGAGATTGAGATAAAGTCGATTTGATTTTTAGTGTGTCCATCTGGTGAAATCCATGTCGCTTTGTGGATATCTTTGTGCCTGAACACACTGCCTCCAATCACCAAATCGTTGAATGCGCAGAATTCTGCAAACAATTCTCCATTCTCATTCATTTCACCTAGTGCCTCTCGACCCATGGTTAGTTCTCTTCCCGTGTTGTCCCCTCCCAGTTTGGCATTCATGTCGCCCATCAGAATTTTGATATCGCCAACTGACGTCTTGTCCAGTGTTGATTGAAGTTGTCTGTAGAAATCCTCCTTTTTCTCTTGCTCTGCATTATTTGTAGGTGCATAACATTGTATGATTGTGACCTTTCTTCCTTTTGAGTTGAATCTTGCTGTCATGATCCTGGAGGAGATTGGTTCCCACTGCATGAGAGCCTTCGATGCTCTTGAGGACATCATGATAGCCACTCCCTCAGTGTGCTCGTGGTTGGCGTCTGGGTGACCGGAGTAGATTATTGATTCTCCAGTTGACAGTTTGGAGAGTCCACTCCCATTCCATCTGCTTTCGCAAATCCCAAGCACTTCGATGTTATACCTTCTCATCTCCCTTGCAATCTGGGCTGCCTTACTGGGTTCAAACATCGTGCGGACATTCCATGTCCCCACGTTTACTTTCGCTTTCATCGAGAGAAGACACATCGGCCAATTGGCTTCCCGAAGGCTTTCACCAACTGGCGTCATTTCGCCTCTCCGATTCCAGCGGGGAATAAGTTTGTTTTCATTTTTTATATTTTGTTTGTGCTTTGAAGTTTCTTTAGCGGTTAGATTTGTTTTACGGGGTAGGGTTGCTAGCCCTATGCCCAACCTTCCCTCTTTACCCGGGCTTAGGACCGGCTAGTAACTAGTGAACTAGTTAACCAGGCGAGGTTCTTCATCAACGCATGCTATAACATATTGTTGACCCGTTAAATTAATAACAAGCAGATAAAATCAAAGGACCTCAATCAAAAATGCGTCGCCATAAATTGGTTACCGACTGACCTTAGCTGTTTTGACATGACAGTGATGTTGTCGCCTGTTAAGATAGCTCAGTAAGCTATTCTGGCTGAAAAACAGTTGCTCCTTGATATCCTACCATATCAAAAAGGTTTGTTGCATCGTTGCGAAACTAAAAGCCGATACCTCCAATTATGTAAACAACTTCTGATAATTTAGGGTTTTGGGGAAAAAGAAATCTTGTTGGTAATGTCCTAATTCAGTCTTTTGTATTAATGTAAACATTTCATCCGTCATCGGTCCTTCAGGGGTGATTACATTTCGCACATAAGTGTAGTGGTCGATGGTCCAACTATTTCACTTAGATATCCACTCCATGAATGTTTTTACATTCCATTTGGATACCCAGACATACACATCCCCATAATAACAGGTGATCGAAGTCCACACAGGAACTACAGAAAGAGCGGCAATTCTCCAACGACAGTTCATGAAAATATGATCTATCCGTGTCTTTCGTTGGTTTGATGTCAGCGGAGAGCATGTAAAGCGGTATCTCTCCTCACACTTGAAAATATTCCTGGTCAGGGACAAGTAATTGTCAGAACAGAACTGCATTAAACGATCACCATTGTCTCTTTGTTGGTATGGGATTCCGCAAGTAGATCCAAGATGACTTTCTGACTGGCTTAGCTTTCCTACTTGAGCGCTGAAGTGAAGTCGTTAATGCTCTCGACCATCTTATTCCCTACTGTTTAACAAGGCAAGACTGAAAATAAGTTCCGGAAGAATAATTTGCTTTTGGGTGATGAGAAACGCATCACAAACATTTACAAATCACCACTTAAGGGTTCTAGAAGACTCTACATATTCTCAACACCTTCACCCGACACGACTGTCTACTAAAGAGTCTCTTGTGACTAAATCAATCCCTGTCAAGTCAAAAGACGAGAGGGAGACCTTCATAAATATGTGTTTGAAAAAAAAATTAGTGAACATTCACTTGACCACTCACAGTCGGTTCTAACACAGCCATGTCCGAGTACAGAGTGGTATACTCATTCGGCACCCCCGCCTTCAGAGAGAAGCTGCTATGCGACCTCTTGTTGCACAGACTTGAATGGCGCCTATAGATCAAAAAATGCAACCAGTGGTGAGCAGTGGTAAGTATGCCTGTTTCAGAACTTGGCAGAGGATGAGTATCGAGTGGATATGCTCGTGGTTTGTTCTGGAACCTGCCAGCTTTTCTTGGGTTTGTTTTCGAGCCCCACTTAGACGTCTGATAATCATAGAAACCGGAATCCTAACTCCTATGTTCATCCAGCTGGTTCGCCTGTAGTCATCACAAGATGACTTCAAATTTTCCTTGAATAGTGGAACAATCAGTGACTGCGACCAGTCAGAGGGGATCATAACTGACTCCACACACTAGTTAACACCTCTTTATTGTAATACTAATCCTGTCTTCTGGAACTCGTCCGTCTGTTTTTACTTTTTGCAGATTACCTATAGCCTTCCCAACTTCTGTAAGTACTGGGAGGAAGGGACTCCAAGTGAATAGCGGAAACGGAATGGCAGCTGGAGGCCAGTTGAACCGTTTCTCGAAGTGTTCCGACCATCGTTCCATTGCGTAATCGGATATTAAAAAAAAGAGACATGAAAGAGTTCTACCATTTTTTTATACTTCTTACTGTGCTGTTGAGTCCAGCACATTTTCTGCCTAGAGATTATACTTAGTTCAATACCCACATCTGGAAGACCGCAAAAACTAGCCATCAAATCTCCAGAAACTCGAAGCATGAATTCTGCGAAGTCACCATATTTGACTAGATGAGGTTAAGTGAACTAAACCACTAGGGCCCCCGTATGCGTGTCTTGCAAACACAGCACACATTCATGACCCAGATGCTAGTGTTTCGGCTAGAGAAGCTTGTTGGTCGAGTTAAGGAAGTGTGCGGACACTAAAATCTGCAATTTCCCGGATGCTTACACCATAGAAAATTAGTACTAGAGGTGCATCAAAAAAAAGGGTTAATGGGTGACCATAGAGTCCAAACAACATCTGCTTTAGGTGTCACACACCATCTTTTTGGAAGTTTGAGATTTTGTTTTTCAGTTTTGAAGCCGACTATGAAACTATATAGCCAGCATCGATATGCCGCAGGTATAGACGAGATGGCTATTTCTAGGGCCGGTCTTTTCTAACTCCCGGTGGCACAGGGAAGACATTATCCGCGAGGGCACTGCCGGTCATTCAAGAGATACCTAACAGCTTTCGTTTCCCCGCCCCATCAACAGTGAGACTTCGCCATCGGACTCCCATCTAACGTTAAAATTTACAACTAAAGGTAACTGCTTTTCGTCTTACCACTATCCAGCAGGCTTTCCGGTATGGCAGGACCTTGAAGGAAAAAGCGTTCCGGTCAGTGCTGCTCGCTGGATTATTGCGATATGCCAGCCAGACCACCAAGTCAATTTAACAGCCACCGGTTGGCAGAGGGTTCTGGGTTCTGAGTTTGAGGAAGTCCTGTTAGCTCTATGAGGCATGACAGCGGTAAGATGTTTCCCGAAGACTCCGAGTTTATATTGCTCCCTCTTTGTTGGAAGGTTCTAAATGCAGTTGGTTCAAAAATCAAGGTATATTGCATCCTCGATTCCCATAGTGGTAGTTTACTTACGCAAACACAACAGATAGTTCAAAAAGTAACGTATGCTGGAACTTTAACATGTCCCTTTGATTCTGTAGCTACATACAACTATCCCACTTTTTTATCCAGTATCTCAAAAGATATCAAATTACTCATTTAAAGCAGCATGCCCTTTAGTTTTTATACATTTCTTTGCATTCAAATTGTGTTCCTGTTGGGAAACATTGTGCCCTCTACCGTTCCCCTTTAACGTCCTACTATGCGACCACTGATTAAGACCCAAGTCGAACTACACTGCGGACTTGACACTGAAGCTTTCGACATCTAAAACCTATTCCGAGTGAGATAACATATCCCGCTTAACAAAACCTCAAATTTTTAGTCCACACCTGAATATTGTATTCAGGCAGTATGGCGAGTTGACGTAGGTAGTAGTGGCTTGACATGAGCAGTCCATTCCCAAGACACTTCAGTCAACTAAGGTTCACAACCTCATCAATTGACTTGCCTATTGTGCCTAGTAACCTTCACCTGACCTCAACATTGCTCACATGGTGACTTCACCAAACACAGGACAAATAAGTGAAGACTAATGAAATCAGAATATCAAAGTCGTTAAGCAGTGTAGATATCTGTACCATTGGAGTTATATTATTGAAAGTTTCCAACAAAATATCTTCAATAAATTTCATTTATTTAGTCTCTTCTCATACACTATTATATATCTTAGTACAGTTTCTCTTCGATTCACTTCCTTATGGATTGTTGCAACTTAAACTGATGCTATGCTAACCTATTTTTCATCTTTTTAATGTTTACATAGAACCTCACTAAATGATTCAGTCAACATCCCCTTAGTTCATGGATAACTACTAACTATTACGAACTGGTCAACTGAAATTTCGTCACATTGCTGATTAGATGCGACAGCCTAATTATTCAACACAGAAATTAACTTTAGGCGTTAGAATATCTGCCATAAAAATTAAGGATGAACAACAATAAGGTCATAAAGATCAAATCATGATACGGCAACATTAGTTTATATTAATATTTCTTAGAAACTTTACGACCATTCTTACGAATTTTTAACATAATGTAGCTAAACTACCCTTACACGACCAAGGTTACTGAGTGAATTTCGACTGAACTTCAATCAGTACATCGGGGTCATACTGTTCCATTTGCATTGACAAGATGTACATATAATTTCTACATAAATCCAAATTACTTACCAGTAGTTGGAATCAAATGAGGGAAGTCTGTGAAATTGTGAATATCAACAGTTTTTTTAAAAGCAATACTTTGATCGAGATGTACTGAAGACCGTTTATGACCGACAGGAGCTAGTGATTGCATATCATTTGTGAGCCCACTATGCAAAATATCAGCTGAAGGTTCATAGGATATTCTGTGAAAATATAGTAGAAGCAAGTAAAAAAACAGTAGTCAAAATAAAAATATTGAATAAGTGTCTGCTCATTTGGTAAATTATAAAACTGACAATAAAACTATGAATTGTTACGGATGAAAATGACTCTACTAGGCCTAAAAAACAAATGTGATGGGTAAGTGGGTTTGAAACTATAAACTCACTAAGCCATCGGCAGGTAAAACTGTCTATTACTACTACTACTGTTGCTGCTCAAAAGGCATGGAGAAAACTATTTCTTAATAATCAAACATGGTAGTCGTATACTATAAAACGAAAGTTGTATTTCAAAAATTTTAAGCAAAAATACACAGAACAATAAGAGTAAAATAATATGTACCTACTTGGAATGTCGTGTCATCCTGCGATTTTCATGAGTGGTTAAGGGACCTGTCAAAGTGTCTTCTTCTTCCTCTTTAGGAATTTCTTGACAAAGTTTTCTGTCTTTACACTGCTTTGGAATCCCCTGTAGTGTATCTTCATCTTCATCATACTTGCGATACTGGTTTTGATTACATGACATTTTAATGGTTGGCGAAGCTGTGAGATCCTTTGGGCTTTGAAAAGAATGGGAAAGAGGTTGGTCACAGTTTATTAATGGAATTCGATATTCTTCTGGATTTATATTCTCTGTGTCGCTAGACGTAGCGCTTTCTAAGACCCATGACGAACTAGAAAGACTACTTGAGAGATCAGCAGTCGATAACGAACGCCAAGTATCTTCAAAACTGAAAAAGAACAAAGTCAATCCCAAAGGTTAGAAAATTTGAATATCTAATAATGAATAATTGTGCATGACGTGAAAACAAACTGGTCAACAACATTCAATGCTTAAAAAAGACAGTATTTAGTCAGAAAATATTTGCTAAACCCTAAGTGTGAACAACAGGATTACCATATTCCCAAGGAAGGATTGAATACAAGTGAATACACTGAAGTCTGACCTCATCATTATCATCACAAAATCAACATGGGATCAGGCATCACAGAGTAACGGTCCAAGTTGCTACATCTTATATCAAGTAACAGGGCAGTGAAATGGTAGATGAAGAAAAAAGCCGGTCAAAAAAAAGTAGACATTAGTGAAAGAGAAAGACGGGATATGGGAAAATGACGACACTAAGTATAGCGGTTATAATGAAGATAATGTGTGTATACATCTGCGTCGCTGACATCGGTTTTCACCCATATCACATATAATCTTCAATTAATGTTTTCTCTTGTCCCATGGACCCCAACCGGCTAATCTACATGCCCGTACGTGGCTCAAAAAAACAGTCAAGCAATTCATGGACTGATGCCATGTTTCAGTCTGGCAGTCCCGAGCCAGCATGAATATATCTCGGCCATTATTGCACGACGGGGCAGACGGTGGCTAGGCGTGCGTAACACATGTTCCAAACATCTCAGTCGATGAAGGTTCATAACCTCTACTTCCTAAAACTCTACACTTACACGTGACTTCTGTGTTACTAACGCGGTGACACTACGAAACACGACTTATGCTACGAAGGCAACTGTGGTCACACACCAGAAGTCTTCTCATGTCCTCTACGTTTGATGGTCATGTTTCCCAGCCACATAGAAGAATAGAGCGGACTGCAGTACAGTACACCCAACCCTTAATAGACAATCAGATATCGCTGCGGTGCTACATACGGTGTTAGTCGGCGAAAGCCAATCGACCCTTTCGTGTCCGTGCAGGGATCTTAGCGGCCACAGATTCACTAGGGCTCATCCCACTTCCCAGGCAAGTGAAGTGTTCAACACACTCAACCACTTCACGCTATACTCTTAGGCCAGGGCATCGTTAAAGACCAGTCCTTGAGCAACAATGTGCATTCAGGTGGCGAAAAATGCATCCTAAACATTTTCAAATTGCTGCTCAAGGTGTTCAGAAGACTCTGCATCTTGTCAATGCCTTCACCTAACACGATCATATCATTTGTGTATTCTAGGTCTACCAAAAATTCTTTTGTGATAAAGCCGATCCCTGTGTAGTTAGATGACAAAAGGGAGACTTCCATGAGAACGTCTATGATAAGATTGAATAAGAATGAGAGTGAGGAAGAAATCTAATAATTCTAAGTAATCGAACTCCATTGACAGACTATCCAAGTGGGGGATATAACGATTGAAACGCTTGCGCTACCTACCGTAATAAACAAAATCTGAAAATTAATAACGTCGAGAAGCGTTGGTATCGCACTGTGTGAACACATTGTAATGGTGGTTCTACAAGCAAAGCTACTGGGTATTTAGGCGTGAAAACCATTTCTTTTAACGTGGGATTTTCATTCGTGTCTCGATGCAAAAACTGAATATAGTATCATCACTAAATCCTAAGCTGGAATATTATTCTTTATGACACCCGTATTATAATATCGGATAAAACTAGTTAGGAACTATCGACCAAACCACAAAGGGTTCCGAGGTCCGAGATAAACAAAATTTTAATGGTGAAGAGCCTGGCTAGTTTGTGCACATTATAAGGGGAAAACACATGCCATAACGATTGAAATGAACTTTGAACATTGCTAACAGACGGGACCTTATGTGATATTTCGTCTCTACCGATTAGAAACTCATGTATCCATGAGTTTAAATCCCAATACAAATGTTCACAATGACAAAATACTACAAGTATTCAATTTATAATCTAATCTGAGATATTACTGACTTCTATAGGATAACTCATCCAATCGAGTTTGTGAGGAATCATTTGCAACCAATGAAGATTTTTAATAAAAAGAGTGCGAGAACTTACGGTGAAACATTTAGATAAGTGAAACAAAGTATTACTACAACTTGCTCACACTTTTAAAAGTAGTGCCCTTTCAATTACGTATAAGCATTCGGAAACAAGATATCGCTTCATTCCAGCCGAACTCCGCACCAAATTCTTATACATCGTCTTTTCATTGGAAAAAGGCAAACTGAAACTCTTACTTCTGCAGGTGTTTGAAGAGTAGGGTGGTAGCCCGAAGCAACAAAGAGTTTCACCCCTCCACTGAATATCTAAGTATTCGATAGATATTTGAGTTGTAAGACCATTGAAGAATATAATAGATGGTTAGTTTGAGTAACAAAAGTAATTAAGGTCTGCCAGGAATATTCGTTTACGTCAATCATGACCTAACAGTCCATTTTTCGCAGTGACAAGAAGACTCACTACATACCGACTTGTGGCCAACAGGTTTAGGGAAATGATTTTTAACCAATGGGTCACGAGTTGGAGCACAGCTTCACCCAACGAAGTTAGGGCTGTCGGTTAGCAGTATCATAAGCCGTCACAATACAATAGGTACAGCTCACTGCCTACTGCATGAACGCGCACAAGGTTGCTGAATGCATTCCGATAAACCGACCCAATACATACGAATGTATGCACTAAAGTAAAAGCTATTGAATATGATGAGATTTGCAACACAACAATCTAGTACATCATGTACTAAGCTGCAAACTATACTTGTTCAGGGAATTATGATACTAACCGATCGCAACGGATGAGTTGGGTGAATACAGTCGACACTCTCAAATCAGAAACGATATGAACAAGTAATTCTATGGACAGAGATCAAACGTCTTCGCTGTAACAACGAACAAGATGACAGTGGTGACAAATATGCATGCACTACATTTTTCAAAAATACTACAACTATGAAAGTTCTACTGCTTCAAGTTTATTTCAAGTAAATCATATAAAGCAAATAAGATTAAAAAAACTTTGACGGAAACCTACTTAAGATCACTGAAGTTGTGTAGATGTTTGCGCCACTTACGAATCATACCATCCCATGCGCGACGAGAAACTTTACGAAATTTGTTGGGAGTACGAGGATGGTACTTTTGACGCTCAGGTTTTGGAATACTTAACACGTATTCAGCATAACGTTCTGTGACTTTACCCATATCGATGTCTTTTTGTCTCCTTAACAATTCCATCTGCCTTCTTTCAAGTTCAATAGATTCTTGTCCTTCTCCCTGAATATTAAAATAAAGATTAAAAGTGAAGTTTCTTCAAAACAAACGAACAATGTTTCACACAAGACTTCATCAAGTTACACAACCACACCGAAAGACAATGAATTACACTCAGCTGATGAAACATATTTGAAAACAATACCGATAATGATAATCAATGCGTAAACATCAACATGAGACCTGGGATTACTGAGTAACTGCTCAACTTGCCACACCCGTTTTAGGCTAATACAAACCCCAAAGTAAGTGAAATGGTCGACATATTTCAACACTTCACTCCCTATCATTAAACTGAAAGAAGTGAAAGCCTCATCTTACAATTGACAGGTGCAAGCTAAACGCACGCCAAACACCCACATTTCTGCTCAACATGTTTACAAGACCCTGCATTGCGTCAGCGTCTTCCCCTAACAACATAATATCGTTTGCATACTCCAACCAGATGACTTTCACCCAGTAGATTAATTCATGTGAGGTCGCACGTACGCTCATAAAGAAGTTAAACAGCAATGGTGACAATGGACATATCTGGCGGACGCCACCAGCTGTCGTCAATTCTGAGTATAATTCTCTGCAAGCTCTTACACGGCTACATGAATTCAAACAAAGAGCGTTGATTAGCATCAAGTACTGATGCCTATACATCACCTACTACCTCAGTCACTCTAATCACAAATTTCATACCTTCATCCTTAAAAACATCGAGTCACAAACTGTCTGGTCCTGCTGCTTTGTGTCGCTTTACATCCCATACAGCCTTCTCAACTACAATAGAGGCTTGCACGATAGACATCTACCTCCCATTCAGGTTCAGGCTGGATGTTGGGCAACTGAAACGTTGCTGAGGGCCAGTTGAACTGTGCTTCAGTGGTCCACCCAACGTTCTAGCTGCGTGTCCTAAAGGGTTATCAGCGTCTCCTTCTTTTCAATGATGGTTTCATGCTCTTCCAGTCAGTATCCTTAATAACTTTAAATAATTGTCAAGTGATACCCAATGCTAATGCCTTCTTCATCTCTCTCACTTTCGCCAACCACCACCCTCATGACCACTGCCAAGACTCTTGGTCAGATTACCTCTAAGTTACTTCCGCTCCTCACTGTGGTCACAGCCAGCTGGAACTAGTCTTCTCCCACCAATCATTTCCGATGACGTTGTGGGAATCAATTCACCTTTTCCAACCTTCGGGTATAAGTTACCAGCAGTCCCTACCGGTGTTTCTACAGTAGACCTAATATCACGCCAGGCTTCCTCAAGATGAGCATTGCAGTTACATTCACACAAATGCTCAGTTAATTCCTCTTTAAATATGCACATTGTCGAAATCATCTAATGAAGAATAGACAGGTTTCACTATCACCTGTTTCCTGCTATCAGTAAGACGCAGACATACACGAGCACGTAATACTGCGTGATGGGAGTCCTAACCGGTACTGGTGAAAAAGCGACAACCTTCCACAGATGGTTTATAGCAATATGATGCATCTGTGTTCATCACTGGTTCGATGTCGGCGGAAGCCATGTGAGAAAGCACCTTTCGTTATGCCGTAAGTTCGTTGCCGGCCAGAAACAAGTGATTATCGGAACAAAATTGCAACGGACGACCACCGTTGTCGGTTATTTGGTATGGGATTCTGAAAACATACCCAAGATGTCTTTTCAGGTGGTTTGGTTCTCCTGCTACAGCGTTAAAGTCACCTGCCATTATGACTACATCTGATTATTTTGCTTTCTGCAGCAAAGTTGGCAACTCACAATTCATCCTTTGCATCATCCGAACCGCAGTCGGTTGGTGCGCAGACGTGAATTATGAATAGGCATCACTTAGTCTTACGATCCTCCCTGATCCTTTCAGTCAACGGCTGTTGACTGGTATCCAGTTCAGAAGCGCACTTTCTGCCCTACTGTTCAATGCTATGCCTACACCAGAGAGTTCAAGAGAGCTAACGACTGGGTCTCCAGATACGCCTAGGGCGGATTTTCAAGATTCACTGCTATGGCCAGCTGAGATCAATTTAATAACCACATTCGAATTCTGCATACGTATCTAAAACAGCATACATTCATGGCTAGGGATTCCAGAGTTTTGCGAGGGGTACTTGCTGTCCGACTTAGCATAGAGTTCGGTCATCGAAAGCTCCGACACGAAATCGATGGCGAGGTCTTAGGAGACTAGGAAGCGAAGCGAAAGGAGACAGTGTTGATGATAGGTTATATTTGCTTGAGTCTTGTGTACTAATGGAAGCGTGCGGGCAGTTGACACTTCTCGGCTGCCCATACCATGGAAGGCTCTATCTTCTCAAGATATCTGGAAGGAAAAAAGATTTGTGACCCCAGAGACCATGGGACATTGAAGTCTGTCACATACGCTTTTGTGGCTTGTTGTTTTGAAGTTCGGTTGTTCAAACGAGGGATAGGGAGAATCCATACCGCGATCATCGGAAAACCATGGGGCCAGGGGAGTGTTACTTTTGTGTTTGATAAACCCCGTTCCCGATTGGAAGGGAGCATTAGTGTTGCATTGCTGGTCATCCAAGGGAAACACTTTATTGCTGTCACAACCGATCCACTAGCAGCAGTAGGACTTCTCCCTCATCATAATGTGGTGATCTACACTAAAGCGGTAACTGGTTTTCGTCTTACCATCATCCAAAGAACATTTTTGGCTTGGTAGTATAGCTTGTCGGGTCATTGTGATATGAGAACCCCATCGCTACGTTAAGGTAGCAGCTATCGCCTGGGATTGCAACAGACGATCACCATCATCGGTTTGTTGGCGAAATGTTTCGTAGACACCGCCAAGATGTCTTTCCAGTTGGCTGTTCTTCTATTTGAGCGTTAAAGTGAAGTGGCTATCGCATTCAACCATCTCACTCTACACTGCTAAGCCAGGCACCTTTGAAGACAAATCCTGGAGTATTATTTGAATTGGTGTGGAAAAAAACACATCTCAAACGATCTCAGATCGCCAGTCAAAGTGTTTAGAAGACTGTATGTGGTCAGCACCTTCATATAAAATGACTGTCAACTATGTATTATAGGGCGTTCAATCTGACTGCCACAATGCTTGTTAACACTTCAGTTAACTGAACAAACAGGCCCCAACAACTGTTCCCAAATACCTACAGCACTGGCCCATCTGTCCTTCATTGCTTCGACTCAGCATTAGAAGCCCTATTTTCAATATCCATTCAGGATTAGAGCATAGAAGATAATGGATGAGTCGCTTGAAACCAGCTGGGTTGTTACTCGAAGCATTTTACTTTCCCTTTCAGTAGGCCCTGAAAGTGACTCACAGATCAACCCTTTTCTGCTGATCTTACCAACCGTTTTCCTTTCAGTTCCAGTTTGTGGGGTGTCTAGGAAATTGTTAAATGCTACCTATCTCCGCTAAATTATCTATTTCTTCGGCTTCTTTTTTTCTCACTAGAATTGCAGCGAAGCTTGTTAAACACCACTTCTCGGTCATTGATGAGCCTACAGTATAACTCCAGGATCATCTATGTAACAGGCTATAACCATGGGCAGCAGACTTTTTGCCTTTCTTAGAAGACTGACGAACAGAGTAACATAAATAATCACATGAAAGTACTCATTTCAGGTGCCATAGTGCGACAGTAAGAAGTCTGAGTTAAAAGAAATCAAAACGGACAAACTTACTTGACTGATCACCACACCTTATTATGTCTTGGGTCGCGTTTGACAGATTATCACAATTATCAAGCAGTCAGCTAGGAAAATTACCAATGCACACTACAACAGGTCTAGTATTCAGACATCACCTTCTCAACTATTTCCACTCTAGCTGTCGATGTGTAGTGTAATAGAAGTTCAAAAGGTGTACAATACGTCCCAAATACTTAATGAGTACAGCTCAATCAATCCGCTGACTTCAAAACAGTTGTGACCGTCGGAAGATAGTTCCATACTTGCCTTTTACTACTATCGTAAATTCATAGGTTAGGATAACAACAAAACACTACGGTATGCTAGATTTCCTTAAGGTAGCATTCATACCTTTCAAAGTAGAAACTTCAGATAGTGTTGCTTGCTAAAGCTACACGTAGTACTGTGAGCCTACAATTTGAATCACATTTATTGTACAATACAACCAGAAATGCACATTGCTAGAATATGTATACTTCTTCAGTAAATTGATTGTTATACCAAAACGCTATCTCTAGATAGCGTGACATGACTTCTGTGATCTATAATGTAGGATTTTAGTCACCTAAAACCTAGTAGAAACGCTGTATGGGAAAATTCTAACTATTGCAGTGAACGTCATTTGTTCTCGAAGGAATTACCGACATACTATACGATGTAGAGAAATGATAGACTCCACACCAAGAACCTGAGAAAACAAAAACTAGACAGAATTACCCTTTCAGCTAGCCTGCGCTTTAACTTCTCTTCATAGCGATTTAGATCTTCGTCAGCATCATCGCAAAGCAGCATATCGACCTTCCAATCTCCGTGAGTTCGGTAGCGATCAAGACGTTCCTGGGCACGCCTGATCTCAATCAGCGGATCATAATCAGGATGGAACTTCCGACGACTTCCAGTCTGTTGAGGGTCAGATTAATGAAGCACATACCGAGGATAAGATGCTACGTGACCTGTTGTGATCACAACTTTCCTCCTTAGATCGGTGTCGAGTCCTGTACCTTGGAGTGTTTTCGCAGCTTCGAACAGGTGTAGACATCCGAACAGGTGTCGTTTTTCCGATCGCCTTAGTAGATGAACGACTAGTCCTCTCACTTTCTACATTTTGGGATGACTTTTCTAGCCACCGTCCAACGTCACGGTTCTCGGACTGTATGTTATCTATTTGACTTCAAATATCAAGCTTCGTAAAAATCGCTATACTTTTGGTTTATTGGAGTGTATGCACGAGAGCGACTTTTGTTAATTGCTCCCAGGAAAACTGCATTTTTAACAGGAGCTGACTTCCTAGACCTACGACGGTCATCCGCCAAGAAACTCATTATATTGAAATCAAACAACGCGGTCTTCCGAATTTATCTGAGTTACTGCGCAGTTACGCCATACTTCATATCATTATTAAAGAGCAAAAATCTGAAAGAAGAATATTCATCTCAATAAATTCAAATCACGTTCTAAAACAATAAATTACACTTTTAAGGCATAAAATCAAATCAAGCCATGGCGAAATACATTTTCAAAATGGAATAAGATTTATGGACTGTAAGGAAATCAAGTTTTCTATTACAAACTCATCAGTAAGAAGATGACATATATGCAGATGAATAAAGTGCTTGTGAACGAAAGTGCAACGAATAAAGTAGCCTTTAGTTTTCGGAAGGTGAAGGGAGGAATAATGTTTGAACATGATTTTTCGGAATGCACAGTTCATCCTTGATCACTCTTCTTTCGACAATCTCAACTACAGTGAGCAGGGGTTGATGAGCAAAAAGTGAGTCTGTTTTTGGGATACGGTGTGTAGCGTCATACACTTCCCCAAAATCAATAGCCTAGGGTTTGACGACTTCGACATTGATGCTGACCTTGATAGTTTAACTGGACTCGCTAAGCTGAAGGCATCCGGTCAAGCATCCTCGCCATTTGGCACGCTGTCGTGTTACGTTGCATTGCTCGTATTCGACTCTCTAGCCAGTTAGTTGGAACGCATCGGTATTTTGGCATAACCACCCAAATATACTATTCCATCCGACTACGCTATCGTGTTCTTCCTTGGTCTCGTATTCGTGGGTATATAACAAGTTCGAATAATTAGTGATTGGTCTTTGCGTCTGTCAAGTTCGCATCAGAACAAATCCTAAATTGGTGAGCCCGACGTGATCAAATATCCCGACGTGATCAAATACCCGACGTGATTACATATCCCGAACAATAGCAAGTATTGAATTGGTGAGCCTGTTCCATTTTATATTTGTTTATTGTTTTCATTTCGATAACATTTATATATCCATTTACTACACTTTCTCATGTCCGACCAAACTCCCAAGCTTATTCGTATTAAGCCGACCTCGAACACGATCCAACTCGTGCCATATTGGCCAGACAATGCAGAAACATGGTTTCTGTATGCCGAGGCCGATTTTCGAGAACAGGGTGTCTCAGATCCTCATTCTCGATTTCTCGCTGTCATACGTTCACTACCGCGAGAATTAAACAGGTATGTTACAGCAAACATGTTTAATCCTGAAGTAAGTGGCCCTTATGCACTTCTCAAGGCCGCACTCTTGAAGAAAAACGATCTCACAGATCGCCAACGTCTAGACGAATTGCTTCGTAACATCGAGCTAGGCAGCCACTCAGCTACTGAAGTCCTCGCACGCATGCGAGAAGTAATCGGTGCACGAACATTTGACGATGGTTTATTCCGAGAACTGTTTCTCTCGAAACTACCACAACCGGTGCAAACCGTATTGGTGACACTGCAGTCAGTCCCACTCGACGACCTGGCAGCTTCAGCAGATAAAATACTGGAGATATCCAGCAGACCCGTCTCCAACGTATATTCTATCTGTGACAAAACAGAGCGCCAGGATTCGGAGGTGACCAAGTTGTGCAACTCTGTGAAACGGTTGCTACGTTCTCGAAGTCCTAGATCACGTAGCACTTCACAGAAACGCACCTTGGCGCATCGCAGCAAGTCGCGTGGCAGCCCTAAAACGAAACCCAACAGGGTGGAAAACCCTGAATGGTGCTGGTTTCATAACACTTACAGGGATGAAGCCAGAAGATGTCGTAAACCATGCCGTTTTAAGAAGGACATAAACTCGGGAAACGGTCACGCCGGCACGTGCTCACGGCAACCGTAGCCGGCGGAGAAAGCCGTTTGCTCTACGTCACCGACGTTAAAACGAAAGTCCGCTACCTCGTCGACACCGGCGCAGAAGTTAGCATTCTTCCAGCAACGACAAAGGAGCGTCATCTTGACCCATCCTTCAATCTCCAAGCAGCCAACGGCAAGGCAATCGCGACATTCGGGAGACAGTATGCCTACCTAAACTTAGGTTTACGCAAACCTATTCACTGGATTTTCCTCCTGGCAGACGTCTCTATGCCCATCATTGGCATAGATTTGCTAAACCATTACGATCTGCTCGTAGATGCTCGCCGTCGATGACTGATAGATAACAGCACAAAGTTATCCATTGGCGGCACCACCTATGTAGGTCCGAGTTTAGCCATCGTTAGGACTAAACAATCAGACGACGCGTCCTACCAGGCAGTTCTGGAGAAATATCCAGAGTTACAGCAACCGAAGCACACTCTTCCGTGCATAACCAGCAATGTTATGCATCACGTCACAACCACAGGTCCACCTGTGGCATCCAAAGCGCGCCGTTTAGCCCCCGATTAGCTCCAAACGGCGAAAAACGAATTCGACCATATGCTCGAACTGGGCATTATCAGACCGTCGAACAGTCCTTGGGCATCGCCATTGCACATGGTTCCCAAAAAGGATAGCAACGACTAGCGTCCAACCGGTGATTACCAAAGGCTCAACGCCAAAACAACCCCAGACCGCTACCCGATACATCAATACAAACCCTCGTACACTCTGCCTTTTTTCTTTTTATATCGATTTTTATCACCATGTGATAGAAATTTAAAAAAAGCCGGCGAAGGTAAGCGTAAATTTTTATTTTTCGATATGTTTATATATAAATAATTCTCATTTTTACGCAACGTTTTCGTGGTATTAAAGACTTTTATTTATATTCCAGGTGCAACGAGCACTGGACGGAACGTCGAAAGGAACAGATGACCGCGACCGACGTACAATTTCATTTATTGTATTTTATTTATTTAATTGCCACGACACCCTAGAATAAGGTTCAGACAACCAGGGGCCACCTCACGCAGTGAGCCCATCGGGAGAGTTTTACCAGTGGAGAAACCACTGGGTTTTTACTTCCGGCTGGTATCGTCTTAGGGTCCTCACGAACCCACTAGGGGGGGAGTGATCTGTAGCGTCATACACTTCCCCAAAATCAATAGCCTAGGGTTTGACGACTTCGACATTGATGCTGACCTTGATAGTTTAACTGGACTCGCTAAGCTGAAGGCATCCGGTCAAGCATCCTCGCCATTTGGCACGCTGTCGTGTTACGTTGCATTGCTCGTATTCGACTCTCTAGCCAGTTAGTTGGAACGCATCGGTATTTTGGCATAACCACCCAAATATACTATTCCATCCGACTACGCTATCGTGTTCTTCCTTGGTCTCGTATTCGTGGGTATATAACAAGTTCGAATAATTAGTGATTGGTCTTTGCGTCTGTCAAGTTCGCATCAGAACAAATCCTAAATTGGTGAGCCCGACGTGATCAAATATCCCGACGTGATCAAATACCCGACGTGATTACATATCCCGAACAATAGCAAGTATTGAATTGGTGAGCCTGTTCCATTTTATATTTGTTTATTGTTTTCATTTCGATAACATTTATATATCCATTTACTACACTTTCTCATGTCCGACCAAACTCCCAAGCTTATTCGTATTAAGCCGACCTCGAACACGATCCAACTCGTGCCATATTGGCCAGACAATGCAGAAACATGGTTTCTGTATGCCGAGGCCGATTTTCGAGAACAGGGTGTCTCAGATCCTCATTCTCGATTTCTCGCTGTCATACGTTCACTACCGCGAGAATTAAACAGGTATGTTACAGCAAACATGTTTAATCCTGAAGTAAGTGGCCCTTATGCACTTCTCAAGGCCGCACTCTTGAAGAAAAACGATCTCACAGATCGCCAACGTCTAGACGAATTGCTTCGTAACATCGAGCTAGGCAGCCACTCAGCTACTGAAGTCCTCGCACGCATGCGAGAAGTAATCGGTGCACGAACATTTGACGATGGTTTATTCCGAGAACTGTTTCTCTCGAAACTACCACAACCGGTGCAAACCGTATTGGTGACACTGCAGTCAGTCCCACTCGACGACCTGGCAGCTTCAGCAGATAAAATACTGGAGATATCCAGCAGACCCGTCTCCAACGTATATTCTATCTGTGACAAAACAGAGCGCCAGGATTCGGAGGTGACCAAGTTGTGCAACTCTGTGAAACGGTTGCTACGTTCTCGAAGTCCTAGATCACGTAGCACTTCACAGAAACGCACCTTGGCGCATCGCAGCAAGTCGCGTGGCAGCCCTAAAACGAAACCCAACAGGGTGGAAAACCCTGAATGGTGCTGGTTTCATAACACTTACAGGGATGAAGCCAGAAGATGTCGTAAACCATGCCGTTTTAAGAAGGACATAAACTCGGGAAACGGTCACGCCGGCACGTGCTCACGGCAACCGTAGCCGGCGGAGAAAGCCGTTTGCTCTACGTCACCGACGTTAAAACGAAAGTCCGCTACCTCGTCGACACCGGCGCAGAAGTTAGCATTCTTCCAGCAACGACAAAGGAGCGTCATCTTGACCCATCCTTCAATCTCCAAGCAGCCAACGGCAAGGCAATCGCGACATTCGGGAGACAGTATGCCTACCTAAACTTAGGTTTACGCAAACCTATTCACTGGATTTTCCTCCTGGCAGACGTCTCTATGCCCATCATTGGCATAGATTTGCTAAACCATTACGATCTGCTCGTAGATGCTCGCCGTCGATGACTGATAGATAACAGCACAAAGTTATCCATTGGCGGCACCACCTATGTAGGTCCGAGTTTAGCCATCGTTAGGACTAAACAATCAGACGACGCGTCCTACCAGGCAGTTCTGGAGAAATATCCAGAGTTACAGCAACCGAAGCACACTCTTCCGTGCATAACCAGCAATGTTATGCATCACGTCACAACCACAGGTCCACCTGTGGCATCCAAAGCGCGCCGTTTAGCCCCCGATTAGCTCCAAACGGCGAAAAACGAATTCGACCATATGCTCGAACTGGGCATTATCAGACCGTCGAACAGTCCTTGGGCATCGCCATTGCACATGGTTCCCAAAAAGGATAGCAACGACTAGCGTCCAACCGGTGATTACCAAAGGCTCAACGCCAAAACAACCCCAGACCGCTACCCGATACATCAATACAAACCCTCGTACACTCTGCCTTTTTTCTTTTTATATCGATTTTTATCACCATGTGATAGAAATTTAAAAAAAGCCGGCGAAGGTAAGCGTAAATTTTTATTTTTCGATATGTTTATATATAAATAATTCTCATTTTTACGCAACGTTTTCGTGGTATTAAAGACTTTTATTTATATTCCAGGTGCAACGAGCACTGGACGGAACGTCGAAAGGAACAGATGACCGCGACCGACGTACAATTTCATTTATTGTATTTTATTTATTTAATTGCCACGACACCCTAGAATAAGGTTCAGACAACCAGGGGCCACCTCACGCAGTGAGCCCATCGGGAGAGTTTTACCAGTGGAGAAACCACTGGGTTTTTACTTCCGGCTGGTATCGTCTTAGGGTCCTCACGAACCCACTAGGGGGGGAGTGATCTGTAGCGTCATACACTTCCCCAAAATCAATAGCCTAGGGTTTGACGACTTCGACATTGATGCTGACCTTGATAGTTTAACTGGACTCGCTAAGCTGAAGGCATCCGGTCAAGCATCCTCGCCATTTGGCACGCTGTCGTGTTACGTTGCATTGCTCGTATTCGACTCTCTAGCCAGTTAGTTGGAACGCATCGGTATTTTGGCATAACCACCCAAATATACTATTCCATCCGACTACGCTATCGTGTTCTTCCTTGGTCTCGTATTCGTGGGTATATAACAAGTTCGAATAATTAGTGATTGGTCTTTGCGTCTGTCAAGTTCGCATCAGAACAAATCCTAAAGGTGAATAACACTGAAAGTCTTCTCAGAATTTGTGTGATGCCCTGTGTCTACTAGGTGCACTGGCGCGGAACTCATCACTTTCCATCTACCTTTTTCGAAACAAACCTGTAAATACCTTCGTATCCAGAAACCTGCCTGCCTAATCGTGCACCCTATGTACCTTCTTCCTCAGGAATAGTTAAACTGATGTGTGTGTGGGTTATATTTTAGTCTCGGAGTAAGCATTGGCGAACAGCTGCGATATGGAATACCGACCTGCATAAATCCTTTAATTGATTGCTATGTCTGGGCGGTTACACAGTACGTCTTCTTCGAAATGCAAAAGCAGAAGTTGAGGCTTCTTTCATGCTGCCATCAGTTCTCATTACGAACCAATGTAATTGACATCAGCTGTGATGAACTTATCCGTAATCCGCTTTCACTTAGAAATTCCCGGATGAAAAAGGTACTTACGTCATCCTAATGTTGACAGAACCAAAAAATGTCGATACTCTTACAGTCCTTAAGCCTAAATTCGCTTTTGTAATGCATCTGCCCCTAACATGGCCTTCTTTGCGTAGTTCAAATAAATTTTATGACGGTGGAACATGGTGCGAATTTACTGATAATGTTACCGGGATATCAGGCCATTTGAAACCCTAAAATACATCAGTTTTAAAGGTTTAAGACGTACGTTCCCTCGAAAGAAGCACGACTTTATGAGATCCCTTTTTAGTCTCTAAGACGTCGCTAACCTGATGACGGTTCGGTGTTCTCTAACCTTCAATACTTTGTCACGAGGACCTCATCTCCAGGCCTGGCGACAATTTCAGCACCAACTTCATTAAGATGTGAAGTACACTGGATTCTGGTGGGGACCAACTAGCAGTATTACGACAAGAGTCAACCTGCTCGGTTTTATGCATGCAGAAAATTTAGATAACAAATCCGACTGTGAAAATATGGTAGTCCTCCAAAAGTGAGTTCAAAGATTGCAAGGGGATTCCTAGAAGCATAGCATTCAAACCAAAAGTTGACTGGTGGACGTGCGCATGTGGACCCACCGTATGTCTACCTAAAAGGAGAAAAGCGGCCATCCATCAACCAACGGCGAGTTGACCAAATGAATCAACGACAACGCGCAGCGTTACAGCAGCAGCCAGAACTCCAGCGAAAGTAATTAAACCGGCGTGTAAGAAAGAAGTTCAAGGTCACCGAAGTCAAAGCGTGGTCAAAATCTCTTTCTCAACTTACACTAGGATGACCCCCAAGGTCAACGAAAACACCATTTAAACGTTCATCTGAGCAACGAATATTCTACCCTTCGTTACGGAGTTGCAACTGCAGTTGCCACCAGGCCTGAAAATGAAAAGTTCACGACAAAACATCAAAGGTTATAGAATACCGAACCCGCATCCTCATCCTGAGTTATTGGCGTTTTGCGCTCCACTAAATAGAGAACATGGTGGAGATGCACTCTGACAGGAACGCCACGGGGCATCAGAATACAGCCAATGTGGTGTCGAGTCAAGCCTTCGCTGGTTTTTGTCCTGATTTTCTTGACGTTGTTCTTAAATTGCACGTACTTTGGCGCGCAATCGTTGGCCTGCCTTGCTTGTTAAGTGAAAAAGCAACCAGAAATTGAGTTTTTCAGAATTTGGTTACAACCAGCTGTTTACACTTAGCATCCACTAGAAACCGTTGTTAGAATCATAGAAGGCGTCCTAGGCTTTAAGTTTTAATGCAGACTTTGCGAACTGCGCGGTATGTTTGTAACTTGCATTACATTCTCGCAGATATTTTCAGTTTGTTGCCGCGTTGTTTTTTGCTGTTGTTTTACACTCTTGTTCCACAAAAGTGCTCACACAGCACAGAATTATTTAACTCTGTACACTTAAAACTTATTTGTGGCCTGAGCAGTCTGTTGTATATTGATTCATAACTGGTCACTGGTACGAATCTCCCTCGTTCTACCTACCATATCCAGCCCTAAAGAAGAGGAGTGCCGCTAAACTATGGGTCAAGATTCAAATAAAACGTGCTCGTGAAAGCCCTGAGAAGTAATAGTAGTGAAAAACTACTCTTAATCTACTTTCGCTATCGAATGAAACTGACACCAGTCCTAAGAATAGTTATATCGACGTGAAACTTGGCACAACACCGATGTTAAAGCCGACAAATGTTGTGACAAATAGCCTGGTGTCAAGCCTAACACGTGAGAATTATCCGCGTCTTAAAGCAACCGTAGACAGCATTAATGCATAGATGAAGGCTGTAATAGATCTACCAGGTGTTGTATGGACGGTTGCGACCTAATTGGAGGTCCTAAATGGGGAACTCTTAACCATTCCAGAACCTAAAGAAGCAGTTCAAGACCTATAGCCGCAAATGAGCGAACTTTACTCCAAGATCCTCTTAGTTGGGGAAACTCCTGCCAACTAGCGGGCTCCTGATAAACCCTAACTCTTTTCACAGGGACAGCAGTATCTAGACATAGCTCTGCATTTCTGTAGAAAAGTATGTCTGTTAATGAGGCCATGGTAAGGTACTCATCCCATGGAGAGCACCTGAGTAGCTCGATGAGCATTTCCCATCCCATATTATGTAGCTTCCATGCCGAGCGTAAGTTGAAGACAGCTTGTTTTTCTCATTAGATGGAAGACTCGGTGAGCAACATAACACCATCTTATGTTCGCCATTAGAGAATTCGCTACTAAGTTAGTGACAGGGATGACGTCATAGCGAAAGACTAGGTCCAGTGTTCTACCTCCACGTGCAGGTTGCCGGACGTGTTGCCTCTAGGCATAGATGTCTGTGACAGTAGGTATGCCTTGCAGTTAACATGATTACACCAACTACATGAGTCATGCATACTAGCACCACTACCACTCGCTTCCTCTTCAAAGTCGCCGAACAAATTATCAAAAACTTCCAAGCTATTCTCCTTATTTAAACGTTTTTTTCGATGTTTTGATTCGCCATTATGAACACGTCCGACAGCTTGATTTCCACGATCAGTAAAAGCCGTGGAGGAACAAAGTATCTAGCCTTCTGCTCAGAAAAGAATAGAGCCAAAGTGCTGAACCTATTATTCTGCCAAAAACATCGTGTAGCTCGTAAGAAAGATATAAATTTCGGTAGGTTCCAAATCCGGTGCAGGCCAACCAAATTCAAAATGCCTGGTCCATTTTGAGGATTTGTGGGGATTTGTTGATTTCAAGTCGGTATTCGTCATAGACTGACAGCATTTGGGAAAACATTGGAAACCTGGAAGCACTGGAAAGCTGTTTCGTTTTAGCACGGGACCCCCCAGCGGTGAGCATTCATGATCGCGCGAAAAAAGGAATGTATTTTCAAGTTGGAGGGAAAGGCTGGACACCCGTTCGGATACCTCGATATTGCCCGTATTTTCAATTTTGATGCTTATCACGGATGGTGGCTAGCTGTGGAGTTCAGAACGTGTACAGTCGTCGTCCACCTTTCCTTTATGATTGCTCGCCGTCCAGTTTGACTCTCGTGCACCACTCACAGAGGCCCTACGGCCATAGTGTAGGGTCTAGGACCGAATAGGAGCCGAACTACTTTCTCTAGAGAATGGGATCCCTCAAGGCAGGAGATGAATGTCAAAATTTCAAAACTCCTACATTCAGCGGCCGTCTCACGAACACAGGTTGGTAAGTAAACACTTTTGGTGATGAGACTGATTGTTTCATTGCTGGGCGTTTGATATCCGATGCACTCTTACTGTTTATGCGACTCATTAACCGAATTGTTGAGGCCTAATCACAGTTGCCTGCTTAAAGCTCATACCAGGTTCAAAATTTATGTTACTACTCACTACTGCTATGTGGCGAAAGGGTTACTATTTAATATTTTTAACCAGCAGTGTGTGAATGGTTGCATCCTGACAGACTATGTGTGGTGACGTACTATTTCTAAATTTTCTCAGCCTCACCGGTGACAATAACATTCAGATATTGCCCATGAAAACGGCATCCGTTCTTGTAATTTATTATTCGAAACATATTATTATTATAACTTTAAGAAATGGAGCGATAACAGCCCCGTATAGAACACAGTCATGTCG
The DNA here is from genome assembly GCA_944470555.2 of Heterobilharzia americana. NCBI lineage: Eukaryota > Metazoa > Platyhelminthes > Trematoda > Strigeidida > Schistosomatidae > Heterobilharzia > Heterobilharzia americana. Next base: position 159,098,837 of record OX104127.1, on the reverse strand, counting down.
TCCCAAAATCCAACGCGTACTGACACATATCTGGCATTGTTAGAGGTCTAAGAAGCAAAACAGAGTTGACGAAAACGCCTGGTGAACACTTGCGCAGACAGATTCTGTTTGCCTCGGGGTAACGTTTGGCGGAGGTGAAACCCCTTCGCAACAGCGAAGTTCAGAAAGAGAAGTGAGGTGTCCCTCGTCGTAAGCTTCCGTAAACAGACTGTGGCGTCGGGTAACGCATCTCTTACTATGTTTCGGGGCCCATAATCGTGCTACTTCACTTTCCACTGTACCAGATACTTGCTGGGGGTCATAAATAGTAACCCAACTTGCTCTCCCGACCATAAGAAAAAGAAGCTTAACTCAATCCCATCTACTATGCCAGCAGATTAAAACTCTTAAAACGGCGACGACTTCAACACGCACTTCGAGGCAGCCTATCAACCACCGAGTGAGAAACTGGAGATTACACTTAAATGATCCCCCCTAGAAGTTGGGTGACGTTTCACGTTAGGGGCCCAATGTTATCGCATCACACCTAGACTGTTGACGAGCACTAACCTTTTCATTAGAAAAATGCATTCTCAGGACTCTCGGCTTCAGCGGTCACGTAGTAATGACTTTCCCTGTGGCAAGTTACTGGGAATCCTGTCACCGAAAATGCCAAACGCCGTTCTCCATCACAGAAAGGCTAACTGTGGGACCACCAGAAATTGTCTCATGGGTACGTCACGGCCCGTGGACTTGGTCTTTATGGAAAGGGACGAACGAAGAACACAAGTGAAGTAAATAATTTTCAGGGCTGTATATCGTCGCCGACTTACAGTAAAAAGCCAACAATTACCGAGGAACTCATGTTGAAGCTCAAAATGCACGGGCTGCTGCAGACCAAACAACGAGTGGTGCGCAACATGCAAGGTACCGAGTTTCCCTGATACTATCATGGTCAATGAAGGCGGGTTTATTGACCTACCAAGGAGTCCTGAACCAATGAAAGATAAAAAAACCCGTGACAGGTTTGGCTACCATTCGAATCTTGTGAGAAGCTTTCGATTTATCCGGGAAAACCTGGATCGCTTGGTGTCGAAAGTGGTATAGACTACCAATGGTGTTAGTTTCAAAAGAAGACCCGACCTAAACGCATTAAGAAGCCAAGAAATGGCCGGCTTTCTGATTTTTCATCTTCTTAAATCAACAAACCACGTGGCAGCCTACCCCTTCGAGGAAACCAAGGGCAGGATTCCGACCAACCAGGTTTGTCACTCGCCCCTGCTCTCCTCTTGGTACCATTCGGATTGAATTCAGACAAACAATTACACTACGGATACCCATGAACGGCGAGTACTCCACCCGCTTGTGAAGCTTTTATACGCTGGTTACGACGTCTAGCAGGACAGTGAAAGATTTACCAGGGGAGATCGCAGGCCAGTAACCAACATTTACACCATGAGCCGTGAATGCTCACCGCGCCTGACACCCGATCCAAATCGATGCGAAGTGATAAGGAACAAATTGATGGGACGAACACCTATATCAAAACCTCATACAGAATAAAATAGTAATAACGTGCCTTTAGCTCAAGACACCGAGATGGGCAGTACAATTAGTATCACGATGGGCACCATAGAATTCAGTGTAAATAACATCAAGGATACAATTTAAAACTCTAAAAACAGATGTTGGCCTTGGGACAGAAGAGATATCGTCGATAACTCATGAAAAGGATGACATAGATATGGCAGTTTTGTTACTCAAAATGTTTACCCTGTCATAAAATTCTGGGACACATCCTGATAAGTGGAAAACTACTTATAAATTGCAACAATTAAGTCAGGGGCCAAGACCAGCGTCAGCAATTATAGGTCAATTAACGTAAAACCAGTCATCTCACGGATTGTGGAAAGGGTGATTAAAGACCAAATACCTGATTGTCTGCTGTAATGTAACCGTATCAACTCATCATAATATGGGTTTTTAGAAAGATCTTGCACTGCAACCCTGTTCGCCTTTTTAGCAAGCCCATCAGCAAAAGGGATCAGAAGGAGCTGGTGATAATACTTTACTTCAACATCAACAAAGCCTTCGACAGAGTCCCACACAACGTGCTTATCATCAGGTTAGGTTCCCTTGGAATCTGTAGTGCACTCTTAGACTGGTTAAAATCCTTTCTGTGTAACCATCGTCAAATAACAGAAGTTGGCTCGACTATCACAAGGCTTAAACCAGCGGAGTTTTCCAGGGCAGCCTCTTAGGTACACTCCTCTTCATAACATATATTGTGTGTGGATGTTTCAAGGTAGGCAAGTCATTCCATGTGCAGACAACCCAAAAGTAGCACACACATGCCTTAACAGTGACCTGTCCTTGACCATTAACTATATGCAAGAGGGACTAATATATATGAGCATATGGTCCAACACTTGGCGATTGGAGTTTAACGTGGAAAAATGTGGCTGGAAATGCATAGGTAACTACGCACTTGAACCAAACTTAACGATAACCGGGCATTCGCTCCCAAAACTGAAGTCTGTACAAGACTTAGGGGTGAGATATTTCCACAACCCAACCTTCTCTAACCGCGTATCCACACAGGTGTAGAAATCACGCAGGCTGGTGGGTTTCTTGCTATGGAACTTCTATAGTACCGAATCTGGAGTTATCCTGCATAAAACATGTCCGACCACTGCTCGAGTATTTTTCATTTATCTCCATCAGTGTACGGGTTACATATAGACTGGAAGTCGAAGGAGTGCAGAGTTACATTACAATGAGGATACTCAAAGAGAATAAAGACGTAAAATATGCCACCGGGCGCAACATCCTAGGCTCAGACCGAGCCTGATGCTGTTTTGTAAGCTCCTTAACAGGCTAACTTATAGTGCATGCACAGACATGTGGTTCATAAATGAAGCTGCACACGGATTGGAAAACACAACTGCAACAGTAGCAATCGAGCACCTGAAAAAGAGTCACTAAGTAGAACTTTTTGTGATAAAATGTCCTTAGATATGGAACAGTTTACCTAGGGAAGCACGTGAATCAAACACTCTAAGTTTGTAAGGCAGCTCAACTCTCTATTACAGGACAGTGCTGTAAAAAGTGACACTAATACTACTACTAAGAATACAGACATAATGGGACCTCTTGATATACAAACAATATCCAACCACAAAGGTGAAGAAGCTGCAGTTGTTTTTCCCACCAAAATTTCAAATAGTTGCAACATGAAGATATCACCAGATTATGAATAAACTGGACCATGATGCAAACCTATCATCATATCATATCATCAAGATAACCTTCAACGGGACATAACTGAGGAATATGCGTTACTAATTCTCAACACTCCACTGTTTTTCGAGGGGAAAGAAATGTGCTGTTACGAAAATTACTGTCAAATGAGTAAGAATTACCAACCCCATTCACTCATTTGACTCTTTCACCATACGAACTACTTAAACTTCTGAAGGGTCATAATGGCAACTAAAATCTGAACAGACAGTAAAATCCAAGGGACCAACTTACCTACTGACTTTAAACTAAACACACTCACAGCAATGCTATGCAACAGACATCTCCAGCTCTTCACCCAACAGTGAACATGCCTCCTTGATGATGCTCCGTACCTGAACGAGAAAAGTACGGAAAGCCCATTGCCACTGGTCCGTAGTTCTTCAAATGTTTATCACCTTGCACCACAATGTAACCTTTGTTGTATGAAATTTATTATTATTATTAATATCTAACTCTTATGGCGTAGGTCCATGTTGCTGTGAACGGTATCATTTGAATGGTTATTCTCCTAGATCACATAGTTTATTGGAAAGTTACGGACCCCCAAAGTCGTCACTGTAAGTTCTGTTGGTCCCCAAAGCCATGAGCATAAGAATCCTGGTGGAATAGACGTCTACCTAGCCTAACGTGGGATTACGAAGACAAATCAAGCATGTTGACTGCTTGAAATGGAAATTTGGAATTTTGCTCGGCCTTGGTTCCACTAGTGGCGAAAAGAGTATAGCTGAAAACGATCTAAACTTCAACACTCTGAATATGCTGAAAAGTGGTATTTTTTGTTCATTTCAGAATTTGTGAAATCTTCTGACGTTTTTAATAGAATTTAATGACCTCCCTTCCGTACCATTCAAGCCCCATAAAGTCCTGGAGATTTTTCAACATATATCAACGTGATAATGTCCATAAGCTGGCTCCTCCCATGTTAAGTTACTAATAAGGGAATAAGATATTTATTTATCTATTCCTCCAAGCAACTGTTTTCACCAAACCGATAACTTAAAGAAGAGATACAGGGAAACTCTGGTAACTGTGCTCCAACTTCATTTCGCTCCATACTGTCCTGTGTACTCGAGGGCCTGAAAATATATGACATCTGGGGCTTTTTCATCTGCAAAAACACCGTTCATACCCCTCAAATCGCTTTTGAAGTGAACATTTGTATACCACTAATCTGATGACCACGTTGGACAACTGAACCCCTATCTAAAAAGCAGAAAACCAAACCACATTTTTCTTGATGTAGCGAAAGTACCTGACAGCATCCAGAACAACAACCAAGCTAGAAAGTCTCACTAACGATCACGAATGCTCCACTGCTTTCTCCGTTCAGGGGTTTTTTGGAAGATGGAAAGCTATACACACAGGCGAACGGGACCTAACCATGAAGGGGTTATCTGCATGTGGGGTCGCCTATGGACGGAGGTGTAGGGCACTTCCGTTTCTGGTGTTCATTCAAGATCTCCCACAGAAAATTGCCCTAAATCCCCTTCTTTATGCTACTGAAGTCCAAATTTTGAGGCTAGTAAGTTAGGAAGTCCACTGGAAGTACTCTAGAACGCCGTGCAGCAACTAAAAGTCTGATCACAAAGCAGCAGCTTTAGTCCCAACATGGTAAAGGACTGAATGAAGTGTGTCAGAAATCACGAAGCAGAGACACTCAAAAACCAGTTGGAGACTCCAACCTCCTTATGAAAGTACGAAAAGTTGCAGAAAAACCTGCCATCAAGTTCGGGGATAAAAGGCAGCTTGACATCATGAGACATTTAAGTCTATCCGCTTTGGGCTTTCGTAAGAACAGTAGTGGCTTTATGTACCGAGATCACAAAGAAGTAACCGACCTGAAAAGTTAACTATTGGTCAGATAGAAGGGATCCAACTATAAAAGCAAGTCAGGGAAACAGCACCACGGTGAGGTCAGAGGTCTTCTTAAGTGATTATGCTTAATGGAATGCCGCACGGTTGGACGCGGTTAGATCCCTCTCAAAAGCCTCATGTTTATGTATTTGGTCATTTAACTCAGTTTGTATGGCTGACCAGTGATATGCTGAAGACACTGATCAACCGGTTAGCCCTTCACTAAAAGCTACTAAATCCCCTACATTTTACTCATAATTTGTTTGCATGAACTTAGCTCTATATCCCTACTGGTCTCCGGAAATCATACTCATATTGCAACAGTTAGCCCTCCAGGAACGTCCTGCCTACTTTTCGGCCTTTATCATGCTAATCCTACTCAGGCACCTAAACGGATAACGACCAAAAAAGAATCATAGTCATCTCAGCAAAACAAAAGCTTGATACCAACCTGTTTCACGAGTTGCGAAAAATTCCACAGAAATGCATTTTACCGGAGATAGAAACAGGGAAGAAGGGTAAATTTAACCACCCGTAACAGGACAAAGAACCGAAGAACAAGCCTCAAGTATTAGTTGCTAGAGCTCAAAACTGTCAGTTTCTCACAATAATGGCACCACTGATTTAGGTTGTCTTCTAAATTTGGTGCGTTAACAGCTGACCAGTGTTGGGCACCATAGATTCACATATCTATAAAACCACAAGTATGTGAATATGAAAAATACAAGGGACATATTCGACATTCCAGTATCAAATGTTACCGCGATAAAGGTCTATTAGACAGTGCACGTTCAATCAGCTGATGTGATGCGCTGTATCCAGTTTAGTGCGTAACGTTTTGGTGGGATGGCGGAGGATGGTGGGATAAATCTAGTAGAAGAGAATCTTCAACTAAAGTCTGAACTGAAAGTGTCTATACAGGAAAAACATGCGGCAGCTGAATATGGTCTGAAGCTGTTGGAAACTAACCAACAGCTGCAAAATCAACTTGAAGAGTTGAATAACAAATGTGAAGAATTAGACCGAGAATTAAAAATCACTCGCAAGGTACGCAATGCTAGAATCTGACATACTATAATCCTTAGAATTTAGAGGAGCAAAACCTCATTCAACGGAGACTGAGTATTGCTGGTTTTCAAGAGGAAGATGACCTGGTATCAGAATCAGCTAACAGAGAGCGGGATCTGCGAAACCAAGTGCATGATTTGGAAGTTGAGCTCAAAGATGTAAAGCTGAAGTATGAAAGACAAATGATGGAAAACGATGCATTGCACCGGAGAATTTCTGAACAGCAGTCGTCACAGGAGGACTTGGAAAAGCAGTTCAGGAATTTAAAGTCTGAAATAAGAGATGCGAAATCAAAGGAGGTGCAAATTCTAAATGAGTACGACGATCTAGAGGCGGAGAATTTGGAGCTGCAAAAGACGATACTTTCTCTTAAACTAGCCAAGTATTATCGAGTTGTAATAAGCTGTATATTTCAGGTGGAATTTGAAAGTGTGAGACATGAACTAAAACGACTTCAAGAAGAAAATGATATCATACATGTACAGTTGGAGGAAATCACTCGGCTTAAACGTATGACTGAAAAGTCTTTGGAAGATGCTTTAGAGTCACTTCAAATTGAGCGTGATCAGAGGCATAATCTTCGGAAAGAACTAGACAGCCGGATTATATCCGATTCCATAAGTCACCTTAGTGACTTACGGAATCTCAGCGGTTTGGGTCATATTAACAGGCTTGGCCAACTTCCTGAGAACAGTTCAGAATGCCAGAAACCAGGTGAGTTGCTTAATTGATCTCATCGTGTATATATATTTTATATTCCGGTGTATAAAAATATGAACGTACTCATTGTTAAGAGTTCATTGTTTGTTGAATGGTTTTGGCCTTATCCTTAATTAGCTTTCCGTATCCAATGTATAAATCATTTTCATGTCTCCTTAGTTGCATGTCAATCAACATTGAACCAGGCATTACTGCAGTAACTACTTGTATTGTAAAAATTAACAGGTTTTTCGCTATGGAGTTGAGTAGTTACCCTCCCCTAAAGCCGCTACCTTGACGTGATGGATGAGCTTGCATATTAAAATGACCCAATGAACTATTCTGGCACCACCGCTTGTTCCGTCGAGGTCCTACTGTGCTAGAAAGGTTTGATGGATAGTCGTAAGACAAAAGCAGTTACCGTTGCAGTATAAATTGTTACAATGTGATGGGAATCAGAGTATGAAGTTTTACTAATGACTGGGTGAAATGTGACCAATAAGGTGCTTCCTTTGGGTGACCAGCAGTCTCACGCTGGTGCTGCTTTCTAAACGGAAAGATAAACAGAAGGGTTTAGAAAGGCTCGATCCCAAGAGTAGCATACTCCTCCTTACTCCACAGTCTTCAGATCCCAATGATATGGGTTCTCTCTATCTGGCGTAAGGACAACCATACCTCAAAGCATCCTACAAAAAGTTGTGATAGGCGGCAAGCAGATATCCCATGGGCTCTATGGTCAACGATCTTTTTCTTTGAGGTACCTTGAGAAGAAATAGCTGTCCACGATATGGAAAGCCGACAAGTGTCAAGAGCCCACACGCTGCCCATAGTCCACAAAATTCAATCAAACAATCTATTCTCCTCAACTCTTTACCCTCTTTTGCCTTCACTTCCTGACACTAATATTAAACCAACCTTTCATTCTGCGACTATTGGCAACGATCAAAGCCATCGAAACCTCATTCTTAGTATCCTAAGACCCTGCCATCGATTTCATGTAGGAGCTTCCAACGTCCGAACTCTATGCTAAATATGATCACAAGCATTGCTCATCAGAACTCTGAAATCTATATCCGTGGGTAAATACTTTGTCTCCAAGACACGTATACAGGACCTAGGAATGGTTATTAATTCGATCTCATTTGGCCATTGCAATGAATCTTCAAAATTCACCCTAAGAGTATCCAGAGATTCAAGGGCTAGTTCTCGTGGACTCGCTCATGTAGGCATAACATTGAGTTGTAGAGCAGAAAGTTCCCTTCTCGACTGGATGCGAATCAACGGTCATCTGTGTGGTGTTTGACTGGACATATCTGCAAGAAGTAGGAAGGATTGTGAGACCGATCGATGCCTATTGGTAATCTCCGCCTACACACTGATTGCAGTTCGGATAATGAGAAGGATAAATTCTATGAAAAGCTGTCAGTTTTGCTACAGAAAGCAAAACGTTCAGATGTAGTCATAATGGCAGGCGAACTCAACGCTGAAGCAGGAGAAGTGAGCTAACCTGAATGGTATCTTGAAGGTACTTACGAAATCCTATGCCAAGGAACTGATAACGGTGATCATTTCTTGCAGTTTTGTTCTAACAACCACTTGCTTCTAATCAGCGCGGTAACTTCAAGTATGAGGAGAGACTACTTTACAAGGTGTTTGCCGATATCAAACCAAAGATGCACAACGAGAGAGACATTGCTATGAGACGTCATTGGAGAGGGTCAGCGGAGGATTGCCACTCCTTCAGGAATACGTGTTTGGACTCCGATCGTGTGCTAGTTCAGGCTTGTGTATGTCTGCACCTTACTGGTCTCAGGAGGTAGGTGATAGTAAAGCCTATCTATTCTCGACTAGAAGGTGAGTTCTGCGATGAACGTATTTAGGGAGGAATTAGCTGAGCATTTGTGTGAATGTAACTGCAATGCTCATCTTGAGGAAGCCTGGTGTGATATTAGGTCTGCTGTAGAAACAGCGGTAGTGACAGTTGGTAACCCACACCCGAAGGTTAGAAAACGTCATTTAATTTCCACAACGTCATCCGAAATGATTGATTCGAGAAGACATTCCAGTTGTATGTCTCTGACCATACGGGAGAGTAAAAGCAACTTAAGTGTTAGCTGACCAAAGTTCTTCACAATAATTGCGAGCAGTGATGGGTAACAAAAGCAAGGGTGAGAGATGGAGAAGACATCAATCGACAACTATTTAGGTTTGTCAAGGATACCCTCAAGGAGAGGATTGTGAGTGAAGCCATCACCAGTAAGGATGGGACGCTGATAACCTTTTAGGATAGGCAGCTAGAACATTGGGCAGAACACTGAAGCACAGTTCAACTGGTCCTCAGCAACTCTTCATTTGCCCAAAATCCAGCCTGAACCTGAATAAACCGTAGATGTCGGTCTTCCAACTCTCCTTGAAGTTGAGAAAGCTCTGTGGAACCTGAAATGGCCCAAAGCAGCAGGACCTAACCGTCTGCCACTAGACGTTTTTAAGGATGAATGTAGAAAATTTATGATTAGAGTGACCGAGGTAGTAGGTAGTGTATGGGAATCAGAGGTAGCGTTATCAGACTGGTGTACTTCTCTGATCGTCTCAGTCTATAAGAAGGAAGAGGTCTTCTTGTGACCAGTATAAGGGAACTAGTTTGACTAATATTGTGTCCGAGATACTAGGCTCGTTAGTTATCCAACGCCTATCTGATGTTCGAGAACAGCAAACTGGAGGGAACTAGGAACGTTTCAGACATGGATGAGAGCGCATCGATCATATTTTCACCCTCCAACAGGTTCTGAAGCACAGCAAACCCACTGGCCAGTAGCCGACACTTGCCGTATTTGTTGATCTGAATGCGGCGTTTGATTCACTTGACTGTGAAGTGTTGGGGGAGGGTGTTGTGAATGGAGTACGGAGCAAGTATATAACGCCAACCAAAGCTCTCTTCTCAAATTCATGCAGCCAAGTAAGAGCTTATGGAGAGTTGACGATAGCTGGTGGTCTCCGCCAGCGGTATCCACTGTCATCCTTTCCTATTTAACTTCGTTATGAGCGTACTAATGGACATAACCTTAAGTACGTCTGACTTCACAGGAATTGATCTACTGAAGGAAGTAATCTGGCTGACGGCATTGCAGACGATATTGTGCTGTTAGGTGAAGACGCTGACGCAATGCAGGGTCCTATGAACGCGTTGAGTGGAAACGTATGTTTGGCATTTATTTCGCTTGCACTTGTCAAATATAAGGTGACGTTGGAGTACTGGTCTACTGCAAATACTTTCAGTTGGAATATGTCGACCACTTCACTTACTTTGGAAGTTGCATTAGTCCACACGAGTTAGTTGCTGATGAAATCCCAATTCGGATACATAAGACCCGTTTGGTATTAACCGATATGTTTCGTATGAGGTGCTGACTGGCGAGATATTTGACTACCTATCGAAGAATAAGTATGCTGCGCTGCAATTTATTCTATCCTGTTAAACAGCTGTGAAACATGGCCGATAAAAAAAGGAGACATGAAACGGTTATAGGGTTTATATCAGAGGTATCTTTGTAGTATTGCTGGTGTTCTGTGGAATCACCCTATAGGCAATGTTGAGGTGAGGTGAAAGGTACTGGGCAATTCGATTGGTGATGTGAACCTTGGTGGACTGAGATGGCTGCGACATGTACTGGGCGTGCCGAGCCACTGCCTTCCTTCATGTGCCATGCTAGGAGAAGTTGGATTAGGCTGACAAAAGGTTGAAGGTGGTGAAACCAAGTCGTCGCACCAATCGATGGAGCTTCTGACTGTTGGTCTGAGACGTATGGGAAGATGTGAACTGTCTGGATGGGGTCCTAGGGGCGATACGAATCGTTGGCCGAGGACTGACTTTCCGTGACTTGGCTGAAAGTCGGTCACAATGGCGTAGATTTATTCACTTTTTGACATCTTCTAAAGCTTCGGCATTCTCACTAACCTTTATCTTCAGACTGTTTATCCTCTCAAATTGCTTCATCTTTTTGATGTCATTTTTTCTATCAACTTGTTCTTTGTGAACTACTGTAATGTATGGCAACGTAAGCCGATGCACCTGTGTACGTTGTTCTACGTTTATTTGGTCAGTCAATCAGGGTTATTGCATGTTCAACTAAATCAGAGTAGAGCATGACCCAGCAGTGTATCGGTTTAAGTTGCTTCACTTTATAGTAGCATGCAAATAGGATGTGGGAGTTATGGCACTAAAGGAGATAAGTATACGAGAATAGAAAAGAGAAATGAATGAAGGCTAGGTGAAAAAATAAATATTTTGAAGGCAACAAAGAATGCTTGTATTTGTATCAGTGACCGGTTTTGTAAGGTTCTTAACAAAGCCTAATAAATTACTTTGCAAATCTAACATGTCACTGATTCGATGTTGAATTTTAAATTATATCGATATTTTCTCATTTTGTAAATCAAAGAGAAAGTGATAAGTACAGAAACTTTTTATTCTGAATATTACTTTACTAGATGCCAACCTCTCCAACATGGATCTTTCTACGAGTGATGGAAAGTCCCAAGAAGGAAAAGTCGATACCAAGCATCCTTCACCCGATGATTTGCTAACCGAATTAAGAACCACAGAAATAGCTAAATATCAAACAGAACTAGCTCACATAGAGGCTGAAAAGAATGAGCTAACTAGAACTCTTGAAATCACACAACGATCGCTTGAATTGGCTACAAGTGAGGTTTCAAATAAACAAGAGCGTATCAATGGTCTATTGGCTCAATTGGATACAATTATGTCTGTTAAATCAGAAGCAGATTCTGAGTTCGAAACCAAGGAGATGGAATTAGAAGTACAAGCAACAACTATAAACAGTAAAAATGCCATGACTGAATCTTGTATTTCAGTGACGTCTCATGTAGATGAAAATGAAGATCCGAATGGTACTTCGCACAGTGACTTGAAACGTTTACGTAAAGCTCTACGGTTAAATGAGAATCGGTATTCGGTAGCTTTACGTCAAATAGCCAGTATGAAACATGACCTATGGCGATATCATGAGCGAGAGAAACTGGATTCTCGACCTGAATTAGCTTCAGAGGAAGGTTTGAAACAAGAACTTGTTCAATTACATGGAATTTTAGAACAACGAGGCGAAGAAATAAAAGTATTACAACAAAAATTGTCTACTAGTGAACAGATTTCTTGTACAAATTATAGCAAAGTATGTTCTATCACCGAAACTTACAAGCAATGTTTAATTGTTCTCATTGGGATATACGGTTTCGTATGCTCAGTCATCAAGGTTTCACCACACAAACAGGTAATTACTCGAGTTCATGTCTTTTTCTTTCTTTCCTATGTTATCATAAGTTTAACTAGAATCCTGTCGCACTAAACTTTTTAGGTGCCTGCAGATAAGTAGAGTATTCGCAATCTTTTTTGACTTATCCAATAAAATCTCAGTTTAAACTATCAGTACAATCCTTTATTCTCAAGATTTTAGGTTCAACATTATATATGAAAGTGAGGTATCTGTTATACAGATCGTAACGGTGTGTATACATTGCTTACACCTTTTTTAATTTCGTTTCTCTTTTTTTTTCAATCATCGTCAGTTATTGCCACCAGTAATTCGGTTTTACTTTATTCGACGTAAACCCATATTAAGGATATGAAACGCACCACTGTTTTTGATTCTTTCTACTGGCTGGTATTTTACTCGGTAAGTTTGTATTCGTGATTATCCGAGTAAGTAGTTAAGATACGAGAAACAGGTGAGAATTTTGCCTCCAGCTTAAATCGACACTTCATGGATTGTACAACCAGTAAGAGATAGGAAGCAGAGAAAGTCATATGATGTTGGTAAAATCGAGAGTAGTTGCTCCTATGTACCATACTGGAACAGTGTAGTCTAGTTAGCAAAAAAACTATTATAATGCGGTTTTTCCTAACCTATGCGATTATTTTACACGCAAAAAAGCGGTGGTGAAAACACTCACTTTCTTAAGAAACTTAGTCAATGCTGTTTAAAACTACCACAGTGTCTTAAAGAATTTGAGAGGTAACACTGTGCTTTTCCCTTAAAGGCAGTACCACTAATCAACTTTGAGTTGTAGGTTCTCCTGTTCATCTCCAAATTTCCCATATCTCTAAGAAATATATCCCGATGACACAAGCTAGTGCTATTACATTGTCTTCAGTTAGGATATAGAGACTTAAATTTGTATCCTGAACTTCATCACCTTTTGTTATCGATTTCAAGAGTTGTAAATTGGTAATGCAGACATGGGTTCAAAACTTCTACACCTCTAAGGTACTGGTAAAAAAATCAACCTACTCACTAAGGATGAACTAGATAGATTTACAACCTGACTCTCGATCCCATGTTGTCTGGTTGTAGCTCTTTATCAAATATGGTAGCTGGAGTTCACCCTAACCTAATGTGTCAGTTGCCTAAGGTGCTAGTTGACTTTCAGTGTTTCACTAATTATGTTTCTCCAACCCTTGCTTAACCTCGAAAGTGAAAAGTGTGACACTTTTGCATTGAGTACTTCAGCATGCGTTTATTTCATAGTAATAAATTAGTTTGCATCAGATATAAGAAAATTGAGTTTATCTGAGAAGTGTGAATTATTTGTGCACTACATTTTGAACATTTTGATCATACATTTACTAATAAAGTTGGGGTAAGATAAATAAATTAAGCGAATATAAGATTAGGAAAAATAAAGGATGATAAGAAGGAGTAATACATTTTCACACCAATGTTGACATTAAAATGAGGTGAGGATGAATTGCTTTTAGGTATAAAAAGGGAGTTTCAACTTTCGTCCGGCTAAGGCTTCAATAAACCTACGTATACGATCTTGACGGCTTCTGTACAATGGTCTAAAGACTGTTTTGGTGTCAATCCTGTGACATATTTCGATAATGTGTTTACTTATAGTCTGAGGATGTCTGTCTGTCCTCTGTATGTATCAGGTTATTTCAGTTTAATCGTTTCTGCAGCCATTTAAGGATGTGTTCCACCATTCTGGACTTTATAGTTCAACTACTACTCCTCCTCCTAATGTATGTATCACTGCATAACACATGTAAATTGGCATACACAACTAAGTGTAACGTAATCATGTATGTAGCATTTAGGTGCATATTGGAGCACGAGTTTCTTCTTCTGCGTAATGAGTTTGGCTCTATAGTATGTTCTATCAATGATTTAATTAACTCTTAAAATACTTTGTCCCCCCCCCCCCTAATACTGTAGCGTGATGTACACTGAATAGTTCGCAACGTTCACTCATTTTCCTACCGATTTACGGACTTCAGTAGGTATACGTTATACGTTATTCTGTTGTGCAGATACATTGGGTCTTTTTAAACAAGCACTATATTAAACCCCATTTCAACTGTATTAGACAGAAGCTGTAAAAGTTTAGGTACTTTTCAATCCACTGTCTTTGTAGTCTTGTATATTCATAACAACTACACCAGATTTCTTATCAAGGTTCTAGAATAACTATGTCATTTCTATTCCGTAAGTACTTTCAATGAGTTGCAATACTGAGAAGTTAGGATGTTTTTCTGTTTGGAACCAAGGTTGTTGACATCATGCGCGATGTCGACAATTTAGCTTTCAACTAGCTTTACTTTTCAAAGGAAGTTAAAACAAGTGAACTCAGCTAGCTATAAAGATATTCAAACTAGGCATCGGTTGATCATTTAAATATTTTTGTATGAAAGGCTTCACAATCAATACAGACTCATTTGTAGACAAAATTCTGTGTGGAGGTAAAAGAAAGTTTATCTTTTAAGTGGAGTAAAGTGTTGGTTGTCTTATAAGAGACTTTATTTCGGTGATTTCTTAAAATTCTTTTCAGTTTTATCTTAGAGGAATGGTAGAACTACTGTGATAGTTCAAGAATCATCATTTGATTTCCCTCTTTTATCCTTCTGCTCATGTTTTTGAGTCGTTTGAATGACGTTCTCAGGGTAGTTATTGGAATTTAACGCATATATTAATGTAACTTCCGTTTGTCTGTCGTCTCCATCCAATGACGAGCTTCATGGCCTTGCCGTATAAGCTCCAAGCAAGCGGAAGTTTAGCAGTGAATGGGTGTTCTGATTTGAATGTGTTGGTTTACGATAAGTCGATAAAGTTAGACTTACATTTCCATTCCTTTTTATTAAACAGTCTAGGAATGGTAGTTCACCGCTTTCATTGTCATGTTTACATGTGAATTTAATATTGGACGAATGAGTATTTAATTATCATTGAAACGTTCTGGGCACCGGTCTTCTTAAAATTACAAATGTATCATCTACTTATCTGAGCCGAATACGCGGTTTGATGATCATGGATTCAATGTGAGACATAAAGAGGTTTGCAACGACTTAGAGGAACCTATTGCTACTCCATTTGCTTATCTATATAATTTGAATACTTTCATGATGAGGCTGGAGTTCAACGGAAATCTGTCGGCCATCGTTTGATCACACTCTAGCAATTCTAAGTATTTTTCAATCAGAATGCTAGTATACACCGAAACAACATCGTAACTTACCATTAATGATGGATAGCAGTGGAATCCAGGACATGCGTTCCATCCTTTTTGGGATTCGTTAGTTGGATGTACCTGCATCCTAGTGATTGATTTCTTTCCCATATGGACTCAAACTGTGAACTGACCACCTCATCAATAATATATATAATTAAAACACAGGCAATATCGAGATATCCGCACAGGATTCCATATGCCAATAGAGACCGATCAATTTGGTTCAATTAACGACAGGATAATACAAGCAATAACACTATAACTAACCATTATTTCCTTCTCTACCATAGATAGTTCCAATATTCTTGAATTGAATTCATAAGATGCTTTAGTTGAGCTGATAACAGCGTTGGAGGGTCTGATACGAGATATTTCGATAATGCATATGTTGGAGAGTTTGTCAAGTTCATTATCGGTCTTAGAAGGACATGAAATTTATGAATTCTTGTTAATCCATAGAAACAGGATAATGTACATGATTTTGGATATGGTGAAAACCATAATGAGTCTCCGATAAATGATCTCAGTTCTTTTAAAAGCTGACCTGTTTACTTTTTTATTTTATTCTTCATTGCTTGGGACTTTTTTTTATCGAATTTTTTCATAGGGACCGGTCGAGAGATATTCACGTGGTTTACGGTCATAGTCAGTTTTGTTTATAACCACTGTTACATTTCCTTTATCTATCCTCGTGATTACGATTACGATTACAACGCACAAAACTAGTTGCGTTCAGACTCTATTCAGAAGACCGACAACACACTACACAGTACAACAACTTCACGGAGAAACAAAGAAAATTACTTGATGTCTATCCTAATGAAGATTGGCTGCCCGCGAAACTTAATCAGAAGATGCCTATCCCGTACATCATCGACTACAGAGTCATCGACAGAAATCAATAAACGCATCATCCTACCACACATAAAGGATAACTCAGAAATCACAACAAGATTACTGAGACCATTTGGAATTGGTGTGGCCACTCATCAACCAACAAATTCCCTCCAAACTCTATTATGCAGACTGATCAAAGGATGCGACAGTCAAAGAAGACAAACCGAATATCATTTACAAAATCAACTGTTATAACTGTAGTCAACACTACATTGGACGAAGTTGTCACCCTCTTCGCCTTCGTCTATATGAACACCAATTGTCTATTAAACGTCACGACATTTCGTCGTTCATTTCAATGCACATGGATAACAAGTATGGACATGAATTCAATTTTGACAATGTAGAAATGTTGGATAGCGAGGAGAAACACAAAGAATGTCAGATAATTCTTAGAAGCCTGGCATTCAGGTCAGTCAGCAATCAGTAGACCCAATCTATCAACGAAAGAGATAAACGATAAGCGACAGAAAGATCAGAGGTGAAGCAAAAATATAGCCAACAGGAAAGTCTATACAGTCAGTCAATGACACAACAATCAAAGGAAACAACCAATCAAAAACTAATTTGTCAGGACAAGCTACTGAATCCCTCATGGGGAGATATTGGAAGTCCACTTCATACTGAAGTTAGTGCTGACGATAATGTCTAGAAAGACGACGAAAGCTTCACGACTAAACCACCCAGTTCAGAGAATACAATACAACCATGCATACAATTGTTTTACCTTTTCATAAGTTTTGGGGGGCTGACAATTCTTGTTTCGAAATATTCGTAGACATATATATTTGGTTTTTGTAGAATGTCGTCGTAGACTGATGTGATGGACTTATTTGCTGTGAATGGCAATAACACTTAAACAATGCGGTAATATTAGTTGAAATAAGGAAATCAGATGAAAAACTGTATACAACCGAAACCATAACTTTTATAGAACGTTAATGCTATTAACTGAAACAGTCATTGATTTACCACTGTTTCTGCTGAATAATGCTTACACTGACAAGTTGTGGCTATCCCACTCCAGTGGTCTAGTGGGTCACAGTTTGACGTTTGAAGTGATGGGTATTGGGCTCAGCCTAGTCGCGGATTGACTGAAGTAGTTTGAGGCTGGTAAAGGGCTCGAGGCGACCAGACTAAAACATGGCATCAATGTATGAAGTCCCTTGACTGTTCTTTTGAGCCATATGGAAGGATGCAGACTGGGTGGTTAGGGTCGGTGGGAGAAAAGGAACCAGTGGTTGGAGACTGACTTTAGGTAATATGGTTGAGAATCGACGTCAGTGGCGCAGATATACACACATTATCCTCATCTTATCACGATACCGAATCTCACCATTTTCTCATTCTCTCTTTTATTACTTTATATTTCTTCTGACTGAATTTCCTTTTCTTCATCTTCCACTTCACTGCCGTTTTACTTGATGTACTGAATGGTATAAGGTGTGGCAACTCGGACCGGCATTAAGTAAAATGCCTTATCCTATGTTGATGGATGATGATAATGTACTGGGCCCAAGTCTCAAGGGGGACAACATTACTGACTTGCGTGCAGGTACATCCAGCTGACGAGTCCCAAATAGGACGAAATACGCGTCCTGGATTCCATTGCTAGCTATAAAATAGACTACAGTTAGTTAATTTCTTGTTTCTCTGTGAAATTTTCAGCAAAATCTGTTTTTATTTACCCTCTTTTTTTCCTATTACCATGGTGGTCTACGTCAGATCATGTCATTAATTGGATCTTCATTCATTGTGCAGTGGAAAGCAACTTCATCTTTGATTCATCTAGTTGTCTGGTTCTAGTTTGTACATAATATTACTCTTTTTTTTTCCCAGTTTAGAATAGTTTTTTATGTCAATTCAAAGTAATCCCCTTTACTTTTCATTAAATAGGTAGCTTATGTGGCAGATCGTTTCAGTATTCCACTTCAAGTTGATAAAGATTCTTCAGACAATTCAGTTGGATCTGATCTAGTTACAACAGATGAAACTACTGATGAACAAGTAGTACAAGATTCTTCAAATAAATCATCGAAAATTACACCTGGATCTGACTTTGAAGCGTTATCCGAAGAAGCTGATTTACATCTTACAGTTGTCACTCAACTGCGTCATTTAGTTAACACATTCAATGAAAAATATTCTCAGATATCAAATCAGGTAAAGTTAATTTTTTCTTTATGGATCTAATTTGTTGTATATTCTTTTCCTGATATAAATCATAAGTTTTTTTTTGGGTACTTGTTTGTTTGATTGCATAGAAACTGTAGAATCCCTTCTTTTACCAAATAGCCAACGTTGTAGCTCATTTAGTAGAGCATCGTGCCAGAAATCGGTTGGTCGCTGGTTCGAATCCGGCCGTGAACCAAATTTTCATTTTACCGTCAATCATCATCCAGTATAAATACTAGCCTGCCAACCTTGATATTCTCCGTTGTCATACTGGATCGAATTCACCGACCTGTGTTGGCATATGAACTCCTATGCGGATATCTCGATATTGCCTGAATGCTTATTCTTAGAATTTACTTGGTTTTGGCTAATGGAAGGATTCGACTTTGGCTTTTGAAGCGATGAGTACGAGATTTGAGTCTCAAAGGGAACAACATGAGTTGCCGGAGGTGCACTTACATCCAGCTGATGAGTCCCGAATTGGATGAAACGTGCGTCTTGGATTCCTCTGCTAGTCACAATCATGCAGATTATCAGGCTACTGTACTTGTTTTATTTTTGAAAAAGCTTTCTTAAGTTCCTTTGTCATTTTAATGACAACTAATCTATTATGTCACAATAAGGAACTGAGAAGTTTGAAGCTGACTCGTTAACCTACTCCTACTAAAGTTCAGTGACAACTTCCTATGGTCTGGTAAAGAAAAATTGTTGACAACACTCATGAAAAGTCACATCATTCCACCAGGAAAGGGCATTGAAGAATGTAATATTCGTCTTGGTGACTAGTAGTGGAATGTAGGATACGGGTTTTGTCCTGACTCATCAGCTGTATGTACCTGCACCCTACTGAGTGATATTGTTCCCACTGAGACAAGTATCAAACAACAACAACAACCGATACCCGTTGCACAAGAGGTGGGAGTTGTGCCCCAGTGATCTCGTAGATCACACTTTAGGGTTTGAAATGATGGTTACTTGGTTTGAGTCTCAATGGGAACAAAATCACTGATTTGAGGTGTAGGTAAATCTAGTTGAGGAATCTCAAACAGGATAAAACGTACGTTTTGGATCCCACTGCAAGTCATCGAGATGAATAACAACATCATGAATATCCACTAGTATCTAGGCATCCTCATTGGAGCCCATCTAGGAATAGAGGTCGAACAATTCGTTCCTGTATAGCCATGAGGGTAATTACAAGTATCAAAGGAGCATTAAAAAATGCTTGATAATATGCTAAGTCATGCCAGAAAAAAGTAAGATTGAAAATAGTTAGATGATCAAATAAGTTGTAAAGTATTTTAGAGGATGCTTCAACGGTATGTTGTTCAAAACATTATGAAACATAAGTTTTTTTTAAAATTGGTGTATAGTATTTGGCTAACGCTTTGATAAAGTATGCTTAAATTCCCTCGTCTCACTTGCTGACACTTATTAATAGAGTATTTCTTCATTCTCTCGGGAACTGATATTCACCATTTAGGATTGAAGTCTGCAGTCAGATTGTTATTAATGTTTCATTAGGTTGGTGTGTATTGATATCGATTTATAAGGACTTTTTAATGGAGTGGTCTTTACTGTTAACTGTAGTATACAGACAGACAGATAAACTAACATATGTAACCTGACGACTCAGAAATGCATTGGTTCAATTTACCATGTTTCACAGAAGCATCCAATGAACAAGTGAATAGGAAAAGAACTATATCAAGGTAGACTAAAGTGTCTAGGAGGAGAAGTAATTTGAAAACCAAGGTTAGTAAGAATGTTCAAAAGAGTGAAATAGATGGTTGCCATTGTAACTGCTTTTCAACTGTGTCATCGAAGGTCTCCAATCGTTTATTCTTACTTTTGCGGCTGACTGGTTCGCCTTCCGATAGAAAAGGGATTATAAGCATAGATAACTGCTCATCTATAAGAAACAGCTTCATTTTGTCACATTTTATTCATACTCAGCTATTATACAATTTCTTTTCCGCTTTTCTGATCGTAGCATACTCATTATGCAACATAATTCCCACAGATATCCCTGTTTTATAATCGGAATATGATAGAACTCTGACAAGATATTGGATTGCTTGTTAAAGATTGAGTGTATTGCACATTTAGTTTCTTTTTTTCTGTTCTTCTATTCTACAACTATGAGATATGACCAGTTAAGATAGAGAGTACTGTAGTGTCGATCTCTAAAGTTGCTGCCTACTGCAGCATGCAGTGTTAATCCAAGTTGACTTCGATTGAAAGGTTACTGGGGTGGGATGACCTCATCAAGATATGATATGACTCCGTGGACAACTGCATATTCTCCTAAAATTAGATGCATATAGTTAGGGATTTTTTAAAGACAAGTGAAATGGATAGTTGGAAATTCTGTATGATATGGTCGAAAACCTATTGAGCATTGGGACAGATTTATCCTCATCTGATCTTTATCGTCATTGTCATTTTAAACTGTATTGTTTACTTTGATTTTTTTTTCCTTCGTAGGATGATTGTATCATTTCCATTGCCTATTTTGATAGAATGATGTGAGTTGTGACAACTTGGATTGTTGCACAGTAGTGCCATGTTCCCTATCTGTATTGATTCAGTTCAGCGTACATGTTACATGCTTCGCTATTATTCTCTTGCCTACATCATCTTAGACGTGTAGTGATTTCAAGTTATTGAGATATGAATGGGTGGAAATTGGTTACAATAGCGCAAATTTATTCACTCCTGGGTATCTTCTCTGCAATTGATCTTCAATCGATACACTTGTGTGCAAGGGTGTTATTATTATTATTATTATTTTATTATTAGTAGTCCCTTGGGTTCCTAATGCAACATAGGGCTTCAGTAGCACGTCTCCAGTGACCTCTGTTCTCTGAGATCTTTTGAACCTGGTTCCACGACAGCCCAGGAGCTCTCATTTCCTCCTCGCACGACCTCCTCCTTGTCACCCTCGGACGTCCAACTGGTCGCTTCCCATCGGGGTTCCACTCGAGCAATTGGCCTGACGCGTGATGTCCCCAGTCGGCCTTCTCAGTGCATGCACAATCCATCTCCACTTCCTCCTGCATATTTGTTGCGTGATAGGTTCTTGTGTGTAAGGGTACTGCGTTGATTCTGTATATCTGTCTGTCGTATAGTATTATTATTATTATTATTATTATTATTTGTCCCTTGGGTTTCTAATGGAACATAAGGCTTCAATAGCACGTCTCCATCTCACTTTCTTCTCTGCAATCTTTTGAACCTAGCTCCACGACAGCCCACAAGCTCTCATTTCTTCCTCACACACCATCTCCTCCTACATGTCACCCTCGAACGCCCAACTGTCGTATAGTAACTAAGGTCTAATAGTTTTGCTAGTAAAGAAACTAATTTAGTTTAATTTTCAGTATCAGAAATCGTATAGTTTTGAATGCAAATTAATCATCATATTAGTATATGTTTATGTGATTGTTTCATTCCGGATTGTTTTTAAAGGCGTATCAAAAAAAGCGTTTTGGGAAGAAATAAAGATCTCCTTCTATACAATATAATAATTGATTTTTTTTCCCCCTCTGAGAAGTTGTCTTTTATGGTTATGGTTGATTTCTTTTCAGTGGTTATGTTTACACTGATTCAATGAGTTACTTACTTACTTACTTACTTACTTACTTACTTACTTACTTACTTACTTACTTACTTACTTACTTACTTACTTACTTACTTACTTACTTACTTACTTACTTACTTACTTACTTACTTACTTACTTACTTACTTACTTACTTACTTACTTACTTACTTACTTACTTACTTACTTACTTACTTACTTACTTACTTACTTACTTACTTACTTACTTACTTACTTACTTACTTACTTACTTACTTACTTACTTACTTACTTACTTACTTACTTACTTACTTACTTACTTACTTACTTACTTACTTACTTACTTACTTACTTACTTACTTACTTACTTACTTACTTACTTACTTACTTACTTACTTACTTACTTACTTACTTACTTACTTACTTACTTACTTACTTACTTACTTACTTACTTACTTACTTACTTACTTACTTACTTACTTACTTACTTACTTACTTACTTACTTACTTACTTACTTACTTACTTACTTACTTACTTACTTACTTACTTACTTACTTACTTACTTACTTACTTACTTACTTACTTACTTACTTACTTACTTACTTACTTACTTACTTACTTACTTACTTACTTACTTACTTACTTACTTACTTACTTACTTACTTACTTACTTACTTACTTACTTACTTACTTACTTACTTACTTACTTACTTACTTACTTACTTACTTACTTACTTACTTACTTACTTACTTACTTACTTACTTACTTACTTACTTACTTACTTACTTACTTACTTACTTACTTACTTACTTACTTACTTACTTACTTACTTACTTACTTACTTACTTACTTACTTACTTACTTACTTACTTACTTACTTACTTACTTACTTACTTACTTACTTACTTACTTACTTACTTACTTACTTACTTACTTACTTACTTACTTACTTACTTACTTTCTTGTCAATTATTGTCGGCTTATATACATCTTGGGCTACTACTGATTATATTCCATCAAATTCTTCCCCCTTTCAATTTGTTTTAATCTTTTATATATATCTTGTAAAGGCATCATTTACTGTCACACGTTTTTAAAACTGTTGTTTCTCAAGCTAAAAACAAAATATAAGAAAAACATTTCGCTGGTTGGAAATAGATTTGTTGACTGACTGACTGAATGAATGAATGAATTGCGACCATCAAGATTACACTCGATTTTATATTCATTTTCTAGTCCATGATCAGATGCTAATATAACACACTAGCTGCATGTTTCACACTTATACCTTCAATACTGTTATTATTAACATTATGCAGATGTAATAAGTATTTGAGACAATTATTCCCTTTACTATTTATTGACTTGCCTGTTATTCTCCGTTGTTTGTTGTGTTGGATCGAATTGTTCAACCTCTATTGATATAGGGGTTCCTATGCGAATGCATCGATATTGCGTGAATGTTAATTATGATAAATTGGTTGGTTGTGGCTAGCAGAAGAATCCACGATGCGCGTTTCGTCTCATTCGGGACTCGTCAGTTGGGTGTACCTGCACCCCAGTGATGTTGTTCCCACTGAGACTGGAACCTCGTACCCATCGCTTCAAACGCCAAGGCGTTATCCACTGTGCCACAAAGAAACGACAGCCATTTCTTGTACAACGAGGGATAGTTATTACCATTTATTGACATACTTGTTATTTAATTGTTAAGCAATGGGTGCGACGTTCGAGTCTCACTGGGAACAACATGACCCACTGGGGTGCAGGTACATCCAGCTGACGAGTCCCAAATAGGACGAAACGCTCGTCCTGGATTCTTCTGCTAGCCACAACCAACCAAATTATCATAATTATTCCCTTTAAGAAATTTCCATAACAAGATGAAGTTTATCTGAACAATATGTGATTGATGTATTTGCACAATATACATTTGGAACAATCTGGTCCACTACACATTTACTTATCTCAAGTCAATGTATACATGACAATAAAAGGTTAAATATCATGAATATGAAAAGGTTGTGGCACTTATCTTGGTAATATAATCAGGTTACCAAGGTAAATTAAGTGAATGAGCAAATTACTTTTATACGCACAGTTGAGGCTTAAGTTTACGATTGGCTAACGCTTCGGTAAACTTCAGTATGCTCTCCTGATTATTGCTGTTTTCAAATTAACCTTGTGATTTATTTCAATGAAGATGTTTTGTTATAGATGACAATGGATGTCTGTCACCTGCATTTATCAATGTTTATGTGTTAAATTGCTTTTCAAAGCATTTAAGTATGTGTTCACCCATCCTAGTTTGCATTGAACAATTACTCCTCTCTATGTATATGTGCCCACATGTACATGTAAATTGGTAAACATAGTGGGATATGACATAATCATTTATACGAGGTTGAGGTTTGTGATGAAGCAGGTATTTTCTTGTCTCAACAATGATATGCTGAGCTGCATAGTATGTTTTACTGATGATAACAGATTGTTATCTGTGTTTCGATATCATAGTACTCGTTTACCTCCTGTATGGAACTTTAAGAAATATGTTTTTCTTCGGGACTGAGAAAACTATGGGCTTTGGGGTTGATAAACTGTAATGAAAATCCATTTTCCATTAGTGTATCTGTCACAAAATTTCTTCTCATCATCCATTGTATCAAATGTACAAATACGTTGGATTCTATTGAACATTTGTCTTACTAAGCCTTTCTTATATTCCACTGGACAAACGCTGTCCAAGTAGGCTTCCTATATTATATTGATCGTCTGATAGATTTATTTTCACCTCCGGCACAATAGTATATCAAGAAATGCAAGCTGATGCTCATTTTCTTCCTCACATATCAGACTAATATGATCTTGTACGGTATTAAGCCTTTTTAACATATTCTCATCTGTGTCATATATTACAAAGATATCATTAACATATCTTCTATAGAATGTGACATTAGTGATTAAATCTTGAGCCATTAATCCTATTTAACCTTTCATTTTCATACATATAAATTGACTTGAGACAAGTAAATGTGTAGTGGATCAGATTGTCCGTAATCCACTGCGCAAATACATCAATCACACATTGTTCAGATAATCTTTGTCTTCTAATACCCTTATAGACATTTATTAAACGGAAGTAATCGTTTTAGAATGAATTGTTGAATGATACTACATGAATATAAGATGATATTAGAAAGTTGTCTATCTTGATAGGTGATAAAGACTTTTCAATCTGTTTGCATGCAATATTCCCCTCCCCCCTCGAAAAAGTAGTTACTACTCTGTATACATTTGAAATAAGCTTTTCAAATGTACGAAGTGTTCTTCAACTATTATTGGTTACTTATTCTACATTCTCATCTATGTCGCATATGAAAATGATATCATCAACATATCTTGCATAGAATGAGACATTACTGGTTAAATCCTGAGCTATCAGTTCCGTATGTCACATATATACATGAGCAAACCAAATTGAAACGCTACGCATCATCATAGAACAGAGTACAGAATGGCAGTCAACTCTCTGCCTCAACTTCATCGACTTTGAAAAGGCCTTCGACAGCGTTGACCGAGAAGTAATTTGGCAACTGCTTCAACACTACGGAATACTACAAACCTTTATCAATCTCATTCAACAACTATGTGAAGACGCCACATGCCAAGTAATTCACAATGGGAAGCTCAGTGATGCCTTTGAAGTGAAGACAGCAGTAAGACAAGGCTGTCTATTATCATCCATGATATTCCTGATTGTGGTGGACTGGATCATGCAACAAACAGCTCTCATTTCCTCCTCACACGATCTCCTCCATGTCACCCTCACCTTGGACGCCCAACTCGTCACTTCCCATCGGGGTTCCACTCGAGCAACTGGCCTGACGCGTGATGTCCCTAACCGGCCTTCTCAGTGTATGCCCAATCCATCTACACTTCCTTCCAATGCATATTAGTTGGGTGATAGGTTCTTGGTTGGTTCGTTCCCAGAGCTCCTTGTTGCTTATTCTCATTATTCTGGCCATCTGATCTTCATTAACGAGCCAGTGTAGGCAGTTGTTGATGAATGTCTGTAGTTTGTTGGAAATCCCTTTCGTAACACGCCAAGTATCTCAAGCATCACATAAAAACACTGACTTGACTAAATTAGTGTTGAAAATCCGGGTCTTGTTCACATTTTGCGCTGAGTGCAGAAGATCTCCACACTGGTTTCAGGTTAATCAACACCTGTCTTGCTGTCTTTCCGATTCTGGCTGGCTTTGACATCCTCGTCTGTGCCTGTGCCGCCTGTAGTTGAAACCGTGCTTTCTAGATAGGTGAAGTAGGCTACTTCCTTTAAGTTTCTCCCGTAGATGGTGATTGGAGTATGTTATTGTTGTTGGAGTTGTTGGTGCGGTATCTTCATCACCTCTGTCTTCTCTATATTCACTTGAAGTCCCGTCTTCGCTGCCCTGCATCTCCTGTCAACTTGTTAGTTTTCGCCTGTAGGTCTTCAAGTTTGTGTGACATTAGACACAAGTCATCGGCGAAATCCAGATCTTCTAGGTTCTTTTCCGCAGTCCAGCCAGCGTATCCCCCTCTTCTCACAGCCCCCCACTGTTTGTTGCATGATCCAGTCCACCACAATCAGGAATATCATGGGTGATAATAGACCGTTTTGTCTTACTGCTGTCTTCACTTAAAAAGCATCACTGAGCATCACTATTATTATTATTATTATTATTATTATCCCTTATCATGTGAGTATTCTTATACTTTTTTCAATGGTAATATAGGTTCCTGGACGTAGTACTTTAGATATTGAAGAGACACAACAACAGAATTTACGCCTTAAAAGTTTATTGGAAACAAAACGTGAACAAGTTCATGCATTACGTAATATGTTAAGAGCGAATAAAACAACAGCTGAAACAGCATTAGCTAATTTAAAACAAAAATATGAAAAAGAGAAAATTAATGTTACATCAACAATGCAACAATTACGTAATGAATTAAAAACGCTTAAAGAAGATGCTGCAATCTATGCATCTCTACGTGCTGTATTTGCTCAACGTTATGATGAATATATGACACAATTGGATGAAATGCAACGGAAACTTAGTGTAAGAAAATTTATTTTTACTTTGTTTTAATTTTTTCCCCCTTATGACTCAAACTATTTTATATACTATTAATTTCAGGTTTGTATTCATCATAGACTGATTATTAGTTGACCCAGTAACTGAATAGGTAATATTTTAGTCATGAAACCTGAAAGTGCCCGGGTTCGACCCCCTAGAGGATGGTATCATGAGTGAGCACTCCTGAGGAGTTTTATACGATTACGTAACATAGCTATCCAGTACTACTAGGTTTGTTTCCATAGATTCTCCATCTAATGTCAATCCATCATGAATGCCAACCTGAAATCACTGAATACATCCTCACAAACCTTCGTATTGAACCTTTCATACTAGTAAGATGATGCTCCAGAGCTTAGAATCAGCTGGAACGGGGCAGGTTGGTGACGAAATCTCTGTTCGGATACAAAAGACTTGTTTAACATTTGCCAACTTGCGTTATTTGTGGCGCTGACTTACAGGATATCTGATTGTTTATCAAAGAACGAGTATACTGGTCTACTGTCCGTTCTGTCCTGTTATATGGCTATGAGACATGGTTGTTAAAAGTAGAAGGCATGAAGCGATCACGTAGTTTTGATTACAGATGTCTTCGTAGAGTTGCTTGCGTTTCATAGAATCATCGTGTGATGTTGAGATCAAGTGAAGGGTAGTAGGCGAGATAAGCAAGTCGATTGATGAGGTGGCTTGGACATGTGTTTTGCATATTGATCCACCGCCTACCTCGACGTGTGATACTAAGGGAAGTTGGATTAAGTTGGGAAAGGGTTCAAATCAAGACGCCGCAGCAGTCGATAAAGTTTCCTACTATTGATCTGAGTAGGGTTAGGATATGTAAACGGTCTAGTCGGGGTCCCTGAGACGAAAGGAAGACTGATCGTTGATGACATGGCTGAAAATTGGTCACAGTGGTATAGATGTATTCACCTCTTTAACATCTTCCAGAACTTGAATATTTGCACCAACATTAATCTTCAGCTTGTTTTTTGTTGTCTCCCAACTTTGCAACGTAGAAGTTAGGCGTAGAGTTTTTAGGAGAAGAGGTAAGTCTGTTGGTGTGGTTGTGAACCTTCATCTACTGAGATGGCTGGTTGGGACATGTGTTACGTATGCCTAGTCGCCGTCTTCCTCAACATACAATGTTGGTCGAAATAGGTTCAGGCTGGAAAAAGGCTCGAGATGGCCAGGTTGAAACATGGCATCAATGTATGAAGTGTTTGACTGTTGGTTTGAACCATGTAGGGGGGCGATGGAGACTATCTAGCCCGATTGGAGTCGGCGGGACAAGAGAAACTAGTGGTTGGAGACTGACTCTAGATGATCACATGGCTGAGAACCGATGTCATTGGAGCAGATGTATACATACATATCATCACCATCCTAACGCTATATCGAATCTCACCATTTTCTCATTCTCCCTTTCTCTCTCTTAGTACTTTATATTTCCTTTGACTGAATTTTCTTTTCTCCACCTTCCACTTCATTGCCTTTTCTTGATGTATTGAGTGATATGAGGTGTGGCAACTCAGAGGGTTACGCAGTAATGCCCGGTCCTCTGTTGATATTGACGGATGAATGGATAGATACAACTTTGTCTACTTTGATATCAGTCGTTTTCTATCCACCTGTGCTACTGTGAAGTGTGGTGACTTGAAGTGATACACCACTTGTGTGAGAGGTTCTACATTAGTTTCATCAGTTAGTCCTATAAACGTTTTCAAAATTATACGCTTCAGTGTTCTACAATAAATACCTGGAATAGAAAGAGATAACCTCTGTTATTTTGTTTCAAGTAATTCAAAGATCTACTGATTAAACCGGTTGTTGTTGAAATCGAGTTGTAACCAGTTTGATTATTATTATTATTATTATTATTATTATTATTATATTATTATATTATTAGTCCCTTGGGTTCCTAATGGAACATAGGGCTTCAGAAGCACGTCTCCAGTGAACTCTGTTCGCCGAAATCTTTTCAACCTGGCTCCACGACAGCCCACAAGCTCTCATTTCCTCCTCCCACGATCTCCTCCATGTCATCCTCACCTTGGACGCCTAACTCGTCGTTTCCCATCTGGGTTCCACTCGAACAACTGGCCTGATGCGTGATGTCCCCAGCCGGCCTTCTTCCCAGTCCATCTACACTTCCTTCCAATGCATATTAGTTGGGTGATAGGTTCTTGGTTAATTCGTTCCCAGAGCTCCTTGTTGCTTATTCTTTCTGGCAATCCATCTGATCTTCAGTATGGAGTGAGCATAGGTAGTTGTTGATGAATGTCTGTAGTTTATTGGAAATCCCTTTCGTAACGCGCCAAGTCTCTGAATCATACAGAAGCACTGACTTGACTGAGTTGGTGTTGAACATCGGAATCTTGTTCACACTTTGTGCTGAGTGCAGAAAATCTCCACACTGGTTAACCAGTTTGATTAGTAAATCATTATTATAATTTTCGTTAAAATACTGGACAATTTAGTTTCTCTTGTGAATTTCGATAGCTTAATTAGAAGATTAAGTTTGTATGAACAATATGTGATGTATTTACTCAGTATATTTCGAAACAATCTGACCACACATTTACTTATGTGAAGAGTTGGAGGAAGAATACAACTTGTTAACTGTCTTAGTAACATGAATATCAAAAAAAAATCACTGTATACTCTGTCGATGTAAATTCTTAATTCACTAACGTGCCATTGTCCAAGACAGTTAACATCCTCTATGACTACATATCTTCTAGAAACTTCCCATTTTCTATTGCTCTAACTTTTCTGAGAGAGCTATTATTGCTGTGTACCGATAAAGTTCAGTTCACATTTAAAGGTGAATGCTTTTGACAAGTTGATGGTGTGCAGCTATGGGTGGTCCCTTAGGACTATTACTAGCTGATATTTATATGTCATATATCGAAAATCTGGCTGATGATCTTATGGCTAAAGTTCCTCTTTACAAGAGATATGTTGATGACATCATAGTGATTTGTGAGAGGCATGAGGATATGGTTTGTCTACTGAACAGACTTAACACCATACAAGCTCGTATCAGTCTGACTCGTGAGAAAGAGGATAATAGTCAACTGCCATTCCTAAATATACGCCTGAGTCGATGAGAAGATGGTTCACTAAGACGGTTATTTTGTAGAAAGTCTATATCGATAGGACAATACCTGAATTTTCACAGTTTTTGTCCAATCCAGCACAAGCGAGGTCTAGTAAAATGCCTGTTTAAAAGGATCTATCGTATCAGTACGCCACATATGATGGATGAAGATATCAAATTACTGACCAAAGCACTTATAAAAAGTGGATATCCGATGAAGTTAATAAACCGTTGTAGAGATCAAGTAGCACCAAAGCCAAGTGTATACACGGTTCCTAAGAAAAGCGTCCATATCACTCTATCATACAGAGGGTAGTTGAATAGTATCATTTTGAGATGTAGGCTGACATCAGTCATTAAGAAAACATATTACACGGCGAATCCTATTATTGTGGAAAAAAACAAAAGACACGCTTCACACTGCATCAATGATTACATCACATCCCATTGTGTTGACCAATTTACATGTGTGTGTGGTCACACTACATAGAGAGAAGTAATCGAGTCATACAGTTGTGGATGGGAGAACATGTACCTAAATGGCTTCAACAACAAATGGAGTGTGAAACGTTGATAAACACTTTTGGGAGACGACCGTCATTATTACACAATCACTGTTCAAACAACTTTTAAAGTTTTATATAGAAGCAGTGAGGGAAGTATACTGAAATTTGCTGAAGCAATAGCTATACACAAAGTGAAATCGTTTTTATGTGTATAAAAACAATTTGTTCTTACACTACACCTACATCTACCTTCGTAAAGTTTGTTTTCCTGTCAAGATTAATAGCAACGATGTTTCTGTTTCTTTATGTTCTCATCTCTCTTAGTTTTAATCCCCTGTTATCCTATTTGTTGGATTTGTCCTCCCACTCTTTGGTTCAAGAAAAATTGACTTGACAGGTGAATGT
The DNA here is from genome assembly GCA_944470555.2 of Heterobilharzia americana. Lineage (NCBI taxonomy): Eukaryota > Metazoa > Platyhelminthes > Trematoda > Strigeidida > Schistosomatidae > Heterobilharzia > Heterobilharzia americana. Next base: position 159,067,625 of record OX104127.1, on the reverse strand, counting down.
GTGTGTGTGTGTGATCAGACTGTGCCAAATGTATTGCGAACATATATCACGTTGTTCAGATAAACTTCGTCATTCAGTTACTCTATCGAAAAATACCAGAGATTTGCTAATTAGTGCCTTCAAGTCGACCTATATATGTAGGGCCGAATTGCTCGACCTCTGTTGGCAAATGGACTGCTCTGTATGTCTAAAATAGGACAAAACGTGCATCCTGGATTCCTCTGCTAATCACCAAGATGAATATATAACACTATAAATATCCGTCAGTATCGAAGTATCCGCATAGGAGTCCATCTACCAACAGAGGTCGAGCAATTCGTTCCTGTATAACAACGGGGAAGTTGCAAGTATCATAACAACAACAACAACTGACGCACCTTTCATAATCGGTGGTTATCGTGCCTCAGTGGCTTAGTAGATAACGCTTTGGTGTTTAAAAAGATTGGTACTAGGTTTGAGCGTCAATAGGGACAACATCACTCACTGGGGTGTAGTTACATCCTGTTGATGAGTTCCAAATAGAACGAAATGCGCGTTCTGGATTCCTCTGCTAGTCACCAAAATTAATATATGTTATATGAAATAAAAGAAAGCTATATTTGATGATGTTTCGTTCTCTGAGCTGGCTAGTTTATTTATGAAGCTTTTATTGTCATTCTAGATAACATCATCAGCAGCAGCACAAACTTCAGGAAGAAGTGAGCTGTAGAGTTATTTAGTTGGTTGTTTCTGCCAAAGTCTTGTCATCGTCTCTACACTTAATTTGATTGGTTGTCCTGTTCACCTGATCTTCAACTTTTTTGTTGTTTCTTATTGATTGAGAGATTGGTTCAGTGTCTGTCAGCATATCTTTTGATTGCTAATTGATCTGAATACTAAACTTCTAAAAAATTCTCTGGCATTGTTTGTATTTTCTCAATCAAATTCATATCCTCTATTGTCCTCCTACTACAGGCGGGACAGACGAAGATGTCAAAGTCAGAATCGGAAAAGCAAGACAGGCGTTCATTAGCCTGAAACCAGTGTGGAGATCTTCTGCACTCAGCACAAAGTGTGAACAAGATCCGGATTTTCAACACCAACGTCAAGCCAATGCTTCTGTATGGTTCAAAGACTTGACGCGTTGCGAAAGGGATTTCCAATAAACTACAGACATTCATCAACAACTGCCTACACTGGCTCGTTAATGAAGATCAGATGGCCAGCATAATAAGAATAAGCAACAAGGAGCTCTGAGAACGAACTAACCAAGAACCTATCACCCAACAAATATGCATTGGAAGGAAGTGTAGATGGATTGGGTTGGGCATACACTGAGAAGGCCGACTGGGGACATCACGCACGCATCAGGCCAGTTGCTCGAGTGGAACCCCGATGGGAAGCGACGAGTTAGGCGTCGAAGGTGAGGGTGACATGGAGGAGATCGTGCGAGGAGGAAATGAGAGCTTGTGGGCTGTCGTGGAGCCAGGTTGAAAAGATTTCGGCGAACAGAGTTCACTGGGGACGTGCTATTGAAGCCCTATGTTCCATTAGGAACCCGAGTGACTGATAATAATAATGATAATAATTGTCTTCCTATGCATTGATATGAGCGAAGATCTGTTATGATACTTCACTGCTGGTTGATGTTCATGTAGAGATGGATGCGAAAAGAGCGACCACTCTGTCCGATGTAGTGTTTTTCCCAATTTATTTTGTAGATAATGTTTAGCTTATCATCCTTTACAATGTTTCTTAGAACCTGCACATTATTATGATTATTATTCGTCATTTGGGTTCTTATTGGAACGTAAGGCTTCAGTAGCATGTCGCCATTTCACTCTCTTCTCTCCAGTCTCTTCAACCTGGCTCCACGACTGCCCAGAAGGTTTCATTTCTTCCTCACACCATCTCCTCCTCCTTGTCACCCTCGGATATCCAACTCGTCGTTACCCATTTGTGTTCCACTCAAAGGCCTGGCCTCGCGTGTGATATCCCCAGATTGCCTTCTCGGTGTACGTCCCATCCAATCGAATCCATCTCCACTTTCATCTGCATATTTGTTGGGCGATAGGTTGTTGGTTGGTTGGTTGATTCGCTGCCAGGCCAGCGAGAGTTCGTTGTTGCTATCTGATCTCCATATTCAGTATGGAGTGAGCGTATGTGGCAGCTGTTGATGAATGTCTGTAGTTTGTTGGAGATTTTTTTCGTAACGCACCATCACATAGAAGCACTGATTTGACGTTGGTGTTAAAAATCCGTATATTGTTGTTTATGCTGAGTGGAGTGGAGTGGAGTGGAGTGGAGTGGAGTGGAGTGGAGTGGAGTGGAGTAGATCTGCACACTGATTTCAGATTAATGAAAGAAGGCCTGCCTTGCTGTCTTTATGATCTTAGCTGCTTTGACATCGTCATATATGCCTGTGCCGCATATAGTTGAAACGATTCTACCTAGTTAGGTGAAAGAGACCAATTAGTTCTGTTGAATTGATGCTGAATGATGATTGAAGATGAAATAAATGTCTGAATGGATTCAAACCTGTGATCTATGGGTTGTTGTTGGCTTGATGTTCTGCCGACCGAGGTATAGAGCCATACTGTTAACCACATCTCAAGTACACTTCGATTTTCTAATTATATACTAATAACAATAAGTATTCAACTTGAAGTGTATTTCAGTAGTTGCTATGCTTTTTCTATCATTAAAAAAAAAACAAACTATATTTCTTTTTTCTTTAATCATAGGTGGCTGAAGAAGAAAAACGAACTGTTAACACTCTGTTACGTTTAGCTATTCAACAAAAGTTAGCTCTTACTCAACGTTTAGAAGAATTAGAAGTAGATCTTTATCAAAAGCAAAGTTTTGATCTTCGTTCTGCTCCACCTCATACCGTTTATCATACTAGTCCAATTCAACCATTATCTAATTCACTTTTATCTGGTCCAAATCATCAACATTCATATCCTTCACCTATTCATAATCAAAGACATTCAACTCCACAAAATTTCCCTCAAATTGATTCATCAATGCCTAGATCATCTACACTACCTGTAACTTCTTATTATCCCGGTGCAAGTCCACAACATGGAAGTATATCATCTAATGGAAGTGGTGGAAGAATTTCAGGTTCAGGATCTGATAGAAATAAGGTAATTGATTAGGCTATAATTCTATATCGTAAAATTAACTTTCTAATTAAAAGTATCATTGTGAAATCCGATTAGTTCAGGTTCTTTTGTTAGTTGTATTATTTTATTGTTTTCAGGAGAATTTTTTAGGATTTCAGCTTAGAAACATTTCTATAGCCGTTCAGTTCAATCTAGATCCTTATAAATTGTGACTAGTTTTTGGGGGAAAAGTTAGCGAAAATCACTTCTGTTGTTGTTAAGAGTAAACATTTTCGGGGAACCTTAATTTCTGTCATTATATATAAACAATAAATTGTACAAGTGAGGAATCTCCCTAAATTAGGCAGACGTAAGACTGTTCCTCTTATGTTTTTGTCTACTGAATTAGTAAATTAGGTTGCAATCTAACTTATCATTGATTGGAATAGATTTTGCTTTAGTTACATATGAAATCTTCAGACGTCTTGACTTGTCAATCAACATACAAGTACAAGATATGTCGATGCGATAACGGTACAGCTGTAAGAAGGTCATATGTTTTCGAAAATGGATGTCTTTATGGTACTATTCAATAATGAAGCCATATCATGAGTAAGGAAAGAAGGGTAATCAACTTATACTGATATGCTTTGTTTCATGGGTTATACAAATCGATCCACAGTCTTCCCCAGCTGTCAATGTTACCTGAGGTAGGATTAGCTAGAGAGTTAGCCAAAATTGAATCGATGAAAACATGTTTTTAATCCTACTTTGAGCCTTGTGTGGTATTAATTTACGTTTCATCCTATTGAGGGCCCGTCAGGTGAATATACTTGCATTCCAGTAGTTATTTACTTCTCGATATGCTTCGTCATGATGCTATGAACTGATTATTGGTGACTTATCGGCAGTTGTTTGGTTATTTGGTTGTTTCCGCTGGTAGTGATGATTTAATTTACTGCCTCTTTTCTCACATTACTGTATGTAGCTGCTGCCTTGACATGGTGACCTAACCAGCTATGGTGGCTGCATCGCTTGTTCCCTCGAGGTCTTACCATACCAGAAATGTCTGTTGGATAGTGGTTAAATGAGAGACAGTTACTGTTTTAGTGTACTGGCTACACTATGATGGGAATCAGAGGGTGAAGTTGTACTGATGGCTGGATGAGTTATGACAGCAGTACCATGTAGATGCTACCTTCCCTATGGAAAGAACATGGAAGGGGGTTAGAAAAGTTTGACCTCAAATATAACACACTCCTCCCTACCCTACAGTCTTCCGATGCTGGCGGTATAGATTCTCTCTATCCGACGTTAGAACAATCAAACCTTAAAACAACAACCTGCAAAGGGGTATATGTGACAACCCTCAAAGAGATGTCCCATGGGCTCTGAGGTCACAGAAGTCTTTTTCTCTTTCAAGTACACTATTTTCTACGGTGTGAGCACCTGGGAAGCGTCAACCATCCGCATGCTTTCACCACTATACAATACCCAATCGAACATAACCTATCCTACTCAATCTGTGCTTTTTCTCAGTTTACAAATATACGTGTATGAACAACTGTCTTGTCGATAAACAGTGAATATTTGTTAGGTATTAAAAGAAAACAACTTCAAATCCCCACAACTCCCTCGAAATTTAACTGAACTGGTGCTTGTTGGTGACTAGCTTCGAGAGGTATTCCCGAAGTTCCAATGAGAAGGCGTGACCGGTGGGAGCAAAGCCTAATGGTCGTGAGGACAGTTACTCAATGATGACATTAGGTGGCGGTTGCACTATATCGTGAGCTAACAGAAGTTTGAAATATGGACCAATGGATTGTGACCCAGTGGCTCAATGGCAACGTGCTGGCCACGGAAACTGAAGGTCTTGGGTTCGATCCCTGGCTGGCGGGGTCATGGGTGCGCACTGCACAGGAGTCCTATACTAGGACGAAACTGTTGGCTGTTCAGTGCTAACAGGTTTCCTTTGTTCCTCCAAGTGATGTCAGTCTACGATGAATGACAACTTGAAATTTCAGACCAGTCAAAGAGTGATTAACGAAAGTTTTTAGGCTGCATAGATACAATTTAATTAACAATTTTAAGTACCAAATTTTTCCGATAGCCAATTCATCTGCATTAACTTTATATTAATTGTCATTAACCGTTTATTCTAGCTAGTAGTGGAAATCATCTGTCCTATATGATTTCTTATCAGGAGGAGTATATTCTTTGTCACAGGAATGCCTATATCTGGTGAAATGTTCTGAAATCGATGAATTTTCAAATGTTGAAGGAGATGTAGACTATCTGGTTTAAGTCCACGAAACAGTAGGATATATATTCGCACTAACCTTTACCTTCAGATTGTTTATTCTCCTATACAACTTTCTCCGGTTGGACATCAGTCTTTTTCTATCCATCTGTTCTTTGTATAATACTGTAAAATGTAGTATTTTGAACTGGTTCACCGCTTGTGTGTGTGTATGTGAAGTTCTACATTGATTTCATCTATCTGTCCGTCTCAGTATCATCATCATCAATATCAACATAGGATCAGACATTCTTGCGTAACGTTCCTAGTTGCCACAGCTCATATCAGTACATGAAGTAAAAAGACAGTGAAGCGCAAGATGAAGATAAGAAAATTTGGTCAAAAGAAATATAAAGTACGAAAAGAGAGAAAGGAAGAATAACAAAATGGTGAGATTCGGTATAGCCTCGTTAAGATGATGATAATGTGTGTGTATACATCTGCGCCAATGACATCGGTTCTGAGCCATATCACCTACAGTCAGTCTCCAACCACTGGTTCCTCTTGTCCCGCCGACCCCAACCACCTAGTCTGCATCGCCCTACATGACTCAAACCAACAGTCAAACACTTTATACATTGGTGCTATGTTTTAGTCTGGCCACCTCGAGCCTTTTTCTAGCTTGCACCTACTTCAGCCAACATTGTGTGACGAGGCGATCGGTGACTAGGCATACGTAACATGTGTCCCAACCATCTTAGTCGATGAAAGTCCACAACCTCATCAACCGACGTACCTCTTCTCACTCCTTAAAACTCTACTCCTGACTTCTGCATTACTCACTTGGTAACACCACGGAATACGGCTTATACTACGAAGGCAACGGTGGTCAAACACCTTAAACCTTCTCATGTCTTCCACTTTCAGTGGCCATGTTTCACAGGCATACAGAAGAACAGACCGGACTGCTGTGCAGTACACGCGACCCTCGGATATCACGGCGGCGCCACAGGTGGCGTAAGTTGGCGAAAGCCAATTGAGCCTTTTGTATCCGTGTAGAGATTTCATCGGCCACTGACCCACCAGGGCTGATCCTACTTCCCAGGTAAGTGGAGTGGTCAACACACTCAACCACTTCACTGTCTATTGTTAGCCATGGCAACGTTGAAGACCAATCCTGGAGCAACAATCTTCATTTAGGTGATGAGAAACGCATCCTAAACATTCTCAAAGTGTTCAGAAGACTGCATCTTGTCAGAGTCTTCACCTAACAGGACAGTGTCATCTGCATATTCTAGGTCTAACGAAAATTCTCCAGTGATTAGGTCAACATCTGTATAATCAGGTGACGAGAGGGAGACCTCCATAAGAATATCTATGATAAATTTGAATAAGAATGGAGAGAGTGAACAGCCTTGACGGACATTACTCGATGAGTACAGCTCACCTGACATCTCACCATAAGCTGTAAAGGGAGAATGATGAAATGATGAGAATCGGTATAGCCTCGTTAAGATAATGGTAATTTATGTGTATACATCTGCCCCAATGACATCGGTTCTCATCTATATCCACTGGTTCCTCTTGTCCTGCTCTATTTTCAGACAGATATTTCAGTCTATCAACAGAACTGTAGTAAACTTTTTAGGATCATAAAAACAGATCGTTGTTATTGACCAAATAAACTAGTAATATATTTCTATGCTTGTTAATTATATCACAAGTTCAATTGTGCCATGTATACATACATACAAGATAGTTTTACTTGCTTATTATTTTATTTTTCCAGAGAAATAGTCGTTGCAGACGTGATGGTGTTACTTGAATTTAATGGCTATATAATATGTATTGCTCACCATCTGTTGTTTAATATTTTAATTCTTACCATTTCCATTTGTGTTCGACTTGAAAATTGTACTACCTTCAATAGCTTCTCCTTACTTCTTCTTCTTCATCTGCTTCGTTTCTTTTTATCAATCAAGTCTCTTGCGAATTCAATGACCTTAAAGATCACCCTATCAACTATTGAAGTAGCCAGCCAATTACATTTGTCTGTGCAGAAATCTGATTGGTTATTTCCAATATTGCTAGGATGACCTTTAAAGTCACCCAGCGAATCACTATTCACATTTTACCTTTCATGTCTATCTATCTATCGGTCGGTCTCTGTGTGTGTGTATGCCTGTAATATTCAGTCAGTGTGCATTGTATTTACTTTGAGTTCAGTCTTCTTGCCTGTTTTGATATATAATTTAAAAAAATATTAGCCACATAATGTATTTACGACGATGTAATGTTTTCTCTTCACAACAGTTAACTATGGTTATTGTTATTATTATTATTATTACTGCTATATATGTGCAATATTTCTTTTAAAACCTTCTCACAACTTCACACCTTACGTACTTTATAAGTAGGCATAAACATCCATTCCCCATTCATCTCTCTTTACATAATATATTATAACATTTTAGTTGAAAAAGTCTTCTTAAGCCAGTCATAGAATAGTTCTAATGCTTTCTCTTCCTCTATATGTATGCGTATGTGTATTTGTGTGTCTATCTCTTTTTCTGTTTTGAAAATTTTTTAAGGAGCGCGCAAACTTTTCACTGTTTATAGGTTGTATACGTTCCATTTTGTTCAATGTTCAATGATACAATATAATTACCATAGTCTTTATATGTTTCGCTTCAAAAATGAAGGCTAACCAACCAACCAGCAGAAGCAGATTATAATCTCCTTTTTTTTCTAAAAAAGAAAAAGATATTTCTTCTTGTCGCTTATTATTGTTGTTTCGCTTTTGGTAAATTTCTGCTTTTTCACTCTACACACACACACATACACGGTACATATAATGCACCGTATCATTTATTCACATATTCTTTATTGTACATGGCCTCTAATCTCTTTTTTTTCATCATCTCATCTTTTGCACAGTTCTATGCTCATTCAAAAGGAAAAAAAGGAAAAAGGAAAAATAATTAAGTGATGAAATGGTTATCTGTTATTATGGGTTTTTTTTCTCTTTTTGTAGGCAATAATAATGCATGTTTATCCAGGTTGTATGAAAAACTTGTCAAAGATTCTTTTCACGGTGCTATATGAAAAAAATTTTCTTTTCACTGTATAGTGTTTAATTATAATTTGTTCCAAGTCATATTTTATAGATATCCAAAAAAAACAACAAGTTGGAATTGGATAATTTGAAAAACTTTGGGCATTAGGTAAATGTTATTCATTAATTTGGTAATTGTATCTCCCGAATGAATGTAAAAACAGAGTGAATTTGTTCCAACTGATCTCACACTATGCTTAATGCTAAATAACTTTAACGAAGTTATTATTATTATTTGTCCCTTGAGTTTCTAGTGGAACACAGGGCTTCAGTATTACATCGCCATTTCACCCTCTTTTCTTCAGTCTTTTCAGCTTGGTGCCACCGCCTCCCAGAAGGTTTCATTTCTTCGTCACATGATCTCCATGCAACCCTCGGATGTTCAACTCGTCGTTTCCCACTTGCGTTCCACTCGAGGGCCTGGCCTCGCGTGTGATGTCCCCAGATTGTCTTCTCGGTGTACGTCCCATCCAATCGAATCCATCTCTACTTTCATCTGCATATTTGTTGGGCGATAGGTTGTTGGTTGGTTGGTTGATTCGCTGCCAGGCCAGCGAGAGTTCGTTGTTGCTATCTGATCTCCATATTCAGTATGGAGTGAACGTATGTGGCATCTGTTGATGAATGTCTGTAGTTTGTTGGAAATGTTTTTTTCGTAACGCGCTAAGTCTTTCAACCATCACATAAAAGAACTGACTTGATTGACTTAGTGTTAGAAATCCGGATGTTATCCATGCTTTATGCTGAGTGGAGTGGAGTAGATCTCCACACTGATTTCAGAATAACAAAGGCTTATCTTGCTTTTCCGGTCGTCATTTTAACATTGTCATGTGTGTATGTGTCGACTTTAGTTGAAACGATGCTGCCTAGGTAGGTGGTCGAAGGAGACTACTTGCTTTAGGTTTTTTCCGTTGATGGTGATTGATACTTGTTGTTGGTTTGGTATCTTCATTACCTCTATCTTATCCTCGTTCACCTGAAGGGAGTCTCTTCTTCGCTGCCTCGCATCACCTCTTCTACCAACTTGTTAGTTTTGGCCTGTAGATCTTCAAGTTTGTGCGACAAGACATCAGATATAAATCATGATCGGTGAAATCCAAATCGTGTAGGGTTTTTTCATTGGTCAAACAGCGTATGTCCATCTCACAGTTTGTTGCATAATCCAATCGAGTCCAGTGGACCACAATCATGAAGATGATAGGTGATAGTAGGCGGCAACCTTGTTTTACTCCTATCTCCACTTCACTTCAAAGGCATCACTGAGCTTTCCATTGTGAATTACTGGGCATGTAGCATCATATAACTACTGTTGAATGATGTTGATGAAGGTTTGTGTCACTAGACCATAGTGTTGAAGCAGCTGGGAAATTACTTCTTGGTCAACGCTATCGAAGGCCTTTTTAAAGTCGATGATGTTGATGTAAAGAGTTATGGACAACCGGAATTTACAACATCCCCCAAGCTGATAACTTGACGTGTGTTCTCCCGCATGATTGATTGCATATTCTCAAATTGTTCAGACAAAGATGATATCCATGTATGGTGCGTTCAGTGTGTGAATAAATGACAGGTTGAGCTTTCTATGTACACACATGTATTGATAATTCTTAGCTAGACCGTATTTGGAAATGAGTTGATATTAGGTCAAATCATTCCTAAACCCTTTTTTGAATAGTTTTAATATTAAAGTAGTATTCATTAAAGATTTACAACTGTTAGGGCGTTCGTCGTGAAACCTGAAGATCATGAATTAGATTCCTAGCTGGGTCGTGGATACGTGCTGCTGAAAAGTCGCATTCTATGATCAAACAGCTGTATGGTGCTCCCCGGTTTCATTGACTCTCCCAATGATGTTATTTCGTGATGAATTTCAAGAACTTTAACCTTTCTAAATGATGATGAATAGATCAGGCGAAAATTTAAATTCATTGTTAGGATCAATCATGCATCAAAATATTTTTATTTGATAAGCTCGATGAGAACATCATTTTCAAGATAAAATAGATCCATCTCATTTTTCCTACTTCATATCATCTACAGTGATGTAAGACAAATGAATGAATACTCACTGTAACATGTCATACTTCACTTTCCTTTGTAGTGGCTATCAATGGAGGTTAGAATCCGCGTTTCGTCCGACTTGGGACTCGTCAGCTACACGTACCTGGATTTTAGTGATTCATGGTATACCAACTGGGAATCAAAGTCACCATTCATGGCTTTAAATACCACAGACTTAATTATCCGCTAGGCTACTGTGGTAAGATAGTCACTATGCCAAATAAGGGTAAACAACATCAAGACAGTTAACCCAAATTGAATCTAAACGTAGTTGGCATTTGATGGTTTAGACAGTTTTGTCATTAGTTAAATGATACTCATTATTTTAATATTTCTTTTTCCCAATGTATATAAAACAAAACGAATCAGCCTTAATTAACGTTTCACTACTTAGTGCGTATAACTTTATCAATGTCACAGCAGACTGGGAAAGCTTGAAAACACTTCGGCTATAGTTCTACATGCTATAATTTTCGATAGCAACATAGATTATCATTTTGACTATCTGAAATAGATATGGTTTGGCAGACTGGTATTGATACTGAGTGATGATTGAAGATGAAATGAAAATTTAGATCTCAGTGGGATTCAAACCAGCGACCACCGGGTTACCGGTTGAGTGGCCTACCAACTGAGTTACGAGGTCAAACTGCTGACCAGATTTTATTTCACTTCAATCACCATGGGTTTTTGCCCGACTACCACGTGAATTCGTGACACTTACTCACACTGACTGCTCAGTCAGTACTTCTCAACGCAATCAAAATCTAACTGGATTAGAGAGGGAGAGCATCATTTTGACTATCTGGGATAGTTGTGGTCTGGCAGACTACTAATAATACTGAACAGCCAGTGTGATTATGAGCAAGCGGTAGTAACGCGTCATGAATTCATAAGATAGTTGGATACAACCTTTGGTGATCGGAGTGAAATAAAAATCTTGTTAGCAGTCGGGTAGAGCACCGGTCCAGAAACCTGGAGGTTATTGGTTCCAATCTCACTGAGGCGGAGATTTTCACTTCACCTTCAATCACCACCCAGTATCAATATCGAAATTATTCAGAAATGTGGCTTTATAAATAATAAAGAATGTTTCATAACAGAATCTTTTCATATACAGAGTGGAATCATAATTGTCTAAACAGGAAGGAATGAGAGAGTAAAAGGTAGTTAGTTACGCCTAGTTTCAACCCACTTCCACCTACTCACATAACCAACATACATCAAGGAGATAAGAACTATCAGCAGCACATGTGTGTACACAGAAATCTCAATCTGTGACTCATACACAACACACTACAAATGGATATCATCTTTATTCTACAATTCTGACAGTACAGAATGATTAATGACGAAGAACAACCTCGCCTGGTTAACTAGTTACTAGCCGGTCCTAAGCCCGGGTAAAGAGGGAAGGTTGGGCATAGGGCTAGCAACCCTAACCCGTAAAACAAATCTAACCGCTAAAGAAACTTCAAAGCACAAACGAAATATAAAAAAGAATAACAGAATTATTCCTCCTTGGAATCGGCGAGGCGAAATGACGCCAGTTGGTGAAAGCCTTCGGCAAGCCAATTGGCCGATATATCTTCTCTTCCTCGATGGAAGCGAAAGTAAACGTGGGGACATGGAATGTCCGCATGATGTTTGAACCCAGCAAGGCAGTCTAGGTTGCAAACGAGATGAAGAGGTATCACACTGAAGTGCTTGGAATTTGCGAAAGCAGATGGAATGGGAGTGGACTCTCCAAACTGTCAAAAATCTACTCCGGTCACCCAGACAGCAACCAGGAGCACACCAAGGGAGTGGCTATCATGATGTCCCCAACAGCATCGAAGGCCCTCATACAGTGGGAACCAATCTCCTCCAGGATCATGACAGCGAGGCTCAACTCAAAAGGAAGGAAGGTCACAATCATACAATGTTATGCACCTACAAATAATCCAGAGCAAGAGAAAAAGGAGGAATTCTACAGACAACTTCAATCAACACTGGACAAGACCTCAGTTGACGATATCAGAATTCTAGTGGGCGATATGAATGCCAAACTGGGAGCAGACAACACAGGAAGAGAACTAACCATGGGTGGAGAAGCGCTTGGTGAGGTGATGAACGAGAATGGATAATTGTTTTCAGAATTCTGTGCATTCAGCGATTTGGTGATTGGAGGCACTCTGTTCAAGCACAAGGATATCCACAAAGCGACTAAGATTTCACCAGACACCAGGACAGTAAAAATCAGATCGACTTTATTTCAATGTCAAGAAGATGGAGACGCAGCCAGCCTACTTGACACAAGGTCAAGAAGAGGAGCAGATGTAGGCTCACACTACTCACTAACTAGTGCAAGGAACCTTCCAAATCAAGTTGAAAGCCTTCAAGGAAGCTGATGATAGGCGGCAGTTCAAGCACAACACTCGGAAACTGAAGGATGAAATTACAAAGGAGATCTTCATGGCAGCCAGCCATCAAGACAAAATAGGAGACATCGAGCAACATCCCTGAAGAAACCTGTGTGGAAGAACACTGGAAGTCTTTGAAAGCTATGTCGAAAGAACCCTACGCAGCCGTATTAGGAAGGAAGAAGAAAGAAGATAGGGAATGGATCTCAATGGATACATGGAAGCTGATAGAGGATAGGAGGATGGTGAAGCAGAAGATAAACCAGTGCAAGGATGCTCAACGACAAGAGGAACTGAGTACAATGTACAAAACACTGGACAAAGAAGTGAAGAAGAGTGCTCGCAAAGACAAAAGACACTTCTACGAAACACTGGCAAGTGAAGCAGAACAGGCTGCAGGTAAGAGAGACCTGACGACATTGTATCAAATAACCAGGTTGCTATATGGGAAGAGATCAACGCAGACGAAACCAATAAAAGACGATGAAGGGAATTTAATTACGAACGAAGAGAAACGAAGGGCTGACCACTTCAAGAAGCTGTTGAATCGACCACCACCACCTGCACTTCGTCCACAAATACCACCTGCAGTCACAGAACTACGAGTTAACTAAAACCCCCAAAAAATTAGAAGTCTTGAACACCATAAAGCAACTGAAATGCGAGAAAGCAGCAGGACCAGATGGGATACCGCCAGAAGCACTGACAACAGACGCAGAGACAACAGCGGACATGCTCACACCATTATTGCAGAAGGTGAGAAAGGAAGAGAAGGTACTTGGCCATTGATTGGAAGAAGGATTACCTTGTCAAACTGCCGAAGAATGGCGACCTCAGTGTTTGCAAGAACTGGTGTGGAATCACTCTCCTGTCCACCCAAAGCAAGCAAAATATTAAGCCGCATCATCCTGGAGAGACTGAAGGATGCACTGGAGTCAAAACTACGACCAGAACAGGCTGGCTGGATTCAGGAAGTACAAATCATGTGCGGACCAGATTGCAACGCTTCGCATCATCATAGAACAGAGTACAGAATGGCAATCAGCTCTCTGCCTCAACTTTATCGACTTTGAGAAGGCTTTTGACAACGTCGACCGAGAGGTAATTCGGAAATAACTTCAATACCACGGAATACCACAAACCTTCACCCGCCTCATTCAACAACTATATGAAGATGCCACATGACAAGTAATTCACAATGGGAAGCTCAGTGATGCTTTTGAAGTGAAGACAGGAGTGAATCAAGGTTGCCTACTATTCCCCATGATATTCCCGATTGTGGTCGAGTTGACTGGATCATGCAACAAACAGTGGGGAGCTGTGAGAAGAGGGGGATACGCTGGTTGAACTGCGGAAAAGAACCTAGAAGATCTGGATTTCGCCGATGACTTGTGTCTCATGTCACACAAACTTGAAGACCTACAGTTGAAAACTAACAAGTTGACAGGAGATGCAGGGCAGCGAAGACGGGACTTCAAGTGAATATAGAGAAGACAGAGTTGATGAAGATACCGCACCACCACCACCAACAACAACAAACTCCAGTCACCATCAACGGGGGAAACTTAAAGGAAGTATGTCAACTTTAAGAAAACAGTCAAAATGAGTTGTTAATTTCTGCTGGAATGGAGTAATCTCTTCTCTTAACTATAATGTTTTAATTCATACGAACTTCAATCAAGGTTTGATTGAATATTGTATAACAAATATTTGGCGTCGAGTAGAAAGTTGATATAAAAAGATGAAGAAGGAAATTTAATTACAAAAGAAGAGAAACAAAGGAAACAATGGGCTGATCACTTCAAAAAGCTCTTGAATCGACCACCACCACCACCTGCACTTCGTCCACAAATACCACCTACAGCCACTGAACTACAAGTGAACACAAATCCTTTAACGAAAATGGAGGTCCTGGATGCCATAAAGCTACTGAAATGCGAGAAAGTAGCAGGACCAGATAGGATCCCGCCAGAAGCACTGACAACAGACGCAGAGACAACAGCGGACATGCTCACACCACACCATTATTGCAGAAGGTGTGGAAGGAAAAGAAGGTACCTGGCCATTGATTGGAAGAAGGATTACCTTGTCAAACTGCCGAAGAATGGCGACCTCAGTGTTTGCAAGAACTGGTGTGGAATCACTCTCCTGTCCACCCAAAGCAAGCAAAATATTAAGCCGCATCATCCTGGAGAGACTGAAGGATGCACTGGAGTCAAAACTACGACCAGAACAGGCTGGCTGGATTCAGGAAGTACAAATCATGTGCGGACCAGATTGCAACGCTTCGCATCATCATAGAACAGAGTACAGAATGGCAATCAGCTCTCTGCCTCAACTTTATCGACTTTGAGAAGGCTTTTGACAACGTCGACCGAGAGGTAATTCGGAAATAACTTCAATACCACGGAATACCACAAACCTTCACCCGCCTCATTCAACAACTATATGAAGATGCCACATGACAAGTAATTCACAATGGGAAGCTCAGTGATGCTTTTGAAGTGAAGACAGGAGTGAATCAAGGTTGCCTACTATTCCCCATGATATTCCCGATTGTGGTCGAGTTGACTGGATCATGCAACAAACAGTGGGGAGCTGTGAGAAGAGGGGGATACGCTGGTTGAACTGCGGAAAAGAACCTAGAAGATCTGGATTTCGCCGATGACTTGTGTCTCATGTCACACAAACTTGAAGACCTACAGTTGAAAACTAACAAGTTGACAGGAGATGCAGGGCAGCGAAGACGGGACTTCAAGTGAATATAGAGAAGACAGAGTTGATGAAGATACCGCACCACCACCAACAACAACAACAAACTCCAGTCACCATGAACGGGGGAAACTTAAAGGAAGTAACCTCCTTCACCTATCTAGGCAGAGCAGCACTGTTTCAACTACAGGCGGGACAGGCCCGGACGAGGATGTCAAAGCCAGCCAGAATCGGAAAGACAGCAAGACAGGTGTTGATTAACCTGAAACCAGTGTGGAGATCTTCTGCACTCAGCACAAAGTGTGAACAAGGTCCGGATTTTCAACACCAACTCAGTCAAGTCAGTGCTTCTGTATGGTTTAGAAACTTGGCGCTCTGCGAAAGGGATTTGCAATAAACTACAGACATTCATCAACAACTGCCTACACTGGCTAGTTAATGAAGATCAGATGGCCAGCATAATAAGAATAAGCCACAAGGAGCTCTGGGAACGAACTAACCAAGAACCTATCACCCAACAAATATGCACTGGAAGAAAGTGTAGATGGATTGGGTTGGGCATACACTGAGAAGGCCGTCTGGGGACATCAGGCCAGTTGCTCAAGTGGAATCCCCATGGGAAGTGACGAGTTGGGCGTCCGAGGGTGACATGGAGGCGATCGTGCGAGGAGGAAATGAGAGCTTGTGGGCTGTCATGGAACCAGGTTGAAAAGATTTTGGCGAATAGAGTTCACTGGATACGTTCTACTGAAGCCCTATGTTCCATTAGGAATCCAAGGGACTAATAAAAAAAAAATAATAATGGAGAAGAAGACTTGTCAAGTTATGATATACAAGCGTGGAGGATTATGTAAATTCAGGTTTCCTATAACTTCGATAAAGCTATTAGCCTCACTAAATAGTGAAACCTCAGTTGATACAAATTTACATTTTACATTCACATTGGGAAATACAAACACCAAAACAGATCTCAAACTTCCAGGATGTATACAAAACATGAACTAGTCAAGATAATTTGTCAGTCAACAATAATAAGGATCCAGGTTAATAAAAATAGTGGTAATACAAGGTGTAAATAAATATGAATTGTTGCTACTAGGTGTGATGATTGAAAGTGAAATGAAAATATGTATGTAGGCAGGATTCGAACTAGTAGCTACTAATAACACCAATGTTGAGAATGGCATAACAATGTAAAGAAATGTTTAGAGAAAGAAAGTAGTTCAGAGCTCAGCAAAGGAGAATGAGGTTGTGTTATGCTGTAGCATGAAAGCAATGGATAGATAAAGTTCATATGTGAATATTGTATAGGTGTGGAAAGTAACACTAAACAGGGTAAGCTCCTTGGTAAAATCTTTTGTGATGAAAAAAACATGAATAAAGGCTACACAAGTTTTTTTTTGCATACAAACATTCATATTGTTCATTCGAATTCGTATAGTCTCATCTATATGTAAATAGTAAATTCGAACTGGATAGGAAAACTTTGATGGTATGCGGTAAATTACTTTGAATACTTTCGCCTTATTCATTCTTTGATCACTATCAATTATATTAGTGATGGATGGTGGCTAACTAGCAGTAGAATAAGGGAGTAAAACGTAGTTAGTTACACCTGGTCTCAACCCACTTCCACCTACTCACATAATCAATGTACATCAAGGCGATATGAACTATCATCACCATATGTGTGTGCATACAAATCTCAATCTGTAATTTATATATATATATGGAGAGAGAAAGAGGGGCGTTGCCCTTTTATTAAGTAATAGCTGATATCTACAGAGATGTGGTGATTCATAATCATAGTTGCTTTTGAAATTGTATAGTGTCATAGCTCAGTTGGTAAGAAACGGAACTTGAAACCACTCATTGGAATTCTGCCGTATGAGTCTACCAAAATCATAATTATCTCAATTAGTCACAGTGATAATATATATTTTATGAGTGTTAGATTTATTTGTGTTGTTTTTTTCAGTTGTATAGCATCTCAGGATGATCATCGATGTGTTAGATGAATGATATTTGTTTATCATTTTGTGTAAACAAAACTATTTGATAGAGTAGTAAGCCATCAATACATGCTTCAGTTGTTGTTGATATTTGTACAATATTAAAGTGTATGGTTGGACACCTATCAAATCAGTATAACTTATTATACTCAGATTTCAATGTGTTCCAGTGAATCCTGGTTTATCTCTTCTCTAAATGTTAGATAGTCTAAGTTAGAACTGAACTTTATTGACAGGAAACCTTAAGAACAACCAATCAGATTAGAGATCACTTATTCAAGCTGTTCGTTACGTTCATTTAATGTGTTGTTGACGTCTCATAAATCATTGATAAATTGTGACGAAGATTATGTTCGAGGTTGTATATGAAATTTGTTAAAGAATGTAATATATCTTGTTCGGAGACCTGAATATAGTCTAAGAAGATTATTTAAGCAGGAATGGGTAAGTTATGACTTACCCAGTGCATGTAGACATACATTTTTCTTGAAAAACTACAGATTCTTGGTATATACGACCGAAATACGATAAAAGGATATTTTCATTGGATAAAGAATAAATCAAGAAATCTACCTTAGCAGATTTATGTAAACACTTGGCATTAGGTATCACTATATACACAGAGGCTTAGAAATCATATTGCCTCCATCAAGCTATTGTTTACAAAAAGCACTTTATTGATCATACAACCTCAGTGCACGTAGACAACTGAAAGTATATGAAGTCGTCCTAGAAAGTTCTTAAGATCTCTAACGGGGTCACAATGCGAAATTTAATATCATTGAAATGATATTGTCTCAAATGGATTGGTGACTACGCAGATAATGGCATGGTTTCAGAGATGTTAAACTTATTTAAAATCTAGATTTCTTTATTTCTCAATTAAAACAGATTACTGAATAGTAAATAAAGTACCATTTTCCCTAAAAACCACTTTGTCCTACATATTCTTGATTCTGATTGGTGAGTGCATACTTGAACATGATTGGTCGGCACTCAAGTTTAGTTCATGCATATGGGATCTTTTGTGTGTAAACTCATGAAATCCATCTACTTTTACACATTACAATTCAGCTTTCATTTAAGAATGTAGGTTCAATAGTCATTTCTTGAATGAAGTATTTGTTGTTACAGGATGGTAATTATAAGCAGGATATTTCATAATTTCAAGTAGTATATACGTTTTATTTGCATAAGTCACAGCGTATTTGAAATAAAATAACTTCATCATCTTGAAGGGAAATAATAAAATATCGAAGAAAAATTTTGAAACAGACTACTGTACAAAACGTTGGAATCATTTTATTTCCAACACACTATGACTTATACAAATAAAATCTACTTCTGATGTCAACTTTCTATTATTATTATTATCCCTTGGGTTCCTAGTGGAACATAGGGCTTCAGTAGAACGTCTCCAGTGAACTCTGTTCTCTGAGATCTTTTCAACCTGGCTCCACGACACCCCAAAAGCTCTCATTTCCTCCTCACACGATCTCCTCCATGTCACCCTCGGACGTCCAACTCATCGCTTCCCATCGGGGTTCCACTCGAGCAACTGGCCTCATGCGTGATGTCCCCAGCCGGTTTTCTCAGTGTATGCCTAACCCAATCCATCTACACTTCCTTCCAATGCATATTAGTTGGGTGATAGGTTCTTGGTTAGTTCGTTCCCAGAGCTCATTGTTGCTTAATCTTTCTGGCAATCCATCTGTTCTTCAGTATGAAGGGAGCATAGGTAGTTGTTGATGAATGTCTGTAGTTTGTTGGAAATGCCTTTCATAACGCGCCAACTATCTCAAGCATCACATAAAAGCACTGACTTGACTGAATTAGTGTTGAAAATCCGGATGTTGTTCACACTTTGTGCTGAGTGCAGAAGATCTCCACACTGGTTTCAGGTTAATCAACACCTGTCTTGCTGTCTTTCCGATTCTGGCTGGCTTTGACATCCTCGTCTGTGCCTGTCCCGCCTGTAGTTGAAACAGTGCTGCTCTGCCTAGATAGGTGAAGGAGGTTACTTCCTTTAAGTTTCCCCCGTTGATGGTGACTGGAGTTTGTTGTTGTTGTTGGTGGTGGTGCGGTATCTTCATCACCTCTGTCTTCTCTATATTCACTTGAAGTCCCGTCTTCGCTGCCCTGCATCTCCTGTCAACTTGTTAGTTTTCAACTGTAGGTCTTCAAGTTTGTGTGACATGAGACACAAGTCATCGGCGAAATCCAGATCTTCTAGGTTCTTTTCCGCAGTTCAACCAGCGTATCCCCCTCTTCTCACAGCTCCCCACTGTTTGTTGCATGATCCAGTCAACTCGACCACAATCGGGAATATCATGGGGAATAGTAGGCAACCTTGATTCACTCCTGTCTTCACTTCAAAAGCATCACTGAGCTTCCCATTGTGAATTACTTGTCATGTGGCATCTTCATATAGTTGTTGAATGAGGCGGGTGAAGGTTTGTGGTATTCCGTGGTATTGAAGTTATTTCCGAATTACCTCTCGGTCGACGTTGTCAAAAGCCTTCTCAAAGTCGATGAAGTTGAGGTAGAGAGTTGACTGCCATTCTATACTCTGTTCTATGATGATGCGAAGGGTTGCAATTCGGTCTGCATATGATTTGTACTTCCTGAATCCAGCCAGCCTGTTCTGGCAGTAGTTTTTATTCCAGTGCATGCTTTAGCCTCTCCAGGATGATGCGGCTTAATATTTTGCTTGCTTTGGGTGGACAGGAGAGTGATTCCACACCAGTTCTTGCAAACACTGAGGTCGCCATTCTTCGGCAGTTTGACAAGGTAATCCTTCTTCCAATCAATGGCCAGGTACCTTCTTTTCCTTCCACACCTTCTGCAATAATGGTGTGGTGTGAGCATGTCCGCTGTTGTCTCTGCGTCTGTTGTCAGTGCTTCTGGCGGGATCCTATCTGGTCCTGCTACTTTCTCGCATTTCAGTAGCTTTATGGCATCCAGGACCTCCATTTTCGTTAAAGGATTTGTGTTCACTTGTAGTTCAGTGGCTGTAGGTGGTATTTGTGGACGAAGTGCAGGTGGTGGTGGTGGTCGATTCAAGAGCTTTTTGAAGTGATCAGCCCATTGTTTCCTTTGTTTCTCTTCTTTTGTAATTAAATTTCCTTCTTCATCTTTTTATATCAACTTTCTACTCGACGCCAAATATTTGTTATACAATATTCAATCAAACCTTGATTGAAGTTCGTATGAATTAAAACATTATAGTTAAGAGAAGAGATTACTCCATTCCAGCAGAAATTAACAACTCATTTTGACTGTTTTCTTAAAGTTGACATACAGAGTAAATTTAAGTATTATCTCTATCTTGATATAATCGTGTAACATCACACACTTCTCCAAAATCAATAACCTAAAGTTCGACATTGATCCTGACCTTCATAGTTTTACTGGGCTTGCTTGGTCAAGCATTCACGCCATTTGACATACTGTCATGTTACCTTGTACTGCTCATAATCGAATCTCTAACCAGATAGTTGGAAAGTATCAGTATTTTGATACGACCTTGCAAATATACTATTTTCATCATCTGACTACGCTATTATATTCTCTTATGGTCTGGAATCCATGGGTATATTACAAGTACGAATAATTAATGATTAGCGTATATGTCTGTCATGTTTGCATAAGGACAACTCCTATAGGTATCTTTATAGGTTTATTATTTTTCGATACGGTTAAAGTCCATCATCCATAACCATCTATTAGAATGCTGTGATTTGCTTTTGATAAACCGATATACTTATCTAAAATATTAGATCTACTTTCATACACTATGATTGAATATATCATTCATCTTATTGAAAAAAAAAATGAGTATTAGCTAACTATATCACAACCACATAATATGGAATACAGGTTAGATGGTTGATTATCTGTCAATGCACATATATTGATCTTTTCAAAAGCTTTTTGATATCATATATTTCATTGTTAGCCTTAGTTTGACCTAATTTTCTTGTTGTTGGCATTCTATTAACACGTGATAACAAGTATTTCATTGTAGCATATTAAATATGCATAAATGAGTTTTATTTAGATGAGTAAACTTAGGTGCCATCTTATAAAGTTGTTTTAAGTGAACCATCATTTGTGTTATATTTGTAATAATCTTCAGAGTTGCATTAGTACTGTTTATCCTTATCAAACATTTCACCATAAACGATGCTTATAGCTGGAGGTAAGTTGACAGAAGAGGCAGGGCAGCGAAGACGGGACTTCAAATGAATATAGAGAAGACAGAGGTGATGATGATACCGCACCAACAACAACAACAAACACCAATCACCATCAAAGGGGAAAACCTAAAGGAGGTAACCTCCTTTACTTATCTAGGCAGCACTGTTTCAACTACAGGCGGCACAGACGAAGATGTCAAAGTCAGCACAAAGTGTGAACAAGATCAGGATTTTCAACACTAATTCAGTCAAGTCAGTGCTTTTATGTGATGCTTGAGATAGTTGGCGCGTTATGAAAGGGATTTGCAATAAACTACAGACATTCATCAACAACTGCCTACACTGGCTTGTTAATGAAGATCAGATGGCCAGAATAATGAGAATGAGCAACAAGGAACTCTGGCTGGCCTAACAACGAAGCAAAAACCTATAGCCCAACAAATGTACAAAAGAAGGAAGTGGAAATGTATTGGGCATACACTGAGAAGGCCGACTGGGGAAATCACATGCCAAGCTAGGTTCTCAAGTGGAATCCAAAGGAGAAACGGCAAGTTGGGAGTCTGAGGCGATGGTGACATGGAGATTATGTGAAGAAGAAATGAAAACTTGTAGGCAGTCGTGGTGCCAGGTTTTGAAGACTGCAGACAACAGAGCGCAATGAAGGCGTGCTACTGAATCCCTATGTTTGACTAGGAGCCCAAGGGTCAAAAAATAATAATAATGACAATAATAATAATAATAATAATAATAATAATAATAATAATAATAATAATAGCTGGAGCTGTGACTTGTTGGCTTAGGTAGTTGACCTTCAACCATTAAGTTGTGCATTTGAATCCCGCTCCATCTATCTGATGTATGACTTGTCATCACCTATCACTCTCTTTTAAATTTTCCTCCCTACAATATTTTTAAGACATTTCATGTTCAGTTGATAAAGATTCAGACGACGGACTCTGGCTTAACTATTTATCACATTAAATCCTTAAGTATAATCTCATACTATATATTAAAGATGGATAGTGGGTGGCAGTGGAATCCAGGACACAAACTTTTCGTCCTATTTGGGACTTGTCAGCTGGATGTACCTGCTCAGTGGTCTAGTGGAAAACGCCTTGGCGTTTGATGTGACCGATCCAGGGTTGGAATCTCAGCGGGAACAACATCACTTACTGGGTGTTAGATACACCTAGCTGACGAGTTACAGATAGGACGGTACGCGCACCCTGGTTTCCACTGCTAACCACTATCCATCATTAATATATAATTAAAACATAGGCAATATCTAGGCATCGGTTTAGGAGCCCATGTGCCAATAAAGACTGATCAATTCGGTTTACTCAACGATGAGATGGTAAAAGCAACAACATTATAATCTCAGACTTTTTAGATACTGAGTCACAGATTTTCAGCAAAAATCTTACGTAATTTCAACAGTGATAAGAAATCATTTATAACACTTCTTACAAACACAAACTTAAATTTAGAAATAGTATTCAGCGTGAACTGACATCGATTTGGGAACCACTGAAAATCTGGGAGCCCTAGACAGCTGTTTCGTTCTAGTATGGGGCTCCTCAGCAGTATACACCAACGACCAGGCTACGGATCGAATTCAAGACCTTCAAGTTTCGCGGCGAACGCGTTAAGCATTCACCCGCTGGGTCGGTTCCCAGTGATTTACAGTTTCCAACTTCTGTCAATTCACGATATAGCGCGACTATCACCCAAGGTTTTCGGTTAGCATCTACCTCACTTCCGACTGGTTAACCTCACAGGTCACGGCTTTTCATTAGAGCTTCGTGAAGACCTTGTGTGTTAGTCACGCTATATTGTGAATTGACAGAGGTTAGAAATTGTAAATCACTCGAAACCGATCCAGTGACTGAATGCTTAACGCAATTGTCGTGAAACCTGAAGGTCCTGAATTCGATCCCTAGCCGGGTCATGGGTGCATACTGCTGAGGAGTCCTACACTAGGACGAAACAGCTGTCCAGTGCTCCCAGATTTTCAGTGGTTCCTCAACTGATATCAGTTCACTATGAATACTATCTCTAGATTAAAAATCCCTATTCATCTCAAAAATACAAACTAAATATTTATTTGTATTTATTCTAAAAGTCCTCAAAATAACTTCTATATTGTAGAATAAATAGTTGAAATTTTTTGTACTGAATATGGAAATGGAATGATAATGACTGCTATGTTTAAGTTGGAATGTTTTGAGTTGTAGTTGGAAGTAATTACATGTCGTTCTATTTTTTACCTATCACTGATATCATTTAGTTGTAAACTGTATGCGGAATGAACCACTTTAATTTTCACAGTGGTATAAATTTGGCCTGTTTATGTGATATACTGGTAATCATCTAATTGAAATGTGACTTATTGATTGACACAATTTAGTTTCAAGCGTTAAATATTGAGTTCAAGCATGACATTGTCATTCAGGTGGTATCATAAACTAAACGATACTTTAGGCTCATAATTCAGACCATTAACAAGGGATTACTGGTCTTCAATGTTGCAGCAGTGTGACTATAAGCTATCTCCAAAATGAATTCGCCTAGCTTCTGTTTCCAGTCGACCTGGAGAGACAGGAATGAGGTGGGTTTCTCATATTTAATTGTGTTCAGGTAGTTTCTGTATGGAATTGGCTATAGCCTACCCAGTATACCTCAATAAGTGGAAGTTTTTATGGTTTAAGAGGTTTAAATTACCATCAACTACCTTTCGGAGGCAAGTGGTTGACTTATTTTCTTTTGTAGGTGAGTGTGTAAAGGGAAATTGAAATTTGTGTCCAAAGCACTAACAACCTTATATCAAGATTGGTGACAATGGGTTTGATCCTGTAGGTTCCTAACTTTCATTGAGCACCACTGTGCACTGATTAACTGAGCTTCATAGTGCAAAACCAGGCAAAATATACCTCCAGAAAACACATATTTTTCCAATTTAGCGCGTTAACCCATAACAAGCTGGTGGATAACCTTTAGCAACACATATCTTGTAGTAGAAGTGGCTATTTGAATCTTGCGCTCCGCTTTATGCTTTATGTGTCTGTCTGTTGCGCAGTAGCAGTAATTGATATATTATTATTTTTCCCTTGGGTTCCTAGTCAAACATAGGGATTCAGTAGCACGCCTTCATTGCGCCCTGTTGTCTGCAGTCTTCAAAACCTGGCACCACGACTGCCTACAAGTTTTCATTTCTTCTTCACATAATCCCCATGTCACCATCGCCTCAGACTCCCAACTTGCCGTTTCTCCTTTGGATTCCACTTGAGGACCTAGCTTGGCATGTGATGTCCCCAGTCGGCCATCTCAGTGTATGCCCAATACATTTCCACTTCCTTCTTTTGTACATTTGTTGGGCGATAGGTTCTTGCTTCCTTGGTTCATTACCTGGCCAGAGTTCCTTGTTGCTTATTCTTTCTGGCCTTCTGATCTGATCTTCATTATGGAGCGTAGGCAGCTGTTGATGAATGTTTGTAGTTTGTTGGAAGTGCTTTTCGTGACACGCCAAGTTTTTGAACCTAATATATATATATATATATATATATATATATATATATATATATATATATATATATATATAATTTTTATTATTATTTGTTCCTTGGGTTCCTAGTGGAACATAGGGCTTCAGTAGCACGTCTCCAGTGAACTCTGTTCTCTGAGATCTTTTCAACCTGGTTCCACGACAGCACACAACCTCTCATTTCTTCCTCGCACGACCTCCTCCATGTCACCCTTACCTCGGACGTCCAACTCGTCGCTTCCCATCGAGGTTCCACTCGAGCAACTGGACTTATGCGTGATGTCCCCAGTCGGTCTTCTCAGTGTATGCCCAACCCACTCCATCTCCACTTCCTCCTGCATATTAGTTGGGTGATAGGTTCTTGGTTGGTTCGTTCCCAGTAGCGAGCGTAAGCAGTTGTTGATGAATAACTGTAGTTTATTGGAAATCCCTTTCGTATATATATATATATATATATATATATATATATACATATATATATATATATATATATATATATATATATCGATATAACAAAGGTGGCAAACTTATTTTGTCGGTTTGTCAATGAACAGATGTATTAGCATAGTGAAGCAACTGTGTTTATTTTTTTTGTTTACTCATATGTAAATTTATTTTTTGAGTATGAACTGATTATCATCCCCGAAAATGTGATACTCTGTGGCCTTAATGCTGTTGAATAATATTGCTATAATTGTTTTGGTCTAAAAATATAAGAAAAATAACATTTGAGCAAGGAGAAACAATGGAAAAGTTCATCATAGAAAAAGGTATTATGCCATGAAATCAGTAAAACGTTTTCTGTGGGACATCAACATCTTATCAGTTTCAATAATGTTGAAAATGTGTAAAAACTGAATCAGTACAAACTTTGCGTTTTGGAAAAGAATAGGGAGTAGTAATTTTGGTTTATCGTTGGGAGACAACCTCCTAAACCATGAGACAAGCATAACAGTTGCGTAACAACTGGTTGTACTGGTGTGTTGTCTAGACAGTACCTTAAATCTTCAATCTAATTTGTATGAGTTCCACTGGCTGAATTACAAAAGTTATATATATATATATATATATATATATATATATATATATATATATATATATATATATATATATATATATATATATATATATATATATATGATAAATGTAGTCGAACTTGGATAACCGAAAATGTATTAACTTTGTTCATTTATCTGAATGTTATATATGGACACTGGTTCATTCTGATAGACTGTCTAAAGTTGTTTGGTATGTCTTTGCTTCTGAGGTGCTATTCTTTGTATTGTGTTATGGCAATAGATAAGCATACAGTTACATCTTGGCTTATTCATAAATCTCTCAGATCGTCATACTTATTTTGCATTAGAATTTCTAATGTAATGGAATAATTTTAGGGAATTTAAGTCATCGACTTTTGATTTTCTGTAGTATAACATTAAACAATGTTTTTTGATAGCTTCATCAGCAGTTGTATATAGTTGGGAAGATCATATTCATCAAGCTTAGCTTGCTTGAATTCACTAGTATTCCTATGAAGTTTTCTACCAATACATGAGGATGGCAGTATCGGTGTAGTGACTGGGTCAAACAATATGCTTCATCCAATCAATGAAATTGTTTTGTTATGAAGTATTGAAGAAAGGCGCAAACCTTTATCCACCTCATTCAACAACTATATGAAGATGCCACATGCCAAGTAATTCACAATGGGAAACTCAGTGATGCTTTTGAAGTGAAGTGAAGACAGGAGTGAAACAAGGTCGCCTACTATCCCCCATGATATTCCTTATTGTGGTCGAGTTGACTGGATCATGCTGCAAACAGTGGGGAGCTGTGAGAAGAGGGGGATACGCTGGATTGCGGAAAAGATACTAGAAGATCTGGATTTCGCCGATGACTTGTGTCTCATGTCACATAAACTTGAAGATGTACAGGCGAAAACTAAGAGGTTGACAGGAGATGCAGGGCAGCGAAGACGGGACTTCAAGTGAATATAGAGAAGACAGAGGTGATGAAGATACCGCACCACCACCAACAACAACAACAAACTCCAGTCACCATCAACGGGAGAAACCTAAAGGAAGTAACCTCCTTCACTTATCTAGGCAGCTCTGTTTCAACTACAGGCGGGACAGGCACAGACGAGGATGTCAAAGCCAGCTAGAATCGGAAAAGCAAGACAGGTGTTGATTAACCTGAAACCAGTGTGGAGATCTTCTGCACTCAGCACAAAGTGTGAACAAGGTCCGGATTTTCAACACCAACTCAGTCAAGTCAGTGCTTCTGTATGGTTCAGAGACTTGGCGCGTTGCGAAAGGGATTTGCAATAAACTACAGACATTCATCAACAACTGCCTACACTGGCTATTTAATGAAGATCAGATGGATTGCGAGAAAGAATAAGGAACAAGGAGCTCTGGGAAAGAACCAACCAAGAACCTATCGCTGAACAAATATGCGGTGGAAGGAAGTGCAAATGGATTGGGCATACATTGAGAAGGCCGGCTGCGAATATCACGCGTCAGGCCAGTTGCTCGAGTGGAATCCCCATGGGAAGTGACGAGTTGGACGTCCGAGGGTGACATGGAGGCGATCGTGAGAGGAGGAAATGAGAGCTTGTGGGCTGTCGTGGAACCAGGTTGAAAAGATTTCGGCGAATAGAGTTCACTGGAGACGTGCTAGTGAAGCCTATGTTCCATTAGGAACCCAAGGGACTAATAATAATAATAGTAATTGAAGAAAGGGAAATAAGAATTGCAGCGTCATGATCGGTCCTGCTGTTTCATTTGTTTTTAAAGAAATCTCACTAAAGACTTATATAATAGTTTTATTGTATTCCTGAACATAAGAAGTTTGTCTTCACCCTTAGTATGTTTCCATACGATATCTGTTCGAAATAAGTGACTGTTAAAGATAAGCAATTATTTCGATTATGATCCTTTTCTAACAGCCAGTTATTTGGTTTTGGTGAATTATGATTATATGTGAGTATATTATTCAGTCATATGTACACCTGTCTCAAATCATGAACAGCACCAAGGATGGTGAGCAATAGTCTTTGTTTTCTATTGTACTGAGAAAGAAGAATAAAAATTGGTCGCCAAATGGTCGCAGATATATTGTCTTACCTTCAGTTTACTTAATGATTCGTAAAGGTGTTCTAAGTGTAGGGGTATGTAGAAATATTTAAACAGTGAAAAATGATGACAACTGAAACCATATGATATCGTCACAGTTATCTCTTGCAGCTGTCGATTCGAGTATATTCTAAAAGCATTCTAATTAATTTGCCATCATAGCATTTTTCATTAAAATAATAAGATATAAGGTTCAGTTTTAGCTAACTTTTCTACAAGGGTTCTGGCTCTAACATGTTATATCTAGCAAGGTATCCTGAACTAAAGTTATTTCCCAGTGTCTTTAATATGAAATAACGCTGTACCACCTCCATTTTGAGTTTGTTGCCTATATGGAGACCCCTTAGTGTAAGTAGGGTAGGGAACATTATCCCACATATCTTCGTTGGCATTTTGCAGCATCACTGGTTAAGAACACTAACGACAGAATACGGTAGTTTTAATGGGCAGTTTCTTGTAGATTAGATGAGAAAGGCGCTGAACATTTTGTGCAGAAGACTAGTTGAGCCATTCATAGTGAGTTTGTTCCTGAAAGTCATGCCAGCAAGTGGAAAAAGGATCAAAGTTTCGCACAAACGCATGGACACCAGTCTACTTACACTTCAAGAAAACAACTTAGGGAGAGAACTGAAAATCTATCAAGTCAGTTATAATACTTGTCAAAAGTTTTATATGCAACATAAAATAATTAGAATATGGTTAAGGTCACCTCATGAAACGTAGAAAGATTGGCTTGGTTATGCTTGTTCATGTTATACAAGTATGAAATTACATCATAAGTTTCAGCTACTAACTGTATAATCCAAGACCATATTTAGAAAAGCAGCAACCTAATAAAATTATGGATTGCGGTGAAGTGGCACTGCGCTTTGGTCTTGTGATGAAAGTTTCATATTTGCCTGAACTTGACAGTTAAGAAATTAGGAAGATATTTCGACAGCTGCGATAGGGTCCCTGCTGCTCCAGATGCTCAAAGTTTATTCAGAGACAAACTTTGGTCCACTATGTTAAGTGTCTTTTTATGGCCAATGTATAAAGCAGTTACAAAATGATTATCATCTTTCAAATGAGTAAGTTAATGAAATAATTTATACTTCATTTGCCATATAGGATTTTCACTTTGTGAATTAATCCAGAGATGGTGTAATCAGGTTTCGGATACTAGGAAGTTTGAAGCATAGCAACTATTTTTCCGAGTACTGTGTGCTTCCCCAAAATCAATAGCCTGCGGTTTGATGAGATTCAACATTGATGCTGACCTTGATAGTTTAACTGGACTCGCTAAGCTGAAGGCAACCGGTCAAGCATCCTGGCTATTCGACACGCTGTCTTGTTACGTTGGATTGCTCGCAATCGACTCTCTGGCCAGTTAGTTAGAACGCATCGCTATCTTGGCACAACCACCCAAACATACTATTCCATCCAACTAAGCTACTGTGTTCTTTCTTGTTCTCGTATTCGTGGGTATATAACAAGTTTGAATACTTAGTGATTGGCCTTTGCGTCTGTCAAGTTCGCACCAGGACAATTCCTAACACTCTAAATAACGTAGAAGTCATCCTAATGGGTCTACAGATGTCTGTATCAAATTAATAACTGCTGTATAACCCCAGGTTATCATCATTTATTATATCTGGTTCATTTCGTTTGAGAAACGATGATACCTACACTTAAGCTGACTGATTACAGAAAATTTCCGGTTATTATCTTTAACTTTCAGCATTCTTACAGCCTTCATTTAACAGTCTTGCCTATCTCTGGAAATCTTGTGGCTACGTAGGTTACGAGCGTTTAAAAGGGAAAGAAAATCTTAATTTAATAAAAAGAAGCATCGCAGCAGAATACGTACTCAAATTAGCAAGATAGACGAGTGAAAGTATCGCCTTTCATTAACAAAAATCCATGGCTTGTACAACAGCATTACACATGTTGCCTGAATAACAATGATCATCATATAGACCAGGCTCATATATGTCTGTCTAATAAGAAACACTTCGGATGATTCAAGACTCCATCCTTGACATTTAATCTCTTCCTCTTTTGCTGCATACACCCTAACTATTAAAGGGGAAGAAATCTGATGTGATTTAACTTATAGTTTTTTAACTACGTGTCGGTAAAACTTATTTGAATCATTATGCAGACACCGCCAACTTTATTCACACATTACAAATTGTGAGGCTAGTGCACATGTAGTGGATAATCAAATGCTCTTTGAAAAGGAAGTTGAGAGATTATAATGAGTGCAGAATTTCGAAAGGAGCCTTGAGTTTCATATGATAAAACACTTATAGTAATATTGTATATGTCTCGGATCTACCACCATGAAAAAGGAAACAGATAATAGAGAAATATAATCAGACTGAAATTTCCAACATGGAAACTTTGAACACAAGGCATGGCATGGCATAAAGAAAAAATGTAATCTCTAGTATGTGAAATGAGGTATTTGATAGTGAATCAGTTTTGTTGTGTAGACCAAAAACGTGTTGAATTTTTGTTTCTGGTCGCACTGTAATAACATAGAAGTAGTTTTACACTCAGTTGTTATTGTTTCAAGTGTCTATTATCACACTGAGTCAACTGTATGTCAAAATATTGGGTGAAATTCGGTCAATCATTCATCAGCATGTAAATAGGTCTTGTAAAACGAGTTCCCTGGGCTTGATACTTATGATAAGTGGTATGGAACAGAAACTATTTCCAACCGGTTAAACACATTTGTATGGAGCTAAATTAACGTTGCATAGACAGTACCTTGGCATAAATTATCTTCTGCCCTGCACCTACTATTAACATCCAGATAGGTGTTTGAGCAGAGTACATAAACTCATGTTTTATCTAGCGTACTGTCATGCACGAACTTTTCAATCTTGTGGCCTGCAGTAGAGAAAATTGCTCAGAACTTAATCAAAATCTTAGCAGGAACAAAATTTTAAAATGTGCAACCAGTGTCCTCCCACGGACGTTTGCATAGACATATCATGAGGTGTTTCGGGCTAACGAGATATTCCTTACGGTAAGCCGAAACTTATGACAGTGATACGTCTCACCAAGATTGACCAAGGAAAACTTTCTTAAGGACCTCTTTAATAGTACAAAGAAGGTCACTGGTTTACTGAACAGTCCTTCGCAGATTTCGCATACACACCTCCATTTTTCGTAAGAATCTTTGCTGAATAGTAAGCATTCAAGTAAGCAGTCATACTGGGTGACTTTAGCAGCCAACCACTTCGAAATCTGCGTCTTCTATCTTAGAGCAAACTGTAATTAGTTAGTCTGACCCAGAAAGGGTCAGTCGAACAAACTGTTTTTTCGTTCGGCTTCATGTTAACTTTCTGCATTTTGGGTTATATTTCTGCTTCTGGGAGACGTCAAGCAGGTCTTTAATTTATATGTGCAGTTTTAATGTACCTGCCATGAATGTGACTGCCGCAGTCCGTGTGTACTTCTTGTCTTTGTTGCTCTTCATGTTATGGTCGTATTGTCGTTCCATTTTTACGCATAATAGTTGGTTTTCTGCAAGTTATTTTATGCTGGAAAGCGTTTTCAAGAGTGAACGTCGTCATATCATTAAAATTAGGACTCTAACAAAACTCATCTACATTTCACCACATCAGAATTATTTTGTGATCTAAACTGGTGGACAAGTACACCTGGAAATAATGACTGTCACCAACAAATAAGTAGGCACTTTACAAGCCACCGGTTAGATAATCACTATGTCTGTATGAAGTAAGCATTTTTCACAATGAAACACGGCGATCCCTTCTAGAATGAAATTCACAAACTTAGCTATCTTGTATACGTAATTAAGGAAATCGTGGTAGCAAGAAGCGTAATGAATGTATAACAAACTTGCCTTTGCTGCTATGAAAATTCGACAGAGCTTCAAAGAGGCAACTTTCCGGTTACGAGGGATTGCAGCAAACATTATGACATTAATTGAGCACAACTGAGCTACTCTAGAGATATTGAAAAACATAAGCGTGATAAAAAGTATGCATGGTCGGTGTTCATTCTGTAACATGTGAACAGTGTCCACGCAACAAGAAAAGCTCATCATCTTGAACTCACCGTAACCCCACAGTTGAGAAGTATGCATACTTCTGCATATGTACATTAACCGACCACCACGACTTTAGGTCTGTCGTTGCCTACCTAGACTGTGATTTTTTCGCGCACATAAAGATGGCTTCTGAACTGAAGCAAAGTCGACACATTTGATATCTTAGTTCACGAAAAGTCCCCTTTATGCTTTTTGACATCAGTGCTGCGAAACCTTGTGCTGCACCTAGAAGACTTATAGCTTTTTCCTCACCCAAAATGAAGCACGATACAACAAAGTACCAAACACTACCATGGCACATATGCCTTTCAGTGAGGTAGCTAGTAACAAATACGTGCTCCCTGAGTGAAACTGTAGCATATGAGTACGCAGACAACAATTGTGGCACTGTAGTCATCCATGCAATGAATCCTTTCTAAAAGCACTTTTTATGGGAAGTAACCATAAAATGCTTCAGCAGCCTAAAACACTCACAGAAACTAAGTTACCTGATAGTCAAACATAAAAAAGCTCAGCGGCTGCACTTAGAGTTTTTTCTTGGGCGATCTTTAAAGCCAGTGATCGTAAATTCCATGCCATATCAAACTTAGTGCATTGGTCACCTATAGTAAAAAAACGTCAGGTGAACAACAAACGCATGCAACGGATTACATAGTGGTTGCAGCTCTTATGGAGCACATCCAATAAAAACCTAACTTTGTCAAGAGTTACGTGCAAACCTTTAATTCTGAGACAGGATCGCTAACATTGACAACATCTCAAGACTCACCTGCTAATGTTGGACGGTAACACATGATTATCTGGAGATCCAAAGCTCGCAGGACTGAAGGCACGGTAATCTGACGGATTCTCCATAGTAACCATGAGGACTTAACGAAGACCTAGCGGAACTGTGTATCGAAGTCTCCATGTAGGATGAAGACTTGTACTGTCGTCCATACGGCGAGGCTAACCTCCGTCTTACTGTTTTATATATGTCATCCAGTGACGTGTGTATAAGATTCACAAGCCATCTACTACTACCACCACGTGGTAAAGTGTTAACTGAGAACGAAAAATATTGAAAAGAGGAGAAACAAACTCGTGAATCCCCCTCGTTGCGTATATGAAGGAATTATTTGTATTCAGTGTACTTGCCATGAGGTGCATACCATGCATATGAGCTTGCTTTCCATCTGTCTATTTGATTTTCTCTCACTGAACTGGCTCACGTGCCTTCCGGTACACAGCATTAATATAGTTAATACAGCCGCCACTCCTGGTCCAGCTTCATACTCGATTCTCTGGTTTGCGCCTGTATTCCATCACGCCATTCGTCTGTCATTCGATCTTGTTTCCAACATACAAGTGCTAAAAAGGCTGATGTGGAGAGGCCCATCCTTTCTAAGGTATCTCTTCAGTTGCATGCGACAATTCTCCCATCTGCTGTTCATTGTACTCCCCAGTGAAACGACTCCATCGCTGAGATCACTGACCCATGCATAGTTTTTCAGCAGCCTACTGCGTCTCAGCTATATATCCGTCCCCCTAGCCCAGTATGCATATAGGTTAAAAGTGATGATATAAAAGGAGGGGACAGTTCAAGAAATTGCCTTACTCACTCCAACTCTGTCTCCCCTAGGCAACAGAAGTAATGAGTAACAACAAAACTGCGAGCCCACAAAATAGCACACACTTCACTCATTCTTACTTTTTACCGTGAATAATGCATATTGACGCATAGAAGCCAGACCGTGCACCCGCTGTAAGGTCGATATTTCGCTTTTCGTGAAACTCATTACGCATCTTCCAGTTTTTGTGGTGCCACCCATCAGTTATTTGGATGCAACCGAAATCCAAGTAAGATCGTCAATGGATTCTTAATTGTCCGCTTGAAAAGCACTGCTTGGGCCCATTCAGTACCATCCGATGCAACAAAGTGGCGCAAGGAAAGCTAAAACCCGCACAAAAGCAATTAACCCCACTTAACCGGCATTAATGGTACCATAGGGTACATCCATTTGTAGTGCACCTTCCTGGCACCAAAATATAACTAGGGCTAAAATAAATAGTTTAAATTAAATTAACTAAATAAATCTCTAGCTTGCCTCCGGATGCTTAGGGTGTTTTAAGTTTTGTTTTAACGAGCATGCATCCGAGCAGGCTTGGACGCCATTTTTGCGCTCCATTGTGCTGATCACCACGCACGTACTCCGAGTCCCTAGTTCAGCCTTACAAGCCAGATAAGTTGATTAAACTTTTCCCTCATTCATTATTATAACATTTACCTTAAATACATAGCTCCTTTAAATACATTGCGTATCAGTTCTTTTGATTTGTGTTTTGTTACCAGTACTTACACGTTAGGTAAAGTACTGGTTAAGCAGGTACTAGAGCACATCAAATTAAGTAGGGTTGATCAAACGTTACGGAATTGTAACACGCATCCCTACAAAAATTGGTGAGCCCGAGTATCACTTCTTATTTTGTCTAGTACCTTTGTTCTCTTGCGTTGATTTGTCTGGCCTATTTTGTTTTTGGCACGTCTAGCGTTTTTTTTTTATTATTGCACTCCTCATTGGTTATTTTTGCATTGTAATTTTTTTATTATCACTATCGTGCCTCGTTAATTCCCTGATCAATGGCGGATAACGACTCGACTGCGCAGATGGCCATAACCCTCCAGCTTCCCACCTTCTGGGCCCACAGACCATCTGCATGGTTCTCCCATGTGGAAGCTCAGTTTGCCTTGAGACACATTCAATCACAAGAAACTAAGTCCAACTTAGTCATCGTCAGCTTACCGGAAAATGTGATTGAAGACGTCTCAGATGTGCTAGATGACCCAGCACCGAATCTTTACGATCGCCTCAAAACCGCCCTCATCAAACGTGTTGCACTTACTGACCAGCAGAAAGTGCAAGAACTTTTCAGGGATGTGCATCTGGGTGATCGCAAGCCGACGCAACTGCTTCGTCAGATGAAGCAGCTGATTGCTGACTTCAACATTGATGAAGCATTTCTCAAGCAACTGTGGTTACAGAGGTTACCACAGTCGGTTCAAGGGATCCTCGCACCCTTCCATAAGTGTCCCTTAATAGAGTTGGCGGAAGCGGCTGACAGAGCTGTGGATGCTACGAAACCCAACACTAGTATCTCAGCTGCACTGTCTACTGCCACGGATTCGTTCAAAAATCCTCCCTCGGCTGTTGAGCCAACAAGTTTCGATGTTATAACTCACATCTCAAAATTGTATGAAGAGTTGTGCAGCATCAGGAACGAAATGCGGTCTGGTAGTTCTTACAAAGGTCGCACGTCTCGCTCGCGCAACAGGTCTGCCTCCCGTACCGATAGCAGACGTTCCAAATCGCGACAATCCCAACCCAGGTTGTGCTGGTACCATAAACGTTATGGTGCCAATGCCAAAAAGTGCACTCGACCTTGCACCTTCGAGGCTAACCAGGCGGGAAACGTGTGAGCCAGCACGTGACGGCGACTAACGTCGCTGGCGAGCCACTTCCATGTCGCCTCTTCTTCGTCACTGATCGACATTCTGGGATACGCTTCCTAGTTGACACTGGGGCAGAAGCTAGCGTCATCCCACCTACGAAGGAAGAGCGTCTGCGGCCAATGTCTCTGCAACTTCGTGCCGCCAACGGTTCGCCCATCACAACCTATGGTCGGAGATTCCTCGATCTCAACCTTGGATTGCGTCGTCCCTTTCGTTGGGTTTTCATAGTGGCAGATGTGACCACCGGCATTATTGGTATGGATCTCTTGCAGCACTATCAGCTGCTGGTAGATGCTGGCAAGCATAAGTTGATAGATTCTACCACAA
Source organism: Heterobilharzia americana (assembly GCA_944470555.2). NCBI lineage: Eukaryota > Metazoa > Platyhelminthes > Trematoda > Strigeidida > Schistosomatidae > Heterobilharzia > Heterobilharzia americana. The sequence continues at coordinate 159,031,235 of OX104127.1, read as the reverse complement.
CACTCTCTGTTTCCGGTATAGTCACAAAGACGCCGCCCCTCAGTCCCGTGTACTGCACGACGGACGCTTCTAGTCCCTATGCGTCTATCATTCAGTCCTTTCCGGATGTCTTTAAGCCAAGTCGTTGTGTCCCTTGTGTGACTTCGAACGTTTCTCATCACATAACGACGACTGGCCCGCCAGTATTTGCGAAACCAAGGCGATTATCCCCGGAGAAACTGCGTGCTGTAAAAGCCGAGTTCGAACACATGCTTGAAATGGGAATAATCAGACCATCCAACAGTCCATGGTCTTCACCCTTGCATGTGGTACCCAAGAACAATGGCATGGACTGGAGGCCTTGTGGTGACTACCGAAGGCTCAACGCTAAAACGATTCCAGATCGTTACCCAGTCCCTCACATTCACGACTTGACTGCATCTTTAAAAGGCTCGGTTATCTTCAGTAAGCTTGACTTGACGCGTGCATATCATCAGATCCCGGTTCATCCTGATGATGTTCCCAAGACAGCCGTCATTACACCGTTTGGTCTTTTTGAGTTCCTCCGTATGCCTTTTGGTCTTCGCAATGCAGCACAAACCTTCCAACGTTTTATTCACGATGTTTTACGTGGACTCGATTTCGCCTATGCCTACCTAGACGATATACTAATCGCTAGTCCAGACGAAGACACTCATATTAACCACTTGAAACAGGTTTTCGCCAGACTGTCAGAGCATTCGATGACAGTCAACCTGGCCAAATGCCAAATTGGCGTTCGTTCACTAAAATTTTTGGGACACGTTATCGACGAGCAAGGCATTCGCCCACTACCTGAAAAGGTACAGGCGATCCAAGACTTCCCAGTCCCAGCGTCACTTAAAGCTCTGCGTGTGTTTTTGGGTATGGTGAGCTATTATCGTCGCTTCATTCCCCAATGTGCACACATTTTGACTGCACTGACCGACCTGCTGAAAAGTAAATGTAAAACTTTCAGCTTGACTCCTGAGGCACTAGAAGCATTTCGCAAGATCAAAACCGCAATAGCAGACGCCACGATGCTGGTGCATCAAGACGTAAACCTACCTCTCAGCATTGCGGTTGACGCCTCTAACACGGCCATTGGAGCTGTGTTGCAACAACTTTCGGATCACACTTGGATCCCAGTTGCATTCTTCTCTCGGAAGTTATCCACCTGCGAAATGCGGTACAGCACTTTCGGCAGGGAACTGCTCGCCATATATGCCTCAGTGAAACATTTTCGTCATTTTGTGGAAGGTCGTGACTTCATCATCTTTACCGACCATAAACCTCTGACGTATGCCTTACACACCACTACTGACAGATATTCACCGCGTGAATTACGTCACCTAGATTATATTTCGCAATTCACGTCGGACATCCGTCATATTTCTGGTGTGAATAACCCTGTCGCGGACGCACTGTCTCGCGTTTGCACCACTACTTTGCCTCGAGCAGTCGACTTACGGAAGATTGCCGAACTTCAGGATTCAGACGAGGAGATTGGAAAACTTCAACACTCATCCTCTCTGAAGATACAGCGTTACCGCTCCTGAACAGTGAAGTGTCAATATTGTGCGACACCTCCACAGGCACACCCAGACCCTTGCCGCCGGACTCCCTAACAGACTCGTTTAGTCGCGCGTATCCTGAACCTTCTAAAAGAGCCACGTCTAGTAACACTGATCCAGTAACCTCTACACGTGCTGGGAGGCGTGTACATTGGCCCAAGCGATACGCCGAGTTCGTTAATTAGCCCCAGAGCAACTTCACACTTGGTGAATTCGGAGTTTCAACTACTTTGTCGTGGCATACACTTTCAATGCGTTTTCATACCTAAAGTTTTCAAAAGTCATGTTTACTACTTTGCAAACAGTTTTTTTTTCAAAAAAAAAAGAAAAACCAAAAATACAATTTAAATTCCGAAAACTTTTTTTGGTTGGTTATTATTTTTTTTTCTGTACTACTCCCACTTCGAATTGTTTGGTTTTCCTTTTCTTAGCACTCTAATGTCCCATTTCTTTCTTCTTGCAGAACCTAGAAAATGCGTTGAAAATTGGATACAATTGGCCGCTGACGATGCTACTTGGATCGTTCTTCGGTTCTCTTTGTACCAATTTCCCCCTGTACACTCCCCGGTAGATTAAGAAGCAATAGGGAAAAGTAGACGGAGGCTTTGGGTCACCTTCCACCACTGCGAGAAGGGTTGCGTCTAGACGCAAAGTTATCTTACCTCGTAGGTGTGCATAGTTGCACTAGCTTCGGAGACCCACACGTCACCTACTCCATCACCAATATGGAAAGGTGTTGCGTGTCCGCCTCGCAGTCGCCTCCTAGGATCGAAGGTTGCCGGTATCCCAACAACCTTCTAGGAGGGGGATAACCTGTAGTGCACCTTCCTGGCACCAAAATATAACTAGGGCTAAAATAAATAGTTTAAATTAAATTAACTAAATAAATCTCTAGCTTGCCTCCGGATGCTTAGGGTGTTTTAAGTTTTGTTTTAACGAGCATGCATCCGAGCAGGCTTGGACGCCATTTTTGCGCTCCATTGTGCTGATCACCACGCACGTACTCCGAGTCCCTAGTTCAGCCTTACAAGCCAGATAAGTTGATTAAACTTTTCCCTCATTCATTATTATAACATTTACCTTAAATACATAGCTCCTTTAAATACATTGCGTATCAGTTCTTTTGATTTGTGTTTTGTTACCAGTACTTACACGTTAGGTAAAGTACTGGTTAAGCAGGTACTAGAGCACATCAAATTAAGTAGGGTTGGTCAATCGTTACGGAATTGTAACACGCATCCCTACACATTCAAACCTCACCAAACTTTCGGTATAAATCTTCGTACCACTACAAAGAACCACGGGCTCCGTCAAAAGTTTTGCCAGTTGCATTCAGGTATTGAAAGTTCAGTTCGATGTGTTCCTGAGTCACACCGTACACTGTGTTCTGCTCTATATGACCAGCAAAAGTTGCTGATCTATACTGCAGCTTATATTAACTCATGCCCACGCGCAAACTATGCATGTCACTCTCAATTACTTCTATGTCCAAATTTTCCTCTGCCTAGTCTTTTATTTCCGTAATATCAGCAGGCCTTCGCACTGAAAATTTCACATTTTCGCTTTCGCAGTCAGAAATTCGCCAGAAGTACGGGTCTGACTGCTTAAACCTTTTGTTGCTTCCACGGATGCGCAGCATTTCCACGTTGGATAGTACAGACTGACCTCTATTGTACTTTGGTCGGAATCCTGAAGAGCACCCAGCAAACTTAGAACTGAAGAAATGAAACAGCTGTGGCCCAACTCCTTTACGCTGCCGCTTGTATACAGACGTGCACACCCTCCTCGGTTCCGCATAATCTCGTCGCATCTTAGTGACCACGTAATGCGCGTTTGTGGCTTGCAAATAATTGATTCACACTACCCCACATAACAAACGCAACTCCTGTGAAGGTCATCAGCTTGATTCCATTCAGTGGATCTTCCAGGTTTTATAACATCGTAAAATCGTTCAGGAATGACTACTGAGGCTGGTGCAACAGCTGCCTCTACTGACATATTAACACTCGATTTCGACGGATAGGCAAACACCAGTGACATGACTCTATAAACGCAGGATTACCGTAAAGAGGTGGTCGCCGTCATTTTTGTCTGCTTCAGACGACACCATTACCAACGGAAAACGGCAACAACCAGCGCAATGATAACAGCATCAGCTACCACACGCGTAACAAGTAATAATCTCCTTCAACCGTGTGTGATGTAAAATTCTCTGGAGAAAAGTCAACTAACCCCATTAAGATAGGACACCAGAGAGCCAGCACCATACTCAGGTCCAAATTTATCTCCCTAAGAGTATGTGCTTTATGGAATGTCTTACCGCGACACATCGTTATAGCTCCCTCAGTCGACTCATTCAAGTGACGATCAGACAGTTATGCCACCTCGCATGGGCTACCACGGACGTACTCAGGTAGTCACCAACCTCACTAGCCCCCAACTCCCTCCCAACTACCACTCACTGTCTCCTTCCTTAATACACCCACATTACCTACCAATTCTTCTGTAGGAACCAAACCCATGCGACCATTCGGGCAATTCCCAAATACTTTTCTTTCGTTCTCATTTCTCTTTTCACCCCTCCTTTTCTTCTCCTTCCCTTTTCTCTTCCCTATATTATTTTTTTCTTCTCTTTTTTTCAAATTTTTTGATTCTCTCTCCATTCCTTTACCATTACCTTACTATTCTCTTTCAGGTACCTACACAGACAGGAGTCATGGCAGTTCTCTAAACTTCACAGCAACCCGTAGCTCCCTAATCACCCTACAAATTACAACCTGCTAACCCACAAAACATCCACCTCACCGAAGCTAAAAGCAAGAAAGCAGAGGGGATTTCCCTGTCCACTGCAGGAGTGAACCGAACAACTCGAACTAGACGCGAGAGGTCAGAAAATACCAGTTTTCTACGCTCGCACTATCAATATTGGATACTGGAACCCTTTTGGTCGTAAATAAGTATGACAAGAGCAACCAGACCAGCAGCATGACGCAAAAAATCAGCTCATCATTTGACGCATGCCGAAAACTGAACATGTTTCGGACAAACTGGATGGCCTGATGCAGCGACATCTTGCTTCTTACAGCAGTAGTGTTAATTAAATTATCCTCCAAAATAAAATCTTTTACAAACAAGAAGCAAGCAGCCAAAATGTGGCAGAACCCATGAATGGTCGTGAAACGTCTGTGGCAGAACAGTTTGGCAGAGTGGGACCTTGTACGGATACCACAAAGCCAGGCTGAGAGGTGGATATCAGGTGAAGTCAAACATCTCCATTTAATTATGAGGTACTTGAAGTCCGGATGCGGAAGGAAGTATCGTGCAAAATGTCATATCGGTAGTGAACACAATGGTCGTCTCTATGTAACTACTTTCTCCATGTGCCCTTTTTGCATTTTGATCATCCATATCATTTTTCTAAATTTTCAGGTAACCAATGCTACCCTTCATACTTCTTTGCTTCCGCCTGCATCTCATTAGCAGATGGTCACTCCAATTAATACCGGTATATCCTCTGCAGTGAAATAAACTCTACATTTTCTAGTTAAGATCTCAGAACTGTAGCTGCTTGTTGTATAGAAGCACAATGGGCAGGTGCAAAATTTATACCTGACCACAAGCTATACAGCAAACTTCGTCGAAGGTCGAAGAGTTCGCCTGATATCGACAGAATATTGCAGTAAATGAAATGAATGAATGTACACTTCCCTCATCCATGAATAAGCTTGCACCCATTAGAGCATAAGGTTGAAATCATGCGAAAGCCTCCTACATTTATGTATATATAACCCTGAATATCCAAGAAGGTCGTATTTGGGAAACTGATATGTATTCTGTGGATCCAGTTATCTGAGGCAAATATTATCTTATGTGACCCTGACTCAGGACAGTGTAGAATGTTATCGGCACTGGATGCGCGGTATGACAGAAAATCATATTCGTCATACATGAAAGACTATGTTGTTATCACCTGACACGTCAACATTCTTATATGAACCGATTTACGCAAGTAACATGCTGAGCAACTTTGACAACTTAATCTAATCACTCGTAAATACCAAGGGAAATGTATTTACCTGCCAACAGTGTATGGTAGTTCATCAGGTGGATAACCCTGACCAACCATTATTACCGAACAGAGATAGACAGTCACACAGGAACCCAATGGAAGGCAGGATTTCAAAGAGCTACCACTAGGATCAGGACTAACTTCCACTTACTAGGAGCATGTACTCTACGGAACATCTTACGAGGAGTGAAGGAGATAGCCCCCACAGTGGAGTCTTCCAAACGATTGATGATTTAGCACATCGGCACGCATATTTTGCACTGACGTATGAGAAGAGTACTTAATCTCACTTCGCCATTGTAACGCATGCGTGTTTCCACCTTAACCTACCTTACGTCTTGTATATCCACCAACACCTAGTGCTAACACCTGCAGACATTCTAGTTAGTTTCTGTTCCATCACAAAAATTCAGCCAATTCTTCTTTGTACTTGTGGCCTAATTATAATAAACTCCCATTCCTTTAAGCTTATTCACGGAGAGATGTTACTTACAGGCAGCCGATCTACTCAGCAACTCCCAGGCTCCTTTATTCATCACCTAATTAGTCCCTTACTACACGGTTCGAGCTATCCCTAGCCACAAAGCAGATTTTCGCATAAATGTGAGAAAGGCGTGCAAACAGTCGTTCATAGGAACGTGTAGAAGCAATAGTTGCGCAAGATTACTCGATTTTGTCAGCTTTGGCAGTACCCCGGAAAATAGGCGAGTCTACAATTTGCCAAAGAATGCCTTCAACAGGCGGTCAATACCACCAATGTTGAACATAGGTAAAGGGAAAGGACATTTGTGGTCAGTGGAGGAATATAACCACACAAAATGAACAAAGACCCAGAACCTATCCTAGAGAATAAGAACCCAAACTTTAGTAAACGCCCCGATTCACTTTGCTTTTCAGTGGAAAGGGCAAGTAAAGAGGCAACTTAGAATCACCATGACACAATCGCCATGTCAAAAATTGAAAATTTTACTAACGACAGTAAGCAACCGGTTATGTAACACCCAATCAGTATTTTTGGATTGACAGGAACTTTTCCATTTTCTACACTAACATAACAATTTATCTTGTTTTTTGAAAGAAAATAAGGAAAAAGCCGGGGCAACGAGAAGCGGAAGAAGAAGACGTGTTATCTAAGGTACTTAGACATGGGGATTGGACATGAATCACGTCGTGTAAACGAAGAAACCAGCTGTACAGCACTACAAAAGGATTTGGAGCAACTCGGACTCTGGTTGTTGGAAAATGGCTTGAGCTTCGACCTGGAAAAGTGCAATGTGATGCACATAAGTAAATATGAAGCAAGTACGACCGGCTTCTAGCACATGCTGAGCAACTGTGCTATAATCAGGGTCCACGGAGAAAGAATTAGGGCTCAACCTCTCCGACACCTTGAACACCAGCTCCAACTACAAAGACATGACAACCAGAGCAAACGCTATTCTGCGCTCTCTGCGTAGACAGCCTGGTGCCCTAAACCCCGAACTCTTCCTCACCGCTTTTGAATCCTACCTGCGGCCGCATTTAGAGGTCTTCAATACGGCGGACGCCCCATCACTAAAGAGGGACTCCAATCTCCTTGAAAAAACACAAAGAAAGGCAACAAAATCAGTTGGGGGGGGGCTGAGGGGAAAAACATATCCTGAAAGACTTAGACACCTAAGCCCATTTACCTTAGGTTATCGTAATAGGAAAGGCGACCTTATTATGGCCCACAAGATCACCGCCAGGCAGACCACGCAAATAAACCAACTTTGTCTGCAACTCCACGGTCTTCACAAGGAAACCCCATTAAGACGGCACACCAGAGAGACAACATCATACTCAGGTCCAATTTTTCTCCCTGAGAGTATGTGCTTTGTGGAGTGCCTCACCGTGACATATCACTGCAGCTCCTTCAGTCGACTCATTCAAGAGACGGTTAGACGGTTATGTCACCTCGTATGGTCAAAAATGGATGTGCTCAGGGAGTCACCAACCTCACTAGCCCACCTTCGCCTTCCTCCTATCTACCACTGACTATCCCGCTGCTCAATGCACCCACATAACTTCCAATTCTACTGTAGGAACTAAATCCATGCCGTGTATTTCTACCATCCGGTCAATTCCCACACGTTTTTCTCTCTTTCATTTCTCTTCTTTACACCCTCCTTTCATCCTCCTTTTTCTTTTACTTTTTCTCTCCCTCCATTTTCTTTTTTCTTCTTCATTCTTTTCATTTTTTTATCACTACCTCACTATTCTCTTTCAGGTACCTACACAGACAGGAGTCGTAGCAGTTCCCTAACCTTCCAACAACCTGTAGCTCCCCAATCACTCTACAAATAATAACTTTCCAACCCATAAAACATCCACCTCACCGAGGCTTAAAGCAAGAAAGCAGAGGGGATTTCCTCGCCCACTGCAGGAGTAAACCGAACAACTCGAACCAAGCCCTAAGAACTAGACGCGAGAGATCAAAAACTATCAGTTTTCTACGCTCGTAGTATCAATATTGGACATTGGATGTAACAGAGGGTTATTCAGTTAAAGGACGTTTGCCACTGTGAAGGTAGGTGTTTGGGTTTGTGTATTTTATAGCACTTGTATATTGACACTTAGATAATTGTCATTCGTTTTTGTTAAGGCTTTTTTACGAAGCCAAGCCTTTTTCTTTCTAAGAACTCGGCCTTTCCATGAGAACGTGCCTAGCCAGCATTTGCTTCGGGCGCATGTTGTAAGTTTTAGACAAAAACTCGAAAATTTCACTTCGGGCACAGATGGCGAGATGCACGATATACCTCGGAGTTTCCAAACATCTTCATCGGAACTGTCAAAAGTTCCAAATCGTGCCCACATTGTGTGCAATGCGCTCGAATTTCCCAAAGTGTAGACAGTGCGCCCTAAGTTTTGGAATAACCTATTTTCACAGTTCTAAGAAGCCGTATTTGGTAAGATTATTATATATATCGGTCACGTGTTTGTGTAATACAACTCAATGAAATAGAGACGGCAACCAGAAATAATTGGAAAATTTAGGGGACACTCGAAACATGGTAAGTGCGCCCTAAGTGAATGCTGGCTGAATGTGATTTGATCAAACCATGTGTTTCTGTAAAAATTTAGCGAACAGACTCTTAGAGTAAGTACATTAAGTGTATGACCCGTATAAATCCTTCTTACTGGTAATACTGTGTAGATCCAGTTTTAGACTCCGGTTTGTTTGAGAATAGAAGGCTGAACCCACATTAACCTTTTTCCAGTAGACCTCTGTGCTTCACCAGTCCTTTTTTGAACGATTCAGTTGGTGGTACAGGCACCATTCCTTTTGGGAGTCGGTTCCAGGAGTAGATTGCTCGACGCGAGAACTATTACTGTACGGAGACTACTTTCGTCTTGTGCGTTCGTATTCTCCTACTATGTCCTCTTAGGTGTCCTGACCTGATGAGAAGAAAAAGAGAAGATAGATCAATTCCAAGGTAACTTCTTGGAATCCTGTATGGCATGATTAATTCTCCTCTTTCTGTGCAAGGATTAAGTGAAGAGGTTCAGCTCCTTGAGTCGATCTTCATAGGTCGGGCCAGCTGTCACAGGACTCATACCAGTGGCTGTCTTCTAGACTCTTTTCAGATGGTAAGTCACCTCCCAGACAAGGATTTGCCGCCCGTGTACATTTATCTAGTTCATAACTAAGTCAGGATGTGTATAAGGTAGGGAATGTACCACTTATTTTGGTAAAGCTTCTGCGTAATGCCCAAAGTGCCCTAAAACTCCAAGCTGCGATCAATAAACAGTTTATTGTGGTTTTCAAATTGTAACACTGTGACTCCTAGGTCATTGCGGGTCAGTACTGAGGGTGGGGGAATCCCACCAATATCGTAGGTGTTTCCGTCTGTTCACCATATGCATGCTCATACATTTACAGGAGTTGATAGGCGTTAGCCACTTCTCTGACCAGATAAAAGACGTATGGGTCTGTCTAAAGTACACATATATTCTCGTTATCCCTAATTTCATGTCAGATTTTTACATCAGCATGGAAAACCATAGGAGATTTCGTGATATTCGGCAGCTCATTTATGTATAGGAGAAATATCAGGGGATCCAGCACTGTGCCTTACGGCACCCCAGTATATAAAGGTGGAAACTAATTGCCTATAACTACAGACCAATCTTCCTTATCTCTTCAGTTGCGAAAGTTACGATAAGGCTAATTAATGACTCATTTCGTAACTACTTACTTAATAATTGAATTGAACACAGGATTTTACCTGGAAGGTCGAGTAACAAACTTCTTCATAGCTTGAAATAACTGAACTCTGTTGAGAAAAAAAGTCCATTCATATTAGTCTACTTGTCTTTTCTAAATCATGTCATCCTATGTAAGAAACTTCAGTTTATGAATGTACGCGGAAAGTTACCAAGTTGGCTTGGAGATTACTTTTACACAGTTAGAGTTGGCTCCTCTTTATCCTATTGCTTCCCGATGCTGGGTAGTGCGCTTGAGGGTTCTATTTTTGGTCAGCTACTGTTTATTGCTGTTGTCAATGACCTTCTAGGGACCCTCAATCCTCATTCACTATTATATGCTGGTGATTTGAAGAAATAAAGGAGCCAACGGGTATTTCAGTCCTCCAGGTGGTTTTTTGCACAATCCCAAATTGGACTACTGAAAACCTGCACCGTCTCAACGCGAAGTGTATAATAATGATTGTTGACAAGTAAAAATAGTTCCAGTTCTTATTCGCCGGGTGAAATAAATATCTATCGCTTAAACATTGAAAAAGATTTAGGTGTTATTTTAAGCGATACACTTGGAGCTTCAATCCATTGACGGCTGGCAGCCAGCAAGGGATTATGGAGTCTTAGGGTTTCTTTCGCGAACCATAGGAAGTGTAACCCTGGCACTTCACCACTATGTATTGGTTTTATGTTCGTTTTCATCTTGAAAAAGACTCCATCGTGATGTCCGCATACGTGAAGAAGGACATCACCATCCTATAGGAGGCTCACAGAAGAGTTACGAAAAAGTTAATTGAGTTACTGTACAATCCTTACTTGGATCGCTTAGTTGCTCTTAAGCTGCAACCGGTACAATACCGGAGGATCAGAGAGGGGGGATATGATCATGTTGTATTACATTATTGATAATCACCTTCATCCTAACAAATTCCTATCAAGCTCGTCACAAACGCCACTTTAGAGGCCACTCGTTAAGAGTAGAACATGTACAAAGATGCGTGCTAACTCGTTTGCAGTTAGGGTATGTAAACTGCGGAACTCCCTCCCTGCAATTGTCACAGCCCTTTTCCTGTGATACTTTCAAACGGTTAGATGCACAGTTAGAGTCTCGTGGTACTGATGGAATGTACTCAAGAAGCTTTCCGTCATCTACAGATCAAGGGTGGAAACACTACCTATAGTCAGCAGGTTGATTGATTCTCTCTGTATTTCCGGGTTTTTCGGATCTAGGAACACAACTATGACCATTCCAAACCAGGGACGTATTCCACTAAGACAGACGTAGAACTAAAGGGACCATCTTTCACTCATTTTGCGGCATGTAATTGAAGGTGTGGGAAAGGTAGATGTTTCAAGCGTTGTGTATTAACTCTTTGGTTAAGACTTATACACATGAAGCGTGAACAGTATAGGTTAGAACGTAAACCGCTCAGATCCACAGCGTCAAAACGAAACCATTCTTCAATTATGGTGCTGTATACATGTGATGCATTTGTGTTTTTCAACAACACTATTGCTGTAATTACAGTTTCGTTTCTTCAGAGATTCTGGTTTCACAGTTTGTTTTCAATACCGTCTACTGAGAAAGACAATCTCTATCAATCCCAGTCTCTCTTGTTGCATAAACCATGCTAATTGCTAGTTTATCTAAGTTCAATTTCAACCAAAATGGAAAAAGTTCGTCACTTTATACTGATAGTATTTTTGCCACTTTGAATAACCGAATAGCGGAACAGGTGTGATCGGTTGGTATTACTTCTTCAAGATAAGTGCCCATTAAATTTGAAAGCAGCGCCTCAATCCCAGTTTGCTTATTAGCATACTGCGCATTTCTCGAAACCCATTAGAGTTTGAATTTGTTGCAATAAACATAATGCTGAAATTTAATGCACAAAACTACTTTATGTCAAAATTCATGACTTTCTCTTTGACTTTCTAAAAGCTAGTATACTATGGGTTAGACCGGCGCATAATCTTAACTATCAATCATCTTAGGTTATACTCACTATAACCTAGTGTCTAAAATGATTTACAGTTATGAAACCCTGCTGTTTCTTTAAGTCTAATTAGCAGTGATAGTCTTATTATCTGTGCAATAAGGACTGCAAAATTATGACCAGAGAAATATACCATATTACCATCATGCTTAATATTGTATGCATAGAAGCGACCTGCGAAGTATGAACCTCAACAACCCAGCTCAGCATATTATACAGGAACTACATACGTGTAGAAGAATTTTTTTTACCCATTGCGCACCACACGTTGATGACTTCTTGTCACTGAATACAGCTGGTATGGAATTTATTTGATGCTTACTATACATACTCTACTCTTTGTGTGATGTCCACTAACCTTTTCAGTGCAAATATCCATATGCCATAGACTTTCAAGATCAGAAGAACCAAAGCTTTGTCATCGTGTCCTTCTGCTCTATGAACTAGTATTTTCATAACCTTTTGTTTTTAGGACACCTATTCCACAACGAACAGGTCCTAGTAGTTTTAAAGAATCCAGGTGTTTACTTGCACATATGCAGTTGAAACATTATGAAATGACAATCCGAATCATATCCACATGCATTTTGTAATGCGATTTCTAAGAAGTGTCTTTCTGAAAACTCCTACTACATCCGACTTTTTAGGGAGTAACTTGCTATTTGAAAATCTGGATGACTTTAAATACACAAAAATAACTGTATTTTTAGATAGAGATGCTGGTAAGAAACTATCTACTGAACTCACTTGACAAGAGGGTGATGTGTGGGAATTCCTAAATGTAAGATGTTGAGTAAAAACCGACTGTTGCCTCCTACCAGTCTGACAGTAGATACTAAAATAAATAGACATTTAGAGTGAAAGATTGACGTTCACCCTTGGTGGTGAGTTATTGGAAGTAGTAGGAAATTTTATATATCTCGGTAGTTCTGTCAGCGTTGATGAAGGTGTGATTCATGAAGTTTCCAACCGCATATTGAAAACTAGAGTGGCATATTCCAGTCTAGGCGACCTTTGGCGATATCGTGACGTCAGTCTCACCGTTACAGGTCGGGTTTACAATGCGATGCGAGCAGTTCTCCTCTATGCCTGTGAAACCTGGCTTCTCCGAGCTGAGGATGTACGATGGCTCCGTGTGTTCGACTATCGTTGTCTTTGTAGGATTGCTTGTACCTGGTAGCAACACCATGTGAGTAATTCTGAGATACGACAACGTTTGTTTGGGTGTAATGGAGAGCGTCATTCGATAAATGAAGTCGTCTGGAAACACCAGCTTCAGTGGCTTGGACATGTGTTACGCATGTCGTCCCAACAGCTTCCATACTTTTCATTGTTTGCTAGCCCTAGGGACTTGATGGGAGAAGCAGAGGGGTGATCAGTGTATGACATGGCGCAGGGTTAACGTTTGTTTGTGCATCGCAACTCCTTGTTTAGGGAAGGGGAGTCCTAGTTATCTTGCAACTCAGTGGCTTGAGAGGTTATCAGGTATGGCTCAGAATCAAAATCAGTGGTGGTCATACTGTAGCTTCATTCTATCTTCCACTACTGTAAAGTAATGAACGCTTTGTTTTGAATGTATCCTACCACGAATACAAAAGGCTCAATTGGCTTTCGCCAACTTACGCCACCTATGGCGCCGCCGTGATATCCGAAAGTCGTGTATACTGCACAGCAGTCCGGTCTGTTCTACTGTATGGCTAGGAAACATGGCCATTGAAAGTGGAAGGCATGAGAAGGTTTAAGGTGTTTGACCACCGTTGCCTTCGTAGTATAAGCCGTATTGCATGGTGTCACCACGTGAGTAACGCAGAAGTCAGGAGTAGAGTTTTAGGGAGAAGAGGTAAGTTGGTTGATGTGATTGTGAACTTTCATCGACTGAGATGGCTGGTTGGGACACGTACTACGTATGCCTAGTCACCGATCGCCTCGTCACATAATGTTGGCTGAAGTAGGCCCAGGCTGGAAAAAGGCGCCGAGGTGGCCAGACTAAAATATGGCACCAATGTATGAAGTCTCTGATTGTTGGTTTAAGCCATGTAGGACGATGCAGACTAGGTGGTTGGGGTCGGCGGGACAAGAGGAACCAGTGGTTGGAGACTGACTGTAGGTGATATGGCTCAGAACCGATGTCAGTGGCGCAGACGTATCCCCACATACATTATCCTCATCTTAACAAAGCCATGGCAAATCTCACCATTTTGTCATTCTTCCTTTCTCTCTTTTCTTACTTTATATTCTTTTTGACTGCATTCTCTTATCTTCATCTTGCGCTTCAATACCTTGTTTACTTGTTGTAGTGATATGGGGTGTGGCAACTCGGACGGTTACGCAGTAATGCCTGGTCCGGGGTTGATCTGGATGGATGGATGAATGTATCTTACTGAACTACCTCTCTAATTATATTCTCACTATGCTTTTCTTTTCTTCCACTTCCTTTCGCTTGATGTGTTCATTATGTTGTTGTATTATTTTGTGGCGCATTTCTTGATACCTTTACTGAACCATATTTCTTTCCTGATAGTAATAATCTTTATTATGTTGTTTAAAGAATAATTGTAGATTAAGGAGATAGCAGATTGCTTAAGGGTTCAGACTATTTCTTACCTAAAACACAAAATAAGTACAGGATTGACATCAAGAAATGCATCATACATATAATATATCATTATTGTCAAGACAAAAGTGATGTAGAGAGAATACAGAAAAACCAAGCGAGTTATAAGTAGATTGTCGAAAAACCAATCTCTTACAATAAATTGGGAGAAGCTTTCATTATTTTTATTTTATTATTTGATATCGTAAGAAACAAAGCAGCTTCAGCATAATTACTATTGTTTTAGATTTTGTAGTGTATCGGCTAACATCTCAGACCATTTAGTCACATCGTCTTTCGAACCCTATTAAAACAGTAGTGATGTATTGACATATGCTAACCTAACAAAACTAAATTTCATCACAGATGCCCCAGTTAATAGTATGAGACCCTAGTACACCATTTTTTACGTATTTCCAAGTCACCGAAGCCAGTGTTTCAAGATTATTTTACTCAAAGAATGGAGATCTACATTACACTAAGATAAACACTATCTGATCTCAGAATTACTTGTATATCGTTTCTCCGAGATCCCAGCAATCTAATGAAGATAAAAGTAACTGATCATGCATATTCCTTAGACATCCTCAGTTCAGAGAGAACAGACTTCACAGGTATAAAGCAGAACTCTGCTGTAAAGTCCTGTACACCAAACGACACGACCTGTCTAACGCTGTAACGATATCAGTCACACAGGTTACCGTTTGTCGCTGTGTCTTTCTATATCTCTTTCTTATTTTTCTCATCACATCTTTACCAGCATTCATATAACTAAACAAGCGCACGAATCTCTCAACTGCCAAACATCAACCGCTAAATGTGAATGTGATCATATAGAATCACGTAGAACTTCGATGGAGCAAAGCGCGTTACACTTGTGGAAATGAGTTCAAACTATGCAGATAACTTTTTATACAGTGGGGAGTTGAGTCCATTACTTTCATTAGTTTGAAGAGAAACGTTGCTATGGTACAAAAAAGAAATGCCGAATAAGAAAAAGATATCCTTCGCATAAAGGTTTATCTTTCATGCTACCAGAACTGATCAATACAGGCTGTGTAAATATGTGGTTGAGTGGTACAAAGAGAACTTGTCTTTTGAAATGCTCGATAAACTTCAACTTGACAGCCGAGTTCCTTTATTAACTTGCACGTGCTAGATACAGTAATATCTATGCACCTATGTAAACAAGAACAAAATGCAGTGTACACAACTGTCGAAGTTTATTTCTATTACTTATTAATACCAAATACTACCTTCCTGTACTAAATATTTATTCTGTTTTTATGTACTTTTTAACTGAAAGGTGAGACAAACAAGTGTTCAGGAGGTTTGTATTGGTGTATATACGCTGAAGACAGGAATACAGACTGCTAGATGCATTCACTCAAAGAAAACTAAGCATAATGATCATCATTATCAACATAGGACCAGGCATTACTGCGTAACGGTCCAAGTTGCCACACCTCATATCAGCACATCAAGTAAAAAGGTAGTGAGGCGAAGGATGAAGATAAGTGAATGCAGTCAAAAGAAATATAAAGTACGAGGAGAAAGGAAAGAGGAGTGACAAAATGGTGAGATTCGGTATAGCGTTGTTAAGATGAAGATAATGTGTGTATACATCTGCGCCACTGACATCGGTTCTGAGCCATATCACCTACAGTCAGTCTTCAACCACTGGTTCCTCTTGTCCCGTGGACCCCAACCACCTAGTCTGCATCGTCCTACATGACTTAAACCAACAGTCAGAGACTTCATACATTGGTGCCATATTTTAGTCTGGCTACCTTCAGCCTTTTTCCAGCCTGGGCCTACTTCAGCCAACATTGTGTAATGAGGCGATCGGTGACTAGGCATACGTAGTACGTGTCCCAACCATCTCAGTCGATGAAGGTTCACAACCTCGTCAAATGACTTACCTCTTCTCCCCAAAACTCTACACCTAACTTCTGCATTACTCACGTGGTGACACCATGCAATACGGCTTATACTACGAAGGCAATAGTGGTCAAACACCTGAAGCCTTTTTATATCTTCCACTTTCAATGGCCATGTTTCACAGCCATACAGTAGAACAGAGCGGACTGTTGTGCAGTACACGCGACCCTTAATAGACAAACGAATATCACGGCGGCGCCATAGGTGGGGCAAATTGGCAAAAGCCAAGCATAAACTGATGTTTAACACAAGGTTTACTCATAGAATTGACTTACAATAATGCTGCTCGCATAATTGGTAGAATTTCATATATCTCAGTTAATCATACAGTATGTAAATTGACATAGTCTTGTTGGAAAAGAATGGTAGTCAATGGTAACTAAATGAACATGATTTAGAAATGAATACTTGTGTTGTTTTTCTAAAATATCCATTATTCCGTTTCATTTTTCTCTTTTTTGATAAAGCAGATATAATACATCAAACGTGTATGTCAAACCTTTATGTAGATGACTTCAACAAATTCTGAAAAGTATTATTTCTCTAAAATCCAACTATACGATCCTAATGAAATTATAAATTATGGGATACAACGACAGTTTCAACGGAAAAAGAAAAAAAAATTGGCAAAACTTGAAAGAGAAGGCATATTCATTGGGAATAATCCTGTTAAATTGTTGAAAAAAGCCACTAAAACTATACAATCAACTTTTGATAACATGGATATGACATCTAGTGACTTTATGCGTAGAAGATGGAGAATCGCATCTCTTAGAGCTCAAGGTAAGATTATTTTATTTGAATTACTCTGTTATTATCTAAGGTGTGAAGGTTAAAGATGATATATCTCTTTTGAAAAAGTCAGCTAATAAAGTGCACAAATTAAAAGTGAAAAGTGCTAAGAATTGGAAAAAGCGCATAGAAACTAATGAGCAAAAAAAAAATGAAAGACAAGCTAAGAGGACAGCAAATATTCAAGCAAGAAGGATGAAAAAGCTATCGAAAAAAGTGAGTAAAGCTCGTGATAAAGGAAGAATTTTCACTGCATGTGAATAAAGAACAAACTTCAACCCAGCACTGTAAATAACTTTTTAAAGAAAGTTTTTCATTCATCTATTTTTTTGTTTTCTATTTTGTATTGAAAGGACTTAGCGAACGCTATAACACTGGTAGTGTAGTTACTACACTTAACATGGTGTAGACTTAGGCTGAAAACGTTCTGATCTGAATTGTACTGGAGTGTAAATGCGTTTTAGAAACAGTGTTTACCGATTCTAGGCACCATAGTTAGAAAGTGATAACGCGCTAGTGCTAAGTACTTATCTATCTTTCTGAATCCTGAGTATTTGATATTACCTATCTTCTTACTAGCTCACAAAGTTATGCCTACTTCTCCTGATACATTCACAATTTTATTAAGTAGTAGTTATGGTGAACACAGACCGTCTGACAAAAGCAAAAGTCCTGAAATTCGGGAAAGCAGCAGGATGAGATGGAATTCCTCCAGGAGCACTGAAAATAGATGCAGAAACAACAGTGGACATGCTTACACCACTACCACGGAAGGTTTGCAAGGAAGGAAGGAAAGGTACCTGCTGATTGATTGGAGGAAGGGCTATCTTGTCAAACTCCCAAAGAAGAGAGACCTAAGCCTTTGCAAGAACTGGCGAGGAATCATGCTGCTGTCCACCCCAAGCAAAATATTATGCCGCATCATCCTGGAGAGACTAAAGGATGCGCTGGATTCAAAATTACGACCGGAACAGGCTAGGTGGCTTCAGGAAGAACAAATCATGTGCGGACCAAATTGCAACGCTACGCATCATCATAGAACAGAGTATAGAATGGCAGTCAACTCTCTGCCTCAACTTCATCGACCTTGAGAAGGCCTTTGACAGCGTGGATCGAGAGGTAATTTGGCAGTTGCTTAAATACTACGGAACACCACAAACCCTTATCAATCTCATTCAACAGCAACTATATGAAGACGCCACATGCCAAGTAATTCACAATGGAAAGCTCAGTGATGCTTTTGAAGTGAAGACAGGAGTGAAACAAGGTTGCCTACTATCACCCATAATATTCCTGATTGTAGTCGACTGGATCATGCAACAAACAGTGAGGAGCGAGGAGATGCGCCTACTTTGCTCCGATGAAAAGACTCAAACGATTTGGATTTCGCCGATCGTCATTTATGTCTAGTGTTTTGTAGCACAAACTCGAAGATCTACAGGCGAAAACTAACAAGTTGACAGAGGAGGCAGCAAAGACGGGACTTCAAGTGAATGTAGAGAAAACAGAGGTGATGAAGATACCCAACCAACAACAGTATCAACAACAAGCACCAATCACCATCAATGGGAGAAAGCTAAAGGAAGTTGTCTCTTTCACCTACCTATCTAGGCAGGTAGCATCGTCTCAACTACAGGCGTTTATGGCGGCACAGGCAAAGACGGGGATTTCAAAGCAGTCAGGATAAGAAACGCAAGACAGGCTTTCATTAATCTGAAATCAGTGTGGAAATCTATTGCAGTCAGCATAAAGTGTGAACAACTGGATTTCCAACACCAATCCAGTCAAGTCAGTGCCGCTATATGGCTGAGAAACTTGGCGCGTCACGAAAAGCACTTCCAAAAAACTACAGACATTCATCAACAGCTGCCTACGCTCGATACTAAAGATCAGATGGCCAGAAAGAATAAACAACAAGGAACTCTGGGAACAAACCAACCAAGAACTTATCGCCCAACAAATATGTAGAAGCAGAGAGTGTAGATGAATTGGGTATACAATGAGGAAGCCGACTGAGGGACATCACGCACCAGGCCAGGCCCTCGAGTGGAATCCTTAGAGGAAACGACGAGGTGGGCGTCCAAGGGTGACATGGAGATCATTTGAGGAGAAAATGAAAGCTTCTGGGCAATCGTGGCTCCAGGTTCAAAAGACTGTAGAGAACAGAGTGCAATGAAGGCGTGTTACTGAAGCCCTATGTTCCACTAGGAACCCAAGGGTAAAAACAATAATAATAGTAGTTATAGCGTTGGTGCACGCTCCTGACCACAGATGTTTGAGTTTAAAACGTTCAAGCCGGTGATTGAGAGTTTTCATTGTGACATTATTCATCATGGACGTAGTATAAGCACATTTTTTCAAGTTTAATAAGTAGGCTGGATTTCAGAAAGATTTACACTTCGTTAAACGAAAGACAAACAGATCAGCGTAGAACCTCACTCAAGCGCTTCGGCTTGTATGCAAAGAACAGGTGGATAAAAAAACAGTGGTACCAAAGTGAGACAATATACCATTTGAAAACTAGTGCAATTATTCAAGCATTAGGAGACGTCATAGAGTGAATATATTTGCGCCACTGTGACCAATTTTCACCCATGTGATTAAGGTTGGCTCAGTCTTGAACCACTGGTTCGTACCGTCTCGGGGACCGAAACCATGCAATCTACATCTCCCCGCAGAGCTCAGATCAAGTCAGAGACTTTATGGACTGGTGGCACGTGTTGGCCTAGCCACCTTGAACCATCTTCCAACCTAGTCCACCTTCCCCTAGCATAGAAAGTCGAAGTAGACGGTGATTCAGCGTGCTTAGTACATGTTCCAAGCCATCTCAGTTGATGAAGGATGACAACCTCACTAGTCGACTTGCCAATCTTACTTAGCACTTTTCGCCTGACCTCAGCATTGCTCACACAGTGATTCTACCGAATGCGAGCAATGCTACAAAGATACGTGATCAAAACCTCGTAACCACTTCACATCTACTCTTATCGGCGATGTCTCACAGCTATGTAACAGGACACAGAATGCGGTAGCGCACTATGCGCATCCTTCGATAGAGTCGGATATCTCACCATTGGGGGGCTAAATGACGCACGTTGTCAAATGCCAAACAAACCTTCTGTATCCGAGCTGCAAGTTCGTCAGCAACCAATCCGTTCGGTCAGGTACTAGTCCACAAAATACATAACTTGTAGATTTGAGCCGTCCCGACCGATAGCTGCTACCTTGACGTGGTGGTCGGGCTTGCATATCACAATGACCCAACCAGCTATGCTGGTGGAACATTTGTTCTCTCGAGATCCTACTACACCAGAAAAGTCTGTTAGATAGTGGTAAGATGAAAAGCAGTTACCATTGTGGTGGGGGTCTGAAGGTGAAGTCGTACTGCTGCTAGCTGGATGGGTGTGACAGCAATAAGGTGTTTCCCTTGGATGACCAGCTGTGTCATGCTGATGCTGCCTTCTCAATGGAAGGCGGGGGTTAGAAAAGGTCGGCCCAAAAATACAGAAGTTCAAAATAATCATACACAAAAGGCTACGTGTGACAGGCATCAAGCAGATGTCCGATGGGCTCTGCGGTCACACAAATCTTTTTCAGATATCTTAAGAAGAAATAGCGTTCCACGGTGTGGGCAGCCGGGAAGTGTCAACCACCCTCACAACTCGATCAGCACTTAAGTTTCCTCAGAGCCTTTCAGGAGAATATAACCTTTCTGTTGGAGTCCACGAAATAGTTCCAACTGTTACAAAACGTGTAACCATCATAGCCTATGCTATCATAACTGCGCACATATAAACTGATGTCAGTTTTACTAAATAATACTTTTCCAGTTTCGAGGTAAGCGTAGAAAAGTTATAAAAACTAGTTTAGATAATATTTATTAGGTATTAAAATCACAATAAGAAAAATATACATAAGTCGGTAAAATATAAGAAACAAAAATCGAATTTAATTCATTGTACCAAATAAATTGATTTGTAATGTATCCGTAACTGGTTTGTCAGTACAATTGTTTTTCTCTGTAGTCGTATCTTCCTGCTTGTGATATTGAACATAGATTCCTAAAACTGAATTTGCATGGCCTAGATTATACGGTTGAAAGCTGAGCACCAATTTGACGCGAGAACGAGGTCTAACATCATAAATAAGAAGAAAAAAAATAGGGGATTACATCAACATATATCAAACCACAACAGTATTATTTAACAAACATACCACAGAGAGATGTTGTAGATATGACCATTTATTATGAACACCAGTTAAACAGTGAATCAGATAACATTCAAACTACTCACCATATCGGTAAGTTGATTGGCCAACCTACGCCTTTGATACATAATATCGTGAAAAACAAATGAAGGAAAAAAATCGAAATCCAGCTCAGCAACCACATTCCCTCCTACAATTCGGTGGGGTAAGCGGACTTTGGAGCCTGTAACTTACTGATTAGAAGTTGAGTGCTTACATCAATGAACCATGACTCAAAATATGGAGTAAGATGCGCGGATATATCATACAACTGTCATTGGACTTGGAACAACAAAAAACATGGCCACGTACTACCACCCCACAAATTAAAATCTACTCAACTACCTTGTGCATATTCGTGTGACGGCTGATGATACTACCTGGTTGCCCAGACCTCAGTAGATGGAACGGTGTTCAAACCCGTAACTTAATAGCTAAAAGTCATCTCCTTAAACCAATGAGCCACATACTATCCTACCAGTCTTCGGCAACATGAATTCACAAGAACACTACTAGCCCCCAAAGATTTTGGGGGTCTGTTAGCAGAGTAGGCTTGCAGTTTTTAGAGATGTTACAATTAACCTCGTTAATGCAAAAGCTAATACACAGTGCATAAAACATGTACAGAGTACACCGAAAAGTGTGTACAAAACATGCTAATCAAAATGATGTTGATTCAACAGTTGAAGAAATATCTGTTAACTGACAAGATTAAACTATTCAGTCTAACGACCTAAACATTTATCAAGAAACCAGTAGGTTCATACGTGAAGTCTTTCGAGCAACAGACTTAGTACCACCTACTGATTAGTAATACTGTAAAGCTGTTCTAAGAGAGTTTCCTTATCCGAAACGTTTTTCATATGTTGCAGAACCAAAAAGTGAACAGTACTAAGGTTAGACACAAGTTCCAGGCAGGACAAGAGAGATAACTCATTCGACCAGGCTGTCAGCCTAGTTTCTTTCCATACCCGTTGCTACCAGGTTTTCTTCAGTGCTGGTTGTGAGATATGAACTGAAACACTGTAATATGAATTCCTAAGTGAGCTTTAAAAAATCATAGCAATGACCGGGAGCAGTTGTGGGAAGCAAAGGATAATGAGATGGAAAAATCAGTGGCAATAAGTAAAAGTAGACAGTTATTAAGACTTATCCAGCAAACAGGAGTGAAAAAGTCAGTGGTTGGTTTGACGACAAGGGAGTAGGATGGGTTTGCGGTTCACTCACAGGGAGACGACTGAAGCGTTGGGTCGAACACTTCGAGAAAGCTGTTCAACCGACCTCTTTGTACTACTATCCTCTTGCCCACTATCCAATCGGAACCTGAGTGGAACATCGCTGTAGGTAACCTAAAACGAGGAAGAGAGGTAGGGCCAGATGGACTGGTTCCAGAGGTATTTAAGGATGGCAGTCAAGGAAACGGGAATGTTAACTGATGTGTGGGAGTCAGATAAGATCCTCACTTGTTAGTCTCAATCACTGATTATCTCGGTCTTCAATAAAGGCGAGATCTCCTGTGATAACCACAAAAGAATCCAAGATCCTATAATGATTAGATGTTTGAGTGGAGCTCAGGCACCTACGATCGGGAAAACCTGAGAAAACTAGATAGGTTTCAGACCTGGTCGTCAGTGTCTCGACCAGATATTCACCCTCCACCAGGCTCTGAAACACATACACACTTATCGACGCCTGACATTGGCTGTATCTCTCGACCTGTAGACAGCGTTCAATAGAGAAGTCTTAAGACAGTGTTCCTGACAAAAAGGAGTACTGGAAAAGTACTTCACTTGGCAGAAGGCTCTTTACTACTCGGACATCCATGGGTGAGTTACAGATTATGATGAGCTGTCACGTGAGGTATATACATCGAGTGGTGTCCGTCAAGGACGCACACTCTCCTGTTCAATTTTACCGTAGATGTACTTATGGAGGTCTCTCTCTCATCGTATAACTTCAAAAGAGAATTCTTCGCAGATATAGAATATGCAGATGACGTAGTCGTGTTAGGTAAAGATGCAGAGTCTTCTGGGCACCTTAGGTGGTAATTTGAGAATGTTTGGGATGCGTTTCTACCCACCCAAAAGCAAAGTGTTACTTTAGTAGTGCTCAGTTTAATAATGAGGCGTGAAGTGGTTGAGCGCGTTGACCACTTCGCTTACCTTAGAAGTTTTCAGTGACCAACAGGATATCTGCATGGATATAAATAAAACTCTCTTGGCTATTGCCAACTTACGCCACTTATGGTGCTGCTGAGGTATCCGATTGTTTGTCAAGCGAAGAGTTCAATCTCTTCTACTACATGACTGCTAAAGGTGGAAGAACTGAGAAAGCTTCTAGTGTTTAAGCACCGTCGCTTTCGTAGTACAAGCCGTGTTTTATTGTCACCATGTCAGTAACGCAGAATTCAGGTGCAGAGTTTTAAGGAAGAGAGGGAAGTCAGTTGATATAGTTTGAACATCTGTTGCACATGCCTAGTTGCTATCTGCGTGGTTGTGCAATGTTAGCTGAAGAGGGTTAAGGGTGAAAAAAGGCTCAAGACGGACAGTGCACGAAGTCTATAACTGCTGATCTGAGTTATCGCAGGGAGGTGCAGATCAGCCGGTAGGGATCCATCTGAAAACAATAGTCAGCGTTTGCAGAGTCGATGTCAATGGTGCACACATTATTAATCGTTATACTGAATTTAACATTTCCTCATTTCTTTTCCCTCCTTATTTACTGACTCTGACCCTTTCTTCTTCTTCATCTATCATCTTATCGTTTCATTATTTGATGTGCTGAGGTTTGGCAGCAATTCGAATGATTGTATTCTAATACTAGGTCCCTATGTTGATGATGATTAGAGTAGTTTTATGCATCGATCACATGAAAACCAAAGTATTATTTCCGTCTAAAAAAAAACCATGAAGTGATTCAATGATAAATGGAGAAAATGAAGTAAATTTGATTGACAAACATCAATCAAGATCAACCTTCAAAGTGGAAACTATTTATCGATCGCGTATATAAAACTTCAAGTTGAGCTTATCATTTCAATGTAAGTTTAGCATACAACCATATATATGCAACTCTTGCTAATTGAATACTTCAGAAGCTAAACCGAAAATCTCTAGTTTCATGATCGGTTGAAAGTCGATCCAATAAAAAGATATATATTTTGAGGTCATAGTAGATTTCAAGGTAGTATTCATCGACGATTGACATCATTTCGAGAACCACTGGAAGCGTTGGACAACTGGACAACTAGTATGCACTCACAACCTCACCAGGAATCAAACTCAGGACCTTCATTCAGTCATTGGGTTAGAGTTCAATAGTCTACAGTTGGCATCCGTTTCTCTTTCAACTACATGACACCACAGGGAAGCGGATTCCAACTGTAGACCTTAGGTGATAGTCACACTATGTCACAAATTGACAGAAATTGACAACTATGGATCACTGAATTCCAACCCAGTCGATATGAAATCTGAAGGTCCCGAGTTCAATCTATGGTTGGATGATGAGTGAGTACTGCTGAAAAATCCTATTCCAGAACGAAACAGCTATCCAGTAACCTACAGGTTTTGAATGATTCTTCAACTGATATCATTTTTTTTAACAATAATTAGTACTTCCATATTAGATTTGTTTATTTGATATAAAGTGCACAGTGATACAGTATTATTTAATTGATTATGTTTCGAGCATAAATTATTGCTCATAATCATATCAATGTAATCACACTTCTTTCGATATCTTATTTTATAGTCCTGTCACCTGATCTCTCTTTGTTTTTTTGTTTTTTGATTGGTAGTAAAGTTTTCCATATCTCTGGTATAGGTGTTGCGTCATTCCTATTCCACATGTGTTGGGTGTGGATTCGATGAACAAAGATTCAGTAATTAATCTCTCTCAATGTCCACCTAGCTATATTAGACTTAAGTACAGTGGTTTTGTCCCACCCATCCTATTGTGTGGTTGTGTGTTAATGAATGTAATGCAATGGCCGAGTGTTTTTCTAGGTTATTGATCTTATTGGGGTCTGCCGTTCTATGTTTAGCTAAATTCCTATGTTCTGTTAATCTAACTGACTCCGACCGGCTAGTTCGACCTATGTATTTGACTTCACAGTCATTACATGGAATTTGGTAGATTATATTATTTTGCTTAATTGGTTCTATCGGATGTTTTAGCCGACAAAGCTTACCTCTAAGTGAGTTTGTTGGTTTAGATGCCACCCTAATTTCAACCTTGTTGAGAATCCTACGTATGGTTTCTGATGTTCCTTCCTTGTATGGTATCACAATAGAGGTGCTGATTTCCTTTCTACTTATGTTGTCACTATTATTTGTATTTGTATTAGTGTTATTATTTTGCTTCTTATGTGTCCGTGTGAATTTCTTAATAAAATGATGGGGATAATTATTGATTATTAACGCTTCTTTTATGTGTTTCAATTCCTTATTTAAGTCCTTACAATGACTAGTGAGAGATTAAGAGAAACCTATAGATACTGTCATGAATAAAATTAAGAAATCTACAACAGATCTGATACGCCGACTGAAGCCATCTCTAGGTAAGTCCGAATGGTTTACTTTAATGCCAAAAACTAATAATCCTAGCAGAATTTACGGTACTATTAAGGTTCATAAAGCAGGTTATCCCATTAGGCCGATAGTTGACTTCCGAAACACACCAACATATGAGATATCAAAGTATTTAGCATCAGTATTACGTCCTGTTAGAGACCGTTCCAACTCTAGACTAGTAAATTCTTACGAGTTGAAACAAAAACTTAATGACCTGCACATAGAAGAGGATGAAAAAATGGTTAGTTTTGACGTAACAAGTCTTTATACTAAAATACCAATCAATATGGCACTGGAGGCAGTCAGAAATCAACTAGATACTGACTCACAACTTACTCAAAGAACCAAGGCATCGGTTGGTGAAATCATGTTAGGAGTGCAGTTATGCTTAACCTCGACAGTCTTCAAGTTTCAGGGAAAGATTATAGACAAACAGAAGGAGTAGCAATGGGATCACCAATATCCCCTATAGTAGCAGATATATTTATGGATAGTTGGGAAGATATGGCTTTACGAACATATAATCCGACACCTAAGATATGGTGGCGATATGTAGATGACACATTTACAGTGTTGAAATCGGAACATATCGACAGTTTCTTGACACACATAAACTCAGTAGTTAACGCAATCCAATTCACTACGAAGTAGAAAATGAACAAGGAGAATTACCTATGTTGGATTGCAGAATAAAACGAAGGATAGATGGTGGTTTAGATACTACCGTCTACAGAAAACCAACACATTCTAACAGGTATCTAGACTTCAAGTCATCTCATCCAGTGTCAGTTAAAGCGGGTTTAGTCAAATGTCTAAATAACAGAGCTGAGAAACTCACTAGTCATTGTAAGGACTTAAATAAGGAATTGAAACACATAAAAGAAGCGTTAATAATAATAATTATCCCCATCATTTTATTAAGAAATTCACACGGACGCATAAGAAGCAAAATAATAACACTAATACAAATACAAATAATAGTGACAACATAAGTAGAAAGGAAATCAGCACCTCTATTGTGATACCATACAAGGAAGGAACATCAGAAACCATACGTAGGATTCTCAACAAGGTTGGAATTAGGGTGGCATTTAAACCAACAAACTCACTTAGAGGTAAGCTTTGTCGGCTAAAAGATCCGATAGAACCAATTAAGCAAAATAATATAATCTACCAAATTCCATGTAATGACTGTGAAGTCAAATACATAGGTCAAACTAGCCGGTCGGGGTCAGTTAGATTAACAGAACATAGGAATTTAGCTAAACATAGAACGGCAGACCCCAATAAGATCAATAACCTAGAAAAACACTCAGCCATTGCATTACATTCATTAACACACAACCACACAATAGGATGGGACAAAACCACTGTACTTAAGTCTAATATAGCTAGGTGGAGAGAGAGATTAATTACTGAATCTTTGTTCATCGAATCCACACCCAACACATGTGGAATAGGAATGACGCAACACCTATACCAGAGATATGGAAAACTTTACTACCAATCAAAAAACAAAAAAACAAAGAGAGATCAGGTGACAGGACTATAAAATCAGATATCGAAACTTGTGTGTGATTACATTGATGTGATGATTATGAGCAGTAATAATTTATGCTCGAAACGTAATCAATTAAATAATACTGTATCACTGTGCGCTTTATATCAAATAAACAAATCTAATATGGAACTACATTCTACCACAGTGCCCAAGTTTTTCACTTATATTAATAATTAGTACTGTACACAAAAACTAATAACACATAGAAGTAAATGAATTTAATAGATGCTTACAAGATACGGAACCGTGTTTCTTTCGGTTCAATGATATGGAATGGTGGATTGGGGAGTTGAAGCTTTACAAAGGCTTCGATCATTTTCATTCGATTGATCAACATAATCTTTGTAAAAAAGAAACCAAACATAAAAGTAATGACAATAATAATTTATATAGTAAAATTGACTTATATACTACATACATATGTACAGTTAACAGGTAATAAAAATGAGATAAGCTTACATTATATGAACAAGATCTCGTTGTAGACTTCGAATTTATGATATCAAACGTAACTGGTAAGCCAATAATATCAAGTGGACCTACACGAACAGATTTCAGAGTATCATCAATAGATGGTAGAAGTGTAGAATTGTTCAGTGTAGACGAATATTTAAACTTATTCTCCTGTAAATTTTGAAGATGAGATGATAATTCTTTGGTTGACGATATATGTTTACGACACTGAATATGAAAATAGAGAAAATGATAAATAAGAAGGAAAAAGATACACAATATAAGCTAAATGTAAGATATAGTAATGATATAAGTGGCTAGCAGTGGAATTTAGGATGCGCATTTCGTCCTATTTGGGACTCACTAGTCAGCTGGATGTACCTGCCTCTCAGTGAGTGATGTTGTTTCCCATTGGGACTCGGGAACGATCGCTTCACTACACTACAAACTTTTTAAAAAACCCTTATCAACAAGCGAAAACATGTAGAAAACAGAGATTATCTTGGTTGTATTGTGTTAGTCGTGAAGCTTTTTCATCGTCTTTCTCAACACCGACATCATCAGCATTAACTTCGGTATGAAATGAGCTGTCAATATCTCTCTGTCAGTGATTCACTAGCTTGCCTTGACGAATTGGTCTGTGTGTGCTTAGTTGTTTCCTCTATCCAAAATTTCTACATTGTCAAAATTGATGTCCATAGTTGTTATCCATGTTCAATAGCCAATTGGTATTGATGTAGACGAAGGCGAAGAGGCTGACCACTTTGTCTAATGTAGTATTGACTACAGTTGATTTCGTAAATGATACTCAGTCTTGTCTTGTTTGGAGGGAATTTGTTGGTTTATGAGCTTCACCAATTCCTAGTGGTTTCAGTAATCCTATCATGATTTCTGATATATTCTTTATGTACGGTACGATGATGCGTTTGTTGATTTCTGTCGATGACTTCGTAGTTGATGATGTACGAGATAAACATCTGATAAAGTCTCGTGGGTAGCCGTTCTTCTTTAGGATAGACATTGAGCAATTTTTTTCGTTTCTCCATGAAGTTGTTACACCGCATGGTATGTTCCTGCTCTTTTGAATAGAGTCTTCATGCAACTAATTTTGTGCACTGTTGGATTGTTGCTAATGTAGTTGAAGATTTGATCAATATGTATTGACTTATCGTACACTTGGGTTTCCAGAATTTGTTCTACCGTCTAAAACACCCAGGAATTGTAGTTGGTTGTTTAACTCCTTTTCCATTGTGATGATAAAAGTATCGTCTAAACAGTGAATCCGAATTTTCGGTTAGATCACAGGTAAAAATGAAGACTTCCAGTCTCTGCATCACTGCTTCTTGACTTAGTCCACATATCAGTGATCCCATTAGAGTTTCTTTCATCTGTTTGTATATCTTGCCATTGAATTGGTTAGTATGTTATCAGATGATGTCGATATCTAGAAAGCTTCACAATTAAACAACCCAGCTCAGAGAACACAATACAACCAAGGACCATCCACACCTGAACTACAAATATTTTTCATCATTTCAAACAGAAACTATACATTGAGTAAACTTTTTTTAAAACACTAAATTATGAATATGACTGTAGTTATGCGAATTAAACTAATTATCCACTTTTCTAACATACACAAGTAACATTTTAAAATCTACTCACTGCTCAAAGTGATAGCCTCCCTATTCAACTACCTCGAACCATCCTTCAACCACCTATCTTTCTACATGCAAGTAGACACGTTATCCGAGCATCTATTAAGGCATATAGAACAATTGATTTTAGGGTTAGAATTCATCATGAACTAACATCAATCGGATAGCTACTTCGTCCTAGTATGAGACTCCTCAGGAGTGCACACCTACAACTTCTCAGCCAAAGATCAGACCTAGGACCTTCAGGTTGTAATCCAATAGTCTAACACTTTCAATTTCTATCAGTTCACGATATAACACAACCTACATTTAATATCATCGTTGAGTAACTGTTCGACTTGGTTGACTTCATTGGTCACAAATTTCTCATCGGAACCTCAGGAATCACCACCTTATTAAAGTCATAATATTAGTCCATTTTTATTGAAGTTAATTCATGCTAATGACATGAAAAAAATTAACGGAAAAGCCAACAAATATTATTACATGGTGTATATGATCTTCAGTATACCAAATGATAAGTTATTACCTCCTATGTACACATTCCTCGTCACCTAATTACACAGACGTTGACCCAATCACAGGTGAATTTTCTTTACATCTAGAATATGCAGATGACATAGTCCTGTTAGGTGAAGACGCTGACAAGATGCAGAGTCTTCTGAACACTTTGAGTGGGAATTTGAGAATGTTTGGGATGCGATTTTCACCACCCAAATGCAAATTTTTGCTCCAGGACTGGTCTTCAGCGATGCCCCACCGCGGCTAACAATAGAGAGTGAAGTGGTTGAGTGTGTTGACCACTTCACTTACCTGGGAAGTAGGATCTACCCCGGTGGGTTAGTCGCCGATGAGATTTCTGCACGGATACAAAAGGCTCGACTGGCTTTTGCCAATTTACGCCACCTATGGCGCCGCCGTGATATTCGTTTGTCTATTAAAGGTCGCGTGTACTGCACAGCAGTCCGCTCTGTTCTACTGTATGGCTGTGAAACATGGCCATTGAAAGTGGAGGATACAAAAAGGCTTCAGGTGTTGTTTGACCACCGTTGCCTTCGTAGTGTAGGCTGTATTCCGTGGTGTCACCATGTGAGTAATGCAGAAGTTAGGTGTAGAGTTTTAGGGAGAAGAGGTAAGTCAGTTGACGAGGTTGTGAACTTTCATCGACTGAGATGGCTGGTTGGGACACGTACTACGTATGCCTAGTCACCGATTGCCTTGTCACACAATGTTGGCTGAGGTGGGTCCAGGCTGGAAAAAGGCCCGAGATGGCCAGACTAAAACATGGCACCAATGTATGAAGTCTCTGATTGTTGGTTTAAGCCATGTAGGACGATGCAGACTAAGTGGTTGGGGTCCACGGGACAAGAGGAACCAGTGGTTGGAGACTGACTGTAGGTGATATGGCTCAGAACCGAAGTCAGTGGCGCAGATGCATACACACATTATCCTCATCTTAACAACGCTATACCGAATCTCACCATTTTGTCACTCCTCTTTCCTTTCTCCTCGTACTTTATATTTCTTTTGACTGCATTCACTTATCTTCATCCTTCACCTCACTACCTTTTTACTTGATGTGCTGATATGAGGTGTGGCAACTTGGACCGTTACGCAGTAATGCCTGGTCCTATGTTGATAATGATGATGATGTACACATTTTTCAAAGTAAATATTTTTACGGTTGTTGCTGATATAATGTTACGTTTTTTTTTTGGATCCAAGCCATCGACTGAATGGTAGTGTATTTATCAAAAGATGTGACAATTAGTAGTGTGAATGTTAGCAGTAAATTAGTCTATAGTTTCTTTCTTATATGTATACATGCTTATAGATATCCAAATATGCATAAACTATCCACAATGAAGTTGACAGAAGAGGCAGGGCAGCAAAGACGGGACTTCTTTCAAGTGGATGTAGAGAAGACAGAGATGATATCCAACCAACAACAACAACAACAGGCTCCAATCACCATCAATGGGAGTAACTTAAAGGAAGAAGTCTCTCTCACCTATCTAGGCAGCACTGTTTCAACTACAGGTGGCACAGGCACAGACGTGGATGTCAAAACCAGGATCAGAAAAGACAGTAAGACAGGCTTTCACTAATTCAGAAATCAGTGTAGATATCTACTGTACTCAGCACAAAGCGTGAACAAGATCCAGATTTTCAACACTAATTCAGTCAAATCAGTGCTGCTCTATATGCTTGAGAAACTTGACGCATTACAAAAAGCATTTCCAACAAACTACAGACATTCACCAACAACTGCCTATGCTGGCTCAATACAGAAGATCAGATGATCAGAACATTAAGAATAAGCAACAAAGAACTCTGGAAAAACAAACCAATCACCCAACAAATATACACTGGAAGGAAGTGGAAATGTATTGAGCATACACTGAGAAGGCCGATTAGGGATATCACGTGTCAGGCCAGGCCGTCAAGTGAATTCCAAAAAGGGGAAACGATAAGTTGGACATCCGAGGTGAGGGTGAGAAAGAAATGAAAGCTTATGGACAGTCATGGCATGTATATATTGAACAAAATAGTTTCTTTCTTGCTTACCGAACCTTCTAAAGTGACTAGAAATGTTATTGAATCATTTAAATCCAATTGAATTTCATGCTGATGAAATTTATTTGATTTCGATGGTTCTAACCAAAAATTAAGATGCCAATCTTGATATATCGTATTTTCATAATATGATAAAGGATTAAATATGAAAGGTATAAGTAATGAATGAAATTCTGATTTTTTAACATTATTCGATAAAAAACCAATTTTGTAGGTAGATTCATTGAAATTGTATTGTTGAATTTTTGATTGAAACAACTGAAACACATTGAACTCGTTAATAGATTTCTTGATAATTGAAGATGATGAATTTATTGTAGGAATTCGAAACTGTACATCTGTTACAGGATTTACTGACCAAAATACTCTCCATAATGAATTATTAGATAATGTGCTTTGTTCTAGACTCACTGAAAAATACGCTAAAAACAATCGAAAAAATAAATTATGAAGAATATGAATTGTCTTGTCTATTTTATTATAAAACAGGAAATCCAGAGTCTACACACATGGATGATGAGAACTAAGGGGTAAGATATTTCAAAGCTTCAAGTTAGTATAAATATTTAAGCTTTAAAAGTTGTCAAAGAATGTGATTGATTTTCAGCCATATCACCATCAAAAGTGACTCAATCATCAATCACTGATTCCTTTAATCTTGAGAACCGAAATCAGGTAGTGTAAATCGCATTAAACGGTTAAAACAAATTAGTCAAGGACTCTATCATCTAGCCACCCTGAACCCTCTTCTAACCTAGTCCACCAGCTTTCTCCAACGTCGAGGTAGGCAGTGGTTCAGCATGCCTAGTACATATCGAAGTCACAACTTCATCAATCAACTTGCCTGTCTCGTCCATTACCTTTCATCTGATCTGACTACTGCTCACACGGCGATGCTGAAAAAATACTGATGATCAAAACCCTGTAACCACTTCATATCTTTGAACAGCCATGTCTTACAAACGTATAAGGGGACAGAACGAACTGTAGCGCAGTATAGATAGTCGGATATCTCCCTAGTTGGCGCCATATATGACGCAAGCTGATAAACTAGCTGAGATTTCGTCAGCAACCAGCCTATTCGAGCTGGTGCAACTTCCCAAATAAGTGAAGTGGTCGACACATTCCACCACTTCCCTACCTATCATTAAACTGGAAGTGCATGCGTAAGATCAGTCCTGCATGCCAAACATACTCATATTCCTGTTTACCTCGGAAGTAGATGAACCCCTATGAAGTCAAACGTAGTTAAAGTTATGTCCATTAGTATGTCTAAAACGAAGTTAAATAGAAACGGTGACCATGGGCATGCCTGGTGGACGGAAATCATTTGTTGTCGTCAATTCTAATGACAACTTTCCATAAACCCGATTGTATTAATTCAAGTGGGGAGATTTGATAAGCATCATATAGTTTACTTGGGACTCCTTTCACAGTCAGAACACTACAACAACACAACCTCACGGTCGACAGAATCAAATACCTTCTCTGTATATCTAAAGGATTTGACAAATATCAGCTTTTCATGCTACGAATAATTGCAGTTAGGGTTAGGTGGAGACGTTCCTCGAAGGGTTTTGTCTATTTTTCTACTTCTCAACACAGAATGAATATAGCAAGAATCTCTAAGAACCCCTTACATATAAGTAATACATTGAACATGCGTTTCATCAAAGTTAAAAGATATTGGAGGGGGAGGGGGGGGGGGCAAGGGCGGGTTAATATGTACAGAAGTCATGAGTGCAAAGAAACAATAACTTACCTTCTGATGAACAACCAGAAACACAAGGAGGAAATAATAAATTATGTGGTGGACTCAACTTTAGTTTAGGAGACTGTGAAAACGTAATTTCTCTAGTTGAAATACTAGAACTAGGATTGGTCGATGGATATTTTCCTTGTAAACTGATTTTTCTAGTCAATGATTGTGGTATCAAAGTTGTAGAAATATTTTGAAGAGTAGAATTCAATGAATTTCGATGTTTGAATGCATCATGTTGAACAAAAACGCTAGGCAATGAACTGTCTATTATTGACTCAGATAGTGAATTCAATGAATAAGTTCCAAGATGATTAGAGTTATCAGAGGTTTG
The DNA here is from genome assembly GCA_944470555.2 of Heterobilharzia americana. Taxonomy (NCBI): domain Eukaryota; kingdom Metazoa; phylum Platyhelminthes; class Trematoda; order Strigeidida; family Schistosomatidae; genus Heterobilharzia; species Heterobilharzia americana. The sequence continues at coordinate 158,996,890 of OX104127.1, read as the reverse complement.
ATCTTCACTAGACGCATAAATGTATAAAAATATACGTTCACAATGATGTACTTGATCGATTATAGCTTGATGCCAATCTTGTGGTCGAAGATCATTGTATGATGCAGGGGGTAACTCAACTAAATCAAATAAAAGTAATTTATATCAGTTAAACATTGTAACAACAACTCATAAGTGATAGGTAATAAAGCGTACAGACTAGCTAGGATTGGTTAATTGCCAGAATATAGTCACTAATCATTGGTCATTATACGTACGTTAGTAACAAATGTCAAAAGTTTCATTATCAACATAGGACCAGGCATTACTGCGTAACGGTCCAAGTTGCCACACCTCATATCAGCACATCAAGTAAAAAGGTAGTGAGGTGAAGGATGAAGATAAGTGAATGCAGTCAAAAGAAATATAAAGTACGAGGAGAAAGGAAAGAGGAGTGACAAAATGGTGACATTCGGTATAGCGTTGTTAAGATGAAGATAATGTGTGTATACATCTGCGCAACTGACATCGGTTCTGAGCCATATCACCTACAGTCAGTCTCCAACCACTGGTTCCTCTTGTCCCGTGGACCCACACCACTTAGTCCGCATCGTCCTACATGGCTTAAACCAACAATCAGAGACTTCATACATTGGTGCCATGTTTTAGTCTGGCAACCTCGCGCCTTTTTCCAGCCTGAACCCACCTCAGCCAACATTGTGTGACAAGGCAATCGGTGACTAGGCATACGTAGTACGTGTCCCAACCAGCCATCTCACAACCTCGTCGACTGACTTACCTCTTCTCCCCAAAACTCTACACCTAACTTCTGCATTACTCACATGGTGACACCACGGAATTCGTCCTATACTACGAAGGCAACGGTGGTCAAACACCTTAAACCTTCTCATGTCTTCCGCTTTCAATGGCCATGTTTCACAGCCATACAGTAGAACAGAGCGGACTGCTGTGCAGTACACGCGACCCTTAATAGACAAACGAATATCACGGCGGCGCCATAGGTGGCGCAAATTGGCGAAAGCCAGTCGAGCCTTTTGTATCCGTGCAGAAATCTCATCGGCAACTAACCCACCGGGGTTAATTCTACTTCCCAGGTAAGTGAAGTGGTCAACACACTCAACCACTTCACTCTCTATTGTTAGCCGCGGTGGGGCATCGCTGAAGACCAGTCCTGGAGCAAAAATTTGCATTTGGGTGGTGAAAATCGCATCCCAAACATTCTCAAATTCCCACTCAAAGTGTTCAGAAGACTCTGCATCTTGTCAGCGTCTTCACCTAACAGGACCTGGCGCAGTGTGAATATTTGGTCGATACATCCACGGCCAGGTCTAAAGCCTGCTTGGTTTTCTCAGGCTTGGTGTTCCCGAGCTCCACTCAGGCGTCGGAGAATTATAGAACCTAGGATCTTAGACACTATGTTCGTCAGGCTGATTCCTCTGTGGTTATCACAAGAGAACTCACCTTTCTTGGAGACTGGAATGATGAGTGACTTAGACCAGTCGGAGGGATCGTATTTGATTCCCATATACTGGCTAACACTTCCGTTAACCTGAGTAAGTTTCATCTGTTGCTGGTAATTCCTGATTCCCACATACAATTGATCAAGTCAAAGATTACATACATTTTCATTCATTCATATTCAATGACTTTGAATAATTAAGAAAAGGTAACATGGAAAACCTTTCCCCACCCTCTCTCTCTCTCTCTCTGAACCCCAGAAAATTTCACCTACTTATAAAAATTATAAAATCGACACAAAAAAAGATAATGACAGACGGAGAAAATCAACTGTATCAGCTCAAGTTATTAAACTTTAAAAGATCATGGAAAGAATAGGTGGATAGAAAAACAATGATATCAAAGTAGACAACGTTGTAAAAGGAAATAGATAACCTGAAGAAAACGGTTAGTGCAAATATTCAAGTTTTAGAAGACGTGACTGATTTTCAGCCATGTCACTGAGACTTAGTCTTTAATTACCGATTCCCTTCATTTCGGGGATCCTAGTCAGGTTGTTTATATCTTTCAACATGGCTCAGACTAGTAGTCAGGGACTTCATCAACTGATACCAGGTCTAGCCACCCTGAAACCTCTTCTAACCTAATCCAGCTTCCTCTAGCATAGTATGTCGAGACAGACAGTGGCTCTGCATGCTCAAGCTTCATAACATTATCAATCAACTTGCCTGTCTTGAGTAAAACCCTTTCCTATGACCCCACCATTGTTCATATAGTGATCCCATCAAAACTCGGGCAATCTCATATGAAAGTGATGAATTGTGTCAATATATAAGAATAATTCATTTCCTACTGTGGTAATAACAGCTGAGAATAAGGTGCATTGAATTAAGTACTGAACTTTTGAAACAGTCTCCTAGGTTCGAGTCCCGTTCCATCTATCTCGATCTAGGAAATCAGGTATAGTATAAGTTTTTATATAATAAGAGTCTCTCATACCTAACATGAAACTTTTACAGCATAACGATGAATTCAATTAACTTACCAACTTGAATAGACTGTTCATGTACAAAATTCTCCAAAATATCTGTTAAACGTAAATGATTATCCTTTCGATTACAATTTGACTTCTTGTTTATCATTTTTGATGAAATCTTTTGAGATTCAGTAAATCTAAAAAAGAGAAGGCAAAAGAAGGATTTTATTTCAAGAATCATCTTCAATCTCTATAAAATGACTGAAGATATTAATCATAGATAGATGTATATCACTGATCGGAATAATCTTTATTCCTATGCATAATTTAACTTTAGTTTTACCACTTTTAATGGTTATAACAGTCATGTGATGTCAATGATTATTTATTATGATTATTATTTGTCCCTTAGGTTCCTAATGGAACGTAGATCTTCAGTTGCATGTCACCATTTCACTCTATTCTCTGCACTCTTTTCAACCTGGCTCCACGACAACCCATAAGCTCTCATTTCTTCCTCACACCATCTCCTCCTCCATGTCACCCTCACCTCGGACGCCCAACTCGTCGTTTCCCATTTGGGTTCCACTCGACAACCTGGTCTGGCCTGGAGCGTGATGTCTCCGGATGGTCTTCTCAGTGTATGCCCAATCCAATCCATCTTGACTTTCTTCTGTTTATTAGTAGTTGGGCGATGGGTCGTTGATTGGTTCGTTTTCAGGGCAGCCAGAGTCCTTTATTGCTTATGCTTTTTGGCCTTCTGATCTGATCTTTGTTACCAAGCATAGGCAGGTGTTGATGAATGTCTGTAGTTTGTTTGAAATGCTTTTCGTGACATGCCAAGTTTCTGAACTATATACAGCAGCACTGACTTTATACTTTATAGTACCGAAGAAGTTAGAATATATTCGTAATTTATTGGTTGAAATGAGCTACCCTAATAGTTTCATAAAAAGATACATAGACAAAGCCAGAGACAACAAACTTGGAATCATTGCCATACAAATGAAACTGTTGTTCATGAAATTGCAATTTAATGAAGATGAAGCCGGAGACGTTTGATATCAGAGACTATCTAGAGTCACTAAGAGGACTTTCTACACCGAACAACTCTGTCTATCATTTTCCAGACGGTCTATATGCTGCTGTGGAGAAAGCTATATAAGGAGTACTAATAGACAACTTAACAAACGTGTTACTGCGCATCTACCTTTATGGTTGGGAAAGGGGATAGATGAAATCCATCAGAAGTTCGGCTTTATTGCATCTCGTTGATAGTCACTTGGTAGATAAGAACAGTGGTCTCACGATTATTCACCATATACCATCTCATCTTTGAGAAGGTATTCGAACTCATCTTTTACACAGTGCAGAAGCTAATAATCCTAGTCTTTGTATCCAGAGGAAGTTAGCATATTCCTTATCTCTCCCTTTATTATTATTATTGTTTTCCCTTGGGTTCCTAGTGGAACATAGGGCTTTAGTAGCACGCCTTCATTGCACTCTCTTCTCTGCAGTCTTCAAAAACTAGCACCACGACTGCTCACAAGCTTTCATTTCTTCCTCGCGCGATCTCCTCCATGTCACCCTCGGACGTCCAACTCGTCGCTTCCCATCGGGGTTCCACTCGAGCAACTGGCCTGACGCGTGATGTCCCCAACCGGCCTTCCCAGTTTATGCCCAATTCATCTCCACTTCCTACTGCATATTTGTTCAGCGATAGGTTCTTGGTTAGTTCGTTTCCAGAGTTCCTTGTTGCTTATTGTTTCTGGCAATCCATCTGATTTCCAGTAGCGAGCGTAAGCAGTTATTGATGAATGTCTGTAGTTTATTGGAAATCCCTTTCGTAACGCGCCAAGTCTCTGAACCACGACATGGAAACACTGACTTGACGTTGGTGTTGAAAATCCGGATCTTGTTCACACTTTGTGCTTAGTGCAGAAGATCTCCACACTGGTTTCAGGCTAATGAACGCCTGTCTTGCTTTTCCGATTCTGGCTGGCTTTGACATCCTCGTCTGTGCCTGTGCCGCCTGTAGTTGAAACAGTGCTTCCTAGATAGGTGAAGGTTACTTCCTTTAAGTTTCTCCCATTCATGGTGACTGGAGTTTGTTGTTGTTGTTGGAGTTGTTGGTGCAGTATCTTCATCACTTCTGTCTTCTCTATATTCGCTTGAAGTCCCGTCTTCGCTGCCTCTTCTGTCAAGTTGTTAGTTTTTGCCTGTAGATCTTCAAGTTTGTGTGACATCAGGCGCAAGTCATCGGCGAAATCCAAGTCTTCTAGGTTCTTTTCCGCATCATGATATAATGAATTCAAATAATTTCTGAGGCAATAAGTCAGTTACCTCTTGACAACCTCAACTGAATAAAGTGTTATTGTAGTATCAGAAACGAATTATCTATCGCTTATCTTATGAAATCTATTGTATGTTGATATATTCAATCATATAATCCACGAGTAATATGATAAACTACACTGCTTAACTCTCTTACTATATTGCTAAGTAGCAGTTTAACTTCGAGTCACAGCAGTATATACTTATGTCCACTCGTTGAAAAGCAAAGAAAGAATAACTTACAGGAGAGTAAATTAACACTCATTGTCAAGTGATATATGAATGACAAGAAATTAAAAACGAAATAAAAATTTCAAGAATAACTTGATTGACAAAAGATATCAGATTGGTATTCATTATGGATTGATATCAATTGGAAAGCTATTGAAACCTGGACTTCTCAGAAGTCTGCACCATTGACCTCACCGGGAATCGAACCCAGAACCTACAGGTTCTGTCACCAGCACATTAACATTGACGTAATGATCCACAGTTTCCTACTTCTGTCAGTTAACGATACAGCACGACCTTCATCCAAGACTGTCCTCATATCCAACTTCGCTGGCTTCACTGATCATGACTCATCATCAGAACTTCAGGAATCCCTTGTCGAGGCGAGTTACCGATGAACACTAGATTAATTCAATATGGAGTGCTAGTGAGAAGTCATGACTGGTGAGACCAAAGTAAGCAAACATGAGGAGAGTTACTCAACGATGGTACTAAATGGAAGTCACGCTATATCATGAACTGATAGAAGTATGAAACTGTGACCAAAAAACCTGAAGGTCCTGAGTTCGACCCCCGGCGGGCTTATATATGCGCACTGCTCAGGGCTTCTATACTACAACGAAACAACTTCCAGTCAATCAATGTTTCTTCAACTGAGTCAATCCATAATGAAAACCAACCTAAAATCAATAAATAATTCCATCTAGCAAAGGTTGATAGGAAGTGAATTGACGACAAATCCGTATAGTGTCAACTAATTTCTATAGTTTATCCAACTGATAAATATCAGCATATACTGAAAAATATCAACACTAAGATTTCTTTGCAATGATAAGAATTTACAGAGAAGAACATCGAAGCCAGGATCCGAAAAGCAAGACCAGCGTTCATTAGCCTGAAACCAGTGTGGTGATCTTCTGCACTAAGCACAAAGTGTGAACAAGATCCCGATTTTCAACACCAACGTCAAGTCAGTGTTTCCATGTCGTGGTTCAGAGACTTGGCGCGTTACGAAAGGGATTTCCAATAAACTACAGACATTCATCAACAACTGCTTAAGCTCGCTACTGAAGATCAGATGGATTGCCAGAAACAATAAGCAACAAGGAGCTCTGGGAACGAACCAACGAAGCAAGAAGCTATCACTGAACAAATATGCACTGGAAGGAAGTGTAGATGGATTGGGCATACACTGAGAAGGCCGACTGGGGACATCACACGTCAGGCCAGTTGCTCGAGTGGAACCCAGATGGGAAACGAAGAGTTGGGCGTCTGAGGCGAGGGTGACATAGAGGAGGAGATCGTGTGAAGAAGAAATGAGAGCTTGTAGGCAATCGTGGAGGCAGGTTAAAAAGATTGCAGAGAAGAGAGTAGAATGGAGGCGTGCTACTGAAGCCCTACGTTCCATTAGGAACCCAAGGGACAAATAATAATAATAATAGTGGATAACGCTTTGGCATTTGCAGTGATGGGTACAAGGTTTGAGTCTTAATGGGAACAACATCACTTCGCATTAAGGTGTAGGTATATCCAGCTGAGTAGCCGGTCCCAAATAGGACGAAACGCTCATCTTGGATTCCACTACTAGCCACAACCAAGTAACTTATCATCATAAATATTCAGGTAATATATGAAAGCATTTGCATAGGAGTCTACAGATGTCGAACAATTTGATCAAGTAAAACAATAGAGTATTACAAGTATATCAATAAATAGTTATAAAATGCAACGCTTACAATTGTCGAAACTGATAACGAACAACTTCATCCCCATGATAGAATACAATACGTGCAGCCTTTACGCCAGATTTTAAGGTGAAAACAATGTTCTGAAGAAATTAAAATAAGAATAATTGAGATCTCTTTCATCATTGAAAAGTAGCAACTCATTTCTATCATCAACATCAACATAGGATCATGTATTACTACTGGGCAACGGTCGAAGTTACTATACCTCATATCAAATGAGAAAGTAGTAAAACAAAGGATGACAATTATAATAAACATAATGTGACGTAACATTTACCCCCCTGTGACATCGATTCTCAGCCATGTCACCTAATCTCCAACTACTGGACCCCCCAATTGGCTACTTTACATCTCTTTACATGGCTTAAACTAACAGTCAGAGATTCCATACAATGATACCATATTTCAATCCAGTCACCTTCAACTTCAGTTAACGTTACTCGATGAGGCAGACGATGACCAGGCATATGTACCACCTGTTCCAGTCGTATAATTTGATAAGAAGTTCACGGGTTCGAACATCGCTTCACCTATCGAGGTTCTCGGTAGTCAGGTAATAGTATTATTAGCGCTCATACATTAAAAAAAGGTGTGTAGCTTATTGTCTACTGTACGAATGTGCACAAGGTTGGTGAATACACTTCGGCAGCTTCAGTTAACAGTAAGCGGATTTCGGCAGTCTAAGAAAAAGTGGAAGCCACACTGCTGTAACAGACAATCTCTATCTCTCTGTTCCTTTTAAAAGATACTTTTTGTCTTGACAGCTCATTCTGATTCAATAAGTAAGGAGACCACACTATTGAGTACGGCGAAATTTTAAATTCAGGTAGCGCGATGTCAAGAAGATTTACATTTATCCTATACATGCGGAACTATAACTCATAGGATATTAGCACATCATACTCAATATAGCATGGTTACTGATTATCTCCACAACATTCCTGCAGTTTATCTTATGATGCCTAATCAATTCATGCGCTGTTTACTCATCCTCTCTTCAAGCTGAAAAAAACATTGAACTTTACCCATGTAAGACAGTGAAGGTTTTAGTTAATTATTGGATGGGTAACACCTAACTCGTTTCACTGTCTAATGTCTATCTCTCTCTACTGTCTATTAAGCATTTCCTAAAATTCCCAGTTACAAACAATAAGCAAGCTGATCAATTTATAGTAACTAAACAGCCTGGTGTTATGGATTGTATTATACCGTCGTTGATTGGACCGAGTTGATCGGTCTGGATTTCACTGCAAGCCACTATCCGTCTTTACTATAAATAGCCTGTTGTCAAACTTACAAATATAAGGGAGACCTAAGTCTTTGCAAGAACTGGCGTGGAATTATGTTCCTGTCCACCCCAAGTAAAATATTAAGGTGCATCATACTGGAGAGACTAAAAAAATGCTCTGCATTCAAAATTACGACCGAAACACGCTGGATTCAGGAAAATTTGGATTTCGACGATGATGATTTATGTCTAGTGTCTTGTAGCACAAAGTCGAAGATCTACAGACAAAAACTAAAAAGTTGGCAAAACAGGCAGGGCAGCAAAGACGGGACTTCCTTCAGGTGAACGTAGAGAAGACACAGGTGATGAAGATACCCAAATAACAACAAGCATCAATCACCATCAACGGGAGAAATGTAAACGAAGTTGTCTCTTTCACCTACCAAGGTAGCATCGTTCCAGCTACAGGCGGCAGCAAGGATGAGGACGTCAAAGCCAGGATCGAAAAGACAGTAAAACAGGTCTTCATTAATCTGAAATCAGTGTGCAGATCTACTGCACTGTACTGCAGTCAGTATAAAGAACAACATCCGGATTTTCAACACTAATTCAGTCAAATCAGCGCTTCTATATGGTTCAGAGACTTGGCGCGTTACAAAAAGCATTTCCAAAAAACTACAGACATTCATCAACAACTGCCGCCTACGCTCACTCAATACTCAAGATCACATCAGAAGGCCAACAACCTATCGCCCAACTACTAATAAACAGAAGAAGGTCAAGATGGATTGGATTGGGCATACGCTGAGAAGACCGTCCGGAGACATCATGCTTCAGGCCAGATCAGGTCGTCGAGTGGAAACCAAATGGGAAACGACGAGTTGGGCGTCCGAGGTGAGGGTGACATGGAGGAGGAGATGGTGTGAGGAAGAAATGAGAGCTTATGGGTTGTCGTGAAGCCAGGTTGAAAAGAGTGCAGAGAATAGAGTGAAATGGTGACATGCAACTGAAGATCTACGTTCCATTAGGAACCCAAGGGACAAATAATAATCATAAATAACCTGGCGAAAAATAACACAAATATAACATACATACCTGAGATTGTTTTGATCCAATTACCAATGCTTTCGGTTCAATAATAACACCACAATCAAAGTGTTCTTTAATATCATCCTGTTTTTCAAACTTCTGATCAAGCCATTCTACACGAGCATAGACCCAAGCAGATCTTGCACCAAAATTACTGATACTTATACTAGCTATACAGCATCCAGATAAATGACTTTTTGAAGAATGAAGAATTTCTCGATTTGATTTTTCATTAATTTCATAATCAACATCTATTTTAGAAGCTATAGTCCAGTAAACATTAGCACTCAATTTAGAACAGCAAGAATAAACCAATTGACTAGAGTTTGTATATCCAATTAACCTTACCTAAAACAAAAAGGGTGGAGAAGTAGATTTACCTAAAATGTTATCGTAATAAATAAATAAAACAAAATGATTGGTGGAACATTCAATCTTGACAGACTGAATTATTTACGGGACATACATCTCATCAAACTTATCATCAATATAATACTCACACGTCCCCCCCCCCTCCCCCACTCCGCCAACTCAAGCAAGTTTGGATTGGGATGTGACATCCTGACGAAGTAGCCAGTGTGAATAAGATCAAGCGATAGTAATGCACCACAAATTCACACGACATTCAGGTAAAACCTTAGGCGATTGAAGTAAGATAAAAAACAAGTTAGCAATCAGGTCTTGTAGCTCCGTTAGCTGAGTACGGGGTCGGAAATCCGCTTGTCGCTGTTTCGAATCTTCTTACAGTCCAACTTTTAATTTACTTTCAATCATTACCAGAGAGGGAAAAAGACAATTACACAGAAGGTGGTAAACCCTATGTAAAACTAGATTTTCATACAGAGTGAATCCTTCAGTACTTTAGTTTGACTAAGTGAATTCCCAAATTTAATAGCTTGGAAGTACAAATATAAGTGGAAATTGATGACTTCATCCATTAACATTCTTCTAGTACATATTATCGAAAATTGATGTTTAATTTGTAGATTACATAATCATTGACCCCAATCCACGTAATATTTATAGCTGGCGCGTTGCGAAAAGCATTTCCAACAAACTATAGACATACATCATACATACACCCACTACCTACGCTCACTCAATACTCAAGATCACATCACATCAGATGGATAGAATAATAAGAATCAACAACAAGAAACTCTGGATCGCCTGGCAACCAACCAACCAACAACCTACCACCTAACAAATATGCAGAAGGAGAAAGTAGAGATGGATTCCATTGGATTGGACATACACTGAGAAGACAGTCAGGGGACATCTCCCACCAGACGAGACCAGGCCAGGTCATCGAGTAAAACCCAAATGGTAAACGACGGGTTGGGCGTCCGAGGTGAGGATGAAATGTAGGAGGAAGAAATGAAAGCTTATGAGTAGTCGTAGATCCAGATTAAAAAGACTTCAGAGAATAGAGTGAAATGATGACGTGCTACTGAAGCCGTATGTTCCACTAGGAACCCAAGGGACAAATAATAATAAAATACCTATAGGAATTCGGAAGTCAAATAACACCTAACGTTTAGTAACCTTCAGTAGTCTGACAGTTGAGGCACATAAATAAAATCTAACAGGGACTGACAAGATATGCTATATATATATATATATATATATATATATATATATATATATATATATATATATATATATATATATATATATATATATATATATATATATACCGCATTGAACGATTGTACAATCCCCTTCAATATCACCACTATTGTCAGTCGATTTCACGAAAATAAGTAAATGTAGCACATTTGCAAAAGGTATGGATAAGTGCTGAAGTAAATATTATATAAAGCTTAGAACTAGTGATTCCATTTTGATGTTATGTCTGACGAGTCCTAAATGAGACAAATCACGCGTTTTAGATTCTTTTTACTGACCACTATCCATTATTAATAATCAAATCTGATTGTCTGTGAATGTATTTACTTAGTTCCAGTTTCTTGAAGCTCTTAAAGAGAAGATATTCCTTCTTTAACGTGTTTATGTTCTGTTGTCATTCATTGGCATTTTATTTAAGGCTGCTTACACTTTCAGGATCTTCTACATTCCCCCATGTATTCTCCTTGAACATAAGATTATGTGTATTGTGTGAGCTAGCCACCTAGCTTTATCTTTTCTCTCCGAGTCAATTGGTATGACGTTAGTGTTATGAGGATTAACTAGAGAACATAAGGATTTGGTGCGATAATAATAATAATGAGTTAAGAGTAGCATCCAGCCTTCAAGTTAACCCAAAATGAGGTTAAGATGAATATAACAATAGTCAAACCATTATTATTATTATTAGTCCCTTGGGTTCCTAGTGGAACATAGGGCTTCAGTAGCACGTCTCCAGTGACCTCTGTTCTCTGAGATCTTTTGAACCTGGTCCCACGACAGCCCAGAAGCTCTCATTTCCTCCTCGCACGACCTCCTCCATGTCACCCTTGGACGACCAACTCGTCGCTTCCCATGGGGATTCCACTCGAGTAACTGGCCTGACGCGTGATGTCCTCAGTCGGCCTTCTCAGTGCATGGCCAATCCATCTCCACTTCCTTCCAGTGCATATTTGTTCAGTGATAGGTTCTTGGTTGCTTCGTTCTCAGAGTTCCTTGTTGCTTATTCTTTCTAGCAATCCATCTGATTTCCAGTAGCGAGCGTAAGCAGTTGTTGATGAATGTCTGTAGTTTATTGGAAATCCCTTTCGTGACGCGCCAAGTCTCTGAACCACCACATAGAAGCACTGACTTGACGTTGGTGTTGAAAATCAGGATCTTGTTCACACGTGCTGAGTGCAGAAGATCTCCACACTGGTTTCAGGCTAATGAACGCCTGTCTTGCTTTTCCGATTCTGGCTGGCTTTGACATCCTCGTCTGTGCCTGTGCCGCCTGTAGTTGAAACAGTGCTTCCTAGATAAGTGAAGGAGGTTACTTCCTTCAAGTTTCTCCCGTTGACGGTGATTGGAGTTTGTTGTTGTTGTTGTTGATGGTGGTGGTGCGGTATCTTCATCACTTCTGTCTTCTCTATATTCACCTGAAGTCCCGTCTTAGCTGCCTCTTCTATCAACTTGTTAGTTTTTGCCTGCAGATCTTCAAGTTTATGTGACATCAGGCACAAGTCATCGGCGAAATCCAAGTCTTCTAGGTTCTTTTCCGCAGTCCAGTGTATCCCCCTCTTCTCGCTGCCTACTGTTTGCTGCATGATCCAGTCGACCACAATCAGGAATATCATGGGGGATAGTAGGCAACCTTGTTTCACTCATGTCTTCACTTCAAAAGCATCACTGAGCTTCCCATTGTGAATTACTTGGCATGTGGCATCTTCATATAGTTGTTGAATGAGGCGGATAAAGGTTTGCGGTACTCCGTAGTATTGAAGCAGTTTCCAAATTACTTCTCGGTCGACGCTGTCAAAGGCCTTCTCAAAGTCGATGAAGTTGAGGCAGAGAGCTGATTGCCATTCTATGCTCTGTTCTATGATGATGCGAAGCGTTGCAATTTGGTCCGCACATGATTTGTACTTCCTGAAGCCTGCCTGTTCCGGTCGCAGTTTTGAATCCAGTGCATCTTTAAGCCTCTCCAGGATGATGCGGCTTAATATTTTACTTGGGGTGGACAGGAGAGTGATTCTGCGCCAGTTCTTGCAAGCACTGAGGTCTCCTTTCTTCGGCAGTTTGACAAGGTAACCCTTCCTCCAATCGTCAGGTACCTTCTCTTCCCTCCACACCTTCTGCAATAGTGGTGTGAGCATATCCGCTGTTGTCTCTGCATCTGTTCTCAGTGCTTCTGGCGGTATTCCATCTGGTCCTGCTGCCTTCCCGCATTTCAGTAGCTTTATGGAATTCAGGACTTCCATTTTCGTTGGGGGATTTATGTTCACTTGTAATTCAGCGGCTGCAGGTGGTGGTCGATTCAAGAGCTTCTTGAAGTGGTCGGCCCATCGTTTCCTCTGTTTGTCTTCTTTTGTAATTAAATTTCCTTCTTCATCTTTTATTGGTTTCATCTGTGTTGGTCTCTTCCCTGATAGTAACCTGGTTATTTGATACAATGTTGTCAGGTCTCTCTTACCAGCCGGCAGCCTGTTCTGCTTCACTTGCCAGTGTTTCGTAGAAGTGTCTTTTGTCTTTGCGTGCACTCTTCTTCACTTCTTTGTCCAGTGTTTTATACATTGTGCTCAGTTCCTCTTGTCGTTGAGCATCCTTGCACTGGTTTATCTTCTGCTTCACCATCCTACTCTCACTGCTCTATCAGCTTCCATGTATCCGTCGAGATCCATTCCTTGTCTTCTTTCTTCTTCCTTCCTAATACGGTTGTGCAGGTTTCTTTCCACATAGCTTTCAAAGACTTCCAGTGTTCTTCCACACAGGTTTCTTCAGGGATGTTGCTCGATGTCTCCCATTTTGTCTTGATGGCTGCCTTGAAGATCTCCTTTGTAGTTTCATCCTTCAGTTTCCGAGTGTTGTACTTGAATTGAGGTCTATCACCAGCTTCCTTGAAGGCTTTTAACTTGATTTGGAAGGTTCCTTGCACTAGATAGTGGTCTGAACCTACATCTGCTCCTCTTCTTGACCTTGTGTTCAGTAGACTGCGTCTCTATTTTCTTGAGATTGAGATAAAGTCGATTTGATTTTTAGTGTGTCCATCTGGTGAAATCCATGTCGCTTTGTGGATATCTTTGTGCCTGAACACGCTGCCTCCAATCACCAAATCGTTGAATGCGCAGAATTCTGCAAACAATTCTCCATTCTCATTCATTTCACCTAGCGCCTCTCGACCCATGGTTAGTTCTCTTCCCGTGTTGTCCCCTCCCAGTTTGACATTCATGTCGCCCATTAGAATTTTGATATCGCCAACTGAGGTGGTGTCTTGTCCAGTGTTGATTGAAGTTGTCTGTAGAAATCCTCCTTTTTCTCTTGTTCTGCATTATTTGTAGGTGCATAACATTGTATGATTGTGACCTTTCTTCCTTTTGAGTTGAATCTTGCTGTCATGATCCTGGAGGAGATTGGTTCCCACTGCATGAGAGCCACTCCATAACTCAGTGTGCTCGTGGTTGTCGTCTGGGTGACCGGAGTAGATTATTGATTCTCCAGTTGACAGTTTGGAGAGTCCACTCCCATTCCATCTGCTTTCGCAAATCTCAAGCACTTCGATGTGATACCTTCTCATCTCCCTTGCAATCTGGGCTGCCTTACTGGGTTCAAACATCGTGCGGACATTCCATGTCCCCACGTTTACTTTCGCTTTCATCGAGAGAAGACACATCGGCCAATTGGCTTCCCGAAGGCTTTCACCAACTGGCGTCATTTCGCCTCTCCGATTCCAGCGGGGAATAAGTTTGTTTTCACTTTTTATATTTTGTTTGTGCTTTGAAGTTTCTTTAGCGGTTAGATTTGTTTTACGGGGTAGGGTTGCTAGCCCTATGCCCAACCTTCCCTCTTTACCCGGGCTTAGGACCGGCTAGTAACTAGTAAACTAGTTAACCAGGCGAGGATATAACAGACTCATCACACACTAAGCAAGTTTTTAGAACGGTAATAAGGATCCATAAAAAAATTTAACAAATGAAAAGTATTTACAATAAGAAACTGAAGCACTTTAAACGCAAGATATGTACAAAGTTTTTAATACTGTTTGTCACTCTGATAGTGGTCAACAGGAGCCTCAAAAAATCTAGAGATCGCTGAAGAGTGAGAGAAAACGTATAATATATATATCATACAACATTTAATTCCCTAGACAAATTTGAATAATACAAAAACAAAGACATTTAGAGAATAAAATGAGCTCATTTTATTTCATAGACTTTCATCAGCTGCAAACAGCCTACAAATGAAATGAATTACAGACAATAATCATGGGATAACATACTTTAAATATGTAGAAATGAATAGAGATCTAAAATCCCGGATTAACAATAAGGTAGTGAATGAGACAAGGAAACAAGAGATTAATAGTTACATATCTTAGTCAAAATCTATGGTAAGTTCTGGAGCTATGGAGTGGAGGGGAATAATAAACAAAAATCAATGTGAAATAAGGAACTGTTTAAGGGTTATTAGATTACGTAATCACATGAAAATCGCTAAGTGATTAATATTCGGCAAATAATTACTAAGATGATGCAATCAAAAGAAAAGGGAAGACTATATACATTCATGTGTAAAAAAAAACTATATACAGTTACCAAGGTAAAGAAAGGCTAACTACGGTCTCTTTCTAAGTACATAGGTCAGGGTGAAAATATTTGATAGCTGGAGCTACTACAAACCATAATAAACATGACGTTGTTTCCATCAGATACCTGATGATTATGCTTTTAAAGACCTTGCTACCATTCAGACATAGATTTCTCGGAAGATGTTCATAAAATTGAGTAGACACTCACTCTTCTTTCAGTCAATTCTATGTACTTGCTTTCACAAGCACAGGTGAATTGATATACGCAGTTGGAGGTGATGTAAGATGGGTATTTATCTACTTCCAACTGTTTTATTGAGGATAATGTATTGTAAACTGAGATCAGTCTACAAGCAGTGAGACTTCTTATCAGTGGAGATTTTATTCTTCTGTCTATTCTTTCAGATATCTCATCACGTTTGAATTCTAGACGAAGGAAAAAAACAGGTTTCTCAACAGTTGAATGTTTTCGTCTCTCAATAAATTCTTTTCTATGCTTCATGATGAATTTCTTCGGATATCCAATGTTTATGGGAGCCTTGTCAATTATCCCAAGTTCTTCTTCTTATTTATCTTTTGAGCACAGCGTTTTTATTCTAGTGAATAGAGTCCTAACTAAAGTATGTCATTTCAAATTCAATTGTAGGCTTCAATGAGTACTTTGTAATCGATGTTTGCATCACTGGTAGTCAAGTGAATAGCGTGTATATATGAGATAAAGGGGGGAGGAGGTAGGTAGGGAATAGATAACTCACTTTTGAAGTAGAACTACGTAGTTCATCTTTTAATCGTAAATGTAGGTAACCAAAATTCCAGGAAACTGGATGTGTTGCCACATAAGCCACATTAACTTCATACTCAAGATTCGGTGGTAAATGTACACGGAAAATTCCTGTTATAAGATAACCATTTTCATCAACAAGCTTGAAATGAGAAGAGAACAGCATTGATAAGATTAGTATATGAAATGATTTTTGTGCATACTACTGTATCATAATATCATAAATAGGCAGTACTTATTTGCTTGGAGGTATCTTCTTACTATCGATTACAGAGATTAAAAATTCCAATGATTTTGTCCCGGTACACCAGTGATCAGCTACCTTGATTCAAACGAATGAAATAGTCATCTGATGTTAACATCAACTCCCATTTGATTGGCTGGCATAATCTACAAATCGGTCTAAATGATCTTAGACTACTGAAGTTTCTCAGTAGTACTATCTTCCTCTATATCATGACACTTTTGTGTTGCACATCATAACCTTATACCCTTGGCTGGACAGAATAGTTTTCAGCGGAAACCATGTTAATATAACAGATGGGCAGTTAAAAAGCTACTCAGGTAAAAAAAATGTCAAACTGAACCATGTAGTATGTAAATCATTTGCAAAACGAAAAAAATTCTTATTATAAAATCAGTAACTAAACAAATAATCCTTGAAGATTTTGCATAGTTCCTCGTAAAACAGAAGGAAGCTATAAAAACGATAAAAAAATGTATTGTCAAGTCAAAAAGTTGAAGGTATTTATATGCTTTCAGTGGTATTGATACTTTCAACACATTTCTAGAAGGACATACAGACAATCTGAAGCTCACATGTGTGATACCGTGGCATTTAGAGAATATTCAACGTACCGTGATTAGTTATGAAATCTTAAAGAGAATTTTTAGCTTGCTTGAGGAATCGAAGAGATAAGGATGCATTTCAGAACGATTCTAAAGGTAATAAACCAATCATTAGGTTGATATAGTTGTAGTGAAACTTAATGGTACAATTTAAAGCTATATATATATATATATATATATATATATATATATATATATATATATATATATATATATATATATATATATATCAGTAGTCTGTAGGGGAATTATTCATGCCCATTTATTTCCAATAAGTTGTACTGCTTTATCTGGGTTTTGAATTTTGAGGGAGTTGTGGGGATTTGGAAACATCTCAAGTTGTTATTCATCGTAGACTGACATCACTTGGACGAATAAAGGAAACCTGGGAGCACTGCACAGCTGTTTCGTCCAACTAGTATGGGACTCCTCAGAAGTGCGCACCCACGAACCAGCGATCTTCAGATTCCGTGGCCAGCATGTTACCATTGAGCCACTGGGTCAGAATCCAGTGGTCCATATTTTCAACTTCTGTTAGCTCACGATATAGCTCAACCGTCAGCCAATGTCATCGTTGAGTGACTGTCATCACGACCATTAAGCTTTGCCCCCACCGGTCACGACTTCTCATTGGAACTTGGGGAATACCTCTCGAAGCTAGTCACCAATGAGCACCAGTTCAATTGAATTTTGAGGGAGTTATTCATCGTAAACTGATATTAGTTAGAGGAACAAAAGAAATCTGGGAGCACTGGAAAGCTGTTTCGTACTAGGACGAATAACAACTTGAAATATTATCTGGATTTTATCGACATACGACAGTTTTATGCCTCCGAAAATTGTCATCATCATTTGACAAGCAGACAGAAGTAAAATACAATTTGTACACACAGTTATATTTCACAACCAAGAGAACAAGAAGTATTTGATCAACAGAAAACGAAATCCATAAATGATAACAAATTTAAGCTGAAAGAGTTAAGGATCTAGGTAACAATGTATCCATTTATTTCATCAAGTACCACCGCACGAAGGGACGAAGAGATGTACAGTAAGTATTTCGTCAAGAACGAACTATGATTCAAGTTATGCATTCGAGTCAAGTTTATAAATCCACCACTTAATGGCTGACTGCGTTACCCCATACTTTTTGACTGGACATCGTTTCAACTACAGGTGGCACAGGCACAGATGACAATGTTAAAGTCACACAGGATGGGAAAGACAACAAAACAGGCTTTTATTAATCTGAAATCAGTGTGCAGATCTATTACACTCAGCATAAACAACAAGATCCGGATTTTCAACAGTAATGTCAAGTAAGTCAGTGCTTCTAAGTGATGGTTGAGAGACTTGGTGCGTTACGAAAAACATTTCCAACAAACTATAGACATACATCATACATACACCCACTACCTACGCTCACTCAATACTCAAGATCACATCACATCAGATGGATAGAATAATAAGAATCAACAACAAGCAACTCTGGATCGCCTGGCAACCAACCAACCAACAACCTACCACCTAACAAATATGCAGAAGGAGAAAGTAGAGATGGATTCCATTGGATTGGACATACACTGAGAAGACAGTCAGGGGACATCTCGCACCAGACCAGACCAGGCCAGGTCATCGAGTAAAACCCAAATGGTAAACGACGGGTTAGGCGTCCGAGGTGAGGATGAAATGTAGGAGGAAGAAATGAAAGCTTATGAGTAGTCTTAGATCCAGATTAAAAAGACTTCAGAGAATAGAGTGAAATGGTGACGTGCTACTGAAGCCCTATGTTCCACTAGGAACCCAAGAGACAAATAAAATAAGATAATAATGATGACTATATTGTGATAGAAAGTAAAATACTGAAAATTATCATTAAATTTTATATATTATAAGTTTACTACTCAGTAGAAAACGTTAAACGAAGGGGAAAAGACACTTACTTTGAACACCTCTGATTTAGGATGAATTGCGAATGATATTGTCACCGGTCTATCCAATTGATGTTTGATAAGGAAATGCTGTCGACTGAAAAGATAACAATTAACAAATAAACACAGGTCATAGAAAACATATACGTGAAAACTGATAGTTGTATGAAATACTTTTTTTTAATCTATCAAAAAGGCGATTACATTGCACTGCCGTCCATTCTATCCTGCTATACGACAGAGATATGGTTGTTACAAATAAAAGAAATGAAGCGGTTCCAGAGCTTTGACCATACGTGCCTTCGTAGCATTGCGTACATTTGATGGAATCACTTTGTGAGCAACAATGAGACCAGGCGAAGGGTACTACGCAACACAGGCAAGTCGATTGATGAAGTTGTCAACGTTAGTCAACTGAGATGGCTACGACGTATACTATGCGTACTTAGTCACCGGCTACCTCGATGTGCCATGCTAGTGGAAGTTGGAACAGGTTAGAAGAGGGTTCAGGGTGATCAGGCCAAGATATTGCACAAGTCCATAAAATCATCAATTGTTGGTCTGAGTCGTGTGGTCAAATATAGATTGCTTGGTTGGGGTCCCGGAGATGAGAGGGATCAGTGATTGAGAACATGGCTGAAAATCGGTCACAATGGTAGAGATCTATTCACCCCTTGCCGTTTTCTAAAGCTTAAATATTTTTACCAACCGTTATCTTCAAATTGTTTATTCTCTCACACAACTTCATATATTTTGATATCACTCCTTTCCTATACACCTGGTCATTGTATCACTACTTTGATGTCTGGCAACTTTAGCCGATACAGTTCCACGCTGATTTTGTTTGTGTGAAAACGATCCTAACAAAGGAATATAGGCAACTGAACATGAAACTCTTCAGATTATAGTAGTAGTTTCGGGATATACCATAAATGAGGCTATCCTCAATTGAATGAATGATTAATTCCAATCCATAATCCTAGAATATATTTTCCTCTAGAGGATATTACAGACGTTTCACAATGTAACAAATTCTCATCGTCATACTGAAGGAAACGAGAGGACAGAGACGAAGGTACACCTTGCTCTAAGATAGTCATTTACATAATGTGCTTCATTTCCTCTACCCCTTCTCTCTTAATTTACTCTTCATACGCTAACAATGTCTTTTGCGTTTCTCTTGGCGGAATCCTTACCTACTGCTGGTAACTGCCTATGATTTCTGCCACCCTCTCAACATATACTACTTATATCCATCCTTTTTTCAGCAACACTCACTACAATACGATAAACTTAAGCATTAGGACACTCTTGCATATTTAATGAAAAATCTTAAACACATCAGTTTTAAGACATCTATCGGTTGAGTCGTGGTAACAATAAAAAAAAACTAGGAATAAAATGAAAACAAATGGTTCAGCGGAGAAATTTTTGTTGATGTGAATGTAAACACCTAATTAAGCACAACAACGAACAAAGTGATATATTTCTTTCACCATAAAATAGTAAAAATATTTATCTGTACTGAGTGATGATTGAATATGAAATGAAGATTTGAATTGCGATCGGATTCGAACCAGTAACCACTGGGGTTTCTGGCCTGATGTTCTACCAACTGAACTATGAAGTCATAAGAAGGGAAACCTCATCATCATTATCCACATAGGACCAGGCATTACTGCGTAACGGTCCGAGTTGCCACACCTCATATCAGCACATCAAGTAAAGAGGTAGTGAGGTGAAGGATGAAGATAAGGGAAGGGAAACCTGATAGTCGATGGTTTGAATTTGAAAAGTAATAGTAAGAAGTTAAACTGTCAGGATTGCTAAAATTAGTACATACTGCTCAAGATATTCAAAGATGATGAAGTTTGAATAACAATTTGAGTAACATGAAAAAGTGTCTAGTGAATGAGCTACTTTCAAGGTAAGCATAGTACGGTACAGTATAGTATACAAATGTATACGTTATTGCATAGCTGAATGAATGAAACCGCTGAAAAGAGTCTTCGCTAAACTACTTGTATTCATTTTCTTAAGTCTTTATAGGAATTTTGTGGAATAAAAACGATTAACAGGAAGTAATGGACTGATATAGTGAGGTTATCAACCTTCATTTGCTTAAATGGCTATGACATTACGTATGTCAATTCACCGTCTACCTTGTCGCATAATACTACTTGAAGTAGGTTTATGCTAGGAAAAGGTTAGATGTAGCCAGAATAGAGTAGAGAATTGACTGACAAAATGAATGTAGAACCTAATACACAACTCCATCGGTTCAAGTTGTCACACTTCACAGTACTATACAAAGAACGCGAGGATAAAATAAAACTGATATCAAGGTAGACAAGTACATCTGCGCCATTGTGACCGATTTTCAGCTATATCACCAACAATCAGTCTTCAACTACTGATTCATTTCACCTTGGTGACCCCAATCAGACAGTCTACATCTCATCACATGACTAAGACCAACAGTTAAAGACTTCATAGACTGGCGACACAGAAACCTCCCAGTATGGCACATCAAGGTAGGCGGTGATTCGATATGTGCAACATATGTCACAGTCGCCTCAATTGACTAAGGTTTACAACCTCATCAACCAGTCCATGAAGTCTCTCAAGAAGAATGTAAACTTTGTAATTTCGATTTTTATGACAGACAAAATCAGTAGTTGGATAGTTCAGACGATGCCGCTTATAATCAAGTTCAGCAGTGTAGATGAATTCGTACATCATCTGTCTTCATCTTAATCGTCATATCGAATTTCATCACTGTTTTACTCACCTCTTCTTATAACTTTCTAATAATTTTGATTACCTTATTCCTCGATATCATCGTGGTGACACCTTCTACCAGTAATGCCAGGTTTCATGTTGATATTGACTGAAATATATATAGCGCAATTTTCTTATCTTAATACTAATTATACATAATGCTTAGGCAGTGGAATACAAGACGCATATTTCGTCCTATTTAGAACCGACTCATCAGCCGAAAGTACCAGCCTCCCAGTGAGTTCCCATCAAGACTTCGACCCAAGAAAAACGCTAGCCTACCGAATCATCATAGCCACTTCCTTTACGATGAGTAAACTATAGTTTTCGTGATTTTATGTCTCCGTTGTTAGCATATGAGCTCCTCTGTGTAGATGCCTCAATGCTGTCGGTATTTTCACTTTTGATATTAATGATGGATAGTAGCTAACAGTGGAATCCAAAAAGCGTTTTTTTGTCTTATTTAGGACTAAACTAAAGTAAACGAAAATATAAATAAATAAAGTTAACAACCAAAAACAAGCTGATGATATTTTGTACTGACAGTAAGTTTATGTCGAACTGAGAAGTGTTTAATATGAAAAAAGAAACCCTACATTTTATCGCATCACATTTCAATCTGTCAATAGGTAATATGTTCGGTAATATGTATGCTGAATGAGCAGTATAATTGATGAATAAATTACTTACTGTATCTGTCCACATATTGCACCAGACCATATTAAACAGTTAGTATTCGATAAGATGGGAACCTTTTGCAATTTAGATACTTCTAAAGAAATAATATTTGTCTTTGGATTTATACACTCTGATGATTGAACTGGATCTGAATGTTGAGTTATATTGTCTTTCATAGAACAAGATGTATTCATAGGTGGTATATTCTCTTTCATTGTTTCCAACTAGAATAACAAATAGTCATAACAAAAATAAAGATGATAGTTTCAATTGTGACTAAAATAGGTTATCGAAGAAACAAAACAAAAAGGTATCAATCAAATTTAGAATCGAATCAGTCTTATATGGGGTTGGTTGTAGTTTCTCCAATTATTATTATTATTATTTATCCCTTGGGTTCCTAATGGAACATAGGGCTTCAGTAGCACGCCTCCATTCTACTCTCTTCTCTGCAATCTTTTTAACCTGCCTCCACGATTGCCTACAAGCTCTCATTTCTTCTTCACACGATTTCCTCCTCTATGTCACCGTCACCTCAGACGCCCAACTCTCCGTTTCCCATCTGGGTTCCACTCGAGCAACTGGCTTGGTGCGTGATATCCCCGAATGGTCTTCTCAGTGTATGCCCAATCCATCTTCACTTCCTTCCAGTGCATATTTGTTCAGCGATAGGTTCTTGTTTGGTTCATTGCTGGAGTTCCTTGTTGCTTATTCTTTCTGGCTATCTGATCTTCAGTATCGAGTGGGAGTAGGTAACTGTTGATGAATGTCTAGTTTGCTGGAAATGCTTTTTGTAAAGCGTCAAGTCTCTCAACCATATAGCAGCACTGATTTCACTGAATTAGTGTTGAAAATCTGCATCTTGTTCACGCTTTATGCTGCGTGCAGTAGATCTCTACACTGGTTTCAGGTTGATGAACGCCTGTCTTGTTTTTTTGATCCTGGTTGCTTTAACGTCCTCGTCTGTGACTGTGCCGCATGTATTTGAAACGATACTACCTAGATAGATAAAAAGGGCTACTTCCTTTAAGTTTCTCCCATTGATGGTGATTGGAGCTTGTTGTTGTTGGTAGTGGCGTTGGTTGGGTATCATCATCACCTCTATCTTCTCTACGTTCACCTGAAGTCCCATCTTCGCTGCCCTACCTCTTCTGTCAATTGGTTAGTTTGTGCCTGTAGATCTTAAAGTTTGTGCGACATTAGACACAAGTCATCGGCGAAATCCAAATCTTCTAGGATCTTTTTCTCGGTCCAGCGTATCCCCTCTTTTCTCGCTCCTCACTGTTTGCTGCATGATCCAGTGCACCACAATCAGGAAGATCAAACTTAGCGATAAATTCTGTGACTTTGGTACTAAGTTTTGCCAATTGCATATCTTCAAAGGTAAATGAATCACCGGCACTTTTAAACTTCAAACACCAATCGAATAATTCCTAGAGACTTAATATTCATTTAAACGATTGTAAACCTGTTATGATGTGGAGTTGTGAGAACGAACGGAAATAGTTAACGATTGGTAGTCGAGGATTGAGATGATGCAATCCAAGTGATTCGCAAAGAGAAATCAAAAGACTGGAAAACCAGATGAGTTTATAGTATCTCGGACTGAAGCGTTTATGAATGAAAACTGACCCTACTTATAGAGTTTACAATAACCTTGAAAGACAAGGAATCATTAGTACATTTAAAGAGTCAGCAGCCAATCAGAACAATGGCGAGTCATACGAAATATGATCCATGCGTGGGAAAAGAGTGCGAATAAATAGTTTAAATATATACAAAACTGTAAGTGTGGAATATGAGGGATATAGGCATCCCAAACAAAACCGTGTTACACTATTGGTTTGTTTATTGAATGATAATCAAATATCTTTCATAACCGGCTCAGAACCGAAGTCAGTGGCGCAGATGTATACACACATTATCTTCATCTTAACAACGCTATACTGAATCTCACCATTTTGTCACTCCTCTCTCCTTTCTTCTCGTACTTTATATTTCTTTTAACTGCATTCACTTATCTTCATCCTTCACCTCACTACCTTTTTACTTGATGTGCTGATGTGAGGTGTGGCAACTCGGACCGTTACGCAGTAATGTCTGGTCGTATGTTGATAATGATGATGATGATTTCATAACCGGATGTAGCATTTGTTTATGTAACGTAAACCTTACTCTAGTAGCCGGTGTTCAGAGACAAACAATTATTCAATTACGAGGTTGTTGGGGATTTATTCATTATGGAGAACCACTGAAAACCTGAGGTCACTGGATTCCCAATGTTGAGGAGTCCATGCTAGGATGAAACTGATGTCTCACTTCATGGTGAATATCAACCTAAAATCAATGAATAATAAATCCTCATAAACCTTTAAAATGACTAACTTCGAGATGAGGTTGTCAAAGTCCTAATGAAAAGTCATGAAAACTGTTACTCAACAACAGTAATAGATGGAGATAGTACTACATACTGTGAACTGACAGTATTGGGAAATGTGAACCAATGAATACTGACCCACAGGCTTAATGGCCCTAGGTTCTATCACTGGCGGGATCATGAAGAATCTCATACTAGGATGAAACAGCTGTTCACAACTCTCAGATTTCCAATGCTTCCTCAAATTGATATCTCACTCCATAATGAATATTAACCTGAAATAATTTTTTACTTTTATTATTATTTATTATTTGTCTCTTGGGTTCCTAATGGAACATAGGGCTTCACTAGCACGTCTCCAGTGAACTCTGTTCTCTGAAATCTGTTGAACCTAGCTTCACAACAGCCTAAAAGCTCTCATTTCCTCCTCACACCATCTCTTCCTCTATATCACCCTCGCCTCAGACACCCAACTCGTCGTTTCCCATTTGGGTTCCACTCGAGCAACTGGCCTGTCAGGTGATATCCCCAGTTAGCCTTTTCAGTGTATGCTCAATTCATCTCCACTTTTTTCTTTTGCATATTTGTTAGGTGATTGGTTCTTGCCTCGTTGGTTCGTTCCCAGAGTTCCGAATTTTTTCTTTTTTTTTTACTTTACTCAAGGAAATAATATATGAAAGCAAAACGTTTAAGGCTTACCTTAGATACTGGGAAATTTGATCGTTTTCCATTGAGACTAGAAAGTTTCTTACTGGAATCCGTTGTATTATTATTATTATTAGTAGTAGTAGTAGTAGTAGCAGTAGTAGTAGTAGTAGTATTGTTATTATTATTATTATTACGATTATTGACAGTAGGTTTCAATACTTGCCTGACAGCAGCTAACTGTTTTGTCAATTGTGAAGATAATTTATCATATTCAACTGTTAATTTTGATCCAGTTTGTTTACTTTTAGCTGTAATCATATCGAGTAAATCATCGATGTCAGACATATGTAAACAGCTAATATCATATTGTGATATATCTGGTTGATTAATAGAATCATCTTTCAATTTTAAACTATCCGTATCAATGATATTATTCATTGTTTGTTGAGTATTTAAAGTTTGATCGGATACATTATCTTTTGATATTTGTGGGGTTGTCTGTAACTTAATATTTGTAGTTGTATATTTCAAATCATAATTGTCTGTATAATTCGATAAAGTATTCTTTATATCATCAACTGATGAGTATGATACAATGTTATTTGCCTTTACAAATGATGTTGTTGTACACAATTTAGGTGGTAGACAATTATTATTTAACTGAAATCAATAATTATAACAAAAAAAAATACACAAGATACGATTTAATATAATGTAGCATTATACAATATATCCATTCATTTATCCATATAAATCACCATAGGACCAGGAATTACTGTGTAACAAACCGAGTTGCCACACCTCATATCAGTACATCGCACCATACAATTCGGTGTTGAGCCATATCGCCTACAGTCTGTCTCCAACCACCGGTGTATCTAGTCCCACCGACCCCAACTAACCAGTCTGCATCGCTCCCCCCCCCTCATATGGCTCAAAACAACAATCAAACAATTCATATATTGGTGCCATCTCTTACTCTAGTCGCCTCCAGCCTTTCTTCAGCCTCAAACTACTTCGACCAACATTATGTGATGAGGCAGACGGCGACTAGACATACGTAACATATGCCTCAATCAGCCACCTTAGTCGATCAAGGTTCACAACCAAATCAACTGACTTACTTCTACTTCTTCTCACTCCTAAAACTCTACACCTACACCTGTCTTCTATGTTACTCACACGGTGATACCACGGAATACGACCTATACTATACTACGAAGGCAAAGGTAGTCAAATAACACCTGAAGCCTTCTCATGTCTTCCACCTTCAATAGCCATGTTTCTTAGCCACTTTTAAAATACAATCGGATATCACGGTGGCACCACAAGTGGTGTAAGTTGGCAAAAGCCAGTTGAGCCTTGTGTATTCGTGTAGAGATTTCATCGGTCACTGAGCCAACACAGCAGGGTTGATCCCACATCCTAGATAAGTGTGAAGTGTTCAACACACTCAACCACTACACTCATTCTCTATTGTTAGCCGTGGCACCATTCAAAGAATGTTTGGTATGCGTTTCTCATCAGCCAAATGCAAATTTCTGCTCCAGGATTCGTCTTCAACGGTGCCACGGCTAACAATAGAGAATGAGTGTAGTGGTTGAGTGTGTCGACAACGGCGGCTTCACAGGTGGCGTAAGAAACAATATATAACTTAGGGAAATGAATATTGAGACATCACTCCAAATACTCTGCAGATTTCAACAGTAAGATTAGACTGCGATGTGAACCCTTATTGACTCTGTCACTTCTGTACGGCTGAGTATAATAACCGTGTCGAAAAAAAGTTGAAATGCACTACTCACCAACCACTTGAAGAGTTGAGCAGTAGACAATAGGCCACACAAACTTCTGGGGGCTGAAGATACTACCTAGCTGGTCAAACCACAGTAGGTGAAGCGGAGCTTGGATCCACGACCTATTGGCTGAAAGCCATCTTCGTAAGCCAATGACCCACAGCACAATAACCGGTTATTATTACCATTATTTGTCCCTTGGGCTTCAATAGCACTTCGCCATTCCACCCTCTTCTCCGCAGTCTTTTTAACCTGGCTCCACGACTACCCAGAAGCTTTCATTTCCTCCTCACACCATCTCTTCCATATCACCCTCGCCTCGGACGCCCAACCCGTCGTTTACCATTCGGGTTCCACTCGACAACCTGGCCTGGTCTGGTGCGAGATGTCCCCTGACTGTCTTCTCAGTGTATGTCCAATCCAATCGAATCCATCTCCACTTTCATCTACATATTTGTTAGGCGATAGGTTGTTGGTTGGTTCGTTGCCAGGCCATCCAGAGTTTCTTGTTGTTGATTCTTGTTATTCTATCCATCTGATGTGACCTTGAGTATTGAGTGAGCGTAGGCGGTGGGTGTTGATGATATATGTCTGTAGTTTGTTAGAAATGCTTTTCGTGAAGCACCAAGTCTCTCAACCATCACTGACTTACTTGACATTGGTGTTGAAAATCCGGATCTTGTTGTTTATACTGAGTGGAGTAGCCTGGAATAGGTCTCTACACTGACTTCAGATTAATGAAGGAAGGTCTTTCTTGCTATTTTTCCGATCCTGGCTGTTTTCACATCCTCATCTGTGCCTGTGCCGCCTGTAGTTGAAATGATACTGCCTAGGTAGGTGAAAGAGACAACTTCCTTTAGGTTCTCCCGTTGATGGTGATTGGTGCTTCTTGTTGTTGGTGGTTGGGTATTTTCATCATCTGTGTCTTCTCTACGTTCATTTGAAGGAAGTCCCGTCTTCGCTGCCTCACCTCTTTTGCCAACTTGTTGGGTTTCGACTGTAGATTTTCAAGCTTGTGCAGCATAAATCATCGGCGAAATCGAAATCTTCTACGGTCTTTTCATCGGTCAAATAGCGTATGCCCATCTCACTTTTCACAGTTTGTTCAATGATTCAGTCCAGTTCAGTCGACCAAAAGCAGGAAGATCATCGGTGATAGTAGGCGGCAACCTTTTCTTACTCCTGTCTTCACTTTAAAGGCATCAATGAACTTTACGATAACCGATACGGATAACTTTTAGCCTCGCCTAATCCAACTAACTAACCGAAATGAATAATCGTGGTATTTTTTAAAATGTATCGCTAATTTACAAATTAGACGTTTCCAACTACGAACCTACTGATACTGTATAGCTATGATGATTGTCAATGTGGACAGTGTTATTTATAAAACCTTTACAAATTGATTGTAAACATTTTGAAGAAAACTATTCTTTCTATGAAGAACAATATGAGGTTAGGGTTAACTGCCTTTATTGATGAATCGTGGCTAGCAGTGGAATCCAGGATGCGCATTTCATCCTATTTGGGACTCGTCAGCTGGATGTTCCTGCCTCCCAGTGAATGATGTTGTTCCCACCGGGATTCGGACTCGGGAGTGACCGCTTCGAACTCCAGCGCGTTATCCACTGCACCACCTAGCCACGATAGCCACTTCTTGTGCGATGGGTATAGTTCTTAGTATACTTGTTTTTTATATGATACCGTCGTGGGGACAATATCGAGGCATCCATACAGGAGCCCATATGTCAATAGAGACCGATCAATTCGGTCCAATCAACGACGGTATCATATAAAAACGATTATACTAATAACTGCCCTTGTTTAAATTAAATTGAATAATGAACTGAAATAAAGAGAATGTAGTATCAGTTACCGAATCAAAAGATTCCTAATAATTCTATCCTCAGTCAGAAAACCAGTCATTGCATATCCTGATATATATACCTTCAAATAACAAATTAACCCTCCGAACGAAGTAGATTGCATCATACTTTATGAATTTAAGCATATCAATTGTCACAGTTAACTATAAGGATGTATTTAGCTGAACACTATCGATTCCCCTGCCTCCCAGTGAGCAATATTGTTCCCACTAAGCCTCAAACCTGGGACTGTTTGCTTTAAGCAGCAAATCGTTATCTATTATCCATCCATTAAGATATAATTGAAACATAGACAACATCGAGGCATCCATGCAGGAGTTCATATGTCAATAGAGATCAATCATAATGAGGTTCATTCAACGATAGAATAATAAAAGTAACAACATTAAAAAAGTAAAACATTTATAAATAGCGTACTTTTGTTTTATTTGCATTGATTTCCAAAATAGATGATATATCTTTAAGGCATGGTACCTGTGTATATTGTTTAGTTTGAAGACTTAGAAATGACTGTTTAGACTTCTGATCGTCGATAATATTCTCTGATGAATACCATTCAGAAACTGGAGTCGATGGTTCAGTAATCTATGGATACAAATGCCAAAATGATTATATATTAATGATAAATTAGGCTAAAAGATGCATGTTAAATGAAGTAATAATTGATTTATACTTCTTCAGTTGCATATATACAGATAGATGGATAGACAGCATAGAATTTAAGTGTTAGATAAAGCTGTCATAGCTCAAGACATTACACTGAAAAGAAGCCTGAAAGAGATAAGAATGAGAAGTTCTAGCGCTTATGTATTGCAAATAAACACGATGTGATATAACTTCTGTTTACAAATAAGCTATGTGACCGATTTTCATATTACACCTAAGGTTATCTTTAGCTTATTAGCCTATTCATCCAATAAATGACTTCAAACTGATAGCAGCTAATTAGTCGACTCCTCATACCTAAATTAGACTTTTAAATCACATGTGAGTCGAACCAACCCTCTAACTTAGATACACTTCAGTTGGAAAAGATAATATTGACATAAATAATAATTATAGAAGTTTCAATGGAGTAAATCGTTGGACTCTGGCGGATATATAAACATAAAATTCCCATTAACCGCAAAATAGATATATAAATCAACAAGAAATTATGCAAACACGTTCATTACTTCAAGTTCGAACACTTTACAGTAGTACTGACTGGAAACAAGGAGAGAGAGAGAGAAAAGAGATATGAAAGTAGACCAACATTTTGAAGATGATGAGACAGACAAACAGATAGACGAAATCAGCGTAGAACCTCTTATACAAGTTCATCGATTCAACCTGCCACACTTTACAATAGTATACAATGAACAGGTGGATAGAAAACAACTGATATCAGGGTAGACAAATTTCTGTGATAGAATAAACAAACTGAAGATAATGGTTAGTGCGAATATTCAAGCATTAGATGTCAAGGAGTGAATAGATGTGCACCACCATTGAGATCGATTTCTAAACATGTCATTAACAGTCAGCCTTCAACCATTTGTTCGTCATCCAAGTAGTCTACATCTCCCAACATGGCTCAGACTAATAGTAAGAAACTTCAAGGATTGGGGCCAAGTCTTGGTCTGGTCACCCCGAACCCTCTTCGAACAAGATTCAGCTTCCTGTAGCAAGGCACAAAGAAGTAGGCAGTGGCTTGGCATGCATAGTACATGTCCAAATCATCTCAGTTGATGAAGGTTGATAACCTTATACGTCGATTTCTTTGCATTGCTTAGTACCCCTTACCTGACTACAATACTGCACACACGGTG
Organism: Heterobilharzia americana; assembly: GCA_944470555.2. Classification (NCBI taxonomy): domain Eukaryota; kingdom Metazoa; phylum Platyhelminthes; class Trematoda; order Strigeidida; family Schistosomatidae; genus Heterobilharzia; species Heterobilharzia americana. The sequence continues at coordinate 158,966,098 of OX104127.1, read as the reverse complement.
ATTCCACCAAACGCGAGCAATGCTGCAAAGACATCTGTAATCGCTTTATGTATTCTATTTTAAATGGCCATGTCATACAGCCGTAAAGTAGGACAAAATGAACAGCGGTGAAGTAAACTCACTCTTTGATAAATAGTCAGATATCTTGGCTAGTCAGTGTCACAGACGACCCAAGTTGGCAAGTACCAAATGGGCCTTCTGAGATTTCGTCAGCAACCAGCCCGTTTGGATTGATGCAACTCACAAAGTAAGTAAACTGGTCAACACATTCTACAGATTCGTTTCTTATCATTAAAATACTATTTCATCAGTCTACACACATCTGACAGGTGGAAAACGAATGCCAAATATACTCAAATTTTCGGCGAAAGCATTTAGAAAACTGTATTCTATCGGTCTATTCCCATAACACAACCGTGTCCCCTGTATACTCTAACCCAACTAGGTGACCCTCTGAGTGATAAACCATTCTCCATGAGAGATCAGAGTTATTTCTGAGTGTAAGAAAATACAAATCTTCTTGTAAATATCATTTTAGAATAGTGAAATATGGTCCATGTACCACCATCAAGCATAGCTAGGTGAGCTGTTGTTGTTGCATGTTCATTAGAACGACAAAAAAAGATAACGACAACCTTACATGGCTTACAAATCGAATCAAATGCATGATTCAGATTAAAGATTATGGCAATGAGACATCGTATAAACCTGAACCATGAACGACTGCAAAATAAAGATTAGGTGTCAGATGATAATACAGTCCAAGATTTTTGAAGCCACATTATTGAAACTCAAACATTTTATGCCTAAAGGACCTTAAAATTTCATTTTACACGTGACTGTAGCTTCCACCTTGAATCGCTCGTCATCAACCTTACCTAGACCAGCCGAACAAGTTAAGGTATACTGATTGAGAACTAACAAAGCTACCTGGTTGCTTAAACCTCGTTAGGTGGAGAAGAGCGTCTGAACCTGTAACTTGCTGGTTAAAAGTTGAGTCCATAGATCAATGAGATACAACTCCATTGTATAAATAAAAACTACGGAGAGCCTCATAGACTTACTAGGGGAGAAACAGGTGACTGTTTGGAGACGGTAGGATTTTGTACTTGAACATCAGCAATGCTACCCTCTGCTTCACAACTGCCTTCAGTTGATTGTAAAGAAGGAACTGATGTAGTATTGTCTTCTGAACATTCTTCACCTATGAATGATCTTTTGCATGATACCCGATGAGCAAATGTTTCGCATACTCGAGTTGGAGCAGTATTCTCTGAAGTATCACAATCAAAATCGCTAAATGCTTCTTCTAGCATTTTTAATTCTGAAACATCAAATCGAATTTTTTGATTTTCACCTTCAATATCAGTTGGTGAATTGGTAAGTGAATGATGACATTGTTCAATATTGAAGGTATCTATTTGCTTCATTTGTCTATTCTCAATACCTAATAACAAATTGAAAAAGGAAAATTAGTATATTCAGAATAGAAAACGATAACAAATACACCTAAAATATTGCATATAACACTTACTCGATTTCTTTGTTTCTTCACTATGACTACGAACATGTAAGGTACCATTCAATAAACTATCTGACAGACCTATAAAATGAACTCATCAGTAATCTTTAACACTTACCCTTTATTGTATTAATGTTAAGAATGCTACATTCTTTATTATCTGCATACTGAATATTTTTGGTAGTAGGTTGAATAATATACGTTTGTTTATCAAATGCAGGTGAAGGTGATAGAATATTATTATAGTAGATTTGATTGTGTTTATGATAATTTGAAAGTTTATCTTGACCAGCAGTTGAATGAGCCACAGGTACAGGACTTCCTAAAATTGTTTCATTGACAATCTTAGGATCTATAACCCCCTTGTATAGTATTGGATAAGATTCTGCTGACATATCTAGGAAAATAAGTCATATAAGCTTATTAGCACTGGTATTAAGGTTTAACATTATTACTAGTTGTATTACTTTTAAAATAAGCAACATCCTGTCATAATTATAATTTAAGCAGGTCCACATGAAGGTAACAAAAACAAGCAAACATCAGAGTAAATATCTGAAAAGAATCATAGCAAGCTAATTAACTATATTTCATAAGATTATTCTTGAATGAAGAATAACATGATTCCAACTATACACCTAATGCTTTTTTCCTGTTCTAACAACATGCAACTAAACTTCTGAAGAACAATATCTTGGAGTATAAATCAAGTAGTACTACTTCTACTAGTACCATACTCAACAATCTAGTATCATATAATCAACTCTACCTAATTATATGAAAAAGAAGGAACAAAAAAAGAAAATAGGTGTTGCAGTGAGTAAGATTGAGGTCAGGCAAAGAGTATTAGTCAACACAGGCAAGTCAATTGATACAGTTGTCAACCTTAGTCGACTGAGATGGCTTTGACATGTACTGCACATGTCGAGTCACCGCCTATCTCGACGTGCCAAACTGAGGGAAAGTGGATTAGATTGAAAGAGGGTTCAGGGTGGCCAGATTAAGATGTGACACCAGTCCATCAAGTCCCCAACTCTTGGTTTGAGCCATGTTGGAAAATGCAGACTATCTGGTTGGCATCCCTAAGACGAAAGGTATAAGTGTGTGAGGATTGACTCTGAGTCATATGGCTGGAAATCAGTTATAAATGCGGTGCAGATGTATTTATTTCTTGGCATCTTCTAATACTTGAATATTCGCACTAGTTTTTTTATTCTGTCACACAACTTTGTCTACTTTGTGATCAATCCTTTTCTATCTGCTTGTTGTTTGTATGTATACTATTGTTAAATGTGGCAACTTGAACCGATGCACTTGTGCGCGAGGTTCAACGGTGATTTTGTCAGTCAGTCAGCTGTGACAGTAACTTATTTTAATTTTAAGACACTAATCTAAAGCAAGTGTAGCAAACTTTATGAAGCAATTAATGATAAAATTAAAGTTGTGGATTATCCATTCCGGTACCCGACTTCCAACGACTAGATCCACACCTTCGAATGGTGCCTTTAGGTATCAAGATATAAATTGAAAGCTCTTATGTAAATTTATTTCGACAACAGATACCTTGCAAAGAGATAGACTGATTTACAGTTAAACGAAAACCACAAACAATTGTTTCTTATAAAGTAGAACTTGAAAACAATGAGATAGTCACAAAGGGATGTTTGAAGACAGAGATAATAACGACTTGGCGATCTCATCACACCAAACAGACGATACTAATCACATCAGAAATGAATGTTAGCGTGATTCTGGTTTGTCGAGTTTTAGTGGCACCTTGAGAAACGAAACCAATGCAGAAATGTTACTGAAGATGCATTACTGGAAATACAGTGGTGGTATTCATAAGAAATGATTCACTAAATTAAACACTTGACTTTCAACCAATGGGTTAATGACTCAAAATGTCAACATCTACAGAATTTTATGTAACTGGTTAGTATTAGGATACAGAATTAGATCAAGATACTTACAAAGTAAGACTTTTTGAAGATATCTTTTATTCCAGGTTAGTACATTTCATGTGTCCAATCCTAGCAGGAATATGTTGTTGAGTGGAGGCTTACTGACTTAGACACTTAACTTTCAAACTAATAGGCCTCTAACTCAAACCCCATTCCATCTGCTTCGGCCTGTACGACCGGATAGTATAATAGGCCCTTATATTACGTGTGGATCATAGCCTAGTACATAAGAAAGATCTACCAGGATAAATTACATTATTTCATACTTGGTGGGAGTTAACAAGATGAGCAGCGAAAAGAAAGTAATATCAGCTCTTACAAAACGCCAAGACAGAGAGGAAAAGGATAAGCAAAATGAAATTATGCGGTGATACGATGTCGATGGAAATAAGATATGAACGACCACGAAAGATTGTGTAAAATTTGAAAACTAATATATGGACTCGGTCAGTCGCACTACTGATACTATATGACGGTTCACTGGCTAAAGTATTCGACCTATATACAGAGTCCTGAGTTCAAATTCATATTCACCAACTTCGACCACGGCAATCAGAAGGCATTATGAGGTCTCACATCATATGTATACCTCATGGTATATTACAGATACCTGTACAGGGTGAATTTCTGCTCCAGGTCTAGTCTTTTTTGATGCTTTCCTTGACAATAAGGAAAGAAGTGGTTGACCGCATTGACCATCCCACCCACATCGGAAGTCAAATAACTGCTAGTAGACCAATGACCGAGAAAATCTCGGCACAAATACAAAAACGCATCTGAATTCAACCAACCAACGCCATTTTTCGCCACGCCATCATATACGATTGCCAATTAAGGACACAATTTACACCACTAAAGTTCACTCCGTTCTATTATATGCCTGTGAAACATGGCCGTTGAAAGTGGAGGACATGAAAAGGCTTCAAGTATTTAACTACCTTTGTCTTTGTAGCACCGGTCATATGTCGTGATGACAGTAACGTAGAAGTCAGACATGGAGTAATGTATTAGACAGAGGAGTGAAGTCAGTTGATGATGTTCTAAACCTTCAGCGATTCAGGTGGCTCGGCGGAAATGTGTCATACATGCTTAGTCACCAGTCGCCTCGTCGTACAATATTGGTCGAAGTATGAAGAGGCTACATAGAGGTTGCAGCCGACCATACTAAAACATGACACCAGTCCCTGAAGTTTTCCACTGTTAGTCTGAACCGTGTGAGGAAATGTTGACCTTCCGGATGCGGTGCCCATAACAACCAAAGTTGGTGGTTGGCGACTTGGAGTTATAATTCAGAATCAATCTCAGTGGTGCAAATGTATTCGTGTTAATCTTTAAGCCAAACTCTAATATCGTCTCATTCCTTCTTGTTTTCTCTCCATAACTTCCTCCCTCCAATGAATATTTTATCTCTAATTTCTCCGTCTTTTATTTTGATGTGTTGATATGAGGTGTAACGAACCTAACAGCTACGCAGTAATACCATATCCTATGTTGATACTGACTGACAGGACCAAGTTGTATTGTTTTACCGCATAACTGTAACGTAAGGAAACTATTCATCCGTTTATAGTGATAGGATCATCTGCCACTAAGTTTACTCTCTGTATAAACTAAGAAAAACCTAAGCTCGATAAGAGGTCTCTATTGATCATATCCGACTGCACTTACCTGTCTTTTTTATCTGCACTAACAGTAGCATGTGCATGACAATGAAATTTCCTGCTAAGTTGAAAATATGTGATCTTCCCTATCTGCTTGAAGCACAAAATGTTTTGAGGTTGATGGAGATATCAATTTTGAGATAGTATTAATCGCGAACTGATGTTAGTTCGAGAACAATTTAAAACCTGGGAGCACTGGAGAGGTGTTTCGCCCCGATGTAGGACTTCTCCTCACCCATGACCCCACCAGGGATCGAACTCAGGACCTTCAGGTTTCATGGCAAACGCAATAACTATTCAGCCACTGGGTCGGAGTTCTGTGGTTCAGTTTCCAACTTTCGTCAATTCGCAATATAGTGCGACTATTTCGAAAATTAAAATCCCCATCAACTTCAAAAAACATTACTGTATATGGCTCATTAATGACATGCGTCTAGATAGATATCACGAAGTTCTAATGAGGTGTAACCTGTAAGGTTAACCAGTTGGAAAAGAAAAGGATGCCAAGACCTTGGGTAATAGTTGCGCTATATCGCGAGTTGACAGAAGTTGGAAACTGAACCACTGAACTCCGACGCGTTTGCCGTGAAACTTGAAAGTCCTGAGTTCGAGCCCTCATGGGATCGTGGGTGATTACTGTTGAGAAGTCCCATACTAAGATGAAACAGCTGTTCAGAGCTCCCAGGTTTTCAATGGTTCTCCAACTAATATCAGTCCGCGACAAACACTGACACAAAATAAATTGTCATCACGAAACTCATAGGAATCTAGTAGTAACATATAGACATATTAGGATTTGGATGATTCAGTATACCTAAATACGGGTTTTATTTGGTTGATAAATGAAATAGATAGCCTTATTTCGTCTCCGGCATAACTTGTATGGTAGTTTGACGTTTAGCTGGAAAATATCTACATAAATTGTGCTCCTTTATTTCAATTCTGCAACCAGTAAATGGAAGGGTTAAACGATACTAAATGCAATTATCAGGCTGGTTGGGTTTAGAAAGAAAGCAGAAAGAAGTATAAGGTAGATAGATAGATGCTGGAACTTTATTATTCGCTTTTTAAAAACCAATAAACACGAGTTTTTACAGTTAGTTAATTACTACAGATCTCAATTTCATTCAGGTAGGCTAAGATTATAAATAAACATTCACATGACAAATTTTGACAATTTGTTTTTACAGTTACACAATTGGTTGAGTAACCAATTAGAGAAAAAAGGAATGGTTCTACTTGTTTCACCTATATAATTCTTATATACAAAAACTTCGTCGGGATCACGAATTTCCTGGAAATTTCCCGTTTTTGAAAATAGTGCTTTCAACCTATCAATTTAACTTATTTCATAATGCTAAATACATGATAGGCGAGAAAAATTTACTGTGCAAAAGGTGCAGAAAGTGACTGAGTCAACATCCTATAAGTTTTAAAGTTCACGGGTTAAATGAGATGACAGTTTAATCACAACTAAAATCATGAAATTTTCTTCAGAAGGGTAACTCGTTTATTGTGCATTGAGCTATTGATTGTCTTAGACATATGAGTTTAAATTCATGGGTGACGGATTTCAGCCCTGTTCCGCCTAACGGAGCCTTGGCAGTCAGGTACTATCATGATCTCTGATATAAAAAGTGTTTCACGTTGCCAAATGCATCAAACTACATGTGGTTACTGAGAATTGGTATACAAAAAAGGACTTTATTGGATATTAGTTTGAGTTAATTTACTCAGATTCCAGATACCTCCATTTTCAAATGTCATAGACCACGAATTACATTCTAAAAAGAAACTTGGCATCCTGGTTTCTAGTTACGGTTAGGAATCATTGTTGCTATTTAAAAACAAAGCGGTTGCCAAACTCCTATCTATAGTGCACTCCATGGAATAATCTATAAATGAGTCTAAAAAAGTAAATACGTAGGAAATTGTCATAAGAAAATCTACATTTGCACTAGTTCTTTGTCGTGATTTCTAGATAAACAACTTAGGCTAAAATACTTCCAAAGAGTAGAGCGGGACTAACTTATCAAGTAGAGAGAAAAAGTGGACGAAACATAAATAAATGAATATAGAACAGATATTTATTACCACTCTTAGGATTAACCTGAGATACCAAAATTCTAACCCATAATTTTACCCTAACATTTACACTAAATGACTTCTCTAACCGGAACCTTACTTCAGGTAGATTGAGGAAATTTGTGTACAACACAAGAAAAATTTCGAGTACGCTGACAAAGTATGGTGCATTTTCCGCCGTAGTCAGTTACTTCTATTAGTATGTACCACTATAAGGCTCATTTCCATATTCAAATGATGGGAATTTAATTACAAGGTAACAAACAACAATTTGACTTACTGACTGACTAACTGACAAAATCAACATAGAACCTGGCAAAACTGCACTGTCACACTTTATAGTAGTATACAAAGAACAGGTGGATAGAGGAAAAGTGATAAGTACACAAAATTGTGTGACAGAATAAACAGTCTGAAGATAAAGGTTAGTGGGAATATTCAAGCAATAGGAGACGTCGAAAAGTGAGTACATCTGGACCACCTTTGTGGCCAATCTTCGACCATGTCAATGAAGAGTCGGTCTTCAACTGCTGATTCCTTTCATCTTAAGGATGCCAACTAGATAACCTGCCTCTTCCCATACGATTAAGACCAAGAGTAATGGACTTCATGGACTGGTGCTACATACTGGTCCGGCCACTCTGAACCCTCTTCCAACCAAATCCAGCTTCCCCTAGCATAGTGAAATTATTTTCATAAACCGTAACTGTACTTCGGAACTTCAGAATGTCTCAAACGAAATCTTCGGCTATCATTAGGAAAATACTGCTCATTCCTAAGTTTGTATGAAACTTTTCCAGCTGGTATAAGATCCGAGCAGACCTAATTAACTGAGATAAAAATTTCGAAACCTCTGACAACACTCAGTGGTGCGTGATATCTTCCATAATACTTGTATATATAAAGCACGCTTTATAAAAGAGAGTGACTCCAGCGTTATTAGCGAATTCGGATTTTGCATAATTTAATATTAGAACGGAGGTCGTCTGCGAAATGTGATGCATTTGCGTAGTACATTTCAAACAATATAGTCACACATTTACTTTATATTTTATATGAAGGGTAAAAATAGGGTGGGGTAAGATAGGTAAATTGAAGTAATACTAGATTTGGAAAATAAAGGGATAATGAGGAGGAATAATAGGTTTTCATACCTCGATTGGCATTAAAATGAGATAAAGATTACCAAGGAAGATCCCTTATCTTAAACCTTTCTTTTCTGAGTTGCCATTCTTAGTGAAAGACTGTTTTTGACTTCTTTTAAGATTTCTAACCGTAAAAATGCCTGTGGTCAACCAGAATTCTGAAACTGAGTGAACGAGGTATTCAAGACGATTATCAGGGATAGAATGTTTAGTCATGTCAAAAGCCATAGCCTTTTTTTTATCCTTATAACATTAGTTTTGCTCTGGTCGCTTTTTATGGCAAGATAGGAATGGCTGACAACAAGCTGCTAGACGCTGTGTTCACTGACTTCAGTAAGGCTTCCGATAAGGTTTCCCACTTTGGACTCACAAAAAAGCTCTAAGGTTTCAAATCCCACACTATGACACAAGCCCTAACTAGAGGATTTCCATGCGATGGGAGACAAAAGGTGAGCGAACAGAACGCTGTGGTAATTCATAAGAAATGACGTTCCCCAAAGAGCAATCTTAGTTACTCTACTTTTCCACTTTTGTCAACGAACTCCCAAATACAATTAAGCCACCGGTTTTATTTGGTGTTTCTAAAATACAAAGAAATTACTCACAATGATGCAGACAACTGTATTGCAAGTGAACTAGTCAAGCAGTCAAAGCGTTAAAGTTTAGGAACCAATTCCAGCAAAAATTCAGTAATTCATGTCATTCATAGCTGTCATCAGTATTTAAAAGACGAGGCATCAGTATCTGATATCCACAAAATTAAAGAAAAGGTGGTAGCAAGCCACAACTTGAAGGAGTTTTCACATCTCATTAAGGAGGTTTCTCTTTGAAGTGCGTTCGAAAGCTTTGATAATGACATGTTTCAGATATTGTATGCTACGTTTACGCATTCCCACCTCAAATATTGCATCAAGTTGGCTAATCATGGCTTTATTAAAGATGCTAAGGCACTGAAGCATGTTCAAAGGCCTCTTACTGACTTGTCTATCCAACATGTTATAAAGAAAGTTTGGTGAATAAATCTCCCACCATCTCATCGAAGAATGGTATGCCTAGTATTGGCATTCTATGCTCTTAACAAAGACCTTGAGGGAAGTATGCTTTTCTTTTTCTTCTCAAGGGTTGATCATCTTCTAGCCTAACACGAGAAAATTCAAGAACCACGGTAGAACCAAATTAGCTTCAGCCTACGCTTCTCGTACAATCTCGCCGGTAATTGGAACTCCCTGACTAAGGTGTGGCCAGCAGATTCAGTGAAAATATTCCACAACCGACTTTATGTTCACAAAGATTAACATGGACCAAATTCACCTAATATCCTTACTAATGCGGACTGAAGCCTACGTATTAGGAAGAGTGTCGGCAGACCCACTTGCTTTCCCCCTATAATGCCAAAACGCAGGGGATTCACTTTAATGCTACCGTTAGAATAAGTTGGAATTAGGACTCATTTTGAGCAAATATGTATACATGTACGCAATAAACTCTATAGGGTATACTGTTATTACGAAGAATCCATTTTGCCTAGCGAAATTTATTGTCACCTATGCCAACATAATTAAGGAGCATATCGGTTTCAAAAAGAATAGTCAAGTCATCCATTGAAAATAAAACCCAAGTGATACAGTATTGAGGCCAAAACCAAGAACAAAATCCAACCAACCTTAATTAACCCGCCAATTCACACTAACAAAATAGCTGATTTGTTAAAACGAATATCTTCACACTGGGCACTATAAGCACAAGGATGTGGATTACTTATCTCAGGCGCATTTCAAAAGATACAGATACCGTGACAATGTACTGCTGATTTTGACTGATGGAGAAGCTAATCAAAAAAGTGAACATCAATACTGTAGGTAGAAGACACTTGCAGTTTCTGACCTCTATCGTCTACGCCTTGAAACTCATCCCTTGTTTAGCTCAGCTCTTCGACTAGCTTGAGAATTTTTCAGTTTATCTATGTATTGCGCTAAAGGCAAAGACTGCCTGCCCGAATGTTTTCTTCTGCAAATAGTAGTTTACTTTCTCATTGTATATGTAGGTTTTAATACAATCCTGTCGTGTTCAGAAAAGGGAAAACAAGATTATTCTGAACACGATGGGATTATATTGAAGTCAACCCACATCCAATATCCAATATCCAATATTGATAGTGCGAGCGTAGAAAACTGGTAGTTTTTGATCTCTCGCGTCTAGTTCTTAGGGCTTGGTTCCAGTTGTTCGGTTTACTCCTGCAGTGGACGAGGAAATCCCCTCTGCTTTCTTGCTTTTAGCTTCGGTGAGGTGGATGTTTTGTGGGTTAGTAGGTTGTAATTTGTAGAGTGATTAGGGAGCTACGGGTTGCTGGGAAGTTTAGAGAACTACCGTGACTCCTGTCTGTGTAGGTACCTGAAAGAGACTAATAAGGTAGTGGTAAAGGAATGAAGAGGGAAATAAGGAAGAGAAAAAAGAGGAAATAATAATAATAATATAGGGAAGAGAAAAGGGAAGGAGAAGAAAAGGAGGGGTGAAAAGAGAAATGAGAACGAAAGAAAAGTATTTGGGAATTGCCCGAATGGTCGCGTGGGTTTGGTTCCTACAGAAGAATTAGTAGGTAATGTGGGTGTATTAAGGAGAGAGATAGTGAGTGGTAGTTAGGAGGGAGTTGGGGGCTACTGAGGTTGGTGACTACCTGAGTACGTCCGTGGTAGTCCATGCGAGGTGACATAACTGTCTAATCGCCTCTTGAAAGAGTCGATTGAAGGAGCTATAACGATGTGTCGCGGTAAGGCATTCCATAAAGCACATACTCTTAGGGAGAAAAATTTGGACCTGAGTGTGGTGTTGGCTCTCTGGTGTGCTATCTTAATGGGGTTTCCTCGTGAAGATCGTTCAGTTGCAGGCAAAATTGATTTGTTTGCATGGTCTGCCTGATGGGCGATCTTGTATGCCATAATGAGGTCACCCCTTTTCCTGCGATAACCCAAGGTAAATAGGTTGAGGTGTTTAAGTCTTTCAGGATACGTCTTTCCCCTTAGCCCCACAACTGATTTTGTTGCAGTTCTTTGTATTCTTTCAAGGAGATTAGAGTCTCTCTTGAGTGTTGGAGGAGCCACCGTATTGAAGACCTCTAGGTGCGGCCGCACGTAGGATTTGAAAATGGTGAGGAAGAGTTCGGGAGTGAGGGCGCCAAGCTGTCTACGCAGAAAGTGTAGAATGGCGTTCGCTCTGGTTGTCATACCTTTGTAGTTGGAGCTGGTGTCCAAGGTGTCGGAGAAGTTGAGCCCCAAATCTTTCTCCATGGACACTCTGGTGATAGCACGGTTGCTCAACATGTACTGGAAGTCGGTCGTACTTGCCTCATTTTTACTGATGTGCATTACTTTGCACTTTTCCAGTTGAAGCTCAGGCCATTTTCCGACGACCAGAGCTCGAGTTGCTGCAAGTCCTTTTGTAGTGCTGCACAGTCGGCTTCTTCGTTTACCACCCTCCAAATTTTTATGTCGTCAGCGAAGAGGAGGATGGGTGAGGATATTTTGTCTGGCAGATCGTTGACAAACAGGAGGAACAGAAGCGGTCCTAGGATTGCTCCTTGGGATACTCCTGACGTCGACGGTCTCCACTCCGACCTTATTCTGTTCACTTTAGTGCAGAACTGCCTCCCTTCCAGGTACTCCTTGAACCAAGAGAGTAGGGGTCCACTTATACCAGCTGACATGATCTTGTGAAGCAGTACTGTGGGTGGGACACTGTCAAATGCTTTGGCTAGGTCGAGAAATACAACATGTACAGGTTTTCTATTATCCCAGCTTTGTGTCCAGTCGTCCCAGGCGGTTAGTAAGTTGGTGGCACATGAGCGACCACTACGAAAGCCGTGCTGAGCAGTGTGGACAGTGTTTTCTCTATTGAGGAATTCCCAGATGGTGTCAGCTACCAGGCTTTCCAACACTTTCGACACAATAGGGAGTAGGGCAATCGGCCTGTAGCTGCCAGGGCTTTTTCTGTCTCCTCCCTTGAAGATGGGTGACAAGATGGCACTCTTCCATTCTTTAGGGAGTTTGCACGAGTCTATTGAGTGCTCAAAGAGGTTGCGAAGTGGTTTGGTAAGCACCTCGGCGCAGTTTTTCAGAACCACTGGTTTTAAGTTATCGCAGCCAGGGGACTTGCCCGGACGTAGCCTAGATAGCTTCTCGAACACCTTTTTCTCTGTAATAGAGACGTGACAGAGGTATTCGTTATTTGCGACCTGGTCGGTGTCGTGGCGAGTCGGTGTGGATCTTGTGTCAGTGCTGAGTTGGGCTTGGAAGTGTGAGCTCAAAAGCTCGGCAATCTCTAGACTGCTTAGCACACTCCCGTCATGGCCTGTGACAAGATTCACTCCCTTACTGGTCGACTTTCTTCTTGACATGAAGCGGTACAGGTTTTTGGGGTTGCTTTGTAACCTCGCTGCCAAGTTTGTTTGGTAGGAAAATCTGTCGTTACGCACTCTAATGTTACAGAGATTGCGAATCCTTTTGTAGTTCAAGAAGTCAGACTCCCTGCGTGATGTAAGCCACTTGAACCAAGCCTGCTTCTTGCTCCGGATAAGCCTCTCTGTCCCACGCTTTAACCATGAGGTTCTCATTGATTGTCTGTGTGTTACTTCTGGTACACTGTGACTGATGGCCCCAGTGATTATTTTCTTCACCTCCAACCAGTGTTCATCTATTGTGAGATGAGTCCAGTCCACTGGCCATGATGCATTCATGAGGTAGTCCCTCATGGTCTCATAGTTGGCCTTGCTGTAGCAAGGGAAGGTGTTGGGCGTCTCCAGTTGCAGAGCCTCCCTAGTTATCATGGAGAAGGTGATTACAGCGTGGTCACTGAGGCCAAGGGGAGGTTGGATGCAAACATCCTCAATGAGAAGTTCATCGTTCGTCAGAACGTAGTCAAGGCGCGATGCGTTTCCGTTAGGTCCCCAGCGTGTAGCATCACCCACTTTCTCTGAGAGGCCAGCAGTCTTAATTGCATCCTTCAGCTTCTGATTGAAGGATCTGATGCGTCTCCCTTCCGTCTCGAAGAGGATGGACGGGGTGTTGAAGTCGCCGGCAATGACTACGGAATCGTAATTTGCAGAGGAAGTCGTTAAGATAGCCTTGATGATCATTTCCTTATGTGTAGGGGAGCAGGTGGGGGACCGATATATGACTCCGAGCAGGTATTTGGTACTGTGGAGAGTGAAGTAGCACCATAGGGACTCTGGGAGCTGGGTTAAGGCCGTATCGCTAACCATCCTTGCCTTTAAACAGAGTTTACGTAGATAGCCACTCCCCTCCTGCTCTATGTTCCCTGTCCCTGCGGAAGAGTTCCATGCCAGTAACATGCATCTCTTCGTCGGAGATGTCCGAGAGCCAGGATTCGGTGATGAATATGATGTCGGAGTGCTGATGTGCACGCAGCGTCCTCATTTCTGCTACCTTCCCTCTTAGCCCCCTAACGTTGCTGTACATACATATTAGAGTGTGCCTGGTGAGGGGGAGGTCTGGTTGTGTATTTTCGCAGGATGAGAGCTTATGTGGTTGGGTCTACCCTCGCCAGTCCTCATAGGACTGGCATTGTTCCGTTTTTTGGTGTTTTGTTATTAACTTGGGTGGGGGCTGTGGCAGTGGTGGCTTCTTTACTTGATGTATCTAACTCACTGGTCAGCGCCTGTGTGACGACCACTGACTCCAGAGGTCTTGGTGGTTGTCGTCTCTCCTCTTGCCTTGTGGGTCTAGGCTTACTTTCACATATACGTATTGAGCCACCCATGCGATCCTTCGCATTATACCATGCCTGTAGAACGTCTGTGAGGGAGGCATATGAGTCGAACTGGACGGCGAGTAGTCTGGGATTGGGTATGGTCTTCAGGTGCGCTGGCCTTGGCAGTCTACTGACGCTGTTGGCCGGTATACTGTTGAGACCAACTTTGGTTGAGAGCCATTGCCATTGTTGGACGTCGTGAAAGTACCGATCTTTGACCGAGCGGTCACTTGGCAATTCTGGAATCCCATGTACAACTATAGTGTTGTTTCTGTTGGGATTTCCAACCGCTGACTTTCTCTCCTCCTCTCTTATTGACCATGGCTTGTCAGGCCTGGCCCGAATTTTACAGGCATTAACAACGTCCGGTTGTCGCGAGAGGAGGAGTGTGTCTTCAGCCTCTTTGGGGTATTTAGGGACACACGTAAAGGGGGTGGCTTATCTCGGGGTGCACGGCTTCCTCGAGAAAGGCGACATAAAGTTGCAGGGAGGGGAGGGAGTCCCAGCATCTGACAGTAGTCGGTCCACATTCGGCTGTCAAACCGTTCCCTCTCGACCAACAATGAGTCTGTCGATACATCGACGTTGAACAAAATGATCGAGTTGGTCCTCCTGTGACCTGGGTTCGTTGTGGGTGGCACGCCCGACTTCCCAATGGGTTTGAGTAATTCCACTGGTTGTTTCTCAGTCACGGTGTGTGGGGTGTTTGGAATGGGTTTCGTAGAGGCTTTAGCGGTCGATGTCTTTGGCCATACGCTTGACGTCCCCTGGGGCCGGGTAGGAGGTATGGAGACTTGACCTAATATGGTCCCCACGCGAGGTGGCGTGCCCGCAGCTGGAGCTCTAGGTCTGTTTCCAGGTCTCTCTGTGTTATCCTTTGGTGTTAACCCTACTTTATTCGAGGATGCTGGTAGCTTTTGCGTGGCGGAGAGCATCTCCTTCAGGCTTTCTGTGCGGAGTGCGGGCATTTTCCTGCACTCTGGACAGATGTACCAGAACCACTTGCATGGTTGTCTCTTCATCAGCTTATAGTATTGTCGGGGGACTTTGGTGTCGCAGTGGCAATGCGCCCATCGTTGACATAGGTTGCATGCAAATGCCTCATCGACTACCGAAACAACTTTGGTGCAAACACTGCAGCCATCGGGTGTCGTAATACAGCCTTCCTTCCATGAAAGTGCTACGGATTGTGGCGAACCTTGTGGCTGCCTTGTTCTGAAGCCTTTTACGTCGTCTTCTATTTTCAGGCATGGTATGATCCTTGCTCAAGATAGGACTAGTTTGTGACGGGCTAGTGCTACTCTGTGTCACCTGTCTGATGGCTACTGGAATTCTAGAAACATGGGTTGGCCACTTCTTTAGAAGTTCGGTGTTCTGCCCTACCTCTGTTTGTCTTCTAGTACAGACTAGTGTGTTGTTTCGGGTGTATTGTCCGTTTTTGTGCACGACCGCGTTATCCGTGTCAAAGCTTCGGATCTAGCGTTTTGGGCAGACATGTCGCTATGATATAAACTTCTTGGGAAAACAAGTAGTTAACAACAATAAGAGGGTTGAAGACTGAATGCAGCAAAAGGACAGAATAGAAAGGGAAGATAATTTATGTTGGCTCACCTTCAGACACTTGTCACTTGATCCTCTGCTCTTGACCAACGAGTTTAACCGTAAGCTCCAGATGCGTATGTATAACCAGGAAAGATATTTCCTGGGGAATGACCTCCGAGGAGAACCGAGAGCTAAGGCAGTTTGGCAGTTGAAACGCCCAAGAACCACTGACAGGAGGTAGACCGGTTGGTTCAAAGGAATAATAATGCCAATTTTCAACTGTTGAGAAGTGAGGTGCGTGGACGGACAGAAGTGCTGCAAACGTTCGATCTTTTTAGATTGAGTATTGCAAGTGGGAGTTTTTCAATGTGGAAAAATCCAAAAGCTGAGAGACGAGCGAAAACACGTCGCTATTCAAGATGACCGCGTTTGCATGTTTGCCATAAAGAATCAACTTGGCTCAGCGCTCAATCTCTTTCAGGACATTCGTAACAACTGGTTGTTTATAGTAGTTCACTTTGTTTGGAACATCACTGAGACTGCTAATTATAATAATGAAATTACCGCAATTTTGTTCACATGCGTGCCGCTAAGTATCAGACATTATTCCATAACAAAAGTGAAGGGTTTGATGAGAAGAGTGCAAAATACTGAAACCGAATTATCGTCACTAGTAATGATCTAAAAGGTGTACAGTCTGTGGGTGGGTGCCAGGATAGGGAAGCTGAGGAATGGATAAGGACACTTTCAGTTTTTGCAGATGTGTGATGTCATTAATATGTGGTCTGAGGGCAGAGCAGACTCTGAGGGTTTCTCACTTACACATCTTTCTATGAAATACTCACCTTCAGCCTCCTTAGAAGAGCATCACGAAAGCAGTTACCAGTACTTTTGAAGGGGAGACTATTTAAACTTTATGGGTTCTGATGGCAAAATACCAAGAATTGGTCTTCACTTATGCGTCGCAGTGCTCTAATCTCAACGAGTGGGGGATAAGTTGGGTTTCCATTTGGGATTTAATGGGTTTTAACTGCAACAGAAGAACTCATCTGTTATACTAAGCGATATTTTCACCAACCACCCCCAGTCCGTCAGCACCTCTCATGTAGCGACTTAGTGGCGTCAGGGCTATCCGTATACATGTGGGCTGCATTCTAAGTTCACGCTAGGTCGCTCGTCCTTGCACCCAACGTGATAAGATAAGTGGGTTGACGTGAAAAACGGCTTTTGTTCTTCTGCGGTCGTAAATTCACTCTGTATACGGTTGTGGAAAAACATGTGGTCCCACCCACCAGCAAGCAAACAGCCCATCACTGACACCAGTTAACCAGGCGTTGCAGTATGATGATGATTGCATACACCCTTTCATTATACAGCTTACTTCGATCATCATACCAACTGATAATCCTTCCTTACTGAACTCCTGCCTTTATGTTTACGGCTGTTCCTCTACTCCTAGTTATTGACGGAATACGAACGAAGTTCGATGCAATTTGTAGTAAATATCATTGTCCCTTCTAACGGAACAGTGACCGATGCAAAATGAAACGTTCGAAATAGTTTTCGTTACCGGTCGTAACGCCGGATTCTGGATGAGAAAATTGATCATACCACCGACTGAAAAGCAGACTCCAAGATGTAATCATCCAGAACACAACCCATTTCTGTAGGCCCTTTGGAGACGAGCGTGCACCCTCATTAGTCATTGAGTTCTAAAGAAACCTCATTCAGGCCCGCTTCTAAGAGTCTTCTCAATCACTCCTTTGACAAGGATGACTAGAAGGCAACTAAAACAGCCCACGCACCTAAGTCCATATCTTCTGCATCAAACGTGAAATCCAAATTGACTGCAATAATACCACCATTCCTACGAGTGTTGGGAAAAAAATTTATTCGCGTACCTTTGATTTTCAGCGACACGAATCAGTCTGCCTCGATTACCGGGATCAATGTTACATATGCTGAGGCTGTTTTGCATCATAACATTGCGGCCATTTCGGAAAGGGATGCTAAGTGTGTTAGCTCTACGGTTCCAAGTCATACTTCTGCCTCTGGTGCTGTCCTCTGAGCCCTCTTATCTAAATGGCTGCCAGAACTCAGAGTCTTGGATTGCAAATCGGCTTGTTTCTTACTTTTTGGAGGGGAGACAGTAAATACCATAGGAAGAGAAGCGCCCTTTATCGTAACTTGGTGAAGATGGTGGACCTCAATTTGTCCAACTTTCTCCTCTTCTTTTCTCTCCCCTTTTGTATGGCCTAACTGACCCACCCACAGCTAAATCTGTTGAGAGTGGAGTTGATATGGCAGTTTCCATGACGGTTATCACTTCTTCATATCGTCCTCAGTATAACAACTTCCTCACCAAAGATGATCACTGGCCTCACTTAAATCGCTTCTCATTCGGTCATTCCAAGTACCACATGGTAGGTTCAGGCCTAAAACGTAAGCAACATTTACGTAAACTGTTTCAGTCCCGGGACTCTTGTTTCAAAAATGGCTTTGCGGTGGTTAATGTATTCAGTGTGATCCACCACATCCTACTCCCACCCTACGATCCTTCCGCTTTCCCCCGCTCTTAACTTATTTCTAGGGAAATCCATCGCCCTATCCTTCATGTGAGGAAGCAGAAACCGTCTGGTCTAACTTATGTTTCGTTAATTCTTGTGATTTGCCTATTCGTACACACTGTCCCCTCTTATTATCTCCCGGACCTTGAGGAAAAGGCCACTGCATTGAGTAGGATTCTGAAGGTTATGAGTGGTATACCACCGGTTATGATGAGAAACCCTGTTGTAGAAAGGTGGCCTAAACCTTAAATTCGCTTTGCCACATCATTTTTTCGGATGATCAGAACCCTCTGCGTCCAAACCTTCCCACTATTTCGTCTTTGGGGAAGACAAGATGGATATATATTTAACTCCATCCTTGTACAACTGCGTAAGAAGACTTAACCATACCTCATTTAAGTTTTATGCTTTGCAAAGAGATGCATGTAAAAAAAACCTACCAGCCAACTTAGCAACACAGAATGGTTATCACAGCCCTACAGTAAACAACAACCAAAAAATCTTATCATCATTTGTGATGTCGCAAAAAGACATCTTTTTTCAATATATCTGAAGAATGCTGTACGAAGAATGAGTTTCTGCAGCCTTGCATGCCAAGAACTCAGTATTGTGAGCGAAACTGCGGTCCGGAATACAGCAGATATGCCATCACTGTGAACTGCAGTTTAGGGGTATGATTTGCAGACAAAATCACAACTCCTCTTTTATTTTGACTTAGGCTTCACCAATCCCTTTCGTTGATGTTTCGCATTTCTGATACTGATAACTAGCCAAGTGAATACTCACTCGCTCATCCCAGTGTTCAGGGCTCAGAAACCCAATTCCTGCTTCTCATAGGGTGAAGAACCAATAGAAAACCTTTTCATAGATTGAGCGGCACATTCACATAAGAATCACCACTGCCCCATAGTAACGATTTTCAGGGGAAATGCATCAGTTGGTTAAACTATGTACCCCGCTAATGAATGAAACTAGCTGCCATAAACGTTTTCCGCTGTGAGATGGTGCAGGCTATATGAAAATGGAAACTGCAGTCTTGAAACATCGTGTAAGCTGAAGTCTACCACCCCAAATATGAAACTTTAAAGCACTGAAGCTTACGCGTTGTGATCAAAGGCTCTCAGCAAGTAGCACTGCGGCTAGCAAATGGGAGAGAGGTTTCTCCAGTCGAAAGAAGTTTATGACAGTACGTGGAGCAGGTATCAAACCAACGGACCGAAAGATGAGAGACAGCATAAAAGCAGCCTAAAAGCATGCGGAGATGGCAAGTGTGCTTGAGACCCCTGGACTTACGATGGTATTCCATGAAAGAAAATCAGTGTGAATGATGCGTCATGGCAAGTGAAATAACCTAAAACCTCTACCATGCCATACCCAGAGTTATGCACAGCAAAGGAAGCATTGGCCAAGGAAACAAAAGATGAAAGCACATGCCACAGGTATAAAGGCTCCAGATTGAAGAACTAATGTCTGAGCAATCATGGACCAAAATTAGTAGGAGGAAGATTGAAAACCTGGGAACATTAGACTGCTGTTTCGTCCTGGCATAGGACCCCTCAGCAGTGAACCCCCGTGACCCCATCGGAGATCCAACCTAAAACCAAGTAATGAACTTCCACAAACCTCCGGACAGAATTAGTCTAATCCGGATCGGTGACTAGCTTCGACAGCTGATTCTCGAAGTTCCAATGAGGAGTCGTCGCCAGTGGAGTCAACGAAATAGAACGTGGGGTCGGTTACTCAAATGCGACACTGGATGCAGGCCTCGCCATATCGCGAACTGACAGAAGCGCGCGATGCGGACCGCTGGATTCCGACCAAGCGACTCAATAATAACGTGTTGACCATGGAGCCCGAAAATTCCGGTTTCGACCCCTGGTGGCATAGGGCTATGGGCGCGCGCACCTGAGAAGTTCCATACTAGGACGAAACGTTTGGTTGTCCAGTGCTCCCAAATTTCCAATGTTTTTCCAACTGATATCAGTCCATGATGAATTCCAACTTAAAACCAACTAATAAACCTCCAAAACATGATAACGGCCCGACATTTTGAAAATATGTGAGATCTGGATTAGGTATGATGATCAAAATCTAATTATTTTGGCCTGAGTGCGGGAAACAATTCAACGAAACCAAGCTAATGAGATCCAGAGAGGTTACTGAGTTCTGCCATATAGTTTCCTGAACTTTCTTGAGTCGAACACAGTCAGGGATTGTGCTTCAACAATATCAAAACATGAGTTGACGTGATAAATAAATTGTAGAGTTGTGGCAAATCTGTGACACTATCAAGCAATAATAAGCTACATCAGAACTACAAATGCACCTCAATAGTGCCGCTGAGCACCTATACATTCCAAGATTTATCCGGCTTGTAGTGCTTACTATGCAGCAAAGGTATCGATTAACCAAATAAAATCGTTAAACGCCTGGAAATCAATAAGAACATTTCCAACAAAATGGGATCAAAATTCCGTCTGCAAGAATGAAGTCAACCAATAAGCATATCCGGACAGGCGGCCAATTCACAGAGCGACCTTAATTTGAGCCAAAATGTCGGGAATGGTAAAACAACGTCATGTCGTCGCCAGTCTAGCATCGCACAACAGCAAAATGGTACATTAACAATGGGTTTCAATCAAAACAAGATAAATAATGAGCGTAAAGTCGGAGAAGGCGGGCAAGTGACAAAATAATACTACGTCGGTTGGGGTTAGGGGACAATATCCACAATGAGATTGAAACTGTTCAAATAAATATCAGCGACGTGAAATGGAGTGCTAGTGAGGATTTTTTAAATCATTACAACTACAATAGAGACCTTCAAAACGTAACATTGTCTGAGGTCGTCAGGCTTTCGCTGGGAGCAAAAACGTTTCTGAGGGTGACGCCGAATGCCTCATAGCCGGTAATATAGTCTTAAAGTCTCCAAATGATTGGTTGCGGTTTCAACAAACCCATGATGCCGACGAAAGTAAGGTAAAATACAAACACAATCATAAAAACAAGCTGCCCACCGCGTAATGAGCCCATGAAGGTGCCACTATACGCCTTACATCTTCCCATCCCTTGAAATAACCATAAACCAGGAAGCCGAGATACTAACATTCCATATCTTTCGACCAGGTATGGCAAAGTGATAGGTCCCAGGGTTCCGCTCTCTTTGTTAGATGGCACCCCTTTCATAGGCTTTAAAAACCCATCCTTCCTCCGGCTGGCTCCTTCGGCATGAATATATATTGCTGTGAGCAGTAACACCTGAAAGGTTGGAAACGCTTCCTCAGAGATTTTCACTTGGATCACATGACTACGTGGAAACTTACTGATTTCCGAAATCGTCACATTGGGACCTTGTGGTCTCTGAAGCTATCAGCAATGGAATTTGCGGCAAATAGACGTTCATCTGGTGTAACGTGGCATTATGAAGACGGTCAAACATGACGACTAGTTGTAACGGAAATTTGGAATTTTACGCGATTTTAGTCCCACTGGTGGTGAAAAAACTATGACTGAAAACTATTTGAGCTTTTACTCTCTGTACATGCTAAAAAGTTGTTTCCTTGTTCATTTCACAACTGGTAGAATTTTCTGATGTTTTTAATAGAACTTAATGACCTCCCTTCTGTACGATTCAGGACACAGAATCTTGTACGCCTTCAGCACACATCAATTTGGTGGCGCCTATAAACTAGCTTTCCCCATGTTAAATTCCTGACCTAGGAATAAAATATTTATTTATTTATTCAGACATTCATCACCCACAGAGTAGCAAGTTCATTCAGCTGAGGAGACCCAGGTAGACGACCTTGACTCCACTATATAGCGCATGTTCTTACTTTCAGGCGTTCAGGGCTGCCGTAATTGAATATTTTGTTGCCTTACCCTCATAACTATCCACTTTACATAGAAAACTGACCCCAAGTCGGTCCCACAACTTCTGAGTGCCAGATGATTCCCAACGGTGGACCATCGTACAGCCTGATTCCTGTCAACTGCCCCCATCATTTGAAAAGGATTTTTTTCATCTCTTGGGATCCCCTTTAATTATGACACATCCAACCCTTGTTGTGGCCGCAACGTTTTGGTTGCCTTGTCTGTTCCGTAGCTGTCAGATGGTTGGTGGAGATCACTAGGAGTTGAGAACGAAATCATGCATGTCGGCCATGGAATGATCGCGTGACTACTGTTCTAATAACATCAGGCGTCCCTGAGACCAAGGGTTCGAAAGTCGTCTTAGATCATGATCTTACGACTAGAGGAGGCCCAAAGGTATTAGCTGCCATGGCACTTTGAATACGGCGGTTTTCGGGAGGACCTTCTTATGCTTTGGTTAAGTCATGCTTCTAGGGCCATACACAAGCATGAAAGCGCCCTGGAAAGATGGTATTCAAGCAAACACCACATCCTGAAAACCTGGATCCTATTCGTCAGAGGGAGTTCAGAGTGCGGCGTTTAAATGATCAGTCGCCTCATTTGCTTCGCTTCTGAGGGTGGTAAGAATGATGAAGTTTACTCACACTATCCAAACGTAGGTTTCGTCTAGACCTCCTAGCCTAGCATATCACAGATAACGATTCAGGAGCTAGTTCCTCCGCGATAGAGACATTAAACCAAGGGGATATCGTTTTAAAGCTTAACATATTTGATCAGATCACTCACTCATTGGTGTCAATGATTCGTAACGTTTTGTCGTCTAAGACGGCTACTGATTGAAGCAGTTTGTTTCGAGATCGGTTGAAGCTTTTAAAAGAAAGATTGGACGTTCATAGCATGAAATCTTACAGCCGATTATGTCCATAGGTGTCACATTTTTTTGAAGTCGACACGAACTTTGGATACTGTTACAAGGTTACTACTGCCCACATATCTTTGGGACATCTCCACCCTAAGGTTTAGGGATGTTGGCTTTGACCAGTTCGCAGGGCTCAGCTTTGCACCCAAGGTGTGGTGCAGCATGCAGAGCGAAACGGGTGGTATGGCCAGGCGCTCTGAAGGCATGTGCGGGTCCAGCGGGCAAGTAGACGGACAAAAGACATGGATGACAGTGTATTCTCACCATAACAAGCGAACAGGTTGGTGAGCATCGCTCCACCGACACCACAATCATCGCGATAACGGGCTCTAGGGTCATCCAAAAGTGCGCTGCTGCTGTGTTAGTAGATAGCGGTGACCTTTGTACATTAAGTCTCATCCAAGTAACAACCCAGAGAAGAACACAGCCCCTACTCGAAAGATCTGAACATGCATGCATGCGAGTGCCCGCGAGCTGCAGAACAAAACGGACATACGAAGTGCACACGATTAGGCTTCTAAGCAACCCCCATTGGGGAGGCCTGGCTCGGCGTGAATCACCGGGATGCCGAATAGCTTCTTTAGGCGAGGAGGTAAACCTTACACTGAGTATCTTCGATGGCTAAGTTGTTCACCTTAGACACCGTATGAAACGATGTGACATGATAACAGCGTATAGGTGTTCATCAAGTAAATCAACAAACGGTTACTGCAATCTCGGGATCAACAAACACATTGGGAACCAGCAGGAGCGGCTGCTGCCAGAACCAGGGCCAGCTCATTTATACCAAGAGTATGCATGCTGTAGAGTGCCTTAATGCGGGAAGGGGCTGCAGCCTACAAAGTGGAGTCATTCAGTAGATTGTTGGATAGACATATTAGCCCGAATGGTTCACTACTGAAGTGTATAGGGAGTCGCTGACATTAATAGCCCACCAAAGCATTTGGGTATTACCCCTAGACTGTTTCCTTATTCTCGACTGTTCATTGGTGCTCAATTTCATGTACCTAGGCCTCATTTTTTTTCTCCTTCCATCATACAATTGACTGCTTTTGGCTGTTTTCTGATTTATACTAACTAGTATGAACTTAGGCTCTTAGACAGACAGGAGATGTGCAAAGGCCACCGATTTACCGAGTAGCTCTGTGGTCGCTTCACTTGTCCAGACCACAAAATGTGGGGAAGAGGAGACCACAGAAACCCATCCCTTAGGGCCAATCGCAGGAAGGACAGCTTCTCAAAGTTCATGAAAAGGGTGCCACCTAACAAAGAGAACGGAACCCCGAGACCCATCCCTTTACCGTACCTCATCGAAAGATATTGGATATCAGTGTCCCAGCTTCCTGGTCACACATAAGACTTAAGATGTCGGGTTATAGAGAGCTGTTACGGCCAAAACAGAACCAAGTGCACTAGAAACTAATCTCAGGTTGCTTGCAGAATGTGTGAATTATAACGGACTAGCATTTAGCCTGGAAAAATGTCAGACTATGTGTCTCCACCCCATGGACTGGCAAAGGTATCTTACTGTGTCTGCGGTAAACATCTTTCCCACACCAGCAGGGAGAAAGACCGGGGACTAGTGCTAACCGACAGGCTGGATGCCTGCCTCACTTATTTAGCGGATGCCTACAAGGCCTGTGCAGTACGCAGAATGCTAGTCGCCCTCACCCCGGAACTCTTTTTGAGGCTGTACAAGACTTGTATACGAGCCCTTAAAGAGGTTCACACAGTCACTGTGCCATCACGCTTGAACTTCCTAGCAGACGCGCGGAGGCAAGTAGGGAAGGGCTTAGTGGGGATGCAGCGAAAAATCTGCGAGGACAGATTGAAAGGGCCTAGGCTTTAATCTCTTAGTTACCACAGTTTGCGGGATTCTAATTATCTAAATGACCCAAAGAGTGGAATCCTACCAAACGGCTACTGTGACAGTTCTCGAGGTGACCTAAGGAGAATCACTGGTGGACGGGAAAGAACCCGCGTACCTTCACACTTCGGCCCCCTCCTAGTTTTCTGCACTGCCTGCCGAAATCACTACTGCTCCGTCCGCCGGGGACCTCAAGAAGTGGTTGGATAGCAGCGCATCGACGCATGGTTCGTCCTCGTCAGTTTGGGCTGGGGACTAGGTTGATGCAAACTACTAAACCGCACAATTTAGCACGATCAACCCATTATCGAATGCTATGTAACGCCACTGTCGTCGCCAACCTGGCTCAAACTTGTACTTCTCTGTAGACATCCCCAGTTACCATTTACCAACAGTATTGCTATCTCTATTTCCAGAAGCCGTCCTGTAATGTTCTTGGCTCCTTCCCCTGCTACCGACTTTATGTTCTCATACTATTTGATAAAAGCCCTTACTATCACCCCTCCCCCATGAATCTATCGATGTTTCTTCTTCCGTTCAGTTTCCTTTCACCTGATCGTTTTTCATTTGCACTTCATCTCCCTTGATTTCTCTGAACATATTTTCTACCTTCTCTTTACAATCAGTCCGACCAGTTATCTGCTGGTGCGACACTTGAGGAACCCATCTGCACCACAGTCCTTGGGAAAAGCAACACGTACTCCCTACAAATTTAACCAACACGCATCGCCCGCCGGGCTGACCGGAGCCACGGTAGTCGAGTGGATAGACCTGCTTCACCGAGGTCCATCAAAGACCTGGAACCGTTCTGCGGGACCTAGAAGCGGGTGCGAAGAAGTCAATCGGCTTACATTAGCTCGTAAAAAGATGTTTGAGATATTTGACATTGGGAATACTTAGCCGCAATCGGGTTAATCAAATCTACAAAAATTGAGTGGGTAGACATTCTCCACTGGAATTCACTAGAGACCTGGAACCGTTCTTCAAGACCCAGAAGAGAAAACGTAAATATCAACTGGTTTAAATTAGCTCGTTAAAAGACATTGGGTATTGGACCAATGTACACTTGCATTTTCGAGCTCCAAGGTCAGACCGGTTAACCATTTTTGGGGATGAGGTGTGTCATTTCTATTAAAGGTAATGGTGGTTTGTTTGATGGGTAGATATTAGTACTAGAATTTGTTCTTCATTTTACACTGTTTTTGTTGTGATGGGTGGATATTACTGTCTATAGACAGTCATGTTAAAGCTTAGCTAAGCCTTAATATATATGATTCTAAATTAATGTTTTTGAACTCTTGAAACTAATGGCTCAGAATACACTATGATAGGTCGCGTTATCCTACAGTTCGACCAAGGGTATTGTTTTGGCTTTAGTTTCTGCAGTTTTAGGTAGCATAAACTTCGAAGAAGTGATTGCAAAGACAGACTTTGACACACATTCGGTGGCAGCTTAGGGCCGTCACTGTCAAAATCTTCATCATTGTCTTCAGAACTTCTGTCAGACCACGCTGAATTTTTTATCACATTAGCTCCTGCTGACGCTAAATTTAAGTGTACATTGACCCCCTCCTTTTTTCAAACAGTGACCTTTTTCTTTGCTTGCTGCCCTGTCCAAACTAACTTTAGGGTATTATGTAGGCAGGGATTGAAGAAAATTATCTATCTTTCCAGGAGCTCGATGGTGTTTTCAACTCTGTTTACGAACTACGAAGAGGAAAAGCTCGTACACAGTCACATCATCAGGTCCAGCATAGAACCAAGCACTACTGCTTAATGGTTCTAGTTGACATACTTCATATCAACATTAAGCAACTAAGCACCAAGATAAAAGGTAAATAAGTAAAGAATCTGCTAAAAGTGGTAAAAAGTAGTGAGAGACAGGAAGGAGGGATAGAAAAACACTAAATCCAGTATGACGATTAAATTGAAAATAATGTGTGGATGTGTTTGCGCTACTGACATCAACTTTGAGTCATATTACCTAAAGTCTCCACCCTTGGTTTCTGTAGTTATGCTGACCCAATCTGCTAGTCTGCATTTCGCTGCATGCCCCAGACCAACAATCGAAGACTTCATGGACGTGCCAGTATTTGGTCTAACCACCTCTAGCTTATTTCCGGCCTGAACCTACTTCAGCTAACATTGCACGATAAGGCAGACGATGATTAAGCCTGTGCAACGTCCTTGCCACATGAGCTGATGAACGTTCACAACTTTATCCACTGACTTTCCTCTCCCTAAAGTTCCACACCCGAATTTAGTATAACTGACTTGATGAGATCATAACACGGCTAATGCTACTAAGGCAATGGTGGTTGGACACCATAGGTTGGACACATAAAAGCAGAAAGGAATTCCATGCCCATAGAATTAGTAAAGCCAAACAAGAACCCAGGCTCATGATCTTGACATAAGAGTTAAGAAACTGTCAGTTTCCTGTACTCGCTTAAAAATTATTGGTTACTGCATATGTCTCATCCTGGTGTTCGCTGACACAGGTATAGGTACTATCTATTCAATAAACAGCAATATTTTTAGGCGGGGCTGTGGTTTCTCAGGATTTTGTGGTCATATTTAACCAGGTCTCCGTCCTCGATATTCTTTAGCCTGGTTTCTGAATTCTTTGACATGCCAATTAAAAAAATTGAATTGTACTCAATATGCCAGTTGGATTTGAGAACGAATAGTTCAGCGAAGGAAATAGTTTTCAACGAATTTACTTTCAAAAGCTGTACAACCATATATATATATATGCGTATATATATATCATTGTTCTTGACGAGATATAATGGTAGTGAGTTGTGTTTAAAAATCGATACACGGTTTTGTCAGTAGGCTAAAATTTGCAAAAAATAAGTGGGGACATACGGGAAGTATTTATAAAACAAATGTTATTCATTAATTTAAACGAAACATGGTAGCAGTAACAATGTTCTAACAAGATAGGTTTCAACTAAACTTGTGCGATATCATTGATAATCAAGAATTGTAAATAGAAGGGATACAATAATGATGTGAAAAAGTAAATTTAAGATAAAAACCGGAGACATCTGAGACAAATCGACAAGAGAATAATCAGTGTTTGAGATAATCACACGCCTTATTAATTAACCAAAGAGATTTAACAAATTGTTGTATGCCTAGCTCTGGCTTCAAATCATGAACTGCCTAGGCTTCTGCAATATATGGCAAGTGGAGACAAAAGTTTAGGAAAGTTTGGTTGGATTTTGTAAATATTGAATGAGGTTTTCAAAACTGTGTCGCAGAGCAGATAGGTTGATTGGTATTCTTTTCTCTTAAATCCACACTGAAGCATGTTCTTGCATGCGGTGAAGGATAGGCCAAGACGAACGACCTACATACCTCACTTTACAGAAGCAGGTGAATTGGTAAACGCACATTGTACTGGCCAGTCTCGGTAAAATATCCTTCACCGTGAGGCGCACTAGCGGGCGACTGTGATATGTTATTCTGAGGTTTACTGCATGTAACGTATTACGAATTGCTCTTTCCATACGGTTTCCCAAAATTTCGTCAACAGTACCCCCCTTGAATTCTAAATTCAAGAGTAATGTCCTCGAAACGTGCACATATGAGTATCGATATATATATATATATATATATATATATATATATATATATATATATATATATATATATACATACATGGTCCTACAGCTTTCGGAAATAAATTCATTGAAACTTTTAATTTTATTACCGTTACATTTTGTGGGAATATCTGAAAGTTGCCAGTTGATTCCAATAACGAAACGATAATGTAGTTTGGTGTGACGACTATGAAGAAGACACTGTATGAATACATTTGCACCATTGAAATTGATTCTGCTCCATATCACTAGGAGTCTCTAACTACCGATTTCGCTTGTCATCAGAACTCTGCCTATGAAGTCAACGTTTCCTTACACTGTTTAGACTAACAGTGGAAAACTTCAGGGACTGGTGTCATGTTTTAGTATGGTCGGCTGCAACCTCTATGCAGCCTCATCATACTTCGACCAATATTGTACGACAAGGTGACTGGTGACTAAGCATGTGTGACACATTTCCGAGCCACATGAATCGATGTTGGTTTAGAACATCATCAACTGACTTCACTCCTCTGCCTAATACACTAACTACTCCATGTCTGACTTCTACGTTACTGTCATCACGACATATGACCGGTGCTATAAAGACAAGGGTAGTTAAACACTTGAAGCCTTTTCATGTCTTCCACCTTCAACGGCCATGTTTCACGGGCATATAATAGAACGGCTTCAGTAGCACGTTGCCATTTCACTCTCTTCTCTGCAGTCTTTTGAACCTGGCCCCACCACTCCCCGAAAGCTTTCATTTCTTCCTCATACGACCTCCTCTATATGACCCTCTGGTGCCCAGCTCGTCGTTTCCCATTTGGGTTCCATTCGAGGGTCTGACGCGTGATGTCCCCAGTCGGTCTTCTCAGTGTATGCTTAATCCATCTGCGCTTTCTTGTGCATATTTGTTAAGCGATCGGTTCTTGGTTGGTTCGTTACCCGGCCAGAGTTCCTTGTTGTTTATTCTTTCTGGCCTTCTGATTTGATCTCCATTATCAAGCGTAGACAGCTGTTGATGAATGTCTAGTTTGTTTGAAATGCTTTTCGTGAGGCGCCAAGTTTCTGAACCATTTAGAAGCACTGACTTGACGTTGGTGTTGAAAATCCGGATATCGTTCACACTTTATTCTGAGTGCACTAAATCTCCACACTGGTTTCAGGTTAACGAAGGCCTGTCTTGTTTTTCAGGTGCTGGCTTTGAGATTTTCATCTGTGCCTGTGCTGCCTGTAGTTGAAACGATGCTGCCTAGGTAGGTGAAAGAGGCTATTTCCTTTAGGTTTCTCCCGTTCATGGTGATTGGTGCCTCTTGTTGTTGGTTGGGTATCTTCATCACCTCTGTCTTCTCTACGTTCACCTGAAGGAACTCCCGTCTTCTCTGCCTCTTCTATCAACTTGTTGGTTTTTATCTGTAGATCTTCGATTTTGTGCGACATTGGACATAAATCATGAGCGGTGCAATCCAAATCTTCTAATCTCTTTTCATCGGTCCAGCACAAGGTTTGTGGCACTGAAACCGTAGTGTTAAAGCAGCTGCCTGCCAAATTACTTCTCGGTCGACACTGTCGAAGGTCTTTTCAAAAATCGATAAAGTTGAGGTAGAGAGTTGACAATGGCATATGATAGTGTTGCGAAAAATGGCGTCTGTTGATAGAATTCAGACGGGTTTTTGTACTTGTGCCGAGAGTTTTGTTATTATCTGCGGTGTGTATAACGATACAATCCTCCGATGCGATACGGTTAACGATAGAACAATGACTTCTCAGTTGGGTATTCAATTGGCACCAGAAGATGATGGATTGAAAGCATATTTACTTCAACCAAATATCGCTTCGGAGCATTGTATCGTTTTATACCGTGGATTAAAACAGTGGCGGCGATGGGATATTGGGAAATTGACTCTTCGAACTTGGGCAAATTCTTCGAATGACAAATGAGGATTATCGAGATCACAACTCAATCCAAAATTTTTGATACTGAATCATCACCTACTACACCAGTTTTAATAGCACCTTCAGTTGGTGGCACCGCCGATACCATCACTGAATTTCACCACGATCCAGATGCCACTGAGACTCGATAGTTGGTTCAGGTGTTACGAAGATTGCTTCAAAGTGGGTTTTGCCGGCCAATATGATTCCTAGAAGCTACGTCTCCTACTTTGAAAGCTTGACCCACCTGAGCTAGACCAATGCTACATCATGATTTCACCGCAGAACCCACGTGATCGCACTTTCAGCGCCACAGTCCAGACACTGAATGATGCGTCTGCAGAATACCAACCACTGGGCAACCTACAGCTTGATACAAGTTTAGCCCAATCCGGACGCTTGGGTAGCTCTGAAGTACATACAGTTTACCAGACATCTCATTCCTTCGGATCACCCTCTGGCTATACAACCCCTGGCCTTATCTCGCTTGTTTGTCGGCCCAGTAACTCATGTGATACCCACCGACCCTCAAAGAAGACAACATAATCTTGCTGGGATTGTGACGCCTAGCGTTTCGTCAAATCTTGTCCACCTAAACAGCATCGATACTGGAACTGTAATGCTTCAGGCCATAAGGACGGTTTTTGCCGTCTACACACAACGATTTGTACAAACATCATTCTCCAGATACCGCCGCAGATCCCATTCTCGATCTGCAAGTAAATATCTTTCTTTGATAGCTAATTTTCATGCTCAAGCACCTAGCCGCTGAAAGAATATCAGAACCACTGATCTATTTAGTAAACAACAAAAAACCCCCTCTGCGTCGGTTAGATAAGAGCAAGAAAAAGACAGTACGTCTCAATCTGACTTCAAATAACATTCTTTCGAAGAAGGAGGTGATTTGGGGATAGAAATGACTAGTCTGGAGAGAGACTAACTAAAATGTGCTTTATATTATCACTTCTATAGTTAGACAGACAGACTGTAGACCAGCTAATCAATATTATTATTTTAAACAGCGAACTGTCTGTGTATTAGACATATTTTCCTTTGTTTTTGGCCTTCGGACTTTCGACCCCAGTACACATTTTCATACGTCCGTCGTATCCTCTTTATTAATTAGTCGGTCGGGAATCAAGTGGGAATTTGTTGAACCTTGGTGGCTGACATTCAATATCCGTACATCGTTAGCGGCCATAGCACAGCAGTTTCGAAGCATAACAATCTTGTCGGCCATTGATCCTTCAGGACTTCCGAAGCGGGTGGAATGATCAGTGTGCTCAACCACTTTATTTTCTATTGTCAGAAAACGCACAAGGGAAGACCATTTCTAGAGCTACAGTTTGCATTTTAGTGATTAGGTTCTCATGCCTAACATTTTCAAATTACCAGTCAAGATGTCCAGGAGATTTCGTATATTTTAGCACTTCCATCTAACAGGACTATTTCATATGCATTCTAGGTCTACCAAGGATCATCCCGTAACAAATCCAATCTCTGTGAAGTCACATGACGAGAGGGAAACTGACATAGGTTCATATATGACGAAACTAGATAAGAATGGATAGAGTGTATATCCCTGAAAGACACTACTCAACATACAACATTCACCTGATGACTTACCGTAGGCTGTAACATGCCCAGGGGTATTCGGGTACAAAGCCTTCAGCAAAATGATGTTTGTCAGGTACCCGTTCTGTGACAGACACTACCATAGCACCTCTCCAGTTAGTTGTTTCCAGGCACCACTCAAACGTCCAACAATCATAGGACCTGGAGTTTTTGATATTATGTTCGGTAAGCTGATTCCGTAGAGGTCATCGCAATATTTTTGGCCTTGAAGACTGAAGTAATTTGTGATTGAGACCGGTCAGAGGGGATCACATCTGATTCCCATACACTAGTTAACTCTTCAGTTTGTCGAAACAGTAATTTTTGACTACCATCAATAAGTACCTGGAGTTATAGTCTACCTGACTCCACTGTCCTTCATCGTTTGAGGTTGCTTAAGACCTTATCCACTTCTGTAAGAGTAGAAGGCGGTGTTTCCATGTGTCCTTTCGGGATCTGACTGGATGCTGGGCAACGGAATAGTAGCTGGAAGTCAGTTGAACTGCTTCTCAGTCATCGGCCTGTCGTTTCAGTTGTCTTCCATGTGAGTGTATCGCAGACCTGTTTACCTCCGCTATATTCTAATTCACCATTGAGCTTCGAATCACCAGTTTCTTTGAAAAGTCTGAATAATGGATTGATGTTATGTTTTGATTTGATCACTCTTGGTTCTTCTTCACCATTATCCTGCTTCAACTAGAATGACCCGTTAGAGTAGACATTAACTCGACCCATTTAAGATATGTCCGTACCATTTCAGTCTATGAAGACTTTCACTCCCAACAGCCGAACTATTGACGTAGGACTTCGTCCAGCGACTTCATTTCCAAAGTTATAGTCCTACTTCACGGGCGGTGAACTGGAAATGATTATAGCTCAACGGCTTCTTGCTGTTTTGTGTACTAGGCAATGAACCGGTGGTAATTCCTGACCATCCAGGCCTTGGTAGACAGCGGAATTCGAAGCCATGACGCGTTAGGAGAAATTCATGCACATAGACCAGGGAGCCACAACTTTTAGGGTGATAATGCCTTAATGGTGACCAACCACTTGAAACCTTCAAATATTCTGCACTTTTAATGGTCGTTTTCACAGCCGTACAGTAAGATTCCAAAATGCTCTGTGGTACACTCAATTCTTATTAGGTAGTCAGTTGTCTCATTGGTACCAAGAGGCGGGGGGTGCTAGTTAACAACTATCAGTAGAGCCTTTCGTAGCCATACTGAGGCCCAAGGTTTAAATGGAGTGGTCCTTAGCAGATAACAGTAAATGCAGACATCTCATTTGTAGGCTCACAGTAGGCTCTAACCAGTGTCCTAATTAGTCTTCAGCAAAGCAATGTAACTGACAAGAGTACCTTCCAGTGAGATACATTTTTATAGGTCCACTTGATCGAGGAAGTCAGATATTGCCTTTAGATGGAAAAATACAACCAGCACTGGTTAGTGCTCTGTGTTTCTTGGTTTGGCGGAGTAAGAACCTTGTCAATGTCTTTGTAGTCAGGTTCGAAATCTGTCTAGCATCTTTGGGTTTTCTGTTTGCAAGCTTCATTCGATCGTTGGATGATTATAATACCTAGGGTATTTGACTCTATGTTGGTTAGACTTATTGCTCTTTGAATATCTCAGTTGGATTTTACTCCGTCAATCAAATCAATCAGTATCAACGTAGGACCAGACTTTACTACACAACGTTCCAGGTTTCCACACCCCATATCAGCACAATAATTAACAAAGCAGTAAGGTAAACGATGAGGGAAAAAAAGTCAGTCAAATGTCGTAAAAGAGAAGAAGGGAAGAATGAGAAATTTCCAAATTCAGTTTAGCGGTTAAAATGAAGATAATGTGTGGATGCATCTGCGCCGCTGACATCGATTCTGAGTCATGTCACCTGAACTCTCCAACCTACTCCTTTTGTGAACAATAGTGATCAGTGATTGAGATCAGTGGGAGTATCTCGTGTGAATAAACTAGCTTAGATAAATACCTCAGTACTACCACTGATTCTGAGCTGCCATCTTTCAACACCTCTAATGCTAGTCCATCATGAACCACTGCCCTTTGCCGTTTCAGGTTAACTACGGTCTTTTCAACTTCCGTAAAATTTGGAGGTTCTATGCCACTCTTCCATTCAAGCTGCGACTGAATAGTGTTTGAGGTTGCTAAACGTCAGTCGGACTTTTCCTCAGTGTTCTGCTCGTCGCCCTAATCGCCTTTCTTGATAATGGATAGCAAACATGCTTTTCAAGCATATTTTTGATGAGTCTAGCATGTCTGCTCATCTTAATATGTCTAAGCAACTGATTAGTATTCCTTTTATCATTGCTTTCTCCATTTCCTTAACTTATACTGCTTATCACTGCTAGTGGTCGTTGCGTAGACTTTCCGGTGGCCCATTATTGCAGCTTTTTTCGCCCATGATTAACAACCAACAGTTAAACTCTCCCACTATTTCCCGAAACTACATAAAAAAAGATAACCTTCGAGACTGTAACTGCAGCGTATTGGTTCAAGTTGCCGTACTTCTCCGTGAAAGATTTTGGTTAACTCCACTAAATCTAATCTTGCCCAGTGTTTTGGTCGTGTTTGTGACAGTAATAGGAATGCCTTATCTGAGTAAACCAAGTAATAAATTATTGTAACTCAGCAACCTCGTACACTTACATGCACTCAGCAAGAATCCATATTTGTGTGAAGACTAAACATACTGTCTAACCACTCAAATCTTAGTCAGTGTAATAAGTGTTCAAACTTGTTAATCACTGGTTGAAAATCAAGTGTCTTAACGAACGAGTCACTGCTCCAGCTAGCCAGAGTTATCTGATCATTTAGTCTGGTTAGATAATTAGTGAGTTTCTCTTTCCATTTTATCTGTGGTCAGAGACCCAATCTCATATGTGTATCTATAATAGAAAGTTTTCTATCAAGGCAATCCTTCCCAATGTAATATCTAACTTGCTTTCAACCGTATTGCTTTAGTTATATTCTCTTATCATTATCGTCTTATCTTCATGTTTTCAATTTTTATCACGCCTTAATAATGCAATTTAGACAGACAGACGGACAGACGAAATCAACGTAGAACCTCGCACATACGAGAATCGGTTCAAGTTGCTACACTTCACAGTAACATACAAAGAACAGGTGGATAGAAAAAGAGTGATATCGAAGTAGACAAAGTTGTATGATCGAAATAACAAACTGAATATAAAAGTTGGTGTAAATATTCAAGCTTTAGATGTCAAGGAGTGAATACATCTGCATCCCCCATTGTAATTGACTTTTGGCATGTCACCAAGGCTTAGTCTTCAACCACTGATTCCTTTCGTCTTTAGGGACCCCAGCCAGGTAGTCTAAATATCTCAATATGGTTCATATCAACAGTTGGTAACTTTATGGACTAGTGTCACGTCTTAGTGTAGCCACCATCAGCTCTCTTCTAACCTCATCCAACATCCCCTAGCATGACACATCGAGATACGCAGTGGTTTGGCATGCACTGTACATATGTACAAACCACGTCAACCGATGAAAGTTCACAACCTCATCAATCACCTTGCTTGTCTTGCCTAGTACCCTTCGCTTGACCTTAACATTGTTAATGCAATACTGCGTAGACATTTGTGATGAAAACCCTGTAATTGTTTCATGTATTCTACTTTCAATGGCCATATCTCACAGTCGGCTGAAATAGATTAAGAATTATAGTCCATTTCGCTTGTCCATAAACTGACAGTAGCTTTGCAGCTCAAATTTAACCACTTAAGAAATGAATTAAATAACTGAAACTGATAGGGATCCTTCCAGACAACTTTTCTGTCTATCATGTTCACTTATTTACAACTTAACAATTACATGATAAGTTAATTACAGTTGGATATAATGAGATTGCCAATAAATAGCTGGTAGAATAGTAAACTATTAATGATTAATGACTGACTATACTTTATGTTACTCATTTTTAGTTCTCTGTTATACCACTTGAAGTTTAGATAGTCCATTTGACTATCAACTTTAAACTTTTTATAACCTGCACTAACTAAGCTTATTATTTTCTCCTATCAAAAGATTGTTTTCTAGGCATTATCAGGAATTACTAATTATAAATATCTCACATTTCATTCACAGTTAGAATCAGTGTTAACCTTTAAAAGTAATGAGAAAAAGAAGAAAAAAAAATTAAATGTTAAATGGTTGTCATATTCTTTAGTGACATTGTTCTTAAACTTGAATCAACGTTTTATATATCAATATTTAAAATGTGTTCCACTTGTAAGTGAATGTTTATGTAATAAATGTGATTAACAGAATCCGACCATATGCTATCATTTATTCAGTCAGCTGTCTTAAATACTACTGATGTCTCAAATCATTTATTAGTTGTGAGACTATATTAAAAAGTGATATAGTATTGATACTAAAGTCTTTAATTGCTGAATATTATTCAATTGCATAGTTGTCTGAACGGAATAAGACCAAATAATACTGGTTTAACTCAGTGGTTGATTTAAAATTTAGCAACATACAATACTTAGTGTATCAGTTCACAACTGTAGTACATATATACACAATTAGTGCTGTATTGTATTTTATCTGTATCCAAAGCAAGCTATTTATTATTATTATTAGTCCCTTGGGTTCCTAGTGGAACATAGGGCTTCAGTAGCACGTCTCCAGTGACCTCTGTCCTCTGAGATCTTTTGAACCTGGTTCCATGACAGCCCAGAAGCTCTCATTTCCTCTTCGCACGACCTCCTCCATGTCACCCTCATCTCGGACGTCCAACTCGTCACTTCCCAAGCGGATTCCACTCGAGCAACTGGCCTGATGCGTGATGTCCTCAGTCGGCCTTCTCAGTGCATGCCCAATCCATCTCCACTTCCTCCCAGTGCATATTTGTTGCGTGATAGGTTCTTGGTTGGTTCGTTCCCAGAGCTCCTTGTTGCTTATTCTTTCTGGCCATCTGATCTTCAGTATCGAGTGAGCGTAGGCGGCTTTGTTTTATTAGTGAATTAATAAAAAAAACATATGAATAACAATAGGTTGATTTTATCAGCCAAGGACGTTAACTAAATTACATCATGTCTTAGTAGTGTTTTATTTCATGTCATGCATTTTTCTAAAATCATGATTACTTTCTTTCTACTCACTGTTATGCACGGATTATCTCTATCTATCCATCGTAAAAATTGTTTTTTTTTTATATCAGTTTCAATGAATGTTTATTTACTTTACCTGTTAAAATCATCCGGTGTTCTTGTCATTTCGAGTGCAATTAGTTTGTCTGCTTTATGCTTTACTTCTAACTTCACTATTAGTTTGATTAACCGTTTGTAGTATACGCCTAATAAACGGTTTTTGTATGATTTTGAGCTTTAACAATACAGCTTTTGTTTGATTTTCTGCTAAATGTTGTTCAATGAAATAGCTTCATCTTCTGTTTATGCTAGTGGAATATGTTTCAGTCTATGTGAACAACACTTCTTTACTTTTCTTGCCGTAATTAGTTAATTAACCTTGAAGAAGCGTTTATGTAGGATGCTATAATCATGGATTTTGTTAATAGCTTTGTTGACTGTTGAATGAAGTCGTTGTTGGGGTTCATTAGCTGTACATTATTTAGATAGATCATATCATATGTTTGTATGTGTTTGTATCCGAAGACTTATGAAGTAAATTTTTATATCAAGATACAGTGAACTATAGTGAGTACCAGCTTATTACTTATTAGCTTTCTACAAATGTTTGAGAAATTCCAGTACTCACTATGTATGCATTCAACGTAGTGGTCTTTAACGGCTAGAGAAAAGTGATACTCAAGAGATCTATTCGTTTATGAATATTTCTATCTAGAATTCTCTTGCTTTAGTGTTAATGAAACGTGTTAACTAATGAATGAAACTAACAAATAATAGAGGATATACACATAGATTGAAAGAAACCTTGTATATTCGTCTGTCTGTTTCGTTAACACACTTAAAAGCATAAATATGAGTGGTAAACAACTAATTATATTATCTACCCCATAGCTTACAATCAGAAAAGCTTGTTGTTGTCTATACTCTTTAAAGCAACAATCGGGTATGCCAAGCAAATCTTTCGAATATTTCGATTGACAAGAAGTTACTCACTCATCTTCGTAATTTAAAACCGCACAAATTTTCATTTATAAACTCTTATCATACTTGACTGGTTCTTCGAAATATCTGTAGTTTCATATTCTGAACTAGGAGCATGCACTCTTTATTCATGTTCTGTGTAGCAAGACTCAGTGATATGCTGTGCTGTTATCTTTCGATAAACCTAAATACTCTTACCTGTCCTGTGGTCTTCTATCAATTGACTAATTCCAGTCGGTTCCTGTCTTTTCGTAGTAAGATTTTATAGACGGTCGGTGAAACTACCTTAATAACTAAAAATCAATATACTTCACCTAATTGATTTACTCATTCTAGGTATGTAGACTAGTTTTCGAGTTCCATTGTATATTTGTAGATGCGATACATTTCAGCGTGTAATAAAGCTTGCTTATATCCTCTCTCCCTTTCCACATATATGGATACTATAGTGTTTGTATTTACAATTTTGTATAGAAACTGTCAGGAGCGCACACTTAGGTTTACTGAAGCGCTAGCTATTGAAAAATTTGAAGCTCCCCTCGTGTGCTTAAAAATAGTTTGTAACTTCCTTGGTAACATCTGTCTTATCCTACTACAAATGTTAGTTTTGAAAATTAGTATTCTTCCCTTATTGCCTTTTTGTTATTAAGTTGCTTATTGGTAGATTTGCTTTCTACTTTTCACATAAAATGCCTTTACAAGTAAATGCGTGTTCAGATTTTCTGAAGTGTAAGCGGCAAATATATATGGCATTTCCCCGTTACTTGCATCTCCTAACTACGCTGTACCAGCTTTTATTCACGTTTTGTTGAACCGATAATCAACTTCAACTAGTGAGCCATGGTTTCAGATCTCACTTCACTTACCGAGCTTTGAATAACTAGGTGGTAGCATCATTAGACTCCACACATTTGGTGTGGCTCTTCGCCTAGTGTACGAACGTGCAGGTGATTACTGAGTTATACTGACTGGTCGATTGAGTATTATTTAATGACATAACATTATCTGCATACCTTAGTTGGATTGCAGTATCTTCAAATCGATCAACACTAGGTAGAACAAGGAACATCAAGAAAATTAATGTACATTTCATGAGTATCAACAAAGGTAGCAAGTATTAGTGATGCAGGACATTTAAAGTAGTCAAAGATGATAGCTCTTAGGAATTTTTCACACGATATTAGTTAAAGTAAAATGGATTTTGGTGACCTAAGATGTCGATTCCTCATGAGTTGTCAAAAAATGGCTAGTTTTGTGATAACTGAAGTACTTGAGTTTATTAAATCCACCAAAAAAACGTTGACTGAAAAGTAGTGTTCATCCCGAGTGATACCTGCTACTTTGATACAGTGATTGAGCTTGCATATAATAGTAAGCCAACGAAGTGCCCTGATGGAACGTTTTTCCCTCAGTGTCTTGCTATGCCAGAAAGGTTTTAGGTTTTAATACGATAAAATGTAGTTACCGTCATAGTGTAGACAGCTACTTTGTGATGGGGTCTGAAGGTGAAGTACTGTTGGCTGTACGAGACTGAGACAGCAGTATAAGCTGTTTCCTGCGGATGACCAGCAGTACATTTCTTATACTGTCTTCCCTGTGGGGAGTGAACCTGAGGTTAGGAAAGGTCGACCACAAAAATAGCACATTCCAGTCTACCCTGCGGCATACCGATGCCTGGAGATATGGATTCATGGATGGATTCTCAAAAAAGAAACACATATAAAATCCTAAACTTCTAAAAAAGCGATGTATGGCTGGCCTCAAGCATATGTCCTTTGGGCTATGTGGTCACGCAGTCACCCTTCTTTTTCACGTATCTCAAGAAGAACTAGCGTGCTCCAGTGCGGGTGGCCGCGAACTGTCAACCATCCTTACAGCTCTGTCAGCTCTCAAGTTACCTCAGGTTCTTATCAACCTTCCACATCTCTACTCTAATCTTTCTTCACGTCTCGATCAATAATCTTACATCATCTTTAATTTCTTCCAGCTCTGGACAGCGACATGGTTTCACGTTACACCATTCTCTGTCTCCTGAAACTGCTCTCCAGACTAAACACTGGAGGTTTTAGTGTCCGTACCCCCTCCTCTCATCAAATCAAACAACAGACGTCACTGACCAAAATTCTGGCGTATCAGATGTCTTCTGTGTTTGCGAGATGTGCATACAGAACTCAAGTGGGGTTTTTCACTTAATCTCACCCACCAAATATGATGAATTTTCAAAATTCACCCTTCGAGTTTGTAGAGATTCGATGGCTAGTTCCATCTGTCTCACAAGTGTGTAGGTAGGTATAGCATTAAGCCCAAAGTCAGGAAGCGCAATGCTCGAATGGATCCTAGTTGGGAGTCTCCGATGCACTTTGACTAAATGGCATTGTAAAGACCAAATAGAGTAGTTGAGCTCGCCCGTATCTCTTTGTAATCTGTGCTTACGCACCCGCTAACTACAAGTTTGGATGGAGTAAACCGTGAGTTCTACCAAAAACTGTCTAGCCTTCTACTGAAAACCAAACTTTCAGAAGTAGCCTTTTTTGCAGATGACTTCAATGCACATCAGGCAGAAAAGCACTTAGGTGGCACTCCTAGAATTCCAGCCAATCGAACGAACAGATAATGGCAACCTTCCGCTACATCTGTGCTCAGACAACCATCTATTTCTGGCTGGCACGAACTTCAGACCTAAAAGGAGACACTGTCTGACTTAGAGTCCATAGAACTCAATTCAGCGGTGGAAACGGATGGGCTATTTTACTATTTGCTATCTCTGGAGAGAGTCGGTGGGCGATTACCGATCCTTCTGGAGCACGTGTTTAGACAGCAACCACGTGTTGGTCTGAAGGTATGTATTCCTGCGTCTAAATGGACAAAGAAAAAATACAGCAACAAGACCATTGAGAATGCAACTCAGCAATGAGAGTACTAAGGATCTTTTGCATGAAGAACTGGTTACAGAGCTATCGGAACTTAATAACGTCATTTATCTAGAAGAAGCTGCGCACCATCTTTAGTCTGCTGTAGAAACAATAGTGAAAACTGTAGATCCCAAAAGGAATATGGAAACACCGTCCTCTACAGAAGTGTAGAAGGCTTTAAGTAACCTCAAAGGATGAAGGACACTGGGGTCAGGTGGATTAGAACTACAGATATTTAATGATGGTAATCAAAGATTACTGTTCCGATAAACTGAAGAGTTAACTAGCGTATGGGAATCAGATGTGATCCCCTGCAACTGGTCTCAACCACTGGTTGTCCCAGTCTTCAAGAGTTACCAGAAAGTTTTTTGTGAAAACCACAAGAGAATCAGTCTGGCGATCATAGTCCCTAAGATTGTAGGTCCTACTATTATACGATGTTTGAGTGGAGCTTGAAGGCGACAAATCCAAAAATACCAAACAGGCAGGCATCACACCTGGCACCAGTCGATGAAGTCTCTGACTGCTGGTCTAAGTCGTCTGGAGCAATGTAGACCGCCTGATTGTATCCTCGAGACAAAAAACTCA
Organism: Heterobilharzia americana; assembly: GCA_944470555.2. Lineage (NCBI taxonomy): Eukaryota > Metazoa > Platyhelminthes > Trematoda > Strigeidida > Schistosomatidae > Heterobilharzia > Heterobilharzia americana. Next base: position 158,924,430 of record OX104127.1, on the reverse strand, counting down.
TTGGTTGGAGATTGACTGTTGATGACGTGGCTGAAAATTGGTTAGAATGTCGCAGATGTATTCACTCTTTTATATCTTCTAAAGCTTGAATATTCGCACTAACCTTCAGATTGTTTATTCTCTTACACCACTTTGATATCACCTTTTTTGTATCCACCTGTTCTTTGTGTACTACTGTGAACTGTGGGAACTTGAAGTGATGCAGTTGTATGTGAAGTTCTACGTTGAATTCCTTAGTCAGTGCCAGTCAAACCTAGCTGTAAGTGTATCGGTCCGATGTTTACACTCCTCTATGTTCTGGAACACAGTCATAGCTACCGGTGACCAACATTATTTCTTGACCTGAAGGTGGCATTTGACTCCGTCAATCGGATGTTTTATGGAAGTGTCTCACTGAAACGGGTGCGGAGTAAGAACATCACTCGGTTGAAGGCTCTGTACTCGAACACCTGTGGGCGTGCTAGAGCCTATGGTGAGTTATCAGGTGAGTCGTGCATGTTGAGTAGTCTATCAAGGTTGTTCACTCTCTGATTGAAAAGATCTGAGCTCAAATACAAAGGCTACCTGGTTTCTACCAACTGACGCCGTTTTTAGTCCAACCGTCTTGTCCGATTGCCAATTAAGGAGCAAATTTACACCATTGCACTTCACTTTGTTCCATTTCATTCCTGTGAAACATGGTCATTGTAAGTGTACAGCATGAAAAGGTTTCAGGTATTTGACCACGATTGCCTTCTTAACATTAACCGTGCGTCGTGATGCCACGGTCAGTAACGTCAAAGTCAGGCATGGAGTATTAGGAAGATGAGCGAAGTCACCTGCTGAGGTGGCTGCAACTTATGTGACGCGTACCTAGTTACGATCAGTCTCTTTGCCATCTCATGATGACTTTCTACTGCTTTTATCCGCTTTCCTCATGTTTTGTGTGTGATGCATTCTCGATTAATGTGGTGATACCGCTTATGGCAACTTGAACCACTATGTGGTAATGTCGGTTCCTGTGTTTATCATCTCTATCTGTTCGTCAATCCAGTATTCCCAGGGAAGGCAATATGGTACGCCTCAAGGAGATATCGCATGGGTTTAGGAGTCACACAAAATCTGTTTCTTTTTTGCAACCACCTCAGAAAATAATTCCATCAGTGCGGAAAGCTAGAAAGTAGTAACCTCCTGCAAGATTCCAAGTGTATACATAAGTAATCTTAGCTTAATCTGCCTTCCTTTCCTTTGTCATCTCCTTTGCCTTCACTTCCTGATACTATACAACCTCTTACAACCTCAACCTCTAACCCTGCGACCATCTCCAAGATTCATACTGGCAGAACACCATCTCTAGTCTCTTAAAACCATACCGTTAGTTTTATATTTGAGCTTTCAACGTCTGAACCATGTGTGAAGTCGGATAACAGGCGTCTCTTGCCACAACGCTGAATCTGTACCCATGAATGTATGCTGTATTTCTGAGACATACATTGAGGACCGAAGTGTGGTTATTCACTTGACCTCACGCAACCAATGCGGCAATTGTGCAGAATTGACCATATGAGTATCCAGAGATGGGATGGGTAGCTATCGTAAACTTGCCGCTGTAGTTACAGCATTGATTTCCTGGTCATAAAGCGCACGGCCTGACTGGTTATCAGTCGGTTACCTTATGTGGGCTATTTAGCTGAGTGGATTTGTAAGAACTGGGAGTGGTTTTTATGGTTGCCGATCGCTATTGGTGATGTCCACGTACGTGCCAACCAACTACAGTTCGAGTGATACAAATAACGTAGTCTGAACTGAGGGAAAAAAAATTGTATCTCAGAGTGAGAATGACTGAGGTTTGGTGCTCTTTGAACTTTGATATTTTGTTGTTGAGGTTTCATCACCAGACTTAGTTAGTTCCTCAACACTTCTGTATGAAATTGTTGTCAATTCTGCTTCATAAAGTTAAAACCTTCGATCATAGTTATAGTAGCGAGCGGATTCAACGTTTAATTAGTGTAACAACCGATCTGGAGGGCTTCCAGAATTTATTTGCGGTATCCTATACCAACTAATTGACAATAGTGATCACGCTTTGCAGTTTTTTTCTGATTATCACTTGTGTCTGGTCAGCTATAACTTCAATTATACAAAGAGATACTGTCTCATTTAATGTCCACCGATATCAAACTAACGATATGATATTGCTATAAACCGTCGTTGGAGAGGTTCGATAAAAGGATTGATGATGTTTTATGGAAATATATATCCACTAGTTTGTATTTTTCAAGCTACCAAATATCATCAGTTTGCATTCGTTTGTATTAACGTGTGTGAGAGCTGGGAACTTTAGGTGGCTTTATGATAAGAAGAAAAATCATTAACATTTTTTGTGTGGACAGGTTGACTTAATGCTTTATGAACATACTCATAATCATGGTTATGGAATCATCTACATCATTGGTTTCAAGATTTAAAGGGCTCATGTAAAATGACTCTGAAACACTTTTTCATCAGAAAAAAGGACGTCGTATATTGGTTTCTTTTATGGCAATGTCTCTCACTGATAGGCGTGCCGAGTAAGTACATCACCTTATTGAAGGCTCTCTACTCGAACACTTGTGGGCGTGTTAGAGCCTATGGTGAGATGTCCAAGGAACTATGCTCATCGAGTGGTGTCCGTCAAGGATGCCCACTGTCTCCATTCTTATTCAATTTCATCATAGATATTCTTGTGGAGGTCTCCTTCTCGTCACCTAATTACACAAACGTTGACCTAATCACAGGAGAATTTTCATTAGACTTCGAATAAGCAGATGACATAGTCCTGTTAAGTGAAGACGCTAACAAGATGCAGAGTCTTGTGAACACTGAGTGTCAATTTGGGAATGTTTGGGATGCGTTTCTCACCACCCAAATGAAAATTGTTGCTTTAGGATTGGTCTTTAACGTTACCACGGCTAATATTAGAGACTGAAGTGGTTGAGTGTGTCGACCACTTCATTTACCTGGGAACTGGGATGAGCTCTAGTGGGTCAGTTGCCGATGAAATCTCTGCACGGATACAAAGGGCTAGGCTGGCCTTTACCAACTTACGCCACCTATGGCGCCGCCTTGATATCCGTTTGTCTATTAAGCGTCGCGTGTACTGCACAGTAGTCCGGTTTGTTCTACTCTATCGCTAAGAAACATGGTCATTGAAGGTGGAAGACATGAGAAAACTAGCTTGTTTGACGACTGTTGCCTTCGTAGTATAGTATAAGCCGTATTGCATGGTGTCACCACATGAGTAATGCAGAAGTCAGGTATAGAGTTTTAGGGAGTGAGAAGAGGTGATTCGGTTGATGAGGTAATGAACCTTCATCGACTAAGATGGCTGATTGGGACACGTGCTACGTATGTCTAGTCGTCGATTGCCTCATCACACAATGTTGACCCGAGGTGACCAGACTAAAACATGACACCAATGTATGAAGTCTCTGACTGTTGGTTTGAGCCATGTAAGGCGATGCAGAGTAACTAGCCTGTTGGGGTCACGGGACAAGAGGAGCCAGTGGTTGGAGACTGAATCTAGGTGATATGGCTCAGAATCGAAGTCAGTGGCCCAGATGTATACACACATTATCATCATCTTAACAACGCTGTACCGAATCTCACTGTTTTCTCATTCTTCTTTTCCCTCCTTTCGTACTTTATATTTCATCTGACTGAACTTTTTTATCTTCATCTTGCGCCTCACTGCCTGGTCCTATGTTGATCTGGATGGATGGCTGGACAGTACACCTCAATATTGTGTCACTAAATTTAGTGATATGGAGCTGTGGTTCAGTGGTTTATGGAGGTGATTCTCAACTACTGGGTCACGGGTTCGAACCATACCGTACCTACCAATGTTCAAGCAGCCAGGTAGTATCATTAGCCCTCACACACAATAGGTGTGACCCATTATTACCCATTTACTAAAGCTTAATAATGGATAGTAACTAGTAGTGGAATCCAGGTCGCGCTTTTCGTTCTATTTTGGGCCCGTCAGCCGGACGTACCTGCTTCCTAGTGAGTGATGTTGTTCCCACTAGGACTCGAACCTGGGGCCGATCGCTTCAAACTCCAGAGAGTTATCCACCAGACCACGAAGTTATGATAATCACTTCTTATGCAACGGGTATCGTTTTAATTGAAACACAGGCGTGTCTGCTCAGGAGTTCTTATGCCAATAAAGACCTATCATTTCGTTTCACTCAACGACAGGACAATATTACTTAAGTTAGTTTTTTACATGATTCCCCTTTAGACTCTGATTTCTCTCTGATAATAAAGCACAACTACCTTTCAATTTACATATCATACAGCTGACAGACTTCTACTTCGCTTCACTTTTCTTATTTAGTACAAATTATTATTTACTTGATTTTAAATCTTTATCTATATTTCATCTTCTCCTTATGTGTATGCTCACCAACTTTGTAGACACGTGATTCTAAGTGTATATTAATTATACTATTCACGTGTTATACATTGGTTATAATGGATTATTCATGTGGTTTGGGTCCTCATTTGGGTGGATCTCTCAAACGAAGTAACAATGTTCGACGATCTATTTCATCTTCAAAATATATTGGGGGCATTGATTGGCGTAAGTTTTTTTTTTTTTCACTTCATTAACTACATTTTACTTATCAGTTATCTTCAATGTGTTTATATCTTTCACTACTGTCTGAATGCACAATTTTTTTTTTGGTGTTTGTGTTTGTTCATTCAGTTTGTTTGTTTTCTTTTCGTTATGTAGATGGATGCACTTGTATAAATCTTTTGTAAAGGATTTAATTTCTGAATTCTGTATGATGTTTCATACTATACTGTTTTACTATTATTAATATCATTATTATTATTATTACTATTATTATTATTATTATCATTGAGGCATTAACTGAATCATTTCTAACTGAGTGATTTCTGTAGGTGTATTATCTTTAGTCAGTAGGGAAAGAAAAAGTGCACCACAATGGTGTAAGGTTTTTAGTTTGGTGGCCACATTGTAAAATGGTTGATAGAATTCGACTGGTACTCAGGACTAGAAAACATCTAATTAGTTGCTCTCGATTGACTAATTCTACAGGAGATCAATCTTACAACCCAAATACCTTAGTGATAACATCGATGATTACAACACTAGATAACATTGGCTTTGAATCTATGTCAATTATGATTTCCTGACGATTACCTCAATCCAATTAACATCTGTCTAAAGTGAATTCTCTTTGCATTATGAGTAGATTTAAGAGAATTGTGTGCTTTGTTAGTATCTCGTTATAATACACTTTCATGTGTATAGTCGTTATGGTTTCTATTTTGTTTTTTGGTAAAAAGGTAAACATTTTTATCAGACTTCAAGTCTGAAATTATGTTTAACACAATCCTAATTAACGACATTCATACGATATAAAAACGACCATAAGGTATGTACCTTTGAATAGATTCTAGTAATATAATCTAGTGACACGGTTGTGAACCTTCATTGACTATGATGGTTGGGACTCGTGTTACTCATGCCTAGTTGCCGTCTGCCTCGTCACACAATGTTGGCCGAAGTAGGTTCAGGCTAGAAAAAGGCTCGAGGCGTCCAGACTAAAACATGACATCAATGTATGAAGTCTTTGACTGTTGGTTTTAGTCATGTAGAGCTATGCAGACTAGCCAGCCGGTTGGGGTCGGCGGGACAAGATGAACCAACAGTGGTTGGAGACTGACTCTAGGTGATATAGCTCAGATGTATACAGACGTTATCTTCATCTTAACGACACTATACCGAATCTCACCATTTTCTCATCCTTCCTTTCTCTCTTTTTGTACTTTATATTTGTTTTGACTGAATTTTCTTATCTTCATCTTGCGCCTCATTGCCTTGTTTACTTGATGTAGTGATATGAGGTATGGCAACTCGGATTCTTACACAGTAATGCCTAGTCCTATGTTCATGATGATGAATTAAAAATTCCCAGTATAATTCAAAAGTCATTTGAGTAGAGAAAAAAAGAATATTCTCTTGGATAACTTTCTCTCATTCTTCACGTTCTACAGTTTTTTTTATGCCCATATTGAGGTATTATGCATCAAAAATATCGAGATGTCGCTGATTACTTTGTTAGTAGTATTATTCATTTGAGAAAGTCAATTCACAAAAGTCTTGTGTGAATGTGCATGATAGAATGAATGATCATTAGAATTCAATTGAACAAAATAGTTGGTTATCTTAACAATTATACGGCTTCAGTAACACTAGGTTAAGTGAATATGCCGAAATGACTGCAGATGACAAGGATGAAGGGGTATCTAAAATATGGAATTAGAGAATTAAAATTACCTGAAGTTGGGATATAAAGGAATTTGTATGTCTTGAATATTCGGTCACGGTAGTTGTAGCAACAATACTTGCTTTTTATGAACAGACAACTTGAATTGTTTAATCCTGATTGCTACTGGTTCTGTTGTCTGAAAGATTCTGAGCTAGATCCCTTTTAGCAAGTGGATAGGAAGCTTATGTTTCATTCCAATCAACTGTACTAATATGTAATTGGTAATGATCTTTACTACACCTTATCTTAACCATGCTGGAAAATTTTCACAAGCACTGAAAATTAGATTGTTATTACACCAACCGACGTAATTACCTCCACAGGAGTAGTTGAACTGATAAACACAATAGGAAATGGTCAGTCTATGCAATTTACATTTAACTCTCAGTGTCACTATTGAGCATATGGACAACAAAATTTATAATTTGTCAGCGTTTAAAGTTCTCTGAATTAAATCATCAAGATATATGAAATTATCAGTTTTCTATAGGAATGCATTTTTGAGGAAAATAACCGTGTTAAACTATAGTAATATCAGTACTGTTGAGTACAGTTTCACTTTACATGTTGTCTGGTGGTTTTGATAAAATTCTAAATGATTTTCTCATATACTAATATGATTTTCTTTTCCATCAACCAATGTAAAGTCTACTTTTCCTGAAGAAAAAAAAATCGATCCAAATTGGTAATTCATTAACAAAAAAGTTGAATAATTACCATCTTGGTGTCATTGTTTGCATTACACTGTCGTTGATTGGATTGAATTGATCAGTCACTGTTGGCATATTGGCTTCTGTGCGGATGCCTTGATATTGCCTGTTTTTTTAACTATGTATTGTAATGATGGGCAGTGGAATCCAGGATGCCAAATAAGATGAAATACTCATCCTGGATTGCACTGCTAGCCACTGCCTATCATTACTATAAATTGTCATCTTTGTTATGAAATACATTTGTTTACCTTATTTAAAGTTTTGTAGGCGAAAAATAGCATAAACAGTATACCAAAATAACGACGAAATATTACAGATTTATATGAGTTTCAAACTTTAGTTGGTAATATTTGTAATTGAGGTTGGGAAAGTTTTTTTCAAAGAAAAAACAATAATAAGTGAGAAGAGGGTTTAGTGCAGTGGAGTTATTAAGAGGTATATGAGACGCATGAAGTATGGTGAAGAAGGTGTTCATATCCAATTAACAAGTGTATAATAGTTAAAATCATCTCAAGTTCATTCAGCTATCTTTTACATATTCGTGCAATAGACAATAAGCCATACCTTATATTCGAGGGCTACTAATACTGCCTGATTGCTTAAACCCTAGTAAGTGGAACGGTTTTGGAACTTGTGATTCACTGGTTGAAAATTAACTCCTCCACGACTATGATTAACGTGTTCAATGTAAAACCTGAAGGTCCCAAGCTAGGTTGTGAGTGCGTACTGCTGAAGAGTCCTGTACTGGAACGAAACAGCTGTCTAGTTCACCAAGGTTTCCAATGGTTCTCCGACTGAATATATATATATATATATAATAAGCATATAAGTCTATTATAAAACCATAGGGTATAATTACATCATTAACCTAGTGCTAAAAAAAACCCGGGATCAAGAATGCAAAGTAGTTGCGTAATAAACTAAGACAGTAGAAACATCGAGGAAGGAAAGGAGTTTGACAAGGTGAAATTTGTTGGTAGACAAGAAACGCAAGTATTAAATGTTTACTTGACAGCAGATAGATGTAAAGAAGGTGAAGAATGAGACAAGGGTCATAATGAAGGTGATAATAACAGTAAACTAATTAATTCTAATGAAATCGAAAAAAATGAAAGTGTTAAGACCATGGTAAGATGAGAGATTGAACATACTTCTTTTGCACGCAGAGATTAGGCTTGAATTGATGAATTGGCAGTGCCTCCACTGTGCACAACTGTCGAAGGTGTACTCCTTTTGAACTATTCCATCTGACACGATAAATGACATTGAAGGAAGATTCTTGTCTAGCTTTATTTCCAGAATTGATCAAATGTTCAAGAATTGAACTGTTAATTGATTTGCATTCTCCCCTCGACAACCATGCAGGGATAGTGCTCCAAGATACTTTTGGAAAGCGTCTACCTGTTCTTCGTATACTACTATAAAATGTAGCAACTTAAAGTGGTGCAGGTTGTACTTTAGTTTTATCTATCTGTTTGTCAGTAATGTTCATTCATGTATGGTTACCATGTAAAAGATTTAGGCTATTGTTTTTGTTTATATAACTCATTCGAATGTGTTCACTAGATTTTTTTAAGAAACCTTAGTGTTTCGAAAAAAAAACTAGCAGTTCAATTTTTAGTATTATTGCTTATATTACACATCCAGCTGATGAGTACCGAATAGGACGAAATACGCATCCTGGATTCCACTGCTGGCCAATATCCATCATTATTGCTATATTTCAACCATTTCCTGCTAAGAATTTGAAAATCATTTATAAGTCGTGAATAATATAGTCGGTAATGCTGAAACTTGACAGTTAGAACTACCGTTTCATGTTTGACATCATAAACTCAGTTGGTAAAACTGTTTTGTGTTTTCTTATTATTGATGCTTGTACGCTAATATTTTTGGCGAATATCAACCATGGCACTGGAGCAGCTATATGAATATCAGCCAGTCAATAACTGACTGCCACATATGACGTGATATTAATTTGTAACTGTCCATGTTACTGCACCGCATATCAGCGTACCAAGTGAGAATTCACCAAAATGAAAGATGGTGAAATGAGGATGAAAGTCATTGAAAGAGAACAGTGTTATGTTTTAGTTTAGTGGCTTTTTAATCTTTGTCCAGTAGAAACCTAATTCAGCGTACACTACACGATGGGAAAGTTGGTCACTAGACATGCATAACGTATTTCCCAGTCAGCTGTATCTATAGCTTTCCTCTTCTACTTGACTTCTATATTATGGACTTTCTGACACCATAACACATAGTCTATGTTACCGAAAGCAACTGTAGTGGAATATCTGAACTATCCTTATCTTCTCTACGTCTAATAGCCATGTTTCACAACCAAAAAGTAGAACGGAGCAAACTATAGCGCAGTAGACTCGGATATCGCTCAACTTTTTTACCAGTGGGTTCTAACCCCGTTCCACTTACCATAGACCTGATAGGCAGGTAGTATTATTAGACTTTACACACCAAGTGTGACTCACTGAAGTTTATTTATCCAGTTTCCCCCACATCATTCCATAGAAATCAGCTGAATAAATTGTAGCTGTTCAAAGTATTCACCTTTAGTGATGTTCTCTTTTCCATTGGTCATATAAAACACACGAAAGACGTGTAGGTAATTTTAATCTTATAGGTAAAAAAAAGTTGTACTCTGTAGTTTGTATAATAATAATAATAATAATGTATTTTTTAAATGAATGGGGATTTTTGATGGACTGACATCAGTTGGGGGACCATTGAAAATCTGGGAGTACTGGACAGCTGTTTCGTCCAACTAGCATGGGATTCCTGAGCAGTAGGCACCCACGACCCGGCTAGGGAATCGAACTCAGGACCTTCAGGTTTCACGGCGAACACGTTAACCATTCAGGTAGTGGATTGGTTTCCAGTGGCTCACAATTCCCAACTTCTGTCAATTCACGACATAGCGCGACTGTCACCCAAGGTCTTCAGTTAGCATGGTTAGCAGTGGCTGAATGGTTAACGCGTTCGCCGTGAAACCTGAAGGTCCTGAGTTCGATTCCCTAGCCGGGTCGTGGGTACGTACTGCTGAGGAGTCCCATACTAGTTGGATGAAACAGCTGTCCAGTGCTCCTAGATTTTCAATGGTTCCCCAACTGATATCAGTCCATGATGAAAACTACTTCCAAGGTAATAATAATAATAATAATAATAATAATAATAATAATAATAATAATAATAATAATAAGGATCGCAGTTGTTTTTATCCTTACACGGTAAACATTGTGGCTAAGTGACGTCATCAAATGTATAACGGTAGGGTCCAGATTCAATCTGCCTAATAATTCAATGAAGATAGTACAAAATGGTGCCTGGGTTTAAGTCCTTGACTATTGGTTGGTTGGAGCCATATGGTAAGACGTAGAATGGCTAGTTGGGGTCTCCGAATCGATAGAAATCAGTGAATAAGAACTGATTTCTATCTATCATATCACTTATTGTTATCTACCTCTATTCGTAGCACTGAAATAGTTGTTTTTCTCAATGAGATGTATATTTTAGTCTTTATAGTGTTATAGTCTGTTATCTTTGTTTAACTTTATACCCCCTTATCAATTGGTTATGGGTTTTTTTGTTGTTTTTCCTCAACACACGTGTATACATTGTATTGGGTAAATATTGATTATGGGTGAGCACTGCTGAGGAGTCCCATACCAGGACGAAACAGCTATCCAGTACTTCCAGGTTTCATTTGTTCCCCTGACTGATGTTAGTCTTCAATGAATAAAAAACTTGAGATTATATATTTCTTCATTTTGTCCTTCTTCTTCTTCTTCTTCTGCTTATATTACAGATTTACGCAACCAATTTACAGAACAATTAAAATGTCTAGATCTTAAATTGGATATTGATTGTACTGTAGTCGCTGAATTACAAGATTTTTATCGTCGTCGAGCTAGTGTAGAACAGGATTACGCAGATGCTTTAGCTAAATTAGCTAATGGATTGAAACAGCGTCATGTAAATGAAACAGCAAAGTAAGTTTCTTCATTTAAAAAAAAACTTTTGATAGATTACACTTATAACTTATTTATTATTTGTCCCTTGGGTTCCTAGTGGAACATAGGGCTTCAGTGGCATGTCTCCATTCCACTCTCCTCTCTACAATCTCTCCAACCTGGCTCCACCACAGCCCACAACCTCTCATTTCTTCCTCACATGATCTCCTCCATGTCATCATAGCCTCACCTCGGACACCCAACTCGTCGTTTCCCATCTCGGTTCCACTTGAGCAACTGGCCTCACTCCTCATGTCCCCAATCGGTCTTCTCACTGCATGCCCAATACAATCCATCTACACTTCCTTCTACTACATACTTGTTCAGTGATAGCTTCTTGCGTCGTTGGTTCGTCGCAAGGCCAGAGTCCCCATGGCTTATTCTTTCTGGACATCTGAGTTTCAGTAACTAGTCAGCGTAGACAGTTGTTGATGAATATCTGCAGTTTGTTGAAAATCCCTTTCGTAATGCGCCAAGTTTCTCAACCACCACATAGAAGCACTGACTTGACTGAATTGGTGTTGAAAATCCGGATGTTGTTCACACTTTGTGCTGACTGGAGAAGATCCCCACACTGGTTCCAGGTTAATGAAAGACTGTCTTGCTGTCTTTCCAATCCTGGCTGGCTTTCACGTCCTCGTCTGTGTGCCTGTGTTGCCTGTAGTTGAAACAGTGATGCCTCCTTTGTAGGTGAAAGAGGTTACTTACTTTGGGTTTCTCCAGTTGATGGTGATTGGAGCTTGTTGTTGTTGGTGGTGTTGTTGGTTGGGTATCTTCATCACCTCTGTCTTCTCTACGTTCACTTGAAGTCCCATCTCCGCTGCCCTACCTCTTCTGTCAACTTGTTAGTTTTCGCCTGTAGATCTCCCAGTTTGTGTGACATTAGACATAAATCATCATCGTTGGCGAAATACAAATCTTCTAGGTTCTTTTCATCGATCCAGCCAAGCCAGCGTATCTCCCTCTTCTCGCTCCTCACTGTTTGTTGCATGATCCACTCGAGTCGACTACAATCAGGAATATGATGGGTGATAGTAGGCGTCAGCCTTGTTGTACTCCTGTTTTCACTTAGAGGGTATCACTGAGCTTTCCATTGTGGATCACTTGGTGTGTGGCATCTTCATATAGTTGTTGTTGAATGAGATTGATAAAGGTTTGTGGTATTCCGTAGTGTTTGAGCAGTTGCCAACTTACTTGTCGGTGGAGTCTGTTGAAGGCCTTTTCAAATTTGATGAAGTTGAGGTAGAGAGTTGACTGTCATTCTATTCTCTGTTGTATGATGATGCGAAGGGTGGTGTTGCAATTTGGTCCGCACATGATTTGTACTTCCTGAATCCAGCCAGCCTGTTCCGGTCGTAATTTTGAATCCAGCGCATCCTTTAGTCTCTCCAGGATGATGCGGCTTAATATTTTGCTTGCTTTGGGTGGACAGGAGCGTAATTCCAGGCCAGTTCTTGCAAAGGCTTAGGTCTCCCTTCTTTGGGAGTTTGACAAGATAGCCCTTCTTTCAATCAATCAGCAGGTACCTTCTCTTCCTTCCAGACCTTCTGCAATAGTGGTGTGGTGTGCGCATGTCCGCTGTTGTCTCTGTATCTGTTCTCAGTGCTTCTGGCGGGATTCCATCTGCTGCTGCTTTCCTGCATTTCTGTAGCTTAGTGGCACACAGGACTTCGACTTTTGTTGGAGGGTTTGTGCTCACTGGTACTCGTTTCTGAAGTATCATTTTTATTGATTTTATGTTTAGTTTGAGAGAAAGTCATTAAAACCCAGGATAACTGGATAGCTGTTTCGTCAAAGTATTGGACTCCTTAGCAGTAAACACTGAAAACCCAGCCAAGGTCGACCCGTGATGATTATTATAATTCTTTATTTTTTGGGTTCCTAGTGGAATATAGGGCTTCAGTAGCACGTCGACATTCCACTATATTCTCTGAAGCCTTTTAAACCTGGCTCCACGACTGCCCACAAGCTTTCATTTCTTCCTCACACCATCTCCTCCACGTCACCATCAGACGACTAATTCTTTGTTTCCCTGTTCGGTTCCACTCGATGGCCTGGCCTGGCCTGGCCTGATGCGTGATGTCCCTGAACCGTCTTCTCAATGTATGTGTAATCCAATGGAATCCATCTCCATTCTAATGTTGTGTATATTTGTTGTTGTGATAGGTTATTGGTTGGTTGGTTGGTTGGTTAGTTCGTTGCCAGACCATGGAGAATTGCTTGTTGGTTATTTTTTGTGACCTTCTGATGTGATGTTGAGTATAGAGTGAGCGTAGACGACATGTGTTGATGTATGGAAATGCTTTTGGTAACGCTCCAAGTCTGTATACTGTGTATGGAGGTTGTAAGTTGACTGGATTAGTGTTTGAAATCGGTATGTTGTTGTTTATGGTGAGTTGAGTTGAGTTGAGTTGAGTGGATCTGCACAGTGATTGATTTGAGATTAATGAAGGAAGGTCTGTCGTACTGTTTTTCCGATGCTGGCTGGTTAGCTTTGACATTGTGATGTATGCGTATGTTGCGTGTAGTTGGAAGGATGCTGGGTATGTGGGTAGGTAGTTGAAAACGACAACTTGGTTTTGATTTCTGATGTTGATGGTGATTGGTGGTTGTTGTTTTTGTTGTTTTTGTTGTTGTTGTTGGTTGGATGCTCTCGTCAGCTGTGTGTTGTGTGGCGTGTTCGCTGCTCTGTGTGTTCTGCCAACTTGTTGATTTTTGTATGTAGATCTTGGAGTTTGTGTGATATAAGACATGAGACATAAATGGTGATCGATGAAATGCAAGTCGTGTGGGGTGTTTTTATTTGTGAAACAGTGTATTGCCATCTTCCTGTTCCTCCTAGTTTGTTGTATGATGCAATGGAGTAGAGTGGAGTGGAGTTGAGTGTAGTTGACGACAGTGAGAAAGATGATGGTTGATAGTAGGTGGTAATTTTGTGTTAGTGGTGTGTTCACTTGGAAGTCATGAGTGAGGTTTCCATTGTGAATCTTTTGAGATGTAGCCTCATGAAATAGCTTATAGTTGGTGTTAAATGAGTTTGATAAAAGTTTGTGGCGGTAGGAGGGTAGCGTTAAAGCAGCTGGTAAATAACTTCCTCATCGACGCTATCGAAGACCTTTTCAAAGTCAATGAAGTTGAGGTAAAGATTTGCCATTCTGCCATTGTATACTCTATTCTATGATGATGCGTAGCGTAGGGTTGCAATTTGATCCTCACATGATTTGTTTTTCCTGAAGCCAACCAGCCTGCACCGGTTGTGAATCTTGATTTGACTTTGCGGTTTATAGAGATCTTATTTTTCTGAAGGTGGTATTCATCAGGAGCTGTCTTCATTTTGGGAACCTCTGTAAACCTGGAATCATTGGAGATCTATTTCTTCATGGTATGAGGCTCCGCAGCAGTAGAAACACCCTTAAGGTTGCATAAGACCGAACTTCGGTGGTTCATGTCTCGTGATGTACACGTTAAGGATTCAACTATTGAGTCAGAGTTCGGTTGTCTATAGTTTCCTGTTCGTGATATATATGCAATTATCCACGAAGGTCTTTTGTTGACTTCCGTGATGAATAATACCTTAGGAGTAGCTCTTGGTGTCAAGATTTTAAGACTTACTCATCTACATTGGATGAAGGTTGCGCTATATCATGAACTGACAGAAGTTGGAAGTATGGACCATTTGATTCCGATGTAGTGGTTCAATAGTAACATGGTGGCCACGAAATCTGAAGGTTGTAGAGTTCAACCCCTGTTATAGTCGAGGTCATGGGTACGCACTGCTGAGGAGTTACACACTAGTCAGACGAAACAGTTGCCCAGTGCTTTCAGATTTTCATTATCCCTCCAACTTATATCAATCCATGATGGATACCAGTTTATAAATAAGTATTCCAGATTAAGTAAGAATAATCTCCTAAATCCCTCCTTCATATCAAACTATACATTTTAATTTATGCCATTATAAGTGTAAATATAAAGTGTAAAATGGATTTTCCTTTTTCGAGATCATTCTTTGATTGTTGAAGTTTTTAAAAAATTGATTTCCACTGTTGAACATTGAAAAAAAGATTTATATTTGTGAAAAATATATATACAACCAGAATATAAACATAAATGTCAATTCATTCCATGCAAAAACGATGAATATAATCCAATGGATAGGTATATGTGTATATATGTATATATGTATGTATGTATGTATGATTTCTAGTTCAGTGGATCATTTCCACTTCAAAGTTCAATTCAGTATGTATATCATAAAATTGACTTTTCCAGATTTTCTTATCTAGTACATAGAAATACATTAGTGAATATAATCCAATTTACCTATGACTTAGAATATGAAGGAGGTGAGCTAAGATTTTTGGATTACAAGATTAAATAAACACAAAACGGAAGTGTTTAGAGACGAGCGTCGTCTATAGGAAACCTACTCATTCGAATCGTTACTTAGACTTCAAAATTCTACTACTCCATTTCAGTTAAAGTAGGCTTAATTAAATGCTAAAGTGATAAGGCGAAAAAGCTTACCAGTAGACCAGAAAATCTATGACAAGAAATTAGATACATCAAGAATACTTCGCATCTCGATAACTACTCACGTAAATTTACAAATCGTAAGAAAAATATTATTGATGGTAGTAATAATAATCCCTAGTTGCCGATTGCCTCGTCACACAATGTTGGCCGAAGTAGGTCCAGGCTGGAAAAAGACCCGAGGTGACCAGACTAAAACATGACACCATTGTATGAAGTCTCTGACTGTTGGTTTGAGCCACGTGGGGCGATACATACTAGTCGGTTGGGGTCGGCGGGACAAGATGAACCAACAGTGGTTGGAGACTGATTGTAGGTGATATGGCTCAGAATCGATGTCAGTGGCTCAGATGTATACACACATTATTCTCATCTTAACGATGCTATATCGAACCTCACCATTTTCTCATTCTTTTCTCTCTTTTCGTACTTTATATTTGTTTTGACTAAATTTTCTTATCTTCATCTTGCGCCTCATTGCCTTGTTTACTTGATGTAGTGATATGAGGTGTGGTAACTCGGATTTTTACACAGTAATGCCTGGTCCCATGTTGATATTGATGATGATGAGTAATGATAATCATAATAATAATAATAATCCTACTACTTATGGTAATAATGGTGACGGAGTTGAGAGAGAATTCAAAGCCTCTGCTGTGTTACCGTGCAAGAAAGGCATCTCAGAAGCATTACGAAGAATTCTCAATAAGGCTGGCTAGAATTGGAGTGGCTTTTAAACCTACAAACTCACTTAGAAACAAGCCTTGAAAGTCAAGAGATCCTATTGATACAATCAAGCAAAATAATCTGGTTTACCAAATCCCTTTGCAATGAATTGCGAAGTCAAATACATAGGTCAAAGCAGTCGACCAGGGTTGATTAGAATAACAGAGCACAAAAACTAAATCAAGATTAGTAGATCCTAATAAGTTAAGAAATTTAGAGAAAAGCTCGGCTACAGCTCTACATGCAATTACACACAATCACACAGTAGGATGGGATAGAACGACAGTTGAAAACTTAGTTAGGTTGACAGAGGGAGAGATTCATAACCGAATCTTTGTTTATCAAATCAACACCAAATACATGCAGTAACAGGAATGATTTTGTACCTGTCTCAGATATATGGAAGATTCTACTACCGTTGTCATCATAGAGAAGGAGAGAAAACTAGGACTATATTAACTCTGTCTTGATGTTGTGGAGTTACCTAATATGAATATGGACAATAAATTATGTCCGAAACGTTATCCAGTAAATGATACTATTCCTCTACTGCATGTGACATTTCTAATAAACAGACTAAAATGGAATTGATCTGATTTTCATTTCACATCGAAGGGATTCACTTCATGATTATCATTTTGACTATCTGAGATAGTTATGATTTAGTAGACTTGTTCTATTGATACTAGATAATTCTAGGAGGGTGAAATGAAGATCTTCACCGCTTCAGGAGATTGATAGTTCGATATGATGTAGTTGTTTATAATGTCTTTTGAACTATGGGATAAATATATGTTGACAAGGATATCTCAGTGCATCGACTTAAATTGCCACATTAGATTTGTTTATTTGATTTATAACACACAATGGTATAGTATTACTCACTGGATGACGTTTCGAGCATCAATTCTCTATTGCTGATAATCATATCAGTATGTAATCACACTCCACTTTCGACAGCCGATTCTCATAGTTATGTCACCTCATATGCGTTGTTTTTATTGGGAGCTGGATGTTGGTTGATTCGATAATCTATGTCTCTCTCCACCTAATTATATTGGACTTAAGTACAGTAGCTTTATCCCACCTCATTGTGTGGTAGTGTGTTAATGCAAGCATAGCAATAGTCGAGTCTTTTTCTAGATTATTGATTTTATTCACCTCTGTCATTCTAACTGACCCCGACCGACTAGTTTGACCTATGTACTTGACCTGACTCACAGTCATTAAATGGAATTTGATAGATTATATTATTTTGCTTAATTGGTTCTATCGGATCCTTAAGCCAGTCGACACAGTTTATCTCTGAGTAAGTTTGTAGGTTTTAAATGCCACCCTAATTCCAGCTCTGTTTAGGATTCTACATGAAGTTTCTGAGGTAACCCCCTCCTTATAGGGTAATACAATGGAGGCTGTGAACTTGGCTATGCATACATTAACACACTACCACACAATAGAAAGGGTGAGATAAAGCCACTATACTTAAGTCCAATATAATTAGGTGGAGAGAGACAGAGATTGATTGATTACTGAATCTTTGTTTATCGAATCAACCAACACCCAGCCTACACATGTAATAGAAATGATGTAACACCCATGCATACCAGAGATATAGAAAATTCTGCTACTAATACTAAAAACAATTCATATGAGGTGACATACCTATAAAAATCGTCTGTCGAAAGTGGAGTGTGATTACATACTGATATGATTATGAGCAATAGAGAATTGATGCTCGAAACGTCATCCAGTGAGTAATACTAGATCACTGTCTGTTATAAATCAAATAAACAAATCTAATATGGAATTAAATTTTACCAGTGCCCAAGTTTTACACCTATATTAATCAAGTTGCCACACTTTACTGTAGTATGCAAAGAACAAGTTAGTAGAAAGAGAATGATATCAAAGTGGACAAAGTTGTATGACGAGATGAACAATCTGAAGATAACGGTTAGTGCAAATACTCAAACTTTAGAAGATGTCAAGGAGTGAATACATCTGTACCACTGTGATCGATTTTCAGCCATTTTACCACGTTTAAATCCTTAACTACTAATTCGTTTCGTTTCAAGGACCCCAACCATGCAGTCGATATCGTTATACATAACTCATATCAACAGTCAAAGACTTTATCAACTGGTGTCAGATATTGGTCAGACCAGTGTAAACTCTCTTTGGTTTTACATAACTACTTCAACTGGTCCGTGTAAAGAGGTGTAGACTACTTCGAATCAAACAGTGGTTGAAGAATTCCAAAGAAATAGTTATTATAGTAATCACTTTATCGACTTTGAAAAGGCCTTCGACAGACTCCACCGACAAGTAATTTGGCAACTGCTCAAACACTACTGAATACCACAAACCTTTATCAATCTCATTCAACAGCAACTTTATGAAGACGCCACACACCAAGTGATCCACAATGGAAAGCTCAGTGATGCTTTTGAAGTGAAGACAGGAGTAAAACAAGGCTGACGCCTACTATCACCCATCATATTCCTGATTGTAGTCGACTCGAGTGGATCATGCAACAAACAGTGAGGAGCGAGAAGAGGGGGATACGCTGGCTTGGCTGGATCAATGAAAAGAACCTAGAAAATTTGTATTTCACCAACGATGATGATTTATGTCTAATGTCACACAAACTGGGAGATCTACAGGTGAAAACTAACAAGTTGACAGAAGAGGCAGTTCAGGGCAGGGCAGAACAGGGCAGGGAAGATGGGACTTCAAGTGAAGGTAGAGAAGACATAGGTGATGAAGATACCCAACCAACAACACCACCAACAACGAATAGCTCCAATCACCATCAACTGGAGGAACTAAAAGTAAGTAACCTCTTTCACCTTCGAAGGAGGCATCACTGTTTCAACTACAGGCAACACAGGCACACAGACAGGGACGTCAAAGCCAGCCAGGATTGGAAAGACAGCAAGACAGGCTTTCATTAACCTGAAACCAGTGTGGAGATCTTCTTCACTCGGCCCAAAGTGTGAACAACATCCGAATGTTCAACACCAATTCAGTCAAGTCAGTGCTTCTATGTGATGGTTGAGAAACTTGGAGCATTACGAAAGGGATTTTCAACAAACTGCAGACATTCATCAACAACTGTCTACGCTGACTAGTTACTGAAGCTAGGATGTTTAGAAAGAGTAAGCCATGAGGAACTGTGACTGGGAACGAACCAATGAAGCAAGAAGCTATCGCTGAACAAGTATGTAGTAGAAGGAAGTGTATATGTATTGTATTGGGCATGCAGTGAGAAGACCGATTGGGGACATGAGGGGTGAGGCCAGTTACTCGAGTGGAAGCCAAGTGGGAAACTGGGAGTTGGGTGTCCGAGGCGAGGCTATGATGACATGGAGGAGATCATGTGAGGAAGAAATGAGAGGTTGTGGGCTGTGGTGGAGCCAGGTTGGAGAGATTGTAGAGAGGAGAGTGGAATGGAGACATGCCACTGAAGCCCTATGTTCCACTAGGAACCCAAGGGACAAATAATAATCGTAGTAGTAATCACTTTATTACAAATAGTATATATGACGGTATGAATTCACTCCTAAAACAGTACTTTTAGACGCAGCGGTTATTTCATCGGAATGATGTTAATTATAACAGTATTCTAGTCAATATTATGATATATCTAGATGGTTCTGGATGGCCATTCGGTGCATAATGAAAGATCAACGGAAATGCAGTTGTGAGTTTGTTGGTGGTGGTTCATTCAGATGATACAGATATCTTAAATTCAAGCTAAACATCTGACGAATAGAAAAGTGTGATGTATTTTTGTGCACCTAAAAGTTCATTTCCATATAGCATAACATTTTTTCTTCGCTTTATTATTGACTTGAGAAATGCTGAGTTGAAAACAATTTAAAAATGTTCAAGAGTATATGATACATTCAAAGGATATATTTGAATGATTAAAACAAATTAGCAGGAAAGAATTTGATGAAAAATGTTCAATGGATAATTTTGGTACCCCAATATTGAATCATGCCGGATTTCGTGAGATTAATATACCTAAAAGTCGGTCACGATGGCATAAATGTTTTTTAAAGCTTGATTGTTTTTGACTAACTTTCATTTCATAATTCTCCCTCCTCCCGTACACCTTTGTATACTATCATGAAGTGTGACAACTTGAACCCATATGTCATTTGTACAAAAGGTTTTACATTGATTTCATCTGTTTGATTGGATTCAATTCATAAACTAGTCTTGTTAGTGTTTTCTTATAGCATATTTTTGTTATTATTTTAGACGCCCTCATTGGGCTCCGTATACAACAACTACAATATGGAATACACTTCTTGGTTCTACATTACACTTATCTGAAGCTCATGCAACATTATCTGATATTTTCTCTAAGCAAATGGTTCAACGTTTAGCTGATATGGATGAAGATGCTGTTCGCCTGCATAAACAGGTAAAATATGTATTCTCTTCTCCCTCTTATTGTTTAACTCTCATATTAGTATTGTAAACACTAATGGTATCTCCGTTGTTTAAGAAGTAGTTATAGTGATTCAATAGCCTAGTGGATAACGTTCTGATGTTTGAAGGGATTGGTCCTACCTTCGAGTCTTAGTGGGAACAAAATCCCTTCACTGAGAGGTAGTTACGTCCAATTGACAGGTCAGTCACCATATAGGACGAAACACGTGTCTTGAATTCCATTGTTAACCACTATTCATCCTTCATCCAATCTGAAATCAATAAATAAATCCCTACAAACCTCCAAATTAAATAATTCTGGTGTTCATTGGTGACTGGTTTCAAGAGGTGATTCCTGAAGCCAACGACAGCATTGTATGGAAGTCGCAGCATATCATGATTTCGATAAATTTCGACCCAGTTGCTTAATGTTAACGTTCTGGCCATGGAACCTGAGGGTTGCTGATGATGCGAAGTCATGCATCATCTACACTACTGAGGAGTCTTATAATGGGACGAAACAACTATCATGTATCTTCAAGTTTCCAGTGCTTCTCCAAATGATATTAGTCCATGATGAAATTTATCGATTGGTGTTGAAGTAAAGTAGTGTCAGAACAATTATATTGACTTTTTGTATGTCTAGACCATTGAATCGATTAGTTAAAACGCATACCAATATTTTTTGTTTGTCATAATTTATGGCCTCTATTTTGATAAACATCTTGAAATTATTTAACGTTAGCGTCCTACTGTAATTGAGTTATACTTATGCCTTGTTTTACCCTTGATATAATATTCTCTCTTCACATGCTATTTTCAGATAGTTTCATTACGTAATCTTAGAAACATTATGTTCATATGGTGTATCGTCAGTGATTATCTTTATGATGCCTGTTGACTTTTCATCTTTCTTCTGTGTTGTAGAAGGACTTTCTGTATTATCCAGTATTATAACTTAAGATATAGAGAGACCATGAGATATTCATTGATAGATAGATAAACACACAGACAAAATTAGCGTAGAACTTGGCACATAACTGGATCACTTCAAGGTGTTACATTTCACAGTAGGTACACAAAGAACAGATGAATAGAAAGGGAGTCATATTAAAGGAGATAAAATTGTATGAGAGAATAAACACAGTCTGAAGAAAAGATGTCATCTGCACAACTGGTGGTGCCTTGTCTTGGTCTGGCCACCTTGAAGTCAATCTAATTCAAGTTCCACTAGAATAACTCATCGAGGTAGACAATGGATAGGGCATACGCAGTACATGTCGAAGCCACATACTAGTTGATAAAAGTTAACAACTTTATCAGTCGACTTGCCTATCTTGTCTAGCATCCTTAGCCTTAACTTATCGTCATTGACACAGTGATTCTATCAAGCATGAGCAATGCTACGATTCGTGTTTAGCATAAGTTTTATATAATCGTACTAAGAGAGAGTGTATCAACTTTTTTTATTATTTTTAAATCATCCTACTGCATAACCTGCCGTTCTTATTCGCTGTCATAACAAATATGAATTATATTATTATATTATTTGTCCCATGGGTTCCTAATGGAACATACGGCTTCAGTAGAACGTCTCCAATGCACTCTGTTCTCTGAAATCTTTTGAACCTGGCTCCACGACAGCCCACTAGCTCTCATTTCCTCCTCGCACGATCTCCTCTATGTCACCCTCGGACACCCAACTCGTCGTTTCCCATTTGGGTTCCACTCGAGCTACTGGCCTGGTGCGTGATGTCGCCAGTCGGTCTTCTCAGTGTATGCTCAATCCATCTCCACTTCCTTCTGCGTATTTGTTGAGCAATGGGTTCTTGGTTGGTTCGTTGCCAGGCCTAAGTTCCTTGATGCTTATTCTTCCTGGTCATCTGATCTTCAGTAACGAGAAGAAATATGAATAGTTTAAATAATTAATGAAAGGCATAAAAAAGAATGCATATCTGCTCTTGAGTGTAGCTAGATTACTTACATTTGGTTTTTTCCCAGCGTTTTTGTTATATTTCTTAAAAGCTGTAACACACAGAAGAAAACAAAACAAAGTTAATCAAATATTAGTTGTGAAAATAGCAGTGAACTACAAAATTTTTGTTTTCATAGCCATTTGAGAGATAAATAAGTCAGTCTAAGACCTGCCACACTCCACGAAGACAACTTGCTAACAGGAAATAACTATTAAGTAGACGAAAGTGTATAAAATGACAGAATAAATTATTATTTATCCCTTGGGTTCCTAGTGGAATATAGGGCTTCAGTAGCACGTCGACGTTCCACTATATTCTCTGAAGCCTTTTAACCTGGCTCCACGACTGCCCACAAGCTTTCATTTCTTCCTCACATCATCTCCTCCATGTCACCCTCAGACGACCAATTCTTTGTTTCCCTGTTCGGTTCTACTCGATGGCCTGGCCTGATGCGTGATGTCCCTGAACCGTCTTCTCAATGTATGCGTAATCCAATGGAATCCATCTCCATTCTAATGTTGTGTATATTTGTTGTTGTGATAGGTTATTGGTTGGTTGGTTGGTTAGTTCGTTGCCAGACCATGGAGAATTGCTTGTTGCTTATTTTTGTGACCTTCTGATGTGATGTTGAGTATAGAGTGAGCGTAGACGACATGTGTTGATGTATGGAAATGCTTTTGGTAACGCTCCAAGTCTGTATACTGTGTATGGAGGTTGTAAGTTGACTGGATTAGTGTTTGAAATCGGTATGTTGTTGTTTATGGTGAGTTGAGTTGAGTGGATCTGCACAGTGATTGATTTGAGATTAATGAAGGAAGGAAGGAAGGTCTGTCGTACTGTTTTTCCGATGCTGGCTGGTTGGCTTTGACATTGTGATGTGTGCGTATGTTGCGTGTATTGTGAATGATGCTGGTTATGTGGGTAGGTAGTTGAAAACGACAATTTGGTTTTGATTTCTGATGTTGATGGTGATTGGTGGTTGTTGTTTTTGTTGTTGTTGTTGTTGGTTGGGTGCTCTCGTCAGCTGTGTGTTGTGTGGCGTGTTCGCTGCTCTGTGTGTTCTGCCAACTTGTTGATTTTTGTATGTAGATCTTGGAGTTTGTGATATAAGACATGAGATATAAATGGTGATCGATGAAATGCAAGTTGTGTAGGGTGTTTTTATTTGTGAAACAGCGTATTGCCATCTTCCTGTTCCTCCTAGTTTGTTGTATGATGCAATCGAGTGGAGTGGAGTTGAGTGTAGTTGACGACAGTGAGAAAGATGATGGTTGATAGTAGGTGGTAATTTTGTGTTAGTGGTGTGTTCACTTGGAAGTCATGAGTGAGGTTTCCATTGTGAATCTTTTGAGATGTAGCCTCATGAAATAGCTTATAGTTGGTGTTAAATGAGTTTGATAAAAGTTTGTGGCGGTAAGAGGGTAGTGTTGAATCAGCTGGCAGATAAGATGTTGGTTGACGCAATCGAAGGACTTTTCAAAGTCGCGAGAGAATAAATAGATGAAGGTTAATAATAGCTACGGTACATATCTAGGTCATTGTTCCAGATGTTGAATTTTATCTATCACCAAGAGTCCTGCACAGGTTTATTTATATCCTTTGCCAGGATTTAGACGAGCAGTTTACCATCTATCTAATGATTGCCAGTCAAAGTTCGATGCAGATGCATGATGACTTCGTGTTGGTCGCTAAACCCCAGGTACTTCGTTGAACCAACCGCCTGTATACTCATCAGTTTCGTTGATATGGAATCGAATCTTTTGATGATAAATATAGAGTAGTTCATAAATTCCTCATTTTTTTTTCTGTAGGTATGTTAACGTCATCCGTAGTCATATAGTTCCTTATTTTAGACGCTTAAACTTGATTATGTTATGTGTATTTTGGAAAAAGGGGTTTTGCATGCATGAAACTAAAGCTCATAACTTCTTGCCGATTATCTCCAACTAACTCACACAGTTGTAGAATATTTGAAATCTTGTAATTACTACATTAGTAAGATAAATTGATACCACTGCACATTTTTATATCAGTCCTTGTTGTCACATACCGAATTTTAGCAGTATTTTCGTTAGGTAGTTAGATAAAGCAAAGGTAAAGTTCGATAACCAGTCCGAATCTCGGTGAGAACAACATCACTCACTGGGGAGCAGGTACATCCAGTTGACGAGTCCCAAATAGGACGAAATGCGCATCCTGGATTCCACTGCTAGCCACGACCCATCATTGTTTATTTTTTAAGTTGTTATTCATCATGGACTGGCATCAGTTGGAGAAAGATTGGATCCTTAGGAGCGCTGGATAGCTGTTTCGACTCCTCAGGAATGCGCACCCCACGACTCCGCTCCACCAAGGATCGAACCTAGGACCTTCATAGGTGCACACTACTGATGAGGAGTCCCATAACAGACGAACGAGACAGCTTTCCAGTGCTCCCAGGTTTTCAATATCCTTTTTAACTGATGTCAGTCCATGAGGAATACAAACTTGGGAAATCATTAACTTCTCACAAAGCCCCCAAATTCAATTTATCTATTGGTTATGAATAGTTAAGTTTTTGATAATCATTGAATTACATTTGTTGCTATAATAATTTACTTCATTTCCCATCGACTTATTCAGCACAGTTTATTACAACCAACTATATATATTGTAACTGTTTTCTTTGTTAGTGTCGTGAAATGATGTCTGCATGCCAAGATCGTGTTTTAGCCAACACATCTAAACTTCAAACAGATCAACGTGAATATGCTCATCGACAGGCTGCAACATTAGAAGCTGATCGAATACGTCGTCGTGCTGAAGATAAACTGTTAGCTGCTAATCAAAAAGCTCGAAGTAAAGGTAAAGATCCTGATAATAGTCAAAGATCAATGCGTGCACAAAATGAATATGATTTGGTTAGTTTATATAATGCCTATTTTAGAAATTTTCTTTATTGTTGTCATGTTTTCTTTCATTCAAGGGATATGAATTAATTTGTTACCTGTTAAGCATCAAGTGGTGTACACCGGCGAATATGTGTATTCATTCTGTAAAATCTTCGCTAGTTGGACGATTTTCACTAATATTCATTTCTTCACTCAGTAGTTTACAGGAGATGATTGTTAATCATTGGATAACGGTCTCGAGCTCAGGCAGTATCAGTAGGCTTATTGCCTACTGTACGGATATACAAAAGATGATTGTATTTTGTTTTTCTCGTTCCTCTCATACATTTTGTTCTGTTTTAGTATCATTCGTTTTTGACCTATTTATTCTTTGCCTCCTTCTGTGAAGCATGGTAATTTGAACTAATGTACTTCTCTGCTGATTCCTACGTTAATGTGTTTATCTGTTTGTTAGCCATTTCAAAAGCTACATCGTTGGCAACAACGTTGGCAAACAATAAATTGTGCTGGAAGCATCAATCAGTTAATAATACCTTATCACAGACATATAGACATAATCAACGTAGAACACTGCACACAAATGCATCACTTCAAGCTGTTACACATCAAAGTAATATACAATGAACAAGTGGATAGACAAAGAGTGATATCAGAATGGAAAAAGTTGTATGAGAGAATAACCAGTCTGAAGATGACAGTTAGTGCCGAAGAGTGAATATATATCTGGGCCATTCTAACCGATTTTGAGTCATTTCATCATGGATCAATTCCCAACCATGATTCCTTTCGTTTTAGGGACCTCATCCAGGTAGTCTACATCGTTTCATACAGTTCATATCTACAGTCGGTGACTTCATGGACTGATGCGACATCTTGGTCTGGTCACACCCTGAACTCTCTTCCAATTTAGTCTTACCTCCCAAGCATCATACATCGAGGTAGGCAGTAGTGGTTTGGCATGCACAGTACATGTCCAAGCCGTCTCAGTGGATTAAAGTTCACAACCTTATCACTAAGCTATATCGAATAATTCCATCTAGTATGTAACATCATCGTTCCTCCCCACCTTACTGTCTGCATTCAGGTGAATCATTTTAAAGTTTATCGGATGAAGTAACTTGGACATATGTGTCACATGCTCAGCCCACCGTCTACCTCTACGTGCCATGCTATGAGAGGACGGTGGACTAGGAAAAGAAACAAACTTGATAAGTATGTAATAGTTTGCATGGTGTGTTGTGAGTTGTATCGGCCAACCTCGCGGGTGGGGGGGGGGGGGGCTTGTGAGATTCAAACATGCACAATCCAGTGATGAAGTCAGGCAACTTACCTCTGAACTTTTTGGATTGCGATTGATCTCTTGTAATACTACATTATGTGTACATTTATTATTCACTGGGAAATAGCCAATTTCATTCTAACCGGATTACGAAAATGATTTGTTTAGTGTAATTACCAGACTAGAAGACTCAACATCACAATGATCTTTAATAGTTGTGAATAGGGTGAAGGCAGTCGGTAGAAAACTGTCAACAGAGGTTTTAGGTTTGTTAGCATTTATCAACCAGACTTAACCTTGAAGGAACTTATGTTTTTTGTGGGATTCGAACCTGCGTCATTGAGTGTTGCAACAAAATACTTAACCACTTATCTATTCAGACTACAATTAATTTGACACAGTACATGAATTCCTTAGTGGTTGCAAATATACACCCACCGACGTTGTATCCTTAGGGCTCCATATCGATTGCCTTTAACCAATTGATAATTGTTAACTGTAGAATTCACTTGTCAGAATCAATATATATATATAGAGTTGATCGTAATTCATGTAAATTTTATTACCAAGGTCACTGGAAGACAATTTTTTATAGATGGTGAAAAATATACATCCACCCCTTTTTTATTATTTCATAAATCATCAATGGATAAATAACTGTTTGTACCTATTGTAATCTGATTAGACGTTTAAGGAATTTGTTCAATGAATGCAGTTGAAACAACCGACATATATGAAGCTTCTAAGGGATACCACTTTTGTTACCGAGTAGTGGTCACATTCTCTAAAGTCGGGTTTTTCTTGAAAAGAAAGAAAAAATTGATTTGTTTGTGTTAATTTATTCCACCTACGATTGTCTTATCCACTGGTTTTATTATTCATAGCTATTAGTTAATAATTATTCGTATACTTCAGTGGTATCTCGATAATTTTCGATTCATTTATCGTTTATTGATCGTTTTATCAAAGTTTTTCTTTTCCGTTTTTTGTGTTCATCACTTTAGACTTGTTTTTACCTTTCATTTTCTTCTCCATATGGATCATTATTGTTATTGTTGTCTATGATTTTCATACCGTTGAAAAATGTGAAATAGTTTCCATCTTTGTGTATGGTTGATATATGTCCACTTACTTGTATATGTATGCGTTTGGATGCCTCTTTCATATATCTAATGGCTACATTGGAGATTTGGTTGGTAGGCTTCGGTCTGCGTTTAGCACTTTAAGAACTGGATAGTCAGATCGTCTATCTCACTTGTGATAAACTCTTTTTTATGCTATTCAGTTCTACAAGGGGGTGTGGTAGTTGTGGCCTCACCTCAGCATTAAGTGATGCGGTTTCCTATCACCAAAGTAATACCAATCTCCTCATAGTTGAAAATATATCTTCCTGGTGAGTGTCAACAAGCATGAGACGTGTCTTCAAGTTTCCCTACCGATTGAATCTTGTCATCTAACATGGGCATAAATAAATTTTAACTTGTATCCCATAGTTGATTAAACTGAATGGATTGTAGCGTATTAAGTGGATGTCTTGATATTGCCTACCGTTACAAGTTTGTTGTAATGATGGATAGTGAAAACAACATCTCTCACTGGGAATCAGGTATATCCAGCTAACTAGTGTCAAAGTAGGACGAAACGCATGTCCTGGATTCCACTGCTACCCAGGTTACTAAAGAAGTAAGATAAGAATGAACTCGAGAAAATGAGGTAAGTTTCGGTCCTGGACAATGGTGCATCGATCATACTTTAATCCTCCAACAGCTTCTGAAACATAGGCATACCTACTGGCGATCAGAACTAGCCATACTTCTTGATCTAAAGGCAGCATTTGACTCTGTCGATCGTGAGATGTTGTGATTGTCTAAGCTTTCTACTCGAACTCACGTAGCCGTGTAATGGCTTACAGACAGTTGTCATGTAAGTTAACGACAACAAGTGGTGTCTGCCAGGGATGTCCATTGTTTCTGTATAACTTCGTTTTAGGTGTATCCGTGGACATAACCCTAAGTATCTCCAACTTCATGGGCATTGATATTCTCCTTGAAGAGCAGGTGATTGAATTAGAATACGGAGACGATATCGTCCTGATAAGCGAAGACTCTGACAAAATGAAGGTTCTTCTGACTTCCTCGAGTGGTAATCTGAGTATGCTTGACATGCGTTTGGCACCTGTCAAATGAAAGATGATTCTTATCTACTGCAAGTAGTCGCAGTTCTATGGTAAGGAGTAAAGTGGTGGAATGTGTTGACCTCCTCACTCACTTGAGAAATTTCTTCAATCCACCGAAGTGGCTGGTTGTTGAAGGAATCTCAGCTTGAATATTTCCCAACTCGCATGATCTGTGGCAAAGTAACTGACTGCTTATCAAAAGAATACTCGGTTAAAGTTCGTTCTGTCTTGTTGTACGGCTATGAGACATGGTCGTTGAAAGTAGAAGACATGAAGCAGTTACACGTTTTGATCACAAGTTTCTTGTTAGCACTGTTCGCATTTCGTGGAATGACTGTGTAAGCAATGTTGAAGTCAGGCGAAGAGTACCAGGCAAGTTGACTGACATTTGGCTTGGAAATATACTGGCGATCCCGACCGACCGTCTACCTCATCGTGCCATGCTAGGGGATGTTGGATTAGGCTGGAAGAGAGTTGAAGTTAGCCAGACAAAGATGTGGAACCAGTCGATGAAGTCCGTGACTGTTTGTCTGGGCAGTGTGAGGCAATGTAGACTGCCTAGTTGGGGTCCTCGAGATGATAGAAAACAGTGGTTGATGACTGAGTTATTGTTGGTGACGTAGCTGAAAATCGGTCATAATGGTACAGAGATGTGTTCACTCTTACATGTCTTCTAAAGCTTGAATATTCGTACTAACCTTTTGAATCATTGACCTTAGTTTAATGTAATGAACTTCATCCTTGGTAGTTGTAGTAATTCAAATGTAGTAAGATGTATTTTTCGAGTAATTTAGGCAGTATCAGCTATTTCAATTGGGGAAAAATATCACCCACTATTGGGGTAGACGTACATCCAGCTGAGGAGTTAGTCCTAAATACTATGAAACGTATATCGTAGATTCTAATGTTTAAGCCACAACCAATTAAAAGATGAGAAAAATAGTTGAAGATGCATAGATGGTTAGTGATTAATTATTCATATACATAATTATATGTTTGTACTAAAATTTGCATACAAGGAAAAAGTGTATAGAAAAAGTGTTATCAAAGTAAACAAGTGTATATTAAGTAGCACAATAAATATGTGAAGGTTAACAAACTGTTGAAGAATATGAAAGTGTTAATTTAAGAGATCTACACTACTGCGACGGATTTCGAACTGTATCACCAAGAGTCGCCCACTATTGATTCTTATCGTCTCGGGGGCCCTAGCTTGATAGTCTACACTTTTTGTTTTACATAATTGAGATAATGATTTCACTCTGAAGCCTTTTCCTAATCTATTTCTACATGAACTAACCTTTAACATTGAGGTAGGAAATGATGGCTCAGTATACACACAATACGTATCTTAGTCGACTCAGTCGATGGAAGGTTCACAGCCTAGTCGACCATCAACTTGACTTTCTTTCTTGGTACTCTGCGGTTAACCTGATTCTGTGATTTTATCACAGGTGAACAACGAGATGCAGTTGCAGGTGATCAAAAGCCTCTTTATTTCTTCTGCCTTCAGAGGTGGGAACAGCTCGCACCTAAATCCTAATCTTAATGTCCAAAGAAAGTTTGGCTTTATTCTTATGTTCAGAGAATCTTCGAACCGAATACGTTTTAATAATGATAAAGGTAGTTATTATTGGAACTATGACTCTGTTGACCTTGATAATTGTCTTTTAACCGGTGGGTCACATATTCGAACTGTGTCCTACCTACTTAGGTTATGGGTTGTTGCACAATAATTCCGCTGAGTTTGCTTGTAAGTTATCTGTTGCACAGTAGAGATTATCATACTGACAGTGTAGTTGGAACTTAACAGAGTTGAAGTATATCCGTTTTTCTCAATAAAAAGAAGTCACTTACACACTCCGATTTCGATTCCTGTAAATTCCAGCAAATATTATGGAAATAACTTTTGTCTCATGTATACATGATGTGGAAATGAAATATTACTCAACCTAGACTTTCATATGAGTAAGTGTTTATGAATGATAAAAGTATGTATTCAATCAACGTGAGAGTATTGGAAAGCTGTTTCGTCCTGATGCAGGACTTGTCAGTGGTACGCATTCACTACCCTAGTGTAGAGTCGACCTCAGGACCTTCCAGTTCTACAGCGAACGCGTTAACTATTCAGCCACTATGCATCCACGTCTTCAGTTGGTATTCGTTTTCACTTCTGACTAGGTGACTAGGCAAGTCACAGCTCCTAGGTATACATCTCAAAGCATGTCACTAATCAAGACTATAGAGTAATCTAGTTTGAAGTACAAATATACCGCACAGATCAAGAGAATCATAATTTATTCACTGAACTTAACTGCAATCTTCTAAGAAAAAATAGCACTTGCATGGTAAGTTTTCATCTTAAGAATAAAGCGAAGATGTGACAGCGAATGAAACTTCCCTTTTCAGCGATTTCATTTACTGTAAAACTGTACATTTGTATGTGAATACCAGAATATTCAGGAGCGGAATTAAAAAAAGGTTGTTTCGAAAAACATAAGGGAATCATCACTATGATCATGTTAAGGCTAATGAGTTGAGTACACGTAATGTTTTTGGGCATGAAGACCATGTCTAAGGCTGTGAACTGTCAATTGTTCAACCATGTATAGGTGAAGTAGTCGAATTCACTTGAAATTGTGAAGAAGGATGGCACTCTTCAAATCACTCTGGAAGGGGCGGAATGTTTTGAGTTGATAAGGTGTTTTTAGAATAGAACTGTTATCCTTCTGGATATAACAAAGCTGGACATTGTCCAATTCCAACTATCTGAGATAGTCGTAGTTTTGTAGACTAGTATTTATGCTAGGTAATGATTGAAGGTGAAATGAGGATTTAGACCGCGGTGGGATTCGAACCAGCGACCACTGGGTTACAAGCCCGGCGCTCTACCAACTGAGCTACGAGACCCGATTGCTATCTCTGATAGTCAAAATGATCGTCAATATGATTCTCCACCTCTCTGATTGTGTTAGATTTGGATTAGAATGAGAAGTCCTGACTCGGTAGCCAGTTTGAATACGATCAAGTGATAGTAACGTGTCACGAATTCATATGGTAATCAAGTGAAACCCCACCTTGTGATTGAAATAAGCAGTTGGACCTCGTACTTCACTTGATAGAGCATCGAGCCAGTAACCCGATGGCCGTTGGTTCGAATCCGGCCGTGGTTCAGATTTTCATCTCATCTTCAATCATCACCCACTATGAACAAAATTTAATTTGAAATAGATGAGTAATTAAAAAGTTGGTTTTTTCTTTTCTCTATCATAATTCATCACTCTTCGTTTTTGTCTTCGTTATACGCATAAAAAACCCTTCTCTTTCCTTTTTCTCTACTTATTATTGTTAATGATAGAAACAAGCAAATTTTATCAATGCAACTATTGCAACAACTCGTGCACGAAATGAATATTTAATTCAACTATGTGCTACAAATCACAGTGTTCAACGTTACTTTACACAAGAAGCACCGGATATAGTCGATGTAATATTTATATTGTGTATATTTATGTTATGTATTGTTTATGTTTAAAAGTGTTTAATCCTTGGAACATTAGACACCTATTTCACTCTAATATTAAAATCTTCCAGGAGTAAACATCGATAATTCGACCAGGGATTGAACTGACTGCCTTCAGGTCTCATTGCAAATATACGTTGAACATCTAAGCATAATCTACAGTTTCCTAAGTCACTCGATTTTTGATATAGTGAGACAACTGACCAATACACTTCACCTGATATCATTCTATGATGAAATAATATGCGATATAGCCTCTTTCATCTATCTAGGCAGCATCGTTTCAACTACAGGCAACATAGGCACACACAAGGACATCAAAGCCAGCCAGGATCGGAAAGACAGCAAGACAGGCTTTCATTAACCTAAAACCAGTGTGGAGATCTTCTGCACTCAGCACAAAGTGTGAACAACATCCCGATTTTCAACACCAATACAGTCAAGTCAGTGCTTCTATGTGATGGTTGAGAAACTTGGCGAGTCATGAAAAGCATTTCCAACAAACTACAGATATTCATCAACAACTGTCTACGCCGGTTCGTTACTGAAACTCAAATGACCAGAAAGAATGAGCCACGGGGAAACTGTGACTGTGAACGAACCAATGAAGCAAGAAGCTATCGCTGAACAAGTATGTAGTAGAAGGAAGTGTAGATGTATTGTATTGGGGATGCAGTGAGAAGACCGATTGGGGACATCAGGGTTGAGGCCAGTTGCTCGAGTGGAAGCCAGATGGGAAACGACGAGTTGGGTGTCGGAGGCGAGGCTATGGTGATATGGGGGAGGAGATGGTGCGAGGAGGAAATGAGAGGTTTTGGGTTGTGATGGAGCCAGGTTGGAGAGATTGTAGAGAGGAGAGTGGAATGGAGACATGCCACTGAAGCCCTATGTTCCATTAGGAACCCAAGGGACAAATAATAATAATAATGTTTGTTAGGGTCAGGGTAAACGCCGACAAACTGAACATCTAAGCATAATCTACAGTTTCCTAAGTCACTCGATTTATGATATAGTGAGACAGCTGTCCAATACACTCCAACTTGTATCATTCTTTGATGAAATAGTTTGTGATATAATGTTTGTTATCACTACCTAATATTTGACTGTAAAGGAGGGGAGTATTTTTAAAATTCACTTATAGGATAATAAATTGTATCTTCTTATTGCTATGAATTTCTTTTCTATGCTACTATACTACTCAACTTTATTGATTAAGAAACAAGATAATAATGAAATAATCATCATAAATTCATGCATAGTTAATGAAGTTATACCAATTTTAATTCACTTGATTATGCGCGTTACGTTATTTTTGGATAGCAGATTTTGGCTGCTATTTAAAGCGTACGCCAAAATGAATAAGTTACTGATTTTATCCGTCATTCCACTTGAGTACAGTGGTTAGATGATGTAAGTTTGTCAGCACATTATTCTTCAAGTATATGATTTACTCAATTAACTTAGAGTCACTCGTTTGGTAACTATTGAGCAAAGTTGACAAATTTCTTCTATGTATATAAGCGTTATGATTTAACATGGTGTCTAAGATTAACGTAAATAAAATTCAACCGCATATATATCAGCACATCAAGTAACAAATCACTAAGATGAAAGATGTGAAGGAAGAAAGAAGTAGAAAATAGTAAAAGGAATGAGGAAGTGATGAGATTAAGTGGTATAGTGGTTCAAAGGAAGATAAAGTGTATATCATCATCATTGATGTCAACATTAGGACCAGGCATTACTGCGTAACGGTCCGTGTTGCCACAGCTCACGTCAGTACATCAAGTAGAAAGGTAGTGAGGTGAAAGATGAAGATAAGATAAGATTCAATCAAAAGAAAGATATAGTACGAGAAGAAAGAAAGGAAGAATGAAAAAATGGTTTCTCTTGTCCCGCGGACCCCAACCGGCTGGTTACTCTGCATCGCCTTACGTGGCTCAAATCAACAGTCAGATAATTCATGCATTGGTGTCATGTTTTAGTCTGACCACCTCGGGCCTTTTTCCTGCTTGCACCTACTTCGATCAACATTGTGTGACGAGGCAATCTGTGACTGGGCATACATAGTACGTGTCCCAATCAGCCATCTCAGTCAATGAAGGTTCACAACCTCGTCAACTGATTTGCCTCTACTCCCTAAAACTCTTTACCTGACTTGTGCATTACTCACGTGGTGACATCATGCAATACGGCTTATACTATACTACGAAGGCAGCAGTGGTCAAACACTTGAAGCTAGCCTTCTCATTTCTTCCACCTTCAGTTGTCACGTTTCACAGCCATACAGTAGAATAGATCGAACTGCTGTGCATAAAGTGTGTATCCATCTGCACCACTGACATCGATTCTCAACCATATCACCTGGAGTCTCCAATCTTTGATTTCTATTGTCATATGGACCTCAGCCGGCTAGCCTGCATCTCTTCAACCAGTAGTCAAAGATTTCGTGTATTGATGTCATATTTTGTCTAGTCACCTTTTTCTAGATTGGAACCTACTTAGGCTAAAGACGCATTGCAAAGAGTATACAATCTATGGTATAGGCAATGGATTAGTATGTTATCGATTACACCGTACATGTTTTTAGTCATTTCTAAGTTGGTTTGTTCTCTCAGTTCTCACTGTCTAAAATAATCGTCAAAGAAATTGAACACTGATAAAAAAAAAGTGGTACGCATGTAAAGGTCTTTCTTAATTACTATAATTATTATTATTGTTATTATTATTATTTGTCCCTTGGGTTCCTAATGGAACATACGCCTTTAGTAGCACGTCTCCAATGCGCTCTGCTCTCTGAAATCTTTTGAACCTGGTTCCACGACAGCCTAGAAGCTCTCATTTCCTCCTCTCATGACCTCCTCCATGTCACCGAAGCCTCGCCTCGGACACCCAACTCGTCGTTTCCCATCTGGCTTCCACTCGAGCAACTGGCCTGATGCGTGACGTCCCCGAATGGTATTCTCATTGTCTGCCTATTCCATCTGGACTTCCTTCTGCATATGTGTTCAGCGATAGCTTCTTGCTTCGTTGGTTCGTTCCCAGTCACAGTTCCCCATGGCTTACTCTTTCTGGACATCTGAGTTTCAGTAACGAGTCAGCGTAGACAGTTGTTGATGAATATCTGTAGTTTGTTGGAAATGCTTTTCATGACTCGCCAAGTTTCTCAACCATCACATAGAAGCACTGACTTGACTGTATTGGTGTTGAAAATCGGGGTGTTGTTCACACTCTGTGCTGAGTGCAGAAGATCTCCACACTTGTTTGAGGCTAATGAAAGTCTGTCTTGTTGTCTTTCCGATCCTGGCTGGCTTTGACATCGTCATGTGTGCATGTGCCACCTGTAGTTGAAAGAGTGATGCCTCCTTTGTAGGTGAAAGAGGTTACTTACTTTTAGTTCCTCCAGTTGATGGTGATTGGAGCTTGTCGTTGTTGGTGGTGTTGTTGGTTGGGTATCTTCATCACCTGTGTCTTCTCTACGTTCACTAGAAGTCCCATCTTCGCTGCCCTGTTCTGCCCTGCCTGAACTGCACTGCACTGCCTCTTCTGTCAACTTGTTAGTTTTCGCCTGTAGATCTCCCAGTTTGTGTGACATTAGACATAAATCATCATCGTTGGCGAAATACAAATCTTCTAGGTTCTTCTCGCTCCTCACTGTTTGTTGAATGATCCACTCGAGTCGACTATAATCAGGAATAAGATGTGTGATAGTAGGCGTCAGCCTTGTTTAACTCTTGTTTTCACTTCAAGGGTATCACTGAGCTTTCCATTGTGGATCACTTGGCGTGTGGCGTCTTCATAAAGTTGTTGTTGAATGAGATTGATAAAGGTTTGTGGTATTCCGTAGTGTTTGAGCAGTTGACAAATTACTTGTCGGTGGAGTCTGTTGAAGGCCTTTTCAAAGTTGATGAAGTTGAGGTGTAGAGTTGACTGTCATACTATACTCTGTTCTATGATGATGCGAAGCGTGGCGTTGCAATTTGGTCCGCACATGATTTTTACTTCGTGAAGCCTGCCTGTTCCTCTTTGTTCATGGTTGATGTATATTGGAAAATAACCTGATGTGTGTGTGTGTATGTGTATGGATAGCATTAATTCATGTTGGTTTCACTTCAAATATATTGTCTATTATTACCACCCTATATATTTACTGTTTCCTGTATTGAAGAAAGTATTATGTCTATGCAAAAACCAGGAAGTTGACAGAAGAGGCAGTAAAGAGAGGATTTTGGGTGAACATAGAGAAGACTGAGTTGGTGGAAATATTCAACCAACGGCAACAACAACAACTAGAAGCACCACCTACCTACCTAGGCAGCATTTTCTCAACTACTGAGGACGTCAAAGCTAGGATCGGAAAGACAACAAGATAGGCCGTTGTCAACCTGAAATCAGAATGGAGATCTACTGTACTGCACTGCTCTAAGGATAAAGAACAAGATCCGGATTACTCAATACCAATGTTAGTCAAGTCAGATTTCGCTCGTTACGATAAGCATTTTCAAAAAACTACAGACATACATCATCAACACCTGCTGCCTACGCTCACTTCATACTCAAGATCAGATCAGATGGCCAGAATAATAAGAATAAGGAACAAGGAAATCTGGCTGACATGGCAACGAACCATTAACCTGTCACACAACAAATATGCTGAAGAAAGTGGAGGTAGATTTAATTGGATTAGATATACACTGAGAAGATGGTTTGGGGACATCACTTGTCAGGCTGGCCGTCGAGTGGAACACGAATGGGAAACGACGAGTTGGGCGTCCGAGGCGAGGGTGACATGAAGGAGGCGATAGTGTGAGGAAGAAATGAAAGCATATTAGCAGTTGTGGAGCGAAGTTCAAAAGACTGCAGAAAACAGAGTGAAGTTGCGACGTGTTCGACTATGAACCCAGGGGACAAATAATAATAATAATAATAGGTGTGAAAAAGAAATTTTCATGAAGAGGGTTTTCTCCTCTGCATACTTTCTCTTAATTTACATATGTATTCATGATGGTTTATGGCTATCAGTAGAATCCAGGAGGGGCGTTTAATCCTATTTAGGACTCATCAGTTGGATGTATCTGACTCCCCAGTGAGAGATGTTGTTCTCATTAAGATCTGAACCCTAGAACAAACGACGGCCTGATAATAAAAGGAACAACATAAAAACCATATCCAAGAAGTGTTTATCATGACACGATGACCTAAAGGTAATTTTTCCCCTAGTTCGGCTCTTAATGGGAACAATATCGGTCACTGGTAGGCAGATAGGTCCATGTGACGAGTTCAAAATAGAACGGAACGCACGTTTTGAGTCCCATTGTTCATTAATAATGTAGAATTGAAACAATAGACAGTATTGAGGCATCCACACAGGATCCCATATGACAATAGAGATGCAATATTATAAGCTATAATATAATTTGCATACATCTTTAAACTGCGTTATATATATATATATATATATATATATATATATATATATATATATATATATATATCTGTAAAATGTATCTCTACACATTTTGTTTATATACGTTTAGTTTTTGTTTCTCATCATCATCATCATCTTCCTCTTTTCTTTTAGTGTCTTGTTTGTGGCTTTCATAATAGTTTAGCACGTTCAGCAATGATGCATTTAAGTTGTGAAGAAACTTTAAAATCATGTCATGGTTCAATTGTTGAAATGTTGAACAGAAATATTACAGCAATTGATATAAGACAGGATAAAGCATGTTTTTTAAACGAAATGAACAAGTTTATACACGTCCAGGTCATTTCACATTTATGCCATCAAAAGAAGACAATGTAAGTAAAGTAGTTTTTAGTCTTTTCTAATAATTTTTTTTTTCTCATTATAAATTTGCATTGAATACATTCTTTGAATAATCTTCTGTTGAATGAATAATTCTTATTATTTATTATTTTTCCCTTGGGTTCCTAATGGAACATACGGCTTCAGTAGCACGTCTCCATTACACTCTCTTATCTGCAGTCTTTTCAACCTGTCGACATGACTACCCACAAGCTTTCATTTCCTCCTCACACAATCTCCTCCTCCATATCACCCTCACCTCAGACGCCCAACTCCCAGTTTCCCATCTGGCTTCCACTCGAAGAACTGACCTGGTGCGTGATGTCCTCAATCGGTCTTCTCACTGCATGCCCAATACAATCCATCTCCACTTCCTTCTACTGCATACTTGTTCAGGCATAGCTTCTTGCTTCGTTGGTTCGTTCCCAGTCACAGTTCCCCGTGGTTTACTCTTTCTGGACATCTGAGTTTCAGTAACGAGTCAGCGTAGACAGTTGTTGATGAATATCTGTAGTTTGTTGGAAATGCTTTTCATGACTCGCCAAGTTTCTCAACCATCACATAGAAGCACTGACTTGACTGTATTGGTGTTGAACATTCGGATGTTGTTCACACTTTGTGCTGAGTGCAGAAGATCTCCACACTTGTTTGAGGCTAATGAAAGCCTGTCTTGCTGTCTTTCCGATCCTGGCTGGCTTTCACGTCCCTGTCTGTGCCTGTGTTGCCTGTAGTTGAGACGATGCTGCCCAGCCGGGTAAGTGAAAGAGACAACTTCTTTTAGGTTTCTCCAGTTG
This sequence comes from Heterobilharzia americana, assembly GCA_944470555.2. Classification (NCBI taxonomy): domain Eukaryota; kingdom Metazoa; phylum Platyhelminthes; class Trematoda; order Strigeidida; family Schistosomatidae; genus Heterobilharzia; species Heterobilharzia americana. Next base: position 158,885,216 of record OX104127.1, on the reverse strand, counting down.
ATGGTGATTGGTGCTTGTTGCTGTTGATATTGTTTAGGTATCTTCATCATCTTCGTCTTTTCTACGTTCACTAGAAGTCCCATCTTCGCTGCCCTGCCTCTTCTGTCAACTTGTTAGTTTGGCATTCATGTCACCTATTGGAATTTTGATGTCGCCAACTGGAGTCTAGTCTAATACTGATTGCTGTTGTCTATAGAATTCCTCTTTCTTTTCTTGGTCTGCATTAATTGTTGGCGCGTAGCATTGAATGATTGTGACTTTCCTTCATTTTGAGTTGAATCTTGCTGTCATGATCCTGGAGGAGACTGTTTCTCACTGCATGAGAGCCTTCGATGCTGTTGAGGAGATCATGATAGCTACTCGAAAGTTCGGTGTGCTCGTGGTTGTCGTCTGGGTGACCGGAGTAGATTATTGACTTTGCAGTTGACAGTTTTGAGAGTCCACTTCCATTCCATCTGCTTACGCAAATTCCTAGTACTTCAATGCTATACCTTCTGATCTCTTTTGTAATCTGGGAAGCCTTGCCAGGTAGTTTGAAACATTGTGCGGACATTCGATGTCCCTATGTTTACTTTTGCTTTCATCGATTGAGAGATGACACCTCGATGAATTGGGTTCTTGAGTGGTTTCACTAACTGACGTGATTTTGTCTCTTCGATTTCGGCGAGGAATAAGTTTTATTTTTAATATTTTCTTTCTACTTTGAAGTTTGTTTAGCAGTTGGATTTGTTTTAGGGTGTAGGGGTTGCTAGCCCTATGTCCAACCTTCTTTCTTTATTCGGGCTTAGAAATGGCTGATAACTAGTTAAGTAGTTAACCAGGTGAGGTTGTAATAAATCTTATCCATTTACCTGATTAGTTAGTATACCAATGAACTTTATCATTGTCAATGGTTCGCTTTTTTTCCTGTTGAATTAGATAGTTTCATAGCGAACATATCTCTATCATGGTAGTAGATTTTGTCAGAATTAATTTTGTCTTGATGTTAGCACAAAAAATCCTACTTGGTCAAAGTTTCATTATTGTCAGTATATTTGCATACTCTAGAGAAATGAGATGTCATCTGTGAGATTGGAACATGACCTATTGTTAGTTAGTTGTTAGTTAAATATTTTACCACCAAGCTGTTTAGGTCACCATTGACTTTCTGTATGACTAAATCATTTGAGAACTGTTTTATTTCATGTTATAATATGTCAGTAGACTTGTACTCAAGCGCTAATTGAAAGTGAAAGTTTCATATAACTTTTATCGAGAATACTAAGCTTGTTTAATTTAGGCTAATAAGGTAAGCTAGTTAATTTTACTTAGAAACCTTACTACTTGTGAAAAGTGCTGGTGTACTCTTTTTTATTGAATCATTGGACAAAATAAATGTGAAGATCTGAAAGCATTGAATAGCTGTTTCGTCTTAGCCTGAGATTCCTCAGCATTACGCACTATATCGCGAATTGAAGTCCGATTTGATGGTTAAGTGGTTGACATGTTCGTTGTGAAGTCTGAAGGTTGTAAATTTGATTCCTAGATGAGTCATAGATACCTTCTGTTATGAAGTCTTATGTTAGGACTATTCAATGAGTCTCCAACTAATATCATTCTATGATGAACTCTACGTTAAAATTACACAGTATATTTGTCTATCTGGAGAAATTCTTATCGTCTATTGGATTTTTGATAATAGTTGATCTACTGTATATGATATTTCCAATTTATTTCTATCATTCCGTTTAATCAACAGGCAAGCACTTATTGACTAAAAGTTATCGGGTATTCTTATATATATATATATATATATATATATATATATATATATATATATATACACTAATGTCAGTAATGAACTTTACAGTATTTTCAACCTTTGTATTATTGAGCTATTATGAACAGTATACTGTTCTTTCATTATTCAATTATCATGGTTTGTCAAGTTAAATGCGACCTTTACGTTGAGTGACAGTAAATTATTACAGTCATGTGAATATGTTTATATATTTCAATTGTGTTATTAGTCTATTCTTTGTCAATATTTTTTACATTGTTCACAGTTTCGCCTTTGAGGGGGGGGGATGTTACTATTCCATAACGTTTGACCAACCCTACTTAACTTGATGTACTCTAGTTACCTACTTAACCACTACCTTACTTAAAGTGTAAGTACTGATAACGAAACGCAAATCAAAAGAACTCGCTTCAGGAATATATTCGAAGAAGTCATATATTTATTTAGAATAAATGTAATAATAAGTAATGAATGGGGGGGGGAAGTTTATTCAACTTATCTGGCTAGTATGACTCTAAGAGTAGGTAGGTGCATGCTAATCAGCACAAAGGGAGCACGAAATGACGCCGAAACCTGCTCAGATATATACTCATTAAAACAAAACTATGTATACAAAAACCATTTGATTTTAATTTTCATACCAAGAGTAATGTTTTTTTCGCTCTTTCTCTCCCTTCGTATTAACTTCATTGACCCTGTTCATAAATTTTCACATAAGTAGTTCGATAATTCCATGTGTATGATCAGATTGTTCGAAATGTATATCGTTAATACATCACTACTTGTTTCAGATAATCTTCATCTTCTCATTACGCTGTTTAAAAACTAGAAACACCTTAAGCCATACGGAGACGAGCTAGAAGTTTAGTCAGTTTAAGTCCTAGTTGTATTTTGAAGCCAGGAAGATGCACTACAGTTTCATTTTTTTTCTTTGTGATATTAGTCATTACGCATTGGCATCTATTTAAGAGCCATTAAAAAAATGGAAGCACTGAATAGCTCCTTCACTCCAGTATGGGTCTTTTCATTAGTATGCAAGAGAGATATAGAGTGATTATCTGCCAAAGTTTTGAGTTTTAACTTTTCATTGGTTGACCTGATAGGTTATTGTTAGGGTTGTCTAATCCCTAAGATAACTAACTGATAATATTTTTATATTATCATTGTAAAATTTAAGCCTTATTTTCGCGCCGTTTTTTGCTGCTAAACGCTGATTGGTTCATTTTACACTTTAAATATGCTATTTTCTTTTCTCTGGCCAAGGTCATCTAAAGATATATAAACGATTGAGTTTTCATTTATTAGAATTCGGTTGGAGTGAATAAATTTGTCAGTTTCATCGTCTTCTTCTGATGTCAGCTAAATATCGAGTTGAGAAGTTATTGTTCTATCGTTAATCGTATTCGTCTTAGAGGGTTGCAGTTTTGCAACAAAAAAAAAAAGAAAGAGACTGACGTCTAAATCGAGTGAGTAGAAGCCTAACGACGTCCGGATAAATGGTTTATCAGTATCTATTGTTGATGGGATTTATGCCTAGATAAATGAATATGTCCGTGAAATTATCTGAGTGAACTGACATGTAAACAATATAGTGAAGTAAACTGGATTGTTCACGAATAAGTTCTGCTTTCTTAGTGTTTTTGTATGAAATAACTATCAAATAATAAAGTCCAAATTATATTTTCTGATAGTTATTTTCTATGACGAAAGTTGGATATTGTTTATGCGTCCATTGCTTTAATAATAATATGAATGAAGAGCAAGTATACTTCAACGAAGAGTCTCTTTTCAGCGATTTCATTTTCCATATGGTTACAAACAGATAACAATACAGAAAATAGGAGTGATATAATTGAACAAATTGAGAATTTAAATCACCCTTATCTTAAAAACCTGCTGGTTTTAAGTCATCTATAAAGTGAAAAGAAACTTTCTAAAGACTGTATGTCATCGTATTCTCTGAATCGCTGAAGCTCTTGTCATCCATATAAAGAAACTTGAACTGTGTACACAGAAGAAAATTGTTCAACTCCTTCTTCTTTCATGGTCTTAGTTTTCAACATCCTCTCACTGAATTGTGTCCACACTAGTTGGAAATGATTCGGCGACTAATTGAACAGCTTGACAGATAGTAGTGATCTATCCAAAATTGACAGAAGTGAGAAACTGTAGACCACTGAACTCCTACTGATTGACTGAATACCATGCAACATAAATGTTGTCATGAGTCTGATTTCTAGTAGGGTTATGAATCCTTATTGCTGAGGACTGCTCTTAAATTTTCCATGATACTCAAACAGATGTCAGTTGGCGGTGAATTCTGCTCTGGAAGAGAAATCTCGGACAACCTCAAAATACATTATATTACTTATTTCTTTTGCTCATGTTCAGCTGACATAGGTCGTATTCACTAAAGTAGTGGCTTTACAATAGAGCATGTTTATATGTCATTGCTGATTATACGTAATTCAAGGTGTATGGAATTAGCTCAGCCTGTTTATTTGATTTGTTCTGCAAACATCTATTTCAACATGATCGCAGACTGACATACAGTAGATTTCATTCTAAGAACCTCTAGCCACTATACTCAATAATCCGATTGTTTGACTTGATATAGATAAGATTTTCATTAGACTTCGAATACGCAGATAACATAGCCCTGTTAAATGAAGACACTGACAAGATGTAAAGTCTTCTCAATACTTTCAGTGGCGATTTCAGAATGTTTCGAATACACTCCTCACCACACAAATGCAAATTGCTCCTCCACGATTCGTCTCGAACGCTACCCCGACCAACAATAGACAGTCAATGCAGTCGTCCAGTGTGTTGAACACTTCACATTTACCTACAAAGTGCGATCCACCCCGCTGTAGTGGCTCAGCGGTCGACGAAATCTCTGCACAAATAAAAAAGGCTCACTTGACTTCTGCCAACTCATACCACTTGTAGTTCCACCATGATATCCAATTGTATATTAAGAGTCGCGTATACTGCGCAACATTGCACTCTGTTCTACTCTATGGCTGTGAAACATGACAATTGAAGGTGGAAGACATGAGAAGGTTTCAGGTGTTGTTTGACCACCACCGTTACCTTCCTAGTATAGTAGTATAGGTCGTGTTCTGTCTGTGGTATCACGATGTGAGTAACGCAGAAGTCAGGTCTATGTGTAGGTGTGGAGTTTTATGGAGTGAGAAGATGTAGGGGTAGAGGTAGAGGTAGAGGTAGAGGTGGAGGTAATTGGTAGTCAGTTGATGTGGTTGTGAGCCTTGATCGACTGAGATGCCTGGCTATCAGGGACATGTGTTACGTATGTCTAGTCGTCGTCTACCTCATCACATAATGTTGTCCGAAGTAGTTTGAGACTGGAGAAAGGCTCCAGACGATCAGACTGCAAAATGGCACCAATGTATGAGTTGTTTGACTGTTGGTTTGAGTCATGTAAGTGTGGGGTGATGCAGACTAATCAGACCGGTTGGGGTTTGTGGGATAAGAGAAATCCGTGGTTGGAGAGTGACTGTAGGTGGTATGGCTGACAACCGATGTCAGTGGCACAGATGCTTCTCCACCCACATTATCCTCATCTTAACACTATACCGAATGTCATCATTTCCTTATTCTTCCTTTCTCTCTTTTACTACTCTACATTTCTTTTGACTGAATTGTGTTTCCTTCTTCATCTTCCACTTGACTGCCTTGTTTACTTGATGTGGTGATATGAGGTGTGGCAACTCGGAGGGGTTACGTAGTGATTGATTCCTGGTCCTATTTTGATTTCGATGGATGGATTGATACGTATTAGATTTATCATGCAATCTAACAAAGTTAACTTATTTGTTTAGGACTGTTGATAGGTGTTTTTAATTATTATGTTCTAGATGCAATTTTTCATTTATTTTACAAAATTTATCTTACTTTAATAGGAGGATAAAATTCGTGCAGACGGCCCATTGTACGATGAACTGCAGAATACAGCTAATCAATTAAGGACCAGCATAGAAACACTTCGGGTATCAACAGATGAAACTTGGAAAACACTAGAAGAGGTATGTTTTTTTGTTTATTTATGCGTTTTTTTGTCGAAGTTATTGGTTAGATGAATTCAGGTTGCAGATGGTTAGGAAGATCCCACCAAAATAAAATGTATCCCTTTTATCCTAGTCGCATTGTTGTTCTCACTCTCTTCAAATTTATCTGTCTCCCACTTGGTCTTCAACTACTCCAAGTTTAATGATAAGGATTGATGTAGTGGAATGTGTTGCACTCCTCACATACTTTGAAAGTTATGGCAGCCCACCGAGGCGACTGCTTGCTGAAGGCATCTCATCAGGGATACAGAGGACATGTCTGGCATTCACTAACTTGCGTTATCTTTGGCGCCAACTAGCGAGATATACGACCATCAATCAGAGGGCGAGAATACTGCACTTCATTCCATTCTGTCATGGTATACGACTTAGAGTCGCAGGGGATAAGTCAAGATAGGCAAGTTGATTGATGAGATGTACATGTCAAGTCATCACATACTTCGATTTGCTATGCTGGTGGTGGGGTAGGGGTACTTGGAATAGGGTTAAGTGTAGCGAGACTAAAACGTGCAACCAGTCAACAAACTTACTATCTGTTTGATGTGAGCCATATGGAGAGATGTAGATTGTCTTACTACGGTCCCTGAGATGAAGGATATCAGTGGTTGAGGACTGACTTTAGATTATATGGTGGGAAATCAGTTACAGTGACGTGAATGTATTCAGTCTTCAACATCTTCTAAAACTCGAATATTTATCTCAAAGTTATTTCTTTTCTTACACACTCTTTCTTTGCTTTGATATGAATCTTTGTTTTTCCTATTTGTAAAGTGTGGCAAACCCATAAGCTGATGCAGTTGTTTACCGGGTTGTACATCGATTTTGTCTGTCTATGTGAATTCATGATTTCATTACTCTTATCTTATAAATCTAAGAATTGAAGAAGTGAACTTACCTAATAATATTCTATTGCCATTGTAATTGTTCTACATTGATTTAATTGTATTAACTAGAGTCATCTCACCTATCTAGGCAGCTCTGTCTCAACTACAGATGGCACAGGCACAGACAAGATTGTCAAAGCAGCCAGGATTCGAAAAGCAAGATAGGCGTTCATTAGCCTGAAACCCGTGTGGAGATCTTCTGCACTCAACATGTGGAACAATATCCGGATTTTCAACACCAATACAGTCAAGTCAGTGAGTCTATACGATGGTTGAGAGACTCGGTGCGTTACGAAAGGCATTTCCAACAAACTACAGATATTCATCAACAACTGCCTATGCTGACTCGTTACTGAAGCTAAGATGTCCAGAAAGAATAAGCCATAGGGAACTGTGACTGGGAACGAACCAACGAAGCAAGAAGCTATTGCTGAACAAGTATGCAGTAGAAGGAAGTGGAGATGGATTGTATTGGGGATGCAGTGAGAAGACCGATTGGGGACATGAGGGGTGAGGCCAGTTGGTCGAGTGGAAGCCAGATGGGAAGCGACGAGTTGGGCGTCCGAGGTGAGGGTGATATGGAAAAAGGAGATGGTGTGAGGAACAAATCAGAGCTTGTGAGCAGTCGTGGTGCCAGGTTGAAAAGATTGGAGATAAGAGAGTGTAATGGAGACGTGCAACTGAAGCCCTATGTTCCATTAGGAAGCCAAGAGATAAATAATAAATAAGAACTATTGTCATCACACCGTGGAGATTAACTTCATCATTCTTTTGCATAATTTACATATATTATTTCCTGTAGTTACTTTTATCTATTTTGTAGGAGACTTAGTCAAGGATTCAGTAATTGGTCGATGTTTTCATGTTAGATTTCTTCTTTCTTGTTTTTACAACCAACATAAGTTTTTGTAGTAATGTTTGTATTTTTAATTTTTCTATGCAAATATGGTGATTCTCTGTTGCCTAGGTTACCCAAAGTTGATTACATAACATAAATGTTAGTTGTTAAATGTTTTCATATTTAAGCTCATTGTTCAATGATTTGTTTGGCATTTGTAAGTGCCTATAAATTATATTGGTTTCCTCACTATCTGGATATCTATGAAGAACTCAGCGGTGTTATTATAAAGTAATGAAGTATATCTGACCATATAATTAAACGACGTGATGCTAATACGTTTCAGGCTTTCATTTCAACAAATCGTGGCTCATCCATCCATCGAAATCAAAATAGGACCAGGAATCAATCACTACGTAACCCCTCCGAGTTGCCACACCTCATATCACCACATCAAGTAAACAAGGCAGTCAAGTGGAAGATGAAGAAGGAAACACAATTCAGTCAAAAGAAATGTAGAGTAGTAAAAGAGAGAAAGGAAGAATAAGGAAATGATGACATTCGGTATAGTGTTAAGATGAGGATAATGTGGGTGGAGAAGCATCTGTGCCACTGACATCGGTTGTCAGCCATACCACCTACAGTCACTCTCCAACCACGGATTTCTCTTATCCCACAAACCCCAACCGGTCTGATTAGTCTGCATCACCCCACACTTACATGACTCAAACCAACAGTCAAACAACTCATACATTGGTGCCATTTTGCAGTCTGATCGTCTGGAGCCTTTCTCCAGTCTCAAACTATTTCGGACAACATTATGTGATGAGGTAGACGACGACTAGACATACGTAACACATGTCCCTGATAGCCAGGCATCTCAGTCGATCAAGGCTCACAACCACATCAACTGACTACTAATTACCTCCACCTCTACCTCTACCTCTACCTCTACCCCTACATCTTCTCACTCCATAAAACTCCACACCTACACATAGACCTGACTTCTGCGTTACTCACATCGTGATACCACAGACAGAACACGACCTATACTACTATACTAGGAAGGTAACGGTGGTGGTCAAACAACACCTGAAACCTTCTCATGTCTTCCACCTTCAATTGTCATGTTTCACAGCCATAGAGTAGAACAGAGTGCAATGTTGCGCAGTACACGCGACTCTTATTATACAATTAGATATCACGGTGGAACTACAAGTGGTATGAGTTGGCAAAAGTCAAGTGAGCCTTTTTTTATTTGTGCAGAGATTTCGTCGACCGCTGAGCCACTACAGCGGGGTGGATCGCACTTTGTAGGTAAATGTGAAGTGTTCAACACACTGGACGACTGCATTGACTGTCTATTGTTGGTCGGGGTAGCGTTCGAGACGAATCGTGGAGGAGCAATTTGCATTTGTGTGGTGAGGAGTGTATTCGAAACATTCTGAAATCGCCACTGAAAGTATTGAGAAGACTTTACATCTTGTCAGTGTCTTCATTTAACAGGGCTATGTTATCTGCGTATCCTATGTCCAAGGAAGGTTACCTATCGATTAGGTCAATCTTTTTGTAATCAGGTGACCAGAGGGAAACCTCCTTAATTATGTGTATGATAAAATTGAATAAGAATTGAGAAAGTGGTCAGTGTAGACGGGTATAACTCGAGGGACACACGCCCACAATTGTTCGATTAGGAAGCCTTCTATGTGGCGGTGTAATCACTCGGCACGCCTTTCATTGCGAGACATTGGTATAAGACTTCTCAATTAACGGGGTCGAATCCCATCTCCAGCTTTTATGTAGTGTCATCAAGCGTGCCTGTGTTCTAGGACCTGGTGCAGTTTGAATTTTCGGTTTATGCTACCGCGGCCTGCTTGCAAATCTTGGTGCTGTCAATGCGATCGCTTGTCCCATGAGTTCACCTCCATTTCGATTTGGATAAATGTACCTAGCTGGCCAGTTTTTGTGGGAACCTGACGAACAGATAGTTATTCATCGTGAGTATTAATGACTGCTGGGTGTGATTTGAGAGACATTGGAATCTCCTTCACCTAGCATCTGGCTCTTATTGCTATAGAATCATTTTGTCGACGAGGCCTTTTCTTATGTTATACATATCTCTTTTTCACTGACTTCACTGCACACTGATAAACTGATGCAAAACAGTTAGAAGCAATAAACTCTTATGATGGTCATTATTATTATTTCTCCCTTGGCTTTCAATGGAACATAGGGCTTTAGTAGCACGTCTCCAGTGAACTCTGTTCTCTGCAAACTTTTGAACCCGGTTCCACGACAACCTACAAGCTTTCATTTCTTCCTCACACGATCTCCTCCTCTATGTCACCCTCGGACGCCTGACTCGTCGTTTCCTACTTGGCTTCCATTCGAGCAAGTGGCCTGACGCGTGGCGTCCCCGAATGGTCTTCTCAGTGTCTGCCTAATCTATCCCTACTTTTTTGTGCATATTTGTTGAGTGATAAGTTCTTGGTTGGTTCGTTCCCAGTCACAGTTCTCTAAGGCTTATTCTTTCTGGCCATCTGAACTTCAGTAACGAGTCAGCGTAGGCAGTTGTTGATGAATGTCAGTAGTTTGTTGGAAATGCTTTTCGTGATGCGCCAAGTCTCTGAACCATACAGAAGCACTAACTTGACGCTGGTGTTCTTATGGTGGTCAGATATAGTTAACTAGTTAATAAATTCTTGAGACGTATGGAAAAGACCTTAATTCTTGTGATTCTTAAGACTATCGTATTCATTAATGGAACCGCCTTAAATGCTATGAAACAAAACTGGTTTCAGTAGGATTAATACACTTGTGCTTCATTTCTTTTAAGCAGCTCCTAATCTCTTTGTTCTACACTCTTTTCTTTTCTGTTCAGCTTTCTTTTTTCTATTATTCTCCTTTTAGCTCCTTTTAATTTTGATTATTTCGATTATTTTGTTGAATTCACCGTACTATTTCTATTGATGAAGTGTAAGAACTTCGACTCATGGAAGGCTGTTTCGTCCTAGTGTGGGACTCTTCAGCAGTGTTCACCTATGACTCTGCCCCTCCAGGGATCGAACTCAGGACTCTTAAGTTCTTAATGGAAATGAAAACAAATACTCAACAATGATATTTTGTGATGGTCATGCTATGTCGTGAAGTAACACAAACGTGGGGAATATGAATCATCGGATGCCGACCTTTTGATTCAGGGGTAACGTTGCTGGCAATGGAACCTGAAGGTTTTTGGTCCGATCGTTCGTGGAGCAGGGTCAGATACTCACTGCTGAGAAGTCCCACATTAGGAGGAAGTAGCTACCTTCTGCTCCCAAGTTCCAATGTTTCTCTAACTGATGTCTGTTCATAATAAAAGCCAACTTAAAATCAATAAATCCCTATAAACCCCAAATTTTATCATTATTATTATTACCATCACATATGAGCAATGTGATCTGATTTGTCACCATTTACTTTTTAGTACATTGAATATTCCCATTTAGACATTTAGAAAAAGACTGATTGAGCGAAGAAATGTATTCTTTTTCAATTAAGTCTTCATCTTGGGCTTTACACTAATATATTATTTTACGGTTTAATCAAATTATCAATCACGTGGTGATGTTTCGGAAATAATGATGTAAATAATCAATAGAGTTATCAAAATCAGAGATATGAATATTGATAGAAACAAGAAGGGAGGGAAGAGGTGTACAAAGTAAAACTAGAAGTTACATCATGTTGACAGTCATGTAATGAAAGTGATTGGACAAACTTTTTTTGGATACAAAGGCTAGGTTTGCAAAGGTGGATTGCAATCGCCTCTGCTATGTGGAGTAACCGAGTGCGTAATCCATGAGGTAAATTAATTGGAATCTGATGGATGATTTTGAAGGCTTTTCCAGTAACCACTTGATGTCCTGTGTCAACTAAGTGTGCAAGTATGGAGCTCTTCATAGTTCTAATTTATCCCTTGTTCAACCATGATGGGTGGTGCTCAGAAATTCGACGATGGAACTGTTTCATTGTACACCCAATGTAACTAGCTCCACAGGAGCAGTTGAATTGATAAATGCACATTGAAGTGGCAGAATCAGGCAGTTGGTCTCTAATTCTTGTACCTAGAATCGGGCGGTTGTAGAAGGCGGGAGATAATTTAGCGGTTGGGAATGCTTTATGCAAGACTCTTTTTATGCTTTGTGTGATGATCTCACTTGTACAAGTTTTATTCTCATCAGAGCAATTTTGAATAGGCTATCATTTTAAGTATTTTTATTATTTGTCACTTGGGTTCCTAGTGGAACATACAGCTTCAATAGCACGTTGCAATTTCACTCTCTTCTCTGCAGTCTTTCGCACCTGGCTCCACGACTGACCACAGGCTTCCATTTCCTTCTCACATGATCTCTTCCATATCACCCTCGCCTCAGACGCCCAACTTGTAGTTTCCTATTTCGGTTCCACTCGACGGTCTGGCCTGAGGCGTGATGTCCCCAAACGGTCTTCTCAGTGTTTATCCAATCGAATCCATCTCCACTTTCTCCTGCATTATTTGTAGGGGTGTAGCGTAGCATTGAATGATTGTGACTTTCCCTCATTTTGAGTTGAATCTTGCTGTCATGATCCTGGAGGAGACTGTTTCTCACTGCATGAGAGCCTTCGATGCTGCTGAGGAGATCATGATAGCCACTCGAAAGTTCGGTGTGCTCGTGGTTGTCGTCTGGGTGACCGGAGTAGATTATTGACTTTGCAGTTGACAGTTTTGAGAGTCCACTTCCACTCCATCTGGTTTCGCAAATTCCTATCACTTCAATGCTATACCTTCTGATCTCTTTTGTAATCTGGGAAGCCTTGCCAGGTAGTTTGAAACATTGTGCGGACATTCGATGTCCCTATGTTTACTTTTGCTTTCATGGAGTGAGAGATGACACCTCGGTGAATTGGGTTCTTGAGTGGTTTCACTAACTGACGTGATTTTGTCTCTTCGATTTCGGCGAGGAATAAGTTTTATTTTTAATATTTTCTTTCTACTTTGAAGTTTGTTTAGCAGTTGGATTTGTTTTAGGGTGTAGGGGTTGCTAGCCCTATGTCCAACCTTCTTTCTTTATTCGGGCTTAGAATTGGCTAGTAACTAGGTAACTAGGCGAGGTTGTCATTTTAAGTAGATAATATATTATTGTGGGCAGGGCCTACTAATTGCTTCTAGTCTGCACCATGACACATCCGACAGTTTATCAAAGGGGGAGTGTACGGCTCTGCAGTTCTTTCTGCCCTGTTTAGGTGGTGTAAGATATAATTGTTAAGAGTAGGAGACGTGAAGTGTCTTTGCACCATTGTTGGCACTTGGTGGGATCACTGTGTGAGCATTTTTGAAGTCAGGTGAAGTGGACTTCTTGTGACAGGTAGATCGGTTGGTGAGGTTGTGAACCTTCGTCGACTGGGATGCCCCGAACATGTAGTTACACGTGACAAGTTATCGCCTACCTCGACTTACAATACTAAGTGAAATTGGATTAGGTTGGAATAGGGTTTAAGGTGGCCAGAAGAAGACTTGACACACCAGTCAATGAAGTCACCTACTGTTGGTCTAGGTCGCGTGAAGAAGCTTAGAATACTTCGTAGGGCTCCGTAAGATGATAGGAACCAGTGGTTGAGGTCTGAGTCATATAGCCGATAGTTGATCACAATGGTGCAGATGTAACTTTCCTCAGAATAAGTAAGTTTGATAATAGAGTAGTCTATTATACCCATGGGTAATGAGTTACTTAATTCCACTTATTATAGACTATATCTGTATGTATAGTAGTGTGTTTTTTTTTGGCTTAGACTGTCTAATATATCAGAACAAGTGATTATTCTATTGCCTTTTAACTGAAAAGTATAGTAATGATTACAGATAATCAATAGGTTTGCATAACGTTTTGTAATCCTATTTTTCAATGACTGTCTGGTTATTGTTGTTACCGGGTTTTTTTTTTCCTTTCCAGTAACTTGTCTGAATTATTGGATATTTCCTTTTTGTATATGTTGTCACATAAATTAGATCTGCTCTATTTCTTTCCCCATGAATGTTATAAAGACTACTTTTATTGATCTAATCCTATGATTGTCTCACTCAATCTCTTTTATTGCTTATTTTTCTGAGAGAAGACAGTACATTGTATATGGAAGAAAGCGCTCTACTTCGTTATTCAGTGATACCGGTTCACCTCAAGGTGCTGTTCTTTCTTCTCTCCTTTTCTCTTTCTTTTTGTATGACTTACTAACCTCAACTAAAGCAAACTTTTTAAACTACATAGATCACTTAACACCAATATTCATGCTGATTATCTTCGCCACGAGGTTCGACTACTGACAAGATTTTTATTTCATTTCAATCACAAGGTGGGGTTTCGCTCGACTACTATGTGAATTCGTGACACGTTACTACCACTTGATAATATTCATACTGGTTGACTAATCAGGACTTCTCATCCCAATCGAAATCTAACTGAATCAGAGAGGTAGAGCATCATATTGATTATCGTTTGACCATCTGAGATAGCCGTAGTTTGATAGACTAGTGTTTACATTGGACGATGATTGGAGGTGAAATGAGGATTTAGACCGCGTTGAGATTCAAACCAGCGACCACTAGGTTACCGGCCCGATGCTCTACAAACTGAGCTACGGGACCCGATTGCTATCTCAGATAGTCAAATGATAATCAATACGACGTTTCCCCCCCCCTCGTCACAATCTTGGCTGAAGTAAGTCCAGGGTGGAAAAAGGCCTGAGGTGGCCAGACTAAAACATGACACCAATGCATGAAGTCTCTGACTGTTGGTTTGAGCCATGTGGGGAGATGCAGACTAGTCGGTTGGGGTCGGCGGGACAAGACGAACCAACAGTGGTTGGAGACTGACTGTAGGTGATATGGCTCAGAATCGATGTCAGTGGTGCAGATGTATACATACATTGTCCTCATCTTAACGACACTATACTGAATCTCACCATTTTCTCATTCTTCTTTTCTCTCTTTTTGTACTTTATATTTGTTTTGACTAAATTTTCTTATCTTCATCTTGCGCCTCATTGCCTTGTTTATTTGATGTGGTGATATGAGCTGTGGCAACTCGGACCGTTGTGCAGTAATGCCTGGTCCTAGGTTGATCTGGATGGATGGATGCCTTTCTGATTCAATTAGATTTCGATTGGGATGAGAAGTCCTGATTAGTCAACCAGTATGAATACGATCAAATGGTAGTAACGTGACACAAATTCACATAGCAGTCGAGCGAAACCCCACCTTGTGATTGAAGTGACATAAAAACCTGGTCATCAGTTCGACGTCGTAGCTCAGTTGGTAAAGCTTCAGACTGGTAACCCGATGGTCGCTGGTTGGAATCCAGCTGCAGTCCAAATTCTCATATCACCTTCCATCATCACCCAATATAAATACTAGTCTGTGAAACTATGATTATCTCAGATAGTCTAATGATGAATATATTATTATTTCTTTCTTTATTTTTTTATGTTTTAGGTTGAAAAAAAATTACTCGAATTGATCAATCAAAAAGACTATGATGTTTCACGATTATTTTGTTTTGAGAAGCCTCGTTCAAGACGATCACTTGTTGGTGTTACCACTGGTGTCTCCTCTAGTGTATCAAATAATTTGGTTACTTCTAATCCTTTAGGAAGTAGTATAGGTAGTATTGGAACTAGTTCTATAACTTCTTCTGCATCATCTATATCACCTGGTACAACAAGCGTTGTTAGTATACATTCCAGTCAACAGGGTATAACTACAACAGGACGAAGTACAAGTCCTGGTCTATTGCCAAGTTCAACAACAGTTATATCTTCTAATCAAAGTAGTGGTTTACAATCACATGATACTTCCAGTATATCACATATTAATCAGGCAGTATCATCATTCAGTGGAAATGATCCTACCCAAGCTGGTTTATATCTTAGTCTTAGATCCTTATTTCGTGATGCTAGAATTGAACAAGAAAAGTTCTACTTGGATGTAAGTTCAGTATAATAGATAATTTTTAAAATTATATTCTGTTTTATAACATCAAATGATATCATATACTTTCGCGCGTTCCGTCGATTTCGATTTAGAGAACAGTACCAAAATGTATCGAAGCGATTATAATACTTATACCGGTTTGATGTCATAAGTTCAAGAATTTCCAAGAATCATCTGAACAATTAATCGATAAGGTGAATTAATCATATCCAATACCTGATGAAAACGAAGATCAACTTTATACACCTTCGATAGTCCATATCAACAACGTATATTTCAACTACATGGTCTAAAATATTCACACATATCCACCGTGTAGTTAAACATTCGTCTTACAATCTTCTTAAGATTTTTAGTATCTTCTCTTCTCTTCTCTTCTCTCCTCCCCTTCTTCTCATCTCTGAATTGTTAGAAATTTTATTATCATCATAGAAAATTAAACAAAGTTTATTAATATAATCTATCCACCAATCGAAAACAACAAGACTAAATTGTTTATCTGAACGAACAAGTATTTTAATATCCTTGTTATTGTTGTATAGTTCATACAGATGCACTGTGTTGTACTCTCTTCAGATATCATACCTTATTGTTGATATAGATTAGAAATGTGCAAAGCTTTCAGAGGATTTCAGGATTACGTCACCAATCTGATTAATAATACTTTCAAATGGCAATTTTGCATCAAGTTTATTAGTTTTAGATGAATATCACAAAAAAACTTTGGTCGGTAAGAGCATTTTTAGTTCAGTTATCTGTCATTTTACAGATTATACATACGACTGTAGAGCATATTAATGAAGTCGTTGAAAAGGAATAATTTTTCTTCGCTAATACATGAATAAATCGGTATATTTAGTCAATTAAAGAATTACAAGGATCCTCTGATACTAAAAGAATTCTGTGAATTTCTTCATTACGCTATCTAGCATGCATAAGCGAATACTAGAATTGATGTACTGAACAGTTGAATTATGAGATAGGAATATCTGAAAGCTTTTCTGGAAAGTTCTCTGTCATAATCGCATTTATCCAAATATGTCGAATGTTGAAAAGACTTGCTCTGAATCGAATTGATGCCATGCGTTCCGGAACTCGAAAAAAAAATTTCTCAAACAGAGTGTCTTATTTGCTTACTAACAAGTTAAGAATGTGATTCATTGAAATCAGTGCGTCAGAGATGGTTAAGAGGAGATATGAACACGTCCATACGTACCTCCATCGAAATCAAAATAGGACCAGGAATCAATCACTACGTAACCCCTCCGAGTTGCCACACCTCATATCACCACATCAAGTAAACAAGGCAGTCAAGTGGAAGATGAAGAAGGAAACACAATTCAGTCAAAAGAAATGTAGAGTAGTAAAAGAGAGAAAGGAAGAATAAGGAAATGATGACATTCGGTATAGTGTTAAGATGAGGATAATGTGGGTGGAGAAGCATCTGTGCCACTGACATCGGTTGTCAACCATACCACCTACAGTCACTCTCCAACCACGGATTTCTCTTATCCCACAAACCCCAACTGGTCTAACTAGTCTGCATCACCCCACACTTACATGACTCAAACCAACAGTCAAACAACTCATACATTGGTGCCATTTTTCAGTCTGATCGTCTGGAGCCTTTCTCCAGTCTCAAACTACTTCGGACAACATTGTGTGATGAGGTAGACGACGACTAGACATACGTAACACACATGTCCCTGATAGCCAGGCATCTCAGTCGATCAAGGCTCACAACCACATCAACTGACTACTAATTACCTCTACCTCTACCTCTACCCCTACATCTTCTCACTCCATAAAACTCTACACTTACACGTAGACCTGACTTCTGCGTTACTCATATCGTGATACCACAGACAGAACACGACCTATACTACTATACTAGGAAGGTAACGGTGGTGGTCAAACAACATCTGAAACCTTCTCATGTCTTCCACCTTCAATCATCATGTTTCACAGATATAGAGTAGAACATAGTGCAGTGTTGTGCAGTACACGCGACCCTTGATAGACAATCCGATATCACAAGGAAAGCCAGTCGAATCTTTTATAGTTTCTTTTAGTAGATGGATCCTGGAGGAGGAATTAACATTTGGGTGGTGAGAAACGTATCTCAAACATTCCCAAATTGCCACTGAAAGTATTCAGAAGACTCTGCATCTTGTCAGTATCTTCACTTGACAGGACTATGTCATCTGCATATTCTAAGTCTAATGAAAATTCTCCTGTGACTAGGTCAACGTCAGTGTAATCAGGCGACGAGAGGGGGATCTCCATAAGAATATCTATGATAAAATTGAATAAGAATGGAGACAGTGGGCATCCTTGACGGACACCACTCGAAGAACACAGTTCCCTGCACATTCCACCATAGCATCTAACACGCCTCCAAATGTTCGAGTAAAGAGCCTTCAACAAGGTGATATACTTACTGGGTACGCCTTTCACTGGCAGACATTGGCATAATACTCCTCGATCAACGGAGTCGAATGCCGCCATCTTCATGTCGAAAGACACAGCTGTTATCGGGCATTGGTCAATGTGCCTGTGTTCCAGAATCTGGTTCACTGTCAATATTTAGTCGATATATGATGTAAAAATCAAATTACTGAAAAGTTTCAAAATGGACCAAGTCCCAGATCACCTTGAGAGATACGTGTTTAACCACTTCAGTGAAACATTCAGATGCAGATTTTGTCTACAGAAGTAAAGTTTTTTCGTGATATTCATCTAAAACTAATAAACTTGATGCAAAATTGCCATTTGAAAATATTATTAATCAGATTGATGATATAATCCTGAAATCCTCTGAAAGTTTGCACATTTCTAATCTATATCAACAATAAGGTATGATATCTGAAGAGAGTACAACAAAGTGCATCTGTATGAACTATACAACAATAACAAGGATATTAAAATACTTGTTCGTTCAGATAAACGATTTAGTCTCGTTGTTTTCGATTAGTGGATAGATTATATTAATAAACTTTGTTTAATTTTCTATGATGATAATAAAATTTCTAATAATTCAGAGATGAGAAGAAGGGGAGGAGAGAAGAGAAGATACTAAAAATCTTAAGAAGATTGTAAGACGAATGTTTAACTACACGGTGGATATGTGTGAATATTTTAGACCATGTGGTTGAAATATACGTTGTTGATATGGACTATCGAAGGTGTATAAAGTTGATCTTCATTTTCATCAGGTATTGGATATGATTGATTCACCTTATCGATTGATGAGATTATCGGAAATTCTTAAGCCTATGAGTTTAATTCCATCTTCTTGTTTCTGATGACATAATTTTTTAAAGAAAGGAATCATATATTTGGTATATTCGTCTCTGACTCTACGCTTAGATGTAGGTTTATCATTCATAAGAAACACCAATCAAGTAGCGAAGGGTTTAACAAACAATGATTATAGATTTCATGTAATTCTTGAAGATGATATATCTGATAAATTACGATGCTTCAAATAACCAATTGAGTAATTTGTACGCCATTATATGTGGTAAGTATAATACTGTGAAACAGGTTATTCCTAGGTTAAATTATATAAGAACTGGCAAAGTATGTGGAGTATTTTTTTCTCGAGTATCCCCAGTGGTAAATAATAAGTAAATACGCAAGAATAAGTTGGGAAATGAATATTAGTAGAACAAGATGGAGAAAAGTTGTACAAATGCATGCACTGAGAAGATCGTTTGGGGACATCACACGATAGGCCTGTGGCTCCAGTGGAAACGGAGAGTTGGGCGTCTGAGGTGAGTGTGACATGGAGGTGATGGTGTTTGGAAGAAATGAAAGCTTTTGGCAGTCATGGTACCAGGTCCAAAAGATTGGAGAGAGGAGAGTGGAATGGAGATGTGCTACTGAAACCTTATGTTCCACTAGGAACCCAAGGGACAAATAATAATACTGAAAGTTAAATCATATTGATAGTCATAGGAATGCAAGGGATTGAAAAAATTGCTTTGGTGAATATAAAAGTTTTGTTAAAGGTGGATTGTAATCACCTGTGTTTTTTGTGAAGTACACAAATTCGTAATTCGTTTGCGCAAAGCAGGTGTTATGCGATAGAAATTTTAAAATGCTTTACTTGTAATTACCCATTTGATGTCCATTGTCAACTAAGTGTGCAAGTATGGAGATGTTTATAGTGCTAATCTATCCCTTGTTCAGTCATTATGGTATGGTATTTAGGAATTTGACGACGAACTTAACGCCTTATTGTACACTGAATGTAGCTAAATTCATTGGAGTAGTTGAAGCGATAAATGTACTTGAAATTGGTAGAATGATATCGCTTGTCTCTGTTTCTAGCTCCTGAAATCGAATGGTTGTAAAAGATGGATTTTATTTAGTGACTGGAAATGCTCTTTGTAGGGTTATTTCATGTTTTTTGTGAAGCTATCAACCATTCTTGAATTCCAGTTTGAAGAAGACTTGTTTCATAGGGATTGCTAGCATTGTTGACTTAACCTTTGAAACATTGATGTGGTTAGTTGCAAACTTTGTGGACTAGCCATTCCTTCAATGGAGGTTACGGATGATAGCGGACTCTTCCTCCATAGCATCATTAGAGCAAATAGCTGTGGCGCAGGATGCTAAACATTTCATCATGTTCCTATTGTACTGGAGGGGTACGGCTCTAAGGAAGTGCTTGTATTCACCTGTCGATGGTGGCTTTCTATATATACTTTATTTCAGAGTTCCATCTAATCTTCTTACTAGTAGAACATCAAGGAACGGAATCATTCTTTAGTTATGACAGAAAATAATCTGCTAAGATTGGGTCATAGGTGACCCCATGATCAAACTACCTGTAGATTTCATTGTTGAGAAGATGTTTCCATTAAAAGTAGGGTAATCAAAAGGAGATGAAACATCACACGATATCATGAACTTTTTATTTACTTTCAGATCCTCAAAATTTTAAATAAATTTAGACGTATATTTTAAGAAATGAGGTTACATTGAAAAGAATTATCTTTTCGATGACCCATTTTCACACTTGTTACATACTACCTGACTGATGGAGTGAGGTTCGAACCCGTGACTTCACTAATTGAAAGTCATCTCCTTAAACCATTTAGCTTCAGAAAATTCTACTAACATAAACAGGGTGGAGTGCATCCACGTAACATACAACTCTCTTCAAACTTTACATGTTCGTGTTTAAAGGTCAGACTTAATCGACAAATGTATAGGGGAATGAAATTATATTACGCAAGATATAATCCAATTGACTTTTGTTAGATGCATTGAACAGTAACATTTAGTGCCTAGGAAAAATAAATCAATAAACGTAGAAATAAATTCCAGTATGAGGTGTATAAGGGCATAAAGTGGCAATCAACTGTCTACCTCAACTTCATCGATTTTGAAAAGGCCATCGACAGCGTCGACCGAGAAGTAATTTGCCAGATGCTTCAACACTACCCTTTTAGCTCAACAAACCTTTATCAATCTCATTCAACAGCTGCTATATGATGATACATGTCAAGTGATTCACAATGGAAACCTTAGTGATGCCTTTGAAGTGAAGACGAGGTTGCCTACTTTCACCGATTATCTTCCTGATTATTGTTGACTGGACTGGACTGGATAATGCAACAAACTGTGAGGAGCTGTGTGAGGTTGGGCATAGGCTGTTTCACAGATGAAAACACCCTACACGATTTGGATTTCGCCGATCATTTATGTCTGATGTCTTATGTCGAACAAACTCGAAGATGTACAGACCAAAACTAACAAGTTGACAGAACTGGCAGGGCAGGGCAGACGCCACTTCTTTCAATTCAACGTGCACAAGACAGAGGTGATGAAGATACCCGACCACCACCAACAACAACAAGCACCAATCACCATCAACGCCAGAAATCTAAACAAAGTTTTCTCTTTCACCTACCTACCTACCTACCTACCTACCTACCTACCTACCTACCTACCTACCTACCTACCTACCTACCTACCTACCTACCTAGGCAGGCAGTATCGTTTCAACTACACTCGGTGACACAGGTACAGATTAGGATGTGAAAGGCAGGATCGAAAATATAGCAAGACAGGGCTTTCTGCATTAATCCGAAATCAATGTGGAGATCTACTGCACTCAGCACAAAAAAGGATCCGGATTCTCAACACTAATGTGAAGTAAGTCAGCCCTTGTATGTGATGGTTATAGACTTGGCGCGTTACGAAAAGCTTTTCCAACAAACTACAGACATTCATCAACAGTTGCCTGCGTTCGATACTGAAGGTCAGATGACCAGAAAGAATAAACAACAAAAAATTATGGCCTGGTATGGAACAAACCAACCAAGAACCTATCACCCAAGGAATATGCAGGAGAAGGAAGTGTAGATGGATTGGGTTGGACATACACTGAAATGGTTTGGGGACATCACATGCCAGGCCATACCCTGGAGTGGAACCCGAATGGTAAACGATGAGTTGGGCGTTTGAGGATGAAATGGAAATGGAGATGGTGTGGGGAAGAAATGGAAGCTTCTGGCAGTCATGGAGCCAGGTTGAAAAGACTGCGTAGAAGAGAGTGAACTGGAGACCTGCAACTGAAGCCCTATGTTGTACTAGGAACCCAGGGGAGAAATATTAGTAAAAATAATAATGATAATAATGAGGTGTATGGGGATTTCACTTATTTCAACACTGTATTCTTCACGGAGAACCAGTAAATGCCTGGGAGCAAATGATCAATAATTAGACTGCATATTTTGGCTAATGTCGGCATAACTCCAACTGCGTTATTGTTTATTGATACTTATAATCTCCTGTTTCTATGATGGGTCGAATTGGTTGACCTCTCTTGGGAGATGGGCTCCTATGCGGATGATGCGATAGCGTTCGGATATTCATCATTTTGTAGTTTACTTGTTAGTGGCGGGTAAGTGGAATCTAGGATGCGCACTTCGTCCTGTTTGGAACTCATCAGCCGGATGTACCTGAACACCTAGTGAGTGATATTGTCTCCACTGATATTTGTGCCCAGTACCCATCGCTTCAAACGTTGAAGTGTTATCATCCCAGCCTCTGCAGCACAAGAGTGAAGTCATGAATTCTTGGTTGTGAAAAAATGTTACCTTCACACTTGATGGTTGCAAGATAAGGATGACAATCACTTTGTTGTCTGTAATACAGAGTGATTACAGACTTATCATCTCTGCCAATCTTAAACGTAGAAGTTTCTAGATTGGATTCTTCATGAAAGAAGTCAAAGTGTATATCAGTGTATTCTCTGTATACTACTGTGAAGTGTGGCAAGTTGAGCCGATGCACTTGTGTGTGTGTGAGGTTCTGCGTTGATATCATCTGTCTGTTTGTATTCTAACCTCGGGCTTGTTGGTTTTAGGCAATTGATTTGATTTGAATCCTGTTCCACCTACTGAGCTATCACAAAATTGGTGTAGCTCATTGCTGTCTACTACATGAATATGCACAAGGTTGCTGGACCCATTTCAACTTCGTATAATGTTGTAGTTTACCAATTCCATTATTCTATGAATTTATTTATTGTTTAGATTAGGCTTACTTGACAATAGCAACCATTTACAAAGTAATCAATATCTCAGCGAACATCAATCTCAATGATCTTTTGATTGCAGGGGTAGTGTTTTCTACTTATTATCCAGCTTGTCTTTCAGGGTTATATATGTTGTTATATATTCTAAATCGCAATCATAAGAGAGCTATCGTGGGTTTATTTGTTGCTTGTTTAAGGGAGGTAGGCGACATACTTATTATCTCTTCATTCTTTGTAACAGCATCCAGGTAAGGTTTTGTGTATTTATTGTCTTTTTAAGGTTTGGTCTCATATGACATGAAATAGTCACAGTCGTGTCATGTGTGAGTCATAACTAAGTGAATAATGTTGTATGTTTCTTCCCCCTTTATCATTTATTCTATGGTAGTGTGCTTAGTTATGCGTTGTATACACAGAGGAGAGTGAAATTATGACTCATTTAGAATAAAGGTAATTAGTTGGTTTGTTTGATATAAAGATTGGAAGTTAGATTTCTGGATAAAATGTTCAACCATTCATAGAGTATATAATACAGGCGAAAATTAACAAGTTGACAGAAGAGGCAACGAAGACGGGACTTCAAATGAATATAGAGAAGACAGAGGTGATGAAGATACCGCACCACCAGCACCAACAACAAACTCCAGTCACCATGAACGGGAGAAACTTAAAGGAAGTAACCTCCTTCACTTATCTAGGAAGCACTGTTTCAACTACAGGCGGGACAGACGAGGATGTCAAAGTCAGAATCGGAAAAGCAAGACAGGTGTTGATTAACCTGAAACCAGTGTGGAGATCTTCTGCACTCAGCACAAAGTGTGAACAAGATCGGGATTTTCAACACCAACCCAGTCAACTCAGTGCTTCTATGTGATGGTTGAGAGACTTGGTGCGTTACGAAAGGGATTTCCAACAAACTACAGACATTCATCAACAACTGCCGCCTACACTCACTCGATACTGAAGATCAGATGGCCAGAATAATGAGAATAAGCAACAAGGAGCTCTGGGAACGAACCAACGAAGCAAGAAGCTATCACCCAACAAATATGCAGAATTGGGAAGTGGAGGTGGATTGGGCATGCACTGAGAAGGCCGACTGGGGACATCACGCATCAGGCCAGTTGCTCGAGTGGAATTCGCATGGGAAGTGACGAGTTAGGCGTCCAAAGTGAGGGTGACATGGAGGAGATCGTGTGAGGAGGAAATGAGAGCTTTTGGGCTGTCGTGGAGCCAGGTTGAAAAGATTTCGGCGAACAGAGTTCACTGGAGACGTGCTACTGCAGGCGTATGTTCCATTAGGAACCAAAGGGACTAATAATAATAATAATAATAATAATAATAATAATAATAATTCATAGAGTGGATATCTAGAACAGATGGCGCACCTTATTGTGTCTAACAAAAAAAACAACTATTGTTTGAACAGTTAAAAAGCATTGATATGAACATGTTTTAAGTAGTAGCATTTGAACATGTTCCGGTGAACGGGTATATGATGTGTGAAGTGAACGCGGAAATTTGGGTTCTAGAGGGATTGGAATACCAGCTAGCTGCTTCAACTTTCATTGAGAACAGCTTATTTTAGATTAGATAGTCTAAAACATCATTTTCTGTTTAAGCTGACTTATTAGTTGATGTATTACACACTGAAGGAATAGTATAGTGGAGAATATTTGTAGCTTAGGTGGATGGTCTTGGTTGTATTGTCTTCTCTGAGCTGGGTTGTTTAATCGTGAAGCTTTCATTGTCCTTCTAGACGACATCATCATCATCATCGGTTCTACAGCAGACCAAAAATACACAAACCAGACATCCCTCTGCGACCAATTGACTCACTTCCAGGAACTCCAACATACAACATATCAAGAGAACTTTCGAGAAAACTGAAACACTTCGTTCAATCATGCGGACATTCCATCAAATCACTAACAGAATTCTTAGAAAAGACACAAAACATTAACATAGAAAACGACGAATTAATGGTATCCTTCGACATCACAGCACTATATACATCCATCAAACCCCAATTGGCCAAGGAAACTATATCCCTTTTGCTAAATGAAGACAAAAACCTTACAGAACGCACAAAACTTGAATGTTGAAGTCTGATGGAACTCATTGACCTTTGTCTGACAACATACCTCCAATTCAACGGCAAGATACACAAACAGATGAAACGAACTCCCATGGGATCACGGATATCCAGACTAATTGAAGAAGCAGTGATGCAGAGACTGGAAGTCATCATCCTACATTTGATCAAACCAAAATTCTGGATTCGCTATATGTGGACGACACTTTTGTCATCATTGAAAAAGATGATGTAGAAAACACCCACAATTTGATCAACAACGTTTTCAGTGACATCAAATTCACAATGGAGAAGGAGACAAACAACCAACTACCATGTTCTGGTCAATAGAACAAGTGCGGGAAGCTGGAAATCCAAGTGTACAAGAAGCCAACACACACTGACCAAGTCCTCAACTAAAGTAGCAACAACCCAACAACCCACAATATCAGTTGCCTGCAGACTCTATTCAGAAGAGCGAGAACACACTGCAGCACAACTTCACGGAGAAACAAAGAAAATTACTTGATGTTCATCCTAAAAAAGAACGGCTACCCACGAAACTTTATCAGAAGATGCCTATCCCGTACATCATCAACTACAAAGTCATCGACAGAAATCAATAAACGCATCACAGCACTATACATAAAGAATATATCAGAAATCACAACAAGATTACTGAAACCACTTGGTATTGGTGTGGCCCCTCATTACACCAAAATATTCCCTCAAAACACCATTATGCAGACTGATCAAAGGATGCAATAACCAAAGAAGACAAATCGAATATCATTTACAAAATCAACTTCAATAACTGTAGTCAACACTACATTGGACAAGGTGGCTGCCCTCGTCGCCTTCGTCTACATGAACACCAATTGGCTACTCAACGTCACGACATCTCATCGCTGCTCATTTCAATGCACATGGATAACAACTATAGACATGAACTCAATTTCGACAATGTAGAAATTTGGGACAAAGAGAGGAGGCATAAAGAATATCAGAGATTTCCTAGAAGCTTGGCATTCACTTCAGTCAGTCAGTCAGTCAGCAATCAACGGATGTATAGACATAGACCTGATCTATCAACCAATAAGAAAGATGATAAACAACAGAAAGGTGAGAGGTCAGGCAAAGGAACAGGCAACAGGAAGATCTATGCAGTCAGTCAATGACACAACAATCAAAGGAAACAACCAATCATAGACCACTTCGTCAAGGTAAGCTACTGAATCACTGACGGAAAGATATTGACAGTTCACTTCATACTGAAGATAGTGCTGATGATGTCGCTGTCTAGAAGGACGATGAAAGCTTCACGATTAAACAATCCAGCTCAGAGAACACAATGCAATCAAGGAATAGTATCCTTTACTGGATAACGTTTTGGACACAATTTATTGTCCATATTCTTATCAGGTAACTATATTACTTCGAGGTATAGTTTATATAGTTCTAATTTTCTCGCCTTCTTTGTAATGTCAAGGGTAGTGGAATTTTCAGCATATCTGGAAGAGGTGCAGAATCATTGTGATAGTTTGTACTTGGTGTTGATTAGGTAAACGCAGATTCGGTTATCAATGTCACTCTGTCCCACCCTACTGTGTGATTGCATGCGTTGTTATTATTATTTGTCTCGGGTTGCTAGTGGAACTATGAGACCTCTGTCTTCCCTACATTCACTTGAAGTCCCGTCTTCGCTTCCTCTTCTGTCAACTTGTTGGTTTTTGGCTGTAGATATTCGAGTTTGTGCGACATTAGACATAAATCATCATCGGTGAAATCCAAATGGTGTACAGTTTTTTCATCAGCCAAGCCAGCGTATCCCCCTCTTCTCGCTCCTCACAGTATGTTGAATAATGCAGTCGACCACAATCAGGAAGATCATCGGTGATAGTAGGCGTAATGTTGAAGCAGCTGCCTGCCAAAATACTTCTTGGTCGACGCTGTCGAATGCCTTTTATAATCGATGGAGTTGAGGTAAATTGCGCGGATACCTGAGCTTTTTCCTAAATTTCTTATCTTATTAGGATCTACTAATCTTGATGTAGCTAAGTTTTTGTGCTGTGACCTCACAATCATTGCAAGGGATTTGATAAACCGGTTGAATCATTAGGTTCTTTCGACCTACAAAGCTTGTTTCTAAGCGAGTTTGTTGATTTAAATACCATTATGATCCCAACCCTATTGGGAATTCTTCTTTACGCTTCGGAGTTGGAAGATACTACTAGTGAGTAACTTGAGTAGTTAGAAACTGATCTGCAGTATATTGGCAACCAGTCAGATCAGAGTGAACCCGACGATCGTTTCGTTTGTTCAGGGCTGAGATCTCATCAACTGATCACCTGGATCTGGTTAACTGACTTGCATGGGGATAGGTATGCCTAAATTAGGATGATCCATTCACAAACAATGTACAAATTTATTTCAACGTAGTATTCATCACGGACTAACATCATTTGTAGAATCATTGAATGCATAGAAGTAGTTAGAAACTACTCAAGCTGATTAGAGTGATCTAAGCTCTGCATAGCCTTCTATGTAGCCTAACAGAGCAGAGGCTTTGAATTCTCTCTCCATCCTATCACTATTACTACTATTAGTAGTAGAGTTATTATTAACACCTGTGACACTACTGCTACTACTTTTATTCTTCTTTCAATTTCGTATGATGTGTCAAATTGATTACACTTTGTAGTGTGAATATCTCAGTTACC
Organism: Heterobilharzia americana; assembly: GCA_944470555.2. Lineage (NCBI taxonomy): Eukaryota > Metazoa > Platyhelminthes > Trematoda > Strigeidida > Schistosomatidae > Heterobilharzia > Heterobilharzia americana. Next base: position 158,857,269 of record OX104127.1, on the reverse strand, counting down.
AAAGCAAAGTATAATCAAATTTCTTAGCTAAATCTCATGGAATTACATCAACCACCAATTGTATAATATTGCTTGTAAAACACTTGATTTTGATGTGATTTTCTTCTACCTTTTTCCATTCAATAGAATGTTTGCTTTATTTTCAAAGAAAATAATTATTGTTACCGCTTTTTGTAGACTAACTGATGTGCTATATTACATCACATGATTATGCAAAACAGAATTAATACTCTGCAAATAGTAACTTAAAATTAGGATTTCCATGTTTAGGCGTTTCATAAAGTATGCAGTATCAACAGATGCGATTTACTAACTCGCGTATCTATATATATATATATATATATATATATATATATATATATATATATATATATATATACGTTCAATAAGTGTAGTTTTGTTCTCAATCATTTCTACATTTTATACATGTGTGAGTAACTGGATCACAATTTGTATGATCGATACTTCTTATTGTTGTCACTTCATAATATGGCGCAACCTTCATCCAATATCATCGTTGAGTAACTATTCTTATATCCGACTTGATTGCCTCTACTGGTTACATGTTTTCAGTGGAATTTCAGGAATCATTTCTCTAATCTAATTGCTAATGAGCAGTAGATTTATTCACTCTGGGGATTTATTGATCTCAGGTTGATTGGGTAAACTATATCGCGAACATAAGGATAGTTAATCAATGACGGCATTGGATAGAGGTTGGGCTACATCATGAACTGACTGGAATAGGAAATATAGACTAGTGGCTAAGTGGTAATGTGCTGGCCACGGAACGTGAATGCCCTGTGTTCGATCCCTGACGCTGTGGGGTCATGAGTGCATACTGCTGAGGAGTTGCATAATAGAAGGAAATAGGTGTTCAAAGCTCGCAGTTTTCCAATGTTTCTTCAACTGATATCAGTCCATCATGTTATTATTATTATTATTTGTCCCTTGGGTTCCTAATGGAACATAGGGCTTCAGTAGCACGTTTCCAGTGCAATCTCTTCTCTGCAATCGTTTGAACCTGGCACCACTACTGCCCACAAGCTTCCATTTCTTCCTTACACTATTTCCTCCTCCATGTCGCCCTCACCTCAGACGCCCAACTTCCAGTTTCCCATCTGGGTTCCACTTGAGCAACTGGCCTGGTATGTGATGTTCCTGAATGGTCTTCTCAGTACATGCCCAATCCACCTCCACTTCCTTCTTCATATTTCTTGAGCGATAGGTTCTTGCTTCGTTGGTTCGTCGCAATGCCAGAGTTACTCCTTGATTATTCTTTCTGGCCATCTGGGTTTCAGTAACGAGTCAGCGTAGACAGTTGTTGATGAATGCCTGCAGTTTGTTGCAAATCCCTTTCGTAATGCGCCAAGTTTCTCAACCATCACATAGAAGCACTGACTTGACTGAATTGGTGTTGAAAATCGGGATGTTGTTCACATTTTGTGCTGAGTGCAGATCTCCACACTGGTTTCAGGCTAATGAAAGCCTGTCTTGCTGTCTTTTCGATCCTGGCTGGCTTTGACGTCCCTGTCTGTGCCTGTGCCATCTGTAGTTGAAACAGTGATGCCTCCTTCGAAGGTGAAAGAGGTTACTTACTTTGGGTTCCTCCAGTTGGTTGTGATTGGAGCTTGTTGTTATTGTTGTTGTTGTTGGTTGGGTATGTTCATCACCTGTGTCTTCTCTACGTTCACTTGAAGTCCCATCTTCGCTGCTCTGTCCTGCCTTGCCTCTTCTGTCAACTTGTTAGTTTTCGCCTGTAGATCTCCTAGTTTGTGTGACATTAGAGATAAATCATCATCGTTGGTGAAATCCAAATTTTCTAGGTTCTTTTCATCGATCCAGCCAAGCCAGCGTATCCCCCTCTTCTCGCTCCTCACATTTTGTTGCATGATCCACTCGAGTCGACTACAATCAGGAATATGATGGGTGATAGTAGGCGTCAGCCTTGTTTTACTCCTGTTTTCACTTCAGAGACATCACTGAGCTTCCCATTGTGAATATATGTGTATAGATGGATAGTGTATAGAAGGTCTTCACTTCGCTTCAGGTTAACATTAGTTAAGTCATGATAAAGTGATAACCGAAGAAAGTTAAGGGAATGAAGATGTAGACATCTGTACCAAAGGAAATGGATGAGGAAGATACTAGTTAAACATTCTGTACTGAGAAAACTGTTATATAGAAGTAGTATTTATCATTTACTGACATCAGTTGGGGGAACCATTGAGAATCTAGGAGTACTGGACAGCTGTTTCACCCAACTAGTATGGGACTCCTCAGCAGTACGTACCCACGACACGGCTAGGGAATCGAACTCAGGACCTTCAGGTTTCACGGCGAACGCGTTAACCATTCAGCCATTGCTAACCATGCTAACTGAAGACCTTGTGTGATAGTCGCGCTGTGTCGTGAATTAACAGAAGTTGGAGATTGTGAACCATTGGAAACCGACCCAGTACCTGAATGGTTAACGTGTTGGCCGTGAAACCTGAATGTCCTGAGTTCCATCCCTAGCCAGGTCGTGGGTGTGTACTGCTAAGGTGTCCCATACTAGTTGGACGAGGCAGCTATCCAGTACTCCTAGATTTTCAATGGTTTCCCAACTGATGTCAGTCCATGATGAATACTACTTCTAAATTAAAAAAAATCCCCATTCATCTCAATAACTGTTATATATTTACACTAGGTAGAACTGATTTTATTTGTTTGACCTTGACTATGAGATAAATAGTTGTGTATACCAGTTAAATGCTTTGACCTGTAATAACTTGCCTTGGTATCAACAGTTAATGATTTATATTTTTTTTTTTACCCAGATTTATTGAAGTATGTAATTCAGCCGCTTGAATTGCTATACATTCTCAACGTAATTAAATCATTTATCTTTGTTTTACTTTATAAGATCATAATATCCATACAATTATTTCCGTGTCATCATGTATTAAGGGTAACTTTGAATTCAGCAATGTATTGTTGAACATTAATTATTGAAGTGAGTGAGTGAGTGAATGAATGAACAGTTGTTTTCAATACCTTCTTCTTCAAGCTCTATTCAGTTATAAATCTATGAGAACAAGTGAAATACAATAGCCCAGTTAAGGCATGATATACAATGTTTACTCATTAAAATAGTGTTTTAGTGGATAAATGTAGATCGAATGGAATGGAATGATGGAATGGTTATCATCCTAGTTGTATTAGTTGTTCAATAAAATTAATATTCACAAAACAATTATAAAATGAGGAGACAAAATCATTTGTATACTTCAAGTTGTTATACATCGTAGACTGATATCAGTTGGAGGAATAAAAGAAACCTGGGAGCACTGGACAGCTGTTTCGTCCGACTAGTATGGGACTCCTCAGCAGTGCACACCCACGACCCCACCAGCAGGGATGGAACCCGCGACCTTCAGGTTCCGCGGCCAGCGCTTTACCATTAAGCCACTGGGTCAGAATCCTGATGGCCATGAGGACAGATACTCAGCGTTGACATTGGGTGGCGGTTAGCGCTATATATCGTGAGCTAACAGAAGTTGGAAACATGGAGCATTGGATTCTGACCCAGTGGCTCAATGGAAACGTGCTGGCCGCGGAACTTGAAGGTCGCGGGTTCGATCCTTGCTGGTGGGGTCGTGGGTGCGCACTGCTGAGGAGTCCCATACTAGGACGAAACAGCTGTCCAATGCTCCCAGGTTTTCTTTGTTCCTCCAACTGATGTCAGTTTACGATAACAACTTAAAATAATAATTCATTTGTATGCATTTATTGGGGGTATGACTATGTGTGTGTGTGTTTGTTTGTCTTCCTGCTAAGGGTCAAATAATAATTATGTAGTGATGAGTTATATTCACGTAGGATGAAAATCATGTGAATACCATAACGAAATAGAGAATAATAAATGTAAAGTGTTACGTCATGGTTGGAAATGACTATTATTATTATTCGTCTCTTGGGTTCCTAGTGGAACATAGGGCTTCAGTAGCACGTCTCTGCAATCTTTTGAACCTGCCTTCACGACTGCCCAGAAGCTCTCATTTCTTCCTCATACCATCTACACTGTGTCACCGCCTCCGAAGCCCAACTCGTCGTTTCCCTTTTGGATTTCACTCGACGACCTGACCTGTCGCATGATGTCACCGGATGGTCTTCTCACTGTATATTCAATCCACCTCCACTTTTTCTGCATACTTATTGGGCAATAGGTTCTTGGTTGGTTCGTTGCCAGGATATAGTTCCTTATTGCTTATTTTTTCTGGTCATCTGATCTGATTTTCATTATCGAGCGTAGGTGGCAGCTGTTAATGAATATCTGAAAATGACTACTGGTAGGTAAAAAAAAAAGTGGATGTACATATTTCTTTTGAGCATATAGGTCCAGGTTTCTTGAGGTAGATCCCTATGGCTTCAGCTAAGGATAAGATGCGACATTTAGGGGAATTGCAAGGAGCACGATATATCATAGAAAAGGCATAATCAACCTTAATCTAATGTCCAGTATCTACTAGGTATGAGAGGATTGGACTGTTGATACTCATTGTTATTCCTTACCCTAACCAAGATGATACGTGTTCACGAACATGCGTGGATAGAATCCTTTGAGTACGGTCTATGTAACTAGCTCCACAGGAGCAATTGAACTCATAAATGCACATTGAAGTGGCCATCATAGGTAACTTATTCTTGGTTCTCTATGTCACTAATAGTATGGTTGAGAAACTAACAAAAAGCTTCACTGCATTGAATGTCTTTTCGACTATTCTACTCAATCGATTTGTTAAGGTATCTGAGGCAATATCACCTTTGAAACTCAGTTTAATATATTTAGGCGGATAACCATTCTACTGCAATGTTATCTTCAGCTTATTCATTTCTTCTTCAATACAGTCACCGGAAAATATATTTCTTAATCTATAACTTAGGCATTTGACCAGGTTTCTTTTATATTGAATCGATGTGAAGCTATGAAAGTGATTATATTGACCAGTTTGTATGTTCTTTCGAAAATACTCCGTTTAATATACGTATCCATTTTCTTTGTGAGGAAGAGGATATCTAGGAAAGGAATACTATTCTTTTGTTCTTCCTCACAAGTGAACTTCATATCTGGGTGAAGTTTATTGAAGGTATTCAAGAGATCATCTTTATTGTAGCCATTATTATAAATGATGAATGTATCATCTATAAACCGGGAACAATAGTTTCCATTCCCCCCCCCTTCCATAACACTAACTGTTTTTATATAGTGAAAACTGTACATCATGCCTTAACTGGGCTATTGAATTTCATTTATTCTCATGGATTTATAAGTGAGTAGAGCTTGAAGAAGAAGAATTTATTGGAAATAATCGTTCACTTGCTCTGAACATTAACTCCTTAGTAGATATGCCAAAAGTATTAGTGTCTAACACCTAAGTCAAAATTTTGTTGTAGCACTGTGACTCATTAGTTTACGCTGTTGACTTTCTGTCATATGGATGATGGGGTCAAGCTCTGCTGTATAAACTGAGGTTTATTTAGGCTGCCAGGTGTTGTGGCCCATTGTCTGTCTATTACACAAAGATGTTAAATGCATTTCATGTTCGAAATCTCATCACCTTTCAATCTGATTGTGTTTGTTCAACTTTTCAGTTAAGCGAAGTCACTCATTATCGCATAACTGAGCATAGATATAGGAAAGTCTTCGATCGACGTTTCTCGTGCATAGAATGGAGAGTATCTCTGGTCGATAACTGCCATCTTGACTTTTGGCCTGATTAGCACACTACAATGATCCAATGAGCTATACTATGCTGGCTGACTGGCTGACTCGAACTGTTGTTCGTTGATGTCCTACTATTCTGCAAAGGTCTGTTGGGTGATGGTAAAACTAAGAGTAATTACCGTCATAGCGTAAATATTTTATGGATGGAACTATGAGCTGTTGAATTCAGCATTCTACTTTCAACTATTACCTCCTGTATTCGAATCCCCCTCTGAGTGGATAACCTGGTAGTCATCATAAAGTTAGCGCATAAACCGTCACCGAGTTGCCTTGAATTACTTTAAAAAGCGTACACATGAGTAAAGGTTCGAGAGGATACTGTTCATCTGATAAAATAACTCCTATCAGATATCTATATGAGTTAATATGTTTGTCCATAACTGTTTTAACTAGAAGGTTTAAAGGTAAACCAATAATCCTGCTAACAGTCTTCAAAGTTGTATGCAATATAGCATAGTCTTTTTTTCAGCAACCCAAGAAAGAATAAAGAAGAACAATAGAGGAGAACTGGTAAGATGCAGGAGTTTATAAAACACAATTGGAGACGCTGAGTAATATCAGATACTCTTAAATTCTTAATATGGAAAGTTAGACTGAAAATTCTTTTGGAAATTAGTAGGATATGGGAGGACCAGGAAAAGTCCAAGAGAAAAACACATACCTAGAAAAATCACATTTGTAACATTCTCTAATGCACAACTGTCAATAGAACAGGATTCATGGGAATTACGCGGTTTACATAGGTAATGTTCACCTCGAAACTAAAGTTTATAGTCTGACATTTTGAAGAATTAAGCATGAGACCATTGACGGGGAACTATTGTCTAACAGTAGACAGGAAATCATTCAGTTGGGAACAGTCTCCTGAAGAGGGAGATAGCTATGGAAGCTGTTAGGTTATCGGGATGTTTAATGAAGTTGATACCAGCCGAAGATGGTAAGTCATACAGAAAGAAAGAGGAAATACGAGGGGGAAAGGATGGCTCCATAGGAAAACACCAGTCACAGTAAACATTGAGGTGGAGCGCTTCCCTGTGTGAACGGTATATTGTTTCCTACCAGAGAAATAAGAATGAAGTCAGCTGATTATCCAGGACTCAGTATTTTTCCCGGTTAGCTTGTCTAACAAAAGATATCTTGGGACAGGATCAAATACTGATGCATAGTCTAAATAGACATACACCTGACGTACTTGGTATTTCTATCAAGACTATAAGCAATATCGTGATCCAAGAGGGTGGTGGTATCCAAGGTGCTTCTTCTACTTTTATATAAAAAGTGATTGGACTCTCCGAAAACCTTCAGTGAGGGCTCAAGCACAGGTATTATTAGCTTCTCCATTACTTTTAAGAACGGAGAGGTAACTGTAATCGGACGGAATTTCGTACATTCGTCTGGAGTCCTTAACTTAAGTACGGGGACTATCTTTATATGATGTTTTGTAAAAATGATCTATTGAAGATGTTAGCTAACAGGTGGGATAAAATATCAGCAAACTTGGTGAATACGAAGTTTGACATATCATCCAACCCTGAATTGTGATAAGGATTCAGGGATTTGAGACATTTGAAAACATCTTTTGCTGTGAACACTGGACAATATTCTTTATTGGATATAGGTAGACAAAGTGGGATAGGATAAGTAGATTGATGTACAAACGATTTGTTCAAAACACACAATGCTGAACCAAGCTTTACATAACAAATATTTCTAGTTATATAGTAAGTAGACTGAATTGATGAGCACCAGTATTATCACTTACTTCATATAGAACGAAGCGTAGAAAAAGATTTTTACTTGTAGAAAACTTGAGGTAACACTTCAATCTGTACATTTCTCTTTTGATTAAGTATATTATTATGTGAATAGTTTCTATGTATATAAATTTTTGTTATATATGTAAAGATTGTTTTGTTTAGTTCACCCTACATACTTTAGGCAAAACATGTATAATTCAATGATCTGAGCGTTAAGCAATGGGGCTCTCTTTCGAGTTTTATTAGTGCTTACAAGGAATTCTTTTAATCGAAATGATATATATATATATTATTTATTACTATTATTAGTCCCTTGGGTTCCTAGTGGAACATAGGGCTTCAGTAGCACGCCTCCAGTGACCTCTGTTCTCTGAGATCTTTTGAACCTGGTCCCACGACAGCCCAGAAGCTCTCATTTCCTGCTCGCACGACCTCCTCCATGTCACCCTCACCTTGGACGCCTAACTCGTCACTTCCCATGCGAATTCCACTCGAGCAACTGGCCTGACGCGTGATGTCCTCAGTCGGCCTTCTCAGTGCATGGCCAATCCATCTCCACTTCTTCCTGCATATTTGTTGCGTGATAGGTTCTTGGTTGGTTCGTTCCCAGAGTTCCTTGTTGCTTATTTTTTCTGGCCATCTGATCTTCAGTATCGAGTGAGCGCAGGCGGCAGTTGTTGATGAATGTCTGTAGTTTATTGGAAATACCTTTCGTGACGCGCCAAGTCTCTGAACCATACAAGAGCACTGAGTTGACTGCGTTGGTGTTGAAAATCCGTATCTTGTTCCGCATGCTGAGTGCAGAAGATCTCCACACTGGTTTCAGGCTAATGAACGCCTGTCTTGCTTTTCCGATTCTGACTGTGACATCCTCGTCCGTCCCGCCTGTAGTTGAAACAGTGCTTCCTAGATAAGTGAAGGAGGTTACTTCCTTTAAGTTTCTCCCGTTGACAGTGATTGGAGTTTGTTGTTGTTGGTGGTGGTGCGGTATCTTCATCACTTCTGTCTTCTCTATATTCACCTGAAGTCCCGTCTTCGTTGCCTCTTCTATCAACTTGTTAGTTTTTGCCTGTAGATCTTCAAGTTTGTGTGACATTAGGCATAAGTCATCGGCGAAATCCAAGTCTTCTAGGTTCTTTTCCGTCGTCCAGTGTATCCCCCTCTTCTCGCTGCCTACTGTTTGCTGCATGATCCAGTCCAGTCGACCACAATCAGGAATATCATGGGGGATAGTAGGCAACCTTGTTTCACTCCTGTCTTCACTTGAAAGACATCACTGAGCTAATGATATGTATATATATACATATATATATATATTCATTCACTAAGCATCATAGTTTCAATTTTGTTTCCCTTTTTTTATGCTAACTTTTTACCTATCTATTTTATTAGAGATTTTCTTTCTATACTCAAGAAATGCATGTTTATCAATTGATGCAAGTAAAACTTGCACAGATTCAAAATGTATTAGCATCTTCACAGAATATTCATCAATATGAATCAACTCCTCATATATCAACTTCTTATCAAAATTTAAAATCTATGCTTCGACATGGAATTCCTGTTTTACCAAAATTTCCTGGATGTAAAGATTTTACTAAAGGATCAAAATCATCAATAACAACAAATTTTGATCAATTAAAAACTAATTTTCATTATTATCACCTTTACCACCTCCACCAATTCCTCAAAATTTTCATCAAGATTCACCTATCCTTTCTTCATTTAATTATGATGTAATTACAACATCTATTTCAAGTCCTATATTTTCTAATTGTACTACTACTATAAGTTCAAGTAATCAATCTGGATTAATTAGTAAACATCAACCACGTCGAGTGTTACGTGTTCCTAATGTAGGAAAACCGAAATTGTTTGGTGGTACAATTGATGAATATGTTGAAGCTACTAAACAGCCAATCCCTTGTATTATACTCTCATGTACTCGTGTTATTAATGAATTTGGTGAGTTGAAATTTCATTCATTCATTCATTCATTTTAAAGGAAAGCTGTAAGGTAATGCGGAGTGTTCTTTTGTCAGGGAGCCAACCTTTTGTAAACCCTTCACATCTGCCGATAGAGAAGGTAGTAGTGGTGTAGTACTGTTCTCATATCTCCCATCATAGTATAACCATTCACACTGTGATACTTATCCTTATCTAACTGAATTTTTTGGTATAATAAGATCTCAAGTGGACACTGTAACTTATTGGGTCATTGTGATATGTAAGCTTGACCACTACAGCTATTAGTTTGGTTTCAGAGAAAGGCTAATTAAGTCCAAGCACTCATCTTTCCAATCATACAGTTCAGTCTAGTATCATTTACCATGCAAAGCAATGTTCAGGAAATCTGCTATGATTAAGTTAGTATTCATCATGGATTGACATCAGTTATAGAATCATTGGAAATCTGAAAGCACTGAACAGCTGTTTCGTCCTGGTATGGGACTCTTCAACAGTATGCACCCATGACCTACCTACGAGCTATGTCTAAATGGTTCAACCAGTGGGTCTCAGGTTTGAGCCTCACTCCATTTAACGAGATTTAGGCAACCAGGTAGTATCACTAGCCATCAGGACACAAATAGTCCACAAGGCTGCTGAATAGGTTTTATTAAAACTTATTTAAATGCATAGCATTATATCAGCTTGAAAGGTTTATGTACTTTTATTCCAAATATATTTTGTCAATGCACCTTAACGATATTAGCATTTCTAGAAACTATTTGTGTGTGTGTTTGTGTGTGTCTGTAAGGTTGACAGGCAGTTGTAAGAAGAAATGAAGCATCCTATTGATACTTCTTACCATATCAGTACAGAGATTTGAAGTATTGTTTATCATTGACAGAGTTATGACATCCAAAATAGTTTGCATTAGAAAGGTGAATTAGTTTTAGGTTACTATGTTGTATCAGTTTTTGGTCATTTCAGTTGTATTGACTCGTATAAAGAATACGTTATTAGCGTGTATTATAAACATTCAATTTTCCATCTATTATAATGAATCCAGTCTATCAATCCTTAAAATTAAAATCCCCATACACTACAATGGAAAGCTGTGTCGCCTTTGAAGTGAAGACAGGAGTAAGACGAGGTTGCCTATTATCATCAACAATCTTCCTGATTATGGTGGACTGAAACGGATCATGCACCAAACCGTGAGGAGCGAGAAGATGAGCATACGCTGACTGGATCGATGAAAAGAGCCTAGAAGATTTGGATTTCGCCAACGATGATGATTTATGTCTGATGTCACGCAAACTCAAAGATGTACAGACGAAAACTAACAAGTTGACAGAAGAGGCAGGGCAGTGAAAACGGGACTTCAAGTGAATGTAGAGAAGACACAGGTGATGAACATACCCGACCAACAACAGCATCAAAAACAAGAGGCATCAATCACTGTGAAGGGGAGAAACTCAAAGGAAGTAGTCTCCTTCATCTACGTAGGCAACATCGTTTCAACTACAGGTGACATAGACACAGATGAGGATGTCAAAGTAGCCAGGATCGGAAAGATAGCAAGACAGGCGTTCATTACCCTGAAACCGGTGTGGAGATCTACTGCACTCAGCATAAAGTGTGAACAAGATCCGGATTTTCAACACCAATTCAGTTAAGTCAGTGCTTCTATGTGATGGTTGAGTAACTTGGTGCGTTACGAAAGGGATTCTCAACAAACTGCAGGCATTCATCAACAACTACCTACGCTGGCTCGATACTGGAGATCATATCACCTGTCCAGAAAGAATAAGCCATGGGGAACTCTGGCCTTGCGACGAACCAACGAAGCAAGAACCTATCGCTCAACAAATCTGCAGGAGCAGAGAGTGGAGATGGATTGGGCATACACTGAGAAGGCCGACTGGGGACACCACGCGTCAGGCCAGGCCGTCGAGTGGAATCCAAAGGGGAAACGATGAGTTGGGCTTCGGAGGCGTGGGTGACATGGAGGAGGAGATGGTGTGAGGAAGAAATGAGAGCTTCAGGGCAGTCGTGGCGGCAGGTTGAAAAGACTTCAGAGGACAGAGTGCAATAGAGGTGTGCTACTAAAGCCGTACGTTGCGTTAGGAACCCATGGGAAAAATAATAATAATAACAATAATAACGCACTTCAAAATGCACTACTGTGTAGTACTTATTACTGACATACTTCCATATGGATATCTTGAAGTTCTAATAAGAAGTTGTGACCTGTGAGGTCAACCAGTTGGAGGAGAAGCGGATGCCAACTGACCACTATATCACTATATCATGTCAGTAAGTTATGGTATGTGCTTTGCATAAGGGTTGGCAGGAGCTTGTGCCTGCGCTCACGCTTGGTGGTGAGCCATTGGAAGTAGTCGGAAATTTCGTGTATCTTGGTACTTGTATGAGTGCTGGTGGAGGTGTAAATGGTAAAATTTCCAACCGCATAACGAAAATCTTATTGGTATACGTCAATCTTGGCCACCTTTAGCTTCATGGCGATATCAGTGTGACTGTAAAAGGTCGGATATACAACTTTTGATGCGAGCAGTTCTGCGACGACTCTGTATATTCGATAATCTTTGTCTCCGTTCGATTGTTCGTATCTAGTGGCAACACCATGTAAGTAATTCTGAGTTACGACAGCATGTGTTTGGACATGACGGATATCGCCATTCAGTTAGTGAAGTCATCTGGAAACACTGGCTTTGGTAGCTTGGACATTGTTTGTTTGCTAGCCCAGGGACTTGATGGAGGAATTAAAGAAGTGGTCAATGCATTACGCGGCACATTGGGATGAAGGAGATTCATATTGGGTTAGCATCTGTTGGTGCATCACGACTCCCTGAGTGGGATCCGAGAGATCACGCAACTCACTGGCTTGAGATCTTATCGAATATGACTCAGAGTCGAAACTAGTGGCGGTTATCTAGTAGCTTCCTTCTATCTTTTGCTGCTGAAAAGGAATGAGTATTTTGTTTTGAATATACTTTACTGGAATGCCCTTCTCATCATAGTGTTCTTATTGTTTTTCTGTCTTACGTATCCACTTCCCTTAGCTTTATGTCTTCATAATGTTGTTATATTATTTTGTGTAGCGCATTTTTTGTTGACCTTGCTGTACTGAATCACTGATCTTCGATCCGGCGGTTGAACGGTTAATGCGTTCGTCGTGAAACCTAAAGCTCCTGATTTTAATTCCTGTGAGGGGTATTGTGTGTGAGTACAGCTGAGGAATCCTCTTACTAGGACGAAACAGCTGCCTATTGCTCTCATGTTTTCAATGACTCTTCAACTGATCTCAGTCAATAGTGAATACTGCGGTGAAAATAAAATCAACTTCAAACCGCGATAAAAACTTTTTTCATGATCTCCAAAGAATCAGCCTAACTGGAATATTGATTTTGGGGGGGGGTTCTGGGAGATATTTCAACTTGGTATTCATCGTAGACTGACACCAGTTGGAGGGACAATGGATACCTGGGAGCACCGGACAGCTGTTTCGTTCTAGTATGTGGCTCCTCAGTAATAGGCACCCACGACCCCGCCAGAAATGGAACCCGCGACCTTCAGGTTCGTGGTCGGCACGTTACCACTGAGCCACTGGGTCAGAATCCACTAGTCCATTTTCCCAACTTCTGTTCGTTCGCAACATAGCGCAACTGCCACCCAATGTTATCGTTGAGTACTTGCCCTCACGGCCACTGCTGAGGATTTGCATACTATTACGAAACGGCTGTCCAGTGCTCCCAGGTTTCCATTGTTCCTCCAACTGATGTCAGTCTCCGATAAATACCAACTAACTAGAATAGTTTCTAAAATGTTATAGTGCTATTGTCATCCAAATGTTAACCAGAGTTTAGGAATAGTTAGTTGCCTTGCGTTAATTGACAGGTTCAAGATTTTTTCGAATATCTACAAATCGCATCTTCATAGCTGAACCTAAACACGCTTATCTATCTATTCTGTCCTTATCCTGTTCTAAGCTACTCAACCTAGGGTTACATGGTACCTTTATTTAATGGTTTAATAATCATATCCCCTAATCCTACTGCATGTGACTAAGTCAGAAAGCAGAGTTTGTATCTAGTAAGCGACTGATATATGCTTAGTTTTTCTCTTTGTCAAACTATGTGTTAACTTCAATGGAACTTCAATTTGAGGTGTTTCACTTTCACTGAATGTTTCTGGGTCTAATCAGTCAGGAAGCTCTTAGACAAATAATCTGGTACTCAAGTACATTCAAATGGAATGGTGGGGAATATTTGTAGTTCAGATGGATGGTCTTGGTTGTTTTGTGTTCTCTGAGCTACCTTGTTTACTCGTGGAGCTTTCATAGTCTTATTAGACATCATCATCAACACTAACTTCAGTATGTGGTGAGCTGTCAATATCTCTCCGTTGGTGATTTACTAGCTTGCACTGACGAACTGGCTCGTGTGTGATTGGTTGTTTCCTTTGATTGTTGTGTCATTGACTATTCCTCTCCTCGAGTGGACCCATCGTTCCTCGGTTTTATAGCAGACCAAAACTACACAAATCAGACACCCCTCTACGATCAACAGTCTCACTTCCGGGAACTCCAACATACAACATATCAAGAGAACTTTCGAGAAAACTGAAACTCCTGGTTGAATCATATGAACATTCGATCAAATCACCAACAGAATTCTTAGAAAAGATCAAAGGCACTAATAGAGAAAACGATGAATTAATAGTATCCTTCGATGTTACAGCACTATACACATCCATTGAACCTCTTATTCAATGAAGACACAAACCTTACAGAACGCACAAACTTAAATTTTCAAGTCTTATGGAACTAATTGACCTTTGTCTGACCACATACCTCCAATTCAATGGCAAGATATAAAAACTGATGAAAGGAACTCCAATGGGATCACTGATATCCAGACTAATTGAAGAAGCAGTGATGCAGGGAATGGAAGCCATCAATCTACTTGTGATCAAACCAAAAATTTAGATTCACTGTGTGTACGATACTTTTGTCATCATTAAAAAAGATGATATAGAAGATACCCACAATTTGATCAACGACGTTTTCAGTGACACCAAGTTGACAGTGGATAAAGAGTCAAACAACCAACTACCATTTCTGACTGTTTTAGTCAATAGGACGAATGCGGAAAAGTTGGAAACACAAGTTTACAGGAAGCCAACTCATACTGATCAAATCCTCAACTACGGTAGTCACAACGCAACAACACACAAAGTTAGTTGCGTGCAGACACACTGCAGTACAACAATTTCACGGAGAAAAGGAGGGAATTACCTGATCTCTAGCTAAATTAACAATAGTAGATTCTAATAAGATAAAAAATTTAGTGAAAAGCTTGGCTATAGCTATGCATGCGATTACGCACTATCACACAGTAGGGTGGAATGCAGCGACAGTATTCAAAACCAATATTGTTGAGTGGAGGGAGAGAGAGAGAGAGATTGGTAACCTAATCTCTGTTAGTAAAGTGCTTATTCAGCAGAAATCAACGAATATGCACAAAGGATATATTAGAAGATGAAAGAGGAACACTGACTGATATTCTGTTGGAAAATAACTATCCATCAACATTTATCATGCAGAACAAAATTATCAGAGCATTAAAACTAGACCTAAAGAAGGATGTCTTCATCAGCCTTCCGTATAGAGGTGACCCTCTTAGCGCGATCCTTAAGCGGAGACTTAACGTTGCTGTTAGAAGGACTTACTATGCAGCCGGGGTTTAAGTAATCGAATCCACGAACGCCGTATATTTCCACAAACCCCCATAGCATGTGAACGACAGTGCCACCTCCCATTGTATCTACCCATTCAGATGTACGTGTGGTGACACATACATAAGGAGGACTAAGAAATCCATGCAAGTAAGGGCTTCGGAACATATTCCAGAGTGGCTTCGGAAGCAAATTAAATCACCTGAACCTATAAATGTTGGTAGCAGACGTCCAAGTTCTTCGATCTCCAAACATATCGTTGAGACAGGCCACAGGATTGATGTGGCTACTTCCTCTACACCTATTTACAAAACATTTGTTGAAGCCTTAGCTATTAGGAAGTTGAAACCACCTTTATGTGTTCATAAACAGTTTGTCTTGTCACATTAAATATCCCCCTTGGTAAATTCAACTACTATTGAAAACCAAGTTCGATGTACTATTATTTTTCGCTCTATTCGGTCTTTAATTCAGCCTTCCTACCTGACCTCTTTATTTTCTCACCCCTTATCTTAATGGATTTTTATATAAATACCTATGACAAGTACGTGTGTGATCAGATAGTTCGAAATGTGTTGCGCAAATACACCATTACATGGTTAAGATAATTTACGTCTTCTTATTGTTTTTTTGATGGAGTTGTGGAGATTTGGAAGTATTTCAAGTTGTTATTCATCGTAGACTAACGTCAGTTGGAGGAGGAACAAAGGAAACCTGGGAGCACTGGACAGCTGTTTCGTCCTAGTATGGGACTCCTCAGCAATGTGCACCCACGACCCCGCCAGGGATCGAACCCGCCACCTTCTTATTGTTTTGTCGAAGTTTATAAAGGCAACTAATTGTTTTAAAGACTAAAATATTACAAATGAGCTTTAATCGGTCGTATTACCACCTTTATTACTGATTTCCTTCATCTTGTCTCTGCATATATCCTGGTTGTGGTTTTTTTATCATCACCGATATTTCAGCCGTGGTTGGAATAATAAACTTGTAAGTGACTACATCCAACTTATAGTTTTATTGATTTCTAAGTAAGGAATACTGTGCGATAATTGAGGGGTTCGAACCAGCACTCTGTCTGTCAATTAACTGAGCTATGGAACCTGAAAAGAAGAATACTCACTTTTATGAATATATAACCATTATATACAGTTTTATTATCATCTGTTCTGTTTTTATTTTTCGATCAAAATTTTTTCTTATTTTTATTATCAGGAATGCATCAACAAGGCGTATTTCGTGTATCTGGTAGTCAAGCAGAGATAAACGATTTTAAAGATGCCTTTGAAAATGGTGATGATCCTTTAATTGGTATACATGAACCAAGAGATATAAATTCTACTGCTGGATTATTAAAATTATATTTTCGTGAATTAGGTGAACCACCATTTCCAAATACTATTTTCTTAGAATTGATAAACATAACACGTGAACGTAAGTCAACTATACTAATGGGGGCATTCATTCACTTTTTACTTGGTGTATATTTATAATGTATTTTTGAGATGAATGGAGATTTTTTTTTAATTGAGAAGTAGTATTCATCATGGACTGACATCAGCTGGGTGACCATTGAAAATCTGGGAGTACTGGATAGCTGTTTCGTCCAATTAGTATGTCACAGAAGTTGGAAATTGTGAACCATTGGAAACCGACCCAGTGACTGAATGGTTAACGCGTTTGCCGTGAAACCTGAAGGTCCTGAGTTCCATCCCTAGCCAGGTCGTGGGTATGTACTGCTGAGGAGTCCCATACTAGTTGGACGAGGCAGCTGTCCAGTACTCCCAGATTTTCAATGGTTCCCCCAACTGATGTCACTCCATGATGTATGTTTATAAGTCGGATGTTATATGGAGACTATGAATTGGATTCAAAGGGATTTGAGTGAAGAAGAATATTCTTTTCGATAATTTCTTTTTCATCATCTCGTAAAGTTTTATACGTCCATATCGAGGAATTATGCGTATGAAATTAAGAAATTATTTTGCTTGAAATGGGATATGAATAGATTTTTGTGCTCTGAATTGGGTCATGCATAATTCAAGTTGTTTGATCCTGATTGCTACTGCTTTTGGCTTTTGAACGATTTGACAAGTTGATTGGAAATTCGATAGGGAAGTGAAAATGAATTATTCATATCCACTTTATGGTTCCTTTCAATCAAGTTTGACCCTGTTTGATGGTGCTCATGTGCACGGAAAATTAAATTCATAGGGCCACAGGCCGAATTAACATATCACTGCCCTCAATTATATCTTCTCAACATATGACTTTTATTCTCTAACTAAGAGTTCTTATAAAATTTCATTAGCAGAGTACGGAAGAGGGGTGGGTTAAGGAAGCTAAGGAGAACAAAAAATAAAAGAGAAGTTATAGAAAAGAGTATTCATTCAGATGGCTTTTGAATTACACTGTAAAATTATTCATGATCAGTAAATGATTGATTGTTTTAAACTCACCATAAACTACATGTTGAAGGCATATTTGCTTGTACAAACAAACAAGCAAGGAGATAGTTAGTTTATTGTGGGGTGGTGAACCTTAGTCGACTGAGATGGCTTGGAGATGTACTGAACATGCCAAGCCACCACTTACTTCACCGTGGCATACTAGGATAAGGTAAATTAATTCCATATTAGATTTGTTTATTTGATTTATAACACAGTAATTGATCTAGTATTATTTACTTGATGATGTTTCGATCATAAATTACTCTGTTGCTCATAATCATATCAGTATGTAATCATACCACCTTCGACATCTGAATTTTTATAGTTATGTCACCTGATTTTCTGTTTCAGTTGGTAGTAAAGTCTTCTATATCTATGGTATAGGTGTTGCTTCATCCCTATTACATGTTTTGGGTATAGATGCAATGAACATCGGATTCAGTAATCAGTCTGTATCTCTCTTCACCTAATTATATTTTGGACATAAGTACAGTGGTTTTATCCCACCCACCCTATTGTGTGGTTGTGTGTTAATGCATGCATTGCTACAGCCGAGCTACTTTCTAGATTATTGGTCTTATTCAGGTCTGTCATCCTATATTTAGCTAAATCGCTATGTTCCACTATTCTAACTGACCCCGATGGGCTAGTTTAATCTACATACTTGACCTCACAGTCATTACATGGATCTATCTGATCCTTAAGCCAGCTGCTGACAAAGCTTATCTGTGCGTGAATTTGTAGTTTCGAGTTTTCCCCCTAATTTTTACTTTGTTGAGGATCCTACGCCAAGTTTTTGATGTTCCTTCCTTATGCGACAATAATCCTCTACAGTTTATGAAGAAATTCGTATGAACACCTAAGAAACGAAGTAATAACAGTAATATGAGTATGAATAATAACGATAACACGCGTAGAAAGGAGGTGAAAGCCCTTATAAGGAAGGATATATTAGAAGCTTTATGTAGGATTCTGAATGAGGCTGGAATTAGGGTAGCATTTAAACCTACAAACTCACTCAGAGATAAGCTTCGTCGGCTTAAGGATCCGATAGATCTAATCAAACAAACTAATCTAATCTACCAAATTCTATGCAATGACTGCGAGGTCAAGTACATAGATCAAACTAGCCGGTCAAGGTCACTTAGAATAGTGGAACATAGGAATTTAAGCTAAATATAGAATGACAGACTCGAATATCATAAATAATCTAGAAAGTAACTCGGCTATTGCAATGCATGCATTAACACACAATAGGGTGGGACAAAACAACTGTACTCATGTCCAATATAATTAGAGAAAGAAAGATGGAGACTGATTACCGAATCCTCGTTCCTCAAATCAACGCTACACTGTAACACCTACATCAGAGATACGGAAAGTAGTGTGATTATCAGGAGTGATAAGTTATGCTCGAAACGTCATCAAGTAAATAATACTGTATCACTCTGGGTTATACATATTAAACCAACAAATCTATGATGGAATGACATTCTGTCACATTACTCAAGTTGGATTAGGCTAGGTAAAGCGTTCAGGTTGACAAAGCCAGGAGGGTGGCACTAGTCGATGAGGTCACTGAATGTTGATCTGAGCCATGTGGAGAGATGTAGGTAGATTGGCTTACTTAGGGTCTCCGATACTAGAGTCATTGGTTGAAAATTGACGCTTGATGAAATGGTCGAACAATCCGATCCAACAAAACAACGGAGAATAACAAGTATGTGTCAACAAATAGTAATAACTACTACCCATCGTACAAGGAGTGACTATCGTTCCTCCTTGGCATAGTGGATAACGCCTTGACGTTTGAAACGATGGGTACGAAATTCGAGTCTCAGTGGGAACAACACCACTGGGATGCAAGCACGTCTAGCTGACAAGTCCCAAATAGGACGAAACGCGCATCCTGGATTCTTCTGCTAGCTACAACCAACCAAACCTTTGTGTATGTTTTATATTCTAAACTGATTGCATCTAGTTAAGAAGTATCAGTTTCATGGTTGGTTCGTCAAATCCCTGTGAAGCTGTGGCTCATTGATTTAGGAAGATGACTATTAAACAGAGTTGGTCAAGAAGGTTGGAAACACACTCCACTTACCAAGATTTAGACAGACGGGTAGTACCACGTGACTTCACAGGTGAGTCAATACGTTTCATTTCCTTAACTTCCTTAATGTCATCTGTTTATCACGGTCCTTGATCTTTGGTTTAATGACTTGCTAGAAGGCTATAATGGTCATCATAGTCGACTGTAAGGAATAGTTTACAAATAACGTTAGTTGGTGTATGGGTACTTTGTCTGCAATGAACTTTGTGTCGTTGTTTTCCCCTTGTTGTGCCTGAGTGGGGTTGCATGCGTGGGCATAATGATACTGAGACTCAGTAGACACCTCAACCGAATACTTTTACGGCTGAACCTCCTCAGTACCTTCTGCTTTACTGGGACGCGAAGAAACCACACGACAAAGACGACCTGTGACAACAAAAACAACGACGATATTTATTTGACAAATACATGACACATATATATTTACAAAACTCTCAGAAAGTGAAGCCATAAATGAACCAATCCGATTTCTTGTATGAGGTCGAATTCCTCCAATCAGGTTCTCACGTCAACGCAAGCATAAATCATAACTTGAAAACAACTCCCCTATTGGCTGCCTTTTTATTGCTACATCTCATCCCTCCAGACATTTATCGATTTCCTCGTGGGATTGTTATTATGCTTTATTTAACGGAGTTAAAATAATGACAACTAGAAGTGATAGGCTATTTTTTCTTCTTCTGGACTTATCTTCTGTCACTATTTGTATCTATCTGTCTCATGGTTATACCTACCAATTGATACACTGTCTAGAATTACTGTTCCACTTTTATTAAGCCTAATCATCTAGGCTCTTGCTGTATTTCTGAAGTGAAGAGTTTGACAATAACAGGGAATAAATCATTGGCTGTAAAAATTTTCTTAAGAAAAATAATAGACAGCTAGATGGCCTCTTTTATTTGTAGCTAAATGACTGAGTTTGCAGAACATTGGGTCGGTAACACGTTGGTCCACACTGATTCATATCCTTCCATCATCGATTTAAATAGTCAGCATGATAATCAATATGATGCTGCTCCCCGTCTTTAATTCAGTTAGATTTGACATTGAAATGACAAGTCCTGATCAGGTAGGCAGTGTGACTAACGAGCAAATGATAGTACCGTATCACGAATTCACATGACAGTTGGGTAAAACCTTAAGAGATTGAAGTGAAATAAAAGTTTGGTTAGTAGTTGAGTCTCACAGCTCAAGTGGGGCCGGTTGCTAGGTGGCGGTCGATGGCTGGAGTCCTGCCACGGTTGAGATTTTCATCTCATCATTCGAAAGCTGCTTATCATCGTCAAAGAATATCAGACATTTTACTCAATATTTTCAAATAAGAATGATTATAACATTCCTGTATATTATATCAGCTGGTCTGCCATGACAACCGATAAACTTTCTTGTGATAATGCGATGTATTTGAGGGAAGCTACGTAAACGATTCATCTGTATGTCTAAGAAATATGATACCACTTTTATTTATGTCTTTGTAGTTGCTTTCAGTAAGTTTGGTCATATTACTTTATTACTATTATTAGTTGTCTCTCGGGGTTCCTAGTGGAACACAGGGCTTCAGTAACACGTTTCCATTTCACTTTGTTCTCTGCAAATTATTGAACCTGCCTCCACGACAGCCCAGAAGCTTTCATTTCTTCCTCACACCATCTCCTCCATGTCACCCTCAACTGGGATGCCCAACTCGTCGCTTCTCATCTGGGTTCCTCTAGAAGGCTTGACTCGTGATGTCCCCAAATGGTCTTCTCAGTGTATGCCCAATCCATCTCCACTCTCTTCTTCTGCATATTTGCTGGGCGATAGGTTCTTGATTGGTTCGTTCCCAGACCAGAGTTCTTTGTTGCTTATTCTTTCTGGCAATCCATCTGATCTTCAGTATCGAGTGAACATAGGCAGCGGCTGTTGATGGAATGTCTGCAGTTTGTCATATTTCTTTAGTAATTTTTTAAACTTAAGAGATATACCATAGACCATAGATATAGTTTAATTCTCGACACACCTATGTTATAACTGTCTAAGGCTCTATGAAAGATACTTTCCTTTTCTTAGTAAGGCTACCTGTTAGAATGTATACCAATGGTCTATAGTAAGCGTCAGAAACATAACTAATCACCATCCCTCTGATAAGGAATTCAGTGGAGACGAAAACATAATATTGAGTAGAAATATGAGGGGAAAAAGCAATACACAATGGGATACTGAAAAAGAGAATACTTCATGCTTCTATATGTCACTGTGTTATAAGGTATGATGTTGTTGTTGTTGCCAATACCGATGATTGAAAAAAATTGTACTTCAGGATGAAGAAGTTGATGGTAGTTAAGTGTTCTTTGAGCTGCTCCATTGAATTTCTCTTCAATATTAGGGTACTTTACTTGAACAAGTTTAACAATAAGACAATTTTCAAATCTTACTGGTACTATGATAACCAATAACTGTCTACATCATTGGGATAACCAAGATCCTAATAAGCACTCAATTGTAAGAGGTTAAACTCTTATCTCTGAATACTTCTAATTCCTTATCGTTATCATATTGGATGGAATTGACCGACTTATATTAGTGGGATGCCTTGATGGTGTCTGATCATGCATTATGTTGTCATTTGTGACACTCGAACTCAGCGCTAATCTTATTTTACGTAGGAAGATTAATGTTTGCCTACTAGTGTTTAGTATAGTTGCTGTGACAGCTACCTGCATAACTTTATAATACAACAACAGTCTGTATGGGTGCCTTTAACATTATTATCATTATTATTATTTGTCGCTTAGGTTTCTAGTGAAACATAGGGCTTCAGTAGCATGACTCCATTTCACTCTCTTCTCTGCAGTCTTTTGAACCTGGCTCCATGACTGCCCAGATGCTTTCATTTCTTCCTCACAGCATATCCTCCATGTCACCCTCAGATGACCAACTCGTCTTTTCCCATTTGGGCTCCAGTCAACGTTCTGGTCTGAACTGATGCGTGATGTCCCTCAAACGGTCTTCTTCCTCAGTGTATGTTCGATCTATCTCCACTTTCTTCTGCATATTTGTTAGGCCATACGTTGTTGGTCGGTTGGTTCGTTGACAGACTAGAATTCCTTGTTTCTTATTCTTTCCGGCCTTCTGATCTGATCTTGAGTATGGAGTGAGTGTAGGCGTCAGGTGTTGATGTTTGTTGGAAATGCTTTTAGTAACGCGCCAAGTCTCTGAGCCATATAGAGGCACTGACTTGACGGTGGCATTGAAACTCCGGATCTTGTTCATACCTCATGCTGAGTGCAGTAGATCTCCACACTGGTTTCAGGTTAATGAACGCCAGTCTCGCTTTTCTGATCCTGGCTTTGACATTGTCATGTGTGCCTGTGCCGCCTGTAGTTGAAACAGTGCTGCCTAGATAGGTGAAGGAGGTTACTTACTTTAAGTTTCTCCCGTTGATGGTGTTTGAAGCTTGTTGTTGTTGTTGGTGGTGGTGGTGTTAGTTTTCGCCTGTAGATCTTTATGTTTTTGTGACATTAGACACAAGTCATCGGCGAACTCCAAATCTTCTAGGCTCTTTTCATCGATCCAGCCAGCGTATGCTCATCCTCTCGCTCTTCATGGTTTGCTGCATGATCCAGTCGACCACAATCAGGAAGATCGTTGGTAATAGTAGACAGCCTTGTCTTACTCCTGTCTGCACTTCAAAGGTGTCAATGAGCTTTCCATTGTGAATTTCTTGGCATGTGGTGTCTTCATATAGTTGTTGAATGAGATTGATAAAGGTTTGTGTGGTACTCCATAGTGTTGAAGCAATTGCGAAATTACTTGTCGGTTGACGCTGTCGAAAGCCTTTTCAAAGTCGATGAAGCTGAGATAGAAGGTTGACTGCCAATAATATCACATTAGTATATATGATATACAACATATACTATGGAATAGACTAATCAAATATGAAATTATATTTTAACATACTGGACAAATTTTATACTTTATACTTAGTTTATGTCTAAACCTTATACATGTTTATGAACGTAATTTGATAGTAGACTGAACCGAATGATAAATGAGTCACAATAAAGAACATCTTTAAATCTGCACACTTTATAATGACCGATCTTATTGAGAGGTATACATTCACAGTTTGTATAGGCACATAAATAGATAAGTTTGTAAATTTTATTCATATTTATGCGTATACCATATTCAATCTTCTTATCCCTGTTGTTAGTCATAAAAGTGTAATTGTCATCTGCGTATACTGATTAATACTAATACTGGGGTGTAATGACTTTATTCAATTATGAATACTACATTACATAACCTATTCATATATAATGGTTTATAGTTATGTTAACCTACATTTTTGTCTGTTATTTGAATATTAACAATTAAACATCAGTATTATTATTATTATGATTGTTATTACTCGTATATATATAATATATATATATAGTGTTTATGTTCCAATTAAGGAGTCTTGACTGTAAACTGATAAACGATTAATTTTATTATTATTTGTCCATTGTGTTTCTAGTAGAACATAGGGCTTCAGTAGCACGTTGTCATTTCACTCTCTTCTCTGCAATCTTTTGAACCTAGTTCCACGACTCCCCACAATCTTTCATGTCTCCCTCACACCATCTCCTCCTCCGTGTCACCCTCGCCTCAGACGCCCAACTCTTTGTTTTCTCTTTGGATACCACTCGAAGGCCTGATGCGTGATATCCCTGAATGGTTCTGTCGATGTATGTTCAATCCAATTGAATCCATCTCCACTTTGTTCTTGTGCATATTTGTTGGGTGATAGGTTGTTGGTTGGTTGGTTGGTTCGTTGCCAGACCATCCAGAGTTCCTTGTTACTTACTATTTCTGGCCATCTGATCTTCAGCATCGGGTTAGCGTAGGCGGCAGGTGTTGATGAATGTCTGTAGTTTGTTGGAATTGCTTTTCGTAAGGCACCAAGTCTCTCAATCATCACATAGAAGCACTGATTTGACTGACGTTAGTGTTGAGTGCTGATCGAGTTGTGAGGATGGTTGACACTTCGCGGCTGCCTACACAATGGAAGGCTATTTCTTCTTAATGTACCTGAAAGAGATTTGTGTGACCACAGAGCCCATCGGACATCTGCTTGATGCCTGTCACACGTAGTCTTTTGAGTATGATTATTTTGAACTTTTGTATTTTTGGGGCCGGATGGTCGAAAGGAAACGACAAGTGAACCAACACCGCCGGCTTGGCAGACCGTGGGGCATGGTGGAGTGTATTATTTTTGGGGCCGACCTTTTCCAACCCCCCCCCCTTCCACTGAGAAGGCAGCATCAGCATGGCACTGCTGGCCATGCAAGGGAAACACCTTTCTACTGTCACACCCCATCCAGCTAACAGCAGTACGACTTCGCCCTCAGACTCTCATCATAGTGTAGCGATTTACACCACCGATTGCATCGTCATACAATGTTGACTGAAGTAGGCCGAGGCCGGAAAAAGGCTCGAGGTGGCCAGACTAAAACATGGCACCAATGCATGAAGTATCTAACTGTTGGTTTGAGCCATATGGGGAGATGCAGACTAGGTGGTTGGGATGGGTGGGACAAGAGGAACCAGTGGTTGGAGATTGAATCTAGGTGATATGGCTCAGAACCGATGTCAGTGGCACACATGTATACACACATTATCCTCATCTTAACAACGCTATACCGAATCTAACCATTTTCTCATTCTTTTTTCATCTCTTTTCGTACTTTATATTTGTTTTGACTGAATTTTCTTATCTTCATCGTGCGCCTCACTACCTTTCTACTTGATGTGGTGATATGAGGTGTGGTAACTCGGAGGGTTACATAGTAATGCATGGTCCTATTGAAAATCCGAATCTTGTTCTTGATACTGAGTACAGTAGATCTCTACACTGATTTCAGGTTAATGAAGGCCTGTCTTGCTGTCTTTCCGATCCTGATTCAAGTTATCGAGATTTGTTGATTTCAATTCGATATTTATCATTGGCTGAGATCATTTGGAGAACCAATGAAATTTTGAAGGTTTTCGATTCGATCTAGAGGGTACACTGCTGAAAAAAATGTCATAGTGAGACAAAGAAGCTATTGACTGCTTCCAGGTTTACTGTGGTTCTTCAGCTGATGTATTAGTTCGTGATGAAATACCATCTTGAAATAGTTAGTATAAAAAGATTAGTTGTGTACAAAAATGATTGTGAAATCCATAGTTATCTGACGCTTAAATGAAGCTGGAGAACGGCAAACTTGAGAAAACCAGGTTGATTTCAGACAGCGCTGGACGAGGGTGAATCGATCATATTTTCCCCCTCTGACAAGTTCTAGAACACAAGCATACCAACTAGTCAGTGGCCGGCATTTGACTCAGTCGACCGTGAAGTATTATTGTTGCAGTGTCTGACTGTGAAGGAGGTACCGAGCAAGTATATAACACTAATCATAGCTCTCTACTTGAACTCAAACAGCCGTATCATGGTTTATGGAGAGTTATCTTCAGAATTGTCGACAACAGATGGTGTCTGCCAGGGATGTTCACTGTCACCGTTCCTATTTAACTTCGTTATAAACAGCCTTGGGTACATCTGACTTGGTGGGGAATGATCTGCTTCCTGGAGGTCATCCGGTTGACTTTGAGTATCCAGAGAATATTGTGCTGCTAGGTGAAGACGGTGACGCAATGTAGGGTATTGTGAATGCCATCAGCAGAAATTTGTGTATGTTTGGAATGCTTTTGGCATCTGTGAAGTGTAAGATGATGTTCCAGGACTAGTTTGTAACGTATCTCGGTTTATTGATAGGGCGTGAAATAGTGGAATTTGTTGAGCACTCCATTTACTTGGGCAGTTGCATCAGCCTGAACGGGCTATTTGCTGGCGAAATCAAGCGCTGATAAAGAAGATCCGTTTAGTATTCACTAACTTGCTTCATCTACGGCACCAACTAGCGAGATATCCGACTACCTATCAAAGGATGTGTATACTGCATTGCAGTCCGTTCTGCCATATTATACGGCTGTGAGACATGGCTGTTAAAAGTAGAAGATATGAAGCGGTTGCACAGTTTTGATCATAGTTGACTTCGTAGCATTGCTAGGGTATGGTGGAATCACGGCGTGAGAAATGTTGAGGTCAGACAGAGAATACTAGGCAAGTCCATTGATGAGGTTATGAAGCTTAATTGACTGAGATAGCTTGTGTTTGTGTTGAATATGCCGAACCACCGCCTATCTCTACATATGATGCTAGGGGCAGTTAGATTAAGTTTGAAGAGGATTCAGGGTGGATAGGCCAAGAGATAGCATCAGTCGGTGAAGCCTGTAACTCACTGTGTGCCGTTCGGAGAGATGTAGGCTGCCTAGTTGGGGTCGTCGAGGTGATAGGGACCAATGGCTGACCTAATGCCAACTTCCTCTATTATGGCACGTCTAGGTAGGCGGTGGCTATGGATGCGCAGCACATGGCTAAGCCATCTCAGTTGACTAAGGTTAATAACCCGGTTAATCCACTTGTCTGTGTTTGCTAACACCTTTTGCCTTATATCAGCATTGGTCACACGGGGATCCCATCAAACGTGAGCTATGCTACAAAGACATTTGTGATCAAAACCCTGTAGTCGCTTCATATAGTCTGCTTTTATTGACCATCTTTCACAGTTACAAAACCTGACAGAAGAAACTGCTGTAATGCAGCATACTTACCATTGAATATCACAGATGACGCAAACTGAAAAATGTCCAATGGGCCTTCTGTATTCGAGCTGAGATTTCATCAGCAACCAACAGCTTCGGTAGGCTAAAGTTGACACATTCCACCACTTTACTCCTTATCCTTAAATCGATAATACTTTGCAGGTGCTAAACATACTCGAATTCCTCTTGAAGGTGTTCAGAAGATGATGCATTTTGTCAGCAAGCATATATATATATATATATATATATATATATATATATATATATATAGATATATATATATATACTTATTTTGGTTAACGTTCAAAGCACTGTTCATATATGGTTTCTAAAGTGATCTTTGGAGATGAAGTCACTCTAATACACTCACGTTAGCAACTACATATATCTAATATTTTTGTGTACGCCTAATTGTTTTTCATGAAAATTACAGGGATAAGTTACTGTCATTTAGCTTTGGATAAAGCTATGTAAAGGAATTGTCTAGGATGACTTTTAAAGTTCAGCATAGTAACTAGTGAAATGGTCAACAACAGAAATAAAGTAATTTAATTAGCTATCATGATTGACATTAAAGGTCACCCTAGCAACTACTGAAGTAACCAATCAGGCTTCAATATTTCTCCTGGAAAAGTATATATCTATAAAATAAAGGAATGTGATTGGCTACTTCATCAGTTACTAGGATGGCCTTTAGAATCATTCTTGGAATCTAGTGAAGTTACATAGAACAAATTTTTAAGTTCTTGATCCTCTAATTGCTTTCTTCTTTGAATCTGTTCATCTTAGGAATGATTATCAAAATTAATCTAAATTCTTTATATTCACCGGTACGTGTCTTTATTCTGATTGGTAGGGTAAAGTTATTTCATGAGTGAATGTTTAAAAATTGAAATTTTATTATATTTCAAGTGGTCTTTTAACCATCTACTCTCCTCTTCCGATATTATCTTCTTTATTCTGTATCCTAATCAATGAAACTTGAAAAGATCCAGAATTAGTGAGTTATATGGAATGAAAAGTAAACAAGAGACAAATGGTGGTTGACTTGCTTAGTTACGTTTGCTTCCGATTCATAGAGAACAATTTATGTTATGCTTGGTATACTCTGCTTATTTCATGCACATCATCGGTTTTCAGTTTTTTGTTGAGATCCACCGTGTTATTATTATTATTTGTCACTTAAGTTCCTAGTGGAATATAGGGCTTCAGTAGTACGTCTCCATTTCACTCTCTTCTCTGCAGTCTTTTGAACCTGGCTCCACAACTGCCCAGAAGCTTTCATTTCTTTCTCACATGATTTTCTCCATATCACCCTCGAACGCCCAACTCATCGTTTCCCATTCGGGTTCGATTCGAGGGCCTGGACTGTTGCGTGACGTCTCTAAACGGTCTTCTCAGTGTATATTCAATCCAATCCAATCGAATCCATCTCCACTTTGTTCTTATGCTTATTTGTTGAGTGATAGGTTGTTGGTTGGTTGGTTGGTTTGCTGCCAGGCTAGGCCAGCCAGAATCCCTTGTTTCTTATTCTTTCTGGTCTTCTGATCTGATCTTGAGTATTGAGTGAGCGTATGCGGCAGGTGTTGATGCATGGAAATGCTTTTGGTAATGCGCTAAATCTCTCAACCATCACATAGACGCACTGACGACTGAATTGGTGTTGAAAATCCGAATCTTGTTGTTTATGCTGAGTGGAGTGGATCTCCACACTGATTATTTCAGATTAATGAAGGAAGGTTCATCTTACTGATCCAGGCTTTGACATCGTCATGTGTGCCTGTGCCGCGTGTAGTTGAAACGATGCTGTCTAATTTGGTAGACAAGTGGAAGAGGCAACTTCGTTTGGATTTCCGGCGTTGGTAGTGATTGTTGCTTGGGTATGTTCATCACCTCTGCCTGCTATATGTTCACCTGAAGGAAATAGCGTCTTCACTGCTTCACCTCTCCTCTTCTGCCAACTTTTTTAGTTTTCGCCTGTAGATCTTCGAGTTTGTACGACATCAGACATTAGACATAAATCATGATCGACAAAATCTAAATCGTCTAGGCTGTTTTCATCGGTCAGGCAGTGTATACTCATCTTCTTGCTCGTCACAGTTTGTTGCATGATCCAGTCTAGTCGATTAGACCACAATCAGGAAGATCATCTGGGGATTCATCGTGTACAAGACTGAAGTTTGTTAAAATTTGTTATAGTTTGTATAACTGGAATTCATTAGATTCTGATATGATATAATAATAACAATAATAATAATATTCTAACCATGTATGGATACAGTATGGAATTTTTAGAATGGAATATTACCAATAAATTCTCTTCCCGTGCAATATATCTTTAAAAGGAATACTTATTACATCTGTATAATGTTAATAATAACAGTATTGAAAGTATAAGTATGAAAGAGGCAGTTAATGTTATATTATCATCTGTTGTCGATTCAGAAATTAACACAAAATCGAGCGTAATTTTCAATTTGGCAGTTCCGTCAACCATGATGCTTTCAAAAGATACTTTAGAAGATTTTTAAAAAAAATATGTGAAAAGTTTTTTTGGTAGCCCAAAATTTGAGTAGGCCGCCATTTTAAAATATAATTTCATTGACATTTGAATAAAAAATATCTTATTCGTTTTATGTTAATGATGGATTGTGGCTAGCAGTGGAATCCAGAATGCGCATTTTGTCCTATTTAAGACTCAGTACCTACTTCCTAGTGAGTGATGTTGTTCCCACTGGGATTCCGACTTGAGAGCGATCACTTCAAACGCCAGCGTGTTATCCACTACATCATCGAGCCGCGATAGCAACTTCTTGTGCAACGGGTATAGTTTTTGGTATAATTGTTATTATATCATACCGTCGTTGATTGAACCGAATTGATCGATCTCTATTGGCATATGGGCTCCTGCTAGCCATGATCCATCATTAACATAATTAGAACGCTGGCAATATCAAGGCATCCGCACAGGAGCTCATATGCCAACAGAGACTGATCAATTCGGTCCAATCAACGATAGCATAATACAAGCAATTATACTAAAGCTATGCCCATCGCACAAGAGGTGGCTCGTTGGTGTGGTGGATAACGTGCTAGCGTTTATAGCGATCGCTTCCGATTCCGAATCCTGTGGGAACAACATGACCTACTGGGAGGCAGGTACATCCAGCTGACGAGTCTTAAATAGGACAAAATGCGCATTCTGGATTCCACTGCTAGCCACGATTCATCATTAACATAATTAGAACGCTGGCAATATCGTGGCATCCGCACAGGAGTCCATATGCCAATAGAGACCGATCAATTTTATCCGTTTTAGTTGGTCACACTGACTTTATTCGTATAATGATTAACCTTTACTAACGAATCTTAACTTGAGACAAGACAGTTGTTCAGTTCTTCTAAAATTTTAATTATTGATATGGAGTTATGATAATTGAAAGTGAAATGAAAACTTGGGTCCCGGAAGGATTCGAACCAAGTGATCATCGGGCATCTAATATAATGCTGTATCAACTCATTGCACTATTAGACTCAATTGATAACCAGATTTTCATTTCGCTTCAATTCCCCGATTCCTATGTGAATTCATGATACGTTATTACTATCGCTTGATGGCATTCATACTGATTCCGCAGTCAGAACTTCTCATTTCAATCCAAATCTAACTGCATTGGAGAGAGGGAGCATCATATTGATTATCAGTTTGACTATATGATATAGCTGTGGTTTGGTTAGCTTGTAATAATCCACTTTTATTGATTTATTAGATTTATCACACAGTGAATGAACAGTATTGTTTACTGGATTACGTTTTCGACATAATTTATTGTCCATAGTCTATCATATCAAGATAACTATACAACTTTGAGATATCCTTCATATATTGTCTTAATTTCCTCGCCTCTCTTTGTGAGATGAGTAGTAAGATTTTCCATATATCTGGAACAGTTGCTGAATCATTCCTCTTGCTACATGTGTTAGGTGTTGATTCGACAAACAGAGATTCAGTTATCAATCTCTCCCTCCACCCTGTTATGATGTTAGTTTTAAGAATTTTCACCTTGTCCCATCTTATTGTGTGATTGTATGTAATTGCATGCATAGCTATGATAGAGCTCTTTTCTAAATTCCTTACCTTATTATGAACTACCAATTTTGATCTAGCTAAGTTTTTGTATTCGGATAGCCTAATTGACCCTGGTCGACTACTTTGACCTATGTATTTGACCTCACAATTCATTGCAAGTGATTTGGTAAACTAAGTTATTTTGCTTAATTGGGTCAATAGGATCTTCTTAACCTAGAAAGCGTATTTCTAAGTGAGTTTGTGGGTTTAAATGCCACTCTAATCCCAGCTAGCCTTATTGAGAATTCTACATAGTGTTTCTGAGGTGCCTTCTTTGTATGGTAATACTGTGGAGGTTTTGAATTCTCTATTCACAGTATTACCACTGCTATTATTAACATCATTATTACTATTATTGTTGCTGTTATTACTACTATCAATAACTGTGTTACTGGTATTTTTCTTACAATTCCTAAGGAGCTTATCAATTAATTTGGGGGGGAGGGGAGGGGGGGGGAGAGAGGATAATTATTGATGATTAAGGCATCTTTAACGTACGTGCTTTCTTGTTTCAGATCTTCTGTTTTACTAGTAAGTTTTTCGGCCCTGTTACTTAGACACTTTATTAAGCCAACCTCACTCTATGTCAGTTAAAGTTAACTTAGTTAAGTGTCTAAGTAACAGGTGGTAATAATAACAATAATAATAGTAGTATTAACACTCGTGATAATAATGTTAATAATAGTAGCGGAGAGAGAATTCAAAACCTCCACAGTATTACCATACAAAGAAGACACCTCAGAAACACTACGTAGAATTTTCATAAGGCTGGCTGGGATTTGAATGGCATTTAAACCTACAAACTCACTTCGAAATAAGCTTTGTAGGTTAAAAAGGTCCTATTGACTCAATTAAGCAGAATAACTTAGTTTACCAAATCCCTTGCAATGAATTGTGAGGTCGAATACATAGGTCAAAGTAGTCGACTAGGATCAATTAGGCTATCCGAACATAAAAACTTAGCTAGGTCAAAATTGGTAGTTCCTAATAAGGTAAGGAATTCAGTGGAATTACATTCTACCACGGTGCACAAGTTTTTCTCTTATATTAACGTGTATTGCTACCAGTTGGTTGGTGGCCAGATTTTCATTCCAGTCATCACTTAGTATCAATCACTACTTATCTACCAAACCATAGACATCTCAGCTGGTCAAACTGACAATTTTCAGTTATTATTATACTCCGAATAGTGCCAGTCTGTGTTAATGAAAAGAGGACTATTTTATTGGATATTTGATTAGTATTAGTAACTGTTCATGTAGATTGACTTTTAGGCCTTTGTTTAGCTGTGACTTATTGGTTAGTGTAAGCAGTTGACTTTCAACCATTAGGTTATAGGTTCGAACCCCCTCTCCTCTTACCGAGGTTTCACTAATCAAGCAGTGTTATATCAGTCATAAATGAATGTTTGATAATTTAGTTATAAATAATGATTGTTTTCTTCCACCAAGTTGTTTTATGCTCTTTTTTTCAAAATAAGACTGTATGATGACAAATGACAGATTTGCATTAATTCATATTAGGTAATGATTGAAAGTGATTAAAAGGCCACCAGAAGACTCGAGTTGCCGAACCGATGTGTTTTTTTTCAACTCAATCTATTGCTGTCTGTCACACGTCTGTGTTGTCCCTATTGACTTTCATTCATGTCTATTGATGTGCTATCCAATTTGGAAGTTTACAAGGGATTGGTTTGGTTTCAAGATATTTATCATGGATTTACGTTAACGCTGAGTGGTAACATAGTAATCACAACACTTGACCATCCTTATTTCACTCCTTCTACAAACTCATGGGTATATACACTGTTAAGGAGTAGTGCCATACTGGAATAAAACAGCTAACCAATACTCCGATATATTCAATGGTGCTCCAACTGATGTCACTCCCTCACAGATGCTTCTTTGAAAGCAAGCAATAAGGATTATTGCTTGTATTATACCGTCGTTGATTAAACTGAAGTGATCGATCTCTATTGGCATATTGACTGCTATGCGGATGCCTTGATATTACCTGTGTTTTAATTATAGTAATGATGGATAGTGGCTAGCAGTGGAGTCTAGGATGCACAATAATACTAAAACTATACGTGTCGCATACGAAGTGGCTATCGTGACTCAGTGGTCTAGTGGATAACGCTTTGATATTTGAAGCGATCGGTCCCGGATCCGAATCCCGGTGGGAACAACATCACTCACTGGGATGTAGATACATCCGGCTGATGAGTCCCAAATACGACGTATATATATATATATATATATATATATATATATATATATATATATTGTAAATTAGGTGTAAATTTTCACTTATAACCATCTTGAATATGAAAATTGCATGTTGTTCATAAGTTTAAGTACTTTTGTTTTAATACAATATCATTGACCTTGGGGTCTGCCTAAATTGTTTATTTTACTGATCACGGAAAATCTTGATAAACTTAAAGTTTTACTTAATTTTTTTTTCTTCATAATCATAAAACTGAACATCTTCCATAGAATGAAGTAGGAAATGCTTGTAAAATCAGCAGCATAAAACTAACTGTTCAGCGTTTTCTGCTTAAATTTTTGGTTAGCTTGATAACAGTATTAATTGGTGGGCATATATAAATGCATGTTATACACGGGTTAACATATAACACTGGATCCAACTAAGTTACTTCTTTCTAATACTCATAATTGGTGGATACAAAAGGATAAAATAGGGAATTGCAAGGGTTCAATAACTAGGCTGTGAACATGTTGACTATTGATATCATCTGTTCACAGTTTGAACACATAACTTCCTGATGTGAGAAAGTTAATTTGCTCAAAAACCGTTTATGGCCTAAGTATTTCTATTATAGTTTATTCAATAGGCTAGCATTGGGATCCAGGAGGACTCATCATCTGGATGTTGTACCCATTGATCCAGTAAACAACAACTGATGCCTGTTAGTGGATCTTGTCACCTCAGAGGTCTAATGGATAATGCTTTGGAGTTTGAAGCGATGGATACTGGGGTTCAGATACATCTTGCTGACCAGTCGGTTCCAAATAATGGAGATCTACTGCACTCAGCATGTGGAATGAGATCTGGATTTTCAACACGAATTCAGTCAAGTCAGTGCTGCTATATGGTTCAGAAACTTGATGCGTCACGAAAACCACTTCCAACAAACTACAGATATTCATCAACAACTGCCTACGCTCGATATTGAAGATCAAATGGCAGAAAGAATAAGCAACAAGGAACTCTGTTATCTAACCAACCAACCAACAGCCTATCACCTAACAAATATGCAGAAGGAAATGGAGGTCGATTGGGCATACACTGAGAAGACTATTCGTGGATATCACACACCAAGCCAGACTCTCGAGTGGAACCCAGATGGGAAACGTTGAGTTAGGCGTTCGAGGGTGACATAGAAGAGATCATGTGAGGAACAAATGAAAGCTTGTGGGCAGTGGTGGTGCCAGGTTCAAAAGACTGGGGAGAGGAGAATGGAATGGAGGCGTGTTCCACTAGGAACTCAAGGGGAAAATAATAATAATAATAATAATACGTGTCCTAGATTCCGCTGTTAGCCATCAAATAGACTATAATATAAGAATTATCCAGACGATATCGAGGCGTCTGGATAGAAGTCCATCTTGTCAACAGTTTACTTTTCTACTTCAACTGTGTGTAGTTGACTAATTTGAATGTGTTTGTTCTACAACGTACCTGTACAAGAGACGTTGGTGTTTTCTTTACTATCAATTAAATTTGAAGAATAAGCATTTTTCCTGTTTCTCTTTTTGTAAATTGAAGGGCCTGAATGACGAAGATAATTGATAAACTAAATCACTAGTGTCTATTCATAGTTTTTATTGATGAAACTTATTTATATTGTGTTTACTGATACTTGTAATTTTTCCGTTGCTATACTGTGTAGAATTGTTCGATGTTTGTTGGTAGATAAGCTTCTGTGCTCATGCTTTGATTACTGCCCTAATATTCCTGTATACTGTAGTGTACTTGGTGGTGGTTAGGAGTAGAATTCAGGACTCACGTTTCTCTCTGCTTGGAACTAGTCAGCTGGATATAATTACACCTCAGTGAATAGTTGTCCCCAGTACCTGTCGTTTCATACGTCATATTGTTATCCACTAGACCATTTTACTAGGGACAACAGATAGGTGTAATTCTTTATTCAGGTTGAGTTGTTGAATAGGGTGTTGTTGGTCAACTTTGTTTATGTGTTAAAT
The DNA here is from genome assembly GCA_944470555.2 of Heterobilharzia americana. NCBI lineage: Eukaryota > Metazoa > Platyhelminthes > Trematoda > Strigeidida > Schistosomatidae > Heterobilharzia > Heterobilharzia americana. The sequence continues at coordinate 158,821,452 of OX104127.1, read as the reverse complement.
TCATATCCTTGGGATTATCTAAATTTACTATTGGGAATTTTTTTTAGGGAAATGTGAATGGATATGTTGGTTAGTTAACTTGGAAAATGTCGTCGGCAATGTATGTATCCGTGTAAGTTGGAGTGGAAGAGCAGTCGGTTGTACTGTCCACTCCTTCAAAGTAATTATGAACTACACTGTTTTTTCTTTGATATTAAGCAATTCAGTATCCAAGTTACTAGGCTTCATGTATCACCACACCAAATGAGAATGCACCAAAATAAGAGATAAAGAAAGGGGTGAATAAGGCAGTCAAAATGGTAGGGAAGGTCATTAAAAGATGATGATGAGGAATTCGAAAATATTGACTTCACCATGACGATTTAGATGAGGATAATTTATGGATATATCTGCACTACTGACTGTTTTCTGTTATCATGTAGACCCCAACCGAGTAGTCTAAATCTCCCTACATAACTGAAACCAACAGTCAAGGACTTTATGTAATGACACCATGTTATAGTCAAGCCTTCTGGAGACATTTTCCAGCCTGAACATACTTCTGACAACATTGCGCCACATGACAGACAAAGGTTCACGATCTTATCAACTGACTTCTCTCGTACCCACTAAAAAAACGATAAACCTGACTTGTGTTACTCATGTGGTGACATCACAACATGCTCCTATGCTACGAAGGTAACAGTGATCAAAGAACTAAAGTCTTCTTATATCTTCTACCTTGAAGGATCATATTTCACAGGTGTATGGTAGAACGGAGCGAACTGTGATGCAGTACACTTTACGCCTAATGAAAAAGTGGATACCACAGTGGCGCCTCGAATAGTCTGGTTAGTTAAGGTCAATTAAACTATTTTGTTCAGGAAAATAACAAGTTTGTACGGAACTGACTTTTAAGTTCTCCTTACTTGTGTGCATACTTAGGCCAATCTTATTGGATAAAGCTTTTAAAATAGTCAGTACTCATTGCATGTTTTGTATTGATTACAGTGTTAATGGTGTGTATTAGATTCTTTTGTTAAAAATTACCCCATTATATATTTATTTTAACTATATTCAGTCTATATATGGAGTTACTTTCAACAAATTTTGACTATCTGAGATAACTGTAGTTTAACAGATTGGGTGATGATTGGAAGTGAATATGAAATTTGGGCTACAACAGGATTTCATTTCAATCACTGCCATATGAATTCATGATGCGGTTCTACTACTACTACTACCCTGGTTGTGCAGTCAGAACTTTTCATTCCAATCCAAATCTATTTGAATTAGAGAGGGGGGAGGGCGGAGCAATATATTGATTATCAGTTTGAGTATGTGAGATAGTTATGGTTTAGTAGACTTGTTCTTGGTGATTGAAATGAAATTAGGATGTTGTTTCCAGTTGCTTCTTGTAGCTTAGTTGGGAAAGCATTAGGACCTTTGGTTCGAATCCTGCTATAGCTCAGACTTCTATTTCTCCTTCAGTTATCATTCAATTTTCTTTTTATTTGGAACAAATAATCTTGTGCTAATTACCGTTTTAAGGTATGCATCTTTTTGATTAGATGTTCTAAAAAAAAGAATTCTACTCTGTATTCTTTGATCATCGTCATCATCATCGATATCAACATAAGACCACGCATTACTGCGTAACAATCCGAGTTGCCACAGCTCATATCACTACATCAAGTAGAAAGGTAGTGAGGTGAAAGATGAAGATAAGTGAATGCAGCCAAAAGAAATATAAAGTACGAAAAGAGAGAAAGGAAGAATGACAAAATGGTGAGACTCGGTATAACGTCGTTGAGGTGAGGATAATGTGTGTATACATGTGTGCCACTGACATCGGTTCTGAGCCATATCACCTACAGTCAGTCTCCAACCACTGTTGATTCCTCTTGTCCCGCCGATCCCAACCGGCTGGTTACTCTGCATTGCCTCACATGGCTCAAACCAACAGTTAGATACTTCATACATTGGTGCCATGTTATAGTCTGGCCACCTCGAGCCTTTTTCCAGCCTTGGCCTATTTTAGTCAACATTGTATGACGAGGCAATCAGTGACTAGGCAAACGTTATACGTGTCCCAATCAGCCATCTCAGTCGATGAAGGTTCACAACTGATTTACCTCTACTCGCTAAAACTCTATATCTGACTTCTGCATTACTCACATGGTGACACCACAGAACACGGACCACACTATACTACAAAGGCAACGGTGGTCAAACAACACCTGAAGCCTTCTCATGTCTTCCACCTTCAATGACCATGTTTCTTAGCCATACAGTAGAACAGAGAGGACTGTTGTGCAGTACACGCGACCCTTAATAGACAATCGGATATCAAGGCGGCGCCACAGATGGTGTAAGTTGGCAAAAGCCAGTTGAGCCTTTTGTATTTGTGCAGAGATGTCATCAGCAACTGACCCACCAGGATTGATCCTACTTCTGAGGTAAGTGGAATAGTGGACACACTCAACCACTTTACTGTCTATCGTTAGCTGTGGCACCGCTGAAACTTATAATCACTCAATATTTGCTTTTTGTTTTTCGTTCCCCGCCTTCTCTCTCTCCCTCTCTCTCTCTCTCTATTCATTCTTCCTCCTGGATCTTCTTTTACAAAAGCGCTTTCGTTTTAAATGGAAGTGTTTACTTAGCTTTTAGGGATAAATTAGTTTAACCTAAAGCCATAAATCTCATTGGGATAACTTGTAATATAATTCAAATTATTTTGATTAAATTTCATTGCTATTTTCTTTATCTTTAGGCTTGGAAATAAGTGAAATGATTCAACGTTTACGCCATGTTATTACTCAAAACTTGAGTAGGCCAGTTTTTGTAGTAATGAGATATTTATTCGCATTTCTAAATCAGTAAGTCTATTACATTTTGACAGTTCTAACTTGTTTCATAGTATTGAATACTTTATATAATGTGTTGTGTACTTCAATGGTTCTTAGTTCGAATGTAATACAGAAACATAGTGTATGACTTTATGCACCGAATTATGCTTTTCATATATTTTGTGTAAAAGCTTTTGATTACTATCTGATTGCTGAAACCTTATTAGATAAGTCGGAGTCGAAACTGCTTACAGAAAGATAAATAAAGTTAACGTAGAACTACCGGGCACATAAGGTGAATCCGTGGAAGTCTCCACACTTCACAGTAGTATATAGTGACCAAGTGGTGGATAAAAAGAGACTGATATTAAAGTAGAAAAAAAGTGTATAGAAGGAGAAACAATCTGAAGATAAAGGTTCCTGCAAATATTCAAGCTTTATAAGTCGTCAACAAGTGAATACACCCTCGATATTGTGACTGTCAACAACAGTCTGGGACTTCATCGATTGATGCTGGCCACCCTAACCCTTTTCCAACTTAATTCAGCTTCCTTGAGGTAGGCAGTGGTTGGTATACACAACATATAGCGAAGCCGTTTCAGTTGACTTAGTTTCATAACCTCATCGATCGACTTGACTATTACACTCGGTGATCCTGCTAAACATGAACAATAGTATGAAGACACTTATAATCAGAACCTTGTATCCACTATTTGATCCGAAATTAATCCTGAAGATCCAGTTACTCAATATATACTCTTCTTTTGTTCTTTATTCTTTCATCTAACAAATATTTTGTTGTGTTCACTTTAAAATTGTAAATAACCCTAAACCAGATCAGTTACTCAGTTTTCTACGTCTGTATGTTTAATTTTAAATCTGAAATGTGAATTGTTTCATAACCTTTTCGAACAATGGATATTGTGGAATAAAGCTTTGGTACTGTGGTAGATTGTAAATAGATTTTCAATACCAATGTCAAGTCAGTGCTTCTATATAGTTCAGAGACTTGGCGCGTTACGAAAAGCACTTCCAACGAACTACAGACATTCATCAACAACTGCCTACGCTGGCTCGATTCTGAAGCTGAGATAGCCAAAAAGGATGAGCAAGGAGGAACTCTGGTTGACTGGCAACGAACCAACCAAGAACCTATCACTCAACAAATATGCACTAGAAGGAAGTGTAGATGGATTGGGCATACACTGAGAAGACCGACTGGGGACATCAAGCACCAAGTCAGGCCGTCGAGTAGAACCCACATGGGAAACGACGAGTTGGGCATCCCAGTTGAGGGTGACGTGGAGGAGATCGTGTGAGGAAGAAATGAAAGCTTCTGGGCAGTCGTGGAGCTAGGTTCAAAAGTTTGCAGAGAACAGAGTGCACTGGAGACGTGCTACTGAAGCTCTATGTTCCACTAGGAACCCAAGGGACAAATAATAATAATTAGATGTGTCACACAGTGAAACAGCATTATTTATTGGATATGGTTTCGGACGTAATTTAGAATTTAGAATTTGAAAGGGGAAAGAAGAAGAAGAAGAGGAAAACGTGGACCGATCACTCAGCGAGTTCGTGTTCACAATATTACAAAAAAATAGTTAAAAAAATGCGATCTGCAGATAGAAACTTGACGTTGGATAATGTTATGCCTGTATTTTTAATGCTAATCGCTTCATTCTGATTGGTTATCTTTGTTTCTCTGATTCAGCTAATCTTAGTCATTTAGGCTAGTATGGTTGTTGAAGGTATGAGTTCTTGAAACTGTAAATCTACTCACCTAAACTTTGTGCATTAAGCAATAAGCCACACCTAGTGTATGTAATGGCTGATGGAGCAGGGGTTCGAACCCATGACGCATAGGTTGAAAGTCATTCGCCTAAATCATTTAACCACAACTCTACACTCCCGATTCGGTTTGTTCATTAGATTATGTTTATGTCACTTTCAGATAATTCAACGACTCTTTAGTTTTTAGTCTAGTTTTAGTTTTAGTCTAGTCATACGTAACCTTTTTCCAGTATTAACCTACTTCAGCGATGAGTCAAATGGTTCATATGTATATCTTTCTTTCACACTTATTAAGTATACTGTTGGAAAGTGTTACAACTTTTGTGCTACACTGTTTTTAAACCTTGAACTATACAAAGCAGTAGGAATTGATGGCCTATCACCAGAAATGAAAAAAATTATTCAGTAGAGTAATAGAGGTGAACTAATTGATGTATGGAAGTCAGAGATAGTCCCGTCAAACTAATCTAGATTTCTGATGGAATCCCATCAGAAGCACTAAGAGCAGATGAAGAGACAACAGCGGATATGCTCACACCACACGATTATTGCAGAAGGTCTGGAAGGAAGGGAAGGTACCTGCTGATTGATTGGAAGAAGGGCTACCTTGTCGAACTCCCGAAGAAGGTTGACCTAAGCCTTTGCAAGAATTGGCGTGGAATTACGCTCCTGTCCATTCGAAGCAAAATATTTATCCGCATCATCCTGGAGAGACTAAGGGATGCGCTGGATTCAGGAAGTACAAATCATGTGCGGACCAAATTGCAACACCACCCTTCGCATCATCATACAACAGAGAATAGAATGACAGTCAACTCTCTACCTCAACTTCATCCACTTTGAAAAGGTCTTCAACAGACTCCACCGACAAGTAATTTGGCAACTGCTCAAACACTACAGAATACCACAAACCTTTATCAATCTCATTCAACAACAACTATATGAAGATGCCACACACCAAGTGATCCACAATGGAAAGCTCAGTGATGCTTTTGAAGTGAAAACAGGAGTAAAACAAGGCTGACGCCTACTATCACCCATCATATTCCTGATTGTAGTCGACTCGAGTGGATCATGCAACAAACAGTGAGGAGCGAGAAGAGGGGGATACGCTGGCTTGGCTGGATCGATGAAAAGATTCTAGAAGATTTGTATTTCGCCAACGATAATGATTTATGTCTAATGTCACACAAACTGGGAGATCTACAGGCGAAAACTAACAAATTGACAGAAGAGGTATGGCAGAGAAGACGGGACTTCAAGTGAACGTAGAGAAGATAGAGATAATGAAGATACCAACTAACAACACCACCAACAACGACTGGCTCCAATCACCATCAACTGGAGAAACTTAAAGTAAGTAACCTCTTTCACCTACAAAGGAGGCATCACTGTTTCAACTACAGGTGGCACAGGCACAGACAGGGACGTGAAAGCCAGCCAGGATTGGAAAGACAACAAGACAGGCTTTCGTTAACCTGAAACCAGTGTGGAGATCTTCTGCACTCAGCATAAAGTGTGAACAAGATCCGGATTTTCAACACCAATTCAGTCAAGTCAGTGCTTCTGTGTGATGGTTGAGAAACTTGGCGCATTACGAAAGGGATTTGCAACAAACTACAGACATTCATCAACAACTGCCCACGCTGGCTCGTTAGTGAAGCTCAGATAGTCAGAATAATAAGAATAATCAAGGAAGAACTGTGGCTGTGAGCAAACCAACGAAGCAAGAACCTATCGCTCAATAAATGTGCACTGGGAGGAAGTGGAGATGTATAGGGCATGCACTAAGAAGACCGGCTGGGGACATCACACGCCAGGCCAGTTGCTCGGGTGGAGTCCAAAGGGGAAACGACGAGTTGAGCGTCCGAGGCGAGGGTGGCATTGAGGAGGAGATGGTGTGAGGAAGAAATGAGAACTTGTGGGCAGTCGTGGTGCCAGGTTGAAAAGATTGCAGAGAAGAGAGTGAAATGGAGACGTGCTACTGAAGCCCTATGTTCCATTAGGAACCCAAGGGACAAATAATAATAATAGTTTACAAAGGTGGAAAGAAGTATTCTTATGAGAATTACCGGAAAATAAATTTGTTTAGCATACTATCATTTCTTATATCGTAGGCTCTATAGTTATATCCTTTGCTCGAATGAAGCTGGAAAAAGATTATACAGATTTCAGGTGTGAATCAGGGTACACCAATCACATACCGACAGGAACATAGATATAATTCCTACCGCCATCATTTGCCGTATTTCTAGGTCACAAGGTTGAATCTGATTCTGATTCTATTTGTTCTTTTTTTAACTTCATTGTAGACATGCTAACAGACAAAACCCTATCTACCTTCGACTTGATAGCGATTGACGCACTCCCAAGTAATCATTTGATTGACGATAATATATTCGTATTAGTTGTAGACGCTTTCAGAATACAGACTTTTCTGAATATCTTGAACGGTAGTCTGAACATTTTTATCTGGGAAATATAAGATGATGGTTGAGATTTAATCTGTACTAAATCATATTTTAAAGATATGGAGTGAAATGGTAAAATTCGATTGAAGAGTTGTATCTTCTTGAATTGGCTGATTTCAAACGAAACCTTAGCTGGGATTCAGAAGGTTCATTTCGCCTTTACTAGATTTCACCATTTATGGCACCGGTGAAAAAAAATCCGATTATCTATGAAAACAAGAATATATTATGCAGTATTCCATCGTCCTATATGATACGGTTATGAGATATGGCCGTTGGAAGTAGAAGGTATAAAGAATTTACGTCTTTTGATCATAGGTGTCTTCTTACCACTACTCCTATTTGTTTGATGCATCGTGTGCGGAGGGAACGAGGCAAGACAAATAAGTCAGTTGGTAATTTTGTGCACCTTTACCAATTATGATGATTTGGACATGTGCTACCTCAATCTCCTTTGTTAACCGAAGTGGAATTCAGTTGAATGAAGGCTCAGATACCGTGTAAAGATATGGTATCAGTTCTTGAAGTCTGTCACTATTGATCTGATCTATGTAGGCTTCTATTAACTATTTAGCCATCGTCTTTGAGATAATAGGTATTATTGATTGAAAACCCTTGGAGAAATAGCTGAAAATTGGTCTAAGTATCGCAGATGCGCATTCCCTCTGTGTCATCTTCAAAGACTTGAATGCTTTCATTTCAGATACGTTTACTTAGTTTTATGCTATTCCTTTTTTCTATCCACTTCATATTTTCGTACTGCTAAAATAATTGTAGCAAAATGAACTGATCCACTTCTATATTGATTTCTAAGCTGATCTATCTGCTTATCGTTCATTATTCATTCTGTTTATGCATTATGGATTGGTACTCATAACTCAACAGATAATAAAATAGTGATTTTATGTATACAATATTCCTTCAAGATTTCTTTTGTTATGTCACTGTAAATCTGTAACTCAGTTAGTAGATAGATACTCATGTATAAGTATACTGTAATTTGAGCTGGCTTTTGCCAACTTACACCATCTGTGGCGCCGCCTTGATATCCGATTGTCTATTAAGGATCGCGTGTACTGCACAACAGTCCTCTCTGTTCTACTGTATGGCTAAGAAACATGGTCATTGAAGGTGGAAGACATGAGAAGGCTTCAGGTGTTGTTTGACCACCGTTGCCTTTGTAGTATAGTGTGGTCCGTGTTCTGTGGTGTCGCCATGTGAGTAACGCATAAGTCAGATGTAGGTGTAGAATTTTAGGGAGTGAGAAGATGTAGAGGTAAGTAGTAGTAGTCAGTTGATGTGGTTGTGAACCTTGATCGACTGAGATGGCTGGCTATCAGGGACATGTGTTACGTATGTCCAGTTGCCGTCTGCCTCTTTGCATAATGCTATCCGAAGTAGTTTGAGGCTGGAAAAAGGCTCCTGGCGACCGTACTAAAACATGACATCAATGTATGAATTGTTTGACTGTTATTATTATTATTTTTCCTTTGGGTTTGTAGGGGAAAATAGCGCCTCTGTAGCACGTCACAGTTCCACTCTCTTCTCTCCAGTCTTTTCAACCTAGTTCCATGACTACCCAGAAGCTTTCATTTCTTCCTCACACCGTCTACTGCACATCACACTCGGATACCCAACTCGTCGTTTCCCATTTGGATTCTACTCGAGGGACGTGACGTGACGCATTATGTCCTCGGACGATCTTCTCAGTGTATGTCCAATCCAATCGAATCCATCTCCACTTTCTCCTTGTGTATATTTATTGGGGCGATAGGTTGTTGATTGGTTGATTCGTTGCCAGGCCATCCAGAATTCCTTATTGCTTATTCTTTCTGGCCTTCTGATCTGATCTTGAGTATGGAGTGAGCATGGGTGAGAGGTGTTGATGACGTATGTCTGTAGTTTGTTGGAAATACTTTTTGAAACGCACCAAGTCTCTCATGCATCACACAGAAGCACTGACTTGACTGACATTTGTGTTTAGAATCCGGATGTTGTTATTTATGCTGAATGGAGTGGAGTAGATCTCCGCACTGATTGATTTTAGATTAATAAAGGAAGAAAGGCCTGTCTTACTGTCTTTCCGATGCTGGCTGACTGGCTTTGACATCATCATGTGTGCCTGTGCCGCCGTCTGTAGTTGAAACGATGCTGCGTGGGTAAGTGAAAAAGACAGCTTCCTTTAGATTTGTTTCGTTGATGGTGATTGCTGCTTGTTGTTGTTGTTGTTGGTTGGTTGGTTGGATATCTTCATCACCTCTGTCTTCTCTACGTTCTTCTGGAGTCCTGTCCTCGCTACCTCTTCTGTCAACTTGTTAGTTTTCGCCTATAGATCCTCGAGCTTATGCGACAAGGCAATAGACATAAATCATGATCGGTGAGATCCAAATCGTGTAGGGTCTTTTCATCGATCAAACCGCGTATCCCCCCTTCTCGCTCGTCACAGTTTGTTGCATGATCCAGTCCACCACAGTCATGAAGATCATCTTTGATAGTTAGCGACTTCGTCTTACTCCTGTCTTCACTTCACGTCAAAGGCATCACTGAGCTTTTCCTTGTGAATCACTTGGCATGTAGCATCATTTAGAGCATATAGCTGTTGAATGAGGCTGATAAAGGTTTGTGGCACTGAAACCGTAGTGTTGAAGCAGCTGTCAGATTACTTCTCAGTCGACGCTATCGAAGGCCTTTTCACAGTCGAAGTTGAGGTACAGGTAGGGTTGATCACCATTGTATGCTGTGTTGTATGATGATGCATAGCGTAGCTTTGCAATTTGATCTGCACATGGTTTGTTATTCCTGAAACCAGCTCGACTGTTCCGGTTGTAATTTTGAATCCAGTGTATGTTTTGGTCTATCTAGGACTATGCGGCTTAACACTTTGCTTGGGGTGGACAAGGGTGGAGCATTATTCCGTGCCAGTTGCTGCAAAGACTTAGATCGCCTTTGTTTAGAAGTTTGAGAAGGTAGCCCTTCTTTCAATCACCAGGTACTTTTCCTCTTTTCCTTCCAAACCTTCTACAACATCGTTGGAAACATGTCCCCCGATGCCTCTGCGTCTGTTCTCAGTGCTTTTGAAGGAATTCCATCTGATCCTGCTGATTTCCCGGATTTCGGCAATTTTATGGAGTTCTGAACTTCTGCTTTTGTCAGAGGGTCTGTGTTAACTGATAATTTTGTGCCTGGGCTGCTGGTGGTATTTCTGGACAAGTTGCAGGTGGTGATCGTTTCAAGAATTTTTTGAAGTGATCAGTCCATCGTTTCTTTTGTTTCTCCTCTTTGCTAACTAAGTTTCCTTTACTGTTTTTCATTGGTTTCATCTGTGTTGATCTCTTCCCAGATAGTAGCCTGGTCACATGGCACCAATATATAATGTCTTTGACTGTTGGTTTGAGCCATGTGGGGCCATGCAGACTGGTCGGTTGGGGTCCGGGGGACAAGAGGAACCAGTGGTTGGAGACTGATTGTAGGTGATATGGCTCAGAGCCGGTATCAGTGGTGCAGATTTATAAGCACATTATCCTCATCTTAACGACGCTATACCGTATCTCATCATTTTCTCATTCTACCTTTCTTTCTTCTCGTATTTTATATTCGTTTTGACTGAATTTTCTTATCTTCATCTTGCGCCTTATTGCCTTGTTTACTTGATGTGGTGATATGAGGTGTAGCAACTCGGATTGTTACACAGTAATGCGTGGTCCCATGTTGATATTGATGATAATGATTAGCCTGGTTATTTGATACAATATTGTCAGGTCTCTCCTACACCTGCAACCTATTCTGCTTCAGTTTTGAAAGTGTGTCGTCGAACTGTCTTTTATCTTTCTGTACACTCTTCTTCACTTCTTTGTTCAGTATTTTAAATGTTATATCCAGTTCCTTTTTTTGTTGTTCATCCCTACACTGCACTGATTCATCTTCTGCTTTACCATCTTCCTCTCTCTCCTCTATCAGTTTCCATGTGTACATGGAGAGCAATAAAATTCTACTAGAAATGTCATCCGGTAACTAATACTGTATCATACTGTGCGCGTTATATATTACTCAAATAAACAATGGGATATGAAAACTAGTTGCAACATATTGCCTAGATTTTACTCCTATATTACGGTTATACAAACATAATATAATGTTTATTGGGTAGATGGTAAATTCTATTGATCTTCAAGATAATAATGGATGATATATAAAGTGAAATGCGAATGACTTCAGGTATTCAATACAGAAGCAAATGATTTGTTTACTTTAAAGTATCATATAAAGTACTGTACATCACGTCATACTGTTCTTTGGTCTTAGATATGTAACTGAAATGCTACATGCACAGTTTTGTTTATATATTGTACTATGTGAATCTACTATCTCATTGTTTTGCATAAAATTGAAAGTATTATGTACATTAACTTGTTGTATAGATGCTTTTTATTAAGAGGTATCTGGTGATTGTATGTTTTTAACTGAATTCAAGGTTACGTAACTTTGTGTGTGTGTGTGTGTGTGTGTGTGTGTGTGTGTGTGTGTGTGTGTGTGTGTGTGTGTGTGTGTGTGTGAAGTGTCCAAATACTAAGTGTATATTTTTTCTTTTTTGACTATACTGCCGGTGATTATGATTGGTTTATCATCCTTTGAATGTAATCAGATCTAACTAGCTGACTATTTGATAGTAGTAATAATGGATAGTGGTTAGCAGTGGAATCGAAGATGGTTGTTTCATCCTATTTGGGATCGACTCGTTTGATGGATATACCTGCTTCATAGTAAATGAAATTGTTCCAACTATGACTCGTACCCAGGGGATAATCGCTTTAAATACCTAAGCGTTATCCGCCACCTTCATATTTCCTGCTAGCCCATAATTCATCCTTACTATAAAACTAACACAATGAGTAATATCAAAGTATTCACCGAGGAGCTCGTATCTAAATAGAGACTGATTAGTTTTGTCCAATCAACTATAGGATAATACAGGTAGACTATCCCCTTGGAACAAGAAGTAACTTTGTGGCGTAGTGGATAACGCTTTGATGTTTGAAGCAATCGGAATAACATCACCCACAAGCAGGGGGCGCAAGTACATATGTAGCTGATGAGTCACAAACGAGAAGAAACGTTTATCCTCGATTCTACTGTTAGCCACTACCTATCATTAATATTATTATTGAACATCTTACATTATGATTTTATTTACGCCTGCTCGATTTAAATTTCACCCAGGACTTACACTATTCTAGGTTCAGTGAATCTTTGTAATGATAGATAGTGACTGGCAGGAGAATCTAGGATGCCGAATTCGTCCTATTTGGAACTCGTCATCTGGATGAACTTGCCTCCCAGTGAGTGATGTTGTTCCTGCCGGGATTCGAACCCGCGGCCGATCGCTTCAAACTCCAGAGTGTTGTTCACTAGACTACCGAGTCACGATAGCTACTTCTTATGCTTGTATTATACCGTCGTTTATGGGACTGAAGTGATCGGTCTGTATTGGCACATTGTGCGCTATGCGGATGCCTCGATATTAAGTGTGTTCTTAATTATATAGCAATGATGGATAGTGGCTAGCAGTGGACTACAAGACGTACATTTTATCCTATTTGGGACTCGTCAGCCGGATGTACCTACCTCCTAGTGAGGGATGTTGTTCCTACTGGGATTCGAACCCGCGACAGATCGCTTCAAACTCCAGAGTGTTGTTCACTAGACTACCGAGTCACAATAGCCACTTCTTATATGACGGATACTATACATATAATTAAAACACAAAGGCAATAGCGAGGCATCTGCACAGAAGCCCATATACCAATGGAAATGGATCAACTCAGTTGAATCAACGACGATATAATACAAGCAATAACATAATGATTTTTCGTTTTTTCTCTTTTTTTTGCTCTAATCCCTTTCTCTTTATTTTTTTTTTATATTTTTATTTCTAATAATCTAGTGTATCTGAATATTCTAATGAAAATATGATGGATGCTTACAATTTAGCAATATGCTTTGGTCCAACTTTAATGCCTGTCCCAAGTGAATATAATCAAGTACATTATCAACCTAGCGTAATTGATCTCATTAAAACATTTATTATACATCATTTAGTAATATTTGATCATATGCTACCTGGACCAGTATATCATAAGAATAATAACAAGTATAAAGATATTCATAAATCTGTTGATAGTTTAAATTCACATCGGTTATCACTTTCATCAAATAATAATAATGATAATAGTGATAATAATAATAATAGTAATAATAATAATAATAGTGTTGCAGAAATCAATTCAGACAATAATACAACTAAGAAGATGAATGATCATTTATTACGATCATCATCATCACCATCATCATCATCATTATCAAAGAAGCAAACTTTTCATATCATTCCTAAATCATCAATTGATGAATCAAATCTAGTCAAGTATCAATCATCTACACATACAGATAATATTGTACATAATAAAGGTATATTATCGAATGAGGAGTCTGTTAAAACTTTAAGTATTGGGTATGTTCACTTGAATATATGGTAATATATTATACATCATTTTATTTTCAAATAAATGATATAATAGAAGTAGTATTCATCATGGATTGACATCAATTGGGGAACTATTGAAAATCTGGGAGTACTGAACAGCTGTCTTGTCTGACTAGTATAGGACTCTTGAGCAGTACTCACCCACGATTTGGTTAGGGATGGAACTCAAGATATTCAGGTTTCATAGTGAACGCGAACGGGTCAATTTCCAATGGTTTATAATTTCCAACTTCTATCAATTCATCACATAGCGTGACTATCACCCAATGTCTTCAGTTAGCATCCACTTCACTTCCAACTGGTTGACTTCACTGCTGAGGAGTCCTATACTAGTTGGACGAAACAGCTATCCAGTACTCCTAGATTTTTAATGGTTCCCCCAACTGTTGTCACTTCGTGATGAATACTACTTCTAAAATAAAAAAAATCCCCATTCATCTCAAAAAAAAGTATAAATTTGAACATATTCATAGCAAAAGTTAGCATTTCCAAGACATAAATTCTTCCTAGCCATGAAATGTCTTGTCTAGTATACTTTCAGATCTTATGCATTCCCCTGAAATATATATCAGTTTTTGAGGTATTGATTTCAATTGTTATGTTGAAATACTTCTGACCTTTTCAAGTTGTTATTTCATCGTAGACTGACATCAGTTGGAGGAACAAAGGAAACCTGGGAGCACTGGACAGCTGTTTCGTCCAACTAGTATGGGACTCTTCAGCAGTGCACACCCACGACCACTGGGTGGTCGGTGGTTGGAAATATGGACCATTGGATTCTGACCCAGTGGCTAGCTTAATGGTAACGTGCTGGCCATGGAACCTGAAGATTGCGGGTTCGATCCCTGGCTGGCGGGTTCGTGGGTGTGCACTGCTGAGGAGTCCCATACTAGGCGAACGAAACAGCTATTCAGTGCTTGAAATACTTCCAAATCCTCACAACCCCCTCAAACTTCTGACCTTATTAATTAATACAACTAACCTTTTGTAGATATTATAATGAATATGAAAACCGATGACATATTGTTTCATCAGTTGATTAAAACTTGAAAAGAACTTGGCGGTAGGATTCGAACCAAGGACCACAGTGTTTCCAGCCTGATGGTCTACCACTTGATGTAAATAAATGACGATTAAACCGAATTGATCAGTGTCTATTGATGTATAACTTTTTGCACGAATGCCTTAATAGTATTGATGGGTTTCGCTTAGCAGGAAATATGAAGGTATGTACGCAGGAGCCTGCCTAAATATCAGTACAGATCGATGAAATCAGTTCAATCAACAATCGGATAATACAAACAACAACGTTATAAACTATCTCCTTTGCACAAGAAATGACTATCGTGACTCATTGACCCAGTTGACCTCAAAGTTAGTTCATGTTAGTTGGTTGGATACAATCGGCAGGAAGCCCTGTTCGACCTAGGTTTCGTGCTTTTTAGCACTCATCAGCAAGGCGTATCTGCAACCTCGACGGAACTGATGTTCCGTCTGAGATTCGAACCCGCGTCATCCAGTGTTGTAGTCAGGGCTTCCTACCGATTGCCTCTAACCAACTAACATCTACTAATGTGCACCGCGATGCTGAGCTTCCTAGCTTGGTTGTCACATTGCAAATATGATCGAAAGGATTCAGTCTGCACTCAGGACTAGACAACATGAAATTGGTTGCACTCCCGTGACCAATCAATGCATCAAAGTTAGCTCAGTTGGTAGAGCATCGAGCTGAAAACCTGTTGATCGTTATTTCGAATCCAGCTGTGGTCCAAATTTTCACTTCATCTTCAATCATCACCTAGTATCAATACAAATCTACTAATTCACGGCTATCTCAGATGATAGTTATTATTAATTTGAATAAGTAATTGAAAGTTTAGCATACTCAATATAAAGTATATACAAGGCTTTAAAAGACATTATTAGTTGCTTGTTTACGTCTAGGTGAGCTATGCACAAGACAAAGCATTATTTATCATGCTTCTTGATTGATTGTCAATGTCCTGTTATACAGCTTGTAGTGAATGCTTTTTCCCTTGAGATCTTGTCATGATAGGAAGGTCTATTTGATAATGTAAATTGCTACACTATTATGGAGGATTGAAGGTGAAGATGTACTACTCGCTGGATGGGGAGTGACAGCAGTATCACGCTGATGCTGCCTTCCCAATGAAAGGAGAAGGAGGGGGGTGGATTTAGAAAAGATCGGTCCCCAAAATGGTGCACTTTTTCCTGCTTCAATGATCTTTCGGTGTAGCGTTCGTAAGTCCAAACCTCAAAACAACAACCCTCAAAAGAGTGTGTTACACAAACGTTTCCTCTTTCAGGTATTTCAAGAAGAACTAACCTTCCATGGTGTGGGCGACCAGGAAGTGTCAACAACCTACACGCCGTTACCAATAAAACATAACCTATTCTCCAGAATTTTTATAAAGTTAAAAGTTTATGACTTTCAATGTTGTGTGTGTGTGTGTGTGTGTGTGTGTGTGTGTGTGTGTGTGTGTGTGTGTGTGTGTGTGTATGAATTGTTATGCAGAGTAACAGAAAACTTCGAATGTATCACTACATTTTTGGGTTATTTTTTCAATAGCGGTTAGTTGTTTTATTGTTTACTACCAGTTTCATTAGATGAATTTGAAGTTGTACGAATGAAATCCACCATGATTGAAAGCGCCTGATAATCAACAAGCTGAAACTCAATCAAGGTTGATGTAATGTATGGATGCGTATATACCATTGAGAGATTGGTTCTGAAGTCTGTCATCTAGAGGTCTACAATCATTGATTTAGTAGCTATGATCTTTTGTTTAAAAATTTTTCAGTTAAACTGTACTACTGAGATGAAAATGTTCTTCGAGGTGAGAGCACTGACTCGTTAGTTAAAAGGTTAAGTGTATTATTATATTCATCCTGTTGACAGGTATTGGAATTCAGAATGTTCGTTTCGTCCTTTTGGGGATCAACTTATCAATTATATATATACCTTTACCTCAATAAGAGGATGGTACCGTCATTGAGAGTCAAACTGGCGTACCTATCACTTCAAACACCAAAACATTATCCACTAGGTCACTAGAGGATGAGGGCCACTTCTTGTCCAACGGGTATCAGGTTCTGTTTTTTACTTGTAATCCTATAATGTATGCATAATAGTTTGTTATTATTGCCATGATCAATAACTTCTTGGCTTTATCATCATCTTGTTTTCTTTGAATAGCAGTCTAATCGATAATGATACATCATCCAAGCAAGTGTCTCATATGAATGATGAAGCTGAAACTGTCGGAGATGATGATTATGTATTTGGTGAAGATGCACAGTCTATATCTGATAGTGAAGGTAAGTTAGTCTATCTGTATTATACTGGATTAGGTGATGTACGCTACCTCAAAATACATTACTTACACACATAGTGCTCATATAAATGACATACTTTCAGATGGATATCCCGAAGTTCTAATGAGAAACCTTGACCTATGAGGTCAACCACTCGGAAGGGAAGCGAATGCTAACTGAAGACCTTGGTGGATAGTTGTGCCATATCTTGAATTCATGGAATTTGGCAACTGTAAACCATTGAATTCAGACCCAGTGGTTAAATGATTAATACGTTCCCCTTGAAATCTGAAGGTCCTCAGTTCGACCCCTGGTAAAGTCATGGATGCATACTGCTGAGGAGTCCCATACTAGTCGAACGAAGCAGCTGTTCAGTACTCTCAGATTTTCACTGATTCTCCAGTTGATGTCACTCCATGATGAATATTCTTCGACTCAATTTGAATTGACTGAATAGATTCTGATATAGATTGTGGAGTGTATGTTAAATAAACCTTGGCATTTTATATCCTTTAAATTCTTGTCCATCATGAAAGTTACTGGAGTTGTGTTACTTCAATTGAAGGAACAAGACTTTTCACACATAAATGACAAGAATTATGCAAGAAAACTTATTATTACTCAGTATGTCATACATTGATAGGCATATATATATATATATATATATATATATATATATATATATATATATATATGTGATTGTATATTGAGGGTCGAGTGTACTGCACTGCACTACAGTTCGATCTGTTCTGCTATATAATTGTGAAAAATGACCATTAAAGGTAGGAGATATGAAGAAGCTTCAATCGTCTGTCGTGATGTCAATGCATCAGTAAACTAGAGGTCAGGGGTGTAGAGTTTTAAGGAGGAGAGTAAAATCGGTTAATTAGTTGGATGAGATATGTGTTAAGTATGCCTCGTTATACAATTTAAGATGAAGTAGGTTAAGCCTAACAAAAAGCTTATAGGCTATCAGATTTAGGCAATAATATCACCCAGTCTCTATAGTCTTTAACTGTTGGCCTATAGTGTATACAGAAATGTAAACTTATCAGTTGGGTTTCATATGGCACTAGAATTTTTCAGGTTTGATAATGTATCAGGTGATATGGTTTAGAATAAATCTGATTGGGCATAGATATATCTACACATTAACTGTATATTGAATTCAGTGAATCTTTATCCTCTTTCTTAAGTGATCAAGTTTATACTATAAAAGTTCTACTATACTATCAAGCACTACAATGTATACTTGATGATAGATGATAGATGTTTATTAATTTTTTATTGAAACTCTAATACACCACCATTTAAATATCTGTTAATTAATTAATTTATTTATTTTGTGTATTGAATAGACTCTGAACCAGCGTATACATTGGCTATTGCTCGAGCTGATTTTACAGGATCTAGTGAAAGAGAATTATCATTTTGTCAAGGTGATGAAATATATCTTTATCGTCAATTAAGTCAACATTGGTGGGAAGGACAATTAGCATCAGATTGTCAGTGTACACGTGGTCTTATTCCTCATTTATATATTGTACCAAAAGCTGCTCTTTTACATCTTGTCACATGTAATAATAATAATAATAATAATGATGAAGGTGATAGAGATGAAATGAATATAGATATCTCTAAACATAGTGGTTGTACACCAAGTGATGGAAGTTTAAATAATTTAGATAATGTAGATGATGATAGTGAAGAGAATGAAGATAATGAGATGAATAATAAAACTATACCAGATAATGGTAGTCTGTTAAATTGGAATTATCCTTCTGAAAGTTTAAATGAACAAATTCTTTGTGATATCAATGATAAAAATATAAGATATTTATCAGAGTCTGTAAATACTGTTATAACTACAGATCAAATGAATCAATCAGAAATGTTAAATAAAGCCAAAATTGATGATGACAAGTCGTCAACACCTATCATTTTGGATAAAGGTAAGCTCTGTTATTATAATTACTAGACTTAATTAACAATGTAACCAAGAGAAACCGTAATCATCATCATTATTAACATAGGACCAGGCATTACTGCGTAACGGTCCAAGTTGCCACACCTCATATCAGTACATCAAGTAGAAAGGTAGTGAGGTGAAAGATGAAGATAAGTGAATGCAATCAAAAGAAAGAAAAAAGGAGTGACAAAATGGTGAGATTCGGTATAGCGTTGTTAAGATGAGGATAATGTGTGTATACATCTGCGCCACTGACATCGGTTCTGAGCCACTATCACCTAGAGTCAGTCTCCAACCACTGGTTCCTATTGTCCTGAGGACCCCAACCACCCAGTCTGCATCGTCCTACATGGCTTAAACCAACAGTCAGAGACTTCATACATTGGTGCCATGTTTTAGTCTGGCCACCTCGGGTCTTTTTCCAGCCTGGACCCACCTCAACCAACATTGTGTGACGAGGCAATCGGTGACTAGGCATACGTAGTACGTGTCCCAACCAGCCATCTCAGTCGATGAAGGTTCACAACCTCGTCAACTGACCTACCTCTTCTCCCTAAAACTCTACACCTAACTTCCACATTACTCACATGGTGACACCATGGAATACGTCCTATACTACGAAGGCAACGGTGGTCAAACACCTGAAGCCTTTTTATATCTTCCACTTTCAATGGCCATGTTTCCTAGCCATACAGTAGAACAGAGCGGACTGGTGTGCAGTACACGCGACCCTTAATAGACAAACGAATATCACGGCGGCGCCATAGGTGGCGTAAATTGGCAAAAGCCAATCGAGCCTTTTGTATCCGTGCAGAAATCTCATCGGCAACTAACCCACCGGGGTTGATCCTACTTCCAAGGTAGGTGAAGTGGTCAACACACTCAACCACTTCACTCTCTATTGTTAGCCGCGGTACTGCTGAAGACCAGTCCTGAAGCAAAAATTCCACTCAAAGTGTTCAGAAGACTCTGCATCTTGTCAGCGTCTTCACCTAACAGGACTATGTCATCTGCATATTCTAGATGTAAAGAGAATTCACCTGTGATTGGGTCAACGTCTGTGTAATTAGGTGACGAAAGGGAAACCTGCATAAGAATATCTATGATAAAATTAAATAAGAATGGGGATATTGGGCATCCTTGACGGACACCACTTGATGAGTATAGCTCCCTGGACAACTCGCCATAGGCTCTAACACACCCACAAGTGTTCGAGTAAAGACCTTTCAATAAGGTGATGTACTTACTAGGCACGCCTTTCAGTGACAGGCATTGCCATAAGACTTCTCGATCAACGGAGTCAAATGCCGCCTTCAGATCGAGAAACACACCTATTGTCGGGCGTCTGTAAGCATGCCGATTTTCCAGGACGTGGCGCAGTGTGAATATTTGGTCTATACACTCGCAACCAGGTCTAAAGCCTGCCTGGTTTTCTCGGGCTTGAAACCGTAATAGACCATCTATAATGATCCTAAATGGATATAATTAACAAATTTGCAAAAAATTGAATATCAGATTGACATCAGTTGGAGAAACAGTGGGATCCTTGAAATACTTGACAGATATTTCATCCTAGTATGGGACCCCCCCAGAAGTGCTCACCCAAGCCCCCACCCCACAAAGGGTCGAACCCAGGTTCCCTGAAAAGCATACTACCAGTGAATCATTTAGTCGGCTCCTATTTCCTATCTTCTTTCACGATACCAACCTGAAATCAATAAATAAGCCACGGCAAACCTCCAAATAGAAAAATCAACATAGTTTATTAGTTACTTGTGGATTCATAAAGTAGTATAATTGATAGCGGACTTTTTTCCGCGGCTTTTGTGTAGTATAGTATGATACTGTTCACTTCTTAAGTAATGTGAATACTTGAATAATCAAGTGGATGAACCAGATAGCGACTTTATATTACAGAATAGTTAGAGAATGGCTAGTAGAATTTGTGGCACTATTAAGGTTTATAAACCAGGTTATCCCATTAGACCGATAGTCGACTTCAGAAATACACCCAACGTATGAACTATCAAAGTACTTAGCACCGACATTATATCTTATTGGGAACCTTTCAAATTCCAGACTAGTAAACTCTTACGAGTTAAAACTAAGGCTTAATGACCTACATATAGAAGACGATGAAAAAACGGTTCGTTTCTATGCAACAAGTCTGTATAGTAAAATACCAATGAATATGCCACTGTAGGCTGTCAAAAGTCAACTAAATATTGACTCAGAACTTACTCACAGAACTAAGATATCGGTTGATGAGATTATATTAGGCATACAGTTATGCCTGACCTCCACAGTCTTCAAGTTTCAGTACAAAATATACAGACAAACAGAAGGAGTAGCAATAGGATCACCAGTATCCCCAATCGTAGGGGGTATACTTATGGATAGTTGGGACAACATGGCTTTACAAATGTTTAGTCCTGTATCGAAAATATGGTCACGATATATGGATGACAAATTTACTGTGTTGAAATCGGAACACATCGACAACTTCCTCATACCTATAAACTCAGTAATAAACGGAATCGAATTCACTTACGGGGTAGAAAATTAACAAGGAGAATTACTTATACTGGATTGCAGAATAAAACGAAGAACGGACGGTGGCTTCGATACTACTGTCTACAGAAAACTAGCGCATTCCAACAGGTATCTAGACTTCAAATCATACCATCCAATGTCAGTTACAACAGGCGTAGTCAAATGTCTAAGTGACAGAGCTAGAAAACTGACTAATCAGTTCAAGAACTTAAACGAGGCCTTGAAACACGTAAAAGAAGCTCTAATAGTTAATAATTATCCTCCACAGTTTCTCAGGAAATTCTTACGGACACATAAAAAACGAAAAAATTACAGTCACACGAGTGCGACCAATGACCACAACACGAGTAAAAAGGAGTTCACAGCCTCCATTGTGTTACCCTATAACGAAGGTACATCAGAAACTTTGGGTAGGATCCTCAACAAATCTGGAATAAGGGTGGCATTTAAACTTACAAACTCACTCAAAGATAAGCTTTGTTGACTGGCTTAAGGCTTCGATAGAACTAATTCAGCAAAATAATCTGATCTATCAAATTCCATGTAATGATTGTGAGTTAAGTCAAGTACATAGGTGAAACTAGCCTGGTTGGTGGGGATCAGTTAGATTAGTGGAACATTGGAATTCAGGCAAATATACAATGACTGATCCGAATCTTTGATAATCTAGAAAGTGACTCGGCTATTGCAGTGCATGCATTAACACACAATAGGGTGGGCCGAAACCACTTTACTTAAGAGACTAGTTGATTACTGAATCTCGATTCATCGAATCAACACCCACACATGTAATAGAAATGACGCAATTTGTGAAGGGAATTAAATGTATGAAATTTAATATTCATTCTTGTTTCTATACACTTTTCGATGACAATTCAGTTTCTAAATATGTTACTATGTTACTTAACTGGTATCCTTTATAATAACTTAAGTTATTATATTATTATTATTATTACTATTATTATTATTATTATTTATCCCTTTGGTTCCTAGTGGAACATAGGGCTTCAGTAGCACGTCTCCAGTACACTCTGTTCTCCGAAATCTTTCGATCCTGGTTCCACGACAGCCCAGAAGTTCTGATTTCTTCCTCACACCATCTCCTCTTCTATGTCACCCTCGCCTCGGACGCTCAACTCGTCGTTTCCCATCTGGATTCCACTCGAAGACCTAGTCTGGGGCGTGATGTCCCCAGCCGGTTTTCTCAGTGTATGCCCAATCCATCTCTACTTCCTTCTGCATATTTGTTGAGTGATAGGTTCTTAGTTGGTTCGTTGCCAGGCAGAGTTCCTTGTTGCTTGTTCTTACTATTGTGGCCATCTGAGCTTTAGTAAAGAGTCAGCGTAGGCAGTTGTTGATGAATGTCTGTAATTTGTTGCAAATCCCTTTCGTAATGCACAAAGTCTCCCAACCATCATATGGAAACACTGACTTGACTGAATTGATGTTGAAAATCCGGATATTGTTTATGCTTTATGCTGACTGCAATAGATCTCCACACTAGTTTCAGGTTAATGAACGTCTGTTTTGCTGTTTTTCGGATCCTGGCTGCTTTGTCATCCTCGTCTATACCGCCTGTAGTTGAAATAGTGCTGCCTAGATAGGTGAATTTCTTCATTATTCATCACAGTTTTGGATCTTAATAACAGTTCATGTACTGACATCATTTTCGCTGCATATTCAACAAACTACTGTTAACTATCAAACCCTAACATAAGGAGATAAAGAGCATAAATTTGCACATGGGATAGCTTTGAGAATGAAATCGCTGAAAACATACTGTTCGTTGAAAATTGTTTTTGTATTCAATAAATTCTAAAAGGGACTTAACCCTTTTTAATTCGAATATAAACATACTGAAATTAAGGATAATCTTTGTGGATACAATTGACTAACTCCAATAGCTGAAAACCAATAATAATATAAACAATGAGTACTGTTCTCTCTCAAGAGCTGAAATTTGTTTTATACAGTTTATACAGTTGAAAAGACAACCATTTGAGCGATTAGGTAATTTTGGTGAAGTTTTATCAGGTCCTACCTCTGAAATAGTGCAGAATATTTGTAGCTCAGGTGAATGGTCTTGATTATATTGTCTTCTCTGACCTGGGTTGTTTAATCATGAAACTTTCATCGTCCTTCTAGACAGCGACATCATCAGCACTATCTTCAGTACGAAGTGAGCTGTCAATATCTCTCCGTCAGTATTAAGTAGCTTACCTTGACGAAGTGGTGTATGATTGGTTGTTCCCTTTGATTGTTGTGTCATTGACTGACTGCATAGATCTTCCTGTTGCCTGTTCCTCTGCTTCACCTCTCACCTTTCTGTTGTTTATCATCTTTCTTATTGGTTGATAGACCAGGTCTATGTCTATACATCTGTTGATTGCTGACTGACTGAGTGAGTGACTGAAGTGAATGCCAAGCTTCTAGGAAATCTCTGATACTCCTTGTGCCTCCTCTCTTTGTCCCAAATTTCTACATTGTCGAAATTGAGTTCATGTCCATAGTTGTTATCCACGTGCATTGAAATGAGCAGCGATAAGATGTCATGACGTTGAATAGCCAATTGGTGTTCATGTAGACGAAGGCGATGAGGGCAGCCACTTTGTCCAATGTAGGGTTGACTACAGTTATTGAAGTTGATTTTGTAAATGATATTCGGTTTGTCTTCTTTGGTTATTGCATCCTTTGATCAGTCTGCATAATGGTGTTTTGAGGGAATATTTTGGTTTATGAGGGGCCACACCAATTCCAAGTGGTTTCAGTAATCTTGTTGTGATTTCTGATATATCCTTTATGTATGGTAAGATGATGCATTTGTTGGTTTCTGTCGATGACTTTGTAGTTGATGTTGTGCGGGTTAAAGTTTTGTGGGTAGCCGCACTTTTTTAGGATGGACATCAAGTAATTTTCTTTGTTTCTCTGTGTTGTTGTGCTGCAGTATGTTCTCGCTCTTGTGAATAGAGTCTGCAGGCAACTGATCTTGTGGGTTGTTGCTACTGTAGTTGAGGTCTTTGTCAGTGTGTATTTGCTCCTCTGCATTTGTTCTACTGACCAGAACATTCAGGAGTGGTAGTTGGTTGTTTGTCTCCTTCTCCATTGTATTGATGACGTCGTCTAGAAGGGCGATGAAAGGTTCACGATTAAACAACCCAGGTCAGAGAACACAATGCAACCAAGCTCCTACCTCTAGATTCCAATATTTTGCACTTAGAAACAGATACATCTAGAGACTATATCAGTTTTTTAGGAGCTATCCTTTCGTTAAAACTGATTTTAGATTATCTAGCTGTTTCAGATTGAGACTGTTTTTCTCAGACAATAGAGAAGTAATCTTTATATCGCTTGCGCTTATCTGTCGATGAGTCGGGAAGATGATGGCTTCTTAAAGAGATATTCTTTTTCAACTTAACAGTTTGGGAACATCAGTTCGATTTAAAGCTTGACGCTTCAGTGTCTTCGAATTTGGATGAATACGATTTCGCTTGAGCACCATCCGAAAAATGTTTGGATATTTATTATGAAGGGTGAAGTTTTAAAAAAACGTTAATCTCACATTTCACTAAAGCAAGTTTGATGGAGTAACTTGGATACCCATTAAGTTCCTCAGTCGTCATTGAATCTTTACATCTTTTACCAATGAATTCATAATTATCTTTGGGTATTTTTTTCGGAAATCCGGTTCCGTGAATTTTTGACACTTATCTGTATATTGATGATAGATAATAGCTAGCAGTGGAATCCAGGACATGTGTTTCGTCCTACTTAGGGCTCGTCAACTGAATGTACTTGCCTCTCAGTAGGCAATGTTGTTCCCACTGGATCGATTGCTTCAAACATCAGAGTTTTATCCACCAGACCACGGAGCCACGACAGTCACTTCTTGTACGATGGGTATAGTTTGAATGTACATTAAGGTAATTATGGGGTTAAAACTGTGTAATAGCTTATTTGACAAGATCTCGGTTAATTAATGTATAAAAATGGATCAGTAGGTTATAGAGGGTTATCAGTAATAATTGGAATGAAATTAAAATTACAGATCATAATAGGCAATCAGTCAGAAAGTACATAGATTTCATCTTTACTAATGGTTGTGGAAGAATAACAGAATATTTGAGTTGTTTTTGCTCAGGTTTAATGATTTTTATTTTAACATCTTCAGCAGTTTGAAGAAGGCGAATTCTTATTACCTCCAACATTCAGTTTAGTATCTCTTGGATTACTTAAGAAATGGACGTAATATCATCATTTTTGACTTGTATCAACTAGGTTGGACCAGATAGAATTCGCAATCATCTTTATCTCTCCTATTGTTAGCCATGCTAGTAGATGTCCTTTCACACGCTATGGAAGGGCTTCTCATAGTTGAATTTTGTACGTCATAGTGACTGTAATAAACAGCATAAGGAAGTAATGAAACATTTGAACTGGATAATAATAGCAACTGTTCTCTATCAAAACGTTATACTTCACTGTATCGCGAAGATACTTTATTCAACAGAAATATATCATTTGTATACAGTTTTTAGAAACACCTAAATCAAGAGTCAGCTTGTTTTAATCTCTCACATACTTTTGAAGATTTTTTTAAAAATGTTCTGAACTAGTTTTTTTTCTTTCGAAGTATTAAAAAAAAAACGAAGGAAATGTGTTATATTAAACGGAAATTGACTTTTGAATGCGTAAAAATATCCATCATATTTCTATTCTTCGGCTATCTACCTATCTGGAATGAATTACTACAGGATGCTATTTGATTGGTCAACTGTAGGATAAATTGTCCAATAAGATTTTTCCTGACTACACAGTGAAACTGAAATCTAAAACTTGATTATCTAATGACTTAAAATGTTGATTTTTATTTAGGTGCCTTCCTATCACACAATTACTCATTATCTTTGTAGGCATGAAAACGGTTACCAGGTGTGATGATGAAAATCAAACTTCTGTATCAGAGAATTCAGGCTGTAATGATATGAAAAATTCATCAGAAATTGTTGGAAATCCGGATAAACTTTTAGTTCATCGATTCAACCAGCGTTATACTGTTAATTATCCAATTTCTGGACCATTAGGTTCTGTTCCTGAGAATGAAGTTATTTCACCTAATAATGAATTAATCCAATCATCTCCAACATATAACTTCAGTGGGTCTAGTGTTCGATGCACTTCACATCCTCCTGTCGGTGAAGGGAGTACCACTCGATTTTTGTTTAATTCAGATGTTGATACAGCTCTAGAAGAAGTAAGTCTTTGACTATCTAAAGTCTGTGTTCTTGATAGTAGTGGTCTTAGACGATCCAAGTGTTTAGTTATCGGGTTTTTTTTATTGATTTAGTTTCAGAGATTTTTTTAGATGGTGAAAGGCGCGCTCATCGAATAGCGAAGAAAATTCTGTTTTGACAACATCATTTTCTAAAACTGTACAGCCGTATATATATATGTATTTATATATATGCTGGTTGAACACTTATCCTCTTGAGGTCCTGCTATGCTAGGAAGGTCTATTCAATAGTGATAAGACGAAGAGCAGTTACCATTGTAGTGTAAATTACTACACAATGATGGTGGTCTGTGGGCGAAGTTGTACTGCTGCTAGTTGGATTGGGGGCGTGACAGCAGTGAGGTGTTTCCCTTGGATGACCATCAGTGTCACGCTGATGCTACCCTCCCAATGGGAGGCGGGAGGAAGAAAAGATCGACCCCCAGAATATCACACCCACCCCTTCATGGCATCTTGATGCTTGTAACAGGGATTCGAAGTCGGGTTCAAAAATAAAAAACCAAAATCACCAAAATGACGTGTGTGACCGGCGTCAAGCAGACGTTCCATGGGCTCTGTGGTCACACAAATCTACTCTTCCAATGTACCTCGAGAAGAATCAGCCTTCGATGTCGTAGGAGGCCAGGAAGTGTTAACCTCCTGAAAGCTTCCGGTAATTCAGAAGACCCAATCAAGCATAAGATATCCTCCTCAATTCTGTCTCCTCCTTTCCCTTCACCTCCTGATACTAATACGAGACGTCTTACGCCTTACCTAACCCCTCATTCTGCAACCATTGCCAATGACCACAGCCATCGAAACCTCATTCCTAGCCTACTACAACCCCGTCATCGGTTTCATGGAGGAGACTTCAACGTGCGAACTTTATGCGAAATCGGACAGCAAGCATCGCTCATCAAAACTGAAATTTCGAGCCATGGATATATGTTGTGTCTCTGAGACACGTATGGTGCACCCAAGTGTGGTTATTAAGTTGAGGTCACGTGACCATAGTAGTGAATCTTCAAAATTCACATTGAGAGTATCCGGAGACCCGATGGCTATATCTCGTGAACTCGCTTGTGTAGGCATAGCATAGAGTTGTAGGGTAGGAGGCGCACTCCTCGACTGGATATCACTCAACAGTCATTTATGTGCTGTTTGACTGAATGGATTTGTGAAGACTAAGTTAGATCATGAAAGCAACCGAGACCTATTCGTAATTGCCGCCCACACACCTACCGACTAGTTCAGATGACGCAAATAATGAGTTCTATGAAAAGTTACCAGTTTTACTACAGAAAGCAACACGTTCAGATGTAGTCATAATGGTAGGTGACTTTGACGCTCAAGTAGAGGTTCTGAGCCACTCAAAGAGTTTTTTTGAGGTGTTTACGGAACCCCATGCTAACAAACCGACAACTGTGGTTATCTGTTGCAATTTCGCCTCGACAATCAATTGTTTCTGGCCAGCACTAACTTTAGGCATAGAGAGAGACACTGTCGCATATAGCATCCACCGACTTAAAGCCTACGATGAACACTGATGGATCACATTCCTTTAAGCCAGGAAACAGAAATCAGTGAAACCCATCTGTACTCCATTGGTAGACGAGTTCTCCAAGTACGTATTTCGGGAGGAGTTAACTAAGCATTTATGCGAATGTGACAGAAATGGTCATCTTGAGGAGACTCAATGTGATAAATTGTCTCCTTTAGAAACAGCGATAAAGATAATTAGTAACCGACATCCGATGGTTAGCAAGCGTCACCGGATTTCCGTGACATCATCTGAGCTGATTGACGCGAGAAGACTATTCCCAGTTGGTTCTAACCACAACAAAGCTCGAAAGCAACTTTAACGTAACTGAACCAAGAGTCTTCTTAACGGTCGTGAGCAGTGGTGGCTGACGAAAGCGAGAGACATGTAGAAGGCATCAGCGTTAGGCAACACGACAAGTATTTAGGTTTATTAAGAATACCGGCAAGAAGACGATAGTGAGTGTAATCATCACCGAAAAGGATGGGACACCGATAACTTCCCACGACAGGCGACTAGAACGTTGACAGAGCACTTTGAAGTATGGTTCATCTGGCCCTCAGTAACTCTTCAGTTGCCCAAAATCCAACCTGAATGGGACGTAGATTTCGGTCGCCCAACTCCTTGCAGTCTAGAAGGCTGTATTGAACCTGAAACGGTGTAAAGCAGTAGGACTAATATTGTGTCCAAGATCGTTGGATCCACAGTTATCCTATGCGTAACTGGAGCTCGAGAAAACCAGGTTGGTTTCAGACAGAGCTGGGAGAGGGTGCATCGATCATATTTTCATCCTCCAACAGTTTCTTGAACAGGCATACCGACCAGAAAGTGGCCGACACTTACCATATCTGTTGATTTGAAGGCATCATTTGACTCAGCCGGCTGTGAAGTGTTGTAGCAGTGTCTGACTATGAAGGGAGTACCGAGCAAGTATATAACGCAAATTCAATCTTTCTGCTCGAATTCAAACAGCTATGTCATGGCTTATAAAGAGTTATCTTCAGAATTGACGGTGACTGGTGGTATCCTTCAGGATGTCCACTGTTTCTGTTCGTTTATAACTATATGCTATACTAATGGACCCAGCCTTAAGGACGTCTGACTTCACAGTAATTGTTCTACTTTCTGGAGGTCATCTGGTTGGCTTTGAGTATCCAGACGATATTGTGCTGCTAGGTGAAGACGGTGACACAATGCAGGGTATTTTGGATGCTATGAGCAGGAATATGAGTATGTTTGGAATGCGTTTCGTACCTATGAAATGTAGGATGGTGCTCCAGCACTGATCGGCAATGACTCCCAGTTTAGTGATAAGGAGTGAAGTGTTGGAATGTGTCGACCACTTCACTTACTTTGGGAGTTGCACCAACTTGAACGGGCTTGTTGGTGACAAAATTTTAGCTCGGATACAGAAGGCTCGTTTAGCATTTGCCAACTTACGTCACGTGTAGCGCCATCTGGTGAGATATCCGGCTATCCATCTGAGGACGAGTATAGTGCGCTGAAGTTTGTTGTCCTGTTGTACTACTGTCGGATATAGCTGTTAAACGTAGAAAACAGGAAACAGTTGCAGGGTTTCGGTCATAGCATTGCCTGTGCGTGATTGAATCACCATGTGAGCAATGTTGAAGTCGGGGGAAGGATACCAAGTGAGACAGGCAGGTTGGTTGACGAGGTTGCGAACCTTAATTGACTGAGATGGCGTGGGCATATACTGCGCATACCTTGCCACTCTCTACCTTGACGTGTCATACTTGAGGAAGTTGAATTAGCATGGAATAGGGCTCAGGATTGGTCAGGCCAATACCTGAGACCAGTCAACGAAGTCTGTTGTTGTTGGTATGAACCGTGTGGGGGGATGTAGACTGCCTGTTTGAAGTCCCTGAGACGATGAGAATCAGTAATTGGTGACATGGCTAGAAATTGTTCACAGTGGCGCAGATCTATCTACACTCTGATGTCTTCTGATACCTGAATATCTGCAATAACCGTTATCGTCAGATTGTTTATTGTTTCACACAACTTTGTCTACTTTGATATCACTCTTTTTCTATCCACTTGCTCTTTGTATACTACTGTGAAGTGTGACAACCTGAGACGATGCGCTTATATGCCAGGTTCTACATTGATTTGTCAGTCGGTCAGTCATATTTGCTCCAGATTATGTTTTAATCTTAAGGTTACAAATGGAGTACAGATGGACTTCACTACCTCCTATTTCCTGGCTTAAAAGAATGTGATCCATTTGTATCCATTGTTGGTTTGAATTCAGTGGACGCCATATGAGACAATATCTCTCCTTATACCTAAAGTTAGTGCTAGCCAAAAACAAGTGATTATCGGAGCGAACTTACAACAGGCGACCACAGCTGTCGATTTTTGTAAACACAGTCAGGTAGTGCACTAATTTATACTAGGCTATTGAGTAGATTTTCATTAGATTGATAAGGTTTCATATCCTCATGTTGTGTACAGAGTGGTAGGTTATTCTTAGTGCTAAGATTAACACTACACATAATATTTCGAAATCATCTTGTGACAACTATGCTGAATTTTAAATTTCGCTATACAATTTAATTGACCATGTTTACAACTTTATGAGTACTGATTTGACTACCAAGAAGCACGAGTATTTTAGATTCTCAATACAAGTGTATACGTTATTATTATTATTACTATTATTGTTATTATTTTTCCCTTGAGTTCCTGGTTGAACATAGGGCTTCAGTAGCACAAAGCCATTGCACTCTCCTCTCTCCAGTCTTTTCAACATCGCTCAACAACAGCCCACAACCTCTCATTTCTTCCTCACACCATCTCCTCCTCAATGTCACCCTCACCTCCGAAGCCCAACTCGTCGTTCCCCATCTGGGTTCCACTCGAGCAACTGGCCTGGCGCTTGATGTTCCCACTCCGTCTTCTCATTTTATGTCCAATCCATCTACACTTCCTTCTGCATATTTATTGAGTGATAGGTTCTTGGTTGGTTCGTTGCCAGCCAACCAGAGTTCCTTGATGTTTATTCTTTCTGGACATCTGATCTTCAGTGACGAGCCAGCGTAGGCAGTTGTTAATGAATGACTGTAGTTTGTTGCAAATCCGTTTCGTAACGCTCCAAGTTTCTGAACCATATAGGAGCAATGACTTGACTGAATCGGTGTTGAAAATCCGGATGTTATTCATGCTTTATGCTGATTGCAATAGATCTTCACATTGATTTCAGGTTGATGAAAGTCTATCTTGCTTTCCCGATCCTGGCTGCTTTAACGTCCTCGTTTGTGCCGTCTGTGGTTGAAACGGTGCTGCCTAGATAGGTGAAACAGACTACTTCCTTTTATTTTCTCCCATTGATGGTGATCGGAGCTTGTTGTTGTTGGTGGTGGTGGTGGTGTTGTTTGGGTATCATCATCACCTGTGTCTTCTCTACGTTCACTTGAAGTACCGTCTTCTCTGACCTGCCTCTTGTGTCAACTTGTTAGTTTTCGCCTGTAGATCATCGTTGGCGAAATGCAAATCTACTAGGTTCTTTCCTGCCGTTCAGCGTATCCCCTTCTTCTCGCTCCTCACAGTTTGTTGCATGATCCAGTCCAACACTGGATATATGTGTAGATATGTGTTAACATAAACATTTTGTAAACTTCAGGATCAAAATTTGAGCTGATTGATTTGAATAAGTTGAGTATTGAGTAAATAAGATTATAAATGAAATACATACTTGTAAAATTCCAATGACCTTTCGCAACTTTGTGGAAGTTGTTTCTTCAGAGAATAAAAACCTGTACAAATTGTGAACGCTTCCTGACTATATATACGTCATTTATAACATAAACAGTGGTGTTTATTGTAATCCCTTGGGTTCATAGTAGAACACAGGGCTTCAGTAGCACGTTGCCATTTCACTCTGTTCTACACAGAGACTTCTTAACTTAGCTCCACGATTACCCAGAATCTTTCATTTCTTCCTCATACTATCTACTGCATATCACACTCGGATACCCAACTCATCGTTTCCCATTTGGATTCTACTCAACGGCCTGGCTTGGCCTGACGCATGATGTCCCCAGTCGGTCTTCTCAGTGTATATCCAAATCCATTTGAATCCATCTCCACTTTTTTTCTTGTGTATATTGATTGAGGCGATAGGTTGTTGGTTAGTTGATTCGTTGCCATACTATCCAGAATTCCTTGTTACTTATTCTTTCTGGTCATCTGATCTGATCTTGAGTATGAAATGAGCGTCGGTGAAAGCTGTTGATCTACTGTATGTCTGTAGTTTGTTGAAAATGTTTTTCTTAACGTTTCAGGTCTCTGATCTTATAAATTAGATAAAAAGATGCATATTATTTGATGATTGACCTTAAAATAGAATTGTTTTGTATAGCACAGTATCCTCTTTTAGAGTTTCGTGTAAGCTAGTTCTCAACCAATCTAATTAACTACCAGTGTTTATTATTTTCTTAAGTGAGAAAGTTTCACTATGTAATGATTCATTGTTGAACTAATTCAGGTCACAAGTACTTAGGTAGATAAATGGAGAATAGAGATTATAAGCATTTTTATTAGTATTTTATACACATACTATAAAGCAGCCATCTAATTTTTATTACCTTCTCAAGAATTAGTATACATCAAGATTCAGTATAAATAGAGAAATTAAATCGATTCAATTTATCACCTTTTTAACTGTTGAATTCAATTTGATGAAAAGATTAGGTAATAATAGTTTCTAGGCAGCATCGTTTCAACTACAGGCGGCAAAGGCATAAATGAGGATGTCAAAGCAGCTAGGAGCGGAAAGACATCAAGACAGGCGTTCATTAGTCTGAAACCAGTGTGGAGATCTTCTGCACTCAGCATAAAGCATGAACAACATCCGGATTTTCAACAACAATTCAGTCAAGTCAGTGCTCCTATATGGTTCAGAAACTTGGAGCATTACGAAAAGGATTTGCAACAAACTACAGACATTCATCAACAACTGCCTACACTTGATACTGGAGATCATATCAGATGTCCAGAAAGAATAATCAAAGAGGAACTCTGGTTGGCTGGCAACGAACCAACCAAGAACCTATCACTCAATAAATATGCAGAAGGAAGTGTAGATGGATTGAGCATACACTGAGAAGACGGAGTGGGAACATCAAGCGCCAGTCCAGTTGCTCGAGTGGAACCCAGTTGGGAAACGACGAGTTGGGCTTCGGAGGTGAGGGTGACACATTGAGGAGGAGATGGTGTGAGGAAGAAATGAGAGGTTGTGGGCTGTTGTTGAGCGATGTTGAAAAGACTGGAGAGAGGAGAGTGCAATGGCTTTGTGCTACTGAAGCCCTATGTTCAACCAGGAACTCAAGAGGAAAAAAAATAATATACTGTTGGATGTGTCGATTATTTTTTTCGATGACTGGATACCTTTAAGAGGGTAACGCTATTTACTGGTTAAAGTATAAAAAATGATACGAGAAGTTCCAAAATGGCGTCTAAATGTAGAATGAAAAACGATCTATTTCACTTTCAGCCTGAGTTATATAATATTCTGTTGGTTTTATTAGTACAGTGGATCATAAATACTTTGGGATGTGGTTTTGATTCATTCAACATCATAAAACAATAATATTCATGATGTTTTGAGATTTCATTCACTGACATAGCTTGGATATGAACTGCGCATATCCAGCAACTAGTTACCTTGATGTACCATGCTACGGAATGGGAAAGGTTCAAGATGATAAGACCAAGGCATGGCACCATTTGATGATGTCCTTGACTGTCTATCTGAGTCATGTTCTAAAATGATGACTACCTGGTTAAGGTCTTTTTAGGCAATAGGAATCAGTGATTGAGGACTAAGTCACTCTTGTTGACATAGTTGAAAATCGATGATAATGGTGCAAATGTATTCACTAGTTGACATCGTCTAAAGTTTGAATATTTACATTTAACTGTTATCTTCAGGCTATTTATTCTCTTATACAACTTTATCTACTTTGATTTCATTCTTTTTTCATCCACCTGTTCTATGAAGTGTCGCAATTTTAACACATACACTTGTATGATAGATTCTAAGATGTTTGTATATCTTGACATTTAAAACAAAATTTCTTTTTTCAATTAAGATTACCAGTTATTACTGTTTAACATTAGAGGTGTGTTGGAATATATTCACGTATTCGTTTTTGTCACTATAATAAGATTGTGTAGTAGAATCACCGACATGAGAAATACAATCTGAACAAAAAAAATTGCTACTATATGTAGTCACTACTCTGACCTTTTTGGTGTGATTTTTCTGTCTGTTTATATTCATTATCTTTATCACTATACTACTTAAATTATTTTTAAGTAGTGTAAATTTTAAAGTGTATATTCTGTGTGAATGACACTTTCATTCGAATGGCGTATCGTTGATGCATAAAAGCGTTTTTAAACATGATTTTCTGTTATCATCTTGTGTTTGTAAATTTGCATTGAGTTTTACCTGCTTAGTAGATTACTACCATGTTAACTTAAATCAAAGTTTCAAAGAGAGATAAACATTATATGAAAAAACTTGCTTATGAAAGATCAACAGATAGACAAAATCACTGTAGAACCTCACACATAACTCCATTGGCTGAAATTGCCACACTTCACAGTAGTATGCAAAGAACAGATGGACAGAAGAAGACCGATATCAAAACGAACAAATTTTTGTGAGAGAATAAGTAGTTAAACGATAACGGCTGGTGAAAATATTCAAACTTTAGACGATGTCAAGGTGTGAATACATTTGCACCATTATCACCCACTTTCAGTCATGTCATCAAGAGTGACTGAGTCTTCAACCACTGGTTCCTGTTGTGTCAAAAACTTCAACCAGGTCGTCGTCATTTACGCACACTACTCTGACAGACAGTCAAGGACTTAGTTTAGCTACCCTGAACCTTCTTCCAACCTAATCTTACTTTCCTTAGTATGGTCCGTTGATGTAGATGGTATTCAAGCCATCTCAGTGGATGTAGATTCACAACCTCGTCAGTCGACTTGCTTTTATTCTCTAGTTACCCTTCGCTTTACTTCAACACGCGAGCAATGTTATGAAGATACCTGTGATCAAAACCCCGTGATTACTTTATATCCTCTACTTTTAACAGCTATATCTCACAGATGTACAACAGAACAGAGTGAAATTCAGAGTAGAATGCTCTTCATTTGATAAATAGTCGAATATCTCGTTAGATGATGAAACTTCTTCGATTCCACTGCCAGCCATTATCCATAATTAGTTATACAATATTTAATAATCATATCAACAGATTGTGTTCAATTAGATGATAATTTCAGGAAGATATTGTAGGTGTGTATCGCTTATGACCAAATATCATCCATAACCCCCCCCCCCCACGTTATGACTAAAAGCTGGTATATGGAAGGTGCATTTGATTGAACCACTAATAATACTTGTTAGTGCTAAAATTACTCACTTCAGTAAGTATAATTTCTGTGGATTAGTTTACAGATGTATATTAACCTGGGATAATTTTCAAGTGTATTTCAGCATTATTACTTTGGTTCAAGTCATTAAGTTTAACTTTTTCAATGCACTAATCACTCATGTAGTTCTGCTAGATACTTTTCCTCCAGTGGACCAATTTCATTGCTTCATTTCAACTATACAATATATTAAGTTGATATTCGTCATAGACTGACATCATTTGGAGAAAGATTGAGAATCTGGGAGCACTGGACAGCTGTTTCGACATGGTATTAGACTCCTCAGCAGTGCACACCCGTGATCTCTCCTCAGGACCTTCAGGTTCCATAGCCAGCACATTATGAATGGTCCATATCTCCTACTTCTGTCA
Organism: Heterobilharzia americana; assembly: GCA_944470555.2. Lineage (NCBI taxonomy): Eukaryota > Metazoa > Platyhelminthes > Trematoda > Strigeidida > Schistosomatidae > Heterobilharzia > Heterobilharzia americana. Next base: position 158,785,316 of record OX104127.1, on the reverse strand, counting down.
TTCTAAGTCATAGCTCCACCGGTCACGATTTCTTATTAGAACTTCAAGAATCACTTCTCGAAGCTAGTCACCAATAAGGACTAGATTAATTGTATTTAAAGGCATTGGATGAAGGTCAGGCTATGTTGTGAACTGACGGAGGTGCACACTGCTGAGGAGTCCTATACTAGGATGAAACAGCCGTTTAGTGCCCTCAGGTCTCCAATGTTTCTCCAACTGATTTTAGTCCATGGTGAATACCAACTTGAAACCTCACCCACCCAATTGAAATTTACTTTGTTTTACATTCACTGGATTGGTGTTGAAAATCCAGATGTTGTTCATGCTTTATGCTGAGTGTTGAAGATCTGCACACTGGTCTCAGGCTAATGAACGCCTGTGGTTGAAACGGTGCTGCCTAGATAGGTGAAACAGGCTACTTCCTTTAATTTTCTCCCATTGATGGTGATCGGAGCTTGTTGTTGTTGTTGGTGGTGGTGTTGTTTGGGTATCATCATCACCTGTATCTTCTCTACGTTCACTTGAAGTGCCGTCTTCGCTGCCCTGCCTCTTGTGTCAACTTGTTAGTTTTCACCTGTAGATCTTGAAGTTTGTGTGACATTAGACAGAAGTCATCGGCGAAATCCAAATCTTCTAGGTTCTTTCCTGCCGTCCAGCGTATCCCCTTCTTCTCGCTCCTCACTGTTTTGTTTCATGATCCAGTCAACCATAATCAGGAATATGATCGGTGATAGTAGGCTGCAGCCTTGTTTCACTCCTGTCTTTACTTCAAAGACATCACTGAGCTTCCTATTGTAAATTACTTGTGAATACAAATATCAAAATAATAAGGATAAATGTTTGTTTTTATAATTTTTCGTAATCATCAAAGCTGTGGACAATGTTGAGAAGTAATCATCTTCACAAAGTTATTTGTGTTAATACATCGCTTTGTCCTCTTTGTGTGTGTGTGTGTGTGTGTGTGTGTATGTGTATGTATGTATTCATATATATATGTGTGTATTTATTTTATTTTGTTTATCAAGGTAATGCGTGGTTTAGCTTCATTGGAACAAGCAGATAGTTGTAAAAGTGATTCAAGAACATTAGAACGTAATCAAGAACTTACTCGTAAACTTTGTTTACCCAGTGCAAAACATGCTCCAGACTTAGTAATGGATCTTCCTGTAACATCAGATAATCAAATACAAAAAAATGATATATCAACTACTAATTTCATTCATATAGAAACAGGTGATAGTTTTGCTGAACATTTTGCTGAACAAAATTTGGATACAATGCGTAAACGTTCTGAGGTTCATACAACATTATCTTCTCAAATATCTAATCGATTTTCTACTAGTTGTAAAAGTAGTAATAGTAATAGTAATAATAATAATAATAGTAGTATGTGTAGTACAAGTTGTGGAGAACTTGGTAAAGTTATTCTACGTAATAAAAATAGTCATATCTCAGAAATGCCTATCAATTCATCAGAATTTCTTAGAACTAATTCTATAAAAGAAGAAGAAAACAAAGATATATTACATACTTCTGATGAAATAATTATTCAACCGAAACTTTCAATAGCTGATCGTGTAGCAGTTTTTGAAGCAAATAAATCATCAGATTCAATTCGTTCTTCCATAATTACAGCTCCTAAATTAGCTCCTAAACCTAAAAGAAGTTAAATTGTTTCCCAATTTTTTATGCTCCTAACCATTAGGTTAGGTATTGATGCTTTGTTCTGATTGGTCAATTGTAGAACAAAACTGACCAATAAGGTTTGTCCTGATTACACTACACACAATACATGTTTTTTACAGCTGATATAAAAAAAATTGTTTCTTCATTCATTCATTCATTCAGAATAATATGCAATTACTCTAGTTTATTCCTATTATTTGGATATTATCATGTGTGTGTGTGTGTGTGTATGTATGTATGTGTATTCAGGTGAAGTTTATAAATATTGATACATAGAGAGTGCTTCCTTCCTATCAACTACTCCATCATATTCCCCCCCCCTCCCTACCCTCTCCTTAAATTTTATTGATTTAATGGTGAAATTTGGTAATCCTTATCTTTAGCCTCTTTTATATTGATTGACTGTAGAGTTGAAAAAAAAAAAGTTATCAAAATTATGTTGTACATTTGGTTTTAATACTTTATCACTGTCTTATTTCATGAGCCTTGATATACATGATTTTGGAAATTGTTGTTATAGGGGGGGGGGGGGGTGAGTGTGCCCGTAGTTGTTGCCCAATCGATTTATGGTTTGTTTCCCTTTTTTTTTTTAATTATTATATGTTTTACTCTCAAATCAACACATGAATCTGAATTATACTACTCATCCTGTTAATGTAAAATGTTTCTTATAATCGCTGTTTTACAATCTTCGATCTGTTGTTTGTTTATTTGTTTTGTTTTTTTTAAAGCCTGATAATACTCCTGCCTTAATCAACTCGTAATTTATGTCTTATACACCTACCCAACCCCCCTTGCTTCATTTCTCTTTCTCTTGGTGCTTTGTTTGATACTTTGAGGTTGACTCTAATGGTTGAACTGTTGGGGAGGGGGGGGCGGTGTACTTCCATCAGTTTTTATCTCTTGTCAACGAGTCAGAAGACTGCCAACTGCTTTTCTCTTCTCTGCAGTCTATTTAACTGTATATCCCGGTAATCTCATTCATTTTTTTTTTACTAATTGGATGCTTTTACATACGTGTGTGTGTGTGTGTGATGCTTATTTGTTCGCTTGATTAGTGTTCCATTTATTCGCCTCTTCTTCCCTTTTTTTAGACTAATTTTTTTTTACAGAAATTCTCTTCAATAATCCACTGATTGTCTTTTTTTTTTCATTACTTTATAGTTTGGTTTCATTTTAATATGTGTCTACATGTTTACTTATTTATATTTGATTGCATGTGAAAACAAAATGGATGTTCCCGCTTTCAATAAGCAAATGAACATTTATAGTTAGTGCCTTATCCTTAGAGGTTTATTTAGTCACTAGTAATGTATGTGATATGTAATGTTTATATTGTGTATGAATGGTGTTTGTTATGGGTTCGAAGACGCTAATGGTATATGTATATATATATATATATATATATATATATATATATATATATATATATATATTCCGAAACGAATATAATACGCGCGCTTAACTGACAGGTAACTTGGTACGCAAGAGACACTGGCTGCAACCCCTGGATGAATAGAGAGAAGACCGAAGCTGGTAGATAGGAGAATGTGTATTACTCCGAGAATATAGTAACAATGAATCAATCCAAAACACGTGAATAAGTATACATATGAAAAATGACCTTGTCCGCAATTGGAGAAATTCGCATAGTAAGAATAAAAATTAACCAATCAGCGAATTACATTACAATGGAGACAGAAAATAGACTATTAGTCATATCGTAAAAATAATGTGGGAATGACACGTTAAAATGTTTGGATCGATAACAATGTTTTATACAAAACTGGGGCATCACAACAGGGTTTCAAAACATAGTTGAATATGCCTGATATCGGTTATGCCAAACCTGATAGTTACTACCTTATTGTGTTAGTTGAAATTGTATACCACAATTACTGAACGAGCTACAGACCAGAAAGGTCTGCTGGATAGCGGTAAGACAAACAGCAGATACTTTCAGGTGAAGCTATACTATTGAATGGAGGGAGTGTGACCAGGAGTAAGGTGTTTCTGATGAACGACCAGTAGTTTATCCTCATGCTACCTTCTTGATGTGAAGAAGGGGTTGAAAAGGTTTCCCCAAAAATAGCGCACTTCCCGGTGCTCTACAGTATTCTGGTGTCGAAGATATGAGGTTTTTCTTGTCTAGTGTTGGCGCAATCAAATCTCAACCCATCAATCTTAAAAAGGTCGTGTGTAGTAGGCCTCAAACAGACGTCCCATTAACTGTGCAGCTAAGTAAGTTGCAGAAAGAACTTGCACAGTGTCGAAACCCGAAAAGTATCAACCATCTGCACGATTCAAGCAGTATACACCATAACCTATCCTCCTTACCTTTTTCACCTCTAACCTCCCTTCTTGACGCCAATATAGAACCTCTTACAACCACCTCATCCTGCGACTATCGTTAGGAATCCGAGCTGGCAGAACACTATTCTTAGTCTCGTAAAGCTATGCTACTAATTTCATATTCGAGCTTTAAACGTTCGAGCCATATGTGAAGTCGGATGACAGGTGTCTCTCGTCATAACTCTGTAGTGGGTGTATGCTATATTTTTGAGATGTAGATGCAGCACCGATGTACGGTTATTCACTTGACCTCACCCGACCAGTGTGGTGATTCTGTGAGTGTCCGGCGGTTCAATATGTAGCTCTTGTGAACTTGCTGGCATAGTTACAGTGTTGATTTCTCGATAAGAAAACGCACTCCTCGATTTTATATCGGCCGTCAATCATGTGACTGAATGGATTTGTAAGAAGTAGGAAGGGTTTCGACACCCACCGATGCCTACGTGCTCATCGACTGAAGTTTAGATGATATAAAGGATGAATTCTATTGACAACTGTCAGTTTAGCTACACAAAGCAAAATGTTCCGATATAGTCATAGTAGTGGATGAATTCAACACTCAAGTAGGAAAGCTGAGTTAGTTGGAAAGGCATTTTGGAGATATCTACGGAATCCAATACCACTGAATTGACAACAGTGATTGTCTTCTACAATTTTTGTCCCGACAATTATTTGTTTCTAGCCAGCATTAACTTCAAGCATAAGCAGAGACAGCCTCACTTGGCATTCACCATCAGACCGACGACGTATGCACTATTTCCTTATAAGCTGTCGGTGGAAAAGATAAACAGACGAAATAGGAACAAGATCTGGTATTATTGTTTAGTTGGTGATATGGCTGAAAATCGGTCACAACAGCTCAGATGTATTGACTCTTCAAGACATTTTCACTAGATTTCATCTTTGAAATTCTCTCCGCATACTGCTATGAAGTGTTGTGATCGATGCACTTCTGTACAAGATTCTACGGTGGTTTTGTCTGTTTTTGACATATGCACTAAATAGGTTCATAATAATCTTGTAAAAACCTGTTCGTTTTCACAGATAGTAGCTAGATTTCAAAGATTCGATGTTTAGCATTAGTACATCCACACATTTATTTCAAGAGCTATTGGATACCTCACGGTTGATGTTCCCTACCCACGGAGTAGTATAGGACGTATTCCGTGGTGTCACCATGTGAGTAATGCAGAAGTTAGGTGTAGAGTTTTAGGGAGAAGAGGTAGGTCAGTTGACGAGGTTATGAACCTTCATCGACTGAGATGGCTGGTTGGGACACGTACTACGTATGCCTAGTCACCGATTGCCTCGTCACACAATGTTGGTTGAGGTGGGTCCAAGCTGGAAAAAGGCCCGAGGTGTCCAGACTAAAACATGACACCAATGTATGAAGTCTTTGACTGTTGGTTTAAGCCATGTAGAGCGATGCAGACTAGGTAGTTTGGGTCCTCAGGACAAGAGGAACCAGTGGTTGGAGACTGAATCTAGGTGATATGGCTGAGAGCCGATGTCAGTGGCGCAGATTTATACACACATTGTCCTCATCTTAACGACACTGTACCGAGTCTCACCATTTTGTCACTCCTCTTTCCTTTCTTCTCGTACTTTATATTTCTTTTGACTGCATTCTCTTATCTTCATCATTCACCTCACTACCTTTCTACTTGATGTGCTGATATGAGGTGTGGCAACTCGGACCGTTACGCAGTAATGCCTGGTCCTATGTTGATATTGACTGAGTGCTTCGCTACACATTGGTACTTTTCTGTCTGTTTGTATGCTTACACGCACCTAACATTTAATAGACTGTGCAAAACTTCGAAGTGCTGTCGATTTCTTGAGGCAGACTGATTACATAATCCTTATCTAAACGTTGCGGATAGTTTAGGAGCCAGGCTGCTTTGGGCGAAGAAAAAAACCACCATACCATACGAACTTGCGAGGCAACTCTCCTTATAACTTTTGAAAGAATCTATCTCCTGTCAGGAAATATTTTACCTTATATATGCAATGTAAGGTCAAACGCTTTAGATAGCTTTAAACTAGCCAACTATCGGAATGAGTTTCACAACTGATGTGTTTTTCTGTAGCTTGAAGTGACCGAGTGAAGATGTTCAAATACGCGATGAGACACTTGGGCTGGATACGAATAACGAATGTTCTCCTTCACACGCCGGCGTATGACTGCAGGGAAGATACCTTATTTGACAAAAACGCATGTTCAATTGTCATGAACAAAGAAAACCGCTACGTCAAAAGTTAAGTAATCTATTCTGATTGGTCAACTGTAGGACAGAATTGTCCAATAAGGCTTCTCCTGAACGTAATCACTGACATGGAACAAAAATTCAAAACTCCTACCTTAGTGGCTGATGACTTAAAATGTTGATTTCTATTTAAACTGCTATCCATCATTATAACCTGACATGAAATAAAGATAATAACAACTACGTCGGAATCATGAATACATTTATTGGCCGATTTCACCATACCCTAGTTGACCACTAACTTATTAAATATCTGCATCGATAACGGGGAATTTCCGCTTGCTTGTCAGAAACTATGTTTTCCTAACAGCTTATGAAGTGAGAAGAATTACTTCGAATATGAATAAAAATGGGAGGGAGAATACCAACCAGCAACTATTCAATTGGGGTATAGATCGTGATTGTTGTACAGACACATGTGGTACAACGCTGGCACACATTACTGTGCAAAACACAATTGTGAAGGTCAGGACAGACAGAATCATAGATACAGTAAAAACGATATGCATCTCATTAACCAGTTGGTTTACAGCACTTAAGCTATGAGTTGCACCTGAGGTATGAAGACTTGTTACACTAATTGGAGACTGAGTATATGACCAATTGGAAGTTGAATACCTAAGCAGATACACCACTCATTGATGAAACTACAATCTTATCCATGCGAATAATAGTTAGACTTAACAGTTTTTAATGTGGTTATTCTACAACTTCAGAGAATCCTGTATTCAAAGAAGTTATACACATCTTTCAACCTCTGATGTAACTGTGGTTAACATGAGTGCAAATGTTCAAATGATGTCTAGTTAACTGTTACACCACTAAACTAAGTCAGTGGGCTCACAAGTTGACTCAGTGTAGTAATTGGATTCTGACTATTCAAACAAAAAACTGAATGTATATCAAACGACTGAATTGACAGCCAAATATCCTCCCTTCAGAACCTTATGCTTCATTGAACCACCTATGATTGTAAGGAAGACACCTAATTTGACCAAAAACACATCATTTATACACAAGAATTGGATGCTTTATTCTGATTGGTCAGTTGTAGAACAAAACTGCCCAATAAGATTTCTCCTGATCACCACACACAATAACATGAAAACTAGGTTGCAATCTAAAACTTCTATCTTAGCGGCTAATGACTTAGGATATTGGTTTTGATGTAATCCGCTTCCTATCACACACACACACACACACACACACACACACACACACACACACACACACACACCTAATCCAATCACAAAAAATATGAGGCAAACCGTATTTCCTTTTAGCTAATTGGTTAGTTACGTTGATATCCCGAAATTTTACAGCACTATCTCTTTGCAAGAAATAGAACTCAGAAATTGTAACCAAGTCCAATAAATGTGAATAAATTCAGACAACAGAAAATTAGAGAAATATATTTACAAACACTGTACATAGAGAATATTTTTCAAGATGAATCATCCACATCAGTTTCTGATGTCATAACAACATATTCCCGTGTAGAAAAGCCAAATTTAATGACATCCTTTTCAAGAAGCTCGTAGTAGCGACGTGGTTCAATCCTATTGTTATTAAGGTATGTTCCATTTGCTGACTCTAAATCTATGATGTACAAACGAATTGCGCCACGAACCTACATTAAGAAGAATAAATGTAAACATAAAGTAAAGCCACAATGCTATAATTCTCTGCTCTATAAAAAAGATGACTCACACACACACACACAAAACATCGATGATGGGGACCACCTTTAAACTCACACTTCTACACCCCCCTTCCCCCATTGCAACAGGACACCTCGAAGCTGGTCGTTACATTTTACTGTCGGGGGTGGGATACAACTCGCTCATGGCTAGACCAACGTGCAACGATAGCCATGTAACTTGAACCAGTTCCACACACCATGCCTAGCCTCTTCCTTAAATCAGGTACACTGGGACAGTATTTTCTCGTCGGGGGGGGGGGGTTAAACGCATTCGAAACTTCCATTTCTAGTTTCAATTTCTAGACTATCTCGAATCTTCGCTATAGATCACTACCGTTTATCGATTATCTTTTACTCGAGTCGTTAGTTCAAGTTTTTCTGTTCCTCTTCTCTCTTCTAGATTCACCTCTAAACTCACACTTCTACGACCCCCCTACCCCACCATCTGCAACAGCGCACCGACAGGTTTAACGAAAATCGACCAACAGCTGGTCGTTACATATTCATTTAGCCAACACTTGAGGTATAGATATAATATTCAATGTAGTCAAACACTCATTACATCATGTTAAGAAAATTAGCACGATAATTGCAATATTAGTTTCAAGGAACAGTAACTATGCAATTTATCCCGGTGAGTGAGATGAAACAACAAATGTTAAAAGTAGCAACAATAAGGATAGATAAGGTGCCTGTAGCAATAAATAGATGCATCATTTACACTATTTGAACGGTTATAATGTTTATCCTTTCTCGGGTGTGGATCTGTGGTCATTCGTTTAGGTAGATGACTTTCAGCCAATTGGTCACAGGTCCGAACACTGACCTGCCTACCGAGATTTCATCAGCCAGGTGTTAGCCCTCATATACAACAGGTTTATAGCTGAATGCCTACTGCACGAATGTGCACAAGGTTGCTGAGTGCATTTCAATTTTCTCGGGTACATTTCTGCACATGAATAGCAAAATTTGAGAATACAAAAACCACAAACTCCTCTGACTTTATTTACTACCCTGCCTTTTTTAATTATATATTTTATATGTCATCTGTTTCGTCAGAAACATGTGTCCTCCAACTAGTTACATATTCATCATGGACTGCGGAAATAACGGTTGTACGCAAGGTAAATGGTTCTTTTCGTTTATATGCAGATTTCTCCATCAGTTTAAATGATGCTTATCCACTACCAATACAGGAAGACCTTTCCTTCAACCTAATGATGCCAAGTACTTTGCTAAAATCGATTTTAAAATTGTAATCGAACCAAGTTCCAAAGAGATGTTAACAATCGGTACTTATCGATCTCCTTATCAGTACACTCACCTAGCTTTTGGTATCAAACTAGCACCTATTATCTTTCAGCAAATCATGGAAACAATGCTGACCAATCCACCCTAGAGTTACCAGTCTATCTAGATGATGATTACAGCAGCTAGTAAGTCTGAACTGTTTGATTGTCTGGACGCTATACTATCGAAAATATCTGAGTATCGATTTTATCATAAAGAAGAAAAGTAAGCAGTTTTCACGGCTTCAGTGAAATATCTTGGTTTTATCTGAAATGAACATGGGCGTCGATCAGATCAAGAAAATGTCAGTGGTATGCAGAATCCAGAGAACAAAATGCTAGTCTAAGTTACCACCTTGCCCATCATAGTGGCTATTATGAGTCGTTAAAAAGAAGGGAACAATACTACTTGTCTACAGAAAAAAGACTACATTCGATGCGTACAGGAATGAAACTATCCAATAACATTCATTACAGCTTCAAGCTTTAAACTGAGGTCAGTCAAAGATACATTGGTGTTACTGCAACTGATGCAAAGTCGTACCAATTAAACTTTTAAAACCGTATGTAAGGGCCTTTTTGCGGAGTTGAACCAAAAAAGCGAACACTTCTCTACATCACTTAGAAAAAAGCGGTAAGACTAGCAGGTCGTTCCTAGTTTACTGTCTGATTATTACTGGACTAATATAATGCAAATTCTGTGGTTTTTATGAATGGGGGTATAGGAAATATGCTTAAACAAACAGGTAGACTTTGCTTGTTCTACGACTACGCCTGTTAACAGAATACTGAACTATGTGATGACTAGGCATCAGTCAGTAAAAGATCATACCTTTATTGAATGATTTCAATTCCCTACAACCCTTAATTTCTTCATCGCTCACAGTGATTCAGCACATGAAGATAATGTTAATTCTTCGATGATCTAATAACTGTCTGCGACGAACTCGCAAGGAAGACGACTGATCGATGGGCAAAACACTTGAACTCGTCTTGTGCTACTATTTCTTTATCAGATACCCAGTCAGATCCTGAATGGAACTCGGAGACAAGCCTTTGTAGCCTTGCAGAAGTCAGAAAGGCCTTAAGTAACCTGAAACAATGAAGGACAGCAGGGTCGGACGGACTAGTAATACAAGTACTTAAGGATGGTGGTAAAAGATCTGTCCCGATAAACTGAAGAATTAGCTGGCGGAGAGAAATTAGAGATGATCCATTCAGAATGGTCCTGACTGCTGATTGTCGCAATCTTTAAGAAACGCCAGAAATCTCATTGTGATAACCACAAGGGGAATAGCCTGATGAACATACTGTCAAAGATTCTAGGTCCTATAATTGTTAGATGTCCGAGTGGCGCTCAGGAAAAGCGAACCGGAGAATTTCAAACAGGCAAAGATCAGACTTGGCTGTAGGCGTCCCGACCAGGTGTTTACACTCCGTCAAGTCCCGGAATACAGATACACTTTCCGACGCCCGACAGTGGCTGGGTTCCTTGGCCTAGAGGCGGAATTCGACCCCGTCGATTGACAGGTCTAATGGCAGTGTCTTTCATTGAAAGGGTGTCAAGTAAGTACACCACTTTTGAAGGCTTGAACATGCGTGGGCGTTTCAGTGCCTGTGGTGAGTTGCCAGGCAAGTTGTGTATGTAGAGCAGTATCTGTCTAGAATGTCCACTCTCTCCATTCTTATTTAGTTTTATCGCTGAGATAGAAATGGAGGTCTCTCTGACGTCGTGTAACTTTACAGGGGTAAAACTTGTCACAGGAAAGTCCTTATTAGAACTACAATACGCAGATGACATAGTCCTGTTAGATGAAGATGCTGAAAAGATACAAAGTCTTCCGGGCACCCGAAGTGGCAATTTGCGAATGTTTGGGATGCGTATCTAACCACTAAAATGCAAACTGTTGCTCAAGGCCTTGTCTTCTCTGGTGCATTCTCTGAAAATAGATAGTAAAGTGACCGAGCGCATTGACCACTTCAGTGACTTCAGAAGTCGGATCAGTGACCGATGAAATCTCGACACAAAACAAGTCATCTGACTTCTATTAAATTGTGCCACTTTTGGCGCTGCCGTCATATTTGATTGCCTATTAAGGGTAGAATAAACTGTACTACAGTTCGCTCTGTTTTACAACATGGCTGTGAAACGTGTCCATTAAGGGTGGAGGACATGAAAAGGCTTTAGGTGTTTGACTACTGTTGCCGTCGTAGCATTGGCCGTGTTGCAGTGTCACCGCATCAGTATTGTAGAAGTCAAGTATAAACTTTTAGGGAGGAGAGAGGTCCATTGGTGAAGCTGTGAACCTTCACCGACCGAGGTGGACGAGACATGTGTTAATCATGCCTAGTTACTGTCTGACTCGTCGCACAATGACAGATGAATTAGGTGTAGACTGATAAAAGATCAGAGGGGGATAGACTAAGACATGGCTTCGTTGCAGACAGACAGACAGACAGACTCGACGTAGGGTCTCCATACAACTGCATCAGCTTAAGCTGCCACACTTAACAGTGGTGTCCAACGAACAAGTAGATAAAAGAGTAATATCCAAAAAGACAAAAGTGTATGAGGAGAGAAGCAATTTGAAGATAGTGGTGAGTGCAAATATTTCAAGGAGTGAATACATCTGTGCCATCGTGACTGATTTTAAGCTGTCCCCAAGACTCGTTAACCACTGATCTCTATCCATCATTGCATGACGTCTTTGACTGTCGATCTCAGCCGTGTAGGGAAATGTAGACTTCCGGTTGAGGGCGGTCTGATAACAGAAACAGTGGTTGCAAACTCTAGGGCAAACGACTCAGAATCGATTTTAAAGACGCATTATTGTCATCTTGGATCAGTATTTTTTTATTCCTCCTCCCTCTTATATTACTTTTGGCTGGTTTTTCCTTATCTCTTTATCTTTCATTGTAGTGCTTTCTCACTTGATTTGCCGGTATGACATGTGGCAACTTCGACCGTTGCGCAGTAATGCCTGGTTCTGTGTTGATGGTGATGAATACAGTACTATTTACTACACGGTGTTCTGAGTTTTTCTTGGCGCCCATATCACATCAAATTTTTTTTCAACAAATATGAGCGATTTTTAAGAAAATAACATCTACAAGTGTAACAATGAAAAACTACAAAGCTAAAATAGATTATTTAATGTATTCAGTGAAGATATCCTATCATATGCTGAGATACGACCATAAAATTTTGAGTAGAAAGTCATCTACAAGATGTACTGATTACGATGCACTCCATTCAAAAAGATATTTTGAGGTAGTCAAATACTCTATTTACACCAAGGACTACAGAGTTTCGGGAGCAGATAAGTAAAGCTGTATTACAGGATCTAAGAGAGAGTGATTTGGTTGATACACTTACAACCAGACTTTAAAACCAACTGATTTTCCCAGGTTTGATAATCTTGACCCCAGTTTGCCAATGGTGATTACAGATCTTTATATCCTAGAAACTGAGTTGGTCAAGCAAATTTCTGTGTGATTATATCATAAGCGGATGTTAGTCCCTTCTAGTGGAATGAAGTGATTGACAATAGAGTCTACTCCGAAGGGATTATGTCAGATGTGAACAGCCCAGTTAATATATTTAAATTTGTTTAACTAATAATCTACATTGTAAACTTGTAATAGTTTTGTGATAGCCTATCCAAATCTGCTCACTTGTCATTTCAGTTTATGACTTTCTGAACTTCGGCAGACGAGAGTGATATATGATTGTTTTATTTAGGCTGTGACAAGACAGTCAGTGAGCATCTCAGCGACTCCACACTAGACTAGTCTATTGGATAAAGTATACAATAATAAAGTACTGCTTACTAGATGAGTTTTGGACAGAATTTATTGTTTATAGTCATATCAAGGTATCACTGTGAGCCATATGAAATGGATTAGTCTAAAACGGAATGATATTTTACGACAGGGATCAAATTCTTTGCCTCTCAGCAACCGTTCCACTAGTGCAAAGAGAAAAGCTAATAAGCATTAATTACAATTACGTACCCTGGATTTTCAACTTGAGAAGTCATCCTATCAGAGCTTAAAATATACTTGTGTCATCTGTGGCGCCAACTGACGAGATATTCAACTATCTACCTGAGGACGAGTTTACTGAGCTGCAGTCCATCCTGCCCTATTATACTGCTGTGAGACACAGACGTTAAAAATAGACGACATGAAGAGTTTACCGAGTTTTGATTACAAATGCATTCGTAGCGTTGCTCACTTTTGGTGGAACCCCATTGTAAGCAATGTTGAAGTTAGGTAGAGGGTACCAGCGAAGACAGACAAGTCGAGTGATAAGTTTGTGAACCTCAGTCGATTGAGATGACTTGGACACGTACTACGCATGCCAATCCACCGCCTACCTCTATGTGGCATGCTAGGGGAAGTTGTATCAGTCTGTGAGAAGGTTTAGGATGGCCAGACCAAGACGTAATACCAGTCGACAAAGACTCTTACTGTTGGTCTCAGCCATGTGGGAAGATGTAGACTGTCTGGCTGGGGTCCCCGAGACGACAGGAATCAGTAGTTGAGGATTCTTATTGACACGGCTGAAAATGAGTCACAATGACGCAGATGTATTCCCTCCTTGAATATTCCCACCAACAGTTATTTCCAAATTGTTTATTCTCTCACACAACTTTGTCTACTTTGATATCACTCTTTTCCTATCCACCTGTTCTTTGTGTACTACTGTGAAGTGTGGCAAATTGACCCTATAGACCTGTGTGCGAGGTTCTATATTGATTTTATCAGTCAGTGGTGCAAACTTTTAAGAACTTAATTTATCAGTCTGTGTTGATATGTTGGCTTTTTTTAAAGAGGATGGATATGTACTACCCTTTTACTAAAACTCGATTTTTAAGTGATATCTAAAACTGATATCCAGAGCATGTGTTTAATTCTATTCATGACGAGTCAGCTGTTTGATATCATGCTAATATTCACTGAACTAACCTGTATTATGATAAACAGTAGTGTCTTTCCCTCTAAAAAAACACCTTGACTTTGACATTGTACACCAGAGTGATGGGACGAAAATTTACTACTACAAAAATCCATAAAATCTATCGCAACAGTTTAAATGTTCTCGTAACGAAAACTTAATCTCACTAAAGCAACCAAAAGCAAACTTTCGAATGTTACTCGCATTACAGAGTTTAACCAATAATACAGAGTAGACAACAAATGCTTTTATAAACCTCAATCAATCAAAGAGAATACATTAGTTTAACTTTACAACTAAAGCTTCTCTAACCTTAGGGAAATATTCACACTAAACATATATTAAAGAGTAGCACCTTTTTGTTCTATTGAGAAAGAAAGTCGATTGCCGGTGCCTTACTTAATATTTTTTTAAACGAATAAACGTACATCGAAACAACATTTCAAGAGAATATTATAGAACTCGTAACTTACAAATCTATACTGTAAAACAGCATGTTGTTTGGAAATGCTTGGATGATCCATAGGAATATCTGCAATTTTTCTATCACGACCAATAAGGAAGCCACTCTGTCTATGAATATGCAAGATGGGGAGAGTCTTATTCCCCTTGAAGGCATACAATCGCCAGTGTGAAGTCGGTTTCCTGGCGTCTTCTGGTTCATTATATTTTATCACAACACCCTTAAAAACATTTGTATCTTCCGCAAGTTTGCCTTGTAAGTTGGGAAAAATAGACAAGAAAAGAATGTGGATTATATGAAACAAGATGAACTAAAATAAGCTAATCGTTTAATATCAACATCAGTCATGGCATTACTGCATATAAGGGTTGAAGTCACGGTACTTCAGATCACCCCATCAAGGTACAAAATGAAAGACAACAAAACAAGAATGAGATACAGCAGACACTAAATATAATATAACAAGTAAGCTGAGGATAAGACGTGGGCATCTCTATGCTACTAGTCTATTCTGAGACATATTTTTAAAATTTCCTACAATCGATTTCGTTTGTTTTACAAACCCAAACCTATAAGTCTGTACTTCTCTACATGGGCCAAACTAAGTGACACATTGTGGACTGATGTCACGTCTAGGTATGGTGTGCCATGATACACGATGACTAAGTATCTGCAACACATCTCCCAGATACTTCATTCCACAAAGGCTTACTACTGCACCAACTGAATTAAACCTTTTATCTAGGACTCTAGGATTAACCTGAGTACCACTTACTTGATCTCAGGAAATATAGTCAGTGCTAAGAAGACAATAGTAGTCGGAGACTCAGAGCCTTCTTATGTCATGTAACTTAAATACCCATTTAACAGCTATATAGTAAAATTGAACGAACTGCAGCACAGAGTACTAAGCCCTTAATAGGCAATCAGGCATCACGTCAGCGCCATAAAAATCGTCGGTTGGAAGAAGCCAAGGCAGCCTTTTGTATTTAAGCAGAGATTTTGTCGGGCGCTAACTGACCACAACTGACAATACTACCTAGTTTAGTGAACTAGTCAACGCATCCAACCACTTCACTACCTACTGTCAGATAAGACATTAATGCAGATCAATCCCGAAGCAAAGATTAGAATTTAGGAAGTGAAAAACGTATCTCAAACATTTTAATTGCCACCCATTGCATCCAGAAAACTTTGCATTCTCGTAGTGTCTTTACCTAACAAAACTCATCTACGTCTACTACACAAACCGCAGTGACAAAGTCAATCTCTGTCAAGTCAGATTAGAAAAGAGCTACTTAAATACGTCTATAACGAAGTCTAGCAAAGTGGAGAGAACGAATATTCCTAATAGACACTAGTCGACGAAGACGACCCATCATAAGAGCTAACTGACCTGCAAGGTGTTCGAGTATGTCACCTTTAGTAGAGTGAAGTAATTGATGAGTACTCATTTATTAAGAAACACTTAGATCCCCATGGTTGACAGAATTACATGGGTACTACAGGTCGTAACGGAACAGCAAAGATAGATATACACAATCGATGTAGAATGTCCCACAGAAGTGTTGAGGTTCAATTTGCAATACTTTACAGTTGTGTGCAAAGAATGAAGGAATAAAAAATGAATGATATTACAGTAAAAAGTGTATAGGAGAAGAGTGAATTTAGACAATGAATTTTAGTAGAAATGTTCAAACCTTTGAAAATGTCGAAGCATGAATAAATCTGCGCTATTTTAACTGATTTCCAGCCATGTCACTCAGTCTCCAACCACCAGTTTTCAATATCGATAGGACCTCCGGTGAAGTAAACTGCGTCTTTACACGACTCGAATCACGTCAAAAACTTCATAAAATGGTGCCACGTCTTGGTCTGGCCGCTATGAGCCTTTTCCTAACCTTACTTTGACTAACATGTGTCGTCAAAACAGGCAGCGAATAGGCATACACAGAACATGCTCAAACCACCTCAGTCGGTGAAGGTTTGCAACTTAGTACTGCTCACAGGGTAAATCCACGAAACAAATAAACGATGTAACTCACACCAATACTGGTTTATGTGCAAGGTCATTTATTATACTATTATTTGTCACTTGGGTTCCTGGTGGGACACGGGTTTAGTAGCACGTCTCCATTTCACTCTGTTTTCTGTAGTTTTCTTAACCTGGCTCCACGACTCCCCACAAGCTTTCATTTCTTCCTCACATAATTTCCTCCATGTCACTCTCGGACACCCAACTCGTCGTTTTCTCTTTGGTCCCACTCGAGGACCTGGCGCGTGATCTCCTAGAATGGTCTCAGTGTATGCCCAGTTCATCTCCATTTTCTGTACTAGGCCATGAGCCACACTAATTATGTGAGGGCCTATGATACTGGACGAGCTACCAAGACCACAGTAAGTGATACGAGCGATGTTACGAATGCAATAATGGTGGGGAAGAAACTGTAACCTAGTGTTTTCCACTTTTAACCGGTTCCAGTACTACAAGAAACAGTAGACTCCTGTGCAGTATAGTTGTTACTTGATGACTATCTGTACATCTTGCTTGTGCCGGAAATAACAGTTTGACGCCACATGAGCAGATAGTAATCGGGTCGAAATTTTATCAGCAATCGGCTCATTTGGAGTGATACAACTCCCCAACTAAATTGGTCAATGTATTCAATCACTTCACTCCGTGTCTTATAACTAAGAGTTGGTGACGACTAGTCCTTAAACATCATCTTACATTTGACACGAACAAAACAGATGCAAAATTTACTAAGGTTTCTCCTCAAGATAATGTAGTTTCAAACAAGGTTTGTTTAGGCTTTTAGAGCAGCAACCCGCCAGTCTTTATTCAAATGAAAGTTTGCTGTGAGATTAGGAAGTATTTCAGTATGAGGTAAAATATAATATCCTAAGATGTGAGCAAAAAGTGTTATTTTCATCAGTATCGTACGCGCGAGCGACATTTAAGTTTGACGGAAACAGGACCATTCTCTACAAAATGAAGGCCATAAAGAATTAGTTTGCAAAACCACGCAACACATAGCAAATTATGCTAAGCAGATAAATTAAAACTCAGAAAAGTGACCAATAATTATTAAAGTGAAATGAAGATCGACAAGCAGTATTGAACACGTCTCCAAATTAACATTACACTCAATTTAGACTGATATACAACTCGTTACAATGGATTACACAGACGTACCTGAAAGCTCAAAATTAGCTTTTTGTTTCGTCACTGAGCCTGAGGTTTTGTCCAGAAGTCCACTCCTCCCTAAATTCGGTTGTGCCTCTGGTATATCTTCTGTATCTCTCATAACCAGGGGAGAGGTAACACGATTATGTCGACGAGGAGACTTGGATTTTATTATTACTGGGTCATTCAATCTATGTCTATGAGGTGGACTGTAGGACTCTCTAGGTTCCTCCTTGACCCTGATATGTCTCGAATTATCATACTTTTTATCGCTGTATGTTCTGGGAACCTTGGTAGGGCGCGAAAATTCTTCATCCTCCACTTTAACTTCTTTGAGTTTGTGTTTGTGCTTATGTTTACCTCTAGACTTCCTCTGATGATGTGTCCCACCCTCAGCAGGAGATTCTCCCATGACCCTTTGCAAGGTCAAGCTTGATTTCACCACCACTATCCAATATCCAATATTGATAGTGTGAGCGTAGAAAACTGATAGTTTTTGATGTCTCGCATCTAGTTCTTAGGGCTTGATTCGCACTGTTCCGTTTATTCCTGCTGTGGACGATGAAATCCCCTCTGCTTTCTTGCTTTTAGCCTTGGTGAGGTGGATGTTTTGTGGGTAAGTGCTTGGGGGGCTACAGGTTGTTGGGACGGTTACGGGACTGTCGAAACTCCTGTCTGTGTGCGTAACTGAAAGATAATGGTAAAGTAGTGGTAAAAAATGAAAAGAACGACGAATAAAAAAGAAACTAGGGGAAGAGAAAGGGGGAAAGGAAGAAAAAGGTGAAGAGAAGGAGGGGTGAGGAAGAGCAATAAGCGAGAGAGAAAGGCATGTGGGAATTACCCGAATGGTAGCTTGGGTTTAGTTCCTACAGAGGAATAAGCAGGTAATGTGGGTGTATTAAGCAGCGAGATAGTGTGCGGTAGGTAGGAGGGAGGTGGGGGTGGGCTGGTGAGATTGTCGACTCCAGTCCGCGGGATGCATAAAGCTTGCATATAGTGTGAACTTAGGTTCTAATATCCAATGTCTTTTCAACGAGCTTGTGTAAGCCGGTCGATTTCTTTCTGTTTGCTTCCTGGTCGTGCGGAACGGTTCCAGGCCTTCGGCGGATTCCGATACACTAGATCCAGCCACCCGTCTGCTATAGCTCTGATTAACAAAACAGGAAGTTAAATATTGGTTTGTTTGCCTTGGACTGTGGCGCAGTTGGCTTCTTCAGATGTCGACTTGCCAGACAGTTGTTCAGACTGGTAGTGAGGGAGGGTTAGGGATAGTGAAGAGAAAACCCTAGAAAGGTGAAGTTGTGTGAGTAAAAAGGGAAAAGAAAAGTGGAGTATCTACTTACACCCAAATAAGGCAAGGAGGGGTGCAAAGATACGAAGAAAGTGGGTAAGTGAAGCTAACTCATGGCAAGTAGAAGGGGTGAAGAGGGCTTAAATGGTTACAATGGGAGGAAAACTCGTTGTAGAGTTAACATAGTTGGGATGGCTTGACATCAGTTAATTTCTTCTGTTTGGTTCCTGTTCCAGCTACATGTGGGTGGACCGTGGGTCCCTGCGTGACTGTCTGCCCTCTTCTTGAAGCTTTCAATAGTTGGGGTGGAGACCACCTCTGCTGGTAGTGCGTTACAGTACCCGCAGACTCGGAGGGGGAAGTGTGAAAGCACATGAGTTTTTGATCTTTGGCGGGCTATTCTCTTTGGGTTTCCTTGAGGACCCCCATAGTGGCCACTCAGTAGTATTCCTCTGTCCCGGTGACTTGGATTATCTAGTATCCTGCAAGCCATTATCAGGTCACTTCGTAACCTTCGGCAGCCAGGAGAATGTAGGTCTAGGTCTTTCAGTCTATCCCCATATGGTTTCCGTTGCAGCCCAACAACCCCCCTCGTGGCTAGCCTCTGGACTTTCCCCAGTAGGTTCATGCCTCTTTTCAGTTGTGGTGGGATGAGGACGTTATGGACCTTTAAGTGGGGTCGTACGTAAGTCATGTAAAGCTTCAGAAAGAGCTCTGGTGTGAGGGCACGTATTTGTCTGCGCATAAAGTGTAGTACATCATATGCTTTTGAGGCATCACCTGGTTAATTGGGACTTGTGTCCGGTTCCTCTGTCGCCGTTAGACCCGAGTCTTCTTCTGCTGTCGTATGGGGTAGACGTGGACCGCAGAGATAGTAGAATACTTTCTGGATTCTGATCCCCGTAGATCCCCTTTCCTTTGTCTGAGGGAACTTTCACCGTGACTTTTTGTGTTATTCCCAAGCGTGAGAACATTTTTATTAACTGATGTACAGTAGAAATATTTTCTGCTTGACCAATATCAGTTTAGATATTCGGCTACATGCTTGTCTGATATGCTGATGACTCTGCCACTCTCGTTGAGCCCGGAAAGTAGCGGTAAGACAGACATTACTTTCCAGTATATTCGCGTGACGATAGACGACATGGGGACGCTATCACTACCGGACTTTTCGTTTAAAAATTGTGCCATTATAAAGTATTCTTTCAAACCGCCTTCTAATACAAGGTGCGGCATGCTTGGATTGCACAAAGCACCTTGTTCGCCTGCCTATGTGGTACCTGAACGGCGGATATTTCCTTCTATGGACAGTCCATGGTAGACGTCTGCGCCGTCCCCCTATCCTGCATAATTTCTGGAAGATCGTCCAGTACCCACAGGACATCTTTCGCTTCTTTCTTTGTCCATGCAAATAATACAGAGCGTCCACGACCGCAGTTGTCATTTTCGACCAGCTGAAACAATCAGTATCTATCAGATAATCACTACACAGGGACTATACTCTTATCTGTTTATGTTGCGAGTGGAATCCATGCCGACTTCTTCCTGATATTTTTCACACAACTAAGAAAAACTATCTAAAATTCCGTCACCATTCCTTTCTGGTTCGAAAAGAAGAATATTTCAGATCATGTTCAGTCGTCTGGACAAAGTTACGTTCCCAATCGCAAAACTGCTTTTCATAACTTTCGACTTCTCAGTTTTTACATCCTTGGATGTGACAACCTCATTTCACTTGACCTTGACACGTCAAGAAGCACCATCTGTAGAGGACGACTGTTGCAAAACAAGTCTCAGATTTTCCTTTTCTTCCCCTGTTAGTCGTCTTTTTCAAGCATCACAAACCACAAGCGGTTGTGCAGAGGGATGATTATGAACCACTCCGCAAGATTCAGCGCTACACTTATTCATATTCTGAAACACTGACGGACAACTTCGAAATTCACGCCCAAGACTATTTTCACGAATAGGAATCACAGTTTCCCAACCACCCCCATGTCTTCGAGTATACGGTTCACCCCAAAGCACGCTTAAAAACAACAGCGGCGTACTTCAAACTACAATCTCTCAATTCCTTGCGTTTCATCCGAATATCGTGCGCGTGAGTAACCTGTGCTCATCGTAAAAGTTGAAGGTCACATGCTTTCCGCAGCTCATTAGCCGCATCCGCAACCCCTTTTCAGCTGACGAAGGACCACCTCAGCGTCATTTCCTGGAGTGCATAAGTTATTTCTACCGAGGCTGCAATGTTGTTGGAAGCTTGGGATCTGCTATCTAAATGTGCACACCATTAAGTGGTTAGCAGCAGGAAAATCCGGCAGCAAGCATAATACGAGGGCGTTAACGCTTCATGTACACGGCAATGTTACGAAACCCGCTGCTGTTCGATGAAAGTCAGAAACCTACTAGGTTGAGCCATTATCGCCTCTCCTGATATGCGGTAGCCAGGGCTTTGGATATGAGTACCAGTTCCCCCTTACCAGCTCACTTCAGAAGAGAACGCGTCAATCGGTCTCCTGCAATGGGTTAATAGATAGCCGTAACGAATTCTATTTATTGCACTATATTGAGCACGCCTAAGTCTGCTTCTAGCAGCACCTACCTGAACAAGATTAAATATGAGAAACCTGCCTTGCTTCTGTAGCTTAAGGTCAACCACAGCTCAGAAAGTTTGTTTTGGCAACCAAAAGGCTCTCTCATCTCGGTCAAAGTGACACTATTTTGGTATGGAAGCTGATGACTGTCGTCTTCGGAACGCGGGCTGTAGACAAACAAAACACCGATTGCTGTGCCCCACAGTTTGTACACGAAGCGACTCTACACCTGTCAGGAGAACACTGAAGAGATAGCGGAAGCTTTACTGGACCAGATTAGCTGTTTTCAGTCATTCACACTACACGGATACGATCTGACATCTACACATCACTAAAGCACAAATTTAGAGTTTTAATTATTTCGAACGAACTTCCTAGGAGTAAACATGTTCACTAGACATGATGTTCATAAGCCGCTTCAACCACCTTGTTGAAGCCCTTATAGTGCTCTGTGCAGAGCGCACGAAATGTTTGTCACAGAGAAGTTCATAAAAGCCTGAAATCTTGATGCATATGGAGTAAAACTAGTATTTTTAGGAGGCGGAACAGGAAAATATGATGAAAACCCAACTTTGATATCATCGCATGTAAGTTTCAGTGTGTCTCAAGCGGCCCAGCAAACACTAACTTCTGTGTTATCTCGAGGAATGTGGAAAACGTTCGCTTCGATCCAGGTTAGGAGGCTGGGATAGAGTAGAGGTTTTGATGGGGAACGTTGCGGCCGCCATTCCTAAGTACAAAGTTACGGTGGAATTGTATATCTGACCTGATAATCTGCATACAAACCCTCCTGGAACGTATTAAGCGTTCAAAAAGGGAAGTTTTACCGAGAATCAGAACTACGGGATAGCTGCAAAATGTAGGGATGCTACAATTGTACTGCAGACACTTAGGAGGCTGGGCGACATCTGAAAAGTGAAGTTATTTTGTAACGCAGACCAGTGAGACTGCTGCGACATGGAGCAATTGGTAAAAGGATCCTCCGAATTTCGAGTAACAACCTTATTTCAAGAAGATTACAATGAAAACACAGAACTTCAGTGGGACTAACACTCGCCCACAAGCTAAATACCACCTCCATTTATCTAGCAGATACCTCCAGAGCCTGTGCAGTGCTGCACCTCGGGGGCGAACAAGTAGGTGCCCTAACTCAGAAACACCTCCTGAGGCTGTACAGGACCTACATGCGACCTCACCTAGAGGTCCACAGTGTCGCAGCACCACCGTATCCGAATGGAGGGGTAAACCTCCTGTAGAAGGCCCGGAGGCGAGCAGCAGTTGGTGGTGTGTGAATGAGACGAAAACCCTGTGAGAACAGCCTGAGGGACCTACAGCACGTTTCCAGTAGACAGTCAAAAGACAAACAGTCAAATCACAGTACAACCGTAAGTTGAAACAAAACAAAATGTCGGGCGCAGTGAAACAACATCACTTTGTCAACAGTCCAGCGTCACATAATAGGAAAGTGGAACATTCGTGATAAGTCTCAATCATACAAGGGCAAATACCGGATAAAAGGTCAAAGAAGACGGTCAAACAACCAAACAACATTACACCGGCTAGGGTCAGAGGTACACCATGCATAACGAGGGTAAAAATATTAAAATAAATGTCAGTGCAGTCAAATAGGGTGATCCGGAGGGATTTTCAGATCAAATTTTCGTTACGCCGGCAGCCAAAATCCCTCCAGATATGCAAAACACCTCTCAATGCATTTAGCTGTGGCTCTCCCTACCTAGCTGTCTGCATACTCTATCTTTCTTCCACTCCCTCAAGAAGACAAAGCTTTTGCATATCTCTTTTCGCGGTACCTTCCTTCATACACACCATCACTGTTGTTACTAGACCGTCTTCGTCCTTCTCGCATGTTTCGACCACTCCCAAAGGCCAGGAATCACGTATTGTTTTTGCAGGGGCCACAAGCACCACATCTCTCTCCTTGAAATTTCTTTACCTTCCTAACCACTTCTGACGAGTTTGCAGGCGTGGTAGATACCCTTTCATCCATCGGCGCCAAAATACATCAGCTAAGTAATTAACTTGTTTCCAACTTCTCACGTACTTATCAGCAATAGTGCCCTCCACAGCCATTCCTCTACTATCTCTCAATAACAGTAGGCTATTGGGGGTGAGAGCCAACTTGCCTTCTGAGTCAGTCGTCAAGGGGACAATAGGACAATTGTTCAAAATTCTTTCTATCCCTACGAAGTAGGTGGCTAATGTATCATCAGGCATAGTCTGCTCTTTGGATATAGCCATCAATAACCTGCTTACAGAACGTATCATCCTTTCCTACATTCCACCTCGATGACTCGCCTGTGGGGGGTTGAAGCTCCATCTTATCCCCTTTGACACCACAGCATCATTGATTCGCCGCCTATCCCACACACCCACTAGTTGTCTTAGTTCCAAGATCACTCCAACAAAGTTAGGACCATTATCACTGTATATTTCTGCAGGGGTTCCTCTTCTTCTTACAAACCTCGTTACAGCCATTGTGAAGGCGTCAGTGCCTAGGTTGAAAGCTACCTCTGAATGTATGGCTCGCGTCTGAAGACGAGTAAACACACCCGTACCTCTTTTCCTCTCTCCTTCCCTGGCGAACCGTGATCGGCTTAAAATAGTCAACTCCCACTGAAGAGAAGCAAGACCATCCCTTCTGCACGCGACAGACTGGTAAGGGGGCCATCATTTGCTGACCCAGTGCAGCTTTCAATCGTCGACACTCTATGCGCTTTCTTATCACACGTTTAACCGCATTGATCCCTTAATTATCCAATGGTTTCTTCGTAGAGTGGCCAGGACCTGCGAAGTGCCAGTATGACCTTCTATGATATGGTAGTGCCTTACGACCAGCTCAGCCTCGAAGTGGTGTCTGGGAGGGATAACCAGATGCTCAGAAGTGGGTGGATAGTTGGAATAGTTCAACCTCCCAAAGATGCAGACCAATCGGTCCACAAGCATAGGTGACAATCTTTGCAACTCACCTTTTCAGTCTCACAACCATCCCTCTCTCGGGGTTCCTTTATTAATCCTCCACACACCTCCTGTTGAACCATCCATAATACTTTGTGTTTAGCAGCTTCCAGTTCATCGGCTGTTAGATAGCCAGCAATCACTGACACACCTTGGTGACGTGAATACATAACAGATATGTAGGCCACATATATTTTAAGCCACGCGACATGATACGTCAAAATCGGGTCAATAGTGAGCTCGGTAACATTTGTGTTCGTTTGAACCGACCTCTAGAATTTGGCATTTTTCGGTGGTTCCTTCCAGCAGAGGTCTATGGCACTTGAAAACTATCGGGTTCTCAGAAAGAGGGCCCTGAATCGAGGACGCTAAATCACACTCTCTTCATATACCTCTCGAGGTTCAATCTGCAGGTTCTCTTCAGATTTAACTCATCCCCACTGATTTGGGGAGGAATACTGGCGAATAATGGCCAGACAATTGGCCACAAACTCAGTGTGCCGGCCCTCTGTATTTTCAATATAGTACGGAATAATCATAGATCTGTCCAAAAATAAATCTCGTCAAAGGTATTTGGGGTGATCCTCGTGGTAACCGAACGAGGACCGCCCACCAAAAGGCTAAAACTCATGTGTGTTCACACTTCTCTCTGCGAGTCTGCGGCTACTGGAACGCATTGCCTACCGAGCTTGTTTCTGCTCCGTCTGCTGGCAGCTTCAAGAAAAAGTTGTACAGTTACTCAGCGACTCACAGCTGACACTCATCTGGAAGGGGTATGGATTACGTTGATACAACCTACTAGCACCGCACAGCTCAACACAGCTAACCTATTACCAGACCTTCTGTCACGCCGCTATCATCTCGAACCTGACCCAACTCTATACTTCCCAATAGACGTCTTCGGTTACGCTCTCCTGCTAATAGCAGTGGTATTTCTACTCCCATAGCCGTCCCATAATCCTGCTGACTCCTTCTGTTCCCTCCAACTCTATGCTCGAAAGCTGTTTAGTAAAAGTTCTCTCTGGGACCTACCTCTCATGAATCCACCTAGGTTTCTTCTTCCGTTCCGCTTTCTTCCACCTCATTGCTTTTTGCCTCTTTTTCTTCACACTTTCTCTATCTTGATTTCTGTGGGCACCTTACCCATCTTCATTTTGCAGCCAGTGCGATCGACTGCCTAGTGGCATGAAACTTTGAGAATCCAACTGGACCTGATTCGTCGAAAAACCACACAATCCCTACGAGTAAAATCAAAACGCGACCACTCGCCGGTGTAATCAGAGCTACGACGGACGAGTGGGTGGACCTACTGCATCGGTAGCCACCAAAGACCGTTCCGCAAGTTCCATAAGCGAGTGCAAAGAAATCATTTGGCGGTCTGCTTGAACATTGGGCTACCAAATTTATACATCGAGCATTTTCGGCAAATTCTTTCTTTTCAGCTTGTTGTAATCACGTACATATATCTTCTGAACGTATCGTACACTTTCGGACCTTCTTAAACTGCTTCCAACTCTCGGTCTGGGTGTTGCTAAAAGTTATCCACTGACTTGTTACGGGTTGTCGCGCAAAATTGGAAAAACGCGTGCCTTCTGTTTTTTGGAGGTTTATTTCGCCTTTTTCTACACTGTGGAACGCAGTTAATCATTTTATCCTTCCTCTTACTGTCTATTTGCCGGAAAGCTGCTTGCCGTGCTGGACTTCTTCACTGGAGAAGTTGGAGCTCACACGTGAGTTTATTCGTGAACGAGGACGGTTACAAATAAAAGCTGGGTAATTGGGCTTCTAAGTTGTTATGATGAAGAATTATGATTGCAGTTTGGACCTCAAGTCAATCTGTCAGTTACAGTAAATGAAGCCATGAAGATCGAGGAACAGCTATTCTTTTGGCAAAAACAGGGAAGGAATGGGAAAAGTTGGGAAATAAAGGGGAAAATTCAATATCGGTGTGGATGCTGTTTATGGGAGGAGTTAAGAGAGAGGGAGAAGGCGAAAAGTAGATTTTTAGATGACAATTAAGAGGAAATGGGGCGGATTGTGGGGATAAAATCAGATATTTTTCTGTTTTAAAGTAATTTGGTTTGTGCAACACAGGCGAAAGCCGCTTCAGCCGGCGAGTGGGGAGATATACTGCACCAGGGATTTGGGAGCGTCCTGCGAGACGTAAAAGCGGGCATAAATATCAGTTGGTTCTGACAAGCTGGAAAAGGGTTAAGTATCGGAGAGTGAATTTGAAATATTCTTCCTTTCATCCTTCTTCAGATGAATCCATAAAGTTATGCTTACCAGGAGATGGTTCATTGCTGATGTACGCCTGGTGAAATGGAGGCAGGTGGATGAAGCCAATGAACTCCAACCTTCAACTAGTCGAGACGGTCATCAGACGTATTCTCTCTGAAAAGTCTAAAGGGGTACACAGCTCGAAGGTAGTTAGGCTAGGTAAGAAAACGGAAGAAAAACCTGATGAGAAGAGAATTTTAAAGGTTGTCTTAGGCAACAAGGAGGAAGTGGATGTACTCTTGAGTGACGCTTCCAAACTATGAAATTCGGATATCAGCATCCGACCTGACTAGCCCGTCGAGGACCGCATAAAAAGAAGAGAGGCTGTTGCCAAACTTAAGGCCCGACAGGCTAATGGTGAAAGTGATCTTAAAACAGTGCTTTTTCGGGTTGTGAGGTCTCGGAAGCGAATTCTTCCGAGGCCCATATGGGTGGGTCATGGAACTCTTCCAACAAAATGAAAGTTATGTACACTAACGTTCGCAGTATTAAAGGCAAAACGACAGACCTCGAGAACCTAATCTGCGAGCTGGGTCCTGGAGTGGTAGCCCTTACTGAAACCTAGTTGATCAGGGATCTAGATTTTACGCCACTCCTTGCTGGGTATTACTGTGTGAGGACGCATAGGGTTGTGGGTCGCAAAGGTGGCGGCATACTACTATATGTTAATGATGGCATCCACGTACGATTAATCACCTCTGGGGCACATGAATGCGGGACCTGTGAAGTGGCCGGTTGCGAGCTGAAGTCAAAGCAGGGTTTCTCTACTATCGGGGTCATTTACCGTAGCCCATCCCACCTTGCAAACGACTTCGTACTAACCCTTATACGTAACTGGAATAGATGTAAGAGATGCCTAATAGTTGAAAATCTGAATGCCCCACGCACAAACCGGACGCAGCTAGAAGTGTCACCACCGGGTGGTTCCTTCGAAAATGACTTGCTTTCGACGGTCTTAGAATCTGCTTTGGTTCGAAACGTAACATGTGCAACACGCAACGTTTTTGAACACAAGCCATCGTTATTAGATGTAGCTTCAACCCATCAGTTTGAAGACATTCTGTATGCACGACACTTCCCTCCATTAGCTAATAGCTACTGTAGCGGCCAGAATCCAATAATCTTGGCCTGAACGCGGGAAATAGCTAGGCGGTGCCAACTGACGTGAATCTGACTAGTTCCTGCGTTCTACTGTATAGCTTCCTAACTTCCGCGAGTGACGCACAGTCAAAGGTTGGATCGAAATATCAAAACACGGTTTGTAGTAATTCAATAGTAGATTCGTAACAAAATCTGTGGTACTATCAAAGCAACAATAAGTTATGTCAAATTACAAAAATACCTCAACAGTGCCGTTGGGTAACTATACAGTCCAAAACGTTCTCGGGTACAAATACGTACTACACGGTAAAAACTGGTTAAAAAATACAACTGTTAAATACCTGTCGGTCAATAGGAATATTCCCGGCAAAAGGGATCAAAACTCTGCCTACAGGAAAAATTTTAAGCACTACGTTCGAGCCTGAGTACTCATGGCCGGCTGAGATCTCATCTAACTGACACTTGAATCAGTGCCGGTGCCTAATTCATGTGGCTGCTGCTGCACGGGAAACGACTGTGGCTTCAAGTTGTGCACTGGCACTCCTCTGAGCCACTTTCTTTTGCGCTAACCACGGACAATAAAGGCCTTGAAATTTAGGGCACTTAGCTAAGCTTAATGTTCGTACTGGTTCTTAGCACGCTTTGAACACATAGCCATTGTTTGGCTTCCAAGTCCATTAGTCTGACAGCTTCGGATTGGTATGCGGACTTCAGAAATTCGTAACTTTGTCACGTGTTGCCAGGAGGTCTTCTCTGTTATCAGGATCGGTCTCTACAAAAATCCTTGAACTAGGCCACTAGCAGTCTTTAAAGAATGGTAAATGTGGGAGTTTATTTGTTTGGTCTGAACGGGATATTCCAAAATAGAGTGATGCGATTCCGTAACTTGCCAGTTATTCCGGATGATTTAATTTGAATTGAACAGGGGGATGATGCACTTCATCAACGGAAGCGATAAAAGATGGACATAGCAGTAGCCGCAGCATGTCTAATCAAACAAACGTGAGTTGAGGGTGCAACAGCCAAGATCCAATAGTCTTGGCCTGAACGAGGAAATAACTAGGCAGTGCTGACTAGCGCAAATCTGACTAGTTCCCTCGTCCTACTGTATAGCTTCCGAACTTGTACGAGTGACGCACAGTCAAAGGTTGAATGAAATATGAAAAAGCGGTTTGTAGAAAATCAGTGGTAGGTTCGTAACAAAATCTGTGGCACTACCGGAGCAACAATAAGTTTCATCACAATTACAAAAATACCTCGACAGTGGCATTAGATAACGATACAGTCCAAACGTTCCGGGCTCATATTCGCACTATATGGTAAAAACTGTTTAAACATATACAATTGTTAAGTACCTGACAGTCAATAAGAATATTCCAGACAAAAGGGATCAAAACTGTCTGCCTGAGTCAAGTCAACAAATTCATGTTTCCAGTGGATAGTCAAAAGACGAACAGTCAAATCACAGCACAACCGTAAGTTTAACCAAAACAAAATGTCGGGCGCAGCAAAACAACATCTCCTTGTCAACAGTCCAGCGTCATATAATGGGAAAGTGAAACATTCATGATAAGTCTCAATCATACAAAGGCAAATACTGAGTGAGAAGTCAAAGAAGGCAGTCAAACAACCAAATAACATTAAACCGGCTAGGCTCAAAGGTACGCCATCCATAACGAGGGCAAAAATATTCAAATAAATGTGTATACCGTCAAATAGGGCGATCAGGAGGGATTTTCAAATCATTTTTCCGTTACACCGGCCGCGAACATCCCTCCAGACACACGAAACACCTCTCAATGCATTCAGCCGTGGCTCGCCCAACATAGCAGCCTCCATACTCTATCCTTCCTCCACTTCCTCAGGAGGGAAAAGCTTTCGTATGCCTGTTCTCACCGTACCCTCCTTCATCATTACTACTAGACCACCTCCGTCCTTCTCGCATGTTCCGACCACTCCCAATGGCCAGAAACCACGTGGTGTTTTTTCAGAGGCCACAAGCACCACATCTCCTTCCTTGAAATTCCTTTACTTTCCTAATCACGGCTGGTGGGTTTCCAAGCATGGCAGATACTCTCTCACCCATCGGCGCCAAAATACATCAGCTAAGTAACTAACTTGTTTCCAACGTCTCATGTACTAATCGGCAATAATACCCTCGACAACTATTCCTGAACTATCTCTCAATAACAGTAAGCTATTGGGGGCGAGAGCCAATTTGTCTTTTGGGTCGGCCGTCACGGGGACAATAGGACGATTGTTCAAAATCCTTTCTGTCTCCACGACGTAGGTGGCTGATGCATCATCATGAAGGGTCTGCTCTTTGGATATAACCATCAATAACCTGCGTACAGAACGCATCATCCTTTCCCCTACTCCACCTCGATGACTCGCTTGTGGGGGGCTGAAACCTCGTTGTATCCCTTTGTCACTATAGCATCATGAATTTGCCGTCTATCCCACACACCCACCAGTTGCGCCAGTTCCGAGACTGATACAACAAAGTTCGAACCATCATCATTGTAGATCTCCACAGGAGTTCTTCTTCTTCCTACGAACCTCTTTACAGCCATCATGAAGGCGTCAATACCTAGGTTGAAAGCCACCCCCAAACGTATGGCTCGCGTCTGAAGATAAGTAAACACACGCCCATGCCTCTTTTCCTCTCTCCTTCCCCGGTGACCCATGAGCGGTCCAAGATAATCAACTCCCACTGACGAGAAGCAAAACCATCCTTTCTGCACGCGACATACCGGTACGGGGGCCGCCATCTGCTGACCCAGTGCAGCTTTCAACCGTCGACACTGTATGCACTTTCTATCACCCGTTTGACCGCACTGATCCCCTTAATTATCCAATAGTTTCTTCGTAGAGTGGCCAGGACTTGCGAAGTACCAGTATGTCCTTCTATAATATGACAATGGCCTTAGGATCAGCTCAGTCACGAAGTGATGTCTGGGGAGGATAACCGGATGCTTAAAAGTAAGTGGGTAGTTGGAATAGTTCAACCTTCCCACCGATGCAGACCAATCGGTCCACAAGCAATAGGTGACAATCTTTGCAACTCACCTTTTTCAGTCTCACAACCATCCCTCTCTCCGGAGTCCCTTCATTAATCCTCCATACACCTCCTGTTGTATCATACGTAATACTTTGTGTTTAGCAGCTTCCAGTTCATCGGCTGTTAGACAGCCAACGTTCAGTGACACACCTTGGTGACGTGAATACATAACAGATATGTAGACCACATATCTTTTAAGCCATG
This sequence comes from Heterobilharzia americana, assembly GCA_944470555.2. NCBI lineage: Eukaryota > Metazoa > Platyhelminthes > Trematoda > Strigeidida > Schistosomatidae > Heterobilharzia > Heterobilharzia americana. Next base: position 158,753,903 of record OX104127.1, on the reverse strand, counting down.
CGACATGATACGTCAAAATTGGATCGATAGTGAGCTCGGTAACATTTGTTTGTTTGAACCGACCTCTAGAATTCGGCATTTTTCGGTGGTTCCTTCCAGCAGAGGTCTATGGCACTTGAAAACTATCGAGTTCTCAGAAAGGGGGCCCTTAATCCAGGACGCTAAATCACACTCTCTTCATATACCTCTTAAGGTCCAATCTGCAGGGTTCCCTTCAGATTTAACTCATCCCCACTGATTTGGGGATGAATACTGGCGAATAATGGCTAGACGGTTGGCCAAAAACTCAATGTACCGGTCCTCTGTATTTCCAGTACAGTACGGAATAATCATAGAATCTGTCCAAAAATAAATCTCGTCAAAGGTATTTGGGGGTGATCCTCGTGGTAACGGAAGGAGGACCGCCCACCAAAAGGCGAAACCCATGTGTGTTCACACTTCTGTCTGCGAGTCTGCGGCTACTGGAACGCATTGCCTACCGAGCTCGTTTCTGCTCCGTCTGCTGGCAGCTTCAAGAAGTTGTACACTTACGCAGCGACTCACAGTTGACACTCATCTGGAAGGGGTATGGATTAAGTTGATACAGCCTACTAGCACCGCACAGCTCAACACAGCTAACCTTTTACCAGACCTTCTGTCACGCCGCTATCATCTGGAACCTGACCCAACTCTATACTTCCCTGTAGACATCTTCGGTTACCCTCTCCTGCTAATAGCAATGGTATTTCTACTCCCACAGCCCATCCCGTAATCTTGCTCACTCTTTCCGCTCCCACCAACTCTATGCTCGAACGCTATTTAGTAAAAGTTCTCTCTGGGACCTACCTCTCATGAATCCACCTAGGTTTCTTCTTCCGTTCCGCTTTCTTCCACCTCATCGCTTTTTGCCACTTTTTCTTCACACTTTCTCTATCTTGATTTCTCTGGGCACCTTACCCATCTTCATTTTGCAGCCAGTCCGATTGACTGCCTAGTGGCATGAAACTTTGAGAATCCAACTGGACCTGATTCGTCGAAAAAACCACACAATCCCTACGAGTAAAATCAAAATACGACCACTCGCCGGTGTAATCAGATCTACGACGGTCGAGTGGGTGGGCCTACTGCATCGGTAGCCACCAAAGACCGTCCCGCAAGTTCTATAAGCGAGTGCAAAGGAATCATTTGGCGGTCTGCTTGAACATTGGGCTACCAAATTTATACATCGAGCATTTTTCGGCAAATTCTTTCTTTTCAGTTTGTTGTAATCACGTAGATATATCAACTGAACGTATGGTACACTTTCGGACCTTTTTAAACTGCTTCCAACTCTCGGTCTGGGTGTTGCTAAAAGTTATCCACTGACTTGTTACGGGTTGTCGCGCAAAACTGGAAAAACGCGTGCCTTCCGTTTTTATGGGTTTATTTCGCCTTTTTCTACACTGCGGAACGCAGTTAATCATTTTATCCTTCCCCTTACTGTCTATTTGCCGGAAAGCTGCTTGCCATGCTGGTCTCCTTCACTGAAGAAGTTGGAGCTCATATGTGAGTTTATTCGTGAAGGAGGACGGTTACAAGTAAAAGCTGGGTAATTGGGCCCTAAGTTGTCGTGATGAAGAATTATGATTTCATTTTGGACCTCAAGTCAATCCGTCAATCACAGTAAATGAAGCCATGAAGATCAAGGAACAGCTACTCTTTTGGCAAAAAAAGGGAAGGAATGGGAAAAGTTGGGAAATAAAGGGGAAAATTCAATGTCGGTGTGGGTGCTGCTTATGGGAGGCGTTAAAAGAGAGGAAGAAGGCGAAAAGTAGATTTTTAGATGACATTGAGGGATAAAAGTCGACAATTAAGAGGAAATGAGGCGGATTATGGGGATAAAATCAGATATTTTTCTGTTTTAAAGTAATTCGGTTTGTGCAAAACAGGCGAAAGCCGCTGTAGCCGGCGAGTGGGGAGATATACTGCACCGGGGATTTGGGAGCGTCCTGCGAGACGCAAAAGCGGGCACAAATATCAGTCGGTTCTGACAAGCTGGAAAAGAGTTAATATCAGAGAGTGAATTTGAAATATGCTTCCTTTCATTCTTCTTCAGATGAATCCATGAAGTTATACTTACCAGGTGGAAGCTGATAGAGGAGAGGAGGATGGTGAAACAGAAGATAAACCAGTGCAAGGACGCTCAACGACAAGAGGAACTCAGCACATTGTATAAAACACTGAGCAAAGAAGTAAAGAAGAGTGCACGCAAGACAAAAGACACTTCTACGAGACACTGGCAAGTGAAGCAGAGCAGGCTGCAGGTAAGAGAGACCTGTCGACACTGTATCAAATAACCAGGTTGCTATCAGGGAAGAGATCAACACAGATGAAACCAATAAAAGATGAAGAAGGAAATTTAATTACGAAAGAAGAGAAACAAAGGAAACAATGGGCCGACCACTTCAAAAGCTCCTGAATCAACCACCACCTGCACTTCGTCCAGAAATACCACCTGCAGCCACTGAATTACAAGTGAACATAAATCCCCCGACGAAAGTGGATGTCCTGAACGCCATAAAGGTACAGAAATGCGGGAAAGCAGCTGGACCAGATGGGATCCCACCAGAAGCACTGAGAACAGATGCAGAGACAACAGCAGACATGCTCACACCACTATTGCAGAAGTGTGGAAGGAAGGGAAGGTACCTGTCGACTGGAAGAGGGTTACCTTGTCAGACTGCCAAAGAAGGGAGACCTTAGTGTTTGCAAGAACTGGCTTGGAATCACTCTCCTGTCCACCCCAAGTAAAATATTAAGCCGCATCATCCTGGAGAGGCTCAAAGATGCACTGGATTCAAAACTACGACCAGAAAAGGCAGGCTGGATGCAGGAAGTACAAATCATATGCAGACCAAATTGCAACGCTTCGCATCATCATAGAACAGAGCACAGAATGGCAATCAGCTCTCTGCCTCAACTTCATCGACTGTGAGAAGGTCTTTGACAGCGTCGACCGAGAAGTAATTTGGAAACTGCTTCAATACTTCGGAGTACCACAAACCTTTATTCGCCTCATTCAATAACTATATGAAGATGCCACATGCCAAGTAATTCACAATGGGAAGCTCAGTGATGCTTTTGAAGTGAAGACAGGAGTGAATCAAGGTTGCCTACTATCCACCAGATATTCCTGATTGTGGTCGAGTTGACTGGATCATGCAGCAAACAGTGGGGAGCGAGAAGAGCGGGATACACTGGACGACGGAAAAGAACCTAGAAGACTTGGATTTCGCCGATGACTTGTGCCTGATGTCACATAAACTTGAAGATCTGCAGGCAAAAACTAACAAGTTGATAGAAGAGGCAGCGAAGACGGGACTTCAGGTGAATATAGAGAAGACAGAAGTGATGAAGATACCGCACCACCACCAACAATAACAAACTCCAATCACCGTCAACGGGAGAAACTTAAAGGAAGTAACCTCCTTCACTTATCTAGGAAGCACTGTTTCAACTACAGGCGGGACAGACGAGGACGTCAAAGTCAGAATCGGAAAAGCAAGACAGGCGTTCATTGGCCTGAAACCAGTGTGGAGATGTTCTGCACTCAGCATGTGGAACAAGATACGGATTTTCAACACCAACGTCAAGTCAGTGCTCTTGTATGGCTCAGAGACTTGGCGCGTCACGAAAGGGATTCCAGTAAACTACAGACATTCATCAACAATTGCTTACGCTCACTACTGAAGCTGAGATAGCGAGAAAGAATAAGCAACAAGGAGCTCTGGGAACGAACCAACAAAGAACCTATCACGCAACAAATATGCAGAGGGAAGTGGAGATGGATTGGATATGCACTGAGAAGGCCGACTGAGGAGATCACGCGTCAGGCCAGGCCATCGAGTGGAATCCCCATGGGAAGCGACGAGTTGGACGTCCGAGGAGAGGGTGACATGGAGGAGGTCGTGCGAGGAGGAAATGACAGCTTGTGGGCTGTCGTGGAACCAGGTTCAAAAGATCTCAGAGAACAGAGGTCACTGGAGACGTGCTACTGAAGCCCTATGTTCCACTAGGAACCCAAGGGACTAATAATAATAATAACAATACTTACCAGGAGATGGTTCACTGCTGATGTACGCCTGGTGAAATGGAGGCAGGTGGATGAAGCCAATGAACTCCAGTCTATAACTAGTCGGGACGGCCATCAGACGTATTCTGTCTGAAAAGTCTAAAGGGGTACACAGCTCGAAGGTAGTTAGGCTAGGTAAGAAACGGAAGAAAAACCTGATGAGAAGAGAATTTTAAAGGTTGTCTTAGGCAACAATGAGGAAGTGGATGTACTGTTGAGTGACGCATCCAAACCATGAAATTCGGATATCCGCATGCTACCTGACTAGCTCGTCGAGGACCGCATAAAAGGAAGAGAGGCTGTTGTCAAACTTAAGGCTCGACAGGCTAATGGTGAAAATGATCCTAAAATAGTGTTTTTTCGGGTTGTGAGGTCTTGGAAGCGAATTCTTCCAAGGCCTATATGGGTGGGTCATGGAACTCTTCCGCACAATGAAAGTTATGTACACTAACGTTCGCAGTAATAAAGGCAAAATGACAGACCTCGAGAACCTAATCTGCGAGCTGGATCCTGGAGTAGTAGCCCTTACTGAAACCTGGTTGATCAAGGATCTAAATTTTACGCCACTCCTTGCAGGGTATTACTGTGTGAGGACGCATAGGGTTGTGGGTCGCAAAGGTGGCGGCACACTACTATATGTTAGGATGGCATCCACGTACGATTACTCACCTCTGGAGCACATGAATGCGGGACCTGTGAAGTGGCCAGTTGCCAGCTGAAGTCAAAGCAGGGTTTCTGTACTATCGGGGTCATTTACCGTAGCCCATCCTGCCTTGCAAATGACTTCGTACTAACCCTTATACGTAACTGGAATAGATGTAACAGATGCCTAATAGTTGAAAATCTGAATGCTCCACACACAAACCGGACGCAGCCAGAAGTCTCACAACCAGGTGGTTCCTTCGAAAATGACTTACTTTTGACGGTCTTAGAATCTGCTTTGGTTCAAAACGTAACATGTGCAACACGTTACGTTTTTGAATACAAGCCACCGCTATTAGATTTAGCTTCAACCCATCAATGTGAAGACACTCTGTATGCACGGTACTTCCCTCCATTAGCTAGTAGCTACCACGTAGTACTAACTTTTGGTTTTCGGACCAATGAGTTTGATTATGACACTGCCTCCCATAGACCTAATGTATGGCGTGCGGATATTTCAAGCACAAGGGGTTGCGCAATCAGTAAGGATTGGACTGTCGGCAAGGACTCATCAATTAAGAATGCATGGAATAGGTTTATAACTCTATTTGAAGAGGTAACGGCGCCATTTATCCCACGTTTGACAGCATGACGATCCTCACATCGCCCTCTGTGGTTTAATAAAGACATTAAGTGACTGTTAAGGCAGAGGAAACTTTTATGGGACTTGTTTCTAGAAACTAGACTGGAAACATTTGAGACTGAGCACTGTAGAGTCCGTAATCTTTGCAAGACTTTGATCACACTGTCTCAAATGTCCTACGAGAAGCAGCTTGTGAGGGGTTGCCAAAAGTGTCCTAAAAGACTGTTTGCATTCGTCAGAAGGAGGACTAAAAGAAAAGGCGGAATTCCTTCTCTGAAGACAGTCTGGCGAAATCTAATCCGTCCAAAGCTGAAGGTCTCCCTGATTACTTACATGAAGTCTTCTCTGTAGATCATGATGATGAAGTGCTGAATAGTGGTGTCAGCACTGTTTCACTAACAGATACAGTGTTCACAACAAAGGAAAGAGTCCTACAGCTGCTCATTAACCTCAAACCTGGAAAATCCCCAGGTCCCGATGAGTTGCATCCCAGACCTCTATCCTCGCTAGCAGACATCACTTCCGAGCCGGTCATGGATCTTTTCAAAATGTCCCTAACTCAGACTCCTCTCCCTAAAGGCTGGAAAGATGCCATAATCAGACCAGTCTTTAGGACCGGTAGTCACCATTTGGTATCTAAATATCGCTCTGTGAGTCTAACTAGCATAGTTGTTAAGATTTCAGAAAAAAATCTGTGACAGGGTACTTAAACATGTGGAATCGAGCAACCTTTTGGCACCACAGCAACATGGTTTTCGTACCGGGTACTCTCGTCTAACTGACCTCCTTATCGTAAAAGAAGAATGGGTTGCAGCCCGTGGTTGCAAGCTGCCAATAGATGCCGTGTTTATAGACTTCAGTAGGGCATTCGACAAAGCGTCGCATGTAAAATTACTGGGAAAGCTTTCCCCCTTCGGGTTTGGTACTCCACTGCAAGCTTGGATTGAGGACTTTTTATACGATAGAAGGCAAAGAGTAAGAGTAAGTGGGACACTATCCGGGTGGAAACCTCTGATGAGTGGAGCTCCTCAAGGAACAATCCTGGGTCCACTACTTTTCTTGTTATATATCAGCGAATTGCCAAATATGCTCAACTCTTCGGTACTGTTATTTGCCGATGATGTAAAGATTTGGAGAGCTATACGCAGTGATGCAGATAGGTATGCACTTCTGGGGGATTTAGATGAACCAGTAGGTTGACCTAAACTTTGGTGCTTGGAAATCAATCCTGACAAAAGTGCAATAATGCATATTGGTCATAGCAATTGTTTCCAGTATTCCGTTGATGGTACACCACTACTTCCAGTCCTTGAAATAAAAGACCTGGGTGTCATCATTAGTCATGATTTGGAAACCTCGTCAAGCTGCAATGAAGCTGCAGCTAAGGGCTTCCGTACATTATGGTCCCTCCTTAGAGCTTTCAAGTTTTTTGATGAGGACATGTTTGCAATACTCTTCTCTACGTTAGACCTCACTTGGAATGCCGCATTCAGGCGGCCATTCATTCATCCCATTCATCCATGGTATGCAGAATAACATCGTGTGTAGAGGATGGCTGCAGCCAAAGAAGTCTCAAATCCTCCTTCTGCTCTCCCGTTAGTCGTCTGCTCCAAGCGTCGCAAGCCATAAACGACTGAGTACAGGAGTGGTTATAGACCATTACGTAAGATCTAACAATGTACCCTAGCATCTTCAATGCAAACCGAAATATTGATAGGGAGTTTTAAAACTTGGACCTTAGACTATTGTCACAGATGGGAGGACTTACGGTTTTTTAAACAACCCCAGACCTTGAGGTTTACGTTCCACTCCTAAAGTGCACTTAAAAGGAACAACCATGTACTTCAAATGAGCATCTCCCGATCCTTTGCTTTTCATATAAACAAAGTGAGTGCAAGTAACCTATGTTCGTCGTAAAATACGAGTCACATACCTTCTGAAATTCATTAACTGCATCTTCAACAGATTTCCAGCTGAAGAATGACTTTGACGACACCACTTACTGGGATGCTCTGGTTATGTCTGCTGAGACTGCATCATTCTCAAAAGCTTACGATGTGCTACTTAAAAACACAGATTACTCAGTAAATAACGGATGGAAAATCCAGTAGGAAGCATAATACAGGAGGATTTGTACTTTTCAGTGCACAGTAGTGTTACGGAACCCACTGGTGCTCAGTGAAAGTTAGGAACCCAAAGGATTGAAGGCTTAAAAAAATAAAGCAACCACTTGCCACTAATGGGTGGTTGGTGGTAATTTTAACCCCTTAAACCACAGTGTTCCATTTATTGAGGTGTATTGGGTACACTATAGCCAACTCCATACAGCAACTGCCTGAACACAAGTAAATCTGTGTAACACGCTTCACTTCTGTAGCCCAAGGTCGATTGGAAACAGAAGCCAGACGAACCGGATGTGAAGCCGGATATGGGCACAAATCTTTCGAACATAAACTCCGGAATATGTTTATGGCAGCATAACTGATAAAGAAGTTTGGGGAAAACACGCGATGGAGACCAGACGGAAAAGGATCACCACTCGACTACGTTCTAACAGACGATGGTCTTTTGGTGGACGACATCTACGTTCAATCCCCTAGATAAAAGCAACCACGTCATGGAGGAATGCTCTCTGATAATCAAGAAGACGCCACCAATAGTTGAGCTAGAAGCTTCCCGGGAAGCAGAGTGCCATCTTATGAACAACGAATTCCCGGAGGCTGCATAGCCGCAGAATGGCATTTTCTATCGATAAACGAACACTGGATGAGTATTAAAGGTATTATCTGGAGCGCTATTGATAAGAATGTTTTGAAAGTAACCAGGCGGCCTCCTCTCAAACGGTAATAGGTAACTCGCTATATCCAAGGGCGAATACATGGGAAAAGGAAGGCATGGTACCCGCGGCCTGCGTCACGCACATAATCAGACTTTCAAAGCTACAAGACGCCACGTAACTTATGTAATATAAGAGTTCGTAAAGAAAAATGTACATACCAGAACAACCTGGCTAAACGGTTAAGCTACAGCCCAAAAAGTCTGTATCAGTTCATGTCACAACGCGAACCGACGAATAAGGGTTTAAACTTGATTGCAGGGCCTATCGGACAGCCTTTTAACAGCAGCGAGATGGAGAACTGTAGAGCAGTCGATTTGATGAACAACTCAACCCAGTAATACACCCACTATCGACACCTAGTAAGGTAACGAAGTCTTAGGACTGAGATACAAAGCTGATGAACCTGAAGATTTCGTCAAATTAAGCGTTTGTGAAACTTTCAACACTGAGAATAGGGAAATCCCCGAGCTATGACGACATAAGACTAGTGGTCCCACGCGACTGTGCTGAAGTGCCAGGCATATCCATATGCAACCTGTTCACGCACTCGTTGGAAGTAAGTCAACTCCCCAAGGAATGGAAACTCGCCATCCTTTCACCAATCTTCAAGGGAGGAGGCCGAAAAAATCCGTGCAACTACAGACCACTAGAACTACTCCCTGTACTTTCCAAGGTGCTGGAAAGCCTGGTTGCTGATGTTGTTTGGGACTACCTGAACAGAAACAACGTCGTCCATCCCACCCAGCATGGCTTCAGGACCAGGAGGTCATGTGCCACGGGCTTGATGACAGATTGGATGACTCGTATCACCAAATGGGACAACAAACAACCAGTTCACGTTATCTTCTTGAACTTAACGAAAACGTCCGATGGCATCCCACACTGCACCATGCCCACTAAACTTGCAACATTCGGTGTCGGTAACCCACTGTTAGCACGGTTTATAGCATATCTAGAGGACAGAGAGTTCTGCACTAAAGTAAACAGAATTCGATCAACCTGGAGGAATGTAGGAACAGAAGTTTCTCGAGGAGCGATCATTGAGCCACTCCTGTTTTTACTACTTAGATATGACTTCCCAATTAAGATCTTTTAGTCCCTGTATTCACCGGAGACACCAAAATACGGAGGGCGATAGGTGACGAAAGCGATCTTAGGACACTCCAGAAAAACCTGTTGCAGCTGGAGTCCTGGTCAGCTGCAAACGGTTTAAACTTTAACCTGGAGAAATGCAAGGTGGTGCATCTTTGCACATCAGATGCGATGCAAATCAGCCACACCCCTAACAAGTATGCAATCACCGAAGTATCCACAGCGAAGGACCCGGGACTAAACGTTTCTGGCACACTGGATATTACTGATATTTGTGAGGGAATGGCAGCAAGGGTGAACGCCATTGTTCTCTTTCTAAGAAGGCGGCTTGGATTGTTAGCCCGGAATTATTCCTTGTGGTATTTAAAACACATATTAGACCGCACATGGGGTTTTCAGCACGATAGCCTCTTAGCACTGAAGAGAGGTGCAAATGCTCTCGAGAAGGTACAGAGAAGAGCAATAAGGTCGGTTGTCGGACTAAAATACAAAACCTATACGCAACGCTTCAGACAACTCGACTTGTTCACACTAAGCTATCGAAGGAAACGAGGTGATCTGGTAACAGCCTACAAGGTCGTTCACCAAGTGGACCACCCAAATGGGATAACGTTTCGGTCCAAAACCGACAGTACATTGGGAACCCCACTCTCGTACCCCACCATAGGGCAAAGACTAGAGTGAGGTCTAACTTTTCCCGCAGAGTATGTGCCTTATGGAACGCTCTGCCGAAGGAAGTGGCCACAGCCAAACCAGTCAACTCCTTCAAACGACTACCGGATGAGTATGTGAGCGTAAATGGCTAACCACGAACATTCGTCAGCAGCAACTGATGATGTACCATTCCACCCTTGTGTTCCCAACCCTGGCGTCTGCACTAAGACTCATCGCTCCTCCATATTGTTAACAGTTGCATTTATCTTTTCAAAAGTAATTTTCACTTCTCTTTTTCTCATTCCCCGCTGATCCTGTTTTTACAGCTTCTTAAGCATCGCTTAACACATACCTGCAGGTGCCTACGATGACGGGAGTTGCAAACAGTTGATCGATCTTATCAGCAGCTCCATTGCCCCCCAAAAGCAAACCAAGCTACAATTTACAAATAAAATGCCTTCAGCTAAACAATCACTACCTCCAAAACTATAAGCAGGAAGACACAAAGACTTCTGCCACCATCAAAGGAGTACAACTGAGCGAAAAGAACCGAGTCTCTAGACCTAGAAGCGAGAGCTCAAAAACTGCAAGTTTCCTCTACTCGCACTACTGATGTTGGATGTTGGAAATTCGCTTTGGGGATAGCTCATGGTAACATTGCTCCGTTTCTGGAGTCAGTAACAAAGGAGGAAGAGATTTTATGTCATATGGAAATGGACTTTCAGTGTGAAACAGAACATCAAATTTCTATACGTCAGATGCTAAGCGTGAGTTGCAGATTTTTGAACCGCCTGAATGAACCACCACCACCACCAAAATTACGCCTGTATTTCTGTTTACTCTTCATTATGGACCGGATGTCTATCCAGAAACAGCTGGCTATTTCACATTGTCGCCTTCAATACTGTTATCATTAACATCGTTCGCATGGAATAATCATTTTGTCTGAAAGTATTGTTCTGGGAGTGAATTTGTTAAAAAATTGCGTGCTGAGAATTCTATACTGTCATGCATATTTTTTTGAATAGTATCATTACACTAGCTCCGAAAAATGCACTGCAAAAACAAATAAACAACACTCCCTACAAATTTAACCAGCACCCAACCGCCCGTCAGGCTAACCAGAGCTACAGCAGTCGAGTGGGTAGACCTACTGAGTCGGAGTCCACCGAAGACCTGGAACCGTTCCGCAAGACCTAGACGCGAGTGCAAAGAAATCAATTGGTTTACACTAGCTCGTAAGAAGATATTGGATGTTGAATCGTGAATGTCTTTGATACCACTGAATATTGGACGCAATTTCTGATAAACGGTTACGCTTACGAGTGAATTTCCGACGCAATTCACTCTGCAAAAAATTTTTACCGGCATTAGTGGAAGTTTTTATGTCTCTGGTAGTATGCATACTACAGGCGACATATATGCATATATGTCAAGCAACTGTACACAATAGTTCTCTGAAATTGATTGGTGGACATACTGAACCACCGATGTAAAAACCAACGTAAGCTTGTGTTCCAACAGTTACCTTTTCGGCAGCTAAACCTCACTATAAACTGCAAATGCACGTCAGCATTACATCGTCGAATGGCGAAGAACGCCTACAAGCCGGAAAAGTATTCGCCAGGTAACTATAAGACATTTCCTTTTTCTGCTAGATCCACATTGCAAATATGATTAATAGGATTCGGTCTGCACTCAGGACTAGACAACATGAAATAGGTTGCACTCCCGTGATCAATGACCTGAAACCCGTACGTATCACATACGTAAGCACGCCGGCCACTTCAGTTTTTCTTTATACATTTTCGAGTATGTAGTAATGATCCTTCTTGAGAATCATCTGGGGAAAACTTGTTATAACTTTTAATTCCTTTAAATAGTTAAATTAGGTCATCTTCTCGATATCAGTCAAGTGGGAGCGCCACTCAAATGACTTCACTAAACCATACAATCAGTAGTAGTGACGTGTGGTATGTACAAAGGGCAGAGACGTAATGGAAACAACATCAGTCCTCATTAGGAGGTAGGTACATCCAGTTGACAAGTCCCAAATAGGACGGAATGAACATCCTGGATTCATTACTGAAAGGATAAGCAGTATTGAGGTATCCAAACGGGATTCCTTTTGCCAATGGTGACCGATCAGTTCGTTCCACTCAATCACAGAGACTTAAAAGCTATAACATCTAGAAAATTAATTCTAACTAATTTTTCTAACTTTTTATTCAGTCGACTATTCTGTTAGACATAGACTGACTTGATGTCCTAAAAGTCAATGGAATCCACAGATCATTCGTTGACTCTTAAATTCTAATTTGGTACCTTCAACATCGTAAATCATCGAACATATACAAGAAAAACTAAATTTCAAATTCATTGACTATTGAATCAGAATTCGGTGACCGGGATATTACATTAACACTCAATCTGTCTGTCATATGAATACCTATATAATTTCTTGTCAATGTTATTTAAACCGTGATTTTAGATCAAATTGGATGATACAGAATGAACTTGGATAGCTAATAGAACTATATAGAGTTCAATCGATCTGTGGAACATTAACAATCAGTGACTTTCTAGATTTCATCTCAACGGTTTTCCATGGATCAGAAATTACTCGTAGGCATCTGCGTCTTTGTAATGGTAGCATGATCATCCAATCTAATAAGGAAAGGTGGATGACTAATAGCAACGTAATAAGATAACAAACCTTAATTGGCGAAACGCAATCGGAACGAACCCTTGGTTGACCTATGTTTCGAGGTTGTTGGCTCTCTTCAGCAAGGTGTATCTGCAATCTGGGGGGAACTGATGTCTAACACGCGTCAACAAGTGTTGTAGTCAATGATGGTACCGCTGAGATATTTGGGCCTCTATTGCCCTCCTTCAAAACTGGAAGGCAACCAGTTTCATGTTATCTAGTTCTCTTGAGTGCTGACCACCAAACTAGGGAGGGAGCTCTGCATCGTGGTGTACCTGGGATATGGATAGGTGTTAATTGGTTGGAAGCAATCGACAGGAAGCCCTAGACTTACGTTTTGTGCTTGTTGGTGTGTTCTTACTAAGCAATCTTGATAAATTTGTGTGTTTAATTTGTTTACAATTTTCTTTAGGGAATTTAAGATATACTAATTGAACATTTTAACCAGGTTACTATCTGGTAAGAGATCAACAGAGGTGAAAACAGTGAAAGATAGTGAAGGAAACTTAGTTACCAAAGACGAGGAAACGATGGGCTGACCACTTCCAAAAATTTTCGAATCAGCCACCACCGCAACTCGTGCAGAAATATCAGTGAACACAAACCCTCCGACAAAGGCAGAAGTCATGAAGGCCATAAAGTTGCTGATGGCCCAGAAAGCAGCAGAACCAGATGGATTTCTTCCAAGAGCACTGAAAACAGATGCAGAGATATGACCGGACATGTTCACATCACTATCGCGAAAGGTTGCGAAGGAAGGAAAAGTACCTACCAACTGGAAGAAGGGCACCTTGTCAAACTGCCAGAGAAGGACGACCTCAATCTTTGCAAGAACTCGACCGGAATCATGCTCCTATCCACACCAAGCCAAATATTAAGCCACATCATCCTAGAGAGACTAGAAATACTCTCCATTCAAAATTATCACCCGAACATGCTGGCTGGCTGGCTGGCTGGCTTCAGGAAAAACAAATCGAGTGTGGATTAAATTGCAACACTATGCTAGGCATCATCATAGAATAGAGCAAGGAATGAGAGTTCACTTTACCTGTACCTCAACTTCATCGATTTGATAAGGCCTTGGATAGCGTCGACAGAGAAGTAGATTGTCGGCAGCTGCTTCAACACTAAGGTTTAAGTGAGACAAACCTTCATCAACCTCATTCAACAGCTATATGATATATGATGATGATGATGATGATGATGATGATGATGATGATGAGGCATGTGGAGTGATTGACAGTGGAAAGCTCATAGATGCTTTTGAAGTGAAGTGAAGACAGGAGTGAGAGGAGGTTGCCTACTATTACTGATGGTCTTCCTGACTGTGGTCGACTGGAGACGAAGCAAGCAAGCAAGCAAGCGAGAAAGCCATTGGCCAACAGATATGCAGAAGGGGAAAGTGGAGGTGTATTGGATTGGATATACACTGAGAAGATGTTTTGGGGACATCATAGGCCAGGCCGAGCCAGTGTTTCGAGAGGAGCCCAATTGGGAAACGACGAATTGAGTGTCCGAGAGTGACATGGAGGAGGAGATGGTGTGAGGAAGAAATGAAATTTCATGTGCTGTGGTGGAGCCAGGTTAAGGTGACTGCAGGGAAGAGAAGAGAATTTTTATGTTCCACTAGGAACCCAAGGGAAAAATAATAGAAAATAAATAATAATAATCGAACACTTTCGTAGAAATCAGTTTGCATAATCGTAGTTCCTCATTCATGTACATTAACCTTTTCAAGTTATCCATACCCTTTTGCTACCGTTTTTATAAGCTTATGTTCCGTTTGAAGGCATCCATTTCTTTGTTGGCTTTGACCCTCTGTTGTTTAAGGTTCATCATTGCCTCAAAAATAGGAAGTTAAATACCTAGTTATTTAGAGGTATATTTTGATTGATTACTACTACTCATTTTCAACACTCAATATCTTTATTGAATACGGCAGGTTTCTTTGTCGTCTAAAACAACAACCCCAACAGAAATGAACTCGGCAAGCGGGTAGAAGTTTGTGTAGTACACGATGAGCTATATCTATTGTGTTTTGTCTAGTGATACTATCTAGTTGCTAAAACCTTGATAAGTAGAGCAGATTTTGAAGACATGATTCACCATTTGGAAGTCCAGTGATTAAACCAATAAGTCATAGCTTCATATGTTTAGACGAATGATCTGTAAATGATTAGATATGTGATAACACGTTTAGTTACATTCATTTATTCAATTCAATATCTAGGTAATAGGTGTGGGACTTGAAAGAAGTACACAGTAGATTTACATTCGATGTATTTATCTCATCATATCATGCAACTTTGTAGCAAGTTAGTCTTTTTGTTTATTTTACAATCTATCTACCACATGATAAGTGGAAAAAAAATGATTTTCAATCGGTAAAATACGTTGAAATCGATGACGTAGATGGTAAAATAAGCTTTTCAAAGTGTTATATATACACACACACACACAACTTTTGTCTAAGATATTTGAAGAAGAGTGAGTGTTTATAATACATAATAAGTCATGTAAACTAATCCGTGATTACGTTATCAACCGCTGAAATCTTTTCTGCAATAATGGTATGAGCATATCCGGTGATATCTCTCGATCTGTTTTCAGTACTCTTGGAAGAATTCCATCTGATCCTGGCAATGTTTTCTTGTACAACATATATTTTATTTTAAAATTTGTTTACTCTCTTCAAATTGACAGTTAATTTGTACCTTCAAAAGCATTGAATATAAATGTTCCTGTTAAGTTGGGATACACTTTTGGTACTTTATAGTCTACATGTATGATTCTACTGGTCTAATATGCTGTAATTCAATCTTCAGAATTCCTCTTCTCAGGTAATCTGATGGTTGTAAGAGAATATCATCTATCTGTATTAATCACTACTTCTAATTCGTTCAATCATCACAAGTTATAATTCCCTATGAGAAGCTTGAAACATTCCGCTATAGATAAATAACTAAACTGTTAAAACACCATTTATTGTTGTTGATTGGAACGAAATTGATAAATCTCTGTTGGCATATGGGCTCCTGTATGGATGCCTCTATATTGCCTGTCTTTTAACTATGTGTAGTAATGATGGGCAGTGGGTAGCAGTGGAATCCAGGATGCGCATTTCGTCCTATTTGGGACTTGCCAGCTGGATGTACCTGCCTTCCAGTGAGTGATGTTGTTCCCACCGGGACTCGGAAGCGATCACTTCAAACATGAGAGCGTTTTCCACTACACCACTGAGCCATGATAGCCACTTCTTGTGCGACGGGTATAGGTTTAGTAGTGTTATTACTTGTATTACACCGTTGTTGATTGGACCGAAATTGATCAGTCTCTGTTGGTATATGGGATCCTGTGCGGATGCCTCACTCCTGAGTCCGAGTCCCGGTGGGAACAACACCACTCACTGGGATGCAGGTACATCCAGCTGACGAGTCCCAAACAGGATGATTTGCGTATCCTGAATTCCACTGCCCATCATTACTACAAATACGACATCAGATTATTATCCAAAGAAATCAGTGACGATAACAATAACGCATATTATGTAAGAAATATCTTTGTAGAGCGCATCATAAATAAGTAAGTAAATGTGTATAATACAAGTATGATATGTTAATACAACATCTTGTTGTAAATCATAAGAGATTTTGAAGTAATCACAATCGAAATAAATAATTATAACTGTAGTCTACTGAAAAATGATCAAATGATGGAGGGATAGACAGACTGACGTAGGGAGACAGATAGCCACAAAGACATAAAAACAAGTAGATAGAGAGACATACTAAGGTAGGTAGATAGAGAGACAGACAGGCATAAAGAAAGACAGACAGACAGAGAGAGAAAGAGAGAGCAGCTAACGACTTTTCTTCTGTAAGGTACAATAGGAGAAATATGGAGATCTATAGAGTACAAAATTATTTTCGAAGATATATAAAAGGCAGAAGTATCCACATGTGTTCATATATATATATGACCATTATTATTGTTATTGTATACGTTGAACAGAAGGGAAAAGATAATGGTAGTATAGAATAATGAAAGAATAACATGAATATGCCAAACCAATGATTTCAAAATACCCAAAAACCTGTATGAAGATGAAATAACACTGGTATAGAATATACTTGTTTACAGTATACAGATATATGTATACTTGTTCGATTAATTTTAAATGTTTATTTATTACAGAAAAATAATCTGTTAGTTAGTTACATGATGATTATGTAATTGTCATAGGAATGACTGAAGAGGTATCCATAAACTGGATTTTTATGAGATATTTCTTTAACTATCCCTTTTTCTTATGTTAAATCTTCAATGAATAAGTGCTGTGATATGATTGGCATAAATTTTATACGACAATATTGTATATATATACTCATAGTTTAGTTTTCAAATTCTATTTGGAAGCATACTGTTCGTCAAATGGAGTATCTGTATAAATTCAAAAAGATTAATGTATAAGTAGATAATTCCACGAAGTACAAATCATGTGTGGACCAAATTGTAACGCTTCGCATCATCATGGAACAGAGTAGAGAATGGCGGTAAACTCTCTACCTCAACTTCATCCACTTTGAGAAGGTCTTTGACAGCGTCGACCGACAAATAATTTGACAAGCAGTTGTTTCACACTATGGAATACCACAAACCTTTATCAATCTCATTCAACAGCAACTATATGAAGTCGCTACGTGCCAAGTAATTCACAATGGGAAGCTCAATAATTCCTTTGAAGTGAAGACAGGAGTAAGACAAGACTGTCTACTATCACCCATGATATTCCTGATTGTGGTGGATTGGATCATGCAACAAAGAGTGGGGAGCGAGAAGAGAAGGATTCGCTGGCTGGACCGCGTAAAAGAACCTGGAAGATTTCGATTTCACCGATGACTTGTTTGTAATGTCGCACAAACTCGAAGATTTACAGGCG
The DNA here is from genome assembly GCA_944470555.2 of Heterobilharzia americana. Taxonomy (NCBI): domain Eukaryota; kingdom Metazoa; phylum Platyhelminthes; class Trematoda; order Strigeidida; family Schistosomatidae; genus Heterobilharzia; species Heterobilharzia americana. The sequence goes on along the minus strand of OX104127.1, from coordinate 158,736,297 downwards.
AAAACCAATAAGTTAACAGAAGAGGTAGGGCAGAGAAGACGGGACTTCAAGTGAATGTAGAGAAGACAGAGGTGATGAAGATACCCAACCAACACCACCACCACCACCACCACCACCACCAACAACAACAACAACAAGCTCCAATCACCATCAATGGGAAAAACTTAAAGGAAGTAGTCTGTTTCACCTATCTAGGCAGCACTGTCTCAACTACAGGCGACACAGGGACAGACGGGGATGTCGAAGCACCCAGGATCGGAAAGACAGCAGGACAGGTGTTCATTAGCCTGAAACTAGTGTGGAGATCTTCTCCACTCAGCACAAAGTGTGAACAACATCCGGATTTGCAAAACCAATTCAGTCAAGTCAGTGCTTCTATGTGATGGTTGAGAGAGTTGGCGCATTACGAAAAGTATTTCCAACAAACTGCAGATATTCATCAACAATTGCCTACTCTGGCTCGTTACCGAAGATCAGATGTCCGAAAAGAATAAGCAAGAAGGAACTGTGGAAAGGAACCAACGAAGCAAGAAGCTATCGCTGAAGAGATATGCAGAAGGAAGTGGAGATGGATTGGGTGTGCACTGAGAAGACCGACTTGGGACATGACGTCTCAGGCCAGGCCTTCGAGTGGAACGGAGATGGGAAGCGATGAGTTAGGCGTCCGAGGTGAGGGTGGCCTGGAGGAGATGGTGCGAGGAAGAAATGAGAGCTTGTGGGCTTTTGTGGAGCCAGGTTCAAAAGATTTCAGAGAACACAGTGCATTGGAGACGTGCTACTGAAGCCCTATGTTTCATCAGGAACCCAAGGGACAAATAATAATAGTAATAGCTAATACCTCAGCTATACATGATTCATGGAAGTGTCCGCCTTTGGAATAATTTTGTAAATTACCTTATAGGATGAAAATCTCAAGGTGCTGAATAACCTACATGTGGATGAAATTGTTTTTCTCCGCTCAGCTTTGGTAAGCTAAGCTAGGTAATTTTCAACAACATGTTTTTTCGAAGAAGTCACTTATAACATCCAATGTAGTCAGCTTCACAGGAGCATATGAATTTGTAGATACACACAGATTTGGACATAAGTAATAGCCTGTCTTTCACCAACGTTTTACGTCAATCTTCTACAATTCTTTGACAATATGTGTCTCTTATCTCACTACTTGTTATCAATTCGTTCCATATTCAATGTCTGATTTTCTATTTCTTCCACTTGAACAAATCTCACCATCAACACCAGTTGTATATTTCGTTTATTGATTGGCAACTCTTTTTAGTACCGATTATAAATACGACTGTGTACAGTCTGATAATGAAATCTTAATAATGATGAGAATATATCCTGTTGGTAGATTAGTCATTGTTCTTTGATGCGATAGTAAATATGCATCAGGAGAACAAAAAGAAGAGCATATTTCAGACTTTAAAAAAATATTTCAAAGAATTTCAGTACTACACAATCATTAAACATAGAATAGACACAAGATGTAAAGAGATATTCTGAAAAATCTTAAAAATCCTCACGAAAACAGTCTAATCTAAAGTTTTTCCCTTTTTATATAGGCTATCGTCATCAAAAAACTTAAAATAAAACCAGACTTAAAATTTTAAGATTCTTATAGCACTAATCAAAAGAAAAGCTAATCTGAACGAAGAATATTCCTCTCAGTAGATTTCAACACATTCTACAATGCCAATTTATAACTGTAGAACCTAATAAGTGTTTATTGAAAAGGATATTATTCGTCCAGTCTGTTTTTTTTTGTTGGGAAAAAGCTAAACTAAATTTATATTTTATTGATCTTGATAGCTAGCAGAGGAATCCAGGACGCACATTTAGTCCTATTTATGACTCGTCAGGTAGATGTACCTGCACCCCAGTACCCATTGCTTTAACCACCAAAAGCGTTATCCACCTAAGCCAACAGAGGCTGAGAGATTTGGCCGTGTATAACAACCGGAAATTACAAGTTTCATTACAACAACTCATGCCTGTTACACAAGGGATGGATATTGTGCCCCAGTAGCTTAGTGGATAACGTTTTGGGTACTGCTTTCAAGCCTCAGTGGGGGTTCAGGTATACCTACCTGATAAGTCCAAAATAGGACGAAACATGCATCCTGGATTCATCTACTAGTCACAGAGATCAACATAACATCATGAATATCCATCCAGAAAGCAGCCCATCTGCAAGCAGAGGTCGAGCAGTTCAACCCTGTATAGCAACGAGAAATTTCATTTGTCATTACAATAAATCTAAGTTTATTTTAAAGAGAAGCAGTAGTTGACGTTTCATTACTATGACAGCTGAGAAAGTTTCTCCTTATTATAAATTCATAACTGTTGGATATTATGAAACTTTACGGTATACAGTAAAGTTCGATTTCAGTCAGCTGGTCTAAATTCATCGTATCTCAGAGTTGTGAAGTTATGATTCTGGAGAATACAGTGTCCGAAATAAAATTCAGTAAATAATACTGCTCCACTGTGTGTGATACATTTAGTAGAATCAGCTAAAAATAGAATTGCTGTAGGTTTGGAAGGAAGGAAAGGTACCTACGGACTAGAAAAAGGGCCACCTTGTCAAACTGCCAGAGAAGGACGACCTCAATCTTTGCAAGAACTCGACCGGAATCATGCTCCTATCCACACCAAGCCAAATATTAAGCCACATCATCCTAGAGAGACTAGAAATACTCTCCATTCAAAATTGTCACCGACACATGCTGGCTGGCTGGCGGCTGGCTTGCTGGCTGGCTTCAGGAAAAACAAATCGAGTGTGGATCGAATTGCAATGCTATGCTAGGCATCATCATAGAATAGAGCAGAGAATGACAGTTCACTGTACCTGTACCTCAACTTCATCGATTTTGGTAAGGCCTTGGATAGCGTCGACTGAGAAGTAGATTGTCAGGCAGCTGCTTCAACATCAAGGTTTAAGTGAGACAAACCTTCATCAACCTCATTCAACAGCTATATGATAATGATGGTGATGATGATGATGATGAGACATGTGGAGTGATTGACAGTGGAAAGCTCATAGATGCGTTTGAAGTGAAGTGAAGACAGGAATGAGAGGGGTTGCCTACTATTACTGATGATCTTCCTGACTGTGGTCGACTGGAGACGAAGCAAGCAAGCAAGCAAGCGAGAAAGCCATTGGCCAACAGATATGCAGAAGGGGAAAGTGGAGGTGTATTGGATTGGATATACACTGAGAAGACGTTTTGGGAAACGACGAATTGGGTGTCGAGAGTGACATGGAGGAGGAGATGGTGTGAGGAAGAAATGAAATTTCATGTGATGTGGTGGAGCCAGGTTAAGGCGACTTCAGCGAAGAGAAGAGAGTGAAATGGTGATGTGCTACTGAAGCCTTATGTTCCACTAGGAACCCGAAGGACAAATAATTATGTCTCTAATCATTGTTCTACATTATACTTCTCGTTTTTAACAAAAATGCTTCACTGAATGAAGTATCTATATATGTAGATCCCAACATTGCCTGACTAATATCCTTGCGGGTAAACTTTTGATTTAGAGGGTAGCAGCTGACTACAGAATATGATGTCATCTTATTCGAACTCTTCAGCCAAATTTACCTACATCTTAGTGATTATTGATTTTTTCATCAAGATTAGCCTTTTTCTAAATAAAAAGATGAAGAGGATGATTATTTTAAGACTATAGGAAAATATATCTTCATAAGACACATTTTGTATAACTGACATTATTCTTAGTTATGTTAATGATGGATCGTGGCTAGCAGTGGAATCTAGGATACGCATTTCTTCCTTTTTGTGACTCGTCAGCTAGATGTACCTGCATCCCAGTGATGTCCCCAAGTCCAAATCCCGGTGGGAACAACGTCACTTACTGGGAGGTAGGTACATCCAGCTAACGAGTCTTAAATAAGACGAAATGCGCATCCAGGATTCCACTGCTAGCCACTATCCATCATTAACATAATTAGAACATTGGCATCCACACAGGAGCCCATATGCTAATAGAGACCCGATCAATTCGGTCCAATCAACGACAGTATCTTATATATATACATTAAAATTTTTTATAACTTACTTAAATTCGATGAACCAGAACTATTCCAACTTTTACAGGAAATATTTGATTGATGTACTACACCCTTACAAGTTAAATCATTCATTGGAATTTGTTTAATTAACTCTGAGGGTTGATTGTTTATTTGAAGTAAATTACATTGACTTCTAAAATTGGTTCCAGAATGTATATACTCTGAATTAATTTTATCATATTGTTTACATACTGATCTATAGATTATATGAAAGGGTTTTGATGGATTCACAATAGTTTGATTAATATGTGTTGAATTGATCAAATCTTTCAATGGAGTTTTATTCTGTTTTCCAGATAAACATTCACTTGATAAACATTTCTGTAAGTGTTCAAATAATAATAATAGTATCATAATTATGTAAACATGATAATTGAATAAGGGAAAGATATTTTACAAGAGATGGATGAGTATAAAGTTGTCTTATGAATAAAATAAATTAACAAGAATTGTATCATTTACTAGATAAGGTTTCGATAACTCCACAACTTTAAGACAGTCCTTATTTTCTCTCCATGTTTATGATGAGAAGGATAGTATAATTTCTCATACGTTAAGACAGGTGTAGAATCATTTCTATCACACGTATTTTGTGTTGATTCAGTAAAGAAAGACTCGTTTATCAATCCCTCCATCTACCCAACTTAGTGTTGGATACTGTCGTTCTATCCTACCCTATTGTGTGATTGTGTCCAGCTGCTCTGCACGCTACACAATTATACAATAGGATGGGATAGATAGATAGTATTAAACTTAATTCAAGGGAGAGATCGATAACTGAAATTTGTTTCTCGAATCAGCACCAAAATATATCCAATAGGGTGATTCTACTCATGTTCCAGATATATGGAAAATTCTACTACCCTTCTCATCACAAAGTAGGAAGAATATTAAATATTACATAAAGTCTGTCTCAAAGCTGTGGAGTTATAGAATATTATCCAGTAAATGATACAGTTCCTTCAGTGTCCGAAATGTAATTCAGTAAATAATATGCTCCACTGTGTGTGATACATTTAGTAGAATCAGTTAAAAATAGAATTGCTGTAGGTTTGGAAGGAAGGAAAGGTACCTACCAACTGGAAGAAGGGCCACCTTGTCAAACTGCCAGAGAAGGACACCTCAATCTTTGCAAGAACACGACCGGAATCATGCTCATATCCACACCAAGCCAAATATTAAGCCACATCATCCTAGAGAGACTAGAAATACTCTCCATTCAAAATTGTCACCGACACATGCTGGCTGGCTGGCTGGCTTCAGGAAAAACAAATCGAGTGTGGATCGAATTGCAATGCTATGTTAGGCATCATCATAGAATAGAGCAAGGAATGAGAGTTCACTGTACCTGTACCTCAACTTCATCGATTTTGGTAAGGCCTTGGATAGCGTCGACTGAGAAGTAGATTGTCAGGCAGCTGCTTCAACATTACGGTTTAAGTGAGAGGAACCTTCATCAACCTCATTCAACAGCTATATGATGGTGATGATAATGATGATGATGATGAGACATGAGGAGTGATTGACAGTGAAAAGCTCATAGATGCGTTTGAAGTGAAGTGAAGACGGGAGTGAGAGGAGGTTGCCTACTATCACTTATGGTCTTCCTGATTGTGGTCAACTGGACTGGACTGGACTGGATCATGCAACAAAACATGAGGAGGTGTGAGAAGATGGGTATGCGCTTTTGACCGATGAAAAATACCGTAGGATATTTGGATTTTGCCGATCATGATTTATATCGAGTGTCTTATGCCGTACAACCTCGAAGATCTACAAGCTAGAACCAACAAGTTGACAGAAGAGGCAACGAACATGGCACTTCCTTCAGGTGAACATAGAGAAGACAGAGCTGATGAAGATATCCAAGTAACAACAATAACAACAACAAGCACCAGTCACTATCAAGGGGAGAAGTGTGATTAAAGTTGTCCCTTTCACCTACCTAGGCAGCATCGTCTCAAATACAGGCGACACGGACACAGAGGAGGATATCAAAGCAGACAGGATCGGAACGACACCAAGACAGGCCCTCCTTCACTAACCTGAAATAATCAGAGTGGAGGTCTACTCAACTGCACAGCACAGTACAGCACAGCACTCACCATAAAGCATGAACAAGATTCGAGTTTTCAACACTAATGTTAGTCAAGTAAGTCAGTGCTTGTATGTGATGGATGAGAGACTTGGAGAGTTGCAATAAGCATTTTCAACAAACTACAGATATACATGATATGAACAGCTGCCATCCACGCTCACTCGATACTGAAGATCAGATGAGATGATGTGAAATAGTGGGCAAGGGTGAACTTTAGCCTGGCAGCAAACCAACCAACCAAGAGGCTATCGCCGGAGAGACATGAAGAAGAAGAAAGTATAGATGGATTGAGCTGGACTGGACTGTACATGCGCTGAGAGGACGGTTTTGGGACATCACGCGTCAGGCTAGGCTGTCAAATGGGATCCGAATGGGAAACGACGAGTTGGGTGTTGGAGGGAAGGGTGAGATGGAGGAGATGGTGTGAAGAAGAAATGGGAGTTGTTGAGAGTGGTGCAACCATGTTAAGGAGACTGCGTAGAACAGAGTGAAATGGAGACGTGTTGCTGAATCTCTATGTTCCACTAGGAACCCAACGGACAAATAAAGCTAGTATAATAAATACGCGACAGTACTGGTGTCCAATGGACTGATACTCATTTCATTTAGTACTTAACACAGAGCTTGTCGATAGCTTGAGGTATGCTGATGGCTTATGAATGATGTCTGTGACTATAAGGATGGCTAAGGCAAGTTTAAATTTCATAAAAGGTATAATTTATACAAAAGATCTCGTTACATTTTATTAGAAGATAGCAGTATTGTAATGAAGGCTGAAGTTCTTCTCCTGATATATTTATAATTCAGGAAAGAGATCAGTCGATTTCACTGAAGAATGAGTAGGCGCTAGTCATGTTGATTATCTACTCGGTTAAGCGCTCAAATGATTCAAAAGGAATAAGATTATCGATAGGTGTATAAGAAATCGAATAATTATGTGTATTATAAATGTTTGACTAGGTGGCTCATTGAAAAAAATCAGGCATAGAATCTCGTACACAGATATATCAATTCAACTTGAAACACTTCACAGTTGTATACAAAGAACAGGTGGATAGGAAAAAAGTTAGACAATAAAAAAATATGAAGATAACGGTTAGTGCGAATATTTAAGCTTTAGAAGACGTCAAGGAGTGAATACAAATTTGCCATTATGAATGATTTTCAGTTATGTCACCAAGAATTCTTGGCCATTGATTCATGTTACCTCAGAGACTCCAACAAGGCAGTCTACATCTCTCCTACACGGCCAAGTCCAACAGTAACAAACTCATTAACCGGTGCCGTATCTTGTCCTATTATTATTACTAATATTATTATTTTTCCCTTAGGTTCCTAGTGGAACATAGAGCTTCAGTAGCACGCCTTCACCTCACTGTTTTCTGCAGTGTTTCGAACTTGGCTCCACCACTGCCTAGAAACTCTCATTTTTCCTCACATGGTCTACTACATGTCATCTTCGCCTCAGATGCCCAACTCGTCATTTCCCCTTTGGGTTCCTGGTGCGTGATGTCTGCAGTTGGCTCTCTCAGTGTATGCCCAATCCATCTCCATTTTTTACTTCTGCAGATTTGTTGGGCAATAGGTTCTTGGTTGGTTCGTTGCCAGGCCAGAATTCCTTGTTGCTTATTCTTTCTGACCATCTGATCTTCAGTTTCAAGTGAGCGTAGGCACTTGTTGATGAATATCTGCAGTTTATTGAAAGTGCTTTGCATGACGCGCCAAGTTTCTGAACCATATAGCAACACTGGCTTGACTTTGGTGTTGAAAATCCGGATGTTGTTCACATTTTATGCTGAGTAAAGTAGATCTCCACAGTGATTTCAGATTAATGAAAGCCTGTCTTGTATTCCGATCCTGGCTTTGACATCATCGTCTGTACCGCCTTTAGTTGAAACAATGTTGCCCAGCCAGGTGGGTAAAAGAGACAACTTCCTTTAGGTTCATCGCGTTGATGGTGATTGGTGCTTGTTATTGATGCTGTTGTTAATTGGGTATCTTCATCACCTCTGTCTTCTATACATTCACTTGAAGTTCCGTCTTCGCTGCCTCTTCTTTCAACTTGTTGGTTTTTGGCTGTAGATATTCGAGTTACGTCTTGTTCTGGTGACTTTGAACTCTCTTCCAAAGTAATCCAACTTCCCCCAGCACGGTACATTGAAGTAGACACAGTACATGTTGAAGCCATCTCACTTAATTGACTAAATTTCACAACCTCATCAATCGACTTGTCTGTTTTGCCTAGTATTCTTCGCCTGATCTCAACATTGCTCACATGGTGATTACACCAAACGTCAGCAATGCTACGAAGACAATGCTATGATCACAACCCTGTAACTGCTTCATATCTTCTACTTTCAATGGTCATATTCAGCCGTATAACACGACAGAACGGAGTGCTATGCAGTATAAACGTCTTTTGATAGATAATCGGATACCTCGTCAGTCAGCGCTAAAGTTGACACAAATTGGCAAATGTCAAACATGCCTTCAGTATCCGAACTGATATTTCATCAGAAAGCAGGTCGTTCGAGGTGATGCAACTCCCCAGGTTAGTGAAGTAGTCGACATGTTCCACCATTTAACTCCCTATCGTTACACTGGGAGTAGTTGCAACAGATCAAATGATCAGACATCTGCTCAACACATCCATAAAGCCATGAACTTTTCCCCTGTCTTCATTTAGCAGGATGATATCGTCTGCATATTCAACCAATCAATTCGATGACCTTCACGAAGTAGGTCAGTCCGTGTGAAGTCAAACGTACGTTAGGTTATGTAGAGCATATTCTCAAAACTTTAAAATTACATACATATTTATCACAATAAACACCCCATTATTTGCTTCAAAATTCAGTTTTTTGCAACAAACTTTCACATGCTCGGAACTTATTCAGGAGGGCGACAAAGCTTGTCTTGAATGAAAACGATAGATAAATAGAAGTAATGTAAGCAACATAATAAATGAGTTACATTTCAATAACTATACTGAGAATATCGTTCAAAAGACTAAAGAAAACGATGAACAGAGGAATCTAAAAGGAAAATGGAATGATGAAGTATCGATTAGTACAATAGTTCTATGATTCTGCAAAAGGTACAATTGAAAAGCTACGAAAAAATTTTTTTAATTTTAAGAAACTTTAACAAGACAAACAGCATTGTCATGAATACTTTAGTTCACTTAAAAGATAAATTTTCTTTTACCTTAGCATAGAATTGTGTCTACGAATCAGGCTATATCGACTGTAATGGCTATTATGTTGGGAAATCATCCTATGAAATCGTCATTCATGCTAAAATATAGACAAGTTACACAAAATGACACTTAAATATTCTTCTAGAATGGATGGATTTACCAATCCAAATCAACATGTCCAAAAAATAGACATAGAAACAAAGATCTAACTAGCCAACTATCAACTTGAACAATATATCCAAAATGATAGATTACACACATATACAAGTCATAAATAAAGTAAATTCATAGTATTCTTCTCATACCTTCACATCAGTTCATATGTGCACACATATTCATATCTTTACCTTGAATTACCAGACTAAGGATGATACATTGTTATGATTGACTTGATTATGACAAGACATGCTACCCAGAATGAGCGTTTTATCCTGTTTGAAACTCATCAGATGGTTAGACCTTCACCTCAGCAAGTATATTTATTCTCACTGAGATTCTAACCTGTAATCATTGTTTCAAACAGCAAAACGTAATCCACTAGACCACTTAGATACAATAGTCACCTCTAACACAACGATTATTGATTTTTTACTATCTCCCGATACTTATAATCCTCCATATACCAATTATATCAAACTGCCACAGAAGGACGACCTCAATCTTTGCAAGAACTCAACCGGAATCATGCTCATATCCACACCAAGCCAAATATTAAGCCACATCATCTAGAGAGACTAGAAATACTCTCCATTCAAAATTGTCACCGAAACATGCTGGCTGGCTGGCTGACTTCAGGAAAAACAAATCGAGTGTGGATCGAATTGCAGTGCTATGCTAGGCATCATCATAGAATAGAGCAAGGAATGAGAGTTCACTGTACCTGTACCTCAACTTCATCGATTTTGGTAAGGCCTTGGATAGCGTCGACTGAGAAGTAGATTGTCAGGCAGCTGCTTCAACACTACGGTTTAAGTGAGACAAACCTTCATCAACCTCATTCAGCGGCTATTTGATGATGATGGTGATGATGATGATGATGAGACATGTGGAGTGATTGACAGTGGAAAACTCATAGATGCTTTTGAAGTGAAGTGAAGGCAGGAGTGAGAGGGGGTTGCTTACTATCACTGATGATCTTCCTGATTGTGGTCGACTGGACTGGACTGGACTGGATCATGCAACAATCCATGAGGAGGTGTGAGAAGATGGGCATACGCTGTTTGACCGATGAAAAATACCGTAGGATATTTGGATTTTGCCGATCATGATTTATATCTAATGTCCTATGCCGCGCAACCTCGAAGATCTATAAGCTAGAAACAACAAGTTTACAGAAGAGGCAACGAACATGGCACTTCCTTCAGGTGAACATAGAGAAGACAGAGCTGATGAAGATATCCAAGTAACAACAATAACAACAACAAGCACCAGTCACTATCAAGGGGAGAAGTGTGAAGGAAGTTGTCTCTTTCACCTACCTACCTAACTGTCTACCTAGGCAGCATCGTCTCAAATACAGGCGACACGGACACAGAGGAGGATGTCAAAGCAGACAGGATCGGAACGACACCAAGACAGGCCCTCCTTCACTCACCTGAAATAATCAGAGTGGAGATCTACTTCACTGCACTGCACAGCACAGTGCAGCACAGCACTCACCATATCATATCTTATAGTAGTTTTTTCTTACCTGAATCACATTATCATCCATAGGTTGATTGATAATTTTCTCTTTTTCACTAGATTGAATAATTTCTTCATCACTTTTAGTATGACTTTTATAGCCTTTGTAATTTATATGATTATATAGATTATTAGTATTCTCATTTTGTGTATAGTTTTGTGATTTCAATGAAATACTTGATGTATTGAAATTGTTCAATGAATCATTCAATGAAGAATTTAGTCGATTACATGATTCTTTCTTTTTTAATTGTAATAAAGATATTTTTTGTTTAAAAACTGTTGTCAGTTTTTTTCTTTTATGATTATTGCTACTTATAAAGTTGTTAGTAGTGTAATTGCTATCACTAAAACTATCATTATTATTACCCTGATAATATAAAAATTTATTTCCAAATGTTGAAGAAAATGTTTGATACTTTCGAATTGGTAGTTTTATTTTTTTCTCTGATTCTATTGCTTTCGGTAATGATGATAATGACATAGTAGTTATTACTGATTTATATTGATTAGTATTTTGATGATAGGATAAATTACAATCATTGTATAAACTTGTTGATATGTCAGTATCAGAAGTAGTATCAATTCTAGGTGAATTATGTAAATAATGATGATATAATTTTTGTGATTCTTTTAATTTTATAAATTTTGATATTTTATGTTTACTTTTTTTAGATATTTCATTACTTTGATGAGAATCATTCGAATTTAATGTAGATATATTTACTAAACTTTTATAATTTTCATTTTTATCACCATTCAATTGTGATTGATAGTGTAATGATTTAAAGTTGTTCAATGTACAATGTTCAATAGTGAAGGATACAATTGATTGTTCCGGTGGTAAATTATTCACATTCATATTAAAAGATAATAAATTTTTAAAGTATATATGATTCAATGCATTAAATGCTGTAATTCTACGATGTCCAATAAGTGCAAGGCATTCAAATAATAAATCACGTCCATCTTGATTTAATCTTGGTGTATTCCATGAAAGTTTTGACATTATACGTTTATTATATGTATCAATATCAATTGATTGATTATCTTCTATTTCAATAACTTTCAATGATGACTTATCATTGGATATAAAAAGATTATTAGATGATTTAGAGAAACTAGATCTTTTTAGTATATTCTTTTTATCATTTTGATGTAAATTGTAATATTCTAAAAATTTTGGGTTATTTCTTAAACCTGGCCAATAAGATTCTGGTGGAATGCCTAAATTAAGATAATGCACAAAAAAAAAACATTAACCAGGTTACTATCGATCTGGGAAAAGATCAACACAGATGAAACTAATAAAAGATGATAAAGAAAAGGATGGGCTGACCACTTCAAAAAAACTCTTCAATCGACTACTACCTGCAGCCATAGAAATACAAGTCGAAGTCCTGAACGCCATAAGATTACTGAAATGTGGGAAAGTAGCAAGACCAGGTGAAATCGTTCTCCTGTCCACCTCAAGCAAAATATAATGCCGCATCATCCTAGAGAGACTAAAAGTGCTCTGCATTCAAAATTATTAACGGAATAGGCTGGCTGACTCGCTCCAAGAAAAACAAATCATGTGCGGACCAAACTGAAACGTACGCATCATCATAGAACAGAGTAGAGAATGGCAGTCAACTCTCTATCTCACCTCAACTTCATCGACTTCGAAAGGTTTTTGACAGCGTCGATCGACAAGTAATTTGACAAGCACTTGCTTCAACACTATGGAATACCACAAACCTTTATCAATCTCAATCAACAGCAACTATATGAAGACGCCACGTGCCAAGTAATTCACATTGGGAAGCTCCACGATGCCTTTGAAGTGAAGACAGGAGTGAGACAAGACTGTCTACTATCACCCATGATATTCCTGATTGTGGTGGATTGGATCATGCAACAAACAGTGGGGAGCGAGAAGAGGGACATATGCTGGACTGGAGAAAAGGTCCTAGAAGATTTCGATTTCACCGATGACTTGTTTGTAATGTCGCACAAAGTCGAAGATCTACAGGTGAAAACCAATAAGTTGACAGAAGAGGTAGGGCAGAGAAGACAGGACTTCAAGTGAATGTAGAGAAGACAGAGGTGATGAAGATACCCAACCAACACCACCACCACCACCACCAACAACAACAACAAGCCCCAATCATCATCAATGGGAGAAACTTGAAGGAAGTAGTCTGTTTCACCTATCTAGGCAGCACTGTCTCAACTACAGGCGACACAGGGATAGACGGGGATGTCGAAGCACCCAGGATCGGAAAGACAGCAGGACAGGTGTTCATTAGCCTGAAACTAGTGTGGAGATCTTCTGCACTCAGTATAAAGTGTGAACAACATCCGGATTTGCGACACCAATTCAGTCAAGTCAGTGCTTCTATGTGATGGTTGAGAGAGTTGGCGCATTACGAAAGGTATTTCCAACGGACTGCAGATATTCATCAACAATTGCTTACGCTATCTCATACTGAAGATCAGATGTCCAGAAAGAATAAGCAAGGAGGAACTGTGGAAAGGAACCAACGAAGCAAGAAGCTATCGCTGAAGAGATATGCAGAAGGAAGTGGAGATGGATTGGGTGTGCACTGAGAAGACCGACTGGGGACATGACGTCCCAGGCCAGGCCTTCGAGTGGAACGGAGATGGGAAGCGACGAGTTGGGCGTCCGAGGTGAGGGTGGCCTGGAGGAGATGGTGTGAGGAAGAAATGAGAGCTTGTGGGCTTTTGTGGAGCCAGGTTCAAAGATTTCAGAGAAGAGAGAGCATTGGAGACGTTCTACTGAAGCCCTATGTTTCATCAGGAACCCAAGGGACAAATAATAATAATGAATAATTACAGTGGATGCTGCTGATAAGAATACATGAAGAGCAGATCAACAGCAAATCAAGAGGGGAACAGAAGAGGAAACGAAGCACATTTGCAAATGACGGGGTTAGTGCAAAGTGTGCTATATGTTACGACTACCGTTCCAATTGTTGACATTAAACATTCTCTCCGTCGTGTTTGTCTTCTGTCTCTTCAATACGATGATGTATATCAACCTGAAATCAATAAATAATTCCCCACAAACCTTCAAATTTGTTTATATGTGTTTGGTACGAACCGACGCAGTTAATTCGAACTCTCCAAATCCTTCGCTATTTGTTTTCCGCTTTTCCAGTTGTTGTCGTATATTTTGTTGGCATCCATCGGTTAGAATAGTTTACCTGGATTCATTACTATTGAGCAGATAAGTAGACAAAATTGGTGAGCCAGATGCTTGAGAAATTGACTGTTAAATATGTATATCGTTTAATTACTATGCAATAAAATAGACCTGTCCAATGGGTTTATTATAAAGATTGAATCTATTTTCCACAAATTGTTGTCCCAATTATACTGGCTATTTATTTTGATATGGATTTCGTTGATATCTTTCTTGTGGACAAATCCTTTATTTTGACTTCGTTAGAGGCAATAACCAGGAAACCTTGCACTTGTCAGCAAGACATATCTACAACGTCTATCTAGCTGATGTTCCACCTGAAATTCAAACCCGCGTTACTCAGTAGTGGAGTCAAAGACGTTACTACTGGGCTACTCGAGCCACGACCAACCTCCTGTAAGACTGGATGAGGTACACTGATTTATCACTGAAGGATAACGTCTCTGACTGCAAAACTAGGTGATACGGGTTAGAATCTCAGATTGGACATGACTTTCATCAAGGTTTCAGATATGCCTTGCAGCCAGTGCATCACGATAGTGAGTCATCTAGACAACAGGAAGTTGATTGTCCTCCAATAACCCATCAATGACTTTTGTGTTCAGACTATAAGTTTAACACTTCTTCAAAGTCAGAATTCATCAGTTGCCTGTGTCTCAACGTTTTTGTTTCTAAATCTACAGGTTCCGTCATAATTTTTTAGGCTAGAAAGCTGCTTTGCTGGAATTACCTTAGAGAATGTGAAATTTACTAAGTCTTCTTACTACTGTCCTACTAAATGATATCACGGAC
Source organism: Heterobilharzia americana (assembly GCA_944470555.2). Lineage (NCBI taxonomy): Eukaryota > Metazoa > Platyhelminthes > Trematoda > Strigeidida > Schistosomatidae > Heterobilharzia > Heterobilharzia americana. The sequence goes on along the minus strand of OX104127.1, from coordinate 158,721,224 downwards.
CGAGTGCTCCAATACCCTGTACAACCAATCATAGACTCTCTGTACGACAACTTTAAGAAGATAGTTATTTAATTCGCGTCATTCTGCAGCAGACAGGTATCAGATGATATTTCAAGCAAACTGGAGATGGGAGACTAAGCTTCCTGAAAGGTGTTGACATAAATGAAGACTTAAGTTGTAGATAAGAAGATAGACGAAGGATTGTTACATCAGCGAAAATTCAAAAGTGCATTGTATCCGACCACGACAGTATTGACAGGGTTAGGCTTACAGGACTAGCTGATAGCATGCATAAACAATTTTTGCTGTATACCACTACCAATATCTTTTTAATTCATGCAACAGTTGTCTATGGCCTGCTTTCTACTTATTGAAGTAAATATCATAACATTTATATCAGTGAAGAATAACCAATATGGATTATCATGTTACTAATTTCGACTGAAAAGTAGCGAGCAAGGCAATGAGTTCACTTTAATATATCTGGTTGTTCAAATGACGAATTATAAATTACAACCAGATAAAGATTAGCTGTTCTGTTGAATAATAAAGGATCTCATCTGTCTTAAATTTATGGTCTATCAAAGATATATAAGCATAACGTTCCTCTAAGTTCTACACTATCCACGGTTATCTCACCTTATCATCAGGTTGCTCATCGGCTTGTAGAAAAGTAAGAACTTAAACGACTGGTTGCATATACCTTGAAGAATTTATTTTAGTTTGTTAGATTGGTCAGTTAATTTAACGTCTTCAACAAACTCATGGTGTAGTTTCTTTCTTCACGAAGATTCTGTAACATAAGACTGTTGATATTATTTGCCAGTATTCCAACCTCTTTCCTCTGCCAACTCGGATACTTGCTGCTATCGTGTATTAAAGATGTTCAGTTTCATTTCGATATTATCAAGTTGATGGGATTGAAATGAGCCATAATTTGGCACTTGTTAGTAAGGTGTATCTATAACCTTGTTGGAATTGGTGTTTCGCCTAAGATTTGAATCCTTGTCACCTAGTGTTGTAGTCAGTGACTTTACCACTGAATTAATTGGTCCGCGATTGACATTCTGTAGAACTGGGTTGTAGGTATTTATCACTAGTCACTGGAGAGGAACCAATTTCATGTTATCTGGTCCTTAATTTCAACTACTTTCATCCAATCAGTCCTAAACTAGCAATGATCAAAAGAGTATTTTATAGAGCTGAGAAGATGTGTTCATAGAACAGATTCGAATAAGATTTGATGAGTCTCGAAAAGATCTTGTGAAACTACAGTCAAGTTGATCTCTCCTAATAAAACTATATATTCCATGGTTCAATCAAAGTTTGTAGGATTCCTTTCCATGTTACCTTTAACGACGTCCGTATGTTCACTTACATCTGCTGTAGCAGTTGTATCGAAGAAACAGAGATTCTTTAACACATATCAAAAAGCTTACATATTAGGGGAACAATTGCTTTTAGTGGTGCAGTCTCTTGGGCTCCTATGGAAACAGAACATGAAGTAGATACCTTGAAATCCTTGAAGACAATAAGGAACAATGTAATTCGAAACTTTTAAAGTTCACTGAGGTAGTAGTAATCGAACGTTTGAAACAGAAGTCGTATATTCACAGGGAAGTAATGATAAATCGTTCTTTGCCCTAGCAACCTAATACTTTATTCATAAAATAAGAAAAAGACACTCCATTGACAACATTTGACCTATATTTCACTAGTTAATATCAATTCATACCTTATTCATCGACCTATTTTGCATATTTCAGTTAAATTATCACCATTTTGCAATTCTTTGATAACACTTGTCTCTTATCTCACACTATTTGTTATCTCAATTGTTCTAGCTTATTCAATGACCCATTTTCTATTTCTTCTACTTGAGCATATACCAGCAGCAACTATTGTATATTTTGCATATTAACTGAGCAAATCTCCAGTGCAATCATCAATCATTTTACCGTATATAAATACAACTGTACAGCTTGATATAATGAAGTCGTTGAAAAGGAACATCTTTTGTTTGCTGATACATAATGTTATCCTTATTCATGAATAAATGGGTATATTTTGTCAGTTAATATATTATTCTTCCACTTATTCTATGACATCACTTTTCATAGAATCTATTTTCAGTTTGTACATGATTTTGATGACCTATGGTCAACTCATTTATCATAAACATTATCCGGATATTTGTATCATGTATAAAACCATTAAGTGGTGCCATATTGTTCTGCTTGAAAATTGGTTCCCTCTTCACTCAAGTTTATAAAGAGGAAATCGTAATGCTTTCATTGACCTCATTCAAATTCGTGCAGTAGGCAATGAGCCACGCCGATATCACTAACATTAACTTCAATATGAAGTGAGCTGTCAATATCTCTCCGTCAGTGATTCAACACCTTCCACACACCAACTGGTTTCTTTGTGACTGGTAGTTCCCTTTGATTCTTGTGTCATTGACTGAATGCATAGACTTTCCAGGTGCCTGTTTCTCTACCTTACATCTGACCACTCTGTCGTTTATCATTTTCTCTACTGATTCATAGACTGGATGTATATCTATATACCTATTGATTATTGACTGACTGACTGACTGACTGACATGAATGTCAAACTTCTAGGAATTCTCTGATATTCTTTGTGTTTCCTCTCTCCATCAAACATTTCTACATTGTCAAAAAGGTAATCATGTCCATAGTTGTCATCCATGTGCATTGAAATGAGCAGTGATGTGATGTCGTTTTGTCGAACAGCCAATTGGTGTTCATGTAGACGAAGGTGAAGAGGATGACCACTTTGTTCAATGTAGTGTTGACCACAGTTATTGCAGTTGATTTTGTAAATGATATTCGGTTTGTCTTCTTTGACTGTTGCATCCTTTGATCAGTCTGCATAATAGTGTTTGTAGGGAATTTGTTGGTTGATGAGTGGCCACACCAATTCCAAATGGTCTTAGTAATCTTGTTGTGATTTCTGATTTATCCTTTATGTGTGGTAGGATGATGCGTTTATTGATTTCTGTTTATGATTTTGTAGTTGATGTTGTACGGGATAATCATCTTCTGATAGTTTTGTGAGTAACCATTCTCCTTAAGACTAAATACCTAGTAATTTTCTCCGTGAAGTTATTGCACTGCAGTGTTTTCTCGCTCTTTTGAATGAAGTTTGTACGCAAATAATTTATACGTTGTTGGGTTGTTGCTACTGTAGTTGATGGTTTGATCAGTGTGTATTGGCTTCCTGTTCACTTCGGTTTCCAACTTTTCGGCATTTGTCCTGCTGACTAAAATGTCCAGGAATGGTAGTTGATCGTTTGACTCCTTCTTCATTGTGAATTTGATATCGTTGAAAACGTTGTTTATCAAACTGTAAGTGTTCTCTATATGATCTTTTTTTATGATGACTGAAGTATCGTCTACATAGCGAATTCCAAATTTTTGTTTAATCACAAATAGATTGATGGCTTCCAGTGTCTGGATCACTGCTTCTACAATCTATCTGGATATCAGTGATCCCATTTGAGTTCCTTTCATTTGTTTGAATATCTTGCTATTGAATTAGAAGTATGTTGTCAGACAAAAGTCGATATGTTCCATCAGACTTGAACATTTATGTTTTTTGCGTTCTAAAAGGTTTATATCTTTATTGAGCTAGTTGGATATAGTTTCTTTTTGACCAATCAAGGTTCAAAGAGAGTGTTTAATGCTGTGACATTGAAGGATACCATTGATTTGTTCTTTTCCTGAAAGCCTACTACTAAACGGTTTCTAGCTAGGAAGAAAAGAATACTCAGTGTTTCAAGGTTATTGGGGATTCTTTATTTAATATCGATTCATAGTGAATAAGTTATATTTTTATTTAATGTTAGAAAGATATATTATTCTGTAGGGAATATACAATTAGCTTACACGACATTTTAGCCAATATTTACCTACTTCTATGCAGATGAAATACGTAATTGTTTCTGTCAATTACCATATTAGTCTCATATTAGAATGAAATATGATTCTTATCATACAAGTAACATTTATTCTAAGACAATATTTGTCTATTATCTAGTTAGTGTAGTAGGTTTTATAAAACCATTCACTTTATTTCAGATAGATGCTTAACATAAGATTAACTACTAAGGAATGATAAATTTTCATATTGAAAAAAATTGTTTTAACTGACAAGCAAATCTTTATCATTCAATGTGTATTTCTACTTATTCATAGAAAAGTAATCATTTCATATATCTTGTGATCAACATTTTAGCGAATAAATTCGTTTACAAGATAGAAAAAACAACTACATTCATTTAAGAAGAAATTTCATTCTATTTAAATTATTACCAGTATCACTTGAGTAATATAATGTTCTTCTAACATAATTAAACTCGATGTTCATCAAATAATTATTATTATATTATTATTAGTCCCTTGGGTTCCTAGTGGAACATAGGGCTTCAGTAGAACGCCTCCAGTGACCTCTGTTCTCTGAGATCTTTTGAACCTGGTTCCATGACAGCCCAAAAGCTGTCATTTCCTCCTCGCACGACCTCCTCCATGTCACCCTCGGACGTCCAACTCGTCGCTTCCCATGGGGATTCCACTCGAGCAACTGGCCTGACGCGTGATGTCTCCAGTCGGCCTTCTCAGTGCATGGCCAATCCATCTCCACTTCTTCCTGCATATTTGTTGCGTGATAGGTTCTTGGTTGGTTCGTTCCCAGAGTTCCTTGTTGCTTATTCTTTCTGGCAATCCATCTGATCTTCAGTAGCGAGCCAGCGTAAGCAGTTGTTGATGAATGTCTGTAGTTTATTGGAAATGCCTTTCGTGACGCGCCAAGTCTCTGAACCATACAGGAGCACTGACTTGACGTTGGTGTCGAAAATCCGGATCTTATTCCACATGCTGAGTGCAGAAGATCTGCACACTAGTTTCAGGCTAATGAACACCTGTCTTGCTTTTCCGATTCTGACTTTGACGTCCTCGTCCGTCCCGCCTGTAGTTGAAGCAGTGCTTCCTAGATAAGTGAAGGAGGTTACTTCCTTTAAGTTTCTCCCGTTGATGGTGATTGGAGTTTGTTGCTGTTGTTGATGGTGGTGGTGCGGTATCTTCATCACTTCTGTCTTCTCTATATTCACCTGAAGTCCCGTCTTCGTTGCCTCTTCTATCAACTTGTTAGTTTTTGCCTGCAGATCTTCAAGTTTATGTGATATTAGGCACAAGTCATCACTGGCGAAATCCAAGTCTTCTAGGTTCTTTTCCGTCGTCCAGCGTATCCCCCTCTTCTCGCTGCCCACTGTTTCATCAAATAATGGTAAAGTAAAACTGATTGAACTTCTAGCAACAATATTAAACACCTATGTTGAAAGATTTCAATTATTCCGGGTTGTTTTTATGCTTCTGAGTTGAAATGTTGAATATTGACGCTTTAAATATTGTTTTAAACAATGCAATGAGTAGATATTTGAAAAAGCTTCCTGAAGATAGGCATACGCTTGATTGATGAAAATATCATAGGAAATTTGGATTCTGCCTATCATGATTTATATCTAATATCTTATGCTGCACAACCTCGAAGATCTACAAGCAAAAACCAACAAGTTTACAGAAGAGGCAGCGAACATGGCACTTCATTCAAGTGAACGTAGAGAAGACAGAGCTGATGAAGATATCCAAGTAACAACAATAACAACAACAAGCACGAGTCACTATCGAAGGGAGAAATGTGATTAAAGTTGTCTCTTTCACCTACCCACCTAACTGCCTACCTAGGCAGCATCGTCTCAAATACAGGCGACACGGACACAGAGGAGGATGTCAAAGCAGACAGGATCAGAAAGACATCAATACAGGCCCTCCTTCACTAACCTGAAATAATCAGAGTGGAGATCTACTCCACTGCACTGCACAGCACAGCACTCACCATAAGCATGAACAAGATCCGAGTTTTCAACACTAACGTTAGTCAAGTAAGTCAGTGCTTGTATGTGATGGATGAGAGACTTGGAGAGTTGCAAAAGCATTTTCAACAAACTACAGATATACATGATATGAACAGCTGCCATCCACGCTCACTTGATACTGAAGATCAGATGAGATGATGTGAAAGAGTGGGCAAGGGAAACTCTGGCCTTGCAGCAAACCAACCAATCAAGAGGCTATCGCCGGAGAGATATGAAGAAGAGAAGAAAGTATGGATGGATTGAGCTGGACTGGACTGTACATGTGTTGAGAGGACGGTTTTGGGACATCATGCGTCAGGCCAGGCTGTCAAATGGGAGTCGAATGGGAAAAGATGATTTGGGTGTTGGAGGGAAGGGTGAGATGGGGGAGATGATGTGAAGAAGAAATGGGAGGTTGTTGACAGTGGTGCACCATGTTAAGGAGACTGTGTAGAATAGAGTGAAATGGCGATGTGTTCTGAAGCCTTATGTTCCAATGGGAACTCAAGCGATAAATAATAGCAATAGCAAAGCTTTCTGAATCTGTGCTTAGATATCGTCTGAATGGCAATGAAAGTTCTACTTAAATTATAAAAGTATACAGAATTCTTCATCAACCAAATCTTCAAATACTATTTCCTTTATTTGTCTATCAGATCATCTTTGTAGATACTTTCAGCGTTGATTCCCTTAAACGAAATCTAGTCAAGAACATTTAATATGCTTACCGAACTTTTGAAAGATAATTTTCACTTGATCCTCTTTTGAAGTACCAGGAAACAGACTATAACCTGTTGTCATTTCATACAATATGCAACCAACTCCCCAGATATCAATATGACCAGAGTAATTTTTATCACCAAGAAGTACATCAGGTGGTCGATACCTGTCAAATAAAATAAATAACAAGCCAACCTATTAACTATAGGTATAAAACACTATAGATCTTAGCGATTAATAAACTTATGTAAATGAACAGTTTTGCTAAGGTCATAGTATTTATCATTATCAGACTCTTACCTGAGTAGATATTGTATGATTTTTAAAAATGAAGTAAAAATCTGGCCCGGGGAAAGATTTGAACCAGTGAACTTCGGCTTACTGACTCAGTATTGTAACAACATAGTTACAAGTCATAATTTCACTTCATTTACTCGAGTATACTTCCCCTGTTTCGAAAAATATCGTAAATTTTAACTGAGGATAAATGGCTTCTTGTCATTGATGGGCATTCAACATCACTTCCTCAATTCATAGTTTAAACTACAGTTTGTCATCGATAATAATAGTAATACTCGCTTTATTCTAAACAATATATATACAGCATGGAATTCCAAGCATTCAACTTCCTAACAAATTCTCTCACACAACAATACTTTCAAACAAAATGGTTATTCCATCTGAACGATGTTAATAATAACAGTATTCAAAACAATAATATGATATAGCGAGATGGTTCTGGATGAGCATCCAGTCCATAATGATGAATCAACAGAAATACAAGCATAAGTTTGGTGGTGGCGTTCATCCAGTTGGTACAAAATCGGTAACTCAAGTTAAGCATCTGATGGATAAAAATTTGATATACTCTTGTGCATTGAAAAGTCCACTTCCATATAACATAAACATTTTTCTCTGTTATGTAAGTGACTGGAGAAACAGAGAGTTCGAGATAGTTTAAAAATGTGACAGAGTACATAATACATTTAAGGATATATTTAAATGATTAAAACAAATTGAAAATGGAGAATTTTGTGTAAAATGTTCAATGGATAATTTCGGTAGCCCAAAGTTCAAGGCAGGCCACTGTTACTTATGTTATTAAAATATTCTTACCTTTAGAACCCAGTTTGTTTGTTAAAGTGATCTTTTTATCAAGCCAATTTCCTTCTAAATGAACTCGGCTTAATATTATTGTAATTTTAGGTCAGTGTAACTTTTTTTCTGAGTAGAAAAAATATTTTTATTTCAAGGAATACAAAAATACAAATAAAAAGTCTTTGAATTTTACTGAATTCATATGGATATATATTATATGAAATTCCAGTGCTCATTAATAACTCTCTTCGACAGGTAACTTCTGAAAGTCTAATGAGAAGTTGTGATCAGTGAGGTGAATTAAGTTGGCATAACTGAATGAAGGTGGTGCTATGTCGTGAACTGAGACAAGTATGAAATATGGTAATATGCTGGTTATGAAACCTGAAGGTTTGAAATTTGATCCTTAGCAAGCAGGATCAGGGGTTCATATAGCTGAAGAGTCCACTACTAGGACGAAACAGCTGTCTAGTACTTCCGTATTTCTAATGATTTTCAAACTGATATTAGTCCATTATGATCAGAGAACAACTAACTATACACTTCTACATCATCTAGGCATCAAGCATTTCTACACATTCACAGACAGAAGACATCTCTAAGAGACAAGTTTCTATCTAAGAATAATCTACCAACTAAAACCCTAGCTCAAAGGAAAAGTTACTCTAATTATATCTTGATGTGGTTTTTTTAATAAGGAAGTGAGATTACAAGTTTTTATCGTGTAATTTTTCATTTTTATCTGGCTTAAAAGAAGAATTTACACAAGTTTTTCACCGATTTATACATAGTCCATAGTTAGATAATAAGACCCTATAGTCAGTATAGTAGTGAATTGGACACAAAATTACTTATTTACATTCAGTAATATTAAGAGAATATGAATTTATTACTTTTGTGTGAAGTAGAGCGATTTAAACAGCACTAAGTCAATCTTTTCTGAGGAAAAAAACTGGCACATTACTAAATAGACTAAAGGAGACCGAAATCCACCGTATTCAGTAATATAAAGTTATATGAAAAGAAATTTAAATAACTTTATTATTATTTGTCCTTTGGGTTCCTAATGGAACCTCAGTAGCACGTCTCCAGTGCGCTCTGTTCTCAGAAGTCTTTTACACCTGATTCCACGACTGCTCATTTCCTCCTCATACGATCTCCTCCATGTGAACCTCACCTCGGACGCCCAACTCGTCGCTTTCCATCGGGTTCCACTCAACAGCCTGACTCATGATGTCCCCAGTCGGCGTTCTCAGTGTATGTCCAATCCATCTCCGCTTTCTTCTGCATATATATTGAGTGATAGGTTCTTTGTTGGTTGGTTGCCAGACCATAGTGAGTTCCTTGTTGCTTATTCTTTGTGGTATCTGATCTTCAGTAACGAGCGTAGGCATAAATAACTTAAACATAAATAATTGCAAGTCAGAAATTGAAAATCAAAGGTGAACAGCCAAAAGCATGTTATTTATTCACATGAATATCTGAAAGTCATTATTCAAAATGAATCTGCAAACAATGGGGAATATTTGTAGCTCAGATGGATAGTCTTGGTTGTACTATGTTATCTCCATGCAGAAACAAAGTAAATTACTTGATGTTTTTCCTCAGGAAGAACAGTTACTCGCAAAACTTTATCAGAAGATGACTATCCCGTACAACATCAACTACAAAATCATAAACAGAAATCAATAAACGCATCATCCTACCACACATAAAGGATAAATCAGATATCACAACAAGATTACTAAGACCACTTGGAATTGGTGTGGCCACTCATCAACCAACAAATTCCCTACAAACACTATTATGCAGACTGATCAAAGGATGCAACAGTCAAAGAAGACAGACCGAATATCATTTACAAAATCAACTGCAATAACTCTGGTCAACACTACATTGAACAAAGTGGTCATCCTCTTCACCTTCGTCTACATGAACACCAATTGGCTGTTCGACAAAACGACATCTCATCGTTGCTCATTTCAATGCCAGTGGATGACAACTGTGGACATGATTACCTTTTTGACAATGTAGAAATGTTTGATGGAGAGAGGAAACACAATGAATATCAGAGAATTCCTAGAAGTTTGACATTCATGTCAGTCAGTCAGTCAGTCATTTAATAATCAATAGGTATATAGATATATATCCAGTCTATGAATCAGTAGAGAAAATGATAAACGACAGAGTGGTCAGACGTAAGGCAGAGGAACAGGCACCAGGAAAGTCTATGCATTCAGTCAATGACACAAGAATCAAAGGGAACTACCAGTCACAAAGAAACCAGTTGGTGTGTGGAAGGTGTTGAATCACTGAGGGAGAGATATTGACAGCTCACTTCATATTGAAGTTAATGTTGGTGATGTCGTCCAGATAGACGATGAAATGTTTACGACTTGACAACCTAGTTCAGAGAACACAATACAACCAAGGATCTATGAATTTCGGAGATATTGTAGCTATAACTTCAACTCAATTTGCACACCTTGTGGTTGGATTCACCTGTCTTGGTAGTGACTACTCTCAATGAATACTTAATAATACAACTGTTCTCCATGGTCAAATTCATCGCCTATCTGTTATATCCTACTTCGGCTAGTAAAAGCATAAAAACAAACAACTGATGGAAAAAGGAGAACAGAATATTTGGTTACATTTTAAAACTGATGAAAGATTATTACTGGATACCACACACTTTATTCACTTATTTTCTAATAAAGTTACAAAGGCTGTACAAAAAATGCACTTTCCAAACGTATCTATGAGCACTGACCTGCTTAATTGTCAAAGGAAGAATATAAATTAATTAACAGTTCAATTCTTGAACATTATGTCAACTATCAAGATATACCACTCCATCAAAATCCTTTTTCAGTGTCCTTTGCATAGTTTCAAAGAGAACAGTTAAAAAGGTGTATACAGTCGATAGTTATGAACAACAGAAGCAGTGGAAATTCACTAATTCAAGCCTAATATGTCTGCAAAAGATACATGTTCAATCTCTTATTTTGACATGGTCTTATCCTCTCCACACTCTTTTTTTCTGATTTCATTATCACCTTTACTATGACACTTGTTACTTTCTTCACCCTCTTTACGTCTATGAGATGGAGATGGACACTTAAGCGTCTCATTTCATATCTACCAACAATTTTCACCTAGACGAAATGTATGATAGATTACTACGTAATTTCTTTCCATAGGGAAAAGAAGAGATAATTCCTCAAAAACGATTTCCTTTTTCAACGACATTATTTTCTAATTTACTACTTATTATTCTTCCCTTGGGTTCCTAGTAGAACATAGGACTTCAGTAGCACGCCTCTATTCCATTCTGTCCTCCACAGTCTTTTCAACTTTGCCCCATGACTGCCCATAAGCTTTCATTTCTCCCTCAAACCATCTCTTCTTCTATGTCACCATCTCCTTGGACGCCCAACTCGTCGTTTCCCATCTGGGTTTCACTCCATGGCCTGACTTGGTGCGTGATGTCCCCAAATGGTCTTCTCAGTGTATGCCCAATCCATCTTCACTTTCATCTTCTGCATATTTGTTGGGTGATAGATTCTTGATTGGTTCGTTTCCAGAATTCCTTGTTGCTTATTCTCATTATTCTAGTCATTTGATCTGATCTTCAGTATCGAGTGAGTGTAGGTGGCAGCTGTTGATGAATGTTTGTAGTTTATTGGAAGTGCTTTTAGTGACACGCCAAGTCTCTGAACCATACAGCAGCACTGACTTGACAAAGTTGTACAATAATCGTGTTTATATGTGCATCACAGACGTATAACAGTCTATTATTAAACTCTAGGGTATAATTGCATCATTAGGGAGTGAAATCAAGAATAGGGAGTGATTGCGCAATAAGAAGGCAAAGAGTATGACAAGGTTAAAATTCCTTTCTAGTCATGACTATATTTCTTAATACTAACTTAATGACGTGACTGTACCCTATTGTGACATGTGTGGATAGGACTGTAGAGTTTAAGAAGATGACTTTGTCGAAAAGGAACATTTTCTTCTCTTAACCACCCTCTCTTCCCATCGCTACTCAATGAAGATCTTTTTTGTCACTGAATAAAGTTTTCATCAAGGGATGATATCAACTGGTAAACCTTAAAAAATCAGGTAACATCTATCAATATAATCATTTTAATATGGTAGCTGTTAGCAGTAAAAACTTCCTATCTTTTGACAATATTTAACCTAAGATATTGAAATAATTTCAATGTTTCGCATGGAAGTCTGATCTGAGCTCCCCCTTCTCTCTAATTCAGTTAGATTTCGATTAGGATGAAAGAAAGAAAACACTTTTAGCAAAGTTATAGTGCTGATGATGATGTTGTCTAGCAAGATGATGAAAGCTTCACGATTAAACAACTTAGCTCAGAGAACACAATACAACCAAGATACATATGTATATATGGTTAGAATGGTAGCATTCGCATCCAAAATAATTGTAAGAACCTATCAGTAAAAGATAAAGTGTCATTGGAAACTTAAAGAGTACTGAAAATGTAACTGACGTTTTAGATTACCAGTTCCTAACTCCTAAGGGGTGAGGAAACTGAAGTACAATAAGTATTCCTTAGAAATTTTACCATTAGTGTAGCAAAAGCATTAACTCTAATCCTTGTAAGGAATATGACCTAGGCTACAACCTAAAATGACCACTATTCTTCGATAACTTTACTTCCCCTTAGCTTTTTTCTTATTGTTTCAATTTTCATTTGTAAAATGTTAATAAACGGATAAATACTTTCATTGGTCATTAGAGAGCAACCATTCTGATGTTTTGTATGTTGACCGAATTCTAATGACCAGTTTCCATGATGGTCACCAAGCTAAGTGATTCATCAATGATAATCTACTCTGATAAACTTCAATTTGCTGAAAACAATGAGCACAAATATCTGCTTTATATAGACTTCCTACTTGTTGAAACTTGTCAGTAAGGCGTTTCTATAAACTCAAAGGAACAGAAAGGATAACAGTTTCTTTAAGGTTGAATATACGCCTTACTGACGAGTGTCAATAAGCGCGAAACGTAGGTTAAGCAGGGCTTTCTACCGATTACCTCCAATCACATCAATGTGTTGTTAGTAATCAATAGTAAGATAAGCAGAGAAAAAATAAAACCATTTTTTTGGTGTTGATCACCGATTTTTTTCTTTGTTTCACTAACAAAAACAACTCGTTGAATATGCTATATTCCTTTACTTTTCATAGCAAAAATTGCTTGTTGGCATTTATAAATATCGAATTGATATTCCTCATGGAATGACATCAGTCAGAGTAACATTAGAAATCTAAAAGCACTGGGAAGATTTTTCGTCCTAATATGGAACTCCTCAGGGGGCCAATAGGTGTACACTGCTGCGGAGTCTCATACTACGACGGATGGTGTCAGTTCATGAAGGGATACTGACCTGAAATTTATATCACATTCTCCATTTCTGATGGAAAGTAGTTGGTAATAGAATACAGGAGGAGTATTTCGTCCCATTCAAGACTCGTCAGGTATGATGTCACAAAAAACTGAGTGACAGTGCAATCTAAGTACATTGAACAAATTACCTGTGGGGGAAATCAACTGCAATATTGAAGTGGCCCTATAATAGTAACTTATTATTGACTGAATACTTATGATTCTCTTTTGGTATACTGGATCGAATTGATCGACCTGTGTTCTTATTTAGGCTCTTATGCGGATGCCTCGATATTGGATATCACTTTGACATTAGACAAAATGAGCGCGAAGCTTGAGTCTCAATGGCGACAACATCAGTCACCAAGATAAAGGTAAATCCAACTGACGAGTCATAAATAGGATGAAACGCATGTTCCGGATTCCACTGCTAGCCAAAAACAAGTCAGTTACATTGTAAAAGTTTTACGCTTATCCATCAACAAAATGAACAACCAGAGACATAAACGTAAATAATAATTGCCTTGCTTAGAACCAAATATTCAAGGATTAGAAGATGTTAAGGAGTGAACACATCTATGGTGTTATGACTGATTTCCTGCCTTATCATCAAGAGTCCTCAACCACTGATTCTTATCTCATCTCTGGGACCCAAGCCAGGAAGACTACATCTCTCACACATGGCTGAAATTAACAGTAAAATATTTCGTGAACTAGTGCCACATCTTGGTCTAGTCACCTTAAATCCTCTTCCAATCTAATCCAATTTCTTCCAGCATGCCACGTTGAGGTAGGTGGTGGTGGCTTAGCATGCATAACATATTTCCATGCCACCTAAGTCAATAAAGATTCACAACCTCATCATTCGACTTTCCTGTCTTGTTTACTACCTTTCACCTGACTTCAACACTGCTCACACATTGATTCCATAAGACCTAAGCAATGTTACGAAGACATCCATGATCAAAACCCTGTATAATCGCTTCATACCATCTACTTTCAACAGCCATGCCTAACAGCTGTATGACAAGACAGAATGGACTGCAGCGCAGTTAACGTGTCCTTTGATAAATGACCAGACATATCGTTACATGTAATATCATTACATCTTATAGAGTTAGTTTATTCGAGAAGCTCTTAATATGTGCAGGGTAGAACATTCTAGTTCTTCAGTACCTTTCCAACGTTGAGTAAGTAAGCGACTGTCAAGCAAACATAATCAGTGTCCAGTTTTAATCAGCAAGTATTTACAAGTGGAACTTTGAGAAACTAAACAAGATATATTTATCAGAGTTAATAAATGAATAATCTTAAGCATAAATATTTGAATAATAAACAGGACTGGAGTTATTTATTGGATCGAGTTGTCTGATATCTATTGACATATGGGCTCCTATGTGGATACCTCGATATTATCTGAATGTTAGTTATGATAATTTGGTTGGCTATGGCTAGCAGAAGAATGCAGGACACGTGTTTCCTCCTATCTGGGATTAGTCAGCAGGATGTACCTGCACCTCAGTGCGGAGTGATATTGTTCCCACTGAGACTCGATCCTCCCACCCACTGTTTCAAACGCAAAGTCGTTATCCACTATGTCATGTAGGTACGATAGCCACTTTTTACACAACGGGTATTAGTTATTACCATTTACTGATATTTTTGTAATTCTCTTGGGGTACAGGTGCATCCAGATGATAAGTCTCAAATGGGTTGAAACAGGCATCTTAGATTCTTCTGCTAATGAAACAACTAAACAAATTACCAGAACTGCAGTTAAGTAAATACGGTGTACTGAGATGCATTTCATCCATTTGTAAAACTGAAAAAACAAAAACAAAGCAGTTTATATACAATTTTCTTGTATATTATCGAAAACCTAATCGTCTGATTACTGGGAATCAACTAACTCAATACTCAAACTGATTTTGAAGCAGATTGTACTGATTCACTTGCTAAACGGAATATTGTCTGTATAATTTTGTGAAAAAAAGCTTATTTAAACAAAACTACCATGAATCAACTATCGAAAGTGAATCAGAACTATAAATGAGGTTAGTTAGAAGTGTTGACAGTTCGAATTATCAGTCAACATCCAGTTTTTTATTAGTGCATATAAACTTCGCTGATAGACACCAAAAAGCTTGAAAACGAGTTAAAGACCTTCTTGCTGACAGATTCTCATCAGTTGACATCAATGTATAGTGTATCACAATGGTAGGCCACCAGGAACATACCCTCTCTTGGCCAGTTATTATGTATGACCTAGCTTCAGAGAGAAGTCTTGGCTTAAGTAGCTTGGGGTTTTTCACTTAGGCACTGAGTGATGCGATTTAAAATCAATGAAAAGCCTGAAGCTACCACATAATCTTAATATTGTTTTCTGTTTGATTTTCTGCGTGTATAATTGTATTCATTACTTATAGTACATTATTATTATTTATTTAAAACTCACATTTTCATTGTATTTCTAACCTGCCAAGCTAGTTTTATATCTATTAGTTGGTTGGAGGTATATGGAAGGAAGTCCTATTTCACTTAGGTTTTGCGCTTTTTGACACTTGTCAACAAGGGGTATCTGAGACCTCAACAGACCTAATGTCATGCTTAAGATTCGAACCTGCGTTACTCAGTATTCTAGTCAATGACATTACTATCGAACTTTTGGCACCTTTCTTCCAGTACCCTTGAAGTTGCAGATACGCCTTGCTGACGAGTAGTGACAAGTACAAAACACAAAAGAGGAAGGGCCTCATGTCGACTGTCTTTAAACAACTAACATCCATCAAAGAGCACCAGGATGATAAGTTTCTTAGCCTGATGACCATATTGTGAAATCATCGACAGAATTCGGTCAGCACTCAGAATATCAGATTGATTCCTCTCCAGTAGCCAATCAACGTAGCTTAAGATCTGACGTTATCTCTTGTAATTTCCCATTCTTGACTGAACCGAATTGATTGGTCACTATTGGCAGTATGAACTCCTGTGCAGATATCCCAACACTGCCGGTATTTTCAGTTTGATAATAATAATAATGGACAATAGGCACCAGTATAGTCCACAAAAATGCCTTCCTTCCTATTTAGGATGCATCAGCTGAGTGTACATGTTACTCAGTGACGGATAGTGTTCAAACTAATATCAAGTCTAAGTGGTTTTGTGTAATATACCTTGACGATTGAGATGATTGATCTTGGATCTGAGATTTATTGGGAAAAAATCACTTATAGGAGGAGAGATACATAAGACCGACGAGTCCCAGATGGGACGAAACGCGTGTCCTTGGTTTTATTGCCAGTTACTATCCATCAATACGATCATAGCTATCTATTTTTCTTCCATTTTCATTTTTAATCCACACCTTCCTTAAATACCTCATCAGACAACAATCAGAACCAAAATGAAGTTTGAAAATGAGGTAGTTAGAAGTGTTGACACATTAGATTTGTTTTTTTTTATTTGTAACACACAGTAAGTGATCTAGTATTATTTACTTGATAACGTTTCGATCATAAATTACTCTATTGCTCATAATCATATCAGTATGTAATCATACCACCTTCGACATCTAAATTTTTATAGTTATGTCACTTCATATGAGTTTATTTTATTATTAACAAGACATGTATCAGCTAAGAAGAAGCATTTCCTTTCAACGACTTCATTATCAAGCTGTACAGTAGTTATATTTATACTCAGTAAAATGACAGATAATTGTACTAAAAAGAGACTTGCTCAGTCAATATACAAAATATACAATCAGTGTAGGTGGTGGTATTTGTTCAAATGGAAGAAATAGAAAAGGGGTCATTGAAAAATCTTTAGGTGCTGAGTGTCCAAATTCAACAAGGTGTTCACATATGGATGAAGTCATTTTCCTTTGCTCGCCTCTCGATTTTATTATTAGTAGCAAAATTTTCCATATCTCTGGTATGCATGGCTGTTACATCATTTCTATTACATGTGTAGGCTGGGTGTTGGCTGTTTCGATAAACAAAGATTCAGTAATCAGTGTCTCTCTCTCTCCACCTACTTATATTGGACTTGAGTACAGTGGCTTTATCCCACCCTACTGTGTGATTGTGTGTTAATTCAGTCATAACAATAGCAGAGTTTTTTCTAGACTATTTAGGTCTGTTATTCTATATTTAGACAAATTCCTATGTTCGACTATTCTAACTGATCCCGACCGACTAGTTTGATCTATGTACTTGACCTGACTCAGAGTGATTACATAGAATTTGATAGATTATATTATTTTGTTGAATTGGTTCTAACGGATCCTTAAGCCAGCCGACAAGGTTTATCTCTTAGTGAGTTTGTAGGTTTTAAATGCCACCCTAATTCCAGCTCGGTTTAGGATTCTATGTAAAGTTTCTGAGGTACCCTACTTATAGGGTAATACAATGGAGGCTGCGAAATCCTTTTTACTCGTGTGGCCGTTATTTTCTTTGTTTTTTGTGTGTCCGTACGAACTTCTTAGTAATCTGTGGAGGATAATTATTAACTGTTGGCGCTTCTTTTACGTGTTTCAATTCCTTGTTTAGGTTCTTGCTCTGATTAGTCAGCTTTCTAGCTCTATCATTGAGATATTTGACTAACCCTGACTTAACTGATATTGGATGAGATGATTTGAAGTCTGAATGCCTGTTCAAGATGAACTCTGTCGGCTTAAGGATCCGATAGAACCAATTCAACAAAATAATATAATCTATCAAATTCTATGTAATCACTCTGAGTCAGGTCAAGTACATAGATCAAACTAGTCGGTCGGGATCAGTTAGAATAGTCGAACATAGGAATTTGTCTAAATATAGAATAACAGACCTAAATAGTCTAGAAAAAACTCTGCTATTGTTATGACTGAATTAACACACAATCACACAGTAGGGTGGGATAAAGCCACTGTACTCAAGTCCAATATAAGTAGGTGGAGAGAGAGAGACACTGATTACTGAATCTTTGTTTATCGAAACAGCCAACACCCAGCCTACACATGTAATAGAAATGATGTAACAGCCATGCATACCAGAGATATGGAAAATTTTGCTACTAATAATAAAAACAACTCATATGAGGTGACATAAGTATAAAATCGTCTGTCGAAAGTGGAGTGTGATTATATACTGATATGCTCGAACTATCATGAAGTAAATACTACTACATCACTCACTGTGTGTTATAAATCAAATAAACAAATCTAATATGGAATTATTTTCTACCAAAGTGCTGAAGTTTTACATCTATATTAAAGAAGGGTTGACAGTTCAAATTATCAGCCAATCTCCAGTTTTCTTATTGGTGCATTTAAACCTTGCTGATAGGCACCAAAAAGCGTGGAAACAACTTACAGGGCCTAAGGCTTGCTTGAACTTTAGGCTACCAAAATCATTCATTGAACATTTTACATCAAATTCTCCATTTTCAATTTGTTTTAATCATTTAAATATGTCCTTTGAATGTATCATGTACTCTGTCACATTTTTAAACTATCTCGAACTCTCTGCTTCTCCAGTTACTTACATAACAGAGAAAAATGTTTATGTTATATGGAAGTGGGCTTTTCAATGCACAAGAGTATATCAAATTTTTATCCATCAGATGCTTAACTTGAGTTACCGATGTTTGTACCAACTGGATGGACCGCCACCACCAAACTTATGCTTGTATTTCTGTTGATTGTTCATTATGGACTGGATGCTCATCCAGAACCATCTGGCTATATCATATTATTGTTTTGAATACTGTTATTATTAACATCGTTCAGATGGAATAACTATTTTGTTTGAAAGTATTGTTGTGTGAGAGAATTTGTTGGGAAGTTGAATGCTTGGAATTCCATGCTGTTATATATATTGTTTAGAATAAAGCGAGTATTACTATTATTATTACCACCATAAGTTGCTATATATACACTAATTACTTGTCTTTATATGTCAAGTAAAATTGCTATAAAATATAGGAATTTTATATTTCAAAGTTTAGCATGATGAGCCTTTAACACAACATATATTCACTGAAAACAGTAGTCTTGTTAAATAGATCTACCTTCATTTATTTAGGTAATCAAGTAAATAAAAAGGGTTTGATAGAAAAGTTGACTATAGACTAATCAGTAATCAATCTTTCTCTTCACCTAAGATATCGATTAATGAAATCATATAGGTGTACAGTTGTACATGATCTCCACAGTCTTCAACTTGGAGGATAAAATATACAGATAAACACAAGGAGTAAGAATGAAATCACCAATATCCCCAATCGTAGCAGATATATTTATGGATAGTTGGGAAAACATAACTCTACAGACGTTTAATCATGCACCGAAGATATGGTGGCGATATGTGGATGACATATTTACTCTGTTGAAATCGGGACATATCAACAGTTTCCTTACACACATTCACTCATTAGTGGACGCAATCCAATTCACTAATGAAGAAGAAAATCAACGAGGAGTCCCAAAGAGGACAAAATGCGAATCCTGGATTCTAATGTTAGCAACTATCCATCATCATAGTTAAGAACATAGTCTAAAATAAATGAGGATCAAGTAAGATACTGTAAATTTAATTCGAAAAAATTGACAGAAATAAACAGTTACAGTTGAATATAGTTTACTCACTCACTGAGACTCACCAAAGGGTTACAACTTCACTGGAATATGTTCGAATTGGTACAGACTGTGAACGTGCTAACCCTGATAGAGAAAGGAGAAATGAAGAAAAGGAATATCAGTTTGTTATTGGTTAGACGAAGCGATTTCAGAATGATACTTATCAACATCGATACAGATACATAAGGTTTTATACATATCATCCATCTGAGTAGCTTTAACCAATTAGATTCGAAGGTTAGACATCTATAGAGTCATTTTCATTGACTTACTTTTATGGAGCTGATTACACAGGTTGTACTTAGCGTGTTCTATGCAAATGTGCATCTCCAAACACTATTCTTCATAGCTGTCGAAAAGAGAGTGTAAAGTGATTAACACAGTACGATACTTGGGGAACCGGTTACCTCTGATCTCCTTGTCCCACCACAATCTGTTTTCAACGTCATTTACAAAGTGAAGGGAATGGGCAATTATCATCTGAACACACCAGAATCTCTAGCAATTCATCAGTTCAAGCCTGATTTTTGCGTTCAAAAGAGATACGTTCAATCTCAAATTTTATCTTGGTCATAATTTTCCTATGATATTTTATTTATTTGTTAATAATTTATAATCATTTTACTATCTGAGATAGTCATGATTTGGCAGATTAGTATTCATACTGCATGATGATTGAAGGTGAAAAGACCAGCGACCACCGCGTTTCCTGCCCGATACTCTACCAAATGAGCTACCAGGTTCGAATGTTCACCAGATTTTTATTTCACTTCAACCACCAAGGTTTTCGCCCGACCACCATTTGAATTCGTGACTTGTTACTATTGCTTGATCATACTCGTCAGGCTGGAAACGTGGTGGTCGTTCGTTGGAATCCTGAATTTCAAATTCACCTTTAATCATTATGTAGTATCAGTTATACAAGTCTACCAAACCAAGAATAGCTAAAAATGATGAAAATCGAAGAGTAACAATCTGACCCCTTCGAAACTTCCCTGTCACAGTTTCATTTGTTCCAACCTCCCTCTCTCTCTCTCTCACACACACACAGACATACGCTAACATACAATAGTAAATCCATAAGCTCTCGTCCTGTCTATTAACCAACTAGTTTAAGTTGAGTACTTTGGTGTGTATTCTTAATTGAGTCACTTGAAATGACTTGATATATATATATATATATATATATATATATATATATGCGTAATTATTTTCTTGTTAACACTGAAGTGAGTCTCGTTACTAGGTCACATTATACTAAAATAGAAACTAGTTTTCCGTTTTATTATGACTTGAGTAAAAGGACCTACTTATTAGATAATATATACACTTGCTTGGTGTGAAATAGTTGTAGGAAATCAGAGAAAACGGCTTCTGTTTTTCATACTGACTACTGAAGAAGTCGTAAAGCTTCCATTTCAACATCTGGCTATCTTCATGTAGTGTGAGATTTATGCGGAATTTTTATTTTTAAGGCAGTATTCATCATGGAATGACATCAATTGGAGAAGCATTGAAGATCTGGGAGCACTGGATAACTGTTTCATCTCTCTTTGTGAGACTCTTTAGCAGTAGGCCTCCACGACCCCGCAAGTGATCATATTCAACACCTTGATGTCTGACGGCGAATGTGGTGACCATTCAACCGTTAGGTTAGGGTCCTTATCGTTTAGTTTTAAAGTTGTAGACGTTAACAGTGGGGTGTGCCACTATCGACTGATTAAGGAAATGATGAAGTCATTCACAGGCATCGTTTATTAGATGCCAAATCAGTTCATATTGTCAGTACAGTTTGTGATGAGCAACTTTTGAGCTTGAGACATTGCTTCTCAGATCATCGGTAGGTTTTTTTAGACTTATGATAACCTAAATACTTAAATCGGACTAAAGAACAAATGAATGCACAGGGTAGTGAATAGGCTACTGAGTAGGAAGACAAGTGAGGGCATCAAGTTATGAGTAAATGATGAAAGTTGGGAATGTAAAAATGGTATTTAGTTTAATCGATACCCCGCCCCTGAATTCGACAGTCTAGCAGGAATGAAGGGTCTACTCGACATCACTGCTATTTTCTCTTTTCCGCTATGAAGGTACAAAACATGGCCATTAAAGAACAAGGATATGAAAAGGTATCATGAATTTGACTACAGTCATACTCATATCGTAAGCCGCGTGTCATGATATCACCAGGTGAGTAATGCAGATGTCAGGTGTAGAGTTTTATAGAGAAGAGAAAAATCAGTTAATACCGTTGTGAACCTTCATCGACTTGCGTGGATGGCATTTATGCTAAGCAAGTCTAGTCACTCTATATCTTGTTCTACAATGTTGTCTGAAGTAGATTTAGGCTGGAAAAAGTCATGAGTGACAAGATGAAGACATAGTGTCATTGCGTGTAGTCTTTAACTGTTGGTCTCAAATATTTTATGGTCGGCATGACTATAAAAAACCTGTGAATGAAATGGTTCAGAATTTATGTCAGTGGTGCAGATGTATCCACACATTATCGTCATCTAAAGCATCAATATTCGCTCTTTCCTCTCCTTTACTTCTTTCTACAACATTTGACTGTTTCTTTCCTATCTCTTTATGCTTTCATCCTAAGGCTTTCTTGGTTTATATATTGATATGAAGTGTACCAACTTGGGCTGTTATGCTGTGATATCTAATCCTATATTGATCTCGATGATTTCGATGATCATCAGCAGAAAAACATGTGTGAATGGATGAATATTTCGCTTAAGGAAAAGCATTAGGTTATATCTCTCTATTTCTGATGATAGAATTGATGGGTTAAGTCGAAAAACAAACTTGTAAACCAATACATTCACCCTCAGCTATTTACTTCACATATGGTTGGGATAAGATTTTAAGCGACTGTATAGGTTCTCTTGTTGGCTGTTCCTCTACTTGACCTCTGACCTTTCTGTCGTTTATCATTTTCTCTACTGATTCATAGACTGAGTGTATGTCTATATACCTGTTGATTATTAAATGACTGACTGACTGACATGAATGTCAAACTCCTAGGAATTCTCTGATATTCTTTGTGTTTCCTCTCTCCATCAAACATTTCTACATTGTCAAAATGGCAATCATGTCCATAGTTGTCATCCACATGCACTGAAATGAGCAGCGATGAGATGTCGTTTTGTCGAACAGCCAATTGGTGTTCATGTAGACGAAGGTGAAGAGGATGACCACTTTGTTCAATGTAGTGTTGACCAGAGTTATTGCAGTTGATTTTGTAAATGATA
This sequence comes from Heterobilharzia americana, assembly GCA_944470555.2. Classification (NCBI taxonomy): domain Eukaryota; kingdom Metazoa; phylum Platyhelminthes; class Trematoda; order Strigeidida; family Schistosomatidae; genus Heterobilharzia; species Heterobilharzia americana. The sequence goes on along the minus strand of OX104127.1, from coordinate 158,698,167 downwards.
TTCGGTTTGTCTTCTTTGACTGTTGCATCCTTTGATCAGTCTGCATAATAGTGTTTGTAGGGAATTTGTTGGTTGATGAGTGGCCACACCAATTCCACGTGGTCTGAGTAATCTCGTCATGATCTCTGATATATTTACGTAGAGTAGTTTGGTGTGCTTGTTGGTTTCGGTGGATGATTTTGTAGTTGATGGTGTCCGGGAGAGGCATCTTCTGTTAGAGTTTCGTGGGTAGTCGTTCTTCTTTAGGGAAGATATCAAGTGATTTTCTTCATTTCTCTCTGTGTGATTTCTCGCTCTTTTAAATGGAGTCCGTACGTAAATAATTTTATGCGTTGTTGGGTTGTTGCTACTTTAGTTGACTATTTGATTGATCAGTGTGAGTTCACATCACATATACTTGAGCTTGCAGTTCTCTGGTATTGGTTCCACTGACTAAAACATCCATCCTCCATTTTGAATCTGATGTCATAGAAAACATCGCTGATTAAAGTGTAAGTGTTTCCCAGATCATCTTTTTTAATGATGACAAAAGTATCGTCCACATAACGAATCCAAATCTTTGGTTTAATTAGAGGTGGAATGATGGCTTCCAGTCTCTGTACCTCTGTTTCTGTAGTTAATTCGGATATCAGTGATCTCATTGGGATTTCTTACATCTATCTGTATATTTTGCTGTTGAATTGGAAGTGTATTGTCTGGCAACGATCAGTGAATTCCATCAGACTTGAACACTTAAGTCTTATGAGTTCTGTAGGGTTTATATCTTCATTGAGCAGGTGGGACATAGTATGAAGAAGGCATACTTTCTTTATACATGCTTAAGTACATTGAATTCAGTTAATTGTTAGACATATTTGTATTTACCCAGATAATAACTTCAGTTGAAATACGATATAATTTGTGTTTCTTTTGAAAAACAAGAATTGTTCAACTAATATAAAGGTTTTCTGAGAGTGGCATGTATGAATGTACAGTGTTAATAATCTGTTGAATATTCATGAACCATACACCTATATGTATAATTCTTTCAAGGATACACTTGTCCTAATATTCCTAGAGGACATGCACTATGTGTGTTTCTTCATTTCAGTTATAAGAAATCCAATCCTACAAAAGGTTATTCGCTGCCTGAATAGCTCAAAGTAACGTCTCTGACTGCAGCTTTGGTTGGTGCGGGTTTGAATATCAGACAGAACTTCAGTTCCGTAGAGGTTGCAGAAACGCCGTGTTGACGAGTGTTAAGAAGCAGGAAACCTATGTCTAGAGCTTCTTGCTAATTGCTTTCACCTAACTTACTTCTATTAGAAGTAATTCTGTCTCATGAAGCCTGATGAAATCTCTTGTATGCAGATGTAATATCGACGAGTTTTGGCGTCACATGGTGGGAAGCCCTGCTTCAGCCCAATTTCTTGCTTGTTAGCACTTATTGTCGGTAAGGTGAGTATTTAGCTATAAGGATTAAGGTGTTCTGTTAGTGTTATTCGAATCTGTGTCACTCTCTAATGAAGTCGGAGACTCAGCGGATAAGCTAGTGAGCTCGTGCAACTAACCCCTTGTAGAAATGAATTCTGTACACAAATATTTTGGCTGTTAACATCAAGTATGATAAAAAACTTGAATAAATACTGACCAGAAAATGTGTTTAAATGAAAAGCATTGGGCACAGGGTAAATCCCATACATTCTTCCCTCTTGATTATTTCAATCATAGTTATAAGAACTAGATTTGAAGAATAAAACAGGCTGCTTGCAGACTACTTCCATCCAACTAGCAACCATCACGGTGAACCCCTCCCCCATTTAGTAACCACAGGGCAAAATGATAGATGAAATCCAGCCAACACTCAGAACTAGACAACGTGAAATTGATTACCTCCTTTGACCAATCAGTTAATGTAATCCATTTCTACAGCAGGTCAGTAACAGGCCCAATACCTTAGTGATACAGGTTGGAATCCCATAGAGGATATCATTTCCCTTGGCACTGGAGATATATATACCTCACCGATGAGTATCAACGAACCACAACTGTTTATACACCCAACTAACATCAATTTATTTCAACGCCCCTCTTAAGCTGTTAACAACATCCAAAGTAAATTAGAGTTCTTCATTTTAAAAGATACATTCCAATTTCCTGACGAAATCCATCATGTCGACGTTTCAGACCACTTCATAATGTCTGACAATGAGAATTCTTTATTTACTAATACAACAGTGAGTGGAACAATTGATATAATCTGTCAACAAAATGATATGCTACCATTGCTCCATAATCGAAATTAAACATCCACTATTCTTCAGTGTAAAAGTTGTCTCATTCCATTTCAGCAGCCAGCTTTATTGGCAGTTCGGTAGAGTAGATATGGATTGACCTCAAAGATCTGTATTAGCAAATATCTTCATTGGACATCTCTAACAGACGAATCTAAGTTCACTTGTCAAAAGGAATAACCTATTATTGTAGGTTCGTTGGCGAAGTCATTGTTATTAACAATGATATGATATGATATGGACCTCAATGTGATGCTGAGATTGAAAAGACCGCTATAAGCATGAGCTAGTCAAAACACTTTACAAGGGAGTTAAGAAATTATGTTCTGCGAAAGAAATTAAGAGAGATAAACACTCATCTATCCTAATAACCATTAGATTTTCAGAGTATATGCAGCCCAAGTATATTCATGAAATGAAATGATATCAGTTTATTCTACAAATCTCATCCTTCTATATAAGGATTGAAATGCATGAAATATTTTGCTGCTTTACTTTAAATTCATTACTTATAATTGTTGTAGTATCATTCATCATTCGTTTATTTTAGAAAACTTCAACCAATTTGTATGTTCTTGGTTGTATTGTGTTTTCTGAAAGAAACAACCAATCACAGACCACTTTTTCAAGGCCAGCTACTAAATCAATCACGGAGAGATATTGACAGCTCACTTCATACTGAAGTTAGTGCTGATGATGATGTTGTCTAGCAAGATGATGAAAGCTTCACGATTAAACAACCTAGCTCAGAGAACACAATACAACCAAGATACATATGTATATATGGTTAGAAGGGTAGCATTCGCATCCAAAATAATTGTAAGAACCTATCAGTAAAAGATAAAGTGTCATTGGAAACTTTAAGAGTACTGAAAATGTAACTGACGTTTTAGATTACCAGTTCCTAACTCCGAAGGGGTGAAAAAACTGAAGTACAATAAGTATTCTTTAGAAATTTTACCATTAGTGTAGCAAAAGCATTAACTCTAATCCTTGTAAGGAATATGACCTAGGCTACAACCTAAAATGACCACTATTCTTAGGTAACTTTACTTCCCCTTAGCTTTTTTCTTATTGTTTCAATTTTCATTTGTAAAATGTTAATAAACGGATAAATACTTTCATAATCGTCTAGTCCTAGATCTTAAAAAGAAAACGTTTCTCCTTTATAGAATTTTCAGTGCTTTATTGAACACGATGTATTTACATTGAAGCTTGACTAGTTAAAGATTTTGTCAGAGAAAGTGATAACACGTTTCAAGAAATTAAAGAGGCTTTTATGGTTAGGTGGATTTTTCAAGTTGTTATTCATTGTAGACTGACATCAGTTGGAGAAACAAAGGAAACCTAGGAGCACTGGACAGCTATTTCGTCCGCCTAGTATGCGACTCCTCAGCAGTGCGCAGACACGACCCCGCCAGCCAGGGATCGGACCCGTGACCTTCGGGTTCCTTGGCCAGCACGTCACCATTGAGCCACCACGTCGCAATCCAATGCTGCATATCTTCAACTTCTGTTAGCTCACGATTTAGAGCAACTGCCACCCGATGTCATCGTTGAGTAACTGTCCTCATGACCATCAGGCTTTGACTCCACCGGGGTCGTGGGTGCGCACTGCTGAGGAGTTCCACACTAGTCGGATAAAACAGCTGTCCAGTGCTCATAGGTTTCCTTTGTTTCTCCAGCTGATGTCGGTCTACAATGAATAACAACTTGAAATATTTCCAAATCTCCACAAATCCCTCAAAATTCAATTGAACTGGTGCTCATTGGTGACTAGCTTTGGGAGGTATTCCCGGAGGTTCCAGTGAGAGGTAGTGACTGGTGAAGTCAAAGCCTGATGGTCGTAAGGACAGTTACTTAACTATGACATTGGGTGGCGGTTGCGCTATATCGTGAGCTAACAGAAGTTGGAAATATGGACGATTGGATTGTGGCCCAGTGGCTAGCTCAACGGTAATATGCTGGCCACGGAAATTTCAGGTCGCGGGTTCGACCCCTGGCGGGGTCGTGGGTGCGCACTGCTGAGGAGTTCCACACTAGTCGGATGAAACAGCTGTCCAGTGCTCCTTTGTTTCTCCAACTGATATCAGTCTACAATGAATAACAACTTGAAAGATTCCCAAATCTCCACAACTCCCTCAAAATTTAAGTAAATTTTTCATTGTAGAGGCAATATAATCGTCGAAGTAACAGGCTTAACTACCTTAGATACACATTAAAACATACATATTAATCTGAATACTTTGTCTATTTACGTCAAATTCGTATTTTGAAATCATTGAAATATTTTTGTTAATGATTTACGTAATTACGAATCTATTAGTTAAAGTGTGTATTGCATAGGAAGACGCAATTACATCTAGATTAATAATCATCAGTGCCGACGTTAAAAGATAAAGTGTACTAACCTAATAAAAAAGACTTTCTTCTGATATTCTGTAATTGATTTCATGGCATAAAAGAGAAATGTTACATTTGAGTAAGAAAACTCAGAACTATTTCATTGAAGAACTAAAAAGATGTCTAACAGCCTAGAAAACGGATTATATACTAAGTTTAATGTTATTATTTGTAGTATCCCATCCTTGATTAAACCAAGTTGATCGGTCTCTATTAGTATATGAGCTCCTGTGAGGATGCCTCGATATTGCCTGTGTTTTAATCATATATATTAATGATGGATAGTGGTTAGCAGTGGAATCCAGCTTGACGCTCGTTTCATCTTATTTGCGTGGTCTAGTGGATAATAATTTGGTGTTTGAAGCGATGGTATGGAGTTCGAGTCTCAGTGGGGACAATATCAATGACTGAGAAACATCTATATCCGGTTGAAAAGTCCCGAATAGAACGAAATGCACGTACTGGATTCTTCTGCCAGCGACTATCCATCAGTAATGAATAATAGATGCCTAATAAAATCTGAAACGGATTTGCTGCCAAGTGCTCAACAATGACACGACTCGAGATGGATTTCTTAAACTTCTAATGAGAAACCATGATCTGTTAGGTCGTCGACGCCAGGCTTTAGGCAACTGCACTGAATGATGATCGCACTACATCACCAAGTGACAGCAGTAAAAATCAGTACGGCATTAGATGCTAACTCAGTGGTTCGAATTTTAATGTGCCCATCATGAGTTCTGACGGTTGTGGTCATTTAACTAGGTGATGATTGAGGGTGAAATGTAAATCTGAACCGCGTCCGGATTCGAGCCAGTGATCACCAGGTTTCCTGCCCTATCCTCTGTCAACTTACCTACGGGGTCCAGCTGCTGAGCAGATTTTTATTTCACTTCAATCACTAAGGATTTTGCCTGAGTACCATGTGAATTCGTGGTGCATTACTATCTCTTGATCGTATTCACACTGGCTGTCTAGCCAGGACTTCTCATCCCAAACCCCAGTCTAACTGGATTAGAATGAGAGGAGGAGCATCATATGAATTATCATTTGACTATCTGGATGAGATAGCCGTAGTTTGATAGACTATTATTGATACTGGGTTGTGATTGGAGGTGAGATGAAAATCTGGACCGCTGACGGATTCGAACCAATGACCACTGGGTTGCTGGCCCGGTGCTGTACCAACTGGGCTGCGAAGTCCAATCACTGATCTTGATTTCTGGCAGTGTCGTGAGTGCACATCTCTGATGAGTCATATATTAGCACGGAAATGTAGAAAAAAACGGGAAAATACATAAATGAACTCTGTTTAATGACTTATCTCGTAACCAAGGTTGTTGACATCCTCTAGGGCACTAACTTACTTGAGAAGTGAAATATACTGAAATGTTACACTTTTGAATGTATCCATAAATTGTTCTGCCTAACTGTTGGATTGAGGGTGGTATAATGGCGTCCGCATGTGTTGTATACCATTAAAAAAACAGAAATCTTGAAATACTTAAGGCGTGAATTGGCTACCGTTGCGAGATACAATATACTCTAAAATACTATGTCATGTTATAGTTTAGCTGCTGGTGGATGGTGTAGTCGGAACTATCTCGGGACAATTTGAATAGGCACCCACAAGGACCAAGTAATACACACAAAAATTGGCTACCGGTCTCTTTTGAAATGGACCCATCACGCTTGCAGAAACTGGTGAAGCAGTGCCTTAAAATGGTGAAGTTTCTTACTGGTTAACGGATATCTTCCTGAGTTGATTCATCTTCAGCCAATGATAACGTTAGTAGCAACATCTCCGAGTTCGTCTGTGACTCAGATGCAAACATAACCTTCGATACATAGTTTCGCAGAAATGAAGGCTTGTTCAAAGAGGACTTTACAAACAGAAGCTCTGTATCAACGGTCTGTTTTCTCTTCTTATCTATGAACTTCCGTGGTATTGTTGTAGTGGTAGCGGTTGATGTTATGATTCGCGTTAGAGACGATTGGTTGCACGTTAAGTTTGTATCGTTCGTAGTGAAAGTGTTAGCATGCATAAAACAAAAATACTATCTAAATATTGCTGTAATCAGTGAATATACTTCAATACCAGATAAATGTAACTAAAAAAGCAAACCAATTTTTCTTAAGATAAACCTTTTCATTTTTTAAAAGTAAAAAAGGGATTCTGTAACCTTCTATATCGAAAATTGTCAACTTTCCAAAAAATTTTAAAAAATAATAAAGTTTCAACATCAACATCAACACCTAACAACCACACTCACTCCATATCGAAGATGAAGATCCGGAGACCAGAACGAATAAGCAAGGAGGAATTCTCACCTGTCAACAAACCAAACAACCAACAAACCATCACTCAACAAATTTACAGAAGAAAGAAGAGAGTGTAGATGGATTAGATTGGACATAGACTGAGAAGATAGTCTGGTGACATCATGTGCCAATCAACGCCAGGTAACACCAAGCTATCGAGTGGAATCCAAATCGGAAACGACCAGTTAGGCGTCCGAGGCGAGGTGAGGTTGACATGGAGGAGATTGTGTGAGGAAGAAATGAAAGCTTGTGAGCAGTGGTGGAGTCAAATTAGGATGACGACAGAGACGAGAAGAGAGTGGAATGGAGACGTGCTATTGAAGCCCAATATCCCACTAGGAACCCAAACGAAAAATAATAATAATAATAATAATAGTAATGGTAATACAATAAATATCCTCAAGTAATCTCATTTTCAACAAAGTCTAATATTAACATAGCATATCCACAGAAGGGTAATAAGTATCCTTTCGGTTGAATCTACAAAGACAATTAGATACATCTTAGTTATTCCCTAAGTGAGTGTGAAGAATTTAGAATTATTGATTGGGCACTCAACATCAAATGAGATGCGAACTGTAACGAAATTCATCTCAAATGATTCAGTTTTTGCCATCACTAAATATCTTTCTACCCTTACACATTAACATAGTAATCAATCACATTATTCTCTAATGATAATAGTGATAAATTATTTGGTTGTGGTTAGCAGAGGAATTCAGGATGTGTATTTCATCCTATTTAGAACTCGTCAGCTTGACACACCTATACCCTAGTGTGTGGTGATGTTATCCCCACACTTATCCATCGTTTCAAATACCGAAGCGTTATCCACTAAGAAACAATATTCATCAAGTTAAGAGATAAATTATTATTATAATGAATATTCAGACAATATCGAGACATGTATGCAGGAGCCCGTAAACAAATACAGGTCAAATAATTCAACTCATTAAGACAACAGTAATAAAAGTTCGAATAGCGATAATCATGTCTACAGTAGAGAACTGTCAACATATGATATTGTATCGGTTTATCCACTGTATAATATTTTTTCATTTACATATTAACAATGGTGTCGTTTTAACAGTACATAATAAGGAATGAGACGATTGTTGAAATGCCTAATGATTTCAGGGTTATGATAATTATTTGCCATTGTGAAATTGGTTGATCAGATTGTGTCTAGCAGAACTTTTTTCCTACAATTCACAATCTAAATAAGATGGTATGATTGAAATTCTGTATGTAGTTTTTGCAGGCAAAGAGTTTAATGTATTTCTTTTTTGTCTTCTCTGAAACCAGACATGAAGAGAGGTGCAGATGCAAAGGATACTTGTTATCAGATAAAATTTTGTAGTCTATAAGAGTTCAGACTCGTATCCATGACTGCATCGATCCATACGTTTGGTGATATACCGCTTGCTCTATAACAGTCCCCAAAATCCTACACAATACAATATAGTTCTATTTCCGGAGTCCAGGAAAGAATAAGAGGAAAATAATGACTGATTATAGACAAATAACAGGAAGTAATGAAACATAAGAGTAGATGCTGAGTTATATCAGACAATTTGCGCTTTTTTATGTAAAAAATGAACCGAAAGATTTTTCTGGAAATCAATAAAATTTGGTGGTTTATGAAGAATTAATTGATTTTAAGGTGATTTTTGTCACCAATCAATGTCATTCAGACTGCCAGTAAAAAACATGGGACCACAAAAACAGCTGATTCGCTTTACCCGCTAACTGATTAAAGACATATTGAACCTCAAGTCATTAGATTTCATGACAAACAGACTACTACTCAGTTATTGGCTTTCAATCTGACTTAGTTCTAAGTTGATTACATAAAGTTCTCATGATAGGCCATGATGCATTAGGTCAGTCAAATCTTATTATTATTATTATTAGTTCCTTGGGTTCCTAGTGGAAAATAGGGCTTCAGTAGCACGTCTCCAGTGACCTCTGTTCTCTGAGATCTTTTGAACCTGGTTCCACGACAGCCCACAAGCTCTCATTTCCTCCTCGCACGATCTCCTCCATGTCACCATCCCTCAGACGTCCAACTCCTCGCTTCCCATCGGGATTCCACTCGATTGCCTGGCCTGGCGCATGAAGTCCCCAGTCGGCCTTCTCAGTTCATGCCCAATCCATCTCCACTTCCTCCTGCTCACGGTTATCGTCTGGGTGACCGGAGTAGATTATTGATTCTCCAGTTTGAAGAGTCCACTCCCATTCCATCTGCTTTCGCAAATTCCAAACACTTCAATGTGATACCTTCTCATCTCTTTTGCAATCTGGGCTGCCTTACTGGGTTCAAACATGATGCGGACATTCCATGTCCCCACGTTTACTTTCGCTTTCATCGAGAGAAGACACATCGGCCAATTGGCTTCCCGAAGGCTTTCACCAACTGGCGTCATTTCGCCTCTCCGATTCCAGCGGGGAATAAGTTTGTTTTTATTTTTTATATTTCGTTTGTGAAGTTTTTTTAGCGGTTAGATTTGTTTTACGGGATAGGGTTGCTAGCCCTATGCCCAACCTTCCCTCTTTATCCGGCTTAGGACCGGCTAATAACTAGTGAACTAGTTAACCAAGCGAGGTTCCAGTCAAATCTAGCTTGAAAATAATTACTCTTCAACAGAATTGGACATTGATCATACTATTGATCATTGACAGAGGTAGAAATCACTGAAACACTAGATTTAGAAGTAATGAATAAACAATTGTAACGCTAAGAATTCAATCATTTCTATGTTTCTTTGTTTTACTTACCAAAATCTGCTAATTTTAAATCTCCATTTTTATTAATCAATAAATTCTGTGGTTTAAGATCACGATGTAAAATTTGTTTTGCATGACAATATTCTAATCCTCGAAATATTTGAAATGTGAATAATCGAACCAAATTCATTGGTAAATAATTATTATACATTCGCATATAATTTTTAAGATCTTTACCCTGGAGAATAGAATAAAAAAAAAAACAAAAAAAACAATGAAATAATTAAATATAATCTTATCAAAGTGTATCCCTTTTAACTTTTTAATATCTAAATAGATGATTCTAATACTCAAAAATTTCAATAAGCATGAAGTACAATGAAGTATGTAGTCATTAAATTTATAACACTATGCTAAGTGTGGCTTAATGGTAACGCGCTGGTCGCGGAACCTGAAGGTCGCGGGTTCAATCCCTGCTGGTGGGGTCGTGGGTGCGCACTGCTGAGGAATCCCATACTAGTCGGACGAAACAGCTGTCCAGTGCTCCCAGATTTCTTTTGTTCCTCCAACTGATGTCAGTCTTCGATGAATAACAACTTGAACTATGCTAAGTGTTTATTATAACTTGTCATTTGAGTACTTAATAAAACATAGGGCATTCATTTCTTTCTCATACAATGTACTGTTAAAACGACACCAATGGTAATATGTAAATGAAAATATTATACAGTGGATAAACCGATACAATATCATATGCTGACAATTCTCTACTGTAAACATGATTATCGCTATTCGAACTTTTATTACTGTTGTCTTAATGAGTTGAATTATTTGACCTGTATTTGTTTACGGGCTCCTGCATACATGTCTCGATATTGTCTGGATATTCATTATAATAATTTATCTCTTACTTGATGAATATTGTTTCTTAGTGGCTAACGCATTGGTATTTGAAGCGATGGATAAGCATGGGGATGACATCACCACACACTAGGGTATAGGTGTGTCAAGCTGACGAGTTCTAAATAGGATGAAATATACATCCTGAATTCCTCTGCTAACCACAACCAAATAATTTATCACTATTATCATTGAAGAATAATGTGACTGATTACTATGTTAATGTGTGAGGGTAGAAAGATATTTAGTGATGGCAAAACTGAATCATTTGAGATCAATTTCGTTACAGTTCGCATCTCATTTGATGTTGAGTGCTCAATCAATAATTCTAAATTCTTCACACTCAATTAGGGAATAACTAAGATGTATCTATAATATAAGTGAAAAACTTGGGCACTGTGGTAGAATGTAGTTCCATATTAGATTTGTTGATTTGATATAAAGCGCACAGTGATACAGTATTATTTACTTGATTACGTTTCGAGCATAAATTATTGCTCATAATCATATCATATGATTATGAGCAATAATTTATGCTCGAAACGTAATCAAGTAAATAATACTGTATCACTGTGCGCTTTATATCAAATCAACAAATCTAATATGGAACTAAGATGTATCTAATTTTCTTTGTAGATTCAACCGAAAGGATACTTACTGCCCTTCTGTGGATATGCTATGTTAATATTAGACTTTGCTGGAAATGAGATTACTTGAGGATATTTATTGTATTACTATTATTATTATTATTATTATTTTCGCTTTGGTTCCTAGTGGGATATTGGGCTTCAATAGCACGTCTCCATTCCACTCTCTTCTCGTCTCTGTCGTCATCCTAATTTGACTCCACCACTGCTCACAAGATTTTATTTCTTCCTCACACAATCTCCTCCATGTCAACCTCACCTTGCCTCGGACGCCTGACTGGTGGTTTCCGATTTGGATTCCACTCGACAGCTTGGTGTTACCTGGCGTTGACTGGCACGTGATGTCACCAGACTGTCTTCTCAGTCTATGTCCAATCTAATCCATCTACACTCTCTTCTTTCTTCTGTAAATTTGTTGAGTGATGGTTTGTTGGTTGTTTGGTTTGTTGACAGGTGAGAATTCCTCCTTGCTTATTCGTTCTGGTCTCCGGATCTTCATCTTCGATATGGAGTGAGTGTGGTTGTTAGCTGTTGATGTTGATGTGATGTATGTGTGGAGTTTGTTGGAAATACTTTTGGCAATGTGTCAAGTCTCTTAAGCATCACATGGAAGCACTGACCAAGTTGACTGGATGAGTGTGGGATGTCTGGATGTTGTTCACTCTTTATTCTGAGTGTAGTGTAGTGGAATTAAGTGTAGTGCAATGTAGTGCAGTGCAGTGTAGTGTAGTGCCATGGATCTCCACACTGAATATTTCAGAGTAGTGAAAAAAAGCCTATGTTGATATCTTTCCATTCGCGTCTGCTTTGACATTCTTGTGTGTGCCTGTGTCGCCTGTATTTGAGAGGATGCTGCCTAGGTGGGTGTGTAGGTGTGTAGGTAGTTAGGTAGGTAGGTAGGTAAGCACGTAGATAGATAGGTAGGTGAAAGTTATAACTTCGCTTAGGTTTCCCACTGTGATGGTGGTTGTTGTTATTGTTGTTGTTTTTTGTGTATCTTCATCACCTTTGTCCTCTCTACGTTAACCTGAAGGAAGTCACATGTTTGCTGCCTTGCTTGTTCTGCCCACTTGTTGGTCTTCGCCTGTATGTCTTCGAGTTTGTGCGACATAAGATATATGACATAAATCGTGACCGGCTGAATCCGAATCTCCTAGGGTTTTTTTTATCGGTGAAACGCGTATATCAGTCTTCTTGCTCCTCACAGTTTGTTGCATGACGCAGTCCAGTTCACCACATTCAGGAAGATCATTAGGCGTTTATACAGTCTATATATTTTCCCGTCACATATATATATATATATATATATATATATCACGCTTCAGAATATCCGTATCAACAGATTCTTCATCATAGCGAAACCATTTGAATCAAATTATCAGTAATAATTGTATTCTCTTATATGCCTAGTTCAGAATTACTACCGGGAAGGTCACTGAGGATGATTATTGCAACTGGATGATTAACTACATGTTTTTAGTGTGTCAGTTCACCACTTCAAAAAAGTTGTATCAGTGGAAAACTGTATTTCTTGCAATGTGGTCATCTGTGCCGCAATTCTTTTGTGCTCGCGTCCGTTTAAGCTTGCATAGTGGAGCAAACCAATAGGGTACTTATATGAAACTGAACTTAGTCTATTCTTTTGTATTTACATATCATTTGTCCCATCCTGATGGCATTGGTTGTTGATTAGACACAGAGGTAAGTTGAACTACTCCAAGATCTATGTTTCCACCACACTTATGTAGAGCTGAAGTACTAGTCATATATGAACAAGAGCTAAAAACATACACTCTAAAGTGTTTACGAACCCCTTTCTCAACCCTGATCATAATAATTCTTTTCGGTCAGTTTGCCAATCCCGTGAGACCTGAAGGTCCTGAGTTCGATGTCTGGCACGGCCGTGAATGCGCACTGGTGAGAAGTCCCATGATAGGACGAAAGAGATGGTCAGTGATCCCAAGTTTTTAATGGTCCTCCAACTGATACCAATCCATGATGAATACTATCTTAAATTCGTTTCACTTCTTTGCTTTGTATACTTCCGTTTACTTATAACCATTATCGTCATTTTGCACTTCTACGGGAGTACTTGACCCTTATTCCATCACTTGAAATCAGTGATTGCTTGTCTATCACTACCTTTTGAACCAATCCCTCATCATCACCAATTGTATCATATGTTCATTGAGTGAACAGCTTTTAACGAGTTTATGTGACACTTTGGATCAGTGTAGACGTCACTGACAACAACACAGAATGAAGCCGGTCCGAATAGCACAGCGGACATCAATTCCTTCAAAGTTACAGATACACATTGCTGATGGATGGCAAAAAGAATGAAATGTAGATTGAAGGCGTACTGCTTATTGACTTCGATCAACTAACATCCATCAAAATGCACCACGATGATCAGTCTCTTAGCTTAATGGCCACATTGCAAACCGATCATTAGGATTTGATCAGCACTTAGGGGACTAGAAAACATGAAATCGGTTGCCTTTCCACTTACCAATCAATGTAGAAGCGAAATTTGCTTTAGTATTGTAAGTGTAACAATCGGTAAAGATTCTCCTCACAGAAACGCAAGAGACACCATGGGCGTATTAAGAGCAAATTAAGATAGAAGTAGAAGAGGGAATGAAGCACATTATGCAAATGACTGCCATAGTGTAAGTTGTACAAGATATCAATCATAATCATTCCTTCCTGCGTCTCAGTCTTCTCGTTTACTACAATAGGTGTCACTGCTTCTGGACGTAGTGGAGATCCCGTGGCCTGCAGTATTCGATGATGGAGATATCAAGGCCCTCCTCAGGGACTTTGAGTCGAGATCCAGGAGCGAAGGTCAATGTGCTTAGCAAGTTACTGAGGGGCAGGTCGAAAGAGGTATATGCCGGCATAGAATACGTGGATGGGACGGGGACTTGGAAGAGAATGGTTGAACGCCTGAAGTCACAGTTGGACAACCCAACGGACAGGGAGCTGGAGATGCAACAGCCCCAGAGTACGAAACTTGGAATAAACGAAGATAGCACCAACACGACCAACATGGCTGCAAACCAGAAATTTTGATGGAGGACGAGTGTATTAGAACTACTGACCACAATGGATATGAGTAGTATCTGTTGAAAGGACAGCAGAAATCATAGGCAATTAGCAACAATCGGTTAAGATTCTCCTCACAGAAACGCAAGAGATAGGGTGGGCATATTAACAGCCAATCGAGATAGAAGTAGAAGAGGAAATGAAGGAAATTATGCAAATAACTGTCTTAGTGTAAGTTGTACAAGATGTTAATCATAATCATTCCTTCCTGCGTCTCAGTCTTCTCGTTTTCTACACTATCACTTTAGAAATGAACATAATAACCTCGATATAAATAGGGTGGCAGTAAACCTTTTCGATAGAAATTTGTCTAAATATAGATTATCAGTTATCTTTGAGAAGGATCTAAGTTTCAAGTTGAGCAAACTATATCTATCAACTTTCATAATCATACCAGCATTCGACGTTTCCTTTAAAAGGTAGTAAATAAGATTAGATACAAAATGTCAATTGTACACATTTTGACATCAAAAGCCTTATAAATTAAGCATAAGTAAGGAGGAATTATCTACTATGGATCAGTTATGCTAAAATAAGACTATTATCGTCTCTTAAATAGGTTGAGAAAGTAATAGAGGTGCGAAGCCTGCAACAACAACAACAACAATAACAACAATATTCACATTGGTAATTTGCCAATTGAATTAACATTGACAGATATCTGAGCTATCAATCTACTCTTGATATCATAGTTTGAAAGTTTCCTTCATCTGTCGGTCACCATTGGTATATGAGCTCTTGTACGGATGCTATTATATTACAGATATTTTCAAATTTGACATTAATAATGGATAGTGGCTACTAATGAAATCCAGGACGTCCTGTTTGAGACTCATCGACCTGATGGACTTATTTCATGGTGATCGATATAATTCTCACTGAGGCTAGAATTTGTTTGAGGTGATAAGTCTCGAGTTCGATAATAAGTAGATAGATATACCTAGCTGATGAGTCATAAATGGGGCGAAACGTACATCGTCAATTTCCTCTCCTAACTACTATCCACCATGAATATCAATCTATCCATCTTTAGATGAAGAAAGTAACACTCATTTGAAATGTGGCCAACAGAGTCGATAGCTTTCTTACATTCCAAGAAGATAGAAAAAAAATAGTTGAAGTCAGTTTACTGAAATTAAGAATGTATTGAAACTCTCTTCAAAGAACATGGATAAATCTGTGATAATCCCATATCATAAGGAAACTTCGTAAGAAATAAGAAGAATTCTTAACAAACACTTTAAAGAAAATCAAAAGAACTGCCTTTATGAAATTAAATCCACTGATGTATATGTGAAACTATGTCTAAAGGTGATCTTGAAAACTTTCATAGAGGTTAAGAAGCTGATTAACGAACCAGCCAGCAATTATACTACACTTGATTGAAATGGGCAACACTAATTAAGGCTCTACTGAATACCGTTTGATCATATCAACAAAGATTGATTACCCAGGACCAATACATAAAGATAACTTGAAATAGATCACCACAACTGGCAGCTAATAGTTAGCATATAGGAAGAGGAATTGTCTAGACTTTATTTTCATCATCAATCTCATTCTGATGATCCGTACATCAACATCGATATTATCTAGATTGATATGATGTACTATTGTTATCACCATCAATATCACCACTAATCATTTTCATTTAATTCTGACAAATCGAGTAAAAATTTGTCGGTGTGACTATTTGACATGGCTAAGGCTTGACAGTAGCTTCAACATACGGAATACTACAAACATTTATCAATCTCATTCAACAACTATATGAAGACGTCACATGCCAAGTAATTCACGAAGGGAAGCTCAGTGATGCCTTTGAAGTGAAGACAGGAGTAAAGCAAGGCTGTCTACTATCACGCATAATATTCCTGATTGTGGTGGACTGGATCATGCAACGAACAATGAGGAGCCAGAAGAGGGACATACGCTGGACCGGAGAAAAGATCGTAGAAGATTTCGATTTCACCGATGACTTGTGTATAATGTCACACAAACTCGAAGATCTACAGGCGAAAACTAACAAGTCGACAGAAGAGGCAGAGAACACGGCACTTCCTCCAGGTGAACGTAGAGAAGACAGAGGTGATGAAGATACCCAACCAACAACAACAACAAACATCAATCATCATTGTCTGGAGAAACTTAAGGGAAGTAGCCTCTTCTACCTGTCTATGCAGCATCGTTTCAGCTACAGGCGGCACATGCACAGATAAGGACGTCAAAGCAGACAGGATCGGAAATGCAGCAAGACAAGCGTTCATTAACTTGAAACCAGTGTGGAGATCTTCTGCACTCAGCACAAAGAATAAGATCCCGATTTTCAACACTAATTCAGTCAAGTCAGTGCTTCTATGTGATGCTCGAGAAACTTGGCTCGTTACAGAAAGGTTTTCCAACAAACTACACATATTCATCAACAACTGCCGCCTACGCTAGCTCGATGCTGAAGATCAGATAAAAAGGCCAGAGAGAATAAGCAACAAGGAATTCACTCTGGCAACAAACCAACCAAGAACCTATCACTCAACAAATATGCAGAAGGAAGTGGAAATGGATTTGGCATACACTGAGAAGATCGTTTGGGACATCACGCTCCAGGCCAGGCCGTTGAGTGGAACTCAGATGGGAAACGCATCTGAGTCGAGGGTGGAATGGAGGAGATGGTGTGAGAAAGAAATGAGAGCTTGTGGGCATTGGTGGAGCCAGGTTGAAAAGACTACAGAGAAGAGAGTGAAGTAGCGACGTGCTACTGAATCCCTATGTTCACTAGGAACTCAGGAGACAAATAATATAATAATAAGGTTTGACAGATTAGTATTATTGGTATTGGGTGATGATTAAAGGTGAAATAAAAATCTTGACTGCTTCAAGATTCGAACTAGTCGGGTCTCGCTCGTAACTCAGTTAGTAGAAGACTAGGCCAGTAACCTGCTGTGGCATAAGTTTTCATTTCATTTTCAATCATCATACAGTATTAACAGAAAATATACTGAGACCAATTTATCCTTCTATACCAAGATAAAGGATATAAACATCCGCTTGTAATGTCTTATTGTACTTGGACATGATATGACAAAATGTTCAGAATGTCACCTATGACCTATCCTGTTTCGTATTTACAATAAAAGAGAATGCGAATAACAACACACATACAGATTAAATAGCAAAAGATAGTCAATTTCACCCTGAATGGTTAGTGATCATAATTTAGAAAACAATAGTCATACAAAAAGGAGAGAGTTATATGATGTTGCTTGTATAATCCTATAGGTGGTTGGACCGAATTGATCTGTCTATATTTACATATGAGCTCCTGCCGGATGCCTACATTTTGCTTGTTTCAATTTTATGTTCATGATGGAGAGTGACTTTGAGTGGAATTCAGGATACGCATTTCATCTGATTTGGGACTCGTCAGTTAGATGTATCTATCACTCAGAGAGTAATGTTCTTTCCACTAGGATTCGAACTTAGGACCGATCGTTTCAAACGTCAGAGCGTTATCAACTAGGCCACTGAGGTAAAATAACCACTTCTTGCGCTACGGGTAGTTCATATGATGTTACGTGTACTAGATCCATTGCTTACCCCTCCATCAGGCTACTGAGTCACGATAGCCACTCCTTGTATATCACGTATACCTTAATCCTATAGCCTATAGTAATGTAGGAGACGAGAAGACAGAAGAGGTAGGGCAGCAAAAACGACACTTCTAGGGAATATAGGGAAGACAGAGATGATGAAGATATACAGCCAACGCTACCACCAACAGCAACAACAAGCTCCAATCACCATCAATGGGAGAAACTTAAAGGAAGTAGCCTCTTTCACCTATCTAGGCAGCACCGTTTCAACTTCAGGTGGCACAGGCAGAGACAAGGACGCCAGAGCCAGGATCAGAAAAGCAAGGTAGGCGTTGATCAACCTGAAACCAATGCAGATATCTCCTGCACTCAGCATAAAGAACAAGATCTGGATTTTAAACACTAATTTCTAGTCAGTGGTGCTATATGGTTCCGAAACTTGGTGCGTCACGAAAAGCACTTCCAGCATACTACAGACATTCATCAGCAGCCGTCTACGCTCGATAAAGAAGATCAGATGAGATGTCCAGAAACAATAAACAATAAACAGCTCTATAAATTAACCAATGAAGCAAGAACCTGTCGTTCAACAAATATGCAGAATGGGGAAATGGAGACGGATTGGGCATACACTGAGAAGGTCGACTGAAGATATCACGCACCAGGCCATCGAGTGGAGCCCAGATGAGAAACGGCGAGTTGGGCGTCCGAGGTGAGGCTGACATGGAGGAAGAAATGAAAGCTTGTGAGCATTGGTGGAGCGAGGTTGAAAAGACTACAGAGAAGAGAGTGCAATGGAAGTGTGCTGCTGAAGCCTTATGTTCCACTAGAAACTCAAGGAAAAAATAATAATAATTTACAAAGGAGTTATGTGACAGATCACCTAATAGTGAATACTACTTCTAGGGTGATTAGACGTCCACTATTATTAAATGATATTTAAATAGTCGAAAATTTTTGTTATAATTCCAAAGGTTTTATATCTGCGTATTGAAGAATTATGCGCAAACAATATTGACATTCCACTTATCAGTTTGTTAGTTATTCAGTTGAGGAAATCAACTGAGGAAGTTCTTTTGTGAACGTTAATGATAAAACCATTACTATTGGGATTTGCTACAAAATAACTTCATTACCTATACAATTATACTGCGTGGGTAATACTACAAGGTTATGGTTTAATAAAACAGTAGGAAGGTATTTATGAGAGTTAGATGAAATAAATCAGGAAAGATAATTCAAGGAATAATAACTTGATAGAATGTTACTCATATTAGGAGATAGAATAGGTTAGGAGAATGTGCCAAAATTATTCCAGATTATTGGAATGAAGGGGTATCTGCAGTATAGAGTAGAATGCTAAGGAATGTTTGTGTCCCGAATTGGATCACGATAGTTGTAGCGACAACACCTTTTTTTAACATATAACTCCAGTTGTTTTATCCTGATTTCTACTGTTTCTGCTGTCTGTAGGATTCAGAGTCAGGTACCCTTTGAAAAGTTGTTGAGAACCCTGTACAAAATGGTAAACGACTTATTCATATCTACCTTATGGTTCATTTTCAACTAAATGTGCCAACACGGAGTTGATAACAATCTTGACCACAACTTGACTACTGTGGTATATATTATATTCTTAGAGAAGCGACCGATGTAACTAGCTCGACAGGAGCAGTTGAACTGATAAACACAATAGGAAGTGGCCAGTCTAAGTGATTCATCTTTCAGTCTCGGTGTCACTATTGGCCGTATAGAGAAAGTAATTTGTAATTCGCCAGCATAAAAGTTTTTTGAAGTAATCTGTATAGTTTATGAATTAATATGTCTCGCTAAGTAAGTCACTTGTAAATTGTATGCGAATGTATAATGACTTCATGCTAGCCTTTGGAATATCTTTCTTGTCTCTTCTTCATACGTCAATTTCATCTTTGGGTGTACTGTGTTGAACCTGCTAAGTATATCTCACCTGTCCATTGTATTTTTCACACAGGATGAATTTATGATCCGTGTACTGATCGTTCAAATAAACTGATGAACAAAACCCCCAAATTTGTTGACTCATGTTTCCTCAATATGTACAAGTAAATGTAGGACCTGAAGTAGAGGTTATCGAAAAAAATACCTAAATGATTGATCTTTTTATGAATCCATTTTCCACCTAAAACATTTTGTAAAAATGTTGACGAATAGATGGAAAATTAAACAGAAGGGTTACATAATCATACATACATAGTACAGTTTATCAAAGATATGCATTAAACAATAACTTACTCCAAATTCGAAAACCAATGTTAATGAATCCATTTCATAGATAACATCATGTAATTTTACAATATTTGCATGATTCAATCCTCGTAATAAGCTAATCTCACGTATAGCTGTACATGGTGCACCTTCTGATTTTCGCATACGTATCCTTTTCAAAGCAACTGGTTGTTTAGATACTAAACTATAACCTTTGTATACAGTTGCATATGTTCCCTTTAAGGTAAATAGGAAATTAAAAATAGCATTAGAGATAATCTATTAACGCAAACTGATACTAATATGATACAATATATACAGCTGGATTTAAGCGCTATGATTACTTAGCGACTGAGTGCAGCTTTGTACTCTAACTTAAAAGACCCACAAATATTTGGTATTCATGCTAAGTTATGAAATCATTATATTGGCAGAAATATCTTATTGATGAAGGTCAACAAGTATGAAAGCTTAATATGGATATCCTAATATTGACAGTAACAACACTGGCAGGGTAAATTTCCATAGCTCTGAATGTATGTGTTTCCATTTGTTTGATGAATTAAAGTTTTGGTTGGCAAACGTTTAACTGTCAAATCTGACGTTTTATTCAATAAATCAGAGCTTGAGAAGAAAGTTAGAATAACCATTCATAGATGGAGATTTGTCTTTCAGTGAAAGTCTTCTGTCATCCGTTAATCAGGAGTGTATATAAAGCTTCGAGAATCAGAGTTCTCTTATTCACTAAGAGATGAAACTGTACCCAGTGTTTCGTAAATTATGATACAACCATAAATGCATGAAAGAAATATTGGATACAGAGTTGGGATTCTTCAGTAAATATATAAAATATAAGCCTTGTGTTTTATACAGACTAATACTAATTAAGAAATACCTACGTAAAAGTCTGAAATCAAAGGGTGACACAGGTAGTCAAGTGATATACGTTCGTTTATTAAAAGCCATTCGATAGACATCCTTCGCTGCTGCGTTTGTTATTACTCGGTGCATACAAATTCTTGTTCATCAAAATATTATTGATAAGACAACGTCCATGTGTGCACATAAATTTATTCACTCTTATGGAGCTAAATGAATAAATCATACTAGCAGGATACTGTCAAGGTGTATTCAAGAGAATATATCAGTATAGTTATTAAAAACAGAATTTAGACTGAATGATACTTCCATTTTGGAACATATTGTTCTTTCAGATCATATGAAACGTGTATATCACTTGTTCAGTGTAATGTATAAAATCAGATTAAGCTATTGAAATGAATTTTGATTACATCTTCTTTGATCAACAGAAGGATTAACCATTTAAAAATAGAATCTGGAACCCAATGAGCTGTTTGGGTCACAATATACCACCTATGAGACTGGATTAAGTGTAATGGATAGCTGAAACGATTATTCACACCAGTGTCTAATTCGTGTATATTTCAATGAACAACAATCATTTCACACACAATAGAAGTTAATTAAATACTGAATAATGAATGCAATTGAAAATCATTGAGTATAAAAAATTTCATAAAATGTTTCCTTTGAAAATATTGATCAAAGCAATCAAAACTAGATTTGGCGAATGAAATAGGCTTTCTATCGAACACCTCCGTCCAGTGTAATACCAATGAAGTTGCAAAAAGATAGGGAGTATCCTAAGTTGATGATTATATTGGAAAACGACTAGTAGAATTCGATCAGTACTTAGGAGGATTAAAACACATAAAGTTGATCACCATTCAGTGATCAGTCAATGTACTTAGTCCATTCCTACAACAGACTTCTCATTGCCCGAATAGCTTTGACTACAAGAATGGATGACGTGGGTCGTAATTTCCAGTGGGATATCAGTCGCGTCAAAGTTGTAGATAAGTGTTGCTGACGAGTGCTAACAAGCACGAAACTTAAATCCAGTACGGCTTCTTTTTTATGTCTGCAGATTGACTTGCTATCAGACACATTATACCGGTTTTATCTTCCGATTCAAAATTCATTACGTTTAGTTACTAAACGGGCGTTAACCTTTGACCCTTATATGTGAAATTCATGATATATCTTTAAAGTATTATACGACTAAGAGTGTGCAGCTATGATGAAGAATTACGAAAACGTCCTTTATGCAGATCTATGCTTTTTTAATTCAAATAAGTTAAATAAATATTCAACTGAAGATGTAACATGCTCATTGTACTACGTTTGGTTTGTGATATACAAACGCTGCAGTAGACAATCGATGTCAAAGGAGACATTTTCATTAAAGATAACACAACTTATAGTATTTCTTTTCTACACAGTTTATTTCAATCAGTAGGCATGGAAACAATCAGCAAAATTAGTGTTAACTAGCAAATGAGACTATTGATGGATAGTAGATAGGTACAGAATCCAGGACATGCATTTCATCCTGTATGGGACTCGTCAGCTAGGTGTATCTGCCTTCCAGAGAGTGTTGTTGTTCCTACTGAGACTCCAACCCGGTATCCAGTAACTCTATTAGTCACCAAGATCAACATAACATCATCAATATTGGACACTATCGAGGCATCCACATAGGGACACATCTACCAACAGAGGCTTAGCCATCCGGCCCTGCATTGCAAGGGGAAATTCAAAAGTATCACAACCAAAACTTTCATTGTCTATGGAGAGATTTAAGCATATCCTGATAGTCAAATTGATAATCAGTCTGATGCTTCATGTTTCTAATTTATGCTGGCTAAGATTACGATGAGAACTTCTGGCTGGGCAGCCTGTGTATATACGATCAAATGATAATAACATAATGATGAGATGACATACTGATTGGATAAAGCCCTTGGTAATTCCAGTGACATTGAGATATAGTCAGTAGCTAAATCAGATAGCTCAGTTTATCGAGGACCAGGTGGGTAACCTGCAGGTAGCTTGTTTAAATCCAGCTATGACTAAGACTTTCTTAGTTGTGTTGTGTTCTCTGAGCTGGGTTGTCTAGTCGTGGAGATTTCATCGTCTTTCTAGACAACATCATCAACACCACCTTCACTATGAAGTGAGCTGTCAATATCTCTCAGTCAGTGAGTCAACACCTTCCACACACCAATTGATTTGTGTGTGGTTGGTTGTTTCCCTTGATTGTTGTGTCATCGACTAACTACACATTTTCCTGTTGACAATTCTTCCACTTGACTTCTCACCTTCCTCTCCTTTATCATTTCTCCTGTTGATTGATAGATTCGATCTGTTTCTATACATCTATTGATTACTGACTGACTGAAGTGAATGTCATGCTTCTAGGAATTCTATGATATTCTGTGTGTTTCCTCTCTACATCCAACATTTCTACATTGCCAAAAATGGAATTCATGTCCATACTTGTTATCCACATGCATTAAAAGGAGCAGCGATGAGATGTCGTGACGTTTAACAGCCAACTGATGTTCATGTAGACGAAGACGAAGAGGGTGACCACTTTGTCCAATGTAGTTTTGATCACAATTAGTGTAGTTGATTTTGTGAATGATATTCAGTTTGTCTTGTTTGATTGTTGCATCCTTTGATCATTCTGTATAATGGTGTTTGTGGGGAAATTGTTGGTTGATGAGTGGCCACATCAATTCCAAGTGGTCTTAATAATGTTGTTGTGATTTCTGACATCTTCTTGATGTAAAGTAGAATGGTGCATTCGTTGATTTCAGTGGATGACTTTGCAGTTGATGATGTACAGGATAGGCATCTTCTGATAAGGTTTCGTGGGTAGACGTTCTTCTTTAGGATAAAGATGAAGTATTTTTCTTCATTGTGTGTTCTCCCTCTTTTGAATAGAGTCTGTACGCAAATATTTTTGTGCGTTGTTAGGTTGTTACTATTGTAGTTGAGGATTTGATCAGTGTGTGTTGGCTTCCTGTACACTTGTGTTTCCAGCTTTCTGGTATTTGTCCTACCAACTAAAACATCCAGGAATGGTAGTTGGTTGTTTGACTCCTTCTTCATTGTGAATTTGATGCCATTGCCTCTGTTGGAGGCTGATTTTTAAAAAATTTAAGATTTAATCTTCTCACCGGTTTTGAAAGGTTTCCAACCAAGTGTACTTTGTTATCCGACACCATAACATGGATAAAAGCTAAAACTACAGCAGTTCTCTTTATTATTGTGTTGATGAAGGTGAGATAAAAATCTGGACGGCGGCTGCATTCGGACCAGTGCCCGTTGGGGTTTTCGGTCCGATGCTCTATCAACTGAGCTAAGAAGTTCGACTACTGACCTCAATCTATAATCCTAATCATACTAATAGTAATCTAACCGGAAAATAAATGAGTGACAGTGAGCATGTAGTTAGTATTGATTTATTATCGAAAACTGATAACCTAGTACTATTCTGATATTTCCTTCCTCATACAACATTTATGGCATATTAGGTTTTTCATGATAATTTCTGTTAGAGAAGAGATAAGGTGATAGGATTGAAAACAGACGATAGTCGAAGTCTGGGAACTAGTCTATAAGCTGATGCTGAAAACAATGTCAGTCATCTGGATCAGTGTTAACGTTAAAAAGTAATCTGAACTTTTCTCTACACCTCAAATAATGATACAAAAAAGGAGTTGTAGAGACTGGGTTAAATTCAAGGGGATAATGAACTTCAAAAGTATTGATTGAGTTCTACCATAGAATAACACATAAAAATCACAGTGAAGAGTCTCTTTTTGACGATTTCATTTTCAAAACTGTGAAGTCGTAAATTTATACATTTTTCTAGTGTAAAGATTCGATAGTAAAAAAAGGGTTAATCAATTATGACAACACAAATAGTATCAATCTTGTGAGGTGTCATGAAAATCAGAAAACTAATAAAACTGATGAGTCGGGAATATTAATCAAAATAAGTGTGAAAATAGAAAAATGAGAAGAAAAAGAGGCGGGTAGATGAGACTGAAAACTAAAACCGTGAAAGGAGGACCGGTTGAACAAACTTCTTCTGCATACAGAGTTCAGGTGTCTTCATATGGAAAGCAAGAGCTTAGGCGATGCAGAGAATACGAAGACATATAACCTTTGGAAGGTTTCTCTTCACTTTATAGATGACTTTGAACATGGAAATTCTTGAGATAGCGTGATTCGTGTCTACGATGTGCTCAATTATGGCACTCATTATTCCTGCATTGTTAATTCTTTGTAACTATGTAGGATAGTGCTCTTGAACCCTTTTAAATAACAGTCGCATCGGACCACCTATATATCTGCCTGTACAAGAGCAAGTGAATTCATATATGTGCGGAGAAGTGCTCAGATATGAAAGTTTTTTTCCTTTGAGTTGTTAGTTATCGTTGGGTGACAAGAGAATACTTGTCTCAGCGTTTATAC
This sequence comes from Heterobilharzia americana, assembly GCA_944470555.2. Classification (NCBI taxonomy): domain Eukaryota; kingdom Metazoa; phylum Platyhelminthes; class Trematoda; order Strigeidida; family Schistosomatidae; genus Heterobilharzia; species Heterobilharzia americana. Next base: position 158,672,604 of record OX104127.1, on the reverse strand, counting down.
AAAGAATGTTCACCTAAGGGCATTTGCTATCCTTCTCTTTACACTGACAGTGGGAGAATCATCTTTCAACTTTAGATTCATATACAGTGTCTTTGTTGACACACTGGTAATGTTCTTTCAACGAGATATAGGCTTGATGATTTTGTCTATGAAGCCTAGTGGGAATCCGTTTTCAATCATGTTGTTCATTAACTAGAACAGAAACTTACTCTTCTAAGACATCGGTACTGTAGATTCGTCTATTACGAGTGGTAAGAGATATGATCAGGTTTTGCTTACGACTCATAGAAACCCAGCTATCATACATAGTTAGTCAGTTGACCATTACACATTAGTTTTCTGTCAATTGATCTATTTAATCTTCCTTCCATCAGCTGTTTATCAAGAAAGTCAATTTTCGATTGATTTTCAACCTCAAGAGTGAATCTAATCGGTGAATGGCAGTCACTGAATATTTGTAGAACATGATTCAAATCATACTGATGATCACAGATAATAAAAGTATCATCCATGTACATTTTGTACAGTTGAAAACCTTTAATCGTTGATTTCAAGAGTCCCTTCTCTAAACTGGTCTCTTTAAATCTGATTCAGAGGCGATATATCCAAAGTTATAATCCACTAGCGAATATCTTGGTTTCAAACTTCCTTCTGAATAGATCATGAAGATGAAATGAATGAGTTATATGCAAAATCTTGTGTGAAAATAGCTCTAAACATTTCATGTACTAGTTTGGACGTCACAGACTGTAAATTCCCGTCATTGATTGGACCGAATTGATTGGCCACTAAAAAACATAGTGGCTCCTGTTGGGATCCCTCGATTCTGCCGGTATTTTCATTTTTCTTACTAGTGATGGATACTGGCTAACAAGTATGACTTGCACTTCCTCATATTTAAGACTCGTCAACTGGATGTGGTTGCACGGTAATGAGTGGTATTGTTTGAGTCTCAGTGAGATGTAAGTAAAGCTTTCACGACGACTACCTGTGAACAGGATTATTACTGAGATTGAAATGGAACTGCATCAGCGTTTAAAATCACACATTTGTATGATTTTTATTCAGTTTGCACTAAATAATGACTGGATTGGGTATGCACTGAGAAGACCGATTGGGAGCATCACGCGCCAGTGGAAGCCAGATGGGAAACGGTGAGTTGGGGGTCCAAGGATGACATGGAAGAGATCGTGTAGGGAAGAAATGAGAGCTTGTGGGCAGTCGTGGAGCCAGGTTGAAAAGATTGCCGAAAACAGAGTGCAATGGAGACGTACTACTAAAGCCCTATGTTCCACTAGGTACCCAAGGGATAAATAATAACAATATAATGAACACATAACTAAAATGTGGTGTGATTTCTAGTTCTTGATCGAATACAACCATGAAAATTTGACTTTCCATTGATGTCGCATATGTACTGGTAAACTGAAAGTCATCATGGGAATAGTGTAATAATAAATGGTATATTGTTTACTGTGACTCTACTTGACTTATGTATGATTGTGCAGTAGCTAAAATGTCTGTCTTTGAAATCAGAGGTTAGTTCAAACCAAGATAAAATCCAATAGTGAGGAAGCTCAATTTATTTGTTGTTTTAACTGATCCACACACACACACACACATAGTAAGAGAGATGAACAAAACTGAAGGGTGGAAAACCATCGGTAGAACATATTCTGAAAGACACTCTTTAACATATTGCATAGTAGTAAGCTCCCAAAGATTCCGCTTCTCTTGAAATAAACAGATTTTCATCTTCATTTAAAATTAAACAAATTTTACTCAATGGCCATATACAGAATTGTGAAGTAAGCAAGCAGCCTCAACCATGTACTACTACTAAGGACTGATGGTGTTGTTGTGAGACATAAATCTAAGTAGGTGGATTGGGCATTACTTCTGTGACCATATGATTAAAAGTCACTTGTGTAAACCAATATAAATCACACCAATTAGACTTCAATTTTAAAAAGACAGTTTGAAACATTTTGAGAGGAAACTAAGACTTCCTTAAAACAATACTACTACTACTACTATTACCACTACCATTACCATTACTACTACTAATACTCACATATTTGGTAAGTGGAGGCAATCGTCTAGAAGCCTTGTCTGATCCATGTTTTGTGGTTGTTGGCACTCGCCAGTAAGGTGTATCTGTAACCTCCACAGAATTTACATCTCTCTTTAAGTTCATACTCACGCAAACCAGTATCTCAGTCAGTGACATTTCCACTGAGCTTTTTCAGCTGCCAGTGACACCCCGTAAGACTGAATTATCTACACTTATTGGTCATTGGACAGCTACCAATTCCATGTTTTCTAGTACTGAATACTGACCGAACTCTCAACATCCAAAATTGTAGTAAGTTTACTCCATGTACATAGTTTTGAATGAAATAGTTATCAAAAATCACAGCATTATATACAGCAATGTATGAAAGGTAGCTGTGGTTCGTCTATCTATTCGTCGGTAGATATGATATTCCGAGACGATAGGATACAGGCAAATAGAAAAACTTGCTTAAGATTGACAGTGGTAGTTCTTTTAGTCAACCTGAAAATCTGTTGTTTTATCCAACTATTTTAGGCGAAGTCATGACATGCATTGCTCTGCGCTTAGGTACGCACTGCTGTCTACTGTGATGATGTAATATACTAGGTGGAACAAGTTTCAGGCTTCATGGTTTAAGTAGACCATTCGTTTTCAACTGACAACATTGTTCTATACTTGACTGAGTCATGGATGCATACTGCTGAAAGCTTCCATACTAGAACGAAACAGCTGCCTAGTACCCCCTGGTATTTTGATGGTGATGCTATTCTGTAATGAAGACTACCTTGAAAATATAAGGAACTGTATACGGACAAATATTTTCATATATAAGCATAGAAGACAATACTTTTAAAGAATAGTACTAAAGGTTATTGATATGAAAAACAACTAGTCACTTACTTCACCCAATTTCTCATAGATTTTGTAGGATGAAAGTTTACCATATCCCTTTTCTTGCTACAAAGAAAAATACATAAAGTTAAATTTTCCTTAATCATAATGTGAAATTGGCTGTCACATAGGGTTTTATAATATTATCGTTCTGACTATCTGAAATAGCCATGGTCTGGCAGACTGGTATTGATACTGGGTGATGATTCATGGTGAAATGAAGATTTTGACCGCGGTTGCATTCAAACCAGCGACCACTGGGTTTCCAGCCTGATGCTCTACCAACTGATCTACGAGATCCGACTGCTGATCATATTTTTACTTCACTCCAATCATCAAGGGTTTTGCATGACTACCAAGTGAACCCATGAGGCGTTACTAACGCTTGATCATATGCAAACTGGCTGCCTATTCAGGACTCCTCATCCCAGTGGGGATCGAACTGAATTAGATAGAGAGGGAGCATCATGCTGATAACCACTTGACTACTTGAGATAACCGTTATTGACAGATCAGTACTGATACTGGGTGACGACTGAAGGTGAAATGAAAATTTGGACCACTGCCAGATTTGAACAATCGACCACCAGGTTTCCGGTCAGATATTCTACTAAATGAGCTACGAGGTCGCTGGTTCGAATCCGGCAGTGGTCCAAATTTTCATTTCACCTTCAATCATCACCCGGTTTCATAATATGTAGTATATGTGTGACATATTCATGTTCATGACAATGACAGATGAATGAAGTGAAACCTGTCGCATAAATGCATCAGTTAAAGTCATAGTGCTACAGAGAAGTATGAAAAGAACAAGTGGACAGAGAAAGGCTGATATCAAAGCAGGCAGAAGTGTATTATAAGGGAAGAATATTGAAAAATGAACGTTAGTTGGAGTTTCTAAGCTTTGAAAAATGTCAGAAAATGAAATCAGCTCTACCACTGTAATCCATGTTTAGACATGATATCAAATCTACAACCATGATTTATGTCACCTTCAAGACAACAACTAGGCAGTCGACATGCAGACTACAATGACCAGTGGCACGTCTTGGTCTAGTCACAGTCAGCTTACCTGCAATCTATTCCTACCTCGGCTGACATCGCATGTCAAAGTAAACAGTGTCCCAGTATATGAAACATCATTGACTAACTTTCTCCCTTGCCTGGCACCCTTCACACAACCGCGACATTTCTCAAACAATGATTCCATCAGATATGAATAATTCTGTTAAGACACATGTGTTCACAAGCCTACTATCTCTTCCTGTCTTCTACTTTCCACGGCCATTTCTTACAGTCGTATAATGGGATAGAAGAGAATGCAGTACAGTTAACTCATCCTTTGACATATATGTTTCTTATCTCATCAGTCTACTTCAGAGACGATGTAGATTGGTGAATTCAAAACGAGCCATTTCTTATTCAATTGGAGATTTCATAATTGACCAATTACAATTAGATGAAGTTTTTTACACTGAGATTATTCAAATAAAGCACTAAAATGACAAATGTTTCTAGGTGATATCATTTTTTGGTATATCAATGTAAAGAATAGCTACAGTTAAAAATCGATAAAGCAGTCTTCTTCAATCCTACTATCTAAAGGTGATCAAATTATACACTTGGCAGCACAAAGGCTTCAGTTGGCTATCAAGTGGACTTTCTATGCTGATTCTCTTGATTTAACCCCAGAAATATTTTCTCTCTCAGTGTTAAGACTTAAAGAGCGAGATTTGAGTAATTCCACCCCGCCCCCACATATTGTATCTACAATTTCACCTACAGTTATAGGGATATTTGTATAAGTAGAACTGGCAGAAATACCGTTGGGGAGAACATGTTCCTTAATGGTTATCAAATCAAATGATGTATGTATGATGTATGTACGATGTACTTAACATGAATACAAGTCAGATATTATCTTCACTGGTTACAAAATAAATTTTAATGACTATTTTTCGATGATTTCAGATAACTTTGAACAAAAGTTGTTAAAGGTGATAGAAACAGTTTTGGATTACCCATATACATCGAAAATTAGATATTCAGGAAATAATGGATTGTGACTGTTTGTTTAGTGTGAAATACAAAGTCTAGTAAATAGGTTGGTTATCAATATTTCCTATAACTCTATTTAACTGCGAATACCAATGAATAATTTATAATCAAGGCTTATTCATCATGGAGTGACATTAGCTGGTAAATCATTGAAAATCCAGGAGCACTGGACAGCTGTTTCATTGTAGTATGGGACACCTCAGTAGTACGCACCCACCACCCTGTCAGCAATCTAACCAACGACCTTGTGGTTTCATAGTGAATGTGTTAACCATTTAGTCAGTGGGTTAAAGTTGAATGGTCTACAGTTTCTTAGTTCTTTCATTTCATGATGTAGCAATAATCATCTCCCAAGGTCATCTTCAAGATCTTGAGTCCAATCCTTGACAAGGTCATGGGTACTTACATTTGAGCAGTCCTATACTGAGATGAAACAGCTGTACAATACTCTGAGGTGTTCAATAGTTCCCCGACTGATGTTACCCGATGATGAATACTACCTTTAAAATAAAATCCCCAAAAACCTCAATGTAAGCAGTATTAGTTGTCAAGGGTTATAGAAAAACTATGAAATTATATCATCTCGTAAAACTTATCTTCACTACGCTTTAATTTAGTGATAATATTCAAGCGAACGATCGTAGATAAAAGTCTCAGTTATCAAGTATCTTGACCATAACTGGAAATTTCACCTAATTGCCGTAAAATAGACCCATACACCCGTATATGAATTCTTCTTTTGGCTTTCCATGACAAATCATTGAAACACTGAAAACTGACCAGTAGGTGGATAGTTGACGCATTCTCCATGAAACCTAGAGGTATTGAGTTCGATTCTTAGGCAGGCCGTGGATGTGTACTACTGAGGAGACCCATACTAGGAAGTAACAGTTATTCAACGCTTCCAGATTGTCAATAGTTCCCCAACTGATATCACTCCATGATGAATACTACCTTTAAATTAAAAATACCTATTCATCTCAAATATATTTAATATTTTCCACTGGAGTAGAAAGTAAAGCCTAAATGAATAGTTAATTCAGCAAAATTGTTATCCAGCAGTCTACTACATTACACTAACTACCACTTGTACAATGGATATCTCTTATTGTTTTACTGATACTTATAATTTTATGCAATTGATCGACTTCTGTTGACAGATGCCTCCATACTGTCTGAATATTCATTCAATTAGTGACTAACACTAGCCTATTGAACACTTTGGAGTTCAAAGCGATGGTTACTGCATTCAAGACTCACTGAGAATACGGTCACTCATCTTAGTGCAGGGATGAAACGTTCAATTGAGATTCTCTTGCTAGCCATCAAGTAAAGTATAATACTAAGAATATTTAGACACTATCAAAGCTCATCTATCAACAGCAAATTACATGTCTTGCCATTGTTGAAATGGAGTAATTTTTGAATAGAGTTTTCCCAGTTTCCTTTAGCTCAATATAATAACAGTAATAATAATGACAATTATATCTTGAGATTGTAGACGCTATTATGTAGTTATCAGTATTAATTGACAGTTATCCAGGGCTTTCAGGTATTTAATGGTTCTTTAACTGATGTCACTCCTTCATCTATACTACTTTTTGACACCAATCAATCTTCACAAACCACTAAATGAATTTCTATCCATTGATCATTCGTTACTTCCTTCAAGATGGATTTTCTGAAGTTCTGTTGAGAAACCATGACTCAATGGAGTCATTGAAGTCAGTTGTAAAGGCAAATATTCGTCAGCTGAACAGGTTGGGGATAGTGCTATACTGCAAATCGACATTTGGAAGTAGGAAAATGTGAACCATTCAGTCTCTAACCACTAGCTGAATACTTATATGCTCACCATGCGATCTGATGGCGCATAGTTTGATCTCTGAAGAGGAGATGCACACCACTGATGACTCCTGTGTTAAAAAGAAGCAATCATCCAATTCTCCTAGATTTTCAGTAGTTCTCTAACCAAAGTATCTTCAGCTATTTGCATTTACCCGATACCAAAAGTAATAATAGTATCTAAGGTCTATAAGCGATTTCAAATTCGATTTTATGCATTACAATAAAGTACAAATAATGAGCATACTAAGTTTAACTGTCTTTGGTAAACCTTATGATATGGTTATCAGTACCAATTACAATATCTTATGAATGATAATTTACAAGGAAAACTGTAAGAGTAGGGAAGACTGTACAACTATATGTCCAACGGCAACAATGATGATAAAAATGAGAAGCGCGACTTTTAAAACGTCGTGCTTCATTTCAAGGTCATAATAAATAGCTACTGATTCACTTCAAAACTTTAAAAAGATAGATCTCTTGGATTGGTGTTATTTTATAGGTAAATGAGAATGTACAAAATTTTGTGTTAGACACTAGAAGTCAATCGACAGATAGCTGATGGAGTAATCCTGAGACGCAGTGACCCGTAGTTACCCACTCAAAAGGGTTTGAACACAAACGTTTGTAAAAGTTAATTTCTTTATATTGATATAAATAACTTTTAGATTCTTTCAACATGAAATCCAACTTCACCTTATTCTAATTACCAAAATATTAGCAACTAGTGTGGTAATATATATAATTTTTTCATTTTTATTATTTGTCCTTTGGGTCTCTTCATGTCACACTCAGACGCCCAACTTGTCGTTTCCCATATAGGCTCCACTCGAGGGCCTGGCCTGACCTGGTGCGTGATGTCCCTAAATGGTCTTCTCAGTGTATGTCAAAACCAATCTATCTCCATTTTCTTCTGCATATTTGTTGGCCGATAGGTTACTGTTTGGTTCGTTGACAGCCAAGGTCCATCTTGTTTATTTTTTCTGGCCTCCTGATCTTCATCTCTGATATCGAGCGAGCGTAGTCGGTAGCTGTTGATGAATGTCTGCAGTTGGTTGGAAATGCTTTTCGAAACACACCAAGTTTCTGAACCATGTAGAAGCACTGACTTGACTGAATTAATGTTGAAAATCTGGATCTTGTTCACGCTTTATGCTGAGTGCAGTGCAGTAGACCTCCCTCTGATTGTTTCAAGTAATGTTGTCTTTCCCGATCCTGGCTGTTTTGACATCCTCATCTGTGCCTGTGCCTGTGTGCCTGTAATTGAGACGATGCTGCCTAGGTAAGTGAAAGAGACTACTACCTTTATGTTTCTCCTGTTGATGGTGATTGGTGCTTGTTGTTGAAGTTGTTGGTTAGGTATCTTCATCACCTGTCTTCTCTACGTTCATCTGAAAGAAGTCCGTTTTCCTGCCTTTTCTCTACATTTGTTGGTTTTTCTTGTAGATCTTTGGGCTTATGCGACAAGACATCAGTCACAAATTATCATCGGTGAAATCCAAATCTTCTATGATCTTTTCATCGGTGAAACAGTGTATGCTCATCTTCTCACAGCTCCTCACAGCACGCTGCATGATCCAGTCCATTCCAATCGAGTTGACCACAATCAGGAAGATGATCGATGATAGTAGGCGATAACCTTGTCTTACTCCAGTCTTCACTTCGCTTCAAACGCATCACTCAGCTTTCCATTGTCAATCACTCCACATGTCTCATCATCATCATATAGCTGTTGAAGAGGTTGGTAAAGGTTTGTCTCACTTAAACCGTAGTATTGCAGCAGCTGCCTGAAAAATTGCTTCTTGGTCGACGCTATCAAAGGCCTTATCAAAGTCGATGAAGTTGAGGTACAGGTACAGTGAACTGCCAGTCCATGCTCTGTTCTATGATGATGCCTAGCACAGCGTTGCAACTTGATCCGCACATGATATGTTTTTTCTGACAACGTAGCCCCTCTTCCAATTGATCAATAGGTATCTTACCTTCCTTCCTTCATTGCAAACCTTCTGAAGTAGAGTGTGAGCATGTCTGCTGTTGCCTCTCCGCCTATTTTCAGTGCTTCTGGAAGAAATTCCATATAGTCTTCCTACTTTCCCAAATTTTAGTAACTTTATGGGTTCAGGACTTCTGCTTTTGTAGGAGGGTTTGTGTTCACTGGTAATTCTGAGACCAATGGTGGTATTTCTGAACAAGTAACAGGTAGTTGTCGATTCAGAAAGATGAAGCGAAACGAATTGCGTTATATCGCATCATGACACACTGATGATAGTAATACAGTCGAATTTAACTTCTTTATATAGAAAAGTAATTTAGCCTTTTTCACTGTACAAGTTTGCTCATATAACATACCGAAAAACATCATACCAACAAAACTCTTTACGACATAATTTATGCCTTACGCAAACACTTATAAGTATAATAAGAATCTGTGAAAACAAAGATGAATCTATGGAAGTAAGAACTAAATGATAGCTCACCGAATTATAGCTCTTGTGGCTTTCAGATGAAAATAACATTTTGGAGTGACCAAAATGTCAACTTCTAAAACGGACTGGAAACTGTTCCTAAAAGAATGTTAACGAAGAAATTTCCTGAAAAGATGCCTATCCTATGCATTATTAACTACAAAGTCATCCACTGGAATCAACGAATTCACCATTCCACCTTACGTCAAGAAGATGTCAGAAATCACAACAACATTATTAAGACCACTTGGAATTGATGTGGCCACTCATCAACCAACAATTTCCCTACAAACACCATTATACAGAATGATCAAAGGATGCAACAATCAAACAAGACAAACTGAATATCATTCACAAAATCAACTACACTAATTGTGATCAAAACTACATTGGACAAAGTGGTCACCCTCTTCGTCTTCGTCTACATGAACATCAGTTGGCTGTTAAACGTCACGACATCTCATCGCTGCTCCTTTCAATGCATGTGGATAATAAGTATGGACATGAATTCCATTTTCGCAATGTAGAAATGTTGGATGTAGAGAGGAAACACACAGAATATCATAGAATTCCTAGAAGCATGACATTCAGTTCAGTCAGTCAGTAATCAATAGATGTATAGAAACAGATCGAATCTATGAATGAAAAGGAGAGGAAGGTGAGAAGTCAAGTGGAAGAATTGTCAACAGGAAAATGTGTAGTTAGTCGATAACACAACAATCAAGGGAAACAACCAACCACACACAAATCAGTTGGTGTGTGGAAGGTGTTGACTCACTGACTGAGAGATATTGACAGCTCACTTCATAGTGAAGGTGGTGTTGATGATGTTGTCTAGAAAGACGATGAAATCTCCACGACTAAATAACTCAAATCAGTGGGAATAGTACGAACAGGACTGGTATAGAAGAATTTATTCTGAAAATTTATATATTTACCCAACTAATTTGAGATAGCCATATATATTTCTCTCTGGAGGTTAGTTCGTTACAAAAAACGATTACTAATCGATTCAATACTCTCGGTCAGTACAAGGAAATACTTAAAATTCTGAATAAAAGTTGATATCTGTTGAAGACAATGAGATTTTTTTAAATTCAACACCCGGTTTTTCGGTTGTCAATCTCACTCATTGACTGCAAGGAATTGAAAGGTCATTATTGACATATAGGCTCGTATACCAATTCATTAGTATTGCCAATATTTTCAGTCTTGATAGTAATAGGGCAGATTGGCTAACAGTAGAATCTATGATGTGTATTTCATCTTATTTTAGACTCTTTAGCTGGATGTACTTATCTTCTAGCTATAAAAATATTGTTTACATTGTGACTGGAATCTAATCAAACATCACAGTAGATAATGTTGTAATGTTGAAAGCAGTTGATCTTGAATTTGAGTAATATTACTGAGAAAAGTATAATAGAATTAATAGACATATAAGTCTAACTGATAAGTTATAAATAAAGTTATGCCATTGAAGAGCACTTATTGTTTCTGTCTTGTCATGTAGCTTAAAAATGAAACAAGATTAATCAACTGACTGCATGATATTCAATTCAAGTATCTTTTATACAATACAAGTTAATGAATACGAAACACGTTAATTCACTTTAAAGTATTAAAATATTATCGTCAGATTATTTTTTTTTTATAAAAAGGGGTCAATTAAAACATTTTTTTTTCAATACTTGTCTGATTAGTATAGTATAAGGAATCTAAACAAAGAATTTATAATCAAATTTACAATAAGTAAGAAGTAGTATAATTCATGTTAGAGGTTTATGAGAAATTTATTGATTTCAAGTTAATATTTATCATGGATTGACATCAACTTTGAGAACCATTGAAAATCTTAGAGTATATGATAGTTATTTTATCCTAGTATAGGTCTATGATCCTGACAGGAATCGATTTCATGATCAAATATTACCATGAATACCATTTAAAATACTCATAGATCTACAAATTAAGTTTTTGTCTACTACTCATTAGTGACTTGGTTCGAGATGAGATATATTGAAGTTCTAATGAGAAGTTGTGTCCAGTCGAGTAGACCGAGGCAGACATGACACAACGATACGAAAGGATGAAGGTGGTTGTATGTCGCAGATCAACGGAAGTAATAAAATGATCAACGTTGGACTCTAACCCATTGACCGAATCCTTGTTTCGATTCCTAGTGGAGTCATGCGTGAGCTCTGCTCAAGAGTCTCATTCTAGGACAAAACAGCTGTTCAATGTTCCCAGGTTTATAATGGTTCTCCCACTGATAGAAGGTCGGTGTTGAAGTCCACCTTTAACTCAGTAATAATGGAAGTAAACAGTCTATATTGCACTGACATTTGTCTAAAAAAGGTATAAGAATTTCATCAATATCAAAGGAACTTTTACCAAAATGATGGAGATTGGGTAGACATACATTTTCTCCTATTCGGAACTTGTTAACTGGATGTAATAGCCTCCCAATGAGTGATTTTGTTCCCACTGAGACTTGAAGCTGATAATCATCTCTTAACTAGGCAGTGAGAACTGGTATAGCATTTATGTTGTTGCATAGCAGCCCATACGCCAACATATATCGAAGGGACTGATGTAAAAATAACTCATTCTAAGAACACTGGGCATATCTTTATCATGTCTACATCAATACATTTTTAAAAGAATGTAAATGATGAGGTAATTAGCTGAACTCTCAAAGTCTTTTTACTGAGTATGAATAAGACGAGACAACCAAAAGAAACGTTTGTCGTAGGATAATTAATGTATGATAATACTACACAAAATTATCAAACCTTCCAACATTATGTATATTTAACAATTACTATACTGTGATTGGTACCTATGTTTATCTCATCCACTTCTGATTTCTCTTCAGACATTTTTACGCATAAATAAGTAGTTTGGTAAACTTAAATTGAATTTTTTCCGATTTATTCAACAACACTTGATTTCAGCACTTACAAAGACTGACTAACTTTTCACTATTTAATACTGCTACCTTTATACTTGATGATAATTGAAGGTGAGATGAAGATTTTGACTGCGGTTGGATTCTAACCAGCAACCACTGGCTTCCCAGCCTGATGCTCTATCGACAGAACTACAAGACCCGACTGCTCACCACAGTTTTACTTCACTTTAATCACGTAGGGTTTCGCCTGACTACCATGTGAATTCGTGACGCGTTACTATCGCTCGATCATATTCACACTGGCTTCTTAGTCAAGACTTCTCATCCCGGTCGGAATCGAACTGAATTAGAGAGGGGGGGAGCATCATATTGATTATCATTAGACTATCTGAGATAGCCGTGGTTTGGCAGACCAGTACTCATACTGGGTGGTGACTGAAAGTAAAATGAAAATTTGAACCGCAGTTGGTTTCCAGCCAGCGTCCAGCTGTTCGAATCCCGCCGCAATTCAAAGTTAACAGACATTAGGAATATTGATTATCACACTATATGCGTATGTGTAAAATAAATTAAAAAAACTGCGTTCATCACAGACAGTATCATCATGCTATACAACTTCGTAAACACACACATACACGCAGAATAGTATCGAACATCTTATTACTATTTATTGACACACTTGTAATTCACCCTTATTTTATTGGATCGAATAGTTCGACCTGTGTCAGCATAGGGGTTCCTATGCGGATGCTACGATATTGCCTGAAAATGATTCACAGTAATGTGCTTAGTTATGACTGGCAGATGAATTCAGGACGCGCTTTTGGTCCTACTTGAGACTCGTCAGCTGGATGTAACTGCACTATAATGAGTGGTATTGTTCCCACTGAGACCCAAACGTCGTGCTCATCGCTTCAAACGCAAAGGCATTATCCACTATGCTACAGAGGCACGATAAGCACCAAGTACATTACCATAATTCATATTCAGGCAGTATCGAGGTATCTAGATATGAGCCCATATATCAACAGAGGTCGAACAATTCTACCCAGTAAAACAATGGAGGATTATAAGCATATCAGTGAGTAGTAACAACTAATACCCGTTATACAAGAGGTGGCTATCGTGGCTCTGTGGCCTAGTGGATAATGCTCTGGTGTTTGAAACAATGGGTACGAGGTTCGATTGTCAATGAGGACAATATCACTCACTGTAGTGTAGGTACATCCAGCTGATGAGTCCCAAGTAAGAAAAAAACCGCCTTCTAGATTCCTCTGCTAGCCACAACCAAGTGCATTATTTTAAAATTATGTTTTATCACTGATTTTACACCAGTCGTTATTATCAAATAGTCAAAATATTGAAATGCTTATAATCACCAACAAAAAATCTAGGAAGTCTTTGGGATACTTAACTTTCTGGAATGGTTGCGATCTGTTTACTTCAGCCCTGAATTCAGGGACTATATTCATGAATTACTCATACTTGAGCTAATCCTCTGTAAAGGCATAAGTCTGTAGGTATTCGTTAACATATTTGTTGAAAAGGTATTTAATAGTATTTACTTATTGGTGGCTAGAAATGGAGTCTAGAACAGGTGTTTCGTTCTGTTTGGGAGTTATCGACTGCATGTACCTGCCTTCTGTTAAGTTTATTTATAATTAGAACACAAATGTAGTACATCAAGAGTAACAATAAATGCACCCCCCACGAACAACATCATGAAGACATAAAGCGAAGCTAAGTTGGTCAAAACAAAACACAGTAAGAATAAAATGATTAGAAGAGTGGTTCAGTAAGGTACATTCGAAACGAAAGATTCGTTACTTTCAAGCAACAAAAGATAGGAGAAAGCAACAGTATGACTGCCGGTGGTTACAGTTCTGAGTCATATCTAATAGCGTCTTAAGCCACTGAGTTGTGTGATAACTAGGACCCTGCCCAGAGAGTCGTGATGCGCCAACAGACGCTAACCCAACTCAACTACCCTTCATTCCACAGCACCACATCATTCACTGACCACGCCTCCGCTTCTTTTATGCAGTCCCAAGGTTAGTAAACAGTGAACAGCATGGGAGCCGTTAAGACGACATGTTAAGTGATTGATGGTAATCCCTCTTAGGCTCAAATCCACAGTCCATCACTAGGAATGCTATTGGACTGTTGGAGCAAGACACTCATAACCTTCCCTTCAGTCAACTTCATCTACGTCGAAGTAATACTTATCATTCAGTCTTATCAAAGACGGTGAAATTTTTTTGAGACTAATGTATGCACACAGAAATAGATACTTCATTATCTGAACCGATAAATCACGCGGTATCATACTGAAAACGAAAATCTACAATAATGATAAGCATAAGATAACATGATTATTAATCTGGTTAATGTTGTAAGTCACCATACTTCAACAGTGTTGATTTTATGCATCAGATTGAGCTATATCTAATCGTCTAAGTAGGTGACAAACTTAAGTTTTAAGGTGACATCGCCTCCATTATGTTATATCTTGTTCTTACCACCATATTCAAGCATAGATTATCGTCGAAAAACGAATTAAATGTATGCTGGACAAAAGGTATATTTTAAAGATCGACATACCATTGAATCTCTGACTTGTTTTCTGTTGACCGTTTGTTTGTCTGCATCTTTATCATAGAACACTGTTGGTTTCCACGATGCTGACAAGGTTTTCACATCTCTCTGTTGGTGAGAAAAGCAAAGAAAATATCAGAAAATAAGTGACCAACTGTGTATATTGTTAAAAGTATGCTTGAAATAATCTTCCTCTACAAACATAATCTAGGGTCATATACTAATGAAACTAGGAAACTATGTATGTCAGCTATCCAGTGAACAAACTGAGTAGTTAGAAGCCAGTTAGGTTGTTCTGAAGATTTTGCAACGCAGATCAGAATGATCGTAATACACCGAAAGGTCATTTCGCTCGTTTGGCACCAAGTCATTTCAGCAGAAGTGCATCCCGAAAAATTCAGTTCACATATTTTAAGTTGATGTTCATCATGGACTGACATCAGTTGGAGGAGCACTGGAAACCTGGTAACCTTGGACAACTGTTTCTTTCTAGCATGTAACTCCTCGGCAGTGCGCACCCAAGACCCTTCAGGTATCGTATCCGCGATCTTCAGGCTCCGTGGCCATCACATCACCACTGAGCCATTGGGTCGGAACCCAGTGTTTCATATTTCCAACTTCTATCAGGTCGTAAGGACAAATACTAAACGATGACGATGATGGTCACGCTATATAGTGAACTGACAGATGTTGGAAATACGAATCATTGGTTTCCGACTCAGTGGCTAACGCAATGGTAATGTACTGATCATGAAACCTGAAGGTTCTGGGTTCGATTCCTGGTGGGATGTGGTCGTGGGTGCGCACTGCTGAGGAGTCTCATACTAGAACGAAACAGGATGGTCAGTTTGAAAATGATAATTTACAGATTGCTTGATCCATATTGACATTTTTCACAACTGACTTACTGTTGGAAACCACTCAAGGGTGTTTAGAAAACTGGATGATGATTAGGTAAAATGTTTCATTCATTTATGAAATAATATCCCACTGCGTAACACTTGAAGGATAACATTTACTTCTTAAGATAATTATCTACTGATACATAGACTATTTAGGGTAAGATAGCTGAACATCTATGCTATATACGAAGGTTTAAGGCAGTATTCACTATGGAATGTAATTAGTTGCTGAACCAGGGAAAAACTGGGTAGCTATTTCTTCGCAATACCGGGCTCTCCTAATGAGAAGTTGTAACCAATGAGGTCAATCAGTCGTAAATGAAGTGGATACCAATTGAGGAGCTTGAACCAAGAGATGCAGAAAACTGTAAATCAATGAATTCCAACATAATAGGTGAATGATTAGTTAGCTCACTGCAGGAATCGAAGGCAGCTTCATACTATTAATGAGTCCCCCAGGTTTCCAACGTTTCTTCAACTGATATCAGTCAATGAAGAATATTACGTGAAAACTGAAATCCCCATAAACTTTCAACTAAATACACTGATAATAATGATAAATAGTGGTTAGAAGTGAAATCCAGGAAGCGTGTTTCTTGCTATTTGCCACTTGTCAGCTGAATGTACCTACCTTCCTGTTAGCCATATAGTTCCCACTAAGGTTCGAACTGAAGATCGATTGTGTCAAGCATTATAGCTTTTTATTCAATCACCGAATTACGGTATAGTTTTCTTGATGTTACCTGTATTAGCTATTCATTGATTGGACCAAATTTGATGCATCTTAATTGATATTCACACAGGGGCCTATAGGCCAATACAGACCGATAAAATTCTGTGTAATTATCTATGGGATAGTACAAGTAACAACAGTGAATATATACTGATGTTTAGTTTACAAGATACAATTCAAGCTGGTTTTTCACTCTTTTATCACTTGCTGAACTTATTTCCTTGAATGTTTTCTGAAACAGACTTCAGTATCGCATTACTTTATTTATTAGTCTCTTGGGTTCCTAGTGGAACATAGGGCTTAAGTAGAACGTCTCCAGTGACCTTTGTTCTCTGAGATCTTTTGAACTTGGTTCCACGACAGCCCACAACCTCTCACTTCCTACTCGCACGATCTCCTCCTTGTCACCCTCGGGCGTCCAACTCGTCGCTTCCCATGGGGATTCCACTCGAGTAACTGGCCTGACGCGTGATGTCCTCAGTCGGACTTCTCAGTGCATGCCCAATCCATCTCCACTTCCTTCTACATATTTGTTCGGCGATAGGTTCCTGGTTGGTTCGTTCCCAGAGTTCCTTGTTGCTTATTCTTTCTGGCCATCTGATCTCCATTAACTAGCCAGTGTAGGCAGTTGTTGATGAATGTCTGTAGTTTATTGGAAATCCCTTTCATGACGCGTCAAGTCTCTGAGCCATACAGAAGCACTGACTTGACGTTGGTGTTGAAAATCCGTATCTTGTTCCACATGCTGAGTGCAGAAGATCTCCACACTGGTTTCAGGCTAATGAACGCCTGTCTTGCTTTTCCGATTCTGACTGGTTTTGACATCCTCGTCTGTGCCTGTGCCACCTGTAGTTGAAACAGTGCTGCTCTGCCTAGATAGGTGAAGGAGGTTACTTCCTTTAAGTTTCTCCCGTTGACGGTGATTGGAGTTTGTTGTTGTTGTTGATGGTGGTGGTGCGGTATCTTCATCACTTCTGTCTTCTCTATATTCACTTGAAGTCCCGTCTTCGCTGCCCTGCATCTCCTGTCAACTTGTAAGTTTTTACCTGTAGATCTTCAAGTTTATGTGACATCAGGCACAAGTCATCACTGGCGAAATCCAAGTCTTCTAGGTTCTTTTCCGCCGTCCAGCGTATCCCCCTCTTCTCGCTCCCCACTGTCTGCTGCATGATCCAGTCAACTCGACCACAATCAGGAATATCATGGTGGATAGTAGGCAACCTTGTTTCACTCCTGTCTTCACTTCGAAAGCATCACTGAGCTTCCCATTGTGAATTACTTGGCATGTGGCATCTTCATATAGTTGTTGAATGAGGTGGATAAAGGTTTGCGGTACTCCGTAGTATTGAAGCAGTTTCCAAATTACTTGTCGGTCGACGCTGTCGAAGGCCTTCTCAAAGTCGATGAAGCTGAGGTAGAGTGTTGACTGCCATTCTGTACTCTGTTCTTTGATGGTGCGAAGCGTTGCAATCTGGTCCGCACATGATTTGTACTTCCTGAAGCCTGCCTGTTCCGGTCGTAGTTTTGAATCCAGTGCATCTTTAAGCCTCTCCAGGATGATGCGGCTTAATATTTTGCTTGCTCTGGGTGGACAGGAGAGTGATTCCGCGCCAGTCCTTGCAAACACTGAGGTCTCCCTTCTTCGGCAGTTTGACAAGGTAACCCTTCCTCCAATCACTAGCCAGGTACCTTCTCTTCCTTTCTCACCTTCTGCAATAATGGTGTGGTGTGAGCATGTCCACTGTTGTCTCTGCGTCTGTTCTCAGTGCTTCTGGCGGGATCATATCTGGTCCTGCTGCTTTCCCGCATTTCAGTAGCTTTATGTCGTTCAGGACTTCCATTTTTGTTGGAGGATTTATGTTCAGTATCGCATTACTAGACAAAATTTCATTGTTAACAGTGCAGTAAAAACTTCACGTAGATAAAAAGTGACAAGGTAACTAAATTATCTACGATCATCTAATTATCTGTTCTCGTTTTTTTTCTCATCATTTTGACATCATTAGTAATTAAGTAGATTTCAACAGTTTCGTTTCAAGACTCAGTTGACCTTAACAACAAAAACCGAAGTAATGGAATCTGGTAAGCGATACTTTCATTTTGTTTATCTAGAAATGAGTCAAATATGCTTTCTTCACATAACATCCTTGATATCAAGGTGGTTATCACGCTTATTTTCCGCTTATTTTCGGCTTTTACTTCAAAATAGGCTGAAGGTGATAATTTTTAATAACTTTTATTTATATCCATATGTTATGGAATCCATTTAGTCATATGTACTGTTCTATGCTGAAATATACCAACATTCAGGAGAAGATGAAACAGTTCACTTCTTGAATAATAGGTCAACTCTAAACATACAACTTCACCTGAGTCCTCCTTCATTGTCATTTACAGAGTCAAAGGGAATTCTTTGACTACAGTTCACACAGTCGCTTAGTATTTCTCTCTCTCTCTCTCTCTCTCTCTCTCTCTATATATATATATATATATATATATATATATATATATATATATATCATTTTCTCATTTTTTATTTGTCGTTTGGGTTCCTAGTGGAACATAGCGATTACGTAGCACATCACTATTTCACTCTCTTCTTCTCTTCTCTGCAGTCTTTTTAACCTGGCTCCACCACTGCCAACAAGCTTTCATTTCTTCTTCACACGATCTCCTCCACGTCATCCTCAAACACCCAAGTCGTGGTTTCCCATTTAGGTTCCACTCAACGGCATGGCCTGGCCTGGCGCGTGATGTCCCTAAACCGTCTTCTAAGTGTATGTCTAACCCAATGCAATCCAAGCCAATGCATCTCCACTCTCTTCTGTATATTCGTTGGGCGATAGGTTCCTCTTTGGTTGGTTCGTTGGCAGGCCAGAGTTTCACCTTGCTTATTCTTTCTGATCATCTGATCTGATCTTCCGTATAGAGTGAGCGCAGACAGCAGCAGTTTACGTAAGTATTCAGATTGCTGGAAATGCTTTTCGTAAAACCCCAAGCCTCTCAACCATCACATAGAAGCACCGACATGATATATATATATATATATATATATATATATATATATATATATATATATATATATATATAACCTTGCCTGCTTAACTAGTTCACTAGTTATTAGCCGGTCCTAAGCCCGGATAAAGAGGAGGGGATAGGCGTAGGACTAGCAAGCGTACCCCGTAAAACATATCCAACCGCTAGAGAAACTTCAAAGCACAAACAAAATATAAAAAATAAAAACAAAATTATTCCTCGCTGGAATTGGAGAGACGAAATGATGCCAGTTGGTGACAGCCTTCCGAAAGCCGATTGGCCGGTGCCTCTTCCGTACTCCCGATGAAAGCGAAAGTAAACATATGGGAAATGGAATGTCCCCACTATGTTTGAACATAGCAAGGCTGCTCAGATTCAGAAACAGATGAGAAAATATAGAATAGAAAGAATAGGGATCTGCAGATAGAATGGAATTGCACTCTCCAAACTGACAACTGCAGAATCAATAATCTACTCCGACATTGTCACCCAGAAAACAACCACAAGCAAACTGAGTTATGGAGTGGCCATCATCATGTTCCCGAGAGTATCGAAGGCTCTCATACAGTGGGAACCAATCTCCTCCAAGGTCACGATCATGACAGCAAGATTCAATCAATTCGAGAGGAAGGAAAGGAAGTCACAATCATACAATACCATACCACGCACCTACAAATAATGCAGATGAGGAGAAGAGGGAGGAATTCTACAGACAACTGCAATCAACATTGCACAAGACCTCAGTTGGTGACATCGAATTCATTCTAATGGGTGGAGTGACATGAATGCCAAACTGGGAGTGGAAAGCAGAGGAAGAGAACTAACCATGTGTTGAGAGCCAGTGAGTGAAATGAATGAGAATAGAGAATTGTTTGCAGAATTCTGGACCGAGGAAAAGAACCTGGAAGATTTAGATTTCGCCGATGACTTACGTCTAATGTCACAGAAACTTGGAGATCTATAGGCGAGAACCAACAAGTTGACAGAAGAGTCAGGGTAGCGAAGACGGGACTTCAAGTGAATATAGAGAATACAGAGATGATGAAAATACCCAACCAACAACAACAGCAACAACAAGCTTTAATCACCATAAACGGGAGAAATCTAAAGAAAGTAGCCTATTTCACCTATCTAGACAACATCGTTTCAACTACAGGCGGCAAAGACGAGGACGTCACAACCAGGATTGGAAAAGTCAGCAAGACATGCGTTCATTAGCCTGAAACAAGTTTGGAGATCTTCTGCACTCAGCATGTGAAACAACATCCGGATTTTCAACACCAACCCAGTCAAGTCAGTACTTCTGTATGGCTCAGAGATCTGGTGCATTACGAAAGGCATTTCCAACAAACTGTAGATATTCATCAACAACTACCTACGCTGGCTCGTTACTGAAGATCAGATGGCCAGAATAATAATAATAATCAACAAGGAACTCTAGCTGTCAACGAAGCAATCAAGAACCTACCAACCAACAAATATGCAGAAGGAAATGGAGGTGGATTAGGCATACACTGAGAAGACGGTTTGGTGACATTACGCACCAGACCATATATATTATATATATATATATATATATATATATATATATATATATATATATATATATATATATATATATATATATATATATATATATATATATATATATAGCTTCGTATATTTCTCAGGTTTAGCGATGGACCTATGGCTGATTAGTTTCAATCAGGGGATCATGAGAACGAACAACAATCCATGTACCGAGGTTCAGGCAGTCATGTAGTAAGTATTATTAAGCGTTATACAATAGTAGTAGTTCATTGCTTACCTCACCTATTCAAGTTTTATATCATAAATAACTGACTATACTTTAAATAACTCATGATTATACCATAAAGTTTAACTCCTGAAGCGTTTATTATCTTGTGGTAAACAGAAATATGAGAAAAACATTTAAATCAATTCAGGGAAAAGAACACTGATACAAATCAAAATATGGATCTTCTAATGCAATCAATTCAGTCCTCCAAACCCTATTATTACCAATTATGTTTAAGATTTTTTTATCTATAGTACATACTTGAATACGTCATATGTTTAGCATACTTATCAGTTCAACTGACTTTAGATATGAGAATTAAATATGTGATGTGTACCAAGTTAGAAATCAAATTAGTCTATAGAGAATAATGTAAGCCAAGCTAATTCACATATTCTTATGTATTACAATGGATATACATAAAAAATACCAATGAAAATCGATGTCTTTAGATTCCAACAAAAATGTCACTGAAATTTTAATGAAAACCACAACTTCATTTATCTATACATAAAGATCTTCATTATCACAATATATTTTATTATAATTCTAGTGGGTTCTGTAAGAAAAAAAAAGGTTTTACTATGATTGCTTGTATTATACTATCGTTGATTGGACTGAATTGAACGGCCTCTGTCAGCATATAGGCTCCTGTGCGGATGCCTCCGTATTACCTGTATTCTAATTACAGTAATGATGGATAGTGACTAGCAGTGGAATCCAGGGTAAGCATTTCGTCCTATTTGGGACTCGTCAGTTAGATGTATCTGCCACCAAGTGAGTGTTGTTGTTCCCACAAGGATTAGAACTCGGGAGTGATCGCTTCAAACGCTAGAACGTTATCCACCACACCTCAAGGTTTATTGCATGATCCAGCCCAGTCCGGTCGACCAAAATCAGGAAGATTGTGGTTGATAGAAGAGAGCCTTATCATACTCCTGTCTTCACTTCAAAGGCGTCACTGAGCTTCCCATTGTGAATTACTTGGCATGTGGCGTCTTCATATAGCTGTTGAATGAGATAGATAAAGGTTTGTGGTATTCCATAGTATTGAAGCTTTGCCTACCAAATTGCATGTCCATCAACGCTGTCAAAGGCATTTTTAAAGTCGATGAAGTTAAGGGAGAGAGTTGACTGCCTTTCTATTCTCTGTTCTGTGATGATGCGTAGCAATTTGATACGCACATGAGTTTTTCGGAATACAGCTATCCTATTCTGCCGTAGTTTTGAATCCAGTGCATCCTTTAGTCTGTCCAGGATGATGCGGCATAATATTTTACTTGGAGTGAACAGGAGACTGATTCAGCACCAGTTCTTGCAAAGACTTAGGTCGACCTTCTTCGGGAGTTAGACAAGGTAACCCTACTTCCAGCCGATGCGCACCTACCTATCCTTCCTTCCAGACCTTCTGCGATAGTGGTATGAGCTTGTCCGCTGTTGCCTTACGTCTGCCCTCAGTGCTTCTAGAGGAATTCCATCTCGTCCTGCTGCTTTCTCGCATCTCAGTAACCTAATGGCGCTCAGCACTTCCACTTTCGTAACACGATTTATCTTCACTTGTAGTTCAGCGGCTGCACGTGGTTTTTATGGACGAAGTGCAGGTGCTGGTGGCGGTGGTCGATTCAAGAGCTTTTGGAAGTGCTCGGCCCATCCTCCCCTTCCTTCCTCTTCTTTCGTAATTAGATTTCCTTCATCATCTTTTATTACCTTCATCTATGTTGACCTATTCCCAGATTGCAGTAACCTGATTATTTGATACAATCTTGTCACGTCTCTCTCTGTCTCTGTCTCTCCTACATACAGCCTGTTCCACTTCACCTGTCAGTGTGTCATAGAAGTGTCTTCCGTCTTTCCGTGCACTCTTCTTCACTTCTTTATCCAGTGTAGTGTTTTATACATTGTACTCAGTTCCTCATCTCGTCGTTCATACTTACACTGGTTTATCTGCTGCTTCACCATCCTCCCCCTCCCTGCTCTATCAGCTTCCATGTCTCCATCGAGATACACTCCTTATCTTCTCTCTTCTTCCTTCCCAATACATTCATAC
Organism: Heterobilharzia americana; assembly: GCA_944470555.2. NCBI lineage: Eukaryota > Metazoa > Platyhelminthes > Trematoda > Strigeidida > Schistosomatidae > Heterobilharzia > Heterobilharzia americana. The sequence goes on along the minus strand of OX104127.1, from coordinate 158,649,261 downwards.
AGGTTTCTTTCCATATCTCTTTCAAACAGTCCAAGGGTTTCTCCACATCCAATGCTTCACGGATGTTGCTCATTATCTCCCATTGTTCCTTGATGGTTGACGTGAAGATGTCGTTAGTAGTTTTATCCTTCAGTTCAATTCCTGTTCTGGGTGTTGAACTTCAACTGTGGTCCATCATCAACTAATGCAAAGACTTTCAACTTGATCGGGAAGCTTCCTTGCATTAGACAGTGAGTGGTGTGAACCTACATCTACTCCCCTTCCCTGATCTTGTGTCAAGTGGACTGGCTGCGTCTCCACTTTCTTCAGATTGAAGTCAAGTCGATCTGATTTTCAGTGTGTCTATCTGGTGAAATGAACTCCATGTCACCTTGTGGATATTCTTGTGCTTGAACACACTGCTCCCAATCACCAAATCGTTGGACAGCCAGAAGTCTGCGAACAATCCTCCATTCTCATTCATTTCACTCACTGGCTCTCAACACATGGTTACTTCTCTTCCTCTGCTTTCCACTCCCAGTTTGGCATTCATGTCACTCCACCCATTAGAATGAATTCGATGTCACCAACTGAGGTCTTGTACAATGTTGATTGCAGTTGTCTGTAGAATTCCTCCCTCTTCTCCTCATCTGCATTATTTGTAGGTGCGTAGTGTGGTATTGTATGATTGTGACTTCCTTTCCTTCCTCTCGAATTGATTGAATCTTGCTGTCATGATCGTGACCTTGGAGGAGATTGGTTCCCACTGTATGAGAGCCTTCGATACTCTCGGGAACATGATGATGGCCACTCCATAACTCAGTTTGCTTGTGGTTGTTTTCTGGGTGACAATGTCGGAGTAGATTATTGATTCTGCAGTTGTCAGTTTGGAGAGTGCAATTCCATTCTATCTGCAGATCCCTATTCTTTCTATTCTATATTTTCTCATCTGTTTCTGAATCTGAGCAGCCTTGCTATGTTAAAACATAGTGCGGACATTCCATGTCCCCATTTTTACTTTATTATCAGTCGGGCTCCTATTCAGTTGTGTCGATACTGCCGGATATTCCTGATGTTATATTCATCACGAAGTGGCTATGGTACCTCAGTAGTTCAGTGGATGGTACTTAGGGTTTTGATAGGATGTGTACTGGATTTGAGTCTCAGTGGGAATGGCGTCGCTGTCAGAAAGCTTGTGCACATCCTTGCAGTAGGCTATAATCCTCTTCAATCGAGTGGTGATTAATTAGACTACCTGGTTGCCCAAATCTCGGTAGGTGGAACGATGTCCAGACACATAACCTTTTAGCTTGAATTCATCTGTCTAACTTAGTGATAGTGAAATCCAGGATGTGTATTTTGTCCTGTTTTGCATTTGTCAGCTGGAAGCTGCTGCCTTCCACTGAGTGATATTGTTCTAATTGGAGCTTATACTCAACAGCCATCGCTTCAAACATCAAAGTGTTAGTCATTAAACTATCGATGTATACCTGTATCACTCCCATTTTCGCAAAGAAAGGAGTTTCACTCATAGTATGACATAATGTTACAGGATGATGTTTATAGTTGAAAGAAAACCTCCATCAAGAAATGATTTGAAACTGTAACATTTAAATGCCCAGCTCAAATATTCTAAATTTGGTGTTTTACCTCACCCCACCTATTATTATTATCCTTTATATGAAATATCCTGACAAGTTAATGTATGATTAGACAATTCGAAATGAACCTGACCACGGTCTTAATTCTCATTTCACCTTCAATCATCAGGTGTTTGACGACCGTTGCCTTCGTAGTATAGGCCGTATCCCGCGGTGTCACCACGTGAGTTATGCAGAAGTCAGGTATAGAGTTTTAGGAGTAGAGGTAAATCAGTTGAGGAGGTTATGAACCTTCATCATTTGAGATGGTTGGGACACGTACTGCGTATGCCTAGTCACCGATTCACCCTTCACACAATGTTGACCGAAGTAGGTCCAGGCTGGAAAAAGGCCCGAAGTGGCCAGACTTAAACAGTGCACCAATGCATGAAGTATCTAACTGTTGGTTTGAGCCATATGGGGCGATGCAGACTAGTCGGTTGGGGTCCACGGAACAAAAGGAACCAGTGGTTGGTGACTGACTCTAGGTGATATGGGTGAGAGCAGATGTCAGTGGTGCAGATGTATACACATTATCTTCATCTTAACGACGCTATACCGAGTCTCAGCATTTTCTCATTCTTCCTTTCTCTCTTTTCGTACTTTATATTTCTTTTGACTGAAATTTCTTATCTTCATCTTTCACCTCACTACCTTTCTACTTGATGTACTGATATGAGCTGTGGCAACTCAGATTGTTACGCAGTAATGCCTGGTCCTATGTTGATATTGATGATGATGATGATGATGATTTAATCGTCACCAGTATAAATACTAGTCTGCCAAACCACAGCTATCTCAGATAGTCAATATGACAGAAATAAATGGCTAAAAACGACTTTCTTTATAGAAAAAACCTTTGGTAACATATACAAGGAGCGACTGAAAAAAACAATTTTTGTGCTAATCTGAGAACAAAGTCATACTAGATGGCACAATAACCTAAATACTTCCATGCTTTGACGTCGAATAACTGTTTCATCTTTAGGGAAAAATTTCTTTTTCTCTTTATCAATGAAACGAAAAGGCGTGAAATGTTTCATTTTATGATGTAACCAGAATACATTAAAAATATAGCTAGTTTTGTTACACCCCATTATATGAATGTCATCCACATTTTCCATTATAAGTCTCTTGTAATTTTAACTTACTAAAATGAATGGCTTGCTTCTAATAAGTTTCTCCATTCCTTAGATAGCTGAGTAGATACTACCACAAGTAGTTTTATGAATAGCTAAATAAGTTTGTTGATCGATTGTGGTAAATCGATTTGCTTAAATGATATGTATCCTCATAATCTGCTCGAACTCTGTTGTAAGACAGGCTGACATGCGAATACTTCGATATCGCCAATTACTCATTATCTTTCAAGCAATTTGAGGCAGTATAGCAACTGCGAACTACAAGTATCAAACAGGTACTGATACTCAGGTGGCCATTGTGCTGCAGGTGTCTATTTCATATCATATTGGCATTTGAAGCGATCGATACTTGGTTCGAGTCTCCGTGAGAACAACATCACTCTAGGGTGCAGGTGAATCAGGCTGACGAGTCCTAAAATAGACAAAATCAGCGTCTTGAATTTCACCTCCATCTATCAAACGGACTACCATATGCATCCTCACTTGCTTGTAAGTAAAGTTAAATAAAACTCATATCTACTAATCTCGCTGCACAATATTAGTAATGGATTATTTATAGTTGACCATAAAGACAGAATTGTGGTGATTTGGTTGGTTGTGGCTAGCACAGAAATCTCGGACGCGCTTTCCGTTCTATCTAGGACTTGTCAGCTGTATGCACCTACACCCCAGCGCTGAGTGATGCTGTTCCCACTGATACTCAAAGAACTTCGTACCCACCGCTTCAAATGCCAAGATGTTATCCATTATACCACGTAGGTACGATAGCCACTTCTTATACAACGGGTATTACTTATTACTATTTATTGGTAAGCTTCTAATTATCCATTGTTTTATTGGATAGAACTGTTTGACCTCTGCTAGCCCCAATCAACCAAATTATCATAATTAACATTCAGGCAATATCAAGACATCCACATAGGAGCTCATATACTAATAGATGTCGAACAATTCGATCCAAGTATATCAATGAATAGTGTAGTGGTTAAGTTGTCATGATTACAACTTGTTAATAAACATTGTCTAAATGCCTACCTTATGTAGGTCAATCTAAGCATAAAAATTTCTTTTATCAATAAAACCAAACGATTAGGTTTGATTTATAAACATCTTGTTCTTACAACAAGAAAAAACTATCAATGTTCATGGGAGGCTAGATAATAACCCAAAAGAAATATGGATTTAATGACAAAATATTTTACTGATTGGTAAAAAGAAAAAAAAACAACTGTTCTCACAAAATCTTTATGCTGCATCGCTCCTGGAGAGACTAAAGATGCTTGTCATTCAAAATTACCACAACAACAACAGGCTGGCTAGCTGGCTAGCTTCAGGAAAAATAAATCATGTGTGAATCAAATTGCAACGCTATGCATCAATATAGAACAGAGTATAGAATGGTAGTTAACTCTCTACCTCAATCTATCGACTTTGAAAAGGCCTTCGATTGAGGCGTTGATCGAGAAGTAATTTGGCAGCTGCTTTAACATTACGGAATATCATAAATCTTCATCAACCTCATTCATTAACTATATGAAGACACCACATACCAAATGATTCACAATGGAAAGCTCAGTGATGCGATGCCTTTGAAGTGAAATAAAGACAGGTTGACAGGTGAGACAAGGTTGACGCCTACTATCACTGATCATCTTCTTGATTTTATCAACTCGACTGCACTGGATCATGCAGCAAACCGTGAGGAGCGAGAAGATGGGCATACGCTAACTTGACCGATGAAAAGACACCAGAAGAGGATTTAGATTTCGCCAGTGATGATTTACGTCTAATGTCTTATCGCATAAAGTGGAAGATCTACAGGCGAAAACTAACAAGTTGACAGAAGAGGTAGGGCAGCAAAAATGGGACTTCAAGTGAATGTAGAGAAGACGAAGGTGATGAAGGCACCCAACCAACAACAGCATCAACAACTAGAGACACTAATCACCATCAATGGAAGAAATCTAAACGAATTAGTCCCTTTCACCCACCTACCAAACTAGGCAGCATCGTTTCAACTACAGGCGGCACAGGCACAGACGAGAATGTCAAAGCAACCAGAATCGTAAACACAGCAAGACATGCTTTCATCAATCTGAATTCAGTGTGGAGATCTACTGCACTCAGCATGTGGGACATGATCTGGATTTTCAACACCAATGCCACTCAAGTCAGTGCTGCAATATGGTTCAGAGACTTGGTGTGTCACGAAAAGCACTTCCCACAAACTACAGACATTCATCAACACCTGACACCTACGCCCACTCGATACTGAAGATGAGATGGTCAGAATAATGAGAATGATCAACGAGGAACTATGGCAACAAACCAACCAAGAACCTATCACTCAACAAATATGCAGAGGAAGGGAAAAGGAGATGGATTGGGCATACACTGAGAAGGCCGATTGGGGACATCAGGCACCAGGCCAGTCCATCAAGTGAAACTTAGATGGGAAACGACGAGTTGGGCGTCCGATGCGATGGTGACATGGAGGAGATGATGTGAGGAAGAAATGAAAGCTTGTGGGCATTGGTGGAGCGAGGTTGAAAAGACTTGATAGAAGAGAGTGCAATGGAGGCGTGCTACTGAAGCCCTATGTTCCACTAGGAACCCAAGGGAAAAAAAATTACTTATGATTGCAGTAGCACATATGTTTGAAGAATAAAGAGCGTGCTGAGTAAAAGAATCTTTGAATACACACACATACAGGAAAACTTGTCATTGTGATGTTTAAGATTACCTATCAGTACAACTCGCAAACACATCTTCGATGTAGAATAGGTCAGTGACTGAAACATAAATTTCAAGTTAATCACTAGACAAAGTAATGATAAATTGTTACACTATACAGAAGCAGCTGCACATTCTTCATCATTCCTCTATCATTGATACATACACTCTGTGTACCAACTTTGTTGTCCTCTCATCTGTTACCAAAATTATTTCCACCTAGAGTTGTAATCGTATTCCAGCACAAGTATTACATCTTGTTGTTGTAAATATGGTTATTGATGGATATCGTAGTCTAATGTACTACTTCACATGTTCTGTGTATTGGTTGATTTAGTAGTAAACAGTTGGATGTGTTGTGTTCTCCTAAATAGGTTGTTTAGTCGTGGCACTTTCATTGCCTTTCTAAGTAATGTCATCAACACTAATTTCAATATGGACTGAACTATCGCTATCTCTCCATAAGTGAATCACTGATAAATTGCTTTGTGTGTGAATGGTTGTTCCTTTTGATCTTTTTGTCCTTGACTGCATAGATTTTTTTCAATTGTTCCTCTGCTTGGCGCCTGACCTTTCTGCCGTTTATTATTTCTCCCCTTGATTGACAGATCGAGTGTATGTCTGTACATCTACTGATTGATAACTAACGTGAATGCAATGCCCTCTAGGAATTTTCTGGTATTCTTTGCGTTCCCTCTCCTCGTCCAAGATTTCCATACTGTCAAACTTAATTCATGCCAATAGTTGTTATCCACTGGCATTGAAATGAGCAGCGATTAGTTGTCGTGACGTTGTAGACGAAGGTGAAGAGGGTGACCACTTTGTTCAATGTAGTGTTGACCAGAGTTATTGCAGTTGATTTTGTAAATGATATTCGGTTTGTCTTCTTTGACTGTTGCATCCTTTGATCAGTCTGCATAATAGTGTTTGTAGGGAATTTGTTGGTTGATGAGTGGCCACACCAATTCCAAGTGGTCTGAGTAATCTTGCCGTGGTCTCTGATATATTTATGTAGAGTAGTATGGTGTGCTTGTTGGTTTCGGTGGATAATTTTGTAGTTGATGTTGTCCGGGAGAGGCATCTTCTGTTAGAGTTTCGTGGGTAGTCGTTCTTCTTTAGGAAAAACATCAAGTGATTTTCTTTGTTTCTCCGTTTGTGTTTTCTCGCTCTTCTAAATAGAGTCTTTACGCAAATAATTTTGTGCGTTGTTAGGTTGTTGCTACTTTAGTTGACTATTTGATTGATCAGTGTGAGTTGACATCACATATACTTGAGCTTGCAGTTCTCTGGTATTGGTTCCACTGACTAAAACATCCATCCTCCATTTTGAATCTGATGTCATAGAAAACATCGCTGATTAAACTTTAAGTGTTTCCCAGATCATCTTTTTTAATGATGACAAAAGTATCATCCACATAACGAATCCAAATTTTTGGTTAATTAGAGGTGGAATGATGGCTTCCAGTCTCTGTACCTCTGTTTCTGTAGCTAATTCGGATATCAGTGATCTCATTGGGATTACTTACATCTATCTGTATATTTTGCTATTGAATTGGAAGTGTGTTGTCTGGCAACGATCAGTGAATTCCATCAGACTTGAACACTTAAGTCTTATACATTCTGTAAGGTTTGTGTCTTTATTGAGCAGGAGGGACATTGTTTCCTTTTTCATTTGTGCTTTGATTCATGTGTATAATGCTGTGACATCGAAGGATACCATTAATTAGTCATTTTCCATATTAATACCTTTGACCCTTCCTAAGACTCCTGTTGCCGATTTGATGGAGTATCCACGTGGTTGAACAAGGTATTTTAGTCTCCTTCAAATTTCTTTAGATATGTTGTAAGTTGAAGTTCCTGGAAGTGAGACCACTGTTCGTAGAGGGATGTCTGGTGTGTAGGGTCTTGGTCTGTCGTAAAACCGAGGAAGTACAGTTCCATTCCATTTCATCCGCTATTTTATTGGTTTGTTTTTTTGTTCTGCTTTGGAGAGTTTGTTCAAAGCTTTTCATCTTCACGTAAATCTTCTGTCTTCTTGATGCATTCTTCCTTGTTCATGACTACAGCAGTGCAAATTCCTAAGGAGTTCGATAACAGTATGAAACAGCTGTCAAGTGCTTCCAGATTTCTAATATTCCTCCAAATGATGTTGATGTCCATGATGAATTCCAATCTGTAATATCTATTCTATAAAAGGTCAATCTCTTTTTTTCTCACTCAGTTGATTGGTCAAACAAAATGAACCAATCAGTTGTCAACATATAAATACTACTAGAATTATTTACTTATTTAGAAGTCCATATTTTAGGTTGGCATATAAACTGAATGAAATTGTTATACTTTTCACTGTATAGCAATAAAACTAAGTTCAGTGTGCACACATTGAAACATTGTTCATACTATTCACCTTTATTTTAAGTAATTCACAACTCATAACTTACTCTTTATATGTCTACTTCACAGTTTGATGTTCATACCTACAAGAGTATTACTACTCATTTATTCTCTAATCAATAACTCCGATTTTTATTCATATAAATCTAAATACTGAAGAATATGATGTTTACACAGCCTCCATACATCTTGATTAGTTGGTTGGAAAAGTAAATAATCAGTCATTAACATTCTAATATATGGCCTATTATATATTAAATATATACAGCGATTATAATTAGTCAAAGGGAGGAGAAATAAATATTAACTGAGTATGCCAACCTAAAATATTTGCAACAAACTCTGGATCTTCCTACAGTTCCTAATTGATTACATAGAATTAATTTAAGCTAATTATTACGATGAATTAAATCATAACGCTACGCATTATCATAGAAAAGAGCATAGAACAGCAGTCCACTATACCTGTACCTCGAATTCATCGACTTTGAGAAGGCATTCAATCAAGCAGTCCACTAAGAAGTAAATTGGCAACTGCTTCAACACTATGCTTTTAGTACCATAGACTTTTATCAACTTCATTCAACAGCTATATGACATACCATGCTACGTGCTAAGTAATTCACAATAGAAGGCTCAGTGATACCTTTAAAGTGAAGATAGGAGTGAAACAAGACTGCCGCCTACTATCACTGATCATCTTCCTGATTGTGGTCAACTGAACTGGACTGGATCATGCAACAAACTGTGAGGAGCTGTGAGAAGATGGGCATACGCTATTTGACGGAAGAAATGACCCTACACGATTTGGATTTCCCCAATGATGATCTATGACTAATGTCTTGTCACACAAACTCGAAGATCTACAGGCGAAAACTAACAAGTTGACAGAAGAAGTAGGGCAGCGAAAATGGGACTTCAAGTGAATATAGAGAAGACGGAGGTGGTGAAGAAACCTAACCAATAACAAAAACAACAACGAGCACCAATCACCACCAACGAGAGAAATCTAAGGCAAGTTGTCTCCTGGGTAGTGTCGTTTCAACTACAGGCGGCAAAGATTAAGACATCAAAGCCAGGATCGGAAAGATAGCAAGACAGGCCTTCCTGTATTAATCTAAAATAATCAGTGTGGAAGTCTACCGCATTGCACTCAGCATAAAGCGTGAACAAGATCCCGATTTTCAATACCAATTCAGTCAAGTCAGTGCTTCTATATGATGGTTGAGAGACTTGGCGCGTTATGAAAAGCAGAAATACATGAACAACTGCTGCCTACGCTCGCTCGATACTGAAAATTAGATCGGAAGGTCAGAAAGAATAAGTAGCAAGGAACTCCAGTCTGCTAACGAAACAACCAACCAGAAACCTATCGCCTAACAAATATGCAGGAGAAGAAGATGGAGATTGATTTAGGATACACTGAGAAGACGGTTTGGGGACATCAAATGCCAAGCCAGGCCATTGAGTGGAACCCAAATGGTAAGCGTCAAGTTGAGCGTTTGAAGGTGACATCGAGTAGATGGTGTGGAGAAGAAATGAAAGCTTGTTGGCAGTGGTAGAGCCAGGTTCCAAAGACTGCAGAAAATAGAGTGAAATGGCAACGTGGTAGTGAATCTCTGTTTCACTAGGAACCCAGGGGACAAATAATAAAACAATAATAATTTCTAATTATGTATACCTGAATAGAATTCTTTAATTTAATCGACGTAAGCGTATCTTTTCATATCAGGTTGTTTACTTATTAGTAGAACGGACATGTACATTCAGTATGTATACCATTTTTAAGCGAATTGTTTACATACAGTGGTCGTAATTTTTGTTTAGAAGGATTGACCTCCTTTTGGTAACAGACCTTAAGTATCTTAGCAGTTTTACTTTATCAAAACGTTGCTTACTTCCACTTAGAATCTATCTTGAAAATCTTCCAGTAACAAAAATGTCAGCGGTTAAGTCGCGCTGTATCACTCTATTCTTCTTACCTTGAGATTTACTTACATTTACACCATTTTTATTTCTGTCAAAGAATAAAGTTAGTTGAAGTGCTATCAGGTTGAAAAATGGTGTGTGAGATAGCTGAATAAAGATGTGATAATAGTCTACTTGGTCACCTTTCTAACGAAGCTATCTAACATGTTAAAAACTAGGAATCAGGAACTCTCTGTGATATATATAGCTTAAAGTAAGCATCAGATATATTCACTCTGTATCATCAAAATTCCTTAAACCTTATTAGCATTCAATGTTTAATGTTTATTCTATTGTCAAACAGACAGAAAAAAACACAAAACGCCGTACACAAGTTCACTGGTCCAAGTAGCCAAACTTCACAATAGTATACAAATAACAAATAGATAGGGAAGATTGATATTAAAGTAAATAAGGTTGCATGGTAGGAGAAGGAATTAAAAACTAAAGTTAGTTAAAATATTTAAGCTTTTGAAAACATTAAGGAGTGAATACATCTTTGCTATGGTTACCGATTTTCAGCCACGTCAACCACGATTCCTGTCACTTCAGGGACCTAAGCTAGGTAGTCTACTCCTCACCACATGGCTCAGACAGAAAATCAGGAACTTCATACACAGGTCAGTCTGGCCACCCTTCATCATCATTATCAACATCAACAAGGAACCGGTCACTATTGCGTAACGGTCCAAGTTTCCACACCTCATATCAGAACATCAGGAAACAAGGCAATGAAGAAGAAAAGGAAAAATGGTCAGAAGGACTAGAAAGAAATAGAAGATAAGAAGGAGCAATGAAAAAATGATGTTACTGAGTATAGCGGCTAACATGAGGATCTTGTGTGAATACATGTTTGTCTGTGTCTGTCTTCAGTAATCCTGGCGGGATTCCATCTGGTCCTGCTGCTTTCCTGCATCTCAGTAAACTAATGGCACTCAGGACTTCCACTTTCGTAACACGATTTATCTTCACTTGTAGTTCAGCAGCTGCACGTGGTTTTTATGGACGAAGTGCAGGTGGTGGTGGTGGTGGTCGATTCAAGAGCTTTTGGAAGTGCTCGGCCCATCCTCCCCTTCCTTCCTCTTCTTTCGTAATTACATTCCCCTCACCATCTTTATTACCTTCATCTATGTTGACCTATTCCCAGATTGCAGTAACCTGGTTATTTGATACAATCTTGTCACGTCTCTCTCTGTCTCTGTCTCTCCTACCTGCAGCCTGTTCTACTTCACCTGTCAGTGTGTCATAGAAGTGTCTTTTGTCTTTCCGTGCACTCTACTTCACTTCTTTGTCCAGTGTAGTGTTTTATACATTGTACTCAGTTCCTCATCTCGTCGTTCATACTTACACTGGTTTATCTGCTGCTTCACCATCCTCCCCCTCCCTGCTCTATCAGCTTCCATGTCTCCATCGAGATACACTCCTTATCTTCTCTCTTCTTCCTTCCCAATACATTCATACAGGTTTCTTTCCATATCTCTTTCAAACAGTCCAAGGGTTTTTCCACATCCAATGCTTCACGGATGTTGCTCAATATCTCCCATTGTTCCTTGATGGTTGACGTGAAGATGTCGTTAGTAGTTTTATCCTTCAGTTCAATTCCTGTTCTGGGTGTTGAACTTCAACTATGGTCCATCACCAACTAATGCGAAGACTTTCAACTTGATCTGGAAGCTTCCTTGCATTAGACAGTGAGTGGTGTGAACCTACATCTACTCCCCTTCCCTGATCTTGTGTCAAGTGGACTGGTTGCGTCTCCACTTTCTTCAGATTGAAGTCAAGTCGATCTGATTTTCAGTGTGTCTGTCTGGTGAAATGAATTCCATGTCACCTTGTGGATATTCTTGTGCTTGAACACACTGCTCCCAATCACCAAATCGTTGGACAGCCAGAAGTCTGCAAACAATTCTCTATTCTCATTCATTTCACTCACTGGCTCTCAACACATGGTTACTTCTCTTCCTCTACTTTCCACTCCCAGTTTAGCATTCATGTCACTCCACCCATTAGAATGAATTCGATGTCACCAACTGAGGTCTTGTACAATGTTGATTGCAGTTGTCTGTAGAATTCCTCCCTCTTCTCCTCATCTGCATTATTTGTAGGTGCGTAGTGTGGTATTGTATGATTGTGACTTCCTTTCCTTCCTCTCGAATTGATTGAATCTTGCTGTCATGATCGTGACCTTGGAGGAGATTGGTTCCCACTGTATGAGAGCCTTCGATACTCTCGGGAACATGATGATGGCCACTCCATAACTCAGTTTGCTTGTGGTTGTTTTCTGGGTGACAATGTCGGAGTAGATTATTGATTCTGCAGTTGTTAGTTTGGAGAGTGCAATTCCATTCTCTCTGCAGATTCCTCGCAGATCCCTATCACTTCTATTCTATATTTTCTCATCTGTTTCTCAATCTGAGCAGCCTTGCTATGTTCAAACATAGTGGGGACATTCCATTTTCCATATGTTTACTTTCGCTTTCATCGGGAGTACGGAAGAGGCACCGGCCAATCGGCTTTCGGAAGGCTCTCACCAACTGGTGTCATTTCGTCTCTCCGATCCTAGCGAAGAATACGTTTGTTTTTTATATTTCCTCTGTGCTTTGAGGTTTTTTTATTGTCTTGATTGATTCTGAGAGGCAGGATCGCTAGCTCACACGCTACCGTACCTCTTTTTCCAGGCCTAGGACCAGCAAGTAAACTAGGAATAGTATTTGACATTTTTTTTCCTTAAAGCAACTCCACACCATGAATTATACTAACGAATTTGTTAACGTCTAAGTACCTTAATATTCTGGTTTTAATTCCTGTATGGTCATGGATACGAACTCTCAAGGAGTTTTATATCATCATGACACAACTCATCAATAGTGCCACATTGTTGAAATCAATAAATTCCCATAAACTAACCTCGAAAATGAGTTATAAAGTTAGTTAAAACCGAAATCAGTCAAATACTAAAGATGAACTCGAACCACATTTCTAAGAACATAATCTTATACGATCTCTCAACAATCAAAATAATCTATTTTTATAACCCACCAAAGTCCCACTAACATATTCATTTGATAAGGTAGTATTCATGAAGAATGGACATCATTTAAAGAAACCCTGAAAAACTGAAAGGACTGAACAGATATTTCCTTTTTAGTATGCAATTCCTAAGTAGTATACACTTATGACCTCACAAAGTATTGAACCTAGAACTTTCAGGTTTTTATGGTAAATGAGTTAAGCACTCAACCACTTAGTTGCTGCTTCAGTCAGTTCACTTTATAGCATGACTATCCATCAAGGTTATTAGTAGGTGATCACTGTCTAATACTCCCACGTTTCCAATGGTTTCCCAACTGATATCACTTCGTAATGAATACTACCTTAGGATTAAATCCCCACTAACTTCAAGACGTATTCGTTTTCCGTCGAGATTTCACACTGAATCATATAACAAAGACAAATGAGGTGCTCAAGAGATGGCATTTTTTCAGAAGTCTCATAGAGAAGTATAGATGTGTCAAATCACATAAGCGTCAAACAAAAGACGAATGGCTGTATACAATATGCTGAGTAAACCAGTGATCTATGCAAAACTTTAACACATACAAGCAGCTTAATTTCAGTACCTTTGCAATTTAATCAGAAACCTGCCTATTCGTTCTTGGAAATAGTTAGGAAAGAATATTGATAAGGAAGGAGATAACTTCCTGAAAGGTTCAGTAATTCTTAATTGCTATGAGCAAGTATTGTGAACTGTATTATGAAATAATAGAGAATATTTGTAGCTAAGGTGGATGTTTTCGGGGACATCACGCGCCAGGCCAGGCCATCGAGTGGAACCTAGATGGGAAACGACGAGTTGGGCGTCCGAGGGTGACATGGAGAAGATCGTGTGAGGAAGAAATGACAGCTACTGGGCTGTCGTGGAGCTAGGTTGAGAAGATTGCAGAGAACAGAGCGCACTGAAGACGTGCTACTGAAGCCCTATGTTCCACTAGGAACCCAAGGGACAAATAATAATAAGGTGCCATGTTCTTTGATGTAGATGGTTTAATCATGCGGATTTTATTGTCTTTGTAGACAAAATCATCAACACTAACTTCAACATATGAAGTGAATTATTAGTAATACACCCTAAGGGATTCAGTAGCTTACCTTGATAAAGTGGTTTCTAATTGGTTATGTCAATTGACTGGATAATTTTTGCTGTTACCTAATTCTCTATCTCACTTCTGTTACAATAATCAAAGGTGCTTACTGATAATGCTATGTAGCAGGAAATTTAAAGCTTCAGAGAATGTAACATAGTCAATAACTATATTGTTTTCATCAGCTTTAAAATCAATCACCCATCAGTGCATAGTATCAACTTTTATAAGATAAAGAGAGTACTGTGAGTAGATTTTCATGCCAATTTTTCAAGGAAGTAGATAGAAAGAGTTTGTTGGAATATACTAGTTTGATACTCTTCAGCAGTATACACTCATGACCCCATCCCACTACGGCTTGAAGTCAGGAACTTCAGATTCCGTCCGTAGCCAGTACGTTACCATTGAGCCATTGGGTCAAAATCTAATGGTCTATATTTTCAACTTCTGTTCTTGATGGGGTTATGAGTGCACACTCCTGAGGAGTCACACATTAGGACGAAACAGCTGTCAAGTGCTGCAGCTGACAAAATATGTTCGAAAAAGAAGTAAGTTTGTTTTTTTATCAGGTTGAAGTGATACATTAAATAAGCGTCTATCACTTTTACGCGTCAATACAAGACTAGAAAGTAACAAGTAAGTCTACTCCACTTTATAGGAAACTTTTCAATCAAGCATTTTTAATTTTACGTTTATGAACACAGTTTAAGTATAGTTAACCTTTTGATACTCAGATAACTATGTATTACTTTGATTGTTGAATCTGTCTGCTTTTTTCCTTCATGTGATTTCAATTCACTTATCTGGTTACATAATCTTGTAACTATTCGATAACATCAATAATTTTAGTAAGGTTTTATGATTTCGTTCTTATAATTATAATTTCTCTATCAAAATATATAAAGTATATTTCATGGGTTTATTCATTAAGAATTGACACTATTTGGAGACTTTGGAGTATGGAACTTCCTCAGCAGTATACACTGATGACCGTGTTAGGGATCGAAATTAAGACTTTTAGGTTTCACATTTAGTTACTGCGTCCATAATTTCCTACTTGTGTCAACTCGCAGTATACTGTAACTATCTAGTCAAGTCTTCAGTTGGCATCCTTTCACTTCTAAATGGTTAACTCTACACGTATCAGCTTCTCATAGGAACTTTGAGAAATCTATCTCAAAGTATATCACTAATGAATACCAAACAGTCAAGTAATTTGAACAAAACATTCTATTCTTCACTTAGCTATGATATACAAAGTGATATGTTATTGTATTTTTGAGATGAATGGGGATTTTTTTAATTTCGAAGTAGTATTCATCATGGACTGATATCAGTTGGAAACCAGTGGAAACTTGGCAGCACTAGACAGCTGTTTCGTCCGACTAGTATGGGACTTTTCAGCAGTACGCACCCACGACCCGGCTAGGGATGGGACTCAGGACCTTTAGGTTTCACGGAAGTGAAGTGGATGCTAACTGAAGACCTTGGGTGATAGTCGCGCTATGTCGTGAATTGACAGAAGTTGGAAATTGTGAACTGCTGGAAACCTACCCAGTGGCTGAGTGGTTAACGCGTTCGCCATGAAACCTGAAGGTCCTGAGTTCGATGCCTTAGGCGGGTCGTGGGTGCGTACTGCTCAGGAGTCCCATACTAGTCGGACAAAACAGCTGTCCAGTGCTCCCAGATTTCCAATAGTCCCCCCAACTGATGTCAGTCCATGATGAATACTACTTCTTATATGTTATTCACAATATGAAGAAGGGTAGTGAACTTACTGTTATACGTCGAGATTTTTTACAATGATCACTTGATTGTTCATTAGATTTATTTGACTGAAAATTTTCATTGGGTAGTAAAAAATCAACCACTTTTGATAAATTTGGTAACAATTGAGAATTTTTTTCTTCTAATAAACTATTTTTTGTATCTTGTTTATTATTATTCACTATATTCTTTTCATTATGATTCGTATTATTTATATTATTATTACGAATTATAATTTCATGTTCAATATTATTGTTGATTTGTTTAAATGAAGCTTTTTTAGATTTTGCGCCATTTTTAATTTCTGAGTGAACAATTTGATCACAACTATCATTTAAATCATTCATAAAAGTTTCTAAATTTTTTAAATCTGATTTATGAATAGTATAAGATTTTAATTGATTATTATTATTATTATTATTATTATTATTATGGAGTTGATTTTTTACTTTAACGTCTATATCTGAGGTGATCTCTTCACTTGATTGTTTTTTCTTCATATCTTCATTATTGTATTCACTTGATATCCATTTCTTTTTAGTAGTAATTAACATTCTATTCGATTTATGACTTCGAGTATCTTTTAATATAAAAGTTGATTTATTTCTTTTCTCTATTATGAAGAAAAAAGACAAACAAATAAAAGAATGTTAAAATTATAAGAAGACAAAATGAAATAAATATATTTGTTGACAGTAATTACACAGTTTTCCTCGAATCAAATCATTATTCAGTGTAAACTCTTATTTTTTCCTAACATATAGGCTCCTGTTCAGATGCTTTGACATTGTCTTCTGTTTCATTTTTATGACAGTTATGAATAGTAACTAGTGGTGGAATCAAAAACGTATGTTTCATCCTCCTCGAGACTCGTCAGTGGCATTTTTATTATAACTCGGTAGATAACGCTTTGGGATTTGAAGAGATCAGTTCTTCATTCTAGTCTTTAAGGGTACAGCATTGCTCTTTGACAGGCAAGTATATCCAGCTAACGAGTCTTAAATAGGATGAAACCCGTGTCCTGGATTCCATCTCTAGCCACTATACACCAATAATGTTTTCTTGTAGATAGGATGATATATTAGGATTGAAGAATTTAGTTACAGATTTGATTGATTTTAGGCTGGTAATTGTCACTGACAGATATTAAGTTGGAGAAGCATGAAGAACCTGGAAGTGGTTTTCCAGTTTACATTAGGGATATGCTTCAAGATGAGATTTCTTGAAGTTTCAATGATAAGAGATGACTTGTGGAATAAACTAAGTCAGATATGCGAACTAGATGGAGGTCACGCTATTTTGCGAACTGACTAAAGTAGGAAATGTTTATACTAATAAATTCTAATCCAGTGACTAAATAGGGGTATGCGCTCTGTGAAGACTAAAGATTTATGGTTCGACCACCTGTAGAATCGTTGATACGCACTGATGAGCAGCTATATACCATGATGAAACATATGTCCGTTGCTCTCAGGTTTCAAATGGTTGAAAATATCTCAGTTTTAACTAGCCAAAACAGAACACACAAGTAATCTGTGTCTGTTAGCTGAAGGCACCCAAAGGGAATGGTTCTAAAAAATACAATCATTGTATTGTTCCTTAAATCTTGAATAACTTATTCCCTACTAGAATATCTTCTTGTATCGATTGATTTACCCACCTTTCATGTTAGCGTGAAGTACAGTGATTTGAGCAGATAAAATATTTCTAAAAGTAGAATTTTGATTTACTCAATCTTCAGAAATATCATGAGTTTAACTTGAGAACAAGTAGGTAAGGAGAAAGAATAAGAGATAAACAAACACTTTACACTTCCCTGATTGTTATGTTTCATATTTTGATGTGAACATCTTGAGACTGATGCAGATACTTAACTGGTATATGCTTTCATTTGTTCTGAAAGCTGGTTGAGACGTGTGTTTCGTCTAATTTAGCTCTCGTCAGCTGAATATACCTGCCTGTAAGTTAACACTAGATATACTCTGTATTCTTACAAGTCATAGAGTGTTTGAAAAGAAATAATTTCAACTTTTCAAACACACGTCTAGTTGAAGCTTCTTCAAGGAAGTAATCGGATCAAATTTCGATGACAAACACTGAAGTTATTTTATTTCTTTTAAACACTCTCCAACTTCTACAAATACAAACTATAAAACTCCAATGTTTCATGTATAAACACACTTTTGTTGGGGTGTGTAAAGATACCAATATTTAGTAATAACGAATAGCAAATTTCAGCGACTAATTTGTTTGAATTCGAACTATCAAAGTTATATGGAAACATCAACATATGAGTCTTCAGTACTAATTTGACTTATCAAAGGTTATTACAGTGTTTACTAATAATGGGACTATGTGATAAAGCTGTGGTTTAGCAGACTTCTGTGACTGATCCATCTATCCAAATCAGCTTAGGACCAAGTATTATTGAGTATCGGTCCGAGTTACCACAGCTTTTATCAGTACATCAAGTAAAAACGAGTGAAGTGGAAGATGGAGAAAAAAAATTCAGTCGAAAGAAATATAAAGTACTAAGAGAGAGAAAGGAAGAGTGGAAAAATGGTGAGATTCAATATACCGCCACTGACTTCGGTGCTGAGCCAAATTGCTAATAGTCAATCTCCAACCACTGGTTTCTCTGGCCCCATCAACCCTAACCATATAGTCTGCATAGCTCTATATCCCTCAAACCAACAGTCAAATACTTCATACATTGGTGCCATGTTTTTATCTGGCTACCCTGAGCCTTTTTCCAGCCGGAACCTACTTCTACCAACATTGTGTGACGAGACAGACGGCGACTAGGCATACGTAACACATGTCCCTGCTAGCCAGCCATCTCAGTCGATGAAAGTTCACAATCGTGTCTACTGACTTACCCATCGCCCTAAAATTCTACACCTATCCCTGACTTCTGCATTACTCATGTGATAACACCACGGAATACGGCTTATACTACGAAGGCAACGGTGGTCAAGCACTTGAAGCCTTCTCATGTCTTCCACCTTCAGTGACCATGTTGCAAAGCCATAGAGTAAAACATAGCGGACGAAGCATAGTACACTCGACCCTCAATAGACAATCAGATTTCACGGTGGCGCCACAGATGGCGTAAGTTTGCAAAAGCCAGCTCAGCCTTTTGTATTCATGCCGAGATTTCGTCAGCCACTGAGCCAACAGAGCTGATCCCACTTCCAGGTGTGTGTGAAGTGTTCAACACACTCAACCATTTCACTCACCATTTATCGTTAGCCAAGCCACCGTTGAAGACAGATCCTGGAACGACAATTTGCATTGGGTGATCAGAAACGCATCCCAAACATTCTCAAATTGCCACTCATAATGTCCTGAAGACTCTGTATATTGTCTGCGTCTTCACCCAGCAGAACAATGTCTTTTGTGTATTCTAGGCCCGTCAAAAATTCTCCTTTGATTAGGTCAATCACTGTATAGTCAAATGATGAGTGGGAGACTACTATAAGAACATCCATGACAAACTAAATTGGGTTGAAGAGAGTGAGCATCCTTGACGGACACCAATCGACGTACACACCCCACCCAACATCTCACCATAGGCTGTAACACATTCTCAAGTGTTTGCATAAAGAGCCTTCATTAAAGTGATGTACTTATTCAACATTCACTTCAATGAGAGACACTGCCGTAGACCTCTCGATCGATGGAGTGAAATGTCGCCTTCAGGTCGAGAAATACAGCTATTGTTGGGTGTCGATAAGCCTGTCTGTGCTTCAGGACCTGATGCAGTGTGAATATTTGGTTGATACACCCGCGGACGGGTCTAAAGCCTTCCTGGTTTTCTCTGGTTTACTGTTCCCGAGCTCCACTCAGACGTCTAATGATTACAGAACCTAGAATCTTAGACACCATGTTCTTCAGGTTGATTTCTGTCTGATTATCACAAGAGGACTTCTCACCTTTATTGAAGACTGTAATTTTCAGTGAGTGAGACTATTTAGAGGGGATTCTATTGCATTCCCACATACTAGTTAACACTCCTGTTAACCGGACTAACAGCACGTACCATCATCCTCGTATACCTCAGGAGTTAGTGCATATGGTCCTGCTACCCTTCCTCATTTCAAGTTACCTACAGCTTTTCGACTTCTATTAATGACACTTGATGATAGTTGAAAGTGAAATGCAAACCTTTTCTCATCAGGATTCGAACTAGTGGCCGATTGGACACTACAAACTGATCCTTGATACCTAACGTCAATCACCGGAGAGTTTGTCTGCTGCAATGTGAATCCTTGATTGATAACTGTTCGTTAATCGTACCATGGATATAAGTGAGTAAATACAACTTCACCTTCGTCAAAGATTTTAAACCATATCACCAACAGTTGGTTCTGAATCAATGACTTTTATCGTCTCATGGATGGCAACCAGGCAGCTTATATCTCCTCACACAACTTACACCAATAATCAGGGAAGTCATGAACTAATGCTACGTTTTGTTCTTACCACCCTGAATCCTACTCCAATCTAATCCGGCTTCCACTAGCATAGTACGTCAACGCAGGCGGCTACTTGTCATGCGCAGTACATGCTCAAGCAGCCTCAGGGGTCACAGTCCCATCAATCGACTTGTCTGTCTTGCCTAATACCCTTCTCCTAACCTCAACAATGCTTACATGGTGATTTCACCAAACGCGAGCAATTCTACAAAGATATTTGTAATTAAAATCCTGTAATCACTTGATTCTTCCTTTTAATGGCCACTTCTCATAACCGTTTCACAAGATTAAGTTTCATATGCAACTTATCATCGAATATAATGTCGAATAAACAAATCTAACACATAATTATACTTTATCGTAACAGCCTGGTTATTCTCTCCTATTAGTCAATTACATAAAACTTGTAACTCTGCTTATAGTGTTCATAAATGAACCACACCTGTTTTAGGCTTTATTTATTCTACGAAAGTGATTCGATTATTAGTAAAAATCTGTGGAAATGATGCAGTTGATTCTAAAAATTGAGAAATTTGATACTTTGTTGTATGAATATGATATGATGGAATTGATACAGTGATCCATGAAAAATACTATTATTATTAGGTAAGTTTTTCTAATTAAGACAATAAGAGACTGATTTTGTATTTCATCTCAAGCGTAATATTTTTTGTGAATAAGAATTATGCAACTAAAAGTGACAGTTATTCAATGAACCATTCATGATCTAAATTCAAGCCATACATACTAAAATATATACATAAGCACATAATTCTCTAACTGCGAACTCATTTTGGCTAAAATTAATGAGTAATAAATACTGAATTAGATTTAATTTTTTAGTACAATATTTCTAAAAAACAAACAAAAATGTTGATCGATCCGACATAAAATTCACGTTCTTCACTTCTAATCGAACCTATGAAATGAGAATGTCTCATTTAAACAAAACAAAAAAACACTTTTATGGTAAACATTTAAAAAAAATGGTATTCATCTTGGTGAGTAGCAGTCGGATCCAGAACGCATGTTTCGTCCCCTTTGGGACTCGTCAGCCGGATGTATCTCCATCACAGTGAGGGATGTTGTTCCCACTGAGACTCGAACCTCCTACCCATTGCTTTAAACACTGAAGCGTTATTCACTAAGTCACTAAATCACGACAGCTTCTTTTTATACAGCAGATGTCAGTTGTTATTTGATACGGTATCAAGGCTTCCGCATAGGAGCATATCTACCAATAGAAGTCAAGCAATTCAGTCCTGTTTACCAGCGGGGAGATTCAGGTATCAAATAACGCATTGAAAATTATTGAACTGTTAAGTAGAAGCCCGTGATCATCAAATTCTTTTATACTGTTTCATGGTATATGCACATTTGGTGACTGTTGAAAAGTCCAGTCAGTTAGTACACTGAAACAGTCAAATGACTCACTACAGTTACTTGCCAGGGTATTATCGTGAAAAAGCCATACACAGCACAGTTAGCTGGTGTGGATATTTGTACATGGAAAACCTGAGATGATTTGTACACTGGTGATTACTAGCACTACGCTAGTCACGTTACGACGGTTAACCTCCACTTGATTCAACCACTTCACCGTCAGCGTTGACTTAGCTAAAACCACGACTGACGATGTTTATATGCAGAAGATCAGTGGCGTAAGTCTCTAAAGCACGGATGGCCGAGCTAACCCTCAGAGTTCCTCCCAGTGCGCTAGGAGCTACATAGTCGAAAGGTAAAGGAATTCACCTGCTTAATTCCAGTAATCGCTGATGTTGAAGCAGCCCCAGAGATGGTATATGGTTTACCTTGCTGTGTGTCGTTCATCCTAGCCATAGCTGTAACTACGTCGCCAGAAAGTAGCCACCGCTATGAACCAGTAGGAATTGGTGATTCACATGCGAAGCCTACCAGAAGGATATCTTTTCGGGAAGGTGAGCTGCATTTTATTCTGAAAGATTTTAAAGACTCAGCTAAAAACGTGCCATGCACATATGCTCACGTGGAGAGTAGTAAAGTCAACAAATTATTACCCGGTGAATACAGATGCAGTGAAGCCTTATAGTTGGGAGGGTTCAGGAAGTAAACTGAGTTTTAAATATATTGGCATATGGGTTCTTACGCGGAAGCTTCGATATTGTCTTAATGTTAATTAAGGTAATTTGTTTGGTTACAGTGAGAAGGAGAATCTAGGAAGCGCTTTTCCTCCTAATTGGGACTCGTCAGCTGGATGTATCTGCACCCCACTGCTGAGTGATTTGTTCCCACTGGGACTCGAACCCGTGTCCAACGCCTCAAATGCCAAGGCTTTATCAACTATGCCACGGAGGCACGATAGCCACTTCTTGTACAGTGAGTATTAGTTATTACTATTTATTGATATACTTTTAAAACAACGGAGAATTACTAGTACAAGAAGTGGCTATCGTGCTTCCATGACATAGTGGATAACGCCTTGGCGTTTGAAGTAATGGGTACGAGGTTCGAGTGACAAGCTATTTTTAGCACAGTATTTATCTCTGACTGACATCAGTTGGAGACACATTGAAAAACCGTAAGCACTGGATAGCTGTTTTGTCCCAGTATGCAACTCCTCAGCAGTATACCCGATGACCTTCAGCTCTTGAGGCTTACGTTTCAATGTATTTAACCATCAGATTGGATTTTAATAGTTCACATTTTTCAACTTTTGTCAGTTCGTGATATAACGTGACTACTAACCAATCTCTTTCCATTTGAAATCCAGATCGCTTTCTAATGCTTGACTGCATAGGTTACTGTTTCTCATTAAAACTCACAGTCAGGCTTTCAATGGTTCTCCAACTCATATCAGACTAGTTAAGTAATTATTAATAACTGAGTAGAACATGTATTTATCCTGATGATATTTCAAAGGTCATTTGAAATGCTGTTTGAAATAACCATAGATATCTATCTATAGCATGATAGTTTACAAACGATAACAATCGAAATAATTATTCAGTTTGAATGATAGTTAATAACATCATTTCTGAGACAATATATGCTGAGTAGGCTGAACCTGAGGTCATTATAGTGACTGGCCTGGTTTTTGCAGTTATTCCAACTAAAGTTTTTACTATGGTTTTGATGTTACCGACAGAGTATGACATTTTGGAAGCGAATAACTAACATTTTGGTCACTGGTCATACAATACAAGAATATTATTGAATTCAATGACCAATGGTAATATATGTTTATAATTCATAGCTGCCCATTGATTGGAAGAAGGGCTACCTTGTCAAACTCCTAAAGAAGGGAGATATAAGCCTTTGCAAGAACTGACGCGGAATCATGCTGCCGTTCACCCCCAAGCAAAATATTATGCCGCATCATCCTAGAGAGACTAAAGGATGGGCTGGATTCAAAATTATGACCAGAAAAGGCTGGTGGATTCAGGAATAGCAAGCCATACGTGGATCAAATTGCAACGCTACACTGCGCATCATCATAGAACAGAGTGTAGACTGGCAGTCAACTCTCTACCTCAATCTATCGACTTTGAAAAGGCTTTCGACGAAGCGTCGACCGAGAAGAATTTTTCAGGCAGTTGCTTCAACAATACGTTTTAATGCCACAAATCTTTATCAACCTCATTCATTAACTATATGAAGATACCACATACTAAGTGATTCACAATGGAAAGCTCAGTGATGCGACGCCTTTGAAGTGAAGTAAAGACAGGTTGACAGGTGAGACAAGGTTGACGCCTACTATCACAGATCATCTTCTTGATTTTAGTCAACTGGACTGAACTGGATCATGCAGCAAACCGTGAGGAGCGAGAAGATGGGCATACGCTAACTTGACCGATGAAAAGACACCAGAAGAGATTTAGATTTCGCCAGTGATGATTTATGTCTAATATCTTATCGCACAAAGTGGAAGATCTACAGGCGAAAACTAACAAGTTGACAGAAGAGGTAGGGCAGCAAAAATGGGACTTCAAGTGAATGTAGAGAAGACGAAAGTGATGAAGGTACCCAAACAACAACAGCATCAACAACAAGCACCGATCACCATCAACAGGAGAAACCTAAAGAGAGTTGTCTCTTCCACCTACCTACCAAACTAGGCAGCATCGTTTCAACTACAGGCGGCACAGGCACAGACGAAAATGTCAAAGCAACCAGGATCGGAAACACAGAAAGACATGCTTTCATCAATCTGAATTCAGTGTGGAGATCCACTGCACTCAGCATGTGGGATATGATCTGGATTTTCAACACCAACGTCACTCAAGTCAGTGCTGCAATATGGTTCAGAGACTTGGTGTGTCACGAAAAGCACTTCCAACAAACTACAGACATTCATCAACACCTGACACCTACACTCACTCGATACTGAAGATGAGATGGACAGGATAATGAGAATGATCAACGAGGAACTATGGCAACAAACCAACCAAGAACCTATCACCCAACAAATATGCAGAGGAAGGGAGAAGGAGATGGATTGGGCATACACTGAGAAGGCCGACTGGGGACATCAGGCACCAGGCCAGTCCATCGAGTGAAACTTAGATGGGAAACGACGAGTTGGGCGTCCGATGCGATGGTGACATGTAGGAGATGATGTGAGGAAGAAATGAAAGCTTGTGGGCATTGGTGGAGTGAGGTTTAAAAGACTGGAGAGAAGAGAGTGCGATGGAGGCGTGTTACTGAAGCCCTATGTGGCCCAACCAACAAATATCCTCTAAACACTATTATACAGACTAAAGGATGCAACAATCAAAGAAGATAAACCGAAAATCATTTACAAAATCAACTACAATAACTTTAGTCAACACTTCATTGGACAAAGTGGCCGCCATCATCGCCTTCGTCTACATGAACATCAATTGATTATTCAACGAAACGACGTCTCATTGCTGCTCATTTCAATGCATGTGAATGATTATGGACATGAATTCAATTTCTATAATATATAAATTTTGGACAGAGGAAACACAAAGAATATCAGAGAATTCCTAGAAGCTTGGCATTCATGTCAATCAGTCAGCAATCAAATTATGTATAGACCTAGACCTGATCTATCAACCAATAGGAGAAAAGATAAACGACAGAAGAGTAAGTTTCCACACAACCATGTGATTCAAGTGAATATCTTTATTCAAGCACTTCCCACCCTTCAGGTGTTACCGTTTACAGTAATATAGATCTATGACAATGAAAATAATTGCAAAAGAATAAACATTTGAAGAACTGTAGACCAATGGCAATGGATTTTTCGTACTGTCTTTGTTAAAGTATGCAGCATTATCAAGCAGGTATATTCACTGTAAGATGAAGTATAAGAGTAGTCTGTTGCATAGCATTGTTGTGAATACGTTTCCTTTAGAGTCAGTAGGTGGATTTAACTGTCTGTTCAGATTTTCGTAGCCATTTTGACCATCCAGAAACTTGAGCATTTCGATGTTCTTTACTTCATACCTGTCTTTTTGCTTCTTTCAATTGGTGTCGCTGCTTGTGAACGTGATGAAGATTCTGTAGCTTTCAGTGTTCGAGAATGGAGACATCAATGTCTTTCTCAGAGACTTCGAGTCGGTCGCCGAGCTGGTCAGTGTCCGGGATCCAGAAGCGAAGGTCATCGTACTGACACGTTACTGAGGGGTAGAGCGAAAGCAGCGTATGACGGCGTGGAACATGGAAAGGGGAAACTGACTTTGCACATAATGGTTGAAAGACTGGAAGCAGAGTTCAACAGCCCGGGGGACAGGGAACCAGCGATGCAGCAGTTCCGGAGCACCAAACTTGGAATAGATGAAGATCCCGTTGTATTGGCTGTGAAGTTGACTAAGCTACTTCGACAAGCACTTCCCACGCCGGATGAAGAGCCACAGGAGCAGTTGCTAGCTGCACAGTTTACCGAAAGTATCCCGAATGCCATCGCCAAGCAGCTACAACTAGTCAACGTGGTCCAACCCATGGATATTAATGAGATGGCCAAGGTGACCAGACAGCTGATGAGTACAGCAGTAGCTACAGTGGAGTCACCAGAGATAAATAACTGGGAAAAGACGAAACTTTGCATAAGTACCAAAACGATCAAGATGGTCGCAAGCCCAAATTTTGACGGGGTAAGAATGTAATGAGCGTTCCTGATAAGATTCAGTTATTAGTGTCTCTCTCTCTCTGCTCATCTAAGTTAATTTTCTGTCTTAATGTTGTAGACTTACCAGATATGAATATAAGCAGTAAAATTATGCCCAGAAAGTTATCGAATAAATAATACCGTTTCACTGTGTCACATATCTAATAAATGGACTAAAATTCTCAATATAGTTCAATTGTCTATTCAATTTATTCAACAAAGTTTCACTTAAATATACTTTTAGTGAAACATAAAGCACGTGAACTGCATACTAATGAGCTAGTTACTTTTTTTTTTAAAGGAATCAAGTATCTAGCTACTTCATACTTTACAATCTTAATCAACTTTCATTTTTTTATTTTTGTCAGTAATTATATCAAGTTTTCCATATTTTCAAATGTTACGCCTGTACGATACTCGTTGTACAAGGAATGGTTATGATGACTTATAGGCGTGATGGGTAATGCTTTGGCATTTGAAGAGATTCATTCTCATTTCGAGTCCTAGGAAGGATGGATGGCATCACTCAATAGTACATCCAGATGAAAACTTAAATTGAATGAAATGCACCTTTTGGATTCTCCTGCTAGTCACTGTCCATCAATAATACTTTTGTTAAGATAGATTTTATTTGTATTATTTGGATCATAACAACCATACATTCAAGGATGATGTTTATACAATTTCTACTTACCATATGGTCAGTATGAACAAGCCTATGAATGTCTACAACTGCTATAACATTACGGAGTGCCACAAACCTTTATCAACCACATTCAACAGCTATATGACATACCAAGTGATTCGCAATGGAAAGCTCAGTGATGCGATACCTTTGAAGTGGAGACAGGAGTAAGACAAGGTTGCCGCCTACTATCACAGATCATCTTCTTGATTTTGGTCAACTGGACTGGACTGGATCATTCAGCAAACCGTGATGAGTGAGAAGATGGGCATACGCTAACTTGACCGATGAAGAGACCCCAGAAGAGGATTTAGATTTCATCAATGATGATTTATGTCTAATATCTTATCGCACAAAGTGGAAGATCTACAGGCGAAAACTAACAAGTTGGCAGAAGAGGTGAGGCGAGGCAGGCCTGCAAAGACGGGACCTCCTTCAAGTGAACGTAGAGAAGATAGAGGTGCTGAAGATACTCAAACAACAACAATGAGAAGCACCAACCACCTTGAATAGGTGAAACCTAAAGTAAGTTGTTTCCCTCACCTTCTATTGACGGCGGCAAACATGAGGATATCAAAGCCAGGATCGAAAAGACAGCAAGACAGGCCTCCATGAGCCTTAAATCAGTGTGGAGATCTACTGCACTCAGCACGAAGAACAAAATCCGGATTTTCAACACTAATTCAGTCGAGTAATTCAGTGCTTCTATGTGATGGTTTAGAGACTTGGCCTGTTATGAAAAGCATTTTCAACAAGCTGCAGATATGCAACAACAGCTGTCGCCTACGTTCACGCCATACTGAAGATCAGATCAGATGACCGGGAAGAATAAGCAACAAGCAACTCTGGCCTGGCAACCAAAAACTCATTACCCAACAAATGTGCATAAGAAGGAAGTGGAGATGGATTGGGCATACACTAAGAAGACCATTTGGGGACATCACATACCATGCCAGGGCAGGGCAGGCCAGGCCATCGAGTGGAACCCAAATGGAAACGGCGAGTTGGGCGTTTGAGGGTGACATGAAGGAGATCGTGTAAGGAAGAAATGGAAGCTTTTGGTAGTGATGGCGACAGGTTAGGAAGATTGCATAGAACAGAGCAAAATTGTGATGTGCTATGTTTAGCTAGAATCCAAGGGACAAACAGCAATAATAATGTGAATGTCTATAGTTATTTCCCTAGTCTGGTAATATTTAACGGGACATAGTAAGCTTTCTGTAATATCCTTTCCTAAAAGTAAGGTATATGGAGAGAAATTGTTCCGGTCTGCCATGAAATGAATCACTGTCCAACTTATAAGAAGTCTTCTGGACCGGTTGAAATCTAAATTATAGAATCTACAATACTCGATGGAGTTATTATCATTATTATTATTCTCTTGGGTTCCTAATGAAACATAGGGCTTCAGTAGCATGTCCCCATTACACTCTGTTCTCTGAAATCTTTTGAACCTGGCTCCACGTCATCCCAGTAGCTCTCATTTCTTCCTCATACGATCTCCTCCATGTCACCCTCGCTTCGGACGCCCAACTCGTCTCTTCCCATCTGGGTTCTTCTCGAGCAACTACCCTGACGCTTGATGTCCCCAGTCGGCTTTCTCACTGTATGCCCAATCCACCTCCATTTCCTTCTGCATATTTGTTGGGTGATAGGTTCTTGGTTGCTTCGTTGACAGCCAGAGTTCCTTGTTGCTTATTCTTTCTCGCCATCTCAGCTTCAGTAACGGGCCAGCGTAGGCAGTTGTTGATGAATGTCTGTTGTTTGTTGGAAATGCTTTTTGTAATGCGTCAAGTCTCTGAGCCATACAGAAGCACTAACTTGACGTTGGTATTGAAAATCTGAATCTTGTTTCACATGCTGAGTGCAGTAGATCTCCACACTGGTTAATGAACGCCTGTCTTGCTTTTCCGATCCTGGCTGTGACTTCCTCGTCTGTGCCACCTGAAGTTGAAACAGTGCTACCTGGATAGGTGAAAGAGACTACTTCCTTTAAGTTTCTCCCGTTCATGGTGATTGGAGATTGTTGTTGGTTGGTTATCTTACTCTATAGGGTTCGTGACTTTTGACTGTTAAGCTGGTTTGAATGGTTAGTTCTACTTTTTTGAGCTATGAGTTGATAAACTAAGATTCTACAAAATGTTTCCACTTATATAAACCAACTATAAAACAACCACTTCTTTTTTCTCTCAAGTGTAAACTATTCTGAGTTCGGATTTCATATGGAAAACCATCACTGCAATAACGTCTAATCAAATTCTATTTGAGACAATTTATTCATTAGTGCGTGTATCCATAGGTTTACTTGCTTCTGTGAATCAATGTACATTGACTACACATAGTATGAAGTCCGTGAATGTATAACGGAACACTGACCAGTTTAGTTATCCAGTAGAAAAAAGGGAAAATTTAACATTCCTGTCCTCACACACCTTGTTATCTCTGGACGTCATGCATTTAATAGTTCCCTTAATTATTATTATTATTCTTATTTACTATCATTATTTGTCCCTTGGGTTCCTAGTGGAACATAGGGCTTCAATAGCACGTCACCACCTCACTCTGTTATACTCAGTCTTCTTAACCCGACTCTTTCACTGCCCACAAGCTTCCATCTCTTCCTCACACCATCTCCTTCATGTCACCCTCAGCTGCGACGCCCACCTCGTTGTTTTCCATTTGGAGATACCCTGCACCAGGCCAGTCGTCGAGTTTATATCCAATCCATCTCTATTTTCTTCTTCTGCATGTTTGTTGGGCGATAGGTTCTTGGTTGGTTGGTTCGTTGTCAGGCAAGAGTTCCTCCTTACTTATTCTTTCTGGTCATCTCATTTGATCTCCAGTATCGAGCATAGGCAGCTGTTTTTTGAAAATGCTTTTCGTAAGGCACCAAGTCTTTCAACCATCACATAGAAGCACTGACTTACTTGACTGATATTAGTGTTGAAAATCCGGATGTTGTTCAAACTTTATGCTGAGTGCATTGCAGTACAATGCAGCAGATCTCCATATTAATCTGAGATCAATGAAGCCCTGTCTTCCTTTTAATAGTTCCTTCAAAGTAATTCACAAAGTGCCTTTCTGTAATTTCAAAAGCCTTCAACTGTGTCATCTATGCATAGTCAAATCATTGACAATTGGCAGTTTTAAAGTAGACATTTGTGTCATAAAGTATTACGTGCAATCATTAGCTTTACCCTGACCAGGGTAGTGATTTTTTTTCTGTCTTTCAAAAAAAAAAAGCTTTACTACTCCACTCTTCGGTACTATAGTAATCATGTGTTCCTATTGATTACCAATAGGCTATTCTTTGATAGAAACTGAATGTTCTGAAACACGTAATTCTGAGAGTGAATAATGTATATTTATAACTTGATGAATTTTTGCTTAACTCGAATGATTACGGTAAACGCCAGTCAACATCATAAAATCCCTTCGAATAGTAAGTAATAAAATGAGATCGGTGGAAGATGAATGAGTGACAGATAGGAGTTGAATAAGTCTAGAATAATATGATCCTTGGTCTACGAAAAAAGATGAAGACTGGATATGAACTAT
This sequence comes from Heterobilharzia americana, assembly GCA_944470555.2. Classification (NCBI taxonomy): domain Eukaryota; kingdom Metazoa; phylum Platyhelminthes; class Trematoda; order Strigeidida; family Schistosomatidae; genus Heterobilharzia; species Heterobilharzia americana. The sequence goes on along the minus strand of OX104127.1, from coordinate 158,618,660 downwards.
TTGAAGTTATCTTATCTCTTACATTTTAAGTAACCTATTTCTTCTGTCTTGATAAACTCAACAACTTACATTTTGCATGTATAACTCAAAAACATACTAGCTAAGTGTAGGAATCTTTTGTGTAAGGTATATTAACTTTGTAGACTTGTAAATGCAGTTCATCTAGTTGAATACATAACTGTCGACCAACAGGTTATGGATTGAAACTCAGATTTCTACACTCACTTAATGGTAACTACACAATAGTAAGTCTCCTAGTCTGGTGGCCACATTGTAAAAGTGACTTACAGACTAGACAAAATGGGATTGGTCACTCATCACTGACCAATCAGTGGATGATAAAGGCTACCACCACCACACGCTACCCCAACAAGTCGGTTTGCATAGAAATCTGGTGAACAATCGTATGACATAACATTATCCCGGTTTCTTCTGTTTATATGATGTACACACAATACAGTATCCTAATAAAAACAATAATAAAGTAACTGGAAAAGATATTGCAAAAATATAGTGGGACTTGATGCGTTACGAAAAGCATTTCCAGCAAACTACAGACATGCATGAACAGCTGCCTCATACGCCCACTCCATACTAAAGATCAGATCAGATGACCAGAAGTAATAAGCAACAATCAAATCTGGCCTGGCAACCAACCAAACAACAACCTACCACCCAACAAATATGCAGAAGGTGCAGATAGATTGGACTGGACTGGACATACACTGAGAAGACCGTTTGTGGAAATCACACACCAAGCCAGGCCGTTGAGTGAAACTCAAAAGGGGAACGACGAGTTCAGAGTCCGAGGGTGACATGCAAGAGGTCGTGTGAGAAAGAAATGGAAGTTTGTGGGGAATGGTGGAGCCAGATTAGAATGACTGCCGGGAAGAGAAGAGAGTAAAATGATGACGTGCTACTGAAGCCCTATTTTTTCACTAGGAACCCAAGGCACAAATAATAATGATAAAAATAGTTGTTAATCCATCGCTGAGTCAGAGTACGGGTGATACAGTCCAGACTTGTAAATGGGAGCTGAATTTTAGAAACCTGCACTGAAAGATAAAATACCGGAGTATCTTTGAAGCTATTTTTCATATTTTGCTTTTCCTCAGCCTGTAGTATCTAATGTAACTCTATAAAGTGGAAGACTTGAAGAATTTAGTAGGATTCAATCCCGAAATATATGTGTCGGTTCAAAATACAGACCTATCATTATTGGTCTACTTTGCTGATATATACAGATCGTACTTTTTCCCTTTTCATCCGAACTTATTAAAAAGGAATCGTTTTGTCTATACTTTCATTTCATAAGAATAGATTTTTATTCATTTCAGATTAACTTATACATTTCAAGGGAGATAGCTTTTTTTGCAAAAACTAGCTCCAACATAAAGGCCTAAACTAGATAGCTTCAATGAAAAGAAACGTGATAAGAGGATAAGTAAATGCATTCTTGACAGAAACCACTTATTTTTAGAACTGACTTAATTGTAGAAAATACATTAGAAAGCGGATAGTAAGCCTCTCAGGTACTGACTTAATCATTGATTACTGCTGAAAAAATGATTTTAGACTAAGCAATTTAGATACTTAGGTGCAGTCAAACTATTTGCATCATATTTGAAAATTTGTTTTGTCGAAGTTTATACAGGGAACTAATTGTTTTAAATACAATTAGCTTAATTTTTCTCTTAACTTTTCAATCTGAAATATGTAACCAGTTTTTTGGAGATTCGATTTTAGTAATATTAACAAACAGCTGAATTCCCTTTGTACTTTACACTTAATAAACAGTAGTTTTAATACCATTTATTAAAAAACTTACCCAACAAAGGATTTTTTGTTAGGGTTACTTAACTTTAGTCAACGTGAACAACAAAATGTGTAACTGATTCATTCAGCTAATCTTTGTAATTTTAATAACAGAATAGTCGTTTATCATAATAAAGTTATGCATTAGAAAATACTATTTACTGCTACAGTGATAATATTTAATTGCATATTGGTCAACTTTCTGTATATAAGATGACACCTTTTCAATATGGAACTTTTATACCTACTTATTAATGATACTTTTCATAATTGGCTATCTATTTCCTTCATTTGAAGGCTTTAGTAGAAGATATTGACTAATAAGTAATTTTGTGGGGTCCGACTATGAAATGGATGTGCCAACCAAACCTCCTTACTGCAGATTATGTGCGACGGTTCTCACCTTAGGTGGTAATCCCCAACTGCTCCTGATATAGATGTTCATTTTGGTTATTCCTAATCAACTTTTTCGTATTTGTATCAGTGGAGGTTATTACATTTGCTTTCAACTACATCTGAAGTCATTACATTGTTAGAAAGCATGTGTTTAACCTAAACTAAGAGTAATATAGTAAATTGATCTGTTTTGTTTCCGCACAAAGTTTCATATTTTAACTCCCATCACAGATATACTATATTTCTCCTACTATCTTGCTGTCTGTTGATATTGATAAGTAAGTACTGGCCGTAAGTTAAATCTAGGATTCACTAGGCTTACAACTGATCCAATTTAAGATTTGCTACGATGTTTTAGTATGAGCATGTTAAAGAGGTGACAACATTTATAATCCTTTGATAGTTGTTAGAAAATTTAACGTGGAATTTCGAAGTCGTTATTTTTTTAATTTCATAAAATGAAGTCTAATGTATACAAGAAGCCTTATAAGCCCGTGGATACTGAGAATTGAACGCCAGACCTGTTTGTAACCTACTATGTGATTCTCAGTATATTAGGTGAAGTGTTCATGACATTTGGCACCCGGATCCGGCTATGTGAGTATGATGAACTGCAAGTTTTTGGATTCTTTCTTTCAGATGTTGATGTTCGGTTTTTCCTTCCTCCTATTTTTGAAATATTTTGATTTGACTATAAACAAAGTGTACCATAACACTGTAAACATGACATAATAATACTCAAATAAAGATTAAGTCCTAAAAATGGTGACGTATTACTTAGCTTTTGTGATTTTTCTACTCCTAAACGTAACGAATACTTTTTCCAGTCAAAATATTCATCGAATTAAACAGGTTAATGCTGGAAACTGTGTTTAACTACAGTCGCCTTATGAAGCCAATATCAGTTTACCTTAGACCCAATATTGGTCCATCATTCGACGGAACAAAACTAGCAGGAATGATAGCTTATACTAGGTTCTGTGAATTGCATAGCCTTGGAAAATACGCCACAAATAATATGGGGAAAAACTTTGACTTCTCGACGCAAGTGTGCATAATTTGCGGAAGAGTTATCTTCAAGTACAGACCCGGCAGTATTATCATCCAATATCTTTTAACTAGCTAGTGCAAACCAATTGATTTATTCGCGCTCGCTTCATGATGAAAAGAAAGTCTAGCATTATTACAGGAATTTATAAGGACTCCCACTTCATATTCAGACCATACAGAGATTCAAAGCCGCTCTACTTAGGTCCCTTTGACTCACAACTAACTGATGTTTCTGAGGCCAAATAGATCTCAGAAGATAAAGATAATGTTCATTACAGTGAACATTAAAACAAATTTGAACCGATATGTTCCTCATCGAAACATTTGACTGAAAATTTTCAAAGCAGAATAATGTGACTAGACAGATTAGCATGTATTTACTTACTGTTCAAAGTTTCAGGTAACGATTTCATATTGTTAACAACACCATAATGTTCCATTGGTCCCCCATCGACAAAATTTCCACTCAATGATCCACTTTCGGTCCTAGATGATGTGAAGAACTCCTCAGTATTCCCCGAGCTACACTTAGTGATAAAGAGTTTCGATGAGCAATTTTACAGTCGTTCAAGTTTTTGCTAACATGAACTTCTTTATATGTCATTTTTTCACATTTAGTTGGAGAAAGTCGATAATTTTCAACCTTATTCATCTTGAAGATCAAATATGCCAAGCTTTGGTCTCAAAACAAAACAATTAAAAAATTTTCTTTAAAAAATCTTCCAGGGTGAACGTTATTTACAAAACACATTAAAAAGGCGGTTGTTTTTGAAGGTTGAACTGTGTATTCTGAAGCATTATAACTAATACCCCGAAATTGCCTTATCTGAAAATAGTTATCCGTTAGTAATTTACAATCCATATTTATTATGAAAAGGGTTGTATTTCATATTCACAAACCTCTATTGCCTCAAATAGGAATTGAACGGCGCGCTCCTTGGATACTGACGTGTTTTGTCTCATCTGCATTCTACTTGGAAATAACCGTATATCACCCTTCCTAATCGGATATTTCCTCTACGAAATAAACAGTCTCGCTGGAAAAACATTGTCCTACGGAACGTACAATCTTCAGTCAGTCAATGCCATCACTCTCAAAACGGACAACTGTGTGGTAGGTCTAACAGTCTCGATCAACTGCTATAGCTGAGGTTGCTGCATCTGCAGCGCTATTTATCTCATTTGATCATATAGTTTGGACCTGTGGGAAGCTTTGGGCGTTCTTCCGTGTCATACAACTGGGCAATCCTAGGTAAGGTTGTCAGCGCACTTTATCCATCATTGCTTTTCTACGTTCCACTTGATACAACCGTCCGTGTCATTTATATCCCTCCTTATCGTCTATGGAGATGAGTAACAACTGAGTTCTAGCCAACCTGGTCTCAGGAACATCTCAGGTAAAGACTCACCCCAGCTACTAACCTGCCCGTCCTTGGTAGTGCTTAGGGCTGCAGGCAAGAGGCTTATTGCTGCAGCCAATGATCACAGGTCGACCCCAAGGGGACAGTCAAGACAATTACTTCCTGCGAAAAGTCGAATTCCTGTCCCCCTGAACCACTGTGTTTCAGTTCATCGAACAGCATGTCTTTCTGGTACCACCAACCCAAACTCTAGTCTACCTGTGAAGGCTGCCGCTGAGAGACGGAAGAGGAGAAGGAAACCCTTAGCTAAACCTTCAAATCAGACTGATGACTGTCATACATGTGTTCTCACCGTAACCGAAGGGGATGCTGCTTTTGAGTGTAACATCTGCAGTAAGTGGGTACACAGTCAATGTGACGAGGACATACCGGAACAACATTACGCCTTCATGACGCGCTACCCATGCACTTGGTCCTGGTATATCTGCCAACAGTGCTGTATTAGGCCAGTGTTTTCTGTAGGCTCGCTCAGGAAGGTCTTAAAGACACCACTATGGCTACTGTGCTGCCGGTACCCGTGCAGACCACTGCCCCAGGTCCAAGCGACAAAAGTGCTAGCAGTGTCCCCGGACAGTCACACTTGTGATCAGTTCAAAAGAACCCAAACGACGACCAGGCACGCAACTAACCACATTAGTGCCTAACTCCTAGGCCACTTTAACGGCTACCCCCATTGCACATTGGGAAAAAGGGTCACAGTGGAAAAGAAAGTGCACCCTTCCCACAAAGACCCACGCACAGTGAGCGAGAACAGAGGGGTTGATGACAGATCGAATTCCGTCGGCCTGTTTAGCGTCCGTGTGTGCCATGATAGACCTCTTGAGAACAGCGAGTCTCTTGATAAGCGGTAGTGGCAAGCGGTTTGAGCCATACCAGGACTGGGCAGCTTAGAATCAAAGCTGTGCCGGCCCCACAAAGGCAAATACTCACCTCAGGGAAATCCCCCACCGATGAGGGTGACCCTGGGCTCGGCTAGGGAGTAGGAAAGATTCTTGTTGCCATCTCATACGCTAATCATCAGCTGGTCATCCAGCATTGGGGCCATGCCAGACTGGCCGTGGTCAGCGGGAAAAGTATCTCGTGAGTCACCCCACACGCTGGGACTAACAACCATGGCTTTCGGCGTCATACTGAAACCAATAACCTGCACATCAGTAGAGAAGTATGCTCACGACGTCCAACAATGACAGTCGTTATCAGTGAGGACAGGGTTAAATGGGTAACCGGCGGCGGCGACGGTCTGCAGACCGCCACATCTCTCACATTCGGCGACGATAATATCACCTAGACAGATGGCCATTAACTCCGGGTGTCAAGAACTTAGTGCGCAGCGGAAGACACTGGCGGGAAAGTTCGTTGCTATGAAAGCAGGCCCAGAACACCGTGGCAACAGCAGGCAACAGCTCCGCCTAGTACCGGGGTCACCACCGGCAAGGCAGGCAAGATATCCAACCCAGACTAGACTCTACAAAACCCTGGAATCCACTACCGGGAAAAACGTGATTGGGCCGGTTCCACCGCAACTGGCCTTCCCGTAGCTAGTTTTACCATTGCGCACTACCCTCTTCAGTCTGCCACCACCAAGACGCCCCATATTGTCACAGACATATCCAGGTGTCCTTACAGTAATATGAAGCAAGATGGGGGAATCACGACCTCTCTGTTCCCGCCTTGCTCCAACTATCATAATCCTGGCAGACATTTGGTTCTCACCGGACATTAGTGACATCGAAAATGGTATAGACGGTATGCGTCTGTTCAGAGGAGAAAGGGGGTTTAAGAAAGAAGATGGAGCGGCAATACTTATAAGCGGCCATCTTGAAAGTGAACGAGTGGCTGCAGCTACTTTTGGGGCTCTCAGACTCCATCTGGCCTCACTTCATGGTTGAACACACCAAGTACCTGGTGGGGGGGCGTCTACAGAACTCCTGCTAGCAACCTAGGACATAATCGGCAACCGCTGCAAGTAATGTCGGGAGTGACGTCCATGGGATATGACCAGGTCATTATAGTCGGCGACGATAGTAAGTTGATGACTATGGGAATTGACTATCCACTATTGGGATGGATTGAGTCTTTCCTCAGTAATCGCACTCAGGTGGCGAGGGCAGATTCACACACTTCAAAACTCAGGCCGATCACCTCCGGTGTTGTTCAGCTCAGTGTACTAGGCCCCCTTCTCTTTAATTTATACGTCAACGACATCAGCAACTGCTTTACATACGGCAAACCATTCTTGTTTGCTGATGACCTAAAAGTTGCATGCACATTCACCCGTGATAAGTTATCGCGCTTCCAAGCGCCAACACAAAGGGAGCTCGATATAATGTCCACATGGTCTGCTGCTTGCAGACTTCAGTTCAACATAGGCAAATGCGGCTACATATGTTTTGGTGCTCCGTCGGTGGATATCCAGCTACATCTTCAGTCTACAAAACTTCTTGTTCTTAAAAGTGTGTGCGACCTTGGACTAAGATATTCAAGGGACCTCACATTTTCTGAACAGGTAGCATCACAGACTCGCAAATCTAGGATCCTGATGGGTTGCATAGTTCGTAACTTCCACTTCAAAGAAGTGGAAGTACGTCCACTGTTAGAATACTGTCCATCTACACTGAGTGGTATCCGCATAATAGACAAACATAAAATAGAGGGTGTCCAAAGGTATTTCACAGCTAGATAGTTAGGACACGATTGCAAACAGGACTACAGCTCCAGATGCACAACACTAAGTCTGGAAACACTTTGGATGAGACGACTCAAAATTAACCTAACTCCATTCTTTAATGTGTTACATAAACACACGTTTACAGCCAGTGGTGAGTTTCAGTTCGAACACAACAGTTGTTACGATCTGTGCAACCACACCCATAGCGTCAAAATGAAGTCGTTCAAATCCTGCTGGCGCGCAAACTTCTTTGTCGTCAAATTCTCTCATTTGTAGAACAGACTTCCAGCTAAAGTGAAAGCCTCCAAAACAACCTCCAAATTTGGTCGGTTACTGGCTAACTTCTTATCATCTGGTGACTTCTACGGCTTATCAAATACACCAACAGTCTCTTTCGCGACACATAGTATACTCGGCTCTCTTAATGTATAGTGAGAGCCACCACACATACACTGACCTTTCATGCGAAGCGTTGAGGAGACTTCCATAAGTTACCACCTCAAACTAACGGCACATTCTGCCCCACCCAACACGGTAATCAAAAACAGAAATCCTACACCATGTGACAGCAAGAAATTTATATTTTTAATACTCTATAGAAAAAAATATGCAATGGAAGCCACAGCAAGGAAGTTAAGTAGGGAGAAACATGAACATAGAAAACACTCTCCTCCTTGAAATTCTCGCTTTCTCCGCCTGCTGCTTTGTCTGTCCTTTTCTCGTTGTAGAAAAACAATTCAGTTCTGAACGTTGGCTTTGTTGCCATCAACAATTAATTACTTAAGGAACGGACCATGGCTGACTACCCTCATGGAGGGTAACCAGTTTTAGAAAGTTCAGAATACCTAACTACAACAAGCAGGAAAAAATGTTCACTGAACTACAACTTCATAGTTATCAAAATCTAGGACTCACTCATTATGAAAGTGACCAGCAAAGTGAAACACTTACCAATTGCAAGGCTGTCATGACCCGTGAAGACGGCGGACAAGATGCTCTGGAAGTTCATTTGGTGCATTCAAATAAGTCTATTGCTTCTAGATGCTGGAGTTGTAGAAGTGAAGATATTTGGCTTTTAGTCATAATATTCATCATGATTATGAATCTTTGTTGTGGAATGGTATTAACATGGATGAATTATACAGTCCAGGAACCATCAATAAAGTACAATATGTAAACAATTCGTGCATACATTCCTTCATGAACTTTTCACCATTATCTCAAGTAGAAAGTACAAACTGTTACAATGGAAGTATCAGCTTCAAGCTTTAGTTTTCTCCAGGTAATACTGTAATGTCTAGATACAAACCTGGTGTTTTTTTCATGAATGCGAAGACAATACTTCCACTCCTCTAATTTGTAAATTTTCTGCATATTTATTCTGTTGGGATGTTCCATTGTATGAACATGCAACACTTATATCTTATAGTGACAGCGGGTAGGGTTTCAGATTAGCCTACGTGAAGATGAATGTAATTTGTACATAAACTTGTTCATACCTTTAAAAATGGTGTGTGCTTGTATATTCAAGAATTATTATTATCATTATTATAGTACCCCAACTCTCGACCTTAGGCGGGATAAGGGAATCTCAGAGCGAAGATTCGACCGAAACCTACTCTAGACTGCCCAAAAGGCTGGACTGCAAGAGAATGCTGACGACGGCACTCGCTGAGGGTCGGGCGGAAAACCATCCAAACCAGACTACTTTTTTACCAGAGGCCAGCTACTGGCTGAAAACGTCCAGGCTTAAACCTCCCTTGCAGCAGCTACCACAGCGTGGTAGTGTTCGGCTCGGTATTCAAAGGCCCAGGCGGAAGGGACCTCTCCGGACTCCGGGTCGCCGGAGCCTTTAGCGCTGCCTTCGTGACGCAAATGAACACATCCCCATCCATCCAAACTGCCAACTGCCGGAGCAGAGCTCAGCACCGCCAAATTCAGTGGAGTTGCACGGAATATAGGCAGCTCCCGATGTGGTCCTCGGAAAGCAGCGAAAGCTCCGCTTAGGAAAATCACCAGGATGCGATACAATCGGCCGCTGTGTTGAAACAGTGGGCGGGTGCCTTGTGCAGCCCGTTGCGTAATCTGTTTCAAAATTCCTAAGACATTCACTTCTTTCTACGTGAGTGGAAACGTGCTTTCCTGTCGCCCATCTTCAAAGGCGGAGACAGGCAGTACCCAAAATGCTACCTACCCATAGCTCTCCTACCAGTGGTGTCAAAGGTAATGGAGAGTGGTAGACGACCATCTCAGGGAGTACTTAGAAAAGAGGGGAGCACTTAGTGATGCACAACATGGTTTCAGAAAGGGTAGGTCTTGTGCCACAAAAATTCTGGCGGCAGGTGATAAGTGGACGGCACGCCGGGACCTCCAAATTCCTGTCCATGTTATTTTCCTGGATTTTACTAAGGCCTTTGACACAGTTCCACACACCATTCTTATCCACAAAATAGAAAGGTTGGGCATCATGGGACAAGTGCTTTCATAGTTGCAGGACTATCTAGACGGTAGACAATTCTGCATGGGAGCCGACGGAGCTTGCTGGACTTGGAGGACATCATCATCGGTGTATCACAAGGGGCGATTCTAAGTCCGCCGCCACTGCTTCTTCTTGTGAACGACCTCCGGCTGAATCTCAGCTCCAAAATCCCGCTTTACGCTGACGATTTTAAGTTATGGAGAGCTGTGACGTCCGAAACAGACTCAAGTGCACTGCAAATTGATCTCAGACCACTTGCAGAGTGGGTGGACATTAATGGACTTGCATTTAACCTAGATAAATGCCGAGCCATGTTTCTCTGCACCCCAGACTCTCAGAAGGTACCCTATTCTCTCTCTGGAACACAACTCTCCCACACCACCACAGAGAAAGACCTAGGACTAATACTAACTGACAAACTAGACACTAGCCCCAATTATCCAGGAGATGCCTCCAGAGTCTGCGCAGTACTGCACTTCATGCGCAGACAACTGGGTGCCCTGACCTAGGAACTCTTTTTGAAGCTGCATAAGACCTATATACGACCCCACCTAGAGGTACACAACGTCATTGGACCACTATATCTGAACAAAGATGTGAGCCTCCTGGAGAAAGCCCAAAGGAGGGTTAGAAAGGGTGTCGTGGGAATGAGGCAAAAACCATATCAGGACAGGCTGAAAGATCTAGGGCTACTCTCCCTAGGCTATCGCAGATTACGTGGTGACTTGATAACGGCCTACAAAATACTCAGTAACCCAAGTCATCCGAACAGTGGAATCCTACCGAACGGCCACCATGGTGATCCTCGTGGTAACCCAAGGAGGATCGCTGACGAAAGGGCGAAAACCCGTGTGCGATCACACTTCTTCTCTCTGCGAATTTGTGGCCACTGGAACGCATTGCCTGCCGAGATTGTTACTGCTCCGTCTGTTGGCAGCTTCCAGAAGAGGTTGGACAGCTAGGCAGCGTAGCACGGTTAGCGCTCATCCAGCTGGGATGTGGACTAGGCTAACATGACTTACTAACTCGGTACGACCAACCGTTACTGAACACTTCGTAAAACCACTATCACTGAGAACTTGGCTTTACTCTATACCTTATTGCAGACGTCCCCTCCAGTTACCGTTTCCTACTAAAAGAATTACTATATTCGCATTCGTCCTATAATGTTATTTACTCTTCTCACTTCTGACTTTAAGTTCTCGAACTTTATCAAAAGCTCTCCCTATCACCAATCCCCATGAACCAACCAATGTTTATTTTTCCGTACCGTTTCCTTTTTCCTAATCTTTTCTCAAATATATATTATTCTTCTTCCTTTTTTCCTTTTCTTTTTCTATTTTGTCTCTCTCTGCACTTTCTCTCCCTTGATTTCTCTGCACATATTTTTCATCTCCTTTTTACAACCAATCCGACCAATTGTCTGCTGGCACGACATTTGAGGAACCCATCTGCACCACAGTCCTCAGAAGAAAAAAAAAACAAACAAACAACACTCCCTACAAATCTAGACAACACCCAACCACCCGTCAGGCTAGAGCTAGAGCAGTTGTGTGGGTAGACCTACTGCATTGGAATCCACCAAAGACCTGGAACCGCTCCGCAAGACCTAGAAGCGAGCGCGAAGAAATCAATTGGCTTACACCATCTTGTTAAAGGATATTGGATTATTGGAAATCAAATCGGCGAAGTATTCGGTGTTTGCGTTATGAATAGTCGACATCATTGACCCCTTTGCAAAACCCAGTGTTTCGTGAAATAAGCGTCTATTTTAACAGCAATCCTTATGTTCATAGCTTTATTGACAAATAATAACTTACTTCAATGATTTCAGAAGTGAGTAAGTATCCATACAATCATTTAATCCAGGTGAATATTTTATATTTTTTTATCTTTTTTTCTTTGTTCTCTCTTCATTCCTTTACCACTACCTTACTATTCTCTTTCAGGTATCTACACAGACAGGAGTCACGGCAGTTCTCTAAACTTCCCAGCAACCCGTAGCTCCCTAATCACTCTACAAATTACAACCTACTAACCCACAAAACATCCACCTCACCGGTGCTAAAAGCAAGAAAGCAGAGGGGATTTCCTCGTCCACTGCAGGAGTGAACCGAACAACTCGAACCAAGCCCTAAGAACTAGACGCGAGAGATCAAAAACTACCAGTTTTCTACGCTCGCACTATCAATATTGGATATTGGAAGTCCAAGCATTATTCACTCTTCAGGTGTTATCTTCCCCAGCAATTCAGATTGATAATACTGGAAATATTTGTTGTGGTGCAAGTAATTAAAGACTGGAGGAATCGTCGTTCAACAGTGGTGAATTTTACAAACATGTAAAACGTCATAGATTTCACGTTAAAGTATGCAGCATTGTCAAGGAGACTTCTATTAGATGAACTGATACAAGACGAAGTACTAAAGAAATCTATTGCATAGCATCAATGTGGTTGTATTGCCGTTACTTAGAGTGATCTCGGGTTTGATAGCTCATCCAGATTTCCACTGCATTTGTGACGGACCAGAAATTGGAGACCATTTATAGTGCTTGAGGTTTCGTATGTGGTAGCATTTAGGGTACTGGTAGGGAGGTTAGTTGACTGTGAAGCTGTTCAAGAAACAGAAAAATCGGGGCGAGCCGGTTGAATGATTCTGAGGTTAGTTTTCAATATTGCGTGCGAAGTAGGGTTTTCAGTAAGCTGGTACTTTTTGGTCAGATTAATACTTAGGATATTCTCTTCGGTTCGACAATGAAAAGAGAAAAGAAAGCGCCAGAGAAACTGGACAATGGGATACCACGCAAGACAAACGGAGAGGAGAGAAGTTCGTATTTTTTTAGTCATTCGAACCATATGTAAACTTTAGTTTATGCATATAAGAATAACTCTTCCTTTTTTCTTACGTGAAGTTTACGCGAGTTAGTAGATAGGCAGCTCTAATTAGTAGACTTAAAGGGAACACTGACTATGCATTTGTACTGCACAATCCCACCAGATGGACTAGTAATCAAATACTCTTTGTGAGTTCATTGAGGTGAAAGGTACTGGAGATTTATGATAGCCTTACTTTATACATTTAGAGGTCCTAGTATGTTTTCATTAGGCCAGAACGTATAGATTGCTTAGGCGAGTGGTAGACTCATCATCTGCTAGGAGCTTATGAAGTGAGGGACGAAAGACAGATAATGAACCTGCAGTACGTATTTCCACAGGAAGTCTATTCCAGATGTGAGAGAACTTATTGAGGAAGGCATTTCCTCGCACTCTGGTCCTACAACACTAATTTTCAGCTAATAGGTTGCGATAACGTAAATAGTGAATAGATGTTACAACCATTTTAGTTTCCGGGCCACATGAGTGCATTTGCTCACGGAGTAATTTATAGCAAAGTATAAGACTCATTCTAAGTCGCCTCTTCCAGAGAGGTTTCAGTTCTAGCATGTTGCATCTGGAGATGTGGTCTAGGCTGCAGTCAGCTCCACTTAAGAACGTCTAGGTAGCTTTTGTCCACATACTTTGAGAGACACTTCTAGGCAATCGCTGCCTATGCTAAGCCAACCACATTTATAAGTTTGGAACTTGAGATGCGACTCGTCGCACCACTTAGCAAATTCACCTAGTTCTTGCTGAGCAGTGGATAGTGAACTGTCTAGTTCATGGGTGTGACATGAGTATACAACCTTAAGGTCATCAGCGTATAGGAATGTTTCCCCCACAGTGAAGCACGTGCACACACTATTAATATAAGTTATGAACAACAGGGGCCCAAGGTCACTACCCCATATCACTCCACTAGTTATGAGCCTGGGCTTAGACTGCATAGAATTTTCTTTAACGATTTGACTATGATCACTAAGAAATGATTTTAGGTTACAAAGTAAAAGGCCATAAACTTCAATCGATTGTAGCCTGTCAAAGGGTATGCTGTGTGACACTGTCGAGTGCCTTTGATATATCGAAGTATAGAACTGTGATGATTTTGCGTGGCTCGCGGATTCTAGTGATATGGTTGAAGAAACCGAAACGGCAAGTAACGCAAAACCTGTTTTTAATGAGACCGGGCTGAGGCTTTGTAATGGAGTTTTCTCTAAGTAGGTAGTCAGAGATGCAGCTCTTAATCACTTTTCCCATATTTCGAGAGACGGCTGGAGTTATGTTGATAGGTCTGTAGTTACTAGTATTCACGTTGTCACCATGCTTGTAGCAAGGAACTATGAAGCTAGTTTTCCACTTGTTGGGATAATCCCCACTTTCCATTGACAGTGTGAATATCTTAAGCAAGAACGGCGGCATATCATCACCACCATTTCTGATGATCATTGAGTTTAGGCTGTCTGTCCCCGTACCTGTCGACAGTCTCAGGCATTTGATAGCCTCTGATGTTTTTGACAGTGAACTCTACTTCAGTACATGAACTGGCAGTAACTGGAGTAAAACTGATGGGGTTAAAAGTATTATGGTTGAAATTTTTGAATGATTCGCTAAACAGTTCACTGATCTTGAAGAGATTGTTGTATACCATTCCATTATGTAGTAAATAGGCTACATCCCTTGATGCCCGCAAACGTTTACTCAAAAAAGATGTCAACTTGTATATTCTAGAACCACTTTTAAGAGCAACGATCTCTTCGTTTACTGTGTGTTTCGCACGTAGTATTTTAATAGATTCGTAAATCTAATAAATTGAGTACAGTGACATGAAATCTTTCGATGAGTGGTATTGTGGTGATAATTTCCCAAGTTTATTGTGGAATATTTTAGGTATGTATGGGTCTGTCTCCTTATAAACCTTGACTATTTTCACTGGAGCAACAGTATCTAGACATGACTATATTTCTGTGGAAAGGTGAGAGTATGTCTGTTAATGAGGCTGTGATAAAGTAGTCATCCCATGGAGAGCACCTAAGGAGCTCGATGAGTACTTCCCATTCTATATTCTTGTAGCTTCAATGCCGAGTTTAATTTGAGGATTGCTTGTTTTTCTCATTGGTAAGCAACAGAACACCTTCCCATGGTCACTGATAAAGAATTCGCTACTAACGTAGGTAGTGACAGGGATGATGTCACAGCAAAGACTAAGCCCACTATACTGTTTCCACGCGTAGGTCGCTGGACGTATTGCTTCCAGCCATAGATATCTATGACAGTAAATATCTCATCAAATCGTTGTCGGCCGCGACCGGCCTCCCAGTTAACTTCAGGGAAGTTAAAGTCACCTGCAATCAGTTTGAGGTCAACAGTGAGGGATCCAGCGTTGGCAAATAATCTAACCATCCGTTCATCATTTTCTTTTGTTGCAGATGGCGTTCTATACACAGCCTATGAGGATTTTGTAGTTAGTACCGTTTATAATGACCCAAAATGAGTCCGGCAGATTATTGAAGGTATCATCTTCAATCTTATTTGAGATAGCAAGGCTACACACGTAGATCAAACAGCCTCCACCACGCTTGTGATCACGATTAGTGCGGTAAAGAGTATAACCATCCATACACAGGTCCATGTCTAGGATTGGGTCAGTACACCATGATTCAGTAACTAGTAATGCTGTGGGTTTGGTTGGTAAAACTATTGCTCTTAGGTCAGATATTTTCGAGCGGGCATTAATAATTAGAAACGTAAAAAGGCTACTGTGGCTTGTAAAGTAACTTGCTATGTCTCTTAAGCCTCGGTGAGCAAACGAATTTCCGGTATTTACTTCGCTAGACGTTGCACTACTTACGTTTCGGACGTGATACGACTCAACAGTGGGGTGTACCGGTGTGACTGGTGAGTTTCTGTCTCTCACAAGTATGTGATTACCTATTCTTCACGGCACTTATAGGTTGGTAACGTGCACTTCTTCCTTACTGTTGGTGTAAGGCATGGTTTATGACCGGTGTAAGTCGAGGAAATTGGTTCCAGCCCTGTGTTATCGGGGGTCGAACGATCCTAAACACCATGGATCGTACTTATTGTGCGGGATCTGGAAAAAAATTTTGGTGGGGTTCATAAGTGGGGAAGTTTCTGGCAGAAAGTATACATTTGTTCCCAAAGTATTGACTAGGATTATTAGGATATACAGTTGAACAGAGGTTAGGTGTTTATGGTATTTAGGATATTTGAGCCTTCGGTACTCTACTCGGCATCAAGTTATGAACCCTGTGATTAAAGAAACATGGTCCGAAGAAGTCCCTCGTGCGGTGCAACCTCGAGTTGTCGTGGTATTCATTTCTGAAACGAGTTTGACGGAAAGCCTGCCTTCCGGGTTTGTGTATTGGCAGTGCCTTAGCTATGAAGTCTTCCTCTCCATCATTCAAAAACACGCGTCCGAAATTGTCCTTCTCCAAGAACATAGCTTTGTGTGGTGAGGTTTCACCTGCCTATCTGAGTTTTAGTCACCCACTGGGTTTCTATTTATGGTGACCTTAGGGGGGACGGTACCAATAGTTCTCTTTTTACGAGCAACTGAAGGACCCAGATTCACTTGTAGCTAGATTTGATTGAGACCGTTGTACCGAGGAGGAGGTACATTCGACAGAATTACTGGTCGTATCAACACTTCCTGATGGTCTGTTCGTGTACATAGCAGCCTCTATGTGTAAAAGTGATGAGCTGGTCAGACTTCTTATTCTTTGTTTTCTGCGTTGGCACGCGGTTTCATCTTGTACCATAGCAGTATTTTTGAAGTTGGTATGTAACCTTATATGGTCTTGTAGCTTAATAAGTCTTTTGGCGTCAAATGAAGTAGTGAACTTGAAAATCATAGGGTAACTGGACTGTGTTGACGTTTTGTGGTGGCGCTTACAGTCACAGTGTATTCCTGTCATACCGCATGAGTTTAATACCTTTGTCTTAACTACATCCAAGGGTAGAGTATCAGGTATGTTATAAACGATGGCCTGTTGAGATGACGATAGTCTCTTGATTACCTCCGTTGCCAAATAGTCTATTGGGTTTTCACATGGTCTTAAACTAAGTTTTCATGCTTTCCAAGAAAATATGTTAATGGATAGAATCCTCAACTACTCTCCGAATCTCTTCCGTCATGGTCTCAATATTATCTATTTCTTTCCTGTGATCGTTAATACTGCTACTCATGACTGATATCATATCTTCAGTTCTGACGAAAGGCCTGGGGCATACCAGTTCATCGAGATCTGAGGTATATATTCCTTTGAACCGAATCCCTGTCCTTCAACTTTGACCATACAGTCTAACGTTACTGACTACTGTACCACCATAGTTTATGATTGATAGGATAGATAATTATGTGCACCTGTCCTGGTATACGTATCTGCGTTCTTTTTCTTTTCTGGTTCATATTTTGCTACCGATTGAATCAAGTACGCTATAACCTATTCCATATCCGCTTATGCCAGTGTTTAATTTTCTTTCTGACAGACATGTTCAGTATGTAAGTGTTGCTTCACGATCATTTTGGCACTTCACCCGATATTTGTGGCTTCATTTGAAATTTCATCCAGAAATTTTGGTATTAAATGGTGTTTGTACTCTAATGCGCAGGTTTTTTGACTCCTGACAACCGCTCACCCAGTAATGAAGCTAACCGAAAGTGACCTTATATGAAGCGCCGACCTTGAAGTCTCATCGAGTGGTTTAAAGATGAAACCTTATATATTCCCCGCCGTAATATGACAACAGTAGCTGGATAGAATCGCATTTTTGGCTTAATTTATTCAAATGGCTTATTTACAGCACCATGGATCTAAACAATCGCTACACACTGCAATACCAGTGCCGAATTTCGCCCCCGTTCATCCCAGTATTTAACTGTAGTTTCGCATGCTCTGCAGATGGCACAAATTTATTGAATACTAACATCTTTTCAGTTCCTTTATACTCAACATTCGATAGGCAATGTACTCTTACTGATTATGTGAGTCACTTTTTGCCAAGAAACTGCTCTTACTGAGTGGTCATACCCGTATTGATTATCACTGCCGCTTTGTAACGAAATGGCTTTCGGCCAATATTTGTGACCAGGAATATCCAAACAGTTGCATGCTGTGGAAGATTGTACACGGCGTGATGATTTATTCTTTCTTAACTTCACTGAGAACAATAAAATTCAGATATTGCTGCAGAAATGTCATGCACTCGTATAATTCATTATTCGAAACAAAGTTTTAGTATTACCATAACTTCTCTCACTCATACAAATGCGTAAGTAGCTGAATTGTTCCCCTGATCGATATTAAGGAACAATTCATCTAAATGTTGACGACCTGTGAGTTCACCCTTCAAAAGGACTGCTTTGAGCACTGCCCAAGGAAAATTTACTTTAGTGTGAACGTATGCGCTGCAATATAATTAATTCCAGTGGTAATGATCATATAACAGCAAAATATTATGTACTAAGAAATGTGCCACCTTGTTCTCGAAAATCGGGCATTGGTCTACAGAAACCATATCTGCGGGTTGTCCGGTCAGAATGGCAAGATATAGATCTACTATGTTGTTGGTTCAAAACGGAGAAGTTTGAGAGCATAGTTGCATATGAATAAGGAATTCTATGATGCAAATAAACAATGGTGATAAATATTAAAAAATGCAGGTTTGCAGAAAAGAATGAGCTTACCAGTTTAACAATTGTACGTCAAGCTCATCAGTTTAGGAGTTGTTCTTAGGAGAAATTAGCTAGCAAGGATGCCAATCGCTAATTCTTGGTAATTGTTGAACATCTACGAGTAAAACACCAGGAAAGAAGACTATACCGTAGCCAAGTAGGGATGGTACATATTTGATAAACCGTTCCAAAATGCCGATGCACGTCAAAGAACTGCCTAAAAGATCGCGTAGCAGTAAGTCGTGTCAAGTGGTGCAAATGCCCATCCATTTGCCTTCAGCTTAGCTGGCCGGTTAAAATTATGAAGGTCAGCACCAATGTTGAGTATTGCTGAAGCCTAGGCTATAGATTCTGAGTTGTTTGGAGCTATATAAGGATAAATACTTCCATGCACTTTGAAGACAGAATTCGTCGAACAAAACATTTTAGGGCCATCTCTACTCGGTGGCAATACTTGAAAGGCACATATTTTGTAATCAGGTATGGAAGCCGATTTATGTAAACCTGATTTCGCTGGTCAAGTCGGGGCTTAAACATTTGATAGAAATTGCCAATGTTTGAAAGCTTACACATCTTTATTTTTAGTTCCCCCTCCCCTACGTAAATAAGATTTACGTGATCTACCGACCATTAAGTTGTACGCATTTCTGCTTTTTTTCTCTCAATGTTTTACTGTTCTATTTCAACAGTTATGATGAAGTCAACCACGCATCGTGCAGCCTTCCTCTGATATGCTGAAATTTAGTATGTCCACCCCACTACTGCCTTTACAGTAGGCTGCAATTAAGGCCCATTTTCTTAATCTGCTAAGTTTCTATTCAAACAAACAACTATAGTACGATTATGCAATACTTTCACCTGAATTATTCTTATAAATGGATGATAGCATCTATTTATCATTTGCACAAAGTGGTCGAGTTTCGAAGATGCATTCATTAAATGTGTTTCCCTAAATGACATGGAAAAGATTACTAAAAAACTTCGAATTTATTATTCGGTGACTGTACGAATTTCCCTGTTAGATAGCTACATGTGAATGAACCAATTTATTGGATATTACAATTGGCAGAATATCTACAGGACTACACATAAGTATAACCTGTACAAGGAGTTGGTACATCTGCCCATGAAACTTCAGAAGCCTGCTATATAGCCTACTACTGTCTAACAATGGAGGTATACCTCATCATGGTCGGTCATCTTAACGGAAATTTTAGTCGAATTGAAACACTTCAAGACTTCCCTCCTTGTTGACATCTTTAGCAATACTATTCGACGCGTTTTGTTTGAATCCTGTTACAGTCACTAGCTATTGACGTTTAGTGACACGTTTTTAACCTGTTGACTCTACTTGGGATTTTGGCCTAATTTCATTCGCTCCCTCCTGCAGTTTACAGCGTAATTCATTGCGTAATATGGTTGTCAGCATATAAATAAAGACAGTTTACCTTTTAAAAACTAGGACTTATGAGAAATAAGTGAATTATTACATCTGCAAAAGTGACATACGATTCTCAACAAAGACCTCTATGTAAAACATCTCTGGTTATATCATACTGAACCACAGGTTATTACTGAAAAAGTAACGTACACATCAGTTAACGATCCTACGTCTTCGACCCAACTTTTTGTAACGCGCGCCAATAAGCTGCTTCTTTTTTGTGAATTATAATTTCATATCATCCAGTTAGTTTTCAGTATCATGCAGAAGTTGATGAGTATTCAGTGTTTCTATCCACCGAACCACTGCCAAGTATCAAAGTTGAACTCATGTACAAGCGTGATAACCATCATCTTCATTACAAACTTGTATAGGGATGACAATGACCTCTTTATTTAGTGCTTACTGATGTTGATCGTCATTACTGCCTTACTTACAGTAGTTGGCATAAAGAATGCATCCAATACTTCAGTTAATGACAAAATTTCTGAAGAGTCAATGCATGTAGACCTTGACTACTAATTATACTTGTACAGCATAGGTCTCATTGATCAGTCTCTGAATTAAATCCATTGTTAGTTTCAGCAACACTAAAATACCTTGATATGTTCCACTGCTATGCCAACCCATTTGTAAAACAGCCGTCTCTAACTTCACGGTAAATGTAGACGGAATCACCTGTAATATGCCACTCATTCAATCCCCATTTATTATCTTAACGTCTAAAGTAAACGAAAAAAGAACCAGGATAAATAAAGTATAGGTTAAATAACATGTTGACAGTACAACAAATTGTGATCAAGATACTCCACAGCTGATTGGTCTGACCTTTTATATCAAAATAACATTTAAGCGTACCACATGATCTATGAACTACTGATATCTTGAACATAAACAGCAGCATCGTGAAATATGTCACCAGGTCAACTGTGAATCAGTTAGATTAGGTCAAACAACAAATCACCAATGCGTATAGAATTTTTGAATTTCTATTAATGGTTCAGTTAACTTCATTAGCGTTAATGATGGACTGTGGCTAGCAGTGGAATCCAGGATACGCATTTCAACCTATTTGGGACTCACCAGTCAGCTGGTGAGTCATGTTGTTCCCACCGGGATTCGGCATGGGGAGCGATCGCTTCATAGGCCAGAGCGTTATCCACTACACCACCGAGCCACGACAGCCACTTCTTGTGCGACGGGTGTAGTTTTTTAGTATAATTGTTTTTATATGATACCGTCGTTGATTGGACCGAATTGATCGGTCCCTATTGGCATATGGGCTCCTGTGCGGATGCCTCGATATTACTTGCGTTCTAATTATGTTAATGATGGATCGTGGCTAGCAGTGGAATCCATGATGTGCATTTCGTCCTATTTGGGGCTCGTCAGTTAACTTCATTAACCTTGGTATGGTAGACTATGGTCACATGGCCTTGTGACTCTCCAAATTCAGGACGCTTTCAGATTTTCTATTGAACAGACATTTTTTTCCTCCAGGCTTTTAAGAGAGAAAGACTTTCCGAAACTCCACAACAACTATCTGGTTTTAATCCTTACCTTAGTAGCAATTAAAAGTCACCTAGGACTAACAAATATAGATCCTATCGTTCAAAAGGTTCTTGGAACAAAACTATTTCAATTGAAAGTTTCAATTACTTCATCTGTATCCTTTTTAAGGCCAACAGAAATCGATCATCTTTTTGAAATTCTGTTCTTCGAAAGCCCTAAGTGTTTCCATCTCTTGATAGTAGTTAGAATAACCTCTAAAAGTCTTTTTATATGACGAATTCTTATTGGTCTCAATTCTAAGTTCTTATTGTTTTCTTAGCAATAAATCACCTTTGAATGTTCAGGGGACCTATGCAGCCAGGATAGAACTCTCATTAATTGACATCAATAAGAATGACATTCAAAAGGGCCAGCAAACCTGGACTTCTAACAGTCGACCGAACCAGGTACTCCATTTACTTCATGTTTATTGAACATTCACAAACAGGAGTATGTCTTCTTTCTTGATTTTGTTGGAAGTTTTAGACCTATTATCAATTATCTAAACAGATAGATATTGCCAGATGCAATACCAATAGGATCTCATTTCCATCGCACATATCTCCACTAATCCAAGCCTGGTACGTTTTGTATCTTTGTCATATAGGTGCATGCAAACTGTGTAGATTTCTGAATGGTAGAGTGTGCTATAATCGCTAAGTCTGTCCAAAATATCTCACAGCATACAATACTCACCCCCAACTCTTTCTGTATCGTATTCAGTGTGCAAGAGGCCAACACAAATGGCAGGTAATATTCTTACTTTTCCCATTGTAAGCTGAAGATTGATCAAGCTTCTTATGAGTGGTCTAATATTCATCACCACTGTATATTCAACTATGAATGCATCAGAAAAATATGAATGCTTGTTGACTGACTGTAGGTTTTATGGATTGAGTAGTTTACGATTCCACAACCAATTTAATCCAGTGTTTTACTTATCTGTAGGTTAATCACCCCACTATTGGTCTCAGTAGGTTTCGTTTCTACATAACGCTACCAACTATAAGGTATAATCCGCTTCTGTTAACCAACTTATTGGATCCTTCAGCATGGATTATAAAAGTATCTTTAACAAATTTTTATTAAGCGGTAAATTTTTTGTTGTCTAGCTTATCTTCTGATTAAATATCATTCAGTGCCTCTAGACTACTATTAAAGGCGAATTTTCTGATTTGAAAAACTACTTCAGTTATGTCCTTAGCAATGTCAGGTACAAGCTATCTCGTTGATTTCAGATCCTTTAAAGATCCCAGACAGTCATCTACATAAAAGCAGTTTACTATAATATTCTTTGTCAATCAGTCAGTAGGGTGGGGTGTGGATAGTGAATAGGTCAATCGAATCATATACTGTGATACGAGTGTTGACAATAAATTGAATCCGACACTTTACCCAGCAAGCAAGATATGCTGCTTCGGTGTATGGTATATCTAACAAACAAGTGAAATGAAATTACAATCTTCTACAATGATGATGATGTATAAGGGTACTTGTTTCACAAATGGATTACTGTGAAATACTATTTGAATGGGTGGTTATCAATCGTCCTTGAAAGTGGAATTTTGTGTAATTTAAAGTTTAATGATGATCACTA
Organism: Heterobilharzia americana; assembly: GCA_944470555.2. Lineage (NCBI taxonomy): Eukaryota > Metazoa > Platyhelminthes > Trematoda > Strigeidida > Schistosomatidae > Heterobilharzia > Heterobilharzia americana. The sequence continues at coordinate 158,595,669 of OX104127.1, read as the reverse complement.
ACCAATTTTGGCCTTAAACATAGACCACATGGTTGTTTGTATACATCAGTGAAGCGTAGAAGTAGCCTCTAAGGAACTGATTTCCTTACAATAGCCACTTTTGAAGTCACAGAATTTACTGTCAAGTTATGCTTTTCTCAGTGGATTTCCTGTAGAAGTGGGTAAGACAGTATGGATTAGTCACCGAATAATGATGAACTTCAGGTTGTTTAGTCCCAAGTGATGGCCAAATCTTGTCAATCTTTTGTAATATAGGTTACTAAACTAGAAGCTGAGTTATTTTGCTTCACTTAATACCGATCACAGTACATCATGACGGTAAGTTCCTTAGCTTAGTGATCACACTGTAAAATGAACAGTAGAATTTGACCAGCGCTTGAAACTAGACAATATGAAGTCACTTTCTCTGTAGTGATCATTCAATGTGATATTAACTATATCATTTCGAATTCATTATATTGTGTAATGAAGTGCAAAGAAGGGTTAGTTGGGCATACTACATAAGAGTTTTAAACGTTAACTGATGAGCAAGCAAAGCTTCTAGCTTGGAAGGTGATGAGTTGGATCATACTGATTACCAGTGGCTCCTATTTTGGGCACCATAAGTTTGTAGTAGCTTGAATAGATATATATGAAACGAGTTTTCGATAACTGAGGATGATTTGAGAATAAATGTGGAGAAGATGACAAGAACTATACAGAACATTTACTCTAAAATGTATTACTGCGCTCTGTATGATTGAAATTTTAATGAAGAAACATTTACATGGCAAAAAATTTGAACGTGTTTCCACTAGACTGGTCAGTATAAATAATTTTCTTATTTCGATGAAGGGAAATGAATCTTCTGTGATAGTGATAAAGGAATGTGCATCACAAATCAAGTCTAGAAAACAATAGATCAGCAGGAAATTTATACTTTTAAGTACTCTAAAGAAAAAAACACAAAATGAACACTATTACAAGGGAAGTTAAGTATGGAGAAACATGAACATAGAAAACACTCTCCTCCTCGAAATTCTTGCTTTCTCGCCTGCTGCTTTGTCTGTCCTTTTCTCGTTGTAGAAAAATAATTCAGTTCTAAACGTTGGCTTTGTTGCCATCAATAAGTAATTACTTAAGTAACAGACTATGGCTGAAACTACCCCTCATGGAGGGTAACCAGCTTTAGAAAGTTCAGAATACCTAACTACAACAAGTAGAAGTAAAAAAATGTTCACTGGATTACAACTCCATAACTATCAAAATCTAGGACTCACTCATGATAAAAGTGACCAGCAAAGTGAAACACTTACCAATTGCAAGGCTGTCATGACCCGTGAAAACGACGGACAAGATGTTCTGGAAGTTCATTTGGTGCATTCAAATAAGTCTATTGCTTCTAGATGCTGGAGTTGTAGAAGTGAAGATATTTGGCTTTTAGTCATAATATTCATCATGATTATGAATCTTTGTTGTGGAATGGTATTAATATGGATGAATTATACAGTCCAGGAACCATGAATAAAGTACAATATGTAGACAATTCGTGCACACATTCCTTCATGAACTTTTCACCATTATCTCAAGTAGAAAGTACAAAGTGTTACAATGGAAGTATCAGCTTCAAGCTTTAGTTTTCTCCAGGTAATATCTGTAATGTCTGGATACAAAACTGGGTTTTTTTTATGAATGCGAAGACAATACTTTGACTTCTCTAACTTGTAAATTTTCTGCATACTTATTCTGTTGGGATGTTCCATTATATGAACATATAGCACTTATATTTTATAGTGACAACAGATGAGGATTCAGATTACCTTCCATGAAGATACATGTAATTTGTATATAGATTTATTCATACCTTTAAAAATGGTGTGTGCCTGTATATTCAGGAATTATTATTATTATTATTATTATTATTATTATTATTATTATTATTATTATTATTATTATAGTAATGATTTGTCATTAGTGTGCAGTTCAAGAAACCAAAAAATTCAAGTGAAACAACTTATGGGTTCAGTTGTGAGTATATTAATTAAGTCGTAATCTCTGATAAATGTTAGAATGAGAGGATACCTTTGAGCTTTGCTTATCAGCTATAACTAGAAAGAAGCAAATGATGTTGTTGATTCAACAATTGTATGAAAATCGTTTTTTCCTCCAAAGAATGATGAGAAAGGATAACATTTTCATGTGGACTTCTCATTCAAGTTTTCTCGGTTTAGATGATGATCTCTGATGTCATTTGTCAGAGGTAGGTGCCTTCAATAGACCAGACAAATACTGGATCAGTATGATGTAGGAAATAGTGAAATATAACAGGTATAATGGATAGTGGCTATGAGTGGAATACAGGACTCTGGTTTCTCCTTATCCGGGACCCATTAGATGGATGTACCTGCACTCTAGTGAATGATCTTATTCTCAATGAAATGGAAACCCTGAACCGATTGCTTCAAACATAAGAGTATTATCCAAACTAGACCAGTGAGTGATTATAGCCACTTCTTGGGTAGCGGATATAGTATTTGATGTTTTAGCATGTGAATCTCCGATGCTGGTTGGACCAAAATGATCGGCCACAACTGACATCACAATGTTCCTGCAATTCGGACATGGATGTACTCAAACAAACACTAAGATATGGTAGAATCATTGTGTCAGCAGTCATGCAGTTGGAGGTAAAACTGAGTGGTGTAAAAACAACTCACTACATAAATTGACGATGATTTTAAACATAATCCTTTAATGTGCTGCTGTGTAAGGTAGAATTAGAGGATAAAAGCCTTATTCTATTAATACTGACTTTAATTTTTATCGTTCAAGTCAATAAACATATTTCAACTATGTTTTAATGTGGTGGCAGACAACTACCTTCATGCAATTGAAAATGTAATATTGATGAAGGTTACAGACACTACACTTCTGAAAAAAAAGGTATGGTAAAGCTCCAATCATATTCATATTGCAGGCCACCTTAGGTGTTTTAAAACAGTTTGTTCATACGTTAAACGTACCCAGGTTGACGTCAAAACTTACAATACCCCTTCTTGTTTTTTGTATCTCTCCTGTTATTGTATTTCTTATTTCATCATATTTTTCCAAATCCTATTGCTATTTTTGACATAAAACACCGTAAGAAGTAAAGGTGTGATCAGATTGTTTAAAATGGATGATGTTTTAAACGTCACATTTTCAGATAAACTACAACTTTTAATTATGTTATCCAAATTCATATTCTTCTTATTATTATTATATTATTATTTGTCCCTTGAGTTGCTAGTGGAACATAGAACTTCAGTAGCACGTCGCCACTTCACCCTCTTCTCTGCGATCTTTTCAACCTGGCTCAACTACTGCCCATAAGCTTTCATTTCTTCCTCATACCATCTGCATTTCACCCTTGACTCAGACGTCCGACTCGCCGTTTCCCATCTGCGTTCCACTTGAGCAACTGGCCTGACGCGTGATGTCCCCGAATGGTCTTCTCAGTGCATGTCCAATCCATCTCCACTTCCTTCTGCATATTTGTTGAGCGATAGGTTCTTGCTTCGTTGGTTCGTTGCCAGCCAGCCAGAGTCCCTTGTTGCTTATTCTTTCTCGCCATCTAAGCTTCAGTAACGAGCCAGCGTAGGCAGTTGTTGATGAATGTCTGTTGTTTGTTGGAAATGCTTTTCGTAATGCGCCAAGTCTCTGAGCCATACAGAAGCACTGACTTGACTGGGTTGGTGTTGAAAATTCGGATCTTTTTCTTCATGCTGAGTGCAGAAAATCTTCACACTGATTTCAGGTTAATGAAGGCCTATCTTGTCTTTCCGATCCTGGTTTTGATGTCCTTGTCTGTGCCATCTATAGTTGAAACGATGCTGCCTCCTAGGCAGGTAGGTGGAAGAGACAAATCCATTTAGGTTTCTCCCGTTGATAGTGATTGGAGCTTGTTGTTGATGCTGTTGTTGGTTGGGTATCTTCATCACCTCTGTCTTCTCTACATTCACATGAAGTCCCTTCTTCGCTGCTCTGCCTTTTCTGTCAACTTGTTAGTTTTCGGCTGTAGATCTTCGAGTTTTTGCAACAAGACATTAGACATAAATCATCATTGGCGAAATCTAAATCCTCTTCTGGGGTCTTTTCCCCGGTCCAGTGTATCCCTTCCTCTTGCTCCTCACGGGATGTTGCATGATCCAGTCCACTACAATCAGGAATATCATGCGTGATATTAGACGGCCTTGTCTTACTTCTGTCTTCACTTCAAAGGTATCACTGAGCTTCCCATTGTGAATTACTTGGCATGTGGCTTCTTCATATAGTTGTTGAATGGGATTAATAAAGGTTTGTGGTATTCCGTATTGTTGAAGCAGCTGCCTGCCAAATTACTTGTCGGTCGACGCTGTCGAAGGCCTATTCAGAGTCGATGAAATTGAGGTGAGATAGAGAGTTGACTGCCATTCTATGCTCTGTTCTATGATGATGCGTAGCGCGGCGTTGTAATTTATTCCCCACATGATTTGTAGTTCCTCAATACAACCATCCTGTTCTAGTCGTAGTTTTGAATCCAATGCATACTTTAATCTCTCCAGGATCCAAATTCATCGAAAGAACTGATTATTTCAAATAATTAAAACATTATGCATGTAATCAGTTGCTTGTTTTCCTAAGATATTTTCAGTTTCTTGAGATAAAATTCCTCATATTCGTTCAAAAACATACTATTTTCAAATACGCAGATGCGTCATATATACCAGTTATTTGGAAAGACATTTTTAAAAGTTGATTCAAGATGTCCAATGGAATGTAACTTGTGATAACATTCCACCTTAGAAGTAGTATTTATCATAGACTGATATCAGTTAGGGAACCATTGAAAACATTGGAGCACTGAACAACTGGTATGGGACTTCCTCATCAGTACGTACCCACAACTCAGAACTTTTAGGTTTCCCCGGTGAACGTATTAACTAGTTTTCAATGGTTTACAATTTCCAACTTTTGTCAATTCCATGTTAGCAAGTCTTACAATAAAATTGTTAAAACAAAATATCTTTGAATTATTTAATTTTATATTATGAAGTGAAAATAAACTCTTTGTTTTGTATAATAGATTACAGAAGAAGATGAAGAAGAAGAAGAAGGAGAACAAGAAGGAAGACATTGTCCACAGACAACGACAAGAACACCAACAACAATAATAAAGACTATCTTAGATATCTAGGAAAAAATAATAATAAAGGAGTTTTGAAATATATATATATATATATATAATACCTATGAACAGTTAAAGAAATATATTGAAACAGTGTGTAAATGATTAGGAATGAATATGCTCTATGTATACTGACTGTTTCTTGAAATTAAATGTTCAAGTTTCAATTGATGTTTTATCAAATGACGTTTGGGAATATTGTTTATTGTCAATACTATTATTATTATTATTATTATTTGGTTTATCTGTTATCTGATAGTCTGAATAATTATCTGTTGTATATAACTTTTCATCTACTTGTACATGACAAACAATTTCTTGGATTTTACCTTCTATTGACTGTTCAATTTCTTGTTCCCCTGATTTTGGAACAAATTTAGTTATAAATATATCATTATTATTATTATTATTATTATTATTATCTTGGGGTTGATCAATAGTCATTGTTTCATTATTCAATATATTTTGATGTATATCTTTATATTCATCACTTTTCCTTACAATAATAGATGGTTGTATAGTTGAATTAAGATAATTTATACGTATACCTGTATATTCACCGCCGCCAATAGTTTGTGTTGTAATTTGATGATGATAATGATGAGGATATTTTCTTTTCAAAAAAAACATGGTATAATATGATGAAATTCTTTACGAAAATTATTATTCATCCATGCATATAAAAATGGATTATATACAGCACTACTCATTGCTAATAAATGACAGATAAAAAAGATTAAAGTGAAATTTTGTGAATTTTGTATATCATTAATATTTTTATCACTATGTATATCCATTATCATCCATAGAATATTTAATGGTATCCAACAGATAACAAATATTATAACCATTGCTATTAACATTGTATTTGTTCTACGTTTACGTTTAATTTCTCTTTCTTCTTTTAAATGTGTTTTTATTCCACTACCAATTTGTGTATGTAATCTTGATTGTAATAATAAACTAATACGAAAATAACATATTGTTATAATACTACATGGAATAATAAATTGTAAAATAAAACTAACAATTGTAAATACTTCACGTGATGATTCTTTTGGCCAATTTTCACGACAATTTGATATATTAGTAATAGGATCATAATGTTTTTGTTGATAAACAGCTAATGGCATTGAAATGAGTATAGCAATAATCCATACAATGAATATAATTATAAAGCATAACCATATTTTCATTCTTGGTAAAAATGGATGTACAATAACAAAATATCTATCTAATGCAATAGCCATTGATGTCAATGTAGATACATAAACTGATACACCCATTGTAGTTGGTAATAATTTACATACAATTTCTGGTAAAGTCCAATTATTCATATATAATGATAATGGTGTAAATGGTGTAGCTACTATACTCATTAAAATATCTGATATTGCTAAATTTGCAATAAATAAATTTGTTATTGTTTGTAAAGGTTTAACACGTAATACTATCCATACAACTAATAAATTTCCTGTTACACCAATTAAAGTAATACATGAATATAAAGCAATAATTAATAATTTAATTGGAAGTATTTCTTTGGCTACATCATATGTGTAATTTGTTTGATAAACAGGATAATATGATCTACTTTCTATTTGATATTCTTGTTCTTTGTATAGACTGCTGAATGTCTTACAGGATACAATTAATTGTAAAATTAACGTTAAACATATAATGTAATTCATTAGTTCAATATATACATACACTTGAATTAAAGATAATTATTACTTTCTAGAATAAAATTTGATAAAATAAACAAAACAAACAGATAATTAATTAACTTTAATAATATTCATGATGAATCATGGCTAACAATGAAATCCAGGATGAGCATTTCTTCCTATTCGCGATTGGATATACTTGCTTCCCAGTGAATGATATTGTTCCCAACGGGATTCAATGGAACATTCAGTATCATATAAAACAATTATACTAAAAACTATACCTGTTGCACAAAGAAGTGGCTATCGTGGCTCGATGGTGTAGTGGATGGATAACGCTCTGGCGTTTGAAGCGATCGATCCCATGCCAAATCCCAATGGGAACAACATCACTCATTGGGAAGTAGGACGAAATGAGTATCCTGGATTCCATTGCTAGCCATGATCCATCAATAATACAATTAGAAGGCAGGCAATATCGAGGCATCCGCACAGGAGCCCATATGACAATAGTGACCGATCAATTCGGTCCAAGCAACCACGGTATCATATAAAAACAATTATACTATAACTTTAACAATGTTTATTTAATTAGATGTATCATAAAATTATTTGCCTGACGTGTTGGTCGGGCTTGTATATCACAATGACCTAATGAGCTATGCTGTTGCAAATCTTGTTTCCTCTAGTTTCCACAACACCAAAAATGTTTGTTGGGTAATGATTACACAAAAAGCAGTTATCCTTACCCTCAACTTGTTCTTAAACAATGAAATGATGCATTATAATAGCATAGATCAATCATCAGTGATTAGTGATGATTGAAAAGCATAGAACGTATATCCGACTACATCTTCCATAATACAGGCTAATTGTCAAAGAAACGAAAACAGAGTAAAACCATTTACATATATAACAAAAATCATGTCACACGAGCTAGTGAGTCACTGCTTCTATATGGTTCAGAGACTTGGTGCCTTACGAAAAGCACTTCTAACAAACTACAGACATACAACAACAACTGCCTTGATACTAAAGATCAGATAGCCAGAAAGAATAAACAACAAGGAACTCTGGCTGGCTGACAACGAACCAATCAACCAAAACCTATTGCCCAAGAAATATGCAGAAGGAAGTGGAGATGGATTGGGCATACACTGAGAAGACCATTCGGGGACATCACGCGCCAGGCCAGTCACTCGAGTGGAATCCCCATGGGAAGCGACGAGTTGGACGTCCGAGTATGGCATGGAGAGGATCGTGTGAGGAAGAAATGAGAGCTTGTGGGCAGTGATGGAGCCAGGTTAAGAAGACTGGAGACTGCTTACAACAGACTGGAATGGAGACGTTCTACTGAAGTCCTATGTTCCACTAGGCACCCAAATGATAAATAATAATAATAATAATAATAATAATAATAATGATAAAATAGACAATGATCAGGTGAAGCTAAAACCGATTCAAAACAAGAGGAAAAGATAAACAAAGAAATAAATGGGTAAAGATGACTTCGTTAGAATTAGTGGCTTCATTCGGCCACGAATCACACATTAAAGTTACCAAAGGTTGGGTTGATTACAGTTTAGCTTCATCTTGTTTTACTGATTGGGTAGTTTTAGCTTTCCTTTTATATTCAAAATAAATATTTTGTCTATCATTTTGACTGTCTGAGATAACCGTGATTTCGCAGACTTGTAGTAATGATACTGTGTAATGACTGAAGTTGATATGAAAATTTGGACCGTAACCAGATCCGAATTAGCGACTCATGGGTTTCCTGCTCGATACTCTACCAAGTGAGCTATGAGGTTCGACTGCTGACCACACTGTTATCTCACTTCAGTCATCAATGTTGATTGAAGTGAGATAAAAATCTGATCAACAGTTGAACCTTGTAGCTCAGTTGGTAGACTATTAGGCCGGAGACCGAGTGGTCACTGGTTCGAATTTGACTGTGATCCAAATCTTCATTTCACTTTCAATCATCACTTTCATCATTGTCGTTGTGATGGATGTTAGGAGTAAATCGAAAGAGTGACTTGAACCTAAGTTTCATTATTGATAGTACCCTATAGTTAGACATATTTACGACTTCAAGAAAACTGATATGTTCCTAGTGACTGAAATTCATATCAGATGATGGTGTAGGTGAAAATGTTTCTATTGGTCTACTTTGCAAAACTTTCAACCACCCTACTCCACCTATACCAAGTAGTAAGTATCATTAGTCCTTAAGCAATAAATTTGGCTTATTGTCTACAGCTTGAAAATGTATGTAGCTGGTGAGTCGCATTTTGATTTCAGTCTGTTTAGGTAACGAATAATTTCATGTTGAATTATGTTTGGTACAATGATTGGTGGATAGGGAGTAACCAATTTCATTTTACCTATCCGTTAGTGCTGAGCAGATTTTATGAATCATTTTGTTATGCAATTGCCAAACTAGAAGGTTCATTGTAGTGGTGCAAATTTAGCTGATGTTAGTTGGCTGCTTGTTCAATCTGCAGTGAACCTTGTTTGAGGTAAGTAGGCTTTTTGCTTGTTGGTACTCGTCAGTAAAGGGGATGACTTTTAGTATGCACATAAAATTCCCTAAGGACTTCTCGAACACTTGAAAGAGACTGTTGATCGTTCAGACACAAGATACATATCTGCATTAAATGTTGGCAGATTTTTCAAGGAGTCCGTGACATTGAACAGACTCATAAAGCGATGGTTGATGAAATCAGGTTGAAATATTCACCCTAACATAAGATACAGGGTTATAGATATAAGGTACACATGAGTATTAGAGGAAAATGAGTTTATATATGGAAGCCTATCTTCTCTAGAGGCGAGAATGTTGAATCTATTTGGCATCTTAATCGGACGACTATTATCTTGTATGCATAGATAATCTCAAGGTAGTATTCATCATAGAATGACATCAGTTGGAGAACTGCTGAATATCTGGGAGTACTGGGGGCCTATTACTCTCCGGTGTGGGACCGGTCATCAGTGTGCATTCACGACCCCACCACGGACCCAACTCACAACCGTCATGTCCCACCTAGTGGGTTAATGGTAAAATGGCTGACGAACCTGACAGTCTTGCATTCGATCTTTAACAAAGTGTCTACTGCTGAGGGGTCCTATACTCATACAAAACTATTGTACAGCGTCCTTTGCTTTTCAACAGTTTGCTAGCTGATATACCTTGAAAGAAGTCGATCTCAAATAATCTGAAAATTGATTTACATAGATAATGAATTGGGATTTTTTTTCCACTACGGAATAATATCCAGGAGTTATGAATAGAAGAAATATTTGTTATCCCCAACGTTTATGATGTTAAACAAAACTGAGTGTTATATTATTTTAGAAGTTTTACGGGAATAAAACGTCCTAAATAAAATTCCTTATTTCCCAAGTTATTATACTAATCAATCTGTCATAGTTTAGTCACTGTAATTGTATGAAAATCTATAGTCTTTGAAAAAAATGAAAAAGATTTGTAGCTCAAGATGATAATATCGGTTCAATGTTCATTGTCGTGAATTTTTCATCACCAGGCTGAGTAACATCCTCAGTGGTAGCTTTTTAATAAAGTTAGAGCTGAGGATAACACCCTGACAATAGATGAAACATCCAGCCACATTATGTCATCTCACGAAGAGGAAGTATTAAATTTGAGATTGCTCATATTGATCTTGATGACCAGCAGAAGAAGCCAGAAGGCACGTAGCCACACCTCAGTGCGGAGTGATCTTGTTCCCATTGAGACTTGAACCTATTACTCTTCACTTCAAACACCAAAAGGTTATCCACTAAGTCACTGAGGTACGATAGCTATCTCTTGCGCAAAGGGAATGAGTAGAACCTCAGTGGGAACAACATCACTGCGCACTGAAGTGCAGGTATATCCAGCTGACAAGTCCCAAACTGGGTGAAAGCCGCCTCCTTTATCCCTCTGCTAGTTACTTAGATCAATATAACATAATGAATGACCGAAAATATCGAGGCATTCACATAAGCACCCATCTGTCAACAGCGGTCGAGCAATTCAGCTCTGTATAACAGGAATCGTTTATTGGTGTAGTTAGGTGTTCTGTATAAAACTACTATGCTTAACATGTCGGAATAAAATAATCACTGTTATACTTACTGAAATCTAATGATGAAGTTAAAAATCTAGCCCATAAAGTAAGTCATCAAGTAAACTAATTTAGTGCATTTGTTCATGTATTGTCCGACCGGCGGCTGCTACCTTGACGTGGTGGTCGGTCTTGCATATCACAACGAACCGACGATCTATGCTGGTGGAACGCTTGTTCCCCATACCAGTAAGGTCTGTTGGGTAGTGATAAGACGAAAAGCACTTACCGTTGTGGTGTAAATTACTACACTATGATGGGGGGTCTGAGGTCGAAGTCGTACTGCTGCTAGCTGAATGGGGTGTAACAGCAGTAAGGTGTTTCTTTTGGATGACCAGCAGTGCCATGCTGATGCTGCCTTCTCAGTAGGAGGGGAAGGTTAGAAAAGGTTGGCCCCAAAAATAACACACTCTGCCACACCGCAAGGTCTATCGGGCCGGCGGTGTTGGTTCATTTTTCGTTTCTTTTCGGCCATCAGGCTCCAAAAATACAAAAGTTCAAAATAATCATACTCAAAGGGCTACGTGTGACAGGTCTCAAGCAGATATCCGATGGGCTCTGCGGCCACACAAATCTCTTTCAGGTACCTTAAGAAGAAACAACCTTCCACGGTGCAGGCAGCCGGGAAATGTCAACTGCCCTCACAACTCGATCAGCATTCAAATTTCCTCAGACTGATGATGATGTTCATGTATAGTTAAGGGATTTGTAATGCAACTATTAAATGTGAACTGTTGATAAGACTTGTTAGTAAATACTGTGGTATATAAATTCCATTTTGAGGCTATCCAGAAAATAGGTAACAGGGATAGATAGTGACTAGTGGTGTAATCTCTAATGCAGGTTTCGTCCCATTTAGGACTCATCAGCCAGATGTTTGTACATCTTAGTGAGACACAGCATTTACAGCTTAAGACACTGGAGCGCTATCCACTAGACTAATGAATTGGGATAGTCACTCCTTATGCAACCAGTACAGTTTGTACTATTAAAACGTTTAGCAGATTATACAACTGTTCATCCCAAATATCGTAATCAAGTGTAACTGGATTAGTAAGTGTTTGTTGAATTGTGTTTGGCTAGGGAATTTCGCCAACTAAGTAAGAACTTATATAGTAAAGATAGATATTGGCTAGCAGTGAAATCTAAGATGCGCATTTCGTCGTATTTGGGACTAGTCACTTGGATGTACCTCCCTCCCAGTGAATGTAACATATAAAATAATAAATATTTTATTTTTATCGATTTGAAATTAACCATATTTAGACATAGTTGCCCAGCCAAGTGTTTATGATGTAAGGACACGACTGTGTTTACATTTTAAAAGAAAACAACTATTTTCTAGATAGATTCCATTGGGAAGCGATAAATGAATCAATGTTACACCAAAGAATTTTGAAAAAACCGCTATACATTTTATCCCAATAGAAAATGTATGTAGCTTATTTAAACAAAAAGGAATTAGTTATAAATAGTCAAAGATATCACTGTCAGAGATTATAAAAACATCTTTCTTTTTGTATCAGTTAGTTAAAATGAGTAAAAAAAATGTATGTTCTGAATAAATTCTTAAAACTAGGACATTAGAAGTTGATAGTTGAATGATATTAGATGGTGAAGTTTAAGGGGGGCCCTCTTAGTAGATTGTTCTGGTAAATCCTACAATAAATCTGACTTTATTTCAATTTTTATCACTCATCGTTTATGCGACGTTGTCATTATTCTAGAAATTTCTTTTTGACCTTAACAATTGAACAATTCAAGGCTTTCTTCAATTGTTGTTAAAAACAAAACTATGGAATGAAGGGTGGGTTATTTAAAAATGATTAATAGCTTATTATTACTACTGTACAATAATGAATAGAAAAGCAAGACAGGCATTCATTAATCTGAGATCAATGTGGAGATTTTCTGCACTCAGTAGATGACTTTGTAGTTAATGATGCATAGGATAGGCATCTTTTCAGGAAATTTCTTCCTTAACATTCTTTTGGGAACAGTTTCCAGTCCGTTTTAGAAGTTGACATTTTGGTCACTCCAAAATGTTATTTTCATCTGAAAGCCACAAGCGCTATAATTTGGTTCTTACTTCCATAGATTCATCTTTGTTTTCAAGGGTTCTTATTATACTTATAAGTGTTTGCGTAAGGCATAAATTATGCCGTAAAGAGTTTTATTGGTATGATGATTATTGGTATGTTATATGAGCAAACTTGTACAGTGAAAAAGGCTAAATTACTTTTCTATATAAAGAAGTTAAATTCGACTGTATTACTATCATCAGTGTGTCATGATGCGATATAACGCAATTCGTTTCGCTTCCTCTTTCTTAATCGACAATTACCTGTTTCTTGTTCAGAAATACCACCATTGGTCTCAGAATTACCAGTGAACACAAACCCTCCTACAAAAGCAGAAGTCCTGAACTCCATAAAGTTACTAAAATCCGGGAAAGTAGGAAGACTATATGGGATTTCTTCCAGAAGCACTGAAAATAGGCGGAGAGGCAACAGCAGACATGCTCACACCTCTACTGCAGAAGGTTTGCAATGAAGGAAGGAAGGAAAGATACTTGTTGATCGATTGGAAGAGGGGCTACATTGTCAAACTGCCAAAGAAGGGTGACCTAAGTCTTTGCAAGAACTGGCGAGGAATCATGCTGTTGTCCACCCCAAGCAAAATGTTAAGCCACATCATCCTGGAGAGGCTAAAAGATGCTCTGGTTTCAAAATACGACTGGAACAGGCTGGCTGGCTGGCTTCGGAAAAAGCATATCATGTGTGGATCAAATTACAACGCTGTGCTACGCATCATCATAGAACAGAGCATGGACTGGCAGTTCACTGTACCTGTACCTCAACTTCATCGACTTTGATAAGGCCTTTGATAGCGTCGACCGAGAAGTAATTTGTCAGGCAGCTGCTGCAACACTACGGTTTAGGTGAGACAAACCTTTATCAACCTCATTCAACAGTTATATGATGGTGATGATGGGACATGCGGAGTGATTGACAATGGAAAGCTTAGTGATGCTTTTGAAGTGAAGTGAAGACTAAAGTAAGACAAGGTTATCGCCTACTATCATCGATCATCTTCCTGATTGTGGTCAACTCGATTGGAATGGACTGGATCATGCAGCATGCTGTGACGAGCTGTGAGAAGATGAGCATACACTGTTTCACCGATGAAAAGATCATAGAAGATTTGGATTTCACTGATGATAATTTGTGACTAATGTCTTGTCGCACAGACTCAAAGATCTACAGGCAAAAACCAACAAATGTAGAGAAAAGGCAGCGAAAACGGGACTTCTTTCAGGAGAACGTAGAGAAGATAGGTGATGAAGATACCCAACCAACAACTTCAACAACAAGCACCAGTCACCATCAACAGGAGAAACATAAAGGTAGTAGTCTCTTTCACTTACCTAGGCAGCATCGTCTCAATTACAGACACACAGGCACAGGCACTCCAAAGTGTTATTTTCATCTGAAAGTCACAAGAGCTATAATTTGGTGAGCTATCATTTAGTTCTTACTTCTATAGATTCGTCTTTGTTTTCAAGGGTTCTTATTATACTTATAAGTGTTTGCGTAAGGCATAAATTATGCCGTAAAGAGTTTTGTTGGTATGATGATTATTGGTATGTTATATGAGCAAACTTGTACAGTGAAAAAGGCTGAATTACCTTTCTATATAAAGAAGTTATATTCAACTGCATTACTATCATCAATGTGTCATAATGCGACGTGACATACTTTGCTTCGTTTCACCTTTGTGAATCGACAGCAACCTGTGACTCTTCGAGAAATACCACAAGCAGCTTAGTCACAGAATTACCAGTGAACACAGGCCCTCCGATAAAAGCACAGGTAAAGTCCTGAATGCCATAAAGCTGCTGAAACCATGAAAAGTAGCAAGACCAGATAAAATTTCTCCAGAAGCACTGAAAAAGAGGCAGAGATAACAGCCGGTATGCTCACACCACTACTGCAGAAGGTCTGGAAGGAAGGATAGGTACCTGCACATTGGAAGATGGGACTACTTTGTCAAACTTCCAAGAAAGGAAGACTTAAGTGTTTGTAAGAACTGGCGAGGAATCATGCTTCTGTCCACACCAAGCAAAATATTAGGCAGCATCATCCTGGAGAGATTAAAAGATTCACTGGATTCAAAATTACTACCGGAACAAGCTGGATTCAGGAAGTACAAATCATGTGCCAAGAAAATTGCAAGGCCACGCCAGGCATCATTATAGAACAGAGCATACAATGGCAGTCAACTCTATACCTCAACTTCATCTACTCTGAAAAGACCTTCAACAGCGTCAACTGAGAAGTAATTTGGTAAGCAGCTGCTTCAGAATTACAGCTTCAATGCCACAAATCTTTATCAACATCATTCAGCGGCTATACGATGATGCGACATGTAAAGTGATTGACAATGGAAAGCTCAGTGACGCCTTTGAAGTGAAAACAGGAGTAAGACAAGGCTGCCTACTATTACCGATCACCTTTCTGATTGTTGTGGGTTAGATTTGGCAACAAACTGTAAAGAGCTGTGGGAAGATGGGCACATGCTGTTCAATCACTGAAAAAACCCTAAAAGATTAGGATTTTGTCAATGATGATTTATGTTTATTGTCGGAGAAACATGAAGATAGTAGTCTCTTTCATCTACCTAGCAGCATCGTTTCAAATGCAGGCGACACTGGCACAGGCACAGATGAGGATGTCAAAGCAACCGGGATCGGAAAGACAGTAAACAGGCCTTCCTGCATTAATCTGAAATCAGTGTGGAGATATATTGCATTGCACTCCATTCAGCATAAAACGTTAACAAGATCCGGGTTTTCAACACTAATGTCAGTCAAGTGATTCAGTGCTTCCATGTGATGGTTGACGCACTTATTGCCTTACGAAAACCACTTTCAACAAACTGCGGAAATACATCAACAGCTGCCTACGCTCCATACTGAAGATTGGATCAGATGGCCAGAAAGAATAAGCAAGGAGGAACTCTTGCCTGACAACGAACCAAACAACCAAGAACCTATCGCCCAACGAATATGCAGAAGAAGAAAGTAGACATGGACTGGACTGGACTAGACATAGACTGAGAAGACCATTTAGGGACATCACGCACCAGGTCAGGCCAGGCCCTCGAGTGGAGCCTATATGGGAAACGACAAGTTGGGCGTCTGAGTGTGACATGAAGAAACCCAAAGGACAAATAATAAAAATGAAAAAAATATATATTACCACACTAGTTGGTAATATTTTGGTAATTAGAATAAGGTGAAGTTGAATTTCATGTTGAAAGAATCTAAAAGTTATTTATATCAATATAAAGAATTAACTTTTACAAACGTTTGTGTTCAAACCCTTTTGAGTGGGTAACTACGGGTCACTGCGTCTCAGGATTACTCCATCAGCTATGTGTCGATTGACTTTGAGTATCTAAGACAAAATTTTGTACATTCTCATTTACCTATAAAATAACACCAATCCAAGAAATCTATCTTTTTAAAGTTTTGAAGTGAATCAGTAGCTATTTATTATGACCTTGAAATGAAGCACGACGTTTTAAAAGTCGCGCTTCTCATTTTTATCATCATTGTTGCTGTTGAACATATAGTTGTACAGTCTTCCTCACTCTTACAGTTTTCCTTGTAAATTATTATTCATAAGATATTGTAATTGGTACTGATAACCACATCATAAGGTTTACCAAAGACAGTTAAACTTAGTATGCTCATTATTTGTACTTTATTGTAATGCATAAAATCGAATTTGAAATCGCTTATAGACCTTAGATACTATTATTACTTTTGGTATCGGGTAAATGCAAATAGCTGAAGATACTTTGGTTAGAGAACTACTGAAAATCTAGGAGAATTGGATGATTGCTTCTTTTTAACACAGGAGTCATCAGTGGTGTGCACCTCTCCTTCAGAGATCAAACTATGCGCCATCAGATCGCATGGTGAGCATATAAGTATTCAGCTAGTGGTTAAGGACTGAATAGTTCACACTTTCCTACTTCCAAATGTCGATTTGCAGTGTAGCACTATCCCCAACCTGTTCAGCTGACGAATATTTGCCTTTACAACTGACTTCAATGACTCCATTGAGTCATGGTTTCTCAACAGAACTTCAGAAAATCCATCTTGAAGGAAGTAACGAATGATCAATGGATAGAAATTCATTTAGTGGTTTGTGAAGATTGATTGGTGTCAAAAAGTAGTATAGATGAAGGAGTGACATCAGTTAAAGAACCATTAAATACCTGAAAGCCCTGGATAACTGTCAATTAATACTGATAACTACATAATAGCGTCTACAATCTCAAGATATAATTGTCATTATTATTACTGTTATTATATTGAGCTAAAGGAAACTGGGAAAACTCTATTCAAAAATTACTCCATTTCAACAATGGCAAGACATGTAATTTGCTGTTGATAGATGAGCTTTGATAGTGTCTAAATATTCTTAGTATTGTACTTTACTTGATGGCTAGCAAGAGAATCTCAATTGAACGTTTCATCCCTGCACTAAGATGAGTGACCGTATTCTCAGTGAGTCTTGAATGCAGTAACCATCGCTTTGAACTCCAAAGTGTTCAATAGGCTAGTGTTAGTCACTAATTGAATGAATATTTAGACAGTATGGAGGCATCTGTCAACAGAAGTCGATCAATTGCATAAAATTATAAGTATCAGTAAAACAATAAGAGATATCCATTGTACAAGTGGTAGTTAGTGTAATGTAGTAGACTGCTGGATAACAATTTTGCTGAATTAACTATTCATTTAGGCTTTACTTTCTACTCCAGTGGAAAATATTAAATATATTTGAGATGAATAGGTATTTTTAATTTAAAGGTAGTATTCATCATGGAGTGATATCAGTTGGGGAACTATTGACAATCTGGAAGCGTTGAATAACTGTTACTTCCTAGTATGGGTCTCCTCAGTAGTACACATCCACGGCCTGCCTAAGAATCGAACTCAATACCTCTAGGTTTCATGGAGAATGCGTCAACTATCCACCTACTGGTCAGTTTTCAGTGTTTCAATGATTTGTCATGGAAAGCCAAAAGAAGAATTCATATACGGGTGTATGGGTCTATTTTACGGCAATTAGGTGAAATTTCCAGTTATGGTCAAGGTACTTGATAACTGAGACTTTTATCTACGATCGTTCGCTTGAATATTATCACTAAATTAAAGTGTAAAGAAGATAAGTTTTACGAGATGATTAATTTCATAGTTTTTCTATAATCCCTTGACAACTAATACTGCTTACATTGAGGTTTTTGGGGATTTTATTTTAAAGGTAGTATTCATCATCGGGTAACATCAGTCGGGGAACTATTGAACACCTCAGAGTATTGGACAGCTGTTTCATCTCAGTATAGGACTGCTCAAATGTAAGTACCCATGACCTTGTCAAGGATTGGACTCAAGATCTTGAAGATGACCTTGGGAGATGATTATTGCTACATCATGAAATGAAAGAACTAAGAAACTGTAGACCATTCAACTTTAACCCACTGACTAAATGGTTAACACATTCACTGTGAAACCACAAGGTCGTTGGTTAGATTGCTGACAGGGTGGTGGGTGCGTACTACTGAGGTGTCCCATACTACAATGAAACAGCTGTCCAGTGCTCCTGGATTTTCAATGATTTACCAGCTAATGTCACTCCATGATGAATAAGCCTTGATTATAAATTATTCATTGGTATTCGCAGTTAAATAGAGTTATAGGAAATATTGATAACCAACCTATTTACTAGACTTTGTATTTCACACTAAACAAACAGTCACAATCCATTATTTCCTGAATATCTAATTTTCGATGTATATGGGTAATCCAAAACTGTTTCTATCACCTTTAACAACTTTTGTTTAAAGTTATCTGAAATCATCGAAAAATAGTCATTAAAATTTATTTTGTAACCAGTGAAGATAATATCTGACTTGTATTCATGTTAAGTACATCGTACATACATCATACATACATCATTTGATTTGATAACCATTAAGGAACATGTTCTCCCCAACGGTATTTCTGCCAGTTCTACTTATACAAATATCCCTATAACTGTAGGTGAAATTGTAGATACAATATGTGGGGGCGGGGTGGAATTACTCAAATCTCGCTCTTTAAGTCTTAACACTGAGAGAGAAAATATTTCTGGGGTTAAATCAAGAGAATCAGCATAGAAAGTCCACTTGATAGCCAACTGAAGCCTTTGTGCTGCCAAGTGTATAATTTGATCACCTTTAGATAGTAGGATTGAAGAAGACTGCTTTATCGATTTTTAACTGTAGCTATTCTTTACATTGATATACCAAAAAATGATATCACCTAGAAACATTTGTCATTTTAGTGCCTTATTTGAATAATCTCAGTGTAAAAAACTTCATCTAATTGTAATTGGTCAATTATGAAATCTCAAATTGAATAAGAAATGGCTCGTTTTGAATTCACCAATCTACATCGTCTCTGAAGTAGACTGATGAGATAGAAACTATATATGTCAAAGGATGAGTTAACTGTACTGCATTCTCTTCTATCCCATTATACGACTGTAAGAAATGGCCGTGGAAAGTAGAAGACAGGAAGAGATAGTAGGCTTGTGAACACATGTGTCTTAACAGAATTATTCATATCTGATGGAATCATTGTTTGAGAAATGTCGCGGTTGGTGAAGGGTGCCAGGCAAGGGAGAAAGTAGTCAATGATGTTTCATATACCGGGACACTGTTTACTTTGACATGCGATGTCAGTGAGATAGGAATAGATTGCAGGTAAGCTGACTGTGACTAGACCAAGACGTGCCACTGGTCATTGTAGTCTGCATGTCGACTGCCTAGTTGTTGTCTTGAAGGTGACATAAATCATGGTTGTAGATTTGACATCATGTCTAAACATGGGTTACAGTGGTGGAGCTGATTTCATTTTCTGACATTTTTCAAAGCTTAGAAACTCCAACTAACGTTCATTTTTCAATATTCTTCCCTTATAATACACTTCTGCCTGCTTTGATATCAGCCTTTCTCTGTCCACTTGTTCTTTTCATACTTCTCTGTAGCACTATGACTTTAACTGATGCATTTATGCGACAGGTTTCACTTCATTCATCTGTCATTGTCATGAACATGAATATGTCACACATATACTACATATTATGAAACCGGGTGATGATTGAAGGTGAAATGAAAATTTGGACCACTGCCGGATTCGAACCAGCGACCTCGTAGCTCATTTAGTAGAATATCTGACCGGAAACCTGGTGGTCGATTGTTCAAATCTGGCAGTGGTCCAAATTTTCATTTCACCTTCAGTCGTCACCCAGTATCAGTACTGATCTGTCAATAACGGCTATCTCAAGTAGTCAAGTGGTTATCAGCATGATGCTCCCTCTCTATCTAATTCAGTTCGATCCCGATTGGGATGAGGAGTCCTGAATAGGCAGCCAGTTTGAATATGATCAAGCGTTAGTAACGCCTCATGGGTTCACTTGGTAGTCATGCAAAACCCTTGATGATTGGAGTGAAGTAAAAATATGATCAGCAGTCGGATCTCGTAGATCAGTTGGTAGAGCATCAGGCTGGAAACCCAGTGGTCGCTGGTTTGAATGCAACCGCGGTCAAAATCTTCATTTCACCATGAATCATCACCCAGTATCAATACCAGTCTGCCAGACCATGGCTATTTCAGATAGTCAGAACGATAATATTATAAAACCCTATGTGACAGCCAATTTCACATTATGATTAAGGAAAATTTAACTTTATGTATTTTTCTTTGTAGCAAGAAAAGGGATATGGTAAACTTTCATCCTACAAAATCTATGAGAAATTGGGTGAAGTAAGTGACTAGTTGTTTTTCATATCAATAACCTTTAGTACTGTTCTTTAAAAGTATTGTCTTCTATGCTTATATATGAAAATATTTGTCCGTATACAGTTCCTTATATTTTCAAGGTAGTCTTCATTACAGAATAGCATCACCATCAAAATACCAGGGGGTACTGGCAGCTGTTTCGTTCTGTATGGAAGCTTTCAGCAGTATGCATCCATGACTCAGTCAAGTATAGAACAATGTTGTCAGTTGAAAACGAATGGTCTACTTAAACCATGAAGCCTGAAACTTGTTCCACCTAGTATATTACATCATCACAGTAGACAGCAATGCGTACCTAAGCGCAGAACAATGCATGTCATGACTTCGCCTAAAATAGTTGGATAAAACAACAGATTTTCAGGTTGACTAAAAGAACTACCACTGTCAATCTTAAGCAAGTTTTTCTATTTGCCTGTATCCTATCGTCTCGGAATATCATATCTACCGACGAATAGATAGACGAACCACAGCTACCTTTCATACATTGCTGTATATAATGCTGTGATTTTGATAACTATTTCATTCAAAACTATTGTACATGGAGTAAACTTACTACAATTTTGGATGTTGAGAGTTCGGTCAGTATTCAGTACTAGAAAACATGGAATTGGTAGCTGTCCAATGACCAATAAGTGTAGATAATTCAGTCTTACGGGGTGTCACTGGCAGCTGAAAAAGCTCAGTGGAAATGTCACTGACTGAGATACTGGTTTGCGTGAGTATGAACTTAAAGAGAGATGTAAATTCTGTGGAGGTTACAGATACACCTTACTGGCGAGTGCCAACAACCACAAAACATGGATCAGACAAGGCTTCTAGACGATTGCCTCCACTTACCAAATATGTGAGTATTAGTAGTAGTAATGGTAATGGTAGTGGTAATAGTAGTAGTAGTAGTATTGTTTTAAGGAAGTCTTAGTTTCCTCTCAAAATGTTTCAAACTGTCTTTTTAAAATTGAAGTCTAATTGGTGTGATTTATATTGGTTTACACAAGTGACTTTTAATCATATGGTCACAGAAGTAATGCCCAATCCACCTACTTAGATTTATGTCTCACAACAACACCATCAGTCCTTAGTAGTAGTACATGGTTGAGGCTGCTTGCTTACTTCACAATTCTGTATATGGCCATTGAGTAAAATTTGTTTAATTTTAAATGAAGATGAAAATCTGTTTATTTCAAGAGAAGCGGAATCTTTGGGAGCTTACTACTATGCAATATGTTAAAGAGTGTCTTTCAGAATATGTTCTACCGATGGTTTTCCACCCTTCAGTTTTGTTCATCTCTCTTACTATGTGTGTGTGTGTGTGGATCAGTTAAAACAACAAATAAATTGAGCTTCCTCACTATTGGATTTTATCTTGGTTTGAACTAACCTCTGATTTCAAAGACAGACATTTTAGCTACTGCACAATCATACATAAGTCAAGTAGAGTCACAGTAAACAATATACCATTTATTATTACACTATTCCCATGATGACTTTCAGTTTACCAGTACATATGCGACATCAATGGAAAGTCAAATTTTCATGGTTGTATTCGATCAAGAACTAAAAATCACACCACATTTTAGTTATGTGATCATTATATTGTTATTATTTATCCCTTTGGTACCTAGGGGAACATAGGGCTTTAGTAGTACGTCTCCATTGCACTCTGTTTCTGCAATCTTTTCAACCTGGCTCCACGACTGCCCACAAGCTCTCATTTCTTCTTCACACGATCTCTTCCATGTCATCCACGGACCCCAACTCGCCGTTTCCCATCTGGCTTCCACTTGAGCCTGTCGCGTGATGTCCACGAATCGTCTTCTCAGTGCATACCCAATCCAGTCATTATTTATTGCAAGCTGAATAAAAATCATACAAATGTGTGATTTTAAACGCTGATGCAGTTCCATTTCAATCTCAGTAATAATCCTGTTCACAGGTAGTCGTCGTCATCTCTTTACTTACATCTCACTGAGACTCAAACAATACCACTCATTACAGTGCAACCACATCCAGTTGACGAGTCTTAAATATGAGGAAGTGCAAGTCATACTTGTTAGCCACTATCCATCACTAGTAAGAAAAATGAAAATACCGGCAGAATCGAGGGATCCCAACAGGAGCCACTATGTTTTTTAGTGGCCAATCAATTCGGTCCAATCAATGACGGGAATTTACAGTCTGTAACGTCCAAACTAATACATAAAGTGTTTAGAGCTATTTTCACACAAGATTGCATATAACTCATTCATTTCCTCTTCATGATGTATTCAGAAGGAAGTTTGAAACCAAGATATTCGCTACTGGATTATAACTTTGGATATATCGCCTCTGAATCAGATTTAAAGAGACCAGTTTAGAGAAGGGACTCTTGAAATCAACGATTAAAGGTTTTCAACTGTACAAAATGTACATGGATGATACTTTTATTATCTATGATCATCAGTATGATTTGAATCATGTTCTACAAATATTCAGTGACTGCCATTCACCGATTAGATTCACTCTTGAGGTTGAAAATCAATCGAAAATTGACTTTCTTGATGAACAGCTGATGGAAGGAAGATTAAATAGATCAATTGACAGAAAACTAATGTGTAATGGTCAACTGACTAACTATGTATGATAGCTGGGTTTCTATGAGTCGTAAGCAAAACCTGATCATATCTCTTACCACTCGTAATAGACGAATCTACAGTACCGATGTCTTAGAAGAGTAAGTTTCTGTTCTAGTTAATGAACAACATGATTGAAAACGGATTCCCACTAGGCTTCATAGACAAAATCACCAAGCCTATATCTCGTTGAAAGAACATTACCAGTGTGTCAACAAAGACACTGTATATGAATCTAAAGTTGAAAGATGATTCTCCCACTGTCAGTCTAAAGAGGAGGATACCAAATGCTCTAGGTGAACATTCTTTGTATAAACGCTGAGACAAGTATTCTCTTGTCACCCAACGATAACTAACAACTCAAAGGAAAAAAACTTTCATATCTGACCACTTCTCCGCACATATATGAATTCACTTGCTCTTGTACAGCCAGATATATAGGTAGTCTGATGCGACTGTTATTTAAAAGGGTTCAAGAGCACTATCCCACATAGTTACAAAGAATTAACAATGCAGGGATAATGAGTGCCATAATTGAGCACATCGTAGACACGAATCACGCTATCTGAAGAATTTCCATGTTCAAAGTCATCTATAAAGTGAAGAGAAACCTTCCAAAGGTTATATATCTTCGTATTCTCTGCATCGCCTAAGCTCTTGCTTTCCATATGAAGACACCTGAACTGTGTATGCAGAAGAAGTTTGTTCAACCCCTTCTCTTTTCACAGTTTTAGTTTTCAGTCTCCTTTACCCATCTCCGCCGTTATTCTTTTCATTTTTCCATTTTGACACTATTCACTTCTTAATAAATTTGCTACTCATTCCCGTTGCTATGTTCTGCCAGGTCACAGTTCAGTTTCTAATCGTGGCATCACGTTGTATTATTACTATTTATTTGTCTTTTGGGTTCCTAGTGGAACATAGGGCTTCAGTAGCATGTCGCCATTCCACTCTGTCCTCTGCAATCTTTTGGACCTCGCTGTACGTCTGCGCAGAAGCTTTCATTTCTTTTTCACACCATCTCCTCCATGTCATCCTTGCATGACAAACTCGTCGTTTCCCGTTTAGTTCCCACTCGAGGCTTTTGCGCGTGATGTCCCCATACAGTCTTCTCAGTGTATGTCCAATCCAATTTAACCCACCCCCACTTTCTTCTGCATATATGTTGGGGCAATGGGTTGTTGGTTGGTTCGTTGTCAGCTAGAGTTCCTTGTTGTTTATTCTTATTATTCTGCCATCTGATCTTCAGTATCAAGTGAGCGTAGGTGGCGGCTGTTGATGAATATCTGTAGTTTGTTGGAAATGCTTTTCATAACGCACCAAGTCTCAACCATCACACAGAAGCACTGACTTGATGTTGGTGCTGAAAACCTTGGTCTTGTTCTTTATGCTGAGTGCAGTAGATCTGCATAATTATTCCAGCTTATTGAAGGCCTATCTTGCAATTCCGATCCTGGTTTTGACGTCCTCATCTGTGCATGTGTCGCCTGTAGTTGAAACGATGCTGCCTATGTAGGTAGGCGGAAGAGACAACTCCCTTTTGGTTTCTCCTGTTGATGGTGATTAATGTTTGTTCTTGATGTTGCGGTTGGTTGGGTATCTTCATCACCACTGTCTTCAGTACATTCACTTGAAGTCCTGTCTTCGCTGCGGCATAATATTTTGCTTGGGTGGACAGAAGCATGATTCCACGCCAATTCTTTCAAAGACTGAAGTCACCCTTCTTTGGAAGTTTGACAAGGTAGCCTTCCTTCCAATCGGGAGATACCTTTCCTTCCTTCATTCCTTGGAAACCTTCTGCAATAGTGATGTGAGCATGTCCACTGTTGTCTCTGCTTCTGTTCTCAGTGTTTCTGGTGAGATTCCACCTGATCCGGCTGCTTTTCCGGTTTCGAACAACTTCAAGGTGTTCAGGACTTCACTTCCGCTTTGTTGGAGGGCTTGTGTTCACTGGTAATTCTACGGTTGCCGGTGTTTTCTATGGACTAGTTGCAAGCGGTGGTCGATTCAAGGGATTTTTGAAGTGGTCGGCCCACTGCTTCCTTTATCTTTCCTCTTCGCTAGCTAGGTTTCCTTCAATATCTCCCACTGGTTTTATCTGTCTTGATCTCTTCCCAGATAGTAATTTGGTTGTTTGATATTGTATTGTCAGGTTTCCTTCTCTCCTATCTGCAGCATGTTCTGCTACACTTGCTACTGTGTCGTAGAAGTGTCCTTTGTCTTTTCGTGAACTCGTCTTCACTTCTTTGTCCAGTGTGGTGTTTTGTAGGTTGTGTTCAGCTTCTCTTTTCGCTGTTAGTCTCTGCTCTGCACTAGTTCACCTTCTGTTTCATCATGTTCCTCTTTCTTCTCTATCAGCTTCCATGTGTCCGTCGAGATCCATTCCTTGTCTTGCTTGTTCTTCCTTTCTAACACGGTTATGCAGGTTTCCATCCACATCTCTTTCAAAGAGTTCCAGTGCTCTTCCACGCAGGTTTCTTCAGGGATGTTGCTTAATGTCTCCAATTTCTTCCTGATGACTGACTGACGTGAAGATTTCCTTTGTTGTTGCATCCTTCAGTTTATGTTCTGTGCGTCCAACTTGAACTGTGGCCTATCACCAACTTCTGTGAAGACTTTCAACTTGATTTTGAATGTTCTTTGGACTAGACAGTGAGTGGTGTGAACCTACATCTGTTCCTCTTCCTTGATCTTGTTTCCAGCAGATTGGCTGCGTCTCCACTTTCTTCACATTGAGATGAAGTCGATCTAATTTTTAGTGTTTCCTGATGTCTGGTAAAATCCATGTCGCTTTGTGAAGATCCTTGTGCTTGTACACACTGTCTCCAATCATCAGATCACTAAGTGCGCACAAGTCTGCAAGCACTTCTAAATTCTCATTCATTTCACCGAGTGCTTCTCAACCTATAATGGGTTGTCCTTCTGTGTTGTCTGATCCCAGTTTGACATTCGTGTCACCGATTAGGATTTTGATGTCACCAAATGGAGTCTTGTCCAGTACCTCTTGCAGCTGTCTTTAGAATTCCTTCTTCTTCTCTTCAACTGCATTATTTGATGGCACGCAGCATGAATGATTGTCACTTCCCTTCCTTTTGAGTTGAATCTTGCTGTCATGATCCTGATCCTGCAGGAGGAGATTGGTTCTTACTGCACGAGAGCCTTCGATACTGTTGGGGACATCATGATTGTCACTCCGAAACTCAGTTTGCTCGTGGTTGTCGTGTGGGTGACAATATCGGAGTAGATTATTGACTCTCCAGTTAACAGTTTGGATAGTCCACTTCCATTCCATCTGCTGATTCCTCGCAGATTCCAGGCACTTCAATGCCATACCTCCTCATCTCTTTTACAATCTGAGCAGCCTTGTCAGCCAGCTTCAAACATTGTGTGGACATTCTATGTTACCATTCTTACTTTCGCTTTCACTGAAAGAAGAAAAGACACATCAGCCAATTGGCTTCCCGAAGGCTTTCACCAACCGCCGTCATTTCGCCTCTCCGATTCCAGCGAGGAATAAGTTTATTTTTATTTTTAATACCTTCTTCGTGCTTTGAAGTTTTTTTAGCTATTGGATCGGTTGTCCGGTGTAGGGTTGCTAGCTCTATGCCCAACCTACTCTCTTTATCCGGGCTAAGGACCAGCTAGTAACTAGTGAACTAGTTAACCAGGCGAGGTTATTGTCATCATGTTACGAAGCTTCTTTTCCAAACTTATTATGATCGATATTCACTACTCATCAGTTTTTGGTTTTCTGATTTTAATTACACCTCATTTGGTTGTTATTAACTCTGTTGTCATGATTGACAAACCTTTTTTTAACTATCAAATCCTTACACTAGAAAAAGGTATAAACTTGCGATTGTATGGCTTTGAAAATCAAGTAGCCGAAAAGAGACTCTTCGCTGGAATGTATTTCTTCCTTGCATGTCCTGATGCGTATATTTTACATGTTGATGCCCGTCGGATAAGAGGTGACTATAGTACTGCAGTAACTTAGTTGATAACTCTCTGGCGTTTGAAGCGATGGATATTGGGTTCAAACCTCAGTGGGGACGACATCAATCCACACTGAGATACAGATACATCCATCTGAAGAGTCACAAACAAGACGAAATGCGCCCTCTGGATTGCTCTGCAAGTCACCAGTGTCAATAGGACGATAAAATTGTTGTCGTTTCATTTGTAGAATCATAAGATGCATGTTCATAGTAAGAGATCTCACCTGCATGGTGTCAGTGTATGATACAATTGAAAAACACTTAAAATGATGATTGAAATCTGGCATAGTGAAGGGTATTATTTAGAATCCTCGAGGAAATTGATGTCATCTGTGAAGTTCGAACCCATTTTCTAGTGTAGCGATTTGATAGTATGATTGTACAAATAGTTAGTATTCATCATGGACTAACATCAGTTGGAGGAACATCGAAAACCTGGGGGCACTAGACAGCTGTTTCGTTCAACTAGTGTGGTACTCCTCAGCAGTGGGTAGCCACGACCTCGCCCCAACAGGGTTCGAACCCCCGGGGGCTTCAGGCTCCGTGGCCAGCACGTTACCACTAAGCTAGCCACCGAGTAGGAATCCAGTGGTCCATATTTCTAACTTCTGTCAGTTCACTAGATAGTGCGATCCTCACCCACTGTCATAGTTTAGTATTCATCCTCACGGCCACCAGGTTTGCACAACCTGTCACGACTTCTCATTAGAATTTTGGGAATCACCTCTCGAAGGTTATCAATAATGAGCAGCAGATCAATTTAATTTAGGGATTTATGGGGATTAAGTGATTTTTCAAGTTGGTATTCATCATGGAATGACATCAGTTGGAGGAACATCAGAAACCTGGGATGAATTTAATCGAGGAGATTCTTGAGATGGAGAGACTCATGCTCACGATGTATTCACTTATATTACTTCTTACTGCTACATTGTTACCTCTTTGTAACCACGCGGGTTAGTGCTCCTGAATCATATTCATTAGAACCAAAAGTTTCTTTTTTAAGATGTCAGTGCTGTAGATTCGTCTAATGCGAGTGGTAAGAGATATGATCAGATTTCGATAACGACTCACAGAGACCCAGCTGTCTAAGTTTATCAGTTGGCTATTCCATTTGTGTTGCTATGCTTAACAAATCTTTTTTTAACCATCAAATTTTTACACTAGAAATATGTGTAAATTAACTGTTGTACAGCTATGAAAAGGGAATTACTGAGAAATCTCTTTGCTAAAATACTTACTTGTTCTTATCTCATCTTCTGATGGGTATATTTCATAAATATTCTTGAAAATGTTTATTAAGACTCCCTTCTTTGAAGAATCTATCTTTGACTATGTTTAAACTGTTACTGAAACCACTGTCTTGAGATATTTAATTTCATAATTCAATAAAACAGTGAAAATATCAAGAATTCTACATTGTGAATGTTTGCAACACCACAATATTTTTCAAGCTAATTTCTTCAGTACTAAACAATGTGCTATTTTACTATTGGTGGACTGAATAAGGATTGAGTTTAGTTACTATGATAGAATTGGCTAAGAGACTGCAGATATATATCATCAACAGCTGCCGCCTAATCTCACTCCATACTCAAGAGAAGATCAGATGGCCAGAATAATAAGAATAAGCAACATAGAACTCACTCTGACCTGGCAACAAACCAAACAACCAACCAACCAACCAACAACATATCCCCCCAACAGTTATGCAAACGAAGAAAGTGGAGATGGATTCGATTGAATTGGACATACACTGAGAAGATGGTCTAGTGACATCAAGCGTGAGGTCAGGGTAGGCCATCAAGCTGAGCAGAAATTGGAAACAACGAGTTGGGCATCCGAGACAAGGGTGATATGGAGGAGGTGATGTGAGGATGAAATGGAAGTTTGTAGGCAGTCGTGGAGGAGTCAGGTTGAAAAGTTTGCAGAGAACATAGTGAAGTGATGAAATGCTACTAAAGCCCCATGATCCACTAGGAACCCAAAAGACAAATAATAGTAATCATAATAATGATAACACTGTGATAAAATAAAACTTGTGGAAGTGATAAATTTCAATCCAATGTTATAGTTTATATGATCAGCTGATTTATGTTGATACACACAGTTAATAGAATTAAAAGGAGTGAATCGGTTCCCAGCTGATACTTAGCAGATTCTGAGGACTTTCATTATAATACTTAAAGATGCAGACGTTTGTAGTGGCATATATACTTGTCTGCTGGGTTGAAAATGTTTCTTTATCAAATTTTTTTAAATAAATTAATCAACTAACCTGAATTTACTTCGAACCATGATAATAAGACTTAAAATTTACCTTCGATATGCCTAAAGTATCCAGATAAATTAGGATTATACCTCGAAATAGTCATAGAGCCTAGACTTTTATTCTAAAACAAAACTATCACCTAAATGCTGTTCAGAGTTAGCAATTTGTTAGTAGTAAATAAGAAATATGGATCATTGGATTCCGACCTAGTGATTCAGTGATAATGTGATGGGTTCGATCTCTGGTTGGATGGGGTCATAGGTGCGCACTGCTGGGGATTCTCATACTATTTGGACGAAATAGCTGTCCAATGCTCCTATGTTTTTGCAGTGTTCCTCCAGCTAATATCAATTCATAATGAATTCCAATATAAAATAAAACATTTCAAGCAGTTTTTCTTTTGTTTAATTTTCATCTAATATTTTCCCATTCTTCTTCTTCTTATTTGTCCTTTAGGTTCCTAGTGGATCATAAGGCTTTAGTAGCATTTCACCACTTCACTATGTTCTCTGCAAACTTTTCAACCTGACTCCTCCACGACTGCCTACAAACTTCCATTTCATCCTCACATCACCTCCTCCATATCACCCTTGTCTCGGATGCCCAACTCGTTGTTTCCCATTTCTGCTCAGCTTGACGGTCTACCCTGACCTCACGCTTGATGTCACTAGACCATCTTCTCAGTGTATGTCCAATTCAATCGAATCCATCTCCACTTTCTTCGTTTGCATAACTGTTGGGGGGATATGTTGTTGGTTGGTTGGTTGGTTGTTTGGTTTGTTGCCAGGTCAGAGTGAGTTCTATGTTGCTTATTCTTATTATTCTGGCCATCTGATCTTCTCTTGAGTATGGAGTGAGATTAGGCGGCAGCTGTTGATGATATATATTTGCAGTTTGTTGGAGTGCTTTTCGTAACACGCCAAGTCTCTCAACAATCACGAAGAAGAACTGATTTACTTGACTAAATTTATGTTGAAAATCCGGATGTTGTTCAAGCTTTATTCTGAATACAGTGAAGTGCAGTGGTTCTTCACAATGATTATTTCAGATTAATGCAGAAAGACCTATCTTGCTGTCTTTTTGATCCTAGTTTTCACGTCCTCAGCTGTGTCGCTACCGCGTACAGTCGAAACGATGCTGCCTAGGTAGGCAGCCAGATGAAAGAGACAACTTCCTGCAGATTTCTCCCGTTGATGTTGCTTGTTGTTGTTGTTGGTTGGGTGTCTCCATCACTTCTGTCTTCTCTAAGCCTGACTGAAGGAAGTCCAGTTTACGCTCTCCTGCCTCTTCTGTCAACTTGTTGGTTTTCCTCTATAGATCTTCGAGTTTGTGAGATATTAGATATAAATCACCATCAGAAAAATGGAAATCTTCAAGGCTCTTATCGTCGGTTCAGTGAATATTTTCTCAACATGACTAAACCCCTATTAGTAATGTTTAAACTGATTTTTGAGTACCTTATCACCTAATGATATACTGTAAAACATTCTTATCCTAATTATAAAGTAAGGAAGTGTATCCCAGTATCTGTGAAACTGGAAAAAAATTATCCCTCTTGCAATATACTGACGACAGTCAAACAAGATGAATTAATAATAATGTATCTGAGTATCTACAGAGTTGCGACCAGCGATTAGATGACTCTATTTTGAAGTTTATGGGGGATTCATGCAATCCACGATTCATCATTAATATCAGATACTCTGTTGTTTCTAACATTTACCTAGGAAATTAAAACAGCAATGATACTTCAATACTTAATGAGTGAGACAGTCTAATACGAAAGAATTTCTTCTTATCGAGACAAACTTCAGAAAGATCAAAGCTATGGAGATTTCGGTCGGAACTGTGGGTGTGAACAGCTGAGGAGTTCCATACTGGGAGGAAACAGCTGCCCAGTGCTTACAGACTTCCATTGTTTCGCCAACTGATATCAGTCCATGATGAATACCAACCTAAACTCAAAAGTATATTTAATCTAGTTGCATAATGATACCTGAAAAAGGAACATTCGATACGTGAAACGTTACCTGAAGCTATTCCATCCGTATCCAGAACTTAATTTACGATTTTTCCAACTAGTAAAATAGTTGAATTGCATAAAACAACCTTTGATTGAATTCATGTGCTCAATAATCAATATCCTCATCGGATAAACAGAGAAATGTTAAGAATTTAACCATATTAGTAACCATCACTTCAGAATTCAAAACTTCTTAAAATCTTAAAGGAAAATCTTTGGAAGATATGCTTTATCATGAGAACGATTACAGTTTTTATATTCTCCTTCTAACATCTTCCTCATAAGCCTATTGTAAGCTGAACATTAGTAGTTAGCCATCAAATGGTTAACAGTTTATCTTTTTGTATCAGTGATCCTCAAGGTCAGCTAAAGACAGTTACAAATGATTTAAATAAACAAACTTTCAAGATTCAATATCTGTTATCTTAGTCAACGTTTCTTTTAAAAGTATCAGTTGTAAAAAAAATAGGTAAATAGATGAACATCTGGAGTATTTAGTAGGCCATGAAGTATCCATTTTACTGATTAGATAACTAGTGATGTCCTACAAGAAGATTTTTCATATTTACTGTAAAAGCTAGAATTTATTGGTTCAAAGATTACAGGAATTTACTTGAACATAAAGTATTTAGCTATTTAGTTGTATAGCTTTAAAAATTTTCAGTTAAAATACAATAAAGTGAGAAATAATTTCACAAAGGTTGAAGATCTACCAGAGGAAGTAAACGTTATGTTTTCAAATATTAGGTTTAGACTAGTTATTAGTTGCAAGTAGAATAGAGTTGATCTGGGTAGACATTTACTGAACAGTGCCGAAAGATGTCGGCATAGATATTGGGCAATCTGCCTCCATGTATGGTCTATGAACCTAACACTACTTGAGCAGGTGAATTGGCTAGCAGTGACAGTTTGTTCTTCTCACACATGTTTACCACTGGGTAACTAGTAAGAGTGGTATGTAGTAGCGGTTAGATAGAATATTCTTTGACAGCGTTCCTTAATCTACGTTTAAGTACCTCATCTACTGTACCTTTATTGAATTCCAATCCAAAAATTAGGTTTTTCTTCTCCATATTCATAGAAAACTGAACCTCTTTGCGTATTCATTTTGGATAAACGTCTATCTTAGAAGTTGAGTTTCATCTTCTATAATGTCCAAAGTACAAATCTCTTGGATTCGAGAAGAAAGACGACAGGTTACATTTCTTTGGATATTTGTCATTTGTCCCAATCACTATAGCTTTCGGATAAATGTATCTCTTAAGCTTGCTAACATCTCTTGTTATCAATACGTTAACGAATGATATCTTTGTGTATGATTCTATCTCCATAATCCACCATCGACATTTCTTCTATAGAATTTGAACTACCTGATAATTGAATTGAGTATGGTTGTTTCCAGTATTAGGCATTCACATGCCTGTTAGCTGTAGACCAACTGGTAACCCTGTCGCTGTGTTTCTGGTGGTAGAAAATGCTATTAAAGCTGACGTGTACATCATATATGTATCTTAAGATTACTTTTTTCAGTCATTTTGTTGAAATGTTACGTCATCATTTGATATGACTGCATTATTCACAAATTTTCCTTGAATTAAAAGAAATTATTTTACGAAGGACTACATTGACTGAAATGCAATTAACACCGGCATGCTGACAACATATTTGAAAGAACTACCTTTAAGATGCACATTTGAAAGACAATTCAACTTTGGTAAAATCTCCTACCACATGACAAATAGGATGGCAATGGAGTCACCATTAGGTCCACTACCAGCAGATATATTTATGGACGATGAAATGGATGATTTAGTCGTGAAGCGTTCATTGTCATTCTAGACAACATCTTCAGCACAAACTTCAGAAAGTGGTGAACTATGCGCTTTTCTCTGCAATTTATTTAATCGTTTATCCTGATGACCTGGTTTATGTTTAGATGTTTCAGTCAGAGTACCTGCCATTGTCTTCATATTTTATTTTGATTATTTGAGTCGATGTCAATATGT
Organism: Heterobilharzia americana; assembly: GCA_944470555.2. Classification (NCBI taxonomy): domain Eukaryota; kingdom Metazoa; phylum Platyhelminthes; class Trematoda; order Strigeidida; family Schistosomatidae; genus Heterobilharzia; species Heterobilharzia americana. The sequence continues at coordinate 158,561,854 of OX104127.1, read as the reverse complement.
TTCTTGATTACTAACTGACCTGAATGCCAAGATTCTAAGGACCCTCTGGCATTCTTTACATTTCCTCTATCCTCGTTTTCCTAGTGGAATTCATGTCCACAATTGTCTACATGTATTACTGTGAGCTAAGATGTTATGATATTTCAATGTTAGGTGATGTTCATGTAGACGGCTACAAAGCGAGCGACCACTACTTCCGATGTAGTGTTATTCTCAGTTTCCGCAGTTTATTTTGTAGATAATGTCTAGTTTGTCTTCCTTTCCATATCATCTTTCCATATCATTTCCGTATCATCTAGCCTGTATAACAGGATTGAAGAGATTTTTCAGGCTTGCTAACTACAGATATTACAAAAAAAGCTCATTAATGTAGTCGTGATCTCGGAGACGTTCTTCAAGACAATTTGTTTGTTAATTTTCAAGGTTGACGTTCTGGTTGGCGACAAATTATGTAAACATCTTTTGATGAATTGTATCGTTAACTGTTATTTTGGGAACAGTCATTTCTCTGCATTGTTTGATATATCACAGTGTCTCTTCACTCTCCTGAACAACGTTTCTATACAACTGATTTTGTGTGCTGTTATAGTTGAGGAACTGATCCATATAGGTTGGTTTTCTGTATATTTTAGTTTCTAATTTCCTAGATTACGTTCTAGTGATGAGAATATCTTAAAATGTAAGTTTGTTATTCGGTTCCTCTTCAGTTGTAAATTTAATGTCATTAAGAAAGTTTTAACCGTTTTCTACTTCATTTCCTTTGATGATAACAAACGTGTAATCTACATATCAAACCCAAAAGTTTGGTTTAATCAACAAAAATACCACAGTTTCCAAACTTTACATTACTGCCCCAGCAACTAATAGTGATATAGGCTATTCCACTGATGTTCCTTTTGTCTGTTTGTACAATCTGCCACTGAAGTGAAAATATATCGTAAGGCATAAACAATTTATTCCTGTCTAACCTGAATCTTGCAGTTGTGCGTTCATCATTATCACCATCAATATCAACATAGGACAAGGCGTTACTGCATAATGTTTCAAGTTGCCACATCTCATATCAGCTTATCAAGTGACAAGGCATAATTATTATCATTTCATTCTAGTCTGTTATATATACCACCTCAGTGTTAATCAACCCTCACGAACCTCCATACTTAACTGGTGTCCAGCTGTCATTAGCGGTATAATTCAAGATGCATTTCCCGAAAACCCATCACCTGAGGATTCGACCAAGCCAGAAGTGAAGCCGGTGACGATCGTCCTATATCGTGAATTGACAGAAGCAGTAAAATGTAGAATTATTGGACTCCAACCCAATAACTCGAAATCTGAACCACAGCCGGATTCTACCCAGCAACCATGAGTTTCCGGTCCGATGCTCTTCCAAATGAGCTGTGAGGTTCAAATTTCAACTAACTTCTATTTCTCAGCAATTACAGTGAACAAGTAGGGATATGTAATCTAAACCACACCAATTGTGTGGATTCTTATTAAGGAACAATTTTTCTGAGAGACCACAGAACTTCAATATCCTGAATGAAGCTGAGTAATGGATATACGGTTATGAAGAAAGCAAACAGAACTGTTTTAACATTTGTATGTCTTTCAGGTACCTAGTGATCTAAAGGTAGTGTCACTTGGAGAACCAATGTGAACATGAGGATATTGGACAGCTCTTTCTTGCTTGTTTTTGTTTTCGCATCATTGAACAATAACGACCTCACCAGGGATCGTACCTAGAACTTTCAACATTACTCAGCAAGAAGGTTACCGTTCAGCTACGGGGTCGAAATTCAATCACTTATATCATGGACTGAAATCAGTTGGAGGAACATAGGAAACCTTGGAGCATTGAACAGCTATTTCATCCTAGTCTGGGATTCTTTAGCAGTAAGCACCCACCACCTCGTGTTCCACGGATCCAACCCGTGACCTCTAGGTTTCCAATATTCCAACAACTGATGTCAGTCTGTGATGAATATCAACTAGAAAAATCTCTAAATCCCAACAAACCCCCAAGTTCAATCACTTGGATGATTAATTAGAAGGAACTACTGATTTAATTATGAGTAGTACCGTACTGATATGTCACAATTATAATTGTAAACCCACTATCAAATTATACATTTAATTCACCTAAATTATATCATTCAGAATAAAAGATGTGTAGATTGACATGAAATTGATTCCTTATGTATTACCTTATCTAAGGTGGTTTGAAATAAGAAACGGATTATACTCCACTAGAGGAGTTAGTGTTTTTAAACGGTAAGAGGGAAAACACGAAAAGAAGGTATATATCTGATCGACTTACGTCTGTGTGAGAAGTAAGCAACCAATGTCAATTCATTAAAGGGGCTTGATAGTTTATCAGACATCAGTAATGTCTACAGATAATTCGTATTCAAGATGCCTACGGTTTCGAACTGACCTAAACTTCAATAATTACGTCAAACCACACATACTCAATTGACTAAATGAGTCAGAAACACTTGAAATGGATTATTATGGATTTTAACATGATGATGAAAGATGGAGAGAGAGAGAGAGAGAGAGAGAGAGAGAGAATGTTTGTCAGTCAATAATGGATAATGACCAGCAGTTGAATCAAGGAAGTAAGTTTTGTTCCATTTGATACTGATCCGCTGGATTTAGCTGGATATAACATAGAAGAATGCATTTGCTTAACTTATTTCAATCTTTAAGTTTTTTCGTGTCAGTCACTGTATAACAACTAACGAGTATTTTCAGTGAAGCGTAAAACAAACATTCATACTATTACGAGTCTGGAAATGTATTTCTATACCTAATATTTTAGTAGGGAAAAGACTGAATTGATAAAAAAAAGAACAATGAAACTGTTTTATCTGGTTAAGAAGGGGTTAGGAGTGGTAGTCTAATCTATATTGAAGGCTGATCTATACTTCTTGTTCCGAGAAGTCAACCTATATTTATAACTTCTTAAGTAACGCTCAATAACAATAGTGTTTTTTTCTCTCTCACTATTTCAAGATACTTTCTAAAAGGTTTTGTCAGTTTCCATTTCAGAAGGCTTTCAATTATTGTTCAAAATGTTCTCCACTTTTAACATTCATTTTTTTATTTTTTTTTCCCAAGAAACTCCTGAAAAGAAAATTTTATTCGATATAAATCCGTCCGAATTGTGAATATATTAAGATAAAGTATCATTTGAGGGGATACCGATATTAAATGAATAGATGGTGGTTTACTTCAGGTCATGGAAACGGAAAGATAACAACCTGAATGCTTAATTCCTATTCTCTTGAATGACTATTTATTTGAATTTTGAGGGAGTTGTGGGGAGGACTGTTACTCAACGATGACACTGGCTGGCGGTTAGGCTATATCGTGAAGTTGGAAATATAGGCCACTGGGTTCTGACACAGTGGCTCAATGATAGCGTGCTGGCCAAGGAACCTGAAGGTCGTGGGTTCGATCCCTGGTGGGGTCATGGGTGCGCACTACTGAGGAGTCCCATGCTAGTTGGATGAAACAGCTATCCAGTGCTCCCAGGTTTCCTTTGTTCCTCCAACTGATGTCAGACTACGATAAATAACAACTTGATTCTTTATTTGTCTCATTTTTATAAACAACCAGTATCTTGGAAGAAGTTCAGCGCTGAGTCCGATCTAATCATCATATGTGTACGTTTTACTTAGATCTCAGAGTGTTTAGTGGAAGAAGAAGCTGTGATATATACAGCGAAACGTTCAGATCTTATAAACACGTTGAAAATGCATAATTATCTCAATTTTGTACTAGTGGCTGTTACGTATTGTAGACCAGAGAAAGCCTATTTGGCAGCTATTAACCTAGTAGTGGGCATCAAGTGTTGTAAAGAACCCGCAACGAAGTAATAGAGTTCACTTATGAAGTATTATGTAAAAGAATCTCTTACAGGAGTGCATCAGATCAATTTTCCACACCTTACAGCAGGATACAAATAGCAGATGAATCGAAAAAGAGTGATACCAGTGCAAAGAAAAGTGTGTAGAAGGAAAAATAATTAGAAAAAGAAAGCAAGCGGAGGTGTTCAAGCTATAGAAAACGTCAAGGAGTAGACCCATCTGCACCATTCTGATAGATTGCCAGTCATATAACAAAGAGTCTTCGATTGTTGATTTCTATGATCCCACGTATCTTAACCAAGGAGTTCAAACTTTTGTATGTGGTTCATATTAACACCTAGATACTTTGTGAACTAGCTTCACGCCTTGGTCTGATCGCCAGGGTTCCGATACGTCCCTATTTCATCTAAAAACCCACTTTGAGAGAGTATTGGCAGTTCGGTACACATAACACATATCAAAACCACCTTGTCATTGAGGGTTCATAACCTCGTAGACTGACTTGCCTGTCTTCCCTATTTATCTTCGCCTAACCTTGAGATCGCTCAAATATCGATTCCATCATACTTGAGGAATGCTACGAAGGCACCTGAAATCAAAAGCCTTTAGTCTGTTTGGAACCTCTACTTTCAGCGGCGATACCTCACAGCCGTATAAGAGGGTGTAACACACTGCAGTACAGTATGCTCATCCTTTAATACGTAGCCAGGTATCTATTCAGCGATGGAGTTGACGAAGGTTGACAAATGCTAAACGAGCCTCTTGTATCCGACCTAAGATTTTGTCAGCAACCAGAGCATTCCGACTGATGCTGACATGTTTCAAGGCAACCAGACCAAGATATAAAATCAGCCCTTGAAATTTTTCGCCGCTGGTTTGCTTAGTTATACCCATTATAAAATCCGGTGCTGGAATCCGTCAGCTAATTAATCAACTAAACAAGGAGTATCCATGAAGAACAACTGATTATCAAAACAACAGAAGTGACCTTGATGATTCAGTAGCCTAGTGGATAACGTTCTTGTATTTGAACCGATAGCTGCTGGATTCGAGTATGAATGAGAATGGTATCACTCACGGAAATGTAGATACATTCAACTGACAAGTTCCCGAATAGGAAGAGGTCAGCAAGCTAAATTTCATTGATAGTTACTGCCATACAAAAATACAAAATATATCAAGGCATTCACACAGAAGACCATGTTCCTTTAGACATCTACCAGGTCGGTACAGTATAATAATGGGATATAAGAAATGCCAATAATTAACTTTCAGTTTCTGTTTTTTTTCTGTATTCATCAATAGGCTAAGCAAAACATCTAGAATTTTCGAAAGGCATATAAAAGTTTGAGGATGAAACTGACGTCTCGTTTACCTGTATAAACGCTAAAGCTACAACTTGAATCTTGGAATCTGAACAAGTAAAGTGAAGTTTGAAGTCTAATGACTTAAAAAACTTCAACTACTACTGATTTATTGTATTACTAATTAAATAAATTACTAAATAAATATTGTAACTTGTTATTATGAGCTAATTCATAGATTATTGTCTGTTCTCCAGGGTGAAAGAATAAAAATAATCGAATGAGCCCTATACAGTAATGTATTTTTCACATGAATTTGGACTTGTTAATTTAGAAGTAGTATTCATCATGGACTAACATTAGTTGGGGAACCATTGAAAATCTGAGAGCACTGAATAGCTCTGTTTCGTCCAACTAGTATGAGACTCCTCAGCAGTAAACACCCACAACCCGGTAAGAGATCGAATCCCGGACATCAAGGTTTCACGGTGAACGCGTTAATCATTCAGCCACTGAGTCAGTTTTCAGTGGTCCACAATTTCCAACTTCTGTCAATTCAGGACATAACACGACTATCACCCAAAGTCTTCAGATGGCATCCACTTCACTTCCTACTGGTTGACCCCATAGGTCATGGCTTCTCATTACAGCTTCCTGATATCTATTTGGAAGCAAGTCACTAATGAGCACTATAAAGTAATGTGTTTTTGAGATGAATGGGGATTTTTTAATTGAGAAGTAGTATTCATCATGGACTGACATCAGCTGGGTGATTGTCACGCTATGTCGTGAATTGACAGAAGTTAGAAATTGTGAACCATTGGAAACCGACCCAGTGGCTGAGTGGTTAACGCTTTCGCCATGAAACCTGAAGGTCCTGAGTTCGATCCAAAGTCGGGTCGTGGGCGCGCGCTGCTGAGAAGTCCCATATTAGGACGGAGCAGCTGTCCAGTACTCCCAGATCTTCAATGGTTCCCTAACTGATGTCAGTCAATGATGAATACTTCTTCTAATAAATAAACTATTAAAAGTGCATCGTGATGCTGAGACTTTTCGGAAACTTGATTTTTCTTAGGTGTATACAAATTTCTTGTTGATAAATACCAACAAGAATAAAGTATAGACCCAGTAAGGTTTCCTATATATAGGCTGATTGAAAAGAACTAACATTTTACAGGTTTTTGGGAATCTATTAGTTTCAAAATAGTATTCGTCATGAAACAGCACTATTTGAAGAATTCATCGTTGAGTAGACGTTATTGAATACTACTAGGTTTTCCCCACCGTTCGTCGCTTCTCATTTGTACTGCTGATGAAGCCCATACAAAAAGACAAAACCCACGTTTGGTGTTCCCAGGTTTTCAGTAGTTCTTCAGCTAATATCAGTCCATAATCAATACCACTTTGAAATTAGCATAAAAAACGGGTATTTGCTTTGAACCACAGTATTGAATTTTAGCACAGATTAACAGTCTAATGACAAAACGTTTTCCAGCCGAGAATTTTACAGTTTGAGGAACAATAAGATAGGTGATATTATTATCATATGTATCGCACTATACTATTGATATGGAAGAAAAAGTTAGGCTCTATGGTAGATTGTAATATATTAGAAATGTCACACGCTTTGAAGGAACAGTATCATTTACTGGATAACGTCCCCGACACAATTTATTGGCCATATCCATATCAGGTAACTAACTCCACAACTTCGAGACAGAATTTATATAGTCCTAATTTCCTCTCTTTCTCTGTGATGACAAGGGTAGTAGAATTTTCAACAAATCTGGGACAGGTGCACAATCATTCCCATCACTGCATGTATTTGGTGTTGATTCGATAAACAAAGATTCAGTCGGTTATCAATCTCTCCCACCCCTCCACCCAACTATGTTAGTTTACAACACTGTCGCCCTATCCCACCCAACTCTGTCATTGTGTGTCATCACATGCAGAGCTACAGACGAGCTTCTCTCTGATTAGGATTTCCTACTCTTGATTTAGCTGAGTTTTTGTACTCTGTTATTCTAATCGACTGTGGTGGGACTACTTTGACCTACGTACTTGACCTGGCAATCATTGTAGGGGATCTGGTAAACCAGATTATTTTGCTGAATTGCCTTGATAGGATCTTCTAACCCTTAAAGCTTGTTTCTAAGTGAGTTTGTTGGATTGAATGCCAGCTACTTTAATCTTAGTCAGCCTTATTGAGAATTCTTCGTAATCCTTCTGAGGTGCATTCCTTGTGTGGTAACACAGTATAGGTTATGAATTCTCTCTTAACCCTGTCTCTGTTATTACCATTAGTAGTAGGATTATTATTACTAACACTTGTATTACTACCATTACTACTACTTCTTATATTTTTCTTTCATTTCCTATGAATTTATTGATAAATGTAGATGGGTGATTATTGAGACGTAGGGTATACTTGGTGTGTCTGATTTCTTGCCATAGATTTTCCGATCTACTAGTAAGCGTTTTCGCTCTATCGCTTAAGCACTTAACTAGGCATACTTTAACTGAAATGGGGTGGGATGATTCGAAGTCTAAGTAGTGATTCGAATGGGTAGGTTTCCTATAGACACTAGTCTCTAAACTTCCATCTTGTTTTCGTTTAATCTTGCAATCCAATATTGCTAGTTCACCTTATTCACTTTCTAAGTCACAGGTAAATTGGACTCCATTTACTACTGAATTTATATGTGCCAAGAACCTATTGATGTGTTCTTATTTCAGTACTGTAATCGTTATCTTTGGTGTAGGACTGAATGTCTGAAGGGTTTTGTTCTAGTTTCACCTCTTAGAGTAATATATTGTTGTATCTGTAGGTTGATGTAGTGGAAATACCATAAAGTTCTTAATCCACCTTCAGTCTCAGAATGAAAATGTATCTTTAAGCTACAGGAAAGTTGGTGATGACTTACACTTCATTACTACTCAATGCTAAACCATTGAAATTAACCAGCTGAATATTAGGTTAATTCGTTTCAGTACACAGTTGACCTTGAAACGATGCAGAATATTTATAACTCAAGAGAATAGATAACTTTTTAGTAATATTGTCTTCTCTGAACTGATTGGTTTAATTGTGAAGTTTTGATTATTATTCTAAGCAAAATCATCGGATTAAAACTTAGAAAGAAGTGAACTGATGGTTTTCTGTATGATTATTTATTTTCTGCTCAAATATAGTCATTATCTAGATAGATTTTTTGATAGGTTATCCTGTCAAAACTTTACGAGAAACAGCTAATCACATTCAATAAGGTTGGGATTAAAGTGGCTGGGATTCAATCCAACAAACTCACTTAGAAACAAGCTTTAAGGGTTAGAAGATCCTATCAAGGCAATTCAGCAAAATAATCTGGTTTACCAGATCCCCTACAATGATTGCCAGGTCAAGTACGTAGGTCAAAGTAGTCCCACCACAGTCGATTAGAATAACAGAGTACAAAAACTCAGCTAAATCAAGAGTAGGAAATCCTAATCAGAGAGAAGCTCGTCTGTAGCTCTGCATGTGATGACACACAATGACAGAGTTGGGTGGGATAGGGCGACAGTGTTGTAAACTAACATAGTTGGGTGGAGGGGTGGGAGAGATTGATAACCGACTGAATCTTTGTTTATCGAATCAACACCAAATACATGCAGTGATGGGAATGATTGTGCACCTGTCCCAGATTTGTTGAAAATTCTACTACCCTTGTCATCACAGAGAAAGAGAGGAAATTAGGACTATATAAATTCTGTCTCGAAGTTGTGGAGTTAGTTACCTGATATGGATATGGCCAATAAATTGTGTCGGGGACGTTATCCAGTAAATGATACTGTTCCTCCTTCACTGTGTGTAATATTTCTAATAAACAGACTAAAATGGAGTCACATTCAAAGTCCTCAAGACTAGTTATAAAGTTGCTTGTCGCGAGAATCTTATAGCCCATTTCTTTTTGATGTTTGTATTGATTATTTTGTCTAGAATGATGATGAATACTTCATGATTGCGGGATTTGGAACAACCCGAAAACATCTGATTTATTTGAAGACGTGTTATTCTTCACTAAAAACTGATAACTGGGAAAATTTCTGTTGTTTTGGTTTTTCCAACTGTTTATTCTAGACTAGACTGTAATGTAATGTAATTAGTACAAATTGAGTTTTGATAATGATGTATAAATTGTACATTGAACAATTGAACATTGACCACTGAACAAACAAACATTACATTTATTATTTAACGAGATAAATATGCTTTAATAGAGAAAGAAGTAAAATGTTCTTATGGAATAAGATAGGAAGGAGAGGTTTTATAATCCATATATTAAAAGGTTTGATATGTTGCGAACTCCAATTTCTTTCATGATATTGTCGTAGAGCACTTTATCTGTATGGAAACCTAACAACCTAATTTACTTTGTAATCTTTACCGTCAAATTTGATAGTTTCTTTGTAAAAGATGCTTTTTTCAGCAATTTAATTTGTTTCATGAGTTATGGTTGAAAATCTTTAGTAATAGATTCGGTGGTAAGTGTTTGAATAATCCAAAATCTCATCAAATGTTATCGGAGTATAGAGGCAGTAGCCATCACAAAGTGACGTCATTTGGGGAACCGTTGAAAACCTAGAGGGAATGCAGAGATATTCAATACTTCTCCAAGCGACGTGAATTGGTGATGATTACTGCTTTGAAATGAGTCAGTCACTCCTCATTAGGGAACAGTTATACTACTCCCTACAATTTGTTTGTGACATACTTCGAGATGGTGTTTCTCGAAAGGCTGTGACCTGTGCAGTCAACCCAGTCTGGCGTGAAGACAAACAGTTGACGATGGCAATGGACGACGGTCATTCAGAGATGTGAATCAACAACATACTTGCTTCCAGACCTAATGTCTATGGATTCGAACCCTGGGTGGATCGTGGGTGAACATTTCTGAATAACCCTGAACACTGATGAGACAACTTTGATATGGTTAGTGCTTAAGATGCCGCCAAGTTTGGAGATGATGAAACATACACGACAAAATATCAAAGCTAAGAAAACAATACACTACCATCATTCTCATTCTGAGCTACAAATCTTTTCCATCACTAATAAAACACTCCCCTATACGGCTCCAGCTTTTCTGTAAATCTCAAATGTTGTCTACCCATGACATTTATTTTTATGAATTATTATGTTTATACTTATGAAGAATTGGTTTTCTATCTAAACACCTTGGATTTTGATTTCTAGCCATTCTTTCAACTATTTCAGCTATCCTAGAATCGAAAAGTCGTACTTCTGCTCAAGCTACTGCCTTTTCCGCAGTCAGTATCTTCTTTTCAACTAATCTCTACGCTTGATGAATTCTACTTACTCTGGTTCTTATATTGTGCCTATTTCTTGTTGTACCTATGGGTCATTTTCTATTACATCTGAACATAATGCTTGCGCGTGTGTGTATGTGTATGGCTTGAAGTTGGCTATTTTACGATTCAGAAACTTTTTTAATAGAGCCGGTTGTCAAAATTGCTTGCATGCCACTGCACTGATGAACCTGTATCGTAGTACCTCAGTACTATTTATAAATGGTTGATGTACTGCCATAGTGAATCTGAAGATTGTTGATTACAATGATACTCAACGTTGAAGCGTTGTATTCCGTATTGATTAATGACTGTAGAGGAACCAATCACATGTTGCGTAGTCCTGAGTGTTGGTCTGATTTTATCGATCATTTCGCGATATGGACGCTAAGTTAGGAGGCTAGTCATCTCGGTACAATTTCATAAGTGTTATTTGGTTCAAGGCAGTCATCAGAAACACCTATATGACCTGGTTTACCTGCTAGCTTGACGGAACTGATTTCCCAACTAAGATTGGAACATGCTCACCTAGTTCCCTAGTCTCAAACGTAATTACTGGGCTTCGGTCGGAATGATGTATCTCCCATCCTGGTTTGCATATTCCAAAATGATCGATACTATCCAATCAGCCCATAGGACTATATGGCATGAAGCTGGTTACCCTCCAGTGACTAATCAATAAACACTATATTCTGTAAAACATGTTAAACATGCTATTCATGCCTACCAGATCTCTTCTTGCACATCTGATGTTAAACAGAGGGTTTGTTGGTTTATTCACAAAGTCTGTCCTAACTAGACACCGTCTTATTTTGTCCCTATACAAAAATTCTTGTTTATTACATTTTTGAAAATCTGGACCGCGACCCCTTATTCTAACCACCGAGTTACCAGCCCGGTGCTCTAACGACTGAGCTACAAGATTCAACTGCTGATCAGGTTTTCCCTTCATTTCACTTCAAACATCCAGTGTTAGCGGTCAAACCTCGTAGCTCAGTTGGTAGAGCACTGGACCGGTAACCCGGTGGTCGCTGGTTCGAATAAGGGGTCGTGGTCCAGATTTTCATCTCACCTTCAATCATCACCTAGTATATTACATTTCTAACTACACAGATATTTATAATAAGTGAATGTGTTTAAGTATCCATCTAGCCTGAAGTATTCAACGTCTGTTTCTCATTCTTGAATATCTTCAAGTGGTTTTCTTACAGATAACAATCATCATAACTTAGAATAACCTTTTGATCAAGCTGTATAGAGATACATCATTTTTGTTCAATGGTGAATTCATCTATTCTTTTTCTCTAGAAGAAAATTAAATGTTCAGGTTTATCTTCTGTACAATGAATAATATTTTTAAAGCGTTTTCATGTGAGATCCAGTGGGCTGAAGATCACATGAATTTATTTCAACATTTCATTCATTTATTCCTTCTTTCAGTTAATATATATATATATATATATATATATATATATATATATATATATATATAGTTATTGAAAGATTGATAATTCTCTCCTCATCTTTAACTAACATAGTACAGTCTGTCACGAGAAAGATATAAGTTCTAAACAAAATTATGAGTCTTTAATCTCTTTTTTTAATGGTAATCATAACTGAGTATTTTCGAAATCTCATGACACAGTTCTAACTCATTTGGTTATTTATTACAATAATTGTAATGGTACATTCTTTAAAGATTTCATGATAGACTTTGTAAAACAGATGTACAACTGGACAATAGCCGTTACTATGAGATAAAAGTATCTTATTGTGACATTAGATCAGTACAGTTGCAGCGAAAGATTTTTCTTTTCAGTGAAGTCATTTACTGAGCTGTAAATTAGTGAATATGCATTGCAGTAGGTAGAACGCTCCGAAATTATTTCCTTTTACTTGGTAAAATAAACTGAATAACTACAAGAAGTTAAATAATACATATTTGGGAAAAGAAACAAGGGATTATGAAAATAAAAAGAATGGTTACGTAATACAGGAGTATTTTTTGACACTCAAAGCCTTATCATAGCCACAGCAAAGGTTAAGATTAGAGTAAAATCAAAGCAATGTGGTATAGCTGAAGGGTTAGCCATTCAGAAGTTCAAAGCAGCGTTTTTTGATCGAAGCCTATGAGAGATTTTGAATGGGTTCCTAAAAGAACCTGAGTGACCTCAGTTCACAAGGTTGTACCCAGACAGGCTGGGTAGTGTTCACAAGCACATTTTACTAGCAGACGTATGGTGCGGTCAATGTACTCACCTTTACAAAAGTAAGTTAACCGGTATACACACACTGATGTGGCTCAATGCGGTGACTTGTCTTTCACACTTTGACCAAAACGTTTCTTTCAGGAGAAAATAATTCGAAGGCTAACGGCGTAGCACATTCTATTTAAGGATTTTGGCCGTCGTTTCTTGAGGATGTCTTCAGCAATACCATTTTTGAATTTAAGAAATGTGTTTGTCCAGCTGGGTTCTTTGTCTGTATATTCTTATCTATAAATCTGGACAAGAAACCGTTTTCTACTAGAGTTCGTTGAAGATTTTGCAGTTCTCCATCAAAAGTATCCTCAATGAAATTGAATGGATCAGATTTCTCTCCCTACACAGAGACCTTTCGGTAGATCATCTTTTCATTGAACTTGAACATTAAGAAAATATAACATTCAGTTTGATTCTGGTTTTAGAGCCAAACTGATTTATGGATGGGCTTTGTTGAAAGTATGAAGTAGGTGTTATCAATGTATCTTTTATCGAAATGAAGTTCATTGGTTTTTGATGATCTCCTTCAACTCAAAAGATTATTGCTGTCATTTGAATTCAGTCACATAAACTGAGTGATGGTTGAAAATGGAACAGAAATATGGACCGTGTCAGGCAGACTTCAAACGAATGACCTGCTAGTTGATGTTAGGGTTGTTTATTCAAATCTTCCTGTGGCTTAGATTTTCGATTCATCAACAGTTATCACCAAGTATCAGAAATGCCAGCCTGCTAAACCTTGGCTATCACAACTAATTAAGCCAACAGCCTTAGTTGGTTAGGATCAAAACAACTAAAGGTTCCCATAGTATTTATAAAAAACAACAATCTGAACAACAAAGAATGTTCTCTTCAATAAATATTCGTTTCAAGTTCCACAATTATAAAACCTATGTCTCCAGCGTGATATCAAGCCACGTTATCAACAGTCACGTCTTCAAAATACAGTGAGATTAAGGGATTGTAAGGTGATCGATTTATCTGTTTTCACTTAGTCAAAATTAGTATAATACATATACAGATGAATAATATGATGGCGAACGAAAGAGATAACGAATGAAGATGACAGGAGTGACCTTCAGTTTTCATGGAGGACAAGGCAGAAACAACACTTGCACATGTTTTTTCGGAATCCAGCTCTCAGACTTGATCAATCTAATTGAGACAGCCTCAATTATGTTGAACAAGCGTTGATTAGCTAAATGTGGTGTCGTTTTTGTAAGACAATGAGTGACATTGAAAGCTGTATTAGCATCTATGTGATGTCGTGTGTTGATTTGATGTGCAAGGACTGAAGCTATCACCCCTTTCACTTCCTCCTTCCAAACCAAACCAAACTAGTCAATGCTCTCGTATCTGGAGAAGCATCTGACTAATCGTCCTCCTTATGTAACTAGTTCCACAGCAGCAGTTACATTGATGTATGTAAGATGAAGAGTTAGGATTAGGTAGGCTATACTTCAATTTCAGTTTAAGCACTGACCAACCTACATAAAACGTCTTATTGATTACTCTACTAGGTCTTGTGATGCAATCTCACTTATAGCTTCTCCCTTTGAATTGTTAGCACAGAAACAATGGCTTCTTTGTCACCGTCACCAGTTATTGTTAAGAACTAAATGGTTGATGTTAGTTATGATAAACTTATCCTGATATCCGTTTTCACTCAGAATATCATGGATACACAGACAGACATACACTGCTTGGAATAAATCGATCTTACTCAAAGTGTCAGACACCTGATTATAATATTCCGTTTGTATTTGATGGATATTGAGTTGAGAAAGTGTGTATACTGTGCTGCTTTAGACATCTATTTTCTATGAATGCTGCTTAGTATAAAGCCATCTTCATTTCTTGTAATTAGCAAATCAAGAAACCGTATCGGATGTTTGATTTCATTTTCATGCATAAAATGAAGTGATGTTTGAGTGTTTTTGAATTATTCTCAGACTGGAATAGAAACATATGGGGTTATCAAAGACTAGACGAGTATTATCGATGTATCAACAGTACAACTGCATCTTATCGAATTGATCATTTACAGGACCATTATCCCGTTTTCCAATAATCTGTCTGCAAATATTGGGTGGAAATTTAATAAAAGTTGGGGAAAAATTATTTGTAGTCAGGTTAAAGAAAAACAACTTGGAATGTACACCTTAGGGACTCTAGGCTTTTGATAATCATCAGAAGTTGTTCACCATCACATCGTTCCTGAGGATTTATTGATATACCCAAAAACGTTTAAGGGATTGTGCAGTCATTAACCATTTGCCTTGTAAAACATTATCGTAATATCGAATGACCTATTTCATATAGCAGTCATTTTATTTGCTTTCAGTTAATGAAAGTTAAAAAGAGGCGATGTTTGACTGAACAGTATGCTAATAACTTTCTACTAAACTCATCTGAAATGTAATTTTATAATTAAATTCTGTTATGTAAGTCCTTGTATAGCATTTAATCGACTGAGACTGTTTTTGAGGATACGTTTGACATCTTACACACACATAAGTCATATAAAAATTAACAGAAGTAGTATTCATTATGAGCTGATATCATTAAGGGAAGCAATGAAAATCTGGGAGCACTGAACAGCGCTGTTTCATCCAACTAGTATGAGACTCCTCAGCAGTACACACCCACAACCCGGTAAGGCATCGAATTCAGGACATTAACGTTTCACGGTGAACGTGTTAACCATTCAACCACTGAGTCAGTTTTCAGTGGTCCACAATTTCCAACTTCTGTCAATTCAGGACGTAACACGACTATCACACAAAGTCTTCAGATGGCATCCACTTCACTTCTTAATGGTTGACTCCACAGGTCATGGCTTCCCATTACAGCTTCGTGATATCCATCTGGAAAATTGTGAACCACTGAAAACCGACCCGTTGGCTGAATGGTTAACGCGTTCGCCATTAGACCTGAAGTTCTTGAGTTTAATCCCTTCTTCTAAAGTAAAATGTATATGTTTTTATTATCCATCAACTTTCTTTTGAGTAGTTCCTTGAGTTCTGTGATCGTTTCTATCAGATGTCTATTTTGATCATCCATTCTGAGTCCCGCGTATGATCACCCAGCGTGAATTTCCTTTTATTTCTATATTCTCCCTTACTCACTTGACGATGAGTTTAGACATCGTTCGATTTTACAGGAATTAAAGACAACGAATGAATCGTAGTTCTACACTTTGACAACTTCTCCAGTGGAGTTTTCATGAGTAAGGAGGAATATATACATCAACTCTAGAGAATCTTGCATGATTCAGAATAGATGATCACAATAAGGATTTGAAGAAAATGATTGAAAAGCAAATCATCAAAAAACTCGAGGAACTACTCATTAAACTCAGATGTCTCCTATCATTCCCGTATGGACAATCGGAAGCGAAGAAGACGGAAATATCGGTGAGAACTTTTCTGTCTACGGTTGACTGTCCTGATCACCTAGTTTCTTGTTAGTTAGCAATGAAATTGAAAATAATTTATCGGAAGTTATTCAGTTTTATTTTGCAGTCATTTAACATAGTTCTTGTAGATTGAAATCCGTAGCAGGAATTAAAAGTACGATTTGCAAGGAACAATAACATGTGAGCTCTTTCTCTCTCTCTCTCTCTCCCCATGAAACGCTCAAGACAAGTGAAGCTAATTTCTATAAACCCTGATCCATCTTAAGCCTTCAATTTGTTTTCAAATTTTTACATCAGATAAAATATTTTAGTCACGAAGGGTTTTTTATTACTTCCAAAAAAATCAATTTTAAAATGTAGGTTAATTTAAGGACATTTTAATAAACATTTTCACATTGCAAAGGTGTGTTGATCATGAAATTATGCGAATTCCCTTAGTAATAATAATAATAATAATAATAATAATAATAATAATAATAATAATATTGTTAGCAAGAGAATTTAAACATGTTTTAGCGAATCTCTGCAATTATTTATAACAATCACGCATATACTTAGTAATGATGGGCAGTAGCTAGCAGTGGAATCCAGGATGAGCATTTCGTCCTATTTGGGACTCACCAGTCAGCTGGATGTACCTGCTTCTCAGTGAGTGATGTTGTTCCCACTGGGACTCAGGAGCGATCGCTTCAAACGCCAGAGCGTTATCCACTACACCACCGAGTCCCGGTTGGGAACAACATCACTCACTGGGAAGCAGGTACATCCAGCTGACTGGTGAGTCTCAAGTAGGACGAAATGCTTATCCTGCATTCCACTACTAGCCACTGCCCATCATTACTAAACATAGTTAAAAGACAGGTAATATCGAGGCATCCGCATAGGAGCCCATACGCCAACAGAGACTGATCAATTCGATCCAATCAACGACGGTGTAATACAAGCAATAACACTAATCACGCATATAACTATTAGTTTTTTCTATAGTATGGAATGTCTTAAAAGAGAGATAGTTTTAAGGAAGCATATGAGAATTATCAATAGTGTATGAAAGTATTTTAAACCAACTTTCAAAGCGAGAGTGAAATATAAGAGAGTAAAGTTGTAAGAGAGAAATAATCAAAGGGGATTAAAAACCAGCGATGTTCCAAAAAGAGTAACTATAACTTTCTAGAGGATGAAGATAAATGGTGTTGGTGTTTGTGTTGCATGTTGATGTGACCGCTTGTGGCTACGGGCCAAGCCTTGTTATTTTTTGAATGGCTCACTGTGATCAGTGGTTCCGGTAGTTAGGGAGCAATATTTGTTCCGGAATGCTGGTATCGTCAGACTTAACCTTGACTGCGCAACAATAGCCGATCCGATTACTCGACAAATGTGGATGAGCTGAAACCAGAAAGTTTTGACGGTCATGGGATTACAGTGACCATTTTCGAGAAGACGTCAGCAGAATGGCCTGCCAGAAAGGTTTGTTTTCATATGGGAGAGTCATCCGAAGGCTTCCTGATCAATGACTGCATCGGTTCACTGGGGATCTTGAGAATAAAGTCAGTGATGATGGGCGATCCTGCCTGCAGTGTAGTATTGAGCCGAAAGCGGTAATAAAGCACTGTAAAGCTAGCTTTTCTTTGGGTTCAGACACCACTGTGCCAGATGAATGTAATGTGGCTGCAAAACATTCGCAAACTATCAAGAAGGGCTTCAAAGTGTTTATTTTGTTCAAAAGTATACATCCTTAGACTACATTCCATGGAATTTTTCGTCAGTGACTCCGTGGAAGTGATCAGCCACTTTTGACATACAGGCCACTATTTTGCCGTCAAGTTGAACTCAATGCAAATAGTGTGCCGTGGCAAGGAGAAGCAAGAAGATGGGCATACACTGTTTGACCGATGAAAGACCCTAGAAGATTTGGATTTCACCGATGATGACTTATGTCTAATGTCTCATTGCAAAAGCTCGAAGATGTACAGGCAAAAACCAACAAGTTGACAGAAGAGGCAGAGAAGACGGAACTCCAAGTGAACGTGGAGAAGACAGAGATAATGAAGATATCCAACCGGCAGCAACAACAACAACTAGCACCAGTCAATATCAACGGGAGAAATCTAAAGGAAGTTGTCTCTTTCACCTACCTACCTAGGCAGTATGGCTTCAAATGCAGGTGGCATAGGTGAAGATGTCAAAGTAGCCAGCATTAGAAAGACAGCAAGACAGGCCTTCCTTTACCAATCTGAAATAACCAGTGTGGAGATATACTGCACTGCACTCAACATAAAATATGAACAACATCCGAATTTTCAACACTAATTCAGTCAAGTAAGTCAATGCCTCTATGTGATGGTTGAGAGACTTGGCACCTTACGAAAAGCATTTTCAACAGACTGCGGATATATATCACCAGCTGCCGTCTACTCTCACTCACGTTGAAGATGTAGATGAGATGACCAGAAAGAATAAACAAGGAGGAACTCACTCTGGCCTGGCAACGAACCAGCCAACCAACAACCAATCGCCCAACATATATGCAGAAGAAGGAAGTGGAGATGGATCGGAAATGCACTAAGAAGACCGTTTGTAGACATCACGCGTCAGGCCAGACCAGGTTGTCCACTGGAAACCAAATGGGAAACGATGAGTTGGGCTTCCGAGGCGAGTGTGACATGGAGGAGATGGTGTGAAGAAGAAATGAATGCTTCTTGGCGGTGATGGCGCCGGGTTGAAAAGGCTAGAGAGAAGAGAGTGAAATGGCAACGTGCTACTAAAGCCCTGTATTCCACTAGGAACCCAAGGAACAAGTTATTGTAATAATAGTGTGCAGTGGCTAGCACTGTATTTCAGAACGGATTTTTCATTTTGTTTGGAACTCCTCAGGAGCCGCGATATATTAAGTCATTTCAGTCCAACCAGTGACTAGATTTAACAAGTTATGACATCATACTACAATCTTTGCAAAAACATGGCTATAGTAACTCACAAGTCTGGTAGATAGTGCAGTGGTATTTCGAGCTATTCATGATGAGTTTGAGTGTAAGTGGGAACACTACCAAACTAACTAGCAGTTGTCTTTAGTTACTGACAAACTGTTCAAAGCACCTATGGATATGCTAACTTTGTACTGATGACCTTTGACAAATCTTTGAGTCAGTAAAAGCCACATGCTATATAAAATGTGAGTACATTTCCACTAGAATAGAAACAGAAATTTCTATGCACAAAATATCTAAACTGGTTATTGTGTATTTGTCGCGAAAAAATAAATTTCGTTCGCTTGAAGTTTGCTTCATGATGGCTAGCAGTGGGATCTTGGACACTGGACTCATTCAGATAGATATACCTTCACTTCAGTGTATGATATCATTTCCACTGAGACTTGAATCTAGTATTCATCGCTTGAAATGCTAACTGATACCCGGAGGTATACGTGATCCACTGGCCTAGCGATAAGTATCGGATTTCAGTCACAGTGGAAACAACATCACATCCGATGAGCCGCAAATAGAAAGAAACGCTCACCTCAGTATTTCATTATTAGCGTCAAGGTTGCTGACTATATTTTAATTTCACCCCAAACATCAAAGGTTTAGCCCAGCTGTCATCTAGTCAATAGCTAGGCAACTTGGCTCATTTGGTGGGACATAGGGCCGATAACGGGCCAATGAGTTCGAATCCTGACATGACCTTAATTTTTATCTTCATCGTCAGCCATGACCCAGTATCAATTTGATTGTTGGCGCATAACGGAGCCGAAGAAGCATGTTTCTCCCTAGTTGAGACTCGTCAGTTGAACGCATCTGGATTTCAGTATGTAAGCTCACTCCGAAAGTGGAACTTAATCATTTACTAAGAACATTAAAATGAAAAGTCATGTTATGATAGACACTTAATATAAGCCACAATATAGGCAATTTAATCAAGCATATGCATCATAATTTATAGCACCAAAGATTGTAACCTAAAAAGAACTATGCACAAAGATTTCTGCATACTTCACTAGACTTATTTTTCCTTCGATATTCAGAACTCTTGTGATAAATTATCGGGTGGTTAATTGAATAACTTGTTTTGAAATAAGAGATCCGTGTATTAGCGTCTGGATGACACGTATCGTCATTTAGTAGTGTTGTTTCTGGCTATATTACGTTCTCTAAACTGGGTTGTTTAATCGTGAAGCTTTCATCGACTTTCTCCTAGACGACATCATCTGCACTAACTTCAGTATGAAGTCAGCCGTCAATATCTCTCCGTGAGTGATTCAGTGGCTTGCTCTGACGATGTGGTCTGTGATTGGTTGTTGACTTCGATTGTTGTATCATTGACTGACTGCATAGATTATCCTGTTAGCTGTTCCTCTGCTTCACCTCTCACCTTTCTGTCGTTTATAATTCTTCTTATTGGCTGATAGATTGGGTCTGTGTCTATACATCTGTTCATGGCCGAGTGACTGACGTGAATCTCAAGCTTCTAGGAGTTCTCTGATGATATTCTTTGTGTTTCCTCTCTCTCTCTCTCTCCCCAAAATTTCTGCTTTGTCGAAGTTGAATTCATTTCCATACTTGTTATCCACATGCATTGAAGTGAGTAGTGAAATGTCGTGACGTTTAATAGGCAACTGGTGCTCATGCAGACAAAGGCGAAGAGGGCGACAACTTTGTCCAATGTCGTCTCGACTACAGTTATTACAGCTGATTTTGTGAATGGTATTCTGTTTGTCTGGTTGTTTGATTGTTGCATTCTTTGGTCAGTCTGCATAGTAGTGTTTGAAGGGAATTTGTTGGTTTTAATAAGTGGCCACACCAATTCGAAGTGGTCTCAGCAATCTTGTTGTGATTTCTGATATATATATATTCTTTGTGTATGGTAGGATGATGCACGGTATAGGCATGTTGTGATAAAGTTTTGTGGGTAGTCATGCGTTCTTGTTTAGGGTGGACATCAAGTAATTTTCATCGTTTCTCCTTGAAGTTGTTGTGCTGCAGTGTGTTCTCGCTGTTTTGAATAGAGTCTGCACGCAACTGTCAATGGCACAACAATCGAAGGAATCAATCAATCACAGTCCACATCATCAGAGCAAGTTACTAAATCACTCACGGAGAGATATTGACAGGTCACTTCATACTGAAGTTAGTGCAGATGATGTCGTCTAGGAGAAAGTCGATGAAAGCTTCACGATTAAACAGTCCAGCTCAGAGAACACAATGCAACCAAGACCATCCACCTGAGCTACAAATATCCTCAGATATTTCAGTAGTGTTGTTTCTGTGAAGATAAAATGTGACTTCGAAGCGTAGGCTACATTTCATGACAAACTATTCATTCCTTAGAACGACGACACTTCCTTTCAGATTGTATGTAGAACTCATCGCCTCGACTTTATAAAGGTCTACAACGTGTATACTAAGTGACTACAAGCAATTTTTGTCTAATGAATATACAGAGATAGAAGTTCGTTAAACTGTTCATACAAAAAAGAAAAACATGTGGGATTGAATGGAACTGAACGTACAAGTGAGTAAATCATTTATCGTATGGATATGTGAACTGAAGAGTTTTTAAACTGCAACAGCTTTTGTTTGAAGAACTGAAAAACTATGGACTAGTTTTAATGTTGTTTATCAGGGTTAAGAATCTTTGGTCAGAGGAAAAGTAAATGATAAGTTAATCCTCTCTAATACGCATCTATTAGATATTGGTTATTTGAAAGATTTTATCAAGAAGTATTCAAAAGTACATGGAAAGGGGAAAGAATTTGGCTGTAGTTGCGAAAAAGTCTATGTTGTTTTAGTCAGTTTATAGAAGTGATGATGTTAGCTGAAGGATAAACAGAAGGTTACGGGTCTCCTTTGATAGAACTTATCCGGCAGCAAAACTGGTTCCTATACATAACACATCATATATCAGAGGACAAGTACCAATCCAAAGTCACCTTCAATTATGGTTACAAATTCACATGTGCTTGCCAAAGGAAGTATATTCGCGTGACAGACAGATAGGTAGTCGTTCGTTTTTCTGAACATGTTTCACGCAACCTGCGACTGAGCGACAGTATATCGCTCAGAAGTTCAATCACACGGAACTTAGTCGACTCAATTCACGGCATAGATGAACTATAAATTATCATTCTAACTGAGATAGTCGTGGCTTGGCAGATTGGTATTGATGATGATTGAAGATGAAATGAAAATTTGAACCGTGGTCGGATTCAAACCAGTGACCACTGGTTTTCTGACCCGATGCTCTACCAACTAAGCTAAAAGATCCAAATGCCTATCAGATGTTTATTTTACTTCAACCATCAAGAGTTTTGCCCGACTTACATGTGAATTCGTGACACGTTACCATCAGTTGATCGTTTTCATCAGGCCGGAAACGTGATTGTCGTTCGTTCGAATCTTGCCTTAGCCTTAATTTCCATTTCAACTTCAGTCATCACCCGGTATGAATATTAAATTGACAACAATTCTGTATTTTGTTAATGATAGCTTGTGGCTAGTAGTGGGATCCAGGATAAGCATTTCGCCCTATATTGGACTCGGTGGTGTAGTGGATAACGCTCTGGCGTTTGGAGTGATCGCTCCCGAGTCTGAATCCCGGTGGGAGCAACATCACTCACTAGGAAGCAGGTATATTCAGCTGACTGGTGAGTTCCAAATAGGACGAAATGCTTATCCTGGATTCCACTGCTAGCCACTGCCCATCATTAACATAATTAGAACACTGGCAATATCAAAGCATCCGCACAGGAGTCCATATGCTAATAGAGACCGATCACTTCGGTCCAATCAACGATGGTATCATATAAAAACCCTTATACTAATCCTTTATTTTGCTTCATTTAGTAAAATCAATAGCAGTCAAACACTGTAAACTTAACTTCTGTGTTCACGAAGAGACAGTCATTTGCACAGTATTACCTTGGTAACTATATGTTTGTCTTGACTATTGAATTTCCTGATTTTCTGTCTCTTTATTCATCCCCGTTTTCGATTTTATTACTTCTTCTGTATGCCTTACGTAATCTAATATTCTACGGTTTATTTCTGCGGGGAAAATTTTTATTGTTATGATAAATATCCGACTGTTATTACTGTTACTAGGACAGCGGTTATTTTATCAGTTTTTCTAAATCCCAACACCCCCCATTGAAAAAATTCTCGGTTCTTTCTCTTAGCCGCCTATAAGTAAACAAACCTTTATTCTCATTAGTAACATTTTGTTAACTGAGTTTTGTTTATTATTTTTATACTCCTTTCCCAATGATACATGGTTACTTTATTCTAACTCAGAAGTGTCATTCTTATTTTATCCCAGTCTAATTTTTGCATTTATTACAGACGGTTTTGCAGCTGAGGAGGAGCGACAAAATTCGTAAATATGAACACAATCTGTTCTACAATTGTTGTTCTTTTTGTCTTGATGAATATGATCAGGAGAATACTTTGGTTGAATTAAACTCGTTTTTTCTAACATCGAATAACACCCTTACACTTGATGAATGTAATCCATTTAAGCTGACAGCTCTGGTAACTTGATGAGATAACTTGTAACTTCAAACCTCAAGGTAAATCTAACCATATTCTACCTATATATACTTAGCAGGAAAAAGGCTATTATCTCTATTTCTTTATAAACATATCTCAACTAATGTCACCTTCATGATGGTTTTTTTCCGGGAATATTTCAGTCTCTACACATTGCACTCAATTTTCAAGTATCACTAGTAAAATTGTTATATAGACTCTTGAAGATTGTATTCATCACGAACTGACATCATTTGGAGAACCTCTGAAAATCTAGGAGTACTGGGGAGTTGTTTAGTTCCAGAACGCAACTCGTCTGCAGTTCGCAACCACGATCGCATCAAGAATCCAGTTCACCACCTTCAGGTTTCACGATGAACTCGTTAACCATTTTGCAGATGGGTTAAGGTTGACTGATCAACAATTTCCTACGTCCTTCAATTCGCAGTACAGCACAACAGTTTTATCGAAATCTTCAAATGCCATCCACTCCATTTCCAACTGCCTAACCAAACAGGTCAAAGTTTCTTATTAGAACTTCGGGAAATCCATTTCGAAGCATATAGCTAACGAGGACCGAATAGTAGCGTGGTTTGAAGCTTATGAGGATTTTGTTTTTAAGGCAACAGTGATCACAGACTGAAATCAGTTAGAGAATCGTCTAGTGGCTGGAAGCAGGGACCTCCATGAAATGCAAGGGTCCCGAGTTCGATTCCTAAGGGGGGGTCTTACGGGTCCGTTCGACTGGGTTGTAATGACGTCGATATTAATGAAGTGACGCGGTTTACATTGACCAAGGCGATTATAAAGAGACAGGCTATAGCCGATTAAAACGTTTTCCTTTCATTTTGGAACCACTGGTCTTGACCAACTTAAAATCTTGCAATATTAAAAAATACCTTCGGTACTGACCCCATGTGTCCAAGATCCACCATACAAGTGGGAATATGTTCATAATTGAGAAAACTTAACATCGACTATACGGTTTGATGGAAAATTAAAAAACTTATGATTTCAACAGAGGTTATCTAGTGATCAGTTCTAAAGTTTTGGCTGTCCGCGATGAACAAGGCTGGTATAACACCACCAATAGAAGCGAAAAATCGATTCTAAAATCACTGATGAAACCTACAAAACTGTTTACGTTACGTCTAACTAACTACGTGTTCTAAAGCGTTTAAGTTTTGAAAATGTCAGTATCAACAAGGGAGTTGTGCAACATGAAAAGGTGAGGCAGGGGTAATTGAATCAAAATTTCATTTATAGAACTCAAAACGAGATGTAATCCAAGCCTAATCAGAATGGATTACACCCATTCAAATAAAGTAAAATGCTGAAAATTATATTATTCCCTAGTCTTTACACCTTGTTTTTAATAGAGTTTCTTTCCTGATTAGAAAAAAGGGTTCCAATAATAGAGAAGAGATAATTCAGCGAAGAAAATTTTCTTTTCCACGATATCATTTTCTATAGCTGTACAATCATATTTATGTATATATCTCATAAACATATAACAGTCTCATATTATAGGGTGTATTTTTACTTGTATAATCCCGGTCTATTATAAAGCAATAGGGTATAATTACATCATTAACCTAGTGCTAAAAAAAGCCCGGAATCAAGAATGCAAAGTAGTTGCGTAATAAACTAAGACAATAGAAACATCGAGGAAGGCAAGGAGTTTGATAGGGTGAAAATTGTTTGTAGATAAGAAACGCAAGTATTTAGTGTTTACTTGACAGCAGATAGATGTAAAGAAGGTGAAGAATGAGACAAGGGTCATAATGAAGGTGATAATAACAGTAAGCTAATTAATTATAATGAAATCGAGAAAAATGAAAGTGTTAAGACCATGATAAGATGAGAGATTGAACATACTTCTTTTGCACGCAGAGACCAGGCTTGAATTGATGAATTACCAGCGCCTCCACTGTGTACAACTGTCGGAGGCGTACTCCTTTTGAATTATTCCATCTGACACGATAAATGACATTGAAGGAGACGTCTGGTCTAGCTTTATGTCCAGAGTTGACCAAATGTTCAAGAATTGAACTGTTAATTGATATGCATTCTCCCCTCGACAACCATGCAGGATAGTGCTCTGAGATACGTTTAGGAAGCGTGCACTTTGTGCGGCCTATATAACTAGCTCCACAGGAGCAAGTAAATTTGTAGACATACATCGAGGTGGCCCAAAGTGGCAACTTGTCCTTTAACGGACTCCGGAATCAGTTGTTGACCAGAGAAGCTGATCTGCGGTTTTTCAGAGAAGATTGTCTTCTTCAGTGGTCTGGATAGCCGATTCTTCAGGATCTCTGCTGCCGTATCGCCTTTGAAAACAACGTGCATTAACAAGGTCTTCTTAGGAACTGTGAGTACTTGCTCCGTATTCTGATTTACTTTCAAGTTCTCATCGATAAATCTGGATGGATATCCATTTTGCATGAGGATCTTCCATAGTTATCTAATTCTTCGTCAGTAGTATCACTGGTGCAGATTGTTTTGATTCTTGAAGATAAAGAATGGATTAGATTCCTCTTTCTACTGAGAGGCATCCAGCTGTGGAAATTCAAATATTGTCCGTTCCAAGTAGGCTTCCTATAAATTGATCGCTGAAGAGAACTATCTGGTCTCCGTTTCAATAAAACATCGAGAAAATGGAATTCCGAGTTCTCTTCAAATTCTCATGTGAAGTTGATCGATGGGTGACAATCATTAATAATCTTGAACCAACCACTAACAGTATAGTAGAAGTTGTAATCTAACATTAATTTGCAATGTATAACATTGTTAAAGCTCATTTTATTATCTTCTATCGACTTCATTATCCCAACGTATTTAGTAAAACAAACAATGCGAGTGGAGAAATATTTCGTTTCAATTAGTTTCTTCCACATCAATAGCCCTACACTAATATATGTAGCATTTTCAAAACGTGAAATTACATACTAATCTATTGGTGAGAGTTAATTAATGACTTGATCGGTTATCAACTTCAAAGTATCAAGAAGGTGATAATTGATGAGGTAATTAAGACAATTAATTGTAGTTCAAAATAAAGATTTCTTCGCTGATACATGCTTTGTTCTTATTAGAAGGATTTTGCAAAATTTGTATTATAGTAACTAAGGTGAAGAAAAGAGCAAAAATGAATTGTTAGGTCAAGCGGTAAATTAATGACGGTAATTAGAGACGGTAGATGGAGAATAAGATGGCTAAAACTGTAATAATAATAATAATAATAATAATAATAATAATAAGGATAACAACGACAATAATAATAATAATAATAATAATAATAGAGGTATTAGGATGCCAGTTATAATCATCTGTGGAGTGAATGAAGGGAAGGGTTTTGTTGTAATAAATAAGCTATACAGATAGCTAAAGCAAAGAAAAAGACTGTATAGATTTCTTCTAAACACACAGATGTGGTTTGTTTAGGTGGATTTTGATGGCTTCTAGTGCATGTAAGAGACGAACTCATAGAGAGAGTATGAGTGAGATTAGAAGGAATATGATAAATAACTTTAAAGGCATTATGAATATTAACTCATTGACTCAATGTCAACCAGATGCGAGAGTATTGAACTTCATATCAATCTGGTTTGCCATTTATTTAGCCAGGAAGGATGATGCTCAGCGATTTGACTACGAACTTGCCTAACTGTAGGTTCAATGTAACTGGCTCCACGGGAGCAGTTGAACTGGTAAATGAATATAGGAGAGGAGAAATCAAATAGTCTGTCTTTCGTCTGCGTGATCATCATCGGCTGACTGTAGAATACACAGCATAACTTTGTGGCGTTAAATGATATTCTTATGGCATTTCTTAGGCGTTGTGTCACAATTTCGCTGATGATATCACCTTGAAATTGTATTCTTAGAAACAATGGTTTCTTGAAGACTGTTGGTATTCGGTTTTTCCACCGAGTTAATATTCATAATGCCTTTAAAGTTATTTATCATATTCCTTCTAATCTCACTCATACTCTCTCTATGAGTTCGTCTCTTACATGCACTAGAAGCCATCAAAATCCACTTAAACAAACCAAGTCTTTCTTGCTTTAGCTATCTGTATAGCTTATCTATTACAACAAAACCCTTCCCTTCATTCACTCCACAGATGATTATAACTGGCATCTTAATACCTCTATTATTATTGTTATTATCATTGTCGTTGTCATCGTTATTATTATTATTATTATTATTACAGTTTTAGCCATCTTATTCTCCATCTACCGTCTCTAATTACCGTCATTAATTTACCGCTTGACGTAACAATTCATTTCTGCTCTTTTGTTCACCTTAGTTACCATTGTATATGTCGGATCGGACTGTTTGATATCTATTGGCATATGAGCTCCTATGCGGATGCAAGGGGTGCTGGTACATCCAGCTGACTAGTCTCAAATAAGACGAAACGCGCGCCAAGCTGGATTCTTTTGATAGCCACAGCCAACCAAATTATCATAATTAACATTCAGGCAATATCGAGGCATCTACATGCCAGCTCGTATGCCAATAGAGGTCGAACAATTCGATCCAACATAAAAAACAATGGAGAATAACAAGTATGTCAATAAATAGTAATAACTATTACCCATTGTACAATATTGTCAGCACCACCTTCAGTGTAAAGTGAGCCATCAGGATTTCACTATGAGTCATTCAGTAGTCTGCACTGACAAAGTGGTATAGTTTCTGATATATGGCAGAAACGTTTGTCATCATTAGGAGGGGCGAATTGGAATGGTCTCTCAACTTGGTCAGTAACGTTATCGAATGGCATTAAGTTCACAGCTGAGAAGGAATTGAACAACAAACTGCCACTCTTCGATGTTTCAGAGCACACACTAAACGTTTCCAAAGAGCTAGAACAAACGTTTTGGAGAAACGAAGAAAACTACTTGATATTTACCCTAAAGAAGAAAGGTTGTACACGAAACCTTTTTATAAGATGCCTATCCAGCTTGCAGTCACTCACAGCGTCATGCAAAGGACACAGCGGATGGATCATCCTACCGTACAGAGAAAACTAATCAGAGGTTCCGAGAGACCACTGAACCCGTGTGGCTTGTAAACCATCCAATTTCCTTCAAAACCTATCATGCAAATCAAAGGACTCTACAGCCAAAGAAGACGAACTCAGCATTGCTCACAGAAACTACTGTAGAAACTGTGACAAACACTTTATGTGACAAAGTAGTCACTCTCTACCTTTATCTATAAAAACAACATTTTATTGATGCGTTAGGTTTATTGCACAGTGAAGGGACCGTATTATTTGATGGATTACGTTTCGGATATAATTTATTGTCCATTGTCATCACATCATCACAACTTTGAGATATCCTTTATGTAGTCCTAATTTCCTCGTCTCATTTTGAGATGGGTAATAAAACCTTCCATATATCCGGAACAGGTTCTGAGTCATTCCTGTTGCATGTGTTAGGTGGGATAATAGGATGCGATAGGGTAAAAAATCTTAAAACTACCATAGTAAGGTTGAAAGAGAGATTGAAAACTGAATTGTTGTTTATCAAATTGACACCTAATATATACAACAGGAATGACTCACAACCTGTTCCGGATACATGGACAATCTTATTACCCATCTCACAAAGAAACGAGGAAATTAGGACTACATAAAGGATATCTCAAAGTCGTGATAGTATGATGACTATGGACAATAAATTATGTCCGAAACGTATCCAGTAATTAATACTGTCCGTTCACTGTGCGATAAACCTAATGAATCAATAAAAATGGAATTACATTCTACCACAGTGAACAAGTTTTACTCATACAAAAACAACAGTTGGAAAATCAAATTTCACGACATTCTCTCACTCATATCAATGCATGTGGACAACTATAGGCACGAACTTAGTCATGAAAATGTATAGATCTTGGATAGAAGGGACTTAAGTAATACCACGGAGTGCCTAGAAGCTTAGTACCCTGATCAATCGATCATAAGTCACCAACTGCACGGACATAGACCTATACTATCAGCCAATGAGAAACTGACATGCAATTACAACACAGAGATCGTGAAGAGAAAAGGCTAACAGAAGATTGACGGTAGTCAGGGAATTTACAATCATTTACCACCTGATAACGATAAGTCATTGAATCCATCATAGTGAAGTTAATGGTGAACAGAAAACAACTTAAATAATTTTCCCAAAGTGTTCACCCAACTGGGATAGTTTTATTTCCATTCTAAATATCTATAGAAAATCCACATATCCAGTGAAAATTTCTCCAGTTGAATACATCAGTTCAAATGAAAATGGACAACAGAAGTTGTTTTAATGAAATAACAGAAATGTCCACCTGACTATTTTGCTGATAAACATAAGATGTGATATTAAGACATTTTATTACAATGAAACTAGTTAGCTCGCAGAAATCACTAGAGATACATTTCGTTCTGGTTTAGGGTTCTTACGATGTAATGATCAACATTTCTGACATTCTGTCAACTTATGAATTAATGTGACCATCTACGATTGCTATCAGAGAGTGTGTATCCTCACCTACAGCTTTGAAGCTGAGAAATAAACAAAAAAAATCTAAAAGTGAAGACCGACGGTCATAACTGCAAAATAATTAAGAGTATATTCACCGTCAGACTGGAATAAGTCTGATGTAAGCTCATTTGAAAATTTGTCTATGCATGCGTACAAATGAGGCGGTCTTAAGTATCTCCAAGGAATCACTACCCTATCTCAGTTTGTTATTTAGTAGAGAACGCTTCCATTTCTCCCACTTTCAATAAACCTACAAGTCGAAGATTAAGACAGTTATCAAATACAACGAATGTTCGCCTTCTTTATTATCCCTAGAGTCCCAAATAGGACGAAGTGTGCTTCCTGAATGCCACTAATTATCACTGAAGACACAAACCACCTGAAAAAATCAAATAGATATCATATTCTATTACAAACTGGTTTATTTCAAGAAATTTCATTCTTCCTACGTATAGAAAGCAACAATTTCAACAACAGAGAATATTCTCTTCAATAAATATTCGTTTCAAGTTCCACAACTATAAATCTATGTCTCCAGCGTGATATCAAGCCACGTTATCAACAGTCACGTCTTCAAAATACAGTGAGATTAAGGGATTGTAAGGTGATCGATTTATCTGTTTTCACTTAGTCAAAATTAGTATAATACATATACAGATGAATAATATGATGGCGAACGAAAGAGATAACGAATGAAGATGACAGGAGTGACCTTCAGTTTTCATGGAGGACAAGGCAGAAACAACACTTGCACATGTTTTTTTCGGAATCCAGCTCTCAGACTTGATCAATCTAATTGAGACAGCCTCAATTATGTTGAACAAGCGTTGTTTAGCTAAATGTGGTGTCGTTTTTGCAAGACAATGAGTGACATTGAAAGCTGTATTAGCATCTATGTGATGTCGTGTGTTGACTTGATGTGCAAGGACTGAAGCTATCACCCCTTTCACTTCCTCCTTCCAAACCAAACCAAACTAGTCAATGCTCTCGTGTCTGGAGAAGCACCTGACTAATCGTCCTCCTTATGTGACTAGTTCCACAGCAGCAGTTACATTGATGTATGTAAGATGAAGAGTTAGGATTAGGTAGGCTATACTTCAATTTCAGTTTAAACACTGACCAACCTACATAAAACGTCTTATTGATTACTCTACTAGGTCTTGTGATGCAATCTCACTAATAGCGTCTCGCTTTGAATTGTTAGCGCAGAAACAATGACTTCTTTGTCACTGTCACCAGTTATTGTTAAGAACTAAATGGTTGATGTTAGTTATGATAAACTTATCCTGATATCCGTTTTCACTCAGAATATCATGGATACACAGACAGACATACACTGCTTGGAATAAATCGATCTTACTCAAAGTGTCAGACACCTGATTATAATATTCCGTTTGTACTTGATGGATATTGAGTTGAGAAAGTGCGTATACTGTGCTGCTTTAGACATCTATTTTCTATGAATGCTGCTCAGTATAAAGCCATCTTCATTTCTTGTAATTAGCAAATCAAGAAACCGTATCGGATGTTTGATTTCATTTTCATGCATAAAATGAAGTGATGTTGAGTGTTTTTGAATTATTCTCAGACTGGAATAGAAACATATGCGGTTATCAAAGACTAGACGAGTATTATCGATGTATCAACAGTACAACTGCATCTTATCGAATTGATCATTTACAGGATCATTATCCCGTTTTTCCAATAATCTGTCTGCAAATATTGGAACCAATGTAGGTCTTATAGCCACTCTGTTATCTGATTTTACAGATTACTGTTGTAGGAAACAAAGATTTGGCATCTAGAAATCCTATGATTATGACTTAAGCATTGAAGTTCTCTATTTTGTCTACAAACTGAATGGTGTCTTTCACTGGTCAAGCAAAGGTTGAAGTAATCGTACTAGCCATTTAGTTTTACTATAATAAGATTATCAAGTGAACGTAGAGAAGACAGAGGTGATGAAGATACCCAACCAACACTACCACCACCACCAACAGGCTACATCACTATCAACGAGAGAAACTTAAAGGAAGTAATCTCTTTCACTTATCTAGGCAGCACTGTTTCAACTACTGGCGGCACAGACGAGGACGTCAAAGCCAGGATCGGAAAGACAACAAGACAGGTGTTCATTAGCCTGAAACCAGTGTGGAGATCTTCTGCGCTCAGCATAAGGCTTGAACAAGATCCAGATTATTAACACCATCTCAGTCAAGTCAGTGCTTCTATGTAGTGGTTCAGAAACTTGGCACATTACGAAAAGCATTTGCAACAAACTACAGGCATATATTATCAACAACTGCCTGCCCTTGGCTCGTTACTAGGCTCAGATGGCCAGAACAACAAGAATAAGCAACAAGGAACTCACTCTGGCCTGGCAACGAACCAACCGAGAACCTATCGCTCAACAAATATGCAGAAGGAAGTGGAGATTGATGGACTGGGGATACACTGAGAAGACCATTCGGGGAAATCACACTCCAGGCTATTTGCTCGAGTGGAACCCAGATGGAAGCTACGAGTTGGGCGTCGTAGGCAAGGCGAGGGTGACATGGAGAAGATTGTGTGAGGAATAAATGAGAGTTTGTGGGCTGTCGTGGAGTCAGGTTGAAAAGATTGCAGAGAAGAGAGAGTAATGGAGACGTGCTACTGAAGCCCTATGTTCCGTGAGGAACCCAAGGGTAAGTAATATAATAGTAATGGTAAGATGAGTTGGATACATCTAGGATAGATCGAAGAGGTAAGTCAAGTTTGTGTATTTTTGGTAGACTATACATCCATAGAATCTTGTTGCCGATATACTTCAAATTTTCAAATAAGTTCAATGAAATGTATCCTTCTTGTGTATAGCTGAGATGTGTATTATACGATTCAATAATTCTTGTTTCACTTCCGTATTAAGTTTAGTCAAACTCTCAACAAGTACTGTACTTGACGTTATTTTGATTTGAGTGTTATAGAGTGGTGTATTCTGTTCCAATCACAACTAGTACTTATAAAAATTTAGTAGTATATGATAGAAGAAAAAATTCCTCTGTATTTACATAAAAAGAATATTATCAAAGTACTGAATAAAAGACATTTTTTTAGAATATCAACCAATATATAAGCTTACATCTGAAGATTATATTATAAACTTTGGAAGTTTGAAACTTTTAGTATAAATACTTATATTAGTTTAGTAATAAAATAGACGACGGTGAAGGATAATGTCAGCTCTTATGACATTACTTAAAATCATATATGTAATGGTAGTATATTGTACAACTGAGATGTTTAAACTATCTTCTGAGTAAACACTTGAAATAAGAATTCAATTAAGGGTGAGATATAATCAACTTTGGCGACAGTTTTGGTATAATGTAAAAAAAAACTTATTCCTAGAAGATTTGGATTTCGCCGATGACGACTGATGTCTAATGTCACACAAACTTGAAGATCTATAGGCAAAAACTAACAAGTTGACAAAAGAGACAGGTCAACGAAGACGGGACTTCAAGTGAACATAGAGAAGGCAGAGGTGATGAAAATACCCAACCAACGCCACCACCACCACAACCAACAACAACAATAAGCTCTAATCACCATCAACGGGAGAAACTTAAAGGAAGTAGCCTGCTTCACCTATCTAGGTAGCGCCGTTTCAACTTCAGGCGGCATAGACGAGACTTGGCGCGTTATTAAAGGGATTTCCAACAAACTACAGATATTCATCAACAACTGCCTACCTTGGCTCGTTACTGAGGCTTAGATGGCCAGAATAACAGGAATAAGCAACAAGGAACTTTGGCTGGCCTGGTAACGAACCAACCAAGAAGGTATCACTCAACAGATATGCACAGGAAGTAAGTCTAGATGGTTCTGACATGTACTGAGAAGACAATTCGGAGACATCACATGCCAGGCCAAATCGTCAAGTGGAACCCAGATGTAAAACGACAATTTGGGCTTCCAGGGTGACATGGAGGAGATTGTGTGAGGAAGAAATGAGAGCTTGTGGGCAGTGGTGGAGCTAGGTTAGGGAGAGTGGAGAGAAGAGAGTGGAATGGCGATGTGTTACTGAAACCTTATGTTCCACTAGGAACCCAAGAGAAAAATAATAATAAGTTATCGAAACAAACCCAATTAGTCATGCAAAATGACAGAAAAAAACTGAAGCGAAGTTAGCTGCATATCTGTGAACAGAATATTTCATAGCAGTTTGAACGAACAGAGTTACGAAACAGATTTGCTGAATTTTGATGTAACATTCATCACAGACTGAAGATACTCATGCTAGAACGAAACAGCTGTCCAGTGCCCTCAGGTTTTCAAAGGTTCTCCATGACGAATACTACCTCGAAATTAAAATCCTCATTCATCTTAAAATACATAATTACTGAATTTTTATAGACGTATAAAATAGGGAAATAAACAGAATGCATTGGGAGATTAAAAATATAGTTACGTCATAAAGAAGTTATCTCGAATAGTCAATCCTCTACCACAGCCATGACAAAGAAAAAGGGTTGTACATACTATCTTTGAATACATAATGTCTATTCAAACTTCTGAAGCACATATCACATGGAGTCAATTAACAAGGTTTAAGATGCATTCCTGTTCTTCCCTTGTCAACCAGATTGTAAAGGTTTCGCAAATGCATTTCAAAAGCTGGTATATGGTACTTTAGGGATAGGTAAACTGATACACACACACATACACATACACATTGACGTGGTTGAATACTCTAACGTGTCCTCCTTGAACTAACGAATGAATTTCTGACAAGAGAATATGATTCTTATATTTGTGGCAAAAAATATTTTCATTATGAATCTTACCACCCAGTGAACTTTATAGAACTGACAAATACAGCTTCGAAAAAGATTTTATTGTCAAACCTCGAATTCTAGGAAGATAATTTGACAAATATGCTTGGCAACAGACTATCAAGAGTCAAAATCGAAACATTTTTTGCGACGAATCATAAAATCATATTCTTCGATCAGAAATTCATTCATCAGTATGCAGAGAATAAGCTGTTAAGGTGAGTTATATCAATATATGTCTGTGTATGTCAGTTTGTTTGCTTCTGTGGAAGTGAGTACATCGACTGTATTGTGTGCTAGCTTGTGAAATACACTTGCGGAAATTACACAATCTGACTGACAAAGCGGAGAACAGAAATATATCTTAAACTCTGTAACTGAATACTGAGGACATTTAGCTTCTTTCGATCAGTCCTTCTAAACTTCATACAAAGTACAACCAACTCATTTGGAAAGAGTAAGGTTAAGACATATGAGCATAAGTGAAACACTGGGAACCCCAAAGTTTCAATCATCATTATGCCATTCACTGTAAATAATTTCCTTGTGATGGTAACTACGTTTTTAGTTTCACAATCATTCTGTCTATAAACATTTAGTAACTTGACTTTTTCCCGGCTATTCAGTATTGACTTTTGACCAGAGGTTACGCTAGAATCTTACATCGTTTTAACTATGCCCAGTTGAGAGAATGATTTCATTGAAAAGAAACATTTTTTCTTAGCTACAATCGTTTCATGTCTTTAACTCTTCATAGAATAATTAGAGTATCGAATGTATGAATTGTAAGTTCTGTCATGAATTAATTGGACATGATTCAGCGTAATCAAACTTTGAAATAATGGCGAATATTTGTAGCTCAGGTGGATGGTCTGGGTTGTATTGTGTTCTCTTAGATGGGTTGTTTAATCGTGAAGCTTTCACCAACTTTCTCCTAGACGACATCATCAGCACTAATTTCAGTATGAAGTCAGTTGTTAATACCTCCGTGAGTGTGATTTAGTGGTTTGCTATAACGATGTGGTCTGTGAAGGTGTTGCCATGGGGTCACCAATATCCCCTATCGTCACAGATATATTTATGGATAGATGGAAACAGGTGGCCCTTCAAACATTCAGTCCTACTCCAAGGATATGGTTCGATATGTAGACAATACACTTACAGAACCAAAATCCCAACACATCAGTAGGTTCTTGGCACATATAAATTCAGTAGTAAATGGAGTCCAATTTACCTGTGACTTAGAAAGTGAAGAAGGTGAACTAGCAATATTGGATTGCAAGATTAAACGAAAACAAGATGGAAGTTTAGAGACTAGTGTCTATAGGAAACCTACCCATTCGAATCACTACTTAGACTTTAAATCCTACCACCCCATTTCAGTTAAAGTATGCCTAGTAAAGTGCTTAAGCGATAGAGCGAAAACGCTTACTAGTAGATAGTAAAATCTATGGCAAGGAATCAGATACATCAAGAATACCCTACTTCTCAATAATCACCCATCTAGATTTATCAATAAATTCATAGGAAATGAAAGAAAAATATAAGAAGTAGTAGTAATGGTAGTAATACAGGTGTTATTAATGATAACTGCAATACTAATGGTAATAATGGTGATAGGGTTAAGAGAGAATTCATAGTCTCTACTGTGTTACCACACAAGGAAGGCACCGCATGAGGATTACGAAGAATTCTCAATAAAGCTGACTGGGATTAAAGTGGCTGGCATTCAATCCAACAAACTCACTTAGAAACAAGCTTTTAGGTTAGAAGATCTTATCGATACAACTAAGCAAAATAATCTGGTTCACCTGATCCCCTACAATGATTGCCAGGTCAAGTACGTAGGTCAAAGTAGTGCCACCACAGTCGATTAGAATAATAGAGTACAAAAACTCAGCTAAATCAAGATTAGTAGATCATAATAAAATAAGAAATGTATCGAAAAGCTCAACTATAGCTCTGCATGTGATGACACACAATGACAGAGTTGGGTGGGATAGGGCGACAGTGTTGTAAACTAACATAGTTGGGTTGAGGGGTGGGAGAGATTGATAACCGACTGAGTCTTTGTTTATCGAATCAACACCAAATACATGCAGTGAGGGGAATGATTGTGCAGCTGTCCGAGATGTGTGGAAAATTCTACTACCCTTGTCGTCAGAGAGAAAGAGAGAAAATTAGGACTATATAAATTCTGTCTCGAAGTTGTGGAGTTAGCTACCTGATATGAATGTGGGCAATAAATTGTGTCGGGGACGTTATCCAGTAAATGATATTGTTCCTTCAAAGTGTGTGATATTTCTAATAAACAGACTAAGTTGGAATTTAAATCGACCTTAATGCCTAAGTTTTACTTTTATATCTGTGATTGGTTGCTTCCTTCGACTGTTGAGTCATTGATTGTATAGACTTTCCCTTTAGTTGTTCCTC
Source organism: Heterobilharzia americana (assembly GCA_944470555.2). Lineage (NCBI taxonomy): Eukaryota > Metazoa > Platyhelminthes > Trematoda > Strigeidida > Schistosomatidae > Heterobilharzia > Heterobilharzia americana. The sequence continues at coordinate 158,524,341 of OX104127.1, read as the reverse complement.
TGCTTCACCTCTCACCTTTCTGTCGTTTATCATTTTTCTTATTGGCTGATAGATTAGGTCTGTTTCTATACATCCATGAAGTGCTGATTGACTGACTGACTGACGTGAATCCCAAGCTTCTAGGAGTTCTCTGATGATATTCTTTGTGTGTCCTGTCTCTCTCTCGCTCTCTCTCCAACATTTCTACATTGTCAAAATTGAATTCATTTCCATACTTGTTATCCACATGCATTTAAGTGAGTAGTGAAATGTCGTGACGTTTAATAAGCAACTGGTGCTCATGCAGACAAAGGCGAAGAGGGCGACAACTTTGTCCAATGTCGTCTTGACCACAGTTATTACAGCTGATTTTGTGAATGATATTCTGTTTGTCTGGTTGTTTGATTGTTGCATTCTTTGGTCAGTCTGCATAGTAGTGTTTGAAGGGAATTTGTTGGTTTTAATAAGTGGCCACACCAATTCGAAGTGGTCTCAGCAATCTTGTCGTGATTTCTGATATATATATATTCTTTATGTATGGTAGGATGATGCACGGTATAGGCATGTTGTGATAAAGTTTTGTGGGTAGTCATGCGTTCTTGTTTAGGGTGGACATCAAGTAATTTTCATCGTTTCTCCTTGAAGTTGTTGTGCTGCATTGTGTTCTCGCTGTTTTGAATAGAGTCTGCACGCAACTGTCAATGGCACAACAATCGAAGGAATCAATCAATCACAGTCCACATCATCAGAGCAAGTTACTAAATCACTCACGGAGAGATATTGACAGGTCACTTCATACTGAAGTTAGTGCAGATGATGTCGTCCAGGAGAAAGTCGATGAAAGCTTTACGACTAAACAGTCCAGCTCAGAGAACACAATGCAACCAAGTAATCAAACTTTGCGCTTCATACTTTTAGATTATCATTTAAACAAAATATCATTGAATAAAATCAAACTGTACTGTTACCTAATTATAACAAAGTATACGTTACAAAGGAATCTATTATGATGTAAGATGAGTGTAATTTCATTAAAAATTGTCATATATATATCAAGAATATGCAAAAAGGTTTCGATTCAACCTACCTATATAAATATATATATATCGCAAGTTTCGTGTATTTTGTTAAAACAGAAATATTTTTATGTTAGTTAAATTAGGAAAATTCCCCATTAATTACTATTAGTCAATTAAGTTAAATAGCTTGACTTCCCTAGTCATTCACGATTCAAGAATCTATTCAATATGCTAAAATCTATGGAAGTCTAAAAATCATATTTAGAACGGAAAACAGACAGAACGATGGTTATACACACGGGTAAATCAGTCATTTTATTAACCAATAAGAATATGTATACATTCTATGTTTTTATGATATCGGAACCTTTGGACATAAAACCTTTGTGTTAGGTTGTTTGTTCAACTAATGCCTGTTTTGTTTTTAAGAATCGATTAATTTTACCAACGAAAAATGATTTTCATTAGATATCAATGAATTTCTATTCAATTTAAAGAACAGAAGGTTCTATTGAAGACATTTTATAGTGACGCTTAATAGATAGATAGTTGTAAACATTAAAAATCTTTGAGAATAATTCTTCTGAAAACTTCTTAATCCTGCACTATACTGACGAATATAAACACAGAAAATGATTGAAAAAACCTAGTAGAGGAATCCAGGATGCATGTTTCTTTCTACTTGGAACTCGTCAACTAGATGTACTTCCATTTCAGTGCGAAGTGATTTTGTTTCCACTGTAGCTTGAATACAATACAGTTCACTCTACTAAACCAATTGGATACAATATCCACCTCGTGAGCAATGGGTATCAGTTGTTGTAATGATACTGGTAACTTCCCATCGCTATCCAGTGATGAACTTATTATTTTTATTAGTCCCTTGGGTTCCTAGTGGAACATAGGACTTCACTAGCACGTCTCCAGTGAACTCTGTTCTCTGAGATCTTTCCAACCTGGTTCCACGACAGCCCACAACCTCTCATTTCCTCCACGCACGATCTCCTCCATGTCACCCTCGCCTCGGACGTCCAACTCGTCGCTTCCCATGGGGATTCCACTCGAGCAACTGACCTGACACGTGATGTCCTCAGTCGGCCTTCTCAGTGCATGGCCAATCCATCTCCACTTCCTCCTGCATATTTGTTGAGTGATAGGTTCTTGCTTCGTTGGTTCGTTCCCAGAGTTCCTTGTTGCTTGTTCTTTCTGGCAATCCATCTGATCTTCAGTAGCGAGCCAGCGTAAGCAGTTATTGATGAATGTCTGTAGTTTATTGGAAATCCCTTTCGTGACGCGCCAAGTCTCTGAACCATACAGAAGCACTGACTTGACTGGGTTGGTGTTGAAAATCCGGATCTTATTCACGCTGTATGCTGAGTGCAGAAGATCTCCACACTGGTTTCAGGCTAATGAACGCCTGTCTTGCTTTTCCGATTCTGACTTTGACGTCCTCGTCTGTGCCGCCTGTAGTTGAAGCAGTGCTGCATGCCTAGATAGGTGAAGGAGGTTACTTCCTTTAAGTTTCTCCCGTTGATGGTGATTGGAGTTTGTTGTTGGTGGTGCGGTATCTTCATCACCTCTGTCTTCTCTATATTCACCTGAAGTCCCGTCTTCGCTGCCCCTTCTATCAACTTGTTAGTTTTTGCCTGTAGATCTTCAAGTTTATGTGACATCAGGCACAAGTCGTCGGCGAAATCCAAATCTTCTAGGTTCTTTTCCGCAGTCCAGTGTATCCCCCTCTTCAGTGATGAATTGCTCGACCCCTATTGGCAAATGGGCTCCAATGTAGATAGGTGCTTCGTAACGGCGGATATTCATGATGTTTTAATGATTTCGGGGACTAGCAGAGGAATCCGCGTTTCCCTTGGGAACCCATCTGCTGACAGATATCGAGCAATTTGGCCCTGTATAGCAACGGGAAATTACAAGTATCATAACACTCAGAGCTTCAATTAAGTTCTCTCATAAAAATCTGTATATGAATAGTTTTCATTTAAAGCTTGAAAATTCTGTTGTTTAATCTAGTTATTGGACAGATCTTGTTTTATGAAAAGAAGATATCTCAGGACATTCTAATTACCAGGCAACTTTCGAGCAATCTTTCTATTACACTGACTTGTCTACTATCAGATATATCAACTCATATCGCTCTACAGTCATTCTAAATTAAATTAAACATTGGTGCCAAAATATTGATGGTAGTTCAAGATAACTATCAGTTTTACATATTACTATCATGTAGCCAGCACTGGATGATATAGGTTCAAGTAAGGTATCCTGTCGATTACCTCTAACCAACTGACATCCATCAAAGTGTACTGAGATGGTGAATCTATCGGTTTGATGACCATATTGTCAAATGACTGACACAATTCAGTCGGGACTCATGGTTGCTGTCTACTGACCAATCAATGTATGGTGTAGCTATTTTCGCATGATGTTCATCAGCCTTTGTTATTCTACTGTTATTTCCTTTTTTTGAGCTCTATAAAAAGTATTCATAGGGCACAAATAACTTGTTCTTAGACAGATTTCTGATAGACAAGACTCAATGTTTTAGGATTTAGAAGAGTAATACTTCATATGTCATAATGAAACCTTCAAACTGCTATATGTTTGTGTATTGGGCTGTGAGCCAAATATTTTGTGTAAGGGTTTCTTTTACTACCAAGTTGCCAAGGTAGTTCTGATTGGAGCAGAATTTGTATTCTAGATTTTGGATGTTGAATATCATGACCAATGGTTCCTCCATAGAGCAGGAGCTTAGACTGTTGTATACCTAGAACACTAAATAATTTTTATATAATATATCAGTCACTGTATAAATTAACTATATCACGGTGTGAACTAGGTCTCCGTCTTCAATGGTAAGTCTACCAAGCTTAACAAAGATAATATGGTGGGTGAGTGACTGTTTGACTAGTACAGACCTTTTTGTTTCTACAAGTGAACCGTTTGAAATCGAAGTACGCCACAGAATGACTATAACTTCCTCTTTTTCTTCACTTCACACCTAAAAAATTAAATTATGAGTTTTTCTAAGCATGACTAAAATGTAGTACTTAGTTAAATTTGATTAACTAGACGTACTTCCCTGTTTGAAAACGAGTACCATATCTTTGCTTGTGTAATATTCTGGTAGGATGATGTTGTCGGAAAAGCAAGACAGGCTTTCACTAACCTGAAATAAGTATGGAGATCTACTGCACTCAGCATAAAGCGTGAATAACATCCGGATTTACAACACGAATTCAGTCACGTCAGTCCTTCTATGTGATGGTTCAGAAACTTGGCACATTACGAAAAACATATCCAACAAACTACAGATATACATCAACACCCGCCACCTACGCTTACTCGATAATGAAGATCAGATCAAATGGCGAGAATAATAAAATAAGCAACAAGGAACTCACTCTGGTCTGGCAACGAACCAACCAGGAACCCACTGCCCAACAAATATGCAGAAGGAGGTGGAGATGGATTGGAGTGGGGATACACTGAGAAGACCATTTGGGGACATCAAGCGTCAGGCCAGGTGAGGCCGATGCCGTCGAGTGGAGGCCAAATAGGAAACGACGAGTTGGGTGTATGATGCGAGGGTAACAGGGAGCGGATGGCGTGAGGAAGAAATGAAAGCTTGTGGGCAGTGGTGGAATCAGGTTAAGATGACTGGAAAGAAGAGAATGAAATGGCTATGTGCTATTGAAGCCCTATTTCCACTAGGAACCCAAAGGAAAATATTGTAATAATGTTGGCGCACACGTTGATGATGAATGCATTTTGAAGGTAGACTATTTTGCATCAGGAAGTATCGAAACTCTCACCTCGTTGCTATTCAAGAAATACATAGTATGTCCAATGAAAATCAGCTTCAACTAGATGAAAAACTCACTTCAACTAAGGAGTGTTTACCACCGTTTTTATATATAACAGATATTTCTAAGTATATCATCTTATGTCACAAATATTACTGAGTTACTCAAGTAGTTCCATATCAAAAATCACTCTTTACATGCTTTGTAGATTCTGTAGACATCCGGGGAAGTTATCTTGGGCCTGAAAAACTTGTCAGTCCTTTTCTCTTATGGACACATACATGTATTCACGGAGAGGAAGTAAATTTTTTTTGGATTGTACCCCAGCATTTGTTAAATGGCCTAGACGTGTTGGCGATAATAATGAAGTTGTTAGATAGCAGATGGTTGATAATTTGCGGAAAGGAAACAACCACTGTTCATATGTCCTACGCAGAAACTAATCTTGTTATACTTACGGTGATTGTACAGCGTTAGGATATCAACCGATTAAGCAAACCAATGTTTTTGGCAGGGAGCAGTTGTTAATGATGAAAAGCTCTAGCACTGAAACCCCGGACGTGGATCTCATCATATTTGGAATTCGTCAGCTGGATGTGCCCGCCTCTTAGTGAAAGATATTGTTTCCATGATGACTGGGATCTAAAACCGATCGGTTCAAACTCCAAAACCTTATCCACCAGGCCACCGACTAAAGCTAACCACTTCTTATGTAGAGGCGTAACTTTTACGTTGTTGTTAGGATTGCCTACATCTCTCATATTCCATACTTACAGTTTGTATATGTTTGAACTAGTTTATTTGCTTCCTTTTCTCACGCATGGGTCATATTTCGTATGACTCACTATTGTTCTGATTGGCTCCTCCCTCTTTAAATGTACTAATTATCTCTTGTCTTACAAGGTTACTGTAAACTCTATAAATGTGGTCCGTTTTCACTCATAAAGATACTATAAAGTCACTTGATTTTCAGTCTTTTGATTTCTCTTTGCGAATCACTCGGGTTGCATCGTGTCAACCCTCCCTCGACTATCAGTCGTTAAGTACTTTCGTTCATTCTCACAACTCCGTATCATAACAGTTGTTGTTTGTATTCCGTCCAAAAAGCGATCGTATAATGCAGTCAAAACAGGGGAACTTCATTAAGTCACAATACAACAAATTATAGGTATTGATAAATTCCAGTTAAAATCACAGTTAGGATGAGTATGCACGTACAGATTGGGAGGACTGAGTGGTGTTACGCAATCAAACAGTCTTTAACCACAAGTAGAAATTTAAAGTTGAATGCCATTTAAACAGAAGAATGAAATCATTATGAGATTATATTGAATATGAATTGACGTCAAGACAGATTGTAACTGTGGTAGGTTTAGTAACTCATTGGAAAAAAGAACTTTTTAGTTGCTGGTAAAACAAATTGAAACAAAACAACTAGCGATGCTCATAAAAATTTTTAGTGAACAGTCTGCATAGCGGATTAAAAAGGAAATTTATAAAGTATTTGCCAGAAACAGCCAACTAAGAACAGCGGTTAGACAGAGGATTTCTAGGCGCTTAGGAGTATAACTGTTTTTATAATCATATCGTCGCTGTTTGGAACGAATTGATCGGTCTCTATTGGTATATAGGCTCCTGTGCGAATGCTCGATATTGCCTGTGTTCTGATTATATTAATGATGGATCGTGGCTAGGAGTGGAATCCAGGATGCGCATTTCATCTTATTTGGGACTCTTCAGCTGAATGTGCTTGCCTCCCAGTGAGTGATGTTGTCCCCATGGGATTCGGACTTGAGAGCGATCACTTCAAACGCCAGAGCGTTATCCACTACACCACAGAGTCCCGGTTGGGAACAACATCACTCACTGGGAGGCAGGCACATCTAGCTGACGAGTCCCAAATAGGACGAAATGGGCATCCTGGATTACACTCCTGGCCACGATCCATCATTAATATGTTTAGAAGTATATCTGACTGGTGATGTTATGTAAAATACCTAGGCCAAGTGAGAATTCCCACCACTTGATGATTTACTAGATTAGTATTTTATCAGTATGACTATATAAGATAGTCGTGGTTTGAATACGTGCACTACTGATACTCAGTGATGATTGAAGATGAAATGAGAACTTGGGCCACGGAAGCATGCAAACCAGCGACTACCAGGTTTCCCGCCTAATAGTCTACCACGAAACATGACTGCTGATCAGATTTTTAATTTCACTTCAATCATCAAGAGGTCATGGTCTCGAGTCGTAGCTCATTTAGTAGAAGAGTATGTCAACAACAGTTTTCAACAGTTTCATTATAACTATATTTTTTTTTCCGAATAATGAATGACCTTACATGATGATTATGAAAAAGTTAGGTCAGCTTAAACCTGATATTTAATCAGTTCATTCTTCCTTCAATCTTTACATTAGCTTAATGGATCAATGATTCAATTGAGATTAAAATATGAGTTAATTTAAGAAGAGTATTGAGAAGTTCTGTCAGGTTTTTTTTAAAAAGGAATGAATTTTATGCTACTATGAACTATCAATGTTTTAATTAGCAATATATAGTCCCTTTAGTGTTATTGCTTGTATTACACCGTCGTTGATTGGATCGAATTGATCAGTCTCTGTTGGCGTATGGGCTCCTATGCGGATGCCTCAATATTGCCTGTCTTTTAACTATGTTTAGTAATGATGAACGAGTCCCAAATAAGACGAAATGCTTATCTGGATTCCACTGCTAGCTACTGCCCATCATTACTAAACATAGTTAAAAGACAGGTAATATCGAGGCATCCTCATAGGAGCCCATATGCCAACAGAGACTGATCAATTCGGTCCTATCAACGACGGTGTAATACAAGCAATAACACTAAAACCTATACCCGTTGCACAAGAAGTGGCTATCGTGGCTCGGTGGTGTAGTGGATAACGCGCTGGCGTTTGGAGCGATCGTTCCCGAGTCCCAGTCCCGGTGTGAACAACATCACTCACTGGGAAACAGGTACATCCAGCTGACTGGTGAGTCCCAAATAGGACGAAATGCTTATCCTGGATTCCACTGCTAGCCCTGCCCATCATTACTAAATATATAGTCCCATTAGAAGTGATTTCAAGCGCATATATCACAAAAGTGACCTTAAATCACCCATGTTTACCGAGTTATTAAGCAAATGATAAAGCACAGGAGATTGACTATTGCATAAAGCTGTCAATAATTACCCTTCAAGCCTTGCTTACAATCACTGGCTCACATAGCGAACCATCTGGAATTCATATGGATAGATATTATGTGTAGTCATCATACAGACAGCGATAGTAATAGTCTAACCTTCATGATTGTGAATCAGTATTCATGTAGGTGTTTTTCTCAGAACTTTTCATTGAAGAAAGAAGAATCAAGCTTAAAGGCTTCTCCTCAACTGCTGATAGCCTTTTTACTGAACATAATGAAAATGCAAAATTGGTGGAATTTTTCAAAAAGGAGGGAATTATAAAGGATAACACACTAAAACATCCGTTTATAATAAGTTAGTAAGTAAATATGAACTGTTATGAGGTCAAGGTCAAATTAATTGTAGTTTCCTTCTGTGTGCTGAGGTTAGGTTGAACTCTCTTGATTATTGAAGGGTGCCTATACATGTTAATTGGTTGGAGGCAATCAGTAAGAAGCCATGATTGTTGGCACTCGTTAGCAAGGCATATCTAAACCCACGATGGAACTGACGTCCTACCTGATCTGAGATTAGAACCCATTGTAGTTAGCGACGTTACCACTGAGCTATTCGGGTCCTTAGCCAGTTGACATCCACCGATGTACACCACGATGCTGAGCCTCCTACTTTGGTGGTCATCTTGTAAATATGATCGACAGAACCCAGGTCTTCACTCAGAACTAGATAACTTGAAATTACTTACTCTCTCGGGACTAATCAAAGTAGAGTCTATACATCCAGTTCAGTTGTTGAATTGACCAAATGCCAAGTGATTGAACTCATTAATGACTAGCATCCCTGTCGGCAGAGACTTTAAGGAATGTGTTCGGAGAGACAGATTGAAAGGCATTTTCCTACCCTTTTGATTTAGTAATTTTGAAAAGTATACATGAATTTGTGAATGCAGTTGTCAATGACGTAAGACAGATGGTTTTCCACTTTCGATTGTAACAGAGAACACTTATGTTGTAAATATGTCTAGTGAAACTTAAGGTTTCGTAGGAGATTTGAAGTTAAGCCAATAAAACAGTGTTAAAGTCCCCGTTATATGTTGATTCCACAAGGCTTCTTTTGTCTAGAGATTAGTCATGTGTTTGAGTCTTAGGGGGAACAACATCAGTCACTGAGTGTCGTATGAATCTAGCTGACGAGTTGAAAATCGGATAAAACGTGCTTCTTGGATTCCACTGTCAGCTAATATTCACCAATAACATAGTCACTCACTGGTAGGCAGGTACCTGACCAGTTCCAGAAAGGGTGAAGCGCTGATATCTATAACTTTCAACTTATCACAGTAATTGCTGTCGACAAAATACTAACTGAAGAATTCCATTTTATGCTCTGCATAGCCTTATAACAAATAATGATACCGGAAAAAAATCCTTGGATAGAGAAAGATGTACACTAGTAATTTGATCATAAAGAATGGTGGCACATGTATACAACTTCTCCAGACAATTTTAAGCAAATTTTCTCTATTATAAACTTCAGAAGAGAGAGGACAATAAATTGAGAAGACTAAGATGAATTCTTCTTATTTTACCTGGTCCTCATCAGCTGCTTACGGTCTATAAAATACTTAAAGTGTGGTCACAACCAGAAGTCCAACATACTTATGAATTCATACAAATTCACATGTGTCTCTGAAAGTAGTTACATGAGAGGGATAGAAAGGAGGGCCTGCCTCAGGTTTTGAACATGTTCTAAGGAGCTTACAAGTAAGAAAATCCAACAGTTTCCGTAGTATCACTGATAGATATCAAATTGAAGTAGAACCTTAGGTAGACGATTGTTCTGCACTACACCTACTTCACTACTCTCTATGCTATTAAGTTTGGAAGGATAGTGAGTACGCACAGCTGTGGAGTTTCTTACACTAGCATGAAATAGCTGACCACGGATCATAGTTATTGAATAGTTCTCCAAGTGATATCATCCCTTGATGAATACAACTTTCTAAGTGGCAATGACTTTCTCATCTGCTTACTAACTTAACCTACATAATCAGTTTCTATATAAATCCTACAGGTTGTTGTTGCCATCTGTTTCAATTTCTGTCTGAAGGAAGTTTTCTTGTTTGTTACATAAATGTAAGATATTATCATACCTAGTAGTCTTCAATTTCATTCACGTTAGTTTGGGCTTGCAGTCGTATCGAACATACTGGCGTCGTCTTCTCTTGATGTTCATGCAAAGTTTCTTCGTTTTCCAGCTGGCACCATTTCGGAAGAAGGCTAGCGTTCACTCTGTTCTCTTTTTCGCCTCTCAGGACAGTTTCTTCGCTGGTGTCCCAGTTTTCCGCATGCAGAGCATTTATTCTCTCTGTTGATATTCATTCAAAGAACACCCACCTCTTTCTGAGATTTATCTATCTTTTTTCCCAGTTATTTATCTCTGATGACTCCAACGCAGATATTGCGTACCCATCACCTGTCTAGTCACCTTTACCAGCTCACTAATATCCATGGGTTGGACCGTGTTCACTGGTCGTAGCTGCTGGGCTGTGGGATTCAGTACACTTTTGGCTAACTGCGCAGCCAGCGACTGTGCCTCAAAGTCGTCATCCAAAGTGGGGAGTATCTGTCGAAGTGGTTTTTTCAACTTCACAACCAATACCAGCGGGTCTTCCTCTCTTCCAGGTTTCGTACTCCGAAACTGCTGCATCGCCAGCTTCTTATCCACTGGGATGCCAAACACGGCCTCCAGTCGTTCGATTATTCTCTTTGAAGTCTCCTTCCCATCCACACATTCCACGCCATCATATACCGCTCTTGCTCAACCTTTCAGCAACTTGACGAGCACCACGACCATTGTTAGTGGATCCCGGACACCTACCAGCTACGCAACCGACTTGAAGTCCCTGAAGAAGATTTTGATGTTTCTATCCTCGAACACTGAGTGCTAAGGAATCTTCATCATGTTCAGAAGCCCAGATATCATTTGTAGGAGACGTTAAGACGGAGACGCAGGAAGGAATCTTTATTATTGACATCTAGTACAGTAGTCATCAAATATTGTACACTGTAAGACAGTCATTCATACAATCTGCTTCATTCCCTCTTCTAATTCTATCTTGATTTGCTCTTCATATGCCCACATTGTCTCTTGTATTTTTCTGGGCAGATACTTTATCCATCACTGGTAATTACCTATGATTTCTACTACCCTCTCAAAATATACTACTTATATTCATTCTGATCAACAGCACCCACTACAGTAGTAGTAGTAGTTATATGAACTAGACAAAAAATTATTCGGAAAAAGAATAGTTTTATTTCAGCGAACAGTAATTTCGTTTTCAGTGCTATACAATCACAAATTTATACATTTTTGTAGTTTAAGGATTTGGTAGTTACAAAGCCGTAACAATGGAGCGATAAGCAGCACCATAACTGAACATATCGTCAATACAAACCGCCCTATCTCGAGAAATTTCTGGTGTAAAGTCATCCATGAACAGGAAAAGAAACCTCCAAAACAGCTGTATATCTTCGTATTCGCTGCGTCATCGAAGCTCTTGCCATCTATATTGAGAAACCTGAAGTGTGTACACAAAAGAAGATTGTTCCAACCCTATCTCTTTTCATGTCTTAGTTTTCAGTCTCCTCTGTCACTCTTGCCTCATTTTCTTTTCATTTTTCTGTTTTAAGCGCTATTCACTCCTTAAGAAACTAGCTAATCATTCTTGTTGTTATGCTCTCTCTACTGAGATCACAACTCAGTTTTTATTTACGTCGTCATGTTACGAAACTTCTTGTCCAAACTTATTTTGATCGATGTTCACTATTCATCGGGTTTTTTGGTTTTTTTTTGACTTTAATGTCAACTCGTTTATTAACACTATTTATGTTGATTAACAAACCGTTTTTTAACTATCGATTTCTTACACTAGGAAAGTGTACAAATTTGCGATTGAATAGCTATGAAAATGAAGTCATCGATAAGCGGGCTTTTCGGTGAAATACCTGCTTGTTCGTCTTTGATATCCTGATAAGAATATACACTCCATGCATTTGTTTTACGCTAATATTCAACAGTAATTTCGTGATTTTTTCAGAATTATACTTATATTGATGTCCTATTAAGATTCTGTTGATCTCTCTCTGTCTAAGAATTATCCAAGTTGTATGATCATTCTTCATGTAATCTACTGAGTTGAAAGGAAAATTTGCTTTATGTGTATATCATCAAATAAGCAAGAAACTTTGTAGAAAATTGAAATAAATTCAGTCAGGAAGAAGAAAGCAGCCAGTTGGAAAGGAAATTTTCCCAATTGTAATCAAAGAAAAGATGAAAAATTATAAATCTTCATTCTTCAAAGAATGAGGATAGTCAAGAATAAGTTTTATTCACTTTTAAGCGAAACTAATAACTCCTGTGTTTATTCCATTGTTAATTTGATTGCCGCGTAAATGTGTGTTCAATTTTCAATTTTCCATCAATTTGTATATTTCTGTTTTAATTTCACTTATTGAATGTATAGTGCAGTAAACAGATGACTAAAAGATACATGTGTTGGCGTCTATGCGTTGTACAAATCGTTTGTAAGTTTATCCACCTGTCCTATCCTGCTTTGTCCACACATTTCCAATGAAGAATTTTGTCCGAAAATCATGGATAGAGATGTTTCCAGATGTCTCAAATCCCTGAACCTTTCTCACAGTTCAGAACCGGTTGGTATTTGAAGCTTCTAATTCATGAAGTGTGCTAATATTTTATGCCATACATTATCCCGTACTTGAGTCATGGACTCTATGGTCATGTCCGGAATTCCATCCGATTGGAGATACTTCTCCGTCCTTGAAAATTATGGAGAAGTTAATAATGCCTGTCCTTGAACCCTCATTAAAACCTCTTCGAGACCATGATCAATTTGCATACATAAATGAAAGTAGCACTCCAAATGCCATCGCTTTTCCATGTCACAATATTCCTTGTAGTCTTGATACAAATGTTAAGTATATATCGAGTGTGCCTTTTCAGACTACACTTAAGCATTCGATACTGTCACAAGACCTCTTCTGATGGACAAGTTAACCGGAACAAATACTGGGTCGCGGATAATCAACTAGCTGCATTCCTATTTACGTGAAAGTCTCCACGTCATCGATTACTGTAATTGGAGTTCTCCAAGGAGCTGTCCTCTCCCCATGTCTTTTTCTTCTATTTTCTGCATGACCCACCATCTTTAGCTGGTATCAATTTCATTATTATTTCTAGTAATATTATTATTACAAGTGGTTGATATGTTTGAGCTGTCTGTATAATTAGGTGTTTTATCAGAGCATTTTAACATTAATTCATATGTTTACACCTTCAATGACGAAAAATAAACTCGCTTCTCGGATTTCTACATAATCATGTAATATGAGTGAATATTGAAGCCGAGGCATTTTCCACTCTTCAAGTGTTACCACTCACAGTAATATAGAATTATACCAATAAGAAATAGTTGTTTTGAGGTGAATAAGTGAGCGTTTGAAGAAGTGTAAACCAATGGGAAAGGATTTTCTAAATATTATCCACCTTGAAGTATGTAGAAATATCAAGGTGTGGTATATTCGCTGTTAGATGAAGTACTAGAGAAATATGTTGCATAGCATTGTTGTGAATATGTTACCTTTAGAGTCGTTGAGCAGGTTTATTTTTTGAAAATGATAATTATGTTGGTGTGCTGTCAAAACTATGCTGATCTCTCTCTGTGTCTAAGAATGATCGAGGTTATAGAACCTTCGTTGACGTATTCTGCTGAGTTCAAAGGATAATTCGCTATACATATATACCATCAAATAAGCTAGAAAATTTGTAGTAGATTGAAATAAATTCAGTCAGGATAAAGAAAGTAGCCAGTTGGAAACGAGTTTGAAGTTAATATTTTCCTGATTATACTCAAAAAAAGAAGAAACATCATAAATCTTTAGTAATGATGGGCAGTAGCTATCAGTGGAATCCAAGATGTGCATTTCGTCCTATTTGGGACTCACCAGTCAGCTGGATGTACCTGCTCCCCAGTGAGTTATATTGTTCCCAACCGGGACTCGGTGGTGTAGTGGATAACGCTCTGGCGTTTGAAGCGATCTTTCCCGAGTTCGAGTCCCGGTGGGAACAACATCACTCACTGGGAAGCAGGTACATCCAGCTGACTGGTGAGTCCCAAAATAGGACGAAATGCTTATCCTGGATTCCACTGCTAGCCCCTGCCCATCATTACTAAACATAGTTAAAAGACAGGTAATATCGAGGCATCCGCATAGGAGCTTATATGGCAACAGAGACTGATCAATTCGGTCTTATCAACGACGGTGTAATACAAGCAATAACACTAAACCATAAATCTTTATTCTTTGAAGAATGAATATAGTCAAGAATAAGTTTTATTCACTTTCAAGCGAAACTAATAACTCCTGTGTTTATTCCATTGTTAATTTGGATGTAATGATTGCCGCGTAAATGTGTGTTCAATTTTCAATTTTCCATCAATTTGTATACTTTTGTTTTAATTTCACTTATTGAATGTATAGCGCAGTAAACAGATGAGTAAAAGTTAGCAATGTGAATAGTTTTGGGTATCGTATGAAAGTTAGTCAATTTCAATGTTTGTTTTTAAACGTAGACTTTAAATGATGGATAAGAAAACTCTTTAATTTGACATTCAAAATATGTTCATACGTTTAAAACAATCGACGGAACAGCATTCTACTCAAATTACATTAACATATTAACAAATTTCGCCTCCTAGACATTGGTTTACAATGTGAAACTGATGGGTAAATTCATACGTACATTCTTTAGAATGACATATGGAGTGGGTTTTCTATTGGTTTCATCAGCTCTTGGCTAATCATCTAAAATAGATGTCTGGTAAGAACACTTTACAACTGTACGTGTAAAATGTACTCATAAGAGAAAACTGGGGAAGAAATAGCCTTCATCAACCACTGTCTACTTGAACTTATCAACCCATAAAAGTGCACTAATAAGTTTGGGTGGCGATAGAATCGAAAAGAATCGAGTGCATAACTGAGATCAATATAACGTTATGAATATTCAGCAGTATCGTTGCATCTGCAAAGGAGCCCATCTGCCAATAGAGTTCGAGCAGTTCCGTTCTGTATGGCAATGAGAAATTACAATTGCAGAAACTGACACCCTTTACATAAAAAGTGGCTATCATGCCCCAATGACTGAGGTTTGGAGCGAAATAAACTTCGTTCGATCTTCAGTGGGAATAATATCACTCTACACTGACGAGTCTCAAGTAGGATGAAACGTGCGTCTTGGATTCTTCTGTCAATCATCAAGATCAATATAAAAAGTGCATAAGAGTTGAAAAGAACCACGTCTATCTACACTTTGTCTTCAAAGTGGATGATATCACTAACTAGATCAACCATAGGCTGAATGCTCTACTACTAAAGACCTATCCAACCGCCAAGACAGTCTTTAGATATTAGACTAAATTCTCATTCAGATATTTTAAAATAGATAAGTTTCCAGCTACTGTTACATCGATTGGGCAAAGCAGACATATTAGTGGAACAAAAGGAAGGGATTTTGTTTACACTTCTAAATATATTCTGAAGGATTTGAGTTCAAATAGACCAATCACTGAGCTATTACGTCATTATTATTATTATTAGTCCTTTGGGTTCCTAGTGGAACATAGGGCTTCAGTAGCACGTCTCCAGTGAACTCTGTTCTCCGAGATCTTTTGAACCTGGTTCCACGACAGTCCAGAAGCTCTCATTTCCTCCTCGCATGACCTCCTCCATGTCACCCTCGGACGTCCAATTCGTCGCTTCCCATGGGGATTCCACTCGAGCAACTGGCCTGATGCGTGATGTCCTCAGTCGGCTATTACGTCATACTAGACATAAAGTTGATGCATTGAAGTCGTTTACTGCGATCAATAAAGACATAAAACTGACCCTTTTGTAGTTTGTTGAAATAATTGCAATTCTGTCATTAGTTTTGTTTTTATCTTAGTGATATTTATCTGTTAAATTTGTGAATACAACATTTACCCATCTGTGTTGAAACATTCATGAATTGAACTTTCATTCTATCATTAAATGTAATGAAAACCTACTGATCTTTTATTGAGCTTACATATCCATAAGAATATTTCTTATTAGATTGAGCGTACACTGAGAAGACCATTCGGGGACATCATGCTCCAGATCAGACAGTATCGACTGAGAAGTAATTTGGTAGTTGCTTCAACACTAGGGAATACCACAAACCTCTATCAACCTCATTCAACAGCAACTATATGAAGACGCCACATGCCAAGTAATTCACAATGGGAAGCTGAGTGATGCCTTCCCAGTGAAGTGAAGACAGGAGTAAAATATGGCTGTCTACTATCACTCATGATATTCCTGATTGTGGTGGAATGAATCATGCAACAAACTGTGAGGAGCGAGAAGAGGGAGTTACGCTGGCTGGACCGGGGAAAAGATCCTAGAAGATTTGGATTTCGTCGATGACTTGTGTCTAATGTCACACAAACTCGAATATCTACAGGCGAAAACTAACAAGTTGACAGAAGAAGAAGGAGTGAAGACGGGAATTCAAGTAAAAGTAAAGAACTCAGAGGTGATGAAGATAACCAACCAGCAACAGTATCAACAACAAGAGGCACCAATCACCATCACCATGAACGGAAGAAACTTAAAGGAAATAGCCTCTTTCACCTACCTACTTGGGCAAGGCAGCATCGTTTCAACTACAGGCGACACAGGCACAGACGAAAATGTCAAAGCAACCAGGATCGGAAACACAGCAAGGCAGGCGTTCACTGACCTGGAACCAGTGTGGAGATCTGCGTCACTGCACTCAGCACAATGCGTGAACAACATCCGGATTTTCAACACCAATTCAGTCAAGTAAGTCAGTGCTTCTATGTGATGGTTGAGTAACTTGGTGCGTTACGGAAAGCATTTCCAACAAACTGCAGATATTCATCAACAACTACCTTGGCTGGCTCGTTACTGAAGCTCAGATGGCCAATACTTTGTAATGTTTATTCTATCACTAAATAAATAAATAACCTTTGAGTAGTCTTAACAGCTTTAACAATCTCATTCAACTTTCCATCTGAATTAAAATATTCTTATCGATTTATGAAAATATGTTGTAAAACAGCTGAGGAGGATTCACGAAACATGTGTATATAAATTCTGTTACATTGTTTTTCTTGCTTTATTCAAACAGTTTGTATTAGACGGTTAAATGGAAGTATTTATACCTGCTTCGTGCATATATAAATCATACTTGCTTTTCAGGGATTAAAATAAACACATCTACAAACATCTGTATTGTGTTAGCTAATAGATAAATCTACTTCAAGTTACTACTGTGTGTCTCTTGAAAAAATGTTTTCATTGACATATTTTCTTCTTCAGCTGAACAAAAAAGCAATGAAAAACACATCGAAGTATGATTTTGAATTCATATTTCAAGCAGATTGTGAGTATTTCACCAAAGATGAGCACATTTTCTTCCGAACACTTCAACACTTCTACAAAATTTAACCACATATGTATAAGATTTGGGTGTCTCCTCTTTAAGTATTGTAGTACATGTTAATTTACCTGATAGTGGCTCACAATGGAATCTAGGATGAGTGTTTTATTCTATTTAGGACTTATCACTTGGATATAAACGCATTAAAGTGAGCGATGCTATTTCCACTGAGAGTGAAACCTAGTACACTTCACTTCATGTGCTAAAATGTTATCCATTAGACCACTGAGGTGTGGCAACCACCTCTTTTCCAGTGGATATAATTTATGACCATTTATTGGTGCTTCTAAGTTCTCTCTATTATGTGGGATTGAACTGCTCAACTTCTGTTATTTGATGGGCTGATATTCGGTTGTTCTGATACTACCTGGTTATCCAACTATCAACGCATCTTAACACGACCCCGTCTGTGAACAGAGATCTATCGAACTGATCCAGTGTAACAACAGGAAATTAAACTTGTTTTGTGAGGAAACCTGTAATAAACGTTAAAAAAAATGATTTATCGCTATATGACATAAACTAGCGTGGTTTCCTGGTGTTTGTTATTCGAATTTTTCCATCATCTAACTTTGCATATATGTATACCCTATACCATCTATGTTCATGAAGTATCAGTAGTTAATATTCAACCTTATAATACTTGTTTAGATTCATATCCAGAAGGTTTTTGAGGAATAAAAGAATCCTACCACAATCATTTTATGTAACCTTCATATAATTCATTATTTTAGGAAAATGTAACAAAAAAACTAAAGATGTGTTGTGTCTTTCAAGTTGTTATTGACCGTAGACTGATATCAGTCGGAGGAACAAAGGAAACCTGGGAGCAATGGAAAGCTGTTTCGTCAGATTGGTATGGGACTCCTCAGCAGTGCGCACTCACAACCCCACCAGAGATCGAACCCGCTACCTTCAGGTTCCGTCGCCAGCACTTTATCATTGGGTCGTGAGCTAACAGAATGTGGAAATATGGACCATTGGATTCTGACCCAGTGGCTCAATGGTGACGTGCTGGCCACGGAGCCAGAAAGTTGAGGGTTCGATCATTGGCGGACGGAGTTTTGAGTGCGCACTTGCTGAGGAGTCCCATACTAGTCGGACGAAACAGCTGTCCAGTGCTCTCAGGTTTCCTTTGTCCCTCCAACTGATGTCAGTCTACGATGAATAACAACTTGAAATATGTTCTAATCCCCACAACTCCCTCAAGATCAGTATTTGTTTTAGTCTTCTAACATAATCAGTACCTACAACTGATAGATATTCAGTTGAAGTTTATTTCAGAATACTGATGAGTATATGTAGTTAATATGTTAAGAAATAAGTGGAAAGTACTTTGAGTTTTACTGTTGAAATAGATTCCTGATTATGAAGCATGTGTAAGATTCATGTATCAGTGTATTACAGAATATAAAATGTTTATCAATACCATAAAGAATTCAAAAGCTGATGCCGTCTGTATGAACTTTTTTTCTAGATAGTGACTTCTAAGTTGAAAAAAGTTTAAATACCATTCCTTAGAGGTTTTATTAAACCGTTTAATTTTATTGTTATTATTATTATTAGTCCTTTGGGTTCCTAATGGAACATAGGACTTCACTAGCACCCCTCCAGTGACCTCGGTTCTCTGGGATCTTTTGAACTTGGTTCCACGACAGCCCACAGGCTCTCATTTCCTCCGCGCACGATCTCCTCCGTGTCACCCTCGCCTCGGACGTCCAACTCGTCGCTTCCCATGGGGATTCCACTCGAGCAACTGACCTGACGCTTGATGTCCCTAGTCGGCCTTCTCAGTGCGTGGCCAATCCATCTCCACTTCCTCCTGCATATTTGTTGAGTGATAGGTTCTTGCTTCGTTGGTTAGTTCCCAGAGCTCCTTGTTTCTTATTCTCATTATGCTGGCCATCTCATCTGATCTTCAGCAGCGAGCGTAGGCAATTGTTGATGAATGTCTGTAGTTTGTTGGAAATGTATTTCGTAACTCGCCAAGTCTCTCAACCAAACAAAAGCACAGACTTGACGTTGGTGTGGAAAATCCGGATCTTGTTCCACATGCTGAGTGCAGTGAAGCAGATCTACACACTGGTTTCAGGCTAATGAACGCCTGTCTTGCTTTTCCGATCCTGGCTGCTTTGACATCCTCGTCTGTGCTGCCTGTAGTTGAAACAGTGCTGCTCTGCCTAGATCGGTGAAGGAGGTTACTTCCTTTAAGTTTCTTCCGTTGATGGTGATTGGAGTTTGTTGTTGTTGTTGGAGTTGTTGGTGCGGTATCTTCATCACCTCTGTCTCCTCGATATTCACTTGAAGTCCCGTCTTCGCTGCCTCTTCTGTCAACTTGTTAGTTTTCGCCTGTTTTCACCGTTTAATTTACCTTTAGTTTATTTTTTAACTGTTTTATTCAAACGTTTCCATGAAAGTTTCATGTGAATGGTGCTTTGACTACCTTCAGCAGTTTATTTGACCAAACTAAGGAGATTATCCGTACGTGGTTCATAGACTTCGATGGAGATAGTGATTTTCAACTCAGTACTCTTTTAAATACTGTGACATACTGCAACCGTATAACATTCACAACGTAATCATAGAAGGTTTACAACCTGGCTGTTCGATGTACTCAACGTTTAGACATGCATTTTCTTCACTACAAAGTAGTGGTATTCATCCATGTTTCTTTATCTTTGCCTAAGTAGGTTGTTAATTATGATAATTTGGTTGACTGTGGCTAGCAGGAGAATTCAGGACGTGCATTCCGTCCTATTTGGGACTTGTTAGCTGGATGTACATGCACCCCAGTGATGTTCCTCCCACTGAATCTCAAACCTTGTACCCATCGCTTCAAACGCCAAGGCGCTATCCACTATGCCACGGAGGAATGGTAGCCACTTCTTGTACGAGGTTCGAGTCTCAGTGGGAAAACCGTCACCGGGGTGCAGGTACATCCGGCTGACGAGTACCAAGTAGGACGGAACGCGCGTCCTGAATTCTTCTGCCTACCACAGACAACCAAATCATCATAATTAACATTTAGACAATATCAGGGCATCCGCATAGGACCCCATATGCAAATAGATGCCGAACAGTTCGATCCAACAAAATAGCGGAGAATAACATGTCATCAAATAGTAATATGTTGTTAATTGCTGAAAAATAATCCTGTTTCAAATCTTAACTAAATTTTTTTGTCTTATTTACGGTACATTACTTTCTAATGGAAGACCATTTAAAACAACCTTTTTTTTGATAGTAGAAGTTACGTTTGTTCAACTAAGAATACCTATAAAGCATCATATGAATCTGATTAGGACATCATGTAAATAATTCTTATATCCAGAGGTAAATATTCAGGTACTATGAAGATCATCATCATTTTGTTTAGTGATATCATCTGTAATCCCGACCTTCACTATCCTGAATATATGGTTTCAGAAGCTTCTATGTAACATATTGTTTACTAACTCTGAGAAGAACTGGGAGAAGGAAAGAGATATTCAGTATATATATGATAAGTTTTGAAGTGACGGATAGTTTTAAGACTGTCCGATCCAGATTCGGTTCAAGGTGTTATCAAATATAAAACCGAATGGATTCACGCCCAGCAGATGAACTATGATTTCTTAATCTCAAGACCAAACGACTGCATAGTCAATTTCGCATGTTACTGTGAACACCTACTGTTCAGGAGATTGTTAGTGTGACGAAACAGTTGTCTAAAGTGATTTGACTAACCAGACTTCCTGAATTTATGTTATTGTCTTATCAAAACGTGTTTGAGATAGTCTTCACTTGAAAACTACTCATGAACAGAACAGTATTAAACACAAGGTTTTCGACTGTCTATTTCAATTCCGTATCATTTGAGCTTCTGAGTAGGATACTAAAAATCTGACTATTTGCTTCTACAAGAAGTGGATGATACTGTCCTCAAAACGAACTGACACTTATATAAACACTTTGAATGTTGGAGAAGACACTAGTTTCAGTAAATTAATGTTAGTATCACAAAGTGTTGCCAGTATAATGATTATTATTAATATTTTTTGCTTAGGTTCCTAGTGGAACATAGGGCTTTAGTAGTACGCCTCCATTGCACTCTCTT
Source organism: Heterobilharzia americana (assembly GCA_944470555.2). Taxonomy (NCBI): domain Eukaryota; kingdom Metazoa; phylum Platyhelminthes; class Trematoda; order Strigeidida; family Schistosomatidae; genus Heterobilharzia; species Heterobilharzia americana. Next base: position 158,502,689 of record OX104127.1, on the reverse strand, counting down.
CTCTGCGGTCTTTTGAACCTGGCACCATGACTACTCACAAATTTCCATTTCTTCGTCATACAGTCTCCTCCATATCACCCTCCACCCAGACGCCTAACTCGTCGTTTCCCCTTTGCATTCCACTTAAGGGCCTGACCTGACGCATGATGTCCCCAATCGGCCTTCTCAGTGTGTGCCCAGTCCAATACATCTACACTTCCTTCCTCTGCATATTTGTTGGGTCATGGGTTCTTGGTTGGTTCATTCCCAGAGTTCCTGGTTGCTTAGTCTTTCTCACCATCTGATTTGATCTTCAGTAACGAGCCAGCCAAGGCAGCTGTTGATGGATGCCTGTCGTTTGTTGGAAATACTTTTCGTGACGCGTCAAATCTCTGACCTATCATATAGAAGTACTGACTTGACTGAATTGGTGTTGAAAATCCGGATCTTGTTCGCGCTTTATTCTGAGTGGTGTGCAGTGCAGTAGATCTTCACACTGATTTCAGATTGATGTAGGGAAACCTGTCTTGCTTTTCTGGTCCTGGTTGCTTTGACATCCTCGCCTGTGCCTGCGCCACCGGCTCTAGTGGGAACGATGCTGCCCGGCCAGGTAGGTTAAAGAGACAACTTTCTTAAGGTTTCTCCCGTTAATGGTGATTGGTGCTTGTTGTTAATGCTGTTGCTGGCTGGGTATCTTCATCACCACGGTCTTCTCTATATTCACTTGAAGAAAGTCCCATTTTCGCTGCTTCTTCTGTCAACTTGTTAGATTTTGTCTGTAGATATTCGAGTTTGTGCGACATTAGACATAAATTATGATTGGGAAAATCCAAATCTTCTAGGCTCGTTTCATCGGTCCGGCTAGGAAGAAGTTTGTTTTTATTTTTATAGTTTCTTTGTTCTTTGAAGTTTCTTTAGCGATTGGATTGGTCTTCCCTCTTTATCCGGGCTTAGGACCGGCTAGTAACTAGTGAACTAGTTAATCAGGAGAGGTTCCAGTATAATGGAGTAAATATCTAATTAGATGAAATAATATTTCAGATAATTTTAGCATAAACTACTGAATATCATTTTCCTAATTTGCGATTAACATTCCTGAGTAAACAGCCTGACGAGTTGCGAATTCTACAACAGTATAATACTTGGAATTAAATACTCAACCACCAAATATTTCTGTTCATCAAGTCGAAAGTGAGCGAATCCAGTTTACAGTCATCATTAAATTGATAATGGTTAAGAAGTTTGTCATATTCTAGCGGTCATGAATAGTACAGAAAAGAGGACATTAAACCGTATCTTCCTGATTGTGGTGAAGTGGACTGAATCATGTAGCAAACTGTGAGTAGCGAGAGGATGGGCATACGTTAGCGTGTAGAGCTTTTTCTGATATGTATTCATGCTTTTTTAGTTCCACTGGATTTCTTGGGGGTCCAGTGAATGCTCTTCTGAGTTCATTTTTTCACTAATTTTGATTTCATGTAAAGTTTGTCCTATGCATACTGGATCATAGTAATATCAACACATTTAAATGATAAAAGCAGATGAATCTCATCCTTGAAATGAACTATGGTGCTTTACAAAGTGTTTGATGGTCCATAGAACACTGATATTGTATCTGTTGAGCACTTTCCTAACTTCATCCAATGTATATGATCTGTAAGGGATGAATATTGTTGAGGCTCATGATTTAATTCAAATGAATATTATTTTCTACTTTGCGAATGGATTTTACCGGATACTAGGAGATCTAGAGTTCAGCTGATCTAAGAATGACTGAACTAAGAAGCGTTTTAAAATTATAAATGTATCATTCAACATATTTCGTCCAAATTTTTCGCTTTATTAAGTGAGTGAAAACACTTTGCTCGCATTGACTCATAAATAGGTTAACTACTATAAGTGAAACAGGTGAAACCATAGCAACACCATTAGTTTGCTTGAGAAAGGTTGTATGTTGGTGTGTTGGTGAAGTCCACAATTGGTCTAAGTGGAATGGAAGGTTTATGAAGCCAATTTTAGGTTTCAATTCTTGAAGTAATCTATTTGTGTTCAGTTTCATTTTGTTTAGTTCGAGTAATGTGGAGTTAAGTTGTCTTATAAGCTAATAAACATTTACTCATAATGAATCTTTCAATACTTTGCATACACTTTTATTTTATCAGTACGTTATCATCTGATTACTTTATCCTGTGTTCCTTTTATCAGTGATAACACAAAATTAAGAAAAGAAACAGAAAGAGAAATTTCAGCATATGAAAAAGTGAACTTCTGTATACTACTAATGTAGTAGGCGTCGCTGATAAGTATGCATATAAGTGGTATATGTTGAAGGGGTGGCAGAAATCATAGGGAATTACCATCAATGGGTAAGGATTCTGCCAAGAGCAACGCAAGGGATAACGGAGGCGTATTACAGTGGGTGTTGTTGATAAGAATGTATGAAGAGCAAATCAAGAAAGAAGTAGAAGAGGAAACGAAGCACATTTTGCAAATGAGAGGTTTAGTGCAAGGTGTACCACACACAACGACCATTCCTTCGTAACTGTCTCCGTGTCTCTTTACTGCGTTCAAAAGTCATCGCTGCCATTACTGTTATTCATTCTTCAATATCACACAGAACATTGAGTTCTTTTAACGACTGCAGATTAAAAATACATTTGTTCATGACAAAACTACATAGAAGTAGTATTCATCATGGTCTGACATCAGTTGGGGAACCATTGAAAATCTGGGAGCACTGAACAGCTGTTCCGTCCAACTAATATGAGACTCCTCAGCAGTAGATGCTCACGACCCGACTAGGGGTCGAACTCGGGACTTTCAAGTTTCACGGTGGACGCGTTAATCATTCAGCCATTGGGTCGGTTTCAGTGATTTACAATTTCCAACTTCTTTCAATTCAGCACATAGCGCGATTGTCAACCAAGATCTTCAGTTAGCATCCATCTTATTTCCGACCGGTTAACCCCACAGGTCACGGCTTCTCATTAGAGCTTCGTGATATCCATCTGGAAGCAAGTCACTAATGAGCACTATTCAGTAATGTATTTTAGGAAATTGTGAACCACTGAAAACCGACCCGGTGGCTGAATGGTTAGCGCGTTCATCGTGAAACCTGAAGGTTTTGAGTTCGATCTCTAGTCGAGTCATGGGTGCGTACTGCCGAGGGATCCCATACCAGTCGGACAAAACAGCTGTTCAGTGCTCCCAGATTACCATTGGTTCCCCAACTGATGTCAGTCCATGGTGAATACTACTTCGAAATTGAAAATCCCCATTCATCCCAAAAACACATAAAATTATATGTTTGAAATTCATATTAAAGTAGCGTTTGTTCATTTGTTTGTTTTAAATTCATGCAGTGTGAAATGTTTCTCTCCTTCGAAGGCGTTCAATGTTTCAATGGAGGTGGATAAATGGACATTGAATATAATCATTTAAGGTATATATTTATTCATATTTTTATACATCAAGTGTTTTAATTACATTCAACGTGTCTATTGAATTATTCATATAGAATTTATAAATCAACTTCATTCTAGGGAATAAAATCTGCGTCATATGAAAACCAAAGCAAAATAGGGAATCTCATATGAATAATTTTATACTTACAATAAGAACGTGTAAACACTTGCCGAATATCTTCTTACTAATATTGATTTTATCAATTTTCGGTAGCCCCTAAACTTGACATTTCTAAAACCCAATTCCCCCCGCACAGTAGATGATACAAAATGATTCTTGTTGTACAGCATATGGCTATCGTGCACTGATGGTCTAGTGGATAACACTCTGTCATTTGAAGCAATGGGGACTGAGTTCTAGTCTGCATGGGAACAATACCACTCACTTTGGCTCAGTCACATTCAGCTGATGAGATGTGTGTCTTGCATTCCACTATTGGCTACCAACAAGTGAATTACAACATAATCAGTAATTAGGCAATATCGTACCATCTAAATAGGAGGAGAAAGTCAATTAGTTCAATCTGAAATTAAACAGTTTTTGATCAGATCAAACTTTCTCAAAAGGTCTCTACACAAACACTAATAAAAAAAGGAAGTATAGTTCAGTGAACAAAGAATTTCCACACTTTGAAGAGTTTTATACCAGCCAAATGAAAGAAAAGAGACATCAGATCACTGATTCACAAATGGTAGTTGGTTTAACTTTGCATTTTATAGAGAATTAAAGTGGATGGCTTATATGCAAGTGATAAAAAGGTAGAGGTTTTACAGAACTCTACTTACAAATATGACTTAGTAAGGTATATTATGTTAATTGAATGAGGGGAGTCATCAGAAAGCCCTACTTTATCTAGATTCCAGGCATTTCGGCACTCGTTTGCAATGCTTATCTGCAACCTCAAAAGAATAGATGTTCCACATGATAATTAAACCCCTTTCTCTAAGTGCTTCCGTTAGCGACGTCACCACTGAGCTATTCAGGCAATAATTGATGCGAGAGGGTTCCTTTAAGAAGGTTGTAGATGCACCTTGCTAACAAGTGCCATAAAGCATGAAACCAAGATTCATGGTATCCCTATGACTCCCTTCATCTAAATAACACCTAGTTCACTTCATCAAGATGGTAAGTCCTCTAGCCTGGTAACCATATTACAGAATGAAGCATATGATTCTGTCACTGCTTAGGTGTGGACAACATGCAATCGATTACCCTCCCGCGATCACTCAGTCGAAGTCCACTACGGAAATAGATAAGGAACTGGGGAAATTGTACATATTCAAATGTTAAATACAAAAAGTCACAGATAGCAGTTTAAGGACAATCATCTGTCAGAAACCCGCTCACCATAGAAGACTCCTAGATTGCGAACAGTTGTCTCATGAACTGACTAGAAGTAGCGGTATTCGCCAAGGATTTTTTCTGTCACCTTTCCCGTTTAACTTCGCTATTGATACATATAACCATACGTATGTCTGACTTCCTAAGGATTAGTCAAATTTTTGGTTGACTTGGAGTATGCGGACGTTATCGTCCTACTAAATTAATACCTTGACAAAATGTAGGGTTTTCTAAACACGTTAAGCAGAAATCTGAGTATATTTGGCATGCATCTCTCACCTGTCAAATGTAGATGATTTGTCAAGAGTGACCTGCTGTAAGTACTTCCAGTTTAATGATAGAAAGTAAAGTGGTGGAATGTGTCGACCAATTTACTTACTTAGCGAGTTGCATCGGCTTGAACGAGCTAGTTGCTGACGAAACTTCAGCTCGGATGCAAAAACCCCTTTTGGCATTTGCCAACTTGAGTCATCTTTGTAACCGACTAGTGAGGTATTCGACTGTCAGTCGATTGATGAGGTTGTGAAGTTTAGTCTAGTAAGGTGATTTGGACATGTACGGTGCATACTTAGTCAACAACTACCTAACAGTGCGATCCTAAAGGAATTCGGATTTGGTTGGAAGAGGGATTCATGGAGCCGAGACCAAAATGTCGCACCAGCAGATAATATTATTGACTATTGGTCAGAGTCGTGTGGGGAGATATAGACGCTATGAATGTGTCCGGGAAACGACAGTAATCAGTAGTTGAGAGCTAACTCTGATATTTTATAAACAGTTCAATATTCGAAACAATTAATGAGAGACAGTATCGAGAAAAAAACTCTGGAGAAGGCAAACTGAAAGATTTATAACACCCAGTAAGTCATCTAGTATTATTTAATTGATCACATTTCGAGCATAAATTACTATTATTCAATGTAATCACCACTTTCGACAGATGATTTTTATAGTTATGTCACACCACATGAGTTGTTTTTATTGGGAGCAAAATTTTCCATATCTCTGGTATGCATGATGGGTGTTGCGTCATTTCTATTACATGTGTAGGCTGGGTGTTGGTTGATTCGATGAACAAAGATTCAGTAATCAATCTCTCTCTCCATCTAATTATATTGAATTTAAGTACAGTGGCTTTATTTCACCCTACTGTGTGATCACGTGTTGATGCATCCATTGTAATAGCCGAGTTGCTTTCTAGATTATTGATCTGATTTAGGTCTGTTATTTTATATTTAGCTAAATTCTTATGTTCGGTTATTCTAACTGACCCCGACCGACTTGTCTGACCTATATACTTGACCTGACTCATAGTCATTACATGAATTTGTTAGATTAGATTATTTTGCTTAATTGGTTCTATCGGATCCTTAGCTAGGTGACAACATTTATCTCTGAGTAAGTTTGTAGGTAGGTTTAAATGCCACCCTAATTCCAGCTCTGTTGAGGATTCTATGTAAAGTTTCGGAGGTACCCTCCTTATAAGGTAACACATAGGAGGCTGTGAACTCCTTTTTACTCGTGTTGTGGTTTTTTGCGTGTCCGTTAGAATTTCTGAATAAACTGCGGAGGATAATTATTAACTATTGGAGCTTCTTTTACGTGTTTCAACTCCTTGTTTAGGTTCTTGCTCTAACTAGTCAGTTTTCTAGCTCTCTTACTTAGACATTTGACTAAGCCTGTTGTAACTGACATTGGATGGTATGATTTGAAGTCTAGATACCTGCTGGAATGTGTTGGTTTTCTGTAGACAGTAGTATGCAAGCCACCGTCCGTTCTTCATTTCATTCTGCAATCCAACATTGGTAATTCTCCTTGTTCATTTTCTAAATATAGAACAACAGACCTAAATAAGATCAATAATCTAGAAAGCAACTCGGCTATTACAATGGATGCATCAACACGTGATCACACAGTAGGGTGAAATAAAGCCACTGTACTTAAATTCAATATAATTAGATGGAGAGAGAGATTGATTACTGAATCTTTGTTCATCGAATCAACCAACACCCAGCCTACACATATAACAGAAATGACGCAACACCCATCATGCATACCAGAGATATGGAAAATTTTGCTCCCAATAAAAACAACTCATGTGGTGTGACATAACTATAAAAATCATCTGTCGAAAGTGGTGATTACATTGAATAATAGTAATTTATGCTCGAAATGTGATCAATTAAATAATACTAGATGACTTACTGGGTGTTATAAATCAGATAAATATATCTAATATGGAATTAAATTCTACCATAGTGCCCAAGTTTTACACCTTTATTAAAGTGTATATATTTGAGACACAACGCAAAGAAACTTCATAACATTTTTCAGTTGGTATTCATCGTTGGCTGCCATTAGTTGGGAGAACTTCGGGAACTTAGGATCACCGGACAGCTGCTTCATCCAACAAGTACGAGACTCCTCAGCAGTGCGCACCCATGGCCTCACCAGAGATTGAACCTGCGACCATCAGTTTCTATGTCCAGCACGTTTGCATTGAGCTAGCCACTGGGTCGGAATCTAATGGTACATATTTCCAACTTCTGTGAGTTCACCACATAATCCGACCACCACCCAATGTCATCGTTGAATATCTATCCTCACGAATACCAGGTTCGCCCCACTGGTCATGACTCTACACTGGAACTTCGAGAGATGATTCACGAAGTAATTCCCATTGTTCATTTTCTACTTCATGGATGGACTGGATTGCTCCTACTACTGAGTTTATATGTGTAAGGAAACTGTCGATATGTGCTGATTCGACAATAAATAGTACTGTATAACTACGCACTTTATATCAAATAAACAAACCTGACTGATATCAGTTCGTGAAAAAAGTATTTCATTTGAATTGATCCCTTAGTGTTATAGCGTACAATAAGATTGACCACATCTTCAACTCTTGAAGATTTTCACAACCAATCCTGTTACTTCGAAGTTTCGAGAAAGAATAAATGAATTAACGTGTGAACATCAGATTATTTGAAGAGGCGAAATCAATAGGATGTAATCTTCAAGAAAGGCTTGAGAAATAGGATGACCACTCTCTAAATGATTTAGAGATTGCAATCTCCAACTTGATATTTTTCACATGTGAGTAGTTTATCAACTATACAACTGTAGTGTCAACAAGGTTTCTTATGCAAACCACCAATTCAAGATCATAATATGTGATTATCTGACATAAAAGTGCTAACTAATAACTAATCACATTCAGATGGTATTATTTATCCGCATACATAGTTGATGAACTGTCTTGACCTAAAACAAGTGAAATAACCGTTCAATGTTTCAATGAATATGATCTAGCTAATGAAATATACAAAGCAGTCTGGGGCATTTTTAACTTCTTAAATTGTTCAATAGGCTTAAAAATGATCAAGACCATTGTAAGTATAAATATAGAATTTTGTATTCTATACACATTTTCCCGCTGTTATCTTATCATCTTTCCTATTTACCGAGGAAATGACCAACCAATAAGGTTACAATCTGAAGGTTATTGTTGAAATATCCATTTTCTCATATGCTTAACCAATTTATATAAGGCAGATATCAACGAGTCCAGTAGAATTTTTTTGAACAAACAAATTATTTACTCTTGAAATGTTTATATTTCTCAATGAGTGAACATATCATAACAAACTGATTAGCTAGTAATATGCTCCACTGATCATCTTCACTTATTTAGTGTGTATGTGTATGTTTGTGCATCTGTTTAATAAAAGTTAGAAACAAGTCGATTGATTGAAGCATTTAATATCTTTGTTCCATTATCGAAAACAAAAATTTTACAACATCACATTTTTAGTATTGCCTGTTAAAAAACTGTTTTTTTGATGGACTGACCACTTTAAAAAGCTCTTGAACCGACCACCACCTGAAGACACAGAACTACCAGTGAACACAAGCTCTCCGATGGAAGTTGAAGTCCTGAATGCCATAAAATTGCTAAAATCCGAGAAAGCAGCACGACTACATAGAATTCTGTGAGAAGCATTGAAATCAGATGGAGAGACAACAGCGGATATGCTCACACCACTACTGCAGGAGGTCTGGAAGGAAAGGTACCTGCCCACTGATTAGAAGAAGGGCTACCTTATCAAACTTCCCAAGAACGGTGATCTAACTCTTTGCAAGAACTGGTCAGGAATCATGCTGTTGTCCACCCCAAGTAAAATATGATGCCACATCATTCTGGAGACATTAAACAATGAGCTGGATTTAAAATTACGACTGGAACAAGCTGGCTGGATTCAGGAGGCACAAATCAAGTGCGAACCAAATTACAACGCTACGCATCATCATCATAGAACAGACCATAAAATGGCAGTCAATTCTCTACCTCACCTCAACTTCATCGACTTTGAAAAGGCCTTCGACAGAGTCGACCGAGAAGTAATTGGGCAACTGCTTCAACACTACGGTTTTGGTGCAACAAAACCCTTATCAACCTCATTCAATAACTACATAAAGACGCCACCTGACAAGTAATTCACAATGGGATGCTGAGTGTAGACTTTTAAGTGAAAACGTGAGTAAGACAAGACTGCCGCCTACTATGTGATGGTTCAGAGACTTGGCATGTTACGAAAGGCATTTCCAACAAACTACAGATATTCATCAGCAACTGCCTACGCTGGCTGGATTCTGAAGCTCAGATGGCCAAAATAAAAGGAATTAACAACAAGGAACTCACTCTGGTCTGGCAACGAACCAACGAATCAAGGGCCTATCGCTCAGCAAATATGCAGAAGGGAGTGGAGATGGATTAGACTGGGGATACACTGAGAAGACCAGTTGCTCGAGTGGGACCTCCATGGGAAGCGACGAGTTGGGCGTCCGAGGCGAGGCGAGGGTGACATGGAGAAGATAGTGTGAGGAAGAAATGAGAGCTTGTGGGCAGTGGTGGAGCCAGGTTTTGAAGATTTCAGAGAAGAGAGTGTAATGGAGATGTGCTAGTGAAGCCGTATATTCTACTAGGAACCCAAGGGAAAAAGCAATAATAATAACAACATGGCAGTATATGATATGTGATTAAACTATTAGTACAACATATAAATCTGAAAGTAAATGTATGATTGGAGAAGATTTGTAGCTCAGATGAGGGTGATATTGGTGTGGTGTTCTTTTAGCTATGAGGTTTCCCTTGTTTACTTTTTTTCATCAGTCTTGATACAGTTCTTAGCGCTAACTTGATAAGGACGTGAGGCATATTCAAATGTTGTAGGAATGCTAAGATAGTGTTTTCTGCAGAGTATGAGCGTTATCCAACAGTTAGTTAGAAGAGTAAAGTCATGATTATGGGACATAACGTACCCTTCTTGGTTTCACGATCACTCATTCAATTGATAGGACATATATAGGCAGGTTGAAAAGCTAAAACAGAATTTCTAGAGGCCTGGAATTCAAACGAAAAGCCAACTATCGTACATGTCAATATGAACCCTGTCTGCGATCGTTTAATAACCAAACAAATTCCTATGGATATACAATGGGGTAGTGAAAAATAGCTTTATTTTAGGTCAAAGAGGTCAAGATATGGCGAAATTCCCTTCCTCGACATACAACTGAATGAAACTCGACGTCAGGAAAAAACACTATCTAGACATTCGAATAGGATTTGAATAGGCTCCTTTCTTTATGAAGTAAATGATGAGGTTGTCGTCAAGTCGTATGATGAAGCATTCTTAGCAAAACAACAAAGCTCAGAAGATACAAAACCAACATAAATGTATCACTTTATAAGTCTTGTTTAGAGGAACCACTTAAAGATTGCCTCGTCAGTGAGTACGGCTCATTAACTTTCCCCTTTCTTATCATTTTCTACTAACTAGGAGTTTTAATTATCAAACCCTTACAGCGAAGCTCTGATAGTACACCGGTGATGGGGTTTAAGAAGACAATGAAACGTCTGCTGGTGAACTCACTAGCTCACAGAACTACTTACACTTAATATCAACCCAATACGATATGAATTATTATTATATTATTATTATTATAATAGTCCCTTGGGTTCCTAGTGGAACATAGGGTGTCAGTAGCACGTCTCCAGTGAACTCTGTTCTCTGAGATCTTTTGAACCTGGCTACACGACAGCCCACAACCTCTCACTTCCTCCTCGCACGATCTCCTCCATGTCACCCTCACCTCGGACGCCCAACTCGTCGCTTCTTATGGGGATTCCACTCGAGCAACTGGCCTGACGCATGATGTCCCCAGTCGGCCTTCTCAGTGCATGCCCAATCCATCTCCACTTCCCCATTCTGCATATTTGTTGAGTGATAGGTTCTTGCTTTGTTGGTTCGTTCCCAGAGTGCGTTCCTTGTTGCTTATTCTCATTATGCTGGCCATCTGATCTTCAGTAACGAGCCAGTGTAGGCAGTTGTTGATGAATGTCTGTAGTTTATTGGAAATCCCTTTCGTGACGCGCCAAGTCTCTGAACCACGACATGGAAGCACTGACTTGACTGGGTTGGTGTTGAAAATCCAAATCCTGTCCACGGTGTATGCTGAGTGCAGAAAATCTCCACACTGGTTTCAGGCTAATGAACACGATATGAATACTCTACACTAATTCTAATTCCCATCCCCCACGTAATTTTAAAAAAATCGTTCTTGTCAACACTAGTTTATCCCATTGTTATTGCTTTTATTAACCCGTGGTTGATTGGATCCAATTGGTCGGTCTGTATTGACCTATACACTTGACCTGACCCATAGTCATTACATGAATTTGTTAGATTAGATTATTTTGCTTAATTGGTTCTATCGGATCCTTAGCTAGGTGACAACATTTATCTCTGAGTAAGTTTGTAGGTAGGTTTAAATGCCACCCTAATTCCAGCTCTGTTGAGGATTCTATGTAAAGTTTCGGAGGTACCCTCCTTATAGGGTAACACATAGGAGGCTGTGAACTCCTTTTTACTCGTGTTGTGGTTTTTTGCGTGTCCGTTAGAATTTCTGAATAAACTGCGGAGGATAATTATTAACTATTGGAGCTTCTTTTACGTGTTTCAACTCCTTGTTTAGGTTCTTGCTCTAACTAGTCAGTTTTCTAGCTCTCTTACTTAGACATTTGACTAAGCCTGTTGTAACTGACATTGGATGGTATGATTTGAAGTCTAGATACCTGCTGGAATGTGTTGGTTTTCTGTAGACAGTAGTATGCAAGCCACCGTCCGTTCTTCATTTCATTCTGCAATCCAACATTGGTAATTCTCCTTGTTCATTTTCTAAATATAGAACAACAGACCTAAATAAGATCAATAATCTAGAAAGCAACTCGGCTATTACAATGGATGCATCAACACGTGATCACACAGTAGGGTGAAATAAAGCCACTGTACTTAAATTCAATATAATTAGATGGAGAGAGAGATTGATTACTGAATCTTTGTTCATCGAATCAACCAACACCCAGCCTACACATATAACAGAAATGACGCAACACCCATCATGCATACCAGAGATATGGAAAATTTTGCTCCCAATAAAAACAACTCATGTGGTGTGACATAACTATAAAAATCATCTGTCGAAAGTGGTGATTACATTGAATAATAGTAATTTATGCTCGAAATGTGATCAATTAAATAATACTAGATGACTTACTGGGTGTTATAAATCAGATAAATATATCTAATATGGAATTAAATTCTACCATAGTGCCCAAGTTTTACACCTTTATTAAAGTGTATATATTTGAGACACAACGCAAAGAAACTTCATAACATTTTTCAGTTGGTATTCATCGTTGGCTGCCATTAGTTGGGAGAACTTCGGGAACTTAGGATCACCGGACAGCTGCTTCATCCAACAAGTACGAGACTCCTCAGCAGTGCGCACCCATGGCCTCACCAGAGATTGAACCTGCGACCATCAGTTTCTATGTCCAGCACGTTTGCATTGAGCTAGCCACTGGGTCGGAATCTAATGGTACATATTTCCAACTTCTGTGAGTTCACCACATAATCCGACCACCACCCAATGTCATCGTTGAATATCTATCCTCACGAATACCAGGTTCGCCCCACTGGTCATGACTCTACACTGGAACTTCGAGAGATGATTCACGAAGTAATTCCCATTGTTCATTTTCTACTTCATGGATGGACTGGATTGCTCCTACTACTGAGTTTATATGTGTAAGGAAACTGTCGATATGTGCTGATTCGACAATAAATAGTACTGTATAACTACGCACTTTATATCAAATAAACAAACCTGACTGATATCAGTTCGTGAAAAAAGTATTTCATTTGAATTGATCCCTTAGTGTTATAGCGTACAATAAGATTGACCACATCTTCAACTCTTGAAGATTTTCACAACCAATCCTGTTACTTCGAAGTTTCGAGAAAGAATAAATGAATTAACGTGTGAACATCAGATTATTTGAAGAGGCGAAATCAATAGGATGTAATCTTCAAGAAAGGCTTGAGAAATAGGATGACCACTCTCTAAATGATTTAGAGATTGCAATCTCCAACTTGATATTTTTCACATGTGAGTAGTTTATCAACTATACAACTGTAGTGTCAACAAGGTTTCTTATGCAAACCACCAATTCAAGATCATAATATGTGATTATCTGACATAAAAGTGCTAACTAATAACTAATCACATTCAGATGGTATTATTTATCCGCATACATAGTTGATGAACTGTCTTGACCTAAAACAAGTGAAATAACCGTTCAATGTTTCAATGAATATGATCTAGCTAATGAAATATACAAAGCAGTCTGGGGCATTTTTAACTTCTTAAATTGTTCAATAGGCTTAAAAATGATCAAGACCATTGTAAGTATAAATATAGAATTTTGTATTCTATACACATTTTCCCGCTGTTATCTTATCATCTTTCCTATTTACCGAGGAAATGACCAACCAATAAGGTTACAATCTGAAGGTTATTGTTGAAATATCCATTTTCTCATATGCTTAACCAATTTATATAAGGCAGATATCAACGAGTCCAGTAGAATTTTTTTGAACAAACAAATTATTTACTCTTGAAATGTTTATATTTCTCAATGAGTGAACATATCATAACAAACTGATTAGCTAGTAATATGCTCCACTGATCATCTTCACTTATTTAGTGTGTATGTGTATGTTTGTGCATCTGTTTAATAAAAGTTAGAAACAAGTCGATTGATTGAAGCATTTAATATCTTTGTTCCATTATCGAAAACAAAAATTTTACAACATCACATTTTTAGTATTGCCTGTTAAAAAACTGTTTTTTTGATGGACTGACCACTTTAAAAAGCTCTTGAACCGACCACCACCTGAAGACACAGAACTACCAGTGAACACAAGCTCTCCGATGGAAGTTGAAGTCCTGAATGCCATAAAATTGCTAAAATCCGAGAAAGCAGCACGACTACATAGAATTCTGTGAGAAGCATTGAAATCAGATGGAGAGACAACAGCGGATATGCTCACACCACTACTGCAGGAGGTCTGGAAGGAAAGGTACCTGCCCACTGATTAGAAGAAGGGCTACCTTATCAAACTTCCCAAGAACGGTGATCTAACTCTTTGCAAGAACTGGTCAGGAATCATGCTGTTGTCCACCCCAAGTAAAATATGATGCCACATCATTCTGGAGACATTAAACAATGAGCTGGATTTAAAATTACGACTGGAACAAGCTGGCTGGATTCAGGAGGCACAAATCAAGTGCGAACCAAATTACAACGCTACGCATCATCATCATAGAACAGACCATAAAATGGCAGTCAATTCTCTACCTCACCTCAACTTCATCGACTTTGAAAAGGCCTTCGACAGAGTCGACCGAGAAGTAATTGGGCAACTGCTTCAACACTACGGTTTTGGTGCAACAAAACCCTTATCAACCTCATTCAATAACTACATAAAGACGCCACCTGACAAGTAATTCACAATGGGATGCTGAGTGTAGACTTTTAAGTGAAAACGTGAGTAAGACAAGACTGCCGCCTACTATGTGATGGTTCAGAGACTTGGCATGTTACGAAAGGCATTTCCAACAAACTACAGATATTCATCAGCAACTGCCTACGCTGGCTGGATTCTGAAGCTCAGATGGCCAAAATAAAAGGAATTAACAACAAGGAACTCACTCTGGTCTGGCAACGAACCAACGAATCAAGGGCCTATCGCTCAGCAAATATGCAGAAGGGAGTGGAGATGGATTAGACTGGGGATACACTGAGAAGACCAGTTGCTCGAGTGGGACCTCCATGGGAAGCGACGAGTTGGGCGTCCGAGGCGAGGCGAGGGTGACATGGAGAAGATAGTGTGAGGAAGAAATGAGAGCTTGTGGGCAGTGGTGGAGCCAGGTTTTGAAGATTTCAGAGAAGAGAGTGTAATGGAGATGTGCTAGTGAAGCCGTATATTCTACTAGGAACCCAAGGGAAAAAGCAATAATAATAACAACATGGCAGTATATGATATGTGATTAAACTATTAGTACAACATATAAATCTGAAAGTAAATGTATGATTGAAGAAGATTTGTAGCTCAGATGAGGGTGATATTGGTGTGGTGTTCTTTTAGCTATGAGGTTTTCCTTGTTTACTTTTTTTCATCAGTCTTGATACAGTTCTTAGCGCTAACTTGATAAGGACGTGAGGCATATTCAAATGTTGTAGGAATGCTAAGATAGTGTTTTCTGCAGAGTATGAGCGTTATCCAACAGTTAGAAGAGTAAAGTCATGATTATAGGACATAACGTACCCTTCTTGGTTTCACGATCACTCATTCAATTGATAGGACATATATAGGCAGGTTGAAAAGCTAAAACAGAATTTCTAGAGGCCTGGAATTCAAATGAAAAGCCAACTATCGTACATGTCAATATGAACCCTGTCTGCGATCGTTTAATAACCAAACAAATTCCTATGGATATACAATGGGGTAGTGAAAAATAGCTTTATTTTAGGTCAAAGAGGTCAAGATATGGCGAAATTCCCTTCCTCGACATACAACTGAATGAAACTCGACGTCAGGAAAAAACACTATCTAGACATTCGAATAGGATTTGAATAGGCTCCTTTCTTTATGAAGTAAATGATGAGGTTGTCGTCAAGTCGTATGATGAAGCATTCTTAGCAAAACAACAAAGCTCAGAAGATACAAAACCAACATAAATGTATCACTTTATAAGTCTTGTTTAGAGGAACCACTTAAAGATTGCCTCGTCAGTGAGTACGGCTCATTAACTTTCCCCTTTCTTATCATTTTCTACTAACTAGGAGTTTTAATTATCAAACCCTTACAGCGAAGCTCTGATAGTACACCGGTGATGGGGTTTAAGTAGACAATGAAACGTCTGCTGGTGAACTCACTAGCTCACAGAACTACTTACACTTAATATCAACCCAATACGATATGAATTATTATTATTATTATTATTATTAGTCCCTTGGGTTCCTAGTGGAACATAGGGTGTCAGTAGCACGTCTCCAGTGAAATCTCTTCTCTGAGATCTTTTGAACCTGGCTACACGACAGCCCACAACCTCTCATTTCCTCCTCGCACGATCTCCTCCATGTCACCCTCCCTCGGACGCCCAACTCGTCGCTTCTTATGGGGATTCCACTCGAGCAACTGGCCTGACGCATGATGTCCCCAGTCGGCCTTCTCAGTGCATGCCAATCCATCTCCACTTCCCTTCTGCATATTTGTTGAGTGATAGGTTCTTGCTTTGTTGGTTCGTTCCCAGAGTTCCTTGTTGCTTATGCTTTATGCTGGCCATCTGATCTTCAGTAGCGAGCCAGTGTAGGCAGTTGTTGATGAATGTCTGTAGTTTATTGGAAATGCCTTTCGTGACGCGCCAAGTCTCTGAACCAACAGAAGCACTGACTTGACTGGGTTGGTGTTGAAAATCCACATCCTGTTCACGGTGTATGCTGAGTGCAGAAAATCTCCACACTGGTTTCAGGCTAATGAACACGATATGAATACTCCACACTAATTCTAATTCCCATCCCCCTCGTAATTTTAAAAAAATCGTTCTTGTCAACACTAGTTTATCCCATTGTTATTACTTTTATTAACCCGTGGTTGATTGTATCCAATTGGTCGGTCTGTATTGACGTATAGGATCTTGTGCGGATGCCTCAATATTGCCTGTGTCTGAGTTATATATTACTGATGGATAGTGGCTAGTAGTGGAATCCAAGAAGCGGGTTCCTTCCTATTTAGAACTCGTCAGCTGGATATACCTGCCTCCCCCAGTGAGTAACATCATTTCTACTATGCTTTAATTGTATATTCATGATGCATATCCATCATTCATATATAATTAGTACACTGGGAATATCGAGGCATCCTTGCAGGAGCCCATATGGCACTAGAGACCGATCAATACTATCCACACAATGACGTGAAAATATAAGCTACAACATTAAAACTAAACCCGTTGTATAAGATGTTGCTATTGTGGATCAGTTGTCCAGTGGATAACTCTCCGGTTCTGAGTTTGAGTCTCAGCGGGAACTACATCACTCACCGAAAGGCAGGTACATCCAGCTGAAGAGTCCGGAATAGTGTGAATAGCGCTCCCTGGATTTTACTGCTGGTCACTATCCATCACTTGTAAGTACTGTATCCTGCTCAACATACCTAGTGAACACATAACAATCACTAGAAAAATCATTATTTTTATATTATTTTTCCCTTGGGTTCCTAGTGGAATATACGGCTTCAGTAGTACGTCTTCATTCCACTCTGTTCTTTGCAGTCTTTTGAACTTCCCTCCACGACTGCCCATAAGCTTCCATTTCTTTCTCACACCATCTTCTCCATGTCACCCTCGTCTCGGACGTCTAACTTGTCGTTTCCTATTTGGCTTCCACTCGATAGCCTGGTCCAGTCTGGAGCATGATGTCGCCAATCGGTCTTCGCGGTGTATACCAAGTCCAATCCATCTCCACTTTCTTCCTGTTCATATTTGTTGGTTGATAGGTTCTTGGTTGATTAGCTGTCAGGTGAGAGTGAGTTCCTTGTTGCTTATTCTTTCTCGCCATCTGATCTTCAGGATTTCTGCTTTCGTTGGATGGCCTATGTTCACTGGTAGTTTTACCATTGCTGGTGGTATTTCTGGAGGAGTTGCAGGGGGCGGTCATTCCTGAAAGTAACTAGAGATCAAATAAAGCATATAAATAGCCATTCTCTTAAATAAAAATGTTTCGTGACACAAGTATATTTCCTTAGGTTTACAGATGAATTCAGTTTTATGAGTTGTTGCTATATGTATATTTTGTAAACATGGAAATCCTGTTCAAATTGTTTTAGGACCATAAAGTTAAATTCAAACTTTCAGGTGGAATATAGAAAAACAATGAACATAATTTAGAATTAGTATTCATCATAGACTGACATCAGTTGAGGGACCATTGTGAATCTAGGAGTACTGAACAGCTGTCTCGTCCAACTAGTATGGGACTCCTCAGCAGTATGCACCCACAACCCGGTAAGGGATCGAACTCAGGACCTCCGAGTTTCAGGCGAACGCGTTAACCATTCAGCCACTGAGTCGGTTTCCAATGGTTCACAATTTCTAACTTCTGTCAATTCAGGACATAGCATGGCTATTACCCAAGGTCTTCAGATAGCATCCACTTCACTTCCGACTGGTTCACCTCACAGGTCACGGCTTCTCATTGGAACTTCCTGACATCCAGATTTCCAATGGTTCCCCAACTGATGTCGGTCGATGATGAATACTACTTCTAATTTAAAAATCCCCATTCATCTCACAAATAAATATAATTTTCTTTTTTCTGTGAAATTGTTACAATTTTCAGAATTCTCCTAATATCATATAATTGAACGTATTTTGTATATAAGGAAGGATAGAAAAGGAGAACAGTTTGTTTTCTGAATTTTGTATCTATTTTGTGCTAGGTAATTATAATGCGTAATTTTTAAAATAACTGATAAACAATACTAATGAAAAATGGCCTGAAATTAACCTTCGTTTGTATGTTGTTTAAGAAAATAGGCTTGTTCTATGAAAGTGATTATCCATGATATTCCTGATTGTAATGGACTGGATCATGCAACAAACGTTGAGGAACGAGAAGAGGAGGATACTCTGGACCAGGGAAAAGAACCTAGAATATTTGGATTTCACCGATAACTTGTGTCTAATGTCTCGTCGCACAAAGTCGAAAATCTACAGGTGAAAACTAACAAGTTAACAGAAGAGGCAGTGAAGACAGGACTACAAGTGAATGTAGAGAAGACAGCGGTGATGAAGATACCCAATCAACACCACCAACAACAAAAGCACCAGTCACCATCAGCGGGAGGAACCTAAAGGAAGGGGCCTCTTTCACATACCTAGGCAGCACTGTCTCAACTACAGGCGGCACAGACGAGGACGTTAAGCCAGGATTGGAAAAGCGAGACTGACGTTCATTAACCTGAAATCAGTGTGGAGATCTTCTGCACTCAGCATGTGGAACAATATCCGGATTGTCAACATTAATACCAGTCAAGAAAGTCAGTGCTTCTATGTGATGGTTGAGAGGCTTGGCGCGTTACGAAAAGCATTTCCAACAAACTATAGATATCCATCAACAACTGCCTTGGCTGGCTCGTTACTGAAGATCAGATCTCCAGAAAGAATGAGCAACAAGGAACTGTGGCTGGCTGGCAACGAACCAACGAAGCAAGAACCTATCGCTGAACAAATATGCAGAAGGAAGTGGAGATGGATTGGGCATACACTGAGAAGACAGACTGGGGACATCACGCGTCACGCCAGTTACTCAGTGGAACCCAGATGGGAAGCGACGAGTTGGGCGTCTGAGGCAAGGGTGACACGGTGGAGATCGTGCGAGGAAGAAATGAGAGCCTGTGGGCTGTCGTGGTACCAGGTTCAAAAGTTTACAGAGAAGAGAGTGGAACAGAGGTGTGCTACTGAAGCCCCATGTTCCATTCGGAACCCAAGGGACAAATAATAAAATAATAATAATCATCCTACTACGTGAACATCCCAACAAAATCCAGGATTTTCTGAAGATTTTGAGCGGAAATCTGAGTATGTTTGGCATGTGTCTCACAGCTGTTAAATGTAAGATGTTTAGTCAGAATTGGTCTACTCCAAGTATTTCTAGTGTGATGATAGGAATTGAAGCGGTGGAATGTGTCGACTACTTCACTTACTTAGCGTGTTGTGTCAGCTCGAACAAGCTGGTTCCTGACGAAACCTGAGCTCCGATACAGAAGGCCATATGTATCATTAGCCAACTTGCGTCACATTTACACCTACTAGTGGATAATTAACTACTTATCAAAAGACGAGTATACTGAGTTTCACTTCGCATCCCGTTATACAGCTGTGAGATATTGTCTTTAGAAGTAGACGTGAGGTGGGCACTGGTTTTGATCACAAATGCCTTAGTAGAATTGCGTGTGTTTGGTGGAATCACAGTGTGTGCACTGTTGAAATCGCTAGACAACAAAGTTAAGTCGATTGATGAGGTTGTGAAGCTTAGTTTAGTGAGGTGACTTGGATATGTATTGCACAAACCAAGTAACCGTTTACTTCAGCATGCGATGATACGGAATTTGTATTTGGTTGGAAGATGGTTCAGAGTGGTCAAACTAAAAGGTAGCACCAGTGCATGAAGTCCGCGACTATCGCTCTAAGCCAAGTGGAGTGATTTAGACTTCTCACTTGCGGTCCTTGAAACTACAGAATCATTGGTTTGGGACCGATTCTTGGTGACATGTCTGAAAATTGGTCACAATAACACAGATGCGTTCACTCTTTGACATCTTCTAAAGTTTAAATGTTTCTTTTTATCTCCATTTCTTTGGTTGGTCTTGATGTCCACCCTTTTTTATCCACTTGTTTTTTGTGTGCTGTAGGGAATTGTGGCGATTAGAACCGATTCCTTTGTGAGCGAGGTTCTATATTAACTTTTTCTGTCGATCAACAACGGTGTATACAGACAAATTCAGCTCACACAACCAATTTATTCACATAAAGGGGAAGTTGGTTAGTTGACATCAATACACCAGTATACCTTATATGTAATGATCAGATTGCAAACAAATTACAAACTGTATGCTTAACATTGACAAATCTCATACTTAAGTGGTTTTTCAACTACCCTACTATTGTGTCAACAGGGTTACCGTTAAAAAATCATCCAGTCGAGAATATGTATTGGAAATGTCAATATTCACCGTGAAGTTTGTAGATAATTCGCAAGTTGGTCATATTTTCATGTTTACTTAGATGTAACTTACTAAGTGAACAGACTGATGTATTATCAGTAAACAATATTCAGTTTTCCTTTCATTGCCTGGATATTAACGCTCGGTTCACTACTGTTAACAGAAATGGTAACTACAATTGCACACTGAAATTGTCTATATTTTCATTTTCTTTATCAGGTTCAGTTGATCCTATTGTGACGTATGAGATCGTGATAAAGTGTACCAGGACTGTCTTTCAATATATTGTTGAGTGTATTTGTCTAAGCTGACAAACTTCATATGAACATCTATATGACATATAATGAAATAGCCAAGAAAGTGACCAGAGGTATTCTAAATTCAAAGGAAGGGAGAAAAGGGATGCAAAATACTATCGAAATGTTATGTAATAATTAGAATAAAGATAATTTTTGGATGAATCTTCACCAATGAGATCGATTTTTAACCATATCAGATTATTATTATTTGTCCCTTGGGTTCCTAGTGGAACATAGGGACATAGGGACACGTCGCCATTGCACTCTCTTCTATACAGTCTTTTCAACCTGACTCCATTACTGCCTATAAGCCTTCATTTCTCCCTCTCACCATCTCCTCAATTTCACCCTTACCTTGGATGCCCGACTCGTCGTTTCCCATTTGTCTTCCACTCAGTGGTCTGGCCTAGCCTGGCGCGTGATGTCCCCGAATAATCCTTAAAGTGTATGTAGAATCGATCTCCACTTACTTCCGCATATTTGTTGTGTGTTAGGTTCCTGGTTGGTTCGTTGCCAGGCCAGAGTGAGTTCCTTGTTGCATATTCTTATTATTCTGGCCATCTGATCTTCAGTATGGAGTGAGCGTAGGCAGTTGTTGATGTACTTCTGTAGTTTGTTGGAAATACCTTTCTTAAGGTGCCAAGTCTGTGAACTATATCGGAGCACTGACTTGACTGTAGTGTTGAAAATTTACAGAAGATACTCTTCGATAATTGATTTCTATTGTTATACGGATTTTAGTTGAAAAGTCTGCGTCTCCCTATGTGGCTCGGGTGAACAGTTACAGACCTCATGATCTGATGATAAATTTGATCTGGCCACCTTTTACATTTTTCTAGCCTAAACTGTCTTCAGTCAACATTATGTAATTCAGCACACTTAACATATATCTCAGCCATCTGAGTTGATGAGTTTTCATAACCTCATTGACTAACGTTTCGCCTTTGCCTAGAATTCCATACCTGGTCTATATATTGTCGATGCGGCTCTTCGGTAACATAGCTTATGCTTTGAAGGCAACAGTGGCCGAACCCCTGAAACTCTTTTTATTCATCTAGTTTTATGGCCATGCTGTTCAGCTATGTAGTAGAACTCAGTAACACGCTGCATGGAACACTATGCTCTCAGCAGGCAGTGATAAACCCACTGAAGACTTCAACTTAAACCAGTCATGCAAGAACGATATGCATTTAGGTGGTTAGCACCGTATCATATGCATTCTCATATTGCAAATTAACGTACGCAGAAAGTTCTGCAACTGGTCAGAGTCTTCAACTTAGACGATAGTGTCATCTGTATTTCCCAGGTCTAAAAAGGAGTCTACTGCAAAAATGGCCCATCCCTGCATGGTTGGTTAAATGCGGAGATAAAGACTTTACCTGGTGTGTCTTTTAAAAAATAAAATAAGCTTTGGAAGACGTGAGAATCATTGATGAATGCCATTTTAGTCTGTTAATTAGAAGTTTTATATTCAGTGAAGGCACAGTATCATTTACTGGATAACAATGTTTCAAACACAATGTATTGTCCATATTCATATCAGGTAACTAACTACAGAACATTGAGACAGACTTTATACAGTCCTAATGTTTTCTCCTTCTTTCTGATGACAGATGCAGAAGAATTTTCCATTTATCTGGGACAGGTACAGAATCATTCCTATTACTCCAGGTATTTGGTGTTGATTCGATAGACAAAGATTCGGTTATCAATCCCTCCTTCCCTCCACCCATCTAAGTTATTTTTCAAAAACAATTGGAAAACCCTACTGCTTCTGTCATCAGAAAGAAGGCGAGAACATTGGGACTGTATAAAGTCTGTCTCAATGTTCTGTAGTTAGTTACCTGATATGAATATGGACAATACATTGTGTTGGAAACATTATTATCCAGTAAATGATACTGTATCTTCACTGCATATAACATTTCTAATTAACAGACTTGAGTGAAATTACAATCGACCACAGTGCCCAAGTTTACTCCTGTATTGATGAATGCCATTTGACGCGCTTACCCTTGGACAGCCTTCCGTAAATTGATTTAATTTCCAAGTTGTAATGCGACTATACGAAAATGCTATAATTTCAGTGATGCGAACTTAGGTAACTGAACAGGTTTTTTGTTTTTTGCAAGATTTGCCTTATTCTGTTGAAATTAATTTCATCAAGTATGCTGATGATTTGACGGTTTCTATTCCAGTCAACTCTTCCTTGGATTGCTCTAAATTAAATGAATTCTTGTCTGAAGTTGGCAAATAGTCTCGAACTAAACCCTTCTAAATGTCAGACTGTTAATTTTAGCCTCAGGAGTAAACAAGACGGACTTGTGTGAGCTGTTTAAATCTCATGATGCCGCTGCATCGATGGTATCTCTGGAGAAAGTAAATCAAGTATGAACTATCTTGAGTTGGGTTTTACTTCTGACCTTTGTTGGTCGTCCCATATTTTATTGACTTAAAAAAAAATTCTCGTCAAACTTATTACATAAGAAACTGAAACTATCTGGTATAACTCAACTGTTTCTTTTACAATTTATTCCTGCATTTTACCTATTCTTCTATATTGTTCCCCATTAATCTTTCCCGGTCTTCTATAAAAGACTATGTTATATTGCGTAGGGCTTTGAAGACCGTCAGCAGGGTGAGTAGTGTGTCTCTGGCTCAACTGATTAACACTGTAGTTGATCGGCATATAAGTTCCTGCAAGCTACTAGCTACAGAAACTTTAACTGACAGTGAGCATCCACTTCATTTACAGCTCTCTTCATGTATCTCCTCAGGGAGGACAAGGAGAAGCTACATAAGACTGTATGCTTGTACAGCTAAGTATAAGAATTCGACTGTACCTTACCCGGCACGTATATTTTGTGAGGAAAAAAGTGTTAGAACAGAAATCACACATGAACTTTGTGACAGTTAAAAATCCCATCTCAATAATTTAACTTACAATGCAAAATTTTCTCGTTTTTAATATTCTTTACATAACTTAAATTTTTATAATAAAACAATTCGAAATGTTGTAAAGAAGTATGTATATACTTATATTTTGTTGTTATTGCAATATATATTACGCTGAGAATTCCAAATTGTACCACAAATTGTTTGGAATAAAGTGAATTATTATTCTTATTATTCATCAATATCAACATAGGACCAGGCATCACTACGTAACTGTCCGAGTTACCACACCTCATATCAGTAAATCAAGTAGAAAGATAGTGAGGTGAAGGAGGAAGATAAGAAAATGCCGTCAAAATAAGCATAAAGTACGAGAAGAAAGAAAGGAAGAACGAACCAGTGGTGAGATTCGATATGGCGTCGTTAAGATGAGGATAATGTGTGTATACATTTGCACCATTGACATCGGTTCTCAACCATATCACCTAGAGTCTCCAACCACTGGTTCCTCTTGTCCCGTGGACCCCAACCACCTAGTCTGCATCACCCCACATGGCTCAAACCAACAGTCAGAGACTTCATACATTGGTGCCATGTTTTAGCCTGGACACCTCGGGCCTTTTCCAGCCTGGAACTACTTCAGCCAACGTTGTGTGACGAGGCAATCGATGACTAGGTGTACGTAGTACGTGTCCCAACCAGCTATCCCAGTCTATGAAGGTTCATAACCTCGTCAACTGATTTACTTCAACTCCCTAAAATCCTATACCTGACCTCTGTATTACTCACATGGTGACACCACAGAATACAGCTTATACTACGAAGGCAATGGTGGTCAAACACTTGAAGCCTTCTCATATCTTCCACTCTCAATGGCTATGTTTCACAGCCATGTCGTAGAACAGAGTGGATTGCTGTGCAGTAAATGTGACCCTTAATAGACGGTGCTATAGGTGTCGTAAGTTGGCGACAAAAGGCTCGATGATTACTAAACCTTATTCTCGTTATTGATGTAGCCAAATGCGGTGGTTTAGAAAGCAGACCACATATACCAAAGTTACAGGAAATATTATTTTCCGTTATGTTCACCTTATCTTAATGACACATTTGTCGACATAAAACACAAAAATTTCACTCAAATGATTGATACTTTATTTAGATTATTTAAGTAGTAATGTCGCATGAAACATAACATATACAGAATAAATATCAAAACATATTTTATTCTTACGCGTCCCAATGCCTTGATAAATTTGAATAAAGCAAGTAAGATGGGATTTATAGAATAAAAAGATATCGTCGAGTTTCATTTCATAAGTGCTCCTCAACTGCATACACTCTAAAAGTTTAATGGTTATTAACGTATAAGATTACTTCAAATCTGGAAATCAACAGTGTTTAACTATACAGAGAAATACTTAACAATTTATATAATATGTAAGAGGATTAACTGTGTAAGAGGGGAATGTATCGTGCTAGATAACAATAGGTGAGTATAATAAGGAATTATTTAATCATAATGAATGAAGCAAGATCAAACTGATGTCACTATGACAGTGAGAGACTGACTACACTCTCCTTTTATATACAGAGATCAGGTTAAAGGCGGTTTATAGTAATCGCTTCCTCGAAGCAGACGTTAATTTTACTTTTATTATTGTAAAAAGATTCGAGGAATTAATCTGATGTTGTGTATCAACAAGGTATCTGTAAATCTCACTCGTAAGAATCTTATATCTTTCTAGGCATAGATTCTTCAGGATATATTCAGTTAGGTGAATAGATGCCCTTCTCACAGTCCTTCAAATATACTTGCCACCTGAAGTGGATGTATATTCATAAATACAGTTGAAGGTGACATGATGAAAGTATTAATCCGATTTGGTTTAGTTTACTGAGAATATGGCAGCGTTTACTGATACATGTTTGTCTATTCACTTAGATACTACATACCTTATAAATTCAAGATGTAAAAAAGTCTTCATTTCAACCTATGAGCACTTATTTCTTGGGACCTATTCTTTCCAATACTTCATAACAAATCTCTTATAATCTTCATTATATCTAAGACACTTTAAAGTAATGTTCAGTTGTTGTTGTTGTTGTAAAGTGTTTGACTAACTCAAGCTCATTCATAGGTAACAGGATAGAAAGTAGTACAGTCAGTAAGAAACCTTAAACGCAGATTTCTTAACTATTCCCATCCACAATCGACAAGACTGATGCTTACTAAAACATTTAGATTAGTGTAACTCAAAGAAAAAAAGAAAACCAGAAACTTCTACCTACATATGTCAAAGTTACATAATCAAATCAAAAGAAAGTCTAAAGACATTGTTTTACAATAAAAAAACAAACATATGTAGGGACAAGAGATTCGTATAAATGGAGTCTAGGCATTACTTCAGTAATTTGCCGCCATGAATTTGCATTTCTATTGTAAATTTAACTGACATACTTCAATCTGTCCGGAGAACATATCACAAATTTTGTCGAGTAATTTAGTTGTATACGCTTCATTTAGGGATTTATTTTCTTAACCCAGCCTATAATTTCAATAATTGTGCCAACAATCTACTTGATTAATATAAGAGTGAAACTTAGGCACTGCGGTTGATTTTAATTACATTTTAGTTTGTTTGTTAGAAATATAACATGGAGAAACAGTAGCACTTACTGCATAACAATGTCTCCAACACAATTCATTGTCCACATTCATATCAAGGAACTACTAACTCCACAACTTCGAGACAGATTTTATATAGTCCTAATTTCTCTCCTTCTCTGTGATGACAAGGGTAGTAGAATTTTGCACAAATCTGGAACAGCTGCACAATCATTCCCCTCACTGCTTGTATTTCGTGTTGATTCGATAAACAAAGATTCAGTCGGTTATCAATCTCTCCCACCCCTCAACCCAACTATGTTAGTTTACAACACTGTCGCCACGAAACCCACGTTTGGTGTTCCCAGGTTTTCAGTAGCTCTTCAGCTAATATCAGTCCATAATCAATACCATTTTAAAATTAGCATAAAAAACGGGTATTTGCTTAGAACCACAGTATTGAATTTTAGCACAGATTAACAGTCTAATGACAAAACGTTTTCCAGCCGAGAATTTTACAGTTTGAGGAACAATAAGATAGGTGATATTATTATCGTATGTATCGCACTATACTGTTGATATGGAAGTAAAAGTTAGGCTCTATGGTAGATTGTAATATATTAGAAATGTCACACGCTTTGAAGGAACAGTATCATTTACTGGATAACGTCCCCGACACAATTTATTGTCCATATTCATATCACCAGGTAACTCCACACATCTTCGAGACAGTCTCTATATATTCCTAATTTTCTCTCTTTCTCTGTGACGACAAGGGTAGTAGAATTTTCCACACATCTCGGACAGCTGCACAATCATTCCCATCACTGCATGTATTTGGTGTTGATTCGATAAACAAAGATTCAGTCGGTTATCAATCTCTCCCACCCCTCCACCCAACTATGTTAGTTTACAACACTGTCGCCCATCCCACCCAACTCTGTCATTATGTGTCATCACATGCAGAGCTATAGTTGAGCTTTTCGATACATTTCTTATTTTATTATGATCTACTAATCTTGATTTAGCTGAGTTTTTGTACTCTATTATTCTAATCGACTGTGGTGGCACTACTTTGACCTACGTACTTGACCTGGCAATCATTGTAGGGGATCAGGTGAATCAGATTATTTTGCTGAATTGCATCGATAGGATCTTCTAACCTACAAAGCTTGTTTCTAGATGAGTCAAAATGGTTTTATTTAATGCCGAAAACTAATAATCCCAGTAGAATGTATGGTAGTATTAGGATTCATAAGCCAGATTATCCCATCAGACCTATGGTAGTTTAGAAACACTGCGACTTACGAGTTATCTAATATTTAGCAATGGTGTTAGGTCCAATAACAAATCACTAAAAGTCTCGACTTATGAACTCTGATGACTTAAAGCACAGATTAGACGACAAGGAAAAAAATGGTTAGTTTTGACATAACTAGCCTTTACACAAATATACCCATCGACATGGCTCTGCAGGCAGTTGGAAATGGGCTTAAAGATGACAAAGAACTTATGCATCCAACTAAGGTTCCGATCGAGGAAGTCATACTAGAAGTACGATTGTGCGTAACATCTACAGTTTATAAGTTTCAAAATAAAATACATAAACAAACTGAAGGTGTTGCCATGGGATCACCAATATCCCCTATCGTCACAGATATATTTATGGATAGATGGAAACAGGTGGCCCTTCAAACATTCAGTCCTACTCCAAGGATATGGTTCGATATGTAGACAATACACTTACAGAACCAAAATCCCAACACATCAGTAGGTTCTTGGCACATATAAATTCAGTAGTAAATGCAATCCAATTTACCTGTGACTTAGAAAGTGAAGAAGGTGAACTAGCAATATTGGATTGCAAGATTAAACGAAAACAAGATGGAAGTTTAGAGACTAGTGTCTATAGGAAACCTCCCATTCGAATCACTACTTAGACTTTAAATCCTACCACCCCATTTCAGTTAAAGTATGCCTAGTAAAGTGCTTAAGCGATAGAGCGAAAACGCTTACTAGTAGATAGTAAAATCTATGGCAAGGAATCAGACACATCAAGAATACCCTACTTCTCAATAATCACCCATCTAGATTTATCATAAATTCATAGGAAATCAAAAGAAAAATATTAGCAGTAGTAGTAATGGTAGTAATACAGGTGTTATTAATGATAACTGCAATACTAATGGTAATAATGGTGATAGGGTTAGGAGAGAATTCATAACCTCTACTGTGTTACCACACAAGGAAGGCACCTCATGAGGATTACGAAGAATTCTCAATAAGGCTGTCTGGGATTAAAGTGGCTGGCATTCAATCCAACAAACTCACTTAGAAACAAGCTTTGTAGGTTAGAAGATCCTATCAATGCAATTCAGCAAAATAATCTGATTCACCTGATCCCCTACAATGATTGCCAGGTCAAGTACGTAGGTCAAAGTAGTGCCACCACAGTCGATTAGAATAATAGAGTACAAAAACTCAGCTAAATCAAGATTAGTAGATCCTAATCAGAGAGAAGCTCGTCTATAGCTCTGCTTGTGATGACACACAATCACAGAGTTGGGTGGGATGTGGCGACAGTGTTGTAAACTAACATAGTTGGGTTGAGGGGTGGGAGAAATTGATAACCGACTGAATCTTTGTTTATCGAATCAACACGAAATACAAGCAGTGAGGGGAATGATTGTGCAGCTGTTCCAGATTGTGCAAAATTCTACTACCCTTGTCATCACAGAGAAGGAGAGAAATTAGGACTATATAAAATCTGTCTCGAAGTTGTGGAGTTAGTAGTTCCTTGATATGAATGTGGACAATGAATTGTGTTGGAGACATTGTTATGCAGTAAGTGCTACTGTTTCTCCATGTTATATTTCTAACAAACAAACTTAAATGGAAGCCACTTGATTGGCTGTACTCTCACTACTTCATGAAACCTGTGCAATAATGAATCTGATCATTGTCTGTAATAGTTTTATTTTAAAAGTCTTCAAGTCGAATTACCATCCATTGGTAATCAGTGACTTGTTTTTAGTAATCGACACAGATAGGGCTAACTAAACAGTCAGTGAGCACTAATACTCACGATGCCATATCATGGTAATTCAGCTATCTGTATTCTAAACTGACAGTAACACAAAGATATGGAGCATTGAATACTGTCCGCAAACTAAGACGAGCAGCTCTCAAATCGTTTCAGCTTTTCAATATTTCTCCAACTGATGTCTTAATCTATGATGTATACTAACCTTTTTAAAAAATGCTCATCTCACATTTCGATAACACTATTAGAAGACGAAGATTATCTGAAAAATATGATGTATTTGCGCAATACATTTCGAACAATCTGATCCCTCATACATTTACTTGTCAAGTCAATCTATATATGAAAATTAAAGGTCAAATATTATTATTATTTATTATTAGTCCCTTGGGTTCCTAGTGGAACATAGGGCTTCAGTAGCACGCCTCCAGTGACCTCTGTTCTCTGAGATCTTTTCAACCTGGTCCCACGACAGCCCAGAAGCTCTCATTTCCTGCTCGCACGACCTCCTCCATGTCACCCTTGGACGTCCAACTCGTCGCTTCCCATGGGGATTCCACTCGAGGGCCTGACGCGTGATGTCCTCAGTCGGCCTTCTCAGTGCATGGCCAATCCATCTCCACTTCTTCCTGCATATTTGTTGCGTGATAGGTTCTTGGTTGGTTCGTTCCCAGAGTTCCTTGTTGCTTATTTTTTCTGGCCATCTGGTCTTCAGCAGCGAGCGTAAGCAGTTGTTGATGAATGTCTGTAGTTTATTGGAAATACCTTTCGTGACGCGCCAAGTCTCTGAGCCATACAAGAGCACTGACTTGACGTTGGTGTTGAAAATCCGTATCTTGTTCCGCATGCTGAGTGCAGAAGATCTCCACACTGGTTTCAGGCTAATGAATGCCTGTCTTGCTTTTCCGATTCTGACTTTGACGTCCTCGTCCGTCCCGCCTGTAGTTGAAACAGTGCTTCCTAGATAAGTGAAGGAGGTTACTTCCTTTAAGTTTCTCCCGTTGACAGTGATTGGAGTTTGTTGTTGTTGATGGTGGTGGTGCGGTATCTTCATCACTTCTGTCTTCTCTATATTCACCTGAAGTCCCGTCTTCGCTGCCTCTTCTATCAACTTGTTAGTTTTTGCCTGCAGATCTTCAAGTTTATGTGACATTAGGCATAAGTCATCGGCGAAATCCAAGTCTTCTAGGTTCTTTTCCGTCGTCCAGCGTATCCCCCTCTTCTCGCTCCTTACTGTTTGCTGCATGATCCAGTCCACCACAATCAGGAATATCATGGGGGATAGTAGGCAACCTTGTTTCACTCCTGTCTTCACTTCAAAGGCATCACTGAGCTTCCCATTGTGGATTACTTGGCATATGGCATCTTCATATAGTTGTTGAATGAGGCGGATAAAGGTTTGCGGCACTCCGTAGTAATGAAGCAGCTTCCAAATTACCTCTCGGTCGACGCTGTCAAAGGCCTTCTCAAAGTCGATGAAGTTGAGGTGGAGAGGTGATTGCCATTCTATGCTCTGTTCTATGATGATGCGAAGCGTTGCAATTTGGTCTGCACATGATTTGTACTTCCTGAAGCCTGCCTGTTCCGGTCGTAGTTTTGAATCCAGTGCATCCCTTAGCCTCTCCAGGATGATGCGGCTTAATATTTTACTTGGGGTGGACAGGTCAAATATAGTGAATATGAAAAGGTTGTGACATTAGTCTTGGTAATATAACCAGATAAGGATTACCAAGGTAAATTAAGTGAAACAACAAATTGTTTTTGTACACACAGCGGGGGATTAAGTTTACGCATGGCTAACGCTTCGGCAAACTTCAGTATGCGCCCCTGATTATTCTTGTATATTATCTTAAACGCTATTTTCGTATTAACCCTGTGATTCATTTCAATGAAGATGTTTTGCTACAGATAACGATGGATGTCTGTCCCCTGCACTTATCAAAGTTTGTGTGTTAAACTGTTTTTCTAGCCATTTGGGGATGTGTTCACCCACCCTTGTCTACAATGAACGATTACTCCTCCCTATGTATGTGTGCCCACACATACAAGTAAATTGGCAAACGCAGTAGGATGTGGTGCAATCATTTGTGCGAGGTTGAGGTTTGTGGCGAAGCAGGTGTTTTGTCGTCTCAACAATGATAAGCTGAGCTGCATAGTATGTTTTACTGATAACAGATTTTAATCTCTGCTTCAATATCATACTACTTGTTTCCCCTTTGTATGGTACTTTAAGAAATATGCTTTTCTTCGGGACCGAGGAAACTGTAGGCTTTGGGTCAACTGTTTTTTACAATGGTTGACAAACTGTAATGGATAACACTTTTCCACTAGAGTGTCTGTCAGAAACTTATTCTCATCATCCATTGTATCACATGTACAAATACGTTGGATTCTATTGAACAAGCATCTTACCAAGCCTTTCTTATATTTCATCGGACAAAAACTATGGAAATTCAAATACTGTCCTGTCCAAGTAGACTTCCTATATATTGATCGTCTTATAGATCCATCTTCCCTCCGGCACAAGAGTATATCAAGAAATGCAAGTTGATGGTCTTTTTCTTCCTCACCTGTCAGACTGATATGATCTTGTACGGTATTAAGCCTTTTTAACAACCTCTTGGCATCCTCATCTGTGTCACATATTACAAAGATATCATCTACATACTTTCTATAGAGTGTCACATTTATGATTATTAATTATCTCTGTTCACATTGAGTTAGTAACAAATGAAATTTATCAGCATAGATAGAAATTAATCTCAGGACATACAACCAGGTCTAGAATATTGAAAAAAAAATTGAAATTTTGCTTTTTGAGTCACTGTTGTTGAAATTAGATGCTACTGACCATTCAATCTCTATGAGTTGATAAAGTTATATTAATGTTCTGTAACAGAAATCCATAAACACTGGTCATGTCAAGTAATCTGACTTTATTTTTTATAAGCCTTTTGAGTATGTTGTAAAAGTTGAATAAAAACTGTATATTTAAGGTAAAAAATTCAGTTATGTATCATATTACCTATTATTATTATTATTATTATCCTTAACTTGGAGACCTTACAAGAATAATAATATCTAGTATTAAATATACAATGTAGGCTTGTTTGTCCAAGTTGATTTTAAATTTTGAGGGAGTTGTGGGGATTTGGAAATATTTCAACTTGCTATTCATCTTAGACTGACATCAGTTGGAGGAATAAAAGAAATCTCGGACTACTGGACAGCTGTATCATTCAACAAGTATGGAAGTCCTCAGCAGTACACACCCACGACTGCGCTAGAGATCGAACTCGCGACCTTCAGGTTCAGTGGCCGGCACGTTACCATTGGATTCTGACCTAGTGGCTCAATGATAATGTGCTAGCCACAGAACTTGAAGGTCGCGGGTTCGAGCCCTTGTAGGAGCGTGGGTGCACACTGCTGAGGAGTCCCATACTAGTTATAAGAAACAGGTTACTTTTGTTCCTCCAACTGATGTCAGTCTACGATGAATAACAAGTTCATTTTGGACAATGAACCAGTGAATGAATAATTCGAAAAACTGATTTCTATTAATTTCACAATACTGATTTATCTCAGTTTTCTGCTTTATTTATTATTACATGTAATTTCCCATTGTTATTCTGGATTGAATTATTCGACTTATGTTGATAGATGAAATCTACTTTAGATACTTCAATATAGTTGGATTATTGATTATATTGTAAATTATTTATTAATGTTTACCAATGGAATCCAAGATGTACATTTTATCCTACTTGAGACTTTAAGCCGGATATATCTACCATTCAATTGAACGATAGCTTTCTCACTGAAACGTATACCTAGCACTCAACTCTTCAAACTCCAAAGCAGTTTTCACCGACGCGAAATTGCAACCGCTTGTGAAGTAAATATCCTTTGATCTTTTCCAATACTTGTAATATCACTTTGTCATCAAAGAACAAAGTAAAGAATGGAAGAGTGGCAACTCTCTATATCATCTCAACTTCATCAACTCTAAAAAAGACCTTCGACACCGTCCACCAACAACTATTTCGCAAAATGCTTAAACATTATGCACTACCACAAACCAACATCAAAATCATTCAACAACTATATGACAATGCCACATGCACAGTCATTCACAATCAAAAGCTCAGTGACACCTTCGAAGTGAAGTGAAGTGAAGACAGGAGTAAGACAAGGCTGACGCCTTATATCATACATGATATTCCTGACTGTGATCCACTGGATTATACAACAAACTGTGAGGAGCGTTGAGAAGATGAGGTGAAGCTGTTTGACCAATGAGAGGACCCTAGAAGAAGATTTGCATTTCGCCAACGATGATGATTTGTGTCTGATGTCTTGTGGCACAAGCACGAATATATACTGGCGACAACCAACAAGTTGACAGAAGAGTCGAGGTGA
Organism: Heterobilharzia americana; assembly: GCA_944470555.2. Taxonomy (NCBI): domain Eukaryota; kingdom Metazoa; phylum Platyhelminthes; class Trematoda; order Strigeidida; family Schistosomatidae; genus Heterobilharzia; species Heterobilharzia americana. The sequence goes on along the minus strand of OX104127.1, from coordinate 158,468,447 downwards.
GATGTGGCAGCGAACACACGACTTCCTTCACCTGAACGTAGAGAAGACGGGGTTGTTGAAGATAACCAACCAACAACAGCATCAACAATGAGCATCAATCAGGATAGGAAAGAGAGCGAGACACGCCTTCCTGCACTGATCTGAAATAATCAGTGTGGAGATCTACTGCACTGCACTGTACTGCACTGCACTGCACTGTACTCAACATAAAGTGTCAACAAGGTCCGGATTTTCATCACCAAGTCAGTCAAGTCATTGCTGTTATATGGCTTTGGAACATGGCGTGTCACGAAAAGCATTTCCAACAAACTAAACACTACATGATCAACAGATGCCAACTACACTCACTCCATACTGAAGATCAGATCAAATGGCCACAATATTAGGAATAAGCAACGAGGAACTCGTTCTGACTGGCAACAAACCAACGAATCAACCAACCAAGAAGCCATCACTCAACAAATATACAGAGGAAGAAAGTGGAGATGGGGATGGATTGGGCATACACTGAGTAGGCCGATTGGGGGCATCACACACCAAGCCAAGTCAAGTCGAGCGAAGCCAAGCTAAGCCAGGTCATTGAGTGGAAGTGGAATGGGAAATGACGATTTGGGAGTAAGAGGTGAGGGTGACAATGAGGAGATGGTGTGAGGAAGAAATGGAAGCTTGTGGGTATTGGTGGATCCAGGTTAGGGAGAGTGGAGAGAAGAGAGTGAAATGGCGACGTGTTGCTGGAGCCCTATGTTCCACCAGGGGCCCAAGGCAACAATAATAATTTATAAAAAGTACCTCGTTGTGATACCGGAACGAATTAATCGACTTCTTCTTGCATATGCGCTTCTATGGGAATGCCTCGATACTGCATGAACATTCATTGCAGGTTCAACTGATGTCCACAAAGGATTTGCAACACTAATTAATTGTAATTCCACCTTACTGCACTTATGATCTCACAGTTCACACATTCACAATCAACAGATTTATTAGCATGTTCAGGAGCAATAAGTCACTTCAGAGCAACCTAGTATGTGGTCGACTTTGGAAAGTCCTCAGACCTTCGAAAACATTAGATCTTTAATTGTGTCATTAATTTCGTATACATCGCAAGTCTAAATACAATACTCTACGAGCGATTTTGTTGTGGTGCACTGGATCATGTAACAAACAGTGGGGAGCGAGAAGAGGGGATACACTGGACCAGGAAAAGAACCTAGAAGATCAGGATTTCGCCAGTGATGACTTGTGCCTGATGTCACATAAACTAGAAGATCTACAGGCAAAACTAACAAGCTGACAGAAGATGCGAGGCAGCGAAGACGGGACTTCAGGTGAATATAGAGAACAGAAGTGATGAAGAACTGCACCACCACCAACAACTCCAACAACAACAACAACAAACTTCAATCACCGTCAACGGAGAAACTTAAAGGAAGTAACCTCCTTCACCTATCTAGGCATGCAGCACTGCTTCAACTACAGGCAGCACAGGCACAGACGGATGTCAGAACCAGTCAGAATCTGAAAAGCAAGACAGGTGTTCATTAGCCTGAAACCAGTGTGCAGATCTTCTGCACTCAGCTCAGCATGTGGAACAACATCCGGATTTTCAAGACCAACCCAGTAAAGTCAGTGCTTCTGTATGGTTCAGAGACTTGGCGCATTACGAAAGGGATTTCCAATAAACTACAGATATTCATCAACAACTGCCTACACTGGCTCGCTACTGAATATCAGATGAGATGGCCAGAATAACAGGAATAAGCAACAAGGAACGCACTCTGGGAACGAACCAACGAAGCAAGAACCTATCACTCAACAAATATGCAGAATGGGGAAGTGGAGATGGATTGGGCATGCACTGAGAAGGCCGACTGGGATATCACGCGTCAGCCAGTTGCTCGAGAGGAACCCAGATGGGAAGCGACGAGTTGGGCGTCCGAGGTGAGGGTGACATGGAGGAGATGGTGCAAGGATGAAATGAGAGGTTGTGGGCTGTCGAGGAGCTAGGTTGAAAAGACTTCAGAGAACAGAGGTCACTGGAGACGTGTTACTGACGCCCTATGTTCCACTAGGAACCCAAGGACTAAGAATAATAATAATGAGCGATTTTATATTTTTCAGAGATTTATAACAATCATTTCGACTACCAGATGAGTAAGAAATTTATCAAAGATCTTTTATATGGAGTTCTTTAAATTTAGTAGTACATATGTGGAATTTCATTGCTATGCCAGCTAACAGAATGACTACACTATAAAATTGGTCGATAATCTTATATTATCAGTCTGACTTTATGCGATGGCCATGGTTTGACAGATTTGTATTACTGATGCTAAGTGTTAACTGGAGGTAAGATGAAGATCTGGGTAGCGGCAGGGTTCGAACAAGCGACTTCGGCGTTACTGGTCTAGTGTTCTATCAAATGAATTATGAAACCTAGTCGTTGAATAGATTTTAGATTCACATCAGTCATTGAGAGTCCTACTATCCAACTAACATAGATTTGGATTATGATGAGAAGTTCTGACTGGCTAGCCAGTGTGAATACGACCAGTCGATAGTAATACATCACGAATTTACCCGGTGGTGATTGAAGTGAAATTAAGATTCAGTCAGAAGTTGGGTTTTGTATCTCAAATGGTAGAGCATCGGGATGGTAACCTGGAGTTCGCTGTTTCGAATCTTGCTATTCCCTGAATTCTTATTTCACTTTCACCAATCATCACCTAAAGTCTTTTATTAGAATTCGAAACATTTGATTTGACAGTTTCCACGGTAACTCTCCATTTAGCAAGTTCTGTGAGTATTAATAGTTTCACAGGGGGTCAGACAAATTATTACTTCACTTGTTAAACTTCCTTCATAACTGATTTATACTTAGAAGATTTGAAGATTGCTACTTATTATATTATCCCAGCTTGTTGAATGGTGATACAATCTTTTAATCGTCTTATAAATTAGATTCTCTGTTGAAGTATTACCTTTAAGTTTAATCTGTGATGACTGTCTCCGCCGGTAGCAATAGATGGGTCAGTGAGTCAGGTGTTTAATTAACCGAAGTAGCCACTTTTTATTATCCACTTTGCAAATATGTTCCTACTAAATAATGCCTTGGAGAGTAGACATTTAATGTGCTAAATAGGTGTGCATGAATATTTGTGAGGACTGAAAATATATATGGTACACTCCGGAGGTTATTGCGACTGACCGACTGATAAAACCAACGTTACAACCTAGCACATTGGTGCATCGGCTCAACTTGTCACACTTCACAGTCTTTTAGAAAGAACAGCAGAATAGAAAAAGAGTTACATCAAAGAAAATAAAGGTGTTTCAGAGAATCCATGATCTGTATATAACGATTTATGCCAGTAGACACATTTGCACCACTGTAACCAATTTTCAGCAATGTCACGAAAAGTGAGTCCTCAATCATTGATTCCTTTCTTCTCGAAGACCCCAGCCAGATAGTCTACATCTCTCGCAGCTCAGATCAACGGTCAGAGACTTTATGGACTGATGCTACGTCTTTGTTTGGCCACTATGGACCCTTATCCAAACTAATCCAACTTTCTCTAGAATGGCACATGTAGATAAGGGAAGCTTGGCATGCACAGTACATGTCCAAGACATCTCAGTCGATTAAGGTTCACAACCGCATCAGTCAACTTGTTTGTCTTACGTACTCTTTACCGACTTCAACGTTGCTCATACAGTGATTTCATGATGCGCCAGCAATGCTACAAAAACACCTATGATCAAAGCCCTGCTGTTGTAGTCCAGATGTAGCTTAAAATTTTTCATTCAACAGTTTGTCAGACGATGATAATATACAGACTACTGACCTTAAACCATTGTACAGCAAAAATTATTCAGGATCTATATCTTAGTGTGGCTTTTATAGTTAAATGTAGGATTTTAATGGACTTGTACGCTTATAAAGGAGAATGTTCAAGGCTGAGAATTTCCATTTCAAAGTTTAATCGTAGCATCAGTATAGTGTTTTGTAACTCCGCTGATTTAAAATGTCAACAAACTATTCTATCGTTACGTTCGATAATGAAAATATAAGTTAAGTTTCGAATCTGGATAGATTTTTCATCTTATTATAGGATTCCTGAGTAGTTTGCACTCATAACCCTATCAGAAACAGAACCTAGGATCTCATAGCGAACGCGTTAACCTTTGAGCCACTATGCTAGATTTTGAGGTTAATGGGAATTTTATTCAATTTACAATAGTCCCAACCCCGGACTAATATCATTTGGAGAACTACTAAAAGTATGGAAGCATTAGACAGCTGTCTTGTTTAATTATATGACTCACAAGACCTGATGCTCCTTGGTACGAGGCCTGGCAAAAGCAGATTAGTTATTATTATTATTATTATTTAGTGTTATTGCTTGTACAACACAGTCGTTTATTGGACCGAATTGATCAGTCTCTGTTGGCATACTGGCTCTTATGCGGATGCCTGTCTTTTAACTATGTTTAGTAATGATGGGTACTGCCACTGCCGCTAGCCACTGCCTATCATTACTAAACAATTATTATTATTATTATTTATCCCTTGAGCTCCTAATGGAACATAGAAATTCAATAGCACGGCTTCAGTGCACTCTCTTCTCTGCAAACTTTTCAACCTCACTCCACAACAGCCCACAAGCTCTCATTTCTTCCTCACACAATCTCCTCCATATCACTCTCAGCTGGGAACTCAAACTCGTCGTTTCCCATCTGGGTTCCACTCGAGCAACTGGCTTGGTGCGTGATGTCCCCAGTCGGCCTTCTCAGTGTATCCCCAGTCTAATCCATCTCCAACTCCTCCTGCATATTTGTTCACAGATAGGTTCTCGCCTCGTTGGTTCGTTGGCAGGCCAGAGCTCCTTGTTGCTCATCTGATCTTCAGTAACGAGCCAGTGTAGACAGTTGCTGATGAATGTGTGTAGTTTGTTGGAAATGCTTTTCGTAACGCGCCAAGTCTGTCAACCATCATAGAGAAGTACTGACTTACTTGACTGAATTGGTGTTGAAAATCCGGATGTTGTTCATGCTTTATGCTGAGTGCGGAAGATCTCCATACTTATTTCAGGCTATCGAACGCCTGTTTTGCTGTCTTTCCGATCCTGACTGCTTTGACGTCCTCGTCTGTGCCATCTGTGGTTGAAACGGTGCTGCCTAGATAGGTAAAAGAGGCCACTTCCTTTAAGTTTCTCCCGTTGATGGTGGTTGGAACTTATTGTTGGTGGTGTTGGTTGGTTATCTTCATCACCTCCGACTTCTCTACGTTCACTTGAAGTCCTATCTTTGCTGCCTCTTCTGTCAACTTGCTAGTTTTTGCCTGTAGGTCTTCAAATTTGTGTGACATTAGACACAAGTCATCGGTGGAATCCAAATCTTCTAGGTCCTTTTTCCTGGTCCAGCGTATCCCCCTCTTTTCGCTCCCCACTGTTTGCTGCATGATCCAGTCCACTATAATCAGAATATCATGGGTGATAGTAGACAGCCTTGTTACTAGTTATTAAATTATACACTTGAACAAATGTTGTTACTCTGTTTTTGTTTGGATTCTTTAACAATCTACAGTCAAAGAGTCTCATGTAGCTGAAGTGTTTGGTAACCACAGTAATGCTTTTACCAAGTAGTTGAGCCTTAACAAGATCCAAATAGATGTTCGTTTTCAATGTATAATTAACTATTAGGTTGTATTCATATGGATTCACTGTGAAATAAAATGCAACAGAATATTTCTCTAATGTTAGGGTTTATTATCATTTTGACTATCTGAGATAGTTGTGTTGATAATGAAAGATGATTGAGGTGAAATGAAAATCAAGGCCATATCGGGTTCGAACAAGCGACCTTCGGGTTACCAGTCTGTTGCTTGTATCTCATTACGTAGTAGCTAATTTGGTAATGTGAACATTCAATCAACTCATAGGTTGAGTCATTTTCATAATGAAGCAAAGTGAATATGGAGACATGATGAAATAATTGTAGAAATATTGTTCCACACCGATGTCAGATAGTTTTGTCCACTTCCAGAAAATTCAACTTATATCTTCATATTCAAAATAAGATTGTTTTTCTATTCAATACTTACGTGAAATTATAATCAAAAGTGAGAACAAACTGAGCTTAGTTAATTGGACCTACATTTTCCGCTTGTTGACACTCATCAGCAAGGCGTATCTGCAACCCCGATGGAAGTAATATCTCATTTGAAGTTCGAACCCACTTCACTCGGTGTTGTAGTCAGTTACTTTCCACTGAGTTACTTAGGCAGGGTTACATCCATCCACTAGTCACAAGGGAGTAACCAATCTCATATTGTCTAGTCTTCGGTCAAAAACAGAATTCTGTCGATTAAATTTGCAATGTGGCTCAGTATCACTGTACACATCGATACATTATTTCCATCGAGGTTGTAGATACACTTTACTGATGAGTATCAACAAGTACAAAATCTAGGCATAGGACTTCTTGTCGATTGCCTCTAACCAAATAACATACACTAATATTCACCGCGATGATAAGCCTCCCAGCTGGGTAACCACATTGAAAACATGGTCAATAGGATTCGGTCTGCACTGAGGGAAATGTTCTTTCTTATAACCAAACATTATTCAAAAAAAGACCAATTTTACCTCTTATTATTTCAGTTTTTTTGATAGGATAAACAACACCACATTTTTTACCCAGTTACTCAACCAATTCATATTTAAGAGATACTGAAATTATGTAATCACCATTATCATATATTCTCATCATATAAACTCTCATTTTGGCCTGAATCTCTGTTTCTTCTGTGACTAGTATTCAATGGTTAAATAGGTGAATTTGCAAGAGTATTGTAAAAAAAATTGACAAATCCTTCCTCAATTTCTTACATAATTACTGTAAAAACATTTTCCCCTTTTTTTAATTATTTCACTTTGTTTGTTAGGTAAATGTTTCGACTCAAGCATTAATCTCTTTATTTCTCTCTTTCAGACAACAATTCAAGCACTTTGTTACATACTATGCTTATTACTTACTCTCAAATTATATTCATTTATTGACTATAACTTCCTTTCACTTAGGTCGAAACACCTCGAGAGACATAGCAGGAGAGTAGAAAAGCAAAAAAAATGAACGTCATCTATGTTGACTACTGGTTTTAATATTATATAATCAACTCATTCAACCAAATCCCAGAGGAAGTGGCGTCCACATCATCAATTGATACATATAAAGGAGGAGGTGGAAAAGCGCGTAAATCTACTAGAAAATTATTAATTATTCCAAGTGGAACAATATTATTAGTTCCTTGGGTTCCTAATGGAACACAGGACTTCACTAGCACGCCTCCAGTGAACTCTCTTCTCTGAAATCTTTTCAACCTGGCTACACGACAGCCCAGAAGCTCTCATTTCATCCTTGCACGATCTCCTCCATGTCACCCTCAACTCGGACGCCCAACTCGTCGCTTCCCATGGGGATTCCACTCGAGCAACTGGCCTGACGCATGATGTCCCCAGTCGGCCTTCTCACTGTATGCCCAATCCATCTCCACTTCCCCATTCTGCATATTTGTTGAGTGATAGGTTCTTGCTTCGTTGGTTCGTTCCCAGAGCTCCTTGTTGCTTATTCCTGTTATTCTGGCCATCTGATCTTCAGTAGCGAGCCAGTGTAGGCAGTTGTTGATGAATGTGTGTAGTTTGTTGGAAATGAATTTCGTGACGCGCCAAGTCTCTCAACCATCACACAGAAGTACTGGCTTACTTGACTGGGTTGGTGTTGAAAATCCGGATGTTGTTCCACATGCTGAGCTGAGTGCAGAAGATCTGCACACTGGTTTCAGGCTAATGAACACCTGTCGTGCTTTTCCGATTCTGACTGGTTTTGACATCGTCGTCTGTGCCTGTGCCGCCTGTAGTTGAAGCAGTGCTGCATGCCCAGATAGGTGAAGGAGGTTACTTCCTTTAAGTTCCTCCTGTTGATGGTGATTGGAGTTAGCTGTTGTTGTTGGTGCGGTATCTTCATCACCTCTGTCTTCTCTATATTCACCTGAAGTCCCGTTTTCGCTGCCTCGCCGCTTCTGTCAACTTGTTAGTTTTCGCCTGTAGATCTTTAAGTTTATGTGACATCAGGCACAAGTCATTGGCGAAATGGAGATCTTCTAGGTTGTTTTCCGCAGTCCGGTGTATCCCCCTCTTCTCCGCTCCTCACTGTTTGCTGCATGATCCAGTCGACCACAATCAGGAATATGATGAGTGATAACAGGCGGCAGCCTTGTCTTACTGCTGTCTTCACTTCAAAAGCATCACTGAGCTTCCCATTGTGAATTACTTGGCATGTGGCATCTTCATATAGTTGTTGAATGAGGCTGATAAAGGTTTGCGGTACTCCGTAGTATTGAAGCAGCTTCCAAATTACTTCTCGGTCGACGCTGTCAAAGGCCTTCTCAAAGTCGATGAAGTTGAGGCAGAGAGCTGATTGCCATTCTATGCTCTGTTCTATGATGATGTGAAGCGTTGCAATTTGGTCTGCACATGATTTGTACTTCCTGAAGCCTGCCTGTTCCGGTCGTAGTTTTGAATCCAGTGCATCTTTAAGCCTCTCCAAGATGATGCGAATTAATATTTTGCTTTGAGTGGATAGGAGAGTGATTCCGCGCCAGTTCTTGCAAACACTGAGGTCTCCTTTCTTCGGCAGTTTGACAAGGTAACCCTTCTTCAATCGCCAGGTACCTTCTCTTCCTTCCACACCTTCTGCAATAGTGGTGTGGTGTGAGCATGTCCGCTGTTGTCTCTGCGTCTGTTCTCAGTGCTTCTGGCGGGATCCCATCTGGTCCTGCTGCTTTCCCGCATTTCAGTAGCTTTATGGCGTTCAGGACTTCCATTTTCGTTGGGGGATTTATGTTCACTTGTAGTTCGGCGGCTGCAGGTGGTATTTCTGGACGAAGTGCAGGTGGTGGTCGATTCAAGAGCTTCTTGAAGTGGTCGGCCCATTGTTTCCTCTGTTTCTCTTCTTTCGTAAATAGATTTCCATCATCATCTTTTATTGGCTTCGTCTGCATTGATCTCTTCCCAGATAGCAACCTGGTTATTTGATACAATGTCGTCAGGTCTCTCTTACCTGCAGCCTGTTCTGCTTCACTTGCCAGTGTTTCGTAGAAGTGTCTTTTGTCTTTGCGTGCACTCTTCTTCACTTCTTTGTCCAGTGTTTTATACATTGTACTCAGTTCCTCCTCTTGTTGTGCATCCTTGCACTGGTTTATCTTCTGCTTCACCATCCTCCTCTCCTCTATCAGCTTCCAGGTATCCGTCGAGATCCATTCCTTGTCTTCTTTCTTCTTCCTTCCTAATGCTGTTGTGCAGGTTTCTTTCCACATAGCTTTCAAAGACTTCCAGTGTTCTTCCACACAGGTTTCTTCAGGGGTGTTCCTCGATATCTCCCATTTTGTCTTGATGGCTGCCTTGAAGATCTCCTTTGTAATTTCGTCCTTCAGTTTCCGAGTGTTGTACCTGAACTGCGGTCTATCACCAGCTTCCTTGAAGGCTTTCAACTTGATTTGGAAGGTTCCTTGCACTAGATAGTAGTCTGAACCTGCATCTGCTCCTCTTCTTGACCTTGTGTCCAGTAGACTGCGTCTCCATTTTCTTGAGATTGAGATAAAGTCGATTTGATTTTTAGTGTGTCCATCTGGTGAAATCCATGTCGCTTTGTGGATATCTTTGTGCCTGAACACACTGCCTCCAATCACCAAATCGTTGAATGCACAGAATTCTGCAAACAATTCTCCATTCACGTTCATTTCACCTAGCGCCTCTCGACCCATGGTTAGTTCTCTTCCTGTGTTATCTGCTCCCAGTTTGGCATTCATGTCACCACACCCATTAGAATTTTGATATCGCCAACTGGGGTGGGGTCTTGTCCAGTGTTGATTGAAGTTTTCTGTAGAATTCCTTCTTTTTCTCTTCATGTGCATTATTTGTAGGGGCATAACATTGTATGATTGTGACCTTCCTTCCTTTTGAGTTGAATCTTGCTGTCATGATCCTGGAGGAGATTGGTTCCCACTGCATGAGAGCCTTCGATGCTCTTAGGGACATCATGATAGCCACTCCCTCAGTGTGCTCGTGGTTGTCGTTTGGGTGACCGGAGTAGATTATTGATTCTCCAGTTGACAGTTTGGAGACTCCACTCCCATTCCATCTACTTTCGCGAATTCCAAGCACTTCGATGTTATACCTTCTCATCTCTTTTGCAATCTGGGCTGCCTTACTGGGTTCAAACATGGTGCGGACATTCCATGTCCCCACGTTTACTTTCACTTTCATCGAGAGAAGACACATCGGCCAATTGGCTTCCCGAAGGCTTTCACCAACTGGCGTCATTTCGCCTCTCCGATTCCAGCGGGGAATAAGTTTGTTTTCATTTTTTATATTTTGTTTGTGCTTTGAAGTTTCTTTAGCGGTTAGATTTGTTTTACGGGGTAGGGTTGCAAGCACTATGCCCAGCCTTCCCTCTTTACCCGGGCTTAGGACCGGCTAGAAACTAGTGAACTAGTTAACCAGGCGAGGTTCCTAGTGGAACATAGGGCTCCAGTAACACGTCGCCATCTCACTCTCTTCTCTCCACTCTCCCTAACCTGGATCCACCAATGCCCACAAGCTTCCATTTCTTCCTCACACCATCTCCTCATCGTCACCCTCACCTCTTACTCTCAAATCGTCATTTACCATTCGACTTCCACTCAGTGACCTGGCTTAGCTTGGCTTCGCTCGACTTGACTTGGCTTGGTGTGTGATGCCCCCAATCGGCCTACTCAGTGTATGCCCAATCCATCCCCATCTCCACTTTCTTCCTCTGTATATTTGTTGAGTGATGGCTTCTTGGTTGGTTGATTCGTTGGTTTGTTGCCAGTCAGAACGAGTTCCTCGTTGCTTATTCCTAATATTGTGGCCATTTGATCTGATCTTCAGTATGGAGTGAGTGTAGGTGGCATCTGTTGATCATGTAGTGTTTAGTTTGTTAGAAATGCTTTTCGTGACACGCCATGTTCCGAAGCCATATAACAGCAATGACTTGACTGACTTGGTGATGAAAATCCGGACCTTGTTGACACTTTATGTTGAGTACAGTGCAGTGCAGTGCAGTACAGTGCAGTGCAGTAGATCTCCACACTGATTATTTCAGATCAGTGCAGGAAGGCGTGTCTCGCTCTCTTTCCTATCCTGATTGATGCTCATTGTTGATGCTGTTGTTGGTTGGTTATCTTCAACAACCCCGTCTTCTCTACGTTCAGGTGAAGGAAGTCGTGTGTTCGCTTCCACATCTCACCTCGACTCTTCTGTCAACTTGTTGGTTGTCGCCAGTATATATTCGTGCTTGTGCCACAAGACATCAGACACAAATCATCATCGTTGGCGAAATGCAAATCTTCTTCTAGGGTCCTCTCATTGGTCAAACAGCTTCACCTCATCTTCTCAACGCTCCTCACAGTTTGTTGTATGATCCAGTGGATCACAGTCAGGAATATCATGTGTGATATAAGGCGTCAGCCTTGTCTTACTCCTGTCTTCACTTCACTTCACTTCGAAGGTGTCACTGAGCTTTTGATTGTGAATGACTGTGCATGTGGCATTGTCATATAGTTGTTGAATGATTTTGATGTTGGTTTGTGGTAGTGCATAATGTTTAAGCATTTTGCGAAATAGTTGTTGGTGGACGGTGTCGAAGGTCTTTTTTAGAGTTGATGAAGTTGAGGTGATATGGAGAGTTTTCACCCTGTCTTTCTGTGCCCTACTTTACTATGATGCGTAGCGTAGGGTTGAGCTTTGATTCCTACTTGAAGCCAGGCTGCTCCGGTCCTAATTTTGAATTCAGAGCACCTTCCAATATCCCGAGGATGATGCGGCCTAATATTTTGCTTTGAGTGAATAGCAGCATGATTCCTCGCCTGTTCTTACAAAGCTGGTACTTCTTCCAGTCGAAGGGTACCTTTCTGTCCCTCTTTGCAAACCTTTTGCAGTAGTGTTGCTAGCATGTCCACTGTTGTCTCTGCGTCTGTTTTCACTGCTTCTGGAGGAATACCTCCTGGTCCTGCTGCTTTCCCAGTTTTAAGCAACTTTATGGCATTCAGGACTTCTGCTATTGTTGGAGGGCATATGTTTACTGGTAGTTCTGTGACTGAGCTGCTGGTGGTATTTCTGGATGAAGTGCAGGTGATGGTTGATTCAAGGTCTTTTTGAAGTGATCAGTCTATTGTTTTCTTTTTTTCACCTCTTTGGCAATTAGCTTTCCTTCATCATACTTCTTTGGTTTCATCTGAGTTGATCTCCCCCTGATCTACCAGCAGCCTGCTCTGCTTCACTTGTCAATGTGTCATCAACTCACTGAATCATTTATCCTGCGTTTACTTAACTCACATCATTATTTTTATAATGTAATTTATTAAAGTTCATATATATGTGAGAACAGTTTTCATCTCAATATCTTGTCTTTGAAATAGTATTAATTTGATCACATCAAAATATTCTGTAGTATACATTAGTGATTATGATATAAAAATCGATAACTTATTGATTTTATTGTAGTAACCTATAAGGTTTCAAGTATGGTTATGAGATATTGTAAAGACACTTTTATATAGTACACCAATTTATTCAGATTGAAAATCCAATCAAACATCTTGAGCACCTAAATCAATCTATCAAGAGTACACCTACGTAGTTATGTTCTTTTCTTTAAGACATATGTATATATAAAATAAGTGTATTATATCAGAGAATTTCTCTACTAAACATAATCTTATCTCATAATGTGTTGTTGTGAATATGACATAATCAAGTATATGCTAATATTTTTATTGACAATAATTACTGTTATTTATTTTGTTAATGGACAAGATTTTCTATTAACAAGTGAAGATGTCAATATTAGATTATCTGATGTATCAAAAACATCAGAAACAATACAGACAACCATTGATCCAATCCTATTGAAATCTTATCATAAAAATACTGTAATATCATTTACTACCTTTGGAATAATATTCGGTTTATTCAATTTAGCCTGTTGGATTGCAACAATTATAAAAGCGATCGCGTAAGTTAATCAGTATAAAAACAAAATACCCTTCTCATTAATGTTGTCTTAATTATTATTATTATTATTATTATCCATTATTATTTATACGCCTACTATCCTCCATGATATTCCTGATTGTGGTGGACTGGATCATGCAGCAAACAGTGGGGAGCGAAAAGAGGGGGATACGCTGGCTGGACTGTGGAAAAGAGCCTAGACGACTTGGATTTCACCGATGACTTGTGCCTAATGTCACATAAACTTGAAGATCTACAGGCAAAAACTAACAAGTTGATAGAAGAGGCAGCGAAGACGGGACTTCAGGTGAATATAGAGAAGACAGAGGTGATGAAGATACCTCACCACCACCACCAACAACAACAACAGCAAACTCCAATCATCGTCAACAGGAGAAACTTAAAGGAAGTAACCTCCTTCACCTATCTAGGCATGAAGCACTGTTTCAACTACAGGCAGCGGCACAGACGACGACGTCAAAAGTCAGAATCGGAAAAGCAAGACAGGTGTTCATTAGCCTGAAACCAGTGTGCAGATCTTCTGCACTCAGCTCAGCATGTGGAACAACATCCGGATTTTCAAGACCAACCCAGTCAAGTCAGTGCTTCTGTATGGTTCAGAGACTCGGCGCATTACGAAATTCATTTCCAACAAACTACAGACATTCATCAACAACTGCTACACTGGCTCGTTACTGAAGATCAGATGAGATGGCCAGCATAATTAGAATAAGCAACAAGGAACGCACTCTGGGAACGAACCAACGAAGCAAGAACCTCTCACTCAACAAATATGCACTGGAAGGAAGTGGAGATGAATTGGGCATACAGTGAGAAGGCCGACTGGGGACATCACGCGTCAGGGCAGTTGCTCGAGAGGAGCCCAGATGGGAAGCGACGAGTTGGACGTCCGAGGTGAGGGTGACATGGAGGAAATGGTGCGATGAGGAAATGAGAGCTTGTGAGCTGTCGTGGAGCCAGGTTGAAAAGATTTCAGAGAACAGAATTCACTGGAGACGTGCTAGTGAAGTCCTATGTTCCACTAGGAACCGAAGGGACTAATAATAATAATTTTTATTATTTATACAATAGTACTAAGAAGTTGGAATATTACTACTTTATTATTTGTCCCTTGGGTTCCTAGTGGAACATAGGACTTCTGTTGCACGTCATCATTTCACTCTCTTCTATTCAGTCTTCTCAACCTGTCTCCATCACTGCCTACAACCTTTCATTTCTTCTTCAAACGATCTCCCCTATGTCATCCTTGCATGCCCAACTCGTCGTTTCTGTCTGCACATTTGTTGGGTGATGGATCGTTAATTAGTTCGTTCGTTTGTTGCCAGGCCGAAGTTCCTTGTTACTTATTCTTTCTGGCCATCTTCAGTATGGAGTGAGCTTAGGTGGCAGCTGTTGATGCATGTCTGCAGTCTGTTGGAAATGCTTTTGTAGGGCGACAAGCTTCTCAACCATCACAAAGAAGCACTGACTTACTTAACTGAATTAGTGTTGAAAATCCGGATCGTATTCACGCTTTTCACTGAGTGCAGTAGATCCCTACATTGATTATTTCAGACCAATGCAGGAAGGCATGTCCTGCTGTCTTTGCGATCTTGTTTGCTTTGAAACCATCATCTGTGCCTGTGTCGCCTGTAGTTGGGACGATGTCGCCTTGCCCAAGTACGTAGGTGAAAGAGATTACTTCCTTTATCTTCCTCTGGTTCATGTTGATTGATGCTTGTTGTTGACGCTGTTGTTGGTTGGGTGTCTTCAAGACTTCTGTCTTCTCCACGTTGAGGTGAAGGAAGTCTAGTGTTCGCTGCCTCCCTTCGACTCTTCTTTCAACTTGTTATTTATCGCCTGTTGATCTTTTAGCTTAGACCTCAGTCATCGCATACTAAAACTAAACAACTGCTCCCAGTTCTCCCTACAATAAGTTTTGGTAACCAGTGTTGTGTAATGTGACAGTTAACCGTCTAATAACTAACTATTCTCACCTGCTTATAGTTGGTTATGAGATCGGATGGCTTTGAGATTCAGTGGATTCACTCACTATCAGTTTCCTTCACTACCCAAAAGATTTGAAAAACATATTTTGTATGGCTCAGCGATTTCATTGGGATTCACTTTATGAGGAAGGATTCTATATGGCATAGCCGAAGACTGTCATTCAGCTGTTGTATAGATCTGTAGTAGCAGTAATGCAATTTGAACACATCTGATTAGGGTATGTTTAACACGGGAAATGATACAGATGAGCAAATAGTGAATTATCAGATCAAAAATCGTATACTTTTAACACGATTACAAGTCACTAAAGGCAGCTAGGATTTAGTTATTTTAAGCGTCTATGACTCACTGACTGAGTTGTTATGCATATGAATTGGTTTTCTCATTTAATCAATAAGACAGAAGTTGACCAATCCGACCCAGTAAAGCAACTGAACTTTACAGATGTAAATAAACACTAACTGATACCCACTGGACAAGTGGGTACGACACTGCCTTCTAAGGTGCAAGTATATCCAGCTTATGAGTTCCAAGTCAGGTGAGAAGCGCATCCTGGATTCCTCTGTTTGCCACTAGGTAGACTATAATGCCAAAAAAACTTTGTTCATTTCATTGTTTAGTTAAATCGGAAGTAGTTGTGTCCTCTCATCTATCTTATTCGCTTGAAAAATTAAAGGAGAATCAATTTTTCGAAAATCTGGATTATTTTTGGTGTGTTTCATCTCTTTCGCATCAGTTGCTCAAGAGTTTAAACTATGAAACTGTTAAAAAGAAGCAGAGAAAATAAATCACCTGAATTTTACAATCGGTTTTTACAATCGATACCGATAAATAAATACCTTATGCGGAGATTCTTCTTTCTCGGTTACCTTTTATGGAGTATCAAAATGATTCCTGACTGTATTTGGGTATAATCTTCATATTCTACAAATTTGCTTGAGTACAGATACTGTTAGTTCTCAGTTAATAACTAGATCAAGGAATTCAACCTTGTACAGCAACAAGAAGTTAACAGTATCAATGAACAACAACTGATACCCGTTAAAAAAGAGGTGTCTATCGTGCCTCAGTGGTTCAGTGGATAATGCTCTGGCGTTTGAAATGAAGAGTATTGGGTTTGAGTCTCAGTGGGAACAATAACACTCCTCACTGAGGTGCAGGTGCATCTAACATCAGACGAAACATGCGTCTTAGATTCCTCTTCTAGTCACCAAGATCAATATAAAATTCATGGTACTTCTGAGGGTAAAAGCCAGTTACATTATTCTTTTTAAAAATGCTTCGAAACTGTTTTTAAAAAGTTTACTTGGGATCTTTGGAATATTCAATGGATTCAAAGACAAAATTTGCACGAAGTATATTCCAAGTACCAATGTTAAACAAATTCATTATGAAATACATACATACTTGTAGTATACTTGATGGTGGTTGGTAGCGGAATCCAAGACACAGTTGGATTTATGTGCATCTCCAGTGACTAATGATGTTCCCACCGGCATTCAAACCTAATACCCATCACTCTAAACGTCAAACCATAATCCATTTAGCCACAGAGTCACGACAGTCACCTATTGTGTAACAGCTATCAGATATTAGTATCACTGCGTGTATTATACCATCACTGACTGGACCGAGTTGACCGACCTATACTAGCATATGGGTTGGTGTGAGGATGCTTCGATATTACCTGTGTCATAATTACAGCAACGATGGATAGTGGCTAGCATTGGAATCCAGGATGCATATATCATCCTATTTGGAACTCGTCCCGAGTCCGAATCCCAGTGAGAATACTGTGAGGCAGGTGCACCCAGCTAACGGGTCCTAAATAGGACAAAATGTGCATCCTGGATTCCACTGCTAACCATTACCCATCATTAATATCAGATATTATTTATTGGTACTTTCGATTTCTTGTTTTTCCACTGGGTCGAATGAAGAATCGGGTAATATTTAGCTATTCAGACTAAAACCCTATATCAATAGAGGTCGGTCATTTCGATCCAACATAACATCAGAAAATTATAAGTGGCAATAATTAAATTACATACTTTCTAACGAAGGTACCTTAGTTGTTATTCATCATGGACTGAGTCCAGTTGAAGAACTACTGAAACTTCGGGAGTACTGAACAGTTGGTTCATCATAGTGTGAAACTCTTCAACAGTGCTCACTGACGACCTTCTTATTTTCACATCTAGCACGTTAATGTCAAGACACTGAGTCAAGTACTCATTAGGGACACGTTTCGAAGTCAGGCATACTGGAATTCTAATCAGAAGTCCTGACCGATTAGGCAAAACTGGGTTGAACACTGGGTAAATAATCATCGATGGTTTCAGGTAAACGTGACGCTTTATCGTAAATCGAGGGAATGGGAAAATATGGATCAATGAATTTTTTTCGGAGTGGTTGAATGGTAATGTGCTACATGGCTGGTAGCGCATCATGAGTACACACTGTGGACGAAACAGTTATCTAGTGCTCTTGTATTTTCAATGACACTCCAAATGATATTGTAGTGACATTGCTGGTCAGAATGGATATAAGTAGTATATGTTGAGAGGGCGACTGAAATCTTCCAATCATTTATTCGTACTTTAGCATACACAACAACTTTATCTATGGATCCTACAATATCTAGTCTAGTAGGAATGACAGAACACATATCGTTCAAAATATTTTATTTCTTGCCACTCCGGACAGTTTCTTCTCCAGTGTCCCAGTTTTCCGCATGCGAACCATTTGTTCTGTCTGTTGATATTCATTCGAAGTACAGCCACCTTCTCCTGAAAGTTATCGACTTGTTTTATCCAGTTTTTTTTACCTCTAGTGGCTTTACTGAAGCTGTTACTGCATCCATTACTTTCCTGGTCACCTTCGCCAGCTCACTAATATCCATGGGTTGGACTGTGTTCACTAGTCGTAGCTGCTGGGCAATGGGATTCGGGATGCTTTCGGTGAACTGTGCAGCCAGCAACTGCTCTTGGGAGTCTTCATTCAAAGTGGAAAGTCCTCATCGAAATAGTTTTTCAGCTTCACAACCAATACCAGCGGGTCTTCGTCTATCCGAAGTTTTGTGCTCCGGAACCACTCCATCCTCAGCTCCTTATCCGCTGGGCTGTCAGACTTCGCCTCCATTCGTTCAACCATTCTCTCTCAAGTCTCCATCCCAACCCCCGCGTTCCACGCCGTCATATGCTGCCTTCGCTCTACCCCTCAGCAACGTACCAAGCACCACGACCTTCGTTCCTGGATCCTGGAAACCCACCAGCTCTGCGGCCGACTCGAAGTTCCCGAGGAAGACCTTGATGTCTCCATCCTCGAACGCTGAAAGTCACGAAATCTTCATTACGTCCACAAGCAGCGGCACCAATTGAGAGAAACCAGAAGACATAGAATGTTTATGATTAACATCTGGTACAGTAGTCGTTAAATATGGTACAACTTGCTCCAAGACAGTCATTTGTATAATGTGCTTCATTTCCTCTTCTCCTTATCTCTTGATTTGCTCTTCATACGCCCACAGTGTATCTTGAGTTTCTCTTGGCAGAATGTCTAGCCATTACTGGTAATTCCCTATGATTTCTGCCACCCTCTCAACATATATAGTACCTATATGCATTCTGATTAGCAATACCCACTGCAATAGTAGTCTGTATTGGATAATAGCTTAAAATCAAATCTCTAGACTAAAATTACTCAATCTTAAAATATGTGATATAAGCCATATACGAAGAAGAAGCAAGCATAATACTTCATCTTTATTCATTGGATATGTTCATAAAAAGCGGAATAAGTTATACGCGAAAATTTTGCCCGTAAAAAGACATGAATAGGTAAATCTAAGTTATTACAGCTTTTATCAACTCATCAATGTTCAATGCAATAAGATAAAAGACAGAAATGAAGCAAGAAATCAGATAAAAGTGATAGGAATGAAAATGAAGAGGAGTGAATGATAACATGTAGACACATCTGTTCACCTCTGACATCTCCTAAGACATGTAACCTAGAGATCTCCAACTTGTTGTCATTCGATATTGTTTCTCAAAACTTTTATAGAGAGAAACATTTTATTTCACTGAATAGGTGAGTATATCTTGTAATCAGCGAGATTCAATGTAATTTCAATCAGTATTCCCCTTGATTGTTAACAAACATTGAATAATAGTGAATCACTTATGAGTAAAATGAGCAAAGTAGACATGAATGAACAACTACATTGTATTAAACAAATAGTTTAAGACAGTAACTTACAATTATATTTCACAGAAAATGAAAAAGAAACAAGTAACCATTACAAAGTTATGAATATCCGGGTAGTATAAAAGCTTCTGGATAAGAGTCTATTGGCCAACAGAGGTCGGGTAACTGACTCTACTCGATAAAAGCGAAGATGGCTTCTATGCTTCACTGGCCTATTGAATAACGCTCCGAAATTTGAATTGATAGTGTGAACAACGTCATTCATTAAGGTTCAGGTCATCATCATCATCATTATCAACATAGGACCAGGCATTACTGCATAACGGTCCAAGTTGCCACACCTCATATCAGCACATCAAGTAAAAAGGTAGTGAGGTGAAGGATGAAGATAAGTGAATGCAGTCAAAAGAAATATAAAGTACGAGGAGAAAGGAAAGAGGAGTGACAAAATGGTGACATTCGGTATAGCGTTGTTAAGATGAAGATAATGTGTGTATACATCTGCGCAACTGACTTCGGTTCTGAGCCATATCACCTACAGTCAGTCTCCAACCACTGGTTCCTCTTGTCCCGTGGACCCCAACCACTTAGTCTGCATCGTCCTACATGGCTTAAACCAACAATCAGAGACTTCATACATTGGTGCCATGTTTTAGGCTGGACACCTCGAGCCTTTTCCAGCCTGGACCTACTTCGGCCAACATTGTGTGACGAGGCAATCGATGACTAGGCGTACGTAATACGTGTCCCAACCAGCTATTCCAGTTGATGAAGGTTCATAACCTCGTCGACTGACTTACCTCTTCTCCCTGAAACTCTGTAACTGACTTCTGCATTACTCACATGGTGACACCATGGAATACGTCCTATACTACGAAGGCAACGGTGGTCAAACACCTGAAGCCTTTTTGTATCCTCCACTTTCAATGGCCATGTTTCACAGCCATGCCGTAGAACAGAGTGGACTGCTGGGCAGTACACGCGACCCTTAATAGACAATCGAATATCACGGCGGCGCCATAGGTGGCACAAATTAAGGTTCAGGTACATCCAACTGAAGATTCCAAAGTAAGACGAGAAGCGCTTTCTAAACTATAAAATAGTCTTTACACTATCTACACATAAGTGAATTATAAAGAAATAAAGTTGACGGAAAATAACTGGTCATAGCTGTAGTGATTCAATGAAAACAACGGGACAACTCATGAGGCAGGAAACCGTTTTATCCCTCATACAGAAACAGTTTTTTTTCTCGTTCAGATGATATTCTACATCTCTAGACAAGGTGAATATGTTGTACGCAGTAGGCACTTCAATTCTAAAGTCTAAATAATTACTTTTTATAATGTTCCTTTTTTTGTGAAAAGTTTCACCACATCAGATAGCATAATGTTCAGTATCTCCTGAAGACTTCTTATGATTGGTCAGATAGTTTATCCCAAAATGTAGACAAGCAACTGGATGTAACCAAAGAAAAAGTCCCAGAAATGGTATAAATTACCAAATTCTGATATATGAAACTGTATTCAAACTTGTAAGTCAAAATATGAAGGTTGAGTAGCTAGATCATTGAACAGTCACACTATCACTGGAAAATACAATGCCTTATCTGCTTATTTGTGCACACTCGCTATCACTCTAAAGATTTAGTTATCACAATGAACTATATAAAATAAGCGCAACTAACACAGTTCTATTGTCCTTAAATTCTTTACATAATCAGATATTAAGATTTTAATTATGGTTCAAAGGTAACAGTGTACACGCGCATACGATTATCTTCGTTTGTGATAAGTGCCAACGGGTATAATATGAAACGTTTATTGATTTTTATGAGTCTGTTATATCAGACATTTTCTGTAAACCAGTCACTATTTAACATTCTCTGAAGAAGCGATCTCCACAAGATCGTGAAAAGCCAGAAAATTATTTTTCTACTTCATTCCACTTATATGGTTCCTAAGAAGCCTCTTTTTATGAGCTTACGGGGACACAACGGACACACAACAGCAGATATACTGAGAAACCGCCTGGCATATACATTGAGAAAAAATTTCTACGCTGCCAAACTCAGATTAACTTTCTCCACTAACCCAATGCTTCGATTATGTGTGAAGGATAAGCTAACTCCCTTGGTCACCTCGATGTGTGTTTATCATTTCACCTGCTTCTGTGGGGTAAGATATATTAGCCGTACTCAACAATCACTCTCTGTTGAACATATACCAGACTATTTCCAGAGAAGAGAAAGAAAGAAAAGACATCTCACAGCTCTATCTTAGAACATTTGATTGGTAATGACCTCCCAGTAAATGCAGAAAATAGTTTCAGTGTCATCTATATAGTTCGTGCAAGTTTCATGAAAAGTATATCCCTTAGATTTCTTCAAACTGCAGAGGCCATGACAATTAATATTTTGAAGCCTGATCTCTGCATTCAAAAAAATTTGTCTAGTCATCTGAGTTGGAATAGATATAACCTAAAAGAATATTTTTATCCCCAAAAATCTTTTCATTCAGATCTTCTCCCACATTACAGTCCTCTACTCCTATAATTCTGATTTCTCTTTACATTCGCTGCATTACATCATTTGACTTAGTAACCAAATATTAGTTCCATCTTCAAGACGCAGAAATTGCTGGTTCGGATTGTGTCACGGATCGCCAATATCTCCAAACGTTGCTGAAATATTTATGGATAGTTTGGAAACCATGGCTTTGCAAATGGTTAATTCTGTACCCAAGATACGGTGGTGATATGTGGATGACATATTTACTGTGTTGAAATAGGAACACATCGACAATTTCCTCACATATATGAATTCAATAGTAGGTCCAATCCAATTCACTTACGTGGCGGAAAATGAACGAGGAGAATTACCAATGTTGGATTGCAGAATAAAACAAGGGACAGACGGTGGTTAAGATACTATGTTCTGCAGGAAACCCACAAATTCTAACAGGTATCTAGACTTCAAGTCATATCATTCAATGTAAATCAGTCACTGAGGACAGGTTTAGTCAAATGTTTAAATGATAGAGCTAGGAAACTGACTAGTCAGTCCAAGGACCTAAACAATGAATTGAAGCACATAAAAGAAGCACTGACAGTTAATTATTATCCTCTACAGTTTATTAGAAAATTCGTAGGAACACATAAGAAACGAAGTGATACTAACACTACGAGTAGAAAGGAGTTCATAGCCTCTAATGTGTTATTCTAAAGGGAAGGTACATTAGAAACTTTACGTAGGATCTCCAACAACAAACTCACTCAGAGATAAGCTTTTTCAGCTAGCTTAAGGATCCGATAGAACCAATACAGAGAAGTACTTCAGTCTATCAAATTCCATGTAATGACTGTTAGGTCAAGTACATAGGTGAAACAAGCCGGTTGGTGTCCGTAAGAATAGCGGAAAATAAGAATTTAGCTTAATATAGAATAACAGACCCTAATCAAATCAATGATTTAGAAAGTAAGTCGACCTTTGTAACGCATGCATCAACACATAACCCTACAGTAGGGTGTGATAAAACCACTGTATCATAATTATTTTTTCCCTTTGGTTCCTAGTGGAACATAAAGCTTCAGTAACACGTCGCCATTTCACTCTCTTCTCTGCAGTCTTTCGAACCGCACTCCACGACTGCCCACAACCTTTCATTTCTTCCTCACATCATCTCCTCCATGTCACACTCGCCTCAAACGACCAACTCGTCGTTTCCCCGTTTGCATTCCACTCAACGGCCTGACCTGACACATGATTTCCACAACCAGCCTTCTCAGTGCATGCCCAGTCCAATCCATCTCCACTTTCTTCCTCTGCATATTTGTTAGGTGATGGGTTGGTGGTAGTTGGTTGGTCGCCAAGCAGAGTTTCTTGTTGCTTACTCTTTCTCACAATCTGATCTTGAGTATGGAGTGAGCGTAGGCGGCAGCTGTTGATTATGTATGTCTGTAGTTTGTTTGAAATGCTTTTCGTGACGCGCCAAATCTCTGAATCATCACATAGAAGCACTGACTTGACTGAATTGGTGTTGAAAATCCGTATATTGTTCTTTATATCGAGTGCATTAGATCTCCACACTGATTTCGGAATGATGAAAGCCTGTCTTGCTTTTCCGATCCTGGCTGCTTTGACTTCCTCATCTGTTCCACCGCCTGTATTTGAAATGATGCTACCTATTTAGGTAGGTGAAAGAGACAACTTCCTTTGGTTTCCTCCCGTTCGTTGTGATTGATGCTTGTTGTTGATACTGTTGTTGGTTGGACATCTTCATCATCACTTCCGTCATCTCTACATTCACTTGAAGTTCCCGTCTTAAAATCACTGTACTCAAGTTCAATATAATTAGATGGAGAGAGAGAGAGAGAGAGAGAGAGAGAGATTGATTACTGAATCTTTGTTCATCGAATCAACCAACACCCAGCCTACACATGTAATAAAAATGACGCAATACCCATCATGCATACCAGAGATATGGAAAATTTTACTAGCAATAAAAACAGAGAATCTGAGGTGACAGGACTATGAAAATCAGATGCCAAAAATAGGATGATTACATACTGATATGATTATGAACAATGAGCTGGGTTGTTTAATTGATTAAACAATCCAGCTCAGAGAATACAATTCAACTAATATCATCCACTTGAGCTACAAATATTCTCTATTATCTCGAATATATTTAGTATTTGTAACTGATAACTCTGATAAATCATTTTATCAACTTAACATCTAACTAAATTAAATGTCTTTTTAATGCATACCACTGGATAATATAATCTTTGTATAGATTAGAAAAAGATGAAATAGCTAACAGTTAGTGAATCCATTAAAGAGTTTCGGTACCTCATTAGTTGAAATTTCTTTGAATAACCTAGTTACACGTTAGTTATTCAGTTCACATATATCACCTATCTATCCTTAAAAGTCATATGATAATGCACTAATATACTTTCGTTATTATGAACATAAAAGATTATGAAAGATTTCTTACAATGAAATATAAAAGTATTTTTACTTATATAGAATTTTCTCCATTTCTACATATAACTCAACTATGTATATAAATAAATATGCACGTTGATTTAAATTATGTTAGTACTAAGGTGAGTTCAGCTGATATCTTATCAAGTGATTAAGGTGGATTAGACAAGTTCTATGAAATGCCAAACTATGAACACTTCGTTAATGTTCTATCTTAGCTAAAATAGGATAAGTGTGGAAACAGACTGAGAGTGTTCAGATTAAGACATGGAACAAGTCCATGAACTCTCTGAATATTCATCTGAGCAGTATAAAGATGTGTTGACTGCTTGACTGGATTCCTCAATGATGTTGAAAATCAATAGTTGGGAAGGTTTAGTGACATGGTTATATATCGATTAAAATAGAGTAAATGTATTCAGGTTTTTACATCTTTAAATGTTTGAACGTTCTCTCTAACATCAAGGTTTCAAATTCCTCCTCATTCAATATACCTTTGTCTACTTTAATATAAATCTTTTCCTACCTTTTTGTTCTTCGTATACTAGTGTGAAGTACAGCATCCTGAAGTGATCGATGTCTATACCAGGTTACAAGCTTCTGTTATCTCTCACTATCGAAATCTTGGTAAAAAAATCCCAACTGATAACTACCACCTTCATGTTATCATTATGTTTAAATATCTCGACGACAAAATGGGCTATGCTGGTTAAGGTTACCGCTACTTGAAGTCGTATCATTATAGGAAGGTCTGATTGGTAGCTATAAAACCAAGAGAAATAACCATTATACTGTGAATAGTTAACAGAATGTTAGGTGTCTGAGACAGGAGTTATACTGGACGCTTTATGAGATATAATAACAGTGATTTTTGCTGTGAACTGAATGGATGGGCCTTAAAAACAACACACTTCTCTCCGCCCTACAGTATTTAGGTATCAGTAAGAATTTTTCTACTCCAAATGAAACACTGACAGTTTTTAATGGTAAACCTTCTAAAAGGCTGCTTGTAAACAACCAAAGCAGATATCTTTTAGACTATGCTATCATACAATCCAATTTCTTCTTCAACTATAGCAAAAAAGTACCAACAAAACATGGCGGAAGCAGCCAAGAAGTATTGACTGCTATCACACCTCTGTCTGGACTAAATTACCTTCTGACTAAAATCAACTGCTTTCACCATCTATCTTAATATACAATGCTGGTCAAGACAAGTTTAGGCTAGAAAAAGACTAGAGACAGTGAAACTTAAACGTGACGTGAATCCTTGAAGTTTCCGATTGTTAGTTTCAGCCGGGTAAGGAAATGTAAGCTTACCAGTTGAGGTATGGATAACAATCAAATCCTATGTTTGGAGACTATTCATCTTTATCTTCTTATAGTTCTTTGTTATTTTATTTACCGTTGGACTTGAAGAACCTGAACAGCTATGCAACACTACCAGGTTCCATGTTGATATTATCTGACTAACTGACTGCATCAAGTAGGTCATTTCAAACTAACTACAATTAAACAAAACTCTGTCAGTGAGCCTATACATACTTATGTTCGAAGCGATGAGCCAAATCTGTTATTTGAGGATGAATGACAATATCTGACTGCTTAAAATTAGGTAGATGGAGTGGGGGTTCGAACCTGTGATTCACTCGTTAAAAGTCACTCAGCTGCAGAGGCGAATAAAATTAAGGTGAATATAGCGTTTATCGCAGTCGCCGACATGATGCTTCCAACTAGTTCAGATTCATATGATCATATATATATATATATATATATATATATATATATATATATATATATATATATATATGATCCTGTGTCCCTTCTGCTCACTGAAGACACAAGCCTTACAGAACTCAGAAAACTCAAATGTTCAAGTGTGATGAAACTCATCCACCTTTGCTTGACAACATACTTCCAATTCAGCGGCAAGATATACAGACAGATAAAAGAAACTCCATTGGGATCACCGATATCCAGACTAATTGCAGAAACAGTGATGCAGAGAGCAGAAACCATTATTCTACCTGTGATCAAACCAAAAATTTGGATTCGCTATGGGGACAACACTTTTGTCATCATTAAAAAAGATGTTATAGAAGACACCCACAATTTGATCAGCAACGTTTTCAATGACATCAAATTCACAATAGAGAAGGAGTCAAACAACCAACTACTATTCCTGGATGTTCTGGTCAATAGAACAAATACGAGGAAGCTGGAAACCGAAGTATATAGGAAGCCAACACACACTGACCAAATCCTCAACTACAATAGCAACAACCCAACGACACACGAAATCAGTTGCGTGCAAACTCTATTCAAAAGAGTGAGAACAAACTGCACAGTACAACAACTTGACGGAGAAAGGAAGAAAATTACTTGATGTCCACCCTAAAGAAGAACGGCTGGCTACCCACAAAACTTTATCACAAGATGCCTTTCCTGTACATCATCAACTACAAAGTCATCGACAGAAACCAATAAACGCATCATCCTACCGTACATAAAGAGTATATCAGAAATCACAACAAGATTACTGAAACCACTTCGAATTCGTGTGGCCACTCATCAACCAACAAATCCCCTCCAAACTCTATTATGCAGACTGATCAAAGGATGCAACAAGCAAAGAAGACAAACCGAATATCATTTACAAAGTCAACTGCAATAACTGTAGTCAACACTATATTGGACAAAGTGGTCGCCCTCTTCACCTCCATCTATATGAGCACCAATTGTCTACTAAACGTCATGACATTTCATCACTCATTTCAGTGAACGTGGATAACCATTATGGAGATGAGTTCAGTTTCGACAATGTAGAAATTTTGGGAGAGAGAGAGAGAGAGAGAGAGAGGAAATACAAAGAATATCAGTGAATTCCTAGAAGCTTGGCATTCACGTCAGTCGGTCAATCAGGAATTAATAGATACATGGACATAGACCCAATCACTCAACCAATAAGAAGAATGACAAACGACAGAAAGGTGAGAGGTGAAGCAGAAGAACAACTAACAGGAAAGTCTATATATAGTCAGTCAATGACACAACAATCAAAAAAAACAACCAATCACAAACCACATCGTCAGAGCAAGCCACTAAATCACTCACGGAGAGATATTTACAACTGACTTCATAGTGAAGTTAATGCTGATGATGTCGCTGTCTAGACTGATGATGAAAGCTTTACAATTAAACAACCCAGCTTACAGAACAACATACCACCAAGACCATCCACCTGAGCTATAACTATTCTCCGTCATTTCAACATTATAGGATTTTGATCACAGATGTGTCACCGTTTGGTGGAATCGCTGCGTGAGTGATGTTGAGGTCGGGTGAAGGGTACTAGATGAGTCAGCTAGGTCGATTTATAGGGCTTTGGACCTCAGTCGAATGAGATGGCTTTGACATGCACTTGGCATGCCAAGCCACCGACTAACCCGATGTCCAATGTTAGGGGAAATTGGATAAGTTGGAAGAGGGTTCGTGGGGGTCGAACAAAGATGTGGTACCAGTCAATGGAGTCTCTTACTGTTGGCCTGTGAGAAGATGTATACTGCCTGTTTGGGGTCCCCGAGAAAAAAGGAATCAGCCTTTTTCTTTCCATTCGTTCTCTGTAAAGGACTGTAAAGTGTGGCAAGTTGAGCCAACACACCTATATGCGAGGTTATAGGTTGATTTTGTTAGTCAACCAGTCAATATCCAACAAAAATCTAAATGATTATTTTATCCCTCCATTTTGTATACGAAAACTAATAAAGTGATTCGCTTTTTATCTATTCTACCCATCAGCTTAAGAAATGTTAGATAACCTAAAGACTATGTCGTTACGTTATTCCAGTGGAAAGATTTTTTTGCCACCAAAATGTCATAGAAACTATTTTATTTGAACTTTATTAAAGAAGGCGAAATTATTGTTGTATGATCAAACAACCGCAACTGGAATACATTTTTTGAAGGAACAAAATTAGACGATTTGTGTTAAACAGACTGCTGAGGCTATTTCTTATAATTCGACCACCTTATAACAATCAGCTGATGTGTTTTTGCAAAGAACACCTAGAAGTTCAATTATCAGTCCTCTGGTATTTGATAACATTGGTCTGGGGTTCGAGTCCTAATTGAGACAGTATCATGCGCTTGGAGGCAAATATGTCCGGCTGATGAGTCCGAAATGGGACGAAACGTTTATCTTAGATTTCGGTCAATACGATCAAAGCGTAATTATCTGCAAGGCCTCTTGCTAACATCTATCTCAATGTATTGCAGTGGTGAGTCTTCTAACCTGATGGCCACTTTCCAAAATAACTGATAGAATTTGATCAGCACTTACAACCAGCCTTTTGAAAGTCTACTAAGTAGTACTCTCTTCAACGTCTAGGCATAATGTACTCAGTTTTGAGGATGAATACAACTCATTTGCAGTTAAAGTATCAAAGAACAATTGATAGATGCATTCTAATGATCAGTTGTTGACTAGCGCACAGGCTTGGTGCTCACTTTGTAGACTAAACTTACAATCTGGTCAGTCGTTGGTTGGCAGTGCTCACCTGATAAACAACTATACAAGCATTCTATAGGCAAGGTATGTAAATCCTGCCATAGTTCATATCTTCATTTCACTTTCACTCATCATTATATTGTGAGCAGTGCCAACTGGTCAAATCATAACTGTCTCAAAAGATGTTACCGACAATTCACAAAATTGTGGAAAATGTCTTTTCTAATCCCTTTTAAATATTTATTAGGACACCATATTCTGTGTTCGCATAAAAGCAATTTTATATCTAAAACATACATGAACTGCTGTAAAACATTGGGCAGAAAACTGTTGACCCAAGCTTATCTCTTGCTACTTGTTGTCATTAACAAAGCGTATCAATATTCATCAAAGAGACGTATTTTCTGAAAGACTATGTAGGATTCATAACAGTTGTGAAACTGCAGTAACACTGAAACTGAAAAACTAACTCTGATAGAAACTATGTAGGCTAGACAAGTCTACAAAACCAAATGGGCAAAACAACCTAATCTACCAAATATCATGTAATGATAATGACGTCAAAATAACCAACCGGTCGGGGGTCAACTACGATAGGGAAGGATAGGAATTCGGTGAAATATAGTAGACACTACTAAGAAAAGTAACCTTGCCAAAATCTGAAATGTCGCTATGCATTCACTAACATCTCATACTGAAAGGTGGGACTGAGAAACGATTCTAACGACAAATGTAGCTAGGTCGAGATAGATGTAGATTACCGAATCTTTTTCTATCGAAGAAACACTTCATAATATATATATATATATATATATATATATATATATATATATATATGTATAACAGAAACGATTCGTCAGTCGCTGAAGATATTTGGAAAATTCTGTAAGCAGTCGGTGTAAAACAATGAAGAATTGTTGAAAAATAAAAGGAGAATCTGAAAACTGTGTGAAAACTTCGCTTAGTTAGATTATGAGAAATATAATGTGCTCAAAATGTCATTCAATTAGTAGTTCTTAATCACTGTTTACTTTGTCGGGTAGACTAATTTAACATGTAGCTATTTTAAGTTTTTTTCCGGCCAACAGTATAGGCTTTGACTACCGTGGTTGAAGACCGATCCTAGAGCATCGCCCTACATTTGACAAGTGCATGATCCAAGCAAAACATACTCAGATTTCTGCTCAATGCTTTCAGAAGACCCTGAATTTTGTCAGCATCTTCATCTAGCAACCAGATACCTTCCAGGAAGTAGATCTATCCCTCCTTGAGGTTAGAGTTCCCCAAGGTAGTGTCGATTAGTACATTCATAAGAAGATATTAGAGGAACGGTAACATAATCATTCCTGTGGGACATTACTACTTTTTCTCACCTCAGAAAACAACTCCCGCGTAAGTGCTCATATGGCTGAGTTGGAGTAGAGAGGTTACTTAACACTGCATGCTTGCTCGGTTTTTCCTTCACAGTCAGATACTGCCTCGATATCTCACTGTAGACAGAGCAAAATGCTGCATCCAAACTAAGAAATGTGGCAGTATGCTTGTCTTCTATAACCTGTCTAAGAGTGAAGACCTAGTAAATGTACCGTTGTCCGGGTTTCAAACCTGTCTGATTTTCTCGAGTTTGTTGTTTTTCAGCTCGAGTTAGGCATCGAATAATTATGGATCCTACGATCTTGGATACGATATTAGTCAACCTGATCCTTATATGATCGACGTAAGAAGACTTCTCTTCTCTCGCATAAACCGGAATGACCAATGCTGTGATTCACTCAAACGAGAATACTTCTGATTCCCTTACACTACATAATACCTCCGTCATTCAGCACAGCAGTTCCCTACCTCCACCTTCGAGGACTTTTGGGGAAAAATCATCAGGTTCAGACGTTCTGCACCGCTTCAATTTAAAAACAGTCTTTTCAACTTCAAGGACAGTTGAAGGTTGGGCTAAAAACTGAGTAAATCAAGGGTTATTACGAGCCGGTTGAAGTGAGCTTGAAACTGTTCCGCTGAACGTTCTAGTCGCTTATCTTAAAAGATTATTCGGATCGTCATATCACTAACTATCATCTTCTTATCAACATCTTTAACATGCCTCAATAATTGTTGTAATAACTTCTAATTATTACCTAATTCTGATGCCATACGTACATCTCATACCTTCACCACCCATCACTGCTCTTGATTACTACAAAGACTCCTAGTCAGTTTGAGTTCAAGATAATTTTTCTCCTGGTCGTACTCAAAGCCATTTACGATGAGTCTTCTAAAACCATTTAGTTCGAATGAGGTTGGAGAAAATATGCAACTAGCTTTTGACAGCTTGTAGATGTAGGTTACCCACTGTCTTCTATTTTGACACTGTATTCTGTTTTTTGTGACCAGCAAGGTGCAAGCATATGCGTATCTCGACTAATGCACAATCAGAGTTCAAATAACTGTTTCAGAAAGAGCACCAAGCCTCCACTTATCCTCTCTGACAGTGGCATACAGCATTCCAATCTATGTGTCTACCGTTGGTTTGAGGTCGGCAGATGCAAATCGAAATAATGTTTCTCCTTGTGCTTGAAGCTAATGTTGACTAGGAAAAAGTGTTTGATGGAACAAAAGTGTGAAAGACTTCCAATGTTGTTGGCTTGTTGAGATATGATGCTGTAGACACCTCTAAGATACCTTTGACTGGCTCCACCCCCTATAACTGAGCAATGAAGTCAGCTGGTACTATGAGCCAGTTCATGAGAGCTAACTATTAAATCTTCGGCACTCAGAAGGTGAAGTTACAGATTCTTTACATAAGGTCAAGCGAATAACTACACTTCAGTTTTGTATACATATCTCAGAAACACAGAGTGCGTCATCCATAGCTTGAGATCCCACAGCCTTGAACAATAACATCTGTTGTCTAATTTGGCATACGGTTCGCACGTTATGTGGTGGAATAGTTCTGAAGAACTGGACTGTTAGCAATGGTTGAAGCTTAAGAGGTTGAGGAACTTGTAAGAGGCCTAATATTGGTATCAAAAATTGAAGATCAGATAGAAGACAGAGGCAGGGAAAGTAGGTCATGACTAGTTGAAGTTGACTTTTACACATACTTTTTAAAGAAAACCTGAACGTTTCGTATGGAGTTTTTAAACTTACCGATTAGTTTCATTCGAAGGGGAAAATGTTTTTCTGCTGTTTAATTTTCATTATACTGATAATATTTCTCGATTTCTCTGATTCATTTACTGAAACAGTCCAAGATCAATCACGATAACACAAGATAAATACTGGATATGTACTTTCTGAAGTTATTGTTTATCCAATAAAAATGGATGACCTGAAAGATAATTTTAAGCCTAAAATTTATTACTTATCAAGAATATCGTTAAGCGTCATCGATGTAATTGCTTCTAATGACTGTACACAACATAAAGACAACCATATTGTGTTGACTGATTTGTTTCAAGATAGTGGATTGAAATCAGGCAAAGAATCAGTGGAAACCTAAGGGCACTAGACACCTGTTACTTCTTAATGCGTACTCAGAGGTTGAGAACAATTAGATCTCACCAGTAGCATGTTACTGTTCAACCACTGTGCTGGAATGCAATGAAATGCATTTTTCAATTTTGGCAACTATCACCATCAATTGTTTCAGTTTCGAAGGGAAAATATTTTATAACGGAGATGGTAACTAATACTGAAACGGATTGATCGACAATGAATTATCAGACAGGAGTTGCTTCAACTGTTAGTAAGAATATACGCAGTGAGGCCAGTAGTAGTAGTAATAGTAGAAGTTATGTTTCAGGAACTGAACATTACTATGTTAAACCACTTCTAGTGAATGATAGAAATATGAAGTTGCTTCTCAAAATCTGATGAACTGCCTGTAATTACAGTTTATTCCCTTTGTAAATTTGGTTGGTTGTGGCTAGTTGTGGAGTCTAGGATGTATGCTTTATCCTACTTGCCACTTGTCAGCTTGATACACCTGCACCTCAGCAAGTGATGATGCTCCACAGAGAATAGAGGCTCTTACTCATTGCCCTTAACACTAAAGCTGTGTACCATAAACCACTGAGTCACGAGAACCACTCCTTGTACAACATGTGTCACTTGATATATTTTATATTATTATTATTTACCCATGCTCGTAATTCTCCGCTATCATTGTCTAACGAACTGGCTGATTTCTGTTGGCATATATGCTCGTATGAAGATGACTTTATGTTGCATAATTATTCATTATTCTGTGACTTACTCAATGGTGACTAGGCGTACAATCACCAATGAAGAATCGGATAGTATTCACGTATCCGTATGGGAATCTGTATGGCGGCTGAGGTCAATCGATTCGATTCAGAACGAGAACGCGATATTCCTTATTAACCCCTCGTAAGATAACATTCAAACATCCTTGTCAATTTACTTTGTTAGTGAGTAGACAAGAAATTTACTGGCATATGATTGGTTCTTCAACAATACAAAACCTGACATCAAAGTTCTTTTGTCTATGGTTGGGATCCATACAAGACTTGTCAGCTGGAAGTGCTTGCACCCCAGTAATGTTGTTTCCACTGAGACTGGGACCTCGTACACCTCGCTTCAAACGCCAAAACATCGCCCGCCATGCCATAAAGGAATGACAAACACTTCTTGTACAACGGGTCATAGTTATTACTGTTAACTGACATAAAGGTTATTCTACGTTGCTTCGTTGCGTTGGATCGATTAGTTCGTCCTCTACTGGGATATGGGCTGGTATGTGGATGCCTCGATATTACCTGAATGAAAATTAAGATAATTTGCTTGGTTGTGGCTAGCAGAAGAATCCAAGACGCATGTTTCATCTTCTTTGAGACTCGTCAAATGGATGTACCTATCTCCTTGTGAGTCGTGTTGTTCCTGCCAGGATTCGAACTCAAGGCAGATAGCTTCAAATACCAGAGCATCATCAGTTAAACCACCAAGTCATGATAACCACCTCTTGTGCCACGAGTATAGTTTAAGTATTATCTCTTGTATTATACCCTCGAGGCATCTGCATAGGAGCCCATATGCCAACAGAGACTGATCAATTCGATCTAGTCAACGAAAGGATAATACAAGAAATAATACTTAAACTAAACCCATCGCAAAAGACGTGGTTATCATGGCTCGGTGTTCTAGTGGATAACTCTCTGGAGTTTGAGGTGGTCGGTCTCGAGTTCAAATCCCGGCGGAAACAGCATCACTCCGCACTGCGGTACAAGTACATCCAGCTGACGAAGCCCAAAAGGAACGAAGTGTGCATCCTGGATTCCACTGCTAGCTAGTATCCATTATTACTATAGTTCAAATGCGTTTCAAAAATCAAAACAAGATTTTTCCTAACGTTTCCCTATGTAAGGCACGGCATCTTCACTGGAATATTCGGATCCTTTATATAACGTCAAAATGTAGAATCAAATGATGGTACATCAAATATTCAGTATATTTAGGCTATTGGTTACCTGATTTGCTGTTCAGACTAAGTAATTATGACTGATTGTAATTTCCCCGGCGTTGGCTAAAGTGAAATCCAACACTTGCATTTCATCCTATTTGGGACTCATCGTCAACTGGAGGCGCCTCTACACCAATCAGTAATGCTGTTCTCACTGCTAGTCACCACCAATCAAATTTCAACATTATCAATAATCAGACAATATGGAAACATCCGTGAAGAAGTCCAATTTCCTATCAGAGCCAAATCAATTCGATGCAGAACAACAACGGCAAATCATAAATATCAAGTTCATATTTCTCATTATGTTTGTGTGTTCATGTATGTTGTTTCCTGTACTTGTATGAGTTCACTGATGAACACTCAATGATGATCATTGTAATTAAAGCTTGGATTAGGAAAGATCGTTATGAATGGTTTTGTTTGATTATTGTTTGCGAAATCGGTGAGTAGTCTGTTTCGTCTCTTCCATTTCTGGTGTTTGTTGTTGGACATCTGAGGTTAATCTTTCTTTATAGGAATGCAAACCCTTCCCCAATATGTCTACATCGACGAAGTCAATCATATGTCCATCTTCGATTGTATATATAGCTATAGCTGGTCACTCTTCTATATATTTTTTCAGGTCATGTTGATTCATCGGTGGAGGTATCGTACGTAATTTGTGTTAGGTGATTGTTGTTCGATACTTATAATTTCCGTTACTCTGCTTGGTCGAATTGTTCAACCTCGGTATTCGTTGCACAAGAGATGTCAGGGTCATGTGTGAGGATTGTTGAGGAGTATCACAGCAAGACGAAACAGCTGCTATCCAGTGCTCTCAGGTTTCTAATGTTCCTCCAACTGACGTCATTCCATGATGAATTCTAACCTAAAATTAATTAATAAGACTCCACAAATCTGAGATAGATTTGATCTAGCTCTCATTGGTGACTAGCTTTGAGAGGTGATTCTCGAAGTTCCGATAGGAAGTTATGACCAGTGGAGTGGACCAAGTGGAATGTGAGGACAGTTACTCAACGATGACATTGGATTCCATTCCAGTGGCTCAATGATAACGTTGTGGTCACGGAATGTGAAGGTTCTGGGGTTCGAATCTGATCGAGATGGGTCATGTGGTGCAGCACTTGGGAGTCCCATACTGGGACGAAACAACTGTCCAGTGTTCCTACAACCGATATTAACCCATTATGAATTCCAACAACCTGACGCATATCTAGATAAAGTGTCCTGAATAGGACGAAGTGGCCATTTTGGATTTCACTGGTAATCACCGAGGTGGATAGCATATTGTGTTCATTCAGCGTAATTTTTAAGAGTCTACAACTTTCTCCAATGTAACTGGCCTCACATTCTAAATATTTAATTTTAGAGACACAGTTGTTCGCTGTCATCTCATGCAATACATTTGTCACTTTAATCAAAACTTTTTCTAGTGAATTTTAAGGTTTTAAACTTAGAATTGAACAGCATCGCAAGTACCTTCCCGATAGGATATCTCATAGATGACTCCTATCTTTTTGTTGTGACTTTACTATTACCATTGGCAGTTACTGTTTTGTCAGTTTGACCAACGATGTTGTCTCGTAAAGCTTTTAGTTACCTACTTCCCATTAAAACATATTTTACTCTGCAGATTTCATTTCCCAAAGTCATCATGATCAATTATAATATTTTTTTGCTCGACTTACTTCATTTCTAGAGAATTAGGGGATCCGAATGAAAGACCAAATATGGGATCACCTTAATATACACCCTTATAAGATTTGATTTCTTTGTGCAAAAACATGAAGTCAAAAAAACAGTTTGTCAAACATTTAGAAACACTGACTGGTGAAATCAATAAATATATTGTTTTGAGGGGTTGTGGAGATTTGGAAATATTTCAAGTTGTTATTCATCGAAGACTGACATCAGTTGGAGGAACAAAGGAAACGTGGGAGCACTGGACAGCTGTTTCCTCCTAGTATGGTGGGGTCGTGGGTGCGCACTGCTGAGGAGTCCCATACTAGTCGGACGAAACAGCTGTCCAGTGCTCCCAGGTTTCCTTTGTTCCTCCAACTGATGTCAGTCTTCGATGAATAACAACTTGAAATATATTGTTAACAGTTTTAACAAAATTAAGACTCAGTATGCATTGCTTCAAACACTCCTGATCCTGATTTGTCTTGGATGACAACAGTAAAATGAAAAGGTGAATAAGAGAGATCTACAGGGGTTTTCACTTGTTACAGTAAAGATCTCGTTGATGAAATGATATCGAATAAGTATAATGCAACCAGTATCAGAAACAACATTTAAATATATATAGCAGCTAAATATATAACGTTAAAATTTTGCTTGATTTCGGCTAACACATGGAATAGATGTACACTTGGTCCTGTATTGTAGTTGGGGGTGGTACTTCTGCTAGGATTCGACTCAGTAACGTTCAATTAAAATTATTACTTGTTATTATTTTTCCCTTTGGTTCCTAGTGGAACATAAAGCTTCAGTAACACGTCGCCATTTCATTCTCTTCTCTGCAGTCTTTCGAACCGCACTCCACGACTGCCCACAACCTTTCATTTCTTCCTCACATCATCTCCTCCATGTCACACTCGCCTCAAACGACCAACTCGTCGTTTCCCCGTTTGCATTCCACTCAACGGCCTGACCTGACACATGATTTCCACAACCAGCCTTCTCAGTGCATGCCCAGTCCAATCCATCTCCACTTTCTTCCTCTGCATATTTGTTAGGTGATGGGTTGGTGGTAGTTGGTTGGTCGCCAAGCAGAGTTTCTTGTTGCTTACTCTTTCTCACCATGTGATCTTGAGTATGGAGTGAGCGTAGGTGGCAGCAGTTGAATATGTATGTCTGTAGTTTGTTTGAAATGCTTTTCGTGGCACGTCGAGTTTCTCAGCCATCACACAGAACCACTGGCTTGAAGTTAGTGCTGAAAATCTGGATCTTGTTCGCGCTTTATAAGGAGTGGTGTGCAGTGCAGCATATCTCCACACTGATTATTTCAGAATAGTGAACGCTTATCTTGTTGTCTTTCTGATCCTGGCTGCTTTGACGTCCTCATCTGTGCCACCGCCTGTAGTTGAAACGATGCTGACTGAGTAGGTAGGTTGGTGGAAGAGAATTTTCGTCTTTAGGTTTCTCCCCTTTATGGTGATTGGAGCTTGTTGTTGGTGGTGGCGTTGGTTGGGTATCTTCATCATCATCGTCTTCTCTACGTTCACTTGAAGGAAGTCCCGTCTTCGCTGCTCTGACTCTTCTGTCAACTTGTTAGTTTTCGCCTGTAAATCTTCGACTTTGTGCAACATCAAACATAAATCATCCGCTAAATCCAAATCTTCTAGGCTCTTCTCAGCGGTCCCTTGTATGCCTTTCTTCTCACTCCTCATGGTTCGCTGCATGATCCAGTCCAGTCGACCACAAACATGAAGATCATGGGTGATAGTAGACAGCCTTGTCTTACTCCTCTCTTCAATTCAAAGACATCGCTGGGCTTTCCATTGTGGATCACTTGGCATGTGGCGTCGTCATGTAGTTGTTGAGTGAGGTTGAAAAAGATTTGTGGCCATGATGCCATAGTGTTTAAGCAACTGTTAAATGTTCACTTCAAACGCTACAGCCTTATCGTTTGGCCTACTGAGTTAGAACACCTATTCTCTATACAAGTAGTTAGTATCAGTTGTCATTTATTCACACCTGTATTCGACCTTCATATTTTTAGACAGTTTCGAGGTATCAGTATAGAAGGCTGTATAGAAACGAAAATCAGTGAGTTCTATGCAGATTAACAACGAAAAACTGCAGCTGTCAACAAAAGGTTGGAGAAAATGTTTATACCCTGCGTTTGCCACAGCAGTAAACACTCATTCGTCTTACTACGCTGGAAATGATTCCATGATGTTTTAGGGTCTTGCTTTCTGTAGATCATTTATATATTCATTGACAATTGATGTCAAAGTCTGGACTGTACTTTTCGAATCATAAGAGTGGCGACGGAAATGGGATATTAAGAAGTGGATTCTTCGAAGTTGAACACTTTCCTCGAACAACAAATGAGGATTATCGAGATGACTCCGAAATTCAAAATTTCCCGTACTGAATCCTTGTCTGCTACGTCAGTTTTAATAACTGCTTCAGTTGGCGGCATCTCCAACAGTATCACTGGACTTCACTGCAATTCTGATGCCAATGAGACTTTCGATAGTTGAATCAGACGTTACGAAGACTTCTTCAAAGTGGATTTTGCTGACCAAGATTATCTTCTACTTCGAGAGTTTGATCCACCTGAGCTAGCCAAATGCTGCAACATGGTTTCACCGCAGAACGCACGTGATTGTACTTTCAACACCACAGTTCAAACACTGAAAGACATTTTTACAGAATATTAACTACTGGATAAGCCGTAGCGTGATACTAGTTTAGTTCAGTTTGGATGCAAGAGTGACTCTGAAGCACATACAGTTCGTCAGACGTGTTATTCCTTTGCATCACACCCTGACGTTAACTCGCCGGTTGATTGGCCCGGCGTTTCGTCAAATCTTGTCTACCTAAACAATATCGATTCTGGGACTGCGATGTTGAAGGCCATAAGGACTGCTTTTGACGCTAATACACACAACGTGTGTAAACGTCATCCCCCAGATATCGCCGAAGATCTCATTCTCGATCGGTAGGTATATCTCTTGACTTGACAGCTAATATACATGCTGATGCACCTACCAGCCGAAAGAATATCGGGAAGACCACTGAACCCCCAGTAAACAAAGAGAAACTGTCTCTGCGTCGGTCAGATAGATGCAAGAAAAAGATAATGTGGTCCAGTCTAACCCCAAATCACGTACTTTCCAACAGACAATGATCTGGGGATAGAGAGAAATGACTAGTCTAGAGAGATACCAGTCAAAATGTGGTTTATGTCACCACGTTTACAGTTAGACAGACAGACGGTGGATCAGTCATTCAATTTTGCTATTTTAAACAGTACACTATCTATATTGGAGAATAGTTGTAGCTCAGGTGGATGGTCTTGGTGATATGTTGTTCTGTAAGCTGGGTTGTTTAATCATAAAGCTTTCATCACTGTCTAGACAGCGACATCATCAGCACTAACCTCACTATGAAGTCAGCTGTAAATATCTCTTCATGAGTGATTTAGTGGCTTGCTCTGACGATGTGGTTTGTGATTGGTTGTTTCTTTTGATTGTTGTGTCATTGACTGACTGTATATAGACTTCCTGTTAGTTGTTCTTCTGCTTCACCTCTCACCTTTCTGTCGTTTGTCATTTTTCTTATTGGCATCAGAATCATCGCTTAAAACATCAGGATTAAGTGAGGTCACTCAACAAGAAATACGGCAAACAATAGTACCACTAACAAAGGCAGAAGAGATATCATGCTGAAATGAACACTCAAGAACAGAAAACATTAGGAAGAC
Organism: Heterobilharzia americana; assembly: GCA_944470555.2. Lineage (NCBI taxonomy): Eukaryota > Metazoa > Platyhelminthes > Trematoda > Strigeidida > Schistosomatidae > Heterobilharzia > Heterobilharzia americana. The sequence continues at coordinate 158,428,724 of OX104127.1, read as the reverse complement.
TGAAAAATAGGAAAGATATCGTTATACTTCCAACAGACGAAGGATGCACTACGGTAGTCATGGACAAAGAAGACTATATCAGGAAAGCAGATAAATTACTCAAAGACGAAAATGTATATCAATCACTCGAAACCAACCCTATCCTAAAGTTCGACAACAGGATCAATGAAACCCTGAATAAACTCTTCAAAGCAAAAGAAATAACAAAGCAAGACAAATGACGTATGAAATCGAATGGACCTGCCCTTCCTCGGTTCTACGGCAGACAAAAATTACACAAACCCGATATCCCTCTACAACCGATAGTCTCACTTCCTGGAACTCCAACATACAACATATCAAGAGAACTTTCGAGAAAACTGAAACACCTCGTCCAATCATGCGGACATTCCATCAAGTCACCAACGGAATTCTTAGAAAAGATCACAAACACTAACATAGAAAACGACGAATTAATGGTATCCTTCGATATCACAGCACTATACGCATCCATCGAACCCCAATTGGCCAAGGAAAATGTGTCCCTTCTGCTCACTGAAGACACAAGCCTTACAGAATTCAGAAAACTCAAATGTTCAAGTGTGATGAAACTCATCCATATTTGCTTGACAATATACTTCCAATTCAGCGGCAAGATATACAGACAGATGAAAGAAACTCCATTGGGATCACCGATATCCAGACTAATTGCAGAAACAGTGATGCAGAGAGTAGAAACCATTATTCTACGTGTGATCAAACCGAAAATTTGGATTCGCTATGTATACAACACTTTTATCATCATTAAAAAAGATGATATAGAAGACACCCACAATTTGATCAGCAACGTTTTCAATGACATCAAATTCACAATAGAGAAGGAGTCAAACAACCAACTACCATTCCTGGATGTTCTGGTCTATAGAACAAATACGAGGAAGCTGGAAACCGAAGTATATAGGAAGCCAACACACACTGACCAAATCCTCAACTACAATAGCAACAACCCACAAGATCAAATGCATGCAGACCCTAATCAAAAGAGCGAGAACACATTGCAGCACAAAAACTGCGCGGAGCAACAAAGAAAATTATTTGATGTCCACCCTAAAGAAGAACGGCTGGCTACCCACAAAACTTTATCAGAAGATGCCTATCCCGTACATCATCAACTACATAGTCATCGACAGAAATCAATAAACGCATCATCCCACCGTACATAAAGAGTATATCAGAAATCACAACAAGATTACTGAAACCACTTCGAATTCGTGTGGTCACTCATCAACCAACAAATTCCCTCCAAACTCTATCATACAGACTGATCAAAGGATGCAACAAGCAAAGAAGACAAACCGAATATCATTTACAAAATCAACTGCAATAACTGTAGTCAACACTATATTGGACAAAGTGGTCGCCCTCTTCACCTCCATCTATATGAGCACCAATTGTCTACTAAACGTCATGACATTTCACCACTCATTTCAGTGAACGTGGATAACCATTATGGAGATGAATTCAGTTTCGACAATGTAGAAATTTTGGAGAGAGAGAGAGAGAGAGAGGAAATACAAAGAATATCAGTGAATTCCTAGAAGCTTGGCATTCACGTCAGTCAGTCAATCAGGAATTAATAGATACATGGACATAGACCCAATCACTCAACCAATAAGAAGAATGATGAACGACAGAAAGGTGAGAGGTGAAGCAGAAGAACAACTAACAGGGAAGTCTATGTACAGTCAGTCAATGACACAACAATCAAAAAAAACAACCAGTCACAAACCACATCGTCAGAGCAAGCCACTAAATCACTCACGGAGAGATATTTACAGCTGATTCATAGTGAAGTTAGTGCTGATGATGTCGCTGTCTAGACAGATGATGAAAGCTTTACGATTAAGCAACCTAGCTCAGAGAACATAATACAATCAAGAACTTTTTATATATAAGATATATTTTCCTTTGTTTATGGTCTTCTGTCTTTCGAGCTTAATACACGTTAATATACGTTCATTGCGTCTTCTGCACTGATCAGTATATTTCGGAATCAACAATGCAGTTTTTGAACGTTGATGATTGATACCAGATATCCATACACCGTTAGCGGCCATAGTATATATAGCACTTTTCGAAATCATAAAATCACTCTCAGATAAATATGTTCTGAAATACAATACAAGAGTGTTTTCAACGCTTACTTCACTCCAAGTAAGGTTCTTGTGACATATTTGGAAGACAAAATAATTTTTTTAAGGATGTGCATGCTATGTCGCTAGTGTTTCAAAAGGTAACAATTCGAAAACTTTGCATTCTAATTGATCGTGTCTTATCTATGATATTATATTACCTGAGATGAACTACTCAACAGCCGTTTCCTTTAGCAGAAATCATAGAGTGAATATATCTGTACTAGTGTCACCAACTTTCAGCGATTTCATCAAAAGTTAATCCTTAACCACTGACTCTTGCTGCCTGAGGAACCCCAACCAGGTATTCTACACATCACTACATAGCTCAGACCAACAGTCAGGGACTTCATGCTCTGGTGCCGAGTCTTAATTTGGTCCCGTTTTAAGCCTTCTTCTAACCTTATTTAACCTCGCCTAGTACCAAAGGTCAAAGTGTGTGGTGACTTGGCGTGCATAGTTGTTGAAGGTTCATAAGCTCATTGATCGACTTTCTTTCCTTGCCTAGTCTCTTACGTTTATCCTGAATAATGCTTACATGATGACTACATCATACATGAACGATGCTATGAAGACAACTTCTGGCGGATATGTCTCACTCTCATATGATAGGTCAAAACAAACTACAGCGTATAATATCCATACTTTACTAAGTAGTCAGTCTGATATCTCTCCAGTCAGCACTACAGATGATGCAATAACTCAGGACCAGGAGAGTTGAATAACGCTTTTAAGTCGAGAAATATAACAAGAACAGTAGTCTGAACAGAAAAGCATGGCAGTGTTTTGTTCCGTCAGTTTTTATTGAGCTCTTGATAACCTGAATTTACAAAAATTTAATCGTTTACTATAAATAAGCAATTACAACCAAATATTTACAAATATCAGGAGAGTTGAATTCGTGTGACAGATAAAATCAACGCATCACCTTGCACAGAAGTGAATCGGCTCAAGCTAGCGCACTTCACATTAGCATGCAACAAAATAAGAAAGCAGAAAAAGACTGATATCAAAGTACACAAAGATGCATAGCAGGCAAGAGAAATTATTTGAAAATGAAGGCTAATGAAACTATTCAAGCTTCAGAAGACATCAAAAGGTGAATACATCTACGCCATTATCACCAATTTTCAAACACATCACCAAAAGTATCAAACCATCTACTCCTATGGTCTCAAGGACACAACCAGGTAGTCTACACTTCCATACACAGCTCACAATAAGAGTCAATGACTTCATGTACTGGTTGACTATTCGGTCACTTCACTTTCCTATCACTAAACTGGGAGTACACCCAAACCAATACTCAAGCATCATCTTACATTTCACACGTGAGAAATGCATCCCAACCAAACACACTCGGTTTATGGTCTAACCCTTCAAAAGATCCTACATATTGTCAGCATCTTCATCTACCGAGACAATTTTGTCTATGTACTCTAAGTCAACCAAATGCATGCCCTCTAGGGAGTAAATCAATCCCTGTAAACTCAGACATACCTTAGGTATTCATTGATAAAACTATAACAAAATTAAACAGGAACGGTGGTAACTGACATCCCTAGTGGTCACCACTAGTTGTCGGCAATTTGACGACGACTCACCATAAACTGAAATTTGAATTACACTCACCAACCTTGTGCATATCTGTACAGTATGCGATGAGCCACACCTATTGTGTTAGGGATTACGATACTAGCTGGTTGCCCAAACCTCAGTAAGTGAGAACGGGCTTTAACCCGTGACCCACTGAAAGTCATCTCCCTGAACCAATGAGCCACAGCTCCACGATTGTGTTAGTTCGAGTAGAGAGCTTTGATCAGCGTAATATACTTGCTCGATGAGCCGTCACGCTTACATAGGGCAGTAACACCTCTTGGTTGACAAAGTCAAATGTCGCCCTCAGGTCAAGAAATTTAAGTGCTCGCCACTAGTAAGTATGCCTATGTAGTGAATTTTGTCGAAGGGTGAAAAAACAGAGAAGCTCTAATACTTTACGATACTCGGTGCATCATAGAATGTAATGAAGTGAAACGAAAATTCATAAAACTTTAACCATTTTGATTCATAAGAATCAAGATTCAGTCAGGTATCGAACCAGGAACCTTTAAAAAACTATTTTTTTTCCCAATAACTTTTCTCTCTTTTCAACAGAGATAGAAAAAAAATCAAGAAAAGGAATTTAGAAAGGCAAAAAGCTAAACGTTTCAAACTGGAAAGTCATAGAAATTCAGTTATGAAAGATTTGGTTGAATCTGAGCCACCAAAATTAATTTTTCCCACAATTGTTGACAATGTAATACACAGTAACAAAGTGAATCATAATGATGCTACATCAACACCAGAATCTCCAACTCATCATTTTTCTAAATATTCTAACTTACGACATTCAGGTTCAATGAAACGATTAACAGGAGAAGTGTCTACACCTAATTCATCAGGAAATGTTGACTATCAGTCAAATGAAAAGATAATCTTGTTACTTATATCAATCAAAGAGTATGAAAGCGGTTTTCTTATCTTATGATTACTATATTAAATGTTGTCTATTATATTGAAATATGCTATGTTAACTGTGTTTTATTGTCTTCATAAAAAGAAACTGATGATATAGTAACTATATACTGTGAAAAAAGACTATTAAAATCAATATATTTTACTTAGAAAACTATTTTTTCCAGTGCTTATTACATTTAGCTAATACGTTTTTTCAAAATATATATATATATATATATATATATATATATATATATATATATATATATATTTGAGAAGTTAATTTTCTAGTCCCTTGTCTGATTAACAATACTAATCTAGCTGTGTCTACAACCTATTATTGATTTTTTTTATTTATTATCTATCCCTTCGATTCCTAATGGAACATAGAGCTTCAGTAACACGTCAACAAAACAAAACTCTTCATTATAATAAGCACAAACTGATAACTGTTTCTTGCTGATCTTAATCGTTTAATGGTTAACGCTTTAGCAGGTTGCCTGTCTATTAGTTATATTGTACGATTCCTGAGTATTGAAGATTTTACAACCTCTCTGTCTCAAATTCCTTGGAATATGTTCAGAAATATAGTTACAAACCTTTCTTTCTTTTCGTCCAATGTTTTTTTCTCTAGCATATACATGTAAACTGGTAGATGCATTTGGAGGTAACATGAAAAGAGGATTTGTCAACCTTCGATTGTCTCAGTGAGAAATTTGTTCGGTACAATATGATTAGCCTAACAGCTGAATAAATCATTTATTAAGGCAGTATTTACTCTGTAATTAATTCTACTGAAGACATCATCACTTTTAAAACTAAAATTTCGAGAAACAAGCTTCTTCACAACTGTATCATATCCTATGGTTTTAGTGGGCGCATTCTTGTGCATATTGATTAATTTCTATGGATATGAGTTTTCAAGGTGGCATTTTTCCACAATATTCATTTCCTCTTCCAGTGTCGTTTACGAAAAAAGACTTCTTACGCGGTTGAACAGCGTTTTCATCAGCCCTTTCTCATAAATAATAGGAGCTAACAGAATTTGGAAATATGGACCATTGGATTTTGACCAAGGGGTGACGTGATGGCCATGGAACCTGAAGGTCGCGGGTTCGAGCCCTGGCGGGTCGTGGGTGCGCACTGCTGAAGAGTCCCATACTAGGACAAGACAGATGTCCAGTGCTCCCAAGTTTCCTTTTTTTCCTCTAACTGATATCAGTCTACGATGAATAACAGCTTGAAATATTTCCAAATCCCCACAACTCCCTCAAAATTTAATAGGACAAAAGTTGACGAAGTTGAAATACACTCCACTCCAAGAATCTTTACTATGGATACGTTGAAGTATGTTACCATAATTAGTTCGTTGGATTCGGATCTCAAGAAAGTGAGATTTATCATCTTTTTCAAATCCTATTGTGAGTTGGATAACATACTTCATACTCGTACGTTCAAGGTTCCTCATAGAGATATTATGCCAATATGGGACGCGAGGGACTGCTCATCACAACTCCATCAGTTCGACGATACATGACGTTGTTCTCACTCCATTTCCACTTAAAGATAAATCTTTAGATTTCCCACATTCCGATACATAAGTCTCTGTTTGCAACAAAGTATTATTGATGATGGATGGTGGCTAGCCGCAGAGTCCATGAAGTGTATTTCGTCCAATACAGAAAACATCAGATAAAGTTACCTATATCCCAGTGAGTGAAGCAGATACAAACTTCAGAGGTTTGTTTTGATGAAATTGTCTAGAATGGTAATTGAAGTTTCACGACGAAATCACCCAGCTTGGTGAATACAATACCATCAAAATCATATAACTAAGATACAAAAATTCTCCATCATTACAAAGAATACAGTTTCCACAATGCTTTAAAGTATAGGTTTCGATAGTATTGAAGGTCTACCTGAATCCAAGAATAAGCAATGTCCTATCTAATCTTAGCTCTTCTTCTGGCAAGCATCAAGTTATTTGCTCCTCTGGAACAAGTTAGACTAAGCGCTGTGTCTCTGGATACTAGACCGTTCATTCCCTTGGTTTGGGAAAAGTAAAGTGAAAGTGGTGGAAAGTTCTAATCCTAGTAAATATGGGGCATCAAATAAATATCATACATCATGTATATAAAACAATATCACGTCTAGGTTGTCAACGCCTATTCAATATAGTTAAGGATGTTGTAATAAGAATGATCAAAGTGAACGTTGCATTCAGAAGTAATATATATCGTAGGGTTTGTTATTCCTTCTCTGATCTTTAACAAACTAAAGGGTACTTTTATTTCAGTTTGTTTTTTAATATTCTTCATCATTATATGTGTATCACTTCAATATTGATAAATCTAAAAGGGAAAATTCATTTCCTTACAGTTTCTAACTCTTATCTCCTTTTGAAAATGTATCCACCTCAAACTTGGCTTGTTTCTACATTGTAAAGTTGTATTTAATAATTATAGACTCTGATAAGAATGACTATTTATTGATATACTTATAACTCTCCGTTATTTTACTGGATCGAATTGTTTGACCTCTACAAGAAATAGCTTTCTTCCCTGGCATAATGGATAACGCCTTGGCGTTTTTAAGCGATGGGTACGAGGTTCTAGTCTTAGTGGGGACAATATCATTCACTTTAGTTTGTAGGTACATTCAGCTGATGAGTCCCAAATAGAAGGAGACCAGCATCTTGGATTCCTTTGCTAGCCACAACCAATCAAATTCTGATGAGAAGTGATTGAGAATAATTTTCTTCATTTCGATTACGTTTAACTATTATTATGACAATGGTTAAATGCTTAAAATCTTATATATCCATTTCGTAATCGGTATACAGCAGCTACAGTTGTTGATTTAAAGCATAAGTATAGATAATACTGAAGGTCTACTTATTATTTTTATTATTGTTAGTCCTTTGGGTTCCTAATGGAACACAGGACTTCACTAGCACGTCTCCAGTGACCTCTGTTCTCTGAGATCTTTCAACCTGGTTCCACGACAGCCCACAACCTCTCATTTCCTCCTCGCACGACCTCCTCCATATCACCCTCGGATGTCCAACTCGTCGCTTCCCATGGGGATTCCACTCGAGCAACTGGCCTGGTCTGTGATGTCCCCAGTCGGCTTGCTCACTGTATGCCCAATTCATCTCCACTTCCCCATTCTGCATATTTGTTGAGTGAGAGGTTCTTGCTTCGTTGGTTCGTTCCAGGGTCGTTGCTTATTCTCATTATGCTGGCCATCTGATCTTCAGTAGCCAGTGTAGGCAGTTGTTGATGAATGTCTGTAGTTTGTTGGAAATGCATTTCGTAATGCGTCAAGTCTCTGAACCATACAGAAGCACTGACTTGACTGGGTTGGTGTTGAAAATTCGCATCTTGTTCACGCTGTATGCTGAGTGCAGAAGATCTGCACACCGGTTTCAGGCTAATGAACACCTGTCTTGCTTTTCCGATTCTGACTGGTTTTGACATCCTCATCTGTCCCGCCACCTGTAGTTGAAACAGTGCTGCATGCTTAGATAGGTGAAGGAGGTTACTTCCTTTAAGTTTCTCCCGTTGATGGTGACTGGGGTTTGCTGTTGTTGTTGTTGGTGGTGGTGGTGGTGGTGCGGTATCTTCATCACCTCTGTCTTCTCTATATTAACCTGAAGTCCCGTCTTCACTCCTTCTTCTTCTGCCAACTTGTTAGTTTTCGCCTGTAGATCTTCAAGCTTGTGTTACATCAGACACAAGTCATCACTGGTGAAATCCAAGTCTTCTAGGTTGTTTTCCGCAGTCCAGCTATTGTATCCCGCTCTTCTCGCTGCCCACTGTTTGCTGCATGATCCAGTCCACCACAATCAGGAATATCATGGGGGATAGTAGGCAACCTTGTTTCACTCCTGTCTTCACTTCAAAAGCATCACTCAGCTTCCCATTGTGAATTACTTGGCATGTGGCATCTTCATATAGTTGTTGAATGAGGCTGATAAAGGTTTGCGGTATTCCGTAGTATTGAAGTAGTTTCCAAATTACTTCTCGGTCGACGCTTTCGAAGGCCTTCTCAAAGTCGATAAAGTTGGGGTACAATCCAATTTTATTAATCAGATTTACACAAATCTTAGGTCACTGGCTAGAATTTTTCGTTTTGGATGTCACTAATTCACTAGGATCGTTCAACTCTTGTAGGAAATTTCAACATTCTTAGATGTCAATAAATAAGGGAAGTAAAGTCATAAATGTAAGAAAGTGATGTCTTAATCACGTTTTATATTACTAATATGATTTCATTTGTCCTTAAATGATTAGTATAAATAAATCTGGAAACATCGGTTAAACTCCTTTCCGGTGAATTCAATTTTTTCATCAATAAACATAACAAAGAGTATGGGGGAAACTAACATAAATTTCTCTGGTTATTTGTTTGTTTGCATAAAGTTGTTCAATAAAATTGTATCATATGTATAAAAAACATTATAACTACATACTACTAATGGATAATGTCTAGCAGTCGACTCCATGATGTACGTTTCATCCAGTTTGGGATTCATTAATTGGATGGACCTGCCTCCCAAGTGAGTAATATTGTTTCATCCAGGATTCGAGCCCAGAGCCGATCGCTTCAAATGCTAGAGCGCTATCCACTAGACTGCCGAGGTACGATAGCCAGTTCTTTTGCGACGGATGTTCCTGCTTGTATTGCTCTGTCGCTCAGTGGACTGAATTAACGCGGAACAACACCTCTCACTGGGAGGTAGATACATTCAGCTGACAAGTCCCAAATAGGATGAAACTGGCTTCCTGGATTCCACTGCTAGACAACATCCATCAGCAATATATAATTTAAATGCAGACAACGTTGAGGAATCCACCGCAGGGGCTTATATACCAATAGAGACTGGTCAATTCGGTCAGTCACTTCTTTCGATTGATTCAATTTAGTGGTTTATTCCCATTGACTGATGTCGATTTGGCATTCATCACTGACTTATGTCATTTAGAGAGGTACTGGGAAAATGGGAGTGCTGAATGGATGACTTGAACACTGTTCACTCATGACCCAGACCACTTAAGTTTAGCGATGAACACTTTGCCAGTGAGTTATTGGGTCAGAATACAATATTTCACATAAAGCGCCATCCTCATACAATCCCATCGTTGAGTATTTATGTTTATGTTGGACACTTTTTAGCTCACTAGCCCACAACTTTTAAGCTAAGTAATGGAGTAGATAAGGCGTTGATGTGTAACGGTTAAACGCGTTTATAAATGCTGAGAATATAATTGTACAGCCATTAGAAGACATCCTAGCAAAATATTGAGGAAATAAAAATTAATACACATGCTATTTTCATCTTTAACTGACTTTTCGAAAGTGAAGGGCCTGTTCATTTCGCATCATATTCACTCAATCGACAAACCGAGTGAATAGGTAAGGATCGCCTATTTATTACTGACTTCCTTTAAGGTGGATTCCTTATAGTTCTAATGAACGCATGTGATCTGTTCAGGGTAGTCCCTTTCTTAAGTAGACTATTGCTGCCGGGATATGTGGTTAACTGAACTTCTATCCAGTGTCTAACATAAAAGTTCAGTTCTTTTGAACTGTATTGTTTAATCACAGAACTTTCGTCATTATTCTGAACAACATCAGCACAAACTTAAGAAAGGAGTGAGATATGGTTTTCTCAGCAGTTTACTCAGTAGCTTGTCCTGATGGTCCTGGAAAGATTGAAAAATGCTCTGGATTCAAATCACGACCGTAACAGATTGATGGCTTCAGGAAAAACAAATCATGTGGGGATCAAATTACAACCCTACGCAACGCATCATCATGGAACAGAGTACAGAATGGCGGAATGGCAAATCTTTACCTCAACTTCATCGATTTTGAAAAGGCCTTCAATCGAGGTGTCCACCGAGAAGTAATTTGGCAGTCAGCCGCCTCAACACTACACTTTTAGTGCCACAAACACTCATCAACCTCATTCAACAGCAGCTACATGCTATATGATGCTACATGTAAAGTCATCCACAGTCGAAGCTCAGTGATGACTTTGAAGTGAAGTGAAGAGGGGAGTAAGACAGGGTTGCCGCCTACTGTCAGAGATCATCTTCTTGATTGTGATCGACTGGACTGGAGTGCAGGATGCAACATACAACTGTGAGGGGCTGTGGGAAGATGGGTTGGTTGATGTAAAGACCCTGCAAGAAGATTTGGATTTCGCCAACGATGATGATTTGTGTCCAGTGTTCAATGTAGCACAAGCTCTAAGATCTACGAGTGACAACCAACAAGTTGGCAGAAGTGTTGAGGCGAGATGGGGCAGCGAAGACGGGACTTCCTCCAGGTGAGCGTAGAGAAGACAGAGGTGATGAAGATACGAAATCATCATCATCAACAACAACAAAAGGCGCCAATCGCTATCAGAGGGAGAAATGTAAAGGAAGTAGTCTCTTTCACCTACCTGCCTACCTATGGAGGCAGCATCGTTCCAACTACAGGTGGCGACACAGACACAGACGAGAATGTCAAAGCAGGCAGGATCGAAAAGATAGCAAGACAGGTTTTCAATAACCTGAAATAATCAGAGTGGAGATCTGCTACACTGCAACATACTGCATTACATGCAGTATAGAGCATGAAAACCTCCGGATTATCAACACGTGTCAAATCAGTACTTCTGTATGATGGTTGAGAGAGTTAGGGAGTTACGAAAAGCATTTCCAATAAACTACAGATATACATGATCAACAGCTGCCTACGCTCGATGACGAAGATCACGTCAGGTGGCCAGAAAGCATCAGCAAGGAGGAACTCACTCTGGCTGGCAACGAACCAACCAAGGATCCATCGCCCGAGAAATATGTAGAAGAGAGTGGAGATGGAATGGACTGGACATACACTGAGAAGACTATTTGGGGACATCATGCACCATGTCAGGCTGTCGAGTGGAATCCAAATGGGAGACAACCAGTTGGGTGTTCGAGGCGAGGCTGACATGGAGGAGATCGTGTGAAATTTGACCTTAATGTTGTTTCTTCTTGCTTGATAAGCTGGATCAGTGTCAGTATGTCTGTTGATTGCTGACTAACCTGAACTTTAAGCATCTGGAAATTCTCTTGTATTTTTTGTATTTCCCCTATCCAGGATTTTCACATTTTCCAAGTCGAATTCATTTCCACAGCCGTCTGTATGCACTGATATGAGTGAGGAGATATTATGATGCTTGACTGCTAGTTAGTTGATGTTTACGTAGACGAATGTTAAAAGGGCGATCACTCTCTCCGATGGAGCGTTTTTCTCAGTTTTTGCAGCTTGTTTGGTAGATAATATTTGGTTTGTTTTCGTTTGCTAGTGTATCCTTAGGCCTGTATAACAAAGGCTGAAGAGATTTTGTGGGCTTGTGAGATACAGAGATTACAAAAGACTTCAATAATTTAGCTTTGATCTCAGAGGCGTTCTTCATGTAGGGTAGGACAATTCGTTTGTTAGTTTACGAGGCTAAACGTCTTGGTTGACAACAAATTAGGCAAACATTTTCTGATGAAGTTACATGAACAGCCGTTCTTCTGGAAAACAGTCATCAAATAGTTTTCTTCTTTTCTCCTTCAGGGTTGATGTATGCTAGTGTGTTTTCGCTCTTTTGAATAGCTGTTTTAAACAACTGACTTTGTGTATTGTTGGGTTGTTGCTGTTGTAGTCGAGGATTTGACCCGTTTAAGCTGATTTTATGTATACTACAGTTTCTAATTTCCCCGAATCTGTTCTTGTGATAACATCTCTAAATGCCAGTTTGTTAGTTGATTCTTTTTCACTTGTGAATTTCATGTCAACGAAAATGTTATTCATCAATTTGTAATGATGACAAACGTGTCATCCGCATATTAGATCCAAAGTTTCAATTTGATGAGTGGTAATATCACAGTTTCCAATCTTTGCATTACTGCTTCTGCAGTTAGTAATGATATAGGCGATCCCATTGTTATTCCCTTTGTCTGTTTGTAGAGTTTGCTACTGAACTGAAAGAATGTTATCAGGTATAAATCACTGAATTCCCTCAAAACTGAACATTGTAGTTGTATGTGTTTGGAGGGGCATGTATCAATATTGAGGTGAAGAGTCATTGTATCCTTAGCCAGTTTCAGTCTAGTCGAAGTGTATAGATTTGTAACGTCGAAGGAAACCATTATTTCGTCGTTGCTAATATGAATTTGCTTGATTTTTTCTAAAAACTGTGTCGAATAGTCGATAGACTGGTCGAAATCCTCCATGACTCCGATGGTGCGCTCTTTATCAGCTAGAATTATAACGCAGTTTTATTCATTCTTCAATTGATTAAGGTCTCTCTATTTTCCACTGGTTAGTTGAGTGCAGGTTTACTTCCATCTGGTCAGGGGTAAGATTATTCGTTGTATTTCCTGTTCGGTCTCAGAGTTTAATCCTTAAGTCTTCAGTGATGACTTTAGACATGCGAAGAACTTTTATCCCGGAGCATCTGCCGGTTTCCTTGGTGATGTTGACCAGATTGACAACGAAAGCTCCACGACTAAGCAATCCATCTCAGAGAACACAACACCATCAGAATTATCCTCATGAGCTACAAATATTCTCCATCATCTCATAAGAGTTGATAGTCGTTGGTTCCATTACTCATGGAAGTGTAGGATCATACTACGGAATAGTGTCGAATTAGGCTAAAAATCAATGCCTAGTGGTCGGTGATTTCTAATGGTACTTTGTCCGATGTCAATTTGTAAACAAAGGTGTTGAAAAACAATGAAAATTTTACGATTATTACTGATCAGACAAACATTGGAGGTCATTACCAATGCTGACGTAAGTATTTCAACTGGTTTGTAGACGACATCAACTATGCGGTACATTTCAACAGTTAATTGTAAAATATTTACACTACCCATTCAGTTACAGTACATATAGTTCAACGTGGGAGATTTTTTCGAAAGCTGTACGATTGTGAATAAATTAATTTAGTACAGAAGTTTGTGAGGATTTATTGCTGCTAACTTAATGTTCACCATGGATTGACATCAGTGGGAGAACCAGTGAAAAACTGAGAGGACTGGGAAGCTGTTTCGTCATACAGTAGGACTCTTCAGCAGTCTATATATAATAAGTTTCCTAGTCATCCCTTGTTTTTGACAAGATGTAATGTTAGTGAGTTATATTTGTACGATGGACAAACTAACATTCCTAGGCAATTTAATATGTATATTTCAATTCACATGCTTCAATGGAGCTAGGTACGTACATTGTGCAAAGAGACAGATCGTTCAACGTCGAAGATAACACTCTTCAGTATGGTTCTATAGAAGTCAACACAGAAAAATAAATAACCAGATATAAAAGCATTTAGTCGACAACGGAAATATAGTCCCAGAAGATTCATTCTCAGTATTCTGAAAAATACTAACCATTCTATTGAAGGGTATGAAGATATGTTTACTTTGCATCGTTGAAGCTCTGAGAATTCCTAAGTCTAACTAACGTTATAATTTTCATATTGTCATTATGTAAAGATTTTCTAAGCTCAGTTATAATCTCTCATTCCGCTTATTAATGACAAATATCTACTCATTGTGTTACAAATTCATTGATACTTATTTTCCACTCACACTTACTTACGTTGTCGAATATTTTCATGCTTGTTAGGTGACTTTTATTCACATATTATGTTCCTCATAACATCGTACTAAAAGCAAATCTCCAAATTATATACAAATGGGATAGATGACTGCTCAGGGTGATATCCTTGAAAACAAATATTTCCGTGAAGTTCTTCTCCCTTTATTTTATTTATTTAGAATCATCCATGAACAGAAATGTTCCTAGTCATTATTTAATTCTGTAAGCTATCGAATACTGTCCACCCCAAGCAAAATATTATGCCACATCATCCTGGAGAGATTAAACGATGCACTGGATTCAAAATTACTATCGGAAAAGACTGACTAGCTGGCTTCAAGAAGAACAAATCATGTGCAGATCAAATTACAACACTACGCATCATCATTGAAAAGAGTATAGAATAGCAGTCAACTCTCTACATCACATCAACTCCATCGACTTTGAAAAGGTTTTCGACAGCCTCGACCGACAAGTAATTCGGCAGTTGCTTCAGCACTACGGAATACCACAAATCTTTATCGACCTCATTCAACAGCTATATGAAGGCGCTACATGCCAAGTAATTCATAATGGAAAGCACAGTGACGCCTTTGAAGTGGAGTGAAGACAGGAGTAAGACAAGGCTGTCTACACTCAAAATGAAACTTTCATAGGCTACAAGTGTTTTTCCATGCAAAAGAGTACTATTGAAAAGATTTATACCTAGATATCTGAATTGCATGGGAAGCACTCAGTTGATAGTATTATTCTTAAATGAGTTACATAAAAAAAGAACCAACATGTAAAGAATGATATCCATTTTCTCCAGAGGTTACAGTATTTCACTGAATTCAATGGCTTATTATTTTTTATTATTATGATTTTCCCTTGGGTTCCTAGTGGAACAAACGACTTCAGTAGCACGCCTCCATTCTACTCTCCTCTGTCCAATTTTTTCAACCTCCCTCTACGACTGTCCAGAAGCTCTTATTTCTTCCTCACACCATCTTCTTCATGTCACCCTCACCTCGGACGCCTGAATCGTTGTTTCCCCTTTTATTTCCACTCGACACCCAGGCCTGGCATGTGATGTCCCCAATCAGCCTTCTCACTGCATACCCAATCCATCTCCACTTTCGTCCTCTGCATATTTGTTGGGTGATCGGTTCTTGGTTGCTTCGTTGCCAGGCCAACCAGCGTTCCTTGTTGCTTATTCTTTCTGGCCATCTCATCTGATCTTCAGTATCGAGTGAGCGCAGATGACAGGTGTTGATGTATGTCTGTAGTTTGTTGAATATGCTTTTCGTAACGCGCCAAGTTTCTGAACCACCACAAAGAAGCACTGACTTGAGTGGATTGGTGTTGAAAATCTGGATGCTGTTCACACTTTACGCTGAGTGCAGTGGATCGCCACACTGATTTCAGATTAATGAAAGCCTGTCTTGCTTTTCCGATCCTGGCTGCTGTGACGTCCTCGCCTATGCCACCGCCTGTAGTTGAAACGATGCTGCCTGAGTAGATAGGTAGGTAGGTGAAAGAGACAGCTTACTGTAGGTTTCTACCGTTGATGATGTTTGGTGCTTGTTGTTGACGCTGTTGTTGGTTGGGTATCTTCATCACCTCCGTCTTCTCTACATTCATTTGAAGAACGTCCCATCTGTCAACTTGTTAGTTTTTGACTGTAGATATTCGAGTTTGTGCTATAAGACACTAGACATAAATCATCACCTGCGAAATCCAAATCTTCTAGGCTCTTTTCATCGGTCAAGCCAGCGTATGCCCTTTTTCTGACTCCTCACGGTTCGCTGCATGATCCAGTCGACCACAATCAGGAAGATCATTGGTGATAGTAGGAGTCAATCCTGTCTTACTCCTGTCTTCAATCCACTTCAAAGGCGTCACTGTGCTTTCCATTATGAATTACTTGGCATGTAGCGCCTTCATATAGCTGTTGAATGAGGTTGATAAAGATTTGTGGTATTCCGTAGTGTTGAAGCAACTGCCGAATTAATTGTCGGTCGACGCTGTCGAAAACCTTTTCAAAGTCGATGGAGTTGATGTGATGTAGAGAGTTGACTGCTATTCTATACTCTTTCAATGATGATGCGTAGTGTTGTAATTTGATCCGCACATGATTTGTTCTTCCTGAAGCCAGCTAGTTAGTCTTTTCCGATCGTAATTTTGAATCCAGTGCATCCTTTAATCTCTCTAGGATGATGTGGCATAATATTTTGCTTGGGTGGACAGCAGCGTGATCACACGCCAGTTCTTGGTAGTTTGACAAGGTAGCCCTTCTTCCAATCAATGGACAGTTACCTTTCTTTCCTTCCAATCATCCTGCAGTAGTGGAAGTAACGAGAAAGGTTTGAAGTTTGGTAAGGTGAAAATTGTTGGTAGATGTTAAATGTGAAGTCTAAATGCCCATTTGATAGATATAACGTGAGTGAATATAAAAATTAAGGTAATAATAAAGGTGACAATAGCAAACTAACTAATTATTATGAAATCAAAAAACTGTGGGTTTTAAAGCCAAGGTAAAATGTGAGATTGAATATGTTTTCTCCGTACACAGAGATCAGGATTAGATAGATGAATTACAAGTGCTTCTGCTGTGTACAACTATCAAAATCATACTCTTTTTCAGCTGTTCTATTCGATTCTATAAATAATCCTGATGGAGGACTCTGATGCAGGGCTATTTGTCCAGAGTTGATGAACTGGTAATTGATTTATATTCTCCTCTTGATAAACATGTAGGATTTTAAAGCTTAGCAACAATTATTCAAAAAAAAATTCAAAGAAATGCTGGTTTTAAGATTCTAACTTCTATCAATCAGTAATTTTATGCACTGGAGTTCAGTTGTCATAAACAGAATCTCTATTCCAAGTTTACATATCATATTCAAAACATATTCTTGTGAAAGGCTTTTTTAACACGATTAAGTGAACAGATAAGATGAAACTTTTTTGTCGCTTCAACTGATCAGTTTAAAAATGAGCTGACTAACTATCATTGTTCATCTACAAATACTTTACTGCTCAACAGTAAAACATTGTTTACTAGGAGGCTGATCAGATTTGTTGGAAACAAGATTTACATCAGTGTAAAACTTGAACACTGTGGTGGAATTTAATTCCATATTAGATTTGTTTATTTCATTTATAAGATATAATGATACAGTATTTTTTACTTAATGACGTTTCAAGTATAAATTACTATTGCTCATAATCGTATCTATACAATCATATAACTTTCGACATCTGATTATTATAGCCCAATCACCTACCTCATATTCTTTACTTTTACTAAGTTACATTTTCCATATCTCTGGTAGGCATGGGTGTTGCATCATTCCTATTACATATATTAACTAGGAGTTGATTCAATGGACAACTATTCAGTAATCAATCTCTATCTCTTTCCACTTGACTACACTGGATCCCACCATATTATGAGCTTGTGTGTTCATACAAGCATTGCAATAGCCGAGTTTTGTTCTAGATAACTGACCTTATTCGGGTCTGTTATTCTATATTTGCCAAATTCCTGTGTTCCGCTAATCTAGCTCCGACCAGCTATTTTGACCTCGTAGTCATTACTTAGAATTTGAAAAGATTATATTATTTTGCTTAATTGGTTCTATCAAGTCCTTAAGCCAGCTGATAAAGATTATCTCTGAGTGAGTTTATGGATTCAAATGCCACCTTAATTTCACCTTTGTTGAGGATTCTACGTAAAATTTCGATTGTACCTTTTTTATAGGTTGTGAACTCCTTTCTATTCGTGTTGTTGTCATTACTCGTAATCGTGTTGCTGTCATTAATTTTTTATGTGTTCGTATGAATCTCTGAATAAACTGCAGAGGATAATTATTAACTATCAGTGCTTTTTTTATGTGCTTCAATTCAATGTTTAAGTCCTTACGATAAATAGTGAGTTTTCCAGGTTTTACATTCAAACATTTGACTAAACCAGCTTAAACTGACATTGGATGAGATGACTTGAAGTCTAGATACCTGTCGAAATGTGTCAGTTTCCTGTAGATGGTAGTATCCAAACCACCGTCTATCCTTCGTTTTATTCTGCAATCCAACATGGGTAATTCTCCTTGTTCATTTTCTACCATGTAAGTGAATTGGATTAGAACTACTATTGAGTTCATATATGTGAGGAAATTGTCGATATGTTCCTATTTCAACACGGTTAAAAACGTCATCCGCATACCAACAACATATTTTTGATCTAGGATTAAAAGTTTGTAAAGTCATGTTTTCCCAGTTATAATTGGGGATATTGGCGATTCGTGGCAGAATCCAGACAATGAACCTGCGAGTCTTAAGGCTTAGTTATTGATGAACTGGGCCAGTAACCTAAAGGCTACTTGTTCCAGTTCATTCACCACCCAGATTTTCATTTTCATTTTCAATCACCACTCAGTATCAATAATGTCACTGAATGATATTGAAAACTGTGCCTCTTACAAACTGACGCTCAGTTAACAGTCAGTAAATCATATCATTCAAAACCCATCATGTCAACATACATCAGTACAATGGCTTAAGTTTACTAAAAATGGTGAAATGTTAACAGAGATTCTTTTTTGATGGAAACAGGTGTGTATGTGTGTGAACTTTCATTTCAGGCAAACTACTCTAGTATTCCTGCACAAATTTTTTCTGGAAAAATCATACAGATGCCTCTGAAAGTAATTCTACGCAAATAACCTTTGAAAACTGCATGCAAATATTTGTAACTAAGTACTTGACCTTATTTCACGAGATCACAAATAACTAAACATAGTTATAGTCATATATTCATGATAGGTAGTGGCTAGCAGTAGAATCCAGAATGGGCATTTCGTTCTATTTGGGACTCGTCAGCTGGATGTACCTACCTCCCACGGAGTGATGTTTTTCCCCTGGGATTTGAACACGGGGCCAACCACTTCAAACACGAGAGCGCTATCCACTAAACCCGTCACACAAGAAGTGGCTATCGTTGTTCGGTGGTCTAGTGGATAACTCTCTGGTATTTGAAGTGACCTTTCGCTAGTCCGAATCCCGGTGTTAACAACATCACTCACTGGGAGGCAGGTACGTCCAGCTGACTAATCCTAAATAAAACAAAATGCGCATCCTGGATTTCACTACTAGCAACTACCTATCATTACTATATAATTAGGAGTACAGGTAATATCGAGGTATCCGTGCAGTAGCCCATATGCCAATAGAGATCGACCAATTCGGTCCAATCAACGACGGTATAATACGAGCAATAACACTATAGTTATGGTTAGTTGCGCTTTTGATTTATTTGACTTCTTTGTTGTTCATCTATCCTTTACTTGTGCACAATGACTACTAACTGTTCGAAGTGCTGAGGTAATTGATATGCTACTAAGCAACATGAGTAGTATATGATGCAGTGATACTAATCTGTAGACATCATAGGAAAATGAAAAAGATCTGAAAACCATGGTGTTTCTGTTTATTCGAATGTATATTTAGGTAAAAATTGAGCTCATAAACTTCTCTAACTCATTAGTATCTACTTTTCCAGCGGAAATAAAGTGACTAGAGTATGTCTATCGTTGCGAAAGTGGCCGTTACAGTCGCTCGACATATCCAATATATATCTATGGAACCAACCTAATAGTTAGGAAGTAAAGAAATTCGATTTTGAAGTTTGTGGTGATTTTATTGATTTCAGATTTGCAATTATCATGGATTCATCTGAATTGGAGAAACATTGGAAACCTTAAAGCAATGGACAGCTGTTTCGTTCTACCACGGGACTCCCCAATAGGAACCATTGGTGGCTAGCATCGAGAGGTTATTCCTAAACTTTCCGGTGAGGCCAACTATTTCGAACATAAGGGTAATTACTAGAAGGCGACATTGGATGTAGGTCGCGGTTTATCGTGAGCTGATAGAAATAGGAAATATGGACCACTGGATTCCGACCTAGTGGCTTAGAGAAATTCGGCTTGATCTCTGGCGAGATCAAGGGTGCGCACTGCTGAGGAGTCCCATACTAGGACGAAACAACCACTTTCTAGTTTTCTCAGGTCTCCATTGTTTCTCGAACTCATGTCAGTCTATAATGAACACCTATCTAAAGCAATGAAAGTTGGTTCAATATCAGAATATACTCAAGAATAAAGCAGACCGTCTTATTTACTTGTCGATTGTAATAGTATAGTGTTTCATAAGATAACGCGATATGGAGTTAACTTACGTATTAAATTCATCTGAGTACAGCTCTTTTCAGAACTGTCTCATTTCTGAATTTATTTTCACCTTGGTAAACTTTCAAGTAAGAAAAACTAGTGTGTAGGTTAGACGAAAACACTCAGTGAGTATTTGCAATCAATCGAAGAATCAAATAATGTATCTTTCAATGGAATGCTGATGACAAAAATATCTTGAAGATCAAGTCTAGAGTTTAAAGGGTCAGTATACTTCAATTATGATGTGAATTTAGTATTTGGTGGACAAAGACTTTAAAAAAAATAGGATATATTATCTTCAAAACATTAGAGGCAGTGGGTACGAAGCCCTGATCTTGATTCTTGTTCTGTTCTGCACTAACAATAAAAAAGTGTCTGTAATACTGAGGTAACTGACTTTTCAGTACAGCTGGAAGGAGTGATCCCCTATATATTCTGTAATCATCATAATGTAAGTAGTTGTCAGTTCTGTCGTTCTCAGAGCTTTGGGGATGAGCATATCGTAGGAAACAAATCAGCACAATAAGGTGGGCAAGGCTTGATTGTTAACGCTCAAAATGATAGAATTGAACAATCAATTTTGATACTTTAATAAGCAAACAATATTCTTACTCTTATGATGATTACAAAGAGGTAACAATGGAGCAATAAGGAGTGCAATAATTGAACATATCGTCAACACAAATCTCCCTATCTCGAGAACTTTCTGGTGTAAAGTCATCCATGGAAAGGAAAAGGAACCTCCCAAACAGCTATGTGTCATCGTATTCTCTTCATCTTCAAAGCTCTTGCCATTCAAATGAAGAAACCTGAACTATGTATGCAAAGGAAGACTGTTTAACCTCTTCTCCTTTTATGGTCTTCTTTTTCGGTCTTCTCTACCTGTCCATTCTTCTTTTCACTTTTCTGTTTTGACAACATTCACTTTTTAATTAATTTGCTACTCATTCTTGTAGCTCTGATCTACCTGACATCACAATTCAGTTTCCACTTATGCCGTCATGTTACGAAACTTCTTGTCCAAACTTATCTTGATGAATATTCACTACTCATCAGGTTTTAGTTTTGTGATTTTAATGAAAGCCTATTTATTGATGTTATTCGTGTTGCTCAACGTGTTATTTGGTTGAAAGTAATCGATAGGAAGCCCTAGACGAAGGTTTCGTACTTTCTAACACTCTCCAGCAAGGGGTATCTCCAACCTTAACGGAACTGATGTCCCGCCCGAGATTCGAACCTGTGTCACTTAGTGTTGTAGTCAGAGACTTTACCACTGAGCTATTTGGGCTGCGATCTACCTCCTGTAGGACTGATTTACGTGTATTGTTTGGTGACGGGAGGGTAACCAATTTCATGTTGTCTAGTCTTGAGTGTAGACCGAATCCTGTCGATCATATTTGCAATATGACCACCTAACTGGCAGGCTCAGCATCGCAGTGGACATTAGCTTGACAACTAGTTTTCATCTATCAAATCCTTACACTTGAAAAATGTGTAAATTTACGATTGTATAGCTTTGAAAATGAAGTCATCGAAAAGAGACTGTTCGCTGAAGTACTTGTTCTTCTGTTATATCCTGAAGGGTATGTTCAATACATCCTGAAAATTACGTCTATTCTGAGGTAAGTCAGGTGTATTAAAAATTCACCTAATACACCTAATAATCCTTGAACTAATTTCAAATAACCCTGTTTTTTATTCATGTCTAGAAAAAATTAGAATTCATGAGGCATATTTCAGTGAATTTCTACGTATACATATAGTCATCTCATTGTACACAACATCAAAATGATAGGTGAATTAATGAAGCGTAGTTTGCAATGATTCCAGACGCATAAAAGAAACTTTTAAAGGGAAATGGTATCTAATTTCTTCTAAACAGAACAACATGTTTAGTTGCCGGAATCCAGTTAACTGTAAGCCCTGTTTAACTTACGTGATATGCTTGCTAGCACTCGTCAACAAAGCGTGTCTACAACCTCTAGCTAACTTATATCCTCTCAGAGATTTGAACTGGCATTACACACTGCTACAGTCATAAGATTTAGTAGCTATCCAATTTGGGAACAATTCACCTCTTGTAAAACCTAACTAAATATACTTAGTGATCGCTTGAAAGTAAGCTTTCCTCTCTTCTAGTACTTAGTATATGATTAGGTGGCCTATGAGAAGTATAAAGAGGATTCCCTGCCGATTATGGCCGAACATTTAACTTTAATTAAAGTCTGCTGCTATGCTTACCTTCCTTAGCTTGGCAATTTGCACTCTAGAATGATATCAAGAATTCGTTTAGTACTTACCATTAGGCAACATAAATTTCTTCATTACACAGTAGACGATCTAAATACGATGTTGTAGAGTTTTTATATTTTGTAGTACGTGCATAAAGTCTTGCATACTTCCTTCTTGTCTTTCCAGATGACTGACGCGCTTAGAACTTTGAGTGAAAAAGATGTTGGTCATCTGATAAAATAACTTCTTCTAGATGTCTATATGAGTTAATATGTTTGTCCATAACTGTTTTAACTAGAAGGTTTAGAGGCATACCACTAGTTCTGCTAACAATCTTCAAATTTCTACGCAATATAGCATAGTCTTTTTTCAGCAACCCTGGAAAGAATAAGGGAGAACAATAGAGGAGAACTGGTAAGATGTGGGAGTTTATAAAACACAAGCAGAGAGGCTTAATAATACCAGATACACTTGTAACATTCCCTAATGTATGACTATCAACAGAATAGGAATCATGAGAACACTAAACAGTTTACATAAGTTGTATTCACGTCTAGAAATAAAGTTTAAGGTCTAATCTTTTGAGGAATTAAGCATGAAACAGTTCTTGCAGGACCATTGTCTAACAGTAGGTAGGCAATCATTCAGTTAGAAACAATCTTCTGAAGAGGAGATAGGTATGAAAACTGTCAGGTCAACAGCATATTTAATGAAATTGATGCCAGCTGAAGATGGTAAGTCATGCAGAAAGAATGAGAAAAGACATGGGGAAAGGATGGCTCCTTGGAGAACTGCAGTTACAGTAAGCAGTGAGGTGGAGTGCTTCCCTCTGTGAACAGTGAATTGTTTCCTTTCACAGAAATAGGAATATAGCCAGTTGATTATCCAGGACAGTATTTATCCCGGTTAACTTGTCCATCAAAAGAGGTTTTGTGACAGAATCGAATGTTGAAGTACAGTCTAAAAAGACATATCTGATATACTTGACATTTCTATGAAGATTACAAGCAATACTGTGGTATAAGACAGTGGTAGCATTCAGAGTGCTTCTTTTAATATTGTATGCAAATCGATCAGGATCTCCAAAAAGTTTTAAGGAGGGTTCAAAGATAGGTATAATTAGCTTCTCCATTATTTTCAAGGAGCAAGAAGTGTCTCCAATCTGATAGAGTTCCGGACATGACCGTGGAGCCCCTGACTTAGGTACGGGAAATATCGTAATATCTTTCCAGGCAACTGGTATGGTGTTTTCTAAAAACCACCTGTTGAACATGTTAGCTAACAGATGGCATAAAATATCAGCAATCTTCGTGAATACAAAGCTTGACATACCATCCGAACCTGAACTGTGAGAAAGGTTCAGGGATTTGAGACATTCGAAAACATCTTTCGCGGACAGCGTTTTTCATTGGGAATGTGTGGACAAAGTGGGATAGGATAGGTAGAAGACGTAAAAATGATTTATTTGTTCAAGGCACAGACATCGACATATGCTTCTTTACTAAGGTGTTTAACACCAGTGAGGTCTTTAAAAAATTTCCAAATGCTGGAACAGCCTTTGCACGACCAAAGTTTCTTGTTGTATAGTAGATTCAGATGTTTAATTTCCAACCTAATTAAAATGTCCAATCGATGAGCACCGGGATTATCACTTGCCTTATATAGTCTTCGTTTTTCTCTTCTTAGTTCCTAAAGTTGGGGAGAAGATATACAATAGAAGCATAGAAGAAGCTTTTTACTAAGGTAACATATATATCCAGGCAGAACTTTAGACAGAATATCATACCATCAACAGTGTAGTTCAAAACATCGCTGTTAAATATATTCCAGCTTGTACACTGAAGTAATTCTAATCCCAATTGTAATCCTAACTAATAGTGATATTAACAAGATCGTATTCACTTACGGACTGATATCACTTGAAGAGTAATTGATTGCCAGGTTGCACCGGATAACTATTTTGTCTTATAGGAAAAGACAAGACTTGATTTCAGAGAAGAAAATTTTTTTCGTTTCGACGATGTTATTTACTAAGTTGTACATTTGTGAATATATCTTACAGTGGATAGGATGTTTCAGAATTGCTTCCGGGAAAATAGACAGGGGTTTATGAAATTAAATGTAATTACATAATACTTAGGCGGACTCTAGCGGAAAACCTGTTCTTACTCAGATTCATGGATCAGTACATCAAGCCAAATAACTCAAGTAAACGAAGACATTTGGAGCTGAGAATGACTTTTTTTGTTGAATCTTGAATTCAGAAATGATACTGCTGCAGACATCCTGAGGAAACGACTGGCAAAATCCATAGACAGAACATACTTCGCCGACAACCTTCGGATAATTTTCTCCTGCAAGAAACGTTTTGGTCAATGTGTGAAAGGTAAGCCAACGCATTGAGCCACATCACTGTGTGTATACCAGTTTACTTGTTCTTGTGGAGCTGAGTACATCGACCGTACCATGCATCCGCTTGTAAAACATATCCGTGAACACTACCCAGCCAGGCTTGCAAAGGGAGAACGGAAGTTCATCTTCAGTTCGATAACAGAACACCTCGTGAACTCAGGCCACTTAGCTCCTTCAGAGAGCTCATTCAAAATTCTCTTCACGGTTAGATCAAACACTCGGAGGGAGTAAAATCAAGGCATCTGTCTACAGCTGAATTATTAGCCATCCAGAAGTTCAAACCAGCGTTATGCGTGCAAAAAAGCTACTTCCAACCTCTATCTTTGTTATGGCCGTCATAAAGCCCTGTCGGCCACAGATTCATTTTGTATCAGGTATACCTTATTCGTTTTTTCTACTCTGTCATAGATTGAACCTGCATTACATAATTACAATCTTATTTTCCTAATACCCTGTTTATTTTTCTACTGAGCTACAGGTTTAACCTGTATTACGTAATCAAGGTCCTGTTTTCATGATCTCCTGTTTGTTCTCATGAGTTTATCCGGCATTACATAATCGCAGTTTTATCTCCATAACCCTTCGTTCAGTTTCCTACTTTGCCCGACATCCATCCTGTACTACGTAATTACATTTAATTTCATAATCTCCTAGCTATCTTCCCACTCTAAACACAAACGCGTGTTAATTAACTTCCTTTAGTTAATCAATATATTTTTCCCCCTGACCAGAAACAATTCTAGAACATTCTACCCACTGTAACGTATATTCACGAATGTACAGCTTAGTAAATGACTTCGTCGAAAGAAAAATTTTTCTTCGCTGAAACCACCTCTTATCTTTTCCTATGATCAAATGGGTGTATTTCATCTTAGTAAGAGAATCCTAAGCAGTACATACTCATGAGGTCATGACAGATTGACCCAAAGATAGTCATAACTCTTGGCTAGTGCTTTACCATCCAACCACTGAGATAGAATCCAGTGGTTCACATTTTTGTAATCCTGTCACTTTTTCTTAACACCCGATTATTATTATTATTATGGTGATGATCACTATTTGCCTAGTTTGCTTGTACTCCTTTATTCGGATTGATTGGTAGCATTCAGCCAGCTCATATGATCAATGTTCATTGCCTTCTGAAGTCTCATGACTGAACTCTTCTTCTTACCCAACATTGTTTGTGATCAAGCATGGTTGGGAAAGTCGATCTTCCTGTGTCTATCTTGAGACAACAATTCCAAATGCTTAGATAAGGTAATGTTAAACACAACCCTTTCCGAACACTGAAGAGATAGGCCAAATCAGTGGCCGGATGGATAACGCTTAAGCATTCGAAACGATCACTTCTGGGTTCGAGTGTCAGAGGAGACGGCACCACTTACTGGGTTGCAGATGAATTCACCTGACGAGTCCAAAGTAGTTTGAAACGCCAGTTATGGACTTCAATGTTAACCATTATTCATCAATAATGTTTTTGTTTATACTTAATACCTTTATAAAATGCCAAACCCAAAAGTGATATTGGTTTATAAAACTTCTGATTCGTACATTGATCGGTTACCCTCCTAACTCTAAAGGAGGTCAATCACGACCCAAATAACTCAGTGGTAACGTGACCGACTACAACACTGAGTGACGTAGGTTTGAATCGCAGGCAGAACATCACTTCCGTCAAGGTTACAGATACGCCTTGCTGATGATTACCAACAAGCAGGAAATCTTAGTCCAGGGTACCCTACCGATTGCCTCCATCCGACTAACACTTCTCTTTAGTGTCATGAAATGTATGATATAATTATTTATAAGGCAATCGGTGAACTGAAAAATGTATCATAAACATTTTTGATCAAAATACAAAATTCATTAGGAAATGATTTACTGCTATGACAACACATTTCTTCAAGAAATGCATAAATTTTAAATTGAAAACAGATTTACTAGCATAAAGTAAAGATATATCTGCATTTAGGTAGTAAATATACTTGAATATGTTTTAGGTAAACAGGGAGTCAATAATCTGTCCTCAATTCTTCATAGAAACGTTATGTATTATAAGATAATTGATGATAGATAGCAGTGGTGTCAAGGATTCAACAGTTGGATTTACCTTCAGTTCGGTTTAGTATAACAGCGGGAAATCAAAAATGTCAATAAATAATGGAAACTTGGTTTGTTATGATAATGTTTCCCAGTACAAACTATAACCTACCTTCTCTTTGAACTGTTAACGTTCAGTACCATCGCACCACTGAATGCTACCCATCTTATCTGATTTCCTTCACCCATTCTGTTAGTAAGTTAATCAGCAAGTAACTGAGTAAGTAAGTAAGTAAGTGAGTAAGTGAGTGAGTGAGTAAGTAATTGAGTGAGTAAGTAAGTAAGGGAGTGAGTGAGTAAGTAAGTGAGTGAGTAAGTAAGTAAGCAAGTGAGTAAGTAAGTAAGTAAGTAAGTAAGTGAGTGAGTAAGTAAGTAAGTAAATAAGTAACTAAGTAAGTTATTTGTTTATTTACTTATTTGGTTACTTAGTTAGTTATTTCTATATATATGAAGGAGTCCTAAGCAGACGGAATAGTTCCAGAGGCAGGTGGTCATGGATTCTTAATCAAGTTAACTGGAGTGTGAACTAGTTTGTTGGGGTCAGATACCATCCCCTTTGACTCGTCTCAATTACTTATCGTACCACTCTTCAAGAAAATTGATAAGTCAAGTCCTCTTGTGATAGTCACATGAGATTAAGCCTACCAAACATGGTGTCTAAGATTCTAGGTTCTATAATAATTAGACATCTGAGTCGAGCTATGAAACAACAAACAGCAGAAAAATAGACGGGCTTTAGACCTAACAGTGGATGAATCATTCAGACATTCACACCATCCCAAGTTCTTTAACAAAGATACAATTATAGACACCCGATCTTGGCTTTATTTCCTGACCCGAAGGTGACGTTCATTTCTGTCGATAGAAGGGTCATATATCATTATTCTTAACTGAAAGTGGGTGCACAGTGAGGCTGTTTATTCAAACACCTGTGGGAGTATTAAAGCCAATAATAAGTTGTGTACGTCGAGTCGTGTCCGTCAAGGATACCAACACTATCCATTCATTTTCAACTTTACCATCGACGTACTTATGAAGGTCTCTCCTTCGTCGTTAGACTGTACTGGCACTGATCTAGTCGCAAGGGAATCCTTGGTTGATCTTGAGCATACGCATGAAGTAGTTCTGTTAGGTGAAGAAACTGATTAGATACTGAGTCTTCTGGATACTTTCAGTGGCAATTTGACGATGTTTGGGATAGGTTTTTCACCACGCAGTTGCAAATCGTTGGTCCAGGACCAGTCTTCCGTGGTGACCTGACTAATAGTAGAGGGTAAACCGTTTGAGTGAGTACAAGAGTTCACTCACTTGGAAGTCGTATCAGCCCTGGTGGTCCAGTTACCAACAAAATCTCTGCACGCATACAAAAAGCTCGACTGACTTTTGTAAACTTACTCCATCCGTAGCACCCCCGTGATATTTTATTTCCTACTAAAGCTCAAATGTACTGTGCTGCTGTCCGCTTTGTTCTGATATAAGGCTGTGAAACAGCCATTTAAGATATAGGACATGATAGGACTTCAGGTATTTTACCACCGTTACCTTTGTATCATAGGCCGTGTGTCGTGATTTCACCAAACCAGGAATCCAGGGGTTGGAAGTGGAGTTATGAAAAGGAGAGGAATATCACTTGGTGCGGTTGTGAACATTCATCGACCAAGGAGGCTACCTGGAGTATTACGCGTGCCTTTTTACCGTCTACCTAGTTGCATAATGCCAACTGACATTGGTTAAAGCTTGAAACAGTCTCAAGCTAGACAGTCTAAACCATTGCACCACTGTTCGAAGTCCTTGAATGCTGGTCTAAGCCATGTAGGTAAATGTAAACTAACCGATTGGGATCGATATGACAGCAGTTAGTATGCTTTCTACACGACAAAGAGTATACAGTTGTCTGACTGTTGATTGATGTTCGTATCTGTCTCATACTGATGACCGAGAGAAATACGATACCAAAGTTATACTTAGTAATAAATTTTCCTAGAGATGCTGACATGTGTGTAAAACTCTGAAGGTAGATGCTGAGAATAACTGTTCGTTCCAAGATACTTACGTTCAGGTGGAAAAAACTTGAAGTTATCCGTTAATAATAATTGAAATAAAGCTATAGAAATGAAGGTCACCAAGCAACTATTTCACTAGTTACCAGCCACTCATAACCCGGATAAAGAGGGAACGTTTGGGTATAGGACTAGCAACCCTACACCAGAAAAACAATCCCATCACTAAAGAAACTTCAAAGCATGGACAAAATTTAAAACACTTAAAATTAAACTTATTCCTCTCTGGAGTTGGAGAGGTGAAATAACACCGGTTGGTGAAAGCCTTCGGGAAGCCAATACGCCGATGTTTCACATCTCTCTCTCTAAAAGCAAAAAGTAAGCATAGGGAAGTAGAATGTTTGCACAATGTTTGAAACTGGCTGGCTGGTTAGGCTTCCCAGATTGCAATAGGGATAAGAAGATATAGCATAGAAGTGCTAGGTATCTGCGAACAATCTGTAGATGAAATGCAAGTGGACTCTTCAAACTGTCAACTGGAGACCAGTCAATAATCTACTTCGATATTATCACCCAGACGACAAACACATGCACACTGAGATTTGGAGCGGCTATCATGATGTCGCCAACAGCATCGAAGCCTCTCTCTCATCCACTGGGAACCAATCTCCTCCTACAGGATAAGGATCATGACAGCAAGATTCAACTGAAGAGGAAGCAAAGTCACAATCACACAATGCTACACTACGCTATGCACCTACAAATAATGTAGACACAGAATAAGCAAGAGAAGAAGAAGAAGGAGGAGGAATTGTACTGACAACTACAATCAGTACCGGACAAGACCGCACCCCATTTGGCGACATCAAAAATTCTAATAGGCGACATGAATGCGAAACTGGGAGTGGACAACACAGGAAGAGAACCCATCATGGGTTGAGAAGCAGTTGGTGAGATGATAAACGAGAATGGAGAACTGTCTGCAGAATTCTGCACATTCAACTATTTGGTGAATGGAGGCAGTGTGTTCAAGCACAAGGATATCCACAAAGTGACATGGAGTTGATTTCACTAGGTGGACATATTACAAATCAGATCGACTTCATCTCAGTGTGAAGAGAGTGGAGATGCAGTCAGGCTACTGGACACAAGATGAGATCAAGAAGGGGAGTAGATGTATGTGGTTCACACCACTCACTATCCAGTGCAAGGAACCTACCCTCAAAGTCAAGTTGGAAGCCTTCAATTCAAAGAAGCTGATGATGATAGACCACAGTTCAAATTCAGAAACCAGAACAGAACATGAATGACGAAACTATAGAGTGGATCTTCACATCAGCCATCAGGAAGTATTGGGAGGCACTAGGCAACATGCCTGAGAGAACCTGAGTAGGAGAACACTAGAAGTGTGTGAAAGAGATGTGGATGGAATCCTGCATAACGGTGTTAGGAAGGAAGAAGAAGCAAGACAAGACATAGAAGGAATGGATCTCGACGGACACACGGAGGCTGATAGAGGCGAGGGAGGAAGATGGTGAAGCAGCCGTTGAAGTAGTGCAGTGTAGTGCATGGATGAACAGTGAGAAGAGGAACTAAACACAACCTATAAAACACTACACTGAACAGGGAAGTAAAGAAGAGTGTGTGGAAAGACAAAAGACACTTCTACGACACATTGGCAAGTGAGTGAAGCAGAACAGGCTGTCGGTAAGAGAGTTCTGGCATTATATCAAATAACCAGGTTAGTATCTGGTAAGAGATCACCTCAGACTAAACCAATAAGAGATAGGGAAGGAAATCTATTTAGCGAAGAGGAGAAACAAAGGATGTGCTGACCACTTCAGAAAACTCTTGAATCGACCATCACCACCACCTGAAACTCATCCAGAAATACCACCAATGTGTTATAAATCTAATAAATCAATAAAGATGGGACCTTATAGGTTTCGTATATTTTCATTCAAAAGTGGTTAATTATGCACTTGAATACTTGGAATGTACGATGAGAATAGGTGGTCAGTCTGAAAATCTACACAAAGGAAATTGTTTATCACTGAGCTATTTAGCATATTTTCTATCAAAAGCGAAAACAATTTATCATAAATACGATGTAAGCAAGTGTAGATTTATAGATGCATATCAAAGTTGAAAAATAATTCGATAGGAAACAATTCGTTATACATTTTCCTGTTCAAAAAGCCACTAGAACGACGCTAAATAACATTTCTATAGTTACTTATTATTATTGTTATTCCCTTAGGTTCCTAGTGGAACATAGGGTTTCAGTAGCACGTCGCCATTTCATTCTCTTCTCTGAAGTCTTTTCAATTTGACTCCACGACTGCCTATAAGATTTCATTTCTTCCTCCTATGATCTCCTCCTGTCCTATCCTATTGTATGGTTGTGTGTAATCGCATGCATAGCTATAGTTGAGCTGTTTTCCAAATTCCTTACCTTACTAGGATCTACCAATTTTTACCTAGTTAGCTTTTTGTGTTCCGATAGCCTAATTGATCCTGGTCGACTACTTTGACCTATGAATTTGACCACGCAATCGTAGCAAGGGATTTGGTAAATTAAGTTATTCTGCTTAATTGGGTCAATAGGATCTTTTAACTTACAAAGCTTACTCTTATATAATAATAAAACCTATAAAGGATTATTCGCTTTAAATTTTGCCCTTACGGTTCCAATTCTAGAGAAAGCAATTATTAGACTATGCTCAATTCAAAGTTCTGTCGAATAAACTATGTTATTAGGTAACAGGAAAGCGATATCAGGATCCAAGTTCAAAAAAAATGAAACAAGATACTTAAAGAAACCTGATAAAATTATGAGGAACAATGTCTTCTATCAAACTGTTACATTTCATTATTATGAAGATATGAATAGATTAATTTGTTCAATAGTCGTTCACGGTATTCCTTATCACTGTTATCAGCAAATGTAGGTCAGTGTACAACATAATACCAAGTAAAATTAATAAATGTGGGAATAAATTTGAACGACCAACTAGTCGATAGTTATTTGCATGAACCAATAAGACAAATTCTGCTTCGTTTCATTCTGAATTAAATTTTCTACTAGGTAGCTGCATGTATGATGTAGGACACTCATCTTTCAGAAGACATTTGGATGAATCTTCACCAATGAGCTGGATTCCTAACCAAATCAGATTATTATTATTTGTCTCTTAAGTTCCTAGTGAAACACAGGGATTCAGTAACATGTCACCGTTTCACTCTCTTCTACGCAGTCATTTCAACCTGGCTTCATCACTCTCCATAATCTTTCATTTCTTCCTCACACCATCTCCTCCATTTCACCCTCGCCTAAGACACCCAACTTGTCGTTTCCCATTTGGATTCTACTCGACAGCTTGGCCTGGTTTGACCTGATGCCTGATGCCCTTAAACCGTCTTCTCAGTGTATAACCCAATCTAATCCATCTCCACTTTCTTCTTCTGCATAATGGTTGGAT
This sequence comes from Heterobilharzia americana, assembly GCA_944470555.2. NCBI lineage: Eukaryota > Metazoa > Platyhelminthes > Trematoda > Strigeidida > Schistosomatidae > Heterobilharzia > Heterobilharzia americana. The sequence continues at coordinate 158,395,986 of OX104127.1, read as the reverse complement.
GACGGGTTCTTGGTTGATTCGTTGCTAGCCAGAGTGAGTTCCTTCTTGCTTACTGTTTCTGGCCTTCGAAACTGATCTTCAGCATGGAGCCAGTGTAAGCCGCAGCTGTTCATGTATGTCTGAAGTCTGTTGTAAATGCTTTCCGTAACGTGCCAAGTCTCTCAATCATGACGTAGAAACACTGACTTACTTGACTGCATTAGTGTTGAAAATCCCGATCTTGTTCATGTTTATATTGAGTGCAGTGCGTTGCAGTGCATTGCATCGCAATATGTTTCTACACTGATTATTTCGGATTAGTGCAGGAAGGCCTATCTTGCTCTCTTTCTGGTCCTGGCTGCTTTGATATCCTAGTCTGTCTCTGTGCCGCCGCCTGTAGTTGAGACGATGCTACCTAGACAGGTAGGTGAAAGAGACTTCTTCCTTTAGGTTTCTTCCGTTGATGGTAATTGTTGTTGGTTGTCTATCCTCACCACCACTGTCTTCTCTGCGTTCACCTGAAGTCAGCCTCGACTTCGCTGCCCTGCCTAACCAGTCATCTTGTTAGTTTTCGCCTGTAGATTTTCGAGTTTGTTTGACATTAGAGATAAATCATCACTGGCGAAATCGAGATCTTCTAGGGTCTTTTCACTGTTCAAACAGCATAAGCCCATCTTCTCGCTCCTCAGGGTTTGTTGCATGATCCAGTTCAGTCGAGTCGACCACAGTCAGGAATATCATGGCTTATAGTAGGCGGCAACCCTGTCTTAATCCACTCTTCACTTCAAAGGCACATGGGCTAGCCACAACCCACTAAATTATCATAAATGACATTTAGGCAATATCGAGGCATAAGCATTTGAGCTCATATGCCAGTAGAGGTCTAACAATTCGATCCAACACAACAAAACAACGGAGAATAACAAGTATGTCAATAAATAGTAACAGCTACTACCCGTTGAACAAGAAGTGGCTATCGTTCCTCCGTGGTATAGTGCATAAGGCCTTGGTGTTTGAATCGATGAATATGAGGTCCCAGTCTCAATGGGAACAACATCACTGGGGTGCAGGTGCATGCAGCTGACAAGCCCTAAATAGGACGAAACGCGCGTCAAGCTGGATTCTTCTGCTAGCCACAACCAACCAAATCATCAAAATGAAGAATGTTTATTCGCTTTGATCTTTTTCTGTGTTTCCCTTAGATTTCTGTATTTTGCTAGAATTCATTTGAACAACCTGAGTAAGAAGCACCCCTCTAAGTTACTGTAGGAGATATATAGTTCAGAATAAGAATGATAATTGTTTGATGTTCTCTCAACTTTATATCTCTTTGCTTAAATCAACTATCCCTTAGGTCACACAGATTGACAAGAACAATATTTGGATACTGTAATTCCTCTACACTGAAGTACTTCAGCATGTTCACGTAATTTACTCTGATGTAACTTAAAATGTATCTGTGTTTGCTATGAAAAGATATAGTTGATATAACCTTGCGAATTTGAGCAACCAGTTTGCATACCACCCTGAATGTGTCTCACAGTCGGGTAAAAAATAAAATGTCACCAGAAGTAAACTCATATTTGAGCAAATTCATTATAGCGGTAAGGGTAAAATAATGTGCACTTCCAAAAATACTCACTATTTCATGGAACTGAACAAATTACCCTGACCATTTCATCGTATATTTTGAAAAACTAGGAATGCTCAACAATCTGGAACTCCTCACCAATGTACATCAATGATCCCGCCAGTAAACGAACCATGGGGCTTCAGGTTCCATAGCGAACACGTTACTACTAAGCCAATGTTTCTCCAATTGATCGGTATCTTTGAGAAATACACAACTTAAATTACACAAAATCACTACAAACCCCCAATCTGATTGAATGCCATTTTCCTGGTCAGCTAAGAGTGTAAGCTAACATGAAATGCCGTTCATTCATTCACTGGTAAAATCCATAAGTCATATTGAATGCGGCGCAAATTTTATGCATAAAACTTAACACATTATAGACATATGTCTATATAAATACTTCTGACCGTCAATTTATTCCGTTATTTAACACTACTGAAACAAAATCTCTTAAGTAGATTGAGTTAGTCTTGAGATAATTTTGAGGTGGGAATTCCCGAGTTTAGCTGAGTGTAGATTGAGTGTTCTGTAAAAACTAACTCAAACGTTCACTGAACTATATATATACCATTTTATATCTTTTAGAAGTAGTATCCATTAAGAAATGATATCTTTTGGAGAACTACTGCAGACCTAAGAGTACTGCACAGCTGTTTCGTCTTAGTATGGACTCTTCAACAGTACGCATACGTGAACCCACCAGAAATCGAACTCGGGATGAATAGTACCTTAACGATAAATTACGCATAAGTGTCAAGGTTCATTTTTTTAATCCACTTCTAATTTCTCTAGTAACATCTTGATAAACACTGGGTGATGATTGAAGGTGAAATGAAAATGTGGACCACAGTTGGATTTCAACCAGCCATAATCGTGTTTCTAGACCGATGCTCTACCAGTTGAGCTATGAGGTCCGACTGCTAACCAGATTTTCTTTTTATTTCATTTTGCTGACTACCGTATGAATTTGTGACATGTTACTATCGCTTGATCGCATTCACACTGGCTGTCTAGTCAGAACTTCTCATTCTAATCTAAATCTAACTGAATCAGACAGGGGAGTATCATGTCGATTAGAGTAAAATAAAATTTGGTCAGCAGTCGGACGTTCTAGCTCATTTGGTAGAGCATCGAACATGGAACCTATTGGTCAGTAGTTCAAATCAGCCATAGTTCAACTTTTCATTCTACCTTCAATCATCACTCAATATCACAACTAGTCTGCTAAACCAAATCTCAGGTAGTCAAAATGATAGTCTCGATGAATATCTAAATGTATAATCAAGAATATTCCTTTTTATCTGTGCACTGTCCATTCACTCGTGTCATGATAAATTGTAAAGATTTGGCTTATATAAGTCTTAAAGTAATGATTTTGTTGACTGTCATAATCACTTGGTTTCCATCTCAACCAGTTTGTCAAATTCCCTCTTTTTCACATAATCTTTGTCATCTTTGAGCTATGTGTCGTAGTCTGAAAACTGCAAATGAAAACATTAGAGATGCAATAAACCTTATTATCATGTCTACAAATAGCATGATAAATTAACGTCTTTCACTTGGTTGATTAAACGACTCCCAAACGGAGCGTATTCATAACATCTTGACTAATTGAGCCCTAAAATAGTTAGTGGATATCCGTTCTAATCCCAATTTGATCGACTACATAGGTAAAGAACTTTAGGAAATCCATCTTTAATTGTATCACTAATGAGCAATGAAGAGTGATTCATGTGATAATTTGTAAACATTGGAGCTCTGACTTATTGGCTTAGGCAGTTGACTTCGAAACAGTCAATGGAGGATTCGAACACCTCTCTGCCTACCTAGGCTTATGCATCCAGTCGGCATCATTAACTCTGACTGCCTCACTGGCTACTATAAGAATGTGCATAAGCTTGCGAACGGGGCTTCGGTTAGATTTATTTCATTGAATAATTCAGGCTTGTGACTAGTAATTAATTAAGACTGAGGATCTGAAGGTAGGTAGTAAGTTCATCATTATCATTATATTATTTGTCCCTTGGGTTCCTAGTGGAACATAGGGCTTCAGTAGCATGTCTCCATTGCACTCTGTTCTGTTCAGTCTTTTGAACTTCCCTCCACCACTGCCATAAACTTCCATTTCTTCCTCCCATGGTCTACTCCATATCACCCAACTCATCTTTTCCCTTTTGGCTTCCACTCGAGGGTCTGTCGCATGATGTCTCCAAATGGTCTTCTCAGTGTATGCCCAATCCATCTCCACTCTCTGCTTCTGCATATTTGTTGGGCGATAGGTTCTTGGTCGGTTCGTTCACACAGTTCCTTGTTGCTTATTTTTTCTGGCAATCCATCTGATCTTCAGTATCGAACGTAGGCAGCTGTTGATGAACGTCTGTAGTTTGTTCATGATATCATGTGATATTTCGTCTCTTTTCACTTATGTTCCTTCAGTAGAAACAGTAGACTTCATATACAGTGAACTAAGTGAGAGCAGTATGGAAGTAGGTATTCATGTCTCCACCTTGAAACAACTTTTCCTAACAATGATGGTAACGTTTCCAACTGTAGAGCTGGCGATTTTATTTCGGACTTCTAAGGGGACCTCAATGTCCTGCTAACGACAACCAACAAGTTGGAACCTCTTACAGATCGTTACTTCTTCGTATCTTTATAGTTGGGTTGTTTACGTCAAAGCCAACTGCGGCGTCTTCTTCAACAATCTTACTAATCTTAAGTCTTTCTACTAGATGAAAGGGGTCAATTAGTCTCCCTTGTGAAATGTTCCACGTTGGTCGTCATGTCTTATCTAGAAACCCTGACAATATATTATTATTAATTCCTTGGATTCATAATGAAACATAGGGCTTCAGTAGCACGCCTACAGTGCACTCTCTTCTCTGCAATCTTTTAAACCTGTCGTCAAGACAGCCTACAAGCTCTCATTTCTTCCTCGCACGATCTCCTTCATGCCACTCTCGGACGCCCAATTCGTCGCTTCCCATCTGGGTTCCACTTGAGTGCCTGGTCTGACGCTTGATGTCCCCAGTCGGCCTTCTCACTGTATGCTCAATCCATCTCCACTTCCTTCCAGTGCATATTTGTTGAGTGATAGGTTCTTGCTTCTTTGGTTCGTTGCAAGGCCAGAGTTCCTTGTTGCTTATTCCTGTTATTCTGGCCATCTGATCTTCAGTAACGAGCCAGAGTAGGCAGTTGTTGATGAATATCTGTAGTTTGTTGCGAATGCCTTTCGTAACGCACCAAGTCTTTCGACCATCACATAGAAGCACTGACTCGACTGGATTGGTGTTGAAAATCTGGATGTTGTTCACGCTTTATGCTGAGTGCAGTGAAGCATATCTCCACACCGGTTTCAGGTTAATGAAGGCCTATCTTGCTGTCTTTTCTGATCCTGGCTGCTCTGACATCCTCGTCTGTGCCTCCTGTAGTTGAAACACTGCTGTCTGAGTAGGTGAAATAGACCACTTCCTTTAAGTTTCTCCCATTGATGGTGATCGGAGTTTGTTGTTGTTGGTTGGGTATCTTCATCACCTCTATCTTCTCTACATTCACTTGAAGGAAGTCCCGTCTTCGCTGCCCTGTCTCTTCTGCCAACTTGTTAGTTTCGCCTGTAGATCTTCAAGTTTGTGTGACACTAGACATAGGTCATCGGAGAAATCCAAATCTTCTAGGATCTTTTCCCTGGTCAAGCCAGCGTAGCCCCTCTTCTCGCTCCTCACTGTTTGTTGCATGATCCAGTCCACATCAATCAGGAATATCATGGGTGGCAGTAGGGAGCCTTATTTTACTCCCATCTCCTGTCTCCACTTCAAAAACATCACTGAGCTTCACATTGTGCATTACTTGGCATGTGGCGTCTTCATATAGGTTTAGGAGCATAAATTGGCAAACAACCGCTCGGTTACCTTTCTGTCTAATTTGTCAATGAAGGTAATGGTTGGCATTTTATGGTTTACTTGAGAATATGAATTATTTTGTCAATTTGTTTAGTCTGAACTTGTCTCCTATTAATCAAAGTGACGTTTTATACTAGGGTTGAATATTGGCATTAGACTGGTGGTAAATACGGTTCCTTCGTCTTCCTTCTTTTTATCCAGAGTTTATGTAACAACTATCGTTTAGGGTTTATAAACAATAGCTTTTCGTCCTAAGTATACAACAGATCTTAAGTATAAGAGTAAGTGATGTGTGGTATGTATTTTTTGTTTTGTCCCATATGTTGTAATCTTCTTTGCGAAAGAATGTAAATATCCCTTGAATTTCAATCAGTATAAAAACCTTATTTATAATCTTTCATGCATACTGGATATCCATGATAAATAGCGTATTATATGTCACCAAAAAATGTTGATATTTGCATGAAATGAAAAACTAAAGATGATCTTATAAGGTTTTGAATCATGAAGTGACATCAACTGCAGAACTACTGGAAACCTGAAACGATTAGACATCTCTTTGACGCTAGTTTAGAACTACTTGGCAGTTCGAACCTATGATCCTGTGAAGCATTAGTCTCAGGAATGTTAACTCTTTTGTGTTAACCACGTCAGTGCCCAACTTTTGAGTCGGAATTCAGTAGTACACAGTCTTCAAACCCTATAATGTAGTCGTATCACCGTTTTCTAGTGACTAAACAGAGACATGTTGACTTCGGAACTTGAACGCCCTGAATCCGATACTAGATGAGGTCATATATGCCTACTAGCGATAAGTCGTATCCTAGGATAAAGCAGCTGTTCACTGCTTCCATAGTTTCAATTATCGTCTAACTGATCCCACTCCATGATGAATACCATTCTGAGATAAGAAATATACATATTTACAATTGTGCGTATATAGATATAGTCTACTCATAAGCATATGATTCAATTTTGATGAATAATCTTCTCACTAATTTTAAAATATACCAAATTCAGTTTATTTCACTCATCTAAAAAATATTTTCATTCTAGCTGAAACAGCAAAGCAAACAAAACGTTTTCATGCAACATTATTGATGAGTTGAATAAAACAGCAAATGCCGATTATAATAATAATAATAATAATAATACCAATACTACTAATAAAAGTAACATTGAGATAATATAATGATAGTAGCGATAGTAATAATAATAATAGCATAACTCACTACAAGATCATGGAAGTCATCAATGACAGTACCCTGTAGAGAAAATACTTTTCAAGAGACTGGTATTAAATTCTATTTTAAAGCATCAGATTCACTAAAAAAGCGCCTGGTTAAATTCATAGATTCAAGTCATAAAATGGCATAGAATAATTGTATCTACGAAGTCTATTGTTTGAAATGTGACTCTAATGATTAGGCTGAATGAACACAATATGCTATCCACCTTGATGACCAACAGTGGAGTCAAGAATGCCAACTTCCTTCTATTTAGAACTCTTCAACTAGATAGATCTGTACCCTAGTGAATGATATTGATCCATTGAGACTGGAAACTAGTACTTACGACTTCTAATGTTGGACTGTCGAAAGTCACTATGAACTGACACTAGCTGGAAGAATATTGGAAAGGTGAGAACACTGAACAGCTATTTCGTCCCAGTATGGGACTCCCAAGTGCTGCACCATCATGACCCATCTCGATCAGATTCGAACCCCAGGACCTTCACATTCCGCGACCACAACGTTATCATTGAGCCACTGGAACGGAATCCAATGTCATCGTTGAGTAACTGTCCTCACATTCCACTTGGTCCACTCCACTGGTTATGACTTCCTATCGGAACTTCGAGAATCACCTCTCAAAGCTAGTCACCAATGAGAGCTAGATCAAATCTATCTCAAGATTTGTGGAGTCTTATTAATTAATTTTAGGTTAGAATTCATCATGGAATGACGTCAGTTGGAGGAACATTAGAAACCTGAGAGCACTGGATAGCAGCTGTTTCGTCTTGCTGTGATACTCCTCAACAATCCTCACACATGACCCTGACATCTCTTGTGCAACGAATACCGAGGTTGAACAATTCGACCATGCAGAGTAACGTGAAATTATAAGTATCGAACAACAATCACCTAACACAAATTACGTACGATACCTCCACCGATGAATCAACATGACCTGAAAAAATATATAGAAGAGTGACCAGCTATAGCTATATATACAATCGAAGATGGACATATGATTGACTTCGTCGATGTAGACATATTGGGGAAGGGTTTGCATTCCCATAAAGAAAGATTAACCTCAGATGTCCAACAACAAACACCAGAAATGGAAGAGACGAAACAGACTACTCACCGATTTCGCAAACAATAATCAAACAAAACCATTCATAACGATCTTTCCTAATCCAAGCTTTAATTACAATGATCATGGTTGAGTGTTCATCAGCAAACTCATACAAGTACAGGAAACAACATACATGAACACACAAACATAATGAGAAATATGAACTTGATATTTATGATTTGCCGTTGTTGTTCCGCATCGAATTGATTTAGCTCTGATAGGAAATTGGACTTCTTCACGGATGTTTCCATATTGTCTGATTATTGATAATGTTGAAATTTGATTGGTGGTGACTAGCAGTGAGAACAGCATTACTGATTGGTGTAGAGGCAGCTCCAGTTGACGATGAGTCCCAAATAGGATGAAATGCAAGTGTTGGATTTCACTTTTAGCCAACGCCGGGGAAATTACAATCAGTCATAATTACTTAGTCTGAACAGCAAATCAGGTAACCAATAGCCTAAATATACTGAATATTTGATGTACCATTATTTGATTCTACATTTTGACGTTATATAAAGGATCCGAATATTCCAGTGAAGATGCCGTGCCTTACATAGGGAAATGTTAGGAAAAATCTTGTTTTGATTTTTGAAACGCATTTGAACTATAGTAATGATGGATACTAGCTAGCAGTGGAATCCAGGATGCACACTTCGTTCCTTTTGGGCTTCGTCAGCTGGATGTACTTGTACCGCAGTGCGGAGCGATGCTGTTTCCGCCGGGATTTGAACTCGAGACCGACCACCTCAAATTTCAGAGAGTTATCCACTAGAACACTGAGCCATGATAACCACGTCTTTTGCGATGGGTTTAGTTTAAGTATTATTTCTTGTATTATCCTTTCGTTGACTAGATCGAATTGATCAGTCTCTGTTGGCATATGGGCTCCTACGCAGATGCCTCGAGGGTATAATACAAGAGATAATACTTAAACTATACTCGTGGCACAAGAGGTGGTTATCGTGACTTGGTGGTTTAACTGATGATGCTCTAGTATTTGAAGCTATCTGCCCTGAGTTCGAATCCTGGTAGGAACAACACTACTCACTAGGAGGTAGGTACATCCATTTGACGAGACAAAATGGGCATCCTGAATTCCACTGTTAGCCAATATTCATCATTTCCATATAGAACTAAAACTCAGACATTATCGAGGTATCCGCATAGGAGCCAGTATAGCAATAGAGACCGATTAGTCCTGTCCAATCAACGATGTTATAATAGAACCAGTAAAACATTAGGATTATATTAAAATATACTCGCTCTTGTTATAAAATAATGGCTTCAATGTGATAAAAATAGGTTTCAGTGTATCCTTGACCAACAGTAGACTGGATAGTTTTGAAAAAAACATCAGCATCACGGATTTTATTGTTCCGATATACTAAACGAAGATTGGCAAAGTAAAATATATCTTACATGATGTATATTGGTAATGGTATAGGTTACTTATCTTAATCGATGAATCCAAAATAGATGAAAACATTTATCTGTTAGTCTGTTTTTCATCTAAATATCCTTTTCAAATCTAGATAACTAAATAAATCGAAGCAAAGATTACTCTGATTACAGGCTGAAAAATGTGCGTAAACCAATCAGTAAATGACTATTGAATAAATAAATAAAAATACTCTAAGTAACACAGTTCTACCAGTGATTTTATCTACGAAATATATTTTTTTTATAATTTCAATAAATTACTATTTATTGATATACTTGTTATTCTCCGTTAATTGTTGTGTTCGATCGAATTGTTCAACCTCTATTGACATAGGGGTTCCTATGCGAATACGTCTATATTGCCTGAATGTTAATTGTAATAAATTGGTTGTTTGTGGCTAGTAGAAGAATCCACGATACGCGTCTCTTCCTATTTAAGACTCGTCAGCTGGATATACCTGCATCTCAGTGATCTTGTTCCCATTGAAACTCTAACCTCGTGCCCATCGCTTGAAACGCCAAAGCATTATCCATTATATAGTGGAGGAACGATAGCCACTTCTTGTACAATGAGTTATAGTTATTACTATTTATTGACATACTTGTTATTCTCCATTGTTTGTTGTGTTCGATCGAATTGTTCAACCTCTATTGGCATATACGCTGGTATACGGATGCGTCGATATTGCTTGAATGTTAATGATGATAAATTCGTTGGTTGGTTATGTCTAGCAGAAATGCGTATCCTTCTGCTTCTTCTGCTTGCTACAACCAACCAAATTATCATAATTTCAATAAATGTTGAAAAATGAACTTCTGACATTTTTATTGCTCTAGTAAACTACTTCTTTAGAGAATAAAATCTGAGATGACTTTGGGGAGGTTGTATAATGTTAAAAATTCATTTTATGTACATCACTGCAATTTTATATATATATATATATATATATATATATACCTTGGTTGATTGTGGCTAGCAGAAGAATCCAGAACGCTTGTTTCTGCTAAACACAACCAACCAACGAATTTATCATCATTAACATTCAAGCAATATCGACGCATCCGTATACCAGCGTATATGCCAATAGAGGTTGAACAATTCGATCGAACACAACAAACAACGGAGAATAACAAGTATGTCAATAAATAGTAATAACCATAACTCATTGTACAAGAAGTGGCTATCGTTCCTCCACTGTATAATGGATAATGCTTCGGCGTTTGAAGCGATGGGCACGAGGTTAGAGTCTCAATGGGAACAACATCACTGAGATGCAGGTATATCCAGCTGACGAGTCTTAAATAGGACGAGACGCGTATCGTGGATTCTTCTACTAGCCACAAACAACCAATTTATTACAATTAACATTCAGGCAATATAGAGGCATTCGCATAGGAACTCCTATGTCAATAGAGGTTGAACAAATCGATCGAACACAACAAACAACGGAGAATAACAAGTATATCGATAAATAGTAATACATATGCTTCCTTTATATAAATCGGTTACTTAATATACAAAGTGATCAATTCTAACAGGTTAAATTTTGATCCTGAATTGTAAAATACGATGAATTTAATATGATCGAGTAAAGAGAAAGGAGATTTTGCAGCCTGCCTAAACTTTTAATTTGTTTCAATTTTATAAATGTCTTTTAAATATGTCAGGTACTATGGCACACTTTTAAAATGGTTTCAGACTGTCATCTTTCAAGATATCAATAAAATGAAGAATAAACAATACCCCAGTAAGAGATATACATATAAATCTTCTGAAATACAGTATATGACTATTCCTCGGATAACTATGTAGAATTGCAGATTTTGGAACTGACTTGATCAACTACCACCTCCAAAATAACACTCTATAGCCTATTCATTCACCAGTTCAAACCAGATGCTAATGTAATACCAAATACCCCTGTTTCACAGTATTCACATTCAATGATTATTTCGCTTAAAGAAAGGAATAAATTTGGTGGATTATAATATTGCTGAGAATTCCATACTGTATCACAAGTCTCATTTGGACTAGAGTTATTATTTACTCCAGACGAAAACATTACTCTACAACTAATAGTCTCAACTCTAGAGACGCTAACCTATTATCTGTTTGTACAGCTTTTCAGTTGACTGCAACACCTTGTGAAGTTATGCCGAAATTTTATCATTGAAGGTATTCAATGGTATCCTTTGACAAGATAGCATAATACGTATCAGTTTAAGGACAATTGGTTAAAAACAATATCTCTCTTCTGAGTAAGGATATAGAGCTTCTGGAACACACAAAACTCAATTGTTCAACTTTGATAGAATGCATTCATGTTTGTCCCACAACATTCTTCCAATTCAGTGGTAAGATTTTAAAAAAGTAGGTGGAAAGAAAAGCCACCGAGATCATCGATATCTGACTTGTATGCAGAAGTAGAAATGTAGAGACTTAAACCCGTCATTTTGATCCATCATATGGGTGATACGCTTGTTGCTATCAATAAAATTAAACAGAAATCACTAACAACCCGATCAATGGTGTTTTCAACAACATCAAATGCATTCTGGCGGAGGAATCAAACGGTAAAAAAACTGTCTTTTTAGATGTTTTACTCAGTAGAATCAACATCAAAAAACTGGAGATTCAAGTGTACAGGAAGTCAACACATACTAATCAAATCCTCAAGTACCTTGATAACAACCGAATGATCCATAACAAATTCATAGAAGAATGTATACACATGAAAATTCATTAGAAGATGCCGATCCTGTTCGTCATGAACTACAAAGACATTCATGTCAATTAGAAAATAGATCATCGTATCATGCATGAAGAACATACTGGAGGTCATGACAAGATCCATTGAGGCCATTTGAGGACTGGTATACCTTATTAACCAACAAACCTATTCAAAGTACATTATGCAGATTTAAGAACGCAACAGTACAGGAACATAGGCTGAATATCATTCACTAAAGTAACTGAAACATCTCCTATAAAACAGAATATTTGATGAGATGATCACCTTTTTTGCTTTTATCTGTAAAAAGATCAGTCACCACATTTTGTCGATCATATCAATGATTGAAGACAATTATGGTCAGCTATAGCTAATAGTAGCTACAACTAAGCACTGTGTGCAGTTCAGAAAAAAACAGGGGCTTTGCGTTCATTTACTATACATTATCAACTACTACTTCTTTCCATGCGCAATTCGACTTATAAGTCATTCATTCATTCATACTTGTAATGTTACTCAGCTTGTTATTCAGACAGGTTAAGTACTCTTCTTATTTAATTGAAATTAATCAGGAAGGCAAGTTCATCATCATCATCATCATCAGTATCAGCATAGGACCAGGCCTTACTGCGTAACGGTCCGAGTTGCCACACCTCATATCAGTACATGAAGTAAAAGGCAGTGAGGCGCAAGATGAAGATAAGAAAATTCAGTCAAAAGAAATACAAAGTACGAAAAGAAAGAAAAAAGAATGAGAAAATGGTGAGATTCGGTATAGCGTCGTTAAGATGAGGATAATGTGTGTATACATTTGCACCACTGACATCGGTTCTCACTCATATCACCTAGAGTCTCCAACCACTGGTTCCTCTTGTCCCGTGGACCCCAACCACCTAGTCTGCATCACCCCACATGGCTCAAACCAACAGTTTAACACTTCGTACATTGATGCCATGTTTTAGTCTGCACACCTCGGGCCTTTTCCAGCCTGGACCTACTTCAGCCAACATTGTGTGACGAGGCAATCGATGACTAGGCATACGTAACACGTGTCCCAACCAGCTATCCCAGTCGATGAAGGTTCATAACCTCATCAATTCATTTACCTCTACTCCCTTAAACTCTGTAACTGACTTCTGCATTACTCACGTGGTGACACGATGGAATACGGCCTATATTACGAAGGTAACGGTGGTCCAACACTTGAAGCCTTCTCATGTCCTCCACCTTTAATGGCCATGTTTCATAACCATATAGTAGAACAGAGTGGAATGCTGTGCAGTACACGCGACCCTTAATAGATAATCGTATGTCATGGAGGCGGCTCCATAGGTGGCGTAAGTTGGCGAAAGTCAGTCGAGCCTTTTGTACTCGTGCAGAGATTTCATCGACCACTGAGCCACAAGGGCTGATCCTACTTCCCAGGTAAGTGAAATGATCGACACACTCAACCACTACACTCTCTATTGTTAGCCATGGCACTGTTGAAGCTCAATCCTGGAACAAGGGGGAGGCACCAAATTTCTTCTGGATGAGTGATATTCTTCTGTTCCGATAACTGCCTAGTCAGCTTTTCACTGAACACGGCTTCGATGTTCCGTTATCCAACAGCAGGCGTAGTGGTTTCGTTGCCAAATTTTTCTTACGTCCATTGAGATGCAGGCATATACGCGCTCGGACTAACGCGTGGTCACTTTCTAACCATGTACTCTAGAAGCAGCGGCAGTCTTCCACCGATCCCCTCCAGTGATGACTAATAGTAGTGTGGTCTATCTGTGTCCAACACTGGACGCCACGTCAGATAGTGTCTTTCTTTACGTCTAAATTTGTGCTAGCTAAAAATAGGCGGTTATCTGAGCATAGTTGTAGTAGGCGATCACCGTTACCTGTTCGTTCACCCAAGATTCCAAAAGTGCCACCTAAGCGCCTTTCTGCCTCACTCAGTCTACCCATCTGTGCATTGAAGTCACCTGCAACAACCACCATGTCCGAATGTTTGGTTTTCGAGAGGAGGCCAGACATTTTACGGTAGAACTTGTTCTTCACTTCATCAGAACTACAGTCAGTGGGTGCTTAAGTGCAGATTGCAAACAGACAACGGCAGACATCATTCATTTCTCTAAGTCTTGAACATTGTGATTACTAACCTGTTTCAATTGTTTGCAATATCCTCATGATTAGCCTTCAAACTTGATGCATATTAGTTAACATGTACTTATCAGAATATCCAAACATATGGAGAGATGACTGTTTACTGTTTGCTTTAAATGATCTCAGTGAATTATCTTCAGCCATAACATTATTTATGCTAGTCATCGGAACTCTAAGTATGAGCCGAAAGTAAAATGTTACTAGCCTATTCTAACTTCAGATAAAACTTTGGAATGGTCGTTAGTCCAACTGTATGAAGTATCCGTAATGTTATTGCCTTCATCTTGTAATAAGTTTCCAGTTGGTCAGTGATTTTACCATCCACATCATCTCAATGAAATACTTCGGAAACCGACACATATTCACTTGCAAACAACAATGCATCTATGGTGTGACCTGCACGGGAATTCATTGTTGAATGGCTCCATAACGGAAGTCTCATTTCATCAACTACAAAAGTTTTCGATGGAATCCATTCATTTACTAGATAGAAAAAAATGTAAGAATTGAACTCAGGATACTTTATGAAACTGTTAACTATGATTAAAAGCGTCGCCAAAAATCCTCGTTTTTTCCTTTATGTAAAAAATTTTAAAAACTTACACAGTATTCATAAGCCAATTTACTGCAGTTATCTGATAACAACAAGAATTTCTATACACTACCACTTCTTAGAAGCATAGGTTATTAAATAAATGCTGTCTCTTAATCACAAATGAAATGAAATAGTTTCCCCACTCTCATACTTCAACTTGAACAGAGAATTGACTCTCAATAAAAAAAAATTTTGAAGTGTAGAGTACATGGTAGCAATTTCATGACAAACATGGAGATACATTTTAAAATTTGCCCATTTGAACGTGATTACTCAATTAGTACCGGTTTACGAAGACCATCTTAATGTTGGTCAAAACTACCAATGCAGAGTAATCAGTTTCTCACCAAGATTCTTTTCAAAATTACAGCTACCAGTGTATTCAAGGTATCCTGATCAACAAAGGATTCGATGGTTTAAAAAAAATTGGGCACTGAGTTAGTATGATTCATTGTATAAGGTGTAATCCCAGCCAATGTCAGATTCATACTCTTGAAAAAGATCTTCCTAGCAAGATCGAAACGCTGAGGATCAATACAAAATATTTGTTTATCTTGTTATTTGTTCTAATATACTACGCCGAGATTACAGACGTAAAAATACATCTTATAAAGTGTAGTAGTGTATTCCTACAAGGATTTAAATATAGCGATGAAAACGACTCCAGTCAGTGATGTGGTTCCTACTATGGATCAAACTCAGTATCCATCGGTTAAACCGTGAGAGCGTTGTCCACTAAGCCGAGTCCCAAATAGAATAAAACACCAGTCCTAGAGTCCTCTGCTAGCCACCGAGATAAATACTACATCATGAATAAGCAGTAGTATCAAGGTATCCACCTAGCAACCCATCTACCAATAGATGAAGAGCAATTCAGCCCTGTATACCAATGGAGAATTACAATTATCATACCAATAACTACACTCAAGGGACTTTGAAACAAGCTCCTTGAAATATTGCACAACATTGTCACTACAGAATAGAATTCTCTACAAACTTCAAATTAATTCTAGACTTAATCTTAACCTAAAGGTGATTACTTTCTCAAACAGACATAATGTGACAAATGATGATGATTTTCCCAGCCAATGTAAATACATTTGGTTGGTTGTGGCTAGCAGAAGAGTCCAGGAAGCGCATTTCGTCCTATTTGGGACTCATAAGTTGGATGTACCTGCACACCAGTGATTTTGTTCCCATTGAGACTTGAAACTTGTACCCATCGCTTCAAACGCCTAGGAGTTATCCACTATGTAAGGGAGAAACGATAGCCACTTCTTGTACAATGAGTTATAGTTATTACTATTTATTGACACACTTGTTTTTGTCCTCTGTGGCATAGTGGATAACTCCTTGGCGTTTGAAGCTATGGGTGCGACGTTCGAGTCTCATTGGAAAAACATCACTAAGGTGCAGGTACATCCAGCTGACGAGTCTCAAATGGGACAGATGTGCGTCTTGGATTCCTCTGCTAGTCACAACCAACCAACCAAATTATCATAATTAACATTCAGACAATATTGAGGCATCCGCATAGGAGCCCATATGCTAATAGAGGTTGAACAATTCGATCGAACACAACAAACAATAGAGAATAACAAGTATGTCAATAAATAGTAATAATCTAAATACAGATAGCTTATCTGGGCTCAACTAGTCCAATTTCTACAAATAATTGTCTTAGTCCAATAGGAAAGTAACTTGGCCACACAAACACGGACATATACAAAGGAATCAGTCAATCATTTTTCATTTCCAATTTCTTCTTTCCACCCTAAATAAATTAGGTAGGGAGAAGTGTACTGGGTAATAAAGGTCAATCGGGATCAATTAGGCTGGCTAAATTGTAAGTCTTTGATCTACATGTAGAGTTAATAGACCGAAAATAATAGTTCACCCAACTTAGTTTCAGATTTGATTTCACCAAGAGGGATTTAATGTGATAATAAATTTCAAGTTGTTGTTCATCGTAGACTGACATCAGTTGAAGGAACAAAGCGAACCTAGGAGCACTGGACAGCTGTTTCGTCCTAGTATGGGTCTCCTCTGCAGTGCGCACCTACGATCCCGCCAGGGTCGTGACCGGTGGGGCTAAAGCCTGGTGGTCGTTAAGACAGTTACTCAACGATGACATTGGGTGGCGGTTGCACTATGTCGTGAGCTAACGGAAATTGGAAATATGTATCATTGGATTCTGACCCAGTGGCTCAATGGTAACATGCTGGCCACGGAACCTGAAGGCCGCGGGTTCGATCCCTGGCGGGGTTGTGAGTGCGCGCTGCTGAGGAGTCCCATATTAGGAGGACGAAACAGCTGTCCAGTGCTCCTAGTTTTCATTTGTTCCTCCAACTGACGAATAACAACTTGAAAGTAGAAGTGTCAGTTCTGTGGCCTTTTTCAAAGACATATTTCGCAGTCGAAAAACTTGAACGTCTGCTAACAGCTTTTATGTGTTCAGGTGCTTTAATTCGCTTCTGAAGTCACTATGAAATATGCCACATAGATCTATGAGTCCTCCTTACGTATGTATCACTACACGTAGAATTGAATTGGTGGATACAATGGGATGTGGTATTGTCTATCGTTCACATGCTTTAAGGATCTGGAGGTGTCTGTAAATTGAAGCCTAGCTACATAGTAAGTCCTACTAATAGCAGCATTAAGTTCCTGCTTAGAAATTGCGCCATGACAGTTAACTTTGTACAGAAGACTGATGAAGACATCTTTCTTTGGGAAGAAGCGAAAAGCAGATTTCGGTATTCTGGCTACATTTTAATGGCTTATAAATTTTGATGGACAGTTATTTTCCAATAATGTTTCGATCAGTCTTCTTGTTTTGTCTTTCGAAGTATCTTCTACGTTTATTCCTTGAATTCTATTGAATAAGCGCTTAACTAACGTTCGCTTGTACTAAACTGGACAAAACAAAGTATTCAATTGAGGTATCTATTGAGTTTCAGTATCATTATACCCACTGTCGTAATCCCACACGGTCTCAACAACTGTAGACAAACGGCTGTATGAATCCATTCTGTCGTCAGCTTATTAGTATATCTTAAAAAGACAAGTAATCATTCTTCAGTTTCTACAGATGACCGGGATAGCCTACTCTACGTTGTATTCACTTGGTTTTGCATTGAAGTGGATTGACTTGAGTGATTGCAAATAGTAAGAATATCATCAACATATCTGTGATATAGATAAGCATGTTAAATAAGGTTCTGTGTTAAGTTCTCCTTGTGTGACATAAATAATGTCAGCTACGAGGTGACCTAAAGTACTTCCTATGGCAACAAAATTAGTGGTCTAGTGGATAATGTTTTGCCATCTAAGGGGATGGGTACTGGTTTTGAGTCTCAGTGGGAACAAAATCACTCACTCTGGTGCAGATACATCCAGCTGACGAGTCTCAGATAGGACTCAGCGCTCAACCACCTTCTACTCCTAGTCACCAAGATGAAGATATATATAAGGTAGTATTCGACCAAACCTCCAATGATAATAATTGGAATATAACTATCGAAATGAACCTCGCCTAGTTAACTAGTTCACTAGTTACTAGCCACTCATAACCCGGATAAACAGGGAACGTTTGGGTATAGGACTAGCAACCCTACACCAGAAAACCAATCCCATCACTAAGAAACTTCAAAGCACAAACAAAATATAAAACATAAAATTAAACTTATTCCTCTCTGCAGTCGGAGAGGCGAAATGACACCGGTTGGTGAAAGCCTTCGGGAAGCCAATACACCGATGTTTCACATCTCTCTCTCTAAAAGCAAAAAGTAAGCATAGAGAAGTAGAATGTTTGCACAATGTTTGAAACTGGCTGGCTGGTTAGGCTTCCCAGATTGCAATAGGGATAAGAAGATATAGCATAGAAGTGCTAGGTATCTGCGAACAATCTGTAGATGAAATGCAAGTGGACTCTCCAAACTGTCAACTGGAGACCAGTCAATAATCTCCTCCGATATTATCACCCAGACGACAAACACGAACACACTGAGATTTGGAGTGGCTATCACGATGTCGCCAACAGCATCGAAGCCTCTCTCTCACCCACTGTGAACCAATCTCCTCCTGCAGGATAAGGATCATGACAGCAAGATTCAACTCAAGAGGAAGCGAAGTCACAATCACACAATGCTACACTACGCTATGCACCTACAAGCAAGAGAAGAAGGAGGAGGAATTGTACTGACAACTACAATCAGTACCGGACAAGACCGCACCCCAGTTGGCGACATCAAATTCATTCGAATGGGTGGGGTGACATGAATGCCAAACTGGGAGTGGACAACACAGGAAGAGAACCCATCATGTGTTGAAAAACAATCGGTGAGATGATAAACGAGAGTGGAGAACTGTCTGCAGAATTCTGCACATTCAACTATTTGGTGAATGGAGGCAGTGTGTTCAAGCACAAGGATATCCACAAAGTGACATGGAGTTCATTTCACTAGGTGGACATATTACAAATCAGATCGACTTCATATCAATGTGAAGAGAGTGGAGACGCAGTCAGGCTACTGGACACAAGATGATGTCAAGAAGTGGAGCGCATGTAGGTGGTTCACACCACTCACTATCCAGTGCAAGGAACCTTCCTCCAAAGCCAAGTTGAAAGCCTTCAATTCAAAGAAGCTGATGATGATAGACCACAGTTCAAATTCAGAAACCAGAACAGAACATGAATGACGAAACTATAGAGTAGATCTTCATATCAGCCATCAAGAAGTATTGGGAGGCATTAAGCAACATGCCTGAGAGAACCTGAGTAGGAGAACACTATAAGTGTGTGAAAGAGATGTGGATGGAAACCTGCATAACGGTGTTAGGAAGGAAGAAGAAACAAGACAAGACATAGAAGGAATGGATCTCGACGGACACACGGAGGCTGATAGAGGCGAGGGAGGAAGATGGTGAAGCAGCAGTTGAAGTAGTGCAGTGTAGTGCATGGACGAACAGTGAGAAGAGGAACTAAACACAACTTATAAAACACTACACTGAACAAGGAAGTGAAGAAGAGTGTGACGAAAGACAAAAGACAATTCTACGACACGCTGGCGAGTGAAGCAGAACAGGCTGCAGGTAAGAGAGATCTGGCACCACTGTGTCAAATAACCAGGTTAGTATCTGGGAAGAGATCACCTCAGACGAAACCAATAAGAGATAGGGAAGGAAATCTATTTAGCGAAGAGGAGAAACAAGGGATGGGCTGACCACTTTAGAAGACTCGAATTGACCACCACCTCCAACTTGTCTAGAAATACAACCAGCAACGTCAAAACTGTCAGTGAAGACAAGCCCTCCGACAAAAGCAGTAATAAATTCCTAAACGTCATAAAGCTCCTGAAATCCGGGAAGTTGTATGACCAGATGGAATTCCACTAAAAGCACTGAAAACAGACGCAGAGACAATAGTGAACAGGCTCACACCGCTACTTCAGAAGGTTTGCAAGTAGAAAGGAAGATACCTTTCAAGTAAAAGACAGGCGACCTTGCAAACTCCCAAAGAATGGAGACCTAAGTCTCTGCAAGAACTGACGCAGAATCATGCTCCTGTTCACCTCAAGCAAAATATTATGCCGCATCATCACGGAGAGAATTAAGCATGCTATGTATTCAAAATTCCGACCGGAACAGACTGGCTGGATTCTGCATGTACAAATCATGTGCGGACCGAATTGCCACACCATACTGCACATCATCATAAAACAGAGCATAGAATGGCAGATTGGCAACCCTCTACCTAAACTTCATCGATTTTGAAAACGTCTTCGATAGCGTCAACCGAGAATTAACTTGGCAACTGCTTCAACACTACAGTTTTGGTGCCACAAACCTTTATCAACCTCATTCAGCTATATGGTATATGATACTACATGACAAGTGATTGACAATGGAAAGCTCAGTGGCGCCTTTGAAGTGAAGACAGAAGTAAATCAAGGCTGCCTACTATCACCGATGATCTTTCTGATTGTGGTGTACTGATCTGGACAACGCAACAAACTATGAGAAGAGATGAAACGGGCACACGCTTTTTGACCGATGAAAAGACAAAGACAGTAGAAGATTTGGATTTCGCCAACGATCATGATTTATGCATAATGTCTTGTAGCACAAACTCGAATATCTACAGGCGAAAAGTAACAAGTTGACAGAAGAGGTAGATCAGTGAAGACGGGACTTCCTTCAAATGAATGTAGAGAAGATGAGGTGACGAAGATACCCAACCAATAACAACGACAAGCACCAATCACCATGAAGTGTAGAAACCCAAAGGAAGTAGTCTCTTTCACCTACTTAGGTAACATCGTTTCAACTACAGATGAGGATGTCAAAGCAGCTGGGATCGGAAAGACAGCAAGACAAGCCTTCCTGCACTAATCTGAAATAATCAGTATAGAGAGCTACTGCACTGCACTGCACTCAGCATAAAACGTGAACAACGTCGGGATTTTCAACACTCATTCAGTCAAATGAGTCAGTGCTTCCATGTGATGGTAGAGATTAGGCGCATTACCAAAAGCACTTCCAAGAAACTACAGACATAAGTGATTAACAGCTGCCGCCTACGTTCACTAGATACTGAAGATGGAATCAGATGGCTAGAAAGAATAAGAATAAGCAACAAGGAACTCACTTTGGCCTGACAACTACCCATCGCCCAACAAATTTTCAGAAGAATGTTGAGATGGGTTGGGTTAGGCATAGACTGAGAAGATGGTTTGGGGACATCATGCGTCAGGCCAAGTCGTTGAGTGGAACCGCAATGAGAAAGACTAGTTGGGTGTGTGAGGCGACGGTGACATGGAGGAGGAGAAGAAGGTGTGAAGAAGAAATGAGAGTTTCTGGGCATTGGTAGAGTCAGGTTAAGAAGACTGAAAAGTAGAGAGTGAAATGGCAAAGTGCTACTGAAGCCCTATGTTTCACTAGGAACCCAAGAGGAAAATAATAGTGATAATAAGTATTCGTCCCGGACTGGTGTCATTTTGGGAACCAATATAGGACTCCTCAGAAGTATAGAAATATAAATGGGTAGCATTTAGGAATAAACATTATTAGTCCTTCGTGTATTACTAAGTCCAGTTGAAGTATCCTGTTTCGATCATCTTTTCATCTAACAAACATTAGTTCTCACAATGGACATTATTATTTATACCAAAGTACAAATAATGATAACCACAGAAACATATATCAAATAAACCATAGGCTTTGACGAATAACTCAACCTTACCATATAACTATATTTAATATTATACATTCGAATGTACCTATATGGAAAGGAAATATTCTTGGTTGTATTGTGTTCTCTGAGCTGGGTTGTTTAGTTGCGGAGCTTTCATCGTCTTTCTAGACAGCGACGTCAACAGTACTAACTACAGTAATGAAGTCAGCTGTCAGTATCTCTCCGTGAGTGATTTAGTAGCTTACCTTGATGAAGCGGTCTACAATTGGTTGTTTCCTTTGGTTGTTATCTCATTGTATAAATTTTCCTGTTGACTATCCTTCTGCTTGACCTCTGACCTTTCTGTCGCTTATCATTCTTCTTATTGGTTAATAAATTGGGTCTATGTCTATACATCTGTTGATTGCTGATTGAATGACTGACGTGAATACTAAGCTTCTAGGAATTCACTGATATTCTTTGTGTTTCCTCTCTCCATTCAACATTTCTACATTGTCAAAATAGAGTTCATCTCCATAGTTGTTATCCGCATGCATTGAAATGAGTGATGAAATGACGTGATGTTTAACAGCCAATTGGTGCTCATATAGATGGAGGTGACCACTTTGTCCAATATAGTGTTGACTACAGTTATTGCAGTTGACTTTGTAAATGATATTCAGTTTGTCTTCTTTGCTTGTTGCATCCTTTGATCAGTCTGCATAATAGAGTTTGGAAGGGATTTGTTGGTTGATGAGTGACCACACGAATTCCAAGTGGTTTCAGTAATCTTGTTGTGATTTCTGATATACTCTTTATGTACGGTAGGATGATGCGTTTATTGATTTCTGTCGATGACTATGTAGTTGATGATGTACGGGATAAGCATCTTGTGATAAAGTTTTGTGGGTAGCCGTTCTTCTTTAGTGTGGACATCAAGTAATTTTCTTCCTTTCTCCGTGAAGTTGTTGTACTGTGCAGTTTGTTCTCACACTTTTGAATAGAGTTTGCATGCAACTGATTTCGTGTGTCGTTGGGTTGTTGTTATTGTAGTTGAGGATTTGATCAGTGTGTGTTGCCTTCCTATATACTTGGGTTTCCAGCTTCCCCGTATTTGTTCTATTGACCAGAACATCCAGGAATAGTAGTTGGTTGTTTGACTCCTTCTCTATTGTGAATTTGATGTCATTGAAAACGTTGTTGATTAAATTATGGGTGTTTTCTATATCATCTTTTTTAATGATGACAGAATTTTGATTTAATCATAGGTAGGATGATGGCTACAAATATTCTTCGCTATTTCAAAGGAAATATTATCTACATTGTGTGACATAAACGACCTATGTTTTTTCCGGAAGAAAAAGATAAGGACATTTTGTGAATGAAAGAAAATAAAAAACTAAAGGAAATAGTCTACTATTACAAAGATGTTATGTTAATCTTTCTCCTGTTTTTTAAACCTTAAAACACAATGATTACAACATTCAATAAATATCTCGAAGATTTTCTCAGTTTGCGTGTTATGCATGAATGACAAAACATAAACCTTTACCTCATCAAACAAGTTGATAAAAATTTAACCTAATTTTTATTTCAGAGGTAAGAAATATCTGATTCCTTTTTTTTAAACCTCAGTGTACCAATTATTTTCAAATAGAATGATCAGTTTGTAAATGATTTTCATACTGATATTTCTTACAGTTCAGTTTCTTTCCAGCTGCTTAACTGTTGTATTAATAAGATTTTCGTTGAAAACTAAAGCGTCATGATCACATTTCGTCCTATTTAGGACTCACCAGTCGGCTGCATATACCTGCTTCCCAGTGAGTGATATTGTTCCCACCGGGATTCCGACTCAGCAAAGATCGCTTCAAACGCTAGGGCGTTATCCACTACACCACGAAGCCATGATAGCCACTTCTTGTGTGACTGGTATAGTTTTAGTATAAATGTTTTTATATCATACCGTTGTTGATCGGACCGAGTTGGTCGGTCTCTGTTGGCATATGGGCTCCTGTGCGGATTTCGGTGGGAACAATATAACTCACTGGGAAGCAAATACATCTAGCTGAAGAATCCCAAATAGGACTAAATGTACATCCTAGATTCCAATGCTAGCCACGATCCATCATTAACATAATTAGAACGCTGGCAATATCGAGGCATCCGCACAGGAGCCCATATGCCAGTAGAGACCGGTTAACTGGATCCAGTCAACGACTGTATGATATAAAAACAATTATATTAATTAACCTTATCGGAGTTAATTAAGTCATCTGAAGGAATTCGGCTGTAAGAACTGCATTTATCTGAGTACGTCGTTGACGAGTTGGCTATGCTTCAAACGAAATGTTTCCAGACAATTAATATTCTTATATGAATGATAAAAGCTTTTTTCTTTAATGTATGAAAATTATATTTTCTCATAAAAATCTGGTCACTTTATTTAAAAACTAGCAAGAACCATCACTACACCAGAACAATATGAATGTATTCTATCCTTTCGGCTGTTCTCATCAGCTGTTTACGACCTTGAATATTTACAATGATAAATTACTATAAAATGTAAAACATAATTTAGCTCATTGAAAACAGTTTAAATCGGATAATGACATAGCGAAGTAAAACGTTTAGTGTGAACTAAAAACCTAATGACAGGATAATTGTGTAGTCAAATAAGTGGAAAGTTAGGAAATTAAACTGCCACGATGGTTGAAGATTGACGATAGATTCCTTTCGAATAAATTAATCCATTTTGATTACAGGTGCTTTCAGTAAAGCGTAAAGCATTTGAACTATTCTGTCTGTTGATTAATTTCAAGGATTCTAAGGTATGTGCTTGATGACGATACTTGCTACTCTCAGTTGTAGGATATTCTAGAAGATAAGCCTTTCTTGTTACTTTAACATTGTAACTATTTCAGTAAATACTTCGTGTTCTAGATATGACATCAATAGCTGATAATTTGATCTGATTTGATTTTAATTCGGACAGTTTTCTGACTTCTCCATGTACTCGTTCCATTTTGACTGAAATCATTGAACTAGATAAAGTATGCCATTATTTTGTTGCTATCTGTTTTTCGAGACATTCAAGTTTGTAAACAGCTGATGAGGACTGCCGAAACCAATAGAATGGATTCATATTTTACAGAAACACACTGAACTTATTATTATTATCATCATTATTTGTCCCTTGGGTTCCTAGTGGAATATAGGGCTTCAGTAGGATGCCTCCATTCCACTGTGTTCTCTGCAATCTTTGAACCTGGCTCGACAAGTGCCACATGCTCTCATTTCTTCCCCTCAAGATTTCCTCCATGTCACCCTTGCTACGAACGCCAAACTCGTCGCTTCGCATCTGGCTTCCACTCAAGCAACTGGCCTGGTGCGTTATGGATTTAGACAGTGAAATTTCCATTACTGTTCATTGTGTTTTCTAAACCACTACCACAAAAGGTTGATCGCAGCTGAGTCGGCTTATTGGTATTCTGTATCAAATAGTGTCTGGAACTTAGAGAGTTGCAGGAAGACGAATCTTGTGGGTTCACTCTTATCAAGAATATGAAAGATATACTTGTAGTGATGTACTTATTCAAGAATTAGAAAACCTTTGAGAAATACTTTTAAGGAATGGCTACCCATCTATATTTACAGATAAAAAAATATTGAAGGAAAGAATACTATGCAAAGGATTTAAACAAATTTGGAGAAAATACCTCTAATAAACCTGAGATTTATAGCTGATATAACCACAGACATCCTTCGTCAATGTAGGCCAAAGTCCATACATAGAGTATTCTGTGCTGCAAAACTATCATTTTCTGTTCTTATGACAACAAGTGATTCCCCAGTGCATGAAAGTCAAGTTGTCATATTGAGTCACATCAATATATACCTACAAGTTAACTAACTCCTGAGCATGTTGGGTGTACTCTGCAGTCGTTAGAAAAACGATCTCAAAAACATTATCCAGCCTAATTGCTGAAGCATGAACACAAAATCATCTCCAGCTCTCTAGAAACTTTGTTTAAATTTCTTAAGCAAGTTCAACCGTATAGTTCAAAAAGGTGAGGTTTACACACATACCTGAAACTCTGACAATTTACAGCTTCAAATATCAATTGTGTATTCAGAAGAAACATGTATAAACACTTTCTTTACGGTAGGCTTAATCAGGTACTCTGCGATATTCTTCTATTGATTTATGTCTACATTTATGAATATAGAGCTGTAAGAGTGATTCGCTGAGAGGATAATTATTTCTATAACCTTCTTTTCGTTCTTCAACTTTAAGGGCATTTAGTCAGGTTCATAGTTTGAAACTCTCATCATCTGCGACTCTGTCCAGTAGTTTTATTCTTAAACATCTAGTCACTATTCCTCTGAAGGTCAGTTGTAGCCTGAGTAACTCAGGTAAAAAATCTCTAACTGCGGTGTCTTATGTACCATTCACTTTTCTGCTAATCTTCACGAATTATTATTAAAAGACTGTTAGCATATGGTGAGGTTATCAGTTTCCTTGAACGCCACATTGCAAACGTCATAATAAGAATTTGATCAACAATAAGCCTTAAACAGTTTTATACTGATTGCTCTCCACTAACCTTGAGTAAAGGTCTGTCAAGTTCCGCTTTATGGAAAGTTCTCTTCTACAGGATTTCATAAATACAACTTCAAAGAAACCTAGTTATGAATGACATTGTGTTATTGTTTAAGCTTTTGTTGAGTGGTTTCTGCAAAGGAACCAGTTTCATGTTACCTAGTTTAAAGTTCTGACCAGATTCTTATGACAACTTTTCAATGTCATCTTGAGGCTAAAAACCTCAACATCATGGTACACTTGGATTGATGTTAGTTGATTGGAGGCAATCAGGCTTTAAGTTGACTAACAAGCTCACACAAGCATGAAACCTAGTTTCACGGCTTCCTCCCTATCATCTTTAACCAACTAACATATTTCGATCTACTTGAAAAGCATATTTTATAAAGATGCACTTCGTTGGGAAAAAAAATTGAATGATATAGAATTTCCGTATGTTCATTATTGTAGATATGTATATGAAATGTATCATCAATACTGAAAGGATTACTCAATTTATCAGGAGAACACACTCGCAAAAATAAGTACCCTATATGCCTGAAATGCTTGTCGTGAGTTGACGTCACTCCTCAATATCTCATTAACTACAAGTCCATCTACATATTTATAAAATTTACTTATTATAAAACCGTAAATACTCATGCTGTAATCTGCAGGTAAATGAATGTTCGATGTATTGATATGAGTACCTTCCCGCTTTTTGTTACGTCAAGCCTAATTGATTGATCTCTGTCGACATATAAGCTTGTTGAATGAATACCTAAACATTGCCTGATAGTTCACCACGATGTGATTTTCTCGGTGGTGGCTACCAGTAAAATTTAGGAAGCGTATTTCATCTTTTCTTGAATTTGTCGGCTGAATGTATTTGTATTCAATTAAGTGGTAGGGTTCCTCTCGGGTTTGTTCAATTCGATCCATACGGTAAACAACAAGAAATTATGGATAAGATTGAAAGCTGACTGATAACTGTGGAACAGCAGCTGTCTTTCATGATTCAGTAGACTATCGGATAACGCTCTAAATTTCGAAGCGACTAATGATCTCGTGGTGTTTACACTAGCAGCTAGTAACTGGTGATATCACATGTCACATAATTTAAAATTGACTGTTGAGTTGTTTGAAATAACTCCTTCACTGGACTAACAGCATAAAGTGAGAGGATATTAGTATGCTGCCTAAACTAAACTAATGTAAGCATATTAATGATGGATATCGGCTAACAGTGGGATCTAAAATCCACGTTTCATCCCACCTGGAACACATCAGCTGGATTTGCCTACCTTCCAGCTAAGGAGTCCTAAGTGGGATTAAACCCACCCTTGTAATTCCAAAGCAAGCCATTGTCCAACCAATGATTTGAAACTGAAAATACTTGTAATATTGAAGCACTCACATAGAAATTTATACGACAGAAGTGGCCGATCAACGACGAGAAATTATAATCTGTAACGTATAAAATACTGTAAGCATAGTTTGAAAAGTGCCATACGCTGGACCGATAAAAAGAGCCTAGAAGATTTGGATTTCGTCTATCATGATTTATGCATAATGTCTTGTAGCACAAACTCGAATATCTACAGGCGAAAACTAACAGGTTGACAGAAGAGGTAGATCAGCGAAGACGGGACTTCCTTCAAGTGAATATTGAGAAGACAGAGGTGATGAAGATACCCAACCAACAACAGCATCAACAGCAAGCACTAATCACCATCACTACTAATGGGAGAAACCTAAGGTAAGTTTTCTCTTTCACCTACCCGCCTACCTAGGCAGGCAGCATGGTTTCAACCACAGGCAGCGACACAGGCACAGAAGAGGATGTCAAAGTAGCCAGGATCGAAAAGACAGCAAGACAGGTTTTCACTAATCTGAAATAATCAGTATGGAGATCTAACGCACTCACTACAAAGAACAAGACCTGGATATTTAACACCAATATCAAGTCAGTGCTTCTATGTGATGGTTGAAAGACTTGGCGTGTCACGAAAAGCATATCCAACAAACTACAGACATTCGTCAACAGCTGTCACCTACGCTCACTCGATATTGAAGATCAAGTGACCAGAAAGAATCAACAACAAGGAACTCTGTGAATGAACCAACCAAGAACCTATCACCCAACAAATATGCAGAGGACGAAAGTGGAGATGGATTGGGCATACACTGAGAAGGTCGACTGGGAACATCACACATCAGGTCAGGAACTCGAGTGAAATCCCGATGAGAAGCGATGAGTTGGGTGTCCGAGGTGAGAGTGACATGGATGAGATGATATGAGGAAGAAATGAAATCTTGTGGGCAGTGGTAGAGCCAGTTTGAAAAGACTGCAGAGAAGAGAGTACAATGGAGGCCTGCTACTGAATCCTTTTTTATTCCACTAACAACCCAAGAGAAAAATAATCATAATAATAGTTTGAAAACGATACATATAACAAAGACATATATATTTATTAAATCTACACCACAAATTGTTTACAAATCAAAAGTTCTTTATGGTTTCAATTGTTCTGTTTTACTACAATAGATGATAATTTTAAACATTGATCAAAATTCAGTACTTTTACATTGAAATTTCTTTCAAATATTTCAGGTTTCATGAATATTATTATCTTGTCGGTTAATCTTGACTTAAACTTGTTGTCAATTCGATTGTATCCATTTTCTAAATCATTATATCATTCCAATACTGGTACAAACTATTCCCTTGAATAATTAATTCCATTTAATGATAATAATGGTGAAATATATTGTTCAACTGAAGAAGTGAAAATAATTTCTGAGATATTATCACCTTCATTATCATC
The DNA here is from genome assembly GCA_944470555.2 of Heterobilharzia americana. Classification (NCBI taxonomy): domain Eukaryota; kingdom Metazoa; phylum Platyhelminthes; class Trematoda; order Strigeidida; family Schistosomatidae; genus Heterobilharzia; species Heterobilharzia americana. The sequence continues at coordinate 158,366,606 of OX104127.1, read as the reverse complement.
TTTATTAGTATTTGTATTATTCCCCTTTAAATTAAGATTCTCAGTATCAATATGTTGAGAATTATTTTTATCAAACATTGGATATCTTTTAGACTGAACCGATTTTGAAGCTTTAACTACTGATTGAGTATTCTCCGGTTTTTTGTCTAGAAAATTTTATATATGTGAATAAGCAAAAATGTTAAGCAAAGTGTTTTAAAGTTAATATTTAAAAGGTGATGATCAAAATTCTCACTATAAATGATATGAATATGATTTTTAAGGTGAATGGATTCATTAGAGAACAATGATAATACACTTTAAACTCTTAGATCAGATGATATCACTACCGAGATTATTCTAGAATATTTCATAATTTCCTACGAAGTGACTGTTTATAGATAGATGGAAATAGTCGTTCCTCTGTGGCTTAGTGGATAACCTCTTAGCGTTTGAAATGATAGGTTTCGAGGTTCGAGTCTCATTGGGAAAAACATCACTAGGGTACAGGTACATCCACCTTACGAGTTTCAAATGGGACGAGATGTGTGTCTTGGATTCCTCTGCTAATCACAACCAACCAACCAAATTATTATAATTAACATTCAGGCAATATTGAGGCATCCGCATAGGGTCCCATATGCCAATAGAGGTTGAACAATTCGATCGAACACAACAAACAATGGAAAATAACAAGTATATCAATAAATAGTAATAACTATAACTCATTGTACAAGAAGTGGCTATCGTTCCTCCACTGTATAGTGGACAATGCTTTGGCGTTTGAAGCGACGGGTACGAGGTTCGTGCCTCAGTGGGAAGACCATCACTGGGGTGTAGGTACATCCAGCTGACTAGTCCCAAATAGGACGAAACGCGCGTCCAGTTGAATTCTTCTGCTAGTCAAAACCCACCAAATTATCATATTTGATAACTGTTATAAAAGCAGAACTTTGACAGTGTTATTCTATATTAAATTTACTTATTTGATATGTAGTGTATGGTGATACAGTATTATTTACCTCACAATGTCTCCAGCATAAATAATCACTGCCAATAATCATTTCAATGTAATCACATCACTTCCAACATCTCATTTGTATAGTCCTATCAATCACACGACATTATCTGTTTTCATTGATAGTAAAGTTCTCCATATCTCTGGTATGCATGGGTGTTGCCTCATTCCCACCACATATGTTGGATGTTAGTTGATTCGATGAATAAGGAAAGGATTCAGTAATCAGTCAGTCTCTCTCTCTCTCTCTCGCTCTGTCTCTCTCTCTCCACCCAATTATGTTGGACTTGAGTACAGTGGTTTCATCCAATCCCATCCCATCCCATTCCATCGCATTCTTTTGTGTGGTTGTATGTTACTGTATGCACTGCCATAGGTGAGTTACTTTCTAGATAATTGATTTAATTGGGGTCTGTCATTCTACATTTAGCTGTATTTCAATGTTCCGCTATTCTAACTGACCCCGACTGCCTAGTCTGACCTATGGACTTGGCATATAAATATAGAGGTGTAATAGATATGAGATAACTCTCAATATCATTCAATTACTAAATGGCTCTTGGAAATACTTAAACTTGCAAAGAAGAGGTTGTTGAATTATAATCTCTTTGACATATCTGATTTCGTTGATTCAATTAGTATTGTAAATTTGACACGTAAAAGCATGTTTTCATTGGATGTCATGGTAAATCATCGCTTAAAAGAGTTTTACCTTCTTCGATATACCTGGAATATATACTTCCTGTCTGGTAAGGAAATATACAGACAGATTAGATGATTTGGCACTGGAGTCTTCATTAGGACTTCGCCTAGCAAACTGCTTCAACAACAACTAATCAGCTACAATTATAAAAAGGATACAATGATGATATCTTCATTCAGATTCACTGTGGAACTGGAATCAAACTCAAGGTTCTACTCTCTTGATATTCCACTCCAAAGAAACGATGATGTACAGAAAGCCTACATGAAACAGACAATTTATTAGTTTTCAAATTTTGGTCCCTCTAAGTAGGAAGAGAAAGCTTATTCATTCACTTTTATGGAGGATTCGAAATATGTGTACTGAGGATACAGTTGAAAATAGTTTGCCGTCTAGATGCGTCAATAAGAACTTGAAGCAAATGACCACGATTGAACAAACTTATTTAGACCCAAAGAGATTCCATTGCTGAATCTTGAATTCAAAAATGATACTGCTGGAAATATCCTCAAAATTCAACCAAAATGATTCTTAAATGGAACATACTTTGCTACCAACCTTCGAATCATTTTCTCCTACAAGAAACATTTTGGTCATTGTATGAACTACATTGAGCCAGATCAATGTGTATATATGAGTATTCTTGTTCCTATGGAGCTGAGTACATCGATCATACCATGAGTGCACTTGTAAAACGTTGCTCATGAACACTACGCAGACTGGCTAGCAAAGGGAGAACAAAAATGCATCTTCACTTCAATAACAGAACACCTTGTGAACTCAAGCCACTCAGCTCTTTTACAGAGCTTATTCGTAATCTCTTACAGGGTTCTATCGAACCACTCGAAGGGAGTAAAATCAAGGCATTTTGGGTAACCTGAACCACTAGCCATTCAAAAGTTCAAACCAGCGTTTTGTGTCCAAGTAAGGTAAGTTCAACGTTTTTCTGTGCCGTGGCTGTCATAAGGCCTTGACTGTCACAGAATACCTATGCATTACGTAACCAACGTTTTTATCTTCATTATCCCCTTGCTTACTCTCTCTACGTTAAGCCATCATTTACATTACCTAATTTTCCCGCGCTATTCAAAACATTTTGACACCTGACAGGAAACAGTTCTTGGATGCTCTATGCACTGTAATATATATTCACAAATGTGTGTCTTAGTAAATGACTTTGTTGAAGAGATTTTTTCTTTGAAACCACCTTTTTGTGTTTGTCTTCCTGTAATTGACTATGATGGACGCGAGATAGTATTCATCACGGACTGACATCGACTGGTGAGCCGATGGAAACCTGGCAGCACTCAGAAGCCAGTTCGCTCTAATATGAGATTTTTCTCCAGTAAGCACCAGTGACCCAACTACGGATAAAGATGAGGATAGTTAGGTCATACAGCAAGTACGTTAGCATTTAGCTGCTTGAAGAAAATTCATTGGCTTATATTTTCTCAGTTCTTTCATTTCGCGATATGTTCAGGTTGTTATATGTCATTAATATGTATCTACCTGACTCTCAGCTGAATTGCAGCATGTTGAAGTGAGATCTAACTGTCCTAGAAACGATCCTTCATGGAGTTATCGGTGTATACTGATGAGGATTTCTGTACTATAACGAAACAGTTGTTAAGTCCTGTCAGTTTCCACTGATTTTCCAACTGATATCAGTCTATGATGGAAAGGATTTCCGAATCAGTCAATCTACGCAAATCACCAGTTGAATAATGAACTCCACGGTCTGTTAATTTCTCGTATTTAAACAATCTAGAACAGAAACTTTATGGGTTTTAGAATTGAGTTAGTAGAAAAAGTAGTCACATCGATCTCAGTAAATATTATTTTTCCCAAGCAAAAGTCTCTAAAATGCATGAAGTACCAAAGTGTCGTATCCACATAGGTATTTCGCTATTTCATTCTCTTTAGTGATAATAAAGTCACATATCTAATACATAGTGTGCAATAACTAAATATGTTCAGTGCTGCTATATGGTTCAGAAACTTGGAGTGTCACGAAAAGCACTTCTAACAAACTGCAGACATTTGTCAACAGCTGCCACCTATGCTATTACTGAAGATCAGATGATGAGAAAGAATAAGCAACAAGGAACTCTGTGAAGGAACCAACCAACAACCCATGACTTAACAAATATACAGAGAAATAAAATGGAGATGGATTGAACATGCACTGAGAAAGTCATTCGAGATATCACACGCCAGGCCCATGAGTCAAGTTGAATCTAAAAGGGAATCAACTAGTTGGGCTTCTGAGGCGAGGGTGACATGAATGAGATGATGTGAAGAAGAAATGACACAGCTTGTGGGCAGTGGTGGAGCCAGGTTGAAAAGACTGCGGAGAAGGGATTGCAATGAAGGCGTGCTACTGAAGCCCTATGTTCCACTAGGAACCCAAAGGAAAAATAAAATAATGAATAATAATATATATTGAACATCTGAATTTTTCAATCATGAGGAATTCATGATCTTTCTGGATAGTATTATGAACGCTAACTTCCATTTTGAAATTAGTTGTCAAAACTTTTCATGAATGTTTCAGTAACTTGGGTTTTTATTTGTTCATGTGATGACTTCAAATCCACCCGAATATTAAGCTTTAAGTAATTCAAAGAGAATCAGGGAACTCTTCTAAGCTCTATATTCCGGTCAGTCAGTAGCCAATGGAAATGTAGCAAAAGACCCAACCATTTAACCAACTGTGAGACCATAAAGGTAAATGGTCATTAGAAAAAATCTATGTAGCCAATAGCACAACAGTCAAAGGAAATTAAAAATCACATAACACTTCATCATGACAGGGTACTATATCACCCCTGAAGAAATCTTGACAGCTAACTTCATATCGACGTTAGTGTTGAAAATGTTATTTGAAAGCTTAATGTAAGTCTGACGATCCAACTGTCGAGTACAGAGAAGCAACACAAGCAAATCCATCGCCAAGGTCAACAAATATTCTCCATCATTTCCTCAGACTAGCTGATAGACTTTGTTCGGCAGTGAATGATTGGTTGACAAGGTGACTGGACTCTTGAAGAACGATTTACTGTCAATGTATGTGAGAACTCAACAATGAGTATATCAAAATCAATATACAAAACAACCACTCACCTAACTGATAATCCTTCTTACAGCTAATCAAATTATCTACTAACAAGTTACAACTTTCAACAGTTGCTACATTGTTAGAGTCCATTGTTGTTAAAAGCCTGTTACGTTTATCTTTGTTAACTACGATGGAGACAGTTGTTCTATTGTGGCCTTTGTTATCATCACCAGTGTTCAGTTCAGGAAAAGATTCTTCGTCAAATGAAATCACGTTATAATCTAGTATAGGAGAAATTTTAAAAAAACTTTATGGTCACTCCTAATTGAAATCATAACACTTTTAGCAAAGCATCAAAACAATATTAGTTTGGGAAGTTTTATCTTCTCTCTGGCGTAAATTTCATATGTAATGCGAAAGCCATAGCATATACTAAGATATAGGTATTCATCAACCACGGTACACTTAAGCGTAGACAAAAACAATCCATGGCGCTTGCTGTCTAACTTTCTAAAAAGACAATCTTAATTTGCCTTGGATCCAAAAAGCTAAAATGAAGGTAGTAACTGAAAGAAAACTCCAATGAACAACAAAAATAGTCTAGTTGCTCTTCTCTCCTAACTTTAAACCCTTGAAAACTATGATCTGATAATTTCACATTACATTTGTTTATTTGATATGTAGTGTATGGTGATACAGTATTATTTACCTCACAATGTCTCCAGCATAAATAATCACTGCCAATAATCATTTCAATGTAATCACACCACTTCCAACATCTCATTTTTATAGTCCTATCAATCACACGACATTATCTGTTTTCATTGATAGTAAAGTTCTCCATATCTCTGGTATGCATGGGTGTTGCCTCATTCCCACCACATATGTTGGATGTTAGTTGATTCGATGAATAAGGAAAGGATTCAGTAATCAGTCAGTCTCTCTCTCTCTCTCTCGCTCTGTCTCTCTCTCTCCACCCAATTATGTTGGACTTGAGTACAGTGGTTTCATCCAATCCCATCCCATCCCATTCCATCGCATTCTTTTGTGAGGTTGTATGTTACTGTATGCACTGGCATAGGTGAGTTACTTTCTAGATAATTGATTTAATTGGGGTCTGTCATTCTACATTTAGCTGAATTTCAATGTTCCGCTATTCTAACTGACCCCGACCGTCTAGTCTGACCTATGGACTTGACCTCACAGTCATTACATGGAATTTGATAGATTAGATTAGCTTGCTGAATTGCATACATTTGAACCTTAACCTGGCAAGGCTTATTTCTGAGTGTCTAGGCATGATTCTTACCTAAATTTGTCACCTTTGTTGAGAGTTCTAAGCAAACTTTCTGATGTTCTTTCCTTGTATGGTAACTCAAATAAGGCTATGAACTTCTTTCTACTCGCGTTGTCGTCATTACTCCTACTTGTTTTACTGTAATTACTTCGTTTCTTATCTATTCGTATGAATTTCTTAATTACTAATGTTTCTTTAACTTGTTTCAATTCCTCATTCAAGTCCTTAGAATAGCTAGTAGACTTTTTCCTGACACTTGAAGACTGTGGAATTCAGGCACAATTATACATTTAATATGATTCCATCAACCATTATATTAGTTCTATGACTTCTTCAATTGTTATATCAGTTGTGTGAAAATTGGAACATATCGACAATTTCCTCACACATATAAACTCAGTAGTAGGTGCATTGCAGTTCCCTTAGGAAGTAGAAAATCAACGAGAAGAATTAGTTATTTTCGACTGCAGAATATAACGAAGGATAGACGGTGATTTGGATACAACTGTCTGCAGGAAATCGACACATTCTAACAGGTATCTAGACTTCATGTCATCTCATCCAATGTCAGTCAAGGCAGGTTTTAGTCAAGTATCTTAAATAAGGAGTTGAAACAAGCGGCAGAAGTTTTAATAATGAATAATTATCCTCAATGTTTTATTAAGAAATTTGTACAATCTGCCGAATTCCATGTGATGACTGCAAGAAGTCTTGGTATTTCATAGGTTCAAGCCTGGTCTCTGCGTTCGAAAACAGATTTATGCTAAATACCTAATTTTACCTTAGTCAGAATCTTTTAAAGACATTCAATTTGTTTATTTGTTTAATCCAATAAATAATTTTTTCGATGACCTTGTGCTGACCTTGTATCCATAATCATGGAGCCACTTTATTGGCCATTTCTGATGACCTTGTCGTGATCCATTAGCTATTCGTGAACATATGTATATTTATGCATTGTTTTAATTATAATTACGACTGTACAGCATGTGAAAATGACTCATGAAAACAAAAATTGTCTTTGTTGAATTGTCTTTTATTAATTTTTCACCATCTACCGGGACTATTTCAGTGGTTGAAAAATATTTTCTGTTGAAGAAGTTTGTTCATACACCAAAATAAATAAAATTTTTTCAAAAGACAGATAATTCGATAAATTGTAAAATCTCAAGGCTATTTATATCATTAATAGTTTGAAAATAACTTAGGGAAACTTTGGGAACTTCTGACTACTTGGCAGAGATATCCTGTAGTTTGCAGTTAAGAACTCATGTGTGACTTGAATCAAAGACTGTCAGATGGTACAGTAGACGAGTTATCATCCAGTCACTGAACTGAAACACAATGAATTAAGTATCCAAAGCTTCTATTCACTGTCAGCTTAACACAGGCATCAGAATTGTAAATGGTATACCTTTGAACCTTCTCGTGAAGTATTATGATTGTATAGCCTTTATGAAGTTGAAAAGAAGCCGATGAAACGCAACGAATTCACCATCTTCTGCGCTGAATTTGGTTTTGATGTATTTTCATCCTATAAATAAATCTACATACACATTACAGGAAATTACCGAAATGTTGTCCTGGTCACTATCGAAAAATGAATCCCACTTAAAACCTACTACTTATTAATCTATTTGAGTAATATCCAATCAACCAATCATTCCGTTATAGATAAATCCTGAGCCACTGGCTAGGAATTCAATGGTCCATATTTCCAACTTCTGAATCAATAACACCCCCCCTCCAAAAAAACCCAAATCAAATTCTCCGATGATAAAAAAATAACACCTACACAGTAAGCTCGCAACCAATGACTTTATTCTCAGTAGAAGTGGGAATTTAACGCAATACTGAGGAGAAAAGAGAGAAAAAGGGATGAGAAACTGATTTTATCACATTCAAAAGTAGGATGTTTCAATGAAGATCACTTGATTTGAACTCAAACAGACATTTATTGTTTAAATATCTATGGTAGTCACAGTTTGACAGAGTGATGCTAGAAGGTGGATTTAAAGCCTGGTTCATGACAGGATTTATACGAACCAGTGAGCTACCTTCAAGATACTGGCTCAGCTCTTCATCAACTGAGCTACCTAATGACCACATGTTAACTCCACTTTGCTTGCTTAATTTGACTTCTCAGAGTTATATACCAAGAGAAGGTGGTTGCAGCGATGTCAACCTGAAAAGTTAGCCTATTTAAAGTCATTGAAAAAAAACTTTAAAAATACACTGATACGTTGGGAACACCGTGCATACCCGTGTAAAAAGTATATAATCCATACCACTGTAGATCTATATTCTCCAGCGAGATCAAAGTCATCTAGGCACCGGCTAGTTGTTTTGCTGGTCTGGGGCAAAGCTAACTCATCAGCTGTGTAACCGTATAAATTCAGTTCACAGCGCCAAATTGTTAAGACCACTGAGTTGGATAATTGAAAGAAAATTACTCAGCTATCGTATCCTCTAAAAAAAGACCGGAAGTGACACATTAAGGAATCATGACGTTTTCGCAAACTTTTCGAGGCAGCAGTATAAAATGGATACATTTTGTATTTCAGCAGTATCTTGTCAACCCCATGCAACCCCTAGAATATGAATATATATATATAGTTTTACTGAAAACGTAATATACTTCAATTCATTGAAAGATAACAGAATATATGTTGGTGGTCAACAGACTGACAAAAGTAGTCATACAGTAGAGTTCAGTCATAACGTCAACTTCGAAGAAGGTTCACAAATGACAGTAAACTGCCATAATCATAATTCACACAACTCAATAGAAGTTTCTCAAATAAAAATAAAAACAGGAGTAGCAAGTGAAATATTAAGGGACTTTAAGATTACGTAAGTAGGTCGTACGCTAAATACCTAAAATACTGTGAACTAAGCTCAGTTAGTTGAGCACAGTCTGTGCGAGTAAAAGATGATGCATAGTAAATAAAAGTGAAGGAATAACCATCTGAGGTTGATTAAGGATGATGGAACCAAATAACAGTCAAGAAGGGTTTCCGGGATAGACAGAAGTTACGTATATCTGCTTCCTTCTTAAACAGACAAATCAGGTTTATAGTGTTTGATGGTTATGATCAAAGTCAACTTGAGGAGAATTGAGCTAGTTCGTTTGTGTATTATCTTGAAGGAGCTAAAGACGTCAGCTCAGTTTCCAGTGTCAATGTGTTAAGAAAATCTACGACTATTCAACTGATATGCAAGAGCCGTGAACTCTGTTCGTCTGTGTATTATGTGGAGTTTGTCTGTTAGTTTTAAACTACTTGCTCACCTTTGACTAATCTATGTAACTATCTAGTCCATGGTGCTTTGCACTCATAGAAGTCTATCGATAAAGGCTTGCAATTTACCCAATAGCAAGGCAGGGCGACACTATGGTGCACGTTTAAGTGTTAAATGGTGAGAGGCAATCAGCAGGAAGCCCTACCCGACTTGGATTTTGCACTTGTTGGCATTCATCAGCATGGTTTATATGTAACCAAAAGAGACTGGTCTTTCCTCTAAGATTCTAGCCTGCGTCGTTCAGTATTGAAGTAAGAAATTTGACCACAAAGGTGTTCAGGTCACGACTGACACATAGTAAATAAAAGTGAAGGAATAACCACCCGGGGTTGATAAAGGATGATGGAACCAAATAACAGTCAAGAAGGGTTTCCGGGATAGATAGAAGTTACGTATACCTGCTTCCTTCTTAAACAGATAAATCAGGTTTATAGTGTTTGACGGTTATGATCAAAGTCAACTTGAGGAGAATTGAGCTAGTTCGTTTGTGTATTATCTTGAAGGAGCTAAAGACGTCAGCTCAGTTTCCAGTGTCAATCAGATCCTGAACGAGTGACTGTGGTGTTCATAGTGTTACTTCCCCACAGTTGTAGACTCTCCAGAATTTGTTCAGAAAATCTACTACATGTATCTTCAAGAATAAATTCACTCATTTTATGATTTCAACCAAACCATTCATAGTGATCATCATATAAGTTGTATGATTATCTGCTAGAAAATAGATACTGGGTGATGATTGAACGTGAAATGAAAATTTGGATCGCAGCCAGATTCAAACTTTCAATCACCACCGAGTATAAATACTAGTCTACCGAACCACAGCTATTTCAAATAGTCGAAATGCTAGAAAACTGACATTTATTCTCGACAAGAAAAATAATATATATCAACATTTATCTCACTTCTTTTGTCTATTTCTTTAGAAATTGGAACTATTCAAGGTTAAATTGAAAATACTCAAACCTCAACCTATACTCCTTAATGAAGAATAGTAGTACTTTCATTTCAGATAACCCAGTTTATCTTTAGTTTTTCTTTTCAGTTATTTATCAGCAAGAACATGCAAGAGGATAACACACAACCCACAGGAGCAAACTATCACAAAAATTTAGCTATTAGGATTTACGTATAATAATGATGGGTAGTGGCTAGCAGTGGAATCCAGGATGCGCATTTCGTCCTATTTGGGACTCATCAGCTGCATACATTAGAAGTCATGATGATTTTTAGCTTTGAAAGTAGTTCTAAATTAGCTGGACATTCACCAATCACCAAGTACTTTATGCTGGAAACTGACTATAAGCGATTAAAATCAACTGAAAATATGCCTACACTAAATGACATTACTAACGGATCCAAAAAAACTGATCGGCTTGGAAAGCTCCATCTTCCCTCCTACTCTTAGATTGCTTAGCTAATGCATAGTTTACACTTCTTCTACGATCCAACTCGGAATGTTGACATCAAATTATAAAACAGAAGTAACCTAATCAGAATATCTGGAGATAAATATTGAACAATACCAGAGTGTTCTTGTTTTCAGATATGATACCATGCCACTTATTGGGACTTCAACAAAACAGTTATTATTATTATTATTATTATTAGTCCCTTGGGTTCCTAGTGGAACATAGGGCTTCAGTAGCACGTCTCCAATAACCTCTGTTCTCTCAGATCTTTCGAACCTGGTTCCACGGTAGCCCAGAAGCTCTCATTTCCTCCTCGCACCATCTCTTCCATGTCACCCTCGGACGTCCAACGCGTCCCTTCAACAAAACAGTTAAAAGACGTAAATTGTCCAAATTGTGTAAGGTATTTGAGCAACACATTTCGAAATATCTCATCAGACGCGTACATGTCATTAGTATTTAGACAAAAACTCATGAAGATAAAGGGTGAGAAAATAAAAACGGGGTCAGGTAGGAAAGCTGGATTATTGGCCGAATAACAATGAAAATCAATACAGCAAAATACTACATCGAATTTGGTTTTCATTGTTGAATTTACCAAAGAAGATTTAATATGACAACGAATTGTTTATGAACTCAAATAGGTGGTTTCAACTTCTAAGGCTCAACAAATTAGAGGATCTGTCTACAACACGTTTTGTAAATAGGTGTGAGGGAAGTAGCCATATCAATCTTGTGACCTGTGTTAACGATATGTTTGGCTATCGAAGAACGTGGACATCTACTACCATGTTTATGGTTCAGTTGATTGAATTTGCTTCTGAAGTCACTCTGTAATATGTTGTGAGTCCCTTACTTGCATGGATCTATTATTCCTTCCTATTTATGTGTCACCACACGTACATTTGAATTGGTAGATGCAGTGGAATGTGACATTGTTGTTCACATGCTGTGGGTGTTTGGGGGAATATACGGGCTTCGTGGTTTCAACTAATGGAACATTGCTTGCATAGTAAGTCCTTCTAACAGCAGCGTTGTCTCCATTTAATAATTGTACCATGATAATCACATTTGTACGAGAGACTGATAAAAATATCCTTCTTTGGAACAAACTGAAGATCCGGTTTCGGCGATCTGATTATTTTGTTGATGGATAGTTAGTTTCCAGCAATATTTTAGTCAGTGTTCCTTTTTCCTCTTCCAAAGTATCCTCTGAGCATACTCGTTGAATTCTACTAGATAAGCACGTAATTAACGCTGGCTTGTACTGAACTGGACACAAGCCATGATAGTTCAAATATTGCCCTGTCTCTGTAGGTTTTCTGTAGGTAGATCGTTTCATTGATCATCCTGCCTTCGACTAATTTATATACCCAAGAATGGAGGGCAGTCATCTTCCTCTCCTATGCATGCCAAGGACATACTGTTCTGCACTTCGTTCAATCGGTGTAGAATTGAAGTAAACTGATTTGAGTTTACACAGATAATCGGGATAACGTCAAGTTATCTTCGATAAAGATGGGCTTGGCCGCTTAGGTTCTTGGCTAGGTTTTACACGTTTAAAATGTGTTGCATAAATACATTACGTGGTTCAGACAGTTTACGTCTTCTTATTGATTTGTCGAATTTAAAACGGTAAACTAAATGTTTTAAATTATTTTTACTCATAATTTCCTGTAGTCACTCTGAATCGAACTGATCGACCCATTCTGGCATATGGGTCCTTAAGAGAATGTCGCAATTATTATATTATTATTATTTTGTCTCTTGGATTCCTAGTGGAACATGGGGTTTCAGTAGCATGCCTCCATTTCACTGTGTTATCTGCAATCTTTCGAACCTGGCTCCACAACTGCCCACAAGCTCTCATTTCTTCCTCTCAAGATCTCCTCCATGTCACCCTCGCCACGAACGCCCAACTCGTCGCTTCCCCTGTGGATTCCATTCAAGGGTGAATGCCTCAATACTGCCTAAACATTCGTCACGTTTTAGTTTACCTGGTGACTGGCCGTGGAAGTCGCGACCCGCATTTTGTTCTGTTTGACACTCATTAGCTAGATATACCTGCAACCCAGTGACTGACGTTGTTCTCACTGAGACTCGAATCCAATATTCATCTTCCCAAATGTCAAATAATACCATACACTTCTGTTTCATTGATTCTAACAGTGGTCGGTCAGTTCGATATAGCATATGGATGCAAAATTACGAGTATCAATGAACAACAACCGATAACCGTCGTACAAGAGGTGGCTGTCATGCTTCACTGATGTAGCAGATAACGTTTCGGTGTTCAAAGTGATGAGTACTAGGTTCGAGTAGCACTAGAAGAGTATAGTGAAAGTACATTCAGCTGATGAGTCTTAAATAAAACGAAGCATAATACCATTATCATTCAATACTTTAAATTCTTAAAAAATGAACCAAGACGTTTTTTAGGAATTTATATAGTTTCTCATATTTGAAATGTTTCAACTTAACTAACTTGACATTCTGTCAAACTCACCTGTTTAAATTTATACAATATTCATAAATTCATTTTCATATATGATATGAATTATTTCTTAGAATTTTCCTTCTTTTACTTCCTTAACCATTAACTTAAAGATGAATGACTTGTGAACAAAACCCAACCTTCTAAATAATTATTGATTACCAGTTAGATGTTAGATTGGATGAATTTCATCATGTTCCTTTAGTAAAATAAAAATTTTCCATGAAATAATCGAGTATATTTGTGTAGTACAACTCAACCAAGAAACATTTTACCAAACTGTGTCGCTGTTAAATCCTGGAGAAATCCTTTATTTAGCAAGTGTATGTAATACCTAAGATTCTGCGTCTTCCTTCTATGAAGTTCGCTAACTTGACGCGTTACGAAAAGCATTTCCAATAAACTGCAGACATTCATCAACAGCTGCCGCTTACGCTCACTTCATACTGAAGATCGGATCTAAAGACCAGAAAGAATAAGCAACAAGGAACTCTAGCTGGCAATAAACTAACCAAGAACCCATCACCCAACAAATATGCAGAAGCAGAGAGTGGCAATTGATTGGATATACACTACCTCAGGCCAGGTCGTTGAGTGGAAGCCAAATGGAAAACGACAAGTTAGGTGTCCAAGGCGAGGATGACATAGAGGAGATGGTGTGAGGAAGAAATGAAAGCTTGTGGGCAGTTGTGGAGCCAGGTTGAAAAGACTGAGAGAAGACAGTGCAATGGGGACGTCCTACTGAAGCCCTATGTTCCACCAGCAACCCAAAGGACAAATAAGAAAGGGATTCTGCGTCTTACTTCTTGATCAAAAGAACATTTCAGAATATGAAAACCGGGAGCCTACATTTACTTTGATGGGATATTACTGGGTTAGAGCACTGCTCAGTTTTTAGTCACAGGAAAGCAGCCAATTTAATGTTGTCCAGTCATGAATAGTGACCATGTTCTATGAATCATATTTACAGTATGTCCAGAAAACTAGGAAGTTTAACATAACTGACTTAATCACTTGATGACTGTGTACAAACCAAGAAGGATTAGATGTATAGAACAAAATGGTATATCTTCTATTTCACGAATACTGCTCAGCTGTATACATTACCGAATTAAAATAGCTAAAAAGACAAGATTACATAACTACATACCTCCAAATATTGTGGGATAATAAATAAGGCAGTATAGAAGTTTCGGAACCGAAAGTATTAAAAAAAGTCAATAAGATCAAGCTGCACATCACAATCATTGCTAATTCATGAAAAGTACAGTCATCAACTGGAAAATCACTGGGAACTTCAAAGCACTGAAAACCACCTTTGTCCAATGACATCGTCGAGTATTCGCCCTCATGTTTGAATCGGTGAATCAAATTGAGTAAAACGATGTAAACCATTGGATTCCGGTTCAGTGACTCAGTGGTTTTGTACTTGCCGCCAAACTTAAAGGTCCTGTATTCCAACCTTGATAGAGTAATGGGTGCTCACTGCTGAAACGTTTCCTAGAAGGATGAAACATCTGTCCCGTACTTCCGTCTCTCCAATGGTTCCCCAGCTAATATTACTACGTGACGAAGATAACAGTGAAATCGAAGTTCTCTACTTCAATCGCTTGATTTCAACTCACTGAGCAATTATTAAACCTTCTGTTACATATTATCTGAATTATCATCTGGCCGCCTACTTGAACCAAGATTTTCCACCGAATGTAAACATCAAATTCTTAGCTTTCGAATTGTTTTCATCTACAGGTGGTATTCATCATGGAGTGATATCATTTAGGGAGTCATTGAAAGCCTGGAAGCACTGGACAGCTGTTTCGTCCTAGTATATGACTCCTCAGCATTGCGCACTCACGACCCGGTTACGGATCGAACTTAGAACCTTCAGGTTGCATGGCGGAGGTGTTAACCACTCAGTCACCGGGTAGGAATTCAGTGGTTCACAGTTTCCAACTTCAGTCAATTCATGATATAGTGGGATCATCACTCAAGGTCTTCAGTTGGCATCTACTTCCCTCACGGCTTCCCATTAGAACTTCGTAATATCCATCTGGAAACATACTATAATCATTTAACTATATCTTCCAAGTATGTTATGTACTCTTGTACAGTTTTTAAATGTTTTCATTTAGCCGTTCGATGGAAATGGACTTTTCTAGTGCCATTATATTTCCACTCCTCAAACACTTACCTCGAAGGACAGATTCTTGTATTGGCTGGATAAACCATCACCAGTAAACTCAAGTTCAGTGTTGCGTACTTCATTCTAAACCGGAAGCTAATCAAGTACTAGCTGACTGTTCAACATTACTGCCTTCGATTATGCCGTTATTAACGTAACTTGGATGAAGTAATAATTTCGTTTGAATATATTATTCTGGTAGTAGAATTGCTGCGAATTCCATACTTTATAAAACATACTGTTTGGAACAAAGTGATCATTACTATTATTATTATTATTGTCTGTCGCTTGGGTTCTTAGTAGAACATAGGGCTTCAGTAGCACGTTGCCATTTCACTCTCTTCTCTTCATTCTTTTTAACCTGGCTGCACCACTGCCCACGAGCTTTCATTTTCTGTCCACACGATGTCTTCCATGTCACACTCGGAGGCTCAACTCGAAGGCATGACGCATGATGTCCACAAGTGGTCTCCTCAGAATATGCCCCATCCATCTCCACTCTCTGCTTCAGCATATTTGTTGAGTGAAAGGTACCTGGTTAGTTCATTGCCAGCCAGAGTTCCTTGTTACTAATTCTTTCCGGTCTTCCTATTTGATCTTCGGTATGGAGTGAGTGTAGGAGGCAACTGTTGATCATTTATGTTGTAGTTTGCTGGAAATGCTTTTCTTAACGCGCTAAGGCTCTCAACCATCACATAGAAGCACTGACTTGACTGGATTGGTGTTGAAAGTCCGGATTTTGTTCACGCTTTGTAGATTTCCACACTGGTTATTTCAGATTAATCAAGGTACGCCTGTCTTGCTCTCTTTCCAATCCTGCCTGCTTTGACATCTTCATCTGTGCCTGGGCAGCCTGTAGTTGGAACGATGATTCCAAGCCAGGTAGATAGGTAGGTAGATAGGTAAAAGAGACAACTTCCCTTAAGTTTCTGCCATTCATGGTGATTGGAGCTTGTTGTTGTTGGTTGGGTATCTCCATCACCTCCGTCTTATCTACATTCACTTGAACGAAGTTCCGTCTTCGCTGTCCTGCCCTTCCCTTCCCTACCTCTTCTTTCAACTTGTTACTTTTCGCCTGTAGATATTCGAGTTTGTGTGACGAGACATTAGACATAAATCATCATCGTTGGCGAAATTCAAATCTTCCAGGATCACTCCATCGATTCCGCCAGCGTATGCCCCTCTTCTCACTCTTAATGGTTTTTAATTTTCAGCTGGTCTCTTATCTGGATTTCAGTCACTATATATATTAGGAATCTATCTTTATGATGATCTACTTAGTCGTGGCTAGCAGAGGAATCCAGGATACTCCTTTCTGCCTATTTGGGGCTAACCAGTTGTATGTGCCTGCACCCTAGTGCCGAATGATATTGCTCCCACTGAGACTCGATCCTCATACCCACTGCTTCAGAAGCCATAGTGTCGTCCATTAGGCCACTGAGGCACATTAGCTACCTCTTTACAATGAGTATTAGTTGTTACTATTTATTGATACACTTGTAATTCCCCGTTGTTTTACTGGATAGAGTTATTCAACCTCTTTTGGTATATAGGCTACTATGTGGATACCTTGATGTTATCTGAGTATTTATTATGACAAATTACATAATTGTGACCAGTAGAGAAATCCAGCACACGCGTTTCGTCCTATTTTGGACATGTCAGCTGGAGATACTTGTACTCCGTTGGCTGATGTTACTCCTACCGATACCCGAACTTCTCATTAATATTAATGACAACCAGGTCAATTATAACAAGAAATATTCAGGCAATATTGAGGCATCCGTATAGCAGCCCATATACCAACCAAAGTTGAACAATTAGATCCATTAAAACAACGGAGAGTTACAAGGATATCAACAAATAATCTATTATTCCCTACCTTTATAATAATCTATCAGTAATGACAAGTGGCAATTTTGTAAGACTTCCAGATGGCCCGCCGTCAATCATTCATTTTGGAATCAGCTAGTTACAGCTGAATTTCGGATTGGATCACATTTCTTGAAACATAGTGACCTGAACATTCAGCTTAAAGTATCTATCGATCAACAGAATTGTACGTGTGGTGACATATAAATAGGAAGGAATAATAGATCCATGCAAGTAAGGGACTCACAACATATTACAGACTGACTTCAGAAGCAAATTCAATCAACTGAAGCCATAAACATCGGTAGTAGATGTTCACGTTCTTCGATAGCCAAACATATCGTTAACACAGGTCACAAGATTGATATGGCTACTTCCCTCACACCTATTTACAAAACGTGTTGTAGACAGGTCCTCTAATTTGTTGGAGCCTTAGAAGTTGAAACCACCTATTTGAGTTCATAAACAATTCGTTGTCATATTAAATCTTCTTTGGTAAATTCAACAATGAAAACCAAATTCGATGTAGTATTTTCGCTGTATTGATTTTCATTATTGTTCGGCCAATAATCCAACTTTCCTACTTGACCTCTTTTTATTTTCTCACCCCTTATCTTCATGAGTTTTTATATAAATACTAATGACATGTACGCGTGTGATGAGATAGTTCGAAATGTGTTGCTCAAATACATTACACCATTTAGACAATTTACACCTCCTTATTGTTTTGTCGAGAGTTGAGTTTTGCAGAATTAATACATTAATCTAGAGTATTATCACAGCTACATCTTGTTTACTAGTTGTGATATACATCACCTAAATTTTCTGATATTCAAATGTATATTAGGCTGGAACAAATTTACTCTCAAATGATGTCGTAGCAACTGATATTAGACCATATGATAACAGACTTATGCGTAAAACGTTGAAATTTCTGATTCTAAACAACTTTTCAATCGGCACCCAATATTTGTGAAACTTTCGGATCAAATCTTGACCATGATTCATAGGAAATATGTACACAATGTCTATCTAGTATGGCGTCAGAATTATTGAGACTTCGCTTACTATTGAAATTCATTTCACTATAAAACTGATAATCTAGACGATTGTACGGTATATGTAATGCTATCAAGTAAATCATAACTCTTAAGGTGTGAAGAATAATGTTTACCACCAATGATGAATGACACTAGTAGTGTATTGCGAATTGATATAATCTGGAAAGATGAACGACTAAACTCCGATTCAGCTGGTTTGCATTCTCTGTTGCGTGTTAGAAACCTCGCCTGGTTAACTAGTTCACTAGTTACTAGTCGAACCTCAGTCAGGATAAAGAGGGAAGGTTGAGCATACGGCTAGCAACCCTACACCGAAAACAAATCCCATCACTAAAAAACTTCAAAGCACGTACAAAATTTAAAACACTTAAAATTAAACTTATTCCTCTCTGGAGTCGGAAAGGCGAAATGACACCGGTTGGTGAAAGCCTTCGGGAAACCAATACACCGATGTTTCACATCTCTCTCGATAAAAGCAAAAAGTAAGCATAGGGAAGTAGAATGTTCGCACTATGTTTGAAGCTGGCTGGCTGGTAAGGCTGCCCTGATTACAAAAGAGATAAGGAGGTATGACATAGAAGTGCTAGGAATCTGAGAGCAATCTGTAGATGAAATGCAAGTGGACTCTCCAAACTGTCAACTGGAGACGAGTCAATAATCTACTCCGATATTATCACCCAGACGACAAACACGAACACACTGAGATTTGGAGTGGCCATCATGATGTCGCCAACAGCATCGAAGCCTCTCTCTCATCCACTGTGAACCAATCTCCTCCTGCAGGATAAGGATCATGACAGCAAGATTCAACTCAAGAGGAAGCGAAGTCACAATCATACAATGCTTCACTACGCTATGCACCTACAAATAATGTAGACACAGAAGGAGCAAGAGAAGAAGAAGAAGGAGGAGGAATTGTACTGACAACTACAATCAGTACTCGACAGGACTCCAACCCAGTTGGCGACATCAAATTCATTCCAATGGGTGGAGTGACATGAATGCGAAACTGGGAGTGGACAACACAGGAAGAGAGCCCATCATGTGTTGAGATGCAGTTGGTGAGATGATAAACGAGAGTGGAGAACTGTCTGCAGAATTCTGCACATTCAACTATTTGGTGAATGGAGGCAGTGTGTTCAAGCACAAGGATATCCACAAAGCGATGTGGAGTTGATTTCACTATATGGACATACTAAAAATCAGGTCGACTTCATCCGAATGTGAAGAGAGTGGAGACGCAGTCAGGCTACTGGACACAAGATGAGATCAAGAAGAGGGGCAGATGTATGTGGTTCACACCACCCAGAATCCAGTGCAAGGAACCTTCCTCCAAAGTCAAGTTGAAAGCCTTCAATTCAAAGAAGCTGATGATGACAGACCACAGTTCATATTCAGCACCCAGAACAGAAACTAAAGGATGAAACTTCAAAGGACATGTTAACATCAGCCATCAGGACAAAATGGGAGATATTAGGCAACACCGGGAGGAAACCTGTGTGGTAAATACGTTGAAACTTTGTGAGAGTCGTGGAAGGAAACCTGCATAAAGGTGTTAGCAAGGAAGAAGAAGCAAGACAAGACATAGAAGGAATGGATCTTGACGGACACATGGAAGCTGATAGAGCAGAGAGAAGAAGACGGTGAGGCAGAAGATGAAGCAGTGCAGTGTAGTGCAGGGATGAGTAACGAAAAGAGGAACTGAACACAACCTATAAATCACTACACTGAACAAGGAAGTGAAGAAGAGTGCGCAGAAAGACAGAAGACACTTGTACGATACATTGGCAATTGAAACAGAACAGGCTGTAGGTAGGAGAGACCTGACAACACTATGTCAGTAACCAAATTACTATCTGGGAGGGAAGAGACCAACACAGATGAAACCAATGAGAGATAGTAAAGGGAATCTTGTTACCAAAGAGGAGAAATAGAAGAAACGATGGGCTGACCACCGCCATCACCTACAAATCGTCCAGAAATATCATCATCTGCGATCGCAGAACTACCAGTGAAAACAAGCCATCCGACAAGAGTATAAGTGGGGTTCTGAACGCCATAAAGTTGCCGAAATCCGAGAAGTAGCAGGACACGAAGATGGACTTCCATCAGAAGTGCTGAAAATAGATGCAGAGACAACAGCGGACACTCTCACACCGCTACTTCAGAAGGTTTGCAAGAAAGGAAGGAAGAGTGCCCGCCGACTGGAAGTAAGACTACCTTGTCAAACTCCCAAAGAAGGGAGACCCGAGCCTCTGCAAGAACTGGCGTGGAATCATGCTACTGTCCACCTCAACCAAAATATCAAGCCGCATCATCCTGGGGAGAGTTAAGAATGCTATGTATTCAAAATTACGACCAAAACAGACTGTCCGGATTCAGCAAGTAAAAATCATGTGCGGACCAAATTGCCAAGCCATGCTACTCATCATCATAAAACAGAGCATAGAATAGCAGTCAACTCTCTACATCACTTCAACTTCATCGCCTTTGAAAACGTCTTTGACAACGTTGACCGACAAGTAATTTGACAGCTGCTTCAACACTACGGAATACCACAAACTTTTATCAACCTCATCTAACAGCTATATAAAGACGCCACATGCCAAGTGACTCATAATGGAAAGCACACTGATGCCTTTGAAGTAAAGACAGGAGTAAAACCGATGATCGTCCTGATTGTAGTCGGCTGGATCATGCAGCAAACAGTGAGGAGCGAGAAGATGGTGATACAATGGACCAGGGAAAAGATGCTAGAAGATTTGGATTTTGCCGATCATGAATTATGTCTAATGTCTTGTCACACAAACTCGAAGATGACAGGCGAGGGTGACATGGAGGAAATCATGCGGGGAAAAAATGAAAGTTCGTGGGCAGTCGTGGAGCGGGGTTGAAAAGACTGGAATGAAGAGAGTTCAATGGAGTCGTGCTACTGAAGCTCTATGTCCCTCTAGGAAACCTAGGGACAAATAATGTTAATAGTAGTAATTTAATTTGATAAGTGTCATGCGATTCACAACAGCTCCTCCTTGAATCTCCCTATCTCTGGTAACAGACATCAAATCTGGTTATTCGACTGAATGCCATTTTTTGAACAAAACCTCTTCGCATTCAGAACAACTTTGGTGAGACCAGTCAATTATATGATGTACCACTATAAACTTTATTTTACTTCGCAGTCATTTGTACACACAGGATTCATCTTAATCGGTGGTTATTTTCCGTTCCTTTTGAGAAACACTGTAACAATCGAAATTTGATGCTGTAGCATCTTCGAAGAAGTGGCTTCCTCTTCATTACAAAGTGATAAGTGTTCACATTTCTAAATCGTTTAAAATGATTGGCTTTAAAGGCCAACCAGAACAACTGATGAAACAACCAATCACTTTTCTCTATTATATGAAATACTGTCTCTCCACACAAAATATTCTAACCTGATTGGTTATTTTGACAGTCTTTAGGGTGTCCTTTAAAGTTGTTCTTAAAAATACCCAATATCGAGGTATTATGCGTCAACAATAAAGAGATTCTGTTGATCAATTTGTTAGTTGTGTTATATACAGTTGAGGAAGTCGATTCACAAAAGTCTTGTGTAGACGTGAATGATAGGATCAATTGTGTCTGGAATGATTGATTATCTAGGCACTTATAGGTCGTAGGTAACCTACGTCCTATAAGGTGACAGTTTAATAATACAGTAAGTTGTCTATGACAGCTGAATGAAATAAACCAAGAAAGATAATTTGATGAATAGTCTCTTGATAGAATGTTACTGACGTTGAAGGACGAAATAGGTTAAGAGAATATGATAAAATTATTCCCTATTTATGGGGATATAGTGATTTTTCAAGTTAGAATTGATCGTGGATTGACATCAGTTGGAGGAGGATTGGAAATCTGAGAGAATTGAACAGCAGCTGTTTCGCCCTTGGTGAACACCCACGACCTCACCAGGGATCGAAACTAGAATATTTGGGTTCCATGGTCAGCATATTATTATTGGTCCACTGGGTCGGATTCTTATGATTCATATTTCATACTTCTGTCAGTTCAGGATATGGCGTGACCTACATCCAGTGTCGTCGCTGACTATCTGTCTTCATTTTCGACTTCCTTAACTCGACTGGTCATGTCAAGACTTCTCACTGGAACTTCAGGAATCATCTCTCAAAGCTAGTCATCAATAAGCGCTTGTTGTTATTAGTATTATTATACAGTCAAGGAAGTCAATTCGGAAAGGTCTTATACTAATATGAATGATAGAACCAACTATTGCTGGAATTCAATTCAGCAAAATAGTTGATTATCTAAACGATTATACCGCGTAGGTAATTTGATAAAACAATATGAAGGTGTTTATGAGAGGTATTTTGATGAATAGTCTCTTGATAGAATGTTACTGACGTTGAAGGACGAAATAGGTTAAGAGGATATGGTAAAATTATTTCATATTTTAAGGATGAAGTGATATATACAGTAAGGAATTAGAAAATCGGATTGCCTGGGATAGGATGCTGAAAAATTTGTGCATCCCAAATCAGGCCACAATAGTTGCAGCTGGAACACAACTCAGATTGTCCGAAGGATTCATAGTTTAATGTCTTTTAACAAGTTGATGGTTTGACGGTAAATAATAGACAAATAACTTTTGCACAATTTCTGTATGATTCGTTAGAACCAAGTATCCTAACATTCAGCTCATAATGATCTTCACTACATTTTGTTTAACGACGATGGGATATGTTCACGAGTATGGAAATTTAGATTTCTAGGGTAAAGGCTGACATAACTGGCGGCAATGGGATAGTCAAATTGACAAGCACAAGAAGAAGTGAACAGTCTAGGCAATTCATCATTCACGCTTGGTGTTACCATCTAGCGTATAGAGGCAATCGACTGGAAGTTTATAAACCGACTGATATCCATCAAAATGCATTGCCATGGTCAGCTTCGTAGCTTAGTATTCACACTGCAACAGAAATTGATCAGCATTCAGAACTAGACTACGTGAAATCGCTTACTCTTCAGTGATTTATCAGTGTATTTATCTTTAGTTTTTCCACTTACATTGTTACCTAGTTAACTGATGAAATTCATACACTATTTCAACTGTCATTAGACAGAAGAATTTAAGGTCTGATTAGTGTTACATACTGACCCTGAATAACGTGAGACCGTTAAGATATTTTTGAAAACAGATGTTTCTAATCAGTAATAAAGAAAGTTCAAGTTATATCAAACTAGCAACTAAGGGTAGGGTTAAGATGGTCACTAGTTCGAATCCCGCCGCAGTCCAAATTTTCATTTTACCTTCGGTTATCACCCTGTATCTATACAAGTCTGCCAAACCACTGATATCTAAAATGGTCAGAATGATAATTAGTTACTTTTTATTGACGATGGATAGTAGCTAGCAGTGGAATTCAGGCGAAAACTAGCAAGTTGAAAGAAGAGGCAGGGCAGCAAAGATGGGACTTCCTTCAAGCGAATATGGAGGAGACAGAGGTGATGAAGATACAGAACCAACAACAGCATCAACACAAACAAACACCAATCAACTTAAAGGGGAGAAAATTAAAGGAAGTAGCCCCTTTCACCTATCTAAGCAGCACTGTCTCAATTACAGGCGGTACAGACGATGATGTCAAAGCCAGACACGATCGGAAAAGACAGCAAGACAGGCGTTCATTAACCTGAAATCAGTGTGGAGATCTTCTGCAATCAGCATGTGGAACAAGATCCGGATTCTCAACACCAATGTCAAGTCAATGCTGCTATATGGTCCAGAAACTAGGCTCATTACGATAAGCATTTCCAACAAACTACAGACATTCATCAACAACTGCCTACTCTGACTCAATACTGATGATCAGATCAGATGGCCAGAATAATAATAATAAGCAACAAGGATCTCTGGTGGGTAACGAACCAACGAAGTAAGAACCTATCGTTCAACGAATGTGCAGAAGGAAGTGGAGATGGATTGGGCATACACTGAGAAAACCATTCGGGGACATCACGCGCTGGGGCCAGTTGCTGGAGTGGAACCCCGATGGGAAGCGACGAGTTGGGCATCCGAGGCGACGGTGATATGGAGAAGATCATGCGAGGAAGAGATGAGAGCTTGTGAGCTGTCGTAGGGCCAGGTTCAAAAGTTTGCAGAGAAGAGAGTGTACTGGAGACATGCTACTGAAGTATTGTGTTCCACCAGGAACCCAAGGGACAAATAATAATAATAATTTTATTCTGTTTCGGAATAATCAGCTCGACGTATATGCCTCCTAGTGAGCGGTGTTGTCCCCTTTAGGACACGAATTTCGGACCGATAACTTGAAACGTCAGAGCGTTATCCACTAGACCAACGAGTCACAATAACCAATTCTTGTACAAAGAGTATAGCTTCAGTGTTGTTGCTTGTATGATACCGTCGTTGAGTGGAGCAAACTGATCATATGGACTCCTGCATGGATGCTTCTATATTGCCTATGTTCGGGTTATATATGAATGATGGGTAGTGGCTAGCAGAGAAATCTAGGACTGAGTGGCACCAGGCTGATGTCCAAACATCAATAGCTATTATTATCTCACTATTTGTCCCTTGGGTTCCTGGTGGAACACAATACTTCAGTAGCATGTCTCCAGTACACTCTCTTCTCTGCAAACTTTTGAACCTGGCCCTACGACAGCTCACAAGCTCTCATCTCTTCCTCGCATGATCTTCTCCATATCACCGTCGCCTCGGATGCCCAACTCGTCGCTTCCCATCGGGGTTCCACTCCAGCAACTGGCCCCAGCGCGTGATGCCCCCGAATGGTTTTCTCAGTGTATGCCCAATCCATCTCCACTTCCTTCTGCACATTCGTTGAACGATAGGTTCTTACTTCGTTGGTTCGTTACCCACCAGAGATCCTTGTTGCTTATTATTATTATTCTGGCCATCTGATCTGATCATCAGTATTGAGTCAGAGTAGGCAGTTGTTGATGAATGTCTGTAGTTTGTTGGAAATGCTTATCGTAATGAGCCTAGTTTCTGGACCATATAGCAGCATTGACTTGACATTGGTGTTGAGAATCCGGATCTTGTTCCACATGCTGATTGCAGAAGATCTCCACACTGATTTCAGGTTAATGAACGCCTGTCTTGCTGTCTTTTCCGATCGTGTCTGGCTTTGACATCATCGTCTGTACCGCCTGTAATTGAGACAGTGCCACCTAGATAGGCGAAGTAGGCTACTTCCTCAAATATCAATAGCTGAGTTATTAAAAATTCTGTCATCGAGAATTGTAGGTTGAATTCAAATTAACTCTGAGTTATGTAAAAACGACTGTCATTAAAATTAGTCACAGTGGTTTGTTACAAGACTTCGGATAACTAGGATAATAAGTATTACAGTCATCTTGAAGCTGTGAATCCTAATTAAAACATTAATAATTTCTCATAGAAAGCTATAGGCAATTTTATAATGGACAGTCTTCTCTTTGACAACACTTGCTTTAAGTTGGATTACTTTGTCATTGTAAGTTATATGACTAATCACATCAAAAATTATACTCTCAAATGAAAAGTTTGAGTTCAGGTTGGTATTTATTACAGACTACCATTAGTTGGCGAATCATTTAAAACCCAGAGTATTGAACAGCTGCTTTATCTCAGTATGAAACTCATCAACAACGCATATCCATGACTCTGGCAGGAGTCGAACCTAAGACCTACACATTTTACCATTGAGACAAGGATGCAAACTTCAAAACCGCAATTACACTTTAATTGATGCATTGAAATAAACATTAATAAGTAGAAAAGGATATTAAATTGACGAAAACAAGCTTACTTCTCCGTAGATCATTCATGTTGTCATTGACTGATGAATAAGTAGTAGATTCATTATTCCAGAAAGGTAGATTCATTTTTGGTCCCCTTAACTGTGAATATCGGTTGAACAGTTTTGAAAATGGTAAGCTGTTTTTCAAATCTTCTCTATGCACTAGATTGTCAGCGTTTACAGTTGAACAGGTCGACATCATTTCTTCCACTACTGGTTTTGCTACATTACTAACCATTAAGAAAAAGTTATATCAGAATATTGACAACAAGTACTTAAAATCTGATGATGTAAGCGACTGATAAGATTACATGTAAGCAATATTTATTACGTCATCTTCAACGAAAGTCTAAAGAGCAGATGGATGACTGATGAAGCTTCCGAACAAATGACACCTTATAAGTAGTCACATTGTAACATGAACTATCTTTGCATGAAGAAAATTGTGCAGAAGATTATGCTATTTAAACATACTTTTGCCAGGTCACTAATACCTGAAGACGATGCTGCATGAACCAAGTATAAGTGCTGAGAGATTACGTTCGGAATTTTCTAAATGAACTTCGACATTGACCACTATTCTTATGACTCATTATTTAACGTAGAAAGCGCTAGATTTTACAGATTAGCTAACATTTAGGCCGACAACACCTCATATCCGTTCTATTTTAGCTTTTCACTGCAAAACTGCTACTGATCCACAGAATTCTTAAACTCTACCACTAGCCATCTAATCACAATGTACTGAACAGTTTGCCAATCTACACAGTCTACTTAATGGTATATCTCCATCGTTCGACCCCGCAATAACTCCTTAGCACTATCACCTTCACTTTCTTGCACATAACGTCCATCAGCTTTACCATAGCTTCAAAATATCATAGGACACTACTGATATCTGCCTCCTCGAAGACAGCAGGTTACGGATAATCTCATCTGATCTGGAGACGGTGATACCAGCTGATGAGAACAACGCTAGGATTTTCATTGATTCCTTCGACGTTGACGCGCTATATGGTGACTGAAATTCTAATCAACTTGTTCAAATTTGCCTTGAAAACTGGACTTTTATTTATCACTTTCTTACCTAGTTTAATCTTGTATATTAAGTAACCTCGTGAAATATTTAACAATTTTAGCATGTTTCTCCATAATTTAGACATATTACTGATGGAATATGTCTGACTAGTTTTCATACTTTCCATCTGATACTCAAATAACCAATCAAAACTTCAAACTCAGAGTTATCCAGATTATCTACAACAAAGACAACTAACTCACTTATATATTTGAAGAAATGAAGCTATTCAAACACTGTTTGTATCGTGCCACTGGTTTCCACTTAAGATAAACAAAAAGAATGGCGCCTTAGAGAATGTTTACATCACCTGTCTGTATTAAAGAATAAAGGACATTAGGATTGAGTTGGCTTGAGCTGGATTGTTTTTATTCTACCGTTGTATTTCTGTTTGTCTACTATCATAACATGAGTATCAGAGTGGTCAAAAAGTTTCTTTTTTCATCCACCTATTCTCCTTATAGTGAAAACCTTTAACTTTACTATCCTTTGAAAACTATTTTGTCCCTCTTGTACTCTCCTACATGTTCGAAATGATGATTACTGGCATTAAGATTCAAGGAAGAATAGTATCACTCACTGAGGTGAACGTATATCCAGCTGACGAATACCAAAAAGGGCCAAATTTCAGTCATGAATTCTGCTGCTAGGCAACATTAAGTAAATTATAGGTATATGACCTTTTACTGAACGTGTATTTTCAGCAAATCACTTCCAAAATCGATCTCTTCCTTTCGTCCTAGCTGATAATCTGACCTATATGGGTCAGTTCAGAATTTTACCTTTTTCATTTCTTAATGTGACAGAGTATAGTTAACATGAATGCTACTTTATTGACTATGAAATACTGGATAGGATTGTTGTTCAAATCTACGTATTTTTCATTTCTGCCTGTATTCTGTCCATCAGTGGTCACCAGTCTTAGTTGGTAAGTTTTGTAATGTAAGATATTCATATGAAAAGAATATGAACAATAGATGCAACCATGAATTGATTTATTCCACGTAATTGCTCGTATTCGAAACTAGTATGCTTTTGCTGAGTGTTTCAGAAACTCAAACTATGACGGCTCATAACACTAGCACAAGGACAATACCTTCTCAACGATGCATGCCAATCCGTCTCCACTTTCTTCTGCTCATTCTGAGTGATAGGTTTTTGCTTCTTTGGTTCGTTGCCAGAGTTCCTTGTTGCTTATTCTTACTGGCCTTCCAATCTGATCTTCAGTATCGAGTAAGCGTAGCCCGCAGCTGTTGATGAATGTCTGTAGTTTGTTGGAAATGCTTTTCGTCACGCGCCAAGTCTCTCAACCATCACATAAAAGCACAGACTTTTTAATGGTGTTAAGAATCCGGATCTTGTTCTTTGTGATGAGTGCACTGAAGTACATCTCAACGCTGATTTCAGGTTAATGAATGCTTATCTTGCTGCCTTTCCTATCCTGACTGCTTTGACATCCTCATCGGTGACTGCACCGTCTGTATTTGAAACGATACTGCCTGCCTGGGTAGGCAGGTAGGTGAAAGAGACTACTTCCTTTAGGTTTCTCCCCTTCATCCTGATTGAAACTTGTTATTGGTCGTTGGGCATCTTCATCACCTTTGTCTTCTCTCCATTCAATTGAAGTCCCATTTTCGCTGCCCTGACTCTTCTGTCAACTTGTTACTTTTCGCCTATAGATATTCGAGTTTGTGCGACAAGACATTAGACATAAATCATCATCGTTGGCGAATTTCAAATCTTCTAGGGTCTTTTCATTGGTCAAACAACATAAGCCCATCTTCTCTTTTCTCACCGCTTGTTGCATGATCCAGTTGAGTCGACCATAATCAGGAAGATGATCGATGATAGTAGGCGGCATAGTTGTCTTACTCCTTTCTTAACTTCAAAGGTGTCACTGAGCTTCCCATTGTGAATCACTTGGCATGTGGCGTCTTCGTATAGTTGTTGAATGAGGTTGATAAAGATTTGTGGTATTCCATAGTGTTAAAGCAGCTGTCAAATTAATTGTCGGTCGACGCTCTCGAAGGCCTTTTCAAAGTTGATGAAATTGAGGTAGGGAGTTGACTACCATTTAATCACGTAATAATGATACAATAATCAGTTGACAAAGCACCTGACCAAGAACCCAACCCATTCACATACAGCATCTAATAGGGACTTACTTTGAACTAGATTTCTTTTCCGATGAGTAAACAAATCTATCCAGTGGAACTCTCTGCTTATCTCTATTATTCAGTACTTGTAATTTGCACAAATTACATAACTGTATGAATTTCTAAAGAATAAAAATAAACAAATTACAAAAATAGAAGTGAATTATTACTTATGTAATAAAAAATCGAAAATCTTCAATTAGACTGTAATTTAAAGCGAGCCACAAGTGTGAAAAAAGCAGGATATAATGAATCACAAATTTCAGTAGTACTTGTCAGCTGGATACTCTACTCTACATACTTGATTACATATACCGTTAAGCAATGGAAATGAGCATACATACTTACATGTATAACGTAGACTGAGACAGATTTAGGTGTAACAATATAGAAGTGAATAGTTTTTTACAGGTCAAATAGTAATCCAGAGGATAGAAATGATTATTCAAAATTGAATGGGTTACGGATGGGTTAATTGAGTTTGGATAATAGTGGATTTCAGGCAGGAAAATGATAATAACAATAATAATGTTGGCATAGAGGGTGAGAACTGAATTGATTGAGCGTCGATTACATCATTGAAAACAAGTTAGTTAATAGTACTACTTATGCGGACAATAAGAAAACAAGGTGTATATTGAGATGAATAATAATGATAACATTGATGAAGTCAAAGCCTGATGGTCGTGAGGACAGTTACTCAACGATGATATTGGGTAGCAGTTGCGCTATATCGTGAGCTAAAAGAAGTTGGAAATATGGAGCGTTGGATTCTGACCCAGTGGTTCAGTGGTAACGCTCTGGAACGAAACAGTTCTTTAAGTGATTTTAGTTCATGATGAATACCATCCTGAAGTCAATGAAATCCCTCATGAACCTGTAAAGTGAATCATATAATCACTCAAAATCTGTTGGTAAAGTAATCATCTAAATTCTTCTATGCAAACAGTAAAGGCTTCACATGAAAAACGAGTACAATATGAGGTTATAAATGCAAAAAGGCTTATCACTACTTCCTTTATCAACACATCAGTTCGATTTCAATCATTTGATAGCTATTAGTACTTTTCCCTTGGGTTCCTAGTGGAAAATAGGACTTTAGTAACACGCCCCCATCGTACTCTCTTCGTTCCAGTCTTTTAAACCACCCTCTACGACTGCCCGCAAGCTTTCATTTATTCTTCACATGATCTCCTGCATGTCACCCCCGTCGTTTTCCCTTTAGGTTCCACTCGATGGTTTCATCTGGCACGTGATGTCCCCAGTCGGCCCTCTCAGTGCATGCTCAATCCATCTCCACTCTCTTCTTCTGCTCATTTCTTGGGTGAGATAGCTTCTTGCTTCATTCGTTCCTTCCCAAAGTTCCTTATTGCCAATAACTATTATTATCATTATTATTACTATTATTGTTCTGGCCACTTGAGCGTCAACAACGAACGAGACAGCATAGGCAGTTGTCGAAAGATGTCTGCAGTCTGTTACAAATGATCTTCGTAACACACCAAGTCACTCAACCATCACAAAGAAAAGAAGCACTGACTTCACTGACATGAGTGTTGAAAATCTGGATGTGGTTGACGCCTTATGCTGAGTGCAGTGAAGTAGATCTGCACACTGATTTCAGATTAGTGGAAGCCTGTGTTGCTGTCTTTCCAATCCTCAACACTTTGACATCGTCATGTGTGCCTGTGACGCCGCCTGTAGTTGAAACGATGCTACCTTGCCCAACCAGGCAGATGAAAGTGACTACTTCCTTTAAGTTTCTCCCCTTCATGTTGATGGTGATTGGTGCTTCTCATTGTTGTTGTTGTTGTTGTTGGTGTGGTGGTGGTGGTGATGTTGGTGGTGGATTTGGTTGGGTATCTACATTCACTTGATCGAAGTTCCGTCTTCGCTGCCCTGCCCTGCCCTGCTCTACCTCTTCTGTCAACTTGTTACTTTTCGCCTGTAGATATTCGAGTTTGTGTGACGAGACATTAGACATAAATCATGATTGGTGAAATTCAAATCTTCTCCGTCGGTTAAACAGTATATGCCCCTATTCTCGCTCCTCACGGTTTGCTACATGATCCAGTTGAGTCGACCACAATCAGAAAGATCATAGGTGATAGTTGGTGACAGCCTTGTCTTACTCCTATCTTCTTTTCAAAGGCGTCACTAAGCTTTCCATTGTGGATAGCTATAGCCTTAGTGAACTTCTGAATGTTTTGAATTATCTTATTTTTTGATTACCTTCAAAGATTCCAACAGATCTACTTCAGTCTTCAAGTCAATAGGAGATACTGAATAACTTGAATAGTGAAACCATTTGAATCCTCTTAGAAGTAAACTTGTAAGCATGTACATCTTTTGTGAAATTTGTAGAATAATTACCATTGGGTAACTTCTCCTTTGGTATATCTTATTCCTAAACATTGATATTGAAATAAAAGTCAACTAAAACTGATGACAATCAAATCACTAACTTGATATTCATGAATTAAATTTTCAAGTTCTTTTTCTTGATAATAAAATGTCTTCACATCTGTATTCTGACTGATAGATTCATCGTCTTCAAAACATGTTTGTGTTAGTAATGTTGTAAAAAAAAAGACAAACACGAAATTTCATATAAATATGTTGAAATTACTTTGAAACAATTAGTCCCTTCGATGAATTTTTATAGTGTACTAAGAAGATAGAGGTGCAGTGTATTCGTGCGATACATTTCAAACAATCTATCCTAAGGTATTTTATATGAAGGATGAAAATAAGCTGGGATAGAATAAAAAATCAGTGTGTAGCAAGTCTATGTGAACTACCCAATACCTTAACTTTTATAATTTCTATTCAATACAGTACAAATGAGGTTTAGTAAACTGCTTATTCAAAAGAACTTAACATATTTATACAACAGGTACATTGGAAGAGGAAATCAAATTTCTAACAGATACACTCATAGAAAACGCATATCCTCTAAAGTTCATCAATCGTTATAAAAGCGTCTCAGTGGTGAGAATTAATCAGTATTGTGTCCCATAGAAGGATATTTACACCATGTTACCATACAAGGGGGAATCAGACTGTATGATCTTAAGATGAAGACTTAATTCAGTCATTAAAAGATATACTACGCAGCCAAACTCAATATAATCAAGAAAACGAAATCTATGCTGCAAAATAAACCTCATCACTTCATAAATGATTATGTCACATCCCTTTGTATATACCAATTTACATGTGTGTGTAGTGATATATACAGTGGAAGGAGTAATTGAACTATGAAGTCATTGGTGGTGGAGCATATCCGTAGATGGTTAGAAATACAATTACATTCAAATAATTCAATAAATAAAAGGGCCAGACCAGACATCATCGTCGATAGGTAAACACATTATCAATCGCAAAACAGCCTTTAGACCAATGTCCAGTAACCATCAAGACTGATTACTTAAGTTCATTGAAGCCTTAGCTATAAGAAAGTTCATACTCGCTGTGCGTATGTAAAAACAGTTTACCCTTACCTTAAACCTACCTTGGTAATCTTTATTTCATTTTAATGCCATAGGAGTTGTGAAAATATGTCATTCCTCCTTGTTATTCCCATATTTTCCAAATCTTCTTTTTCCCCAGTTTATTTGTTTTATCCCAACCTGTTTTCATCCTTTATATGAAATACCTTGACAAGTTAATGTATGTGTGTGATCAAATTATTCGAAACGTATTGCACAAATATATATCACATTTCTCAGATAACCTCCATCGTCTTATTATTATTATTATTATTATTATTATTATTATTATTAGTCCCTTGGGTTCCTAGTGGAACATAGGGCTTCAGTAGCACGTCTCCAGTGACCTCTGTTCTCTGAGATCTTTTGAACCTGGTTCCACGACAGCCCAGAAACTCTCATTTCTTCCTCGCAGGATCTCCTCCATGTCACCCTCGGACGTCCAACTCGTCACTTCCCATGGGGATTCCACTCGAGCAACTGACCTGATGCGTGATGTCCCCAGTCGGCCTTCTCAGTGCATGCTCAATCCACCTCCACTTCCTCCTGCATATTTGTTGAGTGATAGGTTCTTGGTTGGTTCATTCCCAGAGCTCCTTGTTTCTTATTACAATATGAAGTTACTTATTTTTATGGGAGCATGAAATACAACTTTAGGTAAGTTTTATAAAACAAATCTTTTAAGGAGTTCAATGTTTGTTCACAAAGTCAATGTTACTTTATTCATTTCATTCTCAAGGATTCATATATCTTTTGTGCACAACACATGCAGCATTGGTTAATAGATAAACATACCTTCTGATTATGATGCTGCTGTTACGGATGTTACAACCACAGCAACAAGATGTTTCCTTCAGGTATATGGTATCTTGGTTACTATTAAATGACCACACCAAGTAAGCTGTGAAACTTGACTAGCCTACAACCTGGTAGTGAAGTCTACATCAAGAAAGGGCAAATTCACTTTTTGATTACTGGATAAGTCTTTATTCACAAAGCTGCTGAATGAAGTTGACTAGACGTTTGGATTACCATAGGATTTGAACAACGACAGAGTTGTACAGCTAGACGAAAAGCTGATTAGTTGACCTAAATGTAAATTTAACTGACATGTATAATACGTGACACTATCACTAGCGCATTAAGTCGACAAGCTGACGTTGCCAACTTCAAGTTATTTAACAACTTACTTCGTGTTCCAACTTCATTCATTATCATCAACACACATTAAGGTCTATCTGTTAACAGAAGCTGTCATATACTCGGTATTTATTTAAACTATTTTCTAATAATCCCTTCCTCTACTTGCAAATCCGAAAACGAAAGTCTGAAAGACAATGTGTTAAAAAAAAAAATAAAAGAAATGAAAGTCGGTTTATTGTGTCATAAATTGGATCACATGGGTATCATGGTGTTTAATGACATAGCTAAACATACTCCGCGTACATCTTCATTTCCCCTGTTGGTCACTAACCAGCGTTCATTCAATTCTACTAAACAAACAAGATATATTGAAATACTACTCAGTAAACAATTATTACTACATTTCCCTTGGGTTCCTAGTGGAACATACGGTTCGAGCAGAACGCCTCCATTCCACTCTCTTCTCTTCAATCTTTTACACCCGAATCCACCACTGCCCACAAGCTCTTATTTATTCCTCATATGATCTCCTGCATGTCACCCCCGTCGTTTTCCCTTTAGGTTCCACTCGATGGTTTCATCTGGAGCGTGATGTCCCCAATCGGCCTTCTCAGTGCATGCTCAATCCATCTCCACTCTCTTCTTCTACTTATTTGTTGGGTGAGATAGCTTCTTGCTTCCTTGGTTGGCTACCAGAATAAAGACACTTGTCGCTCATTCTTTCTCGCCATCTGAGCGTTAGCAACGAGACAGAGCAGACAGTTGCAGAAAGATGTCTGCAGTCTGTTACAAATGATCTTCGTAACACACCAAGTCACTCAACCATCACAAAGAAAAGAAGCACTGACTTCACTGACATTAGTGTTGAAAATCCAGATGTGGTTGACGCCTTATGCTGAGTGCAGTGAAGTAGATCTGCACACTGATTTCAGATTAGTGGAAGCCTGTGTTGCTGTCTTTCCAATCCTCAACACTTTGACATCGTCATGTGTGCCTGTGACGCCGCCTGTAGTTGAAACGATGCTACCTTGCCCAACCAGGCAGATGAAAGTGACTACTTCCTTTAAGTTTCTCCCCTTCATGTTGATGGTGATTGGTGCTTCTCATTGTTGTTGTTGTTGTTGGTGGTGGTGGTGGTGGTGGTGATGTTGGTGGTGGATTTGGTTGGGTATCTACATTCACTTGATCGAAGTTCCGTCTTCGCTGCCCTGCCCTGCCCTGCTCTACCTCTTCTGTCAACTTGTTACTTTTCGCCTGTAGATATTCGAGTTTGTGTGACGAGACATTAGACATAAATCATCATCGTTGGCGAAATTCAAATCTTCCAGGATCTCTCCATCGATTCCGACAGCGTATCACCCTCTTCTCGATCCTCACTCTTTGCTGCATAATCCAGTCCACGACAATCAGGAAGACCATTGATAATAGTACGCCTCAGTCTTGTCTTACTGTTGTCTTCACTTCACCTCAAAGTCATCACTGAGTTCACCATTATGAATTATTTGGCATGTGGCGTCTTCATATAGCTAGCTGTTGAATGAGATTGATAAAGACTATTGGCAGACCATAATGAAATACTACTCATACTACCTGCATATTCTGTCCTCTTTTCAACAATTATTATTTATAAATGCTCTTCATCGTGGTAAAAAATGAATGATTAGTAAAGGAAATAAGTTAATACGTGCAAAATATTTGCATAAATCGATTATGAAGAAACATTTCCCAGAATAATTGATAAAAGAATGCAGGTTAACGTTCAATTCATCTACTTGACTGGAAACAGACTGTCTAACGAAATCGATGAATAAAAATATCTGATGTGTATTGTTATTTTTTTTTTTGAAAAAATCTGATTATCCGACAATCATTTCTGCGCATATTAGATAGATCAAATTTGATTTGTGCATTTCCTAGAATAATATATAACTACTTATACTGCTTTACAGTAGTATACCTTGGTTCATGAAATTTCAGCGGGCAAAACAATGGCAACACGTTATTACATATACAATTTGCATAATTGTAAAACTGATTGACAGTAAAAGAGACCTTGCTGCTGTTTACTTCATTTTTCTCAAAGAAAAGGCTTATTTTACGTCGCAGCATTGAACATTTGTGGAGTTTTATTGTTAACAATCACTAGCTTCAATATTCAGATTACACCTTCTAAAAACGATGTGGTGAGGATTAATAGCTGCGGAGCGGAATCATGCTCTTGTCCACCACAAGCAAAATATAATCCCGGAGAAACTGAAGGATGCGCTGGATTCAAAACTACAACCGAAATAGACTCGCTAGCCTCAGCAAGTACAAATCATATGCGGACCGAATTGCAACGCCATGCTACGTGTCATCATAGAACAGAGCATAGAATGGCAGTCAACCCTCTGTCTCACCTCAACTTCATCCACTTTGAAAAGGCTTTCAACAGCATCGACCGACAAGTAATTTTGCAACTGCTCCAACAGTACGGAATACCACAATCATTTATCAATCTCATTCAACAGCTAGCTATATGAAGACGCCACATGCCAAATAATTCATAATGGTGAACTCAGTGATGACTTTGAGGTGAAGTGAAGACAACAGTAAGACAAGACTGAGGCGTACTATTATCAATGGTCTTCCTGATTGTCGTGGATTGGATTATGCAGCAAAGAGTGAGGATCGAGAAGAGGGTGATACGCTGTCGGAATCGATGGAGAGATCCTGGAAGATTTGAATTTCGCCAACGATGATGATTTATGTCTAATGTCTCGTCACACAAACTCGAATATCTACAGGCGAAAAGTAACAAGTTGACAGAGGAGGTAGGGCAGGGCAGGGCAGAGCAGGGCAGCGAAGATGGGACTTCGTTCAAGTGAATGTAGATAAGACGGAGGTGATGGAGATACCCAACCAAAACCACTACCACCACCACCGACAACAACAAGCTCCAATCACCATCAGCGGGAGAAACTTAAAGGAAGCAGTCTCTTTCATTTATCTAGGCAGCACTGTTTCAACTACAGGTGACACAGATGAGGATGTCAAAACCAGGATCGGAAAGGCAAGACAGGCGTTCATCAACCTGAAACCAGTGTGGAGATCTACTTCACTGCACCCAGCATAAAGCGTCAACCACATCCGGATTTTGATACTAATGTCAGTCAAGTCAGTGCTTCTATGTGATGGTTCAGAGACTTGATGCGTTACCAAAGGCATTTCCAACAAACTACAGATATTCATCAACAACTGCCCACGCCCACTCGATACTGAAGATCAGATGAGATGGCCAGAAAGAATAAGCAACAAGGAACTCTGTCAACGAACCAACGAATCAAGAACCTATCACTCAACAAATATGCACTGGAAGGAAGTGGATATGGATTGGGCATACACTGAGAAGGCAGGCCGACTGGGGACATCACGCGTCAGGCCAGTTGCTCGAGTGGAACCCAGATGGAAAGTGACGAGTTGGGTGTCTGAGGCAAAAGTGACGTGGAGGAGATCGTGCGAGGAAGAAATGAGAGCTTGTGGGCTGTCGTGGAGCCAGGTTGAAAATATTGGAGAGAAGAGAGTGGAATGGAGACGTGCTACTGAAGCGTATGTTTCATTAGGAACCCAAGGAACAGATGACAATAATCATTGCATTAAATCCTTGATAATTGGTTTTAGCAACATTTGGAGATGCAGATAAACTAGTTGGGTTCATTGTGACAACAGGAACCCATGGTTGAAGACTCTAAGGGAAATCGCCGAAAATCGACGTCAATGCCTCAGATGCATCCACAGATTATCTTCATTCTTAACCGCAACATAGAATCCAACATGTTCTTATTTCTTCCTCCCTCTCTTTTATTGCTTTCTACTGCTTTTGGCAGATTTTACTCTCCTTCTTCATCTCTCATCTTATTTCCTTTCTACTTGTTTTGCTGATATGTGAGATGTGGAAACTTGTACCGCTGTGCGGTAACTCCTAGCCCATGTTCATACACATTGTTAAATTCCTCGTATGTATGTTTCTTCGGAAACGGAAATGTTTGAATAGATTTTTCAAACACATTTATCTACTTTTAAGTTGAATACGATTCAGCTCAAAGAATAAAACACAGTCAAGATATTGAAAAAAGAAAGAACAACATTGAGGTAGGAAGTTAAAAAGAATCCATTTTGTATTTCAGCAGCATCTTGTCAACCAATTACGACCTCTATAATATCAAAATATTTATGGTTTTACTGAAAAGTTAACATACTTCAATTCTTAAAGTTGGTATTCACTGGACAGCTGTTCCGTCCATTTAGTGTAGGGCTCTTCAACAGTGCACACCCACGATCCTGCCAGAGATCGAACCCACGACTTCCAGACTCCGTGGCCAGCTCGCTACCATTAAGCCTGTCAGTCAGAATCGAACGTTCCAATCCAATAGAAATAAGGACCATTGTTTGTGTTCCAAGTGGCTCAATGGCAATGTGCTGAAGGTCATGGATTCGATCCCTGGAGAGGTGGGACCGTGGGTTCCCGCTGCTGAAGAGTCTCATACTAGACTGAAACAGCTGTCCAGTCCCCTCAGTTTTCCAATGTTCCTTGAAAGGTTGCAGAATATATGTCGGTGGTCTACAGACTGACAACAGTAGTCATACAGTAGAGTTCAGTCATAACGTCAACTTCGAAGAAGGTTCACAAATGACAGTAAACTGCCATAATCATAATTCACACAACTCAATAGAAGTTTCTCAAATAAAAATAAAAACAGGAGTAGCAAGTGAAATATTGAGGGACCTTACGATTACGTAAGTAGGTCGTACGCGAAATACCTAAAATACTGTGAACTAAGCTCAGTTAGTTGAGCACAGTCTGTGCGAGTAAAAGATGATGCATAGTAAATAAAAGTGAAGGAATAACCACCCGGGGTTGATAAAGGATGATGGAACCAAATAACAGTCAAGAAGGGTTCCCGGGATAGACAGAAGTTACGTATACCTGCTTCCTTCTTAAACAGACAAATCAGGTTTATAGTGTTTGACGGTTATATCAAAGCAACTTGAGGAGAATTGAGCTAGTTCGTTTGTGGATTATCTTGAAGGAGCTAAAGACGTCAGCTCAGTTTCCAGTGTCAATGTGTTAAGAAAATCTACGACTATTCAACTGATATGCGAAAGCTGTGAACTCTGTTCGTCTGTGTATTATGTGGAGTTTGTCTGTTAGTTGTAAACGACTTGCTCACCTTTGTCTAATCTATGTAACCATCTAGTCCATGGTGCTTTGTACTCATAGAAGTCTATCGATAAAGGCTTGCAATTTACCCAATAGCTAGGCAGGGTGACACTACGGTGCACGTTTTAGTGTTAAATGGTGAGAGGTAATCAGCAGGAAGCCCTACCCGACTTGGTTTTCACACTTGTTGGCATTCATCAGCATGGTTTATATGTAACCAAAAAGAGACTGGTCTTTCCACGAAGATTCTAGATTGCGTCGTTCAGTATTGAAGTAAGAAATTTGACCACAAAGGTGTTCAGGTCACGACTGACACCCTGTAGGAGGAGCAAATTAAGTACAGTTGATGGTCACCGGTGAGTAACCATTGTTCGACTGTTAACTTTGGTTCTAATTGTAGTCCTTATTAAAGTAAAACATTCCCAGAATATAGAATGATCAATTTGTGAATGATTTAAAAATTCCATGATCCACTTAATATTTCTAACGGTTGAATACTTTTCCTTGAACTGCTCAATTGTTGTATCAATAGCGTTTCCAATAGAAATCCCCAAAACGAAATCATTAGATGTGATCT
The DNA here is from genome assembly GCA_944470555.2 of Heterobilharzia americana. NCBI lineage: Eukaryota > Metazoa > Platyhelminthes > Trematoda > Strigeidida > Schistosomatidae > Heterobilharzia > Heterobilharzia americana. The sequence continues at coordinate 158,326,765 of OX104127.1, read as the reverse complement.
GTGACATAAACATATCATAGACTATCGAAAGATACTACTAATGAACAACTTAAGTAGATTTAAGTAGATTTCATTAGCCAGATCAGAATGGTCGTAACACTTAATACATATCTAGTGAGGTCGACCTGAAATGAATGAAACGGCCATCCGGTACTCATATCACTCTCATGTGATGATTCTGATTGATCATAAGACAAATCTATGGAGTATCTCTATACATTGGCAAAAGTTTCCTGATCTAATTACTTCCATTCATCACCTTTAACATTACTCATAGATTATGTTTAACTTTTAGAGGATACCTTATTTCATAATCAAATATACAATACTGTTTATAATGACTATCAATTTACTTACAGTTATATTGTACAGTTATTGAATTCATTTTGTTTGGATGAAGTAGTCCTAACCATAAAAGATGAATTTCATGTAAAAATTCTTGAAATTCTAGAGTTGATCCAATTTCTACTGAGAATATATTCTCAGTTGTTTTAAGAAATGTGTATATACTTTGTCGTCTTCTATTCCATCTAGTTGGTATACGTGTAATGAACTAAAAAACAGAATTTTATTATGATTATTATTTTCAATACATTCATAATTCCTATTCTCAGATTAAAAAAACACGATATTCAATGAAGAGAAGAGGACTCTTTTCAATGAATTTATTCTTAGACTGTACATTCGTATATGTATACATGATATTTAAAGACTACAATCCTTGAGGAAGATTTAAACTATATAATAGAAGGTTGAAATAATCATAATAGTGATTATAAGAATAATGTTGCAATTTGATGATAAAAACTTTGAATGGTAATAAAATGGGGCTACATAAGACCATTAAACCATTTATATGGCGTATATACATTACAAAGGTCTTACGTTTAACTCACTTGAAAAATTTAAACAATGAAAAAACAAAGATCCCATTTTAATTGATTTATTCGATTCATCATTCGTTCACTAATGAACAGTATTGTTTACTGGATTACGTTTATAACTACACAACTTTGAGATATCCTTCATATATTGTCCTAATTTCCTCACCTCTCTTCGTCAGATGACTAGTAAGACTTTCCATATATCTGGAACAGTTGCTGAGTCATTCCTGTTACTACATGTGTTAGGTGTTGATTCGATAAACAAAGATTCAGTCAGTTATCAATCTCTCCCTCCATCCTGTTAAGTTGTTAGTTTTAAGAATTTTCACCTTGTCCCATCCTATTGTGTGATTGTATGTAATTGCATGCATAGCTATGACTGAGCTGTTTTCTAAATTCCTTACCTTATTAGGATCTACCAATTTTGATCTAGCTAAGTTTTTGTGTTCGGATAGCCTAATTGACCCTGGTCGACTACTTTGACCTATGTATTTGACCTCACAATTCATTGCAAGGGATTTGGTAAACTAAGTTATTTTGCTTAATTGGGTCAATGGGATCTTTTTAACCTAGAAAGCTTATTTCGAAGTGAGTCTGTAGTTAATCCCAGCTAGCCTTACTGAGAATTCTACGTAGTGTTTCTGAGGTGCCTTCTTTGTATGGTAATACTGTGGAGGTTTTGAATTCTCTGTTCACTGTATTACCACTACTATTATTAACATCATTATTACTATTGTTGTTGCTGTTATTACTACTATCAATAACTGTGTTACTGATGTTTTTCCTAAGGAGCTTATCAATTAATTTGGGAGGATAATTGTTGATGATTGAGGCGTCTTTAATGTATCTGGTTTCTTGTTTTAGATCTTCCGTTTTATTAGTAAGTTTTTCGGCCCTCTTACTTAGACACTTTACTGAACCAACTTTAACTTACATCGAGTGAGACAATTTGAAGTCTAAGTGACGGTTTGAATGTGAAGATTTTCTGTAGACACTAGTGCATCTAAACTCCCATCTTGTTTCCTTTTTATTCGGCGATCAAACATCGCTAATTCTCCTTCTCTATGTTCTAATTCATAGGTGAATTGGATACATAGGTCAAAGTAGTCGACTAGGATCAATTAGGCTATCCGTACACAAAAACTTAGCTAGATCAAAATTGGTAGATCCTAATAAGGTAAGGAATTTAGAAAACAGCTCAGTCATAGCTATGCATGCAATTACATACAATCACACAATAGGATGGGACAAGGTGAAAATTCTTAAAACTAACAACTTAACAGGGTGGAGGGAGAGATTGATAACTGACTGAATCTTTGTTTATCGAATCAACACCTAACACATGTAGCAACAGGAATGACTCAGCAACTGTTCCGGATATGTGGAAAATCTTACTACCATCCATCTGACGAAGAGAGGCGAGGAAATTAAGACAATATATGAAGGATATCTCAAAGTTGTGTAGTTATAAACGTAATCCAGTAAACAATACTGTTCATTAGTGAATGAATGATGAATCGAATAAATCAATAAAAATGGAATTACGTTCTACCACAGCGCACAAGTTTTACTCATATATTGATAAAAAACGAAGATATTTGCAGAATAAAATGGACTCGTTCGCTTTCACGACCCTTCATCAGCTACACACAACCCACAGTTGAAATGAAGTAGTAGTAATCATAATAACAACATAACATACTTTAAATATCCAGAAATAAATGGAAATTTGAAGTCCAGAATTAACAATAAGATAGTGAATGAGTCAATGAAACACAGGATTAATAGTTACATATCTTAGTTTATATCTGATGACCGAAAAAATTCTAGATCTATAGAGTGCAGGGGTCGGGGACAATAAACTAAAATCAGTGTAAAACAAGGGTCTATTTAAGAGCTAATAATAGCCGATGTTGAAAATATTTGATAGCCAGAGTTCCCGCAAACCGTGACAAATATGGCTTTCTTTGTTTATTGATTATCCTGAAAGATTGAAAAACATATATCTGACGTCCTATTTCTATCACATGCCTGGTGATTGCGCTAATAAAGACGTTACTACCGTTCAGACACAGATTTCTTGGAATATGCTCATAAAATTGAGTAGATACCCTTCTTTCAGTCCATCCTCTGTACTTGCTTCCACAAGAATAAGTGAGTTAATAAACACATTTGAAGGTGACATGAGATAGATACATGTCTACTTTTGACTGCATTATTGAGCATAATGTATTGTAAACTGAGATCAGTTCGGTAGCAGGGAACAGCTTACAATACATTATTCTCAATAGCAAAGTCGAAATTAGACAAATACCTATCGCACGTCACGTCCAATGGTGTACATCACCTGTGATTGTGAAAGTAAGTATATAGGACGAACTGAAAGAAGGGTGTCTACTCAATTTTATGAGCATATTCCGAGAAATCTGTATCTGAAAAGGTAGTAAGGCACCTGATGCAAACAGAACATCAAATAGATGTTTTTCAATCTTTCAGGATAATCAATAAACAAAGAACGCCATATTTGTCACGGTTTGCAAGAACTCTCTCTATCAAACATTTTCAACATGACTTAGCTTTTAAACAGACCCTTGTTTTACACTGATTTTCGTTTGTTGTCCCTGTTCCTGTGTATGCGGGGATTCATTCGACAGGAAACCCTTGACTCATGTTTCGCATATACTGAAATTCATTGTCAAGGTGTATCTGCGGAACCAAGTTCCTTTACGTTTTCACGTACGCTTAGCTTACCAGTTTTAGTTGGATGGAAGCATTTGGCAAGAAGCCCCACCTAATAAAGGTTTCATGCTTTTAGGCACTCGTCAACAAGGTGTATCTGCAACCTCAGTTCAAATCTGAACGCAGGGCTACAGTCAGCAACGTTACATTACCACTGAGCTATTTGGCGCTTGAATGACTTTCCGTAGGACTTGTTTATGTACACTGATTACTTACTGGTAGGCAACCAGTTTCACATTGAGTAGTCCTGAGTATTCATTGAATTTTTATGGATGATTTTGCAATGTCATCACCGAACTAGATGACGTAACACCACTATATGAAGAATATTTGTAGCTCAGGTGGATGATTTAGGTTGCATTGTGTTCTCTGAGCTAGGCTGTTTAATCGTGAAGCTTTCATCGTCCTTCTAGACAACATCATCAGCACTAACTTCAGTATGAAGTGAGGTATCAATATCTCTCTGTGAGTGATTTAGTGGCTTGTCTTGAAGAAGCGGTCTATAGACATGAATTCAGTTCCGACAATGTAGAAATGTTGGATGGAGAGAGGAAACACAAAGAATATCAGAGAATTCCTAGAAGCTTGGCATTCACGTCAGGTCGATAGATGTATAGACAGACCCATTCTATCAGCCAATAAGAAAGATGGTAAACGACAGAAAGGTCAGAGGTCAAGCAGAGGGACAACCAGCAGGAAAATCTATACAGTTAGTGACAACAGTCAAAGGAAACGACCAATCATAGACCATTTCGTCGAAGCAAGCTACTAAAACACTCACAGAGAGATACTGACAGCTCACTTCATACTGAAGTTAGTGTTGATGATGTCATCTAGAAGGATAATGAAAGTTTCACGATTAAACAACCGAGTTCAGAGAACACAATACAACCAAAACCACTATGTATTGACTGACTAGTATCATCAATCAGTAAATTTACGTCTAGGGATTCTAACTTATTAACTTTCTAAGCATAACACCAAAAAAGGAAATCGGTTTACTTGCAACCATTTAGTTAAGACTTTTCAGTTAATTAAGTATCAAGCGCATACTTTCCGTGTATGATATACGTTCATTACAAGATTAGACAAAAAGAATTTTTTTTACTAATTTCATATATACTACTTAACTTCCGTATAATATCTACCTATTCGTGTATAATTAACTTCGTGTCATACAATTTAAAATCACATTACTGTAAGAAGACAAACTACAAAACATTAAATAATGTATAGATTTGGGAAAAAATGAATGTGATCAATGGTCGAATTCCCTAAATGTCATCACTGCCATTATTTTCTGCATACACATATAAATTATAAAACTTTATTCCATATAGAAACTAACGCAACTCTGGGAACGAACCAACGAAGCAAGAACCTATCACAAAACAAATATGCAAAACAAGAGAGTCGAGATGGATTGGGCGTATACTGAGAAGGCTATTTCGGGACATCACGTGCTCGGCCCAGGCGTTGAGTGGAATTCAAATGGGAAACGAAGAGTTGGGCGTCCGAGGTGAGGATGACATGGAGGACATAATGTGAGGAAGAAATGAAAGCTTATGGACTGTCGTGGAGGGAGGTCGAAAAGACTTCAGAGAAGCGAGTGGAATGGAGGCGTGCTACTGAAGCCCTATGTTTCCCTCGGAACCCAGGGGAAAAAGAAATAATCGAAACCAGCACCTATCTTCTTCAGCTGATGTGTGTCAGTCTTTGTTATCAGGTCATAATACGGTTTAATGCAAACATATGATTTATTTATTGTAAATAAACCCATAGACAACTCCTCTGTTTAGCCTACAAAATAGATTTATCATAAAACATAAAATTAACTGATAAAAACACATTGAAAGTAAAAAGTAAATGATTTGATACAAGATGTTATGAAAAATGAGGATTGAGAGGTAGTATTCATCATGGGTTGATAACATACTGGGTGATGATTGAAGGTAAGATGAAAATCCTGACCGTGGTCGAATTCGAACCAGCAACCACCGGGTTACCAGCCCGATGTTCTTTCAACTGAGCTACGAGATCCAACTGCTCACCAGAGTTTTATTTCACTTCAATCACCAAGGGCTTTGCCTATCTACCATGTGAATTTGTGACGCGTTACTAACACTTGATTGTATTCATACTGGCTGCCTCGTCAGGACATCTCATCCCGATCCCAATCTACTGAATTAGAGAGGTGGCGCATCATATTGATGATCATTTTGACTATCAGTGATAGCTGTAGTTTGGTAGACTAGTATTTATACTGGGTGATGATTGAAGGTGAGATGAAGAGCTGGACCGCCGCCGGATTCGAACCAGCGACCACAGGGTTACTCCCCGTTGCCCACCAACTGAGCTACGCATCGTGAGTAAGTACTGCCAAGTAGTCCCATACTAGGACGAAAAAGCTGTATAGTGCTCCCAGATTTTCAATGGTTCCCCTTACTGATGTCAGCCCATGATAAATACTACTTCTTTTTTTTCCTGTATATAGTGGTACTTGTTTGTCACCAAATAAACTGTTTCAAGTTGTTAGTTGACTGTAGTCAATTGGAAGGAAGCTTTACTTTCCCTAGGTTTTGTACTTATTACCATTCGTCAGCAAGGTGTATCGCCGACCCCAATGGAACTGATATTCCGCCTGTGATTCCAACCCACGTGAATACTCTTCTTTAGATCTGCCTAAGATTATGTTTATTTAACCACTGTTCAATAAGGATAACGCAGTCGTCTTACGCTATGGAAGAAGACATTGCTAAGTCTACATTCCGTGGTTACTAATCCATCTGACATGGAACATTTAAAGTATGCAGCTATACATATTGGCTAATTTAAGTTCAAGACTGACTTCACAGTTTGTTATATGTAGATCAAACGGAAAAAAGAACTTTCTAAGCTAATCTGGAAAGTTATTTACTGAAAAGGACTATTTTCTGGTGATTATTGTATTGCACCAATTTGATAGATTTTTGTTGGCTCATAGATCCTTCGAATCGACACCCTTACATTGCTTATCACGTTATAATTTGCTTGTTATTGACTAGTAGAGGGATCTAGGATGCGTGTTTTGTTCTACTTAAGACTCATCAACAGGGTGTACTTGCACCTCACAAAGGGATCGTACTGTTACTTCGATCCGAACTAAGTAATCATCGCTTCACGCCATAAACAGCCACATCTTAGACAATAGGTATAAGGGATTACTTGCTAATGAATACAATTTCCAGTTGGTAAACTCCGTCGGACTTATCAACTACCGTTAGAATATGGATTCCTCTAGGGATGTTTCAATACTGCTTGAATATTTATCACGGATCTCACCACTAAACATCACCAAGTAATCAAAATCATAATGAATAATCAAGCAATAATGAGGAAACCGAATAAAAACCCATCTACCAAGAGACTTTGGCTAGTTTGAACCAATACATTATTATTATTATTATATTTTTCGCTTTGGGTTTCTAGTGGAAATTAGGGCTTCAGTAGCACGCCTCCATTCCACTCGCTTCTCTGAAGTCTTTTCGACCTCCCTCCACGACAGTCCACAAGCTTTCATTTCTTCCTCACATTATGTCCTCCATGTCACCCTCACCTCATACGTTCAACTCGTCGTTCCACCTTTTGATTCCAGTCGAGCAACTGGCCTGACGCGTGATGTCCCGAAATAGCCTTCTCAGTATACGCCCAATCCATCTCGACTCTCTTGTTTTGCATATTTGTTTTGTGATAGGTTCTTGCTTCGTTGGTTCGTTGCCAGACAGAGTGAGTTCTTTGTTGCTTATTCTTTCTGGCTTTCTGATCTGATCTTCAGTATCGAGTGAGCGTTGTCCGTAGCTGCTGATGAATATCTGTAGTTTGTAGGAAATGCTTTTCGTGACACGCCAAGTGTCTGAACCATTTAGCAGCATCGACTTGACTGACATTAGTGTTAAAAATCCGGATGTTGTTCACTCTTTGTGCTGACTTTAGTAGATCGCCAAACTGACCAGATTAATGAAGGAAAGTCTGTCTTGCTGTCTTTCCGATCCTGGTTTTGACATCCTCGTTTGTGCTTGTGCTACCTGTAGTTGAAACGCTGCTGCCTGATTAGGTGTAGTTGAAAGAGACTACTTCCTTTAGGTTTCTGACGTTATTGGTGATTGGTGCTTGTTGTTGATGCTGTTATTGGTTAGGTATCTTCATCACCTGTGTCTTCTCTATATTCACTTGAAGTCCACTTCCGACCAACATAGCAACTGGAAATTACAAGTATCAATAATCAAGCACTAGAGCTTTATTCACCGACAACAGTTAAGTCTACACTTGCTAACATTTCTTTGTAGAAAGCAAATTTTGTAATTATTTAGTAATATAGTCTGTGACTTCAATAGTCGGAAATGTAGGAGAGGATATTCAAGTTTGCCGATGACCACTTTATCGAAGTTCCAGTGAGAAGTTCTGACTGATGGAAGAAACTAAGTCGAATATCAGAACAAATAATTAACAATAACATTGATTGAAGATTGTACTGTATTGTGTATTGAAAAAAGTAGGAAATTGTTGACCATTGGATTTCGACTCAATGACTGAATGATAATATGCTCTCCATGAAAGCTTAAGGTAATAGGTTCAATCCTTGTCGATATCATTGAGCTACATCGCTGAGGATTCCTATAACAGGACAAAACAGCTTTTCATCGCTTCAAGATTTTCAATAGTTTTTTCAACTAATATCGTCTCATGAAGTTAATAGCTATATCCTCATACATCTTGAAACTGAATTACTTTTCTCACCTCATGTATCTAAATTTATAAGCTGATAATTATCAACCTGATAGACATATTATGATAATAAATACTAATTGAATAAAATCCTTCGATAATTGAACTCACCTGTAAACTATTCCATTGAGTAAATATCTTTGTTATAAACTTTAATAAAACCAATTCAATTGTACTCTCATCAAATAACCATGTGTTCAATAATTGAAATTGTGTATTTGTTAAGAAATTTAAAAAAATTTCATCTAATTCCCTTGATAACATCATAATATCTGGTATTTCTATGGCTTTTAACCATTGATATTGTCTTGGTGTTATATTGCCTTTAGTAAAACTTTTCAAATTAACTTCTAATCCAATTTTTTTTCTCTTGTTGAATAAACTACTGAAAAATGTTGACTTATTAGTAGTATTAATACTGTTGCAATTGGCATTATTTGTAAATTGATTAGAGGATATAAAGTTATCTTGTTGAGTACAATAATATCGATTATTGTCTATTATAACATCATTGAGGAATACTGTATTGTTAGACTTTCTTTGAGGATAAAATTTATCTTTTCGTGTTAAATTTATCTATAAAATAAGAAGTTAGACTTAATGTTATTGTAGGAAATGAAAGTACTTGAATAAATTCAAGCATTGGGTAAATGGCATTTGTATATGTCCATTAAAATGTAAAATAAAATAAATTTGTTCCAACTGACGTTTCACTATTTAGTGTGGTTAATACGTTTATAAAGACAGAGGTGGGGAAGATATCCAACTCACACCATCACCAACAACAACAAGCTCCAATCCCCATCAATGGGAGAAACTTAAAGGAAGTAGATTCTTTCACCTACCTGCCTACCTAAGCAGCATCGTTTCAACTACAGGCAACACAGGCACAGACGAGAACGTCAAAGTAGCCAGCATCGGAAAAAACAGCAAGATAGGCGACCATTAACCTGAAACCAGTGTGGAGATCTGCCTCACTGTACTCAGCATAAGGAAGAAGATCCGGATTTTCAACACTAATGTCAGTCGAGTCAGTGATTCTATGTGATGGTTGAGAGACTTGGTGCGTTACAAAAGGAATTTCCAACAAACTACAGATATTCATCAACAACTGCCTACACTGGCTCGTTACTGAGGCTCAGATGGCTAGAAATTTTAAGCTGCAAGGAACTGTGGGAACGAATCAACGAAGCAAGAACCTGTCGGTCAACAAATGTGCACTGGAAGGAAGTGGATATGGATTGGGCATACAGTGAGAAGGCCTACTGGGGACATCACGTGTCAGGCCAGTTGCTTGGGTGGAACCCAGATAGGAAGCGACGAGTTGGGTGTCCGAGGTGAAGGTGATATGGAAGAGATCGTGTGAGGAGGAAATGAGAGCTTGTGCGCTGTCATGGAGCCAGGTTGGAAAGATTGGATAGAAGAGAGTGGAATGGAGACGTGGTACTGAAGCCGTATGTTCCACTAGAAACCCACGGGATAAATAATAATTAAATAATAATAATACTCCCATGTGGTTACAAGGAGGTAAAAATGGTGTAATAAAGAGCACGAAGATGAATCACGCTTTAAAGCAAAAAAAACCTTTCAAAAGCTATATGTCTTCGTATTCGCTGCATCATAGAGGCTCTTGTCATCCATATGGAGAAACCTGAACTGTGTACGCAAAAGAAGGTTGTCCAACCCTTTCTCCTTTCATAGTCTTCTTTTTCAGTCTCTTCTACGCCTTTCCCCACCCTTTCTTTTCAATTCTCTATTTTTACACTATTTACTTCTTAAGTAATTTGCTAGTCATTCTTATTGCTATGCTCTAACTGATCACAATCAGTTCCCAATTATGTTCAAACATACCTTAATTAATATTCACTAATACAAATAGCTTTATATATATATATATATATATATATATATATATATATATATGTATATATATATATATATATATGTATATATATATATATATATATATATATATATATATATATATGTAATTAAACCAATCATGTAGAGAAGATGGTTCACTCAGTAGATGTGTTTATAGGAAGACCATATCTATAAGTCAGTATACACATTTTATTAGTCGCGTACCAATTCGGTACAAAGCGAACCTGGTCAAAAGCATCACTAACACAGCACGGATGATCAAGTACTGAAGGAGTTAAATTATATCCGTAATTCATTGCTTGAAATTGGCTACCCTAACAGTTTCATAAAAGGATACATGGACAAAGCCAGGGAGAATAAACCTGCTACTATTATCATACAAAAGAAATCTTTGTTTATCAAATTGCAATTTAATGGTGTTGTGGCCGGAGAAGTTATTTTACCAGAGACTCTGTAGAGCGATTAAAAGGACCTTCTATGCCGCACAACTTTGTCTATCATTTTTCAGTTGACCAATTGTTACTTCTCAGATAAAAGATAAGTTATCTGGTTTTGCAATTTCTATGTATATTTACAAGTTTAGCTGCTCCTTTGGAGAAAGCTATATAGGGCATACTACTAGGCAACTTAACAAACGTATTGCTGAGCATCTACCTTCATGGTTGGGAAAGGGACAGATAAAATCCATCAGAAGCTCAGTTTTATCTAACCTCATTGATAGTGGTCACTCAGTAGATAAGAAAATTGGTTTCACGGTTACACACCGCATACCATCTCGTCTTTCAAAATGTATTCAAGCTCGTCTTTTATACATTGCAGAAGCTGTAGGAATTCGAGCTAATAATACTAGCCTTTGTATTCAGAAGAAGTTTGCACATCCCTTGGCTAGGGATTACTTAGTTAATAACTTGTCATCCAGGTATTATTATTTTTCCCATTTCTCTGGTATGCATTGGTGTTGCGTCGTTTCTGTTATACGTGTAGGCTGGGTGTTGATTCGATGAATAAAGATTCAGTAATCAATCTCTCTCTCTCTCTCTCCACCTAATTATACTGGACTTAAGTACAGTGGCTTTATCCCACCCTATTGTGTGATTGTGTATTAATGCATTCATTGCAATAACCAAGTTTTTCCTAGATTATTGATTTTCTTCGGCTCTGTTATTCTGTATTTAGCTAAATTCCTATATCCGGCCATTCTAACTGACCTCAACCGACTAGGTTGACCTATATACTTGACCTGATTCAGTCATTATATGGAATTTGATTGAGTAGATTATTTTGCTTAATTGGTTCTGTCGGATCCTTAGCTAGGTGACAACATTCATCTCTAAGTTTGTAGGCAGGTTTAAATGCCACTCTAATTCCAGCTCTGTTGAGGATTCTATGTAAAGTTTCGGAGGTACCCTCCTTATAAGGTAACACACTGGAGGCTGTGAACTCCTTTTTACTCGTGTTGTGGTTTTTTGCGTGTCCGTAAGAATTTCCTGAGAAACTGAGGAGGATAATTACTCACTATTAGCTCTTCTTTTACGTGTTTCAACGCCTCGTTTAAGTTCTTGAACTGACTAGTCAGTTTTCTAGCTCTGTCACTTAGACATTTGACTAAGCCTGTTGTAACTGACATTGGATGGTATGATTTGAAGTCTAGATACCTGCTGGAATGTGTTGGTTTTCTGTAGACAGTAGTATGCAAGCCATCGTCCGTTCTTCATTTCATTCTGCGATCCAACATTGGTAAATCTCCTTGTTCATCTTCTAAATATAGAACAGCAGACCTAAATAAGATCATTAATATAAGTGAAAAACTTGGGCACTGTGGTAGAATGTAGTTCCATATTAGATTTGTTTATTTGATATAAAGCGCACAGTGATACAGTATTATTTAATTGATTACGTTTCGAGCATAAATTATTGCTCATAATCATATCAATGTAATCACACACTTCTTTCGACATCTGATTTTATAGTCCTGTCACCTGATCTCTCTTTGTTTTTTTGTTTTTTGATTGGTAGTAAAGTTTTCCATATCTCTGGTATAGGTGTTGCGTCATTCCTATTCCACATGTGTTGGGTGTGGATTCGATGAACAAAGATTCAGTAATTAATCTCTCTCAATGTCCACCTAGCTATATTAGACTTAAGTACAGTGGTTTTGTCCCATCCTATTGTGTGGTTGTGTGTTAATGAATGTAATGCAATGGCTGAGTGTTTTTCTAGGTTATTGATCTTATTGGGGTCTGTCGTTCTATGTTTAGCTAAATTCCTATGTTCTGTTAATCTAACTGACCCCGACCGGCTAGTTTGACCTATGTATTTGACTTCACAGTCATTACATGGAATTTGGTAGATTATATTATTTTGCTTAATTGGTTCTATCGGATCTTTTAGCCGACAAAGCTTACCTCTAAGTGAGTTTGTTGGTTTAAATGCCACCCTAATTCCAACCTTGTTGAGAATCCTACGTATGGTTTCTGATGTTCCTTCCTTGTATGGTATCACAATAGAGGTGTTGATTTCCTTTCTACTTATGTTGTCACTATTATTTGTATTTGTATTAGTGTTATTATTTTGCTTCTTATGCGTCCGTGTGAATTTCTTAATAAAATGATGGGGATAATTATTATTATTAACGCTTCTTTTATGTGTTTCAATTCCTTATTTAAGTCCTTACAATGACTAGTGAGTTTCTCAGCTCTGTTATTTAGACATTTGACTAAACCCGCTTTAACTGACACTGGATGAGATGACTTGAAGTCTAGATACCTGTTAGAATGTGTTGGTTTTCTGTAGACGGTAGTATCTAAACCACCATCTATCCTTCGTTTTATTCTGCAATCCAACATAGGTAATTCTCCTTGTTCATTTTCTACTTCGTAGTGAATTGGATTGCGTTAACTACTGAGTTTATGTGTGTCAAGAAACTGTCGATATGTTCCGATTTCAACACTGTAAATGTGTCATCTACATATCGCCACCATATCTTAGGTGTCGGATTATATGTTCGTAAAGCCATATCTTCCCAACTATCCATAAATATATCTGCTACTATAGGGGATATTGGTGATCCCATTGCTACTCCTTCTGTTTGTCTGTAATCTTTCCCTGAAACTTGAAGACTGTCGAGGTTAAGCATAACTGCACTCCTAACATGATTTCACCAACCGATGCCTTGGTTCTTTGAGTAAGTTGTGAGTCAGTATCTAGTTGATTTCTGACTGCCTCCAGTGCCATATTGATTGGTATTTTAGTATAAAGACTTGTTACGTCAAAACTAACCATTTTTTCATCCTCTTCTATGTGCAGGTCATTAAGTTTTTGTTTCAACTCGTAAGAATTTACTAGTCTAGAGTTGGAACGGTCTCTAACAGGACGTAATACTGATGCTAAATACTTTGATATCTCATATGTTGGTGTGTTTCGGAAGTCAACTATCGGCCTAATGGGATAACCTGCTTTATGAACCTTAATAGTACCGTAAATTCTGCTAGGATTATTAGTTTTTGGCATTAAAGTAAACCATTCGGACTTACCTAGAGATGGCTTCAGTCGGCGTATCAGATCTGTTGTAGATTTCTTAATTTTATTCATGACAGTATCTATAGGTTTCTCTTAATCTCTCACTAGTCATTGTAAGGACTTAAATAAGGAATTGAAACACATAAAAGAAGCGTTAATAATCAATAATTATCCCCATCATTTTATTAAGAAATTCACACGGACACATAAGAAGCAAAATAATAACACTAATACAAATACAAATAATAGTGACAACATAAGTAGAAAGGAAATCGACACCTCTATTGTGATACCATACAAGGAAGGAACATCAGAAACCATACGTAGGATTCTCAACAAGGTTGGAATTAGGGTGGCATTTAAACCAACAAACTCACTTAGAGGTAAGCTTTGTCGGCTAAAAGATCCGATAGAACCAATTAAGCAAAATAATATAATCTACCAAATTCCATGTAATGACTGTGAAGTCAAATACACAGGTCAAACTAGCTGGTCGGGGTCAGTTAGAATAACCGAACATAGGAATTTAGCTAAACATAGAACGGCAGACCCCAATAAGATCAATAACCTAGAAAAACACTCGGCTATTGCAATGAATGCATCAACACGTGATCACACAGTAGGGTGGGATAAAGCCACTGTACTTAAATTCAATATAATTAGATGAAGAGAGGGAGAGATTGGTTACTGAATCTTTGTTCATCGAATCAACAAACACCCAGCCTACACATGTAATGGAAATGACGCAATACCCATCGTGCATACCAGAGATATGGAAAATTTTGCTCCCAATAAAAACAACTCATATAAAGTGACATAACTATGAGAATCGGCTGTCGAAAATGAAGTGTGATTACAAAGTGATATGATTATGAGCAATAGAGTAATTTATGCTCGAAACGTCATCAAGTAAATAATACTGTCTGCTATACATCAGATAAACAATTCCAATGTGGAACACCAATCCCTTTGCTTTGTCTCCTGAATAGAATATTACAGTGCTATTGTACATGTTGAGAATGAGATTGTTGAAATGAGTGGCTCTTCTCAAAGCATCTTTCTAATTAAGCCACTTCATTTTTGCACATTCTACAACTTTAAGTAGAGAAAGGTGAAGGAAAAGGACTAATAACCATAGTTTGCTTTTATTGGTAGCAAAGTTTTCCATATCTCTGATATAGATGTTATGTCACTCCCATTACATGTGTTGAGTGTTGGTTGATTCGACGAACAAAGATTCAGTGACCAATCTCTCTCTCCATCTTATTATATTTGACTTGGTGACAGTGGCTTTATCCCATGCTTTCTATTGTGTGGTTGTTTGTCAATGTATTCAATGTAATAACCGAGTTTTTTCTAGATTGTTGATGTTATTTGGGGTCTCTCATTCTATATTTGACTAAATTCCTATGTTCCACTAATCTAACTCAACCCGAACGCCTAGTTTCACCTATGCACTTGACCTAACTCACACTCATTACACAGAATTTGATAGATTAGATTATATTGCTGAATTGCATCTACCGGATACTCAAGCCGACATAGAAAGCTTATCTCGGAGTGAGTTTGTGGGTGGGAATGCCACCCTGATTCCATCCTCGCCAACAATCCTCTGTAAAGTTTCTCATACAAGCATCTAGACTTCAGGTCATCTCATCCAATGTCAGTTAAGACTGGTTTTGTCAGATGTCTAAATAACAGAGCTAGAAAACTCACTAGTCATTCATTGTAACGACTTCAACAAGGAATTGTAACACATAAAAGAAGCGTTGTTTATTAATAATTATCCTGTATCGTTTATGAAGAAATTCGAGTGAACATATAAGAAACGAAATGATAACAGTAACACGAGTACGAATAATGTGGAGAACACGGGTAGAAGAGAATTGAAAGTCTCAATTGAGTTAGCATACAAGGAAGGAACATCAGGAACTTTACACAGGATTCTCAACAATAGTGAAATTGGTGTGGCATTTAAACCTACAAACTCACTCAGAGATAATCTTTGTCAGCTGGCTTAAGGATATGATAGAACCAATTAAGCAAAATAATCTAATCTATCAAATCCCATGTAATGGCTGCAAGGTCAATCACATCTGTCAAAGTAGTCGGTTGGGGTCAGTTAGAATAGCGGAGCATAGGAATTTAGTCAAATATGGGATGAAAGACCCCAATAAGATCAATAATCTAGAAAAAACTCGGTTATTACATTGCATACATTGACAAACAACCACACAATAGAAAGCGTGGGATAAAACCACTGTCACTAAGTCAAATATAATTAGATGGAGAGAGAGACTGGTCACTGAATCTTTGTTCATCGAATCAACCAACACCAAACACACATGAAAGAAATAACGCTACACATAAACCAGAGATATGGAAAACTAGCAATGGCTGGACAAATTTCATTTTGACGCAGAGTTCAGACTTCGAAATATTGATTGTCATGTGTTCCTCAGCTTGAAGAAATTACAGGCGTTCATCTTTTTGAGGTTTGTACAAACTCCATAGATGAAACTGAAGTTGTTTTCTGGTCATAATCAATTAAATGTTCAAACATAGAGCAGTGAGGTGCTATCCTTTCTTCTTTGTTGAACCAGGCTAGCATATGTTTGAAAATGTATTTGGAGAACGAAATTTGAGTATGACCAATATATCTCACTCCATAGAAGTAAGTGAATTCATGAGCATATAGAGAAGTGGCCAAGAGAACTAGCTTGTGCTTTACGCATATTTGAAGCATTGGGTAAACAGAGAAAGTCTAAATTTGACAGCAGAGATAGATCTTCTTGATATGTCTCCCAATGTTTCGCCGTTGAATTGTAAGCTAATGAAGTATTATTCAAAATTTTATCAGACCTGGTTCTCTCTTTAATTACCTTATAGAAGTTTGTTTAAATAACATAACTGTATTGATTGGTCAGGGGAGTAGAACCAATTTCATGTTGTGTAGTCCTGAGTGCAGACAGAATCCTATCGATCATATTTGCAATATGGCAACGAAGCTATGAAGCTCAGCGGTAAAGTCGCTGACTATAAAACTGGGTGACGCGGTTTTGAATCTCAAGCGGGACATCAGCTCTAACGAGGTTGGAGATACGCTTTGCTGATGAGTGCCACAAGGCTCGAAACCTAGGTCCAAGGCTTTCGGCCGATCGCCTCCAATCAACTAACCAATAATATAAGTAATCAAATCATTGAACTCTCCTTATTTGTTAATAATATAAACAAGCCATATTGTTTGTTTTAAAAATAACCTAATATTTGCGGGTAGATTGAATTCCTTCATTTTTGACAGATAAAATAATCTTAGTGTTATTGCTTATATTACATCATCACTGATTGGACCGAATTGATGAGTCACTGTTAGCATATGAGCTCCTGTGCGGATGCCTTGATATTGCCTGTGTTTTAATTACGTATAATAATGATGGGTAATGGCTAGCAATGGAATCCAAGATGCACATTTCGTCCTGTTTGGGACTTGTCAACTTAGATGTACCTCTCTCCCAGTAAGTGATGTTGTTCCCACCGGGAGTCAGATTCGGCAGTGATCGCTTTAAACATGAGAGTGTTATCCACCATACTTGTCGCACAAGAAGTGACTATCGTGGCTCGTTGGTGTAGTAGATAACGCTCTCGCGGTTAAGATGATCGCTGCCGAGTCTGAAATCCCAGTGGGAACAATATCACTCACTGAGAAGTAGGTACATCCAGCTGACTGATGAATCCTAAATAGGATGAAATGCGCAGCCTGGATTCTCCTTCTAACCAATACCCATCATTACTATAAATAAAATAATTACTTCATGAACAACTATTATTTGTTATGCATAAATTAAATAAGGATAAGGTAAGAAAATGCAATGAACTTACTTTATTTGCCTGACATTTGTATAGTAGTCGAGCATTTGTTGATGGATGATAATTAGGATCCAATGAAACTCGAACTATTTGTAATTGTATTTCAATTAACTGATTAATTTTATCCCAACATGATAGATAATGATTACGAGTATTCTGTTGAATTGAATACAAATTCACAAATGATCATCAACTGTTTTGTTAGATGATAGTAACTTCAATTAGGAAACATTATTGCTTTATATCAAACCTAGAGAATAGTGTGCTTTATTCAACAGTTGGTAATTTTTACCTTTATAAAAGATATATGGATGATACACACGCGTCAGGCCCTCGAGTGGAATCCCTATGGGAAGCGACGAGTTGGACGTCCGAGGGTGACATGAAGGAGGTCGTATGAGGAGGAAATGAGGGCTTGTGGGATGTCGTGGAACCAAGTTCAAAAGATCTCAGAGAACAGAATTCACTAAAGACGTGCTTCTGAAGCCCTATGTTCCATTAGGAACCCAAGGGACTAATAATAATAATAATGGATGATACATTCAGGATATGTAATCAAAATACAGATACTGGAACTGTGATTAATAAGTTTAATGATTATCACCTATCAATCAGTTTCATATGAGAACTTGAACAAAATTCAGAATTTTATTTTCTCGACGTCTTATTAAAACAGAGATTAGATGACCATCTTCAAAGATCATTTTATAAGAAGCCTAAATGGAATGGACAATACTTGAATTTCTACAGTTGAATACTTTTAACTAGAAAAAGGAAATCGGATTGATTCTTTATCTTGAAGAATTGGAAGAATTCGCTCAACTGACACTATCAACGACAAACTAGACAAACTACGGAAGATTCTTATGCAAGCAAAATGGATACTCATTCAGATTTATTGAAAAGAACTTGAAATTTTAAAACAGAATACGTAGAAAGTACTCATAATTCCAAAGAAGACCTTGTCTATGAACGTTGATTTCTTGAAGAATTGGTTATCCAGATCACTGAAGAAGACATTCTTCTCTGTAAAGCTATAGACCAGCTTCTCTAGTCAGCAACTGATACCGTAGTGCGTTAAGAAAAAGTTGCCATTTTGGGTCATCGCAATGTGTGTCGACAAATTTACTTGCTCATGTAGAGATATAGGTCGCACAAAGCGCGCACTTTTCAAACGTATCTGTGAGCACTATCCTATATAGTAGTCCCGGGGGAAAATGTAAATCAACTAACAGTTCAATTTCTGAACATTTCATCAACTCTGGACACATAACTCGACCAAATTCCTACTTCAGTGTCATTCATAGAGTTAAATGGAATAGTTCAAAAGGAGTACGCTTTTGACAGTTGTGCAAACAGAAGCACTGGAAATTCAACAATTCAAGTCTGATGTCTGTATACAAAAGAAGTATGTTCAATCTTTAATCTTACCATAGTCTTAACACTTTCACAATCTTCCTTCGGTTTCATTATAATTAGTTAGTTTATTATTGTCGCCTTCATTATGACCCTTGTCTTATTCTTCACCTTTTTTATATCTACCCAATCATCCATACTCCCAACTTTTGTCAGTTCATGACATAGCACGACCGCTGCCCAATATCGTCGCTGAGTATTTTTTCCTCATGGCCTCAAGGTTTACCTCAATGGTCACGACTTCTCATTGGAACTTCACAAATTACTTCTCGAAGCTAGTCACCAGTGATCCCTGGCGGAGTTGTGGGTGCACACTGTTGAGGAATCCCATACTAGGGTGAAACAGCTGTCCAGTTCTCCCAAGTTTCCATTGTTCATTTAACTGATGTCAATCCATGATGAATACCAACTTAAAAAATCTTAAAATCCCCACAAACCCCCAAATTCAATCGAACAGTCTCAGTAGACTGATGAGTTGCCTAGTCATAATAATTTCTAAATACTGACTCATGAAAAAGTGTCGAGTAGTCTAATTGGTGGCTATCAGTTGAATCTGAGACATGCGCTTCGTCCCATTTGGGACTCATCAGCTAGATGTACCTACACTGCAGTCAGTGAGTGACTCGAACCCAGTACCAATCGTTTCAAACGCCAAAGCCCAATCTACTAGGCTATCGGGAGCGAGAGTTAACGATCCTACAATACTTCAACATAGATAAGGGAATTCGACCCAATGTAGCTTCAGAAGATCAAAAGTATACGATTCTAAAATTTGATTCATTTGGAATATATTTGTAAAAGCAACTATCGGCTATAGTTTACGTAAGATTCGGTGAATAAATACATTACACTAGATACAGGAAGAGGCGTAATAAAGATCAGACTTGTCCACATTTGAATACGTCAACTGGTAGGTTTTTGGATTGATCGATCAGTGGAAGATAACCAGTTTCATGTTATTTAGTGCTGTGAGCTGACTGAACTCCATCAGTTATTTCGCCTAGTTGTTGGAATCCTGGTCTGATGAAAGGGATAGTTTCATTTCAGTGTTGTATATAGTCGTTAATAACCTTTTTTAATGAAAAATTCTTCTTATTTGTAAGCTTAATATAGAGGGAAGCAGCGTCTTCACAGTTGACAGGCATCCTGATTTCTTCACTTTCCTCCTAGCCAAAGTATCAGTGAGATTGTAAGGATATCTATTGATTGAATATGAAGGCCCTATAAACTCTCTAAATCCCCACAAAACCACAAATTCAATACAGTTGTCTCTCATTTGACCTCTTAAGTTAGCAATGATATTCTTTTTCTTATCCAAGGCTGTCCACATTGTAATAGATTGTTGCATTCAGTGATTTCATTTATTGACATCTGTAGCTTAGTATTCCCTTACTGCTTTGAATATTTTCATTTAAACTCAGTCAATACTTTCTTCAATAGCTTAGTAGTAACGATTCTGGCTGTAATACTGAATGATATGGGTTCATATCTCTTCTACAAGGTTTTACCATCAAGCAGTATCCAAAACAATACCCAGATCCTTCTCAGCTTGCTGAGAGAGTACCTTCGAAAGCTAGCCGTCATTAGGTTTTTAAATTTAAAGTAATCTCCTGAAATACTACCTTGTTCATAAATCTAAATGGCACAAATTATTCCATATCCGTTAATGCTTGCATCGCATGGAGAAACACTGTTAGCACGAACACTGAATATTAGTAATATTCGTTTATTACTATTTGTACTTTGGGTTCCTAGTGGAACATAGGGCTTCACTAGAACGTCTCCATTTCACTCTGTTCCCTCCAATCTCGTTAACCTGGCTCCACCACTGCCCATTACCTTTCATTTCTTCCTCACGCGATCTCCTCCATGTCACCTTCGGACGTCAAACTCGTCGTTTCCCCATTGCGTTCCACTCGACGGCCTGGGCTGGCGTGTGATATCCCGAAACGGTCTTCTCAGTATATGTCCAATCCAATCCATCTCCAATTTCTTCCTCTGTATATTTGTTTGGCTATAGGTTCTTGGTTGGTTGATTCGTTGCCACCCAGAGTTCCCTGTTGCTTATTCTTTCTGGCCACCTGATCTCAATCTTCACTATCGAGCATAGGGAGCTGTTGATGTTTGTCTGTAGTATGTTAGGAATGCTTTTTGTAACGTGCCAAGTCCCTTAATCATCACATAGAAGCACTGACTTTACTGAATGACTGTTGAAAATCCGGATCTGTACTGTATGTTATATTTAGGATATCGATGGAGGTGACCTACATAAATTCCTGCTTGACCAAGATTTCATGCTTGTTGGCTTTCTTTAACGATAAGCCGCCTGAAATTCGAATCCACATCACCCAGTTTTGCGGTCAAACACGTTACCACTAAGCTAACTGGGTCACGACTGACTTCTCATAGAACTGGATTCTGTACAATGATTTGGTCACTAAAGGGTAAGCAGCTTCATGTTGTCTAGTGGCCACCAACCCAGAAGATTCATTATATGTATATTCTTCAAAAGTTTACCTTTTTTCTGTTACCTGTATGAGACCAGATATTTCTAAAGCCTCTTCATATACTCCTGAAAATTGTCTTTCCCTCCAGTGAAAATTCATTTCCTCTGACCATGAATATAATAAGCCGATTAATTCATTCAGTGATTGATAACCCTGTTGTAAAAGAAATTTGGTAAAAGAAACCAAACAACAATAACAAAAAGCAATCAGATAATTAATAAAGGAATAAAACAATCCCAGCAGAATGTATAGTACTATTAGGATTCATTTATTATTATTATTATTATTATTATTATTATTATTATTATTATTATTATTATTATTTGTCTCTTTGATTCCTACTGGAACATACAGCGTCAGTAGCACGTCTCCATTCCACTCTCTTCTATCCAATATTTTCAACCTGGCTCCACGACTGCCCAGAAGCTCTCATTTCCTCCTCACACGGTCTCTTCCATGTCACTCTCACCTCAGACACCCAACTCGTCACTTCCAACCTGGGTTCCGCCCAAGCAACTGGCCTGATGCGTGATGTCCCCAGTCGGTCTTCTCACTGTATGCCCAATCCATCTCCACTTCCTTCCAGTGCACATTTGTTGACCGACAGGTTCTTGCTTCGTTGATTCGTTCCCACAGTTCCTTGCAGCTTAAAATTTCTAGCCATCTGAGCCTCAGTAACGAGCCAGTGTAGGCAGTTGTTGATGAATGTCTGTAGTTTGTTGGAAATGCCTTTCGTAACGCGTCAAGTCTCTCAACCATCACATAGAATCACTGACTCGACTGACATTAGTGTTGAAAATCCGTATCTTCTTCCTTATGCTGAGTGCAGTGAAGCAGATCTCCACACTGGTTTCAGGTTAATGGTCGCCTATCTTGCTGTTTTTTCCGATGCTGGCTGGCTATGACGTCTTCGTCTGTGCCTGTGTAGCCTGTAGTTGAAACGATGCTGCCTAGGTAGGCAGGAAGTGAAAGAGGATACTTCCTTTAAGCTTCTCCCATTGGTGAGGATCGCAGCTTGATGTTGTTGTTGTTAGTTGGGTATGTTCATCACCTCCGTCTTCTCTATATCCAATTGAACTCCCGTCTTCGCTGCCCTACCCTACCTCTTCTGTCAACTTGTTACTTTCCGCCTGTAGATCTTCAAGTTTGTGCGATATCAGACACAAGTTATCACTGGCAAAAAACAAATCTTCTAGGATCTTTTCTGCGGTCCAGCGTATCACCCCCTTCTCACTATTCACCGTTTGTTGCATGACCCAGTCGATCACAATCAGGATTATCATGGGTGGTAGTAGGTGGCAACCTTGTCTTACTCCTTCCTTCAAAGGTATCACTGGGCTTTGCATTCTGAATCACTTGGCATATGGCGTCTTCATATAGTTGTTGAATGAGATTGATAAAGGTTTGTGGTATTTCGTAGTATTGAAGCAACTGACTGTCAAATTACTTGCCGGTCGACGCTGTCAAAGGCCTTTTCAAAGTGGATGAAGTTGAGGTGAGGTAGAGAGTTGACTGCCATTCCATACTCTGTTCTATGATGATGTGTAGCGCGGCGTTGCAATTTGGTCCGCACATGATTTGTACTTCCTGAATCCAACCAGTCTGTTCCGGTCGTAGTTTTGAATCCAGTGCATCCTTTAGTCCCTACAGAATGATGCGGCTTAATATTTTGCTTGGAGTGGACAGGAAAGTGATTCCGCTCCAGTTCTTGCAAACACTAAGATCTCCCTTCTTTGGAAGTTTGACAGGGTAGCCCTTCTTCCAATCAGTGGGAAGGTGTCTTTCCCTCCTTATACACCCTCTGCAGTAGTGGTGTGAGCATGTCCGTTGTTGTCCCTGCATCTGTTCTCAGTGCTTCTGGTGGGATTCCATCTAGTTCTACTGCCCTCCCGCACTTCAGTGATTTTATGGCATCCAGGACTTCGACTTTCGTTGGAGGGCCTGTGTTTACTGGTAGTTCTGTGGCTGGGCGGCAGGTGGTATTTCTGGATGAAGTGCAGGTGGTGGTGGTGGTGGTCGTTTCAAGAGCTTCTTGAAGTGGTCAGCCCACTGTTTCCTTTGTTTCTCTTACTTCTTAATTAAATTTCCATCACCATCTTTTATTGGTTTCATGTGTGTTGATCTCTTCCCAGATAGCAGTAGCCTGGTTATTGGATACACTGTTGTCAGGTCTCTCCTACAAGCCGGTACTCTTCTTCACTTCTTTGTCCAGTGTTTAATACATTGTACTCGGTTCCTCTTGTCGTTGTGCATCCTTGCACTGGTTTATCTTCTACTTCACTATCCTTCTCTCCCTACTTTATCAGCTTCCATGTGTCCGAGGAGATCCATTCCTTATCTTCTTTGTTCTTCCCTCCTAATACGGTTATACAGGTTTCCTTCCACATAGCTTTCTAAGAGTTCTAGTGTTTATCCACAGAGTTTTCTTTAGGGATTTTCCTCGATATCTCCCATTTTGTCTTGATGACTACCGCAAAGATGTCCTTTGTAGTTTCGTCCTTCAGTGCCCGAGTGTTGTACTTGAACTTCAGCTTCCTTGAAGGCATTAAGATTCATAAATCAGATTATCCCATCAGGCTTATAGTAAATTTTAGAAACACTCTGACTTACAAGTTTTCTCAATATTTAGCAATGATGTTAGGCCCAATAAGAAATCACTGGAAATCTTGACTTATCAATTCTTATGACTTCAAGCACAGATAAGACGATATACACTTAGACGATAGTGAAAAAAACTGGTAAGTTTTGACATAACTAGCTTTTACACAAATATACCGGTCGACATGGCTCTACATGCAGTTAAAGATGGGCTTATAGATGACAAAGAACTTACGCATCGAACTAAGGTGCTAATCGAGGAAATCATACTAGCAGTACGATTGTGCCTAACATCTACAGTTTTTAAGTTTCAAAATAAACAAACCGAAGGTGTTGCCGTGGGATCACCAATATCCTCTATAGTCACAGATATATTTATGGATAGATGGAAACAGGTGGCTGTTCAAACATTCAGTCCTATTCCAAGGATATGGTTCGATATGTAGACGATACGTTTACAGTACTGAAATAGGAACACATCAACAGGTTCATGGCACATGTAAATTCAGTAGTGAGTGCAATCCAATTTACCTGTGACTTAGAAAGTGAAGAAGGTGAACTAGCAACATTGGATTGCAAGATTAAACAAAAACAAAATGGAAGTTTAGAGACTAGTGTCTATAGGAAACCTACCTATTCAAATCGCTACTTAGACTTCGAATCATCCCACCTCATTTCAGTTAAAGTAGGTTTAGTTAAATGCCTAGGTGATATAGCGAAGAAGCTTACCAGTAGACCAGAAAATCTACGACAAGAAATTAGATACATCAAGAATACCCTACGTCTCAATAATCACCCATCTAGATTCATAAATAAATTCATAAGAAATCGAAAGAAAAATATTAGCAGTCGTAGTAATGGTAGTAATACATGTGTTATTAATGATAACTCCTATAATAATGGTAATAATGGTGATAGGGTTAAGAGAGAATTCAAAGCCTCTACTGTGTTACCATACAAGGAAGGGACCTCAGAAGGATTACTAAGAATTTTCAATAAGGCTGGCTGAGATTAGAATGGTATTTAAACCAAGCAACTGGCTCAGAAACAAACTTTGTAGATTGAAAGACCCTATCTATGCAATTAAACAAAATAATCTGGTTTATCAAATCCCTTCTAGTGATTGCGAGGTGAAATACAAAGGTGAAAGTAGTCGACTGAGGTGGATTAAAATAACGGAGCAATAAAGATTACTAGATCGTAATAAGATAAGAAATTTAGAGAAAAGCTCGACTATAGCTGTGCACGCAATTGCACAGAATCACACAATAGGGTGGGATAGAGTGACAGAGTTAAGAACTGACTTAATTTGGTAAAGGATTGGGGATTGATAACCGACTGAATCTTTGTTTATCGAATCAACACCAAATACCTGGAGTAATAGGAATGATTCTTCACCTGTCCCAGATATATGGAAAATTCTACTACCCTTGTCATCACAGAGAAGGAGAGGAAATTGGGAATATATAAATTCTATCTGGAAGTTATGGAGTTAGTTACTTGATATGAATATGGACAATAAATTGTATCGGAGACATTGTTATCCAGTAAATGATACTATTCCTCCATTGTGTGACATTTGTAATAAATAGACTGAAACGTAATTAGATAGTTGATTAGTTGTCATTTAGAACTGATTTTCCGCCAGTCATTAACTTTGCTTTATCATGTTTGCTTCATTTTTAGCCTTACCTTGGTAATATAAAATCAGTGAAAGTTTATCTCAATGATGAGGTATAAGAGCAGAATATTTTTCTACACATATAAAGATGACTTCAGTTAGCGTACACCTACTACTTTTAGACTATCATAATGATATGATTACTTAACTCAAGAGTATGTATTCTTATGACATAGATTCTTTATTCACTTATATCCTTGTGTTCAAAACTATTAACATTCTTTAGCATTATATAATCGTTGGAATGTGAAAACTTTCGACAGATTGGTGGTGTAGCCGTGATTAATACCAACCCCCCCCCCCCTACGTTAAATATTGAAATAGTTGTCTAATGATCTGGTTGTTATGGTTCCTCTTACAAGAGATACATCAACAACATCATGTAAGAAGCATTAGAATATAGCTGATGGATTAAAAAGAACTTACAAAATTATATCAAAGTAACATATAAAGAGAAGAAATACAGTCACTTGTCATTTTTAGATGTACTGTTGAGTCAAAGAGAAGATTATCCGATAAGGTAGCCAGTCTACAGAAAGTGTATGTGGACAGAACAATCTCTACATTTTCATGATTTCCGTACAACTCAACGCAAGTGAATTTTAAGTAAGATCTATCATATTTGTACATTAGAGACGATGGATGAAGGTGTAAGATAGGTAGATAAAAACATATATCCATCAAAGTTTATAAACCATACCACCATACCGAAGCGAGTAGAATTTTGAGACGAAGGTTAAGATCTGTCATTATTAAAATATATTGCGCATCCAACTTTATCATAATTGAAAAGAAAATACAAGCTTCATCACGAACATCAACACTTGATAAGCCACTGTTCCACGTCCAAGTGTGTTTACTAGTTTATATATATTTCTGTGTCGAAACATAAACGCATAGAGGCGTAACTGAGCTGTATACTCAAAGTTGAAATAGCATATAATTAAGTGGTTTCAAACCTAGCTGGAATCTAAAACTTTGGTAAACATATTACAAGAATGAGTTGGGCAATTACTATTGGAACAGCTTTCAAAGTTTTATTGAGATTTATGGAAGCGATCACTTTGGGTTTATGTGTACAAAAACAGTTTGTTCCAAAATACTGTGAAAACAAAGAAAGACAGAGAGATGTAACACTATTAAAAGGAAACTGGTGTTTCTTATTTTCGCTGCCGACTGAGATGATGTTACGTCAAGAATGAACAAACGAATTAAGAGTGCACTGTCCAAGATCTATCTGCCTGCGATACTTGTCTCACTGTACCAAACAACATGTGTAATTACACAATCGAAATTCAAATAATTGTCAGCTCTTGTTAACTCTAACTGTATTCATCAATTCACATGTACATACGGTAGCAGGTGCGTTAAAAGAATAGAGAAGCGGTTGTCTACTAGGAGCACACATTCCAAAAAGTCTACTTCTCAGAAGTCCATTCAGATTCAGCAGTGCAATGGCTTATCACTTTTTGTAATACAGGACATCAAATAGATTTGATAAAAATCCTTTATAATAGTCAATGGAAAAAAACCTCATGCCTACCTCTGGTTACCGAAGTCGCAACCATCCAATGATTTCAAGCCGAACTGTGTGTTCAGAAGGAGAAAGTTAACAATTTACTATTGTCCTGGTTATTAGGACTTTCCACCTTCCTTCTTTCTCAGAAATCTTGCCAATACATTTATTTTTTACTTTCACGCCTACATTCAGACTGATTAGCATCTCAATATTGCTGTTTTTGTTATAATCACGACATTTTTATCACACTCACCCATTCTATTGACATAGTATTTTCATATGATTGCGCTACTCCTTACACCTGCTTCTAACCTTGTCTCAATTATTTGTGAACATTCCTAGCCTTGCCCTATATAGCCTTTGTCTAGTTTGATGGCTCTCTTAAAACACTACTTATAAGGTTTGTTAATATTCGTTGATGTGATTATTTATTTGTTCATTCAGATCTTTTACAGCTGACGAAAATCCTACGAAATCAAATGAATTCATCTTATTGTAATGACGCTTGTAATTTCCTGTTGCTTTACAGGACCGGATTGCTCTACCCCTGTTGGCAGATGGGCTCTTGTGCAGATGCCTTGATACTGACAGATATTGATGACGTTATATTCATCTTGGTGACGTCATAGTGTTGTCCAATAAGCTACTGGGGTACGATAACCATTTCTGGTATTTGAAGCGAAAGGTACTGGGTTCAAGCCTCAGTGGGAAGAACATAACTGAGAACTAGGGTGCAGGTACATTCAGCTGACGAGTTTAAAGTGGGTTAAATGCACTTCTGGATTCCTCTGCTAGTCACCAAAACCAACAGAAGTCATCTTATCTTGAAAATAGAGTTATGTAAGTCTACTACGGGGGGCGGTAAATGCATATGATTTTAAACATCTGCCGAAATTTTCCATTTCCTGATAAATCACTTTGAAGTAACCTTCTCTGACACACTGGATTCTGTGTAGAAAAATACTGACTAAAGGTCAACCCAGGTATTTTGATAAGCTTCTGCTTAACATTCCGATAGAAAAGTATCTTGTAACAGTTGAACTGACAACAACATCAATACAAATTTATTAATCGCTGGACTAGATTGATAATTGACTGGTGAATCACACAAGTGTAACACTCTTCAGAAAGCACAAATCCTGTTACAGATGAAGCAAACAATAACGATTTTACAGGTAGCAGCTAGAGATTTGGATGTTCAGTAAGTAAAACTCATCAGTTAGGTTAACAGTCTATTATACGACCGTGTAAACAGTGAAGTTGCGTAGTTACCATGATGTACAGAAACATATTTAACTTGGTTGTATTGTGTTTTCTGGGCTCAGAGAACACAATACAGCCAGGACTATCCACCTGAGCTACAAATATCCTCCATTATTTCACATATTTAACTCTTTCATTCTAAACTCCTCACCTTACGACTACCAATCCACTCTTGTTGTAGGCACTTCATGACTCAAAACCCTTCTGTGAGTTAAAATACTAAAGGGATTTCTGTGTTTTGAAGATGTTCTGTCAGTGAAGTATGGGTTATAGACTCTGTACATAATCAGTATGCCTATAAGGATTAGGGTTCTGAGTCATCTAGTCTACAGACATTTGTTTGGCTATTAGGTTACAGCGAAATGATTTTTTTAAAACTAAATTTGAAGCCTTTCACAACCAATCGTGTTTCTTCAAAGTTTCGAAATAAAGCATGTGAACCAATGTTCCAACATCAGATTAACTAAAGAGGCAAAATCAATAGGATATATTCTTCTAGAAAGGCTTAGAAATGGCCAGTGTCATTGTAAGTGTATATAAACGTTACACTTTGTAAACATTTCGATGTTCCCTGCGTTATCCTACCTGTTTTCTTATTTACCGAGGAACTAAGAGACCATCAAGAGGGTAGGTCTGGAGGTTATTCCTGTCACCTGAACCGATTAAAACTAACAGTATTCACCAGACATGATTGCATTTTCGTCAGGGACCTACTAATGGGCATTACCTTAGATACGTCTAAATTAACAAAGATTGATCAACTCTATGGAGAGTATTCGGTTGACTTGGAGTACACAGACGATATTGTCCTGCTAGGTGAAGACGATGAAAAAACGCAGGATTTCCTGAACGTGTTGAGCAGAAATCTGAGCATGTTTGGTATGCGTCACTCACCTGTCAAATGTAACATGATGCTCTAGAACTGGTCTTCAACCACTCCCAATTCAATGACAGGGAGTGAAGCAGTGGAATGATCCCACTAAATCCCTCACTTAGGGAGTTGTGTCAGCACAAAAGAGCTGATTGCTGACAAAACCTCGGCTAGAATATAGAAGGCCGGTTTGGTATTTGTCAGCTTGCATCGTTGTTGACACCGACTGTCGAGATATCCGGCTACCTATTAAAGGACGAGTATACTGCGCTACAGTCTGTTGTATCCTGTTTTACAACTATGAGACACGGCCGTTAAAAGCAGATGTGAAGCGATTATAGAGTTTTGACCACAGGTGTCTTCGCAGAATTGCTGGTGTATGGTGGAATCATCATATGAGCGATAATTAGTTCACGCCAAGGTTTTTAGGCAATGCAGGCAAGTTGATTGAGGACGTTATGAACCTTTATCGACTGAGATAGCTTAAATTTGTGTTACCCACACCGATTTATGGCCTACCTTGACGTGTTGTACTAATAGAAACTAAAATAGATTAGCAGAAGGTTCAGAATGGTGAAATCTAGACGTGACACGGAAGCATGAAGTCCATGAATGTTGACAGAGAGGTGTAAGCCATCAGGATGGGGTCCCCAAGATGATAGAAATCAGTGTTTGAGGATTTTTGATGATACTGCTGAAAATTGATCATAAAGGCTCAGATGTAGATCACTCTTTGATGCCTTCTAAAGCTTGACTGTTTTGATTAACAATAACAATTGTCCTTTACATGCTACTGCGAAGTATGGCAACTCAAACCGATGCTGACCAACTATGAAAACCGTAAAATACCAATCATACTGTTTGAAGATAATACACTTCGTGAAAACATACAGTTATTGAGTTCGGAAGTGAATCGATAACTAGCTATTGAATTTCAACTCATATCAAGCTTTATGTAATTTATAACTCTGATGGAATTTTTCAAGTTTCAGAATGACTACTGAGTACTCTACTCAGTAGTATGTGTACATTACTCACAAAACTATAATTTTTCGTGAAATATCTTTTAGTTAGTGGCTTTTTAAAGAATCAGTGATTTCAATCAAAGCAGTTATTATCCCCGACTGATGTAAGTTTTGAAGCCATTGAAAGCCTAGAAGTATTAAAAAACTGTTTCGTACTGGTTTCGGTTTCTCCAGTAGTGCAGACAAGTGACTATAAGAGGGATGGAACTCCTAGTTATCAGGAGTTGTGGTAAACACTACTGTTTAGCGCTTGGATTGCTACATCTCTCAGTTCACAATATGGTGTGACCATCATCTTATGCATCCTATGGGTATCTTTACATCTCATTCGGCTGATTAAAAAGATTTCATATTTTTATCAATTTGCTAATTCAACCTGGGAGTTACTGAAGACTGAGTAATTTTTCAAGTTGTTGACGTGCTGATCACGGACCTAAACGGTCCTGGGTTCGATCCTTAGTGGGTTGAGGTCACAGGAGTCCCATACTAGGATGAAATAGACATCCAATGCTCTCAGACTTCCAATTTCCAACTTGCCTTCATACCTTCTCGAAATGTTTTGCTTGTTTCACTATACACAGATGAATTCTCCTATCTGTAAGACGTTTCATCACAGATCAGTAAAGAAACTGGCGATACTCATTAAAAAAAGGATAAATAATAGTAACAAATGATGCTAGAAGATGTTTAAAGTCATCAGTAAACATTTTTTTTTCAAAGCAAAGTTTAATTATAATCAAAGTTATTATTATTATTATTATTATTAGTCCCTTGGGTTCCTAGTGGAACATAGGGCTTCAGTAGCACGCCTCCAGTGACCTCTGTTCTCTGAGATCTTTTGAACCTGGTCCCACGACAGCCCAGAAGCTCTCATTTCCTGCTCGCACGACCTCCTCCATGTCACCCTTGGACGTCCAACTCGTCGCTTCCCATGGGGATTCCACTCGAGGGCCTGACGCGTGATGTCCTCAGTCGGCCTTCTCAGTGCATGGCCAATCCATCTCCACTTCTTCCTGCATATTTGTTGCGTGATAGGTTCTTGGTTGGTTCGTTCCCAGAGTTCCTTGTTGCTTATTTTTTCTGGCCATCTGATCTTCAGCAGCGAGCGTAAGCAGTTGTTGATGAATGTCTGTAGTTTATTGGAAATACCTTTCGTGACGCGCCAAGTCTCTGAGCCATACAAGAGCACTGACTTGACGTTGGTGTTGAAAATCCGTATCTTGTTCCGCATGCTGAGTGCAGAAGATCTCCACACTGGTTTCAGGCTAATGAATGCCTGTCTTGCTTTTCCGATTCTGACTTTGACGTCCTCGTCCGTCCCGCCTGTAGTTGAAACAGTGCTTCCTAGATAAGTGAAGGAGGTTACTTCCTTTAAGTTTCTCCCGTTGACAGTGATTGGAGTTTGTTGTTGTTGATGGTGGTGGTGCGGTATCTTCATCACTTCTGTCTTCTCTATATTCACCTGAAGTCCCGTCTTCGCTGCCTCTTCTATCAACTTGTTAGTTTTTGCCTGCAGATCTTCAAGTTTATGTGACATTAGGCATAAGTCATCGGCGAAATCCAAGTCTTCTAGGTTCTTTTCCGTCGTCCAGTGTATCCCCCTCTTCTCGCTGCCTACTGTTTGCTGCATGATCCAGTCCACCACAATAAGGAATATCATGGGGGATAGTAGGCAACCTTGTTTCACTCCTGTCTTCACTTCAAAGGCATCACTGAGCTTCCCATTGTGGATTACTTGGCATGTGGCATCTTCATATAGTTGTTGAATGAGGCGGATAAAGGTTTGCGGCACTCCGTAGTAATGAAGCAGCTTCCAAATTACCTCTCGGTCGACGCTGTCAAAGGCCTTCTCAAAGTCGATGAAGTTGAGGTGGAGAGGTGATTGCCATTCTATGCTCTGTTCTATGATGATGCGAAGCGTTGCAATTTGGTCTGCACATGATTTGTACTTCCTGAAGCCTGCCTGTTCCGGTCGTAGTTTTGAATCCAGTGCATCCCTTAGCCTCTCCAGGATGATGCGGCTTAATATTTTACTTGGGGTGGACAGGAGAGTGATTCCGCGCCAGTTCTTGCAAGCACTGAGGTCTCCCTTCTTCGGCAGTTTGACAAGGTAACCCTTCTTCCAATCGTCAGGTACCTTCTCTTCCTTCCACACCTTCTGCAATAGTGGTGTGAGCATGGCCGCTGTTGTCTCTGCATCTGTTTTCAGTGCTTCTGGCGGTATTCCATCTGGTCCTGCTGCTTTCCCACATTTCAGTAGCTTTATGGCGTTCAGGACTTCCATTTTCGTTGGGGGATTAATGTTCACTTGTAATTCAGCGGCTGCAGGTGGTATTTCTGGACGAAGTGCAGGTGGTGGTCGATTCAAGAGCTTCTTGAAGTGGTCGGCCCATCGTTTCCTCTGTTTCTCTTCTTTTGTAATTAAATTTCCTTCTTCATCTTTTATTGGTTTCATCTGTGTTGGTCTCTTCCCTGACAGCAACCTGGTTATTTGATACAATGTCGTCAGGTCTCTCTTACCTGCAGCCTGTTCTGCTTCACTTGCCAGTGTTTCGTAGAAGTGTCTTTTGTCTTTGCGTGCACTCTTCTTCACTTCTTTGTCCAGTGTTTTATACATTGTGCTCAGTTCCTCTTGTCGTTGAGCATCCTTGCACTGGTTTATCTTCCGCTTCACCATCCTCCTCTCCTCTATCAGCTTCCAGGTATCCGTCGAGATCCATTCCTTGTCTTCCACCTTCTTCCTTCCTAATACTGTTGTGCAGGTTTCTTTCCACATAGCTTTCAAAGACTTCCAATGTTCTTCCACACAGGTTTCTTCAGGGATGTTGCTCGATGTCTCCCATTTTGTCTTGATGGCTGCCTTGAAGATCTCCTTTGTAGTTTCATCCTTCAGTTTCCGAGTGTTGTACTTGAATTGAGGTCTATCACCAGCTTCCTTGAAGGCTTTTAACTTGATTTGGAAGGTTCCTTGCACTAGGTAGTGGTCTGAACCTACATCTGCTCCTCTTCTTGACCTCGTGTTAAGTAGACTGCGTCTCCATTTTCTTGAGATTGAGATAAAGTCGATTTGATTTTTAGTGTGTCCATCTGGTGAAATCCATGTCGCTTTGTGGATATCTTTGTGCCTGAACACACTGCCTCCAATCACCAAATCGTTGAATGCGCAGAATTCTGCAAACAATTCTCCATTCTCATTCATTTCACCTAGTGCCTCTCGACCCATGGTTAGTTCTCTTCCCGTGTTGTCCCCTCCCAGTTTGGCATTCATGTCGCCCATTAGAATTTTGATATCGCCAACTGACGTCTTGTCCAGTGTTGATTGAAGTTGTCTGTAGAAATCCTCCTTTTTCTCTTGCTCTGCATTATTTGTAGGTGCATAACATTGTATGATTGTGACCTTTCTTCCTTTTGAGTTGAATCTTGCTGTCATGATCCTGGAGGAGATTGGTTCCCACTGCATGAGAGCCTTCGATGCTCTTGAGGACATCATGATAGCCACTCCCTCAGTGTGCTCGTGGTTGGCGTCTGGGTGACCGGAGTAGATTATTGATTCTCCAGTTGACAGTTTGGAGAGTCCACTCCCATTCCATCTGCTTTCGCAAATCCCAAGCACTTCGATGTTATACCTTCTCATCTCCCTTGCAATCTGGGCTGCCTTACTGGGTTCAAACATCGTGCGGACATTCCATGTCCCCACGTTTACTTTCGCTTTCATCGAGAGAAGACACATCGGCCAATTGGCTTCCCGAAGGCTTTCACCAACTGGCGTCATTTCGCCTCTCCGATTCCAGCGGGGAATAAGTTTGTTTTCATTTTTTATATTTTGTTTGTGCTTTGAAGTTTCTTTAGCGGTTAGATTTGTTTTACGGGGTAGGGTTGCTAGCCCTATGCCCAACCTTCCCTCTTTACCCGGGCTTAGGACCGGCTAGTAACTAGTAAACTAGTTAACCAGGCGAGGTTAATCAAAGTTATAATGAATGTTATATATCATCATATTTTGTTTTAATTCGACTTCATTCAATGTTCAATGGTTTCAAACTTCAAAGTAATCTGAAAACAGAATATTTATATCAAGTATTCTACAGTTATAAAATGGAATTATACCGCGTAAATACACTTCTAAAATGGACTGTGAGTTAAGAATTGTAAAGAAACTGAATTTTCTTCTTACATTTCCAATTATTAAAATAATATCATGTACTTAGATAAAGAATTTGACAGTGAAAGAGAAGAATATGAATAGACAACATTTGAGGTGGGATTTAGTTTGTTGAAGGTTAAGGTAGAAATAACAAACGTCTGAGAATAGATTCCTTTTGAATGTAAATATCAGGTTTGATCAGTATTATTAAGACTGCTAGAGTTATACTGACCAAGTGGCGGTGAGCTTTATGTGTAGTATTGTTTTTTTTTTGGAATACGATGTATGACACTGTAAGCTCTATCAGCATCTATATGATGCCTTGTGTTTACTAGATATGGTTGGATAGAACTTTTCACCATTTTCACTTCACTTCTTCTTCTAAATCAACCAGGTAAATGTTCTTATATTAAGTGATGTAATTACCTAATCATCGGCCCTATATAACTAGTTTCACTTGAACAGTTAAACTGATGTATACAGGATGAAGGAGTAAGATTATGATGGGCTATCTAATAGTCTCAGATTGAGTAATGGTTAAATACTGAAAGATATGCACTTTTTTAAACTAATTTACTAGTCATAATTAGAGATTATGTTTCAGAATATATAAACTTACCATTGTATGATTGTAGGCGTATTGAATTTGTTCACCAAGACATCGATTGAGTAGATGAATGGTAGTCCATATACTTCCAGAATTTGTATTACTCTCCTATTTATACAAAAAAAGGATTCATCTTTAAACAAGACATATTAAATAAACTACACTTTATTGACTTGTAATCAGTGCCAACTTTGAGCTACTCCAGTTGATGAGTAAACTATCCAAAAAGTGAAATTAACTGGGAAGCGTTTTATAAACAGCAACAATTTGAACAATGGAGAATACTCTTTTCAATAAATTCGCTTCAGATGCTACAATTATAAAATACATTTATTCAGTGTAAAAACAAGCCATGTAACGGGAAGATATATGTTCCAATCACTATCCACGGGAGAAACATAAAGGAAGTAGCCTCTTTCACCCACACCTACTCAGGCAGCATCGTCTCAACTACAAAAGGCACAGACGAAGACGTCACAGCCACCCAGCATCGGAAATAACAGCAAGATAGGCGTTCATTAATCTGAAACCAGTGTGGAGATCCGCTTAACTCCACTCAGCATAAAGCGTGAACAACATCCAGATTTTCAATACAAATCCAGTCAAGTAAGTGCTTCTATGTGGTGGTTAAGAGACCCGGTGCATTATGAAAGGCATTTCCAACAAACTACAGATATTCATCAACAACTGCCCACACTGGCTCAATACTGAAGATCAGATGAGATGGCCAGAATAACAGGAATAAGCAACAAGGAAGTGACTCTGGCTGGCTTTCAACGAACCAACGAAGCAAGAACCTATCACTCAACACTTATGCACTGGAAGGAGGTGGAGATGGATTTGACATGCACAGAGCAGGCCGACTGGGGACATCACGCTCCAGGCCAGGCCGTTGAGTGGGAGTTAGATGGGAAAGGATGAGTTGGGCATCCGAGGTGAGTGTGACATGGAGAAGATGGTGTGAGGAAGAAATAAGAGTTTCTGGGTTATCGTGGAGCTAGGTTGAAAAGTTTACAGAGAAGAGAGTGGAATGGAGACGTGCTAGTGAAGCCGTATGTTCCATTAGGAACGCAAGGGACAAATTATAATAATAATGAACCGAGCCATATTAGTTGCAACTATTGTGACCTGATTTGGGATGCACAAATTTTTCAGCATCCTATCCCAGGCAATCCGATTTTCTAATTCCTTACTGTATATATCACTTCATCCTTAAAATATGAAATAATTTTACCATATCCTCTTAACCTATTTCGTCCTTCAACGTCAGTAACATTCTATCAAGAGACTATTCATCAAAATACCTCTCATAAACACCTTCATATTGTTTTATCAAATTACCTACGCGGTATAATCGTTTAGATAATCAACTATTTTGCTGAATTGAATTCCAGCAATAGTTGGTTCTAACATTCATATTAGTATAAGACCTTCCCGAAATGACTTCCTTGACTGTATAATACTACTAACAACAAGCGCTTATTGATGACTAGCTTTGGGAGATGATTCCTGAAGTTCCAGTGAGAAGTCTTGACATGACCAGT
This sequence comes from Heterobilharzia americana, assembly GCA_944470555.2. Lineage (NCBI taxonomy): Eukaryota > Metazoa > Platyhelminthes > Trematoda > Strigeidida > Schistosomatidae > Heterobilharzia > Heterobilharzia americana. Next base: position 158,289,936 of record OX104127.1, on the reverse strand, counting down.
CGAGTTAAGGAAGTCGAAAATGAAGACAGATAGTCAGCGACGACACTGGATGTAGGTCACGCCATATCCTGAACTGACAGAAGTATGAAATATGAATCATAAGAATCCGACCCAGTGGCCCAATAATAATATGCTGACCACGGAACCCAAATATTCTAGTTTCGATCCCTGGTGAGGTCGTGGGTGTGCACCAGGGCGAAAAAGCTACTGTTCAATTCTCCCAGGTTTCCAATCCTCCTCCAACTGATGTCAATCCACGATCAATTCTAACTTGAAAAATCACTATATCCCCATAAATAGGGAATAATTTTATCATATTCTCTTAACCTATTTCGTCCTTCAACGTCAGTAACATTCTATCAAGAGACTACTCATCAAATTATCTTTCTTAGTTTATTTCATTCAGTTGTCATAGACAACTTATTGTAATATTAAACAGTCACCTTATAGGGCGTAGGTTGCCTACGACCTATAAGTGATTAGATAATCAATCCTTTCAGACACAATTGATCCTATCATTCACGTCTACACAAGACTTTTGTGAATCGACTTCCTCAACTGTACAACACAACTAACAAATTGATCAACAGAATCTCTTTATTGTTGATGCATAATACCTCGATATGGATGTATAAAACTGTACGACATGAAGAAGAAGTTATGGAAAAGAATATTCATTGTTCACACAAGTGACTTTTAAATTAAAATGGGAATTTTTAAGAACAACTTTAAAGGACACCCTAAAGACTGTCAAAATAACCAATCAGGTTAGAATATTTTGTGTGGAGAGACAGTATTTCATAGAATAGAGAAAAGTGATTGGTTGTTTCATCAGTTGTTCTGGTTGGCCTTTAAAGCCAATCATTTTAAACGATTTAGAAATGTGAACACTTATCACTTTGTAATGAAGAGGAAGCCACTTCTTTGAAGATGCTACAGCATCAAATTCCGATTGTTATAGTGTTTCTCAAAAGGAACGGAAAATAACTACCGATTAAGATGAATCCTGTGTGTACAAATGACTGCGAAGTAAAACAAAGTTTATAGTGGTACATCTTATAATTGATTGGTTTCACCGAAGTTGTTCTGAATGCAAAGAGGTTTTGTTCCAAAAAATGGCATTCAGTCGAATAACCAGATTTGGTGTCTGTTACCAGAGATAGAGAGATTCGAAGTGGAGCTGTGGTGAATCGCACGACACTTATCAAATTAAATTGCATTTATCTTGAGCTACTTCAGAGTGATCTGTGTTTACAACGTGAACACACCTCCTATTTATAAGACATTGACTTCCCCACGAATTCATCAATTTACAGCGAAAGACACTCCGTCAGAATATAAATTTACCAAAGCTAGAACATCAGTTATCATTCAGCAGCTAAATGAAGACATCACATGTAAAGTGATTCACGGTGGAAGGATCAATGACGTCCTTCAAGTGAAGACAGGAGTAAGACAAGGCCGTCTACTATCACCAATGATCTTTCTGGTTGTGATCGATTGGACTGGATCATGCAGCAAACCGTGAGGAGTGAGAGGAGGGACATAGGCTGTTTGACCGATAAAAAGAGCATAGAAGATTTGCAGTTCGTCGATGATTTATGCCTAATGCTGCGCAGACTCAAAGATTGAAAGGTGAAAATTAACAAGTTGAGCAGAACAGCGAAGATGGGACTTCCTTCAGGCGAAGATAGAAAAGACAGAGATGATGAGGATACCCAACCAACAACAACAAGATTAACAACAAGCACCACTCACTACCAACGCGAGAGATCTGAAGGAAGTTGTCTCTTTCACCTACCTACCTACCTACCTACCTACCTACCTACCTACCTACCTACCTACCTACCTACCTACCTACCTACCTACCTACCTACCTACCTACCTACCTACCTACCTACCTACCTACCTACCTACCTACCTACCTACACACCTACACACCTACCTACCTACACACCTACCTACCTACACACCTACCTACCTACCTACCTACCTACCTACCTACACACCTACCTACACACCTACCTACCTACCTACCTACCTACCTACACACCTACCTACACACCTACCTACCTACCTACACACCTACACACCTACCTACACACCTACCTACCTACCTACCTACCTACACACCTACCTACCTACACACCTACCTACCTACCTACCTACCTACCTACCTACACACCTACCTACACACCTACCTACCTACCTACCTACCTACCTACACACCTACCTACCTACCTACACACCTACACACCTACCTACACAACTACCAACCTACCTACCTAGACAGCATTGTCCCAAGTACAGACGGCGACACAGGCATAGATGAAGATGTCAAAGCATCCAGCATCTGAAAGACAGCAAGACAAGTCTTCCTTCACTAATTTGAAATGATCAGTGTGGAGGTCTACTGCACTGCATTGCACTCAGCACAAAGCCTGGATAACATTCGGGTTTTCACTACTCATTCAGTCAAGTAAGTCAGTGCTTCTGTGTGATGGTTGAGGGAATTGGCACCCTACGAAAAGCATTTCAAGCTAATTACAGACAAAAATCAACAGCTGCATACGCTGGATACTGAAGATGGAGATCAGATGGCAAGAATAATATGAATAAGCAACAAGGAACTCATTCTGGTTTGGCAATGAACCAACCAAGAACCCATTACCCAACAAATGAGCAGAAGAAAGTAGAGATGGATTGGGAATGCACTGAGAAGGCCATTTCGGGACATCATGCGTCATGCTCGTCCGGGCCGTTTAGTGGAACCGAAATGGAAAACGATGAGTTGGGCGTCCGAGGTGAGGGTGACATGGATGGAGATCATGTGAAGAAGAAATAAAAGCTTGTTGGCAGTGGTGGAGCCAGATTGAAAAGACTATAGAGAAGACAGTGAAATGGTTACGTGCTAGTGAAGCCGTATGTTCCACTAGGAACCCAAGGGACAAATGATAATAATGTTAATAGAACATGAATCGGTACCAAGATACTGAAAGTTTGAATTGAGCATTCTTTTCTAAAGCCTCTTAAAATGATCCTATGCTCTTGATTGTTCAGTTTCTCACCAACCAAGACACATTCTACACAAGTTTCTTCCTGTCTCACCTACTTCAGTCCTTGAATTTAGTTAGATTGCCGCATATTGATTTCAGAATGATATTTCAGTTGTTCAAAATGGAAAGAACTATCTGTTTAGTCAGACATACTGACTTCAAGTATGAAAACATCGAACACGTTGAATATGGGTAGTAGTTATTCTAAAGAACTGTCTGAAAGACTGCAATATGCACATTGGTGCCTAATCCCCGTACATTATTATTCAATATTACAGACTCCCTTTCTCTTCTTAAAAACCCTTATGCTACAGTCTATAACTTCGACAGTACAGAATGTCTGTCGTCTGGATAAGGACAATGATGGTAATGAGTATTGTGCATCAATAAACCTACATCAACAGCATTCTTCAACTTTCCTTCATCATCCAATACCAAAAATAGATTAATTCTGAGTAAGTAGATTGTTTTATGTCATTTGTAATCTAGAAAATGATAATATAAGACATAGAATCTGTCTATAACTTGAAAAAGTTTTCAAATGATTAATGATGTTGTCAACCTGTCTACCTAAGCTTATCAAATCCAAGTTCTTTGAATACTTTCATCCCTTCATCTAAGTAAATCTATCTTCATACTTTAAGAATATTATACGTAAAAAAAATAAGTAAATAGAATAAATGAAACATTTTTTAGATTGTAAATATAATTGTGAAATGAATAATTAATTGACTTGTAAAGAAAACTTTCAGTCTGATTGGTTAACTATAACTCTCTTAGTTGTATTGTGTTCTCTAAGCTGGGTTGTTTAATCATATAGCTTTCACCATCCTTCTAGACAACATCATCAGTACGATAAAAGCTTCATGATTAAACAACCTAACTCAAAGAATACAATACAACCAAGACAATCCACCTGACCTACAAATATTCTCTACTATTTCATAACTATAACTCTCTTTGTTTAGAATGATACACTTGAATATGATAAAATTTATTGTACATTACTTGTTTAAGTGAATCCATTGCACCTTGAAGACAATTCATAGTATCATGTTGAACTTTGATACAATTTTTTCTTCTTGAAATAGAAACCAATTTTTTGATCCTTTGAAGTAGTAACTGTAAATAGATTTAGTAGAATTTCGTTTAAAAAATGTCATTCAATATAATTTTCAAATGGTATTCTGATTGATTACAGATCATTAAGAATAAGAGGAAAGGACAAAGCTATCTCATCTCATTTTGCAACTACTGATGAAGGGGTATCTATGACTCAATAGAGAATAGGAACCAGCTAGGTAGATTAGAGTCTTGGGTGGAAGTTCAGTCGTTCATGCTTCCAATTTATATCGATTAAGAATATAGTACTAATGTGATGCATCGTCAACGGTAAACATTATTCTTCACACCATAAGTGTTATGATCCACTGTACTCGAATCTTCAATGACTCTCTAGATGATATTAAACCATAACTTTCTTTTAGAACCTTCAAAACAAGGGAATTCCTTACAAAAATTATCATTGTTTGTCATTTGGATTCCTAGTGAAATGTAGGAATTCACTACCACGTCTCCATTTAAATCTCTCCTCTACAGTCTCTTTTATCTGGCTCCACGACTGCCAACAAACTCTCATTTCTTACTCACAACATCTCCACCATGTCATCCTTGCCTTGGACGCCAAACTCATCGTTTTCCATTTGGCTTCCATCCGACGGTCTGGACTGGCCTGATGCCTGAGGTCCTCAAACCGTCTTCTCAGTTTATGTCCAGTCCAATCCAATCTATATCCACTCTCTCCTTTGCACATTTGTCGGGTGATAAGTTGTTGGTTGGTTGGTTCGTTGCCAGGTCAGAGTGAGTCCCTTGTTGCTTATTCTTATTTTTTATGGTCATCTGATCTCCATCTTCAGTATCGAGTGAGCGTAGGCGGCAGCCGTTGACGATGAATGTCTGCAGTTTGTTGCAAATGCTTTCCGTAACACACCAAGTCTCTCAGCCATCACACAGAAGCACTGACTTACTTGACTGAATGAGTGTTTTAACTCCGGATGTTGTTCACGCTTTATGCTGAATGCAGTGCCGTGCACTGCAGTTCAGTAGATCTCAACACTAATTATTTCAAATTGGTGATGGAAGGCCTGTTTTGCTGTCTTTTGGATGCTGGATGCTTTGACATCCTCATCTGTGCCTGTGTCACCGTCTGCAGTTGAGACGATGCTGTCCAGGTAGGTGTGTAGGTGTGTAGGTAGGTGTGGCGAAAGGTGTGTGTGTTGGTAGGTAGGTAGGTAGGTGTGTAGGTAGGTGTGTACGCAGGTAGGTAGGTAGGTAGGTAGGTAGGTAGGTAGGTAGGTGTGTAGGTAGGTAGGTAGGTAGGTAGGTAGGTGTGTAGGTAGGTAGGTGTGTAGGTAGGTACGTAGGTAGGTAGGTACGTAGGTAGGTAGGTAGGTAGGTGTGTAGGTAGGTAGGTGGGTAGGTAGGTAGGTAGGTATGTGTGTAGGTAGGTAGGTGGGTAGGTGTGTAGGTAGGTGTGTAGGTAGGTAGGTGTGTAGGTGTGTAGGTAGGTGTGTAGGTAGGTAGGTGTGTAGGTGTGTAGGTAGGTAGGTAGGTAGGTAGATAGGTGTGTAGGTGTGTAGGTAGGTAGGTAGGTAGGTAGGTAGGTAGGTGTGTAGGTGTGTAGGTAGGTGTGTAGGTAGGTAGGTAGATAGGTGTGTAGGTGTGTAGGTAGGTAGGTAGGTGTGTAGGCAGATAGGTAGGTAGGTGGGTAGGTAGGTAGGTAGGTAGGTGTGTAGGTAGGTATGTGTGTAGGTAGGTAGGTAGGTGTGTAGGTAGGTATGTAGGTAGGTAGGTAGGTAGGTAGGTAGGTAGGTAGATAGGTGTGTAGGTGTGTAGGTAGGTAGGTAGGTAGGTAGGTAGGTGTGTAGGTGTGTAGGTAGGTGTGTAGGTAGGTGTGTAGGTAGGTAGGTAGGTAGGTGTGTAGGTAGATAGGTAGGTAGGTAGGTAGGTAGGTAGGTAGGTAGGTAGGTGAAACAGACAACTTCCTTCAGATCTCTCGCGTTGCTGGTGACTGGTGCTTATTGCTGTTGTTGGTGTTGATGGTGGTTGGGTCCCTTCATCACCTCTGTCTTCTCAAACTTCACCTGAAGGAAGTACCATCTTCAATGCCCTGCCTTGCCAGTTCTGCCAACTTGTTAGTTTTCCGTTGAACATCTTCGAATTTGCGCAACATTTTTTTTTGAAATGTAGCAAAATTTATTTGTAAATAATGAAACGAATTTATTCTGTTTCTTCAGCAACTTTAGATGAATAAGGTTTGATAAATAAAATAGTATAAGAAACTAGTTAACTTTCGAGATTGGAAAAATCATCTTTTTCAGACTATAACATATTGAAATAACATGTCTCTATTTTACTCTGTAAATATCTATGTTCAAGGTTGTCAGTGTGACCAAATGTATGAAGTATTTTATTATGATATCAATTTAACTCAAATGTGTAGTGTACTAGTAAGTTCTTTTCATCTGTTTCCAAGACTATTCCCTATTAATGAAGATATTCAGTGCTTTACAAAGAAGCATACTGAAATGATTTCAACACCTTATGAATTCGAATGATTCAGTTTCTCTTCAGAACTCTTTCACTATGCTCTAAAGGGTTCAGTAAAGTCGCTCAAAGGGAGTGAAATCAAGGCATCTGGATATAATTGAATCACTAGACATCTAGAAGTTCAAGCAAGAACTATATGTCCTAAAAAAGCACGTCTTTTTCATAGCCATCATAAAACCTTGACTGTTCTAGATAAACCTTGTGTTAAGTAATCACTGGCTTGAGATGTTATCAGATATGACTCAGAATCAAAACCAGTGGTGGCCATACTGTATGTAGCTTCCTTCTATCTTCTGCTACTCAAAAATAATGAGTGTTTTGTTCTGTATATATCTTACTGTACTGGCCTTGTAACCATCCTATTCTTATTGTGATTTACTTTCATTCACTACCCTTCACTTTAGACCATTTTGTGTAAGGCGTTTCCCGGTGCTATTGTTGTACCATGTTTCTGTTATAATGATAATAATAACACCTATTCACAAAAGTACAGCTTGGTTAATGACTTCGTTGAATGGAAACACATCTCTTCGCTACAACTATTTGTTTATATCTCTCCTTATGAAATTATTCGATTTGAAACAGAGATACATTTTGAGATCCCGGTGTGCTACGTCAATTTTTGATGATACTTCTTTAAGTCAGAGAAATTTTACTACCAATAACATTTAAGTTCACATCTTTACATAAAATGAAATAAATGAAATTGAAAGATTACAGCCATCGGACATACAGTTGTTGATTAGCGAACGATCTGTTCATAAAAATAGTTCATTGAGATAAACCTAGGCATCTTTGAATTAAATTCAAGCAGTTAATCACTATCAACCATCTATCTCTGATTAGTTTTCCAACTAATAAGTGAAGAGAAACTCTCAATAATGACTTCTATATGAGATGATGTCAGTTGGCGAACTATTTAAACTAGAAAAGACTAGAAAACCGTTTCTCACTAGCTCCAGTTAAATGATGAATCAAACGGGTGACAGCCAGTTCTCGAGATGAACAGGTTAACATTAAATCGTATAGGTTACACTTAGGTTGACCCCATCGAAATCAATCAGCATAGATCATAAGATTTGCAGGATAATCAATTCAGGATAAAATAAAACAATAACTTATGCAATTTGGAAAGGTTTGTGGAGATTTATTGATGTCAAGTTGGTAACCTTTATGGTCTGGCATCACCTAGGCGAACATTATAAGCCTGGGAGCACTGAGTAGCCGTTTTGTCCTAGTGAGGAACCCTACAGCAGTGCGCTTCCATGGCCCCATCGATGAGAGGACACAAGACATTTCAGTTCCATGGTCAGCATGTTACCAATGAGCCATTTGGCCGGAATCCAACAAACTTGAGGTCAACGATGACATTAGATGATGGTCATGATAGTCGTAGGCTTAATGGTAACGCGCTGGCCGTGGAACAGACGGAAAGTTAGGTGCTCACTGCTCAGGAGTCCCAAACTGCGACGAAACAGCTACTTACTTCTGCCAGATTTCCAAAGTTCCTCCAAATGACGTCAGTGCATAATAATAACAATTATTGTTTTGTAAAGAACCGTTGTCCAATAAAATAGCAGGGAGATGTAAAGTGAAGGAGAATTGTGCAGTGCATCTGAACAACACATTTCACATGGTAGTCGGACGAAACCCATAGGGATTGAAGTAAAATGAAATTCTGGTCAGCAGTAGGACATTGCAGCTCCGTTGGTAGAGCACCGGAATGTAACCTGGTGCTCACTGGTCCGAATGCGGTCACGGTCCAGATTTTCACCTCACCTTCAAACATCACCCAGTTCATTTCAAATAGTTTCATCACACACATGCACTCACCGCACTCAGGACATGAAAATTTTCAAACTTAAACGGATAGGAAACTATTTACCAGTCAGATGAGAAGACAATATTAAACGTGAATGTTACAATGAAAGTGAGTAAAATGAGGACAACAAAAACTTGATATTACCTTGGATCTAACAAGGAAGGTTGAATGTGATGGGAAGTTGATTTTGAATGCATGGAGGTGGCTTAAACCTCCCAATTCCTAATGCTTCAACAAACTTTATACTACTTCGACAACAGGTTTTATAGATGGATTGAAATGACGTTTGCACAGCCATTTTATGCTTCGTCTCTTTACCAATTGGTGAGGTGGGAAGTTAGTTTTCAGGATCGATTGGGTTAGGCGACTCTATTTGTTGATGGGGTCACTTTGGAATGTGTTCTATGACCTTTTTTCAGTGATTAGTGAGTCCTCCTTATGTATTTGTAACCACACTTAGATATAAGTTAGTAAATACAACGGGATAGAACTTCATGTTTCACTTAGTCCAAGGGCTTTGATGAACATACAGTCTTGGACTTTTTCAATTATCCGAACCTCAGCTGCTTAATACTCTTTGTAGATGGCATTGTTAAGTCTCTGCCTGACCATCAAGCTATTCCTGTAACCAGTGTATGGTAGCTTGATGAATACATCTTTCTTAGGGACAGAGTGGAAAGCATCTTTCAATGTTTTGTCCACTATATGCCGATTTATAAACTTGGTTGGGTAGTTGTTATCAGTCACTGTCTTCGTCAATAATCTCATCTCATCATCCGACGTATCAGCTGTGCATATTCCTTCAGTTCGATTAAATAGGGACCTAACTAAACGTCGTTTGTACTAGACTGAGCAGAAACTATGGTAATTTAAACACTGTTTTATCCAAGGAGGCTTTCAGTAAATAGATCGTTTTATCAATTCATCCTGCCATCAACTGATCAGTATATTTAAGAAAGGTAAGTAGCTATCGTTCTCTTCTACACTTTTTAAGGACATACTACTTTGTAATTCGTTCATTCGATTCAGAACTGCAGTAGCACAACATGGATTATCACTTATGATCAAGAAATCATCCATACATATCTTTTATAGAATGAAACTTTATCACTTAAATCATCAAATAACTATTCAACGTACTATATATAGATTTCTTGAGCTTCCTATTGTTAATTATTTGGCATATGGCGTCTTCATATAGTTGTTGAATGAGATTGATAAAGGTTTGTGGTATTTCGTAGTATTGAAGCAACTGACTGTCAAATTATTTGCCGGTCGACGCTGTTGATAGCCTTTTCAAAGTGGATGAAGTTGAGGTGAGGTAGAGAGTTGACTGCCATTCCATACTCTGTTCTATTATGACGTGTAACGCGGCGTTGCAATTTGGTCCGCACATGATTTGTACTTCCTGAATCCAACCAGTCTGTTCCGGTCGTAGTTTTGAATCCAGTGCATCCTTTAGTCCCTACAGAATGATGCGGCTTAATATTTTGCTTGGGGTGGACAGGAAAGTGATTCCGCGCCAGTTCTTGCAAACACTAAGATCTCCCTTCTTTGGAAGTTTGACAGGGTAGCCCTTCTTCCAATCAGTGGGCAGGTGCCTTTCCCTCCTTATACACCCTCTGCAGTAGTGGTGTGAGCATGTCTGCTGTTGTCTGCATCTGTTTTCAGTGCTTCTGGTGGGATTCCATCTAGTTCTACGGCTCTTCCACACTTCAGTGATTTTATGGCATCCAGGACTTCGACTTTCGTTGGAGGGCCTGTGTTTACTGGTAGTTCTGCGGCTGGGTGACAGGTGGTATTTCTGGACGAAGTGCAGGTGGTGGTGGTGGTCGTTTCAAGAGCTTTTTGAAGTGGTCAGCCTATTCTTTCCTTTGTTTCTCTTCTTTGGTGATTAGCTTTCTTTCATCATCTTTTATTGGTTTCATGTGTGTTGATCTCTTCTCAGATGGTAACCTGGTTATTTGATGCAATGTTGTCAGGTCTCTCCTACGAGCCGGTAGCCTGTTCTGCTTCACTTGCCAATGTGTCTTAGAAGTGTCTTTTGTCTTTCCGTGCACTCTTCTTCACTTCTTTGTCCAGTGTTTTATATGTTGTACTCAGTTCCTCTTGTCGTTGTTCATCCTTGCAGTGTTTCGTCTTCTACTTCACCATCCTCCTGTCTCCTATCAGCTTCCATGTGTCCGAGGAGATCCATTCCTTATCTTCTTTCTTCTTCCTTCCTAATAGGGTTATGTAGGTTTCTTTCCACATCTCATTCAAAGAGTTCCAGCGCTAATCCACACAGGTTTCTTCAAGGATGCTACTCGATATCCTATTTTGTCTTGATGGCTGAAGTGAAGATGTCTCTTGTAGTGTCGTCCTTCAGTTTCTGTTCTGGGTGTTGAACTTCAACTGTGGTCATTAACCAACTCCCTTGAAGGATTTCAACTTGATTTGGAAGGTTCCTTGCATTAGATAATGGCCTGAGCCTACATCTGCTCCTCTTCTTGACCTTATGTCAAGTAGGTTGCGTCCCCACTTTCTTCACATTGAGATAAAGTCGATCTGATTTTTAGTGTGTCCTGGTGTCTGGTGAGATCCATGTCGTTTTGTGGACATCTTGTGCGTAAGCACAGTGCTTCCAATCACCAAATCGTTGAATGCACAGAATTCTGAAAACAATTCTCTATTCTCGTTCATTTCACCAAGCGCTTCCCGACCCATGGTTAGTTCTCTTCCTGTGTTGTCCGCTTCCAGTTTGGCATTCATGTCGCCTATTAGGAGGAAGCATCATATTGATGATCAGTTTGGCTGTCTGGGATAGACATGTTTCGGCAAACTTGTAGTAATGATACTGGGTGATGATTGAAAGTGAAATGAGTATTTGGACCATGTCTGGATTGCAACCAGCGACAACTAGTCCGCGAAACTACAGCTATATCAGATGGTCAAAAACAGTATAGATGTCGGCTTAACGGGGTCTCAAGTAAGCCACAGAACACATTCCAAAGTGACCCCATCAACAATAGAGTCGCCTAACCCAATCGATCCTGAAAACTAACTTCCCACCTCACCAATTGGTAAAGAGACGAAGCATAAAATGGCTGTGCAAACGTCATTTCAATCCATCTATAAAACCTGTTGTCGAAGTAGTATAAAGTTTGTTGAAGCATTAGGAATTGGGAGGTTTAAGCCACCTCCATGCATTCAAAATCAACTTCCCATCACATTCAACCTTCCTTGTTAGATCCAAGGTAATATCGAGTTTTTGTTGTCCTCATTTTACTCACTTTCATTGTAACATTCACGTTTAATATTGTCTTCTCATCTGACTGGTAAATAGTTTCCTATCCGTTTAAGTTTGAAAATTTTCATGTCCTGAGTGCGGTGAGTGCATGTGTGTGATCAAACTATTTGAAATGTACTGGGTGATGATTGAAGGTGAGGTGAAAATCTGGACCGTGACCGCATTCGGACCAGCGACCACCAGGTTACATTCAGATGCTCTACCAACGGAGCTGCGATGTCCTACTGCTGACCAGAATTTCATTTTACTTCAATCCCTATGGGTTTCGTCCGACTACCATGTGAAATGTGTTGTTCAGATGCACTGCACCATTCTCTTTCACTTTACATCTACCTGCTTTTTTTATCTAAATTTATAAAGGGATCTAATTAGTTGAAGTAAAAACCTTATTTGTAAGACCATTTCAACCAGCTACTTCATGCTCATCAACCTGAGTAAACAGGTAGTGCAACTGGAGGACACGTGGTCGGATATCTATCACTAACAAGTAAGGTGAACGAACATTCAATGATTTGAAATATACTACTGAAAAAATCACTCACGTTGATTTGCTGATCTTGTCAGTCAGTTTATTGCGATCCAAAACACTGAACAGCCATTTCTCTTATTTAGGGCCAAGCCCATCACTAGCAAATCATTTTAAATTGGGTATCTCACTTCAGGTTTACGAATCCAACCATATCAGCCCAGCTTCCTGGATCCATTTAGTCTAAAGAATTCACCTCTGTGAACTAATGTTATCTGGCTGCATCACGGATGGCCTGACTTAGATCGGACGAGCGAAACCATTGCTCAGTGTCTGATGTAGCTGACGATATGTGCAGATCAGCCTGAGTGATTTCTAATTACTCATGTTTCTCATTCGTTACTTTATGACGCTTCTATGTTCAAGATGACACCATGTGATGTTGACTGAATTGGATGTTTTCCAGCGGAAACTTCGTTGATCCTACACTTGGAGTGTGCAATTTGTAAACTACTCACAAAATGATCACGCCACACTTTATTTTGTCGAATCTATGGTCTATTTGACAAACTGATCACAATGTTCAAGTGGTAACCTGCGAACCTCTTATCGTCAACAAAGAGTATTTAAGATGGTGTTATTCAAAAGAGGAAAAGAAAGTATTCAAAAAGAAAGGATAAGTACTCACAGAATATATATGAAGAATTAATTTCATCTGTCTTTCTTCTCTATTCAAGATTAAATTGACCTTGTCATTTCTAACTTCAACTGGATCCATTTTATAGTCAAATTCTTCATTTCATTCAGTTTCTTCAAATGATGCTTCAGTAGATAGTGAATAATGAAAACTATAAACCTTTTTAAAACTTCAAGGTTTTGAACTATTCACATCAATTTTATTGAGCAATTTAAACAAATCACAGATTGTTCATTGTTCAAGGGTTGAAAACTATCTCTAAAAACCTATAGATACATACATACATACATACATACATACATACATACATAAAAGTGAAATGTAATAGTGAACCTCCCAGCTTCGTGGCTACATAACAAAATAATCGATTGAATTCTGTCACCACTTAGGATTTGACAATATGAAGATGGTTACCCTCCAGTGACCAATCAATGAAAGTAGTGCTGTGTTGGCATTTAGAGTCGAATAAATTTTGACACATTTTTGGCCAGTGTCTATATATTTCAAAAACTCCCATCATTTAATTACAGATGAGAAGAAAATTCACTGTCGAATATGCTTAAGCTCACAAGATTTTATGCTTTCTGGATACTTAAAAGCATATCGTGATCAAAGTACTTTGCAATACTAAGGAAAGAATCTTAAGCTCAAAAGTAAAAAGTATAGTTGTCTAGTGTGTCTCCAAGCTTTGATATTTGGCTGGTTCACAATCAAACCTTGTGTACTACTGGAGTCACTTAACGCCACCAACAATGACGATAAGCTCCGATCACCATCAATAGGAGAAATTTAAAGGAAGTAGCCTCTTTCACCTACCTGCCTACCTAGGCAGCATCGTCTCAACTACAGGCGACACAGGCACAGACGAGGACGTCAAAGCAGCCAGCATCGGAAATAACAGCAAGATAGGCGTTCACTAACCTGAAACCAGTGTGGAGATCTTCTACACTCCATTCAGCATAAAGCGTAGACAGCATCCAGATTTTCAACACAAATCCAGTCAAGTAAGTCAGTGCTTCTATGTGATGGTTAAGAGACTCGGTGCGTTACGAAAGGCATTTCCAACAAACTACAGATATTCATCAACGACTGCCTACACTGGCTCAATACTGATGATCAGATGAGACGGCCAGAATAACAAGAATAAGTAACAAGGAAGTGACTCTGGCTGCCTGTCAACGAACCAATGAAACAAGAACTTATCACTCAACAAATATGCACTGGAAGGAGGTGGAGATGGATTTGGCATGCACTGAACAGGCCGACTGGGGAAATCATGCTCCAGGCCAGGCCGTTGAGTGGGAGTTAGATGGGAAAGGATGAGTTGGGCATCCGAGGTGAGTGTGACATGGAGAAGATGGTGTGAGGAAGAAATGAGAGGTTTTGGGCAGTAATGCAGCCAGGTTAACGAGATTGGAGAGAAGAGAGTGGAATGGAGACGTGCTAGTGAAGCCGTAAGTTCCATTAGGAACGCAAGGGACAAATAATAATAATAACTGGAGTCACTTCATCTAAGTACTGTCTGTATGTCACTCAATGTTTATAAACGTCAAAGTTTGGTGAAAAACTTCTGAAATACTTGTGAAACGCGAATATACTACATAAGGTGGTTTATTTAAACTCTACGCTACCAAATCTTTCCATCGTATATATTGCACCTGTTTTAATTAGTCCAAATCTGACCTCCAGTCGTATTGAATATTTAAATTAGTTTGTAAGAAGTTATCAGTCCCCCTCTATGAAACTGACAAGTGTAATTAAGATACAACATCATGGTGGACGGCAGCACTCTTTAAAGGAGAACCAGACTACCTCAAATTATACTAGCCGAAATACTCAACTTGAACTGCGTATCTCCACTGAGTATGGTAGACTATTTAAAATGCCTTCTATGTTCTAATATTTATAGGAATGCTTGTGTAGTAATATTAGAAGAAACTTGGTTGAATGACCTTTAAATATTTTCACCACGATCAACCTAGTTCTACATTTATCGTCATCAAATTATACATTTTTCATCGATTATATTGACGATATAGGCTGTATGACTATTAAATGTCATCGTAAATACTTAGACAAATTTGAGTTCATTTACTTCACCAATGTTTATTTGACTCCTGGTTGCAGCGATTATGAATTATCTAGATTGGCTGACAAATCCATGGAATTTGCTGCTGTTATGTAGTATGATTCATTGTCTTTCTTTGTTCTCCTGGTCACAGTGATCTACTCGGTGTTTCAATTCATTTTGTTTGTTGCGATACTAGACTTGATTTTGGTTGATGAATCTGGTACATATGAAATATAGAAACTTGCACCACTACTGATCTCAGATCAATTTCAAAAATATATGATTGACTTCAGAAGAATACTTTTGTATACCAATCTAAGAAGACTATACATACAGCAGTTTCACATATGAGAATATACCCCAACTCACATGTGTGTTACACAACACAGATTAGGAAATATTTAAAAATGATCCTCTACATGATACAATCGATACTGTCACATCTTATCTCCAATTCCCCTCTGATATTTCCTACCAAGCTCAAATAATTTCTCTAAGGTTTAATACACTTTCATCTTCACAATTAAAAAGACTGAGATGAGAAAAAGAATAACTGTACTAATCGGAGCATAACACTCATGTTAAATAACTTAACTGCCTCATTAAACCTTAAATACACCACCTAAACTTAATGTATAATCAGAAGACTATGTCATGTACAAACTCTTCTAGTATATGGAGCATGTTTTAATGATCTCACTGATAAGAGAAAACTCAAAAATTAAACCTATGACAACGTGTGTACTTTGAACGAGTCATTCATACATAAATCTACGAATGTTATCTTCTCTAATTGTTCACGTATAACAGAGTGGAATTCTCCTAAATTCAATGGAACACTAGTGTTCAAATACCTGAAATCATTAAAGCCTTTTCAATGCCTCAGACCAGATGACATGCTAACATTCTACGCTAATATTCTATGTCATCTACTAAGAAAAACCCTTTGAATGAGTCTTTTACCAGAAATGAGGTATCAACTGCCTGGAAGGTAATTGAAAATAGTTCCAGTAGTTTAGTCTATATCTTCTGGAGCAAAAGAAAGTGGGATTTCAACCTGCCTTCATATGCCTGAAGCTCCTTTGCAGGCTGTCAGAGATCTAAATCACTTCGTCTACAAATCCAGAAGGAGTACTTTGGATACTGCAGTTGTTTGACATCATAATATCATTGGTAGTTAATACAAAGGTGTTAAGTATATTAGATCTACCTTCTTGGATTATAATTGTACCTTTGACTGTATCCCAGGACACCTCTTATTGATTGAGCTTACCAGAACTCTGACTGAGTCGTGGATTTTCAACTGACTTGATTCTCATTTTTCGGAAAGAAGACAGTGCACTCTATGCAAAGGGGACCGCTCTTCTTCGAAGGTGCTATCCTCTCTTAGATTCTCTTGTCTTTCGTTTCCCATGACTTACTAATCTAAACTAAAGCTAACTCTGTCAGGTACTTAGATGGCTTAATAATATGCATGCTGGTCGTCGCCTCTTTAGATTCTTCTCAGTTTAATAACTTCTTAACCGAAGTTGGTCACTAGTCTTTCTTAAATGACCTCACACCCAACCCTCACACATATTATGCGGTTAATCTTGGCTTAAGATATAAACAAGACCTACATAAATTTCTTCAGTTCAATAACTCTTCTCTTATGGATAGATTAAGCTTGGTCCATCTTGGCTTATGTTTTTCTTCTGATCTTTCTTGGTCCCTTTATATCCTATTCATTTCCAGGAATATCCTTCACTTGTTCTTTTATAGGTGGAAGCTCAAACTGTCGGACATAACTCAACGTCCGTTTTGCATATACTTACACACTGTTCGCCGTTAGTCTTTTCTGAACTCAAGAAAAAAGTTCTGTATGGAGTAGGCTTTTGAAGGCTGTCATTAGACCACGTGGTACACCGCTAATCTTGATAGTAGATCCCTTTGTTGATAGGCATCTGAACACTTGTAGACAGCTATCTGCAAATATTTTTTTATCTGATGAAACACATCCCAGGCATCCATACCTCTCTCCATGTCTGTCATCTGACAAGACAACTACACACAGAAATTCAATCATACCACCTTATTTAGCTTGTGAATTGTAGGAAGAAATTCATGTTAGACATAATCTGATCAATCATCGACTTTGCAATGGTGAACAGGTATCATGACCTTGAAGTTATTATGCATTTCAACAATCGTCTTATTCCTTATTATGCATTGCTAAACAACACCATTGTTAATAGATAAATGAAAAATGTTTTACAATGGTTAAATCCACACAGTATCACATGCTGAGAATTCTGTGCTGTCAAGAAAATTATACTTCAAAATAAAACCAATATATTATCATTATTCTTTATGTGGTGTTATTGTAATCTTCTAGGTTGGTGATGAAACATCGGTGATTAAGTATTGTAATTACAGTTACTTACTTACTTACTTACTTGCTTACTTGCTTACTTACTTACTTACTTACTTACTTACTTACTTACTTACTTACTTACTTACTTACTTACTTACTTACTTACTTACTTACTTACTTACTTACTTACTTACTTACTTACTTACTTACTTACTTACTTACTTACTTACTTACTTACTTACTTACTTACTTACTTACTTACTTACTTACTTACTTACTTACTTACTTACTTACTTACTTACTTACTTACTTACTTACTTACTTACTTACTTACTTACTTACTTACTTACTTACTTACTTACGGTGATCATCATCCTAGACTGACATCAGTTATAGAAGAAATGAATACCTGGTAGCACTGGACAGCTCTTTTCTCTTTGTATGGGCCTCTTCGGTGGTAAACACCCATGACACTGTAAAAGACCGAAATCAGGAGCATCAGTTGGGATTTAATAGTTCGGATTCACCTACATTTTCTTACTTCTGTCAATCCGTTAAACAGCACGATGATCACATCACGTCACTGATGAATATTTTTCCACGCGCCTGACTTGATTCTCCCTACAGATCACTATTACTCATTATTAGAACTTCGGGAAGCCATCTTGGATGATGTTCGCCCTATATCGATAATATCGACCGGGAAGTAATTCAGCAGCTGCTTCAACATTATGGTTTTGATGTCAGAAACCTTTATCGACCTAGTTCAACGGCAGCTATATGATGATGATGATGATGATGCCACATGCCAAGTGATTCCCAATGGAAAGTTCAGTGATGTCTTTGAAGTGCAAATATAAGAAAGTAAGACAAGATTGCCTACAATCATCAATGCTCTTCAGTGTGGAGATCTACTGCACTGCATTGCACTCCACTCCACTCCACTCACCATAAAGCCTGAACAACATCCAGAGTTTTAACACTCACTCAGTCAAAGTCACCCACTGCTTCTATGTGATGGTTCACAGACTTGACACCCCACGATTAGCATTTCCAACAAACTACAGACATTCATCATCAACAGCTGCCACCCTCACTCACTCCATACTAACGACGGAGATCAGGTGACCAGAAAGAATAAGAATAAGCGAGGAGGAACTCACTCTGGCCTGGCAACGAACAACCAACCAGGAGCCTATTGTTCAACAAATGTGCAGAAGGAGAGAGTGGAGATAGACTGGATTGTATTGTATTGTACTGTAATGTATTGGACATACACTGAGAAGACGGTTTGGTGACATCACGCACTAGACCAATCTAGACTGTCGAGTGTAAGCCATGTGGGAAACTGTGAGTTTGGCATCTGAGTTGAGGGTGACATTGAGGAGATGGTGTTAGGAAGAAATGAAAGTTTGTTGGCAATCATGGAGCCAGATTCAAGAGACTGTAGAGAAGACAGTGAAATAGGAACATGCTAGTGAAGGCCTATATCCTATTAGGAACCCAAAGAACAAATAATTAGTAATACTGAATGCTGAAATTTCTACTCAACCCAGTGATTACATGATAATAACGTGTGTCTTAAAACGAATGATAAAAGCAAAATATTATTTATACTTACAGTCGGTTTAGAATTCCTTGATGAAACTGACTTGAAGGAACTGATTCATTTTCAATGGAAGGGAATCGGAATACTTACTAGTGAAGATTGATTGAAGTATACACGCATTATTTGTTCCCCTTAAATATATAGTGATATGAAAGTTCGATATATCAGCTGAGAATATCAACGTTGGTTGATATGTATAGTTGTCTCTCTCTCTCTCTGACTCGCTCGTTCCCTCTTTCTTCCTATTCTTTGTATGTGTTTCCGCTTGTATGCTAGAACCAATGCACTCTGATGTACTTTGTTAAAACAAAGGAAAACAGATGAAGTATACATATTCTTGATATGAACAAAATATCTTATTTCATTTAAAAGTGATCGTAAATTGTACTGAGATGAAATACAACTTGATAGAAAGGTTTGAGATATTGAAACATCGACAGTTAAAGTGCATAGATTACAGATATATCTCACTCTAATGTACTATAATTATCTAATTATCATATAGTCTACCTTCTAACTCAATGTGAAAGCCACATCTACATTGGTATTGATCATACGAATGAATTAATGAATTAGGATAACAATGTTCCATATATGTAATCGTCATTGAAAGGCACTAATTGTATCCACGTTTACCTTCAACTTTACTTAACCTATAGATCACACTATTTAATTAATCTGTGAAAAATTCATCAGGATGAAATTAACTACTAATGAGTAGTCAACTCTGCTTGACTAAAATAAAAGCAACTTGTACGGTTCATACATATTCAATTGTATCACAGACTGGAGGAAAAAATCAGTTTATTCATTATCCATCCTAAAAGGAAATAACTGTCCTGAACTATGAAACATTCGGTAGGTCTCCAAATGATGTCAGTTCGTGATGAATGCCAACCTGGAGTAAATAAAATTTGCATGCACCTTAAAATTGCCTTACTGTCAACTGCTCACTTATGACTTGCTTCTAGACGAGTTTTCTCGAAGTTCTAATGAGAAATCGTGACTGATGAGGTATTCGATGATGTTTGTACCATTTTGTAAATCTACAAAAA
This sequence comes from Heterobilharzia americana, assembly GCA_944470555.2. Taxonomy (NCBI): domain Eukaryota; kingdom Metazoa; phylum Platyhelminthes; class Trematoda; order Strigeidida; family Schistosomatidae; genus Heterobilharzia; species Heterobilharzia americana. Next base: position 158,269,909 of record OX104127.1, on the reverse strand, counting down.
CTGGAAAATCAAACCGCTGGAATCTGACTCAGTGACCCAGTGAAAGGTACGAACCGCGGAACCTAAAGAACCCGTGTTTGAACCCCGGGGGAGGGCTAGTAGGTGCTCAATGCTCACGAGTCCTATACTAAGACGAAAAAGCTATCCAGGGTCACGGTTGTCTAACTGAGGTGAATATCATCTTGAAATCAACAAATTCTAACAAACCTTCAAAACCAAATGACTACACTTTGTTGGAGTTCATTATATCACCTGAATATAGGAGAAATGTGGATCTGAGATAATAAGCATCGATTGGATTATTTTATATATTTCAAAAGAAATTTGATTTGAAACTTCATAGTATAATTATTTAGCTCAGGTCAAAAGTTTTTCATTAGCCCCTTCAGTTAATTCTGTATGATTGATGGTTTCGAAATAACTTCACGCTACATAAAGTCGGTTATTGTGCACCTTTTTAACACTTCAATTATCGTGCATCGCGGACATGTAATTTAGTTGTATATATGACATGACTCAGATTGCAGACATAATGATGGACAGGTGGTGAGGGATCAGACCCTGTATTATTATTATTATCATTATCATTTGTCTTTTGGGTTCCTACTGGAACATAGCGAATCATCATATTGCCTTCTCCACTCTAGTCTCTTGAATCTGGCTCCATGATTGCCAACAAACTTTCATTTCTTCCTAACACCATCTCCTCAATGTCACCCTCAACTCAGATGCCAAACTCACAGTTTCCCACATGGCTTACACTCGACAGTCTAGATTGGTCTAGTGCGTGATGTCACCAAACCGTCTTCTCAGTGTATGTCCAATACATTACAGTACAATACAATACAATCCAGTCTATCTCCACTCTCTCCTTCTGCACATTTGTTGAACAATAGGCTCCTGGTTGGTTGTTCGTTGCCAGGCCAGAGTGAGTTCCTCCTCGCTTATTCTTATTCTTTCTGGTCACCTGATCTCCGTCGTTAGTATGGAGTGAGTGAGGGTGGCAGCTGTTGATGATGAATGTCTGTAGTTTGTTGGAAATGCTAATCGTGGGGTGTCAAGTCTGTGAACCATCACATAGAAGCAGTGGGTGACTTTGACTGAGTGAGTGTTAAAACTCTGGATGTTGTTCAGGCTTTATGGTGAGTGGAGTGGAGTGGAGTGCAATGCAGTGCAGTAGATCTCCACACTGATTATTTCAGTTTAGTGAAGGAAGGCCTATCTTGCTGTCTTTCCCATCCTGCCTTTGACATCTTCATCTGTGCCTGTGTCGCCTCTGGTTGAGACGACGCTGTCTAGGTAGGTAGGTGTGTAGGTACTAGGTAGGTAGGTAGGTAGGTAGGTAGGTAGGTAGGTGAAAGCGACAGCTGTCTTTAGATTTCTCACGCTGATGGTGATTGGTGTTTGTTATTGTTTCTGGTTGGTATCCTCATCAGCGGTATCTTCGCTACGTCCACCTGACGGTAGTGCTTCTTCGCTTCCCTGCCTGTTCTGCCAGCTTCTTATTTTTCGCCTGTGAATCTTCGAGCTTAAGCGATAAGATATTTATGCATGTTAGCAGGTTTAACCTTTCCTACTGAATTGTAAATCTCGATACATTGCTTGTAGGCGATGTAAGCAGTCATGTTGATCACATTATTTTGAGTTAGTATTCGTCACTTACCGACATCATCTTGAGAACTAAGGAAAGCCTAAAAGTACTGGATTGATGTTCTGTTCTAATATGCAGCAGTCCGTTCCTCTGACTACAGAAACTATCAAACTGAATCTCTATCCACTCACTGCTCATAAGTGAAATGCTTGGAGGTAACATGTTTAAAGGTTCTCATGAGAATTTGTCACTGGTGCAGTAATCCAAGTTGGACATGAGAACAAATATTAGACAGTGGGGTTGGACGAAAGTGGGGCTATACTGAGAATTGACAGAGGTAGGACTCTGAACCACTGACTCAGTGTTAACATGTTCACCACAAGACCTAATGGTCCTAGGTTGGGTGCATGATGTGGAGGGGATGTGTGCGCACTACTGAGGAGTAGCATACTGGGACGAAACACCTGTCTAGTTCTCTTGGGTTTTCGGCGGTTCTGCAACTGATATCACCCTATGATGAATACCACCTTAAAGTCTTTACGTCTAAGTAAACCCCCAAACTAAAGCTATTCTGATGTTAAAGTAATCCATTACATGCATTCTCCTCAATGTAATATGATTCATACTTCCAAATATTGCTGAAGTCTACTCACACTTTCTTGAGAACAACTCTTAAAGTTACCCTAGCAACTGTTAAACTGATCAATTAGATTCCTCCATTTTGGCTGAAAAAGTATTTTTCTCATCAAATAATAAAATTTATTTGGTTACTTCATTCGTTGTTTAGGTGATCCTTAAACCCACTGGACATAGAACAATGCACAATAACCAATTATAAATTAAACATGAGATTATTTCACAACCACGTCTTCTTCACTTCCTACATTTTAGGTTAATGATGATCATGATCTGAAATCAGTAAGAAAAACATTTGAAACCTGAGAGAACTGGACAGCTGTTTCGTACCATTATGGGACTTTTCAGCAGTGACCACACATGACCTTGCTAGAGGTTGAAGCCAGGATGTATGGGTTGGATGGAGGTTGCGCTGTTTAATGAACTGACAGAAATCGGAAATGTGAACCATTTGAGTTTATCCCAAAGGCTCATTGGCAACGTGCTGGCCATAGAACCTGAAGATCATAGGTTGGATCCATACCAGAAGGAAACAGCTTCTCAGGGATCCCAAGTTTCCAGTGTCTTCCCAAATGGTATCAGTCTATGATGAATACCAACCTGAAAGATGTTTTCATAAGAACAGTTTAAGGATGTGCATGAAAGTAGGATGTGATACACAAAAACGGAGATAGATGTGATTTGGTAGACTCATCTTTTGGATAACGGGTATCGATTGAAGGTGAAATGGAAATCTAGATCACAGCGGGATTCGAACGAGTGACCATGTTTCCAGTTTGCTTCTCTACCACCTCATCTGTATTATATCGGTAGTTCAAGGGATACTAAGGAAGTTGACAAATATATTAAATGGTGAAGAACGTATAGGAAGTGGTTTTTCTCGGACTAATGGAGTACTTCACTGACATAAAACAAGTTATTGAAAAAGTTGATACTAATGTATGTTGGACTAGAAATAGTAAATGACCACACGAAAAGTGGTGACTACTACCGCTACGTTATATACATCTAGGTGGCCATCATTGGGATTCAGGACGCTTGTTTCGTTGGCTGGATCTACCTGTACCCCAGTGAGTGATGTTGTTTCCATTACCAAATACCCATCTCTTCAAACGCCAAAGCTTTATCCACTAGGTCACTACGGAACGATATGCACTTCTTATGCAAAAAGTATCAGTTGTCGTGGTTGTCATACTTGCAATTTCTTGGTGATATACAGGGCCAAATTGTTCTATTTCTTTTACTAGATGAGCGCCTTGATACAGACACCTCGATACTGCTGAATATTCATGAGGTTATATTCATCCTGATGACTAGCAGTACAATCCAGGACTCGCTAGTCACTGCTGTTCACTAAGATGAATATTCATTAGTATCGAAATCTTCGTATGGTAGCCCATCTGACAACAGGGTTCACACAATTTGGCCCTGTATCGTATCAAAAATCTACGAATTTCTTTCACCTATCAAACCTTTATAGCTTAGAAATGATTACCAGAAAGTGAAATGTGACATCATCTCTTTTGGAATGAAGTAAATATTATATTGCACTATGATGTAAGTCAACCGAATATGAGGACAGTTATTCAACGACGGCAGATCTCACTGTATTGTGAGCTAAAAAAAATGAACCATTGGATTCCAACTCAGTGGCTGAAAGATAACGTGCTGGCCTTGGCGGCGTGGAGTTGTGGGTGTGCATTGCTGAAAAGTGCCATACTTGGACGAAACATTTGTCCAGTACTGATAGGTTTTGACTGTTTCGCCAGATGATGTGTCAGTTCATGGCGAATACTAACCCAAACATAAAATTGTTGGCGATTGTACTATTTAGTCGAAGGAATGAAATTCTGGTCACGCAGCTTCAAAATTCTGAATCCTATTTAAAAATGACGTTTTCTTAAAATAACCAGTTCAATGCATGCATATCCAGCTGATATGTCCCAACCAGGGTGGAACTCATGTCCTAGATTCAACTGTTAGCTAAACTCCATCACAACCATCAGATAACAATTTGATAATAATAACTGTCTTCTTCTAAACAACATACAGAGTCAAAGTCACTCTGAGAATAATATTATCAAACAAAATGTTTATTGCATCTAAATAATGTTAGTAATAACAGTATTTAAGGCAATAATAATAATGGTGCTAGAGAGTTATTCAGCCAGTATAAGAATCTACAGGCAGTCAACCATCTACCTCAACTTCGTTGACTTTGAAAAGGCCTTCAACAGCGTCTACCGACAAGTAATTTGGCAATTACTTCAACACTACGGAATACCACAAACCTTTATCAATCTCATTCAACAACTATTTGAAGATGCCACATGCCAAGTAATTCACAATGGGAAGCTCTGTGACACCTTTGAAGTGAAGACAGCAGTAAAACGAGGCTGTCTACAATCATCTATGATATTCCTGATTGCAGTGAACTGGATCATGCAACAAACAGTAAGGAGTGAGAAGAGGGTGATATGACCGCGGAAAAGAACCTAGAAGATTTGGATTTCACCGATGACCTGTGTCTAATGTCACGCAAACTTGTAGACCTACAGGCGGAAACTAACAATTTGACAGAAGAGGTAGGGCAGTAAGGACGAGACTTCAGGTGAACTTAGAGAAGATATTCAACCAACAACAACATTAACAAGCTGCAATCACCATCAACGGGAGGAACTTAAAGGAAGTATCCTCCTTCACCTACCTAGGCTGGGTAGCACTTTTTCGACTACAGGTGGCACAGACGAGGACGTCAAAGCCAGGACCAGAAAAGACAGCAAGACTGGCGTTCATTAACCTAAAACCAGTGCGAAGATCTTCTGCATTCAGCACTCAGCGTGAATAACATCCGGATTTTCAACACCAATCCAGTCAAGTCAGTGCTTCTGAATGGCTTAGAAACTTGGCGCAACACGAAAAGCTTTTCAGACAAACTACAAACATTCATCAACAACTGCCTATGCTGGCTCGCTACTGAAGATCAGATGGCCAGGATAATGAGAATAAGCAACAAGTAACTCACTCTGCTTGGCAAAGAACCTGTCGCTCAACGAATATGCAGAAGGAAGTGGAGATGGATTGGGCATACATTGAGAAGGCCAATTGGGGACATAACGCACCGGGCCCGAGCATCGAGTGGAATTTAAAGGGGAAACGACGAGTTGGGCGTCCGACTCGAGGGTGGCATGGAGAAGATCCTGCGAGAAAAAATGAGAGCCCTTGGGCTGTCATGGGGCCAGGTTCAAAAGATCTCAGAGAACAGAGTGCACTGGAGACGTGTTACTGAAGCCCTATGTTCCATTAGGAACCCAAGGGACAAACGATGACGATGATGATGATGATGATGATGATGATGATGATGATGATGATGATGATGATGATGATGATGATGATGATGATGATGATGATGATGATGATGATGATGATGATGATGATGATGATGATGATGATGATGATGATGATGATGATGATGATGATGATGATGATGATGATGATGATGATGATGATGATGATGATGATGATGATGATGATGATGATGATGATGATGATGATGATGATGATGATGATGATGATGATGATGATGATGATGATGATGATGATGATGATGATGATGATGATGATGATGATGATGATGATGATGATGATGATGATGATGATGATGATGATGATGATGATGATGATGATGATGATAGGAATGTACAACTCCAGCTGGTATCTAAGGTATAGAAACATGATTTACTTTTACTTATATTACATTATGTAAAGAATGGATAGCGGCCTCAGCAGCTTCTGCCGCTGTCACTGATACACCACTAGTACCACTACCGACTGTCACACCTGTCATATTATTTCCAACGCAACCTGTCTGTGATTGAATCTGCTGTAAATGATATGGATGATGAGGATGATAAGATTGTGAATTTAATGTAGAATTGAATGGATGTGAATTCCATGGATATTGATTAGATTGTGAGTGTAGATTACCTCCACCAGTGTTGACTGCCACAGCTGCTGCAGCTGCAGCAGCGACGGCTACAGCTTTCTGATGCTTTTCATAGGCTAACATAGCGGCATGATTATTACTGCTCATGTTACTACTGTCATTATTACTACTATTATTATTAGTAGTAGTAGTAGCAACGGTATTATTCATATGAAATGTATTCATAGGTGAATTATGGTAGTCTAATGTGTCAATACGACGGTTAGACTGAATTGTATTTATCGGTGAATTACAGGAGACATTATTTGAACATCGTCCACGTGTGAATCGATTATTACTAGTAGTAGTAATAGTAGTAGCATTGATAGTGTTGTATGGTTCAGTACCAATCGGCAATGACACCGGTACTCCTTCGACTACTGCAGTCGTTGCTGAAGACGACGATGATGACCTTGGACAATTGTTTCGTGTTCTTGTAGAAAAATTTGAATTCAAGAATTCATTTGACCCACTCGAAATATGATGCATATTGTTATTATTATTATTATCATTATTACTATTAGTAGTAGTATTAGTGATATGCGACAAATGTAATTTCGATTGAAACCAGTTGGGCTAAGATTCCCAGGATAACCACTAATCATTGCAGCACTAGTTACACCCATTAAACGTGAAACTAGAATATTTTAATAAAGAAAGAGGAAATCTTGTCAAGTTAAGTAATCATGATCTATTTTTTTTCAAATAAAGTTGGTATACATAAATAATCATTGAAAGATGCTTTAAAAAACATAATGACAAGAATATTTAAGTGTCACCTGTATAGTGAAGAAGAATTTTTAAGCCATTAAACCAACTGTGGGATAATTGAGGGTTAATTTGAGACTAACTGATGAATTCTCATGTACACATACTATTGAACGGTGGTCGAACTCACTCAGGACACCTTAATATTGGATGCGAATACTGTTCTGTTCTTGAGCTACTTATCTGTGGCTTAGAATCCCTTCATAATTTTTATTGAACTAATGAAAATCGGTCTCCTTATAGTTTATTTACACTGAAGCCATCCATCATCCATCCAGGTCCACCTGGCACTAAGCATTACTGCGTAATTGTCCAAGTTGCCACACCTCATATCACCACATCAAGTAAAAAGATATTGAGGTGCAAGATGAATGCCCTCAAAAAAATATAAAGTACAAAAAGAGAGAAACAAAGAATGAGAAAGTTGTGAGATTCGGTATAGCGTCGTTGAGATAAGCATAATGTGTGTATACATCTGCCCCACTGACATCGCTACTCACCAATATCAACTACAGTCAGTCTACAACCACTGGTTCCTCTTGTTCCACCAACCCAAACAGACCGGCTAGTCTGCATCGCCCCCCCCCACCACCACCACCACCACATCGCTCAAACCAACAGTCAGAGACTTCATGCATTGGTGCCATGTTTTAGTATGGCCATCTCGCGGCTCCCTCCAGCCTCGAACTACTTCAGCCAACATTGTGTGATCAGGCAATCGGTGACTAGGCATACATAACACCTGTCCCAACCAGACATCTCAGTCCATCAAGGTTCACAACCTAGTCAACAGATTTACCTCTACTCCATCTCGAAAACTCTACACCTACACCTCACTTCTGCATTACTCACGTGCTGACACCACACAATACGGCCTACACTACCAAGGCAACGGTGGTCAAACAACACCTGAACCCACAGCTTTCTCATGTCTTCCACCTTCAATGGTCATGTTTCACAGCCATACAGTAGGACAGAGTCGACTGCTGTGCAGTACACACAACCCTAGTAACGATCGGATATCACGGCGGCGTCACAGGTGGCATAAATTGGCAAAAACCAATCCAATCTTTTGTATCTGTGCAGAAATTTCATCGACAACTGATCCTCCAGGGTAGATCTGATCCTACTTCCTAGGTAAGTGAAGTAGTTGACAGACTCATCCACTTCACTCACTCTCTATTGTTAGCTGTGGCACTGTTAAGACCAATCCTGGAGCAGCAAGATCATTTGTGTAGCAATGGTGATTAGTAATACGCTTACTAGAGAGGAATTTCCAGCTTTCAGTGGCAAGCACTTTCTCCTTTACTTAAATGAAAACCTACCAGTTGAGATATGAATATTCTTTTCTCTATTTTAAGTTTAGCCTCATATTTGACATATTTATAACTCATAGACACAGTCGTTGAACAATTCAGCCTTATATAACAACGAGAAATTAAAACTACTGAAAAACAACGACTGATATCCAACTATCTTACAAGAGGTGGGTAGGGGATAACTTTTTGGCCATTGGAACGATTAGTCCCGAATTCCAGTCTCATTAGAGACAAAATCACAGATTTCGGTGCAGGTACACTCAGCTGATGAGTCTTGAGTAGAACGAGATGAGCGTCCTAGATTCTATGGCTAATCATCAACATGGAGTTAAGCTTAGAAACACTTGACCGCCTTTGTAGACACTGGACAATGAGGTGTATTTGAAACCTTGGCGAAATTCACATTCTTTTACAGACTGTCTAGACTGTTGACAGCACTAATAACTCCCACGTAGGACTGATATTACGGTTGCTAAGTGTATGTCCATAACTGATATACTCAAGTGTAGAAATACTTCAACAATCAATACGCTGAACGATTTGTGAGGTAAGATGCTCTCAGTCAATGTTGACGTTGTCTATCTCTGCCTCTCACTCTCCTCTATGTTTGTGTAACACCTTTTTTCCCTAATTAGTTCAATTAAATTGGGATTAATAATCCCAGATACCATTTTCTTTTCCATTACATTATTACACTTTACATACTAATTTCACTTGGGAGAAGAGATTAGCCATAGTTACTATGATCATTTTCGCATGAGTACGTGAGTATCTTTCAATCCCCTCCATCAGTCAGTAGTAGCTTTCACCATTTGAGTTATTAAATGATTCATTCCACTGTAGATGTTCTACAAGGCATTACTACTGTGGAAAGGGTGACACAAACAGGGAGCACAATTCGTTCATTTGTGCTACAGCTGATGTTGTGTGTGTGGTCAAGCCTTTACCAACCTCACATACACACACACACATACACACAAACATAGAGATAGTTGTTCTTATGACCTCAGTAACTAAGTGAAAAACACAGCAATTCATTTTGTTCAGTTTTTTCCACTTATAATGGTGTTTCTGAGAGGCACTTATCCATCATTGTGTAATTAATTGTTTCTTCATTCACTAAGTAGAAAAAAAATACTGTAGAATGCTCATATTAACAATACTACAACTATTAATACTACTCACATTATTAATACTACTATTACTATGTCAATTACACCAACGAATAAAAGTGTGGTAATAATGTCGAAACTAATTTGATCAATTTTCAATATTTACTTATTCAATGAAGTCACATAACCCAACGATTATTTTCTGTCGGGGAAGACGATGGATGGGGAAATGTCCTTGGTAAGCTTGTATACAAACGAATATTGATAGTGACACGTGTATTTCAGGTGGTCAAACACTCACTACACACACACACACACACACACACACACACACACACACATGCATAGATAGACTTGAGAATGTAAGTAAGTCATCACAATAGTCTAGTTGAAGTGGAAAAGAAAACGAAATGAAAACATGATTACGTAATACGATGATTTTGTATTTCGTTAATTGAGCATAATTACTGAGTGAAATGAGCATAAAAGTGACTGTAACTTGTTTGTGTGTGTGTGTGTTCGTGTGTATTTGCGCGCTAGAAAGGAATGTCATGAACTCTAATGTATACACTTTTTGAAGTTTTGAAGTTCATGGTATTTGTCAGTTGAAGAACTAGTCCTAGTATAGAATTCATCAAGAGTATACAGTCACCGCCTCATCATCAGTTAAACCATAAGCCTTCAGATGTCGTGAAGAGAAGTCTAGGGTCGCATTGTATCAGGTGAGTGATTAATACACAGAGGGGAAAGTAATGAACTCATCAACAGAAGGCAATGTATATTTCATCATAAAATTGTCAAAGTGTAAAATAGTTGAGATATTAAGATCTTAAGACCAATAATAATGTGATAGAGTAGGAAATAAACAGGATATTATGAAAATAAGATTACAATTGCGTAATGCAGGTTCAGTCTATGACATAGTAGAAAAATGAATAAGGTACACATGTGTAGTTACCTGATACAAAATGAATCTGTGGCCGACAGGGCTTTATAATGGCCATAGCAAAGATAAAGGTTGGATGTACCTTTTTTGCACGCATAACGCTGATTTGAACTTCTGGATGTCTAGTGCTTCAGCTATAGACAGATGCCTTGATTTTATTCCCTTCAAGCGATTTGATCGAACCCTGTAGAGAATTTTGAATGAGCTCTCGAAAGGCGGTAAGTGGTCTGAGTTCACGAAATGTTCTGTTATCGAACTGAAGATGCTTTTTCCGTTCTCCCTTTGCAAGCTAGGCTGGGTAGTGTAGAGTAACAGAAGAGAACGGAGGACAGGAAAAAAAAAGAAACAGACAACAAAGAAACATATTTAGTATACAAAAGGTCGCGTGATAAGTAACGTCCGTAGGTGTTCTTTATGAATACAAACCTCAGGCTTAGTTGATCTTATAGCTATAGCTGCAGCAGGTGGTAGTCTTCAGAACTCTTCATATCGGTGAAAAAGTTGTGTTATCATCTATATGGTTTTCTGTGTGTCTACCGAATGAACTAGTATAGAACTTCTAATGCACCGGTAACCTCACTGTTTGTAAACCAAGACGATAAATGTTATGGTAGTTGAAGACGGAAGTGAATAATTGTGCACCTTATTCAACTTGTTCCATAGGAACAGTTGAAGGTGAATGTCCAAGATGAAGAGCTTAAACTAAGTAAAATAGGTATCCTTAAGTTTCTACTTAAAAATTTTGTGTCTACTAAAGGGGATAAACACAAATGTCCTGAGTAAAATGTTCTGTTTATTGCTACAGATAGACATGACCATAGGTTTTATTTGGAGCGTCTCCAGGGATTTTTCAGATGCAGAAGTAAAGATACTTCTGTCAATTCATGTTTAAGAAAATGATCTATGATACTTATTTTTATGTACATTCGTCACAATATCCATCTTCCTTTAAAATATCCTGGAGGACTTGTAATCCCTTCTCTAAACATTACCTCAAAGTGGATCATTGGTAGAATGTTAAGGAAGTGTGTATTAAATTTGCTTATTTGATTGATAACACACACAGAGTGATATAGTATCATCCACTAAATGATGTCTTGAGCATCAATTCTCTATTGCTCATAATCATATCACTATGTAATCACACTCCACTTTCGACAGACGATTCTCATAGTTATGTCACCTCATATGAGTTGATTTTATTGGGAGCAAAATTTTCCATATCTCTGGTATGCATGATGAGTGTTGCGTCATTTCTATTACATGTGAAGGCTGGGTGTTTGTTGATTCGATGAACAAAGATTCAGTAATCAATCTCCACCTCATTATATTGGACTCAAGTATAGTGGCTTTATCCAACTCTCTTGTGTGGTTGTGTGTTAACGCATGCAACGCAGTTGCCTAGATTTTTCCAGATTATTCATTTTATCGGATCTGTCATTCTATATTTAGCTAAGTCCTTATGTTCCACTAATCTAACTGATCCCGACGGGCTAATTTCACCCATATAATCGACCTAATTCAGAGTCATTACATGGAATTTGATAGATTAGATTATTTTGCTTAATTGGTTCTATCAGATCTTAAGCCAGGCGATAAAGCTTATCTCTGAGTGAGTTTGTAGGTTTAAATGTCACCATAATTAATTCCAGCTTTGTCGAGGATTCTACGTAAAGTTTCTGATATGCCTTCCTTGAAGGGAGAACACACTGGAGGCTATAAACTCCTTTTTACTCATGTTGTCGTTATTATTCATACCAGTGTTACTGTTATTTTTTTCGTTTCTTGTGTGTTTGTACGAAATTTCTTTGTAAACTGTGGAGGATAATTACTAACTATTAGCGCTTCTTTTACGTGTTTCAAAGCCTTGTTCGAGTCCTTGAACTCAGTAGTCAGTTTTCTATCTCTATCACTTATACATTTGACTAATCCTGCCTTAACTGACATTGGATGGCATGACCTGAGATCTGTAATTCAGCATAAGTTTGTTTCCTACGTCGTAAGTGAATCGGATTGTGCCTACTACTACTACTAAGTTTAGATGTGTGGGGAAATTGTCGATGTGTTCCAATTTCAACACAGTCAATGTGTCATCCACATATCGCCACCACACCTTAGTTGTCAGACTAAACATTTGTAGTCATGTTTTCCCAACTATCCATCAATATATCCCGTATGATTGGGGATATTGGCGATCCCATTGCTACCTCTTCTGTTTGTCTGTATATTTTGTTCTGAAACTTGAAGACTGTGGAGGTCAGACATAACTGTATGCCCAATATGATCTCATCAACCGATATCTTAGTTCTATGAGTAAGTTCTGAGTCAATATTTAGTTGACTTCTGACTGCCTGCAGTGTCATAGTGATTGGTATTTTAGTATACAGACTAGTTACATCGAAGCTAATCATTTTTTCTTCGTCTTCTATGTGTAGGTCATTAAGCCTTAGTTTTAACTCGTAAGAGTTTACTAGTCTGTTAGTTGGTTGGAGGCGATCGGCAGGAAGCCCTGGACCTAGGTTTCGTGCTTTTTGGCACTCGACAGCAACATGAAATTGGTTGCACTCCCGTGACCAATCAATACAGTTTACTGGTCTGGAATTTGAACGGTTCCTAATAAGACATAATGTCGATGCTGAATACTTTTCTAGTTCATATGTTGGGGTATTTCTGAAGTCAACTATGTGTCTGATGAGATAACCTGGTTTATAAACCTTAATAGTGCCATAAATTCTGCTAGGATTACTAGTTTTAGGCATTAAATTAAACCGCTTAGACTCACCTAGAGATGGTTTTAGTTGGCGTATTAGATCAGCTGTAGATTTCCTGATTTTATTCATGACCATGTCTAAGGGCTTCTTGATTTCCTCATATGGTCCTGTGTGGATATGTTCGTCCTTTTTCAAGTACTTTCGTCTCAGCTGAGCTTAATGATCTCCAGAATATGTCAGAAAATTAAGGGTAGTAATGAAAACGCAGCCTCTGTGCTGTCGACTCGTCAGTACATTTTACTGTTGAACAAGAGGTGAACATTCATTCTAACCGTCGGCAGTCGTTCCTTTTCATTCACAGTATAGATGTATTTATTTACTATCAGCTCCACCACCTGTTCACAGATATAATTTCAGAGAATGACAAAGAAGGACACTAGTAAAGCAAGGTGTTACACCAAGGCCAATCTGTTACATTTTTGCCACTTATTCTACTGATGAACTACAAGGTATGCAGAGGTTGTAAGAGTTCAACTAGCCACTTCTGCAATCTCATAGTAGGATGAACGTGAGATGGCCAGGATAAGGTGAAAGGGAACTTCAGGCTTATCTTAATTTTTATGGAGTAGATACACGAGGAATCGTACTGCTTAGAGGCTTCAGTTTTTCAAATTCCTTACAATACAGTAAGATCAATAATACAGGCAAAAGTAAGTAGTTACTTGATGCCTTTCATCTCCAACCGTGTACATCAATTCACGTATGCTTCCTGAAGCAAGTATATAAGGTGAACCGAAAGATGGGCATCTACTCCATCTTATTAGCATATTAAAAGAAATCTGTGTCTATAAGATAACAAAGGAAGTGGTATCTTTCGCCTACCTACCTACACACCTACCTACCTAGACACCCACCTACCTACCTACCTAGACAGCATCGTCTCCACTACTGGCGGTGGCGGCATAGGCAGAGACGAGGATGTCAAAGGCAGGATGGGAAAGACAGCAAGATAGGCCTTCCTTCACGAAACTGAAATAATCAGTGTGGAGATCTACTGAACGGCACTGCACTCAGCATAAAGCGTGAACAACACCCGGATTTTAAACACTTATTCAGTCAAAGTCACTCAGTGCTTCTATGTGATGGTTCACAGACTTGACACCCCACGATAAGCACTTCCAACAAACTACAGACATTCATCATCAACAGCTGCCACCCTCACTCACTCCATAATGAAGATGGAGATCAGGTGACTAGAAAGAATAAGGATAAGCAAGGAGGAACTCTGGCCTGGCAACGAACCAACAACCTATCACCCAGCGAATGTGCAGAAGGAAGTAGGGATGGATCGGATTAGACATCCACTGAGAAGACCATTTGAGGACATCAAGCCCCATGCTAGACCAGGCCATCGAGTGAAACTCAAAGGGGAAACGATGAGTTAAGTATCCGAGGGTAACATGGAGGAGATGGTATGAGGAAGAAATGAATGCTTGTAGGCAGTCATGGAGCCAGATTTAAAAGACTGTAGAGAAGAGAGTGAAATGGTTACGTGCTAATGAAGCCCTATATTCCACTAGGAACCCAAGGGGCAAGTAAATAATAATAAAAGTTAAAAGAAGTTATTAGTAACGCAATCGTCAGGCACCCGATGGAAACAGGATATCAAGTAAATGTTTATCAATTCTTTGGGATAGTTAACAAACGAAACGCCATGTTTATTACGCTTTAAAGAAGCTCTCGCCATCAACTACTTTCAATCTTATCGCTGTACTCAAAAAGAGACGGTAATTAATGATTCTTTATCCCGATAACCGTATATACTTTCGACATATATGTGTATATGATCTTCCTTTGTTTTTCGATTGCATTATCTTCTTATTAACTACTTAGTGACTTTATAGATAATCTAAAAGGTGTCTGGTCTCAATTTAAGAACTGCCACCCTTCAATCAGGTTCACACTAGAGAAGGAGCTTAATTCTAAGATATCCTTTTTAAATATACAGCTGAAAAGACGAGACAATGAGTTACTATCCACAGAAAAGACAGATGGAATGGATATCTTATGAATTCTCATAGTTGGATCCCTCTATGCGCTAAACGGAATCTAATATTCACTGGAATTTATCAAATAATATATGTTTCAACTATTTCAATAACTATGTAGACTATATGACTGTTGAATGCCGTCCGAAACACCAAGATAAATATGAATTCATTTATATCACAAATGTTTATGTCACTCCCAGTTACAGCTATTCTGAATTATCCAAATTTTCTAGCAAAATTCACGGGATATGCTGCACCGATAATATCTGGTTCATTGTCTATTGTCTGCGGAGATTTTAACTCTTATGATTACGGCTTCCTGTATTCTCTTGGTCATAGTAACCTAGTCAATTTACCAACTCATTTTAACCCCACATTAGAATTGATCTTCGTGAATGGATCCAAAATTTATGAAATTCAGAAGCATGCTGAGCTCAGATCAGAAACATGTCCGGCTAAAAATATATGATAGACTTCAGAAGAATACTTTTGTATACCAATCTAAGAAGACTATACACACAGCAGTTTTACACATGACAATATACCTCAACTCACATGTATGTTACACAACACAGATTAGGAAATATTTAAAAATGATCCTCTAGATGATACAATCGATACTGTCACATCCTATCTCCAATTCCCCTCTGATATTTCCTACCAAGCTCAAATAATTTCTCTAAGGTTTAATACACTTTCATCTTCACAATTAAAAAGACTGAGATGAGAAAAAGAATAACTGTACTAATCGGAGCATAACACTCATGTTAAATAACTTAACTGCCTCATTAAACCTTAAATACACCACCTAAACTTAATGTATAATCAGAAGACTATGTCATGTACAAACTCTTCTAGTATATGGAGCATGTTTTAATGATCTCACTGACAACAGAAAACTCAGAAATGAAACCTGTGACAACGTGTGTACTTTCGACGAGTCATTCATACATAAATCTACGAATGTTATCTTCTCTAATTGTTCACGAATAACAGAGTGGAATTCTCCTAAATTCAATGGAACACTAGTGTTCAAATACCTGAAATCATTAAAACCTTTTCAATGCCTCAGACCAGATGACATGCTAACATTCTACGCTAATATTCTATGTCATCCACTAAGAAAAACCCTTTGAATGAGTCTTTTACCAGAAATGAGGTATCAACTGCCTGGAAGGTAATTGAAAATAGTTCCAGTAGTTTAGTCCATATCTTCTGGAGCAAAAGAAAGTGGAAGTTCAACCTGCCTTCATATGCCTGAAGCTCCTTTGCAGGTTGTCAGCGATCTAAATCACTTCGTCTACAAATCCAGAAGGAGTACTTTGGATACTGCAGTTGTTTGACATCATAATATCATTGGTAGTTAATACAAAGGTGTTAAGTATATTAGATCTACCTTCTTGGATTATAATTGTACCTTTGACTGTATCCCAGGACACCTCTTATTGATTGAGCTTACCAGAACTCTGACTGAGTCGTGGATTTTCAACTGACTTGATTCATTTTTTTCTGAGAGAAAACACTACGATCTAAATAGAAGGAAACGCTCTACTTAGCTGCTTAATGAAACTGGTGTACCTCATGTTGCTGTTCTTTCTCCTTTCCTTTTCTCTTTCTTTTTGCATGACTTACCAAGGTCAACTAAAGCTAACTTTGTCAAGTATGCTCATGACCTGATAGCATCCATACAGATCGTCTCCCCTTATGACTGTTCTCAGTTTTAACAACTTCTTAACCAAAATTGGTTACAGGTCTTCTCTAAATGGTCTCACAATCAATCCATCCAAATGTCAGATGGATAATTTTAGCTTAAGACATGAAAAAGATCTTTGCTTATTGTTTCAGTCGCATGACTGTTGTCTTACAGATGGATCTCTTGTAGTGAATGTAGCAAGCTTGGTCCATCTTGGTTTTGCTTTTCTTCTGATCTTTCTTGGTCCCCTCGTATACTACTGATTTCCGGGAAAATCCTCCGCTTGAGCTTTGATATTAGGAAACTCAGACTGTCTGATATAACTCAGCCTCTACTCTTGTATTTCATTAATTCCTGTGTTTTATCGATACTTACGTATTGTTCTCCATCATTCTTCCCTGGACTCTTATGTTGTATTGCTTAGGATTTTGAAGGCTGTTAGCAGAGAAAGAAGCACACTCCTAACCAAGCTCACAAATGTAGTTGTGGATAGGCATCTGAACTCTTGTAGACTACTGGCTAAAAGTATATTATCTGATGACAAGCATCCTCTGCATCCGTACCTCTCTCCATGTCTGTTGTCTAAGGAAGACAAGCAAATATATTTAAGTCTATGCACGCACAACCACATATAAAAATTCAACTATACCACCTTATTTAGCCTGTGGATTGTGTGAAGAAAATCTTGTTAGGCATAGTCTGATCAATCAACTGTGTAACAGTAAATATTGAGAAACTGTTTGGTATACTAATTTTGAAAAAGCCTTCTATACCGTAAAACTCAGGTTAACCTTGTCCACTTAGGCAATGCTTCAATTATATGTAACTCCCCTGACCACCTTTATATTGTGTTTACCACTTCACCTACTCTTGTGGAGTAAAGTATATTGACCGTACTCAGCATTTACTTTCTAAACATATATCAGCCTGTGATTCCACAAAGGAAAAAGGAGGATATTTCACAGCTCTATTTTAGAATATTCGATCTATTATGATCACCTGGGGTAAATGTAGAAAACAACTTTAGTGTTATCTATATAGTTCGTTATAAATCTTGTGAAAGATGTATGCTTGAAACTCCTTCAAACTCCGGAAGCCATGGCGATCAATATTTTGAAGCCTGAACTTTACATTCAAAAGAAATTTGTCCATTCACTTGACTTGCAATGAACATAACCAAGAAGAATATTTTTGCCTTCAAAAATCTTTCAATTCAGATCTTCTCACACATTACATTTGTCAACTTCTCTTTACGCTCATCATGTTACATACTTCAACTTAGTAAGCAAATATTAGCTCCGTCTTGATAAGTCTTCATTTGATTACTATTTCAAACATGAAGTAATTTAAAAAATAATTGTTTGTATCATACCGTCGTTGATCAGACCGAATTGATCGATCTCTATTGGCATATGAGCTCCTGTGTGGATACCTCGATATTGCCTGTTTTAATTATATGTAGCAATAGTAGTACTACATACGGCTGACGAGTCCCAAACTGGACGAAACCTGCATCCTGTATTCCGCTGATAGCCACTATCCATCAACACTGTATTTAATTGCGTAATTTGTTTTCTCTCCGACCCTCTGATTTATAATCGAATGTGAACTTATATTACTATCTATTGACAAAATTGTATTATCCGCTGTCTTGTTCGATTGAATCGTTCTACCTCTGTTGGCATATAGGCTCCTAAGCGGATGCCTCGATATTGCCTGAATGTTAATTATGATAACTTATTTGGTTGTGGCTAGTAGAAGAATCAAGGACGCACGTGTCGTCCTATTTAGGACAAGTTAGCCGGATGTACCTGATAGGTAGGTAGGTAGGTAGGTAGGTAGATAGGTAGATAGGTAGGTAGGTAGGTAGGTAGGTAGGTGTGTAGGTAGGTAGGTAGGTAGGTAGGTAGGTAGGTAGGTAGGTAGGTAGGTAGGTAGGTAGGTAGGTAGGTAGGTAGGTAGGTAGGTAGGTAGGTAGGTAGGTAGGTAGGTAGGTAGGTAGGTAGGTAGGTAGGTAGGTAGGTAGGTAGGTAGGTAGGTAGGTAGGTAGGTAGGTAGGTAGGTAGGTAGGTAGGTAGGTAGGTAGGTAGGTAGGTAGGTAGGTAGGTAGGTAGGTAGGTAGGTAGGTAGGTAGGTAGGTAGGTAGGTAGGTAGGTAGGTAGGTAGGTAGGTAGGTAGGTAGGTAGGTAGGTAGGTAGGTAGGTAGGTAGGTAGGTAGGTAGGTAGGTAGGTAGGTAGGTAGGTAGGTAGGTAGGTAGGTAGGTAGGTAGGTAGGTAGGTAGGTAGGTAGGTAGGTAGGTAGGTAGGTAGGTAGGTAGGTAGGTAGGTAGGTAGGTAGGTAGGTAGGTAGGTAGGTAGGTAGGTAGGTAGGTGGAAGAGACAACTTCGTTTAGGTTTCTCCCACTGATTGGTGACTGCTGCTTGTTGTTTTTGTTGGTGGTGGCTAAGTATCTTCATCACCTGTCTTCTCAACCTTCGCCTGAACTAAGTGCCGTCTTCGCTGCCCCACCCCGCCTGTTCAGCCAACTTGTTAGTTGTCGCCTGTGGATCTTCGAGCTTACGCAACAAGACATAAGACACAAATCATCATCGGCGAAATTCAACTCTTCTTCTACGGTCTTCTCATTGGTCAAATAGTGTATGCCCATCCTGTCACAGCTCCTCACACTTCTCATGCATGATCCAGTCCATTCGAGTCAAGTCGATCACAATCAGGAATATCATGGGTGATAATCAGGTGGCAACCTTATCTTACCTGTCAACCTGTCTTCACTTGAAAGGTACCACTGAGCTTTCCATTGTGAATCACATGGCATGTAGAATGCAGCATCACATAGCATATAGCTTCTGTTGAATAGGGTTGAACAAGGTATTTGGCACTAAAACCGTAGTGTTGAAGCAGTCGCCAAATTACTTCTCAATGTGGATCATGCAATTTGTAAATCATTTTTCAACTAACAATCCTAATTAAGATATAACCCTTCCATTCAGTTCAGTTAGCTAAATTCAAGTGATCTGAACAATTAGGTTGTGTGGATTGAGTTTATCCCAGTGATGAACTAGCTTCGGGGAAAAACAATCAAACTAGTCGCCTAGTATTTAAATCAGTCCGATGTACTTGGCAAAATTTAATTGTTTCTTTCTATCCACAGTTGATACTTTCATTCAACGTATTCTGTACAGATTTCAACAGTCTCAAATATTCCATAGATCTGTCTTAAATATCTGAAATATCCGTCTAATATTTAATTACTGGAAACTCTTTGAAACATTCAATAAATGACGAAATTGATGATTCTATCTGGAGATTTTTGGAGATTTTTCAATTGATGTTAGGTTGGAATTCATCATGGATTGACATGAGTTGGAGGAACATTGGGAAGCTGGGAGTACTGGACAACCAGCTGTTTCGTTCTAGTCTGGGACTCCTCAACAGTGCACACGCATGATCCCTCCAGGCACCAGACCAGGAATTCAGGTTCTGCAGCCAGTTCGTTAACATTGACTCACTGGGTGAGAATTCAATGGTCCAGATAGAATTAGCTTAGTGCTTATTGGTGACTAGTTTCGAGAGGTGATTTACGAAGTTCCAATGAGAATTCGTGAATAGGCCAGTTACCTAACAACCAGATTAGATGGACTGACAGAAGTTCCTAAGCTGGGATCATTGTATTCCGACCCAGTAGCTCAATGGTAACATGCTGGCTGTAGAATCTGGTTATGTTCGATCACTGATGGGGCGGAGTCATGGATGCACACTGCTGAGGAGTTGCATGCTAGGACGAGACAGCTGGCTGTTCAATGCTTCCAGGTTATAGAAAAGTTTAGCATAATGTATCTATGTAATTGTTTACTTATTTTGTTATCCTACTATAAAGCCTCTATATTTTCAAGTCTAGACAAGAGATTTAAATCAAGAGATTCAATTAGGTTAATGGTACTGGAATTAGGAACATGAATATTATGTAACCAATCAGTGTGAATCTGTAAGTTATCCCCAAAGAAATCTGGCTTGTTTCCCTTTCAGGTAATCTTCTGTGATTCAAGTTAAAGCATGTAGGTGTATTTCTAAACAGCTCTCATGAATGATATTACTGAAAAGCCTGGCTCTCAGCTTTACTCCTTTTGTTTTATGAATTATTGACTAGCAATCAATCTTAGCCTAAAGTGTGTCTAGTTTTTCATGCACTTACATAACCTAATGGCCTCTTGTCTATTTGTTTTGTCCCTTTATCTATAACTTCAGAATTTTCTATCTCATTAGATGATTTGACTAAGATTTGTGTTTCCTTGTCTATTTCTAGATTTTAAATCTCCATTTACTTCTACATATTTAAAGTATGTCATGTCATTATTACTACTAATATTCCACTTTTAATTATAGGCTATTTTGCAGCTGATGAAATGCGATGGAATAAATGCGCTCATTTTACTCTATAAATTCTTGCTTTATTCAAACATTCTGCTTACCTCAGTAAAGACTATAGATGATTCAAACTTTTAAAGCTTTCTTATGTTTCACAGTATGAAATACATTCTCTATTGATAACAACTTCATGAGATTCTCTTACTCAATATGCATAAAAGACTATTCCTGTTGTTCCTGAATTGATAACGGGTAGTAGTTATTACTATTTATCGATATACTTGTTATTCTCCGTTGTTTGTTGTGCTGGATCGAGTTGTTCGACCTCTATTGGCATGTGGGCTTCTTTGCGTATGCCTGAATGTTAATTATGATAACTTGATTGGTTGGTTGTGGCTAGTAGAAGAGTCAAGGAAACGCGTTTTATCCTATTTGGGACTCTTCAGTTGGATGTACTTGTACCCTAGTGAGTGGTGTTGTTCCCATTGAGACCCGAACCTCGTACCCATCGCTACAAATGCCAAGGCGTTACCCACTATCCCATGAAGGGACGATAGAAGTCAAACAATTCGATCGAATAAAATAATGGAGAATTTATATATATATATATATGAATAAATAGTAATAACTACCAGTAGTTGCACAAGGAGTGGCTACCGTTCCTCTGTAGCATAATGGGATAACGCCTTGGCTATTGAAGCGTTGGTTACTTCAATTCGTAATTTACCATTACCATTACCGTTATTTACTCAACAAAGACGCGGAAAAAAGTTGTAGGTTTTGTAGCTATGATCCTTGATACAAGTATACCAATAAATATGTCACTTGAGACAGTCAGAAATAGACTCATCACTGATCAGAGTTTATATTAAAGAATGTATGCTATATAGATTGTTATTGTCTAACCTCTATAATCTTCAAATTACAAAACATACTTTGAGTATCTATGGCATGTTTTACAACTTCAATTATAAGAGATTGATTAATGGAGAGCGAAATATAAAATTCATGAAGAACATCTCAACTGAGCTGCAAATATATTCTACCGAAATGTAGATCATAAATTTCTTGTGTTGAAATCACAAGATAACCAAAGATTTCTCATATAGGAAAACTTTATAAGAGGTGCTATATAATCCACTTATGAATTATAAAGTCAGAAAGAAGATTCATTGATATTGGACTGTAAAATTAAATGATGAGAGAATATGACTGTTTAGACACTAGTATTCATACAAAATCATTACATCGAAATGTATACTTCCATTTCATATCATCTCATTGTATACCTATCGACTAAAGGTTAGTAAAATACTTGAATTTGACTGGTAAATCATAAAATCTATATACGAAACTTAAATATAGTTAAGAGATGTTAATAAAAAAACATTTATAGGGACTCCTGAGACAATGAGAAACAGAAACATACTTCATTGATTAATATATCTAGCAAGTTTATTTAATCAAAGTAACCTAGTCTATCATATATCAAGTGTACAGGTCAAAGTAGTTGATAGTGATGATAACGGAGAACAAGAGAGTGAGTAACCAAATATCTCACTATAATTCAGTTCAGCGCTAAGGCTTTGAAGTGAAGAAGTCCACTTAGCATCAGTAATGGTTGAGCTACTCAGATTTTTATAAATACTTTTGGATACCTAAGCTTCTTGCTTGATTGGATGTGTAACGTGCTTCGCTGGGGGATGAAAGATTGCGCAAATCCATACAAGGAGTGAAGACGTTCTGTGACCTCCCTGAGTTGACTAGGATTCTTACTTTATCTCTGGTATGGGTTACAGGTCAATGATGAGGTCCACCTTGGTAACTGCACCAGTTATCGTTATGAAACGCTCAAAATGATGAAGCTTTTATCTCCCTTCCAAGATAGGAAATGGGTCTTCAGAAGCAGTCCCCGATGAACTCTAGAGCTTGGTCAATTGTCTCTAAACATTACACAGGCAGCAAAGACTGAAATGTCTGGGTACCACCTGACTAATCGAAGTGAGAGTGAAGTTTGTGTTAGTCGGGTGATGGATGTCAGATGCGGCTGGCCTAAACAGGATAGACATCTTAGTGAATTTGTATCTACTTAAAAATAGTATTTCTCTCTATGCTGTGGATAAATTAAACCAACTTGCATAGATTTACCATTTTCCCACCTCAAAAAGACAATCTACAGCAATTTGCTTTAAAATAACCCTATGATAGGGTTATCATCTAAAGTATGAACAGGTTAATAAATGATGATTATTCAGCCAAGTATCCAGAGTACAAATGGAAACCAGTGAAAAAGATTACCAACGGTTAGAATACTTTGAAAACAATAATTTCCTTCCGTTTCAACTGTCATGACAATGTAAATAAGCGCTATCCAACGTTTTACTTCTATGAAACACCTACAAAGCAATAAATATGTATGCTAAAGTAGATTGATACGTGAAATTTGTTCAACCAGAAATCAATTCCTCATAACAACTCAGTGTATCATAGAATTTACTCAATGTCAAAATATTTTCAAGCCTGTTACAGGCATATATATATATATATATATATATATATATATATATATATATATATATATATATATATATATATATAATATGAGGTTTTGACATGTAAACAGCAAATCAGAAACTTTTAATGAGAATATTTTCAGGTAGCCACTTGACCTACTTATAAGTAGTTTAGTTTGTTTCACAAAATTTATACGCTGCTTTTTAAGACACTACTATAACTGGTTTTTTCGAATTTTGGTGTCTATTCACAGCTTTGCAAGTGCATTTTAGAAGGAAGATAACCCTTTTGAATTTCTTTGGAATATAATATAGATGTATTCATATTAAATTGAGATGCTAGATGACTCGACTTTATTTCGAATCTGCTTATGGCATATTTACATAAAAGATTAATTTATCGTTCATTAGATATTCATAAAAAAGCCAACATCTGTCATTCACAGTTATTCTAAGCAATAGAAAAAGAAAAATGAAAAGTGGTAAAATAAATTTTTGTTGATTTTCTTTCCAATCAAAAAAAAAGAAAATCAAAATCGGTTTTCCCTTCTTAACAAAGAAAATTTATTTCTAGGCTTCGAAAATTTAATATTTTATACTTAGCAACTTCTCTTAGTGTAGCGAAGAACCTTTATATTGATCTAATTAGTTTGAAAACGTAACCATGAAGCAAAAATACTAATGAAAACCACTGAACACTGAATATGCCAAATATCGGTTTAAATGCCCTAAATTTATTGTCCAATAGAAATAGGGGCACCTGTTATCACTATGCTAACCAAATTTGTAACTGGCAAATTCTAAAGCATCGTTAAGCTTCAATTGTTTGATTTGTGAACTTCCTAACACCTCATACATACACATTCCTTAACCCATTCCTGGTTATTCAATTTGTTATATTGTCCTAGAATGACGCATCAATTGGAGAACCATCGAAAACATGGAGGCAACTGGACAGTTGTTTCGTTCTAGTATGAGATGCCTCAGCAGTGTACACTCATAATTTCCCGCGGGAGGTTGAACCAGGGACCTCCTAGGTTATATATATATATATATATATATATATATATATATATATATATATATATATATATATATATATCAAATTCCTTCACTTTCATCCTAACACATTTGTACATCTTCACTTATTGTTTGTAATGAACGATCGCTTTTTTGACCTATTCGGTACTCACATACAGATACACACACATACAAATATATACCCTGTTAGTTGGTTGGAGGCAATCGACAGGAAGCCCTGCTCGACCTAGATTTCGTGCTTTAACGCACTCGTCAACAAGGCATATCTGCAACCTCGACGGAACCGATGTCCCGCCTGAGACTCAAACCCACGTCACCCAGTGGTGTAGTCAGCAACTTCACCACTGAGCTATTCGGGCCACGATCGACCTCCTGTAGGACTGGCTTAAGTGTATTGATTGATCACGATGCTGAGCTTCCTAGCTTGGTTGCCACATTGCAAATATGATCGATAGGATTCGATCTGCAATCAGGATTAGACAACATAAAATTGGTTGCACTCCCGTGACCAGTTTATATATATACCCTGCTTCTACTAATGGCTATTAGCAAAATTTCATTCTGAAACTGACGGTAACTCATTTTCAATCTATAATCACAATAAATCAGAAGTACGAAAAAAATCATTTACCCTAAAGAGTAATTTTCTAAGGTACGGGATTCCAACCATCCAGTATTACATAGGATAATAAGTATTGTACATTCCATATTAGATTTGCTTATTTGATTGATAACACACACAGAGTGATATAGTATCATCAACTAAATGACGTTTCGAGCATCAATTCTCTATTGCTCATAATCATATCACTATGTAATCATACTCCACTTTCGACAGACGATTCTCATAGTTTATGTCACCTCATATGAGTTGATTTTATTGGGAGCAAAATTTCCCATATCTCTGGTATGCATGATGAGTGTTGCGTCATTTCTATTACATGTGAAGGCTGGGTGTTTGTTGATTCGATGAACAAAGATTCAGTAATCAATGTCTGTCTGTCTGTCTATCTCTCTCTCTCTCTCTCCACCTGCTTATATTGGACTTAAGTACAGTGGTTGTATCTCACCCTATTGTGTGATTGTGTGTTAATGCATCCATTGCAATAGCCGAGTATTTTCCCAGATTATTGATCTTATTTACGTCTGTTATTCTATACTGAGCTAAATTCCATTGTTCCACTATTCTAACTGACCCCGATCGGCTGCTTTGAACTATGTCTCTCATTCTATATTTGACTGAATTCCTATGTTCCGCTATTCTAACTGACCCCAAACGACTAGTTTGACAGATGTGATTGACCTCGCAGTCATTACATGGAATTTGATAGATTAGATTATTTTGCCTAATTGATTCTATCGGATACTTAAGCTAGGTGACAAACTTTATCTCTGAGTGACTTTGTAAGTTTAAATGTTACCATAACTGATTCGAGCTTTAATGATGGATTGTGGCTAGCAGTGGAATCCAGAATGCGCATTTCGTCCTATTTGGGACTCGTCAGCTGAATGTACCTGCTTCCCAGTGAGTGATGTTGTTCCCACGAATCAACGACGGTATCATATTTTAAAAAAACAATTATACTGAAACCACATCCGTCGCACAAGAAATGGTTACCGTGGCTTGGTGGTGTAGTGGACTACGCTCCCGAGTCCGAATCCCGGTGGTGCACACTAAGAGTAAATAGGTGTTAGGTGAATAAATATATTGTTTGTAGTCGTAATAACACGAAGGAGATAATCCATCTGAATAGTCAGTGAAGAAGTCTGTCTGCTTACAACCTACAAGACTTTACTGGTGTCAACATCATGTTAATAATCCATTCAGTGTTTCGTAATTGAACTCCGCGGGATTTTTGATCCTACTTGCCTTCATCAAACTATCTAGTTGATTATTAATTGTTCTGTTCAAAAATGATGTAGTCCATCCCTAGCTCTTTTTATCTTTCGCTATCAATTCGTTACCCCTTCCCAACCTCTAATCTTAGCTCTCTTTGACATAGTTTAATGATTCACTCTGTGTTGTCACGCCCCAGTCAATGTATTATTCTGCTGTATTATGTGTGATGATGATGATGGTGGTGAATCGAACAACACCTGCACTTCGTTCACAAATGCCACCTGCAGCCACAGAATTACAAGCGAACACAAATCCTCCGACAAAAGTCGAAGTCGAAGTGTGGAGGGAACGGCGATTGGAAGAAGGGTTACCTTGTCAAACTCCCGAAGAAGGGCGACCTAAGTATTTACAAGAACTGGAGTAGAATCACACTCCTGTCTACCCCAAGCAAAATATTATGCCGCATTATCCTGGAGAGATTAAAAATGCTCTCCATTCAAAATTATCACCGGAACAGGTTGGCTGGATTCAGGAAGTACAAATCATATGCGGGCCAAATTGCAACGCTACGCGTCATCATAGAACAGAGTATAGAATGGCAGTCAACTCTCTACCTCAACTCAACTTCATCGACGTTGAAAAAGGCCTTCGACAACGTCAACCGACAAGTAATTTCGCAGTTGCTTCAACACTACGGAATACCACAAACCTTTATCAATCTCATTCAACAACTATTTGAAGACGCCACATGCCAAGCAATCCACAGTGGGAAGATCAGTGATCCCACTGAAATGAAGACAGGAGTAAAACAAGGCTGTCTACAATCACCTATGATATTTCTGATTGTAGTGGAATGGATCATGCAACAAACAGTGAGGAGTGAGAAGAGGGGGATAAGCTGGACCGCGGCAAAGCACCTAGAACACTTGGATTTCACCGATTACTTGTGTCTAATGTCTTGTGGCACAAACTGGAAGATCATCAGGCGAAAACCAACAATTTGACAGAAGAGGTAGGGCAGGGCAGGGCAGTGAAGACGGGACTTCAAGTGAATGTAGAGAAGACAGAGGTGATGAAGATACACAATCACCACCAACAACAAGCACCAAATACCATGAACGGGATAAACCTAAAGGAAGTAGTCTCTTTCACCTATCTAGATAGCATCGTTTCAGCTACAGATGGCGGTACAGACACAAAAGAGGATGTCAAAGCAGCCAGGATCTGAAAGACAGCAAGATAGGCCTTCCTTCATTAATCTGAAATAATCAGTGTGGAGATCTACTGCACTCCACTTAGCATAAAGCGTGAACAATATCCAGATTTTTAACAGTAATGCCAATTCAGTGCTTCTATTTGGTGGTTGAGAAACTTGGCTTGTCACGAAGAGCATTTCCAACAAACTACAGACATTCATCAGGGCAGAGAAGACAGGACTTCAAGTGAACGTAGAGAAGGCAGAGGTGATGATGATACACAATCACCACCACCAACAACAAGCACCAAACACCATGAACGGGAGAAACCTAAAGGAAGTAATCTCTTTCACCTACACCTACTCAGGCAGCACTGTTTCAACTACAGGAGGCACAGGCACAGATGAGGACGTCAAAGTAGCCAGGATCGGACAAGACAGCAGGATAGGCGTTCATTAACCTGAAATCAGTGTGGAGATCTACTGCACTGCACTCAGCATAAAGCATGAACAACATCCACATTTTCAACACTCACTCAGTCAAGTAAGTCAGTGCTTCTATGTGATGGTTCACAGACTCAGCATGCTACGAAAAGCATTTCCAACAAACTACAGATACTCATCAACAGCTGCCTACGCCGATACCGAATATCAGATGGCCAGAAAAAATAAGCAACAAGGAACCCACTGTGGCCTGGCAACGAACCGACTAACAAGCTATTGCTCAACACATATACAGAAGAAGAAAATACAGATGGACTGGACACACTGAGAAAACCATTCGGAGATATTACGCCCCAGGCCCGTGCGTCGAGTGGGATCCAAAGGAGAAACGACGAGTTAGTCATCCAAGGCGAGGTTGGCATGGAGGAGATGATGTGAGGAAGAAATGAAAGCTTCTGGACAGTAGTGTGGCCAGCTTCAAAAGACGGCAGAGAAGAGAGTGAAATAGTAACGTGCCACTGAAGACCTATGTTCCACTAGGAAGCCAAGGGAAAAATTATAATATTCATTATTTTTGAGGTGAATGCGGATCTTTAATTTAGAGGTGGCATTCATCATACGCCGACGTCAGTTGAGGAACCACTAGACAGCTGTTTCGTCCCATTACCAGACTCCTCAGCAGTATGCACCCACGACCCGGATGGGGGTCGAACCCAGGACCTTCCGGTTTCAAGTTGAACGCGTCGACCAATCAGCTACCAGGTCGGTTCCCGGTGTTTCACACTCTCCAACTTCTGGCAATTCAAGATGATCTAGCGCTACTACCACCCAAGGTCTTCAGTTGTCATCCGCTTCACTTACGACTGGCTGACCCCACAGATCACGGCTTCTCATTACAGCTTCGTGATATCCACCTGGAAGCATGTCATTAATGAATACTATACAGTAATGCATTTTTGAGAATTGACAGAAGTTAAAGACTGTGAAACACTGGAAACTGACCTAGTGGCTGAGTGGTTCACGCGTTCAACATGAAACCTGAAAGTCCTGGGTTCGATCCCTAGCCGGTTCGTGGGTGCGTACTGCTGAGGATTCCCATACCAGGACAAAACAGTTGTCTAGTGCTCCCAGATTTTCAACGGTTCTCCAAATGATGTCAGTACATGATGAATACTACCTCTAACTTATCTCACGTAGACTTCGTTTGGTAGATTTAATGTCTATTGGATGGTGAATAGATTCATAAAGAATACTAGAATAATGGTTGGCTAACCACCTATCATCAATTGATATATCTAATCCAGTTAGGCAGGATGAATATCGTGGCTCAGACAGTTCATGACTGTAACATTGGGTGATGAGGGTTCGAACCTCACAATGGCCATGAATTCCCTCAAATTTAAAAATAGGCCATATCGACGAGTACTAGCAAGGACGAAAAATTGTTCAAAGAAGGCTTTCTATGGATTCAAACCAACCAGCTAAGATGTAAACCGGTCAGGTTTCTGGATCGAAAATCTATATGTCGTATATTCGAATTAACATGCGATCTAGGTTTTCGCTTCAACTGTAATTCATACTGGGTAACGACTGAAGGTGAAATGAAGGTTCGAACAGGAGCCGGATTCAAACGACTGACCACCGCGTTTCTTACCTGATGCTCTACCAACCAAGCTAAGAGGTCCAACTGCTGATCGCATTTTTATTTCACTTCTAAATGCTAATCAAATGTAATTATCATTCGATTACCTTTATTTAATCAGTCAAACTTCAGTCTACTTAAATACACTAACAAGTAGCTATACGTCGAGACAGAAATTAAGTAGGCAAACCGTTGTACTCACAATAGAAGCGGTTTTCGACATTAAGCAATAAATACTATTTCTCTTTTTTGTTTCTAACTTCAATTTTTCTTTTCAAACTCTTATTTTCTATCTGATAACAATGAAACAAAGTCTTTGGAATACAATTTTTTTCCAGTTATTACGTTTTCATAGATTCTAAATGAGATATAAAGACCACAGTGATACAGTATAATAAACTTGAAGATACCTCGAGAATAAATTATTATCGCTCATAATCAGTAGCCAAGTTACTTTCTAGATTGTTGATGTTATTTGGGGTCTCTCACTCTATATTTAGCTAAATTCCTATGTTCCACTAATCTAACTCAACCCGAACGCCTAGTTTCACCTATGCACTTGACCTAACTCACACTCATTACACAGAATTTGATAGATTAGATTATATTGCTGAATTGCATCTACCGGATACTCAAGCCGACATAGAAAGCTTATCTCGGAGTGAGTTTGTGGGTGGGAATGCCACCCTGATTCCATCCTCGCCAACAATCTTCTGTAAAGTTTCTCATACAATCTAACAAGCATCTAGACTTCAGGTCATCTCATCCAATGTCAGTTAAGGCGGGTTTTGTCAGATGTCTAAATAACAGAGCTAGAAAACTCACTAGTCATTCATTGTAACGACTTCAACAAGGAATTGTAACACATAAAAGAAGCGTTGTTTATTAATAATTATCCTGTATTGTTTATGAAGAAATTCGAGTGAGCACATAAGAAACGAAATGATAACAGTAACACGAGTACGAATAATGTGGAGAACACGGGTGGAAGAGAATTGAAAGTCTCAATTGAGTTAGCATACAAGGAAGGAACATCAGAAACTTTACACAGGATTCTCAACAACAGTGAAATTGGTGTGGCATTTAAGCCTACAAACTCACTCAGAGATAATCTTTATCACCTAGCTTAAGTATCCGATAGAACCAAGTAAGCAAAATAATCTAATCTATCAAATCCCATGTAATGACTGAGAGTCAGGTGAACTACATAGGTCAAACTAGGCGGTTGGCATCAGTTAGAATAGCCAAGTATAGGAATCTAGTCAAACGTAGAATGATGGAGAGAGAGAGAGAGATTGATTACTGAGTCTTTGTTCATCGAATCAACCAACATCCAACACACGTAATGGGAATGATGTAACACCTATGCCAGAGATACGGAAAACTTCACTACCAATAAAACGAAGAATCTGGGGTGAAAGGAGTATGAAAATCAGATGCTATTATACAACTTTAAGTAGGGAAAAGTGAAAGAAAGGGAATAATAACCATAGTTTATCAACAAGAAAAACCTGATGTTCTCTGCTTTTATTGGTAGTAAAGTTTTCCATATCTCTGATATAGGTGTCACGTCACTCCTATTACATGTGTTGGATGTTGGTTGATTCGATGAACAAAGATTCAGTGACCAGTCTCTCTCTCCATCTAATTATATTTTACTTGGTGACAATGGTTTTATCCCACGCTTTCTATTGTGTGGTTGTTTGTCAATGTATACAATGTAATAACCGAGTTTTTTCTAGATTACTGATCTTATTTAGGTCTGTTATTCTATATTTAGATGAATTTTCATGTTCTGCTTATCAAACTGATCCTGACCGGCTAGTCTGACCTCATCGTCATTATTTGGAATTTGATAGATAAGATTATTTTACTTGATTGGTTCTATTGGATCCTTCAACCAACATAATCCATCTCTGAGTGACTTTGTAGCTTTGAATGCCACCCTAACTACAGTCCAGTTGAGAATCT
The DNA here is from genome assembly GCA_944470555.2 of Heterobilharzia americana. Classification (NCBI taxonomy): domain Eukaryota; kingdom Metazoa; phylum Platyhelminthes; class Trematoda; order Strigeidida; family Schistosomatidae; genus Heterobilharzia; species Heterobilharzia americana. The sequence continues at coordinate 158,238,085 of OX104127.1, read as the reverse complement.
TACATAATACTTTTGATATACCTTCCTCACTTGTTCTTTTTGCCTGAATACAGCTCAGATTCATGTATATACACTAGGTTATATAACTGTAGGCGGCTTAAATGACCCAGAGATTTTACATTATTGTCTCGTATTCAGAGACATCAATAGAACTATGCATTTTCAGGTTACATGGTTTCGTTTCAGTATGACCATTTTCCCACTCAACATAACCGTGACTTATTAGTGATGATGGGAACTGGTTAATGAGAGAGTACATGGCATACGTTTCGTCTTATTTAGGACTCGTCGGCTGCATATACCTGATACCCAGTAAGCGATATTGTTCTTACTAAAACTCGGGTCCGGGATCGATCGTTTCAAATTATTATTATTTGACCCTTGGGTTCTTAGTGAAACACAAGACCTCAATATCATGTCTACATTCCACTCTGACTTGTGCAATCTTTTGAACCACGCTCCACGACTGCCCACAAGCTCTCATTTCTTCCTCACTCCATCTCCTTCATGTTACCCTCGGACCCCCAACTCGTCGTTTCCTACGTGGGCTCCACTCAAGCAACTGGCCTGGCGCAGCATGTCTCCGAATGGTCTTCTCAGTGCATGTCCAATCTATCTCCACGTTCCTCTACTGCATGTTGCTTATTCTTTCTGGCCATCTGATCTTCAGCAACGAGCGCAGACAGGTGTTGATGAATTCCACAGTTTGATGGAAATGCTTTTCGTGAAAAACCAAGTTTCTCAACCATATAGCAGCACTGAACTGACATTGGCTACTTGTTTTAAGTTTCTCCCGTTGATGGTGATTGCAGCTTGTTGTTGGTGGTGGTGGTGGTGGCATTGGTTGGTATCATCATCACCTTTATCTTTGCTACATTCACTTGAACTCCCGTCTTCGCTGCCCTACCTCTTCTGTCAAATTGTTGGATTTTGCCTGTAGATATTCAAGTTTGTGTGAATTGAACAAAATCGTCATGGGCGGAATCCAAATCTTCTAGGTGCTTTTCTCTTATCCAGCATATTCCGTCGTCTTGCTGCTCACTGTTTACTGCATGATCCAGTCCACCACAGTCAGGAATATCATAGGTGATAGTAGACAGCCTTATCTTACTCATGTTTCGTTTCAAATATCACATGGTTATCTATAAGACCAGTGATTCATGGTAGTCACTCTTAGTACAATAGGTAATTTCGAGTCACTGGCTAGACCAAATTGGTCGTTCTCTATTGGTAAGTGGGTTACTGTGTGGTTTTCATTGCTAATCACTTTCCATCATTACTACCAAACTGAAATTATAGACAATCTCAAGGCCTCTACATAACCCCCATATCGCAACACAGACCAATCAACTCGGTTCAATCAACGACGGGGAATTTCAAGTAATAACATAAGTTGTGACTTGTTCATTTATAGTTAGTTCTCATAAATTTACTACCATTTTGTACCACAGTATTCTGATAATAACTACAAGTTGAAAGCTAATTGAATGAACCTTGATTAGTGACTGATGAAGGGCAGTAACATGTAGAATTCAGTTTATGTTTCAAGTACAGTGTAATGATGACAGTCATAGGTAAAGGTAAGGGTTTTATAGCGTCTATTCATTTACAAAGTATTGACTGCACTTCCACGTCTTAGATATGAAATAAAGTGGAGTTGTTCATCAAGAATAATGCTCACTATCGAAAGTGAGTTAATTGAGGCTTCAAACTACAGTTTACTATTGTACTTCCAAGTCACATTGTAATTGTCAAGATATATAATCTGAACATAATCAAAGAACAATAAAGGTTGTTATTCGTGAAGTTGTAAAGTCAATTTCAAGTGATTTTTATAATAACTGGACAATAATTATTGTATAACAGATAGTAAATTAGGTTTGTAGGACTACATTAGCAACTAAGAAAGAAGTGTGAAGTAGTATTCACCATAGACTGACATCAGTTGGGGAACCATTGGAAATCTGGGAGCACTGGATAGCTGTTTTGGTCCTTGTTTGGGACTCCTCAGCAGTAAGCACCCACGACCCGGCTAGGGGTAGAACTCAGGACCTTCAGGTTTCATGTTGAACACGTTGACCATTCAGCAACTGGGTCGGTTTCCAGTGGTTCACAAAGAAGTATGAACTCTGTATGATGGAATTTATACAATAATTATGGATTCTTCAAGGATGTAACAAAGAAAATTTATTCATTGTAAGACATATCCATCATTTATTTTGTAAAGCTAAATAACTTCATCGCTCACCTCTTTCCTGCTGATGAATGATTTCGAGTGCTACTTAAAAAGACTGAATAATCATGAAATGATTACGTATAGTGAATCCTAATAACAGGCCTAACACAGTAAGGTTAGTTCTATTTCAGTCTGTTTATCAGAAATGTCACACACACACACACACACACACACACACACACACACACACACACACACTTAAGGAACAGTATCATTGACTGGATAGCAACGTTTTGGATACGATTTATTGTCCATATTCATATCAGGTAACTAACACTGCACAACTTCAAGACAAAGTTTATACAATCCTAATTTTCTCTGCTTCTCCTCCATGTATCTGGGGCAGGTGTAGAATCATTTCTATTGCATGTGTATGGTGTTGATTCGATAAACAAAGATTCGGTTATCAATATGGTCACTCTATCCTACCCTACTGTGTGATTTAGCTAAGTTTTTGTATTCTGTTATTCCAATTGAGCCTTGTCGACTACTTTGACCTATGTATTTGACCTCGTAATCATTACAATGAATATGGTAAACCAAATTACGATCTTTTAACCTATCGAATCAACAAGAAATACGTGTGATGGAAATGATTCTTCACCTGTTCCAGATATGTGGAAAATTCTACTACCCTTGTCATCACAAAGAAGGAGAGAACATTAGAACTATATATATAAAGTTATGAAGTGTTAGTTACCTGATATGAATATGGACAATAAGTTGTATACAAGGCGTTATTATCCAGTAAATGATACTGTTCCTTCACTGTTTCACATTTCTGATGGACTAAAATGGAATTACAATCTGCTACAATGTCCATGGTTTACTTGTATAGCAACAAAATTAAGATTTTTGATGCATAATAATGTTACACAATCTAGTACCTTTACCTTTCATTGAAAGATGGAAACTTATGGGTTTAGAGCCATTTTCAGCCTAATCAATATCCAATGGTTATCTCTTGCTATACAAATATTACAGCTTGTTTAGAAATACACCTGCATGCTGTAAGTTCAATCACAGAAGATTACCTGAAAGGGAAACAAGCCAGATTTATTTGAGCATAACTTACAGATTCACACTGATTGCTTACATAATATTTATGTTCCTAATTCCAGTACCATTAAACTAATTGAATCTCTTGATTTAAATCTCTTGTCTAGACTTGAAAATATAGAGGCTTTATAGTAGGATAACAAAATAAGTAAACAATTACATAGATACATTATGCTAAACTTTTCTATAACCTGGAAGCATTGAACAGCCAGCTGTCTCGTCCTAGCATGCAACTCCTCAGCAGTGTGCATCCATGACTCCGCCCCATCACTGATCGAACATAACCAGATTCTGCAGCCAGCATGTTACCATTGAGCTACTGGGTAGGAATACAATGATCCCAGCTTACGAACTTCTGTCAGTCCATCTAATCTGGTTGTTGGGTAACTGTCCCATTGACAACTTCTCATTGGAACTTCGTAAATCACCTCTCGAAACTAGTCACCAATAAGCACTAAGCTAATTCTATCTGGACCATTGAATTCTCACCCAGTGAGTCAATGGTAACGAACTGGCTGCAGAACCTGAACATCCTGGTCTGGTGCCTGGAGGGATCATGCGTGTGCACTGTTGAGGAGTCGCAGACTAGAACGAAACAGCTGGTTGTCCAGTGCTCCCAGCTTCCCAATGTTCCTCCAACTCATGTCAATCCATGATGAATTCCAACCTAACATCAATTGAAAAATCTCCACAAACCTCCAGATAGAATCATCAATTTCGTCATTTATTGAATGTTTCAAAGAGTTTCCAGTAATTAAATATTAGACGGATATTTCAGATATTCAAGACAGATCTATGGAATATTTGAGACTGTTGAAATCTGTACAGAATACGTTGAATGAAAGTATCAACGATGGATAGAAAGAAACAATTAAATTTTGCCAAGTACATCAGACTGATTTAAATACTAGGTGACTAGTTTGCTTGTTTTTCCCCGAAGCTAGTTCATCGCTGGGATAAATTCAATCCACACAACAGATCACTTGAATTTAGCTAACTGAATTGAATGGAAGGGTTATTTCTTAATTAGGATTGTTAGTTGAAAAATGATTTACAAATTGCATGATCCACGTTGAGAAGTAATTTGGCAACTGCTTCAACACTACGGTTTTAGTGCGAAATACCTTGTTCAACCTTATTCAACAGAAGCGATATGCTATGTGATGCTGCATTCTACATGCCGTGTGATTCACAATGGAAAGCTCAGTGGTACCTTTGAAGTGAAGACAGGTTGACAGGTAAGACAAGGTTGCCACCTGATTATCACCCATGATATTCCTGATTGTGATCGACTTGACTCGAATGGACTGGATCATGTATGAGAAGTGTGAGGAGCTGTGACAGGATGGGCATACACTGTTTGACCAATGAGAAGACCGTAGAAGAAGAGTTGAATTTCGCCGATGATGATTTGTGTCCTATGTCTTGTTGAGTAAGCTCGAAGATCCACAGGCGACAACTAACATGTTGGCTGAACAGGCGGGTGGGGAAGGGGAGACGGCACTTAGTTCAGGCGAAGGTTGAGAAGACAGGTGATGAAGATATTTAGCCACCACCAACAAAAACAACAAGCACCAGTCACCATGAGTGGGAGAAACCTAAACGAAGTTGTCTTTTCCACCTACCTACCTACCTATTTACCTACCTACCACCCCACACCTACCTACCTACTTACCTACCCACCTACACACCTGCATACCTACCTACCTAGACATCATCGTCTCAACTACAGGTTGCGACACAGGCACAGTTGAGGAGGTCACAGCAGCCGGCATCGGAAAGACAGCAAGACAGGCCTTTTTTCATTGATCTGAAATCATTCTGGAGATCTACTGCACTCGGTGTAAGTAGGAAGATCCGAATTTTCAGCACTGCTAATGTCAAGTCAGTGCTTCTATGTGATGGTTGAGAGATTTGGCACATTAAGTAAAGCATTTCCACAAAACTACAGACATCATACATCATCAGTTGCCGCCTACACTCACTCCATACTGAAGATCAGATCAGATGGCCGGAAAGCATAAGTAACAAGGAGCTCACTCTAGCTTGGCAAAGAACTAACCAACAACCTATCACCCGACGAAACATGCAGAAGAAAGTGAAGGGAATTGGATTCGACATACACTGAGAAGACCATTTGAGGACAACGAGTGCCACCCCAAGTCGTCGAGTGGAACCGAAATTGGAAACGACTAGTTAAGTGTCCCAGGGTGATATGGAGGAGATCGTTTGAGGAAGAAATGAAAGCTTGTGGGCAGTGGTGGAGCCAGGTTAAGAAGACAGCACAGAAGAGATTGAAATGGCAATGGGCTATTTAAGCCTACGTTCCACTAGGAACCCAAAGGACAAATAGTAATAATGGTCAACGTTGATATTTCTAACATCTGTTTGAAAACCCGCTTAACAAGACAGTTGGAAAACTATTCACCTGTAAGTAATGTGAACGTGAACTGTTCAATTTGTTAATCATTTGCAAATTGATCATACTCTCCACGGTGTACCCACCCGTACAAGTCAGCTGGTCCTTATTCAGGTGATCTGAACTAATTCGACTGTATGATCCTAATTTATCCAAGTTAAGTTGGAAGAGGCTGCCGTATGGCTTATCCGTTAAATATTTAACTCTTGATTCGAGACATGTGCAGAGATCTGATTGCGGTTGCCAAGACGACAAGAATCAGCGATTGAGGATTGAGTCAATCTTGGTGACATGGCTGAAAACCAATCACAATGGCACAGATGTATATACTCCTTGACGTGTTTTAAAACATTGAATATTTGCACAAACCTTTATCTTCAAAATGTTTATTGTCTTATACAACTTTATCTACTTTATTATCACACCTTTTTCTATTCCTTTATCCTCTGTATAGTACTGTAAAGTGTGGTAATTTGAGATGATTCACTTATGTCTGAGGTTCTACGTTAACTGTTGTTTCATAGATTTGTATAATTGATATTGTGTAATGACTGAGAGTGGAACAAAAATCTACGCCATGATAGGCTTCGAACCAATCAATGATCTCTTGGTTATCTGCTTCAAACTTTATCAAAACTCAACTGCTGACGAGAGCTTAATGGTTACGTTTAACTATTCATTCATTGTAGTCAGGGTAAGTGAGTTTGCTAGGTAATATTGTAATTGAGTAACGAGATGTTAACCTTGAGACTTCTAGGTCAAAATTCTCCAATAATTTAAATTTTCTGTCAAATTGAATAATCATCATTCAAGTACACAAAAACAATCGTCTGACAGTATAAGCTTCAACGAAAATGTATTTTTGAGATGAATGGGGATTTTTTTTAAACTTAGGAGTAGTATTCATCATGGAACCATTGAAATCTGGCAGCAATGGACAGCTGTTTCGTCCTAGTATGGGACTCCTCAGCAATACGCACTCACGACCCGGGTAGGGATCGAACTCAGAACCTTCAGGTTTCACGGCGAACGCGTTAACCATCCAGCCACTTAGTAGGTTTCCAATGGTTCATAATTTCCAACTTCCGTCATTCACGACATAGCGCGACTATCACCCAAGGTCTTCAGTTAGCATCCAATTCACTTCCGACTGGTTGACCCTACAGGTCACGGCTTCTCATTAGAGCTTCATGATATCCATCTGGAAGCAAGTGGCTACTGAGCGCTTCACAGTAGTGTATTTTTGAGATGAAACCTGAAGGTCCTGAGTTCGATCCCTAACCGGGTCGTGGGTGTGTACTGTTGAGGAGTCCCACACTAGAAAGAAACAGCTGTCCATTGCTCCCAGATTTCCAATGGTTCCCCAAATGACGTTAGTTCCTGATGAATACTACTTCAGTGAAAATGTTATTACTATCTAAACTATGAATACCTTATTGTAAACATTAAGCTGTTTATTCTCTCTTATCTAATTGAATACTTCAATTCATTACAAGATTATGCAACATTAATCAAGTTAACAATAATAAAAAGTCAGTACATTTCAACGTTTAATTTACTTTTCCAGTGATTAAAACACTCAAACTAAATTTATATTTCTTGTAGTCAGTCAATCATCTTCCCTCTTCTAGCATATTATTTCTTGTTCAATTTGTGTTTGTTTTCTACCTTGGTCATTGCGTTTTTCTTCTCTAATAGTCACCCACTCAAGTATGTATACTTAAAATAATTAATGACACTTTAACACGCATGAACTACAAATTGAGCATTTAATTATTCTCACTTTTTTTTGTTTAAATGTTATTGTAGCGCCATTTTTCAAAATGACGGATAAGTTAATTGATCATTTACGCAATAGGAAGAGATAGAGAGAGAGAGAGAGGGTAAATGAACAAAACTAGCAATTCAAATTAGAATAAACATAGGAAGATTAAAAGTGAATGATAAAGACTTAGGTAGCTTACTTTATGCTGATATGGTAACCAATTGAAAGGTTAATATACAGCTCAGTTGTATCTCATTTCATTGATTAGTGGTTGATTGATTTGGTTTAATTGGGGGGCGAAGGGAATGATAACCTTGAAACGTTTTTAACTTATACTAAAGTATTATTATTATTATTATTTGTCCCTTGGGTTCCTAGTGGAACATAGGGCTTCACTAGCACGTCTCTATTCCAATCTCTCCTCTGCAATCTTATCAACCTAACTCCACCACTGCCCAGAAGCTTTCATTTCTTTCTCACATCATCTCCTCCATGTGACCTTCACCTCGGACACCCAACTCGTCGTTTCCCATCTAGGTTCCACTCAACGACCTGGCCTGACGCGTGATGTCTCCAGTCGGCCTTCTCAGTGCATGCCAAATCCATCTCCACTTCTTTCCGATGCATATTTGTTGAGTGATAGGTTCTTGCTTCATTGGTTCCTTGCAAGGCCAGAGTTCCTTGTTACTCATTCTTTCTGGCCATTTGATCTTCAGTAACGAGCCAGCGTAGGTAGCTGTTGATGAGTATTTGTAGTTTGTTAAAAAAACTTATACTGATGAGAACCAACGAACTACATGTTATCTGTTTGTGCCATGAAATGTCTTGTTGACTGGTGTTCAACAGAACTCAGAAACTAGCTAATTTATGGTTCTATTAGTAATGATGAATACACTACAACTTGCAGTTAAATAGTTGCCGCCGATCATAGCCAAGAAAAGATGAGTATATATTATGCAACCTTGTTAGCCAAGCAGGGAATAAACAGCCACGGAACTTCCTTAGTAACTTTTAGACCAATAAACATGACAAACTGTTCAATTTTTTCTACTGATATCAAGTGAGTTAAGACATAAAATAGATTATCAACTACAGAAGTGGATGAGTTTCAAGCTTCATTAATAGGTAGTAAAATCTAAAATATTAATCTCTGAATTTTAAGCCAACAGTATAAGAATAATTTGATCGCAACAAGAATTAAAGTGTCGTATTTGGATCATGTTTTGCGATCATTGAAAGGTCTCATACTGAAAATTCAATAACCCAAGGATTCATACATCACAAAAGGAGATCAAATCAACGATTAACAACTCCCAGCACTGGTCAGGACACTTCGAGGATTGTACTAATTTCCTCAGTGGTTCATTGCCACTATGATAAACAACAAATATAAATAGAACTGAGCAATGAAGCCTGACTGCTAACCAGATTTTTATTCCAATTCAATCAGAAAGGGTTTTATCCGACTACTATGTGAATCCATGATGTGTTATTGTCGGTTGATTGTACTCACATTGGCTGCCTAGTCAGGACTTCTTATCCTAATCGAAATCTAACCGAATTAGAGTGGGGGAAGCATCATATAAGATTATCATTTGACTATCTGAGATAGGTGTGGTTCGGTAGAGTAGTATTAATACTGGGTTATGATTCAAAATGAAATGAAAATCTGAACCCCTGTGACTATCGGGTTTCCGACTTGATGTTCTACCACAATTGGGAACACACAGGAGATTTTTTTATGAAATCAGTGTGGAGATCTACTGCACTCAGCACGAAGCGTGAATAACACCCGGATTTCCAACACTACGTCATTCAAGTCAGTGCTGCTATATGGGGACATCACACGTCAGGCCAATGCGTCGAATGGAATCCAAATGTGAAATGACGAGTTGGGTGTCCGAGGCGAGGTTGACATGGAGGAGATCATGTGAAGAAGAAATGAGAGCTTCTGAGCAGTGGTGGAGCGTGGTTCAAAAGAGTACAGAGAAGAGAGTGGAATGGAGACGTGCTATTGAAGCCCTATTTTCCACTAGGAACCCAAGGGAATAATAATATTCTGTCCATGTGTAAGTCTACTTTACCATAGTTCCTTGTTGACAGGACAGTTGAACAGGTGAAAAAGCTACTCAACTGTAAGGAATGGCGCTAGGGGGGGTGGGGGAGGGAGCGTGTAATTCATTCATAATTTGATCATCCTATTTCTTTCTTTTTTTTCCTACCAAGCAACAAGAAATAAAAAAATTGACAGCCTAAGGATAGATTATTTTAACAAGAAGCTAAATAAATAAATAATTGAACTATAATAATGATAAACCGTATTGAAATAGGCTACATACTACTTAAATATGTGGAAAAATCATGAATACAACTTTACAGTAAATTATTCTCGCTTGATCTAACTTGTTATCGAAGTTATTTACTATCTAATCTCCTCTTTATTAAGGTCAAAAAGTTTAATTATTCACATTGAGTACACAATTCACTTGAATTCGATTCAATTGAATTCATTTCAGTTGAATAGATTGATTGATAAAAGGAAAGGGAATAAAACTAGTCGATTAGTTATTTGAGTTATACAACAACAACAACAAAAAAGAGTATATGAATAATGAAGGATACAAGATCATTCCTGCTGTTACTATTGTCCTTCGAGTTGTTACTGTAGTTGATGTTACCACATCACTATCGCTATTATCATCATCATCTTTGTCAGTATTGTCATCAGTGAATAACAATAATGATCTCTTTTTTAAAGATGTAAACATGATTATCTGTTGATTAGTGAATGAAATCAGTAACAGAGAGGGAGAAAGAGAGAGAGAGAGAATCGGAATGAAAAAATTAAGTTATTGTCAGCCAACTCATCATTAAATTACAAATCAGTAATAGTTTAGTATATATATATATATATATATATATATATATATATATATATATATATATATATATATATATACTAAAATGTACGCACGCGTATACACTTCCATACATAACTTCTTTAAACAAACACGTGCTCTTGAATAAATGCTTCATTAATTTACTGGTTCATTTTATGCACGATTGAATCAGATAGAGAACTGATTCATTCATCTAAGTGGAACATATTTATCGAAATATTCTTCATCTCTTTATTGGTATCATTTTTGTTACTAACATTATATATTACTTATTTATTTATAAAGATGTATGATTTCATTTAAAATGTCCGCCATTTTTTTGCGTTAACTATTTAGTAAATTAAAACAACAAAAATTATTTAAAGCTTATAAGGATTTTTTCTTCAATTTAAGGTAATATTCATCAAGAAATAACATTAGTCAGTTGAAGAACTATATAAAACCTCGAAGCATTCAGAAGATGTTTCGTTCTAGTACGCTACTCTTCAACACTACATAGTCATTTTATACATAGGAGAGAAAGTGATGAAGAGATGTAGGTGAATTACAGTGAAATATTCACTTGAAATCAACAGGCTGATACTTATTTAAGGTTTATGAATTATAGACGTTCAAATAATTACACTCAACAAGGGTTCAAACAGTTGATATCAACTGAATGAAACTGTTTTCTGTTGTATAAATTATTCTATTTTCGTAAATGCAACAGACACTTCTTTAAGAATAAACTTGAAATGATCAGCGTCTTCATAGCATATTCTAGTAAGTTTCAACTTAACATATGGATCATTGAATTCTGGCTAATTTGCTCAGTGGCAACCTGTTGTTCGCAATACCGGAAGACCTTGGGTTCGAGCCCAAGCAAGTGGTAGGTGAGCACTGTCGAAGAGTTGCATACTTAGACGAAACAGCTGTAGAGTACTGTCAGGTTCCTTCCGTACAAAACCTCCAAATTGAACTTTTAATATCTTCATAAGTAGTAGGTGAATTCTAAATGATTTTTTATGTTTTTATTCACATATAATCTTCACATCGTAATGCATCAAGTTTTCATACTTGCTGGCATTCATCAGCAAAGAGTATCACCAACTTCGATTGAATTGATGTCATGCCTGAGATTCGAATCCCCGTTATCTGGTGCTGCAGTCACCTACGTTATCATTAAGCTGTCTCTATTATAGTTATAGCTTTGAGAATTAGTTTTCTTGGAATGTTTTAACACTTAGTGATCAAAGTGAACTAAAATCCTGGTCAACATCTGAATCTCGTGGTTCGTTCGACAAATCATTGAATCACTTATGTCACAATCCTGCCACCACTCAGCTTTTCGTTTCACCCACAAATGTCATACAGTATCAACAATCCCAGTCTGACAAACCATGGTTATCTCAAAGAGTCTCACTGAAAATGAATTAGAAAATACAGTGAAGATAGAAATTCTTCCTGGTGCTCAACCTTAGACTTACATATGACCTTGGTGGCGCTGATATACTATATTCAATGATCAATATCGGCATATATTGTTTAAATTAATTAAGCCACGTTACTTAGCTACTATTGTTATTTGCAAGTGAGTGATATAGTATTATTTACTCGATAACACCTCGAACATAAATTATCACTATGCATAGTCATATCAGTATGTAATCACACTACTTTCGACATCTGATTTTCATAGTCCTGTCACCTCAGATTCTTCGTTTTGTTGGTAAAGTTTTCCATATCTCTGCTATACGTATTGCGTCATCCCCATTACATGCGTTTGATGTTAGTTGATTCGATAAACAAAGATCCAGTAATCAACCAATCTCACTGTTCACCCAATTGTATTTGACTTGCGTACAGTGGTTTTGTCCCGCCTTGTGTTTTGTGATTGTGTTAATACATGCATTGTAATAGTCGAGCTACTTTCTGGATTATTAATCTTATCGACGTTTATCATTCTATATTTCCGATAATCTAACTAACCCCGATCGTCTACTTTGACCGATTTACTTGACCTGACTCATAGTCGTTACATGAAATCTGGAAGATGAAATTATCTTCTTAAATTTCATCTGTTAGATTCTTAAGTTGTAAAACTTATCCCTGAGTTGCACAACACCTACACCAGAGGTGTGAAAAATTTTGCTATCACCGACAACAAAGAATATGAGGTGAAGGTGTAGGAAATGACAAGACTGAGATGAAGGAAGAAGTGTTTATTACTGACATCTTGTACAGTAGTCATCAAATATGGTACACTTTCCACCTAAATAGTTATTTGCATAATTTGTTTCATTTCCTCTTCTGCTTTTATCTTGACTGGCTCTTAATACGCCGACATTGTCTCTTGCGTTTCTCTGGACAAAATCATTACCCATTACTGGTAACTCCCTATGATTTCAGTCATCCTCTGAACATATACTACTTATATCCCTTCTGATCAGCAGCATCAACTACAATATGACTAAAAAAATAACAGATAACGAAAGTTATATGATTACATTGACATAATTATGAGCAATAAGTTACTCTTAGAATGTTATCAAGTATCACAATGTGGGCCATATCAATCAAATTGGGTTCCTAGTGGAAAATAGGGATTCAATAGCACGTCGCCAATTTCACTCTGTTCCCTACAATCTCGTTAACCTCGCTCCATGACTGCCCACAACCTCTCATCTCTCCCTCAAACGATCTGATCTCCTCCATGTCACCCTCACCTCGGATGACCAACTCATCGTTTCCCCTTTGTATTCCACTCAACACACGGGCCTGGTGAGTGATGTCACTGAATGGTTTTCTCAGTGTATGCACAATCCAATCCATCTCCAATTTCTTCTTCTGGATATTTGTTGGGCGATATGTTCTTGGTTGGTTCGATTCCAGAGTTCCTTGTTGCTCATTCTTTCTGGCCATATGGTCCTCAGTATCCAGCGTAGCAAACTAATGATGAATGTCAGTAGTTTGTTGGAAATGCTCTTCGTGACAAGCCAAGTTTCTCAACCACCAAACAGAAGCACCGACTTGGCATTACTGTTAAAAATCCGGATCTTGTTCACGCTTTATGCTAAGTGGAGTGCAGTAGATCTCCACACTGATTATTTCAGATTGATGAAGGAAGGCCTATCTTGCTGTCTTTCAAATCCTGGCTGCTTTGACATCCTCTTCTGTGTCTGTACCGCCATCTGTTGTTGAAACGATGCTGCCTAAATATGTGGAAGAGACTACTTCCTTCAGGTTTATCCCGTTCATGGTGGTTGGTGCTTGTTGTTGAAGGTGGTGATTGTGTATCTTCATCACCTCTGTCTTCTCTACATTCACTTGAAGTCCCGTCTTCACTGCCCTGCCCTGCCCTACCTCTTCTGTCAAATTGTTGGTTTTGCCTGTAAATCTTCGAGTTTGTGCAGCAAGACATTAAACACAAATGATTGTTGGCAAAATCCAAATCTTTTAGGGTCTTTTCATCGGTCCACCCAGCGTATTCACCTCTTCTCGCTCCTCACTGTTTGTTGCATGATGCAGTCCAGTTTACCACAATCACGAAGATAATCGGGAATAGTAGACAGCCTTGTCTTACTCTTGTCTTCACTTCAAGGGCATCATTGAGCTTCCCATTGTGAATCACATGGTATGTGGCGTCTTCATGTAGTTGTTGAATGAAGCTGATAAAGGTTTGTGGTATTCCGTAGTGTTGAAGTAATTGCCAAATTACTTGTCGGTAGACTCTGTTGAAGGCCTTTTCAAAGTCGATGAAGTTGAGGTGAGATAGAGAGTTGACTGTCATTCTATACTCTGTTCTATGATGACGCGTAGCGTTGTGTTGCAATTTGATCCCCACATGATTTGTACTTCCTGATGCAAGACAGCCTGTTACAGTAGTAGTTATGAATCTAGCGCATCCTCTAGTCTTTCCTGGATGATGAGGTATAACATTTTGCTTGGTGTTCTTGTAAAGACTTAGTTCACCCTTCAAATAAGCAAATCTAATATGGAATTAAATTCTACGGTGTACGGTCCAAGTTTTACACCTATACAATAACTACTACCACTCTCCTTATCAATGGAATACACGCTTGACACTAATAAAAATATAAGTCTATAATTCATTTAAGCCAACCCATCAACCACTGCATCGTATTGAATATGGAAAAAATTATTTTCTTCTTTAAAAACTGCTTGTTTTAACATGACTATTAATATAGAACGAATACTTTGAATGTTCAATGTTATATGACAAATCAAGTGGTATTTGTTGAAATCTATCAATAACAATCAGAAATGAAGAACATTTTTTATTCTGTTCAAATCATTAAGTACTACTTAAGTAATATATGATGATGTATACTTAAAAAAAAAATATATGCATGACAGAATAGAAACTACTTGGTATTTTACATTCTCATGTGAATTTCTTAAAATAACTACTTGAAGTGAATTCATGAGATAATAAACAAATAATATGAGTTGGTTTTCATTATGAACTGACATCAGTTGGAGGAACATTGGAAACCTAGTAGAACTGGATAACTATTTCTTTCCAGTATAAGACTCCTGAGTTGTACTCACCTATGACCAAACACTCCAGGGCTTGAACCCATGACCTTCAGTTTCCATGGCCAGCATGTTATCATTGACCAATGTTTTATATTTTTAACTTCTTTCAGTTCACAATATAGCACTACTGTCACTTAATGTCATCGTTAAGTGTTTATCTTCATGGCTGCCAGGTTTTCCTTGCCAGTCATAACTTCTTATTGGAACATCAGGAATCACCTTATAAACCAATTTAAAATATCCCAAATTGAAATAAATATTAGAGAAGTTTTGTATCACAGGATGATGTAAATTGTTGTTTTTTGCTGGGAGTTTCAGGGTGTGTTCTTCGATATTTCGCCACCAAACTAGGCGATTTCATCAGCATTTATTTCACTGAATAAGTGAAGCTTATCTTTGTTGCATGAGTGTTTATAAAGGATATTTGCCAAACATGAGCGTTATTTCCTCTTGAGTACAGGTGACCTATCCTTTTTAAAATCATAAGTTGACCTTTAACAACTGTTATCATCATTTAACCTATACTGCTGACTTAATGCCCTATAATTTTTTCGCTGGGTTGATTTCTAATTGTCTGATCCCCTTTTAGTAACTCGTACACTGAATCAATGTTTACATGTTGTCAATTACCATTTGATTGAAGTACCATGCTTTCAGGAACTTCATTGCGGTTCTTTAGCCTACTTCTGGAAGAATTTATACTGTCTCAATCAAAGGTGTAGCCATGTTCATCTACATGTATCGATAACAATGGCGATATGTCATGTTGTTTGACTGTTAGTTGGTGATCATAAATTTTTTGTGTGGCTTATTCGACGACTGGATTGGTCAATGGAGTGGTTTTAATAGTCGTTGCAACCAATCTTGTAGATTGTATTCATCTCATTGTCTTTCGACAATGGATCGTTTAGCTTGAGTAAGATATTCTTCAAAGATTTGTTTGATTTGTGCTCCATACTGATACTGCGTGGATGAAGTAAACGGTTGATAGTTCCTTAGGTGAAGTGATTCGTTTTCTAGGTTGTGGAAATTATCCCGATGCGTCTTCTGTCGACACGTATTTCTTGATAAAGTTCACTGCTGCAATGAATCGTAATACATAAGAAATTTGAAGTATTTCAAAACTTTATCTATGCGTTCCACCTTTTTGTACATATGAGTCCGTAAGCTTTCATTATGTGTTCCTTAGATAAGCACATTCAGGAACACAACTCCATTATTTTCTTTTACTTTCCGTTTGTGAACAGAATAGTTTCAGTCAGTCAATATTAACATAGGACTGTCCAAGCTGTCACACCTCACATATCATCACAACAAGTAACAAAACAGTCAGATGAGGGATGGAGAAACAAAGAAACATCGGTCAAAAGTAGTAGAAAGTAGTAAACGACAGGAAGTAGGAATCAGAAAATGCTGAGTTCAGTGTAGCGATTAAGATGAAGATAAGGTGTGGATGTATCTGCGTCACTGACATCAATTCTGAGCCGCATCACCTAGAGTCTCCAGCTCTTGGTTTCTTTTGTCACATGGACCCCCTACATGGCTCAAACAGACAATCAAGGACTCCAAATACTGCCATCATGTTTTAGTCTGGCCGACCTGAGCAGTTCTTCAGCTTCAGCATACTTCAGTCAACCTTGCTTGACGAGATAGATAGTGATTATTGATTCTAAACTCTGATTCATTGCTTCAACAATCAGTTCATGAAAATTCCTTTTTATCTGTTTTGAGATCTTCCCGTTGAACTAAAGGTATGTCATAAGATATGGGTTGATTAATTGTGCCTAGTGTATGAGGTGGCTGATAGTTGGCAGAGACATGAAAGAAAGAACCATCTATGAACTGTATGTTCAAACTGGGGTTTCAGTCAGCCGGTAGAAAACTCCTCTTAACCTTATTCTCATACTTATCGACACTTAGTCAAAATCGATCAGTGCCTCAGAAAGATTATAAATACCGCTAAGAGTCGAACTCTGGGTCGAACTCTGTTAGCAGTTGGGCTCCTATCCTGGTGCCTTGATGCTTCCCATTTATTTACTGTGTTATAGGCTGCTTAGTGGCTAGCAGTGGGGTCCAAGCTACTCGCTTTGTCCATCAGCCTGATATCCCTGAACTCCTTTCAAACAAAAACAACTACCTACGAGGATCAGCCATTAAGCAACGGGTATCAGTTGTTGTTTGCAATTTTCCGTCACTATACTTCATCAAACTCCTCGACCTCTGGTGTGGTGTAACTACATCCACCTGATGAGTGTCAAATAGAATGGAACGCACACTTTGTATTCCGTCGAAAGCCATCAAGTAGATTCCCATTGAAAGTTTCCTAATACATTTAAAAGTCGTTTGTTTGCACGTTTTAGATTATCATTATTATTTATCTCTTAGGTTCCTAGTGGAAAATAGGGATTCAGTAGCACGTCGCCAATTTCACTCTGTTCTCTACAATCTCGTTAACCTCGCTCCATGACTGCCCACAACCTCTCATCTCTCCCTCAAACGATCTGATCTCCTCCATGTCACCCTCACCTCGGATGACCAACTCATCGTTTCCCCCTTTGTATTCCACTCGACACACGGGCCTGGTGAGTGATGTCACTGAATGGTTATCTCAGTGTATGCACAATCCAATCCATCTCCAATTTCTTCTTCTGGATATTTGTTGGGTGGTAGGTTCTTGGTTGATTCGGTTCCAGAGTTCCATGTTCCTTATTCTTTCTGATCTGATCTGATCTCCAGTAACGAGTGTAGGCAGCACCTGTTGACGAATGTCTGTAGACGATTTAGATAGTTAAATTTTTTTCATTGAACAGAACACAACATAATGACAAAAACTGTAAGATGAATCATTTATCATTGTAAAATACTGACATTTAAGCTCTTCTTAAGCATGTAAACAAACATTCGATTTTTCTTCAATAAAAAACAGATTCAATATACTACAGTCATATGATAAATACACATATCACTCAAATAACAAACAAACCCTCAGGGTATATAAATCAAATCTCCCTCTTAGAGAAGCTTAAGATTGCATAATCATTTTCTTATTCTGTTTAATGAGTAAATAATAATGTTCTCAAGTAATCAACCAATCAAGTAAGCAAGGAATCAGTCCATCAGTCAGTTGATCAGTTTATCACTACTCAAGATCTCGTTTATAACCGGGATAGTATAGTCTTCTAGATATACATACACGCACAAACCAGCAAGTAACTGTGGTAACTATTTCAAGTGATGAATATCATTTTGAAATGAAACTAAGAAAGAATAAACTCTATTCATCATGAAATTTATGACTAATTTACGAAAAATTTCGAAAAGGCTTTTCAATTTATATATTATTAATTACTACTATTACTACTACTACCATTATTATAATTGTCAATTGTATGTATATAGAGAATGATTTGAACAATAGGTTTTGTAAAAATAAGTGAACAATTGAAAAGCAATGAAGAAAACAATGGTAAGATATAATTGACACGTGTTGTATTGTTTCAGTTGAGGTGGTGAATTATCGTTTAACTTCACTTTTCACTATAATAACTGTTCTATCGTCTATGCCTCATTGTAATCAATGCAACCCTTATTGATAATGTTACCACGAGAGATGTGAAAGAGAGTATTCTAACACTATTTCTAAATCTCCACAACTGCCTCAAAAATTTAATTCAACTAGTGCTCGTTGGTGACTAGCTTCGAGAAGTATTCCCGAAGTTCCAATGACAAGTCGTGACCGGTGGAGTCAAAGCATGATGGCCGTGAGGACAAATACTCAACGATGACATTGGGTGGCGGTTTGCGCTATATATCGTGAGCTAACAGAAGTTGGAAATATGGAGCATTGCATTCTGACCCAGTGGCTCAATGGTAACGCGCTGGCCGCGGAACCTGAAGGTCGCGGGTTCCATCCCTGCTGGTGGGGTCGTGGGTGCGCACTGCTGAGGAGTCCCATACTAGTCGGACGAAACAGCTGTCCAGTGCTCCCAGGTTTCCTTTGTTCCTCCAACTGATGTCAGTCTTCGATGAATAACAACTATTTCATATTGTCTATATACTTTATGATCGATTGAAGTGAAATGAAGATCTGGAGAGTAACTGGGTCTTCA
This sequence comes from Heterobilharzia americana, assembly GCA_944470555.2. NCBI lineage: Eukaryota > Metazoa > Platyhelminthes > Trematoda > Strigeidida > Schistosomatidae > Heterobilharzia > Heterobilharzia americana. The sequence goes on along the minus strand of OX104127.1, from coordinate 158,219,058 downwards.
GTTCCTTTAGTAGAACAGTTGACAGATGACCTTGAGATCAGCTGTTCAAATCTCGCCAGGCTCTGTTCACATCTTCATTTCATCTTGACTCATCTCATTGCCTAGTATTGATAATCTTGTATGTTTTTTCATCTGTTTCCTTATCTAAATGCTTGTCTACTGTAATTTTTACTTCTACTGTCTTTGAGAATGTCGTTCAGTGAGGTTACGTTATTCTTTAATTTACCCTTTTAGGTCAACAGAAAAGTTGTCAGTAACAACTACAAAGAAATATCATTAGATTGTAAGCAATAACTCTGTATATTGTCATTTTAGACAACTTTCCAACTTTATGCGTTTCTTTAAACATTTTTGTTACTTTAAAGTTGAAGAAACCAGGAGTAAGCGAGTCAATTACAATTAGTTGAATGTCACAGTGTAATTTTTTAACTCTAACTATTAAGTCCCCATGCTGGTTGGTTAGAGAAAGCCACGCTTCATATAGGTATCGTGCTTATCAGCACCGATCAGTAAGAAGTACCTGCATCATCAATGTTCTCGTCAGTAATGTTACCATTGAGCTATTTGGATGGCAGGGGACACCTAGATGACGAAAAATCAAAATACAAGAAATCTAGGATAAACAGGGCTCTCTACCGATCGCCTCTATCATCATCATCATCCAGATCAACATATAACCAGGTATTACTGCGTGACGATCCATGTTGCCACTCCTTACATCAGCAAATCAAGAAACAGGCAATAATATTTTCGTCAGGCTGATTCCTTTGCTCTTATCACAAGAATGTCTTGCCTTTCTTGAAGACTGGGATAATTATTGATTGAGACCAGTCAGAGGGGATCATATCTGTGTCCCATACACTAGTTAATACTTCAGTTAACTTGACTGAAATAACCCTATCACCGTCTTTATATACCTCAGGAACTAGATCATCAGACCCCGCTGTCTTTCCTCATTCCAAGTTACAGCTTCTTCGACTTCTTCAGTTGTTCAGAGGAGCCAATCTCAATGTTCCATTCAGGATCAGACTGGATACCGGGCAACGCAATAGTAGAGGGAGGCCAGTTGAACTGTTCTTCGTAGTGTTTCACTCATCTTCTCTTTTGTAAGTGACTCGCGGACCCATCCGCCTCTGCTATAGTCCCATCAATCGTTGACCTTAATAAGTCTAAATAATTCTCTACCGTCACCTATCCCCGACTGCCTCCAACAGCTAACACCCATCAAAGTGCACTGCATTGTTGAGCATTCTAGCCTCTTGGTTAGAGTGCAAAATGATTGATAGAAATAGCTCAACATTCAGGATTAGACAACATAAAACTGGCTGCTCTTCAGTGACCAATCAACAAATGGAACCTTATCCCCAACCCCTTGACTTTGGTGTCAAATCTTCGCTACTAAACTTTAATTTTACAAACTTATACGAGTATTTACAACGACGACTAATAATCCAGCGCAAGAATATTTATTTTATCAACTGAGAAACTTAAAAATTGAGTTAGTTCTACAATATTTTACTTGCAATATATATTACAAAGCTTTTTAGAACCCGTATACAGTATGATATCAGCGAACAACCTGCTAGCTCCTGATTGGCTGTTTCAAGGTCATTCAAGGGATTACTCAAGGACGACAGAAGTCCTGTTTTTAGTAGTTGATTATTTTTATTGAACCATCAAAGTAATACATACATTATTCTATAAACTTAGTTCACATCTGTGACTGAATCCAAACGGACATCGTTCAGAAGGTATTTTATGTGCTTTTCTGAAGGTTAACCATTTTATTTCTGATAAGTTATCTTAATAGTGGGGAATATTTGTAGCTCAGGTGGATAGTCTTGGTTGTATTGTGTTATCTGAACTGAGTTGTTTAATGGTGAAGCTTTCATCGTCTTTCTCCTAGACAACATCACCACCACTAACTTCAGTATGGAGTGAGTTGTCAATATCTCTACCTCAGTGATTTAGTAGATTGCCTTGACGAAAGTGGTTAGTTTTTGGTTGTTTGCTTTGACTATCGTCTCATTGACTGATTGTATAGATTTTTCGGTTGACTATTCCTCCTTTTGACCTCTGGCCTTTCTGTTGTTTATCATTTTTCTTATTGGTTGACTGATTGGGTCTATGTCTATACATCTGTTGATTGCTGACTGACTGACGTGAATCCCAAGCTTCTAGGAATTCTCTGATATTCTTTGTGTTTCCTCTGTGCAAAACTTCTACATTATCGAAAGTGAATTCATGTCCATACTTGTTATCCACGTGCATTGAAATGAGTAACGATGAAATATCGTGACGTTTAATAGCCAGCTGGTGTTCTCATGTGAAACAAGGCGTAGAGGGTGACCACTTTGTCCAATGTAGTGTTGACTACAGTTATTCCAGTTGATTTTGTGAATGATATTCTGTTTGTCTGGTTGTTTGATTGTTGCATTCTTTGGTCAGTCTGCATAATAGTGTTTGGAGGGAATTTGTTGGTTTTAATAAGTGGCCACACCAACTCGAAGTGGTCTCAGCAATCTTGTCGTGATTTCTGATATATATATTCTTTATGTATGGTAGGATGATGCACGGTATAGGCATGTTGTGATAAAGTTTTGTGGGTAGCTAGCCGTTCTTGTTTAGGGTGGACATCATGTAACTTTCATCGTTTCTCAATGAAATTGTTGTGCTGCAGTGTGTTCTCGCTGTTTTGAATAGAGTCTGCACACAACTGATTTTGTGTGTTATAGTTGCGGATTTGATCAGTATGTGTTGGCTTCCTGTACGCTTGGGTTTCCAGCTTTCTGACAATGTAGAAATTTGGGACAGAGAGAGGAAACACAAAGAATATCAATGAATTCCTAGAAGCTTGGAATTCACGTCAGTCACTCGGCCATCAACAGATGTATAGACATAGACCCAATCTATCAACCAGTAAGAAAAATGATGAACGACAGAAGGGTGACAGGTGAAGCAGAGGAACAACCAACGTGAAAATCTATACAATCAATGACTCAATAATCGAAGTAAACAACCAATCACAGACCACATCGTCAGAGCAAGCCACTAAATCACTCACGGAGAGATATTGACAGCTCACTTCATACTGAAGTTAGTGCTGATGATGTCGTCCAGGAGAAAGTCGATAAAAGCCTCACAATTAAACAACCCAGTTTCTCAGAGAACACAATACAAGCAAGTCATTTACTAATCTGTACATTCTTGAATATGTTTCAGAATTATTTCGAACCAAGGGTTCGAATACACTGAATAATGAAAGGAAGTTACGTGATAAAAATGATGACCATGTCAAAAACAAGGTTCAGTGTACTTCTTCAAGATATATAGCCCTGGTTCTGAACTATGTGGTGCTTTGGATGTACCCAAATGCCTTGATTTCACTTCCTTTGACTAGCTTCATTGAACCTTGTAGAGGATTTACATAGAGTTCTCAAGAAGAGATGACTAATCCAAATTCATGAGTTGTTATGTTATTATTGGGTTAAAGATTCATTTCTGTCCTACCTTTGCTAGCCAGGTTGGATAGTGTTCACGAGTACATTTTACAAGCTGAAACATAGTACTGCCGATATATTAAACTCCATAAGAGCAAATAATGATGTAGTATGATATGTTAGCATGTTTTTTCACACACTGAGTAAAATGTTTCGTGTAGGAAGAAATGATTAGAAGGTTGGCGATAAAGTTTGTTCCATTTAATGATCTTGGTAGTCGTTTTTCTGTCGATGTCTGCAGTAATGTCATTTTCGAATTTGAAATTCGATCATCTCTTGCTTTTCAACAATATCTGTACTAACTATACGTTTGGGAAAAGTCATACTCAAACAACTGTTCTTTATTCAATGTAAGGTCTCGTTATACAATAGATACTCATAGTCCAACGTGAAAAAGCTTCCAGGATAACCACTTCAGATAACCATAAATCTGTCAGGCCACCAATGGACTGATGTTTAAAACAGTACACTTCTCACCTGAGTACTATCTGTAATATGATCCACATTATGCAGAGCTGAGTGACACTACCAAAATATGCGTGATAAACTGTATATTTTTCAGGTCACTGATATTCTGTCCCTACCAATGACTTTTTCCGCTAGTGAACAAAACGTTATGTTATTAAGGTCCTCGCGAAAGCTGACCATATAAGAAGTGTTAGTGAGCCTGTAAACCGCAGAATATCAACTGTGAAATAGAAACATACCAACTAACCGTTATAAATTTCAATAAATAAGTATTATTATTTTACTATTTTTCCCTTTTGTTCCTAGTGGAACATACGGCTTCAGTAGCACGACTCCATTCCACTCTGTTCTCTGCAGTCTTTCTAACCTGACGCCACAACTGCCCATTACCTAAAATTTCTTCCTCACATGATCTCCTCCATGTCACCCTCACCTCGGATGCCCAACCAGTCGCTTCCCCCTTAGATTACACTCAACGCCCGGGCCTGGCGCGTGATGTCTCCGAATGGTTTTCTCAGTGTATGCACAATTCATTCCATCTCCACTCTCGTCTTCTGGATATTTTTGGGCGATAGGTTCTTGGTTGGTTGGTTCCCAGAATTCCTTGGTGCTTATTCCTGTTATTCTGGCCATCTGATCTTCAGCAACGAGCCAGCGTGGGCAGCTGTTGAAGAATGTCTTTAGTTGGCTGGAAATGCTTTCCGTCAAATCTTTCAACCATCAGATAGAAGCACTTACTTGACTGAATTAATGTTGAAAATCCGGATGTTGTTCACGCTTCATGCTGAGTGCAGTAGATCTCCACACTGATTATTTCTGTTTAATGAAAGCCTGTCTTGTTGTGTTTCCGACCCTGGCTGCCTTGACATCTTCGTCTGTGCCTGTGTCTTCACCTGTAGATGAAAAGCTGCGTGAAGGAAATCTAGTCTTCACTGCCCTGCCTCTTCTGTCAACTTGTTGGTTTTGTCTGTAGATCTTCGAGTTTATGCGACACTGGACATTCGACGCAAATCATCATCGGCGAAATCCAAATCCTCTTCTAGGGTCTTATCATCGATCAAACTGCGTATGCCCATCTTCTCGTTCCTCACTGTTTGCTGCATGATACAGTCCATCACAATCAGGAAAATGATTGGTGTTAGTAGGTGGCAGCCTTTTTTTACTCCTGTCTCCACAATAAACAAGTAGTTGATTGTCAGAACAAGTTAGTCAACACCAAAAAAAATACTCTATATTATTCTTCTACAGAAATTATTGAAGTTCTTTACTGAAGATATTTTTGGCGTAATTAAGTATCAGTATCAGCAGTCGTATATTCTTCAACAGGGGGGGGGGATGAATTAACAGTCTCTTCAAACTGATAGTACACCAGCTCTTTTTTACTTCTGTATTGAGACCTACTAATAAGAATTCATATAGGTAGTATATATAGAAACGTGGTAAGGTGGTAAATGTTGGATTGGCGAGAAATCAGACAAAAGGTGCATAAAATACTGGTTGGTTATACAATGACAAGATTTTCCGATATATCATTCAGAATTCAGGCGAAAAGATGGTAGTGTTTACAAGAAACTACTACAATGAAATACACACTTGTATATTACATCGTTTCTGTCTATGTTTGTCAAAATTGGTTTGGTAAAATGCTAGAGTAATCGAGCTATCAGTCTCTCTAGTGAATTTGAATTACAAAATACTGAAATACACTGAAAAGACGTTTTTATTCAATAACTACCCTCCAGAGTTTAGTAAAATGTCTATAACAACTCATCAGGTATCACTGCCATAAACCTTTCAGGGAATTCAAATCGTCTCTTGTCTTTTCAAGAGATATTGGAAGGTACTTGTAAGATTTTTAACAATCCTCATTCAGTAGGATACTTTAGGGATATCATGGTCATGATTATAGGCACAAGGACATAGATCACAGTAGCCAGTAATATTTAGTCACGATTACGTAACACAACAATTTGAGAAAATATAGAATGATAAATCCTACTGAGATAAGCAGTCTGATGAAAAACTATGCTATCGCTGTGAATGCACTGATTCAGAATCGTAATACTCGGTACGATATGTTTACGTTAATAAGATGCAGTACAGCTAAATATGAAGGTAAAGACTGATCATTGAATCCTTGTTCATTGAGTTAACACTTAACTTATGCCACAGGAATGATCCATCCCACATACATCCTAATACTAGTTAAAAACAAATGACTAAGGAGACACTGAAGTATTGAAAAGAGTTTAAAAGTTGTGTGGTCACTTTGATATGATTCTGACCAATGAATTGCAATTGAAGCAGCCATCATCTAGTAAGTAATTATTGTATCACTGTTTACTTTATTATCAAATAAACTCGTCAGATAGGTAATTACATTCTATTATATACTACTCAAATGTTACATTTTACATTTGTAAATAATAAAGTTTACCAGTACCTTTTTGATACTTAGCCTTCATTCAATTGACAAATATTCATAGTAAGTATCTTGTGAAAAATGGAATAATATTACAACAAATACACATTGTCTTCATCTTCTTTCTTTTTCTCTCACAAATATATACTCAATTTGTGGCAGATATATTTTGCCGTATTTGACAAGCATCACTCATTGTCAGTACTTACACTCTCTTTTGTACGCTCATATATACATATATATATATATATATATATATATATATATATATATATATATATATATATATATATATGTATATATATATATATATATATATATTAACTTAGTTTTGTAACCTGTAAAACTGAGGAAGTAGTAAGACCGTAAATATAGTAAGACAATACACCTTTTTAAGCATATACTTTCCTTTCAAACCACCTGTAGAAATTTTGATGAGAATGGATTACTCTGTTCAGTATTCATATTGGTAATGTTTATTTCTCACGGTCTTTTCATAAATTCTTTTTGATAGACATTGAAGTGTATAATTTATTAATATGTAATATTGAAAAATGTATTGAAAATTTATGAAACAATTATAGTTTGACAGAATGATGTTATAGGTACTTGAAAGCACCATTAGTGCCTTGTATGAATTTCGAAAATGTAATTAAAAGAAGTAGATTATTTGAAAAATTTCATGTATTTGCGCTATACATATGGAACACAGCTTTTGTTCAACTCAACATAAGTAAGCTTTGATCCAGTATATCTGCAATTTTTCTAACCTCTTTCCACCATTGATATTAAACTTTCATTTCTCCCTCGTATCAGCTCCTCCATGTCACCGTCACCTCAAACGCCCAACTCGTTGTTCCTCATGTGGCTTTCTATGGACAACCTCGCCTGGCCTGGCCTAATATGACAAGTGATGTCCTCATACAGTCCTCTCAGTGTATGTCCAATCAAATCCATCTCGAATTTACTCTTCTGTATATTTCTTCGCCGATAGCTTCTTGCTTGGTTCGTTCCAACAGTTTCTTCTTGCTTATTCTGTCTGGCCAGCTGATCTGACCTGATCTGATCTGATCTTCAGTAACGAGCGTAAACAGCTGTTGATGAATGACTGGAGTTTGTTGGAAATACTCTCCGTAACACACCAAGTCTCTCAACCATCACAAGAAGCATTGACTTACTTGACTGAATGACAGCTGAAAATGCGGATGCTGTTCATGCTTTATGTTGAGTGGAATGGAGTGTAGTGTAGTGTAGTGTGGTGCAGTGCAAACCAGTGCAGTAGATCTCCACACTGATTATTTCAGATGAATGAAGGAAGGCCTGTCTTGTTATCTTTCCTATCCTGACTACTTTGTCATTGTCATCTGTGCCTGTGCCGCCGCCTGTGGTTGAGACGATGCTGTCTAGGTGTGTAGGTGTGTAGGTAGGTAGGTGTGTAGGTGTGTAGGTAGGTAGGTGTGTAGGTGTGTAGGTAGGTATGTAGGTAGGTAGGTGTGTAGGTAGGTAGGTAGGTAGGTGTGTAGGTGTGTAGGTAGGTAGGTAGGTAGGTAGGTAGGTGTGTAGGTAGGTAGGTAGGTAGGTGTGTAGGTGTGTAGGTAGGTAGGTGTGTAGGTGTGTAGGTGTGTAGGTAGGTAGGTGTGTAGGTAGGTAGGTAGGTAGGTAAGTAAGTCGGTGAAAGAGACAACTTCCTTCAGATTTCTCCCATTGATGATCATTGCTGCTTGTTGTTGTCGGCGATGGTGGTGATGATTGTGTATCTTCATCACTACTGCCTTCTCCACGTTCACCTAAATTCCCATCTTCGCTGCCCTGCACTGCCCTGCCCTGCCTCGCCTCACCTCGCCTCGCCTCCTCCACCAACTTACTAGTTTTCGACTAAACATCTTCGAGCTTATGTGACATAGTGCGTCATTACTCATCATCGGCGAAATCCATATCCTCTTCTAGGGTCTTTTCATCGGTCCACCCAGTGGATGACCATCTTCTCGAAGTGCCCCACACTTGTCTGTTGCATGATCCAGTCGAGTCGAGTCGAGTCGAGTCGAGTCGAGTTGAGTCGACTACAATCAGGAAGATGATTGGTGATAGTAGGTGGCAACCTTGTCTTACTTGTCAACCTGTCTTCAATTTACTTCACTTCACTTCGAAGGTATCACTGAGCTTTTTATTGTGAACCACACGACATGTAGCATGTAGCAATGTAGCAAGTAGCATCATGTGGCATTTAGGTGGTGTTGAATGAGGTTGAACAAGGTGTGTGGCACTAAGAGCGTAGTGTTGAAGCAGCTGCGAAATTACTTCTCGATTGATGCTGTCGAAGGCTTTTTCAAAGTCAAGGACAGCCTAGCAAACTAGTGAACTAGTAAACTACACAAGTTTAGACTCAATGAGTGGTTATATCAAAGTACTAACTGAAACATTAGTGGAAAATGGATATCCATTGAATTTCATAAACCGCTGAAAAAATCAGCCAAAATTTAAATCTAGTCTCTACTCTGTTTCAAAGAAATACATTCACATCACACTACTACACAGAGGGGAATCTAATAGCACAGTACTAAAACGAAGGTTAACGTCATCATCTATTGGAAAATATTTCACTGATGAAGATCACAGCCTTCACAATTTTGTATAGAAAGTGTAACGCAGGTATACTTAAGTTTGTTGAAGCGCTAGTCATAAACAAATTTAACCCCCCACTGTCTGTGCAAAAGTAGTTCGTCCTCACAGTAAGCCTACTCTGATAAAGCTTATTTTTATCGTATTACCAAGGTTATCTTCAAATCTTATCTTTTTTCCTCACATTATCTTTCTTATTACTGTCACTTTTTGTTCTTTCCCCCACTCCCAGTTTTCATATAAAATGCTTTGTGACAGTTAAATGTGTAACCAGAAGTTATCATTCTCTGGTAACAAGGAGAGGAATCCAGGCCGCTCTTTTTTTTCCTACTTGGGACTCGTCAGCTAGATGCACCTACACCCAAGTGTGGAGTGATATTTTTCTACTGAGGCTCTAACCCAGTACCATTCGCTTCAAACGCCAGAGCATTATTCGTGTAGGCCACTGGGGCACGGTATTTACCACTTGTGCAACGGATATCAGTTGTTGCATCCTCATAGGTTCCCATCTGCCAACAGAGGTCAAGCAATTCGGCTCTGTATAGCTACGGGAAATTACAAGTGTGATCAGATTGTTAGAAATGTATAGCGCAAATACATCAACTGGACATTAAATAGAATGCTTTCAACTGAAGAGATTCACCATTTCATGGCATATTGGTCTATTTAATTCAGTCAGGTATATTTGAGGCCATTATTGAACCGTCGTTGATAGGACCGATTTGATCAGCCTCTGTTGGCATATGGGCTCCTATGCGGATGCCTTGATGTGGCCTATCTTTTATCTATGTTTAGTAATGATGGGCAGTGGCTAGCAGTGGAATCAAGGATGCGCATTTCGTCCCATTTGGGACTCGTCAGCTGGATGTACCTGCTTCCCAGTGAGTGATGTTGTTCCCACCGGGACTCGGACTCGGGAGCGATCGCTTCAAACGCCAGCGCGTTATCCACTACACCACCAAGCCACGACGGTGTAATACAAGCAATAACACTAAAACCTATACCCGTTGCACAATAAGTGGCTATCGTGGCTCGGCAGTGTAGTGGATAATGCGCTGGCGTTTGAAGCGATCGCTCCCGAGTCCGAGTCCCGGTGGGAACAACATCACTCACTGGGAAGCAGGTACATCCAGCTGATGAGTCCCAAATGGGACGAAATGCGCATCCTTGATTCCACTGCTAGCCACTGCCCATCATTACTAAACATTATTGAACCGTCAAGAAAGGTTTGATGTAGCTAGATAAATCCAAGCATTTGCGTCAGTTGTTTCTGAAAATTCACTGAATGCTATTCAGGATAAAAATAAAACTTCATTATACAAAATTACTAAATGCTTTATAAACCTACAAGATATGGATACTTGGAGAAAAACAACTTCAGAGATTCGAGAGCACTTCATACTTAGTCTAAGCCATAAGTGTTACTCTTAGTTAGCAACTGTCAAATTACTTGTCGGTCGACGCTGTCGAAGGCCTTTTCAAAGTCGATGAAGTTGAGGTGAGGTAAAAAGTTGAATGCCATTCTATTCTTTGTTCTATGATGATGTATAGCGCTGCAATTTGATCCCCACATGATTTGTTCTTCCTGAAGCAAGCCAGCCTGTTCCGGTCGTAGTTTTGAATCCAGCGCATACTTTAGTCTCTTCAGAATGATGAGGCTTAATATTTTGCTTGGTGTGGATAGCGGTGGAGCATGACTCAGCGCCAGTTCTTGTAAAGACTTAGGTCTCCCTTCTTTGGGAGTTTGAGAGGGTACCCCTTCTCCCAATCAGTGTACAAGTACCTTTCCTTCCTTCCTTGCAAACCTTCTGCAGTAGTGGTGTGAGCATGCACGCTGTTGTCTCTGCGTCAGTTTTCAGTGCTTCTGGAAGAATTCCATCTGGTCCTGTTGCTTTTCAGTGTTTCAGAAGTTTTATGGCACTCAGGTTTTCTGCTTTTGTTGGAGGGCCTGCGTTCACTGATAGTTCTTCCGTTGCTGGTGGTATTTCTTGATGAGTTGTAGGTGGTGGTGGTGGTGGTGGTGGTAGATTCAAGAGCTTTTTGAAATGGTCACCCCATTGTTTCCTTTATTTCTCCTCTTTGACAACTAAGTTTCTTTCATTATCTTTCATTGACACTTTACGTTAGTACACAAAAACCAAGGGGATAGAAAAACAGTAATATTAAAGTAGACAAAGTAGTGTTATGAAAGAAACTATTTGAAGATAAATGTTAGTGCGAATATTCAAACTAAAGATGCCAAGGACTGAATACATCTGGGTTATTGTGATCAGTTTTCAGTTAGTCCTCAGACGCTGATTCCTGTCGTCTCAAAAACTTCAGCGAGACAGTCTACATCTCCCTACATGGCTGAGACCAACAATCAGGAACTTCATCGACTGATGTCAAGTCTTCATCTGGCACCCTCAACCCTCTTCCAATCCAGTCTGACTTCCCCAGCATAGCATGTTGAGGTAGACAGTAGCTGGACATTCTCAGTAAATGTCGAAGCCATCTCATTCGCTCGACTGAGTTTCACAAACTCATCAATCGACTTGCCTATTATCCCTCCCCTGACATTAACCCTGTCCACAAGACATCTATAATCAAAACCATAAAACCGCTTTATATCCTATGATTTGAACGACTATGGCTTACAGCCTTACAATACGACAGAACGGATAGCAGCTCATTATACTCATCCTTTGATAGACAGTTAGATATTTCGCCATTTCGCGCCACAGGTGAAACAAGTTAGTAATTGTCAAACAGAGCTTCTCCATCCAAGCTGAAATTTCGTCAGCAACCAACCCGCTCGGCATGGTGCTACTCCCCAGATAAGTGAAATGGTTGACACAATCCACCACTCCACTCCCTATCCTTAAAATGGGATTACTTGCAACAGGTTAATTTCGGAGCTTCATTCTACATCTGACAGTGAAACGAATGCCATACATACTCAGATGTCGATCCTATGCATTTCAGAAGACCCTGCATTTTGTCAGCGTCTCCACCTAGTAGGACAATATCGTGTGCATACTCTAAGCCAATCAGATTGCCTCCAGGAAACAGATTAATCAGTGTGAAGTCAGAAGTACCAAGGATAATGTCATCAATTAGGAAGTTAAATAGGAACAGTAGTAGCGGACACCCCTGGAGAACACCACGTCGTGAGTTTGGGTGGAGAGTCTTAATTAGAGTTATATAGGTTCTCAGGACTCCCTTTACAATCAGACACTGCCGCAACATCTCACGGTCGACAGAGTCAAATGCCGCCTTCAGCTCAAGAAATATGTCTAGTGTCGGCCACCGATAGGTAAATTTATATATACTGCCGCTACAATTTAATATGCTACAAATTTCAATCGTACAGAAGGTTATTACTATTTACTGATATACTTGTAATCCTCGATTGTTTTATTGGATGGAATTGTTTGACCTCTATTGGTGTATAGGCTCCTAAGTGGATGCCTCGATATTGCCTGAATGTTAATTATGATAACTTGATTGGTTGGTTGTGGCTAGCAGAGGAATTCAGTACGCGCGTCCCGCCCTATTTGGGACTCATCAGCTGGATCTATCTGCAACCCAATGCCAAGTGATTTTGTTCCCACTGAGACTTGGACCTTGTACTCATCGCTTCAAACGCCAAGGCGATATCCACTATGCCACGGAGGAACGATAGCCACTCCTTGTACAATGGGTAGTACCAAAGTTATCTCGAATTAGGCGGTTTTTATTACTACTATCATTACTTTAGAAATCACAAATGGGACAAATTTAGATGTAAGTTCAGAATAGGTGGTTAATTGGAACACCAGACGACTGTTTATATCAAACGTTGATGATTGAAAGATGTGCTCTGCAGTGAAGAGTTTGCACAGGTTGTCAATATATCAACGCTTATCTGTTTAATAAGAAAAATACATCATCTAAATGCATCAAGTGGACAAATTCCAAAACAGTTCGCTATTTGTATGTTTGTGTTTACCAAAAAACTCTACAGTTCACCACCACCACCTGCAACTCGTCAAGAAATACAACCAGCAGCCCAGCCACAGAACTGTCAGTGAACACAGGCCCCACGACAAAAGCAGAAGTCTTGAACGCCATAAAGGTGCTTAAAACCGGAAAAGCAGCAGGACCAAATGGAATTCCTTTAAAAGCACTGAAAACAAAAGCAGAGATAACAGTGAAAAGGCTCACACCACTACTGCAGAATGTTTGGGAGGAAGGAAAGGTACCTGCCGACTGGAAGAAGGGAGACGTAAGACTTCGTTAGAACTGGCTGGGAGAAATACCCCACTGTCCCCCCCCCCCGCCCCCAGCAAAACACTAAGCCATATCATCCTACAGAGACTGAAAAATGCTCTACATTCAAAATTACGAACCCAACAAGCTGGCCGACAGACTTTACCAAGAAAATATCATCCGCGGATAAAATTGCAACGCTACATTACACATCGACATAGAACGAAGCATAGAATGACAGTCAACTCTCTACCCTACCTCAAATTCACCAACTTTGAATAAGTCATAGGTAGTGTCAACCGAGAAGCAAATTGACAGGTGCTTCGACACTACGCTCTTAGTGCCACACACCTTGTTCAACCTCATTCAACACCACCTAAATGCCACATGATGCTACTTGCTACATTGCTACATGCTACATGTCGTGTGGTTCACAATAAAAAGCTCAGTGATACCTTCGAAGTGAAGTGAAGTAAATTGAAGACAGGTTGACAAGTAAGACAAGGTTGCCACCTACTATCACCAATCATCTTCCTGATTGTAGTCGACTCAACTCGACTCGACTCGACTCGACTCGACTGGATCATGCAACAGACAAGTGTGGGGCACTTCGAGAAGATGGTCATCCACTGGGTGGACCGATGAAAAGACCCTAGAAGAGGATATGGATTTCGCCGATGATGAGTAATGACGCACTATGTCACATAAGCTCGAAGATGTTTAGTCGAAAACTAGTAAGTTGGTGGAGGAGGCGAGGCGAGGTGAGGCGAGGCAGGGCAGGGCAGTGCAGGGCAGCGAAGATGGGAATTTAGGTGAACGTGGAGAAGGCAGTAGTGATGAAGATACACAATCATCACCACCATCGCCGACAACAACAAGCAGCAATGATCATCAATGGGAGAAATCTGAAGGAAGTTGTCTCTTTCACCGACTTACTTACCTACCTACCTACCTACCTACACACCTACCTACCTACACACCTACACACCTACACACCTACCTACCTACACACCTACACACCTACCTACCTACCTACCTACACACCTACCTACCTACCTACCTACCTACCTACACACCTACACACCTACCTACCTACCTACCTACACACCTACCTACCTACATACCTACCTACACACCTACACACCTACCTACCTACACACCTACACACCTACCTACCTACACACCTACACACCTAGACAGCATCGTCTCAACCACAGGCGGCGGCACAGGCACAGATGACAATGACAAAGTAGTCAGGATAGGAAAGATAACAAGACAGGCCTTCCTTCATTCATCTGAAATAATCAGTGTGGAGATCTACTGCACTGGTTTGCACTGCACCACACTACACTACACTACACTCCATTCCACTCAACATAAAGCATGAACAGCATCCGCATTTTCAGCTGTCATTCAATCAAGTAAGTCAATGCTTCTTGTGATGGTTGAGAGACTTGGTGTGTTACGGAGAGTATTTCCAACAAACTCCAGTCATTCATCAACAGCTGTTTACACTCGTTGCTGAAGATCAGATCAGATCAGGTCAGATCAGCTGGCCAGACAGAATAAGCAAGAAGAAACTGTTGGAACGAACCAAGCAAGAAGCTATCGGCGAAGAAATATACAGAAGAGTAAATTCGAGATGGATTGGATTGGATTCGATTTGATTGGACATACACTGAGAGGACTGTATGAGGACATCACTTGTCATATTAAGCCAAGCCAGGCGAGGTTGTCGAGTGAAACCTAATTGGGAAACAATAAGTGATCCATGTACAGGCTACGTTGAGGAGATCGGGTGAGGAAGAAATAAAATTTTAATGACAGTTATAGAGCCAGGTTAGGAAGACCGTGGAGAAGAGAGTGAAAATGGTGACGTGCTACTGAAGCCCTATGTTCCAGGAGGATCGCAAAGGACAAATAATAATAATGGTGATAAAATATGAAGTGCGTTACTTGTGGCTAACTCAACTCACAGGAAATGCGTTGGTACAGACAGATATATAGAAAGTTAGATAACTCAACTTTGCAGTCATATGTTTTACTGCAAACTTCACTTACTGTGTATTAGTTATTTATACTATCTTAATGCTCATACTTCGGAAGGATGATCCAGGATCAATGTAGTGACCATGTACTTCAAACCACTTTCTTCACACAAAAATTAGGAAACATTGACTTTCAGTTGATTGACTTTCTATCATATAATATAGCTTAACCCCAGGATTTTATTATATTCTAAGGAAGCCAAATAAAAACTTTAATCAATGGAAAGTAGCGAATGTATATTTTCTCAACCAGGTACCATAAGAGTGTATCATCTTGAAGCAGATATCCGTCTTGATTCCGAGAAGTTTTGAATTTATTCATTTCAAAGTAGTTCCCCCAAGATTTTGATGTTAGTTACAGAAATACTGAGAACTTGCAGATATTCGATATATGTTTCATTTAATGTGAAACTTCAGAAGTCTACGGGTGTCAGGTGAATACTATACCATTCAACTAATGGGATCGGTTCGCAATGCAGTCTGACTATCATTCACTGTCATAAGTGATCATTCGCCTCACTCCCAACTTGGATTGACCCACAGGTTACAAATTCTTATTCGAAATTCAGGCAATCCATCTGAAACAAGTCACTACTGAACAGTCGATAGTAATTTAGTCGGTGAGGATTAGTAGCCTGTGGATTTAACTAAATTGGGAGTGAGATGGATGGATATCCATGGTAGACAGTAGATAGTGTTGATACCATATTAGGAAATCCTTTTATTATAAACCACTAATGATATCTGACAGCTCTGAGCTTGATTACTCATGAGGTGTTTCGTATGAACAATTAACCAGTTCAAAATACCATCAAGACAGTTGTCGACAACTCCCAAAAATTCTTTGAGAATTCAATACATACGGTGGATGAACTGACAAGAGTCTTCTTATTACTTCAATATCTGTTTATCATCTAGTTACAGATTTGTAACTTTTCAGTATCAAAATGAGAAATATATGCACTTTCCATATGTACTGAATTACTTCGTTCAGCTGATGAGTCCCCAAAGGGATGAAACATGCGTTCTAGATTCCATCACTAAGCAAATAATATTTTACACTTTATTTATCAAAGTAAATAGCAGAAATGATGAAAAACTTATTCCCATAAGGAGAAAAACGTTTTCTGATCATATTTTCATCTTAAATTTAACCGAAAATCCTGAAAAATTTATTGTATAACAGGTTTTTCTCTTTCACTCTCTCGTTCTTTATTATTCTGATTATTTCTAACCTCTTGAAAAGAAGAAAAAATAAACGGGAGATTTTGTTTTACTCAATTTTTCTTTCTCTCTGTATATTTCTTTACCTCATAAATGCGTTTTTATTTTCCCCTTAAAATCTCCTCCTTTATTTCTCCTCTTCAGATAAGTGGTTGACAAACAAAACGTTCCACTACTCCTACTCCTACCATTATATGTCTGCTTGTATTTCATATGAGTAGATATATGTTCGTCTACTTGTACCATATATGATGAAATGAGTATACAAGCTGTGTATATACCTAAGTACAGATACCAAAAAAGTTAATGAAAATTAGAGCGATTTAACTTTTAAGTGGTATATGTATATATTCACATACAAATAGATTCTTTTCTATATACGACTCTGTGCAACTCACACAGACCTCTATGAGTACATATGTTCTTCACGTATATACTATGAGTATCTATTCTCTTCTATTGCTCACATCTATTATCATCTATCTAATAGTTTTATTTACCAAGAGATTTAACTCATTCAATCTGGTAGTTGAATCCTGATGAATACTGGAAAATATGTCTCGATTTATCAGAATATACTGTTCTCTCTTTACCTATTTCATATATATACATACATACACACACACACACCCAACAACAACAACAGCAACAACCACTCCATATTTATCTAATTTCTTTCTCAATTATCTTGTGTAACAGTGAAAAGAAATGTTCCAGAATCGAAGGAAAAGATTATTGTTTGTGTCTATATATATTGAAGAGAAGATTAAGGATAGAACAAAAGTAATTTTTCACAATGTAAATTGGTTACTCATTCATCTGTATACAGTCATGAGTATTTTTTTAATTCTAGATAGTATTCATCATAAAAACCATTGAAAACTTGAAAGTATTGGACATTTGTTTCATTCTAGTGTAAAGACTCTTCAACAGTATGCACCTATGACTTCATCATCTCTAGTTAGCATTCGTTTCACTATTGACCTAATTTGCATCATATTACAAATTGACAGACGTAAGCAAACATCAATATATTCTCCATAAGACTTGAAGGCTATGAGTTCGATCACTGGTCGTGCAGGTTCGTGAGTATGTACTGTACTCCAACTGATGTCATCCGTTATGAATGCTATGCCATTTGGGTCTTCCAATTTCATTTCTGCTAGCCACAACCAACCATCAAGTTATCATAATTAACATTCAGGCAATATCGAGGCATTCGCATGGGAGCCCATATGCAATAGAGGTCAAACAATTCGATCCAACACAACAAACAACGGAGAATAACAAGTATGTGAATCAATAGTAATAACTACTACCCGTTGTACAAGAATGGCTATCGTTTCTCCGTGGCATAGTGGATAACTCCTTGGCGTTTGAAGCGACGGGTATGAGGTTCGAGTCTCAGTGGGAACAACATCACTGGGTTACAAGTACATCCAGCTGACGAGTCCCAAATAGGACGAGATGCTCGCCTGCTGGATTCCTCTGTCCCCAATCGGCCTTCTCAGTGTATGCCCAATCCATCTCCACTTTCTTCTGCTCTACCTAATAGTCTCCAAAATCCTAAACAATTTAGCGCAGTCTCTTTTCAAGAGTCCATGAAAGCATAAGAGGGAAGAATAAGTAAGTATAGGCAAAATATAGGAATTAATGAAACGTAAAAGTAAAGGCTGAGTTATGCCAGACAGTTTCAGCCTCCTTGTACAGAAGGTCAAGCGAAGAATTTTCCTGGAAATCGGTAAGATATTAGGTGACCAACAGAGATTAAAAGAGAAGCATAAGATAATATGAGTTCCACTGAATACATTTTCTACAACACAGCCATCTATAAGACTAGTCATGGGACTAAGGTTAAACGAGAGATAATTCCTCTAGCCTGATGATACTTCATCCAGAATCAAACATCAGACATTAAAGAACATTGAATGATTGCCATCAACAACTACTTATTGATATATGTAACAACGGATATAAGTAAAAAGGCTATTCATGATTGAGTAGCCTAACTAAATGACGTTTTTTTTCATTTGTCATGATGATGCTGAGTGTGAGTTTCAGTGGTAACAACATCGCTTACAAGGATTCAGGCTCGTTAAGTTGATGAGTCCTAACAAAAGCGAAACGACCGTCGTGTAGTCCACTGTTAGCCACTACTAAATAAATAATTCATTCGTTGTAGAATTTCATTTTTTAAAAAAATCCTTTTGTAGCTAAGCATCGTTTCATGATAGTTATTGTGGACCGAACATTGGTTTGAGGTGAAAACATTTGAAATTATATAGAGACTGTATTCCAAACTTCAGAAGTATAGAAGAAGGAAATGAATGATGAAATGATTGATTTTCATTACCATAAATACTGAACCTTTATATTGGTTTTATAAAATACTTCATACGCTACTGAGGAATCCCACAATTCTACGAAACAAACTTAATTTCGGATGCTTTTTTTAAACTCTAGCCTAGAGGATGAGTGAAGCAGTTATAGGTTTAGTGTTGAAACTGTCAATATAATCACAAAACAGATACTTCCTCTTCACAGAGACTTAAAACCGCCAACAGTTGATTACAGGTAATAGCGTGAATGTACACTCTGGAAGCCGACTGAACAAAGAAGCAAAACAAAAGAATAGACAAAGTCGAAACATTCAACACTGAACGCTCAACCTTCTTGATTCCAATATGAACAGACAGTTACAATAACAAACTCGACTAAGAGAATGTAAGAGTCCTCTAAAGCTGCAAGAGAATCTCTAGAAGGATTGCATTCTAATGAAAAGTTATTCAGCAGACATGTGGATATAAATTCAATCTAAATTATCATTAGTATTTCTCCCTTGGGTTCCTAGTGGAACATAGGGATTCGGTAGCAAGTCACCATTTCACCATCTTCTCTCCACTCTTTTCAACCTCGGTCCACGACTGCCCACAAGCTTTCATTTCTTCTCACATCATCTCATCCATGTCACCCTCAACTCAGACGCCCAACTCGTCGTTTCCCCTGGCGTGTGATGTGTCCGAATGGCTTTCTCAGTGTATGCACAACCTACATCCACTTTCCTCTTCTGCATATTGTTGGGTGAGAGCTTCTTGGATGGTTCGTTGCCAGTCAGAGCGAGTTCCTTGTTGCTTATTCCTGTTATTCTGGCCATCTGAGCTCAGTAACGAGCCAGTGTAGGCAGTTGTTGATGAATGTCTGTAGTTTGTTCAAAGTGCTTTT
This sequence comes from Heterobilharzia americana, assembly GCA_944470555.2. Lineage (NCBI taxonomy): Eukaryota > Metazoa > Platyhelminthes > Trematoda > Strigeidida > Schistosomatidae > Heterobilharzia > Heterobilharzia americana. The sequence continues at coordinate 158,199,325 of OX104127.1, read as the reverse complement.
CGTGAGACTACAAGTTTCTCAACCATATAACAGCACTGACTTGACTGAATTAGTGTTGGAAATCCGGATGTTGTTCGCGGTTTGTGCTGAGTGCACAAGATCTTCACACTGGTTTCAGGTTGATAAAAGCCTGTCTTGCTGTGTTTCCGACCCTGGCTGCTTTGACATCCTCGTCTATGCCTGTGCCACCACCTGTAGTTGGAACGCTGCTGCCTGAGTAGGTGTAGATGAAAGAGACAACTTCCTTCAAATTTCTTTCGTTAGTGGTGATTGGTGCTTGTTGTTGATGCTGTTGTTGGTTGTGTATCTTCATCACCTCCATCTTCTCTACATTCGCTTGAAGTGTTGTCTTCACTGCCGTGCCTCTTCTGTCAACTTGTTAGTTTTTGCCTGTACATCGAGTTTGTGCGACGTCGCACATCAGACATAAATCATCATGGGCGAATCCAAATCTTCTTCAGGGTCTTTTCATCGGTCAAACAGCATATACCCATCTTCTCACAGCTCCTCATGGTTCGCTGCATGATCCAGTTGAGTCCAATAAACCAAAATCAGGGAGATGATTGATGATAGTAAGTGGCAACCTTGTCTTACTCATGTCTTCACTTCAAAGGCGTCACTGAGCTGAGCTTTCCATTGTGATTCACACGGCATGTGGCATCTTCATGTAGCTGTTGAATGAGACTAACAAGGTTTTTGGCACTCCTAAGTGTTGAAGCAACTGCGAAATTACTTGTCAGTTGACGCTGTCGAAGGCCTTTTCAAAGTCGATGAAGTTGAGGTGGGTAGAGAGTTGACTGCTATTCTATTCTTTGTTCTATGATGATGCGAAGCGTTGCAATTTGATCCCCACATGATTTGTTCTTCCTGAAGTCAACCTGATCCAATCTACAACCTACTCAGAATTGGAGCAAACTAGGATCAACCAAAGAGCGAAGAACAGGAAAATGATAAATGAAGGATATTATTAGGCAACTGGTGTACTTCCTATAAATTGTAACTATTATCCAGTATAAATAGTAAAATGATTGTTGAGGTAATGATGCAGCTACTGAAAACTGTAGTCATCCCTTTCATCAGAACAAAAATTGGATCTCCTACACTGATGACACATTCATAATTCTCAAGGAAGATGAAACAGAAAAATAATCAACCAAATATTCGGAGAATTTACTTCACAAAGGAAGAGGAAGCCAACAACAAAATTCCATTCTTAAATATTCTCATCAGCAGAAACACAACGGGACGTTACAAACTCAAGTGTACAGGAGTATGACACACACAGAGATCAAATATATGAACTACAATGGCAATCATCCTATAATCCATAAGAAATGATGTGTACAAGCATTATTCTCAAGAGCCGAAACACATTACAGCACTGAAGTACTACGGAAAGCTGATGAAAATACCTATACAAAGTGATGATTATCCATCCAACTTTATCAAGACGTATTTCAAGTTGTTATTCATCGAAGACTGATATCAGTTGGAGAACAAAGGAACCTGGGAGCTAACAAGTTGTAAATATAGAGCATTGGAATCTGAACCAGTGGCTCAATGGTAACGCGCTGGCCGCGGAACCTGAACGTCGCGGGTTCGATCCCTGCTGGTGGGGTCGTGGGTGCGCACTGCTGAGGAGTCCCATACTAGGACGAAACAGCTGTCCAGTGCTCCCAGGTTTCCTTTGTTCCTCCAACTGATGTCAGTCTTCGATGAATAACAACTTGAAATTTATCAAGACGTATTTATTAGAAGGATAGAAGACAGGAAATTACCTCAAATCAGTAGGCACGTTACATTACTCTACATCAAAGATATCTCACAGAAATTCAACTAATTGCTTCATCCTTTCAGAATCAGAATAGCACACAAACCAACGAAATCACTACACAGCATGCTGTGCAAACTAAAAGAGCCATTAATGTATTTTTGAGATGAATGGGAATTGTTTATTTAAGAAGTAGTATTCATCATGGACTGACATCAGTTGGGGAACCACTGAAAATCTGGGAGCAATGGACAGTTGTTTCGGCCAACTAGCATGGGACTACTCAACAGTACGCACCCACGACCCGGATAGGGATCAAACTCAGGACCTTCAGGTTTCATCTCAAAAATACATTACTGTGAAGCGCTCAGTAGTCACTTGCTTCCAGATGGATATCACGAAGCTCTAATGAGAAGCCGTGACCTGTAGGGTCAACCAGTCGGAAGTGAATTGGATACTAACTGAAGACCTTGGGTGATAGTCACGCTATGTCGTGAATGACAGAAGTTGGAAATTATGAAACACTGGAAAGGGACCCAGTGGTTGAATGGTTAACGCGTTTGCTGTGAAACCTGAAGGTCCTGGGTTTGATCCCTACCCGGGTCTTGAGTGTGTACTGTTGAGGAGTCCCACACTAGGAAGAAACAAGTATCCAGTGCTCCCAGATTTCCAATGGTTCCCCAACTGATGTCAGTCGATGATGAATACTACTTCTAAAAGATTTTACTGTTAAAAGAAGACAAGAAAAATGTAATCTACAAAATCAGTTGCAGGAACTGTTCATAAGTCAGTCTAACTGTCAGACTGCTCAGAGTCCATGAACACCAACTAGCAGTAAAGCGATATGATGCACCCACCTTGGTTTCAATGCACGCAGACAATCACAATCGCAAATTCGAGTAGGAGAATTTAGAAATCCTTCATGGAGAAGTTTCCAAAACTGTATGAGAATTCTTAGAAGTATGGCATTCCAATGAAAAATTAATCAACAGACATATGGGTATAGATTCAATCTACGATCTATTTAGGAAGAAAACAGCATCAATAATGATGCACAGTTTGATAGTAATAGACAGTGTAGTTTCACTCCTACCGAGATTTTCTATCAAAGTGGTAGAGTGGAATTTAAGGTCAGAGAGGTCAAGGTGTGACAAATCCTTTCCCCCACCCCCACCCCCACCCCCACCCCACCCCACCCCAACATACAACTGAGCAACACTCAATGTCCATAGAATCACAACCTGAGCATATGTGTAATATTCGAATATGCTACACTTCTCCAAGAAGTCATTAAGCTTGGTCCAATGAAACGTTCATGAAATAATATCAAGGCTCAGAGATCATCGAAACACCGTCATCCTCAGACTATGGTACATATCTTCTCCATTATTTCAAATGTCCCACAACTACTCCATATGAATGGCACTGTCATGATTACGATTCCTTGTGTCAGTTATTACTTTGTCTCTTCAACCTGTCAATAAATGTCAACAGCTTTAGAAAGTGTTTCCTGTCATCAATCATGAAATATAACTCATTATTTATCCATTACAAAAAGTTACCCCCTCACTTCTATGTGGGATAAGAATTTAAAACTTTTTAAAAGAGCATCTCGTAAAGAGGCTGTCATTCAATCTATACTTACTGAATTATTTTGAGTAATTCTGCAATTCTTGTCTATCCATTATTCCTTCTTTGTTAATTAAAGTGTTGAAGGTGTCTTACACTCTATGTATAGAGATATTTTTTGAATTCATAGCCCTGTTGTGTCCATAACAATTGTACAGAGAAGGCATAGTCCCTAGAAAAGTATGGGCAAACGAAATTATAGGAGGTCCAGAGTACTTTATATGGTATTGTCACTATGCCTATTACCATCATACTACCAGTGGTAGTAGTAGTACAATCAATATTCTGAAGAATTCCACTGGACGGAAACAGGATAAACTTCACTCTATTGACGAATAAGTGGTTTAGGTGTACTCTCCTCTTCCCTTTTTTGTCCCCACACAATATACAAGGAACTGTGTGTCTCCTATACTCGCGTGTTATCTTCTTGTTCGTGTGTTTACAAACATACATATCTGTACTGTTGACAAGTGGTGAGTATTGTTCATATCCGGTGAAAGTATTTGTGAAACCCACTTGTTATCATAAAATAAAATGTGTCAATGAATGAAGTGTTGATTGACATATGATGCAAAAATCATACTTCGATTTAAAACAGTTATGTATCATCATTTGACTATGTGAGATAGGCGTAGTTTGGCAGACTAATATTTGTACTGGGTGATGATTGAAGGTGAGATGAAAATCTGGACCGCGACCAGATTAAAACCAGTGACCACCGGGTTATCGATCCACTGCTCTACCAACTGAGCTACTATGTCCGACTGGTGACCAGAGTTTGATTTCACTTAAATCACCAAAGTTGTGCCGAAATACCATGTGAATTCGTGACAGCTGACTACCACTTGAGAAGATTTTTTAATTGATTTCACGTTCTTATTCATCATGGACTGACATAAGTTGAAGGAATTTAGGAAACCTGGGAACACTGGACAGCCGTTTCCTACTAGTATGGAACTCCTCAACAGTCCACACACACACACACACACGCTTCGAAACAAAGCACTTCGGTCTCGTGGACAACACCTTACCATCGAGTCACTGCACAGGCATTCAATACCATTCTTCAGTAACTTTCCTCATATCAGACTTGTTCAACACCACTGGTCATGACTTGTCAATAGATTTTTGTCAAATCTCATCTCGAAGTGAACCAAGTACTCATTGGTTATCACAGGGGTGCTTCTTAAAGTCTCAATGAGAAGTTGTGAGCGATGCGGCAAACTTGGTGGATGTGAGGACAAATAATCAATGATGATATTATTGGGTGATTGAGGCGATGCGTAATGAACCAACAACAGTTGGAAATATGGAGCATAGGATTCCAACCCAGTGGATCATTAGTAACGTACTGGTCATGGAATCTGAACGTCCTGATTACGCCCTGTTGAGGAGTGCCATGCATGCTAGGACGGAACAACTGACTGTCCAGTGCTACCAGGTTTGTAATATTTCATCAACTGATGTCAGTCGATGATGAATACGAACTAGAAAAATGCCTGAGAAAGTCATCTCACTTTATTTCGTAGAGATGATTGCAATTGAACAGCTACGATGTAATCTCTGTATGTGACACCTTCTTATGATTCACTTCATATTCTCCTTGTAACTATGCTTTAACTCTGTTGTGTAATCTCTGTTTAGATGAATGTTAGTTGATTGGAAGCAGTCGGCAGGAGTCAATAAGATCGGTAGAATTCACTCCATACCTCAGTGATCAGTCGGCATATAAACCTCTATTTCATTTTATGCATATTTTCCTTTTGATTTTCACTCACTGACTAGAATTCATCCTAAACTTTCAGATACATAGGCCACTTTACTAAACTCCATTTATACCCGGCTTATTATTTAAGGGAGTTATCAATTAGAAACGATTACACTACACACTTAAAAGACCAAGATGTAAGGTTATATGTCTAGATCTGATTTTCATTTCACCCCTTCCTTTCTTCCCCAATCAAACTTGGTGATTTCCTGAGTCGCTGTGTATATCGCCTCATTTGCTCTCTTTTAAAATCATGAGGTTTCAAGTCATTCTTAACCAGTAGAGACAATTAAACGTCAGCGATTCCTTCCAGCCTTTCGTCATCTCAAACATAGAGAATAAGAACACTGAGTGTTGGGAAACAATCCAAACGAAATTTATGCTTTATTTGGGTTTCGCATTTGTGAAGACTAGTCAGCAAAGGTGCATCTAGAAACATGAGGAGATTGGTGTTACTTCGGTGACGCTTAGTCGGGTATTTACTTGCTGTACAGTTCAGAAAACGATTGACTTTGCATAATAATGGATTAGGTACACTAACAGGTCCCCTATGGGTAACCTATATGACTGTCTGATTCTGAGAGCTTAGAACAGTTGGTATAATCTTATTTTCACTATTCCAAATAATCAGTGATAACTTAACGTATCAGTAATTTATAGTCAGTTGAAAGTTATTACACCACAAACCTTTATCAGCCTCATTCAACAACTATATGAAAACGCCACATGCCAAGTAATTCACAATAGGAAGTTCAGTGACCCCATTGAAGTGAAGACAGGAGTAAAACAAGGCTGCGGCCTACTATCACCCATAATATTCCTGATTGTAGTGGACTGCATCATACAACAAATAGTGAGGAGTGAGAAGAGGGGGGTTCGCTGGACTGCGGAAAAGCACCCAGAACACTTGGATTTCGACGATGACTTGTGTCTAATATCTTGTGGCACAAACTGGAAGATTTACAGGCAAAACTAACAAGTTGACAGAAGAGGTAGGGCAGAGCAGGGCAGGGCAGTGAAGCGAAGATGGGACTTCCTTCAAGTGAATGTAGAGAAGACAGAGGTGATGAAGATACCCAACCAACGCCACCACCACCACCAACAACAACAACAACAACAACAAACTCCAATCACCGTCAACCGGAGAAACTTAAAGGAAGTTGCCTCTTTCACCTACCTACGTTGGGTAGCACCGTTGCAACTACAGGTGTCACAGGCACACACGAGCACATCAAAGCAGCCACGACCGGACAAGACAACAAGACAGGCATTCATTAACCTGAAACCAGTGAGGAGATCTCCTGCTCTCAACATGAAGAAAAAGATCCGGATTTTAAACACCAACATCAAGTCAGTGCTTGTGTATGGCTCAGAGACTTGGCGCGTCACGAAAGTATTTCCAACAAACTACAGATATTCATCAACAACCGCCACCTTCACTGGCTCGTTACTGAACATCCGATCACATGGCCAAAATAATAATAATAACAATAAAAAGGAAGAAGGAAGTGTGAGAAGGGACCAACCAAGAGCCCATCACTCAACAAATATGCAGAATGGGGAAGTGGAGATGGATTGGGCATACAGTGAGAAGGCCGACTGGGGACATGACGTGTCAGGCCAGTTGCTTGAGTGGAACCCAGATTGGAGGGGCGAAGTCGGGTGTCCAAGGTAATGGTGACATGGAGGAGATGGTGTGAGGAAGAAATGAGCGCTTGTTGGCAGTCGTGGAACCAGTTTGAAAAGATTTCAGAGAAGAGAGTGTAATGGAGACGTGCTACTGACGCTGTATGTTTTATTAGGAACCGAAGGGACAAATAATAATAGTAATGAAAGTTATAACAAGTCTGAAGTAAACTGTAGAATGTTAAGCTTCACACTAGGATTACGTAACATCTCGATTACACAGTGACATGGAGGGAATCCCTAATTTGAACTACAACAGGAACACTTTTCTGCTTAGTACACCTATTATTTTAGTTATCGTACTGCTGTGTCAAATTCATGGATTTCTGTTTTAAGAAGGTTCATTTTGCTGGACATATCATATCCTATTTAGTGAAATACTGTGGTAAATAATACTATATTACTCTATGTATATATATATATATATATATATATGTGTGTGTGTTATAAATCAAATAAACAAATGTAATATGGAATTAAATTCCACCATAGTGTTCAAGTTTTACACCTATACTAATGAAACATATGGTCTTCCTGTTCGAAGGCTAGTCAATAAACTCACACGACTTTCATAAACTGAAGCACGTTTCACGAATCTTCATATTTTCAATGTTCGTTGTATGAAAAATCAAATTATTCCTAAATATCTCCGTCTACATATTCCAATATTTACTGACGATATCAAACGACCAATAGAATATGTCAGCAAACTTCGTCTCAAGGAAGAAATTCACAGGATTATCAGGAAGTTAAGTACGATCAGGAATAAAATTATACAACTGAAATGTAAACTTATGATGATAGTAAGCAGTAGAGACTATGAACTTCTGATACAAACATCAGATAAAGTAAGATCAGCTGCTTTCAAGAAATCCAGAAACAGTCAGATCAAAAGGTTCAACAAATTAATGCAAGAGAAATATCCCTCAGAAGATAATCAAACTACAAAGGAAACATCATCAAACATCGATAGAACAAAGTGGGTAGTTAATCTCTCCTCGAGAAGCCTAGGCTCAGCTGAGACGAAAGTACTTGAAAAAGGACTAAACTTCAACGTGACAAACAATAGGTCATCTAAAACCAGAAGATGTCATATCTAGCATAGAAGTAGCGTTAAGCTCGGTGGATGCAGGAAGTGCTGAACAGGTTAGAGCACAGTGTGCGTTAACACTGAAAAGACAAAAGAAAAGACAGCGGAACTTAACAAAACTTGAAAATCCAGCTTTGAATAGTCTACGGAATGACAATAATAGTAAATGTTAAGTCTGATAAAGGCAATTCAAAAGTAGTTATGCACAAATTGGATTACTTCAACAAAATCGATGGCTATTTATTCTGCTGTTAAGGCCTGATAGCAGATAATAACGGAATCTAAGACATATATTTCATCCGGCCGACTAGTCAGGTGTCCAAGAAGTAGCTTTTGGACAATATCTGCCCTTAATATCAAAGTGTTTTCATAAATTCAAAGATCATCAGATTAGAAAGGATCAACACACATAAGTTGAAAGGTGTTAGATTGCAGTTGAATAAGTGATTAGCAAAAGAATCTAGGACTCACTGAATGTACCTAGACCCCAGTATGTAATGTTCTGCCCACTGAGAATTTAATCCAGTACCTATTACTTCAAACACCAGAACGCTATTCTTTAGGATACTGAGGGACGACAGCGACCGATTTTATCACATGTATAACTGCTGTATAACTTGTGACTTCCCATTGATATATCAGACTGAATTGATCCAGCTCTACTGGCATATACGCTTCATCTAGCCGGTCTTAGATAGGAGAAAACAGTAGTCTTCATCAAGCAAATAACATCTTAGTGAAACTTCGGGTAATGTCGAGGCATACTCATAAGAGACCACATGCAAACAGAGATTAGTCGATTCGATACGACATACAGGTATTGATAATTGAAAAAAGCGATTTACTGTTGTTTAACACCCATGTAAACTTATCTTGTTTTAAGATTCAAATAACCAGACTGTTTCAAGTTGTTATTCATCGTAGACTGACATCAGTTGGAGGAACAAAGGAAACCTGGGAGTACTGGACAGCTGTTTCGTCCAACTAGTATGGGACTCCTCAGCAGTGCGCACCCACGACCCCACCCTAAGCAGGGATCGAACCCGCGACGTTCAGGTTCCGCGGCCAGCGCGTTACCATTGAGCCACTGGGTCAGAATGCAATGCTCCATATTTCCAACTTCTGTTAGCTCACGATATAGCGCAACCGCCACCCAATGTCATCGCTGAGTATTTGTCCTCATGGCCATCAGGCTTTGACTCCACCGGTCACGACTTGTCATTGGAACTTCGGGAATACTTCTCGAAACTAGTCACCAATGAGCACCAGTTCAATTAAACTTTGAGGGAGTTGTGGAGATTTGGAATTATTTCAAGTTGTTATTCATTGTAGACTGACATGAGTTGGAGGAACAAAGGAAACCTGGGAGCACTGGACAGCTGTTTCGTCCTAGTATGGGACTCCTCAGCAGTGCGCACCCACGACCCCACCAGCAGGGATCGAACCCGCAACCTTCAGGATCCGCGTTTCCATTGAGCCACTGTTGTTGATTGCCAGTAAGGTTTATCAATAGTGTACAATCTCAGTTCAATATCAAATAAAATTCATAAACTACCTATCCAAGCGACAGTATCTTGTCATTCAACTACAGAGTTGGTGATTGATAATCAATAATTCTATAAGTTTAGTATAATTGGTTAGTTGTCATCTCTGATTTTCGACTTGGTTGACTTTAAAGGTGATTGAATGTCGTACACATAAAAGGTAATGTTGTTAATCAATCCTCTGGTTAGTAACTAAGCTACAGTTGTGCTTATTTATGTTCTTAACTATTTGGTTCCATGGAAGTATAATGGTCTAGCTTAGAATTAAAAGTTATAATTGTTCATTTTACCACATATAGGAATATATCTATTGAAAGTTGAAAGAATGAAAAAGGCAATTTATGTCGCTAAATCATCTGTCAGTCACGTCAAACAAACTTATACGCTAAACAAGTAAATGATGATAGCAAAGAAACTATACAATTATCAGTTTTATCTATAATGAACGTACAGATTTCTTGAAGTTAAACCATTTTGAAATCTCTTTTTTATTCTCAGTAAGGTTATTCTTACTGACTGTAACCCACCTTACTGTAAAGAAGTCATGAGTAGAAAGCTGTCACTCCTAGAAGTTATTCTTTTGGTCGTCAGTGATGGACATCATATCAGTGAATAATTGACAGTAGGAATTAACAAAAGGAAAAATAATAGTAGATTGAATTCGGTTAGTATTCAGGACTAGATGACATGAAATTAGTTGCTCTTCAGTGACCACTCAATATAGGTAATCTAGTCAGTCGTAGTCCGTACAGCTCAGTGGTAACGCAGCTGACTGTAACAGTAAATAATACTAATTTGAATCTCACAGTAGACATCACTTCTCTAGAGGTCGGAACAGTGGTAAAAAAAACGAAAAACGTTGATCAGGTGAGGCTTTCTACCAGTTGCCTACAACCAGGTAACATTAGCAAATTTCAGACAAATCCATTCAAGAATCTAACCACGGAATCTGTAGTTATCAGAAGGGAATTGTACAGTATAAAACAAACCAAATTTGAAGTGAACTCGCTTTCAGAATGGTATGTAAATTAGGGTATTGTAAGAAAGTCAATTTTTGTCAACATTGAGCTGATACATATACACAACGTCTATGCTCCTGTACCCCCGAAGCAAATAATTAAGCCACATCATCCTGGAAAGACTAAAAAATGCTCTGCATTCAAATTACGAACGCAACAAGCTGGCCGAATGGCTTACCAAGAAAAAATCATCCACGGATCAAATTGCAACGCTACATTACACATCGACATAGAAAAAAGCATAGAATGACAGGCAACTCTCTACCCTACCTCAAATTCACCGACTTTCAATAGGTCATATGTAGTGTCAACCGAGAAGCAAATTGACAGGTGCTTCGACACTACGCTCTTAGTGCCACACACCTTGTTCAACCTCATTCAACACCACCTAAATGCCACATGATGCTACTTGCTACATTGCTACATGCTACATGTCGTGTGGTTCACAATGGAAAGCTCAGTGATACCTTCGAAGTGAAGTGAAGTGAAGTGAAGACAGGTTGCCATCTACTATCACCAATCATCTTCCTGATTGTAGTCGACTCAACTCGACTTGACTGGACTGGATCATGCAACAGACAAGTGTGGAGCACTTCGAGAAGATGGTCATCCACTGGGTGGACCGATGAAAAGACCCTAGAAGAGGATATGGATTTCGCCGATGATGAGTAATGACGCACTATGTCACATAAGCTCGAAGATGTACAGTGGAAAACTAGTAAGTTGGTGGAAGAGGCGAGGCGAGGCGAGGCCAGGCAGGGCAGTGCACGGCAGCGAAGATGGGAATTTAGGTGAACGTGGGAAAGGCAGTAGTGATGAAGATGTCCAACCACCACCACCACCTACCTACCTACCTACCTACCTACCTACCTACCTACCTACCTACCTACCTACCTACCTACCTACCTACCTACCTACCTACCTACCTACCTACCTACCTACCTACCTACCTACCTACCTACCTACCTACCTACCTACCTACCTACCTACCTACCTACACACCTACCTACACACCTACCTACACACCTACCTACCTACCTACCTACCTACCTACCTACACACCTACCTACCTACCTACCTACACACCTACACACCTACCTACACACCTACCTACATACCTACCTACCTACACACCTACACACCTACCTACACACCTACCTACCTACCTACCTACCTACACACCTACCTACATACATACCTACATACATGCATACATACACATCTACCTACCTACCTACCTACCTACCCACCTACCTGCCTACCTACCTGCACACCTACCTACCTACCAACCTCGATATCATCGTATCAACTACAGGCGGCGACAAAGGCACAGATGAGGATGTGAAATCAGTCAGGATGGAAAGACTGTGACACAGACTCTGATCAATCTGAAATAATCAGTGTGGAGATTTATTGCACTTCACTCCACTCCACTCAGCATAAAGCTAGAACAAAATGCTAATTTTCAGCAGTCATTCAGTCAAGTAAGTCAGTGCTTCTATGCAATAGTCGAGAAACTTGACGTGTTACGGAAAGTGTTTCCAACAAACTACAGATATTTGTCAACAGCTGCTCACGCTAGATACCGAATATCAGATGTCCAGAAAGAATAAGCAAGGAGGAACTCACTATGACTGACAACGGATCAACCAAGAAGCTATCGACCAATAACTATGCAGAAGAGGAAATTGGAGATGGATTGGATTGGACATACACTGAGAGGACTGTATGAGGACATTACATGCCATATTAGGTCAGGCCATTGAGTGGAAGTTAAATAGGAAAGGACGAGTTGAGCATTTGTGGGTGGAATTGAAGAGATCATGTGAGGAAGAAATGAAAGTTTGATGGCATTGATGGAGCTAGGTTAGAAGAGAGTGAAATGGTGACATGCTAAAGAAGCCCTATGTTCTGCTATGAACACAAGAGATAAATAAATAAATGTATATACACAGCGTCTAAGTAGGGCACTGATGAGAATGTTTAATTTAAGTAGCTTTGTCATATATTTCAGTAGAGAAAATTTTTATCATTAATTCGTATAGTTCAACAAAGCTTTGAGAACGAACGATTTTTGAATAGATGCCTTGCCGACATTTTTGTTTTGTACATGATACAAATTTCTAGTTGTCTGCTTGGATATTCTGGAATAGTTTTATGATTTTGTTTTATTGTCGAGTTACTAGCGTGAAATACAGTTGTCAACATCGTAGGCTATAAAATAACAATGAACTCTAGTTATCTACACGGTTTTAAACCGAAGAATACATCATATATTTTCAAGAATTAACCTCCTAAATAGCAATGATATTGAAAAATCAGTCAATGATTGTACGAAGTAGTATCGAAGGGATATATAGATACAGTACGAAACAATTCCAAAGCTTTGTAGAAATATTTAATTCAGTAGCACGACTCCATTTCACTCTCTTATCTACAATCTCTTTTCAACCTAGCTCCACAACTCCTCACAAGCTTTCATTTCTTCCTCATATCATCTTCTCTATGTCACCCTGACCAAAAGACGCCCAACTTGTCGTTTCCCCTTCCGATTCCACTCGATGGCCTCGTAAGGCACGTGATGTCCGCAATCGGCCTTCTCAGTGTATGCCCAATCCAATCTATCTCCACTTTCTTCTGCATATTTTTGGGTGATAGGTTTTTGGTTGGTTGGTTTACAGCCAGAATGAGTTCCTTGTTACTTATTCTCAATATTCTGGCTATCTGATCTTCGCAACGAGCCGGTGTAGGCAGCTGTTGACAAATTTCTTTAGTTTGTTGGAAATGCTTTCTGTGACTTGCCAAGTCTCTCAACCACCAAATAGAAGCACTGACTTGACTGAATTAGTGTTGGAAATCCGGATCTTGTCCACGCTTTGTGCTGAGTGCAGTTGATCTACATACTGATTATTTCAAATTAATGAAAGCCTGTCTTGTAGTCTTTCCAATGCTGGCTGCTTTGACATCCTCATCTGTGCCTATGCCGCCAACTGTAGTCGAAATGCTGCTGCCTGAGTAGGTGTAGATGAAGAGACAACTTCCTTCAAATTTCTTTCCTTAGTGATGATTGGCGCTTGTTGTTGATGCTGTTGTTGGTTGTGTATCTTCATCACCTCCATCTTCTCTACATTCGCTTGAAGTGTTGTCTTCACTGTCGTGCCTCTTCTGTCAACTTGTTAGTTTTTGCCTGTACATCGAGTTGTGCGACATCAGACATCAGACATAAACCATCATGGGCGAATCCAAATCTTCTTCAGGGGTCTTTTCATCGGTCAAACAGCATATACCCATCTTCTCACAGCTCCTCATGGTTCGCTGCATGATCCATTCGAGTCCAATAAACCAAAATCAGGGAGATGATTGATGGTAGTAGGTGGCAACCTTGTCTTACTCATGTCTTCACTTCAAAGGAGTCACTGAGCTGAGCTTTCCATTGTGAATCACTTGGCATGTGGCGTTTTCAAACAGCTGTTGGTATTAGGTTAATATTCATCATTGACTAACATAATTTGGAGAGGCATCAGAAACGTGGAGGCACTGGACATTGATTCATTGAGTCACGATTCATTGTCCTTGTTGAATAACTTTTCACATATCAGTCTTGTCTGGCACCACTACTCATGACTTTTCATTAGAACTTTGTCTAATCTCATCTCGAAGCGAACTGGTGATGAATATTTATAATTAACTATTTGGTTGAAGAGTAATCATCGTTTGCGGTTTTATGGTTATTGTAGTTCAGTCTTTTTAACTCACGTATCATTTATCATCTACTGTATAGCTTTCAACTGATCCATTTTGTGGTTCACTATTTAGCAGAATCGAATTGAAAAATACTTTGCATTTAGGAATTAAATTTTTAACATAAAAACTGATACATAATTTGTACTGGGTGATAATTGAAGGTGAGATGAAAATCTGGACCGCGGCAGTATTCGGACCAGCGACCACCGGGTTAACGGCCCGATGCTCTACCATATGAGCTACGAGGTTCGACTACTGACCAGAATTTTATTTCACTTCAATCACCAAAGGTTTTACCCAGCTATCATATGAATTCGTCGTAACGCGTTACCACCACTTGATCAATCATCAACCAGTACAATTACTAGTCTGCCAAACTATGGCTATCTCAGAGAGTCAAATGATATAAAATATTAACCGATCTCTTGGATTCATGCCGACTGCTTCCAATCAACTAACATTCATCTAAATAGAAATTACACAATAGAGTTAAAGCATAGTTACAAGGATAATATGAAGTGAATCATAAGAAGGTGTCACATACAGAGATTACATCGTAGCTGTTCAATTGCAATCATCTCTACGAAATAAAGTGAGATGACTTTCTCATGCATTTTTCTAGTTCGTATTCATCATCGACTGACACCAGTTGGTGAAATATTACAAACCTGGTAGCACTGACAGTCAGCTGTTCCGTCCTAGCATGCATGGCACTCATCAGCAGTGCGTAATCAGGACGTTCAGATTCCATGACCAGTACGTTACTAATGATCCACTGGTTGGAATCCTATGCTCCATATTTCCAACTGTTGTTGGTTCATTACGCATCGCCTCAATCACCCAATAATATCATCATTGATTATTTGTCCTCACATCCACCAGGTTTGCCGCATAGCTCACAACTTCTCATTGAGACTTTAAGAAGCACCCCTGTGATAACCAATGAGTACTTGGTTCACTTCGAGATGAGACTTGACAAAAATCTCTTACAAGTCGTGACCAGTGGTGCCGAACACGTCTGATATGAGGAAAGTTACTGAAGGATGTCATTGAATGCCTGTGCAGTGACTCAATGGTAAGGTGTTGTCCATGAAACCTGAAGTGCTTTGTTTCGAAGCGTGTGTGTGTGTGTGTGTGTGTGGACTGTTGAGGAGTTGCATACTAGTAGGAAACGGCTGTCCAGTGTTCCCAGGTTTCCTAAATTCCTTCAACTTATGTCAGTCCATGATGAATAAGAAAGTAAATCAATTAAAAAATCTCATTAAACTTTCAGCTAGAACTTGATAGCAAATGAACGAGGTTACCAGAGAAGTCAGATGTCCTGATTTATTAAGTGTCCATCGAGTAAATGGAGATGATTTTATGTTCACTTTTCAGCAGTCAAGTTGAATGATATTCACTAAATCATTCATTAACGGATCTTATAATATGACCAAAGTTCTAAGCTCTACAGGATCATTGCAATGAATTATTTTTCACACATTGACATGAGAATACAATGCGAAAAGACGCTGACAAATGTTGGAGAATGATGTCCATGGCAATATTACCTTTAAATTTGAGACTCATCAGCAGTATATTCTTCAGAGCTGACTGAATCTACCCTCTTTTCTTTCATGTTTCTTCTGTATAAATCTGAACAGGTAGTCACTCTCTAATACTTTTTTTTACACAGTTTCTAACTGCTGAATACTTGTACTATCATTGTATAGTTTTCTTATTCTTGATGAGACTGTATGTATAAGATTCCTCACCCTATTTTTATGCACCGAACTTTGAAAGTTGGCTAATTTTCCATTTCAAACGATTTTTCTATATGTTGATCTTCGAATGGAATTATAAATTCTTCAAAGTTTGACTTGAAGGAAGTAGCCTCTTTCACCTACACCTACTCAGGCAGCAGTGTTTCAATTACAGGTGGCACAGGCACAGACGAGGATGTCAAAGCCAGGATAAGCAAGAGAGGCGTTCATTAACCTGAAACCAGTGTGGAGATCTTCTGCACTCGGCATAAAGTGTGAAGTAGATCTGGATTTTCAACACCAATCCAGTCGATTCAGTGCTTCTATGTGACGGTTCAGAAACTCGGTGCGTTACGAAAAGCACTTCCAACAAACTACAGATATTCATCAACAACTACCACCTTCGCTGGCTCGTTGCCGAAGATTAGATGGTCAGGATAATGAGAACAAGCAACAAGAAACTCACTGTGGCTGGCAATGAACAAACCAAGAACCCACAGCTCAACAAATATACGGAGGAAATTGAGATGGATTGGGCATACACTGAAAAGACCATTCGGGGACATCATGCTCCAGATCAGGCACTCGAGTGGAACCCAGATGGGAAACGATGAGTTGGGCGTCCGAGGATGACATGAAGGAGATAGTGTGAGGAAGAAATGAGAGCTTGTGGCTGTCGTGGAGGCAGGTTCAAAAGTTTGCGGAGAACAGAGTGGAATCGAGACATGCTACTGAAGCCCTATGTTCCACTGGGAACCCAAGGGACAAATAATAAATAATATAATCTAACTATCTGAGATGATAGTTGTAGTTTGGCAAACTAGTATTTACAATAGGTGATGATTGAAGGTGAAATGAAAATTCGAACCATGGCCGGATTCGGACAGCAACCGCCGGGTTACGAATTCACACGACAGTTGAGCGAAACCCCACCTAGTAATTGAAGTGTAACTAAAAATCTGGTCGGAGTTTATCGCTCAGCTGGTATAGCATTGAGCTGAAAACCTAGTGGTCACTGGTTTGAATTCGACTGCACTCGAAATTTTCATTCCAGCTTCAATCATCACACAGTATAAATACTAGTCTGCCAAACTCCAGCTATCTCAGACAGTCAAATGATAATCAGTATGATGCTTTTCCTGTCTAATTCAATTAGATTTCAATTGGGATGAGAAGTCCTGACTGGGCTGCCAGTGTAAATACGACGAATACACATGGTAGTCGAGAAAAACCCCAACTTGTGATTGAAGTGAAACTAAAGATCTGGTGAGCAGTTGGATGTCCCAGCTCATCTGGTAGAGCATCAAGCCGGAAACCCGGTGGTCACCGGTTCAAATGTGGCCGCAGTCCAGATTTTCATTTCACTACCAATCATCACCAAGTATAATTATTCATTTGTTTGTATCCCATAAGTTTATGACAAGAATTAGCTATTTTTCTGAACCAACTGCTTTGATATTTAAGAGAATAAAAGACGAAGTTTACCTAAAGTGTGTGAGGTATTGGTACAATACATTTCATGAGCTACATTTTTGGAGATGGATTACCCGAAGTTGTATAACAAGAAGCCGAAAACTGTGTGGTCATTCAAGTTAGGTGTGAGAATAATTACTCACCGATAGTTGTTCTATACTGCGCTATACTTCGACCTAGTGCTTCAATGTTAGCCTGTTTGGTATGAGTGGGATGGTGGATGTGAATTGTTGAGAACCCTATATTAGAACAAAGTAGCTATCCAACACTCCTAAAGATAAGAACCAACCATTCAGAATAACCATCGGATACCTGTACTCAAACTTACATCAACTAGCTTGAAAAAAACAACAACTTATCATCCATTGGTAACAAATCTTTTGAGCATACAGATATTCTACAAACTAACACTTACTCTCCTATTTTACTGTTTTCTATCTACACCTTTTTATCATAACCAATAGCATGTTTTACGTGTATGTGTTGTTTTACTGCATTTTTCTCTTGTGTATTCAACAAGTTATAGGATTGAATAAAAGTCATCAATAAAAAGGTAAGGTAAGTAAGCTCTGTTACATTTCTCTTTAACACCTAATTCGTATTTCAAACAGTAACAGAGAGAGTTTTTTAATTGTATTCCATAAGAAAAAAGCATTTACCAAAACAAATAAACTTATAGACTATTTGTTAACCAAACAAATAATGAAAAATAACAATGGAATGTTTACATAGAAAATCATATGAAAGTAGAATATGCTACTTTGATTGATGTTTAGTATATTTCAATATTTGATTGAATAAATGACAGTTTGTTTATGTTATCAGAAAATGCTGATGAATAGACTTTTACTAGGATTACCAGTAACCAACGTAAAAGAACTTGAAGTGTAACATTCTCTATCAAGAAAATATCATCAGTTTAAGGTTATGCTCAATAGTAGTAGAATATCAACTAATCGATACAACTGAATTATAATACATCTTGAAATCTTACTCAGCTTAGTATCAATTTTGACTTCCAGTTTTCTAACTTCTTGGAGTCAGTAGACAATTTCCACCTACTTCTTTTATTGTATTCCAGATTCTCATGTTGGTTAAGTGAAGTATCACTGAAAAACTTATCTATATGTTGAATGATTAAGTGATTCAACACATCAGTACATTCTGGTCTTGTTGACACTTAACTCTTGTCTGCATTACATTTGATAATGACTATTTATGGGTCTCAACCATGCCTAGTTTACTAGTTCACTAGTTACTAGCCGGTTCTAAACCCAGATAAAAAGGGAATGATTGGCATAGGGCTACCAACCTTACCCATAAAACTAATCCAATCACTAAAGAAACTTCAAAGCACAGAGAAAATATAAAAAATAAACATTCCTCGCTGGAGTCGGAGAAGCGAAATGATGCCGGTCGCTTAATACCTTCTTCTGTTCTCTCGATGGAAGCAAAAGTAAACAAGGGGACATAGAATGTTCGCACAATGTTTGAAACTGCTTCAATACTACTGAATGCCACAAACCTCATTCAACAACAGCTACATGACGATGATGATAATGATGCTACATGCCAATTCACAATGGAAAGCTGTGATGCCTTTCAAGTGAAGACAGGTTGACAGGTAAGACAAGGTTGCCACCTATGATCACCCATGATATTAATGATTGTGGTCAACTCAACTGGATTGCATCATGCATGAAAACTGTGAGGAGCGAGAAGATGTGCATTCGATGTTTGACCGATGGAAAGACCCTACATGATTTGGATTTTGCTGATGATTATTTATGTCGCATAACGTCTCATGTCTCACAAACTGGAAGATGTACAAGCGAAAACTAACCAGTTTGCAGAAGGGGCGAGGCGAAGCAAGGCAGCGAAAACAGGACTTCCTTCAGATAAAAGTAAGGAAGACAGAGGTGATGAAGATACCCAACCACCACCACCACCACCACCACTAACAACAGCAATAAACACCAGTCACCATGAAGGGGAGAAATCTGAAGGAAGTTGTCTCTTTCACCCACTTACCTACCTACCTACCTACCTACCTACCTACCTACACACCTACACACCTACCTACCTACACACCTACCTACCAAGACATCATCGTCTCAACTACAGGTGGCGACAAAGGCACAGATGAGGATGTGAAATCAGTCAGGATCGGAAAGACTGTGACACAGACCCTGATTAATCTGAAATAATCAGTGTGGAGATTTACTGAACTGCACTCAGCGTAAAGCGTGAACAACATGCGAATTTTCAGCAGTCATTCAGTCAACTAAGTCAGTACTTCTATGTGATGGTTGAGCTACTTGATGTGTTACGGAAAGTGTTTCCAACAAACTGCAGTCATTCATTAACAGCTGCTTATGCTGGTTACTAATAATTTATGGTTCTCAAATAGTAAGTTACCTCCCATTTACCTCACCAGTCGAATGTTCTTGAATCTTTATAACTTTCTGCATTCTATTTGGAAGCCATGAAACAGGAAACTAACAATTTATGAACCAGATCGTCACAGTTTCTGTTTAGTTCAAATGAATCATTCTGACTAAGTTGAATGAAGTAATATGCAGTGAGAGAAATTTCAGTTACACTCTTCACATCTATATATCGTTATATTTTATGAGTTCATAATACTCCCTTAGGAAAGAAAACTGTGCGTTGCCTGAATTTTTGCAGCAAGGCATACTGCTCACCTCACTGGCTCGAATCTGTATCACTCAGTTAGAGATTTTACTACTAAGTCACCAGGGTCATGAATACCGAATTGTTCACCAGTCAGCAATTGATCAGCCTCCCAAGTCCTTGTTTATCAGCTCTAAGCCAAGTGTATTGATGAAGTTTGAGCACTCAGCTGAATAATATGACATAGATGTACTTTGCTAACGTTTGCTAGAAAACAGAAAATCTAGGTCAAGCTTGTCATTCTGCCAACTAACTTCATATGTCTAACATAAAAATTCGCCTCGATTAGATAATCATTGAAATCCAGAAACACAGGAGAACGGTTTCGCCTTAACCACTAGTGAAGTGGATGGCAACTGATAACGTTGAATGATATTGATGTTATATCGTGAGTGAACATAATTAAGAAACTATGAATCATTGGATTCCAAGCCGACGGTTCAATTGTAATGCGCTCACCATGAGACCTGAAGCTCCTTAGTTCGATTCCTGGTGTTATGATAGGTACGCATGGCTGAGGAGTACAATACTAGGTTAAAAGAGCTACCCACTGTCTCCAGGTTTTCAATGGTTCTTTAAATGATTTCAATCCAGAACCATTATAACGTTAGACAGAGACTAGCCAAGCTACTTACTTAACAGCACTACGCACCGATGAACCCAAAGCGGACAGAACTCAACACCTTCGGATCTCACGGTGAGCGCCTTTACCATTCAATCGCTGGATAGGAAATTTAACAACCCACAGTTTCCTGCTTCTGTCATTTCGTAATATAACATGACTATGCTCCAAGGTCCTCACTTGGTATCCACTTTAGTACAGAATGGTTGACTCCACAGGTCATGGCTTCTCATTAGAACTTTGTGATATCCATCTGCAAGCATGTCACTAATAAGCGCAATACAGTAATGTATTTTGAGGTTATTGAGGATTTTAACTTAGGGGTAGTATTCATCACGGAGTGACATCAGTTGGAGAAGCATTGAAAACCTGGGAGCTGTTTCGTCTTAGCATGGAACTCCTCACCAGTGCGTACCCGCGAGCGTTATGCCTTTTAGTAAGCATGCAACTATTGAGTCACTGAGCCATAATCCAATGGTCCAAATTTTACCACTTCCTCATATCAGTTAATGATATACCATGACTTTCGTCCAGTGCCACCACTGAGTATTTGTGCCTGCGCTTGACTTTATTATTATTATTTGTCCCTTCGGTTCCTAATAGAACATACAGCGTCAGTAGCACGTCTCCATTACACTCTCTTCTCTGAAATCTTTTCAACCTGGTTCCACGACTGCCAACAAGCTCTCATTTCTTCCTCACACCATCTCCTCCATGTCACCATTACCTTGGACACCCGACTTCGCCCCTCCAATCTGGGTTCCACTCAAGCAACTGGCCTGACACGTCATGTCCCCAGTCGGCCTTCTCACTGTATGCCCAATCCATCTCCACTTCCCCATTCTGCATATTTGTTGAGTGATGGGCTCTTGGTTGGTCCCTTCTCACAGTTCCTTCTTCCTTTTTATTATTAATAATATTATTATTCTGGCCATGTGATCTGATGTTCAGTAACGAGCCAGTGAAGGTGGCGGTTGTTGATGAATATCTTTAGTTTGTTGGAAATACCTTTCGTGACGCGCCAAGTCTCTGAGCCATACACAAGCACTGACTTGATGTTGGTGTTTAAAATCCGGATCTCGTTCTTCATGCAGAGAGCAGGAGATCTCCTCACTGGTTTCAGGTTAATGAACGCCTGTTTTGTTGTCTTGTCCGGTCGTGGCTGCTTTGATGTGCTCGTGTGTGCCTGTGACACCTGTAGTTGCAACGGTGCTACCCAACGTAGGTAGGTGAAAGAGGCAACTTCCTTTAAGTTTCTCCGGTTGACGGTGATTGGAGTTTGTTGTTGTTGTTGGTGGTGGTGGTGGTGGCGTTGGTTGGGTATCTTCATCACCTCTGTCTTCTCTACATTCACTTGAAGGAAGTCCCATCTTCGTTTCCCTGCCCTCTGCCCTACCTCTTCTGTCAACTTGTTAGTTTTGCCTGTAAATCTTCCAGTTTGTGCCACAAGATATTAGACACAAGTCATCGTCGAAATCCAAGTGTTCTGGGTGCTTTTCCGCAGTCCAGCGAACCCCCCTCTTCTCACTCCTCACTATTTGTTGCATGATGCAGTCCACTACAATCAGGAATATTATGGGTGACAGTAGGCCGCAGCCTTGTTTTACTCCTGTCTTTACTTCAATGGGGTCATTGAGCTTCCTACTATGGTACGCTTGGCATGTGGCGTTTTCATATAGTTTTGAATGAGATTGATAAAAGTTTGTGGTATTCCATGGTGTTGAAGTAGTTGCTAAATTAGTTGTCGGTCGACGCTGTCGAAGGCCTTTTTAATGTGGGTGAAGTTGAGGTAGAGAGTTGACTGCCATTCTATGCTCTTTTCTATGATGATGCATAGCGTTGCAATTTGGTCCGCATATTATTTGTACTTTATGAATCCAGCCAGCCTGTTCCGGTCGTAGTTTTGAATTCAGCCCATCCTTTAGTCTCTCCAGGATGATGCAGCTTAATATTTTGCTTTGGGTGGACAGGAGTATGATTCCGCGTCAGTTCTTGCAAATACTTAGGTTGCCCTTCTTCGGGAGTTTGACAAGGTAACCCTTCTTCCAATCGCCAGGTACCTTCCCTTCCTTCCAGACCTTCTGCTATAGTGGTGTGAGCATGTCCACTGTTGTCTCTGAAACGTTTGAGTTGGGCCTCCCTAACAATCACGACTTTACATTGCAACTTCAGGAAATCTCATCTCGAAATAACCCAGTAATGCCCACTAGGCAGTAAATAACTCGATTTGAAGGTTTCAGGGTTTTGTCGATTTCAATTTGATACTCACCACGGAATGACGTTAGTTGGATGAACTACCTTTAAAATGATTCCAGGTTTTCATTTGTTCCTCAACTAATAGCAGTCCGCAGTGAATACTAAATTGGAATCAATAAAATCCCTATAAACCTCTAAATTGAGTCCACAGATGCAAGTTGAATGTCTACAATTAACCATCTATCTGTTTACCAGTTACCATTTATATGTATGCAAGAGGCCGATCAGTGGAGTTAGTCACCGATTTAAGTTACACCTATTCACTCCTGAATCCTACTGTAAAACATAAACATCTAATGAATTGGTATTTATTGTTACTTTCAATTTCCCGTCACTGCACCTGGTCGGAGTACCAATAATGAAAAACTGCAAGCAGTTGCTCAAGAGGTGGTTTTAGTACTCCAGTGGCCTAGTGGCTAATGGTCTGGCTTTTGAAGCGATGAGTCTTTGGTTAAAGTCTCAGCGGGAGCAACATTACTAACAGGGGGTGGAGGTATTCCTATGTGACGAGTTTAAAACAGATGGAACGCATGTCTGAAATTCCACTGCTAACCATTAAACAGATTATGACGTATCAAGACATCCGCATATGAACTCATCTGTCAACAGAGGTCAGGTTACTCCACCCATTATAGCAACGGAATATTAAAAGTATCCAGCAACACCTGACAATTTTCACAGACTAGGTTTACTATCTGCACACTTTCCGTTCTTTGCAGAGCAGATCATTACTGGTAATTCCAGTCTTCTATAGCATGACCATCTCAAAAAGTCCCACCAAAAATAAGTTCAACGCTTGTCATCTGAATTCAACTGGATTTGGACTATACTGAGAAGACCTGAATTGGCAAACAGTTTGACTACGAGGAAAGAACAGCTATATATCGTGAATTCATATGACACCTGGAAAAAATCCTCCGTGACTGAAGTTAAGTTAGGACCTAGTAAGCAGCTGGGTATCGTAGCTCGTTTGGTAGGGTTTCAGACTCGTAACTTGGAAGTATTTTGTTCGATTCCTCCAATCATCAATCTGTGTCAAGAATACGAGTCTGCCAAACCATGGTTATCTCAGATCGTCATATCAGAAGTGTTTAAAATATTAAGAGTTCAATCATCATTTCTCCTGTCATTTGATTTATTAATGAGTCATTAATATATTTCGTTTTGTTCGAGGGCTGAAATATTGGCTTGTAGGCTTGATCGAAGCTGGTAATCATCTTGAAGAAATGATTCTACAGGCTCTAAACCAAAGCGTAATTTGTAAACCCATGTCAAAATTTTGAAAACACTCTGTACCGACCAGAATTAATTTACTTACCTTTCATTGATTTCATGAGTTTATATGGACCATTAGTTTGAAATCATAGTTCTGTGATGATTTGAGATAGATCCTTCCAAAGTAACTGTGACTCTCAGCGGTGGTCAAATGCGTCGCCAAATTTACGTGTCTGGACAGCAGCATGAAGAAGATTTACATGGTGTAGTTGCGTGGTTTAGGTGTTTGTGCTGCTAGCCAGGGGGCCGGAGATGATATATAAATCGATGATTACTATTCAGCCTAGTTACGCAACGACGGGGAGCCTCCTCTCAGTCCCGCCGGAGATTAACCAGTCCACCGTCACAGTTGACTTAGTGGTAATGACCGTTGACGAAACCCATATGTGCTGATCAGTGACTAGAATCTTCAAAGCACGGTTGGGCTAGCTGACTACCAGAATCCCGCCCAGTACGCTGAGAGCAGTGAAACTGAAAGGCAAGGGAGTCCAACTTTCCGATTCCTGAAGTCACTGTAGCTGGAACAGTCCAGGCTTTGCGAAGTTGCGCAGTATTTGGTCAAAATACCAGATATATTTCGCTGTAGCCTTAGCCCTAAAGGTGGCCTGGATGCAGCCTCCGTTTTTGGAATTCTAATCAGAAAAGGATCATCTTGGAAGAAGGTGGGTTGAATCATCTACAATATTGTGGCAACAGTCAGCTATACCCTACACACATCTGTCCACAAGGAAGTAAGTATAGTCATACGATCCTAGTACCTGGCAAATGTGAATGCGTTGAAGCTAGATAGTTGGAAAGGTTTTGGGATCCACTGATCGGTGTTGAGGGAGCGTTAAAAGAGTGCTCTGTCAACAGTATTCGATCCCCCAGGTTTTCAGATCATGACCTGAATTTGGAAGCTGAAACGAAAATTGCAGTAAAAGTTTGTTGGGTAGATCCTTCGATCTACAAACAAGTTTCATTTCCTGCCTTCCTTCCCACACCGCATTAATATGAAGGAAGGAAATATAACTCTCATGTCATGAACTACGAATCCATGTCTTCATAAATAAATTTTTATGAGGAGAGACACTAGATTCTTATCAAGCCTACAGTAGCATTTCTAAAGAGCTACTATCTTCCACCACATCAGGCATATAGAGCAACAAGAGTTATTCTGCTCACATCGAGGAATGTAAAATCTGCCAATTTCTAGGAACTAGGAATATGAATAAACACGATAATCTTGAATTGCATGTCTTAAGGTTGTGAAATAAAACTACGTGTTGAAAAGACCCTTCAGTGCATAGGTCTACAGATTAGCCTAGTTTGAGTGTTGTCAGTAGCCTTCAGAAAGATTTTGCAGGTGAGAATAAACTGCTTAATCCCTTTTTGTCCCACTATCTACCTAGTTAGAGGAATTCCTGAGTAATATTCAAATTCCAGGGTATAGACGATAACATTTCATAAGAAGAATTTGAAAATAACATCAGAGAAAAGAATTTTTCGAATACTTGGATAGTTAACACAGTCAAACGATTCATTTTACACAAGAATCTCTAGTATTTTGGATTATTTGATGCTAAGAAACAACTGACTTCCTTCATTATTCAAGAGAATATCTAGAATAAAGGTGGTTCGCCAAACTCATGAAAGAAAAACCCGGGTAGTAGAATGGTTCAAAATCAGCACAGCCTGCAGGTTACCGGCCCTGCGTTCGTTTGATTGAGCTAAGAGACTTCAGCTTCGTTGTAGTCACTGAGGGTTTCGCCCGACTTTTATGTAAACGCGCGATGCATGAGTGTTCTTTTATCATAGACACAGTGCCTGCCCAGCTAGATTTTAACACTCCAATGTTGGATATTGGTATCCATTCAACTTCAGTGGCTGAATGGTTACATCTTCACCACTTAACATTGATGATTTTGAGTTGAGTAGCAATAAAAGCCGAAACAACTGTTGTAAGCCATTTATTGAAGTGAAGAAGAAATTAATCAGGTCAAACTATTATGATAAATATAACATTACTATTTATTGACATACTTGTTATTCTCAGTTGTTTTGTTGGATGGAATTGTTCCACCTCTATTGGCATATGAGCTCCTATGCGGATACCTCGAAACGAACGCGCTTCCTGGATTCTTCTACAAGCCCCAACCAGCCGGAGATAACATTATTGATCATAATATCTAAGACATTTTCATTCAGCAAACTGTTCTTAATGTAAGGATCTGGGTGTGGTAATGAGGGATAGATGTGTATGATTCCCTAATTTATATAACAGCTTTATTAAACAATTAATGATTAGCATGAAATTGAAGCTTATATAGAAAAGAAGCCACTTAGCTCAATCGATAGACCAAACTGTAAGCAGATTTTTGGGGGTATACTCATTTAAAAACTACATTTTGTTCCAACTCAAATACATTATAGGTTGTTATTCATTGTAGACTGACATTAGTTGGAGGAACAAAGGACACCTGGGAGCACTGGACAGCTGTTTCGTCCTAGTATGGGACTCCTGAGCAGTGCGCGCTCACGACCCCTTCAGGGCTCGAACCCGCGACCTTCAGGTTTCCTTTGTTCCTCCAACTTATGTCAGTCTACGATGAAAAACAACTTGAAATATTTCCAAATCCCCACAACTCCCCCAAATTTTAAATGAAAACTGTTTTTAACTAACTTATTGTCTATGTGTACATCAATACAAAGAGATTTTGCTAAATTTCACCTCTAATAACACTTTTTCAAACTTACAGAGAATATTAGGTATCAGTCGGTTTGATAAACTAGAGAAATGGACTATAATTTACTGTATGGTTAGCTGGGAAATCCAGGGTAAACATTTCATCCATCACCTTTATGTAGTTCCACCCCAGTGAGTAATTTGTCCCCATTGAGACTCCAATGCAGTACCCACTACTTCAATATGGGACTCCCCAATAGTGCGCATCCAGGACCTTCCTTTTCTGTGGCCAATACGTTAGGATCGGAATCCAATTGCCCATATTTCCAACTTCTTTTAATTCACAACATATCGCGACCATCACCCAACCTCATCGTTGATTATCGGTCCTAACGTTCACCAGATTTGCCCTATGGGTCATAACTTCTCATTAGAACATCAAGAATCTTTCCAACTGATATCAGTCAATGATGAATACTAAATTGAGAAATGTCTAACTTCTCATAAACCCCTAAATTTAATTGATCCAGTGCTCAGTGGCGACTAGCTTCGAGAGGTAATTCACGAAGTTTTAATGAGAAGTTGTAGTCAGTGGGGAAAACCAGGTGGACGTGAGAAAAACTATTCAACGATGATATTGGATGTAGGTCACGCTATATCATGAACTGGATCACTGAATTCCCACCCAGTGGCTAGCTTAATGGTGAGGGGTCATTGGGTTCACATTGCTTCGGAGTCCTCCCAGGTTTCCAATGTTCCATCAATCAATTTTAGTCCATGATAAATACCAACTCGAAAAATCACTGAATACCCACGGATTTCTAAATTTAAAGGCAATTTAATTGGTTATAACTGTCATAAAGGAAGACACTGGTAAAAATCTACTACTTTTAAGATCAAATAAATAGTAAAATACTAGATGAATAAATTTTGAAGATTAGATTTTTAGAAAATGATTTATTTTAAAGAAATAGCTAATAGTTTCCTGGTCCTTTGTGAATTAGAGAATGGTTGAAAACCTGAAAGCACTTGATAGCCATTTCATGTTATTATGAGAATCTTCAGGAGATAACCCCCTGAAGCACCTCGTGGAGAATCAAACTAAAGACTATCAGGTCCCTTGGCGAACACTTTACCATCCAGATAATGGGTTGGGACTCATAGATCCACTATTTCCTGTTTTTGCTCCTGATCAAAACCGATTTCCCCCGATATCCCCCAAGATTGTACACTTGACAAATAACTGATGATCCAGTTATTCATGGAAGAACGATCACACTATATTCAGCATAAACAAAAGTAGGTAAAAATCATTGATGAACAGTGGTCAGTAGGGGAATCCAGGACTTGTGTTTCGTCCTATTTGGGCGTCATCAGCCGGAAAAACTTGTTTCCCAATGAGTAATAGTATCCCGACTAAAACTCAGGTTGAGGTTCAATGGTATCAAACTCATTTAGTAAGCCAATGAATCACAATAGTTACTTTTTTATGATGACTACAGAAAATTTAAACGGTAAATATTGTCGGTAACTAGATTTCAACACATTTAACTAAAGAGAGAAGAAAAAACTTAATTAAGGAGAAAGTGTAAATATCTCACATTACTACTTTTTAATTGTCTTTTTTTCTGTGCCGTTTTCTTTCTCTTCGCTTTATTTCCTCCTTTAATAAATAAGAACTTCATCTGAATACTTAGTGTGCAAATACACTGCATTATGTAGTAGTAGTACCAATCAACTTGACATAAATATTGGATGAGTTCAAGTGGTGGACAAGATAAAGTAAAGGTGAGAAAGGAAAGGAGAGCAGTAGGCAGGTGAGCATACGACACACAATAATAATAATAGTAACTCTATTGATATCAAGCCAACAATGGTAATGAATTCAATATGTACAATGACAATGATGATAAGGTTATGACCTTAATTACCCTTTCAGTGTTATGATTATGTTAGGGTTTCTCTTCAATTCATTCATTCAATTTACACGATTAATGTGTAAAGCTGCCTTTCTATTGTTTTTCTCTCTCTCTACATCATCGTCTTCATCAACAACTACAATCATTTCTTCATTATATCTACTCTCTTCATAGTTATTATTCTCTTGTTGCTATGAGATTAACTGAATGAAATATGAAAAAAGAGTATATTATTGCAGTGACAAAAACAACTGATGTTATTTCATGAAGATTACTGCCTTAGCATTTAGTTAGTCCTTACAAACCTACAATCTGAAATGTAATCTCCTCTCAGTATTTTAACCATATGATAACTATCCATGTGGATATTTTTCATAGTAGATCAGCTCATCAGCCGTCTGTCTGGACAAATTCAGTCCACACAGTCGTATTAGTTCACTTGATTCTGGTTAACTGACTCATATGGATCGGTATACGTTCAATAGGCTGATCGGTTGCTTCAATTCTTGTTGATAATTCTCATAGCTGAATAGATTTCCAACTATTGAAGTGGTTTCTGACCCCTAAAATTGTTCAGTAGAATAAATGTCACATGACTGTCTAACATATGAAAAACTAACTAGCTACTTGAAACAAAATGAAGCAAAAATAAGTCAGGTGGGTGTTTGTCATGGACTGGCATCAATTGGAGAAATATTCAAAACGTGGGAGAACTGGACAACTGTTTCTTCCTAGCAGGAGACTCCTCAGTAGTGCGCATCCATGACCCCTCCGGTGATCGAAACCAGGCTGGAATGTTGCCGTTGAGACACCGAGTCAAAACCATCTGTCCCATATTTTCTACTTCTGTCAGTCCACGATATAGCGCAACCTCCATCTAGTTCGGTCGTTGACTAACTGTTCTCATATTCGAATTGGTAAGCCATACTGGTCACGACCTCTCATTGAAACTTCAGAAATCGCCTTTTGAAGCAAGCCACCAATGAGAGCTAAAATGTTCCAATTTTAAGGTTTATGAGAATTTGTTGATTTTAGGTTAGTATTCATCGGTGGAGCTAACCAAGTTGACGGTATTGGATAGAGGTAGCACTATATCATGGTACACTGGATTCCGACGGCCACGGAACCTCAAGAACTCGGATTCGATCCCTGGTGGTACGGGGACATTCGTGTGTACTGCTGAGGAGACCCATACTAGAACGAAACAGCTGCTTAATGCTCACAGGTTTCCAATGTTCCTCCAAGTGATGTCAGTCCATGATGAATACCAACCTGAGATAAACAAATCCCCACAAATTTCGAAAATTAGTTTAATAAATGCCAAAGGAAATATTATATTTTTTCCCTTGGGTTCCTAGTAGAACACAGGACTTCGATAGCATGCATCCATTGCACTCTATTCTCTGCAGTCTTTTGAATCTGGTGCAACCACTGCCCACAACCTTTCATTTCCTCCACACATGATCTCCACTATGTCACCATTGCTTTGGATGCCCTACTCGTCGTTTATCATTTCGATTCCGCTCCACGGACTGCTCTGGCGCGTGATATCCCCAATCGGCCTTCTCAGTGTATGCACAATTAAATCGATCTCCATTTTCTTCCCGATATTTTTGGTCGATAGCTTCTTGGATGGTTTGTTCCCAGAATTCCTTGTTGTTCATTCTTTCTGACCTTCTGATCTCATTTTCAGTATCGAGTGAGGAGGGTAGGCAGCATTTGTTGATGAATGTCTGTGGTTTGCTCAAAGTGCTTTTCGTGACACGCCAAGTTTCTGAACCATCACATACAAGCACTGACTTGACTTCACATTGGTGTTGAAAAAATCCGAATGTTGTTCATGCTTTGTGCTGAGTGCAGTATACTGCAGTGCAGTAGATCTCCACACTGATTACTTCAGATTAGTGGAAGCCTATCATGCTGTCTTTCTGATACTGGCTGCTTTCACATCCTCATCTGTGTCTGTGCCACCTGAGCAGGTGTAGGTGAGAGAGACAACTTCCTTCAAATTTCTTTCGTTAGTGATGATTGTTGCTTGTTGTTGATGCTGTTGTTGGTTGTGTATCTTCATCACCTGTGTCTTGTCTATATTCACTTGAAGTGTTGTCTTCACTGACCCACCTCTTCTGTCAACTTGTTAGTTTTTGCCTGTAGATATTCCAATTTGTGTGACATTAGATACAAACCGTCAGCGAAATCCAAACAGCGTATGTTTATCTTCTCACAGCTCCTCACAGTTGTCGGTTGCATGATTCAGTCCACCACAATGAGGAAGATGATTGGTGAAAGTAGGCGACAGCCTTGTCTTACTCTTGTCCCCTGTCTTCACTTCAAATATGTCAATGAGATGAGCTTTCCATTGTGGATCACACAGCATGTGGTGTCTTCATATAATTGTTGAATGAGATTGATAATGATCTGTGTCACTCAGTAATGTTGAAGCAACTGCCGAATTACTTGTCGGTTGACGCCATTGAAGGCGTCTTGAAAGTCGATGAATTTGAGGTGAGGTAGAGAGTTGACTACTATTCTATACTGTGTTCTATAATGATGCATAGCGTTGCAATTTGATCAGTTCACTAGTTATTTAATTAGCATTTAGGTTAAATAATAGATAAATTTTCTCTAAAGTAGTAATTACCGCTCACGTGAACTTGCCAACTAAGAGACAAACTAGCATGTGACTATAAGTTGAGCAATCTAGTCTATTATGTTACATCATCAACCAACAAAGTTATAGCCATTAAGCTTACAATTAAATTCTTACGCACTTACGTAATCCATCTTGAAATGCCTAAATATATTTATATATTATATAACCAGTAATTATTAACCGGCAAATATTTATACACTTGACTTAATCTTTGTTTCAAAAGGAAAGTAGATCTCTCATATATTCGTATAATCTAAAATCTTCTCACTAAAAAATGTCTTCAACATTTTTTAAAAACTCTTTTTCAGTGAAAAATTATTTAATCCGGTCATATTTTATTTAATTATTCAATCATTCCTTTATGTTGTTGTGTTGCCTGGATTAATTTAATTAGAACGCAATGGGATAAGATTTCTATTCAACCCTTAATACGTACGTGATCGGGAAATATAGAAAACAAAAAAATGTTGGGCTCTTCATTTTGATGAGAATCTCAAAAATTATCTTTCATATTAAAAGGAATAGAATAAATGTAGGTAAACTAGAAGAGATTATTATATAATATTCATTTATCAAGATTTTCTAATTAATTCCCCAAAAAAGGAGTGGATAAAACTTTATTATTATTATTTGTCCTTTGGGTTCCTAGTGGAACATGGGGCTTCAATAACACTTCACCATTTCACTCTCTTCTCTCCAGTCTTTTTAACATGACTCCACCACTGCCCATCACCTTTCATTTCTTCCCCCACACCATCTCCTCAAACGCCCAAATAGTCGTTTCCCATTTGGCTTTCACTCGACTGTCTGGCTTCGCATATGATGTCCTTCCTCTTCTGCATATCTGTTGGCTGATAGCTTCTTGCTTCGTTGGTTGGTTCGTTGCGGGCCACAGTGAGTTCCTCCTTGCTTATTTTCTTCTGGACATCTGATATGACCTTCAGCATGGAATGAGAGTAGGTGGCAACCATTCATGTATAATGTCTGTATTTTATTGAAAATGCTTTCTATAAAGCCCCAAGCCTCCTAACCATCACACAGAAGCACTGAGTGACTTGACTGAATTAGTGTTGAAAATTCGGATGTTGTTCACGCTTTATGCTGAGTGGAGTAGAGTGAACTGGAGTGCAGTGCAGTAGATCTGCACATTGATTACTTCAGATTAGTGAAGAAAGGCCTGTTTTGCTGTCTTTCCGATCCTGACTGCTCTGACATCCTCACCTGTATCTGTCCCACCGCCAGTAGTTGAGATGATGCTGTTTAGTTAGTTGTGTAGTTAGTTGGGTAATTAGTTAGTTAGTTAGTTAGTTAGTTAGTTAGGTAGGTAGGTAGGTGAAAGAGACGACTTCATTCAGGTTTATACCATTGATGGTGATTGGCGACACTTGTTGTTGTTGCTGCTGCTGTCGTTGTTGGGTATCTTCATCACCTCTGTCTTCTCTACTTTCATTTGAAGAAATTCGTGTCTTCGCTGCCTTGCCTCACTCCTTCTACCAACTTGTTAGTTTTCGCTTGTACATCTTCGAGTTTGTACGACAAGAAATTTGACATAAATCATCATTGGCGAAATCCAAGTCCTCTTCTGGGGTCTTTCATCGGTCAGACAGTGTCTGCCCATCTCCTCCCTCCTCATAGTTGTTGGCTGCATGATCCATTCGACTCGACCACAATGAGGAAGATGATTGGTGATGGTAGGTGGCAACCTTGTCTTACCTGTCAACCTGTCTTCATCTCAAAGACATCACTGACCTTTCCATTGTGAATCACTTGGCATGGATTAATTTTACTCTAAAAAACGAAACCATTTTCTTTCGAGCGTTAATCTTGGAAGCTACGAGTCTGCGTTCACGGAACTGTACGATAATATAGGATGAACAAAATCACATAGTCCAATTTGGCATTCATCATACCTTAGTAACTTTTTTGTCTGCCTTATTGTTGTGCCAGTCTCATGCAAGATTGCAAGGTATGATCTCTGACATAAAAGTGTCATAAACTGGTGCAAAATACTACTACTGAACAATTTGAGTAGTTTCAAAGTAGTATTTTGCTAGTCAGGTCTGAGTGATCTAAATACACTAGACAGCTGTTTCGCTTATCTGCAGTATAGTCAGTTCATCAGCAATGTACCCAGAAAAGGCTTAAACATCACTAGTGTATATATTTATTCGCTATTCAATAGTAACATTTCCTTTAAGTGATGCCTGAAGTATAACAGAAGTGGTTACCCATTGACTACCCTCGGATAATGTTTACACTATATCATAAATTGACACAGTAAAGAAATCTACATTACATGATTTCAAATGAGTTCCTCAATGATAACATGGTCACTTCTAGTTTGATCCTCGACAATATAGTGGATGCGTGCTGCTGAAGATTCCCATAGTAGGACGAAATGTTTGTTCATTGTTCTCATATTTTTACTAATCTTCTAACTGACTTCAGTCGATGATGGACACCGCCTTGAAGTAAATAAATCCCCAATAAGCTCAAACCAGAGACGAATCACTCAGTCAGAAATTCTAATTTAAGGTGTATAAAACGATGGGTAGGAGTATAGTCAATATTTGAAGAAATTTTATGTACAGTAGGATGAAAGTGTATGCTACTGCGTTTTTATACTGACGTGATAAGTCACTAGGGAATTTTATTCTGTCGTTTTTTTGTGTAAAATGAGCTATGATTATTTAAACTGGGGTAACTTGATTCAGTAAATGGTAAACAGTTTTGTGCTTTAAGAGGTAATGTAACCATCCATATGATATCAACAAGTTCATTATATTGATTTAAATACTAGTCATAACCAGTTGAACATTATTATGGTGACTTAAGATGTAGATTGAATTAGGGTACTCAGATTCTACAGTCTATGCAGAGATAATGGTACGAATCAGAAGTGTATCTAAGTGTTATAGTACCAATTTGGGATCTCTGACAGAATGTACTTCCATATCAGATTAGTTTCTTCCATATATAGTACAGTAGGGTGCAGTATTATTCACTAAAGGATGGATGTTTCAACCACAGTTCCTTGTCGCTTATTCCTGATATTCTGACCATCTGAGCTTCAGTAAGGAGCCAGCGTAGGCAGTTGTTGATGAATATCTGTAGCTTGTTTGAAGCACTGACTTGACTGAATTAGTGTTGAAAATCCTGATGTTGTTCACGCTTTATGCTGAGTGCAGAAGATCTCCACACTGGATTCAGGTTAATGAACTCCTGTCTTGCTGTCTTTTCCGATACTGACTGCTTTCACATCCTCATCTGTGCCTGTGACACCTGTAGTTGAGACGATGCTGTCTACGTAAATAGATAGTTGAAAGAGACAACTTCGCTTAGGTTACTCCCATTGATGGTGACTGGTGAATCTTGTTGTCGTTGATGCTATTGTTGGTTGGGCATCTTCATCATCTCTGTCGTCTCTACGCTCAGTAGAAGTCCCGTCTTCGCTGCCCTACCTCTTCTGTGAATTTGTTAGTTTTTGCCTGCAGATGTTCAAGTTTGTGTGACACTAAACACAGGTCATCGGCGAAATCCAAATCCAGGATTTTTCCCCCAGTCAGGCATCTCCCCCTCTCTTCGCTCCTCACAGTTGCCTGTTGCAGGACCCAGTCCAATCCATTCGACCACAATCAACAAGATGATTGGTGAATGAGATTGATAATGATCTGTGTCACTCAGTAATGTTGAAGCAACTGCCAAATTACTTGTCGGTTGACGCTATCGAAGGCGTTTTGAAAGTCGATGAAGTTGAGTTGAGGTAGAGAGTTGACTACCATTCTATACTCTGTTCTATGATGATGCGAAGCGTTGCAATTTGGTCCGCACATGATTTGTACTTCCTGAATCCAGTCAGCCTGTACCGGTCGTAGTTTTGAATCCAGCGCATCTTTTATTACCTATAAAGGCATGAAAATAGTCATAATACTTTTAAAAACCTTTCTACACTTCAACAGTTCATTAATCTTTGATGACTACTTGCAGTAGAGTATATTGAATGTCCATAATGTGGGACTGATCATTCCTGAGGTATTATTCAGCAGTCTGCATACCGCTCGAAACATTGTAGTAATGATTAAGTGCATATGTAGTGATAGGGCTCCATTATCATGAATGACTCTGATCGGTTACAATAAGTAATGTTGAACTGAAATTTAGTGGAACTTTGTGTTTTGCATAAACCACACATGTATGTATAAGCGTTCATTTGTTTCAGAGATCTCTAATTTCATCACGAATGTTTCAATTTTGGAGGCAAAATATTTTAGAAAGAGGATGGCAAATTTTACTCAAACTCTCGGATTACCAATCCATTACTAAACCCAAGTTGCTTCAACTATTACTAACAATATACACACCGAGACCAGTAGTCGTCGTCACCTAGGCTGCAGCGATAGCACCTTGCTGGTAGTAGTAGTAGTAGTAGTAGTAGTAGTAGTAGTAGTAGTAGTAGTAGTAGTAGTAGTAGTAGTAATAGTAGTGTGAGTAGTAGTAGTAATAGTAGTGTGAGTAGTAGTGTGAGTAGTAGTAGTAGTAGTAGTAGTAGTAGTACAATCAATATTCTGAAGAATTCCACTGGACGGAAACAGGATAAACTTCACTCTATTGACGAATAAGTGGTTTAGGTGTACTCTCCTCTTCCCTTTTTTGTCCCCACACAATATACAAGGAACTGTGTGTCTCCTATACTCGCGTGTTATCTTCTTGTTCGTGTGTTTACAAACATACATATCTGTACTGTTGACAAGTGGTGAGTATTGTTCATATCCGGTGAAAGTATTTGTGAAACCCACTTGTTATTATAAAATAAAATGTGTCAATGAATGAAGTGTTGACTGACATATGATGCAAAAATCATACTTCGATTTAAAACAGTTATGTATCATCATTTGACTATGTGAGATAGCCGTAGTTTGGTAGACTAATATTTGTACTGGGTGATGATTGAAGGTGAGATGAAAATCTGGACCGCGACCAGATTAAAACCAGTGACCACCGGGTTATCGATCCACTGCTCTACCAACTGAGCTACTATGTCCGACTGGTGACCAGAGTTTGATTTCACTTAAATCACCAAAGGTTGTGCTGAAATACCATGTGAATCCGTGATGGCTTACTACTACTTGGGGAGATCATTTAATTGATTTTACGTTCTTATTCATCATGAACTGACATAAGTTGAAGGAATTTAGGAAACCTGGGAACACTGGACAGCCGTTTCCTACTAGTATGCAACTCCTCAACAGTCCACACACACACACACACACGCTTCGAAACAAAGCACTTCAGGTTTCATGGACAACACCTTACCATCGAGTCACTGCACAGGCATTCAATACCATCCTTCAGTAACTTTCCTCAAATCAGACCTGTTCGGCACCACTGGTCACGACTTGTCAATAGATTTTTGTCAAATCTCATCTCGAAGTGAACCAAGTACTCATTGGTTATCACAGGGGTGCTTCTTAAAGTCTCAATGAGAAGTCGTGAGCTATGCGGCAAACCTGGTGGATGTGAGGACAAATAATCAATGATGATATTAATGGGTGATAGTCGTGATATGTGATGAACCAACAACAGTTGGAAATATGGAGCATAGGATTCCGACTCAGTGGATCAATAGTAACGTGCTGGTCATGGAATCTGAACGTCCTGACTACGCACTGTTGAGGAGTGCCATGCATGCTAGGACGGAACAGCTGACTGTCCAGTGCTACCAGGTTTGTAATATTTCATCAACTGATGTCAGTCGATGATGAATACGAACTAGAAAAATGCATGAGAAAGCCATCTCACTTTATTTCGTAGAGATGATTGCAATTGAACAGCTACGATGTAATCTCTGTATGTGACACCTTCTTATGATTCAGTTCATATTATCCTTGTAACTAAGCTTTAACTCTGTTGTGTAATCTCTGTTTAGATGAATGTTAGTTGATTGGAAGCAGTCGGCAGGAATGCAAAAGAGCGGTTAATATTTTATATCATTTGACTCTCTGAGAAAGCCATAGTTTGGCAGACTAGTAATTGTACTGTTTGATGACTGATCAAGCGGTAGTGGTAGTGGTATTGGTATTGGTAGTAGTAGTAGTAGTAGTAGTAGTAGTAGTAGTAGTAGTAGTAGTAGTAGTAGTAGTAGTAGTAGTAGTAGTAGTAGTAGTAGTAGTAGTAGTAGTATAGTAGTAGTAGTAGTATAAAATAGACTATCCTTTTCAGCTGGTGTTATTTAATACTTTATATGTTCACATATTATTTACGAGACAGAAGAACGGAGACTGTTCTACTTCTGGTCAATAACTGCTGGTAAATCATCCATGGAAATTCAGCCTACAGACTTTTTACAGTTCGAAATTGGTTAGATCAGTGAATCACCTGGAGAAGAAAAGTCCCTTGTGTTGATAGATAACTATGATTTGTTGAGTAAGTAGACAATAGAGAACAATGTGTAATGAAGTAAAACCCGGGTAATACATTTAAAACTGTTGCCTATGCCAAAAGTCTGACGAACCAATCAGAAGACGTAAACTGTTTGAACCGTGTAATGGATTAGAGCAACACATTTCAAACTACTTTAGAACACACGTACTTGTCATAGGTATTTAAAGATATTAGGGGTGAGACCAAGTAGGAAGGCTGAATTACAGGCCAAATAACAATGAAAATCAGTAGAGCAAAAATTATGGTACATCGAACTCGGTTTCACAGTCGAATTCATCAATGGGAGATTGAATGCGATAACAAATTGTTTTTGAACACACTAAGCTGGTTTAAACTTCCTAATTAACTAAAGTATCGACAAATTTAACAATCCATTCTCAACACGTTTTAGAAATAAGTCTGAAGGAAGTAGCCATTTTAATCCTGTGGCCTATCTCAAAGGACAGATGATGGTTTGGATACTACTGTCTACAACAAACCAACCCATTCTACACTTCAGGTCATCTTATCCAGTATCACTTATGGCAGTTTTAGTCAAATGTCTAAGTGGCAGAGCTAACAAAGTCACTAGTCATTACAAGGAATCAAACGAGGAACTGAAACACATAAAAGAAGCTTTATTGATTATCCTCTACCGTTTATGCAGAAATTCGTACGAACACATAAGAAACAAAATGATAACAATAATACAAGTAAGAATAATGACGATAACACGGGTAGAAAGGAGTTCAACGCCTCAATTGAGTTACCATACAAAAAAAGAACATTAGAATGTTTATACAGGATTCTCAACAAGACTGGAATTAGGGTGGCATTTAAACCTAGAAATTCACTCAAAAATAACCTTTTCCAGCTTAAGGTTCCAATGTATCCAATAAAGTAATCTAATCTAATCAATCAAACTCGATGCAGTGACTGTGAGGTCAAGTATATAGGCTAAACTAGTCGGTCCGGCTCAGTTCGATTAGCCGAACATAGGAATTTAGTCAAATGTAGAATGACAGACCTGAGTAAGATGAATAATCTAGAAGGGAACTCAGCTGTTGCAGTGCATGCATCAACACACAACCACGCAATAGGATGGGTGGGCTGAAACTAGTGTACTTAAGTTAAATATAAATAGGTGGAGAAAGAGAGAGAGAGACTGATCGCTTAATCATTGTTCTTCAAATCAACCAGCACATGTAATAGGGACGACGCAACATAGGATTTTAAACACCAACATCAAGTCAGTGCTTGTGTATGGCTCAGAGACTTGGCGCGTCACGAAAGGTATTTCCAACAAACTACAGATATTCATCAACAACTGCCACCTTCACTGGCTCGTTACTGAACATCAGATCACATGGCCAGAATAATAATATTATTAATAATAAAAAGGAAGAAGGAAGTGTGAGAAGGGATCAACCAAGAGCCCATCGCTCAACAAATATGCAGAATGGGGAAGTGGAGATGGATTGGGCATACAGTGAGAAGGCCGATTGGGGACATGACGTGTCAGGCCAGTTGCTTGAGTGGAACCCAGATTGGAGGGACGAAGTCGGGTGTCCAAGGTAATGGTGACATGGAGTAGATGGTGTGAGGAAGAAATGAGAGCTTGTGGG
Organism: Heterobilharzia americana; assembly: GCA_944470555.2. NCBI lineage: Eukaryota > Metazoa > Platyhelminthes > Trematoda > Strigeidida > Schistosomatidae > Heterobilharzia > Heterobilharzia americana. The sequence continues at coordinate 158,159,730 of OX104127.1, read as the reverse complement.
CAGTCGTGGAACCAGTTTGAAAAGATTTCAGAGAAGAGAGTGTAATGGAGACGTGCTACTGAAGCCGTATGTTCTATTAGGACAAATAACAATAGTAATGAAAGTTATTACAAGTCTGAAGTAAACTGTAGAATGTTAAGCTTCACACTAGGATTACGTAACATCTCGATTACACAGTGACATGGAGGGAATCCCTAACTTGAACTACAACAGGAACACTTTTCTGCTTAGTACACCTATTATTTTACTTATCATACTGTTGTGTCAAATTCATGGATTTGTGTTTTAAGAAGGTTCATTTTCAAGTTGTTATTCATCGAAGACTGACATCAGTTGGAGGAACAAAGGAAACCTGGAGCACTGGACAGCTGTTTCGTCCTAGTATGGGACTCCTCAGCAGTGCGCACCCACGACCCCACCAGCAGGGATCGAACCCGCGACCTTCAGGTTTTGCGGCCAGCGCGTTACCAGAGATACGGAAATTTTTACTAGCAATAAAAACAAACAATAAGAGGTGACAAGACTACAAAAATTGAATGTTGAAAGTGGCGCGGTTACGTTGATATCATTCTTAGCAGTCTTTTATGCTTAAAACGTCATCAACTAGGTAATACTGTATGACAGCGTGTGCTGTATATCAAATAAATAAATCTAATATGGAATCAAAGTGTTTCGATCTGACACTTTCAAGATTCCTTGACTGGTTATTGGAGGATGACTGATTGCACCTGAATGTCGATGGATTACTATCCATCATTTTGTAATATGACCACCAAACCTAGGAAGCTTACCCCATTGTGATGCACTGTGATGCATGTTATTCGGTTCGAGGCAACCGGCATGAAGCCTTACTTTACCTAAGTTTCCAGTTAATTAGTATTCATCAGCTAATTGGTAACATCTCTGACTGTAGCACTGACTGTGAGATAGGTTCAAATCTCTCTCAAAGTTGCAGATAAGCCCTACTGATGACTGCCAAAAGACAAGAAATCCAAGAAAAACAGGATTCCCTACCGATTGACTCTATGTGGCTAAAATATGCTTTAACAAATCCAAAACTGTTATAAACTTGTCATAAATATCATTCAAATTCTTCTTCCAAGAATGCTACTTTACTTTTGGAAACCATGATGCTTAGAATGAAGCATCCAAGTGACAGTTAACTGTTTCTGATCTCTTACTTCGTTCATAGTATAAAATTATCCATTAAAATTTTGAATTTCATATGGAATAGGTTTCAACACCTTGAATCATATGGGTTAGATGTTAATAGATAACTCAGACAGAAGGTACCATATACTGCCTGTCAACACAAACAGCCACGTGTTAGTCCTTTAACCTTATCAAAAGAGTTATACGCCACATGTCGTTAGTGAATACCAGAGACCAAGAATGCGTGTAGATTTCTTGATAAATAGATAACACTATGAATGGTAATGATGAACTTCTTCATAAAATGGTAACAGAAATGTTGAAAGAAAATGAAATTTATTGGAATACCAACTAGGCAAATTGATAGTAGGCTAGACTAGGCTAGACATGATACGAGAAGATGAGACTAGACAAAAACAATACCAAAACACAGCAACTAAGATGAACATTTTGAAATCATATAAAAACGCAATGATGTGAAACAATCCTGTCCACACTAACCCCTTACCCATCTCCGCCACAATCCCCTGACTTATACAAGTTAGTATTGTTATTTACTTTTTTCTGGTGTTTCCCCCCTCTCTTTCTCCGTTTTTTACAGTGTTATCATTGTTATTGTGTTTTCGTTCCTGTTCAAAGATTTCTTTACTTAGGTGAAAGGTATTTTGACTGCTTAAAGAAATCATTGTGAGAACAATGAGTATACAGTAAATGATGGCGTTAACATGAACATACTCTCCTTGGTGATGAGTGAGAGTTTAGAGATGGGAGAAGAGTAGAACGATGAGTTGAATATAATTTCATGCATAGTATGTGTACTTCAGTTATACACCATATAGAGTAAAATAGAAGATTGACAGACATGCAAGTCAACTAACTATACACAGAAAAAAAGATTAAGATATAAGCTAACCACGTGTAAAGATCATCAAGTTTGATAAGGACAATTTCTTTCTCTCTCTGGTTAAATTACAATCAGAAGATAACTAGAGAATGCTTATTAGAAACCTTTTTTTGAAACAAAAAAAATTATAAATCACTTCCCAGTCTAATAAGTGTAATATACATGTTACCAAGTCATCCAGAATGGGGAACACTATGGTTGTAACCTGGCAAATAGGGTTTTTTCTGTGATATATATATATATATATATATATATATATATATATATATATTGTTAAGGAGAATAAAAATGGCGACTGAAAAAGAACTCCATACATACACAGACATTAACATATTATATGGATGATCACAACAGATTTAAGTTCATTGTATCAAGAAAAAAACTGATTAGTTTTCTAGCCATTTGGGACAATACATACAAAAAGGTATTTCATTTAACCAACCGTTTTTTTTAAATGAACAGATTGAATCTATTGAAAATGTGATTATTAGCTATTATGAGTATTAACTTAGAGTTTCTTAAAAATTGTAGAGTGAAACAGATGCCTATTGGTGACATTCCATCAAAGTCAGGGTATATTACGAATCAACACGAACAGGGAAAGTATGAATTATTGAATTTTGACCCAATGGTACAATGAGTGTCCACTGCTCCGCTATTTTTAATGCTTCTCTTACCTATATCACTGTGCAACGAATATCATCTCTGAAGTAAATACATCTGTACAAGATGCATTTATCAAACTTATTCCTTTATGTATTACAAGCTTTATTGTAATAAAACTTTCAGATTGTCTTAAGTACAAGGATGTGTGTTCTTGACGTACTGTGAATTGGTTCTATTACAAACATTGAGTACATTCTACATGCTACTTACTAAGTTGTTGGTTGATACTAGTGTCTGTTGTTTTTAATGATAAGGTTACTGAACATAGATCGTGAGTGTGTACTGCTGAGGAATCCTATACTAGTGTTCCCAGGTCTGTGGGTGATGAAAACCACCTCTAAATTAAATTCCCCATTCATCTCAAAAATACACTACTGTGAAGCGCTCAGTAGTGACTTGCTTCCAGATGGATATCATGAAGCTCTAATGAGAAGCCATGACCTGTAGGGTCAACCAGTCGGAAGTGAATTGGATACTAACCGAAGACCTTGGGTGATAGTCGCGCTATGTCGTGAATGACAGAAGTTGGAAATTATGAAACACTGGAAAGGTACCCAGTGGTTGAATGGTTAATGCGTTTGCTGTGAAACCTGAAGGTCCTGAGTTCGATCCTTAGCCAGGTTGTGGGTGTGTACTGTTGAGGAGTCCCACACTAGGAAGAAACAGGTGTCCAGTTTTCCCAGATTTCCAATGGTTCCCCAACTGATGTCAGTCCATGATGAATACTAATTCTGATATATATATATATATATATATATATATATATATATATATATATATATATATATATAAACTCTCAGAGAGTCAATTAGCCAACTTCTGTTGAACAAAAAACCACAAGATGAATGGCAGCTGGGTATGTTGGGATTAATTGCATGCAATAATGTTAGCTATATACTTCAAGCGATGAACTTTTCTGCATGTAATTCAAAATCGAAGGGAAACCGCTGGTATTCATCATGACCTGAGATTACTTGAGAGCACTGGCCTTCTGTTTCATCCTAAAATGAGACTCCTCAACAGTACAGACATACAGTCCTACATAGAATCAAACTCAGGACCATTAAGTTTCACTGCGAACGTGTTAGTCATTCAGTCACTGAGTCAGATTTCAGTGATTCATAGTTTCCACCAAGTTCTTAAGTTGGAATCCAGTACACCTCCAACTGATTCACTGAACAGGTCACGGCTTCTCATCAGAACTTCATGATATCTATCTCGATATATGTCACTAATAAGCACTTATGTATTTTGAGGTTAATAAGGATTTCATTTTAAAGGACTGATATTAGTTGGGGAACCATTGAAAACCTGGATATTCTGAAGTTCTAATTAGAAGCCATGACTTGTTGGGTCACCCAGTCGAAAATGAAGGGGATACCAACTGAAGAAGTTGCTAAATAGTCACTGTATATCTCGAACTGACACATGTGTCGGAAACTGTGGATCATAGAACTCTGAACTAGTGACCGAATGGTTGACAGAGTTACACGACAAAGCCTGGAGGTGCTCAGTTCGATCACTGGCGCCATATCTCTGAGGAGTTCAATACTAGGACGAAAAAACTATGTTGAAAATGAAATCTCTATCGACCTGAAAATATATTTAGCCTTTGGCCTTTAGAATCAATATTACTCGAACAGTATATGATAGCACTTAGTGAAAAAGCTACATTGAAAGGGTAAACACAAGTGGACGATTGATTCTGCTTATTTTCAATCTTTTCAACAATATGTTCAACTGATCTCTTCGAAAAAGTCAAATACATACCATTTTATCTCCCTGGCGAATATTTTATTCTTGAAGTGTCTCAAGTTGAAATTTAATCCTTTAATTTGACAAAAACACTTTTCGATTTATACTCATCAATCACTGATAGTTAACAAGTGTCAAGTTTCTCAATCCTTAGTTCTAGACTAGTTTTATCAGTTGAGTAGTGATAGTAGTTATTTAAACCTCACCTGGTTAACTGGTTGACTAGTTACTAGCCAGTCCTAAGCCCGGATAAAAAGGGAAAGTTGGGTATAGGGCTACCAACCCTACCCCCTGAAACAAATCTAACCGCTAAAGAAACTTCAAAGCATAAACGAAATATAAAAAATAATAACGAAATTATTCCCCGCTGGAATCGGAGAAACGAAATGACGCCGGATGGTGAAAGTCTTCGGGAAGCCAGTCGGCCGATGTGTCACCTCTCTCTCGATGAAAGCAAAAGTAATCATAGGGACATGGAATGTCCGCAATATGTTTGAAACTAGCAAGGCTGCCCAGATTGCAAAAGAGATGGGAAGGTGTGACTAGGAAGTGCTTGGAATATGCAAAAGCAAATGGAATGGAAGCGGAATCTCCAAACTCTTAACTGGAAAGTCAGTAATCTACTCCAGTCATCCAGACGACAAAATTACAACTGGAAAAGGCTGCCTGGCTTCAGGAAGAACAAATCATGAGTAGACCAAATTGCAACGCTATGTATCATCATAGAACAGAGTATAGAATGGTAGTCAACTCTCTACCTCAACTCAAATTCATCGACTTTCAAAACGCCTTCGATAGCATCAACCGACAAGTAATTTGGCAGTTGCTTCAACATTACTCAGTGACACAGATCATTATCAATCTCATTCAACAATTATGTGAAGACACCACATACCGTGTGATCCACAATGTAAAGCTCAGCTCAGTGACACATTTGAAGTGAAGACAGGGGACAAGAGTAAGACAAGACTGTCGCCTACTATCACCAATCATCTTCCTCATTGTGGTCGACTGGACTGGATTGGACTGGATCATATAACAAACTGTGAGGAGCTGTGAGAAGATAAACAACGGCTGAACCGATGAAAACACCCCACACGGTTTGCATTTCTCCCATGATGATTTATGTCGAATTTCCAATCTTCCACAAACTCGAATATCTACAGGCAAAAACTAACAAGTTGATAGAAGAGGTAGGTCAGTGAAGACAGCACTTCAAGTGAATGTAGAGAAGACAGAAGTGATGAAGATACACAACCAACAACAGCATCAACAACAAGCAATAATCACCATCAATGGAGAAATCTGAAGGAAGTTGTCTCTTTCACCTACACCTACTCAAGCAGCAGTGTTTCAACTACAGGCAGCACAGGCATAGATGAGGATGTGAAGGCAGTCAGTATCAGAAAGACAGCTTGACAGGCTTCCACTAATCTGAAGTAATCAGTGTGGAGATCTACTGCACTGCAGTGTACTGCACTCAGCACAAAGCGTGAACAACATTGGGATTTTTTCAACACCAATATGAAGTCAAGTCAGTGCTTGTATGTGATGGTTCAGAAACTTGGCGTGTCACCAAAGGCATTTCCAACAAACTATAGACATTCATCAACAAATGCCCCCTACCCTCCTCACTCGATACTGAAAATGAGATCAGAAGGCCAGAAAGAATAAGCAACAAGGAACTCTGGGAACAAACCATCCAAGAACCTATCACCCAACAAATATGCCGAAAGAAGTGGAGGTGGATTGGACATGCACTGAGGAGACCATTCAGGAGCATGAAGCGCAAAGCCAGGCACTCAAGTGGAACCCAGATGGGAAACGGCTAGTTGGGTGTCCGAGGGTGATATGGAGGAGATCATGTGAAGGAGAAATAAAAGCTTCTGGGCAGTCTTGGTGCCAGGTTCAAAAGATTGCAGAGTACAGAGTGGAATGGAGACGTGCTACTGAAGCCCTATATTCTACTAGGAAATCAAGCGAATAATAATAATGATAGTTATTTGACTAGGAATCTTAAGTGAGAATTCATCCATCTGATGATCCAAAATAAGACGAAATGCGCGTCTTAGATTCCTCTGCTAGTCACCGTTTGAGCTAGCCTTTATGTATATTCGTAATATGATAAGAACAATAAAATTGGAAAATAAACTACATTTAAAAGTGTTTGGATGACGTAATAATTGTAGAATTAACAGTTAAGATTCTTTTTATCCTGCGAAGTGATTCAACATGATGTATAACCGATTGAATACAGTTTTCTCTTTTCTATTTGGTTATTAAATGTGCATTCTTATTAAGGTTAACAGATCGAATATGCTGTCAATTATAAAGGATCTCAAGTTCATATCTGAAGGATCTACAAACTAGTTTACTGTTTAAACACACAGACTCTTTGAGGATCCATTGTTAGTTAGACAACATTTAATCACGAGTCAGTTAAGAATCACATTTATGTCGTACCATTTGTTTGAACAGAAAAAGTGTTTCCTTCGATACAAGTTTGATGTTTTATGGAAACAATATAATTTATTCAATATTCAATTGATGGTTAACAGGGATTCATTGACTGACTTTAAGACACAAATAACATCAATTGGAAAACCATTGGAAACTTGAAAGTAAAGGATTCCTCAGTCCTGTGCATCCATCCACATTCGTTTGTAATAGATAGAAGTATAACTTGCTTATTGGTATTTATCAATGAAACTAAGGGCTAATGTTTCTTTATATTTAACACCTTTCAGCTGGATGTACTTGCATTTTAGAGAGTGATGGTGTTCTCATTAAGAATTGAACTCAGTACTCATCAATTCAAAACTATAATGTACTATCCACTAGGCCATTGAGACAAGACAACCACCTTCTGTATTCACAAAACTGTAGATTTTGAGTTAAGGAACGAAACTTTTCGACTACTTTTATCGACACCATCATTTAGAATGGAATTCATGACCTAAATTTCTCAAAAGGGAGGACGTTAGTCATATTCTCTAGGAAACTCTTCTTTTAATCTATAACCTCGAATCTGTAAATGACTTCCCCATTTACTAACTTGTAACTGTTCTTATCCAGATTACTTCAAGTTCCATGTTGAAGTTGTAGTTATGAGGAATATCATGTAAGCATTACACGTAGAAATTACAATATTGTTTTTACTCAATAAATACAATACATAGAGGGTATCATTGCTTACACTGCAGTGACCACTTGGTAGATTGAATGATTCACAATAGACGGATACAGAAGTGAGCAACACATAAGTTAGTATGTCTCGGTCTCAATTTCCTCATTTCAAGTTAACCCATTTATGTGGCAATGACAAAGAAATATGATAGTGGAATGAGAATACGTTGACTACCGCAAAATTCTATAGAATAAATGTGAAGATTCAGAGGGATCGAAGGTGTAAATGCATCTTCGCAACTGTTGTAGATTATTCAACTCTCAGTTATAAACACGTGACTTCAACTCCTATGCACCAATTATACGATAATTAGAGACTTTGTAGATTCCGGCTCTTTTATAATATGGTCACCGTCAGTTTTAATTCACCTAATCTGGTGCTCTAAATGGTTCGTGGATTGGTAAGACTCAGTGAACGTCTTTTTGTCTGTAACAGCCTTCCATCAGTCTGACTCCAAATTCCGACTCAGATCCAAGTTCTACGCCGGTCTTCAGATTTGTAGATGGATCTGTCCCATCATCCAGAGGAAGAGGTTCAAACAAACAATGAACATGAAAGCGAACGCTTCAGTCAGAACATTTTGTTGATGCTCGATGTTATCTCAGGACTCTCCCAACTGCTAGACTTCAAGGCATCCATATTCGCCAGGTAACAGATTTGTTGGCCTTAATCACATCCATGTTGATAGACGTGCTTGGGATGCATCTCACTGATATCTCCAAAATCTTGCAGACTTAAATGCAGCTCACCTTCTCTGGGAGGCATGGCGCACGAACTCATAATGCCGACAGATTCACAGCTTTGGTTCATTTTGGGTCAAGGCTACGGATAAAGACATAGGCATTCCGGAATGGATGTCGTTCACCTTAACAAGATAACATTACATCTTTCTCGATAATGCTTCAAAAACAACTGGTACAGGAATTAGGAAGTTGAATTCACTTTATCGTTTGGCTGTTCTGCTCGCAGTGCATTAAACGGAATCCTGACGGCTAAAGAAGCTGCCTGTACCTGGAGATTCATGCCACTGATATTTCACCTTTGGATCCCGTTCACCATGGTTTTCGTTTAGTCAACTCGATGGTCTACTGCTAGATACCCACTGGGGTCACGAGGGGGCTCATCAGTGCACAAAACATCCCCGCTTAACCATGCCGCATACAGCTCCTTCACGCCGACACTCTGAAAAGTAACTATAGGCTAAATATAGAGTCATTGTTGCTTTCGCCGAAGCCAATAAGGCTGCTGTTTTTGTGCCAACCTTTATCGGTCAGCTTCCCACATGAAAGAGTCCAGCTTTAGTTATGCTGTGAACGTCTTTAAAATCTACACAAACATGATTGTATACAGTTGGATAAAGCGTCTCTTGTAAGGTGCCGCAGTTAATCAGTTTTTCTTTCAACGACAGCCACTATAACATTAACTCACGGTTGACCAGGCCAAATTTCGCCTTCATTTCAGAAGTGACTGGTAAGAGACATTCGTAAGCATACCTATGTTCCTTGATCCCAAAGATGTTCGGTTCATTGAGGACCAGGACTGACATGCTGTTTCTGAGCTCGAGTTAGGAAGTCTGTGCTTATGAGTAGTAAAATATTGGATACTATGTCTGTCCCACTTATTTCATGGTTGTTACCTTTAAAAGGATTTCTCCTGTGATCCAGACCATTCAAAGGAGAACATCTTTAACTTACACTGCCCCCTTTAGTATATCAGTCAGTCAAACGGATAATCATGTGCTATGATACCTCTGTCAAAACCTACATTCCTTTAGTATTAATTCAGGTTACTAATAAACTTTCTCAACTTTAGAAAGAATTGAATTATTTGGCGCCTCAGGTGATTTTTGACCGCAAGAAAATCCGTTCCTCATGTGGTTTTTACATCCTTAAGACCATTCTATACTGAATGGATCACCGACTTTTACATGCTGGTGATAGTTTGATAGGCTAACAATGTTTACATGTCAGTTTCCTAAGCAAAAATTAATAATTTAACCCTTTTTTCGTGTATGTCTAAGTTACTTTTTCGTCTAATTGTGAGCAAAGCGAATTATAATGCATTTCTATGTGTTTATTGGTTCAAACAAGGTCGGTAATATGCACTGGTTTACTTCTATAACTGATATTGCTGTTGCCGTGAATTACAAATAGTACCAGGCCTAATCGATGTAAGTAACTCTGTAGGATTCCCATTACTACTCGACCGAAAAAGACCCTAGTTACAGCATTTTTATATAGCTGTTGACATTCGGTTACATCTACCCAGACGAATGCTTAGTGGGGATCCAGAGCATACACTGGAGGGTAACCAACTTCATGTTTTCTAGTCCTATGTGTTACAGAAGGTTATTCGAGGTCTGGATAGCTCATTAGTAACGTCTCCGACTGTAGTACTAACTGACATGGGTTCAAATCTCAGGCGGATCATCAGTCCCTCCAAGGTTGCAAAAATGCCCTGCTACGAGTGCTAATAATCATGAAACTTAAGTCAACCAGAACTTCTTGTCGATCCAACTAAGATCTATCTCAGTGATCAAGAACATGTTGCATGAGAAACAAAAGAACTCTTTTGAGCCCCTTTAGTGTACCTGACAGTGAAATGGCATAGTTATGTTCATCGCCAGGTTACCTTCGTTGGTTGCCACGTCATATAATGTGCCCGTTTCGCCCAAAATGTGTCCTCGTTAGCACGGGGTGTGTCCTGGAGCTTGGGTGAAACAAACAGGCTATACTGAGATTGTAAAATACAAACCTTAAAATATCTGTACTTGGCTTAGCCTCCCTCCTTAAGCATTGGAGTCACTTTCAATTTATCAGAAATTACTGGATCTTGGTAAAATCTGTCCTTGGTTGTTTTTTGGGATTCTAGTCAGTAGCTAAATGGGTTAAAACTCCATAAAAATTAAAGAGTATGTATGAAAATAATTTTTTATTCCTCGCTGTATCATTCAGTGGAACAACTGACAAGAAAAGTGCTTTAGTGTGAGATAAGATTGCATGGATCTGCATGAGAAGCGCTAAGCCCATAAAGCCTTTCATAACGAATCGTGTTGCTTTGATATTTCGAGAAAAAGTGCATTAACTCATGTATAAGTATCACATTGGTTGAAGAGGGAAAAATCTTGAAACAGTAGAGAATATTTGTAGCTCAGGCGGATGGTCTTAGTTGTGTTGTGTTCTCTGAGCTACGTTGTTTAACTGCGAAGCTTTCATTGTCTTTCTAGATGACATCATCAGCACTAACTTCAAGATATGATCTTCTAGAAGGACCTAGAAATAGTCAGAGCCATTGTAAGCGTATGTAAACTGCGGTATTTTGTAGATATTTGGACGATGCAATGTACTTTCTGTTATCTTGCCACCTGTTCTATTTACCGAGGAACTGAATGAACATCAAAGGCGGAGTCTGAAGGATATTGATGCCTGTCCATGTTTCTTCTTGAAGTATCTGACAAAAGTAAAGTTAACATGATCTAGAAGTGTGACAGTAAAACCAAACCAGTATTCACAGTCGAAGGTCGTTCGCCTACGAACTCTTAATAAGCATTTGACTTAGACTCATTAAACTACTTTCATTATGCAAAAAATCATCATGAATTCTGTAGAAGAACGTTTTGATGAAGTTACACATGATGTTCTAAGAATCGATCCTAATTAGAACCATTTCTGATAATGGTGTATCAGTATCATTGTAAATATCGATTATCTTGGTGAAAAATATCACTCCTGTTGCTATAGGGTGGAACAGTTAGCTATATCATTACATCCTCTGATTGGAAATCAACCTCAACGTTGACAAGTTAGAGGATGACGACAAAGTGGAAACGGTAATCTGGCAATCAAATCAAAGTGTCATATGGAGCATCTTTTCATTTGAAGTCACAGATATCCCTCTATTCATGAACAGCAATGGTATAAAGTAACGATTTCCATCGACTGCGTGCATCCCCTCAAAACTTTACACACTATGTCATGATGTCATCCTTCCGATGCAATCAGTTTACCTTACCCAATTCTATAGGGGTTCAGTCACGGACCAGATAGCTGAGTGATAACATTACTGGCTTCAGTGTTGGGTGACGTAGGTTCTCGAGTGGGACACTGATTACCTTAAAGCTGTAGATATGCCTCACTCTGTTAATTCTACTCTACAGTGTCTCTTCTTTTCCCCTCTTGAATCTACACTTTTCGTAGTTTTTCAACGTTTCATCAACGTACTAGTGATATAAGTTTTATCAGTAGCATTCAGCCTATGATTATTTCATAGTATCCAGTAGATAAAAGAACTATTTCGAATGTTATTGACATTCGTGTATACAAAAATCTATGGTAGATAAGCATCTTGATACCTTCGTATACATTCTCTTAAGTACCTCATTCAAGTACATTGAGTATGACTTTTTTTTGCGGGTACTACTGAGCATAATGCTGGTGTTAATGTGTATATGTATATATTGGTTTATTTTGTAGCTAAAATGAAATACAATATCCCAATTGAGGTGAAAAAAAAACTCGAAATGAGATCGAAGTATGCTAGAGCATAGACGCACACACAGACTGGATCATTAAAACAATGAAGAATCATATTACTCAGACTAAAGTAAAAATTAATTAAATATTTAATTTGAATTATTAATAAAAGTTATTTATTTCACTGATAGAAATATGTTTCTATGTTGTTCATATTGTACTTCATAGAGTTGTTTAGTCAACTTTCTAATACGTCTACATTTTTGGTTGAGCTGATACTACTTAAATTAGTAGTTTTCAAGATACATTTAAATTACAGATAATCTTCAATATCATTATTGTTATGATTATTATTAACCTTGACACGTGACCAAGTATCACCATTATAGTCGACTGATATATTTGATAGTTGCTGACTTTTTCCAAATTTCAGTGTTTTCTGTCTCTCTATCTCTTTTTTAATCATTTTAAAAACCAAATGAAAACAGTTTACTTGGTTTCTTCATTTTAATTTCTGGTTGGTATTCCTTATGGACTGACATCATGTGGAGAAGAAGTAGAAACATGGAAGCACTGAACAGTTTTTTCGTTCCACAGTCTTGCGTGCCCATAACCTCTCAGGGGAACGAACTAAGCACCCTGAAGTTCTGTGATGATTACGCTGCCATTCAACAAGTTGATTAGAACACAATGATCGACATTTTTTGACTATGGATACCTTGCTATTCAGTGCGATCTCAATCCGATCCCATTAGTGAGTAACTGTTCTTACGTTTAACTTGGTTTGCTCCACTATACTACTTGTACAGCTGTGAAGCATGGCCATTAAGGTTGGGGAACATGAGAAACCTTCAAGTGTTCGACGACTGTTGGTTTTATAACATAAGGCATGTGTAATGATACCACCACATCAGTAATGCAAAAGAATGATGTGGGAGCTTTCGGAAAAATAAAACCTTGATCGACTCAGATGGCTGAGAAATGTATTACATATTCCTCGTCACTGTATGTCCGGTTACCTAGTACTAACTGAGATAGACTTATGCTTGGAAAAGGTTAGAAGCAGCCTGACTAGAACATGATATCAGTCACTTAAGTCTTTGTCTGAGCCATGTAACGGAATATATATTCTACCCGGCTGGGCTTCACTAATTGTTGCAGACTGTAGACGACGTAGCTAAGAACAGATATCACTGGTGCAAAGATATTCTTATCGAACATCATTATTGTTTCCGCCACACTCTCTAAGGTCTTTTCTCTTTATCTATTTCGTCTCAGTAACTTCTAAATTGAAGGGTTGATATTTAGTGTGACAAACTGAATCATTTCAAAGTAATACCAGACATTGACTCATCGTCACTGTTAGATGTGGGTATGGCTATCTGCATACATTCAAGTTGACTGAATTCAGGTAAACGGTAAATTCTAATATATGATTATTATTATATTGCTTTGTTTCTCTCTTATATTTGCTCATTTTCCACCGTCTTACTCGACTACAGAATGATCAACTGATTCGAACTTTATAAGCGATACATAAATGATCCCTTCATCATCTCCAATCATGCGGATAACCTGGAAGATATTCGATGTCAGTTTACAAACTCTCACCCTTCAATCAGGTTCACATTAGAAAAGAAATTTAGTTCCTTCATATCCTTTGTAGATATACAGCTGGAGAGATGAGACAATGGATCATTTAAATAATCTGTCTACAAAAACTCACGTAGAACGGGCAACATAAGAATTCGCATAGTTGCATACCACTCTGGACACTAAACGAAATCTGATTCATTCTATGTGGCATAGGATCCACACTATCTGCAGCCATGATACTTTCGGAGGTGAAATTAGCTTTCGTAAAAATTGTTTTGATTGAAAACTAGTAACCTGACGGCTTCATTGCTGAAGCCATGAAACTGAAAGCAAATAACCCATTCTACTTTCATGACCTTACTGTTCGGCGGAGACACATCTGTAGATAGATTGAGAAACAGGCTGGCGTGGTTCTGTTCATTGCATCATTCTGTCATTTAGCCTGGTATTAGGAATGTAAGCTAAAGATTTCAGTAAATTCTATGGAGATAACAGCTGAAACAATCAGCATCAGGTGATACATTAAAAAAGTCAGAGATTATTTGCCTGATCCCCCTGCATCTCACAAATTCTATTATGAAAAAGAGTATACGCCATTTACTTTACTTAAAAATTGTATTTAAATAGTTAATGTCATCAAATATAAAGCTTAACTAAACTCTTTCGTCTTATTAATTCGCATAATTCAGTGAAATTTGAGGTGGTAAACTTCTAGGATCAATAATAAAAATATCACTGGAGTGAAGAATATCAAGATAATGGACAGATGTATGAGAAGACAGTATAGATAAAATGAAATCAAGTCCCTTAAAAGAATGATTTCTTGTCTTCCTTTTGATTATTGTGTACATAATATGTTTCCACATAATTCTTTACATACTACTGATATTCACTGATATGAATACTTTCTGTCTGCTTATATTGTTATGTTTTACTTTAACATTTATCGAATCCGTCTAATGACTGACTGCTTTATCAGATGGGTAAGCTAGTTTATTGGTCACTATTCTGCTGAAGTGACAATTTATAATGCAACAAGTATTACTACAATCTCTCTATAGTTTCATATTTCGTTAATAATAATTATAGGTAGAAACATAAGTAACTATGTTGACAAGAGTATTGAAAATGGTCACGAGTACGTTGCCCGTCTAACTTCCTGGTCCTCATTGTTTAGCATTAACCAATGTCTATCGATTAAGTTTTGTAGTGCAATTTGATGCTGAATGGTGAGAATCAGTCAGCAGGAAGTCTTAGACGCGAGATTCGTGCTTGTTGGCGCTCATCATCGAGGTGTATCTGGGACCATACTAATGTCAAGTGAGTGATTCTATGTGATGGTTGAGAGACTCGGCGCGTCACGAAAAGCATCTCCAACAAACTATACACATACATCAACCAACAGCTGCCACCTACGCTCGCTTGCTCGATACTCAAGATCAGATAGGATGGCCAGAATACTCTTAGAATGAGCAACGAGGAATTCTGGTTGGCTGGCAACGAACCAACCAACAACTCATCACCCAACAAATACGCAGAAGAAAGTGGAGATGGATCGGAATGGCCGGTGACTGAGAAGACCGTTCGGCGACATCACGCATCAGGTTCTGAGTGGAACCGAAATGGGAAACGACGAGCTGTGCGTGTGAGGTGAGGCGATGTGATGGTGACATGGAGGAGCTGTTGTGATGAAGAAATGAAAGCTTATGGGCAGGCAGTTGTGGAGCCAGGTCGAGAAGACTGGAGCGAAGAGAGTGAAATGATGTCGAGCTACTGAAGCCCTACTGTTGCTCTCCTAGGAACCCAAAGGACGAGTAATAAATAATATAAATCGTTTTTCACTCAGACTTTGAGTTATCACATCAATATTTTATGAAGATATTAGATTGTAGTCAAAGAGAAGCACACGCATTTATCTCCCAACATAGGTGTGAACCTGAAACGCTCAATTCTCAACTGACTACTTTTGCATTCCTCATCAAATCACTGTGTTGCTCTGAGACGTTTTCAGCATTAGCACCTGATGTCAAACAACAAGGGTTTTTCTGAAAATATTCATCTAATCATTTCAATAGTTGCACGTGAATTACAATCTCCAGGGGTTACTTGTAAGTTTATACAGTTTATACCGTGAACATCGTGTGTTTTTAGAGGAGATGTTCTTCACATGTGTTTGTTTCTGTTCGAAAGACTTTCTATGCCGCCAAACTTAGATTACCTTTTTCTACTCACCCAATACTTATATTATGCGTAAAGGGTAGGTTAGCTTCCTCGGTCACCTTGATGTGTGTCTATCAATTCACCTGCTCCTGTTGAGCAAGGTATATTGGCCGTACTAAGCGTTCGGTCTCCAAATGCATTTTCGAACACATATCAGCCTGGTTCCACAAAGGGCAATACAAGAACAATTCACACTTCTGTTTTAGATCATTCATTCGATTATGACCATCAGGCTAAGGAAGAAAAAAACTTCAGTGCCATCTATAGAGTTTGTATAATGCTTACGAGAGGTTTTTCCTTCAAGCTTCTTAAACTGAGTCCAAAAGAAACTTGTATAGTCACTTGAGTTGGAGTAAACATAACCTATACGAATATTTTACTGTCAAAATCTTTTCATTCACATCTCGTATACATCACATTCTTCCACCACTTCACGAATTCTGATTTCGTATTATACTCACTTGGCAGTCAACTCTCTACCTCACCTCAAATTCATCGACTTTCAGAAGGACTTTGACAGCGTCAACCGTCAAGTAATTTGGCAGTTGCTTCAACATTACTCAGTGACACAAATCACTATCAATCTCATTCAACAACTATATGAAGACACCACATGCTGTGTGATCCACAATGGAAAGCTCAGCTCATTGACATATTTGAAGTGAAGACAGGGGACAAGAGTAAGACAAGACTGCCGCCTACTTTCACCAATCACCTTCCTCATTGTGGTGGACTGAATCATGCAACCGACAACTGTGAGGAGCTGTGAGAAGATGAGAATAAGCTGTTCGGATTTCGCTGACGGTTTATATCTAATGTCACGCAAACTGGAATATCTACAGGCAAAAACTAACAAGTTCACAGAAGAGGTAGGGCAGGGCAGGGCAGGGAAGACGGGACTTCCTTCAAGTGAATGTACAGAAGACACAGGTGATGAGGATACCCAACCAACAACAAGCACCAATCACCACTAACGAAAAAAATCTGAAAGAAGTTGTCTCTTTCAACTACACCTACTCAAGCAGCAGTGTTCCAATTACAGGCAGCACAGGCACAGACGAAGATGTGAAAGCAGTCAGTATCGAAAAGTCAGCATGATAGGCTTCCACTAATCTGAAGTAATCAGTGTAGAGATCTACTGCACTGCAGTGTACTGCACTCAGCACAAAGCATGAACAACATTCGGATTTTCAACACCAATGTGAAGTCAAGTCAGTGCTTCCATGTGATGGTTCAGAAACTTGTCGTGTCACCAAAGGCATTTCCAACAAACTACAGACATTCATCAACAAATGCCGCCTACCCTCCTCACTCGATACTGAAGATGAGATCAGAAAGAATAAGCAACAAGGAACTCTGGGAACAAACCATCCAAGAAGCTGTCACCCAACAAATATGTAGAAGAGGAAGGTGGAGATGGATTGGATTTGGCATACACTGAGAAGGTCGATTGGGGATATCATGCACCAGACCAGGCCATGGAGTGGAACGGAATGCAAAGGGAAAACGACGAGTTGGGTGTCTGAGGCGAGGGATGACATTGAGGGGATGATGTGAGGAAGAAGTGAAAGCTTGTGGGCAGTGGTGTAGCTAGGTTGAAATGACTGGAGAGAAGAGAGTGTAATGGAGGCGTGCTACTGAATCCCTATGTTCTACAAGGAACTCAAGGGGAAAATAGTAGATAATAAATTACACTCACTAGTCACTCTAACCTATTACATCAATTAACTGAATATCACTCCGGTCTCTATTCCCCTTCTCATGACTATATCGAAAATTACGTGATGATGAAACACTCTTTTTCAGTTACCATGTGAACAGAATATTATATGAGATTGAATAGCTTGAAATGATATAAATAAAAAGAGAGACTCTTTACTATGTCGACGAATTGTGTGCATTTTTTGTAAATTCCATTGAATCTGCCTTGTTTAATAATATTTTCAATATCCGCCTTTAGGTATATTCATCTTTCATATAGAACTAGTCATTATTGTGATACTGTGAAACACAACTATAAGGAAGGTATTTGTGCTACCTTGGGACGTCTTAAAGATAATCAGGTGGGGGGAATTTCAAACCCCATGACACCTTTAACAATGAAATTCTTTTGACAAAATATGAAAGATAAGTTCATCTTTTTACAAATCAGCTTGGTATATCCAGGATCTTCCCCTGAATAGAGAGTACTTCCAATCATTTAAAGACTGTATACAATGCGAAACTAACAGGAATAAAATGGCGCTATTATATTGTACTGGTCTTAAACAACCTATTGGAAACCATTAGTACAGTAATCTAGTATGTTCTAACAGTTATTTCACTTCACGACATCTAACACAAGTGTGTTCTTTGTTTTTTTCATATGAATTAAAGCTTCCAAGATCTTTTCTTCTAAAGGTAAAGTCTTCTTGTTGGATGTTAGCAAAAACACACCTTACGAAACTCGAGAGAAAGATATGTTTTGATTGTCAAGAAAAACTTGTATCTCATTTCAGATTGAGATGTATATCATACAATATTATTATTATTGTTATTATTATCATTATTATTATTAGTCCTTTGGGTTCCTAATAGAACGTGGGGCTTCACTAGCACGTCTCTATTCTACTCTGTTCTCTGAAATCTTTTGAACCTAGCTCCACGACAGCCCACAAGCTCTCATTTCCTCCTCGCAC
This sequence comes from Heterobilharzia americana, assembly GCA_944470555.2. NCBI lineage: Eukaryota > Metazoa > Platyhelminthes > Trematoda > Strigeidida > Schistosomatidae > Heterobilharzia > Heterobilharzia americana. The sequence continues at coordinate 158,141,100 of OX104127.1, read as the reverse complement.
GATCTCCTCCATGTCACCCTCGGACGTCCAACTCATCGCTTCCCATGGGGATTCCACTCGAGGGCCTGACGCGTGATGTCCCCAGTTGGCCTTCTCAATGTATGCCCAGTCCATCTCCACTTCTTCCAATGCATATTTGTTGGGTGATAGGTTCTTGGTTGGTTCGTTCCCAGAGTTCCTTGTTGCTTATTCTTTCTGACAATCCATCTGATCTTCAGTAGTGAGCGTAGGCAGTTGTTGATGAATGTCTGTAGTTTATTGGAAACCCTTTCGTAACGCGCCAAGTCTCTCAACCACGACATGGAAGCACTGACTTGACGTTGGTGTTGAAAATCCGGATCTTGTTCCACATGCTGAGTGCACAAGATCTCCACACTGGTTTCAGGCTAATAAACATCTGTCTTGCTTTCCCGATTCTGACTTTGACATCCTGTCTGTCCCGCCACCTGCAGTTGAAACAGTGCTGCATGTCTAGATAGGTGAAGGAGGTTACTTCCTTTAAGTTTCTCCCGTTGATGGTGATTAGAGTTTGTTGTTGTTGGCGCGGTATCTTCGTGACTTCTATCTTCTCTATATTCACCTAAAGTCCCGTCTTCCCTGCCTCTTCTGCCAACTTGTTATTTTTCGCCTGTAGGTCTTCAGTTTATGTGACATCAGGCAAAAGTCATCGGCGAAATCCAGATCTTCTAGGTTCTTTTCCGCACATCATACAATATATTATCGCCTATTTGACACTTATGGTGTTCACTGATCCATACTGGACATTTTAGAGAAAGATTTTATATATGCTCAACTATTTGGCTTCAAATGGTTAAACTTTAGTGCAGATGAAGTTGAAAAATCGTGTACACTCTTCAAATTTCTACATTTTTTACAGTTTTCATAGTTAGCACAAGTATATGATACTCAGTAATTTGTCTATCACCTTCAAAACTTGTTGACTTCTGGTACATTGCATTGTAAATTGCTTATTATCTCCCCCTTTCTGTCCTTCATCACTTTTCCCGCGTCTAGTTACACATTCATCATTATTCTCCCCCCCCCGGCCCCCAGGGTAAAGGTGTACACATTTCATGATAAAAGTTCACGCTTTCTTTCCACTTCACAATAAAATTAAAAAGGCATACTGTAACAATTTTTAAATCAAATCAACAATTGTTAATGGATTATAAAGAATATTTTACCAATTGATAACTACAGAATAGACATATGATCCACTCGAGGAGAATAGTTTATCTTAAGATAGGTTTAGTGTAATAAGTCATGCATGCATTGAAATTAATCCGATGACAAGAAGGAAAGTTAAACAATTTTTTTTCATAGAAGAATTGTAATCTTTAATTCAACAATAATCGAATGACAATGAAACGCTTAACTGAAAAATAGTAATAATAATGGTATAACACTGAACATAATAACTATTTGTAAACGATTGATTGCGATGGACTGGATCATACAGCAAACCATGAGGAGCTTTGAGAAGATGAACATACGCTGGACTGAAGATTTGGGATTTCTCCCATGATGATTTATGTCGAATTTCCAATCTTCCACAAACTCGAATATCTACAGGCAAAAACTAACAACTTCACAGAAGAGATGGGAAAGAGAAGACAGCACTTCAAGTGAATATAGAAAAGACACAGGTGATGAAGATACACAACCAACAATAGCATCAACAACAAGCAACAATCACCATCAACGCGAGAAATCTGAAGGAAGTTGTCTCTTTCACCTACACCTGCTCAGGTGGCACAGGCACAGACGAAGATGTGAAAGCAGCCAGTATCGAAAAGACAGCATGATAGGCTTCCACTAATCTGAATAATCAGTGTGGAAATCTGCTGCACTGCAGTGTACTGCACTCAGCACAAAGCATAAACAACATTCGGATTTTCAACAGCAATGTGAAGTCAATTCAGTGCTTGTATGTGATGGTTCAGAAACTTGGCGTGTCATCAAAAGCATTTCCAACAAACTACAGACATTCATCAACAAATGCCGCCTACCCTCCTCACTCGATACTGAAGATGAGATCAGAAGGTCAGAAAGAATAAACAACAAGGAATTCTGAGAACGAACCATCTAGGAAGCTGTCACCCAACAACTATGTAGAAGAGGAAAGTCGAGATGGATTGGATTTGGCATACACTGAGAAGGCCGATTGGGGACATCACGCACCAGACTAGGCCATGGAGTGGAACGGAATGCAAAGGGAAAGCGACGAGTTGGGTGTCTGAGGCGAGGGATGACATTGAGGGGATGATGTGAGGTAGAAGTGAAAGCTTGTGGGCAGTGGTGTAGCTAGGTTGAAAAGACTGGAGAGAAGAGAGTGTAATGGAGGCGTTCTACTGAAGCATTGTGTTCCACTAGGAACTCAAGGGAAAAAAATAATTATAAAACAGTTGAAAACGGATTTCTTTTCTGTTGAAATGTATTCAACACTCAAACAGTTTTGTCATAATAGAGAAATGGGTAAGCTATCTTCAACTGTAATACTTGCTATTTTGACTATCTGAGATAACCATGGTTTGGTAGACTAGTACTGATATTGGGTGGTGATTGAAGGTAAAATGAAGATTAGGACCGCGGCTGAATTCTAACCACCGACCACCTTGTTTCCTGCTCGATGGTTCACCAACTAAGCTACAAAGTGAGACTGTTAACCAGATTTTTATCTCACTTCAATCACCAAGGGTTTTGTCTGACTACTATATGAATTCATCGTGACATGTTACTATGGCTTGATAGTATTCCCACAGGCTGCCCACCAGTCAGGACAACTCATCTCAGTCTAAATCTAACTGAATTAGGAGGGGGAGCACCATACTGACTATATGAGTGAGACAGCCGTGGTTTGGCAGACTTGCAGTATTGATACTGGGTGATGATTGAAGGTAAAATGGAGATTTGAACAGCGGTTGGATTCGAACCAGAGACCAGCTGATTTCCGGCCGGATGTTCTACCAAGTGAGCTACGAGGTTTTCCAAATTCAACTCATATTTCCATTAAAAATTTTCTTTTATTATAGACTAGTGTAATTTAATGATTTAGAAAACTATGAACCGACCTTTCGTCTCTTCAACAGCAGGCAGTCTGAATCAGAAACGAGATCATTCACTCAAACTTCAACGTTTCCAGTGATTTCATTATTACCTTCACAACTGTCTTACCCCACCAGGAATTGAACCCTGGACATTCAGGCCCTATGGTCAGCTTATCACAATTAATTCAATAACTCTAAATACTAAAACCATTCGGTAGTATCCATCTTGCCGTCAGTGTAACACTTGTAATTTCCTGTTGCCTTACAGGGCCGCATTGACTGACTACTGTCGGCAGTTAAGATCCTATTCGGAAGTGTCGACACTCCTGGATATTCATGATGTTATATTCATCTTGGTGACTAGTAGTGGAATTCAAGATGCTTGTTTCGTCCTGTTTGGGACTCGTCAGCCGGATGTACTTGCACCCCAGAAAGTGATGTCGTTCCGACTGAGACTCAAACTTCATAACCATCGCTTCGAACACCAAAACGTTATCCACTACGACATTAGGGCACTGGGGTAATCACCTGTGGGTCAAGGTACAGGTAAATCCAACTGACGAGTCCCAAATAGGCTGAAACGCGTATCATGCGTCCCACTCCTAGTCACCAAGGTGAATACAACTCTCCGAAATATTCATAACTCTTAACCTTATTCACATAAAATGAAGCATTTGCTACGAAGCAGTAAAAGTAATGATAAAAAAAGTATAATCAAGTGTGAAATCCAACTCACTGAGTAAACAGATTCTCTTAATAGTCGAAAGTATTAAAACATCTTGTTGAAACGTCATCCTTACATACTGCTTTCCTTAGACAGTCACTGCAATCGAATATGCATAATATTCTTATCTTAAAAGATTAAGAAATTTTCCGTTGACAAACATTATCTAGCTATAATCAACTAGTAGTATAGAAAAGCGTTTTTCTTGATCCTTTTGGCCTATAATCAGGTATATGTATATTTGTTGTACTGATTGAGTTATAATCCACACTTGTTGTGGGTTCATAAAGTGACATAATTTGGACCAGTAAAGACTGAACTACAATATGGAACAACTTAATTGAGTTTATTGATGACGGGAATAGAAGAGCTCTTCCATTAGCCAGCTATAAATGACTAGTTCCAGCGTTGTTGTAATTTTTTTCTCACTAAACTGTACACAAAGATGAAGTGTCCTGAACCATCTCTTCAGGAAAAGCTATCAGTTAATTAATTTACTGATATGATGTATCTACCAATCAAAAGTAATCTCGCTTTGAAATACCTTTCTTTATTCAAATGAATGTACAGTTTACGGCGGGAAATATTATTTAAAAACTATTCAGTAGTTCCAATAAAACTGAATTATATATTTATGTCCACTAATCGATTTGTTTGTAAAAAAAAAGGTAACAAGTTATAGCAGGTATATTCGAGTAAAAAAAAAATAGGTAAGACAACCTATGAGATAGATGATAGACATCAGTCATTCTGAATCGACAGTATACAAAAAAATATCTTCTCTGATTGACAGATGCCTAGCTTAGTGAATAAAAATTGGACCATCAACTCTGTTAACACTGAAACAAACTTTAGCATATATAAGATAGATAACCTGACATCAGTACGTACTTATTCAGCATGATAACATGTAACAATGATAAACAATATATACGGGAACAGTTACAGCTTAACCAAAAATAGTATTGTAGTAACCCATTGCTGTAAAGGGTTGAATTGCTCGACCTCTGTTGTCAGATGGGCACGTATGCGATTGCATCAAAACTGCTGGATTATCATGATGTTATATTGATTTTGGTGACTAGTAGATGAATCTAAGACAAGCGTTCCGTCCAGTTTAGGACTCGTCAGTTGGATTTACCTGCAGAGTGATGTTGTCTCCAAAGGGACGAAAACCCAGTACCCTTCGATTAAAACATCAGAGTATTGTCCACTAAACCACTTCTTGTGCAGCAGAAATTAGTTGTTGTAATGACACTTGTAATTTCTCGTTGCTATATATTTAACATCATGAAAATGCAACAGCATCGAGACATCCACATAGAAGCCCATCTGCCAATAGAGGTCGAGCAGTTCGGCCCTGTATAGCAACCAGTCTCACTGGGGTGCAGGCACATGCGGATGACGAGTCACAAAAGGGATGAAACGTGCCTCCTGGATTCCTCTCCTAGTCACCAGACTTAATATAAAATATAATTATAGTTTGAGGTTAATGGAGATTGTACTTTTAGGGTTGTATTCATCACATCAACTGAAAAACCATTTTGTCTCACCATGGGACTTCTCAGAAGCACGTAGCCGCCACTTTGAAAGGGATAGAATTTGGGACCTTCAGTTTCCACGGTGATCGATTAAACATTGTCACTTCGTTAGAATCCAAAAATAGACACTTTTAGATGTTTGTCAATTCGTGATACTGCCCACATTTTGTCCAATACTATCACTGATTGGTTTTCTCCACTTTCGGCTTAGTTTAACTCAGTGACAACTTGCTCTTATCAGAACTTCGAGCACTAATCAGTACTGAATGGTAAGTAATTCAATTTTGAAGCTTTGGGAATTCATCCGATGGAATGTCAAATCAGCACCTTTCAAGTTACTGATACAAATCGGTAAACATCAATTTCATTTAAAGGATTCTCTAAATCATGTCAGTCCATAATCGATACCATCTTGGAATAAACAAAGATCATCATAAATCTCCAACTGCATCACTGTTTAAAGCGAATTATTGGCGTACGCTGGACCGATGAAGAGACTCTAGAAGAAGATTTGGATTTCACAACCATGATGATTTATGTCGAATGTCCAACATCGCAAAAACTCAAAGATTTACAGGCAAAAACCAACAAGTTGACAGAACAGGCAGGACAGTGAAGACCACACTTCCTTCACGTGAACTTACAGAAGACACAGGTGATGAAAATACCCAACCAACTACAAAAAGAACAACAAACAACAATCACCATCAACGGGAGAAATCTGAAGGAAGTTGTCTCTTCCAAGTACCTACACAGCTACCTACACACCCACCTACACACCCACCCACCTACACACCTAGACACCTACATACCTACATACCTACAAACCTACCCAGACAGTCAGCATCGTTTCAAATACACGCCTCACAGACACATGTGAGGATGTCAAAGCCAGACAGGATCGAAAAGACAGCAAGACAGTTATTCCTTCATTCATCTCAAATAATCAAAGTGGAGATCTACTCCACTCCACTCCACTCCACTCCATCTCACTCAGCACTAACCATGAACAACATCCACATTTTCAACAATAACTCAGTCAAGTAAGTCAGTACTTCTAGGTGATGCCTGTGAGACTTGGCTCGTTAAGAAAAGCATTTCCAACAAACTGCAGACATCACACATCAACAGCTGATGCCTACACTCACTCCATTCTTAAGTCCGGTCAGAATGCCAGAAAGAATAAGCAAGGGGGAGCTCACTGTGGCTGCCAACCAACCAACCAACCAACGACCTATCGCTCAACAAATATGCTGACGAAGAAAGTGGAGATGGATTGGATCGGACACTGAATCTACACTGAGAAGACCATTCGGGGACATCACGCATCAGGTCAATCCCTCGAGTGAAAACTGCATCGGGAAACGTCGAGTTGGGTGTCCGAGGTGAGGATGATATGGAGGAGATCGTGTTAGGGTTAGACGAAAGCTTGCAGGTAGTCGTTTATCCACTTTAGAAAGAGTGGAGAGAAAGAGATTGAAATAACGACATGCTAATGAAGTCGTATGTTTCACTAGGGAACCAAGGGTAAAATAAACAGTAATAATAATGATAAGGATGAATGGGTGTTTTCTTCCCAAGTAGATTGCAGATTGCGTCTATATCCATATGTCACTGGAACACCATACTTCTAGAAATTCCCTCGCAACTCTTGAACCTCTCCTCTGAACGACCTCTACATTCCCTCAGTTGAATTCGTTATTGTCTTAGTTAGTGTATGCACATTGAAACCAAGATGGTTTCACGTCATGTCACTGAAGTGATAGTTGGTGTTCACGAATTCTTTGAACAGATGTCAATTGTCATTTATGTATCAAAGTAAATATTGTAATGAAAGTTTAATTTGTAATAGTCATCTCCTTCTACAACTTCTGATACTTGTCAAGTCGATGGTGTCGGTCACTTCATTTAGTAATATCTCAATCTATTTTGCTATTTTAAGAATCTAACTCACAATTTGTTCATTCAATTGTTATCCTTATCTCAGTCAGAAAATATGAAAACATTTCTAACTGTATTAGTGAGTTCAGTTATGATCCAGTGTATGGTCTCATATTTGATTCATGATTTATTCAATATGAAGATGTTTTACGCATTGAGTTTTGTATGTTCGACAATGTAGTTAAAATTTGTTTATTGCTTTGAAAAGTTGGAACTATCGAGAACAATAGATACAGGACAGTTACTTAACGATGATATTGGGTAGTGGTTGCACTATATCGTGAGCTAACAGAAGTTGAAAATATGGACCTTTTGGATTCTGGCTTAGTGGTTCGGTCAATGGTAACGTGCTGACCACGAGACCTGAAGGTCAAGGGTTCAGTCCCTGGTTGGCGGGATCGTGGGTGCGCACCGCTAAGGAGTCCCATACTAGGACGAAACAGTTGTCCAGTGCTCCTAGGTTTCCTTTGTTCCTCCAACTGATGTCTGTCTACGATGAATAACAACTTGAAACAGTAGACACGTCAATTTTATTCTGTTTTATTATGTTTTTGAAGAAACGATCAACATTCTATCTCAATTTTTTGGTGAACAGTCCTCTCTATTTAATGTTCCATATCAACGGTTCCAGTTATTTAAATTACCCTGTGATGATTATGTCACATTTACTGGTAAAGGGAATCGTGAGTGTGGACAATTAAAAGCCAATAAACTAACTTCTAACCAATTTATACGTTTGATTTTTACTTGTGATCTGAAGATGTTGATGTGTGAACCAGAATTTTGTCACATGTTGAACAAGACCTAAAAGTAATACTGTAGATGGTGATAACAGACCGTCAACGCTTGGTCAATATGAAGCATGATACAGCCATAGTACAGCTTAAGTTTTACTGATGAGTGTCGAGAACTACGAAACCCATGTTAACTAGACCTTCTTATCGATCAAAGCCTTACTTTAAACGCTACTAAATTAATATATCCTTTGAAATAGGATGATCAATTTGAAAATGACTTACAAATTGTTCTAGCTGATCTGTAGTATTTCACCGAACATGACACTATTGTGATCTTAGTTGAGTGTTTTCTAGCAGAAACCTTAATGACATCACTGTTGGACTTCTGAAAGACATCAAATGGGAGTGAATAATTTTTCAAACGATTTGTCAATTAATCGTTCTATTTTAAGTTTACCAGCTCATCAAGGTCAGCTGACTGGCTAGATTAAGTGATCTGAACTAGTTCGGTCTCAGAGCAGATTTCCTGCAGTAATTCTGCTTTCAAATTTCCTACCAACTCGACAATACCTTCGTTAACTATTTTGATGGACTGAAAATTTATGTTCCGATTGTTTTCCTGATGTTATAGCCTGTGCACTACCACCAATGATTAGACTGAGTTGATTGGCAACTATTAACAAATGGGCCCCTATGTGGATCCATGGATATTGCAGTTAGTTTTCAAACATGATATTGATCATGAATAATGACCAGCGGTTGAATCCAGGACACAGGTTTCATCCCATCTGAAAGTCGATCTGGAGTCGAAGACTATACTATTCCCATTATACAAGGAATAAATAACACTCTGAAGTTTGAAGTGAGTGATTCTAAGTTCGAGTCCTAGTGAGGCACAATATCACCCAACTAACGAGTCCCAAATAATAAGAAACGCTCACCCTCCACCCCATTCATAGTCACTATTCATCAATAATATCAAATCAGTTGTTTCCTAAGTAAAAATTTGATTAGTGGTCTTTCTCAATCGGTCTTAATCTAACCTTTTGTCAGTGTTGAAATTTAAGTTTCTGTCGCAGATGTGAATGAGACTTCTGTGAACTGATTCACTTAAATGACTCTTCAACCTTCTAAATCCCACTGAACTTCAAAATATATTTTTATTCATCATTGGAGATCGCACTGTTCTGCTAAAATGTCAGAAATGGGAGATTTTGACCACTGGGTTTTGGGTGTACAATGCTGACGACTTGTATACTTGGACGAAATAAATGTCCAGTACTCTCAGGTTTTTCTTCATTCCCCCGCAACTCCGCCGTTATTCTTTCTTAGGCTGCTGAAAAATCATTATCTTACACTGTGTCAGACATGTCATTTAGGTTATTGGTGGTCTACCGTTGACTGTATCTATTGACACTGTTGTCTATAGTCACTTAGATTTGTGAGGGCAGCCGGATGCATGTTCTAAGCAGCCTGTGTTTTCTCTTCGTCTTGTCTCAGGCAGGACTAGTGATAAATCTATAATACCTTATTCTTATTGGGCTAAATACTCAGAAAGGCTCGATCTTGTATGAGAAAAAGAAGTGTTAATATAGAACTTACCTATCAACTTTGTAATAGTAAATAACTAGGATTCTTAAGGTTACTCGATTACTAGTAATATGCACCCCATTGTGAGTGATGTTGTTTCCAGTGAGACTGGACCCTCGTATTCATTGCTTCGAACGCTAATTAATTCGGCCCTGTATTACAACTGGAAATCGCAGGTATCAAATAACATCTAATATCCATTGCACAAGAGGTGGGTATCATGTTGCAATGGCCTAGTGGTTAACAATTTGGTGTTTGAAGAGATGGGTACTAAGTCCGAATCTTACTGGGGTCCAGGTACATTCAACTGATGAGTTTCGTGTAGGACGAAATGCGCCTTCTAGATTCTGCTACTAGTCACTAAGATGAATATAACACAGTTTTATGGCCGTTGAAATATATCCACTTACAAATGTTTAGATCTCTATCTAGTTAGTGTACTCCATGATATGCCTGGAAACTTAAAGGGACTGGTATCCTTCAACGAATCAAACTTGTGCTACTGATGAACATGTGGAAAAAGTTGATCAAACCTACAAATAAAAGTTAGGCATCAAAAAATGTAAGCTCTCATCTCATGACAGAGTATTTCAACGATCTATTGATATACTTTGTTAATTGTGTATCAAAACAGCATATTACGCTTCTGCCAATAACGAAGATGAACTACAGCACCGTTAAACTATGTTGAATCACTGATTAGAACGCCTTATAAGTCAAGTACATGCTAAGATTTCAACTTTTCAATCCCTCTACTAAGAAGCAGCAAAAGCTATACCACTTCTAACGTCCCAAGATTTGGATTGGTGTTTTTAGATAGTTTGATAGGTTACTGAACTTGGTCATAATTATTTATCATCACCCCTTACACAATCAGAGGTCAGATATACATACTAATGATGGAGAATGACGACGCATGTTTCTTCCAATTCGGGATTCGTCAGCTGGATGTACTTGCTTCCCAATAGGTGTTGTTCCCACGCAGAAATGAAGTTAAGTATAAGTCACATAACCATAATTTGTTTATGAGATAATTTTATTATTGATGGGACTGTTCGAGAGAATCGTGGTATTACTAATATTTGGTATTCGAACCTGCGGTCCACAGACTCCAAGCCAGCATTCTACCACCTGAGAAAAAGCTACTACTGGCAAGGCCTCTCACAGGCTCCCGTGTGATGCATAAGTGTTCACTCATCATGGCCATACTAGCCTCCTAGCTACGATCTTCTCGTCTCAATTCAAATCGAGCTGAACTCGTGTAGGACACCGTTGTACTGACTACTAAGCATAAAAAAGGATAATAGCTGTAAGTTTTATTGCTGTTTTAAAGATCTGTGGCAGGATAACAGGTGCGCACTGCTGAGGAGTCCCATACTAGGAGAAAACAGTTATCCAGTTCTGTCATGTCTCCAGTGTTCCTCAACTGATGTCAGTCCATGATGAATTCCAATCTAAAAAGAAACACAACAATACAGCCCTTACATCTAATCTTTGCTAAAAATTAGTATGATTCACTCTGATTTCATCTTCTGTTTTGTCTGCATCCAACTATCTACCAACCATTGTTGATATACTTGTAATTCTCCGCTGTTACACTGGATTGGATTGTTCGACCTCTGTGGGCAAATGGGTTCCTATGAGGATCCCTCGATATTGCGTGAATATTTATTATGGTAAGTGACTTGTTTGTGGCTACCAGAAGAATCCAGGATACGCATTTCGTCATCTGGATATATCTACACCCCCATGAGTGTTCTTGTTGTTGTTGTTGTTGTTGAGACTGCCAGCCACAAGCAAATAAATCACCATAATAAATATTCAGGTAACATTGAGGCATCCGCATAGGAGCCCATGTGTCAACAGAGGTCGAAAAATTCGATCCGATAAAACAATGGAGAATAACAAGTATGTCAATAAATAGTAATAACTAATACGAATTTTTGGATAGAGAAAAAGATCCTCGAAGATTTGGATTTCGCCGATGACTAGTGTCTATTGTCACACAACAACAAGTTGACAGAGGAGGCGGGGCAGAGAAAAGGGTACTTCAAGTGAACGTAGAGAAGACAAAGGTGATGAAGATACCCAACCAGCAACAACAGCAACAGCTCCAATCACCATCAACGAGAGAAATCTAAACAAAATTGTCTCTTTGACCTATCTAGGCAGGCAGCACTGTTTCAACTACAGGCGGTACAGGCACACATGAGCATGTCAAAGCAGCCAGGATCGGAAAAGCAATACAGGCGTTCATTAACCGGAAACCAGTGTGGAGATCTACTGCACTCAACACAAAGCGTTAACAACATCCGGATTTTCAACACTAATTCAGTCAAGTCAGTGCTTCTATGTGATGGTTCAGAAACTTGGTACGTCACGAAAAACACTTCCAACAAACTACAGACATTCATCAACAACTGCTGCTTACGCTGGCTCGTTACTGTAGCTCAGAAGGCCAGAAAGAATAAGCAACAAGCAACTCCCCGTAGCTGGCAACGAACCAACAAACCAAGAACCTATCACCCAACCTATATGCAGAAGGAATTGGAGATGGATCAGACATATACTGACTGAGAAGACCATTTGGAGACATCACGCGACAGTCCAGGCACTCGATTAGAGCCCAGATGGGAAACGGTGAGTTGAGCGTCCAAGGGTGACATGGAGGAGATCATACGAGGAAGAAATGAAACCTTCTGGGCTATCATAGAGCCAGGTTTAAAAGACAGCAGAGAACAGAGTGCACTGGAGACGTGCTAGTGAAGTCGTATGTTCCACTAGGAACCCAAGGGACAAATAATAATACCAATTGTGCAACAGGTGACTATCATGCCTGAGTACTTTATTGGGTAATGCTTTGGCGTTTGGACTGATGAGTGCAAGGTTCCAGTCTAACTGGGACAAACATCACTTATGGCAGTGCTGGTATATCTAGCTGACGAGCCGTAAATGGGATGAAATGAGCATCTTGAATTCCTCTGCTAGCCACAACCAAGTTAATTATTGGGACTATTGACTCCAATTTGGAATTATCAACTAAATTCATTTTTTAAAGGAAAATTAGTCTAATCATCTCTCCTCTTCCTTATCGTCTTACTTTACTTAAAATTGAATAAGCTAGAGAACAGAAAGAAAAATTTGAAGTTGAAAAGCCTGTTTCACCAAACTTTTCAACAGTAACATATATGTATAGAGAGAGAGATATCTTGTTCACTTTATGAAAGCCATTCTGATTGAATCCTGACTTAATTATTACTTTAATTGTCTTGGGAATTAGCGAAATAGGTAAGATGAATTAAGATCAGGCGAAAAAAAGCGGGAGATTCGATTAGTTATCCTCTCTCTCCCTCTCTCCCTCTTTCTCCTTCTTTTCTTCTAAGCTGATGCGATTTAGCCATTTGTTCCCGTCGTCTTTATTCACTTAATTTCTTATCTAAGAGTATTTCCTATTCTCTCTCTTTTTTTTTTGTTTTGTTTAAAATCAAGTGAAATCGGAGGATCTCTATGCATACAAAACGATCTCAATTTTCATCTGTTCACCGATTATTAATCGATTCATTAATAAACAAGCGTATATTGAAGCTATGATCCAGATAAACTAAACTTTAAAGAGGATATTTCTATGAGGAAAAAAACGCTGTACAACCCTTATTTTATCACTGAGATTTATCTTTTGTTTACGAAGAGTTCAGTGTTTTCTATACAGAAGTTTGCGGATTAATTTAAATCTCTACTTTTCAGTAAAGGAGGAAGTCTTCCCCTCCCTCCTTCTTCTCATCTTTTGCATCAGAAGGCCATACACTGAAAGAGATAGATAGAGACGAAAAGAAATCTGTTCAGTATTACTTCTATCAGGTCAGTACTGAATAACAATGGCAAATAGACAAGCTTTATGGTTGTCAGCTTAGACTTCAGTAAAGCTTATCAATAGGTTAATCAAAATCTCTAATCTGCGTTTCTGAGGAAAAGTTTTTTGTCTATTGATTCAATGTTACCCAGAAGTCGGTAGTTCGAATCTGTCAAACCATGACTAGCTTAGACACACAATTACTTGTTGATACTTGTAACCTCTCCTTGTTATACTCCACCGAACCGATCAGCGTCTGTCGGCAAATGGGCTCCTATTCCAGGGCCTCGTTACTACCATCTATTCATGATGTCGTATTCATCTGGTGTTTGGTTAACTGTGGGATCCAGGAGGCACGCTTCGTTCTACTTGGGACTTATCAACTGGATATTATTCCCACTGAGACTCGAACCTCGTACTCATCATTTCAAACACCAGAGCATTATCCACCAGGGAAAAAGGAGTTGAGCCGATGAATGAATGACCGACAGTTGGAATGAGGTGAGTTTCTTTCACTACCGCATTCCAGCTACAGTCTCAGCAACACAAACACGCTTATCAATTTATAAAAGATATTCCTAGCATTGTCAATGAAAAATTAGAAAATGGATGACTATAAGAGAGGTCTATATGAAAACTGTGAGAATTGAACATTTATAGTTAATGAGTTCATCTCTTTCCACTTCTATAAATTAACGATACACCAGGACCAACACCATCGATTTGACAAGTATCAGAAGTTGTAGAAGAAGATGACTATTACAAATTAAACTTTCATTACAATATTTACTTTGACACATAAATGACAATTGACATCTGTTCAAAGAATTCGTGAACACCAACTATCACTTCAGTGACATGACGTGAAACCATCTTGGTTTCAATGTGCATACACTAACTAAGACAATAACGAATTCAACTGAGGGAATGTAGAGGTCGTTCAGAGGAGAGGTTCAAGAGTTGCGAGGGAATTTCTAGAAGTATGGTGTTCCAACGACATATGGATATAGACGCAATCTGCAATCTACTTGGGAAGAAAACACCCATTCATCCTTATCATTATTATTACTGTTTATTTTACCCTTGGTTCCCTAGTGAAACATACGACTTCATTAGCATGTCGCTATTTCAATCTCTTTCTCTCCACTCTTTCTAAAGTGGATAAACGACTACCTGCAAGCTTTCGTTTAACACCAACACGATCTCCTCCATATCATCCTCACCTCGGACACCCAACTCGACGTTTCCCGATGCAGTTTTCACTCGAGGGATTGACCTGATGCGTGATGTCCCCGAATGGTCTTCTCAGTGTAGATCCAGTGTCCGATCCAATCCATCTCCACTTTCTTCGTCAGCATATTTGTTGAGCGATAGGTCGTTGGTTGGTTGGTTGGTTGGTTGTTTGGCAGCCACAGTGAGTTCCCCTTGCTTATTCTTTCTGGCATTCTGACCAATCTTCAGAATGGAGTGAGTGTAGGCATCAGCTGTTGATGTGTGATGTTTGCAGTTTGTTGGAAATGCTTTTCTTAACGAGCCAAGTCTCACAGGCACCACCTAGAAGCACTGACTTACTTGACTGAGTTATTGTTGAAAATGCGGATGTTGTTCATGGTTAGTGCTGAGTGAGATGGAGTGGAGTGGAGTGGAGTGGAGTAGATCTCCACTTTGATTATTTGAGATGAATGAAGGAATAACTGTCTTGCTGTCTTTTCGATCCTGTCTGGCTTTGACACCCTCACCTGTGTCTGTGAGGTGTGTATTTGAAACGATGCTGCCTGTCTGGGTAGGTGTGTAGGTAGCTGTGTAGGTACTTGGAAGAGACAACTTCGTTTAGATTTCTCCCGTTGGTGGTGATTGTTGTTTGTTGTTCTTTTTGTAGTTGGTTGGATATTTTCATCACCTGTGTCTTCTGTAAGTTCACGTGAAGGAAGTGTGGTCTTCACTGTCCTGCCTGTTCTGTCAACTTGTTGGTTTTTGCCTGTAAATCTTTGAGTTTGTGCGATGTTGGACATTCGACATAAATCATCATGGTTGGTGAAATCCGAATCTTCTTCTAGAGTCTCTTCATTGGTTCAGTGTATGCCTCTCTTCTCTATCCTCACAGTTTGTTGCACGATCCAGTCCACTACAATCAGGAAGATCATCAACCAAAGACGAATTGAACAAACAAACTGCTAACGATGAACAGCAGGTGACGGTAACAAATTGCATAACTTCTCTCTTAGTATGATCGAAGAGAATTCAAGGTCGGAGAAGTCAATCTCTGGGAGAAATCTCCTCCTCAGCAAACAAATGGACAGTATACAATATCAACAGAGACAGTACCTAAACATTAAAATATGCTTCACTTCTTTATGAAGTTAGTGCTAAGATGTTACCACAATAAAATATCAAATTTCAGAGAAGACCGAACCATTACCCTATTTCATCTAGTTACGACATTCTATGAAATCAGTTAGAATGCAGTTGTAGTTTGCGATCTACCTAGTAACTGTATCCTTTCCATGATCAAAAGACGATTTGTTCAAGGAATTTCGTAATTTTTCATCTTTAAAAACCAACTAAATTGTACACAGTATATAATCCACAATGCAGATGGAGATGTGATATTGAAAGTGTGATTTTGGGATATCATTTCACCTAACATATGTGTCATACTGCAATGGTCTAGTGGTTAACTCTTCGGCGTTTGAAGAGATGGTACTAAGTCCGAATCTTACTGGGGTCCAGGTGCATTCAAATGACAAGTTTCGTATAAGACGAAATGCGCTTCCTAGCTCCTGCTGCTAATCACTAAGATGAATATAACACAGTTTTATGACCGCTGAAATCTATCCGCTTACATGATATATGTAGAAACACACACACACACACATAACGTAAAGAAGTCAGTTGGAGCATTGTTGAACAGCCGTTTTCTCTTATTCACCACATACTTGATCGAATGTAGAATCCATAACTGGTAGAAACTCTGGGTTGAACTGAAATACTTTCGGTAAGAATTCACACTAGCGGCTGCGTTTGACAGCCTGTTCACTCTTTCTTCAAGATATGGAATCAATTCACTGATAATAATCATATCCTTCGAGTATATACTTGATATAAATTAAACATCAGAAACAAGATATTCAGCGAAGTATCTCTTTAAAATGAATCTATTTTCAAGCTGTACAACCGTATATGTATGATATTTGAAAAATGATACCCCGTGAGGAAAACTATATAATGATGTTGACAATAAAACTAAAACGGATAGTGACGTAAGCATTTGTAATTATGATAACACTTGAAGTATGAATGATAACAAATTGGTTATTACTATTCGTTGACATACTTGTTATTCTCCGTTGTTTGTTGTGTGGATCGAATTGTTCCACCTCTATTGACAATTGGGATCCTATGCGGATGCCTTGATATTGCCTGAATGTTAATTATGATGATTTGGTTGGTTGCGGCTAGCAGAAGAATCCAGGATGCACGTTTCTTCCTATTTGGGATTCGTCAGCTGGATGTACCTGCACCCCACTCAGTGATATTGTTGCCAATGAGAGTCGAACCTAGTACGCATCACTTCAAATGCCAAGGCGTTATCCACTATGCATCGGAGGAACGATAACTACTCCTTGTACAACGGGTAGTAAAAAGTTTTTATTGTTCCTCCGTGGCGTAGTTTATGATGCCTTGGCGTTTAAAGCTATGCGTACGAGGTTCGAGTCTCAGTGGAAACAACATCACTGACTGGGGTGCAGGTACATCCAGCTGACGAATCCCAAATAGAACGAAATGCTCGTCCTGTATTCCTCTACTAGCCACAACCAACGAAATTATCGTAG
Source organism: Heterobilharzia americana (assembly GCA_944470555.2). Lineage (NCBI taxonomy): Eukaryota > Metazoa > Platyhelminthes > Trematoda > Strigeidida > Schistosomatidae > Heterobilharzia > Heterobilharzia americana. Next base: position 158,123,837 of record OX104127.1, on the reverse strand, counting down.
ATAACACGTAGACAAGTAATACATGGAATTCTTCATAGAAGGTAGATAACTGAGAAAGGGGTAAGTGGGTCAATTAACCATTATGTAATAAGACTAGACAAGTTGGTTACGATGAAATTAATATTTTGTAAAAAGATTAAGACAATTAAGTGAAATAACAACGGAAAGCGGAGGTAATTTTTATCGAAATAATAGGGACAGAGGTGGGGTACAAAAGTTAAATAAACAAATGGGTGGGGAAATGTTATGACCATGACAAAAACATTGACTGTATATACTAGTTTTGTACACAGAGATCAAGTTTTAGTTTATGAAGCTACCTAAAACCTTCACTGTTTTAAGGAGTTGAAAACGAATAAAACGTGGGAGGTTTGGACGAACTAGATAAGTAATTTTAAAGTCATTTATACTGGGTGATGATTGAAAGTGAGATGAAAATCTGGACCGCTGTCGGGTTCGAACCAGCGACCACCGGGATACCGGCCCAGTGCTCAATCAACTAAGCTACAAATACTAGTCTACCAAACTCCAGCTATCTCAGATAGTCAAATCATAATCAATATGATGCTCCCCCCCCTCTGATTCAGTTAGATTTGGATTGGGATGAGAAGTCCTGACTAAGCAGACGGTGTGAATACGATCAAGCTGTAGTAACGCGTCACGAATTCACGTGATAGGAAAAACCCTTGGTGATTGAAGTAAAATAAAATTCTAGTCAGCAGTCGAACCACGTAGCTCAGTTGGTGGAGCACCGGGCAGGTAACCCGGTGGTCGCTGGTTCGAATACGGCTGCGGTCCAGATTTTCGTCTCACCTTCAATCATCACCGAGTACTAGTCTAACAAACTACGGTCATCTCAGTTAGTCAAATCATAATTTAAAGTCATTGCCTGGGTTTGTTCAGTGATGGCAATTAACCAAATATTCTCGAATAGAACTCCTAATAGGCTTCTAACAGGTAACCAGTAATCTTACCACCATTTGTACGACTACTGAAATGTATTAGAACCAGTAGTATCATGAGGAGTTCTTTCATTAAAGTTGTTATTAATCGTAGACTGACATCAGTTGGAGGACAAAGGAGACCTAGGAGCACTGGACAGCTGTTTCATCCGACTAGTATGGGACTCCTCAGTAGCGCGCACCCACGATCCTGACAGGGATCTAACCGGCGACCTTCAGGTTCCGCGGCCAGCGCATTACCATTGAGCCACTGGGTCGGAATCTAATGCTCATAATTCCAACTTCTGTTAGCTCTTTGGTAAATAAAAAAAGCCATCAAACCATTAAAATGTTTCATCGATTAATTGGAAAGTTTAAGGAAATAAATTTCATCTCCAAATTTGTATATGATTGGTGAAAAATTGAGAAAAACAATCAGAGATTGTAAACCAATCAGTTTTGCATGCGTGTTGACATGTTAACCAATTATTTGGTCTAGTTGAATGGTAGGGGGTTGAAAATGAAACTTTCTTAACTAGCTATGAAGAAAAACACTAGCCAATAATAATTATCACCAATACGAAAGTATATGGTAACGCATTGGATTTGAGAGTAGAAGACGCTTACTTACCATTGAAAAAACAAACAAACAGACAAACAAGGGTGGAGTATAGGTTTAAAAGAAAAGAGAGGAGAGAAAGAGAAACAGCGAGTGAAAGTTGATTGTTCTAATAAAAAAAACACCAAAGAAAGTAAGGGAAATAGAAGAGTCAGAGAAGTGGCACTCACATATAGTCTTCGAAACATACTTATCTCACCATTTTGTATATCATATTATCTCTTATTATCAAAGTGGAGAACTATCCAGTAGAAGAGAACCTCTTGAATTTCAAAAAGGTACTCAGAGATTCCTAGATTACCCCAGTGGTTCCATTAACTTCATTGTGTGTGATTCAGTACTTAAAATTTTTCATAGTCAACCTCTTGATGAGATAAAGAAGGATAAAATTGTTCCAAATGAAGTGATCCAAATGGAAGAGAACTTCAGACGAGTAGGAAAGAAAAAGAGGTTTCTAATTTCTTCCCATCGCTCACACACACATACATACATACATAAATGTGTACATAGGTGAAGTGAAACAACGAAGGAGTTTCTCAACATTATCCTCAGTTATATGTCAATATAATCAACACCCCTCAACAAGGATATACTTATCCGCCAATCATACAAGGGGAGTATACTTTTCTCCGCGTGTGTATGTTTATATGTGTATGTACATACTTTGTTGTATAACGGATAGATAGAGAGAGAGAGACAAGAAAAAATATATCATTCATCATAATAACAACAACATTGACAAGAATATTTTATAACTTGAAACAATTCAAGTGACTTCATTCAGTTCAAGTAGTGCTCATAACTCAATAGGAAGAGGAGACTCGTTGTTTTATCGATATTTCAAGTACACTTTTGTCGATTATTCTGTTTTACTCCTTCGATTTACATCTCATTCAACAACTTCAAAGAAGTTTAATCCTAGTGATACTCATTAGGCACTTGTAAAAAATAACTTTCTTAAAAAGAAAAAAAGAAAAAAAATACACATAACAACTCTCAAATATCATTGTCATCGTTATCATCATTATCACTATTCATTGGGAGACTCTTGACAGAATAGAACGAGGTGAAAAGTGGATTTCTCGATATTGAACTCAACAAGGATAAAAATCACCTTCATCATCATCTTATGCTCAATTGATTTCTTATTCAACAATCTATCTAAATTGTAAAATATTCTTGGAGAGGAAGAATAACTGGAACATATAGAAAGTGCCTAAAGAAAGCCTCTTGAAAATAAAACTTTTTCAATAGATAAGCAAATAAACAAGAATATGCATCCACAATTATTGTAAGTTACAATATGATTTCGTTTTGTTGTTATATGACGCTTTATTATTCTACTCTTAACATGTATATGTACACCACTACTCCCAGTCTTTGAACTTGAGTGTCATCATTAGTGATGATTTAAAACTTTGGCAAACTGTAATGCAGCTGTATCAAAGAGCTTCAGTGTATTGTGGTCCTTCCGTAGTGCTTTCAAATGTTTCAGAATACTCTATTCTACTTACGTTAGACCTCACTTGGAATACTGTATTCAAGCAGCCAGTACATGCGTAATAAAGGATGCTGATGCACTTGAGCTTGTTCAAAGGGTAGGTACTAAGTTTATGGCAGGCCTTTCGAATCTGTCCTATGAGGAACGACTAGATCAGATAAACTTATTCCCACTGTCTTATCGTAGGTAATGGGGCGATCTGATACTGGTATTTCGTATTCTTAATAATGACTTCGGTATTGATATGTCCTATCTTTTCACGCCTGCTAGGACTGACTATCTCCGAGGGCATCACAAGAAAATTTGAAAACCGCGATTGAATCAACTTAGCGTGAATCTGAGTTTCTCCCATTGTGGAACTCCTTACCTCAACAAGTAGTAACAGTACCTTCTGTCAACGCGTTCAAGGAGAAACTAGATCTTCACAGAGATATCTTTTGCAAGGATTAACACAGGCCAACTGGCCTACTATCCTTATAACTAAAAACTGTAAGCTGAGATTAGCTGAGGTAATTTCAGGCATATCAGTTGAATATTCTTTCCATTGACAGTAACTTAAAAATTAGTCTAATAGTGGGAAGTGCTTCACCTAGATTTCAAATGTTGTGATGTTGTCTCTAGTGTTGTAATCAGTGACATAACACTACTGAGCTATTGAGGGTGGCAGAACTTGGAACTGGACAAAATGAAATTATCTTCTGTCTAGTAACTAATCAACGTTGAACATGTTCACAGAAGGACGTGAGGTAAAGAGTTTCAGTTGTTCACCACTTGATGAGAGAAAAGCAGATTCACACCAAGTCGGCTTGATTGTAGTTTGCCGATTTTCCTATGATCGCTTCGCAGAAATCATTATTAAGGATATGGAATGTCAGTATCTAACACAACCAATTCTATAGTCAAGAATTTTCAATGGTACACGTGGATGTACACGAAATCTTGGTGAAGTATTCTTGGTTAACCCAATGTGTAAAAGGAAACAAATGACATTTTGAAGAGCAATATAATCGATCCGATTTAGACAGCCGTCCAGGAGCAATCTTTTCACATGACACAGAGTTACCTACTAGACTGCTGAGACACGATAACCACTCCTCGTGGGGCAGGTAAAGTTTTGATACTATGGCTTGCAATTCCCTGTCGTTCACTGGATTAAGTTGACTGCCCCTATGGGTATATGGGCTCCCGTGAGGATGCCTCGATATACAGGCTAGTCACAATTTGATGGAATGGACGGATAGCGGTTGGCAGTGGAATCCACGACACACGTTTCCTCCCATCTGGAACTTGTCATCTGGATGTTATGAATGATAATTGTAGAGTGCAGGACGTCACTTTTGCAATTCGCCAGCCAAATGTGTCGAATTTGGCTTCAGATACCAGTGTCACTGAGTAAATGGCTCAGTTATGATAACCACGCCTTGTCAAAATATGTTTCAGTGTTAAATGACTGCTAGAATGTAGAATATGGTGTATATCATCAGAAATTGATCAATTCAGAGTTGGAAATCAACAAAAGGTTTTCCAGGTTAACAGAATATAATTGGCTGGAGTGCCAGCTTCCAACAACACAGCTTCCCGCTGACGCCCTGGGAGGTAATCATCAAGAGAATCATAGTTACTGCAGATTACAAGTATCCGCTCTATGTAGTTGATACATACGAGTTTCAATTTATAGAATGACGTCATTAGAATCATACAGTTAGGTTGTATCTGAGAAACTCACTAGTTCATAGAACTATAGTCAGTTGTGGACCTAGTTTAGTGAATCTTGGCACTAAATGATTTGGTTTTTTATGTTCAGTAATCCTGACCCCTGGCTAGATCATGGCCGCGCATTTCTGAGGAGTCCCATACTAGATAGAAACATCTGTCCAGGTTTCCAATTCATTTATGGACAATCACATTCCTACTGAATAATGTAACTTATAATCAACTGTTTGTGGAGGCAAATTTATATAGAAAAGTTGTTCATTAATTGTTGCCTGAAACATGTGAAACAGCTTCTACTGCTAAGGTGATCCTAGTGTATGAGGACGAGCATGGTAACCGGACAAAAAATGACCCTAAGATTGTAATAACAAGCGTAGTTGTCAGAACTGTTTATTTACATGATACCTGTCGACTGAACTAGTAGCATACTGATAGTTCACCCTATCAGTTCTGTGTACAGCGTTTCTTTCAAATATATATTCACTTATTAATTAGATGAAAACAATCGATAGAAGACCTAGCCGACCCTGGTTTCGTGCTTTTTGGCACACATTAGCAGTGCATATCTCCAACCTCAAAGGAACTGTTTCTCTACCTGAGATTTGAACTCATAAATCACGAACGGCAGGTAGAATTTGATCAGCACTTAGAACTACATGTAGTTGGTTTCCCTCCAGTGACCAGTCGATATATCTAATCTAGTCCTACTGGAAGTCAGTCACGGCCCGAATAGCACACTGGTAGTGTCTCTGACTAAAGTACTGGGTGACGCTAGTCCGAATCTCATACAGAGGACATCAGTTCCCTCGGGGTTGCAAATAAGCATTTCTGACGAGTACCAACAAACGCAAAACTTATGTCCACACTTTCCTGCCAGCTACTTCCATCCAACTAATATCTATTAAAGTGTATCACGATGCTGAGCTGCCTAGTTTGGTGGCTATATTGCAAAATTATCAACAGAATTCTGTGACCATTTAGGACTAAACAATATGAAGTTAATTACCCTCCCAGTGACTAATCACTGCATAGCCATTAATTTTACTCAACTCAGGACTCAGATTTAGTCCTATTTTGGACTTATCAAACGAATGTACCTACATTCAAGCGAGTGATCTTGTTCCCACTGAGAGACTTTAGTGTTTGAAGCGATAGGTAGGCGGTTTGCGACTCACTAGGAAGAATATCCTTCACTGGGGTACATGTACATCCAGTAGACGAGTCCCAAATAGGACAAAACGCGCATCCATGAGTTTTACTGTTAACTACAACCAAGTCAGTCATAACTATTAATGTTCGGATAATGCTTAGGCATCCAATATAGGAGTTCATATGCCAACAGAGGTCGATCAATTCATTCCAGTATAACAATGAAGAATTATATCAACAAATAATAGAGCTGTAATCGATGAAAAAGAATTGTCTAATTCATGTAGAGATTGTCTTCAAGTGAAATTAGTAGCATGCTTCTAGAATTAATGATGAATAGTGGCTAGCAGTAGGATCCAATACCCGCGTTTCTTCCTAATTAGGACTCATCAGCTGGACATGCCTGCCTTCAAATGATTGATACTGTTTCCAATGATACTCGAACTTGACTGAGAAGGCTTCACACACCAGAACGGTGTCCACAATATCACCGACTCATGATAGCCACTTCTTGTAAAACACGTATAATTTTAATAACCAGTAGTGACTAATCAGTTCGGTTCAATCATCGACAGGATAATACAGGCAATAACATTATACTTCTAAAATGGTTGAAAATCTACAACCAGTCACGATTCTATCCATGAAGATAATCTAGGTCAATTTCATTTTTGACCGATTACCTAAAAGTCCACTAGTTTGAGTCATACTACAATATAGGCTTTCATTCCTACTTCAATCATCACCGGATATCAGTAGAACCAGTCTGCTAAACCATGGCTATCTCACATATACACAGATCATTTCTGTTTTACCTTCAATAACTAAATTTAAACAAATATACAATATCGAATTCACTAAAAATTTCTTTCTTTTCATTTTTCTTCTCAATATTGAACATTGAAAAACTTGAATAGGGCCCAAAGTTTCAATAGTCATAACAATAATAATAATAACAATGAAGTGATAGCTAATCAAGTAAACAATTTAAAATTGTCTACAGACCATCTGATTGAACATTCACCTCAAACAAATGATTCCAGTGAATTTATCTCTCATCGTTCAATGTCCAATTATAATAATCGTATGAGTGCAGCATTATTCTGGTCTGGACAACAAACTAATCAATTACTGGATGAAAACTCTACAATAAATCCTAATAGTAATAATAATAATAATCCGAATGAATTCGGTGTCAATTCTACTCCACTTGACATGAATCCAATTGAATCAAGTGTATTGAATTCAGTGAATGCTGTGTCTGCGGCAGCTGCATCTTCTTGGTATGGTGTAGCGGCAGCTGCCGCTGCTGCTAATGATCCTCGATTGAACAATGAATATAATGAATATGGTAAGCAATTATTTATGCACAATGGTAATATTTAACACTATATAAAACTTGTGCAAACAAGATCACATCATACGTTCCAGATGTGCACAGTTGAGAAGTCGCGAAGAAGTGTTTTCATCCATGAGGAACCGAAACAACAATATTTATTGATACAAGCGTAAACTTGTGCACTAGAGTAAAACGTAATTCCATATTGGATTTGTTTATTTGACTTAGGACACCGTGATAGCGTATTATTTACTGGATGACGTTTCGAGCAGAACTTATTACTCATAATCATATCAATGCAGTCATACAATTTTCGACATTTGGTTTTTATAGTTATGTCACTTCACATGATTGTTTTATTGGTAGCAAATTTTCCATATCTCTGGTATGCATGAGTGTTGCGTCATTTCCCTTACATGTGTCTGGTGTTGGTTGATTCGATGAACAAAGATTCAGTAATCAACCAGTCTCTCTATCCACCTAATTATATTGAACTTAAGTACAGTGATTGTATCCCACCCATCCTATTGTGTGGTTTTGTGTCAATGCATGCATTACAATAGCGGAGTTTCTTTCTAGACCATCGATCTTGTCGGATTATCATGATACATTTGGCTAAATTACAATGTTCTGACAATCTAACTAACCCCAGTCGGCTAGTCTGACCTAGTACAGGGATCATATTATTTTCCTGAATTGGTCCTATCAGATCCTTCAGTTGACATAGTTTATCTCTAAGTGAGTTTGTAGGTTTAAATGCCACCCTAATTCCAGCCTAGTTGAGAATCCCATGTAAACGTAATAGGCCAGTCGACGGAGACGACAACAACATTCAGTTGACTTATATTCCTTTATACTTGTGATTTTCCATGGTCAAATTGCATCAGACTGATAGAAAGGTGTCTGTGATGCCCCAGTAACCAAGTGGACAACACTTTGGCGTTTCAAGTGATGGCCACTGGAGTGGTGTATCACTTACTGAGAAGGAGATACATCCAGCTGACGAGTCCTCACTCCTAATCACTATCAAGTAAGCAATTCAATTGGCTTTGGCTAAAAATAATTATCTGAAGAATGGTATACCCCCCTATCTCATATTTCTTAGCATTTCACTTGAATACTTGTTTAAAGTAAATAAATGAACAAATTTCAATTAATATCCGCATATTTCAAATTGTCTACTTCGATAATCTCTGATGTATCATTAACGATCGACAGAATAACAACAGAAAGGATGCAGATGGATTATATATATATGAGACAACAGTAGTACATAAATGAAAAGGCAGGAAATAATAGAATGAAACGTGAGTTAAGAAAGAATTACCTTCTAGAAGGCAAAAATTCTTTCAACTGGAAGTACTTGAATTAGAAATCCTATTAGAAGTGACCAGTTTTATCTGGTCGTTTAAGAAATTAAAGGTTTATAGTTTATAGAAGACATTTCGTATTATATTTGAGAAAACTGCAGTTCGCAGTAGCAATATTGAAAAGGATTAAATGTTATTTGACTGTAGAATAAAGAACGCAGAATACCTAGATCATATGGCTTGTCGTCGATGAACTGTCAACATCTGACAATCAAAATCAATGCGTCGTATTTTCTTGTCCATCAGCTAATTGGCCATATTCTAAAACTCGATCAAAATACTTTGATGAGTACTCTATGGATGATCCCTTCGTTAGTCGAGTTAAAGTGTTATCTTAGTGACTACGTTGCTGTTTTATGCTTAACGAAAAAAATGATTGAAGTATACATATCGACTTATTGAAACGACAAATAACTAATGCCCTATTGAAGTAGAGAAGACAGAGGTGATGAAGATACCCAACCAACGCCACCAACAACAATAACAAGCTTTAATCACCATCAACGGGAAAAACTTAAAGGAAGTAGCCTCTTTCACCTACACCTATCTAGGCAGCACTGTTTCAACTACAGGCGGCACAGACGATGACGTCAAGGCCAGCCAAGATCGGAAAAGACACGAAGACAGACGTTCATTAACCTGAAACCAGTGTGAAGATCTTCTGCACTCAGCATCCGGATTTTCAACACTAATTCAGTCAAGTCAGTGCTTCCATGTGGTGGTTAAGAGACTTGGCGCGTTACGAAAGGCATTTTCAACAAACTACAAATATACATCAACAACTGCCTACGCTGGCTCGTTACTGAAGCTCAGAAGGCCAGAAAGAATAAGCAAGGAAGAACTCTGGGAACGAATCAAAGAAGTAAAAACTATCGCCCAAGAGATATGTAAAAGAGGAAAGTGGAGATGGATTGGGCATACACTGAGAAAGCCAACTGGGGACATCACACGCCAGGCCCGTGCGTCTAGTGGAATCCAAATGGGAAATGACGAGTTGGGTGTCCGAGGCGAGGTGACATGGATGAGATCATGTGACGAAGAAATGAAAGCTTCTGCGCAGTCATGGACAGAGGTTCAAAAGAGTGCAGAGAAGAGAGTGGAATGGAGGCGTGCTAGTGAAGCCCTATTTTTCACTAGGAACCCAAGGGACAAATAATAATTGACATTTTGTTCCATTCTGTATGTAAAAGGTTGGAACCACTAGGGGAACACCACTTCCCCCGTGTTTACAGATATATCTTGCTGACAAATACCAACAAGCATAGAATCAAAGTTCAGGGAATCTTACAGATCTACTCATGATAACTGGCATAAGTGATTAATGTTTTATAGTCAGACAATCAAAAATCATGTTATTATCCAATTACTGACACACTGACGCTTTCCAATGTTAACAATCGGTTCAAACTAGGTAATCTTCCATAGTACCAAAGTATATGTACGATACAAACTATTAACCACACTATGACCAGCAGTATTTCCGTTTTTAAGTGTGATAGTCCAAATCAATACATAAGTACTACTGTTTTACTAATTAGTTGTGGATATGCCAATGTTTTAATGAGAAATCTTGATCGCTGGGGTTAATCAAATCCTTTGGAAACCGACAGAATTAAAAACTATGGACCACTAGTCATTGGTCCACCAGATGTGAATAGTAACCTACACGTTTGAATGTCTACAGTTCGACTCATAGTGAGGTTGTCATTACACACTTTTGATGACGAAACAGCTGTTCAGCACGAACCCCAAAATAAATTTATTTCATGAATGATAACTGATTTCTAAACTGTACTTTAGAAAATGTAAACATTAGAGTTCATTACATTCCTTTCTAGCGCGCAAATACACACGAACACACACAATACACACAAACAAGTTACAATCACTTTTATGCTCATTTCACTCAGTAATTATGCTCAATTAACGAAATACAAAATCATCGTATTACGTAATCATGTTTTCATTTCGTTTTCTTTTCCACTTCAACTAGACCATTGTGATGACTTACTTACATTCTCAAGTCTATGCATGTGTGTGTGTGTGTGTGTGTGTTAGTGAGTGATCGATCACCTGAAATACACGTGTCACTATCAATATTCGTATGTATTCAAGCTTACCAACGACATTTCCCCATCCATCGTCTTCCCGACAGAAAATAATCGTTGGGTTATGTGACTTCATTGAATAAGTAAATATTGAAAATTGATCAAATTAGTTTCGACATTATTACCACACTTTGATTGGTTGGTGTAATTGACATAGTAATAGTAGTATTAATAATGTGAGTAGTATTAATAGTTGTAGTATTGTTAATATGAGCATTCTACAGTATTTTTTTTCCACTTAGTGAATGAAGAAACAATTAATTACACAATGATGGATAAGTGCCTCTCAAAAACACCATTATAAGTGGAAAAAGCTGAACAAAATGAATTGCTGTGTTTTTCACTTAGTTACTGAGGTCATAAGAACAACTATCTCTATGTTTGTGTGTGTGTGTGAGGTTGGTGAAGGCTTGACCACACACACAACATCAGCTGTAGCACAAATGAACGGATTATGCTCCCTGTTTGTGTCACCCTTACCACAGTAGTAATGCCTTGTAGAACATCTACAGTGGAATGAATTATTTAATAACTCAAATGGTGAAAGTTACTACTGACTGATGGAGGGGATTGAAAGATACTCACGTACTCATGCGAAAATGATCATAGTAACTATGGCTAATCTCTTTTCCAAGTGAAATTAGTATGTAAAGTGTAATAATGTAATGGAAAAGAAAATGGTATCTGGGATTATTAATCCCAATTTAATTGACCTAATTAGAGAAAAAAGGTGTTACACAAAGATAGAGGAGAGTGAGAGGCAGAGATAGACAACGTCAACATTGACTGAGAGCACCTTACCTCACAAATCGTTCAGCGTACTGATTGTTGAAGTATTTCTACACTTGAGTATATCAGTTATGTACATACACTTAGCAACCGTAAAGGAATGTGAATTTCGCTAAGGTTTCAAATACACCTCATTGTCCAGTGTCTACAAAGGCGGTCAAGTGTTTCTAAGCTTATATCCATGTTGATGATTAGCCATAGAATCTAGGACGCTCGTCTCGTTCTACTCAAGACTCATCAGCTGAGTGTACCTGCACCGAAATCTGTGATTTTGTCTCTAATGTGACTGGGATTCGGGACTAATCGTTCCAATGGCCAAAAAGTTATCCCCTACCCACCTCTTGTGAGATGGATGGATATCAGTCGTTGTTTTTCAATAGTTTTAATTTCTCGTTGTTATATAAGGCTGAATTGTTCAACGTCTGTGTCTATGAGTTATAAATATGTCAAATATGAGGCTAAACTTAAAATAGAGAAAAGAATATTCATATCCAACTGGTAGGTTTTCATTTAAGTAAAGGAGAAAGTGCTTGCCACTGAAAGCTGGAAATTCCTCTCTAGTAAGCGTATTACTAATCACCATTGCTACACAAATGATCTTGCTGCTTCAGGATTGGTCTTCAACAGTGCCACAGCTAACAATAGAGAGTGAGTGAAGTGGATGAGTCTGTCGACTACTTCACTTACCTAGGAAGTAGGATCAGATCTACCCTGGTGGATCAGTTGTCGATGAAATTTCTGCACAGATACAAAAGGCTGGATTGGCTTTTGCCAATTTATGCCACCTGTGACGCCGCCGTGATATCCGATTGTCTACTAGGGTTGTGTGTACTGCACAGCAGTCGACTCTGTCCTACTGTATGGCTGTGAAACATGACCATTGAAGGTGGAAGACATGAGAAAGCTGTGGGTTCAGGTGTTGTTTGACCACCGTTGCCTTGGTAGTGTAGGCCGTATTGTGTGGTGTCAGCACGTGAGTAATGCAGAAGTGAGGTGTAGGTGTAGAGTTTTCGAGATGGAGTAGAGGTAAATCTGTTGACTAGGTTGTGAACCTTGATGGACTGAGATGTCTGGTTGGGACAGGTGTTATGTATGCCTAGTCACTGATTGCCTGATCACACAATGTTGGCTGAAGTAGTTCGAGGCTGGAGGGAGCCGCGAGATGGCCATACTAAAACATGGCACCAATGTATGAAGTTTCTGACTGTTGGTTTGAGCGATGTGGGGGGCGATGCAGACTAGGCAGCCGGTTTGGGTTGGTGGAACAAGAGGAACCAGTGGTTGTAGACTGACTGTAGTTGATATTGGTGAGTAGCGATGTCAGTGGGGCAGATGTATACACACATTATGCTTATCTCAACGACGCTATACCGAATCTCACAACTTTCTCATTCTTTGTTTCTCTCTTTTTGTACTTTATATTTTTTTGGACTGTATTCTCTTATTCATCTTGCACCTCAATATCTTTTTACTTGATGTGGTGATATGAGGTGTGGCAACTTGGACAATTACGCAGTAATGCTTAGTGCCAGGTGGACCTGGATGGATGATGGATGGCTTCAGTGTAAATAAACTATAAGGAGACCGATTTTCATTAGTTCAATAAAAATTATGAAGGGATTCTAAGCCACAGATAAGTAGCTCAAGAACAGAACAGTATTCGCATCCAATATTAAGGTGTCCTCAGTGAGTTCGACCACCGTTCAATAGTATGTGTACATGAGAATTCATCAGTTAGTCTCAAATTAACCCTCAATTATCCCACAGTTGGTTTAATGGCTTAAAAATTCTTCTTCACTATACAGGTGACACTTAAATATTCTTGTCATTATGTTTTTTAAAGCATCTTTCAATGATTATTTATGTATACCACCTTTATTTGAAAAAAAATAGATCATGATTACTTAACTTGACAAGATTTCCTCTTTCTTTATTAAAATATTCTAGTTTCACGTTTAATGGGTGTAACTAGTGCTGCAATGATTAGTGGTTATCCTGGGAATCTTAGCCCAACTGGTTTCAATCGAAATTACAATTTGTCGCATATCACTAATACTACTACTAATAGTAATAATGATAATAATAATAATAACAATATGCATCATATTTCGAGTGGGTCAAATGAATTCTTGAATTCAAATTTTTCTACAAGAACACGAAACAATTGTCCAAGGTCATCATCGTCGTCTTCAGCAACGACTGCAGTAGTCGAAGGAGTACCGTGTCATTGCCGATTGGTACTGAACCATACAACACTATCAATGCTACTACTATTACTACTACTAGTAATAATCGATTCACACGTGGACGATGTTCAAATAATGTCTCCTGTAATTCACCGATAAATACAATTCAGTCTAACCGTCGTATTGACACATTAGACTACCATAATTCACCTATGAATACATTTCATATGAATAATACCGTTGCTACTACTACTACTAATAATAATAGTAATAATGACAGTAGTAACATGAGCAGTAATAATCATGCCGCTATGTTAGCCTATGAAAAGCATCAGAAAGCTGTAGCCGTCGCTGCTGCAGCTGCAGCAGCTGTGGCAGTCAACACTGGTGGAGGTAATCTACACTCACAATCTAATCAATATCCATGGAATTCACATCCATTCAATTCTACATTAAATTCACAATCTTATCATTCTCATCATTCCATCCTCATCATCCATATCATTTACAGCAGATTCAATCACAGACAGGTTGCGTTGGAAATAATATGACAGGTGTGACAGTCGGTAGTGGTACTAGTGGTGTATCGGTAGCAGCGGCAGCAGCTGCTGCCGCTGCTATGCATTCTTTGCATAATGTTGCTGTTGGGCATACAGGACATTCAGTTGGTATACACACAGCAACAAGTAATTTTCGTGGTTTATCACAACGTAGAAAACGCCGAGTATTATTTACACAAGCTCAAGTCTACGAATTAGAAAGAAGATTTAAACAACAAAAGTATTTATCTGCTCCAGAAAGAGAACATTTATCACAATTGATTAATTTAACACCAACACAGGTAAGCTGATTACATACACGTTCATTATGTTTACCCTTTTATATACTCCTCAGAATCAGTCAATCTGAAATCTCATCCTTTTAGTAGATACTGTCCAATTAGATAATGAAACGTTCGTCAGTGAGAGTTCATGGAGGTATGAAACAGTTTTATGCCTATAAAGAGAATGATTGATTTCATCTACTAGTTTCAAGGTTCACTAAGAAAAAAAAGTACTGATTGAAACGCTTATGCCAACAAGTTGAAACATGCTGTAATTCACATCGAATTGATACAGATTCTGTGATGAATGTCAGTCAATCTTTTTAATTCAAAAATGCAGTTCCTCCTTTCCTGTTCTTATAATGAAAAAATTAATAAATATGTATCATATTTGTGTGTATACAGACGAGTATTTTATACCAGATAAATTAACAGGAAAGAATCTCAGATTGTTAGGAATCTGATTTGCTCCATGAATAGTTAGATGATAACGTTGTTGATTACAGCAATAGGTGAGGTGAGTTTAGATCTCAGGTGGGACATCAGTCCCCTCGACGTTGCACATACGACCTACTGAAAAGTCATGGAACCTAGAAAAACCAGGGTATCCTGCTGATTACCTTCATCACACTCAAATGTTCAATATCACCTGGAGTTAAGTAGTTCACTTTGCGAGGATAACACAGTTCACTCACTAGTGAATCAATAAACATCACATACTCACGGCATTAACTTATAGTTTCATCAGGGAGTTACTTCAGAAACTCCAGTTCAATAAAAGCTTCCTACTTGTCACTAAAAACCACTTATCAGTGTTGCATAAGTGCAAATTTACGACTGTCATGCAGGAAACCATGAGGAGCGAGAAGAGGGGGATACGCTGGACCACGGAAAAGAACCAAGAAGATTTAGATTTCGCCGATCACTTGTGTTTAATGTCACACAAACTTGAAGATATACACGTGAAAACTAACAAGTTGACAGAAGACGCAGGCGTTCATTAACCTGAAATCCATGTGCAGATCTTCTGCATTCAGCATAAAGCGTGAACAATATCCGGATTTTCAACACTAATTCAGTCAAGTCAGTGCTTCAGTATGGCTCAGAGACTTGTGTTACGAAAAGCATTTCCAACAAACTGCAGACATCATACATCAATAGCTGTCGCCTACACTGACTCGATACTGAAGATCAGATCAGATGGCTAGAAAGAATAAACAACAAGGAACTCACTCTAGCTGGCACCGAACCAACCAACAACCCATCGCTCAACGAATATGCAGGAGAAAATGAAGATGGACTGTACATACATTGCAAAAACCATTCGGGGACATCACGTGCCAGACCAGGCCAAGCCCTCGAGTGGAACTTGCATGGAAAACGACGAGCTGGACCTACGAGGTGAGACTGACATGGAGATGGTGTTAGGAAGAAATGAAAGCCTGTGAGTAGTGGTGGAGCCAGGTTGAAAAGACTGGAGAGAAGAGAGTGAATTGGCGACGTGTTAGTGAAGCCGTATGTTCCACTAGAAACACAAGGGACAAATAGTAATAGAAATATATCATGGACTGACATGAGTTGAAGAACGACTGAAAGCTCAAGAGCACTGTATAGCTGTTTTATCCCAGTATGAGATTCCTCAGCAGTGCATATCCGTGACCCCGCTAGGAAGTGAAATCACGAAGTTAAGGTCAACACAAGACTATTAAGCCGTGGGATCAGAATCAAATGGTGCACAATGCCTACTTCTCATTATAACTTCGTGAGAAATCTCATCTTGCCTTGAGGAATTGTCATTCTAGAATGCGATCATTGATATGTACATGTAAATATGCACTAAAGCAACATATGAAAACAATAAAAAAAATTTCAACTGAATTAGTTGACACGATAAGGTTTAATTTATCATCATGATTGATCACGTCATAACAAAACAGTAAAACTCAAAAATAATTTGAGAAAAATAGCATTTTTTTTCCATCCATTACGTAAATAATGACTGATGACGTAGCATAAACCATATGATAAATCAGTTTTGTTTACAAAATTTCTCAATCACGTTACATTTAGTCAGTTAGACGGATAATGGATTCCTGCAGGATCAACCATATTGTCAACCTAACAATTGAAAGAAAGCTATTCTAACTCAACCACTAAACGGTTACATAATCTTTCCGATCAATGTAGGCTCAGTGACTACTTAAGTATAAGATTAGTTACCAGTCTGCCAATGGCTTTCTTATTGATGTAAGTGAGGAAAGCTTCACACAGGTAACTAATTCATCATTGATGACTAGCTTCAAGAGGTGACTTGCGAAGTTCCAATGGAGACAATCGGCAGGAAGCTGTGGACATAGAGTTCCGGGCTTGTTGACAATCGTCAGTAAGGTGTATCTACAATCATGACAGAACTGATGTTCTACCTGAGGTTCGACTCCATATCACTCAGTCCAGCAGTCAATGATTTCACCACTCAGCTATTCATCCCCTGTGGGACTGTACTAGATGTCATAAGAACTTGTTCTTAAGTTCAGGTGAAGACTATTGAACTAACCTTAGACCACGTGTTTGTGAGACACTCACACATACAGTCCGTGATGCAAATTTCCACTACAGTTCCTCGAATAACCGGAGTACTGAAGGGATTTTATACGATCTAATGCACAGTGGAATTGCAGCTAGCCACAATAAGGGTGGTTAGAAAAATATTTTTGTTTCCGGGTGCACACCTTATAAGTGAGACGCCTGTCGAATACTTAAATCCCTTTGATTGAGCTAGCCAACTCTACGGACCAAAATAAGCAGTCCTATACTACTTATTTCAGTTAAGTAGTGCATTTCTCATAGATCCCATGTATCATCATATCGAAGACAGATTGCTTCACTATAATTTTTTTAACGATTATTATTTGCCCCTTGCGTTCCCAGTGAGACAGGGCTTCAGTAACACGTCGCCATTTCACTCCATGTGTCCGTCGAGATCCACTCATTGTCCTGTTATTTCTTGCTAATACGGTTATACAGGTTTCGTCCCACATCTCTTTCAAAGAGTCTTAGTGTTGTTCTACACCAGTTTCCTCAGAGATGTTCCTCAATGCCTTCCATTTTGTACTGTTGGCTGATGTGGAGATGTCCTCTGTAGTTTCGTTCTTCAGTGCAGTTTCTGTTCTGGGTGTTAAACTTTAACTATGATTGTCTATCACCGGCTTCTTTGAATTGAAGGCTTTCAACCTGATTTTGGAGGTAGGTTCCTTGCACTAGGTAGTGAGTGGTGCAAACCACCTACATGTGCTCACCTTCCTTGATCTTGTGTCCAGTAGACTGGCTGTGTCTCGACTTTCTTCACAATGAGACGAAGTCTATCTGAATTTCGGTGTTTCCTCTGGTGAAATCAAATCCATGTAGCTATGTGACTATCCTTGTGCTTGAACAGAGTGCCTTCAATCACCAAATCGTTGAATGCATAGAAATCTGCAAACAGTTCTGCATTCCCGTTCATTTCATCGAATGCCTGTTGACTCATGATGAGTTCTCTTCCTGTGTTATCCGCTCCCAGTTCGGCATTCATGTCACCCATTAGAATTTTGATAACGCCAACTGAATTCTTGTCCTGTACTGATTGCAGTTGTCTATATAATTCCTCTTTCTTCTCTTGTTTGGTACTTGTCTGCATATTTGTAGGTGCATAGCGTAGTGTAGCACTGTATGATTGTGACTTTCCTTCCTTTTAGTTGAATCTTGCTGACATGATCCTGATTCTGCAGGAGGAGATTGGTTCCCACTGCATGCGAGAGAGGTTTCTTTGCTGTTGGGGACCTCATGATAGTCACTCCAAATCCCAGTGTGCTGTGCTCGTGGTTGTCGTCTGAGTGACAGCACTGAAGTAGATTATTGACTCCTCTCCAGTTGATAGTTTAGACAGTCCACTTCCATTCCATTTACTTCCACAGATTCCTAACACTTCTATACTATATCTTCTCATCTCTTTTGCAATCTGGGGAACTTTGCCAGCCAGCTTCAGACATTGTGCGGACATTCCATGTCTCCATCCTTACTTTCGGTTTTATCGAGAACAGGGAAGATACATCGGCCACTTGTCTTCCCGTAGGTATTCAGCAACCGACGTCATTTCGTCTTTCAGATTCCAGCGAGAAATAAGTTTGTTTTCATTTTTTATATTTTGTCTGTGCTTTGAAGTAATAATAATAATAATAATTGAGTATCTTAGCTCATGTTATCTGAAGGATGTTGCTCGGAATTCAGTAATTCAGCAAATCAACCCAGCATAGAATCATCTAGTGAATTTGTTAACTCATACTGATATGGATACGTCTACTTACCTATAAAGCCAACCATTTTCCGTGAGTTCTGTTAGAGTAAAACAGTCTGGAAGTTTTATTGTTTTGCTTACATAATATAAGATCTTGTGAACTTATTCACCCTAAGTAAAAAAGTTTTTCTATTCAGAAGGCATAGATTTCTTTTTATCAAGTTAGTATTGATGACGAAATGATACCGCTTAGAGAAGGATTGAAAAGTTGTAAGCACTGATCAGCGTATCTATGACCCTTTTAAAGAGTTGATCACCGTTGAACTACTCTCATATAATATAGTGAATTGACAAAAGTAAGGAAAAGTGGACACTATTGAAATCCAATCCAGTATTTACCATAAAAGCTGATAGTTTTAACATCATGAGACCCATTGCTTAGGAGTCCTGTATGAAATTAATCAATCCTTATAAAACCAAGAAATTAAATTTCATTTCAGGTGAAAATATGGTTTCAAAATCATCGATATAAGTGTAAACGTGCACAAAAAGATAAAGAGACATCATCAATCAGTGATCATCAGTCGACACCGAATACAATGGATCTACGAAATGATACAGTCAATACAAATCATTTATCAATGAGTAGTACAATAGTTAATCGTCGAACAACTAATGATCTATTAGATAATCGCTTAATATTACCATCATCTATGAATATAACAAATTCTATAAATCATCGTAAACTTGATCCTAATTCATCTGATCATCATTCAATTAATTCAGATATATCAAATTGTTCAGAATCTTCATCAATTGATGAATATCAGCATGAAAATCATTCACATATTATGCATACACTAATAGATAATACAAAAATAACGTTAAACAGTCCTGATCCACGTATAAAATCACAAATATGTAATCGAAATAGTAATGATTTCAATTGTGATAGAAGTCAATTACATTTGATTAAGAATCCTGTTTCAATGTCACAACAACAAAATCAGTTACATCACTCTCCTCCTCCTCCTCAGCATCATCATCATCAATCGATTAATGATACACCATTTGATTTCTTCGGTTATAATGACTTACTATTGAATTCTAATAATTATGCATTAAAACAAAGTGGTCGTTCAATGTTCAATTATTCAACGAATCAATTACCTTTTTCAACATCAATCCCTATATCATGTTGTAATATTGAATTACCATATGAAAATGAACGAAATGATAATATATCACCTAGATCTAAATTATGTGAATTAGCTAATTCAACAGGGAATCAACATCAAATGATATCAGGGAATTATATGAATAATCCATTTACAAGTTATCCATTTGTTCCAAATGCAAATTATTATACAAATTATAATACATCACCATCATATTTACAAAATTTTTTAACTGGAACTGATCGTACTACTACTACTACTACTACTGCTACTGTTATGAGTAATACTACTAATATCGATGTTAGTAGTACTAGTCCGAATATTGAAAATAATACTGGAAATAATGAAAATTGGATTAAATTAAACTTAAATAATTTGAATAAATCATTAAATTTAACAATAACAACAACAATCCCTTCAAAGGTGACATCATCATCAGCAGCAGCAGCAGCAACAGGATGTTTAACACCGTGCCAGTTAGTTGCAGCTGCTTCCTTTTTCAATTCTAGATCAGATTTCAATGAAACATCTTCTCTATTATTTCAGTCAACAAGATCAACAACACCAAATAAGATAAAAAATTCATCTATAATAAATACACTAACTACGGTATCCAATTTAAATAATCCAGTTAATGAAGAAATTTTAGATAGTCAATGTGAAGAAATTATTAAAAATGAAGATTGTACAGTGTATAAATCATTAATTCCTGAGGATAATGAAAGCAATACTGATAATACTACTAACAACACTATTACTAGTAGTAATATAACCAATAGGTTTACAAATTTTTCATCAATAATTAAAGGAACATAATTATCCATCCATTGAATGTGACCATCTGCTTAGAACTCTACAAACAGCCAATTGCTTTAAGTATATCAAGTATATATTGATAGAATATTGTATTCAACTGATATTTGTAACAGTGAATAAAAATAGAAAAAAAAGGAAAAATCATTCACTTGCCCCCCCCCCTCCCTTTGACCTTATTCAATATTTACTTAATCTATCCACTCAATGATAAAGAAACGTTTATTTTATTGCTTACCTTTAGAAAAAAATGAACTTCAGCAAAACAACACTTCTATTGTTGAACATTCAATTCTTAATTGTTTATTATAATTAATTACTGATTTATTATGATAATTTGTTTGGTTATGGCTATCGGAAGAATTCAGATGGGTGTTTCGTCCTATTTGGGACTCATCAGCTGGATGTACCTGTAACCCAGTGATGTTGTTCCCACTGAGATTTGAAGCTCCTACACATCGCTTCAAACGCCAAGGTGTTATCCTCTATGTCAGGGAGGAACGATAGCCACTCCTTGTACAACGGGTAGTAGTTATTACTATTTATTCACATACTTGTTATTCTCCGTTGTTTGTTGTGTTGGATCGAATTGTTTGACCTCTATTGGCATATGGGCTCCTATGCGTATGCCTCAATATTGCCTGAATATTAATTATGGCAACTTGATTGGTTCGTTATGGGTAGTAGAAGAATCCAGGACGTGCATTTCTTCCTATTTAGGACTCGTCAGCTGGATGTACTTATACCCCAGTGATGTTGTTCCCACTGAGACTCGAACCTCGTACCTATTGACTGATTAATTCTCGTTATTGATTGTTCAACAGTAGTTGATGTTGATATTTCTTGAAATAAATAAGCAGTTGAACTGATGTTAGATGGTTGAAGATGGTTGACAGGAATTCAGCTTCATACTTCCTGGTAATAGTCAATGAAGTGTATCTGAAATCTCCAGGAAGATGATGATCACTGCCTTTCTCCCTTACAGAGTCAACAAGTGTTATAATCGGGGGCGTCATTATAGATTTCATGTAAGACTGAACAATTTGTGGAGTTAGCAAAGTTTCTGATGAAAACTACTTTTTATAACCAAGATCACAAGGTGTTATCTCTAGTAAAAGTTACTACTTCTGAACAAATTAAGTAGTTGGAAACCATTCAGGTTACTCTGTAGTATTTCACCAACTGGATCAGATTCAGTATGAGTGGAAATGAAGAATACTTAAGAGAATGCTGAAATAACTATCAGTGAAAGTAGCAACAGTGTCCAGAACAACAAATCAATAAATGAGTTGAAAGACTACGTAAAAGCCTTAGGAAATAAACAATTCTGTCTTCCATATCCGTTTAATTTAATCTTTAATAATGCATAGCACAGGTTTACTCAAAGCTTTCAAAAGCTCCTTTTTATTTCTATAAACTGCAAGAAACAAATCTTTTAAAATAGTTTGTCCTCTGTCGACTATTTGTTGTAGAATGGGACTTTTGATCTAAATTCACCTTTAACTGCATCATGTCGAAAAGTCCTAACCTTCACGTTGTACAATCTATCTCTGTGGTAGATACCAATACACCTAGTTCCATAGAAGCAAGTAAACTGATTTCCACACGCTAAAGCAGCCAGTATTGCTAATTCCCAGGTATTCATCATTGGATAACGAATATATGAGATTCGTTAAGTCCCCGCATAGAACATTCTCTCTCGTAACGGCATTCATCGATGAATGCTTCAGAATATCGTCTACAATATCACTATTGGTATTCAAACTTCAGATACATTCAGTAAAAGAATATTTGTTAACAATAAATCAATTTTTGATCAATACAGAAGTTGATGAATGTCAGTTTGGTTGGAAGTAATGTGTAGGATGGACCGCAGAGAAAAAGCTAGAAGATTTGGATTTGGCCGATCACTTGTGTTTAATGTCACACAAACTTGAAGATATACACGCGAAAACTAACAAGTTAACAGAAGACGCAGGGCAGTGAAGACGGCACTTCCTTCAGGTGAACGTACAGAAGACAGAGGTGATGAAGATACCCAACCAACAACAACAAACACCAATCACCATCAACGGGATTAACTTAAAGGAAGTAGCCCCCTTCACCTACGTAGGCTAGGAAGCGCTGTTTCAACTAGAGGTGCACAGACGAGGACGTCAAAGCAGCCAGGATCGGAAAGACAGGAAGACAGGCGTTCATTAACCTGAAGAAGCAGAGAGTGGAGATGGATTAGGTATACACTGAGAGGGCCAACTGGGGACATCACGCGTCAGGCCAGGAACTCGAGCGGAACCCAGATCGGAAGCGACGAGTTGGACGTCCGAGGTGAGGGTGACATGGAGGAGATCGCACGATGAAGAAATGAGAGCTTCTGGCTTTCGTGGAGACAGGTTCAAAAGTTTGCAGAGAAGAGAGTGCACTGAAAGCGTACTACTGAATCCCTATGTTCCATTAGGAACCCATGGGACAAATAATAATCGGTGGGAAGGTCTGTTTAAACTAGGTTTCATGCTTTTTGCACTCATCAGCAAGGAACTAATGTCCTCTGTGAGACCAGAACCCAAGTCACTCAGTGGTGAAGTTAGTGACGTTACCATAGAGCTATTAAGGCCGCGACTGAGCTCCTATAGGACTGAATTAGGTAAATTCATTGGTCACTGGAGAGCAACTAGTCTCATGTTGTCTAGCTCTGAGTGTCAACCAAATTCTGTTGATCATTTTGCGATGTGAGCATCAAGCTCAGTGATAGCACAGTCGTAACGTTGCCGACTACAACACGGAATGACGCAGATTCAAATCTCCGGCGGGATATCAGTTTCCATGTAATATATATTTTCATCGGCTGTTCATTCCATACAGAGTTTGGATAAATATATTATTTCTGGTTGATATTCATCATAGATAGACATCAAGTGGAGGAACAGTGAAGGCCTGGGAGAACTGGACAGCTGTTTCGTCCTAGTATAGGACTCCTCAGCAGTGTGTACTCACTTCCTTACCCAGCTGAAGATTGAACCCAGAACTTTCATTTTCTGTGGCCATTGAACCACTGAGCCGGAAACCAGTGGTTCATATTTCATACGTCTGTCAGTTCAGGATGTAGCGCGAGCTCCATCCACTGTCATCGTTGAGTAACTGCCTTCATGTTCAACCTCTTTGGCCCCACTTCCATACTGAAATTTATCATTATTACTATATAGATTCGGCCTTCCTCTTTGTTGGCAATATGCATCAAGTAACGGTATCTCCTTGTAAAGACAATGAAAGAATGACATTGATTGAAAAATTTATTGTGTACTCTGAAACATGGACACACTTACTGACACTCGATACCAACTGCATTTCCCGAAATGATGGCGGCATTAGACTCTGCTGATCGACAGGTTTAACAGCAGTGACTCTCATCGGGAGAAATATCGAATAATTATATCATTCTTTTGAAGGCTCATTTCGTCCTATTTGGGACTCGTCAGCTGGATGTACCTGTCTCTCAGTGAGTGATGTTGTTCCCACCAGGATTTCAACTAGCGAGCGATCGCTTCAAACGTTAGGGCGTTATCCACTACACCACCGAGCTATGAAAGCCACTTCTTGTACAACGGCTATAGTTTTTAGTATAATTGTTTCTATATCATACCGTGTTGCGTGTTGGTGTCTTTTTTGAGGAATGGAGGGACAGTTCTTGGAGCCCAGATGTTGTTCCCACTGGGATTCTGACTCGGGAGCGATCGCTTCAAACGCCACAGCGCTATCCAATACACCACCTCACAGGAGCCCATATGCCGATAGAGACCAATCAATTCGGTCCAATCAACGACCGTATAATACAAGCAGTAACACTAAACATATTTACTATGCATAGTTGGTTTGAGATAGTCGACTGGAAGCCTACTTCACCTAAGTTTTGTGATTGCTGACACTCATCATCATAGCATATCTGTAGCCCCGGTGAAACTGGTCTTTCCGACCCCTGAAATTTGAACACACATATCAAATCGACTTATTGAATCCTTCACTTCTATAGGAAATCAACCTTGGCCAGAACACCTCAGTGGTAACGTCCACGACTTCAACACTGGATTAAGCGGATTTTAATCTCGGAAGATATATCAGTTCCACCGCGGCTACAGATACGCCTTGCTAAGGCATGTCAACAATACATATGGTGCACCTTGCACTAACCCAATCATTGCAAATGTGCTACGTTTCCTGTTCTGTTCCTCTCTCGATTTGCTTTTGATCTGCTATTTATACATTCTCATCAGCAGCACCCACTGTAATACGCCTGCGTTATTCCTCGCGTTGCTCTTGGCAGAAACCTTACCCATTGCTGATAATCCCCTATGATTCCTGCCACCCTCATAACATATACTACTTATATCCATTGTTATCAGCAATGCCCACTACAATACTAGTAGATAATTACGCTACATTGTTAGTTGATTCGAAGTAATAATTGAGAATAAAATAAACACCTGCATTGGAACTTTAAGCCTCCATTTAATCGGTTCACAACTCTATTAAATGAACTACAATACTCAGGTGCTGAACAAATCTTAACTTATCTTTAATCACCCAAGGTTTCACTCGATTGTCACATTCATTGATCATCATATACCAACGGATAACTATCACTGATCATATCTAAAAAAGAGGCAATAAGGCAGAGTTGACCTTAGGAATTCTACTCTTTCAAAATGATTAGAAATCACTATTCAAGTTTATACTAAACAGTACAGCAATGAACCTCTTCTCTTTTCATCCCACACTAGTAACGTTCAAATATTTCGCTTTGTCTTATGACAAGCGATAAACCGAAATTAAATATCGTCATTGAAATATTGTTCGTCTGAGGTACTGATTACTAACCATGAAAACTATAATCAATAAACAACCATGAACATTTACTAATTTGCATGCAATTCTGCGCTGTTTTACTGGTTCGAATTATTCCACCTATATTGATATATGCGGGTATTTGCAGGTACATCCATCATCATCATTATCAATATCAACTACAGTCAGTCTACAACCACTGGTTCCTCTTGTTCCACCAACCCAAACAGACCGGCTAGTTTGCATCGCCCCCCACCACCACCACCACCACCACATCGCTCAAACCAACAGTCAGAAACTTCATACATTAGTGCCATGTTTTAGTCTGGCCATCTCGCGGCTCCCTCCAGCCTCGAACTACTTCAGCCAACATTGTGTGATCAGGCAATCGGTGACTAGGCATACATAACACCTGTCCCAACCAGACATCTCAGTCCATCAAGGTTCACAACATCGTCAACAGATTTACCTGTACTCCATCTCGAAAACTCTACACCTACATCTGACTTCTGCATTACTCACGTGCTGACACCACACAATACGGCCTACACTACCAAGGCAACAGTGGTCAAACAACACCTGAACCCACAGCTTTCTCATGTCTTCCACCTTCAATGGTCATGTTTCACAGCCATACAGTAGGACAGAGTCGACTGCTGTGCAGTACACACAACCCCTAGTAGACAATCGGGTATCACGGCGGCGTCACAGGTGGCATAAATTGGCAAAAGCCAATTCAGCCTTTTGTATCTGTGCAGAAATTTCATCGACAACTGATCCACCAGGGTAGATCTGATCCTACTTCCTAGGTAAATGAAGTGGTCGACAGACTCAGCCACTTCACTCACTCTCTATTGTTAGCTGTGGCACCATTGAAGCCGAATCCTGGAGTAACAATTTGTGTTTGGGTTGTGAGAACCACATCTCAGACATTTTCAAATAGCCAGTCAAAGTGTTCAGAAGACTCTGTATCTCATCAGTCAGCGTGTTCACCTAACAGGACTATGTCATCTGTGTATTCTAGGTCTGCCGAAAATTCTCGTGTGATTAGATGAACGTCTGTGTAACCTGGTGACGAGAAGGATACCTCCATAAGAAACTGAAAATAGTTTCAGTAGTACAAGCAGTATAATGGATGCTGCAATTTTTTTTACATCATAATATCGTTGCAATTAAGACAAAGTTGTTAAGTATGTTACATATGTCCTTAATTCTGTCCCTAGTGAGTCCTTAGTGAAGATGATGTTCCTCAAGGTGTTGTTCTTTCTCGTCTTCTATTGTCTTTCTTCATGTATGACTTACCAACGCAGATGACCTAACAGTATACATGCTGAGTATCTCTTCTTCAGATTGTTCTCAGTTTAACAATTTCTGAACCAAAATTAATCAGTGGTCTTCGTTAAATAGCGTCATACTCAATCCTTCCAAATGTCAGATGGTTAATTTTACCTTAAGCTGTGAACAAGACCTTCGTAAATTGCTTCACTCCCATGACTCACGCCTTGTAGATCGTCCTATTACAGAGGGTATAAAAAGCATGACCCAACTTGACTTATGCATTTCCCTGATCTTTCTTCGTTCCCTCATATTTTACTCACTAACTTCAAAGAAAATACTTCGCTTAACCAACATTCGATACAAGGAAACTCAGACTGTCTGACATAACTCAGCCACTACTCTTCCGTTTCATTAACTCCTATTTTTTCCATAGACTCACTTATTCTCCCACCCACCCCACTTCACCCCACCTTCTGCTTTCATGCACATCCGAAACAGGACTACGCTGTTTTGAGTACCATTTTGAAGGTTGTTAATAGAGCAAATGGTACACCATTGACCATGCTCATATATACGGTTGTGGATAGGCATCTAAACTCGTGTAGACAACTGACTGGGAACAGTTTATGTGATGATAATCATCCTTTGCATCTGCACCTTCTCCATGGGAAGACAAGAAGTAAATATATTAACCTCGATACACCCATAACTTTATACAGAAATTCAACCATACCAACTTGTTTAGCTTGTGTATCGTGTGAAGGAAATCATGTTAGACATAGTCTGATCAATCAACTGCGTAGTAGCAAATAGTTAACGTGTCTCTGAAGTCATTAAACATTTCAATAATCCTATTGTTCTTTATTAAGTACTGTTGAACAGCACTATTGTTAGTGTATATTTGAAAAAAGTTGTACAATGAGTAAACTCATAGAAGACCACACGCTGAGAATTCTGTACTGTAGTCAAAATTATGGTTCAGAATAAAGCAAATATAACATTATTATTACTTATTACGGATCAGTATCAGTTGTAGAACCGTTTGAAACTTAAGAGAGATAGACAGCTGTTTCGCAGCAAGTACGTTTCTGATAAGCCAATGGGTTGAGGTCCAGTGACCTATATTTTTCCATCTCTGTCAATTCATGGTATGGTGCGACCTCTATTCCATACTGTCATTCAGTAACTATCTTCACGTTCGACTTGACTCACTCCACCGGCCATGACTTCTTAAAACAACTTTGGAATATGCATAGCGTAGCATTTCACTAAAGAATACCCGATTGAAATCAATAAATCACCATAAACCACTGAAATTCAGATGTATCTGCTAAAAAGTTCACTGAGTTAGTTATATTTACACGTCCTAAAGCATCTCATCTAATCCCTTCATAATCAACACTTGAGGAATTCACGACGCATATTTCGTGTACTTGCAACTCATTGAGTGACGTTTCTCTCATTGCGACTCTAACCCAATACTCATCGCTTCAATCTTGTGCAAGTGTATCAGTTGTTGTTTATTTAGATTTGTAACTTCCTGTTGCTTGATTGAATTGCTTGATTTTTGGACAAGAGGTGGCTATCGTACCGCAATGACTTAGTGTTCGAAGCGATGGGTACGAGGTGCAGGAACATCCAGCTGACAAGTCACAAGTAGAATGAAGCACACGTTCTGAATTCCTCTGCTAGTCATCAATATAAATATAACACCATGAATATCCAACAGTATCAAAGCATCCGCATAGGAGCCAATCTGCAAATAACAGAAGTCGAGCAGTTCGGTACTGTATAAAAATAGAAGACGAGGCTGCCGCCTAATATCACCGATGATCTCTCTGATTATCGTCGACTGGACTGGACTGGATCATGCAACAGACAACTGTGAGGAGCGAGAAGATGGGCATGCGCTGTTTGACTGGTGAAAAGACCTTACAAAAAATTCGGATTTCGCCAATGATGATTTACTTCTAATATCTTGTCGCACAAACTCGAAGATCAACAGGCGAAGATAGGATTTCGTTCAGGTGAAAGTAGAGAAGACAGAGCCGATGAAGATACCGAACCAACAACAACAAATACCAATCACCATCAATTGGAGAAATCTAAACGAAGTTGTCTCTTTCACCTACCTACCCAACTCTACCTAAGCTGTATCGTTTCAACTACAGGCGGCAAAGATAAGGACGTCAAAGCCAAGATCGGAAAGACAACAAGACAACCCCTCATTATTATGAAATCACTGCACTAAACTACTCTCCACTACACTCAGCATAAAGCATGAACAACATCCGGATTTTCAACACTAATTCACTCAAGTCAATCGGTGCCTCTAGGTGAGGGTTCACAGACTTGGCCCCCTACGAAAACCATTTCCAACAAACTACACACACATATCAATCACACACACACTTGCCACATATGCTCACTTCATTCAGATCAGGAGACAAGAAAGAATAAACAAGGAGCAAACCAACCAACCAACCAACGAAGAACCAATCACACAACAAATATGAATAAGGGTAAAGTGGAGATGGATTGGACATACAGTGAGAAGACGGTTTTGGGACATCACGTTTCAGGGTAGGCCATACCAGATCCGGCTCGTCCCGGCCCGGCCCGGCAGTCGAGTGGGACCGTAATGGGAAACGACGAGTTTGGTGTCCGACCGAGGTGAGGGTGATATTGAGGAGTAGATGGTGTGAGTTAGAAATGAAAGGTGATGGTTATTGATGGAGTGAGGTTGAAAAGACTGAGAGAAGAGAGTGAAATGGCTACGTGCTAGTGAAGCCGTATGTTCCACTTGGAACTCAAATAATAATAGAAATAGGAAATTACAAAAGTTCTAACAGCAGTGAGTCCACTATAACATACTTACTTATAAAGTATACAGTATTTTCTCCCCCTAAAGTTCTATGTAAATATGAAATGCTGATTTGTTCACGATTGTTTATAAGCGAACAGTGTTTCAAATGTAATAAGGTAACTGTTCAATGCTGCTGGATCTACTTCAGTAGATAGAATTAATGAATCGCTGAAGGCAATAATTAAAACCACTTCACTTACATGATCACTAAACTCTAGTGTAAGCTGAAATTTTTTCACACATTTAACCTTCTTTAAGGTAGACAAATGCTGTGTGTCAACTCAGATAACTAACCATTTGTTAATTGATCCCTTAAGCGAGTTTTCTTTTCATTATCTCTCCCTCTTTCTAGATTTCAAGATATTAATTTACTACTTAAAACCACTTATGTGATTACCTAAACCGCGTTGATAATTAATTTTTTTTGTCGTTGTTCCTTTGAAGTGGGACAGTAACTGTTCATCTTCACCAGTAATCTGTCATGCATTTTTTTTGTTCATATGATAGGCAGATAAACTGTTAGCTAGCAAACAACCATCAGAGAGAGGGAGAGAGACTCCATTCCCCCACCATGGATATCATCATATCGGAGGTTTTGATAAATCGACCCCCCACTGACCACTTAAAGTTTTGTCTTTGGATAGAGAGTACGAAAAAGAGTAGCTATACAATACACACCTCTCTCTCTCTCTCACTAAACTTGGAGTTTACTTCCAACGTGATTATTATCTAACCAACTATTAATTTTTAAGGTTGTATTCATTATGACTGACATCACTGGGCAGTTGTTTTATCATAGCAATGAACTCCTCAGCAGTACTCACCCACGACCCAGCCAGGAGTCAAACTTAGGCCCTTTAACTTACACGGGGAACACACTAACCATTTAGCTACTGAGTCGCAGTTCAATGCTTCACAATTCTTAACTTCCGTCAATTCAGGATATAGGGCAACTATCACCTAACGTTTTCAGTTGGCATTTGCTTCCCTTCCAACTGGTTGACACCACACGTCACGGCTTCTCATTAGAACTTCGTGATATTCATCTGGAAGCATGTCATTGTTGAGCACTATACAGTAATGTATTTTTGAGATGAATGAGGATCTGTTTTCCAAGGTTGTATTCAACATGACTGTCGTCAATTGAAGAACCATTGAGAACTTGGGATTACTGGGCACTTATTCGTGATGAATACGACTTTGGGAATACAATCCGTATAAACTTCAAACTACATAACTATTAAACTCCTGATAGAATAAATTTCTCTTTTGTGTAGATAAGTTCAATGGCACTATTTAGAAGACGGAAATAAGTGGAAAAGTGGAGTGAAGTTATTGAAAAGAAACCTCTCAATTTTCATTTTGACCATCTGAAATGGCCGTGATTTGGCACACTAGTATTGTTACTGGGTGATGATTGAAGGTGAAATGAAAATTTGGATCGCGGCCAGATTCAAACCAGCCACCATCGGGTTTCCGGCCCGATGCTCTACCAACTGAGATACGATGTCCGACTACCGTGATACATTGCTATAGCTTGATTGTAATCAAACAGGCTGCCTAGTCATGACTAATCATCCCAATCGAAATTTAATTGAATTAGAGAGGGGAAGCATCATATTGATTACCATCCTGACTATCTGAGGTAATACCTAGGTCTGGTAGCTCAGTTGACAGATCACTGGGCCGGAAAGCCGATGACCGCTGGTTCGTACCCAGCTGCGGGCCCAATTTTCCTCTTACCTTCAATTATCACCCAATAACAAAACGATTTCTTTCCTCCTTTCTCCTCATGCATAGAAATATTTTCCTCTTATCTAAATTCTCAATGAAGACGGGGCGGAGAACCAGTATCCGTATGGTCTTGTTTGCATATGATAGGCAGAGAGAGAGAGAGAGAGAGACAGAGACAGAGAGGGTGGGGTTGAGACTAAAACGAAACTGCTCAAGAACATATTCTCGTGAATTCAAGACTGTTGTTTACCCTCATACATTCAGACAATATCGATCATGATAATCTTTTCTATATTTCCTTTATTCACTGAACACTTATTCGCTTCCTTACAGTAACACACACACACACACACACACACACACACACACACACAATGGCTAAACTAACCAGGGATGCTGAGAAACCTACACAGAAGTCATAAAAATAAAATAAACTATTTCAGAGGATAGAACAAAAGTTTGAGCCAAAAAATGTTGAAAGTACTGATAAAAGTATTTTCTCCTCTGAAAATCTAATGGATCAGACAAAAGAAACAGTTTTCAGATTCTGTGCTGACACAACCCTATCAACACATGTTCAAAAAGGGTTTCATTAGCCATGAGGACAAACACTTACCCTTCATTGTTGATGATATTAGCTGATATAAATATGAATTAAGTACGATATGGCAACTGATTTTTCTTTTTCGATTTTCAACATTAAGATGACAGACATGTACACATCAAAGCCAGGATCGGAAAGACAATAAGACAACCCCTCATTATTATGAAATCACTGCACTAAACTACTCTCCACTACACTCAGCATAAAGCATGAACAACATCCGAATTTTCAACACTAATTCACTCAAGTCACTCGATGCCTCTAGGTGAGGTTCACAGACTTGGCCCCCTACGATAACCATTTCCAACAAACTACATACACATATCAATCACATACACACTTGCCACATACGCTCACTTCATTCTGAAGTTCAGATCAGGAGACAAGAAAGAATAAACAAGGAGTAAACCAACCAACCAACCAACGAAGAACCAATCACACAACAAATATGCAGAAGGGTAAAGTGGAGATGGATTGGACATACAGTGAGAAGACGGTTTTGGGACATCACGTTTCAGGGTAGGCTATACCAGGTCCGGCTCGGCCCGGCCCGGCCATCGAGTGGGACTGTAATGGGAAACGACGAGTTTGGTGTCCGACCGAGGTGAGGGTGATATTGAGGAGTAGATGGTGTGAGTTAGAAATGAAAGGTGATGGTTATTGATGGAGTGAGGTTGAAAAGACTGAAGAGAAGAGAGTGAAATGGCTACATGCTAGTGAAGCCGTATGTTCCACTTGGAATCCAAGGGATAATTAATCACAGTAATACATGTATACATAAAGAGTATGATCGTGAAAGAAAAGACAACATAAAAGGAAGATTGAAGGCGTCCTAAGTTTACTGAAGGCCATAAGTTGAACAGTGAATGCTTGAATAGGTTCTTTCTGAATGTACAGTTCAGGTCTGATCACTCCTATTATGACAGACTTAGCTATATTGAACAGTTCATGGCCAGCTACATATGGTATTGCTTTTGGCACACGATATATGACACTAAAAGGTTTATTGGTATATATGTGAAGCCTTGTGTTTATTTGGCACGCTAGGAATCAACTTTTCACCACTTTCATTTCGCCGTTTCCGATCCAAGTTGGTAAATACTCTTGTATCTAGAGACACAGCTGCCTAATCCTACGCCATATGTAGCTTTTTCCCTAGGACCCGTTAAACTGATATACGCAAGATGAAAATGCCAAAACGCAAGCTGAATAAAACGTTCCTAAGTGCACCTCTAAGCAGGGGTTGTGATAGAATTTAACTTGGTGAGTCATAAGTTCTAGTTTAGGACTATTGTGACTGATGTTGGGTTTGATTAACTTTTCAGAATATCTTTATTCACTTGAAATATCATTGATACACAGTAGTTCTTTTCCCACACTCTCCCTGGAACAAATAAAGTGTGATTCTAAATGCTAGATACCTGATTATATTACGTTTGTACTTCGTCAGCACTAACCTCATAAAGTTTGTACACTATGCCTTAGACGTCGGTTTTCTATATATCATGGTGATCATCGTCATCAATATCAACCTAGGACCAGGCATTACTACGTAATGGTCCAAGTTGCCACACCTCATATCACTCAGTACATCAAGTAGAAAGATAGCAAAGTGACTGATGAAGATAAGAAAATTCAGTCAAAAGAAATATAAAGTACAAAAAGAGAGAAACGAAGAATGAAAAAATGGTGGGATTCATTAAGATGAGGATAATATGTGTATACATCTGCCCCACTGACATCGATCCTCACCAATATCAACTACAGTCAGTCTACAACCACTGGTTCCTCTTGATCCACCAACCCAAACAGACCGGCTAGTCTGCATTGCCCCCCCCTCACATCCCTCAAACCTACAGTCAGAGACTTCATACATTGCTGCCATGTTTTAGTCTGGCCATCTCGCGGCTCCCTCCAGCCTCGAACTACTTCAGCCAACATTGTGTGATCAGGCAATCAGTGACTAGGCATACATAACACCTGTCCCAACCAGACATCTCAGTCCATCAAGGTTCACAACCTAGTCAACAGATTTACCTCTACTCCATCTCGAAAACTCTACACCTACACCTCACTTCTGCATTACTCATGTGCTGACACCACACAATACGGCCTACACTACCAAGGCAACGTGGTCAAACAACACCTGAACCCACAGCTTTCTCATGTCTTCCACCTTCAATGGTCATGTTTCACAGCCATACAGTAGGACAGAGTCGACTGCTGTGCAGTACACACAACCCCTAGTAGACAATCGGATATCACGGCGGCGTCACAGGTGGCATAAATTGGCAAAAGCCAATTCAGCCTTTTGTATCTGTGCAGAAATTTCATCGACAACTGATCCACCAGGGTAGATCTGATCCTACTTCCTAGGTAAATGAAGTGGTCGACAGACTCAGCCACTTCACTCACTCTCTATTGTTAGCTGTGGCACTGTTGAAGCCGAATCCTGGAACAACAATTTGTGTTTGGGTTGTGAGAACCACATCTCAGACATTTTCAAATAGCCAGTCAAAGTGTTCAGAAGACTCTGTATCTCATCAGTCAGCGTGTTCACCTAACAGGACTATGTCATCTGCGTATTCTAGGTCTGCCGAAAATTCTCGTGTGATTAGATGAACGTCTGTGTAACCTGGTGACGAGAAGGAGCATCCTTGACGGACACCAGTCGATGAGCATAGCTCCGTGGACACTATATATTATATATATATATATATATATATATATATATATATATATATATATTTCACAAGTAAAATGAACTGATGAATTAGCGCTGCTGAAGTGATTCAGAATGAAGTGAATGCATGGGCACTTAACAAAGACTAAAACAGTATCATCCATTTATGGATAGGACAATTTCATAGTGACAATTTAATCCTTCAAAGGACTATTTTCCAAGATTACCAAAAATTTGTCTCTAAAGATAGGATCTAATGGAAATCCCATAACCACTCTATCAACTTCTCCGGATATTCATTGTAAACTTCAGGAATAGTTCCTTCAAATTCATATTGAGAATGTCAATGTCTAAGTTCTTGTGTAATAATTATTCACCAATGTAATCGACGGTTTCCATTAGAGGGGCATTAGTGAACAAGGATATGATTTCAAGGAATCCAATGGATTTGTTCAACATCTTCAACTTTGTCTACAAGCTAGAACGTATCTTTCAAGTAATATATTTTGCTGGCTCATTACATAAAGGTTGAAGTAATCCTACTAATCATTTAGTAACCGTATATTAAGATGAGTTAGTAAACATGTTACGATAGGGTAAAGAGGCATCCCAGGTTTGGTAGGCTTTCCATATCTGAAATAACCATGACTCATTATGATATATTAGGATGATGACGGAGAATAAGAAGTACAAGTTACAGTTTTAACCGTATAAGTTGTAATAAGTAATTGACATTTTCAGCTGACAATTAACAGGGACAGGAGTATTTATTAGAATACTAAACATATTCCAAAACATGTAAGAATTTATTCAACTAATAATAATACTGTTATTGCTTGTATTACACTGTCGTTGATTGAACTGAATTGATCAGCCTCTGTTGGCATATGGGCTCCCGTGCGGACGCCTCCATATTGCCTGTGTTCTAATTCTATATGGTAATGATGGGGATCCTGGATTCCACTGCTAGCCACTACCCATCATTACTATACATAATCAAAACACATGCAGTATCGAGGCATCGGCACATGAGCCCATATGCCAATACAAACGGATCACTGCAGTCCAATCAATGACGGTATAATACAAGCAATAACGCTAAAACTATACTTATTGCATAAGAAGGGGCTGTCGTGGCTAGGTGGTGTAGTGGATAACGATATAGTGTTTGAAGCAATGGGTCTCGAGTCCGAATCCCGGGGGGGGGGACATCACTCACTGGGAGGCAGGCACATCCAGTTGACGAGTCCCAAATAGGACAAAATGTACATCCTGGATTCCACTTCTAGCCACTATCCATTATTAATTCGAAACTTTATAATAATATCACAATGTAAATGGTTTCCCGTCTGCAGACCAGAGTATGTACATACGCCTTTACATTTCGAATTGTTTTGTTATAAAAATTCAAGTAATGTAAAGAATATTAGAAACGAGAAATTTTACATTGTTAGTTGAATTAGTGAAATGGGATTTTTAACTGTTACAAAGTTGATGTATGACTTCTGTTCTAACACTTTTTTCCTCACAAAATATGCGTGCCAGGTAAGGTACAGTCGATTTCTTATACTTAGCTGTACAAACATACAGTCTTATGTAGTTTATCCTTGTCCTCCCTGAGGAGATACATCGAGAGAGCTGTAAATGAAGTAGATGCTCACTGTCAGTTAAAATTTCTGTAGCTAGTTGCTTGCAGGAATTTATATGTCTATCAACTACAGTGTTAATCAGTTGAGCCAGAGACACACCATTCATCTTACTGAAGCCTTTCAAAGCCCTATGCAACATAATATAGTCCTTTTTTAGAAGACCAGGAAAGATTAATGGGGAACAATATAGAAGAATAGATAAAATGCAGGAATTAACAAATTGTAAAAGAAGCAGTTGAGTTATACCAGAAAGCCTCAATTTCTTTATGTAATAAGTTAAACGAAAAATTTTTTTACAAGTCAACAAAATATGGAACGACCAATAAAGGTCAGAAGTAAAACCCAACCCAAGATAGTTCACACTTGATTTACTTTCTGCAGAGATACCATCGATGCAGCAGGCATCATGAGATTTAAACAGCTCACACAAGTCCGTCTTGTTTATACCTGAGGCTAAAATTAACAGTCTGACATTTAGAAGGGTTTAGTTTGAGACCATTTGAGAGAGACCGTTGGCCAACTACAGACAAGAATCCATTTAATTTAGACCAATCTAAGTGAAAATTGACTGGAATAGACACCGTCAGGTCATTAGCATACTTAATAAAATTAGTTTCATCAGAATAAGGTGGTAAATCGTGCAAAAAGAACGAAAACAGAAAAGGAGAAAGTACAGCACCATGAGGCACACCAGATTCAGTAAGCAATGAAGTCGATAGCTTCCCTTTATAGACAGTGTAGTGTTTCCTTTCAGCGAAATAAGAATACAGCATCTTTGTAACCCATTGCTCAGTGTGAGCTATGGTAAGCTTATTTAAGAAGAGTGGTCTGGGAATAAGGTCAAAGGCTGATGAGTAATCCAAAAAGGCACAACGAACATACTTAACACTTTTGTCGAGACTAGAAACAATATTATGCTGCAAGACAATGGCAGCATCTAAAGTACTTCTCCTGTGTTTATAAGCAAACTGTTTTGGATCTCTGAAAACCATCAATGAAGGCTCAATCAGAAAGAGAAGTGGATTTTTAAAAATTTAAAATCCCAGAACATTATCCCTCAGGCGACTGAGTCAAGATGGCTACTTTTTCCGAGACAGTGACTGATTGGCAGATGAACTCCATCCAATCAACGGCGAAGACTTATAAGCTGTAGTATGGAAGTTGATTTCAAGATGTCTGGAGAATCACAAGATTT
Organism: Heterobilharzia americana; assembly: GCA_944470555.2. NCBI lineage: Eukaryota > Metazoa > Platyhelminthes > Trematoda > Strigeidida > Schistosomatidae > Heterobilharzia > Heterobilharzia americana. Next base: position 158,086,193 of record OX104127.1, on the reverse strand, counting down.
TCCGGAACGTTTCATTTCTAAAGGTATCTTATCTTTTCATTCTCAAAACACTAGCATTAAATCAGGATATATTCTTATTCTGAGTAAATCAAATTTGGCGCTCAATTTATTTTCTTGACCAGAATATTCGTAACAATTGTCCTCTGTATATTTGTAATCCATTATGTAATATGTAATTACTGGTTACAATGAATTGGTTATGAATGGTTGATCTGACACTAAAATGCGAAGTGCAAAGTTATGTTGTTCTAATGGAGATTCGAACCTCATATCCATCCCTTCAAACGTCAAGACGTTATCCAGCAGAACACGAAGATTGGACAATTCGATCCAGTAAAACAGGCATATACATAAATAATAAAATTGTATATTTCAAGTTCTATTTTCAAAGAGTTTGTGAAGTATTCAGGAAAATAATAAGTCAGATAAATGTTCAATAAGACATTTTCTTCTCTTCCCTCTAAATGCTACTTTCTCCATACCTATAGACACATACACACACAGGAATCCATATTAACTTGATCTATAGACAGTTTAAAGATATTTCTAACCCATCAGTCACTGATAATTATCCTGATGGCGTTGATGAGAATATGAGAAGAAAGGAAAGGTGCCTGGCGATTGGAAGAAGGGCTATCTTATCAAACTCCCGAAGGAGGGCAACCTAAGTATTTGCAAGAACTGGCGCAGAATCATGCTGTTGTCCATCTTAAGCAAAATATTAAGCCGCATCATCCTGGAGAGATTAAAGGATGCTGTGGATTCAAAATTACCACCGGAACACGCTGGTTGGCTTCAGGAAGTACAAATCATGTGCGGACCAAATTGCAACCCTACGCATCATCATAGAACAAAGCATAGAATGGCAGAATGGCAACTCTCTACCTCAACTTCATTGACTTTGAAAAGGCTTTGATAGCGTCGACCGAGAAGTAATTTGGCAGGCAGCTGCTTCAACACTACTGAATACCACTAAGCTTTATCAACCTCATTCAACAACTATATGAAAACTCCACATGCCAAATGATCCACAGTGGAAAGCTCAGTGATGCATTTGAATTGAAGTGAAGACAGGAGTAAGACACAGTTGCCGACAAGTATCACCAATGATCTTCCTGATTGTGATGAACTGGATCATCCGACAAACCGTGAGGAGCGAGAAGAGCAGGATAAGCTGGCTAGACCGGGGAAAAGATCCTAGAAAATTTGGATTTCGTCGATGACTTGTGTTTAATGTCACACAAACTTGAAGATCTACAGGCAAAAACTAACAAGTTGACAGAAGAAGCAAGGCAGGGCAGTGAATACAGCACTTCAAGTGAACTTAGAGAAGACGGAGGCGATGAAGATACCCAATCAACGCCACCAACAACAATAACAAGCTCCAATCACCATCAGCGGGAGAAATTTGAAGGAAGTAGCCTCTTTCACCTATCTAGACAGCACTATTTTAACTACAGGCAGTGGCGGCACAGACGAGGACGTCAAAGTAGCCAGCATTGGAAAGACAGCAAGACAGGCGTTCATTAACCTGAAACCAGTGTGGAGATCTTCTGCATTCAGCATGAAGTGTGAACAACATCCAGATTTTCAACATCAATTCAGTCAAGTCAGTGCTTCTACATGGTTCAGTGACTTGTCGCGTTACGAAAGGCATTTCCAACAAACTACAGATATTCATCAGTAACTGCCTACGCTCATTGCTGACGATCAGATGGCCAGAAAGAATAAGCAACAAGGAACTCTGGTTTGGCAACGAACCAACGAAGCAAGAACCTATCGCCCAACAAGTATGCAGAAGGAAGTGGAGATGGATTGGGCATGCACTGAGAAGACGATTTGGGGACATCACGCGCCAGGCCAGTTGCTCAAGTGGAACTTAGATGGGAAACGACGAGTTGGGCGCCTGAGGTGAGGGTGACACGGAGGAGATCATGTGAGGAAGAAATGAGAGCTTCTGAGCAGAGAACAGAGTGCACTGGAGACGTGCTACTAAAGCCCTATGTTTCACTAGGAACTCAAGGATAGATAATAAATAACAATAATAATATGCGTCATTTTATCACTAAAGAATGAAGAGATTTCATTACAGCAAGATGTGATTGTTGTGAATTCGATTCGTGACAGTTTCATGAGAGCGCACTGTTGAAGAATCTCATACTAGGACAAAATAGCTATCCAGTCTTCATAGATTTTCAATTCATCTACAAATAATGCCAGTCTGTGATATTTCCTAGAGAAAATTCACCAATTATTCGACTTAATAACATGCTCTCTCATTCAACTTTTTATCTCCTATTCAAGACTTTCATTATCTTTAGAGTGTTGACAAGAAAGGAAACTAGTTATATAGGCAGTAGATAGAATAATTAGTTGAACAGATTCAGTAGACAGATATCTCACGCAAAGGTGATTTATTTTTAGAAAGGATCTTTGCTTATTTCATGCAGTAGATTTTATTCACCACAGGTGATTTTTAATCACTTTAATAATTACATTGAAAATAAATAATAAATAACCTCAATTCTACTAAAGTATTTATTATCTTCTCTCTGCTTTAGTTTGATTACATATGGTCAGTTAACATTTAAAAGGTATATTTATATAATTTATCAGGTTAAACAGAGATAAACAATTAAATTTTGAGGGGTTGTGGAGATTTGGAATTATTTCAAGTTGTTATTCATCGAAGACTGACATCAGTTGGAGGAACAAAGGAAACCTGGGAGCACTGGACAGCTGTTTCGTCCGACTAGTATGGGACTCCTCAGCAGTGCGCACCCACGACCCTACCAGCAGGGATCGAACCCGCGACCTTCAGGCTCGTGGGGTCGTGGGTGCGCACTGCTGAGGAGTCCCATACTAGGATGAAACAGCTGTCCAGTGCTCCCAGGTTTCCTTTGTTCCTCCAACTGATGTCGGTCTTCGATGAATAACAACTAGAGATAAACAAATTATACATAGAATCTGTCACAGATATGCATCGATTCAAGCCATCATACTCCTTACTACACGTATAACTTTCGATAACGTAATTAGAAGACGAAGTTTATCTTAGCAATGTGATGTATTTGTGCATAACTCTCTTCTAACCAAAATCCTACCTGAGATGAATTTCTTTATCAAGGTAGATGGTAGTGCCTTCAGCATGTGCAGTACATGCCCAAGTTATCTCAGTTTAATTAAATTTTGAGGGGGTTGTGGAGATTTGGAAATATTTCAAGTTGTTATTCATCGAAGACTGACATCAGTTGGAGGAACAAAGGCAAAGGAACAATGACAAGTCGTGACCGGTGGAATCAAAGCCTGATGGCCGTGAGAACAAATACTCAAACGATGACATTGGGTGGCGGTTTGCGCTATATCGTGAGCTAACAGAAGTTGGAAATATGAAGCATTGGATTCTGACCCAGTGGCTCAATGGTAACGCGCTGGTCGCGGAACCTGAAGGTCGCGGGTTCGGTCCCTGCTGGTGGGGTCGTGGGTGCGCACTGCTGAGGAGTCCCATACTAGGACGAAACAGCTGTCCGGTGCTCCCAGGTTTCCTTTGTTCCTCCAACTGATGTCAGTCTTCAATGAATAACAACTTGAAATTATCTCAGTTTGTAAAAGTTATTAAACTTATGGATTGATTTATGTCCTTTCTGTTTTACTCTTCATCCAACCTCGACATTGTTCACACGATGATTCCAGCATACGAGGAATGTGATCGTTTCATCTCTTCTACACACCCGTATAACACAAGAGAATCGACCTCAGAGCAGTATACTCATCCATAAATAAGTAGTTGGGTATCTTACCAGTCAGACCCAGAGATTACCCATCCTTAAATTGAGAATAGCTACAAACCAGTCCTGAAGTATTATCTTACATCTGATAGGTGTGAAATTTATGGCTAACGCACTCAGCTTTCTACTTAAGGCGTATAGAAGATCAATTAGGGTACAGTTCATTGATTTAGGCGTTCAACTTGAAACTAATGAGTTACACAGTCGAAGTCCACCTCGCACTACCCAGGTCTAGGTAGCTAGGCAGTTTCATCAATACCCTCACACATTTTCATTATTATTATTGTTTGTCCCTTGGATTCCCAGTGGGACATAGGACTTAACTAGTACGTCACCATCTCGCTCTCTTCTCTCCAATCTCGTTAGCCTAGCTCCACGACTACTCATTACCTTTCATTTCCTCCTCAAACCATCTCCCCTATGTCACCCTCGCCTCAGACGCCCAACTCATCATTTCCCATTTGGGTTCCACTAAACGGCCTGGTGTGGCATGGCGCCTGATGTCTCCAAATGGTCTTTTCAGTGTATGTTCAGTCCAATCCATCTCCAATTCCTTCATCTGCATATTTGTTGGACGATAGGTTCTTGGTTGGTTTTTTGTCAGCCAGCCAGAGTGATTTCCTTGTTTTTTATTTTTTCTGATCCTCTGATCTGATCTTCAGTATCGGGGAAGCGTAGGCGGCAGCTGTTGGTGTATGATGTCTGTAGTTTGCTGGAAATGCTTTTCGCAATGCGCCAAGTCTATGAACCATCACCTAGAAGCACTGAGTGACTTGACTAAGTTAGTGTTGAAAATCCAGATCTTGTTGACGCTTTATGCCGAGTGGAGTGCAGTAGATCTCCACACTGATTATTTCAGATTAATCCAGGAAGGTCTGTGTTGCTGTCTTTCCAATCTTGGCCCCACGCATTAGGTTTACCTTATTGCCTATTCAATTTGTTGAAAATAAGGTTGTATATACAGAATTATTATTCCTCTGTATTTCGTTCGCTTCTTACTTGCCGTCATTGTGAACAAGATTCTTTTCTACAACTTCCTTCTTACAGATTCAACATTATTTTCTAACGACGTACAAGTTTATTACAATATAGTCTAATATGCATTGACCATTTGTGTATAATCTAGAGATTCTGAAAGTTACTATATGGTCTTAATTGATCATGTTTGCTTTCTAAAAGGATTATAAATTCAGGGAACTATACTGCACGCGTTACACAAGAAATGCCTGTCGTAACCCAGGCTTTTGAAACCCTCGATCTTAATGGGAATAACAACGCTAACTGAGAAGCAGGTAGATCCGACCGACAAGTTCCAAACGGTATGAAAACTGCCTCTTGAATCATATTGCTAGCCAATATCCATCGTTAATAGATAATTTCAACACAGGTAATATCGATGCATCCAAGCAGAAGTCTCATAAGCCAATAATGACAGAGTCACCGAAAAGTTGGAGAGGGGAGGATTGCACAGAAGATAAAATAACTTTTGAGTTTATGGTTTCACTTAATGTTTTGTTCTTATCGACCAAAATAGCATCACAAGAAATTAAAGCTGTTATCAGCCGTCCTTCCATCGTAGTTAGATGGCGGTACCCAGGTATTTCACCTCTTACTGCCTAGGCAGCTGTATGAGAGAGAGCATTACTCCAGTTTTCAGCTAATCTCCCACTTCCAGAGCAGACCATAAAACCTGGGAGAACAGTCGTCTCATGGGGTAGGAAACAGTCATAGCATCACAACTATGTGGAAACGAATACTGCTGCCAGAGCACTGTGTTGTCACTCTGTCAAAAACGATCAGTGAATCCCAAAACCACCAACTATCGGACTTCAACAGATCTGCATTCACCAAACAGTTAGATAGTTTGACAGTACCCACCACCCACGTAGGCATACATCCATAGGATAAGTCTCACTGGGTCTCCACAATCATACAGAAGAGATGCAGGTCACATTCCAAGAAGCGTATAACCCTCTCACCAAAATTTCACAAATGGAGGCTGCTCTTAGACAACCGTTAAAGTCGAGACCTCAGCGAACGATAAGTGTAATTCCGGACCGAATACCACCCACCATCGCAAGGCTAACTACATCACCTCTCTTGGAACTGTTTCAACAAAAGTGAATTCTGGAAATAGGAAGCTGGATTCCTTTACCTTTCGGTTGCGCTGTTCCAAGTGCCTTAGACAGAATCCTGATGGTCAGCTTTCTCAGGCGCGTTTTGGAGACACGCATCACTGGTGATAGTATATGGATATCGTTGACCGTTATTACCACTAAGTTAACTCTCATGCTGGACTGGTTGATATTCACTGAAACCGCAAAGATGCTCACCGTCGTAATCACCGGTGTACAGGTGAACATGATTAAACTACCCAGCTCAGAAAACACAACACTACCAAAAACATATTATCTCCGACTTTCTTGACCAACAACATGAACACCTACACCGCTTAACCGTACTATCCAGAACTTTTTCAAGTTGACACCCTTGTACGCAATTTATGGTGGCGCCTTTAACCAACAGAAGAGTCATAGTTACTTGCACCGAGCAAGATTTGTCCTAGCTGGTGTAAAAATAGTCAGGTATTTAAACACTTCAGCCGCACTCAAAAATTGTCCTCTGGATAAAAAATAAGATGTGAGTTGGTGATTGCTGAAAACCGTTCTCTTTATGCATTCTTTAATGAACACGGTAAGATATATACTATGATAATTAAGTGCTGTACAACTGAAAGAAGTGTATCCTTACACACGTCGCTTTCAAAGGGGAATGAAGAAGAATAAACCAGGAACTGAATAAAGTACTGAAAGACGCTTATCCAACAGGTAATAAATTGTTTATGCATCAGATCAGCTATTCACTGAAACAGTCAGTAGGTAACCTGAAGTCTTCTTACGTCTAGCTGTATGTAACAAAGCAAACAAACAAAAGGGTTCAAATTAGCATTTCTGAAGGTATTTTAAACAGTCGACCGGTTTAAAACCTCATATGTTAGAAACTTAAAAAGAGTGCTTTGTCGGCATTTACTTGATCTACAGCTAACACTTCACGCCCCTCTCTAAACTGTTCTCAGTTTAACAACTTCTGAACTGAAATTGGTCAATGGTCTACCGTAAATGGTCTGAGATTCAATCCCTCCGAATGTTAGATGGTTAGACTCAGCTTTAGATATGAACAAGATCTATATAAACTACTTCAGTTCAATGATCCTTGTCCCATAAACAGATCAAGCATGATCTATCTTGGCCTCTGCTTTTCTTCTGATCTTTCTTCGTTCCCTCATATCTTACTCACTAACTTCAAAGAAAATACTTCGCTTAACCAACATTTGATACAAGGAAACTCAGACTGTCTGACATAACTCAGCCACTACTCTTCCGTTTCATTAACTCCTATCCTTTATTAAGCATAGATGAGGACGTCAAAGCGAAGATCGGAAAGACAGCGAGAGGGGCCTTGACTAATCTGAAATCAGTGTGGGGATCTACTCCACTGCACTGTACTCAGCATAAAGTGTGAACAGCATCCGGATTTCCAATAATAACTCAGTCAAGTCACTCAGTGCTTCTGTGTGATGGTTCACAGACTTGGCCCCTTACCAAAGCATTTCCAACAAACTACAAACATAAATGAACAGCTGCCACCTACGCTTACTCGATACTGAAGATCAGATCAGAAGGCCAGAAAGAATAAACAAGGAGGAACTCACTCTGGTTGGCAACAAACCAACCAACGAAGCAAGAACTTATCGACCAATAAATATGCAGAAGAGGAAAAAAGGAGGTGGATTGGATTGGGCATACGCTGAGGAGACCATCCGAGAACAATAAGTGCCAGGCCGTTGAGTGGAACCGTAATGGGAAACGATGAGTTGGGCGTCTGAGGTGAGGGTGACAAGGAGGAGATCGTGTGAGGAAAAAATGAAAGGTGATGGTTAGCGGTCGAGCCAAATTGAAAAGACTGAAGAGAAGAGAGTGAAATGGCGACGTGCTAGTGAAGCCGTATGTTCCACTTGGAACTCAGGGGGTAAATAAAAAGTACTGTTAAACAGTACCACTGTTAATGTTTTACACATGTTGTACAATGAGAATTCTGTACGATAGTCAAAATTATGGTACGCAATGAAGCAAATATATCATTCTTCAAGTTGGTATTCATCATGGTCTGACATCAACTGGAGAATCATTGGAAACATGAGAACAGCGAACACCTAATTTGTCCTAATATGAGGTTAATCAGCAGTGCACAATCATGAACCCCAAACCAGCAGGAATCGAACCAAAGACCTTCAGCTTACCAGTGCTTCCAAGTATTGCAATTTTTCTGCAACTGATGTTAGTCTGCGATGGATACCAACCAAAAATCAATCAATAAATCTCCACCAAATCAAAATTTATTATGATTATTATTACTGGATTTCGCCGACGATTTATGTCTAATGTTGTACAAACTCGAAGATCATCAGGCGAAAACTAACATGTTGACAGGAGAGGCAGCGAAAGGAGACAGGACTTCAAGTAAATGTTGAGAAGACAGAGGAGATGAAGATACCCAACCAACAACGACACCAATCACCATTAACTGAAGAAACCTAAATGAAGTTGTCTCTTTCACCTATCTAGGCAGCATCGTTTCAACTACAGGCGGCAGAGGCGTAGATGAGGATGTCAAAGTATCCAGGATCGGAAAGACAGCAAGACAGGCCTTACTTTGATCATCTCAAATAATCGGTGTGGAGATCTACTGCACTCAGAACAAAGCATGAACAATATCCGGATCTTCAACACTGATTCAGTCAAGTCAGTGCTACTATATAATTCAGAAACTTCGTGTGTCGTGAAAAGCATTTCCAAAAAACTACAGACATACATCAACAGCTGCCACCTTCGCTCATCCATACTGAGCATCAGATCAGATGTCCAGCAATAATAGAGATAAGCAACAAGAAACTCTGGCTGACAACGAACCAACGAACCATGAACCTATCACCCAACAAATATGCAAAGGAAGACAGTGGAGATGGATTGGGCATACACTGAAAAGACGGATTGCGGACATCACACGATAGGCCACACCCCCGGAGTGGAATCCAAAGGGGAAACGATGAGGTGAACGTCTGAGAGTGATATGTAGAAGATCATGTGAGGAAGAACTGAAAGCTTGTAGGCAGTCGTTACACCAGTTTCAAAAGACTTCAGAGAACAGAGTGCAATGGAGGCGTGCTAATGAAGCCGTATAGTTCCACTAGGAACCCAATGGAAAAATAATAAATAATAATAATTACAGAGGTGTTTAAAATTACTTTTGGTCGATAAATAGATTAGCTTATTATGAAATAATCATGAGTAAAAGAAAAATGTTAAAATATTCTTTCTCTTAGAATTTATTCCACTTAATTTTAATAAATATCTACCATTGTTTTGATGGAAAAAATTGTAGCCAATATCACCAGAGAAGTCAATCAAACTGGTTCCATTCGCCTTCTTTATCAAATGTTGACTTTTCCCTACTTTTATTTCTTCATCATACATCATATTACTCTCCTTAGTCTTTACCCTCTGTGTACATACGTGTAGGTGGGGAGCGGGGGAGATGGGGGGGGGCTATGTTTTTACACTTATTTCCCGTTCACAAGGAAGGATCAATGTTAGTGGAGCTGATCGACACTGCAATCAACTGAATAGAGCCGACAACAAGATGTTGGTGTCCCCCCTTTTAAAGTTCATCACCTTTTATGTGTGTGTGTGTGTGTGTTGTTAACTCCATCCACTTTAAACGTGTTGACTTCCCTCTTCAAAAAAAAAAGAATAGTTTATTCACGGAGAACAGTCCCCAACTATATACATCTTCAAATGATTGATATACCTCCCTCTGTCTCTATTGGCCTCCACACAGGCACACACACACACACACATATATGTCGATACTTTCCATTTCCGTGTTATTTTTTGGGTTCTTTAAAAAAGTAAGTGTTTCACTATTTGTTTTATTTTTGTCTTTAATAAGTATCTAGTTCCGTTTTAGAGTTTGAAAGCAATTGTTCATGCTCTGAAGAGTAATTAAGAGACTTCCGTTCCCGCCCACCGACGAATTATTCATTCATCCCTATGAAACCTAAAATTTCATCATAAAATTTATAATATGTAAACTGTCTTTATATTTAATGGCAGTAGTAGTTTGAGTAGTAGGATTATCAACAGTAACAATTCTACGCAGATATACAGAGTCCACCTTCATCACTTTGAACATAGTGTACATCTATTTTAAGGTAGCTTAATGTTTGGACCGTATGCAGCTAAATATTCATATATTTATCTGATTATTGTATATGCTCACTGCGATCTAATTGTAACTTGCTTTTGTATGAGCAATGAAGTCAGACAAAGGGTGATGGGTAAGACAGGCAAGTTGATTGATGAGATTGTGAACATTCATCAACACAGGTGGCTTAGATACGTGATGTGTACCCCGAACTACCGCCTTCCTCGATGTATTAGGATAGGGAAAGTTGGATTAGGTTTGGCGGCTGGATGCAAACGTGTCACCAGTTAAACAGGCATCACAAATCAGAATATCTAGTCCAGTCCTATAGGAGGTCAGCTGTGGCCCAAATAACGCAGTGGTAACATCTGCGACTGGAACACTACCGTATGCGGATTCGAATAGCACAGAGGGGATATCAGTTCCGTTGGAGTTCAAGATACACGTTGCTGACAAATACCAACAAGCACGTAATCTCAGTCTACGGCTTCCTGTCGATTGCCTCCAACCAACTAACAAACATCAATGGAAAGCTCACTGATGCCTTTGAAGTGAAGTGAAGACAGGTTGACAGGTAAGACAACGTTGCAGCCTACTATCACCGATCATCTTCCTCATAGTGGTTGACTGGATCATGCAACAGACAACTGTGAGGAGCGAGAAGATGAACATTCACTGTTTGACTAATGGAAAGACCCCAGAAGAGGATTTGGATTTCACCGATCATCATTTATGTCTTATGTTTTGCAGCACAAACTCCAACATCTACACGCCAAAACTAACAAGTTGACAGAAGAGGCGAGGTGAGACAGCGAAAACGATACTTCCTTCACATGAACGTAGAGAAGACAGAGGTGATCAAGATGCCCAACCAACAACTACAACAAACACCAATCGCCACCAACGGGAGAAATCTAAACGAAGTTTTCTATTTCACCTACCTAGGCAGCATCGTTTCAACCACAGGCGGTTGTGGCAGCACACGCACAGATGACGATGTCAAAGCGAGGATCGGAAAGACAGAAAGACAAGCCTTCCTTCATTAATCTGAAATAATCAATATAAACAACAACATTCAGATTTTCAACACTAATTCAGTGAAGTCACTCAGTGCTTCTATGTCATGCTTCACAAACTTGGTGCCTTACGAAAATCATTTCCAACAAACTACAGGCATCACACATCAACAGCTGCTGCCTACACCCATTCGATAATGACGATCAGATTAGATGGCCAAAAAGAATAAGCAAGGAGGAACTCACTCTGGATGGCTGGCAACGAACCAACGAAGCAAGAACTTATCGTCTAACAAATATGCAGACGAAGAAATTGGAGATGGATTGGATTGGATATACATTGAGAAGACCATTCGGAGACATCATGCGTCAGACCACACCCTCGAGTTGAATCCAGAGGGGAAACGATGAGTTGGGTGTCCGAGTTGAGGGTGACATAGAGGAGATCATATGAGGAAGAAATGAAAGGTAGTGGACAGTGGTGGAGCGAGGTTGAAAAGCTTAGAGAGAAGAGAATGAAGTGGGGTCGTGGTAGTGAAGCTCTATGTTCCACTAGGAACCTAAGGGATAAATACTAGTGATAATAGCTGGCAAGTATTTCATCTTTTAGATGGACCAAGGCTTCTTGCTGACAGACACGTAACATCGGACATGTAGGCATGTAATCCCAGATGAAACTGTCCATGGTAGTTCTTGAATCACTTTAAACACCCTTGTTCTTTCAAAGACACCTCCAGCATTAGAAATAGTGAGCTACGTTTTCAAAATTAGCAAACTTCACATTAGCGTATAAACCGCGGACTTTCTCGATTTATAACCTCCGCAGTAATTATACAGATCATAGCGATCATAATGTCATCTTTTCAATAGCTTGTCATTTCATCTAAGTTAGCTAGCTAAATTCAGTGGATCCCGATCTTTTAGTCTCCTAAATGAGATGAATTCCTATACGTGCACCATTAATAAAGTGAGTCATGAATGATCGAAGCTAGTTTCCAGCTTCACTTATAAGGCACAAGTCTGCCTTGAATGATAGTGGTTAGTAGTAGAGTTCAGTGCAAACAGTTCATGTTATTCAGCACTCATCAGTTGGATGTGCCTACATCCCAATGAATAATACAGCTCCCCCCCCCCCTCCAATCGTTTGAAACCACCTAACATTATCATTCAGATACAATTCTGATATTAGAACTTGTTTATGCTACAAGGTTATCATCAATTGTTCCTTATATTCTTCTCATATTTCTTCCAATAGACAATTTCTTCTTCGTGTTGTTTTCTTTAAGATCTTTCCAAGGACACTTATCTCAATTGTAACAAATGTATTTACATAATAAACAAGAAATGTGTAATTTAAAACATGAAAATAACCATACAAATAAAGAAATTTCATACTTATTATAGAAAAGTAAATATTTAACTAATCATTGTAATGATTTAATAGTTAGTAGGAAGTTAAAATGAAATATGATTCACCGTTGAAATTTCTTACTTTTTTTTTCTTCTTCCTAAGTTCTTTATTTCTTTAGAACATTTCAGTCATCATATATATATATATAAATATATATATATATATATTGGACATTAATACTGTCGAATTTTCTTCCCGCGTCTACTTGTTTAATTAAATAAATTGTTTATTTTGTTATCGCGCATAGTTTAATTGAAAGTGAACACCAATCAATACACATACATTCGTCTGTGTATTGATGTAAGCATTTATGCATATCTAGAAATAAGCACACATACACATATACACACACACACACACAAAAATATATTGAAATACATTTATAGACAGACAACAAATCGATGGACATATTATAGACGGATATATATATATTGATACTGTAAAGTATAATTACGTTGTAGGTATACAGCAAACCAGTTAAGAACGTAAAAGCAACTAATTTGAGATATATATACTCAAGAAGAACGAAAGTTCTTAAGTAGTCAGGAAAAAAAAAGGCAAGGAAAGAAATTAGGTCTAATTCTTGAAAAGGAAATTAATTTTATCCTCAAATTTGTTAGTTTTCTTCAATTTTGTTTGTTTTGTTGTGTGTATGGGGGTATACTATACCCTTTTTTTTACTACACAGTTTCGACTAAATATTGGTGTATACTGTGATTAAATTCAATTGAAAAATGTGTATATAAATAAATGAAATATTGTTCACATTAATTTTCATGTTCATAATTTTTTTTTGTTACCACTTTTTATTGTTTTTTTTTCACAACTTTTCTCTCACCCTTTTTGTAAACGACAATCGTCTCAGTAATTTTTATTCACCGCCCCCCCCCCCCACCCTCCTCCAAATTTTGTCAAGTACACTTGTATTTGAATTACTACTGTTTGATTGAGAATTGTAGTGAAATTCGTAAAACTTTTCTTTCAAATTTTTAGTAATATATTGGGCTGACAAAATGTATGCAAACACACACAGACTGAGAAATAAACATATGGACAATATATATAGCTGGTGTCTGATGATTGGAACTTGTATCAAATGATAAAATTTTCCCATTAAAAAAAATATCGATAATTGATCTGTGCTCATATTTAGTTGATTCGATCGACCGATTTCAAATATTTCACCAGGCAGCAGTGATTGGCTCAGGTATGACCTTGAGAAGGTCATTCAAAGCATGTGATCTATTCGTATTGATTCCTTATTCAATTTCTGTTTATGCTTATCGAAAATGTGACGAATATGATTAATTGCACAATTGTCCAGATTTCAGGTTTTTCCATTCGGGTATTTTATGCTGATTCTGAGGTGCATTTATCTGATGAGTCTAGTTGAAAATGAACCTTACAACTTGATAACCAATCAGGATGCTACCTTTTTTAAACTATCTCAAGGTCATTTCCAGCCATCTTTGTAGGCCATGCCGGATGATTTATTTCATGCTCACTGTTTCTTTCTTAATTTATTCAGGTTGTAGGGGTTTTTAACACTCATATTCGACAAATTGTTTTCGCTTGTACTATGCTTGGTTGACTGCCTTTTTGGTTCACTGTGTTTATTGTACCAAGAAATTACAACACCTCAACTAACACATAGAAGCCCAATAATTATATGATCAATGTAACACAGTCAGATAAGTCAACATGCAATATAAGGATCTCGCACTCTTAAGTAAAAATGATGGCAAAACAAGGATAGAATAATTAAATTGTACTCAAAATTACTAATAGTATCCGACATGTTATTGTGTAAGCCTAATGTTATACTCTAGGTTAAAAATATTAATTGAAATAACGTTCAAAGTGACTCATTTCATACACTATTCGAACGTAATAATAATCGCTAGTGCCAATCAGGTTACACAAACCTCAGATGGCAACATGTCAGATAGCCGGTAGCGTAATTCTAAGTACTTACAATGTCTTTGTAAGCAATTTGTAATGTCATATGCAACACAAGTACACCAACGCTGAATAAATAGCATGCAAAAAATCCATCACATTTCCAAGAAGTCCAAATATCCCCGTAAGTATAAAATACTGATATAAAACCGGGTAAAGAAAACAACATGCTTAAATCACGCGCATCAAGTAACCTTTCCAAGGTCACAGATTAGCCAATCACGGCTGGAAATTTAAAAGTGATCAAGTGTTCAAGTTGCCTATAGTTTCAACAAAATATGAATGTTAGTTCTTCAAAAAAATATCTAATTTACAGAAAGTCAAGAAAATTTTTTAACACTATAGAATGACTGTCATAGGGTTATGAGAATACACTTCTGAAGAGTCACATACTAGGAACGAAACACTTGTTCAGTGCTCCTCGATTTTCCATCGCAACCGCATGATATTACATATGTTCTAAACCTCGTCTGGTTAACTAGTTCACTAGTTAAGAGTCGATCTTAAGCCCCCATAAAGAGGGAGGGTTGGGGATAGGGCAAGCAACCCTACCCCGTAAAACTAATCCAATTACTAAAGAAACTTCAAAGCACAGACAAAATATAAAAATGAAAACAAACTTATTTCTCACTGGAATCGGAAAGACGAAATGACGCTGGTTGCTGAATACCTACGGGAAGATAATTGGCCGATGTATCTTCCCTGCTCTCGATAAAAGCGAAAGTAAGGATGGAGACATGGAATGTCCGCACAATGTCTGAAGATGGCTGGCAAAGTTCCCCAGATTGCAAAAGAGATGAGAAGATATAGTATAGAAGTGTTAGGAATCTGTGGAAGTATATGGAATGGAAGCGGACTGTCTAAACTATCAACTGGAGAGGAGTCAATAATCTACTCCAGTACTGTCACCCAGAAGACAACCACGAGCACAGCACACTGGGATTTGGAGTGACTATCATGAGGTCCCCAACAGCAAAGAAACCTCTCTCGCATGCAGTGGGAACCAATCTCCTCCTGCAGGATCAGGATCATGTCAGCAAGATTCAACTCAAAGGAAGGAAAATCACAATCATTCAGTGCTACACTACGCTATGCACCTACAAATAATGCGGATCAAGAGAAGAAGGAGGAATTATAAAGACAACTGCAATCAGTACTGAACAAGACCTCACCCCAGTTGGTGACATCAAATTCATTCTAATGTATGAGGTGACATGAATACTAAACTGGGAGCGGACAACACACGAAGAGAACTCATCGTGGGTCGAGAAGCAATCGGTGAGATGATGAATGAGAATGGATAACTGTTTGAAGATTTCTGTGCATTCAACGATTTGGTAATTGGAGGCAAGGCAGTGTATACAAACACAAGTATATTCACAAAGCAACACGAATTTGATTTCACCAGATGGACACACCGAAATCCAGATCGACTTCATTCCTATCTGAAGAAAGTGGAGACACAGCCAGTCCACTGGACACAAGATCAAGAAGTGAAGCAAATGTAGGTTTACACCACTGACTATCTAGTGCAAGCAACCTACATTCAAAACCAAGCTGAAAGCCTTCAATTGAGAGGAACTGGTGATAGACAACTACAGTTCAAGTTGATCACCCAGAACAGAAACTGCACTGAAGAAGGAGACTGCAGAGGACATCTTGACATCAGCCATGTGCACAAAATGGGAGGCATTGAGGAACATCTCTGAGGAAACCGGTGTGGAAGAACACTGGAACTCTTTGAAAGAGATGTGGAAGGAAGCCTGCATAACCATGTTAGGAAGAAAGAAGCAGCAGGACAAGAAATGGATCTCGATGGACACATGAAAACTGATAGGGCAGAGAAAGGAAGATGGTGAAGCAGAAGATAAACCAGTACAAGGATGAACAAGGAAAAGGGGAATGGAACACAACCTATAAAACACTACTCTGGACAAAGAAGCGAAAAAGATCGCGCGCAAAAACAAAAGATACCTCTACGACACACTGGCAGGTGAAGCAGAACAGACAGCTGGTAGGAGAGATCGGACAACATTATATCGAAGAACCAAAATACTATCTAGAAAGAGATCAACGCAGACGAAACCAATGAGAGATAGTGAAGGAAGGCTGGTTACCAAAGAAGAGAAACAAAGGAAACAATGGGCTGACCATATCAAGATACTCTTGAATCGACAACCACCTGCAACTCGTCGAGAAATAGCACCAGCAACTGCAGAACTACCAGTGAACACAAACCCCCAACGAAAGCAGAAGTCCTGAACGCCATAACGTTGCGATATCCGGGAAGGTAGCAGGACCACATGGAATCCCGCCATGCTCACAACACTATTACAGAAGGTCTGAAAGGAAGGAAAAGTACTTGGCCATTGATTGGAAAAAAGGCTACCTTGTAAAAATCCCAAAGAAACGAGACCTAAGTCTCTGCAAGAACTGGCCCGGGATCATGCTCCACAGCTGTCCACACCAAGCAAAATATTAGGCCGCATCATACTGAAGCGACTAAATTATGCTCTGCATTCAAAATTACCACCGGAACACGCTGGCTGGTTGGCTTCAAGAAGAACAATGAATATGCCAATCAAATTGCAACGCTACATATCATCACAAAATAGAGTATACAATGGCAGTCAACTCTCTACCTCAACTCCATCGACATTGAAAAGACCTTCGACAGCGTCTACCGACAAGAATTTTCGCAGCTGCTTCAACACTACGGTTATAGTGCCAAAAACCCCATTCAACAGCAGCCATATGATGATGACGACAAATGCCAGATGATTCACAATACAAAGCTCAGTGATGCCTTTGAAGTGAAGTGGAGACAGGAGCAAGACGCGGTTGCCGCCTACAATCACCGATCATCTTCCTGATAATGGTCGACTCGACTGGACTGGATCATGCAACAGAGAATTGTGAGGAGCGAGAAGATGGGCATACGCTACTGGACCGATAAAAAAACCGTACGCAGTTTAAATTTCGCCGATCATCATTTATGTCGAATGTCTTATGTCGCACAAACTCCAACATCTACACGTGAAAAATTACAAGTTGGCAGAAGATGTGAGGCGAGACAGCGAAGACGGGACTTTCTTCATGGGAACGTAGAGAAGACATAGGTGATGAATATACACAAACAACAATGACAACAACAAACACCAATCACCACCAACGGGAGAAATCTAAACGAAGTTGGCTCCTTCAACTACCTACCTACCTACCCCTCTAGCCAGGCAGCATCATCTCAACTACACACGACACAAGCATAGATAACGATATCAAAGTCAGGCAGGATCGGAAAAACAACAAGATAGGCCTTCCTTCATTCATCTGAAATCACCACTGCAGAGACCTACTGCACTCAACACTTTTTCTTTAGAACAAGACCCGGATTTTCAATACTCACTCAGTCAAGTCACTCAGTGCTTCTATATCATGCTTCACAAACTTGGTGCCTTACGAAAATCATTTCCCACAAACTACAGACATCATACATTAACAGCTGCTGCCTACACCCATTCGATACTAAAGATCAGATCAGAAGGCCAAAAGGAATAAGTAAGGAGGAACTCACTCTGGCTGGCTGGCTGGCTGGCAACGAACCAACCAACGAAGCAACAACCTATCGACCAATAAATATGCAGAAGGAAGTCGAGATGAATTGGATTGAACATACATTGAGAAAACCGTTTATGAATATCATGCGCCAGTTCATGTCAGGCCGTCGAGTGGAACCCAAAGGGTAAACGGCGAGTTAGGCGTCTGAGGTGAGGGTGACATGGAGGAGATCGTGTGAGGAAGAAATGAAATGCAATGAGCAGTTGTGGAGTCAGGTTGAAAAGACTGGAGAGAAGAGAGTGAAATGGAGGCGTGCTAGTGAAGCTGTATGTTCCACTAGAAACCCAAGCGATAAATTATAATATGTGTTGATGTGTAGATGCCTCAATACCCGCGGTACATTCAAATTTGAAAATAACAACGGATATTGGTAGGTTGAGGAGTCCAGGATATGTATTCCGTGCTATTTGGGACTCGTTAGTTGGATGTATGCACACCACTATGAGTGATGTTATTCCTACCGAGACTCGAACCTTGAACCCATTACTTCAAACGCCACTAAGTTATCTCCTAGGCCAATGTGGTAGGAGAAAGAGTTTTTAGTTTTCTACAATTATTCTAACTAACCGATGTCTATCTGACTAAGGATTAGTAAGTGAATTCCTGTATTCAAAAATAGATAAAATAAACAATGAACACCATGGTTTAAGGCTGGACCGCGGAAAAGAACCTAGAAGACTCGGTTTTCACCAGTGATGACTCATGTCTCACGTCACACAAACTTAAAGATCTACGGGTGAAAACAAACAAATTGACAGAAGAGGCGTGACAGCAAGACAGGCGTTCATTAACCTGAAACCAGTGTGGAGATCTTCAGCACTCAGCATAAAGTGTGAACAACATCGGATTTTCAACACCAATCCAGTCAAGTCAGTGCTCCTGTATGGTTCAGAGACTTGTCGCGTTACGAAAGGCATTTCCAACAAACTACAAATATTCATCAACAACTGCCTACGCTCGACACTGAAGCTCAAATGGCCAGAAAGAATGAGCAACAAGAAACTCTGGCAATGAACCAACGAAGAATATATCGCTCAACAAGTATGCAGAAGGAAGTGGAGATGGATTGGGCATGCACTGAGAAAGCCGACTGGGGACATCACGCGTCAGGCCCTCGAGTGGAACCCCGATGGGAAACGACGAGTTGGGCGTCCGAGGTGAGGGTGACATAGAGAAGATCTTGTGAGGAAGAAATGAGAGCTTGTGGGCTGTCGTGGAGCCAGGTCCAAAAGATTTCAGAGAAGAGAGTCGAATGGAGACGTGCTAGTGAAGCCCTATGTTCCATTCGGAACCCAAGGCACAAATAATTATAATAATAATAGCATGGTTTAAGTGATAGGAACGATGAAAATTGTAAAAAAAATTGCCAATAACAACTCCGTAAGATGAAACAGTCAAATAAAATTCTAATTGTGAAACCAATGTAGAAGATCTTGCTGAATAAAGATAACCAACAATACATCTTTGCATAGTCTAGCAGTCAAGGCTGACTGACATTTATGTAACTGAAGGAAAGAGATGTTACGGTGGTTAAGGAAATAGACGTATGAGTCAACATTTTCTGTTTAGCCTGTAAACTGATCTGAGTAAATTATGGTGCTAATGGTCTATTATTTAACTGACCAATATGTCAGTTCATTTACTTGTGAGCAGTGTGTATAGAAGAGGATCGTTTAAAATGGCTCTATAAATATAGGATAAAGATTAAAGGTAAAATAAGAACCTGAATGGTGAGAGGATTCAAACAAGCAACCTTAGGGTTCGCTAGAATAGTTAAGTTACCCAACTGTTGACAAGGTCACTTGGGTTCCTAGTGGAACATACAGCTTCACTAGCACGCCTCCATTTCACTCTCTTCTCTCCAGTCTTTTCAACCTGACTCCACAACTGCTCATTGCATTTCATTTCTTCCTCACACGATCTCCTCCATGTCACCCTCACCTCAGACGCCTAACTCGCCGTTTACCCTTTGGGTTCCACTCGACGGCCTGACATGAACTGGCGCATGATATTCATAAACGGTTTTCTCAATGTATGTTCAATCCAATTCATCTCGACTTCCTTCTGTATATTTATTGGTCGATAGGTTGTTGCTTCGTTGTTGGTTCGTTGCCAGCCAGCCAGAATGAGTTCCTCCTTACTTATTCTTTCTGGCCTTCTGATCTGATCTTCAGTATCGAATGGGTGTAGGCAGCAGCTGTTAATGTATGATGTCTGTAGTTTGTGGGAAATGATTTTTGTAAGGCACCAAGTTTGTGAAGCATGACATTGAAGCACTGAGTGACTTGACTGAGTGAGTATTGAAAATCCGGGTCTTGTTCTAAAGAAAAAGTGTTGAGTGCAGTAGATCTCTGCAGTGGTGATTTCAGATGAATGAAGGAAGGTCTATCTTGTTGTTTTTCCGATCCTGTCTGACTTTGATATCGTTATCTATGCTTGTGTCGCGTGTAGTTGAGATGATGCTGCCTGGCTAGAGGGGTAGGTAGGTAGGTAGTTGAAGGAGCTAACTTCGTTTAGATTGGTGTTTGTTGTTGGTTAGTTATCTTGATCACCTTCAAATATCTTACATGGTATCATTAAGTATCTAGAAAATAATATCTATGCAAGAATAGGGATATAGGAATTAGGAAATAAACAAGAGCATTCACCTTGGTTTCACTAAATCCTCTTCAAGTGGATAATTTTCTTTCAAGAAAGGTATAGAAATTAAATAACGCAGGATAATTTAGTCGTATTAGTCTTGAAGTACTCTTACCATCCCTATGGCTTGTTAATATTGTTGAAATGAACATCTATATGTATGCATGGAACCTATTCGTGTAGAAGTCAGTGATTCAACTAACCATCATCTTTGCTCATGAGATGTGTGTGTGTATGTGTGGTGAAGGAAGAGAAAGACAAACAGGAAAAGAAATGATGATCAATGATCAATGTATCCACTTCACTAAAAGATTAAAATAAGAATAGGAATCAAACTCTCTTCTTTTTTTTATATATCTGTTTATTTCCATTACAAAATAGAGATTATAACTTACCAATCCCTTAACCCTATTAGGTCATTCTATTCACGATTCTTAATTGAAATTTATGCATGAAAAATATAATCATGGAAGAATTCAGAGTTGGTTCTTTTCAACCCGTATTTGATGATAATAAATTAATCCGATGGAATCCATGAAAGATAAGTTAATTTTTATATTATTTTAAAACGATTCATAACAAAAAATTGGAAAGTAAATTTTTCCCCTTTTATATTTAGATGTTGGGAATTGGGAATCAGTGGGATCTCCTGTCTAACCTAGATTTCGTATCTATTGGCACTCATCAACCGCATGTATTTGTAAAATATGAAGAAATTAATGTTCTATAAATGATTTAAACACCTACATCATACAATACTGAAATTAGGTTATGAATAACCATCTATATGACCGAACTGTATAGACGAATCTCAGTGGGTAGACCGATGTAGCCCTACTTACTGTCTAGATCTACATGAATTCAAGTTGAATCATTCACTTAACTATCTGGTCACTGAATCTTTTACTTGTTATTCTCTAATTGGATATCTATGTGACCGGTGAAAATAAACACACTTTTTGACAATGAAGCGAACAGATAACCATTTATTATACATTCATATAACAATCGAGAAGAGCAGGTGGAATCATGGCTTAATTGACTTTTTTTTGGGTAGATTAGATAGTTGAATCTTTGGAAAAGAAGTTGACAAGATATTATTATCTCTCGATACTAGATAGAATTGTTTGATCTCTGTTGGTAGATGGACTCCTGTGCGAATGTCTCTATATTGTCATGACCGACTTCGTTATGGCTAACAGAGGAATCTATAACACGCGTTTCGCTATATTTGAGTACCTGTACTCCAGTAACTGATGTTGTTCTTAACAACACTCCAGCCTAGTACTTATCGTCTCAACTCCCATTTAGTCACATTGTAGTATAACAAAGTGGTGGTTATCGTTCCTCGGCAAGGCAAGTGGATAACGCTTAAGTGTTTAAAGTGATGGGTACGAGGTCTGAGTCTTAGTAAGAACAATATCACTCACTGGGATGTAGGTACATTTAGCTGATGATGAGCCATAGCTGAGAACGTCTCAAGCCACTGAGTTGCGTGATCTCTCGAACCCCACCCAAAGAGTTGTGATGTACCAACAGATGTTAAATCGATACAACTATTTTTCACCCCACTGCACCACGTCATACACTGACCGTATCTCCGGTTCTTCCATCCAGTCCCAGGGTTAGCAAACAATCAACGGCGTGGAAACTGTTGGGACAACATGTATAACATACATCTAAGCCACCAAAGCCAGTGTTTCCAAATGACTTCATTTATTGAATGACGATCTCCATCATACCCAAACACATGCTGTCGTACCTGAGGATCACTTACATGGTGTTGCTAACGGATACGAGCAATCCTACGGAGACAACGATGACCGGACACTCATAGTCGTTTCACTTCTTCAGCTGGGAGAGACCAGATTACACAGGCGTAGAGTAGAACTGCTTGCACCGAAGCGTTGTAAACCTGACTTTTTAACGGTCAGACTAACATCGCGACAAGATGGACCACATTAACGCATCCCACTCTGGTTTTCGATATCCAGGTGGAAATTTCGCCACTCACCTCCAACAACACTCCTGTTGGATGAACTATTGAACTCTACTCACTAGTTGTCAGTTAGAAACAACTACCATACTAGCAAATGATATCCAGCCGAATAAATGATAATAATGTTGGGAAACCGTGGATGAATTTCATCTAACCAATTCAGTTATAGCCTGGTTAACAATAATACTTCTGTCTGTAAAGAAACGAAATGCAGTGATGATTGAAGGTTAAGTGAAAACTTGGGTATTGATGAGAATCGAAACACTGACCTCCACGTTACCGATTCGGTACCCTACCAACTGAGTTATGGTACCCTATTGATGACCAGATCTTCACTTCAATCACCAAGGGTTTCACCCTTCTGCCAAGTGAATCCATAATATGTAGCTGTTGGTTCACCACAATCACACTAGCTGCCAAGACAGTTAGTACAGCGATGAGGCCAGTAATCCGTAAGCCGCTACTTCGAATCCTAACACAATCCAGATCTTCACTTTCAACCATCATTCAACAGCGACAATACAAGTCTGCTAAGCCATGACTTGTCTCAGACAGTCACTATGTTTATCAATAACTATTAGATGTATCAATAAAACTAGCCCAGGTGGGTTCGAACAGTGAGTGACTGATCTTTAAACTGGCCCATGTTTGAAACAAAAAGCCTTGGATCCAGTTTTCGCACTCATCGACCCTCATCAGTAACATGCATCTGTAACCATGACGAAACTGGTGTTCCTTCAGTGATTCAAGCTTGCACCATAATCAAACACTTGTCAATAAGCTATCCAGGTTGCCAGTGACCCCTTGAAAGGAACATTAAGGACTGGACCATTACATTAGTTACCCACTGACAAAGTTGTCTATAAATTGACTCATCTCATCTTCGATAAAATAAGACATAGTGGGTTAATCTTGGTCAGTTAATGACAACTAGCTAGTTGTAGTCTGCAGACATTGATCTGCTTGCAAAAGATCACTTCAGCTGATGCATATTTTGGTGTGTTACCCCTTTAAGAAATAAAGGAAACTTCGTATTTTATCACAGCGATCACTATTTCTTGCTAGGTACTTGTTCTTGGTTCTGTTAACATTTCGATGAGGCTGTTTTAAAAGATCATTTCTCAATTAGATCACCAATCATGTGAGTTGATACATCACCACTACACTCTTAGGCTACGTTGTGCATCCCGAGCCACTGCCTACCTCGACGTGCAAGGCTAGCAGAAGTTGAATTAGGTTGCAAGCCGTGGCACCAATTCAAGAAGTTCTTTTTCAAGTCGGTATTCATCGCGAACTGAAATCAGTTGGAGCAACAGTGGAAACCCGGGAGAAGTGGATACCAATTGTTCCGTCTCTGTATAGGACTCTTCAACAGTGCGTAGCCACGACCCCGTCAGGGATAGGATCCGTGACTTTCAAGTTCTGTGGCCAACACGTTGCCACTGGGTAGGAATCCAGTGGTCCATATTTCCAAAGACCGCCACCCAATGTCATCAGCATTTGTCTACACAGCCATCAGGTTTAGACCCCTGGTCACGAATTCTCATTGGAACCTCGGGACCACTGAATTCCGACCCAGTGGCTCAATAGTAACGTGTTGGTCACGGAACCTGAAGATCGCGACTTCGGTCGCTGGAAAGGTCTAGAATAGAACAGCTGTCCGATTCCCCAAGGTTTCCAATGTTCCTCCGACTGGAGTCTATAAGACTGTAGAAACCAGTGGTTCCAGACAGTTGGTAAAATTGCTAAAAATGAGTTACAGTGGCACAGATCTGTTTACTTTTAAACGTCTTCTAAGGCTTGAATACTCGTACTGACCGTTATCAGTCTTATTCCATCCACTTGTCCATTGTATACTATTGCAAAGTGTGGTAACTTGAACCGGTTTACCATATGTGTATGAGGTTCCACCCTGATCTCGCCTGTCTGTGTCTATAGTCAAAACCCATATGAATGACACATGACTAGATGATGAATACTGACTGAGTTATATACGTCAATAACAAAGAATTCAACCTAGAAATCGTGCAGTCGCTGGTTCGAATCCCACCCAAATCTAGGTTTTGTTTGAATTCTATAGGTCATTCTTACACAATGAGTTTAGACATCAATCACATTACAACCGTTTAATTCTACTGAACCAACCAAGAACCTATCACCCAATAAATATGCAGAAGGAAGTGGAGATGGATTGGGTATACACTGAGAAGACCACTCGGGGACATCACGCGTGAGGCCAGTTGCTCGAGTGGAACCCAGATAGGAAACGGCGAGTCAGACGTCCGATGTGAGGATGACATGGAGGAGATCGTGTGAGGAAGAAATGAAAGCTTGTGGGCAGTCTTGGAGCCAGGTTCAAAAAACTGCAGAGAATAGAGTGGAATAAAGGCGTGCTACTGAAGCCCTATGTTCCACTGGGAACCCACCCTTTGAATTTATTTTAAGGAATAAAATCTCTTCAAGTTGAGTTACACATTCTTGTACGGTTTTGAAATGTTTTCAACCAATCACATCAAACCATCTATGGAAAATCCGGATGCCGGATGATTACAGCTGTCCAGTTCCAGAGTACTGGCAAGAATTGATTGGTCTCTATTGGCTCCTGTGCGGATGCCTCGATATTGCCTGCGTTCTAATTATATTAATGATGGATCGTGGCTAGCAGTGGAATCCAGGATGCGCATTTCGTCCTATTTGAGACTCGTCAGCTGGATGTACCTACACCCCAGTGAGTGATGAGTCCCAAATAGGAGGAAATGCGCATCCCGGATTCCACTGCTAGCCACTATCCATCATTAATATACATTGCTTCCTGCATACCGGTCTTTTGCCTCTTTCAAAGGCACTTCATCAATGCTTGACATGATATAACCCATGAGTTTGAAGTCCCCTATTAAAATTACTACCATCTAACTAATATATTTGAATCCAACAGTCAGTATTTCTTAATTTCAGTCGATTTTTTTAAGCTTAAATACAAAATTACTACTTATTGACATACTTGTTATTCTCCTTTGTTTTGTTGAATCGAATTGTTCGACCTCTATTGGCATATGGGCTCCTATGCGGATACCTCAATATTGTCTGCACGTTAATTAGGATAATTTGGTTGGTTGTGACTAGCAGAAGAATCCAGGGCGCGCGTCTCGTCGCACTCGGGACTCGTCAGCTGGATGTACCTGCAACCCAGTGCTAGGTGACGTCGTTCCCACTGAGAATCAAACCTCGTACTCATCGCTTCAAACGCCAAGGCGTTATCCACTATGCCACAGAGGAACGATAGCCACTTCTTATATAACGCATAGTAGTTATCACTATTTATTGACATACTTGTTGTTCTCCGTTGTTTGTTATATTGGATCGATTTGTTCGACCAACCAAATTATCATAATTAACATTCAGGCAATATCGAGGCATCCGTATAGGAGCCCATATGCAAATAGAAGTCGAACAATTCGATCCAACAAAACAACAGAGAATGACAAGTATGTCAATAAATAGTAATAACCACTGCCTTCCGTGGAATAGTGGATAACGCCTTGACGTTTGGAGCGGTGGGTACGAAGTTCGAGTCTCAGAAGGAAGACCATCCACTGAGGTGCAGGCACATCCAGCCGACCAGTCCCAAATAGGACGAAATGCGCGTGCTGGATTCCTCTGCTAGCTACAACCAACCAAATTATCTTAAATACAGAAGATTAGAAATAAAAGTTCTTTTAAACTGAAAACGAAAACGTGAATTTAACATTGAATACACTGAACGCCCCAAATATGTTTATTGTAGATTGTCTAATATGTTGTCTAATATCTAAAATTGTTGTTCGCTTAGTGATTAGTTGAATGAAATCGTTCACATTACATCCCCTTAAGTGTATCAGTTGATAATCAACGATCATGGAGAAATAACTTTACCAGTTCTATATAGTTACTAAGTTATAGTTTATAGATGATCACAATAAGAATAATACACGCATCCAATAACCTATTGGACACTTCATCATGCCTTAAATATTGACACTCTGTAGACCTAGTTTAGAAATACGTAAATGTGATAATTTATCATACATTTAGTCCCCTTGATAAATTTGAACAATGCAAGAACAAAGACATTTACAGAATAAAATGAGATCATTTGCTTTTACAACCTTTCATCAGCTGCAAACAGAATAAACTTGAATTGAAGTACTAGTAGTAGTAGTAGTAATAATGATATGACATACTTTAAATATGTAGAAATAAATGAAGATTTGAAGGTAGTGAGTGAGTCAAGGAAACACAAAATTAATAGTTACATATCTTAGTTGAAAGCAATGACTATGTATATCTGATGAGACTGAAAATTCTGGAACTGTGGAGTGGGGGGGTACAACAAACGAAAATCAGTGTAAAAGAAGGGACTATTTAACAGCTAACAGGTTATGTAATCATATGAAAAACGCTAAGTGATCAATATTCAGTAAATAATTAATGAAAAGATGATGCAATCAAAAGAAAAGGGAAGACTATACACATACATCAGAGTTGATGAAGATATCCAACTAACAACAATCACCATCAACACGAGAAATCTAAACGAAGTTGTCTCTTTCACCGATCTAGGCAGAATCGTTTCAACTACAGGTGGTACAAATAAGGATGTCAAAGCCACGATCGGGAAAGGAAGACAGGCTTTCATTGATCTGAAACCATTGTGAAGACCTACTGCTCTCAGTACAAAGAATAAGATCCATATTTCCAACACTAATTCAGTCAAGTCAGTGCTTTTACATGATTCAGAAACTTGGCGCCTTACGAAAAGCATTTCCAATAAACTGCAGACACGCATCAACAACTGCTGCCTACGCTCGCTCCATACTCAAGATCAAATCAGAAGGTCAGAAAGAATTAGTAACAAGGAAATCAGGCCTGATAACGAACCAAGCGACCAACAATCTATCGGCCAACAAATATGCAGAAGGAAGTGAAGATGGATTGGATTGTACATACACTGAGAAGATTGTTTAGGGACTTCACGCGACAGGCCAGGCAGTCGAGTGGAAGCCAAATGGGAAACGACTAGTTGGGCGTCCGAGGTGAAGGTGACTTGGAGGAGGTCGTGTGAAGAATAAATGAAAGCTCGTGGGCAGTGGTGAAGCCAGATTTAAGAGACTGAACGGAAACGAGCGAAATGGTGACGCGCTACTTGAGCCCTACGCTTTACTAGGAACCCAAGGGATAAATAGTAATAATGATGATAATTGCCTCGACTCAATCACTACCTTATTGTTAATCCTGGATTTCAAATCTTCATTTATTTATACATATTTAAAGTATGTTATGTCATTATTACCACTACTAACACTTCAATCCAAGTTTAGTCTGTTTGCAGTTGATGAAACGTTGTGAAAGAAAATGAACTCATTTTATTCTGTAAATGTCTTTGTTCTTGCATTGTTCAAATATGATAGTTGTCAAGAAAGTGAAATTGTTTCCTTTCTCCTTTGCCCAAATGAAAAAAAACTGTTACTCCACAACAGGTGTTCACTGGTGACTTGTTTAACAATACAGAGTGAATCAATCTTGGTAGGTTTATAATCGACGAAATCTCTGTACGTATACAAAAGGCTAGATTGGCTATCACTAACTAACGCCATCCGTGGCACCACCACGATATCTGATTGTCGAATAAGGATCGAGTGTACTGCGTTGCAGTTCGATCTGTTCTATTCTATGTCTGTGAAACATGACCATTAAAGATAGAAGACACAGATAGACAGACACGGAGAATCTAAAAAGAACCTCGTACACAACTATATCGTTTCAAGTTGCCACACACCACAGGACCTCAGTGCTTGCAAGAACTGGCGCGGAATCACTCTCCTGTCCACTCCAAGTAAAATATTAAGCCGCATCATCCTGGAGAGGCTTAAAGACGCACTGGATTCAAAACTACGACCGGAACAGGCAGGCTTCAGGAAGTACAAATCATGTGCTGACCAAATTGCAACGCTTCGTATCATCATAGAACAGAGCGTAGAATGGCAATCAGCTCTATACCTCAACTTCATCGACTTTGAGAAGGCCTTTGACAGCGTCGACCGAGAAGTAATTTGGAAACTGCTTCAATACTACGGAGTACCGCAAACCTTTATCCGCCTCATTCAACAACTATATGAAGATGCCACATGCCAAGTAATCCACAATGGGAAGCTCAGTGATGCCTTTGAAGTGAAGACAGGAGTGAAACAAGGTTGCCTACTATCCCCCATGATATTCCTGATTGTGGTCGACTGGATCATGCAGCAAACAGTAGGCAGCGAGAAGAGGGGGATACACTGGACTACGGAAAAGAACCTAGAAGACTTGGATTTCGCCGATGACTTATGCCTAATGTCACACAAACTTGAAGATCTGCAGGCAAAAACTAACAAGTTGATAGAAGAGGCAGCTAAGACGGGACTTCAGGTGAATATAGAGAAGACAGAAGTGATGAAGATACCGCACCACCACCATCAACAACAACAACAAACTCCAATCACCGTCAACGGGAGAAACTTGAAGGAAGTAACCTCCTTCACTTATCTAGGAAGCACTGTTTCAACTACAGGCGGGACGGACGAGGACGTCAAAGTCAGAATCGGAAAAGCAAGACAGGCCTTCATTAGCCTGAAACCAGTGTGGAGATCTTCTGCACTCAGCATGCGGAACAAGATACGGATTTTCAACACCAACGTTAAGTCAGTGCTCCTGTATGGCTCAGAGACTTGGCGCGTCACGAAAGGCATTTCCAATAAACTACAGACATTCATCAACAACTGCTTACGCTCGCTACTGAAGATCAGATGGCCAGAAAAAATAAGCAACAAGGAACTCTAGGAACGAACCAACCAAGAACCTATCACTCAACAAATATGCAGGAAGAAGTGGAGATGGATTGGCCATGCACTGAGAAGGCCGACTGAGGATATCACGCGTCAGGCCCTTGAGTGGAATCCCCATGGGAAGCGACGAGTTGGACGTCCGAGGGTGACATGGAGGAGGTCATGCGAGGAGGAAATGAGAGCTTCTGGGCTGTCGTGGAACCAGGTTCAAAAGATCTCAGAGGACAGAGGTCACTGGAGGCGTGCTACTGAAGCCCTATGTTCCACTAGGAACCCAAGGGACTAATAATAATAATATAATAATACACACCACAGGCGAAAACAATAAAAGTCGTATAAGAGTAAACAAACTTGTGTGAGATAATGAACAACTGGAAGACGGAGGTTAGTGAGAATGTTCAGGCTTTAGAAGATGTTAAAGACTGAATATACGGCTGCGCCACTGTGAACAATTTTCAGCCATGTCACCAAGAGTTACTGCTCAACCACTGAGTCCCTTCGTTTTGGGACAGTCTACATCTTCCCACACGACTCAGACCAATAGTAAGAGACTTCATCGACTGATGTGAGACCCTCATCTGGCCACCCTGAATCCCCTTCCAAATAAATCCTATCGAGGTAGGTGGTGGCTTGGCATGTGCAATGCATGTCGAAGCCACCTTAGTTGATGAAGGTTCATAACCTTATCAATCGACTTGTCTATCTTGTCTAGTACCCCTCGCTTGACATCAACATTCTTCACACGGTGATCCCACTAAACGCTAGCAATGCTACGTAGACACCTGTGATCAAAACCCTGCGATGGTTTCATTTCTTCTGCTTTTAGTGGCCGTATTTCACAGCCATACAACAGGGTAGAAACAATTCCAGCGCAGTATATTCATCTTTTCACAGATACTCAGATATCTCGTCAGTCGGTACCATAGGCGATGCAAGTTGGCAACTACCAAACAGGGCGACTCCATTCAAGCTGAAATTTCGTCAACAACCAACCCGCTCGGCATGATGCGACTCCTAAGGCAAGCGAAGTGGTTGACGTTTCGCCACTTCACCCCCTTTCCTTAAAATGGGAATACTTGCAACAGATCAGTCCTGGAGCTTCATTTTACATCTGACAGGTGCCAATGAAACGCATGCCACACATACTCAGATATCTACTCAATGTATTCAGAAGACGCTGCATTCTGTCAGCGTCTTCATCTAGTAGGACAATATCGTCTGCATTCTCCAAGTCAATCGGATTACCTCTAGGGAGTAGATCAATCCATGTGAAGTCAGAAGTACCTAGAGTTATGTCCATTAGTACATCAATGACGAAGTTAAATAGGAACAGTGATTGGATTTCGCCGATCATCATTTATGTAGAATGTATTGCAGCACAAACTAGAACATCTACACGCGAAAACTAACAAGTCAGCAGGAGAGGTGAGGCGAGACGACGCAGCGAAGACGCAACTTCTTTCACGTGAACGTAGAGAAGACACAGGTGATGAACATACACAACTAACAGCAACAACAACAAACACCAGCTACCAATCACCATCAATGGGAGAAATCTAAACGAAGTTGTCTCTTTCACCTACCTACCTACCCACCAAGGCAGGCAGCATCGTTTCAACTACAGGCGGTTGTGGCGGCACACACACACAGATGACGATGTCAAAATCAGCCAGGATTGGAAACACATCACGACAGGCCATCCTTCATTAATCTGAAATAATCAGTGTAGAGATCTACTGTACTCCACTCAGCATAAAACGTGAACCAGATCGGATTTTCAACACTAATTCAGTCAAGTCACTTAGTGTTTCTATGTGACGGTTCACAGACATTGGCATCTTACGAAAAGCGTTCCCATCAAACTACAGAAATTCATCATTAGCTGCCAACTTTGTTCGATACTGCAGACGAGATCAGAAGGCCAGAAAGAATAAACAACAAGGAACTCACTCTGGCTGGCAACGAACCAACCAACCAACAACCTATCGCCCAAAAAGTATGCAGAAGAAGAAGAAGCTGGAGACAGATTAAGGATACACTGAGAAGACCACCTGGGGAGATGATGCGTCAATTAAAAGCAAGAACTAATGAATGCTCAGTCTCCTACAGATATATGGGTTTATTAGATTTTATAGGATACCTAGAATAATCACGATATCTTGATAACCGAAGTATTTAATGGTTTTCATACTAATGATGGTTAGTAGTGCAATCCAAAACGTGCGTTTTCTCCCATTTAGGACTTGCCAGCTATATGTACCTGCATCCAACTGAATGATTATGTTCCCAGTAAGACTCCAAACGAGGAACAATAAGCTCAATTACGAGAACATTATCCATTAACCCATTATGCATTATTATAAGAGCGAAACTTGGGCACTATGGTCCATTGTAATTCCATTATAATCTGTTTATTAGAAATGTCATACACAGTGAATGGACAGTATTACTTACTAGATAACATTTCAGTAACTCCACAACTCAGACAGACTTTGAATAGTCCTAATTTTCTCGCTTTTTTTCTGATGACAAACCCAGTAGAATTTTTGATATTTCTCAGACAGATGCAGAATCATTTCTATTAATACATGTATTAGGTTTTCAATCTCTCTCTTCCTTCATCCAACTAACTTAGTACTGTTATTTTATCCCACCCTAGTGTGTGTAAGTGTGCGCGCACAGCTGTACTGGAGCGCTTTTCTCTATATTTCTTGCTCCATTATTCTATTTGACTAGGGTCGACTACTTTCACCTCACGTTTTTAACCTCGCAACCATCACAGAGGATTTGGTAAACCAGATTATTATGCTTGATTGCATGAATAGGGTCTCTTAACCTAGGCGAATTTCTTGGTTCAAATGCCACTGTAATCGCAAACAGCATAATTGAGAATTCGTCATCACTCTTAATAACATCAATGTTACTACTATTGAGAGACACGGTATTCTTGATGTTTTCTAATTTCTTATAGTACTGAAGGAAACAATAAGATCGAAGCGAAGGAAGGAATGCTTATTATTGACATCTTGTACAATAGTCATCATCAAACATGGGTATACACCTTGCACTAAGACAATCATTTGTATAATGCGCTTCATTTCCTCTTCAGCTTCTATCCCGATTTGCTTTGAATACGCCCACATTGTCTCTTGTATTTCTCTAGGCAGAATCCTTACTCATCACTGCCATCCTCTCAACATATAGTACTTATACCCATCCTGATCAGCGACGCCCACTACATTACTTGATATCCACCCTAAAGAAGAACAGCTAGCTACCCACGAAACTTTACCACAAGATGCCTATCCCGTACATCATCAACCACAAAGTCACTGACAGAAATCAATAAACGCATCACAGCACCATACATAAAGAATAGATCAGAAATCACAACAAGATTACTGAAACTACTTGGAATTGGTGAGGCTCATAAACCAACAAACTACCTCCAAACACCACCATACAGACCGAAGAATGCGACAAGCAAAGAAGACAAACCGAATATCATTTACAAAATGAAGTGCAGTGATTGTCTCAACACTACATTGGACAAAGTGGTCACCCTCTTCACTTTCGTCATTTACACATGAACACCAATTGGCTATTAAACATCACGACATTTCGTCAGTCATTTCAATGCAGGTGGATAACAACTATGGACATGAATTGAATTTCGACAATGTAGAAGTCTTGGATGGAGAGAGGAAACACAAAGAATGTCAGATAATTCCTAGAAGCTTGGGATTCAGATCAGTCAGCCAG
The DNA here is from genome assembly GCA_944470555.2 of Heterobilharzia americana. Taxonomy (NCBI): domain Eukaryota; kingdom Metazoa; phylum Platyhelminthes; class Trematoda; order Strigeidida; family Schistosomatidae; genus Heterobilharzia; species Heterobilharzia americana. The sequence continues at coordinate 158,052,876 of OX104127.1, read as the reverse complement.
TCAACAATCAATAGATGTATAGACATAGACCCGATCTATCAACCAATCGTCAAGGCAAGCTACTAAATCAGTGATGGAGAGATATTGACAGCTGACTTCATACTGAAGTTAGTGGTGGTGATGATGATGTTGTCTAGGAGAAAGACGATGAAAGCTTCACGACCCAGTTCAGAGAATACAATACAACCAAAACTTTTAAGCTTTCTTAGCCTATCACACTTACGCAGTTCACTAAGCCTACTTTAACTGAGATGAGTTGATGTCTAAGTACCGATTTCAGTAGTCAGGTTTCTTATAGACACCAGGGGCTCAGTTCATAGTTTCATCATGTAATTCAACATTGTTAGCTCACCGTTTAAAGAATGAATATTGACTAGTCTAAGATAATAATTTGTGTATAATAGAAAAGAAAGAAGTTGGCATATATACATAACTGAAGTGTTAAATAGTATTTGAATGAAGGGAGAAGAAGGGGGAAAAAAAAGGGGTTATTTTCCTAGAAAAGTGAATTATCACCAAGACAACTATTAGAAAATAAGCAATAAAAATTAGAAAAATTATAATTTACAAGGGGATCTACTAGATAGTTGTAGTAGGCAAATGTTAAATTTATATTAGACAACAAGTGGATGAATGCTCTAAGTGGTAGGGGGGCAGGGAGGCGGGGGGGGGAAACAGTTCAATATTAAATACCTTCCTTCGGTTCTAATTCAACACGTGATTTACCTTTATTCCTAGACATTTTTTCATTGTTACACTCAATTTCTTTCTCTTTATAATAATGTGGTGCAACTTCAAGTAACCATTTCGGTTCAATTTCAATAATTTGACGCATAAACTCTTTAGTAGTATATACTAATTCATGATAAATAACCCATTTTGATAAAGATTCAGCTAGACAAGAATTAGGATGTGGATATATTGTATGCTTTTGTTTTACAGTTTTATAACCATTCCCAGTGAATCGTGCAGTATGATAGAAAAATCCAGCTGTAATTGCCTAAAATATTGACAAGAAAGATGATGTACACGAGTTAAACATGAAAAGTAATAATACAGTATAGATTATCATTAAAACTCTTCAAGAAGTGAGGTATACAAGACTATAATGATGACACTTGGTGGCGAGAGGGGGGCAATACATCTGCGTCATCTTAACCAATTCTCAGCAATGTCACCCATAAGCCAGTCCTCAATCCCTCATTCCTTTTATCTTAGAAACCTCAATCAGACAGTCTAAATGTACCCACATGGAATAGTCAGTACATTTATCAACTGGTACCGTGACTTGATCTAGTCACCCTGAACCCTCTTACAATCATCTTATTCAACTTCTTCTAGCATGACAACATCGAGATAGGTAGTGGCTCTATATACCAGGCAGTAACATGTTGAAGCCACTTGAGTCGACTAAGCTTCACAATTTCACAATCAACTCGCCTGTCTAGCCTTGTACCCTTTACAGGATCTCAACACTGCTCACATGATGATTCCACAAAACCGAGCAATGCTACAAAGACACCTATGATCAGATATGTGAAAAACAACACACACACACACACACAAATACACTTTTAATGGCTTAGAATTACAATTCAACAAATTACAAGTTCATATTTCCCACCCACCCCTGCTCCCTTTGACTATTTAGCAATAACATACAATTATGTATAGCTAACCTTTCGAATATTCACATGATCACTTGAATTATTCACCAGTTCAATTTCAACTCGATCTAATAGATTAACAAATTGATCACGTATATCACGAGCACGTTTCATAGTTCGATATTGAATAAATTGTTCATAACACCAATGAGAAGAGAAATCTACAAAATGACAAGCACAATAAGAACAATGATAGTAGTCATGTTACTGGACGGTGTGATTAAAGCCAAATTGAAAATTTGGACCGCAGACAGATTCGAATTAGCGATCAATGCGTTTCCGACATGATGCTCTACAAACTGAGACACGACGTCCGAATACACATCCGATGCTTTAATATTTCACTTCAATCACAAACCGTTTTGCACGACCATCATGTGAAATCGCAACGCGTTACTAACGCTTGATCGTTGGTTCGAATCCCGCTGCCGTCCAAAATTTCACCTCACTTTCAATCATTACCCAGTATAAATAGTAGCCTACCAAAATAGGGCTAACTTAGATAGTCAAAATCATAATCAATAAAATGCTGCCCTTCATTATTCCAGTTACACTTGGGTTGACATAAGCATTCCTGACTCGACAGTCAGTGAGAATACGATCATGCAGTAATAACGCTTCACGCATTCACATATTCATCATCATCACATACAGACACAGGACCATGCATTACTGCCTAACAGTCCAACTCGCCACACCTCATATCACTCAGTACATCAAGTAGACAATGTAGTCAAAGGGAAGATGAACAAAACAAAACTCAGTCAAAAGAAATATCAACTACGAAAAGAGAGAAACGAAGGGTGAGAAAATGGTCAGATTCGTCATAGCGTTAAGATCAGGATAATGTGCGTGGGTATACATCTCCACCACTGACATCGGTTCTCAACCATGTCATCACCTACAGTCAGTCAATCTCCAACCACTGGCTCCTCTTGTCCCACACACCACAACCGACTGGCTAGTCTGCATCACCCCCCGCCCTCCCCAACATGAATCAAATCAACAGTCAAACACTTCATACATTCATCCCCTGTTTTAGGCTGGCCACCTCGAACCTTTTACCAGTCTCAACCTACTTCCACCAACATTGTGTGACGAGGCAATCGGTGACTTAACACTAGGCATACGTAACACATGTCCCTGCAGCCAGCCAGCCAGCCAGCCATCTCAGTCGATGAAGGTTCACAATCGTGTCAACTGACTCACCTCTTCTCCCTACACTTCACTTCTGCATTACTCGTGTGGCGACACCACGCAATATGGCTTATGCTACGAAGGCAACAGTGGTCAAACACCTGGAGCCTTCTTATTTCCTGCACCTTCAATAGCCATGTTTCATACCATACAGTGAAACAATGGATTGCTGTGCAGTACACACGACCCTTGACCGACAATCGGATATCATGGAGGTGGTGTCATAGATGGTGTAAGTTGACAACAACTAACCGACCTTTTGTATTCGTTCAGAAATGTCGTCAACCACTGAGCCACCAGTCCAGGGCTGATCATACTTCTCACGTAAGTGAAGTGGTCGACACACTCAACCACTACACACTCTCTATTGTTAGCCGTGGCACAGTTGGAGACCAATCCTGTATCAAAAATTTGCATTTGGGTGGTGAGAACCGCATTTTAAACATTTCAAACTTCTCACTCAAAGTGTTGACAAGTGTTCACTGTATTTTGTCAGCGCCTTCACTTAACAGGACCACTTGTGGGCATGTTAGAGACTATGGTGAGGTGTCAGGTGAGCTGTACTCATCGAGTGGTGTCCGTCAAACTTGCCTACCCTCTCTATTCTTATTCAATTTTATCATAGATATTCTTATCCAAGTTTCCCTCTCATCGCCTGATTACACAGACGTTGACCTAGTCACAGAAGAATTTCTGTTAGACCTAGAATATGCAGATCACATAGTCCTGTTAGGTGAAGACGCTGACTGATGAGATGCACAGTCTTCTGAACACTTTGAATGGAAATTTGAGAATGTTTGGGATACTTTTCTTACCACCCAAATGCAAATTTTTGATACAGGATTGGTCTCCAACTATGCCACGGCTAACAATAGAGAGTGAGTGCAGTGGTTGGGTGTGTCGACCACTTCACTTACGTGAGAAGTATGATCAGCCCTGGACTGGTGGCTCAGTGGTTGACGACATTTCTGAACGAATACAAAAGGTCGGTTAGTTGTTGTCAACTTACACCATCTATGACACCACCTCCATGATATCCGATTGTCGGTCAAGGGTCGTGTGTACTGCACAGCAATCCATTGTTTCACTGTATGGTATGAAACATGGCTATTGAAGGTGCAGGAAATAAGAAGGCTCCAGGTGTTTGACCACTGTTGCCTTCGTAGCATAAGCCATATTGCGTGGTGTCGCCACACGAGTAATGCAGAAGTGAAGTGTAGGGAGAAGAGGTGAGTCAGTTGACACGATTGTGAACCTTCATCGACTGAGATGGCTGGCTGGCTGGCTGGCTGCAGGGACATGTGTTACGTATGCCTAGTGTTAAGTCACCGATTGCCTCGTCACACAATGTTGGTGGAAGTAGGTTGAGACTGGTAAAAGGTTCGAGGTGGCCAGCCTAAAACAGGGGATGAATGTATGAAGTGTTTGACTGTTGGTTTGATTCATGTTGGGGAGGGTGGGGGGTGATGCAGACTAGCCAGTCGGTTGTGGTGTGTGGGACAAGAGGAGCCAGTGGTTGGAGACTGACTGACTGTAGGTGATGATATGGCTGAGAACCGATGTCAGTGGTGGAGATGTATACCCACGCACATTATCCTGATCTTAACGCTATGACGAATCTGACCATTTTCTCACCCTTCGTTTCTCTCTTTTCGTAGTTGATATTTCTTTTGACTGAGTTTTGTTTTGTTCATCTTCCCTTTGACTACATTGTCTACTTGATGTACTGAGTGATATGAGGTGTGGCGAGTTGGACTGTTAGGCAGTAATGCATGGTCCTGTGTTTATATATTATGACGTTGAAAAATTAAACTATAATAATCGTGCTACTGAATATTTTTTTAAAGTAGTATAGGAATGGAGAAAAAAGTTCTAGGTGGGCACTAAGTTTTCTTCGACAAGAATGACAATTCACAGAGGTGGGAGGACTGCAGCAACATACTAGTAAGATTTAAAAACACCCATTCTCAAGATAATTATCAGACTGAACAAAAATATTAAAGAGTAATCGTTGAGTACAACTAACTAACTAAAACATTTGTAGAAAAAGCCATCAGCAAGAAGCATAATTCGGCTTGCGAAGTCAGTAACGTTATTTTACTCAACATGACTTTCAAAACGATAGTCACGCTTTGCATTGTATACAGCAACCGATTTAACAGCTTTGCTTTCACAAATTGACTAATTTTTAGGTATTAAATGTAATTCTATTCTAATTTTCCATAATTAATTTGACTGAAAATGACCGATCTCTATGATATAAAAGCCACATCGGTCACACAAGGAGCAGCTTTTGTGACCTGTTGGCTTACTGGATAACCTCAATGAGTTTGAGGTGATGGGTCTCGGGTTCGAGTTCAAATGGGGCAATATTACTGATTGGGAGGTAGTTATATGCAGCTGAAGAGTCCCGGATGGGACGAAACACTTATATGGGATTCTACTGCTAGCCACTATCTATCATTACTTTTTAGACACCAATCTAGAATAAAAACCTGGGACACTATGGATACTACAAGATGCACCATAGAAAATAATAGAGCAGCCAACATTCATGAAGACACATAAAGCCAAAGAGATTGTGGAAAGAAATGCAGCAGCGGTTAGTAGAGAAGCGGCCTCAAAGGTGCATTCAAATAACTGTTTACTTCTCTCGTTTTATTTCCCATTAATAAAAGGAACAAGAAGGATCCAACATGATCGCCGTTGCATCCATTCACAGTCATGCCTGGTATCGTTTCCAACTAGTAACTTGTATAGTCCCTCAAATCCCATCTAGGGAGCCATGAGACACCTACAGATGGCTAGTCTAGCACAATTATCCCTCAAATTACGACGGCAAATCATACACTAGTCACCTCCTTCTGCTTCTTCGAACCAGTGATCCCTGGTCAAACGAACAGTGAGTAGTTCGAAACACTGGGACAATATGCTGATGTTTCAAAATTACTACACTGAATGAAAAACAGTTTCTATAATACCCAAACACATGATTAGTTTGACTCAGGATAATTTACATGTTGTTTCCATCGGATGTGAGAAACCCTTCAAAGGTGACAGCGGTGAAAAACTCACAATCATCGCAAATTCTTAGCTCGAAGAGGTCAGGTCTCATAAACGTGCAGTTAGCGAAACTCCGCTTTTCTCATTAATTGGTTGGTAAGTAATACTAGTAGGCATGAAACATGAATTTACAAATTTTTAAACTGATCAACCCAATGGACCCGATAGTCGACTAGAATACCGATAATAGTAGCAGGATTCAAATAAGCGACCATTGAGTTTCCTGCTCGATATACTACCAACTGAGATACGAGGTCCGACTACCCATCGGACTTTTATTTTACCAAAGAAAAACAAAGGAAACGATGAGCTGAGTACTTCAAAAAGCTCTTGAATCGACAAGTTGATAGAAAAGGCAGCAAAGACAGGACTTCAAATGAATATAGAGAAGATGGAGGTGATGAAGATACCCAACCAACAACTCCAACAATAACAACAACAACAACGAACACCAATGACCATGAATTGGAGAAACTTAAAGGAAGTAACCTCTTCACCTACACCTACTCAGGCAGCACTGTTTCAACTACAGGTGTCACAGGCACAGACGAGAACGTCAAAGCAACCAGTGATCGGAAAAGACAGCAGGATAGGCGTTCATTAGCCTGAAATCAATGTGGAGATCTTCTGCACTGCACTCAGCATAAAGCGTGAACAACATCGAGATTTTCAACACCAACATCAAATCAGTGCTTCCATGTCATGGTTGAGAGACTTGACTCGTTATGAAAGGATTTCAAACAAATTACAGAAATTCATCAACAACTGCCTACGCTCGACACTGAAGATCAGATGGATTGTCAGAAAGAATAAGTAACAAGGAACTGTGTGAACGAACCAACCAAGAACCTATCGCTCAACAAATATGCAGAAGCAGAGAGTGCAGGTGGATTGGGCATGTACTGAGAAGGCCGATTGGGAACATCAGGTGTCAGGCCAGTTGCTTGAGTGGAACCTCGATGGAAAGAGACGAGTTGGGTGTCCGAGGTGAGGGTGACATGGAGGAGATCTTGTGAGGAGGAACTGAGAGCTTGTGGGTTGTCGTGGAGCCAGGTTCAAAATATTTCAGAGGAGAGAGTTCACTGTAGACGTGCTTCTGAAGCCTTATGTTCCACTAGGAACCCAAGGGATAAATAATAATAATAATATGTGAATGCGTGACGTGTTATCACCGTCTGATCATACTTACACTGGCTGCATAGTCAGGATTACCGATCCCAATTAATTAGACTAAGTGAGGTACCAGTGAGTTGATAAACATTTGTCGATACTGGGTGATGATTGAAGATGAAGTGAAAGTTTGAACCATGGTAGGATTCGAAGCACTGACAATCGGGTTTCCGGAAAGTACGATTAAGTGATAGTAGAGAAAAACCCTGTTTGTGATTGAAATGAAAACCTGGTGAATATTCGGGCTTCATAGCTCAGTTGGTAAAGCAATGGGCCAGTAACCTTAGTGATAGCTGGTTCGGATCCGACCGCGGTCCAAATATTCATTTCACCTTCAATTATCACCCAATATAAATACTAGTCTGCCAAAACCACAGATATCTCAGATTGTAATTGAAATGATAAATAATAATAGTAATATGAAGAGAAACTTACCTGACTCTGCCCATTGATTATAAACACTCAATAGCATAACATGATCACCAGCTATATGAAAAAATCCTTTTCGTGCTGTATCTGCATGAATTAATTTATCCTTAGGTCTATAGAAGATGGAGTTATTTACTGAAAGCATAGCTGCTATAGTAATTATATCACCGGAACATTTATACCTTGAATAAAGAAAGAAGTATGAAACTGTCATCTTTGAAGATATTGACAAGTTTAAACGTGTTAGATGAGTTCATTTGATGAAACGACCAAGTTCGAACCCTGAGTCACAAAAATAAAACAACAACTCATTTTACACTACATGTCCATATATCATCTGAGACTTATTGACACTTGTGGTTTTCTCGTTGCTGCACTGGGTGGAACTGCTTAACATCTATTGGCAAATGTGGCTTCAATGCGGGGGCCTCGATACTCATTATATTTTAGCCTATCTGATGTCTTCCATAGGAAGCTCATCTGCCAAAACAGAAATCAATAAGCAATGCCTCGTGTCTCTTAATGGCTTAACGGGTAATGCTTTGGTATTTGAAGAGATGGATTCTGGGTTCGAGTCTCAATGGTGAGCCTAGAAACACTGGGCTGACGAGTCTGAATAGGACGAAACACACATCCTGGATTCCAGTGTCACCCACAAAGTAGACTCCAATTGAAAAGTGTGGTTTGGATCTTTCACTTATAGAATGTTACGTAACAATCAATCAGATTAGGATACTTGGTTGACTATCACTTACTTAAATACAACGCATATATATCTTCTGTGGGTTGTCATTCAAATGAAACTTTCAATCTGCTGAATGTACAACTCAATGGACAGTTGCAGTTATTTGGACTAAACAGTAAATCACGATTGTCATCAGCCAGCAGATGTGGAACAGGACTCGAACTAGTGACAAGCGAGACCAATGTGCAACAGTTCCACACCCTATTGAATATATCCAAGTATCTGACAGAAATTCACTCGAATCGAAGTTGTAATGAGTAGTTGTGGACGGTGGAGCCAACTAAATCGAATGTGAGAATGAATTGATAGAAGTAAGAAGTGGTGTAGCATTGGACTGCGAAATTCGCTGTGGCTGGTCGCGGAAGGTGAAGGTCATGAGTTAGAACTCTTGTGGGGTCATGGATGCACACCTGTTCAGTTCTCCCACGGAGTCGATGATTGCGGCCTCCTTGAATATCTAAGTTACTTAGTTTTCTATCTGTCATATCATATCAAATTTTTCTACAGATTTGTTCGTTTTAATCATTCTATTATGTTCTCTGATCGTATTCTATATTCACGAACATTTTTAAAAAGTTTACGGCCTTCTGTTATGCCAATAACACATAGGAAAAAGCATCACGGCGAATGTCAACATGCTTTGAAGCGAAACATCTTATCTCAAATGACTCCGCTTGAAACTATAAGCACGAACTGAAGGTCACTCTAGAGAAAAGTAGATTACTTACAATCTATTACATCATTACGTAATAATGGAGTGATTACGCAACAAGAAACTTGGTTACATGAACTTTATGATGACAATATGGCTCTACTGAATGACTTCGAAATTTTCCGTCGAGATCGATGTATCCCTAGCAAGAAAAGTAGGGGTGGAATATCTACTTTCATCAATACCCATTGATACATTTTGGGTCACATATACTTGAAATTCTCAATCATCACCAATATAGGACCATGCATTACTGCCTAACAGTCCAACTCGCCACACCTCATATCACTCAGTACATCAAGTAGACAATGTAGTCAAAGGGAAGATGAACAAAACAAAACTCAGTCAAAAGAAATATCAACTACGAAAAGAGAGAAACGAAGGGTGAGAAAATGGTCAGATTCGTCATAGCGTTAAGATCAGGATAATGTGCGTGGGTATACATCTCCACCACTGACATCGGTTCTCAACCATGTCATCACCTACAGTCAGTCAGTCTCCAACCACTGGCTCCTCTTGTCCCACACACCACAACCGACTGGCTAGTCTGCATCACCCCCCACCCTCCCCAACATGAATCAAACCAACAGTCAAACACTTCATACATTCATCCCCTGTTTTAGGCTGGCCACCTCGAACCTTTTACCAGTCTCAACCTACTTCCACCAACATTGTGTGACGAGGCAATCGGTGACTTAACACTAGGCATACGTAACACATGTCCCTGCAGCCAGCCAGCCAGCCAGCCATCTCAGTCGATGAAGGTTCACAATCGTGTCAACTGACTCACCTCTTCTCCCTACACTTCACTTCTGCATTACTCGTGTGGCGACACCACGCAATACGGCTTATGCTACGAAGGCAACAGTGGTCAAACACCTGAAGCCTTCTCATTTCCTCTACCTTCGATGGCTATGTTTCACAGCGATGTTTTGAACGCTACTATTGGTGGTATGACATGCTATGTCAAATTCTGCCTGGATACATCTCTTGCCCCAGTGCAAAGCTTTTTCCATGCTTCGATCGTATATCTTTTCCCCAGCTTCAGAAACTAAGAAGAGAAAAAGAAAGACTAAATAAAGTAAGTGATAATGCTGGTGCTCGTCGACTGAACGTTTTAACTAGGTTGGAAATTAAACATCTGAATCTACTATACAACCAGAAATTTTTGTCATGCAAAGGCTGTCCCAGCATTTGGAAACTTTTTAAAGACCTCAGTGGTAGTAAACACCTTAGTAAAGAAGCACATGTCGATGTCTGTGACTTGAACAAACGGTTTGTACGTCAGCCCACTTGTCCCATCCCAATTTGTCTACATATGCGCAATGTAGAACGTTGATCAGAGTTCATCGCGAAAGATGCTTTCAAATGTCTCAAATTCCTGAACCGTTCTCACAGTTCAGGTCCGGATGATATGTCAAGCTTCGTATTCACGAAGTGTGCTGACATTTTATGCTATCTGTTAGCTAACATGTTCAACAGGTCATTTTTAGAAAACAACATACCAGCTGCCTGGAAAGATAATAAGATAGTCCCCGTAGCTGAGTCAGGGACTCTAGGGTCATGTCCGGAACTCCATCAGATTGGAGATATTTCTCCGTCCTTGAAAATAATAGAGAACCCAATAATACGTGTCTCTGAACCTTCACTGAAAGCTTTCCAAGACCCTAATCAACTGGCACACAATAGCAAAAGCATTCTAAATGCCACCACTGTCTTATACCACAGTATTGCTTGTAATCTTCATAGAAATGTTAAGTATATCAGGTATGTCTTTTTAGACTGTACTTCAACATTTGATTCTGTCACAAGACCTCTTGTGATGGACAAGTTAACCGGGATAAATACTGAGTCCTGGATAATCAACTGGCTATATCCCTGTTTCTATGAAAGGAAACAATTCACTGTTCACAGAGGGAAGCACTCCACCTCATTGCTTACTGTGACTGCAGTTCTCCAAGGAGCCATCCTTTCCCCATGTCTTTTCTCATTCTTTCTGCGTGACTTACCATCTTCAGCTGGCATCAATTTCATTAAATATGCTGTTGAACTGACAGTTTTCATACCTGTCTCCTCTTCAGAAGATTGTTTCTAACTGAATGATTGCCTACCTACTGTTAGACGACGGTCCTCCGAGAATAGTTTTAAGCTAAATTCCTCAAAATATCAGACCATAAACTTTATTTCTAGACGTGAATACAACTTATGTAAACTGTTTAGTGTTCTCATGATTCCTATTCTGTTGATAGTTATGCATTAGGGAATGTTACAAGAGTATCTGGTATTACTAAGCCTCTCCACTTGTGTTTTATGTACTCTTACATCTTACCAGTTCTCCTCTATTGTTCTCCCTAATTCTTTCCAGGGTTGCTGAAAAAAGACTATGCTATATTGCGTAGAAATTTGAATATTGTTAGCAGAACTAGTGGTATGCCTCTAAACCTTCTAGTTAAAACAGTTATGGACAAACATATTAACTCATATAGACATCTGGAAGAAGTTATTTTTTCAGATGACCAACATCTTTTTCACTCAAAGCTCTAAGCGTGTCAGTCATCTGGAAAGACAAGAAGGAAGTATGCAAAACTTTATGCACGTACTACATAATATAAAAACTCTACAACATCGTATTTACCTCATCTGATGTATGATGAAGAAAGTATTAGAAATGAACTAACTAATCGGCTTCTGTTCCTGAAAGCAAACCAACTGAAGATGAGCGTATTACATTTTACGTATTACGAATCGAATTACTAATGTGATTGTCTACCTAAACTGATTGTACATTTTGAATGAAACCTGTAGATGGAGTTATTATTCTTATCTTTTCATCATGTAATTGTTCACTCATTTCATTTTGCTGTGTATACATAAACATTTTATTATTATTCATCTCTTACGTTCCTAGTGGAACATAGGGCTTCGGTAGGACTCATCAACTGCACTCTCTTCGCTGCAATCTTTTGAACCTGGCTCCACGACTGCTAATAAGCTTTCATTTCTTCCTAACACCATCTCCTCGATATCACCCTCGGACGCCCAAAAACATAAACATTGTCTCTGTCCAAATGATGCTATATGACATGCTGAAAATTCTGTAGACTATTCTCCAAATACCTTTCAGAATGAAGCCATTATTATAATTATTATTATTACTAAAAGATGTCAGATCGTGACAAATTATGAATATTATTTATCCCTTGGGTTCCCAGTGGAACATAAGGCTTCAGAAGCACGTCTACAGTGAACTCTCTCCTCTGAAATATTTTGAACCTGGCTCCACGACAACCCACAAGCTCTCAGTTCCTCCTCACAAGATCTCCTCCATGTCACCCTCACCTCGGACACCCAACTCGTCTCTTTCCATCGAGGTTCCACTCAAGCAACTGGCCTGACACCTGATGTTCCCAATCGGCCTTCTCAGTACATGCCCAATCCACCTGCACTCTCTGCTTCTGCATATTTGTTGAGCGATAGGTTCTTGGTTGGTTCGTTCACACAGTTCCTTGTTACTTATTCTTTCTGACAATCCATCTGATCTTCAGTGTCGAGCGTAGGCAGTTGTTGATGAATTTCTGTAATTTGTTTGAAATCCCTTTCATAACGAGTCAAGTCTCTCAACCATGACATGGAAGCACTGATTTGATGTTGGTGTTGAAAATCTCGATGTTGTTCACGCTTTATGCTGAGTGCAGTGCAGAAGATCTCCACATTGATTTCAGGCTAATGAACGCCTATCCTGCTGTCTTTTCCGATCCCGGCTCCTTTGAAGTTCTCATCTGTGCCTGTGACACCTGTAGTTGAAACAGTGCTGCCTGAGTAGGTGTAAGTGAAAGAGGTTACTTCCTTTAAGTTTCTCCAATTCATGGTCATTGGTGCTCGTTGTTGTTGTTGTTATTGTTGGAGTTGTTGGTTGGGTATCTTCATCACCTCCATCTTCTCTATATTCACTTGAAGTCTCGTCTTCGCTGCCCTGCCTTGCCTTACCTCTTCTGCCAACCTCTTAGTTTTCGCCTGTAGATCTTCAAGTTTGTGTGACATCAGGCACAAGTCATCGGCGAAATCCAGATCTTCTAGGTTCTTTTCCGCAGTCCAGCGTATCCCCCTCTTCTCGCTTCCCACTGTTTGCTGCATGGTCCAGTCGACCACAATGAGGAATATCATGTGTGATAGTAAACAGCCTTGTTTCACTCCTTCCTGTCTTCAATTCAAAGGCATCACTGAGCTTCCCATTGTGGATCACTTGGTATGTAGCATCTTTATATAGCTGTTGAATGAAGTTGATCAAGCTTAATGGTATTCCGTAGTGTTGAAGCAGTTGCCAAATCACTTCTCGGTCGACACTATCGAAGGCCTTTTCAAAGTCAATGAAGTTGAGGTGAGGTAAAGAGTTGCCATTCTGCCATTCTATGCTCTATTCTATGATGATGCGAAGCGTCGCAATTTGGTCCGCATATGACTTGTACTTTCTGAATCTAACCTGTTCCGGTCGTAGTTTTGAATCCAGTGCATCCTTTAGTCTCTCCATGATGATGCGATTGTGACAAATACTACTTTGAAACTATGAAAAGTCACAACCTGTTAAGCATGTAAAACCCATAACTGGGATAAAGTGAATATGGTGATGTTTATCAAAATTTGATCAAGACTCACTTATCTGAGGCTAAAATCATTTTTGATAATTGTGGACTACACGGAAACTCAGCCATTTGACGACCCATTTTAGTTAATTCACCTTTATGATTCAATGCACCTAAAGCATATAACTGTTCCAATGCCATAATTAATGCATCATGAGGTGGTGGATCCATATAATCAAAGTGTAATAGATCATCAATACCGAGAGATTTCAACAATAAGACAACATTGCCTAAATTTGTACGTTGTATTTCTGGAATAGGCTGTGCCTCTAATTCTGTATGATATGCATGTGAAGTGTACAGACGAAAACATTTGCCTGCAGCTACACGACCAGCACTAGATTAAAAGGAAAGAAAAAGAGATGAGAAGCATGCACAGAGTGAGTAGGAAAAAATAAACTAAACAGCGTTGAGTTCTCTGAACTGGATGGCTAAATTGTACAGCTTTCATCATCATTCTGGACAGCATCATCAGCACTAACTTCAGAAAGAGGTGAGTGATAAGATCTAGACAATTTATTTAATAGCTTGTATTGATGGCCTTGTGTGCGATTGGTTGTTTCTGCCAAGGTTTTGTCGTTATCTCCATGTTCATTTTGATTGGTTGTCACGACATAACTTCGTTCATGTCAATAATGCATACAAACAATTTTTAGAAACTTTGTTTGCAGGTTAGTCAGCGATCAACAGATATATTAACACTAACCCAGTTTATCACCCAATAAGAAACAAGGTCAAATTTCAGGTCATCAAGACAACCAATCAAAATAAATATGCAGACAATGACAAGACCATAGCAAAAGCAACCAATCGTACGCAAGGCTATCAGCACAAGCTACTAAATAAGTTGCGTAGAACACCTTATCACTCACTTCTTCCTAAAGTTTGTGCTGAAGATGTTGTCTAAAGTGACAATGAAAACTTCAGGATTGAACAATCCAGCTCAGAGAACAAAACACGATCAAAATTACCCTCTGTCACCACAAACAAAACTTACATAACATATGAAAAGCTTAAATGTTTTAACCAACCTTAGTTTTTAATTTCGCTCACCTTTCACATACACTTTTATCTACTTTGATATCCCACTGTGAAGTGTGACAAATGGGACCGATGCCTCATTTGTGTGCAAGGTTCTACCTTGATTTTGTCTGTCTGTTTGAAAGCAGGAAATACAAAAAAGCCTGAAGTTATCAACTTGATCACACTTCTGTCTTGATGACCAATTAGTATAATGAGTCATTTGGTCATCAACTTAGGGACTCACGTTTCAAGCAATGAATCCAAAGTTCGAACCGAAATTCACTTCGGTCCGGGTGTTTAGGTGATATCATATATCCTTAACACATTAAATGTGGTTCACAAACTATTACTTGAAAATGAGTGTCATGTGTACCGTGTATGAATCTCAGTGGGAACAACACCACCCAATGGGGCGCAGGTGCATCCAGCCGACGAGTCCTATATAGGACGAAACGCGCGTCATGGATTCCACTGCCAGTCACCAACATGTTGCCACACCCCACATATCACCACGAGTAACAAAGCTGTAAGACGAGAGAGAGAGAGAGGAATCAGTCAAAATCAATAAGAAGTATTAAAAGAGAGGGATGAGAAAATGCTGAATTCAGTAAAGCGATCAAGATGAAGTTAGTGTATGGATACATCAAAATCACTGACATAGATTCTCAGCCGTCTCATCTCGAGTCTCCAACAACTGGTTTCTGTTGACACCTTGACCCCAACTGGCTAGTCTCCATCCTCCTCTACATAGCTCAAACTAACAGGCAAGGACTTCATAGACTGTTATCAAGGTGTAGTCTGTCCACTTTGAGTCTTTTTCCAGAGTGGACTTGGTCGAACACCTGAAGCCTTTTCGCATCCTCTATCTCTGACCGGTAGCTGCTACCATGACGTGGTAGTCGGGCTCGAATATCACAATGACCTAAGGATCTATGCTGTTCCTTCGAGGTCAAGAAAAGTTAGTTGGGTAGTGGTTAGACAAAAAGTGTAAATCGCTACGCTATCATGGGGATCCGAGGGTGAAGGCATGCTGCTAGCTGAATGGAATGAGACAGGAGTAAGGTGTCTCCTTTGGATGATCCATAGTGCCACATTCGTGATCCCTTCCCTATGGGAAAGAGGGTGGCTAGAAAAGGTTGGCGCACAGAATAGCACACTCCCAGCCCTCGCGACATCCCGATGTCTAAAACAGGGATTCGTAGTCCGATACAAAAGCAAAGAAACAAAATCTCACAACTGCGATATGTGACCAACCTCAAGTAGATGTTCTTTGGGCTCTACAGTCTCATACACTCTCCCTTCTCTTTCAGGTAAATCAAGAGGAACTAGTCTTCTGTAGATGTGCTGCATATACCTGAACAATTCAGTATTCAAATAACACAAGTAACAAAATAACCACCACTACGGCTCAAGTTCTGGCACTTCACAGTAGTGTATAAAGAAAAAGTGAATAGAATAAGAACGATATCAAAGGAGAGAAAGTTGTGTGGGAGAATAAACAATCTGATTTCTATCATCTCAGTAAACCCAATCTCCTAACACGTCTCAGACCAGCAGTCAGAGAGTTCATAAAATGGTGCCAAGTCTTGGTCTAGGCACCGTGAACCCTCTTACAAACCAGTTCAGCTTCCTGTAAAAAGGCAAATTGAGGTGATCGGTGATTCGGTATGCACAGTACATGTCTCAGTCACCTCAGTCGATGAAGGTTCATAACGTTATCGACTGCCTTCGTCGCCTATTACCTTTTTTGTCTCACCTCCTATAAGAATTCGTATTGATTTAGTCTGCTTCCATTCATCTCCTCCCTTAGTCTAGTTTTAATACATCTTCTGTATTTCTGTTAATCTCCTGCTAAGGAGATATTTCAAAGAATAACAAGTTAGACTGTAACATCTTCGTGAAAAGTTCTGTATTGTGTTGTATCTTGAAGTCGAAATCCTCTCAACAGTGTTGTGTACACTCATGTAGTAGGCAATCAGCGATACTACCTAATTGGTCATGTGACACGTAGGCCTAGTTACCTTCTGTTTCGTCGCACAATGTTAGGTAAAGTAGGACTAGGGTGGAAAAAGGGTCAAGGTGAACAGACTATGAAATGGTATCACTGTGTTAAGTCCTTGATTGTTGGGTGATGCAGGTTAGTTGGTTGGTGTTCAAGTGACAACAGAAACTAGCAGTTGGAGATTCCGAATAAGATGGCTCAGAATGAACGTCAGTAGCGGAGACGTATACACACATCATCATCATCTTAAATACTATTCTAAATTAAGCAGTTTTACAATTCTCCCTTCCACTCTCTTACTGTTATTGATCGATACTTCCTTGTATTTTCATCTCTCATCTTATTGCTTTGTTATCTATTGTGCTGATATGTGAGGGGGTGTGACAACTTGGCCAGGTAATACAGTAACACCTGGTCCCTATTATGATGATTACCCGGACCGTGTAAACCACAGAATGAAAGTCAACTCTCCTGAAATCTATTAATTAAAGCAGTGTTCAACCGCGTAGACAATCAATGTACATTTATTCACAAGCATTCTGGAAACAAAGTATCTAGAACAACAATAACAAGATAGCGCTCACCGTCCAGCTCTTTGATCAGCTGCAGCTTGTGATATCGGTACAACTATCAATGATTCTACACCAGAACGTGCACTATAAAATTTTTGTTTACAAAATCCTGTATCAATCACATAAATAATACCATCGATTGTAAGCGATGTTTCAGCTATATTTGTTGCTAAGACAACTTTTCGTGCACCAGGTGGTGTTGGAGCAAAGATTTTTGCCTAAAATTCAATACAAATAAGGATAAATTCGTAAGTGAAATAATGAAATTCCTAACGCTATTCCCTATTCAATACAAGGAGCTGAATGACTCAGAAAAAGAATTTTCACGATCTTAAACCAGTTTCCCTTGAACTTACAAGTGATTAGTCAAAGAGAGAAGAATCAAAACGATTCTACCTTCACTGTATCAATTGACCAGTAGATCTTGGTTGTATTGTGTTCTCTGAGAAACTGAGTTGTTTAATCGTGAAGCTTTCATCGTCTCTCTCCTAGACAACATCATCATCACCACTAACTTCAGTATGAAGTCAGCTGTCAATATCTCTCCATCACTGATTTAGTAGATTGTCCTGACGAACTGCTTTGTGACTGGTTGTTTCCTTTGATTATTGTGTCATTGACTGACTGCACAGATTATCCTGTTAGCTGTTCCTCTGCTTCACCTCTCACCTTTCTGTCGTTTATCATTTCTCTCATTGGTTGATAGATTGGGTCTATGTCTATACACCTATTGATTGCTGACTGACTGATCTGAATCCCAAGCTTCTAGGAATTATCTGACATTCTTTGTGTTTCCTCTCTCCATCAAAGATTTCTACATTGTCGAAATTCAATTCATGTCCATAGTTGTTATCCACCTGCATCGAAATGACTGACGAAATGTCGTGATGTTTAATAGCCAATTGGTGTTCATGTGTAAATGATGAAAGTGAAGAGGGTGACCACTTTGTCCAATGTAGTGTTGACGACAATTACTGCACTTCATTTTGTAAATGATATTCGGTTTGTCTTGTTTGCTTGTCGCATTCTTCGGTCTGTATGGTGGTGTTTGGAGGGAATTTGTTGATTTATGAGCCTCACCAATTCCAAGTAGTTTCAGTAATCTTGTTGTGATTTCTGATCTATTCTTTATGTATGGTGCTGTGATGCGTTTATTGATTTCTGTCAGTGACTTTGTAGTTGATGATGTACGGGATAGGCATCTTCTGATAAAGTTTCGTGGGTACCTAGCTGTTCTTCTTTAGATAGGCATCAAGTAATTTTCTTCCTTTCTCCGTGAAGCTGTTGTACTGCAGTCTGTTCTCGCTCTTCTGATAGAGTCTGCACACAACTCATCTTGTGGGTTGTCGGGATGCTGCCACTGTAGTTGAGAACTTGGTCAGTGTGTTGGCTTCCTGTATATTTGGGTCTCCACCCTCCCCGTATTCGTTCTATTGACCAGAACATCCAGGAATGGTAGTTGGTTGTTTGACTCATTCTCCATTGTGGATTTGATGCCATTGAAAACGTTGTTGATCAAACTGTGAGTATTTTCTATATCATCTTTTTCAATGATGACAAAAGTGTCGTCCACATATAGCGAATCCAGAGTTTTGTTTGGTCACAGGTACGATGATGGCTTCCAGTCTCTGAATCACTGCTTCTGTAGTTAGTCCGGATATCGGTGTTCTCATTGGAGTTCCATTCATCTGTCTGTATATCTCGCCGTTGAATTGGAAGTATGTTGTCAGACAAAGGTAGATGAGTTCCATCAGACCTATAACATTTAAGTTTTCTGAGTTCTGTAAGGCTCGTGTCTTCATGGAGCAGGAGGAACATCGTTTCCTTGGCCAATTGGGGTTCAGTGGATGCGTGGAGTGCTGTGACATCGAAGGATACCATTATTCATCGTTTTCTATGTTAATGTTTTTGATCTTTTCTAACAACTCCGTTGATGGCTCGATGGAATGTCCGCATGATTGAACAAAGTGTTTCAGTTTTCTCGAAAGTTCTCTTCATATGTTATGCTGGAGTTCCTGGAAGTGAGACAATTGGTCGTAGAAGGATGTCTGGTTTGTGTATTTTTGGTCCGTCGTAGAACTGAGGAAGGACAGGTCCATTCGATTTCATTCTCCATTTGTCTTGCTCTGTTATTTCTTCTGCTTTGAAGAGTTTGTTCAAGGTTTTATTGATCTGGTTGTCAAACTTCTGGATAGGGTTGGTTTCAAGTAGTTGATATACATTTTTGTCCTTGAGTAATTCCTCTGCCTTCTTGATATAGTCTTCTTTGTCCATGTCTTTTGTCTTCTGGAAGTATAACGATGTCTTTCCTATTTTTCACTCTTTTTAATGTTTTCTGTTCTCGAGTGTTCATTTGAGCGTGATGTTTCATCTACCTGGTCAGTGGTACGATTATTTACCGTAATTCTTGTTGAGTGGCCTCATTTAATCCTGATGTTTTAGGTGACAATTCTAATGCCTCACAGAAATCTGGTTTGGAGGCATCTCTTGTGTTGTAATTCAGTCCTTTTCGGAGAAAAACGTCTTCTTCTATTGATTCTCAGTATCACTATACCCACGCCCGTAATTCCATTCGGTTACACAATATAGGAAAGGGAAGGAAAGTCGGTCAATGAAGTTGTGAATATTCATAAACTCAGGTGGCTTCGATATATGTTGAGTATACTGAGTCACCAACACTTTGTCAATATGAAATATTACCCAAAGTAGGATATGGTTAGACGATTTAGGGTGCAAAGATCAAAACATAGCAGTTATCCACAAAATCTCTGGCCTTTCGTTTCAATCATATGAGGAGATATAAACTGTCCGGATACGTCTTCGAAACCATAGGAATCGATGGTTTCAAACTCTTGGTGACACGGCTGAAAATTTATGAGACAATGGCGCAGATGTCTCCACTCTTTGACATTTTCTAATGTATGAATATTCCCACTCATCTTTCTCTTTCCATTCACCCTTGTCTCCCTTGATATCAATCTTTTTCTATCCATCTATTTTCTTTGTATACCGTCATGAAGTATGGCAAGTTGAAGTAAGTCTTGGTCCATCCATCAGTCGACTGCTTCATGTTTTGATTCCTCATCATAGTATGTGACGATTTGACGAGTGTGCAGGCAAACAAGAAGCCGTGTAGTCAATAATCACAGTGAATCCCAGGAATTCCACTCTCTCGTATTCTAACACTTACGCAGTCCACGTGTGCCGCCTACCACCAAGTCATCCAGCATATCGAAGCAGACATCATTCATGAAAAATCTTGCTGATCATATGAGTGTTAAGCAAAGACTGTCAGTATGAGATCGCATAAATTGACGACTCCATATTTCCTAACATCTATGTGATATGCTGAGGTTTGTGAACACATTAACAAACAAGACAATTTAGATAAAAGCCATTCATAGATAGATAGGCAAAAGGTTATGAATGCAAAATTTTACCTGCATATCAGACGGAAGTGTAGAATAGATTGGTAAGACTAATAGTTCTCGAATTTTACTGCCTAATTTCCTTGTCCGTTCCATGAGTAATTCATTAGCAGTTTCAATTTCTTCTTGACCAGTTAAAAAGACTAGAATATCACCAGGTGGTTGAGTTACATGAATTTGCAAGACAGATATAATAGCAGCTTCAATATAATCAGCTTCTGGAGCCTAAACAACAATAACAATAACTGGATCATTACTTTAAGACAAGTGGGATAGAGATATGTAACATGATGACAAATCAAACGGTAGAGTAGATAAGAGAACAACTTTACAATAACCATGTAAAGCTTTGTGTACAAGGCTAAGACCATATATATATAACGAGTGAGCACTATTCATACTGCTATCGTCTACCTATCTTCACGTCGAATACTTACAGAAGTTGGATTAGGCTGGGAAAGAGAATTCACGGTGGTCAGTCAATGAAGTTCCTCACTATTAACCCTGAGAAGATGTAAAATGACTGGTTGAGGTCCCCAAGACGAAAGAAACCACTGGCTAAGGATTGAGTCATTCTTGGTGATATGGCTGAAAATCGGTTAGAATGGTACAGATGTATTCAACCCTTGATGTCTTCTAAAGCTTGAATATTCACACTGACCGTTTATTCTCTCACACAACTTCCTACTCACTTTTTCTTTATATACTACTTTGAAGTGCTGACACACTTGTATGTGAGGTACTACGTCGATTTTATCAGTCAGTGAGTCAGTCTATTCAAATCTCAATAGGTGGGGCTGAATTTGAATCCTTAATCACAGGATGAAGGTTAACCGCCTACAACACACCCCTCTTATCCATAGCACAGTACTATCAGACTCGACAACATCAAATCCACAACTGAAGACGAATCAAACAACAAACTGGCATTTTAAACTCAGTGACCAGTGTCAATCAGATGATAGAGTATTGAGCTTCCTATCGATCTGGTTTGCCCCTCCTTTACCTAGTCATGAAAGATGATGCTCGGTGATTCGATGACGGACTTGTCTAACTGCACGTCCAATGTAACTAACTCCACAGCAGCAGTTGAACTGATAAATGCACATAGGCGAGGAGAAATCAGATAATCTGTCTTTAGTTCAACCGACTGTAGAATATACAGCATTTCTTAGGCGCTGTCACAATTTCGCTGATGACATCACCTAGAGAGTGTAGTCTTGGGAATCATGGTTTCTCAGAGATTGTTGGTATTCTGGTTTTCATATTAGACGTGTCTATATACTTAACCAGAAACGTTTCCGGATATCCATTAATACTGAAAAGATCATGGATAATTTGAAGCTCTTCATCAAAAGTATCATCTGAACACATGAGTCATGTTCGATATACCAAACATTTTGTGGACGAAACTCGAGAAGTGAGTGTACTGACCTTTCCACGTTGGTTTCCGATATACACTTCTTTTCACAGTTCCATCCGCCTTCGCTCTTAATCGGACATTCATAGTCGACTCCGAATATATATATATAGCTTCAGTAGCACGCCTACAGTGCACTCTCTCCTCTGAAATATTTTGAACCTGGCTCCACGACAACCCACAAGCTCTCAGTTCCTCCTCACAAGATCTCCTCCATGTCACCATCACCTCGGATGCCCAACTCGTCTCTTTCCATCGAGGTTCCACTCGAGCAACTGGCCTGACACCTGATGTCCCCAATCGGCCTTCTCAGTACATGCCCAATCCACCTGCACTCTCTGCTTCTGCATATTTGTTGAGCGATAGGTTCTTGGTTGGTTCGTTCACACAGTTCCTTGTTGCTTATTCTTATTATTCTAGCCATCTAAGCTTTAGTAACGAGCCAGCGTACGCAGTTGTTCACAAATGTCTGTAATTTGTTCGAAATTCCTTTCATAACGCGCCAAGTCTCTCAACCACGACATGAAAGCACTGATTCGACGTTAGTGTTGAAAATCCCGATGTTGTTCACGCTTTATGCTGAGTGCAGTGCAGAAGATCTCCACACTGATTTCAGGCTAATGAACGCCTGTCTTGCTTTTTCGATCACTGGCTGACTTTGACATCCTCGTCTGTCCCGCCACCTGTAGTTGAAACAGTGCTGCATGCCTTGATAGGTGAAGGAGGTTACTCCCTTTAAGTTTCTCCAATTCATGGTCATTGGTGCTCGTTGTTGTTGTTGGAGTTGTTGGTTGGGTATCTTCATCACCTCCATCTTCTCTATATTCACTTGAAGTCCCGTCTTCACTGCCCTGCCCTGCCTTGCCTTACCTCTTCTGTCAACCTCTTAGTTTTCGCCTGTAGATCTTCAAGTTTGTGCAACATCAGACACAAGTCATCACTGGCGAAATACAAATATTCTAGGTTCTTTTACCCCGTCCAGCCACCGTATCACCCTCTTCTCGCTCACCACTGTTTCTCGCACGATACAGTCCAGTCGACCACAATCAGGAATATCATGTGCGATAGTAGACAGCCTTGTTTCACTCCTTCCTGTCTTCACTTCAAAGACATCACTGAGCTTCCCACTGTGAATTACTTGGCATGTGGCGTCTCCATATACTTTTTGAATGAGGCTGATAAAGGTATGTGGTGTTCCGTAGTACTGAAGAAGTTTCAGAATTACCTCTCGGTCAACGTTGTCAAAAGTCTTCTCAAAGTCAATGAAGTTGAGGTAGAGAGTTGCCATTCTGCCATTCTATGCTCTGTTCTATGATGATGCGAAGCGTCGCAATTCGGTCCGCACATGATTTGTACTTCCTGAATCCAGCCAACCTGTTCCGGTCGTAGTTTGAAATCCAGTGCATCCTTTAGTCTCTCCAGGATGATGTGGCCTAATATTTTGCTTCGGGTGGACAGGAAAGTGATTCCGCGCCAGTTCTTGCAAACACTCAGGTCTCCCTTCTTCGGCAGCTTGACAAGGTAACCCTTCTTCCAATGGGCAGGTACCCTCCCTTCCTTCCACAGCTTCGGCAGTAGTGGTGTGATGTGAGCATGTCCGTTGTTGTCTCTGCGTCTGTTTCCAGTGCTTCTGGCGGGATCCCGTCTGGTCCTGCTGCTTTTCCGCATTCCAGTAGCTTTATGGTGTTCAGGACTTCCATTTTTGTTGGAGGATTTATGTTCACTTGTAGTTCAGCGGCTGCAAGTGGTATTTCTGGACGAAGTGCAGGTGGTGGTGGTGGTCGATTCAACAGCTTCTTGAAGTGGTCGGCCCATCGTTTCCCTCTGTTTTTCTCCTTTCGTTATTAAATTTCCATCATCATCTTTTATTGGTTTCATCTACGTTGATCTCTTCCCAGATAGCAACCTGGTTATTTGATACAATGTTGTCAGGTCTCTACCTCTCCTACCTACAGCCTGTTCTGCTTCACTTGCCAGTGTGTCGTAGAAGTGTCTTTTGTCTTTCCGTACACTCTTCTTCACTTCTTTGTCCAGTGTTTTATACATTGTACTCAGTTCCTCTTGTCGTTGTGCATCCTTGCACTGGTTTATCTTCTGCTTCACCATCCTCTTCTCATCTATCAGCCTCCATGTATCTGTCTTTGTATTTCACATCTAACAGCAATTTTCACCTTGTCAAACACTCTGCCTTCTTCGTTATTCTCATTGTGTAATAGATCACTAAGCAGCCTTGATTTCATTTTTACCTCTAACTTAATGATGCAACTATAAACTATTGTTCAATAACAAACTGTAACATTTTAAGATTGTAATTATCACAGAATGATATCAGCTGGAAAATCATTGGGTAGCTGCTTCTCCCTAGTATGGGCTCCTTAGCTGTACACACCTATGACTCCACCAGGGATCGAACTATTATATTTATGATATATGTAAATGTATAAAGACAATTTTACAGGTTTAGAAAATGACATCATCGAAATGGGAAGAATTTTCTTCATCGAATTATCTTTTCTTGTCTTTTGAAAAGTTCATTATCTTTCTACAAGCTTTGATGAATACATTTCGTGTACTTTCACTCATATGACAACCAACTTGGTATTACTCATGATTTTGTACTGGGAACAAAATGTCCCCCTTTATTGTCACTAGAGCCGAAAGGTTTATCTGTCAGTGCATGTGTATTTTTGGGAACACTGGGAGATAACATCATCAAGAAGAATATTTTGCAACAGTCTTCCATTGGAAGTCAAGGTTTGATTCGAAATTTAGACCGTGGTGGGATTCAAACCAGCGACCACCAGGATACAGGTCCGATGTTCTTCTAACTGGACTACGAGGCTTCATAGCCACCGGAAACCCGGTCATCGAGAGTTCGAACCCAACCGCGGTCTAAATCTTCATTTCACCTTCAATAATCGCCCAGTATAAATACTGGAAATCTGTCTCAGATAATAAAAATGATAATGAAGAAATTATTTATAATGTTATGATGAAAATCACTATTAATCCCATGTGTTATTCTGAGGAATATGAAACGGTTAGTAATCATTATGGAAAACTGGTCAACTGTACGATAAACTTTATTCCATGTTAGTAAGATATACTACTTACAAGTAAAAGGTCAATTTTAGCACATTTTTGCGATTGCACGTCGATACAACGGCTGAGCCACTGCATCGGCATCTAATGGTCCATATTTCCTACTTCTGTCACTTCGCGATACAGCACTACCTCCATCTAATGCCATTGATGATTACCTGTCGTCACGACTTGTAATCAGAACTTCGGGAATCATCTCTCGAAGCTAGTCAGTCATTCAATGAGCACTAAATTAATTCAATTTGGAGACTTATGGGGATTTATTGATTGATTTCAGGTTAGTGTGTTCATCATGGACTGATACTTTTATGAATTTATGCTTATTAAAGTAGAGCGATTCGACCAAGTATAGCAATCGAATATTACAAGTACCCATGAAATAACCACTCATATCTGTTAGACAAGAGCTACTCTTCTCTCTCTCTCCTTGTAAAGACTTTGAGAGAGGCATTTCGTAGTCACCTATTACACACTAATAATAACCCGATGGCAGCAGGTTCGAATCCGGTCGTGATTCAGATTTTCATCTCACCTTCAATCATCATCCAGTATAAATACCAGTCTGCCAAACTACGGCAAATTTCGCACCTTGCCACCTTTGTGTGTATATCAGTTCAAATGCTCCTATAGAACTGGGCATATCGGTCAGTTCACGCCGGTCGTTTTCACAACAGTTGAATAACACTATCCTAAGCAGTTATGAAGAGTTAGCAGAGAAACACCTTGTCGATAATGGTCATTCAATCTCAACCTTTTCTTTCAGAGTTATTTATTAAGTCATCAGCCTCCTTTGTATTACTGAAGGTTGAGTAATTCAACTAGAAAACTTTGGAATTTGCATATAGAAGATACTTTTTCAACTCATACTCCTTTCATGGCCTTAATCCTAGGCGTTTCGGAACAACCCTCCCACCGTCTCTTCCAACTCTTTAGTTCTACCCATTTCTTGGATATTATTATCAGCACTGTTCGGGTTGCAACTGACCAACTTCATGTTATCTAGTTCTACGTACTACACGAGGTCAATCACCATCCGATAGCTCAGTGGTGACGTCGCTGCCTAAAAGACTAGGTGATGTTAGTTCCAATCTCAGTGGGGACATCGGTTCCGTCGAGGTCGTAGATACGCCTCTCTGACGAGTGCTAACAGCCACATAACCTAGATCCAAGGCTTTTTTCCGACTGCCTCTAACCAACTAACATCTATCAGTGTGTACCGCGAGGATTACAGAATTCGGTCTTCATTCAAGAATAGATAACATGAAATTGGTGACTCTCCAGTGACTGTGTTACTTATTTTGATTGTTGGCATGCTCAACAAACCGATTTCACACACACACGCACACACACACACACAAATTAAATAAATTGTACATTCTCAAGAGAAAAAGAGGATTGTATATAAGTATGACTGTATACAGTACGGTGAATGAAACCGCCAGAAGGAGTCTCCTCACTGAATCTTACGTCACTCATGAAGTTCCATATTAATGGGGTCAGATTTGGTGAAGTTCTATTCCAGAGTCTGTCTACAACCATCTAAAGAACCTTCTATGCTGTTAATCTTTGCTTATCCTTTACTAGTCGGCGGATAATTTTTGCC
Source organism: Heterobilharzia americana (assembly GCA_944470555.2). NCBI lineage: Eukaryota > Metazoa > Platyhelminthes > Trematoda > Strigeidida > Schistosomatidae > Heterobilharzia > Heterobilharzia americana. The sequence continues at coordinate 158,026,103 of OX104127.1, read as the reverse complement.
CAAACAAAAAACAAGCTGCCCTGTCTTGTTACTGCTATGTATACTTATCAACTCAGCTACTCTTGTTGGGAAATCTATATCAAGCATATCTCTAGGCAACTTAAGGAACGTGTTACTGAGTACCTACCCACGTGGGTTAGAAAAGAGACAAATGAAGTCAATAGGAAGTTCACTTCTGTCACATTCAGTTGACAGTGATTATGCAACAGAAAAAACCAGTGTTTAAAATACTCCATCATATTACACAAAATCATTCGAATGGAGTTAGTATTCACAGATTACATACAGATGAAGCTAGTGGGATTAGAGAGAACAATCCTAGTCATCGTGTGCAAAAAAAGAGAGTTTGTACGACCTTTCTCAGTCCCTTAGCTGGAGAAAACCTGATAAATGACTTCAAAGAAGAATTTAGCTTCTCATCTCCTTCCCTTTCATATACCATACACATAAATAGACCTACATTGATTGTTTAAAAAGGTTTTCAGTACCATAGTATCCCCATTCTACTGTGATTAGGATTGGAGAACTATTAGAAACTTTACAGCTGTTTCGTCCAAGTGTGAAACTTCTCAGCAGTATATATCAACGACGTCACCCCGCCAGAGCCTATGGTGAGATGTCAGGTGAGCTGTACTCATCGAGTGGTGTCCATCAAAGTTGTCTACTCTCTCTATTCTTATTCAATTTTATCATAGATATTCTTATCCAAATTTCCATCTCGTCACCTGATTACACAGACGTTGACCTAATCACACGAGAATTTCCGTTACACCTAGAATATCCAGATCACATAGTCCTGTTAGGTGAAGACGCTGACTCATGAGATGCAGAGTCTTATGAACACTTTGAATGGCAATTTCAGAATGTTTGGGATACTTTTCTTACCACCCAAATGCAAATTTTTGATCCAGGATTGGTCTCCAGCTGTGCCACGGCTAACAATAGAGAGTGTGTAGTGGTTGAGTGTGTCGACCACTTCACTTACGTCAGAAGTAGGATCAGCCCTGGACTGGTGGCTCAGTGGTCGACGACATTTCTGCACGAATACAAAAGGTCGGTTGATTGTCGCCAATTTACGCCATCTATAGTGCTACCGTGATATCCGATTGTCTACTAAGGGTCACGTTTACTGCACAGTAGTTAGGTCTGTTCTACTCTATAGCTGTGAAACATGGCCATTGAAGGTGGAAGACATGAGAAGGCTTCAAGTGTTTGACCACCGTTGCCGTCGTAGTATAGCATAAGCCAAATTCCATGGTGTCACCACGTAACGTAGAAGTAAGGTGTAGAGTTTTAGAGAGGGAGAAGAGGTAAATCTGTTGATGAGGTTATGAACCTTCATCGACTGGGATAGCTGATTGGGACACGTACTACGTATGCCTAGTCACCGATTCACCCCTCACACAACACTGGCCGAAGTAGGTTCAGGCTGGAAAAAGGTCCGAGGTCGCCACACTAAAACATCGCATCAATGTATGAAGTCTGTGACTGTTGGTTTGAGCCATGTAAGGTAGGGGCGATACAGACTTGGTGGTTGGGGTCTGTGGGACAAGAGGAAGCAGTGGTTGAAGACTTACTGGGGGATATGGCTGAGGAGCGATGTCAGTGACACAGATGTATACACACATTATCCTCATCTTAACGACACTATACCGAATCTTACCACTTTCTCATTCTTCGTTTCTCTCTTTTCGTACTTTATATTTCTTTTGACCGCATTCTCTTGTCTTCATCTTGCGCCTCACTGCCTTTTTACTTGATGTACTGGTATGAGGTGTGGCAACTCGGACAGTTACGCAGTAATGCCTGGTCCTAGGATGATCTGGGATCACCTCACTAGGGATCGAATTCAGAACATGCAGACTTCATAGCCAACGCATTAGCTATTCAGTTGGCGGCCGTTTCACTTCCGGCTAGCTGACTCCCAATAGAACTTTGAGATATCCTTCTCGAAGCATGTCTATATTGAGCACTATACAGTAATCAAACTTCAAACCCTATTCTTCTTATTATCATTGTTCGGGTATTTACTATCTGTACACTTCATTTCCTTGTTACCACAGACTTAAGATTTCACCATGATTGGTCTCATAGAAAATATTTTTCCCTGATATTTCATCTTCTAAAAAAAGTTACTTAAACAAATGAAGATCAATTTTGAGAAACAGAGTCAACACATAGACTAGATTGATGAAGTGAAAATAGCCTAACAAGATTTCTTGTAGTTATTCTGAATAGACTTGATATACCTTGGTTGACATATGATCTCCTTTCCAGATGTGCCTCAATATTGCCTGATTACTGACTATATTGTAATTTGCTTGGTGGCGGGACTAGTAGGGGAATTTAGGACGTGTGGTTCGTCTTATCTGGGGCTCGTCAGCTGAAAGTAGCATAAGAGGTCACCCTTATGTCTCAATGAATAATGTTTAGGTATTTGAATCGATAGGTACTTCGTTCGAGTCACACTAGGAAGAATATCACTCATTGGGGCGCAGGTGAATTCAGCTGACGAGCCCTAAATAGGACGAAACGCGCGTTCTAGATTCCACTAGTGGACATCAACAAAATACGCTATAAAAATTTAGATTATACACATAAATGCTGAACTGATGCAATAATGAATCGAAGCATACAACATATTTTTTTTTAAACTCACTTTTGTGTAGTAAATATCAACTGGATAACGACGACCTGGAATTCGGAATACAGGAGCATCATCAAAAAAAGCAGCAAATTTCTCTGCATCCAAAGTTGCAGAACTAATTAGAAGTTTTAAATCAGGACGAAAACGTGCTACATCCTAAAATTTGAATTCAATATTCAATAGAATATAATAGTCAACATTGCATAGAAGTAAAACAAACATTCTTAGCCAAGTAAAGCGAGTGAATGATTCACATAACTTGGAATCCTTTGTTTTCGGCAGCGAAATTTATAACTTTCCTATTGGTGGCTTGTTGGATTGAATATATATTTAACGTTGCCAAGACAAGAGTAGGACAAGGTTGCCACCTACTATTACCAATCATCTTCCGGATTGTGGTCGACTCGACTCAACTCGACTGGATGATGCGAGAAACTGTAAGGAGCTGTAAGAAGATGGGTACACGCTGTTTGACTGATGAAAACACCCTAGAAGAAGATTTGGATTTCACCGATGATGATTTATGTCTGAGGTCTTGCAGTACAAACTCGAAGATCTACACGAGAAAACTAACAAGTTAGCACATGAGGCAGGGCAGCGAAGACGGGACTTTCTTCACGTGAACGTAGAGAAGATACAGGTGATGAAGATTCACAACCAACAACAACAAGCACCGATCAGAATCAATGAGAGAAACCTAAAGGAAGTGGTCTCTTTCACCTACCTAGGCACGCAGCGTCCATTATACCACAGGTGGCGGCACAGCTACCGATGAGTATGTCAAAGCCAGCCAGCATCGGAAAGAAAACAAGACAGGCCTTCCTGCATTAATCTGAAATAATCAGTGTGGAGATCTACTGCACTCCACTTTACTCAGCATAAAGCGTGAACAACATCCGGATTTTCAACACTAATTCAGTCAAGCCAGTGCTTCTATGTAATGGTTCACAGACTTAGCGCGTTACGAAAAGCATTTCCAATAAACTACAGGTATACATCAACAGTTAACGGCTAATAATAGCCAACCAGTTGCAAACAAAGAGTTTGAAGTACATATGAAGGACTAACCCGACTAGTTGTTATTACTTGTTCTGTAAGTTTATTCTTCCTAAACGAAAGAAGTCATTAAAATAAGTCGAATCTAAAGTTATTTTCCAGCCTTCATTTTCCTTAATAATCTGTGATTTACAGTCTCTATTTAACTTGTTGTAGGTTGCATCACATCCGAAAAAGATTCCAGAAAAGAGAAAGGTTGAACAATGAAAGGATTATTATGATGATAATTATTAGTAAAGTACTACGATGCTTTTACGTGAACATGATTAACCTATTCGACAGAAGATTCTTAGATATACACAGGCCATAGAGATTAACAGCTATATACATTACCACGTTAGTAATGTAGAAATCAGGTGTAGAGTTTTAGGTTGAAGATATAAGTCAATTAATGAGGTTGTAAAACTCGATCAACTGACATGGCTGAAACTTATGTTACGTATCCTGGAGGAACGCTTAATGCAACCACACTACACCATAACACCAATCAATGAAGTGTTTCACTCTTGCTCTCAATGATCTATGTGATAAAAGAGAAATCAATGGTTCCAGACTGTAAGCTCACAATCTATGTCAGTGGCACAGATGTATCCACAACATCATCTTCATCTTAACCGCTATCTATACTTAATTTCAGCATCTTCACATTCCTCTCTTCCTCGTCCTTTACTACTTTCCACCCATCCTTCTTTCTCTCTTCATCTTTCATCTCATTGCATTCTCCCTTCATGTCCTCCTCTTGTTACACAGTAATCTCTCTTTCTATATTGATATTCACTGACTGATTATTCAGTGAGGCTAAACTTTATCTGATAGGAAGCGGTCAAAATGAAAATCAACATTTCAAGACATCGTCAACCGTTAAGGTAGAAGTTTTGGATCTCAACTACTGCTTCATGTTATACTGTGTGTTCAGTAAAAACCTTATTGGACAATTTCGTCCTACGGTCGGCCAATCAGAATAAGATATTAAATTTTTGACCTTGTGGTTGTATACAATCATGGAAACTGTATAAAAATGATGCATTTTTGTCAAATAAAGTCAGTCGATGCCTTCTGATTTTCGGAGCTCAGTAAAGTATAAAGTGCTCAGGGAGAATAATTGTTATTCATATTTAGTTCCCAGTAAAAATGTCCACTTTTGCTGTTATTTGAAGCTTCAATTAACTCATTTAGATTCGTGAGCATTATTCTTCATTAAATAACTCTCTACTGTCCATCTAAGAAGTGGAAGTGCAGCCGAATCGACGGTATGAAGCACAATTCAATAACAGACAACAATTTAAAAATCATTCAACTGGGATAAATATGCATGCAGAATACAGAAAATACGCGTATTTTCACATAGAACGCTATAATAAGCATGATAACACACCACGGGATGACTTTTAGTCTCATGCGTTATAATTTGTAAGGATAATACAACCAATGTCGTGCATAGAACATGAGATAATATAACATAATTGGTTTAACCAGCAAAAAAATCTTGTAAAATAAATAAAATAACCTAATCAATATAACAAACATCTGATGATGAGTAAATAAAAGTGCTTAGAAATGATTTACCCAGCCAATAGCTGCTACCTTGACGCGGTGGTCGGGTTTGTTTATCACAATGACCCTACAAGCTACAATGGCTGGGACGCTTATCCCTTCAAGATCCTAACCACACCAGAAAGGTTAGTTGGATAGTGGTAAGACGATAAGCAGTTACCGTTATAGTGTAAACTGTTACACTGTGATAGGGATTTGGGGAAAAGAAATACTCCTGCTAGCTGGATAAGATTTGACAGCAGTAACGTGTTTCTCTCAAGTGACCAACAGTATCACCTTAGGAAGTAACGTTTAAGAAAAGGTTGGCCCTATAAATAACACACTCTCTTGGTGCCGGAGGTATGGATTTTCTCGCCCTGACGTTAGAACAATGACAAATTACACCGACAATCGTCGAAAGGCTGTGTGACAGGCCTCAAACAAATGTTTCATGGGCTTTACGCCAACATAAATCTTATATTTCAGGTACTTTCCATGGTGAGGGCAGCCGGGAAATCTCAACCCCCTGCACTCTTGCAGTAATATTCAAGATAAGTGATCTATGCATGTACACACACAACCTTTTTACTATTATGTACTTAACTGAAAAGTATTTTGCCTACTCAATTGTAATATCGTTAACCTTTATACAAAAGAGATGTAACTAGAAGCTTGGTATATATCAATAAACATGTATATAGTTGCTAAGGTATCATTACAACGATTACGCTGTATACAACAAGACTGGTTGATCACAGTTCCATTTACTTATAAACTATGTACAATACAAATAGCAAAATCTTGACATAGTAAGCATTTCTTACCTTCACTAGACCAAATAGTATGTCTGTATGAAGTGTACGCTCGTGAGCTTCATCTATCATCATTACGGAATAAGCGCCCAAATCTGGTTCTGTTAGAAATTCACGCAACAGCATACCATCAGTCATATACTTGATGATTGTACGCTCTGAAGTACAATCTTCAAAACGAATACTATACCCAACCTCAGAGCCAAGTCTAACAGACATTTCTTGTGAAACTCGAGCAGCGACTGACATAGCGGCAACACGACGAGGCTGTGTACAACCGATGCGTTTACCATTATTGCAATATCCCTATAAAAAACAATAATAAAAGCTTACTTAAACTTAATAACGATAAAAGATGAAATATAAGCAGAAACAGTCTTCGTGACAAGTAAATCACTTTCAATAGATAGATTTAAAGACATTAAAGTAAGTTACATCAAACACATCTTAGGCCTAGATAGATTTTAATTGTCATAAGGTTTTATATTTTGCAGAAGAATGGGCTTGCAAACTCATCGCAGTCTACTTGGTGGCTAGCAGCAGAATCCAAGACGCGTTTCGCCATACTCTGGACTCATCGGCTGGTGTGTGTGTGTGTGGTGGTGTCGTGCCTCAATTGTCACAGGTTCGAACCGCACCCCATCTACCGACGTTTGGGCAACCAGGTAATATCACTAGCCTAGGCTTATTGCCTACTGCACGGACGTTCATATGGTGGCTGAGTGCGCATATTACTGCATCCCAGTGAGTGGTGAGGACGAAACGAGGGTACTAGATACCACTACTAACAAAGGTCGAGTCAGCACAGCAAAAGGGAAATTACAAGTATCTACTAAAAACTTATTCATCATCATCATCAAGATCAACAATGACCAGGTATTACTGCGTAACAGTCTAAAATGCCACATCTCATATCAGCACATCAAGTAACACGGTAATACTATAGAAGATGAAGAAAGAAAAATCGGCCAAACGAAGTAGAAGCAGAAAGTAGTGAAAGCGAAGAAGGTAGGACGAGAAGATAATGATGAGATTAAGTATAGCGGTCAATGTGACGATAATGTATGTATGCCACTGCCCCACTGACATCGATTCTCAACTAAACAACCTTAAAGCCTCCAACCACTGGCTTCCGTTGTCCCGTGGAACCCAACCACCAAGTCTGCATCTCCACACATACCTCAAACCAGCAGACGGTACTAGGCATACCTAGCACATGTCTCAGCTATCTCAGTCAATGAAGGTTCGCGACAGAACCAGCTGACTTACCTCTCCTGCCTAAAACTCTACACCTGACTTTGCGTTACTCATATGGTGACACCACGAAGCATGGCCCATAGTACGAAGGCAGCGGTGGTCAACACCTAAAGCCTCTTCATATCGTTTACCTTTAAATACCCACATTCATACAACAGAAGAGAGCAGATTGCAGCACAGTACACTCGATCCTCAATAGACAATAGGATATCCCGGTGGCGCCAGGGATAGCATAAGTTGGCTAAAGCCAACCAAGCCTTTGTATCCGTGTAGAGATTTCGTCAGTCACTGACCCATCACGGTTGATCCAACTTCTCACGTAAGTGAAGTGTTCAATGCACTCAATCACTTCACCCTCTAATGTTAGACGGGGTACCCATCGAAGACTAGTAGTGGAGCAACAATTTTCACTTAGTGGTAAGAAACGCATTCCAAACATTCTCAAATTGCAATTCAAGGTGTCCAGAAGACTCTGCATCTTGTCAACGCCTTTACCTAACACGAGTATCTCATTTGTGTATTCTAAATCCACCCAAAATTCTCCTATGATTAGGTTAATCCCAGTGTAGTTGGATGTCGAAAGGAGACCTCCATAAGAACATTTATGATAAAAATTGAATAAAATGGAGAGAGTGGACATTATTGTTATTATGTCAAAAGTCAGATGAACATTCAACAGAACGAAATGAAAACAGGAAAATATGTTGACATTTATAGAGGTATGCAACAGTTATAGAGAAGCAATGAAAATTCCTTATCGTATATTGGAAAGAAAAAAATCGAAAGCAGGTTTAACGGAAACAATCGCTGAAGGAAGTGAATTCAACAACACTAACTTTCAACTAGTACAGATATGAAAATCACTCATCACTATACATGTCTTGCCCAGCCTGAAAGATAAACAGACTAAATCGACGTAGAACCTCACAAACAAGTGCAACGGCCCAAGTTCCCACATATCACAATAGTATACAGAGAACGGGTGGACAGAAAAAGACTGATATCAAAGTAGAAAAAGTTGTGTGGGAGAATAAACAATTTGAAGACAACTAGTGAATACATCTCAGTCATTCTGACAGATTTTCAGCCATCTCACCAACAGTCAGTCCTCAATCACTGATTCATATCGTCTTGGGGAGCCCAGTCACATAGTCTACATCTCACTCTCTGTAAAACTCAGACCAACAGTAAGAGACTTCATCCACTGGTACCACGTCTTTGTCTGGCCACCATGAACCCTCTAACAACCTAATCCAATTACTCCTACCATTACACATTGAAGTAGGCAGTGACTTGGTATGTGCAGTACATGTTCAACACACCTCAGCCGATGAAGGTTCACGACCTCATCAATCGAATTGCCTAGTACCCTTCACCTGACTTCAACATTGCTCAAACGGTGATTCCACTACATGTGAGCAATGCTACAAAGACATTCGCAATCAAAAGCCTGTAATCGCTCCTTGTCTTCTATTTTCAACGGTCATGTTTAACAGCTATTTAACAGGACAGAACAGATTGTAGCCCAGTATACTAGTTGTTCATATGTACCCTTATATCTCGTCCACACAACAGATGACGCAAGTTAGCAAGTGCAAAACGGGACTTTTGTATTCAGTTTGGAAAGGTAGCTATATTAATCTATCGCCTAGTTGAGAATAATACTTTCATAATAGGGAAATAGTAGACAGCTGGATATTCCTAGAATTCAGCGAAATCTACTCAGCAACCCTATGGACATTTGTGCAGTAGGCAATGAGCCACGCCTATTGCATGAGGCCTAATGATACTTACCACCTAGTTACCTAAACCTCGATAGGTAGAGCGGGGTTCGAACCCATGACCCATCAGTCCAAAGTCAAGCCACAGGTCCACTAATAAACAAATGAAAGGAAAAGAAACAAAGTATGTGTCTAGTGAGATGACTGACCGAAGTGTTGTACTTGCAAGAGTACTCTTCAGCTCAACGGTGACATATTGACTGACTGATTGATTGATTGAAGTAAGACAGCAAATGTTGACGGTTAGCTAATATCTAATAGTTAAGACTATGAAATAAACCATGGGCTTAGGAGAGAGCTATGCGTAAACAAAAATATCAACCTTAAATCAATTGGTATCTTATACTCATTGGTGACTCACTTTAAGGGGTGATTCCAATGAGAAGTACTGACCGGTGGGGTTAACCAAGTCGGATATGAGGACAGTTACTCAACGACGGTATAGAATGGAGGTTGCGCTATACCGTGAACTGATGGAAATTGGAAGGTCCTGGTTTTGACCCTGACGATCCGAAGTCATGGTGCGCACTCCTGAAGAGCCTCACACCAGGACGAAACAGCTTCCCAGTGCTCCCAGGTTTCCAATGTTTCCTTGACTGATGTCAGTCCATGATGAATATCAACTTGAAATCAAAAATCAGTTCTCAGTTCTTAAATATGCTCACAATATTTGCTGACAGACAGACAGACAGACAAAGTCAACATACAACCTGACACACACACACACACACATGTGCATCGGTTCAAGTTGCTGCAGTCTGCAGTACCACGCAAATAACAAGCGGATAACAAAAAGACTATGATCCAAGAAGACAAAGGTGTATTGTAGGAGACGAAATCCTAATTGCCTTTTACCTTCATGTCACTTACATCAAAAAGAACCATAACCTAACTAAAATAGTTGGAAAGCAATTGAACAATCATCATCCATTAACATAGGACCACGCTTACTGCCCAACGGTCCGAGTTGCTGCCACACCTTATATCACTCAGTACATCAAGTAAAAAGAAACTAAAGTGGAAGATGAAGAAAAGAAAATTCAGTCAGAAGAAATATCAAGTACGAAAAGAGAGAAACCAAGAATGAGAAAATGGTCAGATTCGTCATAGCGTTAAGATCAGGATAACGTGCGTGGGTATACATCTCCACCACTGACATTGGTTCTCAGCCATATCATCACCTACAGTCAGTCAGTCTCCAACCACTGGCTCCTCTTGTCCCACACACCACAACCGACTGGCTGGTCTGCATCGCCCTCCCTCCCCCCTCCCCCCGCAGAAGACTCAAACCAACAGTCAAACACTCATACATTCATCCCCTGTTTTAGACTGGCCACCTAGAACCTTTTACCAGTCTCAACCTACTTCCACCAACATTGTGTGACGAGGCAATTGGTGACTAAGCATTAGGCATACGTAACACATGTCCCTGCCAGCCATCTCAATTGATGAAAGTTCACAATCGTGTCAACTGACTCACCTCTTCTCCCTAAAACTCTACACCTGACTTCTGCATTACTCATGTGGTGACACCACGAATCACGGCCTATAGTACGAAGACAACGATGGTCAAACACCTGAAGCCTTCTCGTGTCTTCTACCTTCAATGGTCATGTTTCACAGCCATAGAGTAGAACAGACCGGACTGCTGAATTGAACAATCATAAGGATAAGGTTTATAAAACAAAACACGAACATACTGCTTCGTATAAGTACTGGGGAATTTGTGTCGTTTTGCCAGAACCTGTTTCACCTTCAATAATAAAACTTGATGGTCGGCTATGGCTTGTAGAAGAGCATCTCGGAATTTGTAGATTGGAAGTGAACATCTAGCTTCTTTAAGAGCTTCACGTTTATCGGCTACTTTTCGTTCTTCTTCTACTTCTACATCAACTTGTTGTTGTTCAACGTTGGCACCAGGTCGTGTCAATGTTTTTAAGAATTCTATTTCATCATCCAAGACAAGATCATATTTGACCTACAATGGAAACAATAGGTATTAGTTGTAAGTAATAAAAGCTTTTAAAAACAAAGTATTAGGCAGAGTTTTACAGATAGTCTTGTTGGAGTTATGTGAGAGTTGGTTGAAATCACCTATCCAGTTTTAATATAATCCCTAACTGCAGTTTACTTTACTCGCTAAACATTTTTAGACTTCAGGTTGACATTCATCATGGACTGATAACAGTTGGAGAAACATTGGAACCTCGAAGCACTGGAGAGCTGTTTCCTTCTAGTATGGGATAACTCAGCAGAGGTAGGAAACGTGGACCACTGGATTCCGACTCAATGGCACTGTAGTAACGTGCTGGTAGCAGAACCTGAAGGTCATGGGTTCGTCATGGCCGCACAATGCGGGAAAGTCCCATACTCCAACTCCTTTCAGTCTATGATGAATACCAACTTGGAATTAATAAATCTCTACAAACCTATAAATTGAACAACTTCGCTAGCCGAAGCTGCACTACCCAACTGGATCCCCATCAACAGTCGTCTATGTGCTGTTAGGCTAGAAGATATATCTCAATTAAGAAGTAACCGGCAAAAGAAACGATATCTCTTTCTCGTCCCTGCCTATGCTCCAAGAGATTGCAGCCCAGATGTAACCAAGGATGAATTCTATTACCAGCTGAGTGATCTCAACCAAGTGTGCTCGACAGATATCATAGTGCTAGCTGGGGACTTGAATGCGCAGGTGGGATAATGGGGATTGTCTTCTGCAGCTTTGCGCAGATCACAACCTATTTCTACGCTCCGCCGGTATAGCCATTTCTTTTGTACTACTTGACGTTCTCCCTCTGACACTGAAGCCTAGACTTAAAAAGGTAGTATTGCAATCAGCTACCGATGGCGTAAGTGCATGTAGGACTGCCGCTCCATAAGTACTTGTCTGGATTCTGATCATGCTTTAGTGTGTGCTAAGTTTCTTCTTGAGTTATCAAAATCGTCGTCCTAAACAGGTCGATCCAAGCAAATTATTTGCATCCAAAATTGCAGCTAAATACTAATCCAAGTTAGATTTAAGGCCACCTATCGGTCCACCACAAAGTGTAGACGAGCATTGGCTGCATTTGCGAAAACGCCACTGTCCTACTCTATATTAGTGGTCTCTTCGACTTGTTGAATAGGACTGTACTCCAGAATTGTTCGTATACAATGTCCCTGAGAATTTTGTTAACAACTTGAAAACCCTATGCTCCAACACCTAAGGTAAAGTGAAGCCTTACAGGCATCTATCAACAGTTTTCCAAACCAATGGTAGAGTTGGGCAAGGTTGCCTGATCTCGCTACTCTACTTTAACTTTACCATCAATGACCTCGAAACCACCTTAAAGGAAGCGAGTGGTGCTACAATGGACCTGTTACCAGGTGGGAAACTTCCACCTTGAGTACGTGGACGACATCACTTTACTGTACGACAACATACAGGCTACTCACATCACACTCAACTAGCTAGCGATCAGTGTCCGCATGTATAGTAAACGCTACACACCATCGAAGTTCAAAGTGATTCTACAAGAATGACAGGAGTCTGTACCTGCACTCAGCTTTTGCAGTGAATCCCTGGGACCTGTGGAAAAGTTCATGTAGTTATTTATGCGAGTCCCGACAAAGATGCGACTTATGAGATTTCTAACCGGATGCCGAAACTCAAAGTGGCATACCCATTTGCTTTAACATCAGCATCATTGAGACATTAACCTTAATATAAAAGTTCGGGTAAACAACCTAGCAATGAAGTTCTGCTCTACGCTTGTGAAATATGATGTCTTCGAGCTGAGGATGTCCAGTGACTGCGTTTTCTACCCCGCTGCCTCCGTAAAGTTTTCCGCATCCGATGGAAACACCATGTAAGCAATTCTGAGGTGAGACAGCATATGTTCGGGTGAGGTCGAGATTGTCATTTCACTGAATGTGGCCATCTTGAAACACCAAATCCAGTGGCTTGGACATGAGTTATGTATGCTGCTTCAGTGACTCCCGCACCACTACTCACTGTTTTCTTGCCCTGAGACCGGTTTGAAGAAACGAAGATGGCTAGAGCATAACGTGGCGCTGTGCGATAAAAGATATTTACTGCGTTAGCATATGCCGGTCCCTCACCTCATAGATGGGACCGGAAAGATAATACACGCTAGTGGTTTGAAATGACATCAGACATGGTTGAGAGTCGATGCCAGTGGCGATCATGTTGCAACTTTCTTGTTTCTTCCACTACTAGACAGTAAAACGAAAGGAGTTAACCCATCTTCGGATGTATCTTCGAGACAGCTTCTCTAATGCCCAATCCCATTTCTGTTTCCACTATCTCTCTGGCTCTCGATGTATTTATAATGTCACTCTATTATCTTGTATGGCACATTCTCATTGTGCCCATGTTGTACCAACCACTAGTTCTAATAAGAATATGTACTACTTTGAGGTACTGAGTAGTATAATTCACGTTGTATTATGTAACGTTTCCTACAGCTTAGTTCATTTCTGTTATAACTGTATTTTTCTCATCATTTTGACACTTTATGACATTGGTATTTTTCAAATCTTAAGACTGTACGATAGTCTCTTTAGTTGCTTGCCTGATGACTTATCTTCCCTTGATCATCTGCTCATCTTTAGTCTTTTACTTTACCCTGGGAATCCGTATGGTCTAGGCATTTTTCCCCGAGGTTCACCTTGGAGACAGCTTTGATGTTTATATTGTTGAAACATTTGCTATGAACTCCTTTTGATGGTGATTTGCCCACAGACACCTTACGGTTCGAGGCTTGTACTAAGAGTCATTGTTATAAATTAGTTGTGTTGTACTTTAGACAAATCCTATTTTAGATTTTACGAGTCACTAGAACATTTAGTTTACTGATCAAACTAAGCATCAATCGATCTATTTGGTTTCGAATTTCAGGGAAGGAATTAGGAATCTTATTCTGAGAGAAAAGTAACAACACTGAAAGCTTTACCGTTACAGAATAATTGCAACTTGAGGCAACTACATTATTATATTATTATTATTTGTCCCTTGGGTTCCCAGTGGAACATAGAGCTTCAGTAGCACGTCTACAGTGAACTCTCTCCTCTGAAATATTTTGAACCTGGCTCCACGACAACCCACAAGTACTCATTTCCTCCTCACAAGATCTCCTCCATGTCACCATCACCTCGGACGCCCAACTCGTCTCTTTCCATCAGGGTTCCACTCAAGCAACTGGCCTGACATCTGATGTCCCCAATCGGCCTTCTCAGTACATGCCCAATCCACCTGCACTCTCTGCTTCTGCATATTTGTTGAGCGATAGGTTCTCGGTTGGTTCGTTCACACAGTTCCTTGTTGCTTATTCTTTCTAACAATCCATCTGATCTTCAGTGTCGAGCGTAGGCAGTTGTTGATGAATATCTGTAGTTTGTTGGAAATCCCTTTCGTAACGCGCCAAGTCTCTCAACCATCACATAGAAGCACTGATTTCACGTTGGTGTTGAAAATCCAGATGTTGTTCACGCTTTATGCTGAGTGCACACTGGTTTCGGGTTAGTGAACGCCTGTCTTGCTTTTTCGATCACTGGCTGACTTTGACATCCTCGTCTGTGCCTGTGACACCTGTAGTTGAAACAGTGCTGCATGCCTTGATAGGTGAAGGAGGTTACTTCCTTTAAGTTTCTCCAATTCATGGCCATTGGTGCTCGTTGATGCAGGTGGTGGTGGTGTTGGTTGGGTATCTTCATCACCTTCATCTTCTCTATATTCACTTGAAGTCCCGTCTTCGCTGCCCTGCCTTGCCTTACCTCTTCTGCCAACCTCTTAGTTTTCGCCTGTAGATCTTCAAGTTTGTGCAACATCAGACACAAGTCATCACTGGTGAAATACAAATATTCTAGGTTCTTTTACCCCGTCCAGCCACCGTATCACCCTCTTCTCGCTCACCACTCTTTCTTGCACGATACAGTCCAGTCGACCACAATCAGGAATATCATGTGTGATGGTAGACAGCCTTGTTTCACTCCTTCCTGTCTTCACTTCAAAGGCATCACTGAGCTTCCCATTGTGAATTACTTGGCATGTAGCGTCTTCATATACTTGTTGAATGAGGCTGATAAAGGTTTGTGGTGTTCCGTAGTATTGAAGAAGTTTCCAAATTACTTCTCGGTCAACGCTGTCAAAGGTCTTCTCAAAGTCAATGAAGTTGAGGTAGAGAGTTGCCATTCTATGCTCTGTTCTATGATGATGCGAAGCGTCGCAATTCGGTCCGCACATGATTTGTACTTCCTGAATCCAGCCAACCTGTTCCGGTCGTAGTTTGAAATCCAGTGTATCCTTTAGCCTCTCCAGGATGATGTGAATTAATATATTGCTTCGGGTGGATAGGAAAGTGATTCCACGCCAGTTCTTGCAAACGCTGAGGTCTCCTTTCTTCGGCAGCTTGACAAGGTAACCCTTCTTCCAATCAATGGCCAGGTACCTTCGCTTCCTTCCACACCTTCTGCAGTAGTGGTGTGATGTGAGCATGTCCGTTGTTGTCTCTACGTCTGTTTCCAGTGTTTGTGGAGGGATTCCATCTGATCCTGCTGCTTTCCCACATTTCAGTAGCTTTATGGTGTTCAGGACTTCCATTTTTGTTGGAGGATTTATGTTCACTTGTAGTTCAGCGGCTGCAGGTTGTATTTCTGGACGAAGTGCAGGTGGTGGTGGTGGTCGATTCAACAGCTTCTTGAAGTGGACGACCCATCGTTTCCTTTGTTTCTCTTCTCTCGTTATTAAATTTCCGTCATCATCTTTTATTGGTTTCATCTGTGTTGATTTCTTCCCTCCCAGAAAGCAGTAACCCAGTTATTTGATACAATGTTGTCTTTTGTCTTTCCGTGCACTCTTCTTCACTTCTTTATCCAGTGTTTTATACATTGTACTCAGTTCCTCTTGTCGTTGTGTATCCTTGCACTGGTTTATCTTCTGCTTCATCATCCTCTCTCCTCTATCAGCTTCCGTGTATCCATCGAGATCCATTCCTTTTCTTCTTTCTTCTTCCTTCCTAATACGGTTGTGTAGGTTTCTTCCCACATCCCTTTCAGAGACTTCCAGTGTTCTTCCATACAGGTCTCTTCAGGGATGTTGCTCGATATCCTATTTTTTCTTGATGACTGCCGTGAAGATTTCCTTTGTAGTTTCGTCCTTCAGTTCCCGAGTGTTGTACTTGAACTGTGGTCTATCACCAGCTTCCTTGAAGGCTTTTAAAAAATGATGAGCGATACAAAATTGAATTTTTTTATTCCGCACTCAGTAATTGGTGAAACAGTGGGCGTAATATTGAAGGATTAAATAGGAAATTCAATATTACTAAGTTTTAACCAGTTATGAGGCACTCACACATTCAGTGTTAAGTTCAGCTTTAGATCCTAGTCACCTACCTAATGATCAACAATTCGACCAAAGACTTATCATTTTTTATGTCAGTTGGATGGCGGCAATCGGCAGGAAGTGTTGAACCTAGGTTTTGTGCTTTTTGACACCCATCAGCAACACGTATCTGCGACCTCTACAGAACAGATGTCCAGCCTGAGATTCGAACCCATACCGCCTAGTGCAACGGTCAGAGACGTTATCGCTGAGCTATACAACCGTGACATCATGGGACAGAGTCTGACTGTGAGGGGAATACCGAGCAAGTATGTAACGCTAACCGAAGCTCTCGCACCGAACTCACAGCCATGTAACGGTTTATGATGAGTTGTCATATGAATTGATGACATTTAGTAGTGTCTGTTAGAGATACCCGCTACCACAGTTCCTGTTCAATTTTGCCATGGAGGTGCTGATGGACATAACCATTGGTACCTCTGACTTCGAAGGGATTGCTCTACCGCCTGGATTGTATCTAGTTGACATGCAGTACGTAGAGGATACTGTCATATTAGGTGAAGACGCTGATGCAGAGCCTTTTGAACACCTTGAGCAGAAACTTCAGTAGGTTTGGCATGCATTTCCCATCTGTCAATGTAAGATGAGTTTTCAGGACTGGTATCCGACTACTCTGTCTATTTATTTATTTATAATCTACAGTATATAAAAATCATGGTTAACATGTTTAAAAAGTGTTGCACTACGAGTAAAGTTTGCATTACAACACATGCTAAAAATTCTGTACTATAAGGAGAATTACGATTCGGAAAAACAAAACATTAGTATTGATCATTATACGCCTGATTGTTTCACTCTGATACTTTTGTCGGTCAACTATCAATATGATAACTTGGACAAAAGTGGCAGTAGATCAATTTTTTAGTCCAATTAAGACAAACATCCTCTATTTATTTCTAATTTAGAAGTTGTCCAAAGCAAACAGGTTATGGTGTTTCAATAGTAACATAAGGTGTTCAGTCACAGGAAACTACTGAAAAAGCTCCAAAATTCAATCCGTTTAGTACAGCTGAGTAGATTAAATGAAATATTTTTCACATATAAGTTAATATTTGGCAATAAAAAGCCTGATGATATGCAATAATCAGCCAAACAAACCTGTTGTCCAGCTTTATCCTTAGCACCGAAAGAGAAAAGGGCTGAGGAAAGGTGCTCTTGTTCCCACCGCTTGCTTTCGTCATTTATCTTGGCCTCGGATTCTTTTAATTCACGATCTTCCGGGCGCTATTGATAACAATGAGAGAAGATAACAATGAAAAATGAGGGTACCTTCTCTTCGGTAGGGATATAGTAACGAGTCACAGTTTCTAGTTCCCCAGCCTGCTGATGAGACTTCGCAACTGCCAAAATAGTTTTTTTATACTCCAATTCTGCCTTCTCTGCCTCAGTTAATCTAAAAGACTCAGATGGAAATGTATCATTACATACTCTTCGTTATCAAAAAATAATTCTTCATCTTGAATCTCAGCTTGGAGATCAGCAAGTTTATCAGACTGCCTCTTCCTCAAATATGCTCGCCTGGAAGCCTTGCGTAACTCAGTAATCATTTCTTCACGACCCTAAAATAACAATCAGAACGAGAGAGCAAGCTGCACATACTATTTCACCGGCCGCGATTCTTCTCAAGGCCTCCTCATGTCTACTCATCGCCCTTGCAGAGAGTCTCTTAGTTTCTTGTTGATCACGATCAACAAGTCGCTTAACGAAAGCATCACGCTCTTTTAAATCATTTTGACGGTTTAACTCTTCTTTCTCGTATTCTTCCAGACCGCTTGACTCGTCTTGATTTTCTTCCTCAACACTGGCAAAAAATTACATAAGAGACGTATTAAGTCGCACTTTTCATTATCAGTACTGCTTTCACTCTCTTGCCTTTGCCTAAAGCAACGTCGTTTTGGTGAACTCATGTATGTAACGAACAACCTGCAAAGCGCGCGTTCCAATTTCAATGTCTTTTGACGAGCTGGTGTACAGCAACTGATTTCTTCGTGGTCACTCTTAGGTGCTGCAGAACGGTTTCAGGTTTTTGGTGGATTCTAATGCAGTAGGTCTACCTACTCACCTGCTGTAACTGTGGTTAGCCCGAAGGGCTATTTGGTGTTGATTACTTTTGTAGGGATTGTGTGATTTTTCCAAGGACTGTTGTGTGGGTAAGTTCCTCAAGTGTTTTAACATCAAAAGTTTGAACGTTCAGCCTCAAGACCTAGAAGCAAGGTCTCAAAAACGACAAGTTTCCTCTACTCTCACTACTGACGTTGGATGTTGGATTTTGGATTAATAATCCAATATCTTTTAACGAGCTAGTGTAAACCAATTGATTTCTTCGCGCTTGCTTATAGGTCTTGCGGACGGTTCCAGGTCTTTGGTGGATTCCAATGCAGTAGGTCCACTCACTCGGCTGCTGTAGCTCTGGTTAACCCGAGGGGCGGTTGGGTGTTGTTTAGATTTGTAGGGAGTGTTGTTTGTTTGTTTCCTTTTTCTTCCGAGGACTGTGGTGCAGATGGGTTCCTCAAATGTCGTGCCAGCAGACAATTGGTCGGACTGGTTGCAAAAAGGAGGTGAAAAATGTGTGCAGAGAGAGACAAAATAGAAAAAGAGGAGGAAAAAAGGAAGAAGAACATATATATTTTAAAAGATTAGGAAAAAGGAAACGGCAGGAGGAAGAAACATTGGTAGGTTTATGGGGACGGGGTGATAGGGAGGGCTTTTGTCAAAGTTCGAGAACGTAAGTCAGAAGTAAGAAGAATAAAAAACATTATGGGACGATGGGAATATAGTAATTCTTTCAGTAGAGGACGGTAACCGCAGGGGAAGTCTCAAGGAAGGTATAAGGTTAAGCCAAGTTCTCAGTGGTAGTGATTTTACTAAGTGTTCAGTAACGGTTGGTAATACCGAATAGTAAGTCGTGTTAGCCTAGTCCACATCCCAGTTGGATGAGCGCAAAGCGTGCATCACTGTGTAACTGCCCAGCCTCTTCTTGAAGCTGTCAACAGACGGAGCAGTAGCAATCTCGGCAGACAATGCGTTTTAGTGGCCGCAAACTCGCAGAGAGAAGTGTGATCGCACAACGGTTTTCACTTTCTGGTGAGCGATCCTCCTTGGGTTACCACGAGGATCGCCATGGTGGCCGTTCGGTAGGGGTCCACTGTTCGGATGACTTGGATTACTGAGTATTTTGTATGCCGTTATCAAGTCACCACGTAATCTAAGGTAGCTTAGGGAGAAGAGCCCTAGATCTCTCAGCCTGTCTTGATATGGTTTTTGCCTCATTCCCATGACACCCTTTGTAGCTCGCCTTTGGACTTTCTCCAGGAGGTTCACGTCTCCTCTCAGTTATGGTGGTGCAATGACGTTGTGTACCTCTAGGTGGGGTCGTATATAGGTCTTATACAGCTTCAAAAAGAGTTCCTGGGTCAGGGCACCCAACCGTCTGCGCATGAAGTGCAGTAGTGCGTAGGCTCTGAAGGCGTCTCCTGGATAATTGGGCTAGTGTCTAGTTTGTCAGTTAGTATTAGTCCTAGGTCTTTCTCTGTGGTGGTGTGGGAGAGTTGTGTTCCACAGAGAGAATAGGGTACCTTCTGAGAGTCTGGGGTGTGGAGAAACATGGCTCGGTATTTATCTGGGTTAAATGCAAATCAATTAATGTCCACCCACTCTGCAAGTGATCTGAGATCACTTTGCAGTGCACCTGATTCTGTTTCTGACGTCACAGCTCTCCATAGCTTAACATCATCAGCGTAAAGTAGAATTGGGGAGCTGAGATTCAGTGGGAGGTCGTTCACAAGAAGAAGGAATAGCAGCGGACCCAGAATCCCCCTTGTGACACACCAGATAATGATGTCCTCCAGGTCCAGCAAACTCTGCTGGCTTCTGCTCAGAAATGTCTACCGTCTAGATAGTCCTGCAAACATGAAAGCACTTGTCCCTTGATGCCCAACCTTTCTATTTTGTGAATAAAAATGGTGTGTGGAATTGTGTCAAAGGCCTTAGTAAAATCCAGGAAAATAACATGGACAGGAATTTGTAGGTCCCAGCATGACGTCCACTTATCACCTGCCACCAGAATGCTTGTGGCACAAGATCTACCCTATCTGAAACCATGTTGTGCATCACTGAGTGCTCCCTTCTTTTCTAAGTACTCCCTCACATGGTCGTCTACCAGACTCTCCATTACTTTTGACACCACTGGTAGAAAGGCTATGGGTCGGTAGCATTTCGGGTTCTGCATGTCTCCACCTTTGAAGATGGGGGACAAATAGCACTTTTCCACTCTTGTGGAAGCATGTGATTGTTTAAGGAGTGTTGAAACAAGTTACACAGCCGACCGCACAAGGCACCCACGCATTGTTTCGGCGCAGCTGTCGGATGCCATCACACCCGGTGATTTCCCTGGGCGGAGCTTTGACAGTATTCAAGGACAATATCAGGAGTTACCTTTATTTCAGGTAACTCTCCTGCTTTTGGTGGTGCTGAATTTCGGTTGGACGGTTGGTAATTTTGGTTTGATAGGGACGTATTGAGTTGCATATCGACTACTGGGACGTTTTCAGAGACAGCTCTCCTGATGACATCTCTGACCAATTCCCAATGTTGGTCAATCCACAGGTTGCTCCACTCCTGAGGCCATGGTGCTGTCGACAGATATTGGTTTATCACCACGTAGTTAGCTTTGCTGTAGCAAAGACGAGGGCGCGATGCCTCTCATGACAGTTGTTCGGAGAGTACCAGATTGAACACTACCACGCCGTGATAGCTGCTGGCGAGGGTGGGTTAACCTGTACATTTCCTACCAGCAGTGGGTCACTGGTAAAAAGTAGTCCAGTTTGGACGGCTTTCCACCCGACCCCCAGCTAGTGTCGTCACCAATATTCTCACGCAGACCAGCATTTTGGATAGCGTTGAGTAGGTTTCGGTCGAACCTTCGGCTTGACGTTCCGTTGTCCTGCCCAAGATTGAGAGTCGGATTATTAAAGTCGCCGGCTATAGTGACCTGGTCATATCCAATGGATGTCGCTCGGGACATTACTTGCAGCAGTTATCGGTTATCTTCCACGCTGCTAGTGGGTGTTCTGTAGACGCCTTCTACCAGGTACTTGGTGTGTCCAACCTTAAACTGACACCAGATGGAGTCTGGGAGCCCTGAAAGTAGGGTTCAGTTGCTCGTTCACTTTAAGGTTATCACTTATAAGCATCGCCACTCCGTCTCCTCCCTTAAACTCCCTGTCTCTCTTGAACAGGCGCATACCGTCTAACTAGTTTCGAAGTCGCTTATATCCAGTGATAACCAAGTTTCTGCCAGGACTATGATTGTTGGAGCAAGGTAGGAACAGAGAAATCGTAATTCCCCCATTTTGCTTCTAAGTCCCCTCACATTACTGCAAAGACACTTGGCTATGTTTCTAACGACAAGGGGCATCTTGGTGCTGTCAGACTGGAGGGAGTCGTGCGCAGTGGCGGAACTTGCTATTGGACGGCCAGCTCCAGTGGAACCGGCCCAATCACGTTTTTTCCCACAATGCTTTCTGGGGATTTCATAGAGTCCAGGTTGATTATCCACCTTGTCTGTTGACAGTTATGGTGACTTCAGCGGTGGGCGGTGCTACCATTTGCTGTTGTTGTAGTGTCCTAGGCCTGCCTTCACAGCAGCGAACACCCACTGATGTTATCTTTTACTGTGTACCAAGTTTGCAGTACACTGGTTAAAAGCTCTTGACAGCCGAGCCAACAGCCATCAACCGGGGTGCCGTTATCGTCGTCAAATGTGAGGGACTTGGCAGTCTGCAGACCGCCGCTGCTGCTGTCCCATCTAGCCCCATCCTCGCTGACAACCACTGCCATTGCCGGACGTCGTGAGCATACTTTTCTACGACTGTGCCGGTTGTCAGTTCTGGTATGCCGTGCACAACCATAGTTGTTGGTTCCGGCGTTTGGGGTGACTCGTGAGATACTTTTCTTGCTGACCAAGGGCGGTCTGGTCTGGCTCTAATGCTGGATGACCTGTTGACGACTAGTGTGTGTGACATCAGCAAGAATCTTCGCACTTCTTTAGCCGAGCTTAGGGTAACTCTCATCGTCAGAGGCTTTCCCTGAGGTAGGTAGTTGCCTTTGTAGAGCCTGCACAGTTTTGCTTCTAGGCTACCCAGTCCTAGTGTGGTGCAAACGGTTCCCCACTGCTGCTTGTCAAACGATTCTGTGTTCTCAAGACTATCATGGAACATTGGGACGTTAAATAAGATGATCGAGTTCGACCTGTCACCAGCTTCTCTATTTTCGTGTGCTGTGGGTGGTTTTTCGTGAGAAGTACGCACCTTCTTTTCCGCTACCACCCATTTTCCCGCTGCACAGTGGGGCAAGCCCCTAAAGTGGCTTCAGGGTTAGGAACGAATATAGTTGGTCGCGTACCCGGCCGTCGTTTTGGTCTTTTTGGACTATTCGCCGGTGTGACTGGCCGGGGTAGAGTGCTGACACTCTTGCTGCTTGAGCCTATGGTAGTTGTCTGTGTTAGTGCCGGCATCACAGTAGTCACTACGATGTCTTTTACGACCTCCATTAGGGAACCTTTAGAAAAGAATGGCCTTATGCGGCACTGTGGGCAGATGTACCAGAACCACGTGCATGAGTGGAGCGCCATGAAGGTGTAATATTGGTCTGGTATGTAGAGGAAGTAGAGGAAGCTTGTAATACCTAATATCTAATGTCTTTTTAAGGAGCTTGTGTAAACCAGTTGATTTCTTCGCACTCGCTTCTTGGCCTTGCGGAACTACCCCAGATCTTTGGCGGATTCCGATGCAGTAGGTCCAGCCACTCGTCTGATATAGCTCTGATTTACAGAACATGAAACTAAGTGCTGGTTTGTTTGCCTTGAATTGTGATGCAGTTGGCCTCTTCAGATGTCGAGTTGTTAGGCAGCCGTCAGGACTGGTCGCTAGAGGGGGTTGGGGATAGTGATGAGAAAACCTGGCAAGTGTTTGCGTGAGTAAAAGAAAAGAGGAAAAGTTAACTAATGGAGTAATCTACTTACACCCAAGTAAGGTGAGTAGGGGTGCAAAGGTATGAAGAACCTAGGTAAGTGAGGCTAACTCACGGCAAGTGGAAAGGGTGAAAGGGGCTTAAACGGTTACAATAGAAAGAAAATTGGTTGGGTGGCTTGACATCACTTCGTGTTCCAGCTATGCTTGGGTAGACCGTGAGTCTCTGTATGACTGTCTAGCCTCTTCTTAAGGCTTTCAACAGCTGGGGCGGAGACCACCTCTGCTGGTAGTGCATTCAAGTACCCACAGACTCGGGGGGAGAAGAACTGTGAACGCGCATGCGTTTTTGACCTCTGGTGTGCTATTCTGTTGGGGTTTCCTCGAGGATCTCCGTAGTGGCCACTCGGTAGGACTCCTCTGTTTGGGTGACTTGGGTTACTCATTATTTTGTGGGCCATTATTAAGTCGCCACGTATCCTTCGATAGCTAAGGGAGTACAGACCTAGGTCTCTGAGTCTATTCTCATATGGTTTTCGTTGCATTCCAACAACCCCTTTTGTGGCTCACCTCTGGACTTTCTCCAATAAGTTCGCGCTTCTTTTCAGCTGTGGTGGAGAGAAGACGTTACGGACCTCTAAGTGGGACCGCATGTAAGTCTTGTAGAGCTTCAGAAGGGGTTCTGGGGTGAGGGCACCCAGTTGTCTATGCACAAAGTGTAGTACCCCATATGCCTTTGAGACATCACCTGGGTAATTGGAACTGGTGTCCAGTTTCTCCGTCACCGGTAAACCCAGGTCTTTTTCTACTGTGGTATGGGACAGACGTGCACCACAGAGACAGTAAGATGTTTTCTGGGGATCAGGAGTGCGGAAAAACATGGACCGGCACTTATCCGGATTAAATGCCAGTTCGTTGTTAGTTCCCCATTCCTCTAGTGTTCTGAGGTCCTTCTGTAATGCCGTAGATTCCGCCTCGCAAGTTATTGCCCTCTATAACTTGACGTCATCAGCGTACAGGAGAATCGGGGAGCTGATACGTTGCGGCAAGTCATTTGCGAACGGCAGGAACAACAGTGGGCCCAAGATTGCTCCTTGTGAGACACCGGATGAGGATGTTCTCCAAGTTGAGTAGACCCTGTTGACTTTCGTGCAGAGCTCCCTGTTGTCTAAGTAGTTCTGCAGCCACGATAGCACCTGGCTGCGAATACCTAACCCAGCTGTCTTATGTATTAGGATATGGTGTGAGACGGTGTCAAAGGCTTTGGCGAAGTCCAGAAAAATTACGTGGACAGGGACCTTGAGATCCCAGCATGCTGTCCAGTGATCATGGGCCGTCAGGAGATTGGAGGCACAGGACCTACCCTTCCGGAGCCATGTTGAGCGTCACTGAGTGCCCGCTTAGTGTCCAGATATTCTCTGATACGGTCGTCCATCACACTTTCCATTGCTTTTGATATAACTGGTAGAAGTGCTATGAGTCTATAACGGTTGGGATTCTGTCTGTCTCCCCCTTTGAAGATGGGAGAAAGGATAGCCCGTTTCCGCTCTCGTGGGAGCTTTCGCTCATCCAAGGAGCATTGGAAGAGGTTGCAGAGTGGGCCACTTAGGGTGCTTGCACATTCTTTCAACACAGATGGGCGGATGTCGTCGCACCCTGGGGATTTTCCCGCGCTTAACTTTAAAAGCTTGTCGAAAACAACAGCGCGAGTTATCTGTATTTCGTGTAACTTAGTAGCATCGGGTAGCGTTGGGGGCTGTTCGTGCAATTGGTATGCGCAGTTTCTTGATCGAATGTTGGGCTGTGTCAAATGTGGTGCTCAGCATTTCAGCAATCCCCTGTCCAGAGAGGTTTTCTCCGTCCGGACCTTTTATGACACATGCTCCTTGGCTTGTCGATTTTCTTTTTGACGTGAATCGGTAAAGGTTTTTGGGGTTTACTTCAAGCCTTTCGGCTGGGTTGGACTGGAATGACCTCATGTCTCCCCGCACCCTTATGTTGCTTCTATTCCGTAGAGTCATGTATGCGTTATGGTTATCCTGTTCGCTGGAGAGTCTTAATGTGTGCATTGCCCTTCTCTTGGCTTTTAGAAGGCGCTCAGTGCCCCGTTTTAGCCATGACGTTCGCTTTCTGGTTATTGTTACCACCAAAGGGACGTTTTGTGAGACGGAGGCCTTAATGATATCTTTTACCAGTCCCCAGTGCTGGTCGATCGATAAGGAACACCAATCCGCTGGCCACGAAGCTGTTGAAAGGCTCTTGTTCATACCTTCGTAATTTGGCTTGTTGTAGCATAAGTAAGGGCGAGGTCCCTCCAATGATAGACCTTCACTGATTACCAGGTCGAACATTACCGTAGGGTGATCGCTACTTCCAGGAGGGGTTTGTACCTGAAGGTTTTTAACCAGAAGGGGATCACTAGTCAGTAGGTGATCCAGTTTAGATGGTTTACCATCTGACCCCCAGGGGTGTTGTCACTGATTTTTTCCCTGCAATCCAGCCATTTGGATGGCGTTTAGCAGGTTACAGCCGAACTTCCGGCTCGGGTAGTGCCACCTTGCTCTAGGTTGAGGGTTGGGGCGTTGAAGTCGCCAGCTATTAAAATCTGGTGGTTCCCTATAGTTGACACTGTGGATATTGCTTGGAGTGGTTTTTGGTTGTGTTCCAAGTTGCCATTAGGGGACCTATGGGTTCCTTCAACTAGGAATTTGGCGTGTTTGACCGTCAAGTGGCACCAGATAGAGTCTGGGAGCTCTGTCAGCGCCGTGTCAGTGGTTTGTTCACTTCTGAACCACTCTTTCACATATGCTGCAACCCCCCTCCGTCCCTATGTTTCTGCCTCTTCTGAACAGAACCATATCATCTATGCTAACTTCGGTGTCAGTTACGTCTGGTGACAACCACGTTCTGTTGGGATCATGATTCTCGGGGCGAGGTCAAGACAGAGGGATCGGAGCTCCGGCATTTTACCTCAGAGTCCTCTCACGTTGCTGTAGAGACACTTTGAGGTGCTTCTCGTAACGTGAGATGTCTCTGGGTTAACTAATGGCACTGGTTTGGATGTGAGGGTTTCTGCTGACTGCCCAGTTCCAGTGGAACCGGCCCAGTTAAGTTTTTTCCCTCGTCGACTGGTGCAGTCGGTGTTGAGTGGAGGTTGCTGGTCTGACTCCCAACGTTTCGGTTTAGGGTTACGGTGGCCTGGTCACACGGCGTAACTGCTGTCTGTTGTTGTTCCAGTGCTCTCGATCCGCCTTCACAGCAGCGAACGTTACCGCTAATAGTGCTGTTGACTTTGTACCACGTCTCCAGCACTCTGGTGAGTACTTCTGGGGGTCCGAAGTTGACAACCATTGGTCTAGGCGAGGTCATGGTTAGGGGAAGGTAGTCTGCTCCATCCGAGCCAATAAGCACTCCCATTGTTTGACGTCATGCGTGTACTTCTCACCTGGGGTACCGGTCACCATTTCAGGTATTCCATGTGCGACCATGGTTGCAGGTTCTGGTGGACCAGCTGCTTCTCGAGATGTCTTCCTTGACACCCATGATCAGTCAGGTTTGGCTCTAATGTTGGACGATCTGTTGATGACCAGGGTGTGTGACGGTAAGAGGAACTTTTCAGCGTCTCTAGTTTAGCCTAGAGTCACTCTCATCGGCGGGGGCTTCCCTGCGGGTAAGTGAGTGCCTTTGTATAGTCGACACAGGTTTGCCCCGAAAACGCCCAGACCTAGCATGGAACAGAGGGAGTCCTACTGCTGCCTGTCAAACATGTCCTCATGTTCCAGATGGCTATCATCACAGATGGGAACGTTAAACAGAATGACAGAGCTAGATCGGTCAGTGATGCCAATATTATTCGATCCTACAGGTGCGTTTTCACGGCTGCCTCGAGTTTTTTCCACCCTGACCCATTCTCTATGTTGTCCGCTGGTTGCTCTTTCTGGTGTGGCTCCACGGCTTGAGATGGATGCAGTTGTCTTTGGTGTAAGCAGTGTTTTGTTCGGCTTAGAACCTCTCAGGTTTTTGACTTTCATAGGCCATTGCCAAAATCATCTGGAGAGTGAATATCCTCTGCGACAATAGTTTGGACGGATACCTGCTTTTGATCACTGGAGATTCGTATTGTAGTATCACATCTGTAGCTTCCGGGCCTTGAGGCTCAGTTCTTGTGTTCAGTTGTAAATTGTAGGTTGGTTTGTTTGGGGGATGAAATGATGAGGATGATAAGATCAATAAGCATTTGAGAACTCCTCCTTTTTAAGTACGTGCAAGTAATTATTAAGCCCTACTTAAAAAGTAGGACGAGAAATATGGCGTGAGGAGTGAGGAAATAGGGATGACAAGTACTGTAGCGGCAAATAATTCCCCAAAGTCAATATCCTAGGGTTCGACGAGATTCAACACTAATGCCGACTCTCATAGTTTCCAAGAAACCTTCAACCTTCAAATTTCCTTTTGCAGAATCAATGAACAATGGTCCCTTCGACTCTACGTCTGTCTTGTTGAAGTGTGTTTTAGGTTGAAACGGTCAAAATTGTCTTCCTGGTCACGAAAAACCTTGAAGGAGAGAGATAATCGATTATTAATTGATCTGGTCTTGACGTAGTATTACTTCTACTGGTCTGTAGATAACAGAAAGCTTTTTGAGTACAGCTCATCCGTACCACAGGACCTTAGATGTTCATCTGGCCTCATTCTAAAAGTATCGGAGGATTGGGCCGTAAAATCTGCTGAGGAAACAAAGTTCCACAGTTTACAAACTACAGCTGCAAACGAGTTAGCACTCATCTTTGTGCTTGTTCTCTGATGGTCTGCCCTCAACGGATCACCCCTAAGGTGGCGTTTTTAATTAAAGCTTGGGAGAAATCTGTTCGATTGAAGGGGATTATGGATAATGTGGCACATCATGACCTTATCTTCTCTGATCCTCAAAGGTATCCGTGCCAATTCATACGCTTTTGTGCTATGTTGCGTTGCCCGTACTCGATCCTTGAGTCAATCAGTCGGAACACATCGGCACTTTGACATGGGCTATCAAACATGTGGCTTCTCCATTGTGTTCTCTCTTAAGTATACAACATTTACGAATCATTAGTGATGGGTCTTTGCGTCTGTCAAGTTAGAGTAACAGCGGCTGCTAAGCTAGTGACATCGTTCCCTTTTGTATTTGTGCACTTCCGTCTTGATGCTGACCACCTTGACCAGATTCCTAAACTTTTGATAGCTTCCGAGCGTGGTATGTTTGAAATCCTGTCACATTTTAACGCGATTTCACAACTGTTTCATAACTTTGTTATCAACGTCGCATTGAAGTATTAGCTTCAAGTTTTGTTTTCCTCCAGGAAATACATGTAGTACCCAGATACGAACCCCAGCCTTCTGTTAACGCTAAGACGATGCTTCCACTTGTCTAAATAGTTAGTTTATGCATATCTATCCTGCTGGGACGTTTCGTCATATAAACATACAGCACTTATATCGCCTATTGATGAAATAGGTGGGAACTGAGATTACCTACCATAAAGATATGTGTGATTTGCGCGGTAACTTATTCATACCTGTGAAAATCGTGTGTGCCTGTATATTCAAGAATATATATTATCATTATAACCATTAAACCGACAATGTACCCAATGCATTTTGCGTCATACTGGCGAGACTACCTAGAGCAAAACTTCTAAAGTGAAATGATTTTACAGATTGTCAGTGCCTAGATGAGTTACTCCGTTGCATCAAGCTAGATAATAACTCAGGTACCTACGTGCCTGCTCACATGTGAGTGGTCATTAGCCAACAGACTTTCAACAATGGTTCCGTGAAGTGTCTCCCTCAAAACCAACATAGAGGATTCAGACCGGGCCGGTCACACTTTATTTGGCTCCCATCGATGACCTGACAGCCCCGGTTAGTAAAACACTGGACATCCCTATTAGATCTTTCTCCAAAGCACGCTTAGTTATCGAAGAACCCAGGGGCCAGGGTTTGAAAGTGACAAAGCTATACGACTCCGTTAAGCAGCTCCTCTGACGTAAATCCCTAGGTCACAACGTACAACGCTGCAGCGTGCTGCGCGCCATCTTAGCGTTTTACGTGACCCCCCAGTGGCTGGATCTCACTTGGTAGTAAACCGTAAATGTTGTTTTTTCCATAACACCTATGGCGAAGAAGACAGAAACTAATGAAGGCCGTGCACTTTCCAAAAAAATTGGATAAAACCAGGAAACTGCCTCACTTGCACGCGTTAATGGAAACCGTAGCTGGCGGAAAGGCTGTTTGTTAAACGTAACTGACGTGAAAACGGAAATACGCTAGCGCATAGACACTGGCGCAGAAGTAGATGTCCTTCTTATAGCCTCAAACTAGCCTCATTGCGGACTACCTTTCAGCCCACAAAAAGCCAAGCGCAGAGCTATCGCAGCCTTCGTAAAATGGTCAGGCTACCTCATTCTAGGCATAAGCAAACCTATCCACTGGATATTTCCCCCAGCTGGTGTTTCCGTGCCCATAACTGTCACGAATTTGCTGTACCGCTACGACCTACCTGTGAATAACCATCAAAGATGACAGATAGATAACAACACGATGTTATCTACCGGCGGAACCGCTTACTTAGGTCCTGGTTTATCCACAGCTGGAAGAAAAGTCTCGGGCGACGCATCCTAACAGATGGTGTTAGATAAATATTTAGGGTACTGGAAACCAACGCACACTGCCGCGCATAACCGACAATTTTGTGCGTCATATCACGGTCCATCTACGGAGTCAAAAGTATGCCATCCAGCCTCTGTTAGGCAAAAAGTAAGTTCAGTTGCATGCTTCAGCTGAAAATCATCAAACCAACGAGCAGTCCTTGAGCGTCACCGTTGCATATGGTCTCCAAAGGAGCCGCAACGATTGGCGCCTGACCGATGACCACCGACGGCCTAACGTTAAGACAATCCCGCACTGCTACCCGATGCCACATATTTACCATTTGACTGCAACTTTATGCGATATGACCACATTTACCAAATCAACCCGGTCAAAGCGTGCAACCGGGCACCTATGGCAACGGGAAATACCCCGAAAACAGATGTTATTGAGCTATCTGGTCCCGCTTGAATAGCTGTACGTGCCCTCTGGTCTGTGGAAAGCAACATAAACAATCCAACACCTATTGTATGACATTTCCGCGCTTAGATTTTGTCCGTTATGCCTCGGCGACTGTCTCGTCTGTAGTCTGGTTATGGAAACTCGTCTTAAAAAGTTAGACCCCGCTTTCGGCAGATTACTAGGTTATGGTACTGTTGAACCCAGGGGCTTATGTCCAACGCTCTGAACAATTTGTTTTAGACTACCACAACGTAGCAAATAAAAAGGTAGTCGTAAAATCATAAAGTGATTATTCCAAGCACTCTAGTGGGCAGGTCCAGCGGACACATTTTTTTGAATACATAAAAAGTTATTCATCTTTCAGTTGCGGTCAGCAGTGAATATAAAGTTTACAACAGATAGAAGTCATAACCAAGTCTACTGGGCACTACAGTATTACTGCCAAAATCCGCAAATGTCAAACAGGAATCAAATAGCTTGGTTTCTTTGGGCATACCATTTATGGCTGGGTTATAAGCCTATGGACAGACAAGGTGGCAGCCATCCTGAAACACCCATAACCGACTTGCTGAAAACTTTTTCTTATTACCACCCACAGGCTGCATCAAGGTGGTGCAATGTTCTGTATTTGTGTTAAAGGTAACTGACATGTTTGATTGGTATCTATAGTTTGATGTTGCATCAAATAAGCGTCTATTTTAACACCAATTCTTATTTTCACAGCTTAATCCACAAGATAGCTCTCGCCTCCATGATTCGGGGAATTGGTAGGTGTCTATATAAACATATGATCCTGACGAATATATGGGTCAGAAAGTTACCCTCTCTTCAACAGTATACATGTATTTCATCAGAATTAGTTGCTGGGGCGCAGAGGAACAGACATCAGAAGGATCGTTATCAAAATAGCGGCAGTTTTTGAATAGAAGTAAGGTATGTTTTATGCTGACACGTGCAACGTTAAAAGAGAGAGAGATTTGCCGTTTGTTGTCCCCCTATTTGTGAAGTCACATGGAATGATGTACTAGAAATCTAGACCCAATGACAGATGGCGGCCAGCAGCAGAATCCAGGGGGCATGCTTCATCTTATTTGTGACTCGCCGACTGGATGTACGTGCCTTCAGCCAGCGACGTTGTTTCCACTAAGACTTCAATCCAGGACTGGCCGCTTCTAATGCTCAAGTGATATCTGCTAAACCGATAGCCACTTCTTGTGCTACTGCTGTATCTTTTCATGTCACTACTTTTATTCTATCCTTGAATGGTCTCAATCCATCTGTCTTCATGTGCATACCAGTCCCTGTGTGAATGCATCAATTTCACTCTGTCGTTTGAAGCGGCTGGCCCGGCTCCAATTCCTAGTAGGGAAGCAGATACATCCAGCTGATCTATGATTACCAAATCAAGCGAAATATGCACCTCAAATCCACCGCTAGCCATTGTCCATCATCACTACCAAACCGAAACTACTGGCGATTCGAGGCGCCAACAAAGGATTCCATGTGCCGATGCAGAATTATCAGTTCGGTTCAAATGATGGTGGGCTGATACAAGTATCAACACGCCAAAACATCTGCTGCGCAGCATCACTATATATAATTTGCCCTTATAGTAGAGGGGCGGGTTGATATCTTAAATCGAATCACCAGTTAATATTTTTTTCCCAGCAATACAGTACAGAAAATGTGAATTGCTTGTAGTAGAAGGGGCTTCGTGTAAATAAATAAGTGTAATTTTCTCACATTGGTAATTTTAACATGTCAGAAGCCAGTTTACAGGTATCATTGCATTGATATACGTTCAAAAATCTACGAGATTTTACGGGCCTGGGTGGTAAAGAAGGAAGGTCACTAAATTCGATTAAAAACATCAGAAGATTCCGTAAGTCATAAAGAGAACCAAAAAATACCATTTTTCAGCATATACAAGGGTTTTCAGTCATGCTTTTTTCACCATCGGCAGTGCAAAATTCCAAATCTCCGTCAAAGCAGTCAACATGTTTGACCCATCCGCCTTATGCCACTACTCGCTTCATAAACGTTTATTTTGCCATAAATTCCCATGTTCATAGCTTCGGAAACCAAGAGAACCCACACCGACGACTTCAGGAATCTGTAACCTTCCATATAATCGCACAATCTAGGTGAGTATTTATTCAAGCGTTACTGTCCACAGCGATATAGATGTTGTGGAGCAGAAGGAATAAACATTTGGAGAACTGCAGACCAGCGGCAATGGGTTTTTCATACTGTTCGCGGTAATGTATACAGCATTATCAAGGAGGTGTGGTCACTGTTAGATGGAGTGCCGGAGAAGCTTTTTGCATAGCACTGTTGTGAATATGTTCACTTTAGAGTCAAGAGGTGAGTTGATCTCTTGGATTTTACTGTCTGTCCAGATTTCCGTTGCCACTATGACCGCCCAGAATCAAGCATTCCGGATCCTGGAGTGCGACGGCTGGTAGCATTGAAGGTTTATTACATCAAGATAGATTGTTTTTTGTATAGAAATATGCGCTGGAAGCATGGCTGTCCAAACGGCAACGGACGATACACAGACTACCGGTGTTTGATATTGAATTATACAGCGATATCCGAGTAACATGATCGCCGTATAACTGCCTGTCAGACCATTCGTTAAATAAGTAGCTTCCCAAGTAGAGTTTCAAGAAGCACTGATAGGCGATTTAGTTAGTTGTGAGAATATTTGGGAAGCAGCTAAGCTTTCAGGCAGTCGATTCCAGAGGCTTCTTTCAACAGGCCCAATATCACTGACCAGGTATGCCTAGTTGATATTTTTTGATAGGAATGAAAATTGAGATGTTCCCATCAAGTTGCTGCTCCACGGATGATAAAAGAAAGCCCAAGCAGCACTGGCAAAAGATGACACATGGTAGAACAAATCGCCGAAAAGAGAAGTCTGAATTCCTGTCGGTCCATTCAGACTTTACGTGTACTTTGATTTATCCATATAAAAACAATCTCTTTGTTCTTCCGTAATGATGTTCGCACATATTTTTTAGATACACGTTATTTTTGTGGTGGGGTTAAAAGAATATCTAAGTTTAAATTAAGTTCATTTTCATTTTTCTAACTCTCCACAACGGTGGTCAAAATAGTGCTCAAACGGCTTGCATAAACGTCCTTAAATGTCTTGGAACAGAGGGAAATAGAGGATTACGACAACCTTTTTTGTGCATTGGGAGGTTCGGGTATATTCTCGTTAGACCAGAACGATTAGATGGCGGTCGGGAGAGTAGTAGGCTCGCAACCTATTAATTGGGGAGCGAAAGAGGTTATGGTGAAACCTCAGTGCCCTTTCCTTTGGGAAGCCTATCCTGAGAGTGACGAAATTTATTGAGGAAGAAACCACTCCGCTAGCTGTTGTCACAAACTTCAGTTTTAGTTAACAATTTATGGTCATGGTCGCGTATTTCGTATGTGGAGGTCGCAACTAACTTATTTTCTGGGCAACAATAATCTAGGTGCTTGTGGAGTAGTTCATGATAAGATATGATGTTCAGTCTAAATCCTTATAGACAGACTCTAACCCAACGTGTCGCATTTAGAGAAGCGGTCTGGTCTACAGTCACTCCATAGCGTTCGAAATGAGAAATAACGTTGCTGCAACAGAAAATTGATCTGAAAATCCCTCTCGATCACCCTTATTTGATTGTATTGGCATTTATTTTAACATTTTTACCTCGTTATGGATGGTGTACCTTTGACCCTCGCCGGTGTAATGTTATTTGCTTGTTTAACTGTCTTATTTGACTTTACACTCGGTATTTGCCTTTGTATGTTTGAGACTTATTGTGAATGTTCCACTTTCCTATTATGTGACGCTGGACTGTTGACAAGGTGATGTTGTTTTACTGAGCCCAACATTTTGTTTTGGTTCAACTTACGGTTGTGCAGTGATTTGACCGTTTGTCTTTTGACTGTCTACCGGGAACGTTTGTTTGTTGGTTTGATTCCTGTAGGCAGAGTTTTGATCCCTTTCGTCGGGAATATTCCTACCGACCGACAGGTACTTAACGGTTGTATTCGTTTAACCAGTTTTTGCCGTGTAGTACGTATTTGCACCCGAAAACGTTTTGGACTATATAGTTACCAACGGCACTGTTGAGGTATTTTTGTAATTTTGACATGACTTATTGTTGCCTCAATAGTACCACAGATTTTGTTACGAATCTACTATTGAATTACTGCAAACCGTGTTTTGATATTTTGATCCAACCTTTGACTGTGCGTCACTCGCGGAAGTTAGGAAGCTAAACAGTAGGACGCAGAAACTAGTCAGATTCACGTCGGTTAGCACCGCCTGGTTATTTCCCGCGTTCAGGCCAAGATTATTGGATTCTGGCCGCTACAGTTGCATCTCTTTGATTTCAGGTTTGCTGCTTATGCGGAGGCCGCTCAGAACAGATGAGCGGTACTTTAATATTGGACGAAGGCACACCGTAGATAACGACCCTTGATTTGGTACTATAGAAATTACGAATGCTTAAACCTGTGAGTTCGCGTGAAGCACTTCCTCTATAGGCTGCTTGTTCAGAGAAGTTTGAGTAGCCGGGGTACCTGAGCCCTAGTTCTGGGACGGAATTGGGTTTTGGCGACCCTCGTCCAGATACTTCAAATATCGAGCCGAGGTTACTGTTGATGGAGACAGCAAAAGTGGTGGTAATCACCTTATTCCAGACAATCTTTGTACCATTCCGAATTCTGAGTATGATGCATTACAAGGAAAACTAAGTATTATGTATGTACTGCCTACAACGTTCAGAATGGTGTCATTAAAAGAATTTAAGAAGTGTAGAGATCATTAACAACTAAAATTTGTTTTACGCTGTTAAGTAAACTATTGGGATGGGATTATCAACTGTTACTAAGTTGATACGCGAATGCCATTCTAATACTTTCTCCTCACACAATAAGCGTTTATTGTTGCTTCTCTCACACAACTTTGTGTACTTTGGTGTCACTTTTCCTGTTTGCTTGTTATTTGTATGCTACTGAGAGGCGTGGCAACTCGAATAAGTACACTTATGCGTGGGGTTTTGCGTTGTTTTCGTCATCCAGTCAATCAGTCACCCACCCACTCACGACATTTCAGACGGTGTAAATATAACAATTTAAATTACGTAAGTGATACTAACAACAAAGCAAAATTAACATCGTTGGCCAAAGTATTGGAAAGAGATTATTTTTTGTTTCAGAGTTAGTAAGTGATTTTTGTCCTAACAACTTCCTTCCTCACACCACGCGCGCCGGGTAAGATACAGTCGAATTCTTATATTTTACTGTACTAGCGTACAGTCTCACATAATTTCCTCTTGTCCTCTTCGAGGAGAAACAAAAAGGGGGCTGGAAATGAAGTGGGGGTCTGGTGTCATTTAAAATTACGTTAGCTAGTTGCTTGCTGGAGTTTAAATGCTTGTCAACTACAGTGTTGATCACCTGAGTCGGAAGTACAGCGCTTACCCTACTGACGGCTTCCAAGGCCCTACATAATATAAAAGTCTTTTTCAACAAACTAAAGAAGACCGACTCAGAACAATGCAGAGGAAGAGGCAAAATGCAGAAATTAATAAATTGCAAAAGTAGATGAAGAATCGTCCCAAAGGGCCTTGGTTTTTTTATGCAACACGTTAAGTGAAAGACCATTCAGAAGTCAACACGATATAAGACGATCAACAAGGGTCAGGAGCAAAGCTGAGTCCACGACAGTTAACGCTCCATTTAATTCCTACAAAAGAAGTCGCAGAACCCCAAAAGCTTGTCCGTTTTGTTTGCATCGGGGGCTACAATTGGCAGTATGGCATTTAGAAGGGTTTAACTTCAAAATATTTCAGAAAAGCACCGGCTAGCTTCAGGTAAGAAACTATTTAACTGTAAGGAATCTGAGAGAGAGTCAACTGGTGCAGAAATCACCAGATCATTAGCCCACCCAGAGAACTCAGTTCTGTTAAAATAAGATGTGTTGTGCGAAATAGAACGAAACAGAATCAAGGGAAGTACCGAACCTAGAAGCCTACTGGCTTCCACAAACAGTGAGGCAAAGCGCCTTCCTTTATAGACAGTGTACTGTTTTCCTTCAGAAGAACAAGGGTATGGCCATCTGGCAGCCCATGGCTGAGTATGAGTTGTGGAAAGCTTATTTAGAGGGAGTGGTCTAGTAAGAGAGTCAAGGGATCATGTGTTTTCCGAGAGCGTACACGGAACAGGCTTAGTGACCTTGACTGGAACAGAAGAAATGTTATGATGCGAAAGAGTGACAGCGCCTAAGACACTTCTCCTGCGTTTATATGCAAATCTTTCTCAGATCTGAAGGCGCTAGATGTTGAGTGCGTTTCAATTTTTTCTTGTAGTGTATTTAAAAAACATCGACCACTCATCTTGTTTAGCTTCATTGAATTTGCTTGTACAACCACATTTAACCACTTGTTTCGATCAGTGTTACAACTGTACTTTGTTATGGATAGAAAACGCAGTAGCCGTTAGAACTGAAGGCTTGTAATTAGCTTTTGTGCATGTATTTTGTTGTAAAGAACAATTTTCGTAGGGTTCACTTACTGTTTGAATATACTTTCGCTTTTTGGCAAGTGATTGTTTTGGATTTGGTCAGTTCTCGCTTTGGGTTTTAGGAACTCCGAAAATTCGTATCTTCGCTACGTGCTACTCAGCGGATTTGATGTAACACTATAAGAAGTAATTTCCTGACTGGCCTCAAATATAGGGAATTTAAAGCGATGGATCGAGACCTAACATGTACAACTTTGAACTATTCCCAAGCAGCTGGCGTTATGTTTTTAGAAAACGACGTATTGAATGTATCTGCCCGAGGGTTATAAAATATCTGCGCCTTTTCCTAATACAACACTTAGAACACTACCAGTACCTGGACTTTGGGATGGTCTCACAGATTTACGACGCTTAAATACTTCATTTGTACCGAAACCAAAAGGCAGCCATCTGCCTGACTATGGACACGAAGAGAAATGAAGTCGGCTCGCCGATGTACGAACGACTTGCTTAATCTGAAATGGCTTGTGGTGTTAACTATGGTGTTGTCTCAAACTTAAGCGGTAAATATATCCCAGTCCGTTTCCTTTAGCACTTTTCTCAAGAGTAGCATATTTTTCTGTGAATAGCATCTATACCGGACTTTTTGGGAAAGATTTTGACGAGCCTGTTGTGTAATTCGCCATACGCTTTAGGCGAAACAGACGCTATACAGCGATCAAAATTCAGCAGCGAGCCCGTTCATGGGCTACGTGTATGCTACGCTCATTTGTAAACACCAAGTCTAGGGTTTTTTCAAGATGCACAGAAAAGTTAGTCATGTTTTCATGACCCAGGATACTGCAATCAAATGGAAAAAAATCTCCTCGGACTATAGACAAAGAGCTAACCATAATCATAATATCAATTTGGTGAATTAATTAGCATAAGCTGACAGGTCTGATAAACCGGATTCGGGTGTCACATAAATGTTTATGTATGTGTTTCTATTTGCTGAAATGCTTGGGACGACATATAATGGCAATGTATTCAGTCTTCTCTTTAGAGAAGCCAAAGCATACATAGTAGGAGGTGGACCAGTTTGTACTGATAAATGTCACTACACCCCAACCATGTTTCCTTTTGGAAAAGCTCCGATCACGTCAAAATAACTTGAAGCAATCTAGGAAGACTGAATGTCACTCTACAGGTCATGAAGCCACATCTCCTGAGGGAGTATCACACCCATGTTTCGATAAAAATTTTTGCATGGCATTGAATGAAGATAATCAACTTTCTTCGGTAGCCACCTACAGTTTGTACCCAGTATTTCCAGAATGATCTTTATACCTATGGTCATATGCTTGATGGCCCGCTACCACCCACCGTAGCGCCTTTTTCTAATTCCCCTGTCAACTTGTGGAGTGGCAGTTCCCAATGCGAGTAAGTATGCAATATGATCAGGTGTCATAAATGGACGATTGAAACAATATAGAAATGGGCAACACGATGCAATGTATCCCTTGATGCAATCAGCATTTGTTAATGTTGACCTGCAGAGGGGTCTCAGCATACCAAGAAGCAGTCGCATTCAGTTTGTGTCAAATGGCAGGCACAGTGTAACTCGTCCCATGTCTGTAACAGGAATAAACAATTTTTAGATCGCTGGCGTTTAGAAGATCTTCATGTGTGACAAGGCGACTGCAAGTAATTTCAGTGTACCCACTCGAGAGCTCCACCTTGCAGGACTTCAAATGTCATTTATCTAGAATTCGATAGAACTGAGTCGTGTGCCATTACTTCGAAACGGCTTTAACCGGCCAGCAGAAGATTGTGAGTGCCCTTGTTTAACTTTTTGAAGAGTGTATTTTGTGAAACCATGTCGAATGCCTTCGGTGTATCGACGTCCAAAAAACAACTACTCAACATGTCTCACGACTAGTAGTGAAACTGAAGAAGTCAAAGTGGTTTGAATTTTGAGTTGCCGCCCTCCACCTTAGAGGAAACTGTCATTGGTCAGTCCGAGACCTTGGAGGGACCAACTGACGCACATGAGTTCACTATATCGCTTCGTCGTGCAGTTTCGTGTTATTTGTTTCAGTTTTTGCGCTTCTTGGAAGTAACGCTCACAGTCGATATGCAATTCTTGTTTCTGTGGCTTTTCATCTTATGGTTTCACTTTTACACCTAGCAGTTGTTTCTCGGTGATGCTTTTCATGCTGATGAACGTTTCTTTTAGTAGCAGTAGCAATATTTCGCTGACAAAGCTTGCAGTATACTTTCATGCCTTAAACGCTTCTTCTTGCCGATTTGTCACAACTTACGGAAGGCCACAGTCGTAAACAAGACATTAAATTGTAATGGATGATTGCAAAAATCTGAAAAAAGGATTTCGCTTTTATTTACAGTTGCATGCAGCCTTCTTGCTTGCACTGTACTGCTCAAGGGTCAAGCGATAAGGATGCCACGATCTCAGCGAACATGGATGTCAGCCGGGCATTTGGTGGTATCATGCGTGCTCGTCAGTGCTCAAGCTTGTTTCGGATCACCAATGTACGTGAACAGCTGCAGAAACAATGCAGTGTTTATAAAACTCATATAGTGCGCGTGAACGGGCCACATATTAGCAAAGTGCAGGCGCAACCATTTGAGTCTGCATTTTCCACGTTACTATGTTGTTTTCCTCCGTGTGTATGGATACAAAAGTGAATCCAGAGGCCTGGGTTTGTGATCTCCTTCGTAAGGTAACTAGCTATTCATCTTCTTAGTTGTAAATATACAGATTGTCAATCTCGCCCTCGATTTAAACTCAGAACGATGTGTATGTGTAAAGTGAGATTTTACTGCTATTTTGATAACATTTAGACGCTTGGTAACGTCCAACCTCTATACCATTCAAAACCGCTCAAGCTTCTTATTTTTTTGCAACTGTCAATTTGATGAGGTCTGTAAACCGGCTTCTCTCACGTTACATTCATAACTTGAGGATGAAGATATTTATTATTATTATTCCATTACAATAGACTTGACGTTTTTGGCCGCGCACAATCACAAGAGTGATTTGGAATCCGTAGATGTTGATCCATATTTCAAAAGGTCGAGTCATGAAAAGAAAGAAAATACGCATCCTTTGATCCAGCGATCAACCGGGGTGGAAGAATGAATAAAATACTTAGAAGGCTGGTTTCAGAAGATTGTTACCAGCAGTGTTCACAATTTAATAAACCCAATGATTCCGGGTGAGTACGTCATAATTTAATGTCGTAGCTACATTGAAGGATGTCGTATGGTTATTGGGACAATAGAAGAATATGATATGAGACATCCTCTACGGCAAAGTTTGTAGTGGACTACGTATCTTGTGTAAGTAGGGAATCCAACAAGAAGGTGAACCACATCATTAAAATATAGGCCGGTGAAAGCTTTAATCAGTTGAATTATTGGGACAAACTGCGTTTAACCGTAACACTTCTTTCTGTGATAATCTTTCGGACTTAACCAATGTTTTTGATCAATAAACACTGTGTATCGTGCTTTTGGCGCGCACCTACGACAAAACTGGCTACTGGGAACTGATGCCAATTCACCGGTAGATAAACATGGAGCACGAAAGATCTAGAAATGAAGTCGGTGACGTAGCAACGATTAACACCTTGATGTTACTGAAAAGGCAGCAAAATCCTAACCAACTATTCAGCCTAAAAATTTCATAAATATTTACAACGTGCACATATCATGGCTTTTTTCCTCCAGTTCTCAAGGCAGGCTATCAAGTGTTGGTGAAATTACAGGCATGGGTTACTAATTATAACGGCTGAGTGAAGTGACTACTCACACCACATGGAGAGTTTTATCGGCTAAAAATAGGTACTTCTCACCGAAATCTCACTGATAGGTAGCGGAAGAAAGGCAGCCAATAGAGAAATTGTTTTCAGATCATGATTTATACATGCACTGACACGATCACCTGACTGGACAAATTCGACATCATGCAACAGATCCAATTGGTTTATTTATGGCTTCATTTTCTAGAGTTTTGTAAATACATATGTACCACGTAATTGTCTAATGAAGAAAGTCGTTGTTCTTGCAGTCGCTGGCCATCCTTCGACCTCTGGTTTTCGTGGCTCAGTGAGGTATAGGGTGTAAGGGAGAACATTTGTATTCCCGTGTCCAGTCCAAGTATCTCGTTGTGTTATTATCTCGTTTGCTTATTATTAGAACCCACGTACTAACCCCCAACTGCATTAGCGAAACTCACCCATCAAAAGAAACTTTTACAGGTTACCGATTTCTGGCGCCTTCGTAGCATTGCTCATGTATGCCCAACAGCCATTTGATTGGATGCGCAATGCTGACGTAAGTTGCGCTGCGCTGGAAAAGGTGTCAGGGTGACCAGACGAGAGGTGGTACCTGTGCATGAATCTTATGGTCTTCAGTCATGTTCGGGGGGGCCAGTGTGAACTGTGTGGCTAGGTTTCTGTTAAAATAATAGTCAGAGGTTGACGACATTATAATGATAGTGTTTGTTCCCAAATATATAGGTATACACTTTTCACAGGTATGAATAAGTTACCGCGCAAATCACACATATCTTTATGGTAGGTAATCTCAGTTCCCACCTATTCATCAATAGGCGATATAAGTGCTGTATGTTTATATGACGAAACGTCCCAGCAGGATAGATATGCATAAACTAACTATTTAGACAAGTGGAAGCATCGTCTTAGCGTTAACAGAAGGCTGGGGTTCGTATCTGGGTACTACATGTATTTCCTGGAGGAAAACAAAGCTTAAAGCTAACACTTCTATTGCAACACAACGAACGTTTTGCTTGGGGTAGTTATGAAACGTTTATGGGGGAAAACATGCTAGTTTTTTATCTGTTGTACTACACTGATGATTCCAGAACTGTGTGACTCATGTGTACTAGTGCCACTTTATATCAAAGATTCATAATCTTGCTGAGAGCTAAACATCCGCATTTTTCGGTGTCTTCCTTGCACCGTACACCTTTTCTAGTTTGGTGTCTGTCTTCCCGATCTACTCTTTCTTAGTATTCCACTATAAGCTATGGAAACTTCATCCGATGCGCCTGTGTGTGGCGCTTTACGCTGTTAAGATCTGTCCCACCACCACATATTGTAAGGAAGCGCAAACAATTGATTGGAACATCACTGAGCAGCAGGTTATTTGTCTTTTCAATCGCAGTGACGTTAACATTAGTGTATAAAATTTCAGAAGTTCGTCAGAAGTGATAAAATGACCGAATATCCGGTCATAACATGTAATGAGGCCTTCCATTACATCTGCTTGCGCGTCTTCTTTAGGGCAGGAAGGTGCCACCTGTGGTTTCTTACGACACTCCGTATATGCCCTCCACCGTTCCTAAAATATCTGATAAAAACTTACAGCTAGTTCGTACGACTTGGGGAACACTAAATCTCCAAGAAAGTAAACCAAGGCTGGATTTCCTGTTTTTTATTACGGAAGCAGGTGCACTAGGCAGTGACTTACGCGAATTACCCTCTTAAGAAGTCAGAAATCCAACATTTGCCTTTCAAGTATCAGCATTTCAACGAACAAAGGGGCATCGATGGTAAACCTTTTTAAAACCTGCGAAAACATGGTTTGCATATACATCCGCGTAAGCATTAATGCCGGACCTAAGTGACAAAAACGTCGAAAAATACCACTGTCTTATTTTAAGTATCCGCATCAGCTGTTTGCGGCTTACTGACCTCGGTAGCAAATTTTCAGGCCGTAAGTCGCCTTACATAATGAAACACTATTAAGGACAGCAACACCTTGACAACTTTGATCAAGAAAACCGCTTCCTACATGATAGAAAAGGCAGGACCTATTCATGACGATCAACTTCTATTTAAGTGTATGAGAGCACTCACTTCCTACGTCACACAATCAAACAGCAGTTGTCTTTTACATTTCCGATCAAGTACTACTGTTAGTGATGTCACATATGATAAGATTTTCACCACCTAAATGGACATTCACCGTCTGCAGGTAGTCCTTATACCAATAACCTCACCGCCATGCAAGACGCGTCTACATCTCACTAAATCGGGGTTCTTTCACAACCTAAAAAGCTCCCAGAGATAATAACTGCTTTTAAAAAATAAGTAAGGATATTGCGAACCACCAACTGAGTGTTCAGTGATAGTTTGTATGAATTAAGCATGGCGCGACACAGGAATAGGGTGACTTCTAAGAAGAAGTTTGAAAACTTATCATAGCCATCTCACATATGTAACTAAAAGAACCGCTGTTACGGGGATCACAATGCATCCTGAACAACTGGTTGGCATGCTACAACTTCTGCATGTTGATGCAGATACTCCTCAGGGCTCAAGAGAGACACTTTAGCCACAAGAGATTCCAACTAACGTGAAGGCATTAATTAACCACAACTAGGCCATTCTAGGACCACCTGAAGATTCATGAATGAGAAAAAAGCGTGCACACATTAGCGGTTGATGAAGACAAGGCTACAAGCTTAAAAATTATGGCCCTAGCCCCACCAAAGGTTAAGCACAACATAGAGAATATTATCAGTCATTTCTGCAGCGCACTTGCCTCCAAATAAATCAGCTTATAACGCGTATGTTCTGGCCGAAAACAACTGCAGCACTCGAACGAACGGACGCAGATTGTAGCGCAGTCGTCAGTCTGGTCGCGAAATTCCTTAAGAAGCACTATTACCGAAAATTACGCGAAGTGTATCAGTAGTTGAAAATCTTCATAAAAACAACCGTAGAGCCACACTTAACTTGGTTGCTAGAATGATCTTTAAAGCCAGTAGCCAACCCTTGTGGAGGCCATGCTGAGACTTTCACATCTCGCTTTCTCTCGTGAAATATTCAGACAAGCTGTCTTTTGCAACTGCTGCTAACGTGTTGTCAACACGAGTGCGTGCGTGGACGAATTATTCCCATCCTTAGACATCTATCACAGCAAGAAATTCATCGAAGCGTTGCTGCTCAGCTACCAAGTTAACTTCGAGAAGACTGACTCCTTCGGTTATTACTTTGAAATCCACACTGTATGAGAAAGTACGAGCAAATAACTTGGTAAGAAGTGCATCCCGTTCCACCGTCGGGTGTGGTGCTTGATACGCAAGACCTAAGAGCACTTCGTACTTGTCAACGAGTAGGTTGACTCACGGTGATTAAGCACCGCATGCAATATGTTTTCTCGAATTTTATCTGCCACAAAGTGATTACATGCGTAAATGAGACGGCGACCACCACGCTTACGGTCTCGAGTAGTGCTATAGTGAGTGTGCCCACTTGTGAAAACGTCTGCTTCCAGGATGGATTGGCATCGTGATTATGTTATCGGTAATACGCGGGTTTGGCGATTAACGCCATCGTTTCAAGGGCAGGTATTCTCCTGGATAGGGAAAGTGAGTCGATTAGCCATAACGTAAATG
Source organism: Heterobilharzia americana (assembly GCA_944470555.2). Taxonomy (NCBI): domain Eukaryota; kingdom Metazoa; phylum Platyhelminthes; class Trematoda; order Strigeidida; family Schistosomatidae; genus Heterobilharzia; species Heterobilharzia americana. Next base: position 157,981,601 of record OX104127.1, on the reverse strand, counting down.
GGTTTCTGCAACCGGTGAGCCCGCTCGTAATGCCGATCATACATAGCTCGTTAAGTCCGTTGCTGCATAGTATGTTCATGAATAATGCGTATTTTATGTCAAAAAGAGCTGAGATTCTCTAGAAGCTCGTAGTGACATGAGAAGGGATGAATTTGCGGCATCTAGGCCTGTTAGATAGAACAGTTCTTTTATTGACAAATCTCCAGTCCCCAATTCGGATTTGTTTCAGATTCAGATTTGTTGTTTGAGGATAGGAGGCTGGGAGCCTATATTAATCCTTTTCCAGTAGATTTCTACGCTTGTCCAACCCCCTTTTGAACGACTCAATTGGTGATGCGGACACCACCACTCCCGGGAGTCGGTTCCATGCGTTGATTACTCGACGCGAGAACCAGTACTGTGCGGAGACTATGTTCGTTTTTTGCTTTTGTAGTCTTTTACTATACCCTCTGAGGTATTCCGACCTGGTGCGAAGGTAAAAAGAAGACAGATCAGGTTCAAAATCATTTCCTAGAATCCTGTATAGCATGATTAGGTCTCTCCTTTGTCTGCTGTAGAACAAAGTGAAGAGGTTCAGCTCCTTAAGTCGGTCTCCATAGGTGAGGCCGGCCGTAGCAGGGAGCATATGGGTGGCCGCCCTCTGAACTCTTTCTAGAAGGTCACCTTTCAGACAAGGATTAGCCGCCTGGGTGAGGTTTTCTGGTTTAGACCTAACTAAGGACATGTATAAGATGGTGAACATGTCGCCACTTATTTCGTAAATGTTCTACGTAATGCCCAGACAGTCCTTAAACTCCGAGCTGCTACCAGCGAACAGTGAGCCATGGTTTTCAAGTCATAACCAACCATGACTCCCGGGTCGTTATGGTTAGGTACTGACGGTGGAGGAGTCCTATCAATATCGTAGGTATTGCTGTTTGTGTGCCCCAAGTGCATCCTCGCACATTTACCTGCGTAGATGGGCATCAGCCACTTCTCTGATCAGGTAAACAAGCTGCTCAAGTCTGCCTGGAGCACACGTATATCTTCATCGTTCCTAGTTTCCCGCCAGATTTTTGCGTCAGCGTGGGGAACCACAGGGGGTTTCATGATATTTGACAGCTCATTTACGTGTGGGAGAAGCAGTAGAGGGCCCAGGACTGTGCCTTGTGGCACTCCACTCTCTACCGACTTCCAAGTGGAGAGTTGAGAATTGATACTTACTCTGTCTCCTACCAACGAGAAAGTCTCTTATCCATGTGAACAGACTACCAGTGATTCCAAAACTACTCAGTTTTCTGAGCAACCTGGAATGAGAGACTTTGTCGAACACCTTACTGAAGCCAGTGAAAATGACATCTACTGGTATCCTATCATCTTTAGACTTAATCCAACTTTCTCTGGCTGTAAGAAGGTTCGTCAAGCAAGAGAAATTTCTGCGAAAACCGTGCTGTGAACGAGACAATAGAGTGTTGCTCTGTAGACGGACTACGATGGCTTCCTTGATTACTCTTTCCAGGGTTTTCACTACAGTACTAGTCAAACTTGTCGGCCTGTGATTCGATGGGAGCTGACTAGAACCTGGCTTGTGGATAGGTGTTGCTATGGCATTCTCCCAGTCGTAGGGGAGTATGCCTCCACTGACAGTCTGGATATAGTAGTCAGTGGGCGGTCGGTAATGTCACACATCGTAGTTTGTGGTCCGTGGGTACCAGTTTGGGCGGCTTCAGCTTTGTATTGGCTCCATATGAGCTGGCCCTGTGTATCATGGGTTGTACATTACATGTGGTAACCCCAAAAAATCTTGGAGCCCCGGGCGCGTTCATGTACTCAACAGGGGAAGTAATGTGTCTAATCCTGGGCTAGCGACCAGCTAAGTTTGAGCTCAGCGCTGCGTTATGGTTATGAAGAGTAGGAACTCCAATATACTATCTACACTATCTATGCCCTAAGGGCCGAATGATGGCGAGTTGTGACTCACATATTCACGAAGGCGGCAAACAGTAGCATGATCACTGCTCCTAACAGATGGGACGTAAGCAGACATGAATTATCACCTTTTCATTCCAAGACAAAGGTCTAGGTGTCTTAGAGGCTTCCTGACAGTGAAGTACATTTCATCACTATTTGAAAAAATGCACCTAAACTTCATGTGTTCATGATCCTTTTTAAGTTCAGGTGCTTGAACCGTGCTTGGGAATTTCCTGACGTCGTGCTTATCCCCAGACAGGTTGTCAACTGTGTTTTGAAGACAGTGGCTTGCCCTGGAAGTGGGATACCCTAGTTCTGCAGAGCCAATCGGAGGGCCTGCATCAAGGTCAGCTTCGGGCTTTTTCTAAGGTGATGCCAGTGGAATACCATTCGGCTCTTTGTCATCGGGTTATCCTTCCGGGTATCCAGATGCCCCTGAAACTACAGATAGAAAGGTGAAATCTTTCAATGCCCTTTGTACGTTTACAGGGTGTCCCGCGTTACGCAAAGATAATTCATTGAAAATTTCAACTAGCTTAGTTGCTATTCCGCGTTTTAACTAAATCCCCAGCGCCAAACAGTGTCAAGAATTTAAAGAATTTTGAGAAACGGCATTGTAAAAGCCAAGTGTTAAGAGGCACGGGGTACATTTGTTACGCCACCGTCTCGTAGAATCCTACTTTTAACAGCTTTCGAATGCAAGGTGTGGGCTTGCTGAAACGATACCAATAGTTTCATTGCCTCAGTTGCTAGAAGACTCACTAATTCCTCACCTCTTTGCTAGCGGTTGCTTGTTTCAGTGATCGGCTCAGCAAATAAATGGGCTAATAGAGAGAAATTCCCAGGCGTCTTTCGATTATCAGCTAAATTGGCCTCAAATTAATGATACCACTCTAACTTTCCCTTACCCTACATCCGTTTCGGTGACAATGACCGAGACTCTTGTGATAGGCTCGTGGAGAGTAGTCTCAACACCCATCTCATCGCTTTTGAAGACGGATCCTACGAATCTTCACTGGGACTATCTGTTTCCTCACATCTGGCTTCGCTTCTTCCCATCACCAAAGTATGGATTTCGCTTATTTGTCCTGTAAAAAAGGTCATTTCCCTCGGGCAGCCAAATAACTTTGCTAACCCAGTATTGCAGTTATGAATATTACTACTTGTCAAATGATAACAGATATCACAAAACACGGCCAAGCCTGTTCAGAGTAAATGACAAAGATCACGTGCAAAGTAACTCAAGTGACGAGCTCACCGATGTTACTGGTTAATTTCAGCTTTCCGATGATCGCAAATGCACTTGTGCAGTTAGCCTTTGACATGATATCAAACCATAATGAGCGAGGCTACACCCAGGTAGCCCACTTTGCCTACCCATAAAGTCTCAATACAGTCAGTATTCATGGAGAAGTATATTGGTTCAAAAACCCGAGTTACTACTCACAGCATCTTTTCTGTGAAGACCTAGCTTGTCCTTGAATTTACCCACGGAGCCAGCTGCTTTCACTTACATCGTTAGTAGGTTTTATTCCTCGCCGTTATGCCAGTAAATACGTACTTTACTCGACAACTATTCGCCCGTGGCTTCCAGCTGGACGAATGTTGATTACTGAGTAAGACGATTAGATGTCTGCACAACCACTCAAGAAACGAAATACTACCATAATTTAGCTTGTCTTATCATTATAAGATAATGAGAAGGCCATTCTAGTCGCCCTCTGTAGACGAAGTGAGCAACTTCCGACAGTGTCTTTTTGCTCACACTCTGAATATGTTCTAGCATATTCACTTAGTTCACCAGGCATATGCTGGCAGAATTGATTCTCGGAACAAAGCGAAGATTTGCATCTGTGGGCTTCAGCATTTTGGATATAACTTCTTCAAAATACTTCGATGTTTCGCGAAGCGAACAAAGCATGCAGAGTGCTTTGGAACCAGTTCTGCCGCAGTGCTGATAGTATCCAGGTCACTGCTACTCCTTACCTTGTGTCGCATAAGTTCCTACCAATCCACATCAGATTCCTGTCATCTACACTTGCCCGGTTGCATTTTTCATCAGTCCCACATGTGACACTTTCTCAAAAGCTTCGGTAAGATCAAAAAGTAACATTCACGCTGATATTATTGTTTCCCGCCCATTCATATAGCCCTCTTTCTCTAGGAGTAGGTTTGTCAAACCTAGGTGTTCAGCTTGGGAGATATGTTTTAATGCAGTAAATAGATCACGTGCCTCCTTTTTCTCGAATGAACCCCACCACAATATTCCTCACATTACTGAAACAACAATCCTTGTAATGCTAACTCATCGGTTGTTCTTCGATAGTTGTCCATTACTTTCTAAAGCATAGAACTAACTTTGAAAAAACTTCCGATAGCAGACTGTTCCATGTTCATTGGCGCTCTTAACGGTCATGTATAACCTTCACCTGACCTAGAATTCAATCGCATTTACAGTAAAAGTTGCAGGGGTCAAGAATATAATGTTGCATAACAATCAGTGTCGTCTCCATTCTAAGTTAATGCATGAGAGGGAAAATGGTAGTTTTATTTTATATCAAATTCCACTATGAGTGCAAAACTAGCACGAAGACCACACAAAGAGTTTGTTTTACTGCATAGAAACCACCCTTCTTTTAGTAAATCGGTTTCATCGTCCAGACGACATTTTGAATTTGACCTAGAGCTGCGTGCAGGTTTGCGTGCTGTTCCGTTCAGGGATATAAGATATTATAAGTATGCACGTCAATGGGTGTATGAGCAGCAATATCTCGGACGTTTTCCCCTCTCTTCCTTTTCAAGATTCGACCAGTAACTCAGTGACTAGTCCAGTTTTGAATGTCAATCGACAGAACCCCACCAACTTAGATGCCATTTCTCAACTTAAATTTCTTGGCCTCAATCTGGTGCAAAACGGATCCGGTGGTAATGCAGGTATGCTTTTCAACGAGGACCGATCACGTACAAATTTAATTATCAACTACCTACCTCAAAGTTATGACCAGAATGATCTGCAGCGTCTCTTCGAACGAGTTGGACCTATTAGGCAATGCAAACTCATCAGAGACAAGGTAATACTGCCGGTATCTTATTCATTCTCTAGAACACGGGTGCTAGCTTGTGTTATGGCTTTGTGGACTTCGTGAACCCTCAACATGCATCCTTGGCCATACAGACATATCACGGTTACGAAACTGAGCAAAAGCGATTGCGTGTAGCATACGCCAGTTCTGGTGGTCGGCGATTCACTCCAGGTAACCTTTCAGTTGCATTTAATCTCGTAGGGCATCGCCTTCAAACAATTTCCAATGGGACCTATATTCCTGATTCTATGCCTGCGGAAGTTACCAATGAGAATATTATTGGCTGGGAAATTATAGTTGCTGGAATACCTGTAGAATGGGCTGAATCGGACTTGCTTGTAGGTCGATGATAATTGTTTGACTAAATTTCAGCGTTTGTTTTCTAACTTTGGGGCTGTTGTTGTGATTAAGCTGTTGGCCCACCAAACCCCTGATTCTCCCCCAGGTCAAAAACCGCGCCTCAGCCCAACTTTAAATGGTACGTCAAGCGACTTGAGCGCAGAATCGTTAGATGGCAGGCACACTTCGAGTGCAACTGTCATATTCCAAGAAAAGAATAGGTAAGATTGTGTGCTAAATTTATTCTGTAGTGCCGAAAATGCTGTTCTGCGTTTAAACGGTTATCAGGCCCCAGAGTGGACCTCACCTCTTAGACTAAGACTGATCGGCTCAGTAACGAGAGAGACGTACGGCCTCTTTTATTTTTCTTCACGACAATCGCCATTTGCATTCGGTCGGGCATCCAGTGGCCACGGTATTGGAGATCCTTTAGTTGAATCGGACATACTTACAAATGTGCTGAATAGACGAGCTCTTAACACACCAAACTGTGCTGTTCATGGAAACACACAAACTCAGTACATGATGGAGGCGAAGAACTCTGAAGTTTCTTTACCAGCAGCAGCGGATAGCAATAGTGGTCTTCAGTTGCAGTCAAACCCACTGTTCAGTATCCCTCCTCGAGCAATCATACGGAACAAAGGTGAGTTTATATGATGTACTTGGATGTCAAACCACTGATTTCAAATAAGTTTCTCACTGTGATAATGTATAAACGTATTGTACTTTGAAGTGCTCTACTTGTGAACTACTTGGGTTTTTTTTGTAACGTTGATGACTGGGTGTTCTTAATCGTACTTCAGGTGACAAATTATACACAAGAATGTAGTTAACTGACCCAGTTTGGTTAGCGCTTGCAACTATTGTTACCCAGAGCAGACGACTGGGACAATCGGCGAAAACCAAGTGACAATTCAACTGGCCTACGTTTACTGTTTCGTTGCTCGCTCCCTATTCCAATCCTGAGTGAAAAATAGAGATAGGGTGTCCGTTTACTTCCGAAGGTTGTAACCTGAAGTAAGAAACTATTGGTTGGATTAATTGGTGTTAGCCAGCGCATGGGATCAAATATGATCTTTTCTGACTTGTCAATCACTGACTGTCCCATTCTTTAAGAAAAAAAATCTTCAGGTGACAAGTGCAAGAGAATCAGTCTAATAAACATAGTTTAAAATTTTTGATTCTGAAAGCAGTTGGCGACATTAGTAACAACCAGTTTTTAAACCTGGTCGTGGATATGTAAGCTGGAGAATGTTCATCCTTTGTCCGGTTCCGAAATTCTGGCATACACACTAGTGCCCGACACTGGCTGTACTTCTCGAACTGAAGGCGGCATCTGACTGTTGATCAGATCAGTGGCAATCCTTCATTGAGAGTTCTGAGGGGTTATTGCATCGTCCATTTGAATGCTGTACATTCGAACGGGCGTAATAGAGCCTGTGGTGTAACGTCAAGTGGTGTCCATCAACGATGTTTATTCTCTTCGTCCTTATTTAACTTTGTAATGGCCTTGCCTGCGGAAGTCTTCCTCACTGTCCGACTTTACAGGGGTCGATCTTATTACAGAAATCTCTTTAATAGACATAGAGTAGGCGTATGATTTAGTTCAGTCTAATAAAGGTGCCGACAAGACACACTGTTCTGGACACCTGCAATGGTAATCTGAGGATGTGCATTTCTCATCACCTGAATGCAAGTTATTGCTCCTGAACTGACTGTGAAACATATTTGAGGTGGGGGATTTGAAAAGGCTACTAGTCTTCGTCCACCGTTGCTTGGCATTATATATCGTATCTACAAGTGTGCCTATAGCTCACTGCAGTGGTTAATCACATCCCAGCCAGTGTCGTAGATGTATGCTGAGAACTCAGCAAATGCACACTCGTGTAACATTGGTGGTGAAATGTGTCAAGCCCACGTATAACCCCATTAACGGCTCTAAGCCGGTCTACAGTTAATTTGTGTCGGCGGTCAAAAATCAGGAACTCCTGAAAACCGTCACTGATGGTCACTTTAAAATATCATCTCGTATAAACCGAAACATAACGTGTCGGCGAAATCAGGGTCTTAGTTTCGCCGTCTAAGTCGACTGGATGCCTCAATGACGTATATGGTCAAAATATGCCTTCGCTCTGCCAAATTAAAATACCCTTTAGAATATCTTCACTAATGACGTGTGTACACAACTTCTTGAGCAGCTAGACACTAGGTACGTAGAGGCCTTATGGAACAGCTGTCAATATCTCGCATCAACTGATCTTCGCGCCAACCAAAGGGCTGGACCCTTCAACTTTGACCTTCCTCCTTGTTTAATATGTTCTTTACGTGCTCCGTTATTTAAGTGGAAGTCACCCTGTTTCCTTATTGGAAACGGTTACCTTACATGCATTTGGAGTTATTTTCAGTCTTGTAAATGCCTCTAGGTTCATGAGTTTGTCGGTCAGTACACAGAATTTTCGTTTATGGTGTGTTAGATGTTTTTTTATCGGCGACCTGAAGAAACCGCTCCACCTCGAAAATTACCTCCTAGCATAGTTCTGGTGATTGTACCACCTCTGACAAACAACAGCATTTCATTCTACTTTCGCCTAGCACCCATGTAAAATGACAGCATAACTGATGGACTGTGCCGCTGAGGATTTCGCGGTACTGACAACTATGCTATAACTACCATGCAATGTAGTCCCGCGAATCCTCTTGGTTATTGCTGGTTAGGCAGGCTTGACTAAGTCATAAGCATCTACGCTACTTCGTTGCTAACTCTCAACGAGACCATAATCAGGGAAGGTTACCATTGTCGCCTGCTTGGGTGTTTGTGATTTGGAGATGCTTCAAGCAACTTCGCTCACTGGATCCTGCGGTGTAGGTTTATATTCATACTGGAATACTACTCACATAATATTTGACTTGTGTTTTCTTGTAACAATACATTTATCTACATTCTTTTTAGTGAGTGACCTCAACGCGTCAATATTCGGTCGTGATATTCTCTCACAAGCTGGTTCGCTAGACAACCTGGACTTTCTTGATGGTCATCAAAATGCTAACTCACCAAATCTGATGAGGGGAGCTGATCGCTGTCCATCTAGAGATGTATCAATAATCAACACACTAAACTCCCAGCGTGTGACCGACAATGACCAGCCGAAGTTAGAACAATCTTTAAGGGGCTTGGCCAGTAGTCAAAGTCATTCTGCATGGCCATTTACTCAGCATCGATCAACTGCACTTCCCGAGTCAGGACGGTCTAACGAATTGAGCCACAGTACTCAGGCTCCTGGAGGGTACAGGCGTTTATCTGTTAGGACCCTTTGATACCAAGTCCTATTTTGTCGGGTCTGTTGGCACAACGGGGTTGTCAGGCAAACATATGGCTTAAGCTGGAGAACATCCAGCCAACTGGATCATTCAAAATTCGTGGCGTTGAGAATCTAGTTCGCAAGGTAGGTTGCTTGTTAGTGAATACGTGTCATTGTACTATGTGGGTTTTTCTGTATGCCTGAAGCAGTAGTGTGTTCGCTTCAGTGGCTCAGTTCATTACCTACGTAAGTATTTTTTCTTTACAGATTTCAACGATGTTCTGTGCGTGAAATCGCTCAGCATTTTCCCTCCTGTGTCATCCGGTATATTTCCTCTTCCTTTGCACTAATAAATTTGCCTATACATTTAGCTGTTGTGGTTTCGAAAACTTCTACGTAGTCTAATACCCATGATTCCTTCGCATGATAATGCTTCTTATAACCGTTCGGTCTTATTTTTCATTGTCTATTGTCACCTTGTTTCTCTAGAAGGTCGTGTTTCGCTTCCCGTAACGTCTATATTTTAAGCTAATTGTTGACTGAGCAACCACGTTCACATGCAGACTGTCTGGTTGCACGTGTTTTCTCTGATCAAAGTAAGGATTGGTCTCTGTCCTTCGGTCATTTATATCTCTCCCTGCATATCAGATTGTTAAGTTGGGTGTAAGACTAAACAGATCGCATAGGCAATAAGCAGTTTACCACATGTCAACAGCATTATATTAGGTTGTGGACCCCTGTTGGTTTTCAACACCGTTCGAATACCATTTGTTGCGCCAGAACTGAACACTGCCCCACCTACTGAGGTTTGAGCAGCCAGGTAGTACAATTAACTGTCGCGATATGTTGTTTACTGCAAGATTAAGTACAAGGTTGCTGGCTAGATTTCGGATTCGGTTTCGCCGGAAGTGGAATGTGTCGACGTCTAAACTAGATACAGCGAATGGGTTAAGCACACTGAACACTTCACTCAGCCCCGATGTTTTTGATCAACAAAGTTTGCAAAGCTACGAAAACGTAATTTAGCTTTCCCAACTTACACCACCTGTTGCCGTGCCTGGTTTCTTATTCAGGGTCGAGTATACAACTCATCAGTTCGTTGTGTTCTACTTTGCGACTGAAACACGGCAATTCAAGGTGGAGGACAAGATTAGGCTTCAGATGCTCGTTCACCGTTGCCTTCGCATCATAGACTGTACTGTGGAATTACTTTGAAGTCAGGTGCAGAGTTTTCGGTTGAGTGTAAACCATGATTGACTTAAGATAACTGAGACATATGCTACACATACCTAGTCGCTTCCCGTCCCGCTCACAACATCAGTTGACTCAGGTTTCAACCGGAAGAGCTTAAAGGTGGGCAAACTAAAACAGCGTCAACGAATGCAGCCTGTGACTCGATCTCAGAGGTGTGAAAAAAGTAGGTATTTCGATTGGGCTAAGCGTGTTAACGGAAGTAGTTGATCTAGTAATCTAGGTGATGCGGCTAAGAATCGATCTGAATCTCCTTTGTACCCACACTTTATCATCTGGAACGTCATACTGAATTTTGCTATAGCTTTACCCCTTTTAACGACTTTCTGTTACCGTTGATTGCTTCCTTCGTGTTTCAACTCTGTACCTCCCACCTTGATGTGTAAGTGGGGGGTGTGGCAACTTAATCCGTTACGTAGTGATGTCAAGTCCGGTGTTGATTTTGATTGTTAAAATCTGGACAGGTTCGCCGCTTGCCTTCACGTTGTTTTCCACATCTACCCCTCTGATGGGCATATATTTCTTGTTTGCTTGCCTCTGCTTCCATCTTCGTATAGTCATTACCTTTTCTATTTGTGATAACTGACGATTATTATTGGTGGTTTTTGTTTCAGTGGGCAGCTGCCGGTGTAAGTCATATTGTTTGCCCAACTACTGGAAATGCGGGTATTGCTGCATCTTTTGCCGCTCATGCGTACAGACTTAACTGTACACTTGTAGTGCCTGAAGTCTACGAATCGACCATTAGACGGCGCTTAGCATTGGAAGCTCAGGACGCTAAGGTTGTTGTGGGAGGTAACACTTTCCTAGAGGCTAATCATCGCGCTGAACAACTGGTAAATGACTTACAGTCTTCACACAATGATTCCACTGTTCGTCTTCTTCATCCTTATGATCATCCTGAACTATGGGAAGGTTACGAAGCCATTGTCGACGAGATCCCACCTGAGGTCGGTCAACCGAATGCAATAGTCCTTGCTGTTGGTGGTGGTGGGTTGCTATCATGCATTATACAGGTAAGTACCGATTGTTTTTTACTTGTTTGAGTACTGAACTTCCCAACAAACATTTTATACGTTGCCTGTTTATGTGACACATCCTGACCTTCGCAACTTGGGAAACTCCGTACATTCCAGTTTTAGATGTCAAACAGTACATATTCCTGATGAAACCAACACATCACCAGATAGCAAATTAGAAAATTGATCTGAAAATCCCTCTCGATCACCCTTATTTGATTGTATTGGCATTTATTTTAACATTTTTACTCTCGTTATGGATGGTGTACCTTTGACCCTCGCCGGTGTAATGTTATTTGCTTGTTTAACTGTCTTATTTGACTTTACACTCGGTATTTGCCTTTGTATGTTTGAGACTTATTGTGAATGTTCCACTTTCCTATTATGTGACGCTGGACTGTTGACAAGGTGATGTTGTTTTACTGAGCCCAACATTTTGTTTTGGTTCAACTTACGGTTGTGCAGTGATTTGACCGTTTGTCTTTTGACTGTCTACCGGGAACGTTTGTTTGTTGGTTTGATTCCTGTAGGCAGAGTTTTGATCCCTTTCGTCGGGAATATTCCTACCGATCGACAGGTACTTAACGGTTGTATTCGTTTAACCAGTTTTTGCCGTGTAGTACGTATTTGCACCCGAAAACGTTTTGGACTATATAGTTAACCAACGGCACTGTTGAGGTATTTTTGTAATTTTGACATGACTTATTGTTGCCTCAATAGTACCACAGATTTTGTTACGAATCTACTATTGAATTACTGCAAACCGTGTTTTGATATTTTGATCCAACCTTTGACTGTGCGTCACTCGCGGAAGTTAGGAAGCTAAACAGTAGGACGCAGAAACTAGTCAGATTCACGTCGGTTAGCACCGCCTGGTTATTTCCCGCGTTCAGGCCAAGATTATTGGATTCTGGCCGCTACAGTTGCATCTCTTTGATTTCAGGTTTGCTGCTTATGCGGAGGCCGCTCAGAACAGATGAGCGGTACTTTAATATTGGACGAAGGCACACCGTAGATAACGACCCTTGATTTGGTATTATAGAAATTACGAATGCTTAAACCTGTGAGTTCGCGTGAAGCACTTCCTCTATAGGCTGCTTGTTCAGAGAAGTTTGAGTAGCCGGGGTACCTGAGCCCTAGTTCTGGGACGCAATTGGGTTTTGGCGACCCTCGTCCAGATACTTCAAATATCGAGCCGAGGTTACTGTTGATGGAGACAGCAAAAGTGGTGGTAATCACCTTGTTCCAGACAATCTTTGTACCATTCCGAATTCTGAGTATGATGCATTACAAGGAAAACTAAGTATTATGTATGTACTGCCTACAACGTTCAGAATGGTGTCATTAAAAGAATTTAAGAAGTGTAGAGATCATTAACAACTAAAATTTGTTTTACGCTGTTAAGTAAACTATTGGGATGGGATTACCAACTGTTACTAAGTTGATACGCGAATGCCATTCTAATACTTTCTCCTCACACAATAAGCGTTTATTGTTGCTTCTCTCACACAACTTTGTGTACTTCGGTGTCACTTTTCCTGTTTGCTTGTTATTTGTATGCTACTGAGAGGCGTGGCAACTCTAATAAGTACACTTATGCGTGGGGTTTTGCGTTGTTTTTGTCATCCAGTCAATCAGTCACCCACCCACTCACGACATTTCAGACGGTGTAAATATAACAATTTAAATTATGTAAGTGATACTAACAACAAAGCAAAATTAACATCGTTGGCCAAAGTATTGGAAAGAGATTATTTTTTGTTTCAGAGTTGGTAAGTGATTTTTGTCCTAACAACTTCCTTCCTCACACCACGCGCGCCGGGTAAGATACAGTCGAATTCTTATATTTTACTGTACTAGCGTACAGTCTCACATAATTTCCTCTTGTCCTCTTCGAGGAGAAACAAAAAGGGGGCTGGAAATGAAGTGGGGGTCTGGTGTCATTTAAAATTACGTTAGCTAGTTGCTTGCTGGAATTTAAATGCTTGTCAACTACAGTGTTGATCACCTGAGCCGGAAGTACAGCGCTTACCCTACTGACGGCTTCCAAGGCCCTACATAATATAAAAGTCTTTTTCAACAAACTAAAGAATACCGACTCAGAACAATGCAGAGGAAGAGGCAAAATGCAGAAATTAATAAATTGCAAAAGTAGATGAAGAATCGTCCCAAAGGGCCTTGGTTTTTTTATGTAACACGTTAAGTGAAAGACCATTCAGAAGTCAACACGATATAAGACGATCAACAAGGGTCAGGAGCAAAGCTGAGTCCACGACAGTTAACGCTCCATTTAATTCCTACAAAAGAAGTCGCAGAACCCCAAAAGCTTGTCCGTTTTGTTTGCATCGGGGGCTACAATTGGCAGTATGGCATTTAGAAGGGTTTAACTTCAAAATATTTCAGAAAAGCACCGGCTAGCTTCAGGTAAGAAACTATTTAACTGTAAGGAATCTGAGAGAGAGTCAACTGGTGCAGAAATCACCAGATCATTAGCCCACCCAGAGAACTCAGTTCTGTTAAAATAAGATGTGTTGTGCGAAATAGAACGAAACAGAATCAAGGGAAGTACCGAACCTAGAAGCCTACTGGCTTCCACAAACAGTGAGGCAAAGCGCCTTCCTTTATAGACAGTGTACTGTTTTCCTTCAGAAGAACAAGGGTATGGCCATCTGGCAGCCCATGGCTGAGTATGAGTTGTGGAAAGCTTATTTAGAGGGAGTGGTCTAGTAAGAGAGTCAAGGGATCATGTGTTTTCCGAGAGCGTACACGGAACAGGCTTAGTGACCTTGACTGGAACAGAAGAAATGTTATGATGCGAAAGAGTGACAGCGCCTAAGACACTTCTCCTGCGTTTATATGCAAATCTTTCTCAGATCTGAAGGCGCTAGATGTTGAGTGCGTTTCAATTTTTTCTTGTAGTATATATAAAAAACATCGACCACTCATCTTGTTTGGCTTCATTGAATTTGCTTGTACAACCACATTTAACCACTTGTTTCGATCAGTGTTACAACTGTACTTTGTTATGGATAGAAAACGCGGTAGCCGTTGGAACTGAAGGCTTGTAATTAGCTTTTGTGCATGTATTTTGTTGTAAAGAACAACTTTCGTAGGGTTCACTCACTGTTTGAATATACTTTCGCTTTTTGGCAAGTGATTGTTTTGGATTTGGTCAGTTCTCGCTTTGGGTTTTGGGAACTCCGAAAATTCGTATCTTCGCTACGTGCTACTCAGCGGATTTGATGTAGCATTATAAGAAGTAATTTCGTGACTGGCCTCAAATATAGGGAATTTAAAGCGATGGATCGAGACCTAACATGTACAACTTTGATCTCTTCCCAAGCAGCTGGCGTTATGTTTTTAGAAAACGACGTATTGAATGTATCTGCCCGAGGGTTATAAAATATCTGCGCCTTTTCCTAATACAACACTTAAAACACTACCAGTGCCTGGACTTCGGGATGGTCTCACGGATTTACGACGCTTAAATACTTCATTTGTATCGAAACCCAAAGGCAGCCATCTGCCTGACTATGGACACGAAGAGGAATGAAGTCGGCTCGCCGATGTACGAACGACTTGCTTAATCTGAAATGGCTTGTGGTGTTAACTATGGTGTTGCCTCAAACTTAAGCGGTAAATATATCCCAGTCCGTTTTCTTTAGCACTTTTCTCAAGAGTAGCATATTTTTCTATGAATAGCATCTATACCGGACTTTTTGGGAAAGATTTTGACGAGCCTGTTGTGTAATTCGCCATACGCTTTAGGCGAAACAGACGCTATACAGCGATCAAAATTCAGCAGCGAGCCCGTTCATGGGCTACGTGCACGCTACGCTCATTTGTAAACACCAAGTCTAGGGTTTTTTCAAGATGCGTAGAAAAGTTAGTCATGTTTTCATGACCCAGGATACTGCAATCAAATGGAGTAAAATCTCCTCGGACTATAGACAAAGAGCTAACCATAATCATAATATCAATTTGGTGAATTAATTAGCATAAGCTGACAGGTCTGATAAACCGGAGTCGGGTGTCACATAAATGTTTATGTATGTGTTTCTATTTGCTGAAATGCTTGGGACGACATATAATGGCAATGTATTCAGTCTTCTCTTTAGAGAAGCCAAAGCATACATAGTAGGAGGTGGACCAGTTTGTACTGATAAATGTCACTACACCCCAACCATGTTTCCTTTTGGAAAAGCTCCGATCACGTCAAAATAACTTGAAGCAATCTAGGAAGACTGAATGTCACTCTACAGGTCATGAAGCCACATCTCCTGAGGGAGTATCACACCCATGTTTCGATAAAAATTTTTGCATGGCATTGAATGAAGATAATCAACTTTCTTCGGTAGCCACCTACAGTTTGTACCCAGTATTTCCAGAATGATCTTTATACCTATGGTCATATGCTTGATGGCCCGCTACCACCCACCGTAGCGCCTTTTTCTAATTCCCCTGTCAACTTGTGGAGTGGCAGTTCCCAATGCGAGTAAGTATGCAATATGATCAGGTGTCATAAATGGACGATTGAAACAATATAGAAATGGGCAACACGATGCAATGTATCCCTTGATGCAATCAGCATTTGTTAATGTTGACCTGCAGAGGGGTCTCAGCATACCAAGAAGCAGTCGCATTCAGTTTGTGTCAAATGGCAGGCACAGTGTAACTCGTCCCATGTCTGTAACAGGAATAAACAATTTTTAGATCGCTGGCGTTTAGAAGATCTTCATGTGTGACAAGGCGACTGCAAGTAATTTCAGTGTACCCACTCGAGAGCTCCACCTTGCAGGACTTCAAATGTCATTTATCTAGAATTCGATAGAACTGAGTCGTGTGCCATTACTTCGAAACGGCTTTAACCGGCCAGCAGAAGATTGTGAGTGCCCTTGTTTAACTTTTTGAAGAGTGTATTTTGTGAAACCATGTCGAATGCCTTCGGTGTATCGACGTCCAAAAAACAACTACTCAACATGTCTCACGACTAGTAGTGAAACTGAAGAAGTCAAAGTGGTTTGAATTTTGAGTTGCCGCCCTCCACCTTAGAGGAAACTGTCATTGGTCAGTCCGAGACCTTGGAGGGACCAACTGACGCACATGAGTTCACTATATCGCTTCGTCGTGCAGTTTCGTGTTATTTGTTTCAGTTTTTGCGCTTCTTGGAAGTAACGCTCACAGTCGATATGCAATTCTTGTTTCTGTGGCTTTTCATCTTATGGTTTCACTTTTACACCTAGCAGTTGTTTCTCGGTGATGCTTTTCATGCTGATGAACGTTTCTTTTAGTAGCAGTAGCAATATTTCGCTGACAAAGCTTGCAGTATACTTTCATGCCTTAAACGCTTCTTCTTGCCGATTTGTCACAACTTACGGAAGGCCACAGTCGTAAACAAGACATTAAATTGTAATGGATGATTGCAAAAATCTGAAAAAAGGATTTCGCTTTTATTTACAGTTGCATGCAGCCTTCTTGCTTGCACTGTACTGCTCAAGGGTCAAGCGATAAGGATGCCACGATCTCAGCGAACATGGATGTCAGCCGGGCATTTGGTGGTATCATGCGTGCTCGTCAGTGCTCAAGCTTGTTTCGGATCACCAATGTACGTGAACAGCTGCAGAAACAATGCAGTGTTTATAAAACTCATATAGTGCGCGTGAACGGGCCACATATTAGCAAAGTGCAGGCGCAACCATTTGAGTCTGCATTTTCCACGTTACTATGTTGTTTTCCTCCGTGTGTATGGATACAAAAGTGAATCCAGAGGCCTGGGTTTGTGATCTCCTTCGTAAGGTAACTAGCTATTCATCTTCTTAGTTGTAAATATACAGATTGTCAATCTCGCCCTCGATTTAAACTCAGAACGATGTGTATGTGTAAAGTGAGATTTTACTGCTATTTTGATAACATTTAGACGCTTGGTAACGTCCAACCTCTATACCATTCAAAACCGCTCAAGCTTCTTATTTTTTTGCAACTGTCAATTTGATGAGGTCTGTAAACCGGCTTCTCTCACGTTACATTCATAACTTGAGGATGAAGATATTTATTATTATTATTCCATTACAATAGACTTGACGTTTTTGGCCGCGCACAATCACAAGAGTGATTTGGAATCCGTAGATGTTGATCCATATTTCAAAAGGTCGAGTCATGAAAAGAAAGAAAATACGCATCCTTTGATCCAGCGATCAACCGGGGTGGAAGAATGAATAAAATACTTAGAAGGCTGGTTTCAGAAGATTGTTACCAGCAGTGTTCACAATTTAAGAAACCCAATGATTCCGGGTGAGTACGTCATAATTTAATGTCGTAGCTACATTGAAGGGTGTCGTATGGTTATTGGGACAATAGAAGAATATGATATGAGACATCCTCTACGGCAAAGTTTGTAGTGGACTACGTATCTTGTGTAAGTAGGGAATCCAACAAGAAGGTGAACCACATCATTAAAATATAGGCCGGTGAAAGCTTTAATCAGTTGAATTATTGGGACAAACTGCGTTTAACCGTAACACTTCTTTCTGTGATAATCTTTCGGACTTAACCAATGTTTTTGATTAATAAACACTGTGTATCGTGCTTTTGGCGCGCACCTACGACAAAACTGGCTACTGGGAACTGATGCCAATTCACCGGTAGATAAACATGGAGCACGAAAGATCTAGAAATGAAGTCGGTGACGTAGCAGCGATTAACACCTTGATGTTACTGAAAAGGCAGCAAAATCCTAACCAACTATTCAGCCTAAAAATTTCATAAATATTTACAACGTGCACATATCATGGCGTTTTTCCTCCAGTTCTCAAGGCAGGCTATCAAGTGTTGGTGAAATTACAGGCATGGGTTACTAATTATAACGGCTGAGTGAAGTGACTACTCACACCACATGGAGAGTTTTATCGGCTAAAAATAGGTACTTCTCACCGAAATCTCACTGATAGGTAGCGGAAGAAAGGCAGCCAATAGAGAAATTGTTTTCAGATCATGATTTATACATGCACTGACACGATCACCTGACTGGACAAATTCGACATCATGCAACAGATCCAATTGGTTTATTTATGGCTTCATTTTCTAGAGTTTTGTAAATACATATGTACCACGTAATTGTCTAATGAAGAAAGTCGTTGTTCTTGCAGTCGCTGGCCATCCTTCGACCTCTGGTTTTCGTGGCTCAGTGAGGTATAGGGTGTAAGGGAGAACATTTGTATTCCCGTGTCCAGTCCAAGTATCTCGTTGTGTTATTATCTCGTTTGCTTATTATTAGAACCCACGTACTAACCCCCAACTGCATTAGCGAAACTCACCCATCAAAAGAAACTTTTACAGGTTACCGATTTCTGGCGCCTTCGTAGCATTGCTCATGTATGCCCAACAGCCATTTGATTGGATGCGCAATGCTGACGTAAGTTGCACTGCGCTGGAAAAGGTGTCAGGGTGACCAGACGAGAGGTGGTACCTGTGCATGAATCTTATGGTCTTCAGTCATGTTCGGGGGGGCCAGTGTGAACCGTGTGGCTAGGTTTTCTGTTAAAATAATAGTCAGAGGTTGACGACATTATAATGATAGTGTTTGTTCCCAAATATATAGGTATACACTTTTCACAGGTATGAATAAGTTACCGCGCAAATCACACATATCTTTATGGTAGGTAATCTCAGTTCCCACCTATTCATCAATAGGCGATATAAGTGCTGTATGTTTATATGACGAAACGTCCCAGCAGGATAGATATGCATAAACTAACTATTTAGACAAGTGGAAGCATCGTCTTAGCGTTAACAGAAGGCTGGGGTTCGTATCTGGGTACTACATGTATTTCCTGGAGGAAAACAAAGCTTAAAGCTAACACTTCTATTGCAACACAACGAACGTTTTGCTTGGGGTAGTTATGAAACGTTTATGGGGGAAAACATGCTAGTTTTTTATCTGTTGTACTACACTGATGATTCCAGAACTGTGTGACTCATGTGTACTAGTGCCACTTTATATCAAAGATTCATAATCTTGCTGAGGGCTAAACATCCGCATTTTTCGGTGTCTTCCTTGCACCGTACACCTTTTCTAGTTTGGTGTCTGTCTTCCCGATCTACTCTTTCTTAGTATTCCACTATAAGCTATGGAAACTTCATCCGATGCGCCTGTGTGTGGCGCTTTACGCTGTTAAGATCTGTCCCACCACCACATATTGTAAGGAAGCGCAAACAATTGATTGGAACATCACTGAGCAGCAGGTTATTTGTCTTTTCAATCGCAGTGACGTTAACATTAGTGTATAAAATTTCAGAAGTTCGTCAGAAGTGTTAAAATGACCGAATATCCGGTCATAACATGTAATGAGGCCTTCCATTACATCTGCTTGCGCGTCTTCTTTAGGGCAGGAAGGTGCCACCTGTGGTTTCTTACGACACTCCGTATATGCCCTCCACCGTTCCTAAAATATCTGATAAAAACTTACAGCTAGTTCGTACGACTTGGGGAACACTAAATCTCCAAGAAAGTAAACCAAGGCTGGATTTCCTGTTTTTTATTACGGAAGCAGGTGCACTAGGCAGTGACTTACGCGAATTACCCTCTTAAGAAGTCAGAAATCCAACATTTGCCTTTCAAGTATCAGCATTTCAACGAACAAAGGGGCATCGATGGTAAACCTTTTTAAAACCTGCGAAAACATGGTTTGCATATACATCCGCGTAAGCATTAATGCCGGACCTAAGTGACAAAAACGTCGAAAAATACCACTGTCTTATTTTAAGTATCCGCATCAGCTGTTTGCGGCTTACTGACCTCGGTAGCAAATTTTCAGGCCGTAAGTCGCCTTACATAATGAAACACTATTAAGGACAGCAACACCTTGACAACTTTGATCAAGAAAACCGCTTCCTACATGATAGAAAAGGCAGGACCTATTCATGACGATCAACTTCTATTTAAGTGTATGAGAGCACTCACTTCCTACGTCACACAATCAAACAGCAGTTGTCTTTTACATTTCCGATCAAGTACTACTGTTAGTGATGTCACATATGATAAGATTTTCACCACCTAAATGGACATTCACCGTCTGCAGGTAGTCCTTATACCAATAACCTCACCGCCATGCAAGACGCGTCTACATCTCACTAAATCGGGGTTCTTTCACAATCTAAAACGCTCCCAGAGATAATAACTGCTTTTAAAAAATAAGTAAGGATATTGCGAACCACCAACTGAGTGTTCAGTGATAGTTTGTATGAATTAAGCATGGCGCGACACAGGAATAGGGTGACTTCTAAGAAGAAGTTTGAAAACTTATCATAGCCATCTCACATATGTAACTAAAAGAACCGCTGTTACGGGGATCACAATGCATCCTGAACAACTGGTTGGCATGCTACAACTTCTGCATGTTGATGCAGATACTCCTCAGGGCTCAAGAGAGACACTTTAGCCACAAGAGATTCCAACTAACGTGAAGGCATTAATTAACCACAACTAGGCCATTCTAGGACCACCTGAAGATTCATGAATGAGAAAAAAGCGTGCACACATTAGCGGTTGATGAAGACAAGGCTACAAGCTTAAAAATTATGGCCCTAGCCCCACCAAAGGTTAAGCACAACATAGAGAATATTATCAGTCATTTCTGCAGCGCACTTGCCTCCAAATAAATCAGCTTATAACGCGTATGTTCTGGCCGAAAACAACTGCAGCACTCGAACGAACGGACGCAGATTGTAGCGCAGTCGTCAGTCTGGTCGCGAAATTCCTTAAGAAGCACTATTACCGAAAATTACGCGAAGTGTATCAGTAGTTGAAAATCTTCATAAAAACAACCGTAGAGCCACACTTAACTTGGTTGCTAGAATGATCTTTAAAGCCAGTAGCCAACCCTTGTGGAGGCCATGCTGAGACTTTCACATCTCGCTTTCTCTCGTGAAATATTCAGACAAGCTGTCTTTTGCAACTGCTGCTAACGTGTTGTCAACACGAGTGCGTGCGTGGACGAATTATTCCCATCCTTAGACATCTATCACAGCAAGAAATTCATCGAAGCGTTGCTGCTCAGCTACCAAGTTAACTTCGAGAAGACTGACTCCTTCGGTTATTACTTTGAAATCCACACTGTATGAGAAAGTACGAGCAAATAACTTGGTAAAAAGTGCATCCCGTTCCACCGTCGGGTGTGGTGCTTGATACGCAAGACCTAAGAGCACTTCGTACTTGTCAACGAGTAGGTTGACTCACGGTGATTAAGCACCGCATGCAATATGTTTTCTCGAATTTTATCTGCCACAAAGTGATTACATGCGTAAATGAGACGGCGACCACCACGCTTACGGTCTCGAGTAGTGCTATAGTGAGTGTGCCCACTTGTGAAAACGTCTGCTTCCAGGATGGATTGGCATCGTGATTATGTTATCGGTAATACGCGGGTTTGGCGATTAACGCCATCGTTTCAAGGGCAGGTATTCTCCTGGATAGGGAAAGTGAGTCGATTAGCCATAACGTAAATGGGTTTCTGCAACCGGTGAGCCCGCTCGTAATGCCGATCATACATAGCTCGTTAAGTCCGTTGCTGCATAGTATGTTCATGAATAATGCGTATTTTATGTCAAAAAGAGCTGAGATTCTCTAGAAGCTCGTAGTGACATGAGAAGGGATGAATTTGCGGCATCTAGGCCTGTTAGATAGAACAGTTCTTTTATTGACAAATCTCCAGTCCCCAATTCGGATTTGTTTCAGATTCAGATTTGTTGTTTGAGGATAGGAGGCTGGGAGCCTATATTAATCCTTTTCCAGTAGATTTCTACGCTTGTCCAACCCCCTTTTGAACGACTCAATTGGTGATGCGGACACCACCACTCCCGGGAGTCGGTTCCATGCGTTGATTACTCGACGCGAGAACCAGTACTGTGCGGAGACTATGTTCGTTTTTTGCTTTTGTAGTCTTTTACTATACCCTCTGAGGTATTCCGACCTGGTGCGAAGGTAAAAAGAAGACAGATCAGGTTCAAAATCATTTCCTAGAATCCTGTATAGCATGATTAGGTCTCTCCTTTGTCTGCTGTAGAACAAAGTGAAGAGGTTCAGCTCCTTAAGTCGGTCTCCATAGGTGAGGCCGGCCGTAGCAGGGAGCATATGGGTGGCCGCCCTCTGAACTCTTTCTAGAAGGTCACCTTTCAGACAAGGATTAGCCGCCTGGGTGAGGTTTTCTGGTTTAGACCTAACTAAGGACATGTATAAGATGGTGAACATGTCGCCACTTATTTCGTAAATGTTCTACGTAATGCCCAGACAGTCCTTAAACTCCGAGCTGCTACCAGCGAACAGTGAGCCATGGTTTTCAAGTCATAACCAACCATGACTCCCGGGTCGTTATGGTTAGGTACTGACGGTGGAGGAGTCCTATCAATATCGTAGGTATTGCTGTTTGTGTGCCCCAAGTGCATCCTCGCACATTTACCTGCGTAGATGGGCATCAGCCACTTCTCTGATCAGGTAAACAAGCTGCTCAAGTCTGCCTGGAGCACACGTATATCTTCATCGTTCCTAGTTTCCCGCCAGATTTTTGCGTCAGCGTGGGGAACCACAGGGGGTTTCATGATATTTGACAGCTCATTTACGTGTGGGAGAAGCAGTAGAGGGCCCAGGACTGTGCCTTGTGGCACTCCACTCTCTACCGACTTCCAAGTGGAGAGTTGAGAATTGATACTTACTCTGTCTCCTACCAACGAGAAAGTCTCTTATCCATGTGAACAGACTACCAGTGATTCCAAAACTACTCAGTTTTCTGAGCAACCTGGAATGAGAGACTTTGTCGAACACCTTACTGAAGCCAGTGAAAATGACATCTACTGGTATCCTATCATCTTTAGACTTAATCCAACTTTCTCTGGCTGTAAGAAGGTTCGTCAAGCAAGAGAAATTTCTGCGAAAACCGTGCTGTGAACGAGACAATAGAGTGTTGCTCTGTAGACGGACTACGATGGCTTCCTTGATTACTCTTTCCAGGGTTTTCACTACAGTACTAGTCAAACTTGTCGGCCTGTGATTCGATGGGAGCTGACTAGAACCTGGCTTGTGGATAGGTGTTGCTATGGCATTCTCCCAGTCGTAGGGGAGTATGCCTCCACTGACAGTCTGGATATAGTAGTCAGTGGGCGGTCGGTAATGTCACACATCGTAGTTTGTGGTCCGTGGGTACCAGTTTGGGCGGCTTCAGCTTTGTATTGGCTCCATATGAGCTGGCCCTGTGTATCATGGGTTGTACATTACATGTGGTAACCCCAAAAAATCTTGGAGCCCCGGGCGCGTTCATGTACTCAACAGGGGAAGTAATGTGTCTAATCCTGGGCTAGCGACCAGCTAAGTTTGAGCTCAGCGCTGCGTTATGGTTATGAAGAGTAGGAACTCCAATATACTATCTACACTATCTATGCCCTAAGGGCCGAATGATGGCGAGTTGTGACTCACATATTCACGAAGGCGGCAAACAGTAGCATGATCACTGCTCCTAACAGATGGGACGTAAGCAGACATGAATTATCACCTTTTCATTCCAAGACAAAGGTCTAGGTGTCTTAGAGGCTTCCTGACAGTGAAGTACATTTCATCACTATTTGAAAAAATGCACCTAAACTTCATGTGTTCATGATCCTTTTTAAGTTCAGGTGCTTGAACCGTGCTTGGGAATTTCCTGACGTCGTGCTTATCCCCAGACAGGTTGTCAACTGTGTTTTGAAGACAGTGGCTTGCCCTGGAAGTGGGATACCCTAGTTCTGCAGAGCCAATCGGAGGGCCTGCATCAAGGTCAGCTTCGGGCTTTTTCTAAGGTGATGCCAGTGGAATACCATTCGGCTCTTTGTCATCGGGTTATCCTTCCGGGTATCCAGATGCCCCTGAAACTACAGATAGAAAGGTGAAATCTTTCAATGCCCTTTGTACGTTTACAGGGTGTCCCGCGTTACGCAAAGATAATTCATTGAAAATTTCAACTAGCTTAGTTGCTATTCCGCGTTTTAACTAAATCCCCAGCGCCAAACAGTGTCAAGAATTTAAAGAATTTTGAGAAACGGCATTGTAAAAGCCAAGTGTTAAGAGGCACGGGGTACATTTGTTACGCCACCGTCTCGTAGAATCCTACTTTTAACAGCTTTCGAATGCAAGGTGTGGGCTTGCTGAAACGATACCAATAGTTTCATTGCCTCAGTTGCTAGAAGACTCACTAATTCCTCACCTCTTTGCTAGCGGTTGCTTGTTTCAGTGATCGGCTCAGCAAATAAATGGGCTAATAGAGAGAAATTCCCAGGCGTCTTTCGATTATCAGCTAAATTGGCCTCAAATTAATGATACCACTCTAACTTTCCCTTACCCTACATCCGTTTCGGTGACAATGACCGAGACTCTTGTGATAGGCTCGTGGAGAGTAGTCTCAACACCCATCTCATCGCTTTTGAAGACGGATCCTACGAATCTTCACTGGGACTATCTGTTTCCTCACATCTGGCTTCGCTTCTTCCCATCACCAAAGTATGGATTTCGCTTATTTGTCTGTAAAAAAGGTCATTTCCCTCGGGCAGCCAAATAACTTTGCTAACCCAGTATTGCAGTTATGAATATTACTACTTGTCAAATGATAACAGATATCACAAAACACGGCCAAGCCTGTTCAGAGTAAATGACAAAGATCACGTGCAAAGTAACTCAAGTGACGAGCTCACCGATGTTACTGGTTAATTTCAGCTTTCCGATGATCGCAAATGCACTTGTGCAGTTAGCCTTTGACATGATATCAAACCATAATGAGCGAGGCTACACCCAGGTAGCCCACTTTGCCTACCCATAAAGTCTCAATACAGTCAGTATTCATGGAGAAGTATATTGGTTCAAAAACCCGAGTTACTACTCACAGCATCTTTTCTGTGAAGACCTAGCTTGTCCTTGAATTTACCCACGGAGCCAGCTGCTTTCACTTACATCGTTAGTAGGTTTTATTCCTCGCCGTTATGCCAGTAAATACGTACTTTACTCGACAACTATTCGCCCGTGGCTTCCAGCTGGACGAATGTTGATTACTGAGTAAGACGATTAGATGTCTGCACAACCACTCAAGAAACGAAATACTACCATAATTTAGCTTGTCTTATCATTATAAGATAATGAGAAGGCCATTCTAGTCGCCCTCTGTAGACGAAGTGAGCAACTTCCGACAGTGTCTTTTTGCTCACACTCTGAATATGTTCTAGCATATTCACTTAGTTCACCAGGCATATGCTGGCAGAATTGATTCTCGGAACAAAGCGAAGATTTGCATCTGTGGGCTTCAGCATTTTGGATATAACTTCTTCAAAATACTTCGATGTTTCGCGAAGCGAACAAAGCATGCAGAGTGCTTTGGAACCAGTTCTGCCGCAGTGCTGATAGTATCCAGGTCACTGCTACTCCTTACCTTGTGTCGCATAAGTTCCTACCAATCCACATCAGATTCCTGTCATCTACACTTGCCCGGTTGCATTTTTCATCAGTCCCACATGTGACACTTTCTCAAAAGCTTCGGTAAGATCAAAAAGTAACATTCACGCTGATATTATTGTTTCCCGCCCATTCATATAGCCCTCTTTCTCTAGGAGTAGGTTTGTCAAACCTAGGTGTTCAGCTTGGGAGATATGTTTTAATGCAGTAAATAGATCACGTGCCTCCTTTTTCTCGAATGAACCCCACCACAATATTCCTCACATTACTGAAACAACAATCCTTGTAATGCTAACTCATCGGTTGTTCTTCGATAGTTGTCCATTACTTTCTAAAGCATAGAACTAACTTTGAAAAAACTTCCGATAGCAGACTGTTCCATGTTCATTGGCGCTCTTAACGGTCATGTATAACCTTCACCTGACCTAGAATTCAATCGCATTTACAGTAAAAGTTGCAGGGGTCAAGAATATAATGTTGCATAACAATCAGTGTCGTCTCCATTCTAAGTTAATGCATGAGAGGGAAAATGGTAGTTTTATTTTATATCAAATTCCACTATGAGTGCAAAACTAGCACGAAGACCACACAAAGAGTTTGTTTTACTGCATAGAAACCACCCTTCTTTTAGTAAATCGGTTTCATCGTCCAGACGACATTTTGAATTTGACCTAGAGCTGCGTGCAGGTTTGCGTGCTGTTCCGTTCAGGGATATAAGATATTATAAGTATGCACGTCAATGGGTGTATGAGCAGCAATATCTCGGACGTTTTCCCCTCTCTTCCTTTTCAAGATTCGACCAGTAACTCAGTGACTAGTCCAGTTTTGAATGTCAATCGACAGAACCCCACCAACTTAGATGCCATTTCTCAACTTAAATTTCTTGGCCTCAATCTGGTGCAAAACGGATCCGGTGGTAATGCAGGTATGCTTTTCAACGAGGACCGATCACGTACAAATTTAATTATCAACTACCTACCTCAAAGTTATGACCAGAATGATCTGCAGCGTCTCTTCGAACGAGTTGGACCTATTAGGCAATGCAAACTCATCAGAGACAAGGTAATACTGCCGGTATCTTATTCATTCTCTAGAACACGGGTGCTAGCTTGTGTTATGGCTTTGTGGACTTCGTGAACCCTCAACATGCATCCTTGGCCATACAGACATATCACGGTTACGAAACTGAGCAAAAGCGATTGCGTGTAGCATACGCCAGTTCTGGTGGTCGGCGATTCACTCCAGGTAACCTTTCAGTTGCATTTAATCTCGTAGGGCATCGCCTTCAAACAATTTCCAATGGGACCTATATTCCTGATTCTATGCCTGCGGAAGTTACCAATGAGAATATTATTGGCTGGGAAATTATAGTTGCTGGAATACCTGTAGAATGGGCTGAATCGGACTTGCTTGTAGGTCGATGATAATTGTTTGACTAAATTTCAGCGTTTGTTTTCTAACTTTGGGGCTGTTGTTGTGATTAAGCTGTTGGCCCACCAAACCCCTGATTCTCCCCCAGGTCAAAAACCGCGCCTCAGCCCAACTTTAAATGGTACGTCAAGCGACTTGAGCGCAGAATCGTTAGATGGCAGGCACACTTCGAGTGCAACTGTCATATTCCAAGAAAAGAATAGGTAAGATTGTGTGCTAAATTTATTCTGTAGTGCCGAAAATGCTGTTCTGCGTTTAAACGGTTATCAGGCCCCAGAGTGGACCTCACCTCTTAGACTAAGACTGATCGGCTCAGTAACGAGAGAGACGTACGGCCTCTTTTATTTTTCTTCACGACAATCGCCATTTGCATTCGGTCGGGCATCCAGTGGCCACGGTATTGGAGATCCTTTAGTTGAATCGGACATACTTACAAATGTGCTGAATAGACGAGCTCTTAACACACCAAACTGTGCTGTTCATGGAAACACACAAACTCAGTACATGATGGAGGCGAAGAACTCTGAAGTTTCTTTACCAGCAGCAGCGGATAGCAATAGTGGTCTTCAGTTGCAGTCAAACCCACTGTTCAGTATCCCTCCTCGAGCAATCATACGGAACAAAGGTGAGTTTATATGATGTACTTGGATGTCAAACCACTGATTTCAAATAAGTTTCTCACTGTGATAATGTATAAACGTATTGTACTTTGAAGTGCTCTACTTGTGAACTACTTGGGTTTTTTTTGTAACGTTGATGACTGGGTGTTCTTAATCGTACTTCAGGTGACAAATTATACACAAGAATGTAGTTAACTGACCCAGTTTGGTTAGCGCTTGCAACTATTGTTACCCAGAGCAGACGACTGGGACAATCGGCGAAAACCAAGTGACAATTCAACTGGCCTACGTTTACTGTTTCGTTGCTCGCTCCCTATTCCAATCCTGAGTGAAAAATAGAGATAGGGTGTCCGTTTACTTCCGAAGGTTGTAACCTGAAGTAAGAAACTATTGGTTGGATTAATTGGTGTTAGCCAGCGCATGGGATCAAATATGATCTTTTCTGACTTGTCAATCACTGACTGTCCCATTCTTTAAGAAAAAAAATCTTCAGGTGACAAGTGCAAGAGAATCAGTCTAATAAACATAGTTTAAAATTTTTGATTCTGAAAGCAGTTGGCGACATTAGTAACAACCAGTTTTTAAACCTGGTCGTGGATATGTAAGCTGGAGAATGTTCATCCTTTGTCCGGTTCCGAAATTCTGGCATACACACTAGTGCCCGACACTGGCTGTACTTCTCGAACTGAAGGCGGCATCTGACTGTTGATCAGATCAGTGGCAATCCTTCATTGAGAGTTCTGAGGGGTTATTGCATCGTCCATTTGAATGCTGTACATTCGAACGGGCGTAATAGAGCCTGTGGTGTAACGTCAAGTGGTGTCCATCAACGATGTTTATTCTCTTCGTCCTTATTTAACTTTGTAATGGCCTTGCCTGCGGAAGTCTTCCTCACTGTCCGACTTTACAGGGGTCGATCTTATTACAGAAATCTCTTTAATAGACATAGAGTAGGCGTATGATTTAGTTCAGTCTAATAAAGGTGCCGACAAGACACACTGTTCTGGACACCTGCAATGGTAATCTGAAGATGTGCATTTCTCATCACCTGAATGCAAGTTATTGCTCCTGAACTGACTGTGAAACATATTTGAGGTGGGGGATTTGAAAAGGCTACTAGTCTTCGTCCACCGTTGCTTGGCATTATATATCGTATCTACAAGTGTGCCTATAGCTCACTGCAGTGGTTAATCACATCCCAGCCAGTGTCGTAGATGTATGCTGAGAACTCAGCAAATGCACACTCGTGTAACATTGGTGGTGAAATGTGTCAAGCCCACGTATAACCCCATTAACGGCTCTAAGCCGGTCTACAGTTAATTTGTGTCGGCGGTCAAAAATCAGGAACTCCTGAAAACCGTCACTGATGGTCACTTTAAAATATCATCTCGTATAAACCGAAACATAACGTGTCGGCGAAATCAGGGTCTTAGTTTCGCCGTCTAAGTCGACTGGATGCCTCAATGACGTATATGGTCAAAATATGCCTTCGCTCTGCCAAATTAAAATACCCTTTAGAATATCTTCACTAATGACGTGTGTACACAACTTCTTGAGCAGCTAGACACTAGGTACGTAGAGGCCTTATGGAACAGCTGTCAATATCTCGCATCAACTGATCTTCGCGCCAACCAAAGGGCTGGACCCTTCAACTTTGACCTTCCTCCTTGTTTAATATGTTCTTTACGTGCTCCGTTATTTAAGTGGAAGTCACCCTGTTTCCTTATTGGAAACGGTTACCTTACATGCATTTGGAGTTATTTTCAGTCTTGTAAATGCCTCTAGGTTCATGAGTTTGTCGGTCAGTACACAGAATTTTCGTTTATGGTGTGTTAGATGTTTTTTTATCGGCGACCTGAAGAAACCGCTCCACCTCGAAAATTACCTCCTAGCATAGTTCTGGTGATTGTACCACCTCTGACAAACAACAGCATTTCATTCTACTTTCGCCTAGCACCCATGTAAAATGACAGCATAACTGATGGACTGTGCCGCTGAGGATTTCGCGGTACTGACAACTATGCTATAACTACCATGCAATGTAGTCCCGCGAATCCTCTTGGTTATTGCTGGTTAGGCAGGCTTGACTAAGTCATAAGCATCTACGCTACTTCGTTGCTAACTCTCAACGAGACCATAATCAGGGAAGGTTACCATTGTCGCCTGCTTGGGTGTTTGTGATTTGGAGATGCTTCAAGCAACTTCGCTCACTGGATCCTGCGGTGTAGGTTTATATTCATACTGGAATACTACTCACATAATATTTGACTTGTGTTTTCTTGTAACAATACATTTATCTACATTCTTTTTAGTGAGTGACCTCAACGCGTCAATATTCGGTCGTGATATTCTCTCACAAGCTGGTTCGCTAGACAACCTGGACTTTCTTGATGGTCATCAAAATGCTAACTCACCAAATCTGATGAGGGGAGCTGATCGCTGTCCATCTAGAGATGTATCAATAATCAACACACTAAACTCCCAGCGTGTGACCGACAATGACCAGCCGAAGTTAGAACAATCTTTAAGGGGCTTGGCCAGTAGTCAAAGTCATTCTGCATGGCCATTTACTCAGCATCGATCAACTGCACTTCCCGAGTCAGGACGGTCTAACGAATTGAGCCACAGTACTCAGGCTCCTGGAGGGTACAGGCGTTTATCTGTTAGGACCCTTTGATACCAAGTCCTATTTTGTCGGGTCTGTTGGCACAACGGGGTTGTCAGGCAAACATATGGCTTAAGCTGGAGAACATCCAGCCAACTGGATCATTCAAAATTCGTGGCGTTGAGAATCTAGTTCGCAAGGTAGGTTGCTTGTTAGTGAATACGTGTCATTGTACTATGTGGGTTTTTCTGTATGCCTGAAGCAGTAGTGTGTTCGCTTCAGTGGCTCAGTTCATTACCTACGTAAGTATTTTTTCTTTACAGATTTCAACGATGTTCTGTGCGTGAAATCGCTCAGCATTTTCCCTCCTGTGTCATCCGGTATATTTCCTCTTCCTTTGCACTAATAAATTTGCCTATACATTTAGCTGTTGTGGTTTCGAAAACTTCTACGTAGTCTAATACCCATGATTCCTTCGCATGATAATGCTTCTTATAACCGTTCGGTCTTATTTTTCATTGTCTATTGTCACCTTGTTTCTCTAGAAGGTCGTGTTTCGCTTCCCGTAACGTCTATATTTTAAGCTAATTGTTGACTGAGCAACCACGTTCACATGCAGACTGTCTGGTTGCACGTGTTTTCTCTGATCAAAGTAAGGATTGGTCTCTGTCCTTCGGTCATTTATATCTCTCCCTGCATATCAGATTGTTAAGTTGGGTGTAAGACTAAACAGATCGCATAGGCAATAAGCAGTTTACCACATGTCAACAGCATTATATTAGGTTGTGGACCCCTGTTGGTTTTCAACACCGTTCGAATACCATTTGTTGCGCCAGAACTGAACACTGCCCCACCTACTGAGGTTTGAGCAGCCAGGTAGTACAATTAACTGTCGCGATATGTTGTTTACTGCAAGATTAAGTACAAGGTTGCTGGCTAGATTTCGGATTCGGTTTCGCCGGAAGTGGAATGTGTCGACGTCTAAACTAGATACAGCGAATGGGTTAAGCACACTGAACACTTCACTCAGCCCCGATGTTTTTGATCAACAAAGTTTGCAAAGCTACGAAAACGTAATTTAGCTTTCCCAACTTACACCACCTGTTGCCGTGCCTGGTTTCTTATTCAGGGTCGAGTATACAACTCATCAGTTCGTTGTGTTCTACTTTGCGACTGAAACACGGCAATTCAAGGTGGAGGACAAGATTAGGCTTCAGATGCTCGTTCACCGTTGCCTTCGCATCATAGACTGTACTGTGGAATTACTTTGAAGTCAGGTGCAGAGTTTTCGGTTGAGTGTAAACCATGATTGACTTAAGATAACTGAGACATATGCTACACATACCTAGTCGCTTCCGTCCCGCTCACAACATCAGTTGACTCAGGTTTCAACCGGAAGAGCTTAAAGGTGGGCAAACTAAAACAGCGTCAACGAATGCAGCCTGTGACTCGATCTCAGAGGTGTGAAAAAAGTAGGTATTTCGATTGGGCTAAGCGTGTTAACGGAAGTAGTTGATCTAGTAATCTAGGTGATGCGGCTAAGAATCGATCTGAATCTCCTTTGTACCCACACTTTATCATCTGGAACGTCATACTGAATTTTGCTATAGCTTTACCCCTTTTAACGACTTTCTGTTACCGTTGATTGCTTCCTTCGTGTTTCAACTCTGTACCTCCCACCTTGATGTGTAAGTGGGGGGTGTGGCAACTTAATCCGTTACGTAGTGATGTCAAGTCCGGTGTTGATTTTGATTGTTAAAATCTGGACAGGTTCGCCGCTTGCCTTCACGTTGTTTTCCACATCTACCCCTCTGATGGGCATATATTTCTTGTTTGCTTGCCTCTGCTTCCATCTTCGTATAGTCATTACCTTTTCTATTTGTGATAACTGACGATTATTATTGGTGGTTTTTGTTTCAGTGGGCAGCTGCCGGTGTAAGTCATATTGTTTGCCCAACTACTGGAAATGCGGGTATTGCTGCATCTTTTGCCGCTCATGCGTACAGACTTAACTGTACACTTGTAGTGCCTGAAGTCTACGAATCGACCATTAGACGGCGCTTAGCATTGGAAGCTCAGGACGCTAAGGTTGTTGTGGGAGGTAACACTTTCCTAGAGGCTAATCATCGCGCTGAACAACTGGTAAATGACTTACAGTCTTCACACAATGATTCCACTGTTCGTCTTCTTCATCCTTATGATCATCCTGAACTATGGGAAGGTTACGAAGCCATTGTCGACGAGATCCCACCTGAGGTCGGTCAACCGAATGCAATAGTCCTTGCTGTTGGTGGTGGTGGGTTGCTATCAGGCATTATACAGGTAAGTACCGATTGTTTTTTACTTGTTTGAGTACTGAACTTCCCAACAAACATTTTATACGTTGCCTGTTTATGTGACACATCCTGACCTTCGCAACTTGGGAAACTCCGTACATTCCAGTTTTAGATGTCAAACAGTACATATTCCTGATGAAACCAACACATCACCAGATAGCAAATTAGAAAAACGGTGAAGTAACTTTTTATAGCGTGTGGACTAGTGTCATTATAAACACAGAAAATCAACAGAAGTGAACTGTAATTGATTGTGTGAGCAGGCACATGACAAATAGGTATGGTTGACGATTTTCGTGTCTATATGTACGTCAGAACATTGCAAAGGATTGTCCTAAATGCAACTTGAAGATAATGAATAACAGTAAAAATAAGCGGTTTGTAAAGATTTTGGTTTATCGGAACTTTGTTATATTTTGACGCCACCAAACTGTCTAGTGTACGCTTCAATTGCGGGATACTTTTCGAAGAATAATCCCTCTTAATTTCATGTTTTAAGGGCTTGTGGAGAAGAGGATGGTCTTCAACCCAGATCATAACTGCAGAAACTGAAGGAGCTGATTGCTTAAATCGATCTTTGAAATCTGGTCAGCTAGCAGTCATACCACGAAGTTCAACAATCGCTACTTCCATCAACGCCCCGGTTCTGGCACAGCACGCTTTGAACTTGGCCCAGTGCCATCCTGTCACCGCGGTAACCTGTACGGATACAGAGGCTGTCGATGGTGTGAAGCGTCTTTTAGGTGAGTTATCATTCATTTCAACCAAAAGCCTTATATCCCAAGTTGAATAAAATTATTTCTCACTTTTCTAAGTTATGACCCAGCGTTAACGAAGTTTTCGCTCTTTATTTTTTGGATTAATTAAGATTTGGTTTGCAAAGCCTTGTCCAAAGAATACCGGCTTACTCGGGATTGTCGATCTGTGATAGCTGAAAATGTATGATTTCATATAAACGCGGTAGAAGGCACTTGTTACGCTTTTGCATTATATTTTCGTATGAGATATGTTTTCGAGGTGCTCAGAAATGTGACATCCCTCAAGTTCATTACAGATCTGGGTTATTATTATAAGTATTTTCCTTTGGGTTCCTGGTGGAACACAGGCCTTCAGTACGACGTCACCATTTCACCCTTTGCAGTCTTTTAAACCTGGCTTCACGGCTGTCCAAAAGCTTTCGTTTCTTCCCCACGCGATCTTCATGCCACCCTCATCTTGAACGCTCAACTCGTTTCCTCTTTGGATTCCACTCGAGGGCCTAGCGCGTGGTGTCCCCAAATGGTTTTCTCAGTGTATGTCCAGCCCAATCCTTCTTCATTTTCTTCTGCATATTTGTTGGTCGATGGCTTCTTGCTTCTTTGGTTGGTTCGTTGCCAGCCAGAGTGAGTTCCCTATTGCTTATTCTTTCTGACCATCTGACCTGATCTTCGGTATCGAATAAGCGTAGACGGTAGCTGTTGATGTATGTCTGTCTGTAGTTTGTTGGGAATACATTTCGTAACGCGACAAGTCTCTGAACCATATAGAAGCACTGACATGAGGTTGTTGTTGCAAATCTGGGTCTTGTTCTTCATGCTGAGAGCAGTAGATCTCCACACTGACTTCAGTTTAATGAAGACCTGTTTTGCTTTGACATTCTCATCTGTGCTGCCTGTGATTGAAACGATGCTGTATGCCTAGGTAGGTGGGTAAAAGAGACAACTTCGTTTAGATTTCTCCTCTTCATGGTAATTCGTGCTTGTTGTTGTTGGGTATTTTCATCAACTCTGTCTTCTCTACGTTCACGTGAAGGAAGTCCCGTCTTCGCTGCCCTGCCTCATGTGTTAACTTGTTAGTTTTCGCGTGTAGATCTTCGAGTTTGTGCTGCAAGACCTCAGACATAAATCATCATCGGTGAAATCCAAATCTTCTTTTCATCAGTCAAACAGCATGTGCCCATCTTCTCACAGCTCCTCACACTTTCTCCCACCATCCAGTCCAGTCGAGTCGAGTTGACCACAATCAGGAAGATGATTGGTGATAGTAGACAGCAACCTTGTATTCCTTCTTTCCTGTCTTCACTTCAAAGGTGTCACTGAGCTTTCCATTGTGAATCACACAGCATATAGCACCATCATCATATAGCTGCTGTTGAATGGGGTTTGTGACACTGAAAGCGTAGTGTTGAAGCAGCTGGTAAATTACTTGTCGGTTGACGCCTCGATGTAAGGAAGGCGTTTTCGAAGTTGAGGTAAGTTGGAGGGAGAGTTGTCTGCCATTTTATTCTGTATTGTATGATGATGTGTAGTGTAGAGTTGTAATTTGATCGGGACATGGTTTGTTCTTCGTGAAGCAGGACGGGCAGCGAGTTGTGGTGGTTGTTTTGAATGGAGAGAATGTTTTAGTCTCTTCGGGATGATGGTGGTTAATATTTTGCTTTGTGTAGACCTAGTTGTATCATGATTCGGTGCCGGTTCTTGCAAATAATTAGATCGCCCTCCTCCGGGAGGGTTGGCAAGGTAACTTTTCCTCCAATCTGCAGGTACCTTCCTTTCTTTCTTTCCAAACCTTCTGCAATAGTGGTGTGGTGTTAGCATGTCTGCTGTTGTCTCTGTGTCTGTTTTCAGTGCTTCTGGCGAGATTCCATCTAGTCCTGCTGCTTTCCCGGATATCAGCAACTTTTTGGCGCTCAGGACTTCACTTTGATCGTAGGGTTTGTGTTCACTAATAGTTCCGTGGCCCCTGGTAGTATTTCTGGACGAGTTACAGGTGGTGTTGGTCGTCATCATCAACGATGAAGTGGAGTTGGTGGCCGATTCAAGAGTTTTTTGAAGTGGTCAGCTTATCGTTTTCTTTGTTACTCTTCTCGGATAACTAAGTTTCGTTCTTTATCTTTTATTGGCTTCATCTGTGTTGATCTCTTCCCCGATAGTAACCTGGTTATTTGATATAATGTTGTCACGTCCCTGTCCCTCCTACCTGCAGCCTGTTCTGCTTCAGTTGCAAGTGTCATAAAAGTGTCCATCGTTTCTGCACGCACTCTTCACTTTGTCCAGTGTTGTATAGTTTGTACTCACTTCCTCTTTTCGTTGTTCATCCGCTGCACTTCCCTGCACTGCTTCATCTTCTGATTCACCATCTTCCTCTCCCACCTCCATCAGCTTCCATGTATCCGTCGACATACATTCACTAACTTGCTTCTTCTTCCTTCCTAACACACTTATCCAGGTCTCCGTCCACTTCTCAATTCACAGAGTTCCAGTGTTCTTCCACACCGCTTTCCTCAGGGATGTTCCTCAATGCCTCCCATTTTGTGCACATGGCTGATGTGAAGATGTCCTCTGCAGTCTCCTTCTTCAGTGCAGTTTCTGTTCTGGGTGATCAACTTGAAGAACTGTGGTCGTCTATCACCAGCTTCTTTCAATTGAGGATTTCAACTTGATTTTGAATGTAGGTTGCTTGCACTAGGTAGTGAGTGATTGGTGTGAACCACATACATCTGCTCCTCTTCCTTCATCTTGTGTCCAGTAGACTGGTTGCATCTCCACTCTCTTCAGATTGAGATGAAGTCGATCTGCGTTTTAGTGTGTCCATGTGGTGAAATCAAATTCGTGCGGCTTTGTGAATATCCTTGTGTTTGTATACACTGTCTCGCCTCCAATCGCCCGATCGTAGAATGTGCAGAAATCTGCAAACAGTTCTCCATTCTCATTCATCATCTCACCGATTGCTTCTCTATCCATGATGAGTTCTCTTCCTGTGTTGTCTGATCCCAGTTTGGCATTCATGTCACCCCACCCCACCCATTAGAATGAATTTGATGTCGCCAACTGTGGGTGGTGTCTTTTCCAGCACTGATGGTAGTTGTCTCTGGAATTCTCCCCCCTCTCTTGATGCACATTATTTGTAGGTGCATAGCGTAGTGTGGCATTGTATGATTGCGACTTTCCTTCCTTTTCAGTTGAATCTTGATATCATGATCGTGATGCTGCAGAGGAGATTGGTTCCGACTGGATGAGAGAGAGGCTTCGATGGTGTTGGAGACATTATGATAGCTACTCGAAAACTCAATGTGCTGAGCTCGTGGTTGTCTTCTGGGTGACAATATTGGAGTAGATTATTGACCCGTCTCCAGTTGACAGTTTGTAGAGTCCACTTCCATCCCATCTGCAGATTCTTCTCAGATTCCTAGCACTTCTGTGCTCTACTTTTTCATCTCTTCTGCAATCTGGGCAGCCTTGCTAGCCAGCTGCGAACATTGTTTGGACATTCCATGTTCTCATTCTTACTTTCGCTTTCATCACGAGAGAAGTGACACATCGGCCAATTGGCTTCCCGAAGGCTTTCACCAATTGGGGTCATTTCGTCGCCTCCATTCCAGGGAGGAATAAATTTGTTTTTATTTTTTATATTTTGTTTGTGCTTTGAAGTTTCTTTAGTGATTGGATTGGTTTTACGGGGTAGGATTGGTAGCTTTTTGCCCTTCTTTCTTTACTCGGGCTTAGGACCGGCTAGTAACTAGTGAACTAGTAAACTGAGCGAGGTTAATCAGGGTCAGCTTATCTCGAAATCAGTAGTCTTTCCTTCATACTAATTGTTTGTTACAGTTTATGTCAATCCCAAGAGGATTAGACTGACCAGTATAGTCCCTTCGGTATTCAAACTAAATAAATCTTTAAGCGTGCCTTCCTTGTATCTCTAGTCGGCAAATTGGTGAGGGGTGGCGCTTGACGTGTGCACTCTTCAGTGATTCGTAGTGGCCTAAAAAGGCACGTTTCCAGGTAAAATCATGTTTTGTTTTTCACGACAAAGTGAAGCCAAAATCTCGAGAAGTTGCGGCCAAGTGAATGAGCTCTGGAGACAGTGAGTGCACCATGTGGTTTCGGGTATGTTTATCATTCGACATTCCTTCTGCTTGTTAGTTTACGTCTTGCGTATTCTCCACTGATTGAAAGTAAAGAGCTAGGCACCTAGATCTAGACATTTGTTCAGCCTAAACTCATGATCGAATGCGTGAACCACTGTATACTTGAGCCTAATGAAATCTTTAAAAGTATTCTAGAAAACCTTTATGCACACATCTTGTCAACCACGGTGAGCTAAGCTTTCTAGAGCTAACTAAACACTAAGGGTGAAGATGGTGCGCACTACTCTGATGAAGACCGGTCTAAAGACTTGGCCACCTGTGTCATTAAGATGACTTAAGCCGAACATGCGGTGTAGGTACTGAGTATGGGCGTTCCCGTCAATGCTAACACACATTAGTACCGGCTGAATTTTGACCATGGTTCTAGTGAGTTTTGTCAGATGTGCGGAGTGAGTTTTCATTGTGTAGGCAGAATTACTGACTCGAATTGTTTTCTGTTTTCCAGATGATCATGGCATGCTTGTTGACCCAGCTTGTGGAGCCGCTCTCTCAACTGTATACTCGGGTTACTTATCACGTCTACAGCACGAGGGGTGTCTATCACGTCCCTCCAATATTGTCATAATTATTGGTGGAGGACGAAACGTTTCTCTTCGCCAGTTAATTGAATGGGAAAACCAATTCGCCTCATTCGCTCCAGAACAAATTGCTGCATCTGTTTTGCCGCCTATATCCAACTCTTACATTACTCATCTGACATGCTCAGAGATTTCCAAACCTACAAGTATAATCCACCATACATCGGTAGCCGACCATGAGGAATGCAAGACAGGGATGCAAGGGCCAAGTACGCCTCGATCTGTTTGCACCATTTTAAGCAGGGGTGTGATTTCTAGGCCTGATTTGGACCAGCAGACATCTGGTTGCAATGGTGGAGAAATCGAAAACAGTTCGGAATGCTGCACCAGCACTTTGAATCCACACGATCTGGTGAATTTTTCCAAGCTTCTAGCTTCATCTGAAGCTGAGGGTGAAGAAGGTAGTCTTCACGAATAACAGATTAATCAACGTTGAAAATGCTTTTATTTTTATTTCTATATTTTGATTGAAAACATGGTTTTAAATGTTCTCTATGTTTTTTCCTGGTCTAGGTTACCTTGAACACGTATACCTTGTTAATTTCTACCTGTTTTTTTTGTCTGGCTCTCTGTTCTTTTGATCAGAATACTTTGGTGGTCGTAACACCGCCAGTGCGCATTGATTATCGTTGATTTATATCCTTATTATTATTATTATTTGGTAATTAGATTTCATACTTTCCCTATGTGGCCTCAACCACCTCGATATTATTCTAACTCACTAATTTGGTTTTTGTAATCTCTGCTGTCCACTAGATATTTGTTTTGTTTATCTTTCGTTGTTAGTTTCTAACTTGTTTTATCTTTTAGTTTTTGTCTTTGTCAGCACTACTCTTTTTGTTTAGTGGTTTTTTGTTTTTGGTAAGTGTTCGCCGAACCTACAGGTTACATGTGGTGTGTCTTTTGCTACTAGGTGTAATGATGGCGTCAGTAGCAGAAGAAACAGTAGATATACCTGTGGGTTTGGCGAACAACCATTAAACAAGAAAAGAGTAGTGCGACAAAAACTGAACTCGGTCTATTTTGCATTAGAGGAGCGTTATCTCACATGAATTAATCATTCCATATGTGGTCTGCTCCACCAGTTTATTTTTGCTAACTGACTTAGTTTATTTGTGTGTAATACCCAACTCCTAGCAAGGTGGTGTATACACAGTTGCATTTGTTTTGTTTTCATCACTGTTCTTTACTCTCATGTTACTTGTCTTTATGATAACCTTATAATTATGTCGCACTTGTGCCTTTCTTTTTTTTTATAGCCATTGTTTGTGTGTTATTATTATTATTATTAATTATCATTATTATTATTATTATTATTACTTCAGGTGAGCAGCATATTACTTTCTAATCTGATAGAACACCAGATTTTGAATTTATTTACTCTATTAAATTCGTTTTCATTACTAAAGTTATAATTATGGATGTTTTCGGTTTTCTTGTAGCCTGTTTTTATTGCCATTTACTTATAATGTGTATTACCTCGCTTTGTTTTTTATTTTCATTGCATAAATTTGTGTGTTGCAGTCGTCTCGCTTGTCTTGACTCTGGGTGGGTCAGCTCATTAGTGTCTGTGACGCGAACTGAGGCGATGACTTGGTCATCGACGAATCGACGAGAGTGACTTACAGTTAGGGTATAGTATTGTGTGGCCGCAGGCACCCCATGTACCAGCTCAAATTGTGTCTACGATGACTAGCTCTTCATGTCATGACTTTCAGTTTTGCTTCATCACTAGTAGACAAGTTGAGTGAACCGTACAACTCAGTCAGTATGTGACTGAATACCTTTGGGGACAGCGATATGAATAGAACTCGGTTGTTTTAGAATCCTTGAAGTTAAGGAAGGTGTATCGAATCTAAAATGATTCAAAGAAACCGGACCTGGCAGTTTGCCCCGACAGGTTCTGGAGCACTGCCACACCTTACCGCCCAGTGGTCGGCACTTGGTTAACCTGAAGGCGGCATTTGGCTGTCGACCGAGTGGTGTGGCAGTGTCTGACCGTTAAAGGAGTACTGAGCGAGTATATAACGCTGACCAAACCTCTACTCGAATTCATGCAACCGTGTTAGAGAGATGTCATATGAAGTGACGAGAACTAGTGGCGTTTGCAAGGAATTTCCACTGTTCATATTGGACTTCTCTTAGACGTACTAACGGACAGCCCTGAATACTTCTGACTTCACACGGATTGATCTACTCCCTGAAGGGCATTTTATTGACTTGGAGTGTTCAAACGATACTATCCTGCTCGATGTAGACTGACAGAATATGGTCTTGTGAGCGCGTTGAACGAAAATCTGGGTATGTTCAGTATGCGTTTCATTGGGACTTGTCACTTTTAAGATGATGCTTCAGGACTGGTCTGCAGCCACACAGTTAAAAGGGAGTGGAAAGTGATGGCACATGTCGACCATTTGACTTAGGAGTCGCACCAGGCCAAGCGGAATGGTTGCTAACGAAACCTCAGCTTGGATGCTGAAAGACCATTCCGTATTTGACAACTCCCGTCATATATGGCGCCGGCGAGATATCACACTATCTGCCAACAGATGACTGTCCTTTTATACGGCTGTGAGACATGGTTGTTAAAAGTAGGAGACATGGATTGATAACAGGTTTTTGATCACAGATATCTTCGTTGTATTTTTCGCATTTCGTGGAATCCTCGTTCGAGCAGTGTTCAGATCAGGTGGAGGGTACTAGGAAATTTGATTGGTGAGGCTATAAACTTAATCGACTTAGTGAGGTGTGCTATGCTAGGCGAAGTTAGATTAGGTTGAAAGAGGGTCTAGGGTGGTCATACCAATACATGGCATCAGTCGTTGAAGTCGCTTATGGGGAGATGTCGACTACCTGGTTAGGGTCCTCTAGACAAAAGGAAACTGGTTGAGGTCTGACTTGGTTATATGGTTGAAGATTGGTCTCAATGACGCAAACCTATTCACTCTTTGACATCTTTGAAACCTTGGATGTTTGCACTATGCTTTGTCTTGGACATATTCTTTCATACATCTTTATCTACTTTGATATCCCACCTTTTTTTGTATACTACTGTAAAGTGTGGCAACTTGAACCGATGGAGTTGAGTCTGAAGTCCTACGTTTATTTTCTTTGTCAGTCTTAACAGTCTCCTGTCGATGGAATTGTTTCTCTGTCAGGATCTAGGATGAGTTTTTTTTGAAGGTGGCAAAATGTTAATAGTGGGCTACAGGCTACTGTGGAGTGAGAAGTGTATAACTATGTATGTTGTGGAGAGTTATCAGTCATTGTTCTTTCAGGAGTCCAGTGAGTTAGGTGTATCTCATTGTACATCTTGGCAGCTCAGTCACATATTCTATGTCCCTCTTATGTAGCTATTTGTCATGAATATATTCTCAAAATGTTGATTACAGTTTAAGTTGTCGCCATCTTATGGCACAATGAATCATCTACAACCAAGTTTAGAAACCCATACTTTTCTTAGGCCCTAGCCTTATTACTTCTCAATGTGTACACTTTCAATGGAGAAACTCCGGAAAAGATGAAATCCATCTGTCTTTGGTGGTTATCTGATGTGATACCAGAAAATCACTAACAGCCATAGAATGTTAATATTCGTGGATGTCTATAACTTACTGTCAACTTCACGTGCATGATGGATAAGTTACTGCAGCTTTTTGGTGCCATTCATTTTATGACTCAAAGACAGCAGACTTTTCACGACAGGAGATATCCTGGTTTTCTTGTCTCTG
Organism: Heterobilharzia americana; assembly: GCA_944470555.2. Taxonomy (NCBI): domain Eukaryota; kingdom Metazoa; phylum Platyhelminthes; class Trematoda; order Strigeidida; family Schistosomatidae; genus Heterobilharzia; species Heterobilharzia americana. Next base: position 157,939,992 of record OX104127.1, on the reverse strand, counting down.
ATATTCTCCAGTAGTACTGATGTATGTTTGACAATGGATAATTCTAACTTTTCCAAGTACTCGATCTCATCTTATATGAGTACCAAAGTTAGATTTCGAGTCCCTTATTATCAGTAAATATTAGCACTCCCGGAAGGTTCAGTCATATCATTTGTAATCGCCATATCTGTGACGTAAACAAATGTCAATTTTTGAAGGTATTTTGTCTCAGGTTGATAATCATCATGGACTGATATCATTCGGAGGAACATTGGACATCTGCTTCGTCCTAAAATGGCACTCTCCTGGATTGGTAGGTCTCACCGCTAGCACGTCACTGTTGAGCTACTGGGTTGGCATTCAATAGTTCGTAGTTTCCCACTTCTGTAAGTTCACGATGTAGATCAACCTCCATTCAATTCCGTCTTTGATTACTTGTCCTCATCGGTTAACGCTTTTCGTTAGAACTTCCGGGAATCACTTCTCACAGCTACTAGTCAACAATAAGCACTAGATTATTCAATTTTGGAGTTTTTAAGGATTAATTAACTAATTTCAGGTTGATATTTGTTATGAACTAACATCAGCTGAACAACATTAGGAAAATGGGAGCACTGATCAGGTGTTTCATCCTAGTATGGAGCTCCTCAGTACAGAGCACACATAACCTCTCCAGGAATCCGAATGATGCAAATCACGCATTTCTATGAGTGATTTTTGATTACTTGCATCGTTCAGGTAGTATATTTCGTTAGTTATTGACTCGTGTCAAATCACAGTTTATAATCTGACTTGATGGTTTCCAACGCAAGTCTGTTGAATGCTGGACAACTACTCAGTTGTGAGAAAAGTTAAAATTTTCATAGATTTCATGAGTAATTTGCGAATTAATCAACCAAAGTCATTGTGTTTGAAAAATTCTGTTCTGTCAGCTGAATTTATCCAAACGTACCTCTGATATAAACATGGTCGTCAGGAACTGTCCAGTATTTAGATCACTATGATGTGGCTGGTGAAATCTGTAAATCAGGATGAATGATTCGTAAATACTTCATCCTGTTTAGTCGTTTATTTCATTTAAGTTACGGCTTTGTTGTAAGTTTTTCAAGTCTGGCTTGCTTTCAAATAACGCAGAAGTCAGGCGTAGAGTTTTAAGGAGAAGTAAATCAGTTAACAAGGTTGATAAAGCTGACTGTCTGGCAGGGACATGTGTGCCTAGTCGCCGGTTGCCTCGTCACACAATGTTGGCTGAAGTAGGTTCAGGCTGGAAAGAGTCTCGTGGCAGCCGCCGGGCTAGAACATGACATGAGCGTATGAAGTGTTTGACTGTTGATTTGAGCTATGTTTGGCGATGCAAGCTAGCCAGTCGGTTGTGGTCTATGGAACAAGAGAAACCAGAGATTGGAGACTAACTCTAGGTGATGTAGCTGAGAACGATGTCTCATGGGGAGATATCTACACACGCACATTATCCTGATCTTAACGCTATGCCGAATCTGACCATTTTCTCATTCTTCCTTTCTCTCTTTTAGTACTTTGTATTTCCTTGGACTGAATTTTCTTTTCATCCTCCACTTCACTGCCTTGTTTACTTGATGTACTGATGTAAGGTGTGGCAACTCAGACCGTTTGGTAGTGATGTGTGGTCCTACGTTGATTTGGATGGATGGAGTATGGGACTCCTCAACAGTGCTCACCCATGACCCTGCCAGGGAACGTACCCGGGACCTTCAGGTCACGTGGCCAGCACATTCCTATTAAGACACTGGGTTTGAATTCATCGGCTCATATTTCCCACTTCCATCAGTTCAGAATATAGCATGACCTCTGTCTAATGTCGTCGTTCTGCTTGATTGGCACCACTGGTCACGATTTCTCATTGGAACCTCGTGTATCTCATCAGGTCACGAAATCTGGAGGTTATAGGTCCCATCGGTGTCAGTCCGTGGTGAATACAAACTTAGAATCGAACGCTACGTGTCATCAGTCGGCAACTCCATTTATAAAGCGTGAAATTTCCAAAGTAGATTTCAATCATTATTCAAATCATGAATATAGTGAAGAAGGGAATAAGTTTTAAAAGTTTGAAACTATGGAGGACCAAGTTTATATGTATGATGGATGATACTGACAGTGACCTATCTAATATCCTCGATGAGAGAATAAGTTGCGAAGGTATCCCAGTAAATAATGGTAACGAAAGGCACTAAGTTTACAACTAAGATGTTTCACATTCAATGAGCCTCGAACCACGTTCTCATCGCTTCAAATACCAAAGTGTTATCAATTGGTCACATAAACTATTGAGAATGTGCCTTGAACTAAGCTAAATTCATTAAGTTGGAATTTATCATAGAAACCTGAAAGCACTAGACAGCTAGCTGTTTCGTCCCAGTATAGGACTCTTCAGCAGTGCCCACCATGACTCAATGGTAATGTGCTGGCCATGGAATGTAAAGTTCCTATGTTCAATCCATGATCGAGTTATGGGCATATACTGCTCTGAGGAGTAGTATACTAGGACGAAATAGCTGACTGTCCAGTATTCTCCCAAATAATATCAGTCCATGATATAATCTAAAATCACTTTCATAAATCTACACGTAGATTAAATTTACTATTGTTTAGTATTTTTGTATTGATTGACGCAGTATTCAAACAAATCATCAATTCATCTCTTGTTTGGATAAACAATTGTACATTCTATGTATCCATACCGTTCAGTTTTCTTATAACTGTCATCAATATAAAACATTGGTCAACTAACTACAAATTTAGAGAGTACCAGTAATTTATGTGTGTTATTTTTGTGTAGATCTTATGACCTTGATCACTATAGTAACCAATAATATTGTCGTGTAAATTTATTCATTTCTTCTTTATACATTTAATATACTATAGATGTAAAAAGTGTAGTATGTAAATGGGAACCTAATTTGTCAAAGTAATTCTCTCTCACACAATACACTGTGTATTCGATAAAGAAAACTAACATAGTGAAGTGTGTACTTCAGTTTCATAGACATTCTTTGATGTAATTTCATCATAAAGCCTGTAAGAGACTATAAAAAGATTATCTGACTTCAGTTAAATGAGAGATTTTGTTCAATTGTCAAGGTCACAACTCTATAAGTCATACCCAAGCATATAAATCCCTTAGACCATTCATATTAATGATGGATAAAGGTTAACATGCATGTTCCTTTGCATCTGGACTCACCAGCTGGATATTATTCCTATTGTGACTTCAACCCGGGATGAATTGCTTCAAACATCGGAGGCCAATGAATCATCCTAGCTACTCCTTGTCATCATCATCATCAATATCAACATAGGACAAGGTATTACTGCGTAACGCTTAGAGTTGTCACACCTCATATCACTCAGTACATCAACTAGACAATGCAGTCAAGTGGAAGATGAAGAAAATAGAACTCACTCAAAATATATATAAAGAACGAGAAGAAAGAAAGGAAGAATGACAGTGGTGAGATTTGGTATAGTGTCGTTAAGATTAAGATAAGCATAATGTGTGCATACATCTGCCCCACTGATATCGCTCCTCAGCCATATCACCCAGTCAGTCTTCAACCACTGCCTCCTCTTGTCCCACGGACCCCAACCACCAAGTCTGTATCGCCCCTATCCTACATGGCTCAAACCAACAGTCACACACTTCATACATTGATGCGATGTTTTAGTGTGGCGACCTCGGACCTTTTTCCAGCCTGAACCTACTTCGGCCAGTGTTGTGTGAGGGGTGAATCGGTGACTAGGCATACGTAGTACGTGTCCCAACCAGCTATCTCAGTCGATGAGGGTTCATAACCTCGTCAACAGATTTACCTCTTCTCCCTCTGCATTACTCATGTGGTGACACCATGGAATACGGCTTATACTATACTATGAAGGCAACGGTGGTCAAACACCTGAAGCCTCCTCATATCTTACTCCTTGATTGGCCATGTTTTACAGCCATACAGCAGAACAGAGCGGACTGGTGTGCAGTACACGCGACCTTTAATAGACAATCGGATATCACGGTAGCACCATAGGTGGCGTAAATTGGCAAAAGCCAACCAAACCTTTTGTATCCGTGCAGAGATTTCATCTCCCACTGACCCACCAGTCAAGGACTGATCCTATTTCCTAGGTAAGTGAAGTAGTCGACACACTCAACCACTACACACTCTCTATTGTTAGCCGTGGCACCGCTGAAGACCAATCCTGGATCAAAAATTTGCATTTGGGTGGTGAGAACCGCATCCCACTACTCCGTGTGCGACAGTTGTAGTATAGTTTTCATGTTATTGCTTGTTATTTCCCGTCATTGGTTGAACCTAATCGATTGGCCACTATTGTTATATGGGCTCCTGTGTGTATATTGCACATAATAAGACGAAATGCGCGTCTTCTATTCCCATGCCAGTCAGTAACCATCATTAATATCGAGATTAAAAATATTAACAGGAGCTCATAGGCTAATAGTGACGGGTGAATTCGATCAAAGCAAACAACGAAGTCTTCTGAGCCATAAAATTAAATATTCAACAGCTTTATGTTGTAATGTTACGATGAATAATAAATTAAAAACTTGTCCAAAACTGACTTTTGTTTATAATCCACCAATGTATAACTTCCGTATCACGAAGGCAGCACTGTTTCAACTACAGGCAGCGGTGACACAGACGGGGACGTCAAAGCAGCCAGGATCGGTAAAGCAAGACTGGCGTTCATTAACCTGCAACCAGTGTGGAGATCTTCAGCACTCTACTCAGCATAAAGCGTGAACAACATCCGGATTCTCAACACCAATTCACTCAAATGAGTCAGTGCTTCTATGTGATGGTTGAGACACATTTGGCGCGTTACGAAAGGCATTTCCAACAAACTACAGATATTCATCAACAACTATCACATTCGCTGGCTCGATACTGAAGATCAGATCAGATGGTCAGAATAACAGGAATAAGCAAGAAGGAACTCATTCTGGCTGTCAACGAACCAACGAAGTAAGAACCTATCGCTGAACAAATATGCACTGGAAGGGAGTGGAGATGGATCAGACATATACTGACTGAGAAGACCGATTGGGGACATCACGCGCCTGGCCAGGTGGTTGAGTGAAACCCCGATGGCAAGCGACGAGTTGGGCGTGCGAGGCGAGGATGACATGGAGGAAATGGTGTGAGGAAGAAATGAGAGTTTGTGGGTAGTCATGGAGTCAGGTCCAAAAGACTGGAGAGAAGAGAATGGAATGGTGACGTGTTAGTGAAGCCGTGTGTTCCACTAGGAACCCATGGGATAAATAATAATAATAGTCATATGATAATACTATTTACTGACACACTTGTTTTTCTCCGTTGTGCCAAATGGGACAAAACACGCCTCCTAGATTCTTCAGCTAGCCGTAACCAACTGAAATTACATAATTAACATTGAGTCAATTCCAAGGCATCTGCTTAAGAGCCCGTGTGTTAATAGAGGTCGAACGATTCGATCCAACACAACAAACAACGTAGAATTACAAGTATGCCAATAAATAGTAACAACTACTACCCTTTGTAAAAGAAGTGGCTATTGTTCCTCCAATGCATAGTGAATAACTCCTTTGCATTTGCAAGCGATTGATACGACGTTTTAGTCTCATTGGGGACTGAGGTGCAGGTACATTAAGCTGACGAGTCCCAAATAGGACGAAGTGTATGTCATAGATTCTTCTGCTAGCCACAACCAATCAAATTATCATAGTTAAGACTTAGTAGTTATTCACGCATTTAGACTTTATCAAAATGATGAACATATTTTCAATTAATGAATTCGATATCCACTCTAATTCACTGTGTAGAAAGTGTCATTTGAGTAGATTTTTCTTGCCCTGATTGTCAAGCATTTCACTAAATTTCTTTTGTTTTGTATAGGAGTGAAACTAAGGAAATGTGTGTTTGTATTGACATGCAGATTTCGTTTCTTTGCAAAATTATCCATCTGCTTGTCTAATTAATGGAACATTAAGGAAATTTAGCTTATTGTCCTGTTCTTTTTCATTAGTGAAGGGTGTATGTAGTTAAAATTCCTAAATTGTACGGTGGCCTACTTGAACCTTGAGCTACCAAAATTATCCATTGGACATTTTTCATCAAATTCTTTCCTGCCATTTTGTTTTAATCAACTAAATATATCGTTTGAATGTATCATATACTTTTGCATATGTTTAAACTGTTTCCAACTCTCCTTTTCTTGAGTCAATAACAAAGCAGAGAAAAAAATGTTACGTTATGTGGAAACGGATTTTTCAATGCAAAAGAGTACATTAGATGTTGATATTTCTACCTTCTGAATGAACCACCAACCCCAAAATTACTCTTAGATTTCTGTTGATTCTTCTTTATGAACCGGATGAGCATCCAAGATCAGCTGGCTATTTCATATTATTGCCTTGAATACTGTTATAATTAACATCATTCGGATGCAATAACCATTTAGTCTGAAAGTATTATTCTGGGAGTGAATTTGTTGAAAAATTCTGTGCTGAGAATTCTATACTGTCATACATATTGTTTGGAATAAGCGATTATTATTTGACAGAAGGTGAAGTATATTGTGAACTGACAGTAGGAAAATGTCCATCACTAGATCCCTAACCATTGCTTCTTTTTAATGTGCTGCTTGCGAAATCTAAAGATTCTTGGTTCGACCCCTGTAGAGCAACGTTATGCATGCGAACTGCTGAAGAGTCCCCTACTTGTACGAAACAGGTAACTTTTGCTCCTGAATTTTCAAAGGTTTTTCATTTCATATCTGTTTGACAATTATAAGGCAAGAAAGGATTGAAATTTCTTCATTTTGATTACTTTCAGACTTAATCAGTCGATTTGCTTTTCAGAGCCATCTGTACCTGAACCCATTATCCATAGCTTAAACGCCAAACTGTTGTCCATTGAGGTATGATAGCCACTTCAACTAATGAATTCCAAATCCACTCTAACTCACTGTGTAGTGAGTGTCATTTGAGTGTCATCTGCAGCTCACTATACATTCTTCTTGTCTTTTACACTTCTATTCAGTATGGTGTATTCTTTCCATTTGATTCCTCCCTTGTCTATTTTATCATTTTCGTCGTATCTATATATACTACTTATATACCTTGTTAGAAATAGTTTTCACTACCAATAAAGGATTGAAATTTACAAAGTAGTTATCGATGAATTGACAATGGCTATGAGTTCAAATCTCAGTGGGAACAACATCAGTCACTGAAAGGCAAGTACATCCATCTGACGAGTTTCAAACAGGACGAAATATTTTCATATACACTTTCTTAGTGAAGATGAAGAATGTGAATAGCGTTTATTTCCTCGGTCAAGGGTTTTATCCATCAAGTCAAAGACTAACTTTTGCATAATGGGTCTGACATGTAATACACTTGAGCTTGGTATTCATTCAACTGGTGAATCAGAAGCACTTCCATCAGACTATATGACTTTGCTGATTATTCCAGCGTGTAAAAATGGAGAGAAATCTTTTAACAACCATAAGAAATTCAGTTGGATTAATAACATGTGCAATATCATTGGGTACATAGTTGTCCAGAGTGTAAAGAGAGCTTGAAAACAACAAACTAGGGAAGATTAGGCAGGTTTCAGACATACACGAGGTTACATTGATCAAATACTCAGTCTTCGATAAGTTGGAGGACGCCGACAATCTCTATATATCTTAACCTGAAGGCGGCACTCAACTCTGTTGACTGTGAACAGAGTACCGAGGAAGCACGTAACGCTAATCAAAGTTCTCTACTCCAAGTCACGAAGGCGTGTAAGTGGTTTATGGATTGACGACATCTAGTGGTGTTCGTCAAAAATGCCCACCATCAGTATTCCCGTTTGATCTCGTTGTGGATGTACTAATGCACTTCACAAGGATTAGTCTACTGCCTCAAAGTCATCTGGTCGATTTGGAGTATGTAGATGATATTGTCCTCTTGGATGAAGACGCTGACAAAGTGCAGGGTCTTGCAAACGCGTTGAGTAGAAATCTGTTTGGGATAGGTTTTGCATCTGACAAATGTTAGATGATGTTTCAGGACTGATCTGAGACTGCTCACAGTTTACTGATAAGAAGTGAAATGGTGAGCTGTGTCGACTACTTCACTTCTCTGACAAGTGGCATGAGCGCAGAAGGCTTGTTTGGTATTCACCAACTTGCATCTTTGACAACATCATCGGGAACAGAAGTCCAATGGGAAAATACAACCCATGATGGTCAATCTATTATGCCTCTCATTTTACACCTCACTCCACATTCTTCTTGTCTTTCACAATTCTATTCAGTATAGTGTATTCTTTTCATTTGATTCCTCCCTTGTCTATAGTTATCATTTTCATCGTGTCTATATATACTACTCATATACCTTGTTAGAAGTAGTTTTCACTACCAACAAAGGATTGAAATTTACAAAGTAGTTATCGATGAATTGACCTAACTTTGTGTTATCAACCTTCATTTCGATATACTGTGAGTGTGGTCATTGTCATGTTTATCAAATGATGAACATGCCTTTGTAACATACAATAAACCCCACAACCAACAATAATAATATTAGAAATAGGCTGTTAGTTACAATAAAATGCTTCAATTTAAGTGTATAGTCGATGCTAGTAACCAGTAAGAGAGGAATACTCACTTGAACAAGGCAGAACATGCTGTTTCCAGTTTAGCATGACTGTCATAAAATACACCAAGGTGTATCCAGTTTATACAGAATAATAAGTTTAGTCTAGAGATTTTGTAGAAAAGTATTCCTTTGATAAAAAGTAATATCTTTTCCACTGTCTCTTTCCTTCTTCTCTGTCGTCATCGTTCTTTTTCTCTTTCTTCTTCTTTTTTAGTTCAAACGTCTGAAAGTGATGTTTTGTTTACACTTGTATAAAACAAAGATTGTAAACAGCTTCATTTTTTTCAAGTAGTATATCAATATTTTCATTGAAGACTTCATAGTATAGTATATACACAATAGAATATAAATTTATATATCTACCTATGTTTTGTTTTTATTTCTTTAAGGAAACATCCAATGGTTATTCATAGTTGTCTCTTTATAACCGGAATCCACTGTGCAACAGTCTACAAGCTCATTCCATAAGGGATAATGATACTACCTGACTGTTTGGACCTTGTTAGGTGGAACGAAGTCCGTATTCGCGACTCTCTAGTTGAAATGTCATAGCCTAAACCAATTAGCTTCATTTTTTCTGTTGTATTCTCCTAATTTCACTCAACTTTTGCTTGATATTTACCTATAAACTTAAAATAAATTGTCAATACTGTTTTCACACCCTAGCTACCTTTTGTTTTTCTCACTCTTCTGAAGGCTGAACTCTCATTGGTTGTTAACTTTTTAAACCTGCCAATGAATTCGGTGCTGTCAAGGTCGTTTAGAATGTATAAGTTCAGCTGTGCTGGCAACTAGTTTGAGACAGTAAAACCCTTCTGTCAGCGGTCCATTTTCTCTTCTTCGTGTGCCAGTGGTACTGTTGTTGTACAGTGGTTGACGTTCTGATTAGAGATTAGAGTAGATTCTTTGGCGCGTTAGGTTCATATTGCTCGTCAACTGTTAGATCGCATTGTCCGCTCATAGCAGTTTTACTACTATTAAAAGTTATTCGAGTTATTCAGGCCTTTGCCCAACATAAATATTAAGATATGAGTGTAGTCAAATGCATATAAATTCTTTTCTAAACCATGACATGTCTTAAATGACGGTCGGAGTCTGTCAACTGAGTGTTTAATCTAGCGACAGATGCAAATGACAAGACGATATAGTGCTCTCGGTGTGTTATATGTTAAGAGTCTATGTGAGAGACTCTAACAGAAGATGGATACGTTTTAGATACCATAGAATGCACTTCTAAAGCCTCTTTCAGCAACTATGAATGTTTAGGGATGCCCATTGTCACCATTCCTATTTAATTTCTTTATCGATTAACTAGTGGATGTAACATTAAGTTACCTCTGTCATCAAATGGGTTGATTTGCTCCCTGGAAGTCACCAGGTTGACTTAGAATACACTGACAAGAGGTAGAGTCTTCTAAATACCTTGAAAATAAGTTTTGCACTTGTAAAATGTAAGACTGCTCTTAAACTACTCTTAGTGAAGAAGTGGAATGCGTTGATCACTTCAATCACCTAGATAGATGCGTCAGTTCATAAACGTTGGTTGCTGACACAATCTCAGCTAGGATAAAGAAGGCCTGATTCACATTTACCAGCCTGTCATCTGTGCCAGCGATTGACAACATATCTGACTATCTGTCAAAGGAGGAGTATACTTCACTGAAGTCTGTGCTGTCCCATCATATGTCTGTAAGACTAAGCTGTTAAAAAAAGAAAACATCTAACCGGTGAAAGATTTCGACCACAAGTGTAGCATTGCTTGCCTTTAGTGGAATCACCATATACTAAATGTTGAGGTAATACGAAAGGTATTAAGCAAGTCAATCACTGACGTTGTATCTATTCATCGACTGAAATCGCTTGGATATGTAATTCGCATGCTGATCCGCTGCCTATGATATGAGAAACTGGATAAGGTTAGAAGAAGGTTCACAGTCGCCAGTTAAAGATGTAGCTCAACTCAATGAAGTCTCTGACTGTTGGTCTCAGGTGTGTAGGAAGGTAAGAACCATTTAACTGAGGCCTTCAAAACAACAGGAATCAGTGAATGAGGAATATAGGTGACACAGCTGGAATTCGGTGACAGTGGTGCGGATATATTCACTCGTCGATGTCTTCTAAACCTTACATGTTTTGAATAAACTCCAACTTTGGATTCCCTCTTCTCCAATATATCTTTGTTTACTTTCATATAAGTCCTTTCGCATCCACCTGCTCATCGTATACGAATGTGAAAGACAACCTTGTCAAACTTCAAAACAATGGAGACCTAAGTGTTTGCAAGAACTGCCACCGAATCATCCTACACCCCTGTCTACACAAAGCAAAATAACAACCACCATCATCCCAAAGAGACTAAAACATCCACTCCATTCAAAACTACAACCACAACACACTGCCTATCCTGCTTCATGAAGAATAAATCATATTCCAATCAAATTACAACGCTACACTACACTACATATCATCATCATCATCATCACCATCATCATCTGCATACAACACAAAATACAATGGAAGATAACTCTAACTCCACATTACCTCAAATTCATCAAATTCAATAACGCCTTCCTTACATCGAGGCGTCGACCAACAAGTAATTTGCCAGCTGCTTCAACACCACCATTTCACTGCATCAAACCTCATTCAACCTCATTCAACACCAGCTATATCATGATGGTGGTGATGCTGTATGCTGTGTGATTCACAATGGAGAGCTCAGTGACACCTTTGAAGTGGAGACAGGAAGAAGGAAGACAAGGTTGCTGTCTACTATCACCAATCATCTTCCTGATTGTGATCAACTAGACTCCACTCCACTCGATTCGACTGGATGATGGGAGAGAGTGTGAGGAGATGTGAGTAGATGGGGACATGCTGTTTGACTGATGAAAACACCCTAGAAGAAGATTTCGATTTCACCAACGATGATGATTTATGTAGATCGTCTTACGTAGCAGAAATTCGAAGATCTACAGGTGAGAACTAACAAGTAGGCAGAAGAGGTGAGGCGATGTAGCGAAGAGGAAATTTCCTTCACATGAAGGTAGAGAAGACACATGTGATGAAGATACCCAACCAACATCAACAGAAACAGCAACAACAACCATCACGAATCACCATGAATGGGAGAAATGTAAACGAAGTTGTCTCTTTCACCTACTCACCTACCCGCCTACCTACCCAGGCACGTAAGCAGCATCGTTTCAACTAGAAGCTGCTGCACAGCCACAGATGTGGATGTCAAAATCAGTCAGGATTGGAAACACAGCAAGATAGGGCTTCCTTCATTGATCTGAAATAATCAATGTAGAGATCTGCTGCACTGCACAGCTCTCAGCATAAAGCGTGAACAACAACTGGATTTTCAATACTAATTCAGTCAAGTGAGTCAGTGTTTCTATGTGATGGTTGAGAGACTTGGTGCGTTACGAAAAGCATTTCCAACAAACAACAGACATTCATCAACAGCTGCCGTCTACGCTCACTCCATACTGAAGATACAGATCAGATGGCAAGAAAGAATAAGCAAGAAGGAACTCAGTGTGACTGGCAACGAAGCAAGAAGCCATCGACCAACGAATATGCAGAAGAAAGTGAAGATGGATTGGGCTGGACATACACTGAGAAGAGCATTCAGGGGCATCACGTGCCAGGCACTCGAGTCGAATCGAAATGGGAAACTATGAGTTGAGCGTCCGAGGCAAGGGTGACATGGAGGAGATCGTTTGAGGAAGAAATAAAATCTTATAGACAGTCATGGATCCAGGTTGAAGTGACTTCAGAGAAGACGGTGAAATGCTGACCTGCTACTGAAGCCGTATGTTCAACTAGGAACCCAAGGGGTAAATAATCATAATGTAGTGGAATCCAGGATTCATGATTGATTCTTTTAGGAACTGTCAGCAGTACATGATTGTATGTTGATGATGATGCTTCTACAGTGACTCTAAATCAGCACCAATCGCTATGAGTATCGAAGGGGTATGAATCAAACTGATAAGGCATTAAATTTACCTCCTTTATAATATGCATGCTTTGTTATTATTTCACGTTACTAATTTCATTGAACAGTATTCATAAGTTTCGATTAATATACAGATACGTCGATACTGTACTGAGTTTCATTCCTTTCACATGCATCTAAGCCATTGTCACACAAAGTCCTCATTCACTGATTCCTACCATTTTGAAGGCCCCAGTCAAATGGTTTTTATCTGTCTACACAACGGAGATGAACAATTGGAGACTTCATGGAGTTGAGCTACATCTTTGACTGGCGATTCTAAACCTTCTTCCAACCCTATCCAGCTTCTCTCAACATCGTACTTCGAAGTAGGTAATGGCTCGTTATGCACAGCTCATGTTCAGTTCACACCAGTCGACTTAAGTTCATAATCTCATCTAGAGACTGTTTTACCTCGTCTAACCTCGATATTACTCACATATTTCATTGATGCTACGAAGACAGTTATGGTCCTTTCAATATCATCTACTTTCGAAGACTCTTTTTTTAAACTGGTAGTTGGATATCTTGCCTATAGGCGTTAGAAATGGCGTAAGGTGGGAAATTTCAAAGGGGCTTTCTGTATCTCAGCTGTTTTGTTACTAACCAGACCATTCGGGTTAATGTAACTTGTCAAGCAAGAGGAATGGTCAATGCATTCAAACCATTTTACTCTATAACATTAAACTGCTGATCTTACATTTGATATTAAATTTGAAATGCATAGTAGCTAATAATGGTCCCTAAGATATGTATTTAATCTTATTTAGGACTCGAACCAAGCAAACATTCATGTAGGAGTTCATATATCAACATAGACAACTCATATACATAAAATGATACCTTATTGGTGTAGTATATACGTGGATATGTACAAGGGTCATCGTACAAGCGTAAATCGAACCGTTTATTAACTAAACTATGAACTCATTTAGCTAAAACTTGGTTTTGTTTACTTATTGCCAAAGTGATATATCTAACAAACAAACACATCAAATTAACTATCAATTATACTCAAATCTAAAGTCACACACACACACACACACAGGCAACCTAACAACCGCTACATTTATATGAACAAACTAATTACGTTTTACCATTTTTTCTGCTTCGCAATATCGTGGAAACACTATATGACAACAGTTTAGTAATTATCACCTAATACTTTATAAAATTGAAGGCGTATAGTAGACTGTTTGACCTGATATCTTATCGAATTTGAGAAAATTACGAAAAAAAAAACAAAGACAATTTATTAATTATAATCCTTTTTTTTTTGATAAATAGTTTGTAGAGTAAGATAATTGATACCATTATGATAAGGGTTAGTGGCAGCTGAGATCGGATGAACAGTGCAACAACAACATATAAATGGTTGCCGTGGTAACAAACTACCATCAAACTGTCTCATGCCTTGTTTATATGAATATTCTTATTCGACTTTATGACTGCTTATTGTTTGAAGGAAGTAGTTAGTAGGTGTTCATGAAAATGATAATTATAATACCTTATTTACGTCAGATGCAGAGATAACAACGGATATGTTCACACTACACCACTTTTGCAGAAGGTTTGGAACGAATGAAAGATACCTGCCGAATGGAAGAAGGGATAACTGGTCAAACTCCTAAACAAAAGTAATTCGTGCTGGTTGGTGTTGTTGGATATCGTCATCACCTCTGTCTTCTCTACCTTCATGTGAAGGAAGTCCCCTATTCGCTGCATCGCCTCACCTAACCCTCCTCACCTCACCTCTTCTGCCTACTTGTTAGTTCTCACCTGCAGATCTTCGAATTTCTGCTACATAAGACGATTTACATAAATCATCATCGTTGGTGAAATCGAAATCTTCTTCTAGGGTGTTTTCATCAGTCAAACAGCATGTCCCCATCTTCTCACATCTCCTCACACTCTCTCCCATCATCCAGTCGAATCGAGTGAGTGGAGTCTAGTTGATCACAATCAGGAAGATGATTGGTGATAGTAGACAGCAACCTTGTCTTCCTTCTTCCTGTCTCCACTTCAAAGGTGTCACTGAGCTTTCCATTGTGAATCACACAGCATACAGCATCACCATCACCATCATCATATAGCTGGTGTTGAATGAGGTTGAATGAGGTTTGATGCAGTGAAATGGTGGTGTTGAAGCAGCTGGCAAATTACTTGTTGGTCGACGCCTCGATGTAAGGAAGACGTTATCGAAGTTGATGAATTTGAGGTAATGTGGAGTTAGAGTTATCTTCCATTGTATTTTGTGTTGTATGCAGATGATGATGGTGATGATGATGATATGTAGTGTAGTGTAGCGTTGTAATTTGATTGGAATATGATTTATTCTTTGTGAAGCAGGATAGGCAGCGTGTTGTGGTTTAGTTTTGAATGGAGTGGATGTTTTAGTCTCTGGACGGGTGTGGAGTATGATTCGGTACCAGTTCCTACAAAGCCTTCGGTGTCCCTTGTTTGGGATTTTGACCAGGTATCCCTTCTTCCAATCTTCAATTACCTTTCCTTCGTTTGATTGCCTCTGCAATAGTGGTATGGTGTGAAGATGTATGTTGATATCTCTGTGTCTGTTTTCCGTGCTTCTGGCGGAATTTCATGTGGTACTAATGCTTCTCCTCTCTATTTTTATAAAATTGAGATGTCTAATTTGTCATTTCAGTTTTTGCTACGATGACCTATTAACCCATTTCTTCATTTTAATGAAAATTACTTTTTCAGGCAATATACTGAATCCTGATTGTTCATTTCAGCAGTTGTAAGGGTAGACTTTGAAGTCACTCCGAGTTTAAAGGCCGCTCTAGAAATGAACGAAATTACCAATTAGGTTTTGCTATTTCAATTATAAAGGTAGATTATCATTAAATATAAAAGCTTAATTGGTTATTTCAGTTGTTTCTAAGGTTACCTTTAAAGTGATGCAGAAATACTAACGACCTACCTGATCGATTTTTTCAACTTCTCTTAGCTTATGAACTCCTATAGGAACGCCTTGATATTGTCTGAACATTTTTTATGATAATTTACTTGATTATAGCTGGCAGAGGAATTCACAAGGCACGTTTCATCCTATTTGGGCCTCGCCAGGTAGATTTACAATCACTTCAGTAAGTGATTTTTTTCTCCATAGGGACTCGAGCCAAGCATCCATCTCTTCAAACTCTGGAACGTTTTCAACAAGACCAAATAGTCATGTTAGCCATTTCTTGTACAATGAGTATAGTTTTTATGTTATTGCTTGTACTTGGTCTAATTGACAAGGGGATAATACAAGCAATAACATAAAATACACTTGAAATTTGTCTTTTAAAAAGATCATGGATTGGTAGATGCAGTTCAATGTTCAATACTAAGTAATGCTACTATATGATGGATAAACTAACATGTTCATATTGAAATGAAACAATTTAACACGTAATGAATGGATCTAGGTCCTTTAACCTAGTATTTGGACAATAGGTTGAGAAGACGGCAGATTATACACTTTTATCGCACATACACTATTAAAACAACATTAAACAAGATAATCAATGTACAATTTTAATTATGAAGTATATTCGTTGAGAATGGTTGAATGACTCATACAGTACATATATATATTCAAGAAAACAAAAAAGATGACTAATCACTCTTATAATAACTGAGTTTACATGAGGATTAACTATTATAATATATCAAAAAGTGAAAAAACGTATGTATCTATGTACTTAATGTAGAAGCCATGGCTATAGGAGTAAAACTTGGGCACTTTGGTTCACTGTAGTTACATTGTAGTTTCAAAATAAACAAACTGAATTGGTTGACATGGGATCACTAATATCCTCAATTATCTCAGACATATTTATGTACAGTTGGGAACAGATAGCCCTTCAAACATTTAGTCCTACTCCAGTGATATGGTTCCGATATGTAGATGATATGTTTACAGTACTGAAATGGGAACATATCAATAAGTTCTTGGGACATAGAAATTCAGTAGTGAGTGCAATCAATTTACTTGTGACTTAGAAAGTGAAGACGGTGACCTAGTAATGTTGGATTGCAAGACTAAACCGCACACAAGACTGAAGTTTAGAGACGAGTGTCGTCTATAGGAAACCTTCCCATTCGAATCGCTACTTACACTTCGAATCCTACCACCCCATCTCAGTTAAAGTAGGCTTAGTTAAGGCGAAAAAGCTTATCAGTAGACCAGAATATGTACGACAAGAAATTAGACACATCAAGAATACCCTGCATCTCAATAACCACCCATCTAGAATTCTAAATAAATCATAAGAAATCGAAAGAGAAATATTAGCAGTAGTAGTAATGGTAGTAATACAGGTGTTAATAATGACAACTCCATTTTTAACGGTGGTGGTAATGGCGACAGGGTTAAGAGAGAATTCAAAGCCTCGACTGTGTTACCACATAAGGAATGCACCTCAGAAGGATTACGAGGAATTCTTAGCAGAGCTGGTTGGGATTAAAGTGGCATTTAAACCAACCAACTCTGTCAGAAACAAGGTTTGTAGGTGAACAGATCCCACTGATGCAATTAAGCAAAACAATGTGGTTTACAAAATCCTTTGCAATGATTGCGAGGTCAAATGCATAGGTTAGTGAAAGTAGTCGACTAGGGTTGATTAGAATAACAGCACAAAATCTTATCCAAATCAAGAAATTTAGAGAAAAGCTCGACTATAGCTGTGCATGCCATGACACACAATCACACAAAAGGATGGGATAGAGCGACAGAGTTAAAAAGTAACATAGTTGGGTGAAGGGTTGGGAACTGATAACCGACTGAATCTTTGTTTATCGAATCAGCACCAAATATCTGGAGTAATAGGAGTGATTCTTTACCTGTCCCAGATATATGGAAAATTGTACTACCGTTGTGATCACAGAGAAGGAGAGAAAACTAAGACTATATAAACTCTGTCTCGAAGTTGTGGAGTTAGTTACCTGATATGAATATGGACAAAAAATTGTGTCGGAAACGTTATCCAGTAAACGATAATGTTCCTTCACAGTATGTGATATTTCTAATAAACAGCTTAACATCTTTATGTATGCCTGATCTGCTTCACTCGCTTATGACTGCAGTATCACTATGATTACCTTTCTTCCTAGGCATGTTAAACATTCTTTTTGAATGTTAATGATGCATAGTAGTTAACAGTGTAATCCATGGCTCGCGTTTCGTCCTACTTCAGACTTGTCAACTGAATTTACTAGTCTTCAAGTGAGTGATGATGTTCCCACTCACACTTGAACTTAGTACCCATCACTCGAAACATCAACGGTATCCCCATAGGAGCCTATCTACCAATAGAGGTGAACAAGTTCAATACAGAATAACAACGAGAAATTGTGATCAGCAATAATGCCTTGACGTTTGAAGAGGTGGATACTGAGTTGAAGTCACAAACATGAAGAAATGTGTATTCTACCAAAGTAGACAACATCATAAATATTATTAGTGGCATTTTGACAATTGTGATGTAAATTTTAGTGTTACAAATGAAGCACTAGAAAGTTGTTTCACTCTAGTATGAAGCTTTTCAGCAGTGCAAACTCATGAACTAGCCATCCATTGAACCCAAGACGTTCATTTCCCACGGCAAGCACAGTACCAAGCTAGATATGAGGACAGGTATTGAACGATAGTATTACATGAAGGTTACAGTATTTCATGAATTCATCGACATAGGAAAATCGAAAAAATGAATTTTGACTAAGTGGTCCATTAGTGACGAGCTCGCCTTCAGACCTGATGGTCTTGAGTTCGAACCCTGGAAACGTCTTGGGTACATGATGTTACTTCTTCAAACAGACGAATAACTGTTGTATTACAAAGGACTGTCTAGTCAGAGCATGATTACTCAACGAGTATTATCTAGAAATATCTACTCAAGTATTTAGTAACCTTACTATCAACTATAATAAAGCTGCCTATTTAAATCTTGGACTACCCCCCCCCCCTCCAAAAAAGCTTTCCACCGATTATATTCTGTCGAATTCTTCCCTATCAGTTTGTTTTAATCTTTTGAATATCTTCTGAAGGCATCATGTAATGCCATATGTTTTTAAAAGGTTTTTTAAACTTTCGTTTCTTAAGCTAAACACAAAACATAAGAAAAATGTTCCGCTGGTTGGAAATGGATTTCTAAATGCTCAGAAATACACCACATTGGCTGGCTTTTGCTAATTTACGCCACCTATGGTGTCTATTAAAGGTCGCGTGTACTGCACATCAGTCCGCTCTGTTCTGCTGTATGTCTGTAGAACATGGCCATTCAAGGAGTAAGATATGAGGAGGCTTCAGGTGTGTGACCACTGCTGCCGTCGTAGTATAGCATAAGCCGTATTCCGTGGTGTCACCACGTCAGTAACGTAGAAGTCAGGTTTAGGTGTAGGGTTTTAGAGAGGGAGTAGGGTAAATCTGTTGATGAGGTTATGAACCCTCATCGACTGAGATAGCTGGTTGGGACACGTACTACGTATGCCTAGTCACCGATTCACTCCTCACACAACACTGGCCGAAGTAGGTTCAGGCTGGAAGATGGTCCGAGGTGGCCACACTAAAACATCGCATCAATATATGAAGTCTGTGACTGTTGGTTTGAGCCATGTAGGGTAGGGGTGATATAGACTTGGTGGTTGGGGTCCATGGGACAAGAGGAAGCAGTGGTTGAAGACTGAGTGGGTGATATGGCTGAGGAGCGATGTCAGTGCACAGATGTATACACACATTATGCTTATCTTAATCTTAACGACACTATACCGAATCTCACCATTGTCATTCTTCCTTTCTTTCTTCTCGTTCTTATATATATTTTGAGTGAGTTTTGTCTTCTTCATCTTCCACTTGACTGCATTGTCCAGTTGATGTACTGAGTGATATGAGGTGTGGCAACTCGAACCGTTACGCAGTAATACCTTGTCCTATGTTGATATTGATGATGATAATAATAATAATGATTCCTAGGATACCTATCTGTATGGGATTGTGAATATGTATGCTGACTGACTGACTTAATTGCAACCATCAGAATTACACTCGATCTTGTATTCATTTCCTAATCCATGATAGATGCTAATAAAACACTAGCTGCCTGTTTCACACTTATACCTTCAATACTGTTCTTATTAACACTATGAAGACGTGATAATTATTCCTTTTAAAAATATATTGTACGGAAAGCGAATTTGTTAGGATATTTCGGGTTTGAAAATTCCATACTGTATCATACATGTTGTTTGGAGTAAAATTGATTATTATTATAGCGTCACGTTCTTCTCCAGAATCAATAGCCTAGGGTTCGACGAGATTCAGTATTGATGCTGACCTTCAGATTAATGAAGGAAGGGCTGTCTTGCTATGTTTCCAATCCTGGCTGAATTTGACATCCACATCTGTGCCTGTACCGCCACAACCGTCTGTAGTTGAAACGATGCTGCCTGCCTAGGTAGGTAGGTAGGTACGTAGGTACGTAAGTAGGGAGGGAGGGAAGGAGGTGAAGGAGACAACTTCGTTTACATTTCTCCCATTCATGGTGATTCTTGATGGTTGTTGTTGCCGTTTCTGTTGATGTTGGTTGGGTATCTTCATTACCTCTGTCTTCTCTACTTTCATATGAAGGAAGTCCCCTATTCGCTGCATCGCCTCACCTCACCTCTTCCACCTACTTGTTAGTTCTCACATGCAGATCTTCGAATTTCTGCTACATAAGACGATTTACATAAATCATTATCGTTGGTGAAATCGAAATCTTCTTCTAGGGTGTTTTCATCAGTCAAACAGCATGTCCCCATCTTCTCACATCTCCTCACACTCTCTCCCATCATCCAGTCGAGTCCAGTCGAATCGAATCGAGTCGAGTGGAGTCGAGCTGATCACAATCAGGAAGATGATTGGTGATAGTAGACAGCAACCTTGTCTTCCTTCTTCCTGTCTCCACTTCAAAGGTGTCACTGAGCTCTCCATTGTGAATCACACAGCATGTAGCATCATCATCATCATATAGCTGGTGTTGAATGAGGTTGAATGAGGTTTGGTGCAGTGAAATGGTGGTGTTGAAGCAGCTGGCAAATTACTTGTTGGTCGACGCCTCGATGTAATGAAGGCGTTATTGAATTTGATGAATTTGAGGTAATGTGGAGTTAGAGTTGTCTTCCATTGTATTTTGTGTTGTATGCAGATGATGATGATGATGTGTAGTGTAGTGTAGCGTTTTAATTTGATTGGGATATGATTTATTCTTCATGAAGCGGGATAGGCAGCGTGTTGTGGTTGTAGTTTTGAATGGAGTGGATGTTTTAGTCTCTTTGGGATGATGGTGGTTGTTATTTAGCTTTGTGTAGACAGCGGTGTAGGATGATTCGTTGCCAGTTGTTGCAAACACTTAGATCTCCATTGTTTTGGAGTTTCAGAAGGTTACCGTTCTTCTGATCTGTATGTATCTTTCCTCAATTTTTTTCAAAACCTTCTGCAGTAGAATAATAATAATGAGATTGATAATAACAATTTTTATGTATGAATATCGTTTTCATAGGTTAGAAATATTTCAGAAACACTGAACTGGCTATAGCGATGACTAACAAATAGAGAGAAGTTGTTTAAATGTATCCTGTGAAACTTTGAATGTTCATTCAACAGGCAAATAATATCGAATGGTATTCATATTACTCAACTATCAAAACTAATGTAATCCTTATAATGGATAGCTTAATCATATTATAGCTGAACACATTTATCTGTACATGATGGTGATAAAAAGAAAACAATATGTTACAGAACCCCTCATTACAATCAACATGACAAATATTTCGAATGGAAAAATATTTGAAATTTTACAAAAAACATTACTGTGATGAATACAAAGGAATTTAGTGACAAAGTCTATGAACCTATGAAATATAACGCCATCAAACGAATTCTTAGCTTCATTGAAGAACACGATAAAATTTCTACTTCACCATAAATTTCAATTATCAGACAATTAGAAACCTATAAAACTGTTGAAAATTGAAAAATAAACAAACAGATAACGATTGAAGGTCAAACAGATAGAACGATTCCCAGTTTGACCTAACCTATATATTCAAATGATAAAAATCCACTCAGTAATGACATAGAAGACAATGGATACAATGCAGTGAACAAAGGTCAAATAAATCAAACATACAAGTAAACCGATAATGATATACAGACAGGAACAAAGTAGAACCTTGTGCACAACTTAAGCATTCATTTAAGTTGTCACACTTCACAGTAGTATATAAAAACCAAGGGGATAAAAAAACACTAATATCAAAGTACACAAAATTTTTTTGAGACAATGAATGAATGGTTAATGCAAATAGTCAAGCAGTGAATACATCTGAACCACTTTGACTAGTTTACAGCCATGTTACTGACAGTCTGTAACAACTGGTTCCTGTTGTCTTGGAGATCTGCGCCTCCATAAACAGCTTAAATCAACAGTCAGAGACTTCATTACCAGTTACCAGGTCCTGGTCTAGCCACCCTAAACCCTCTTCACATCTAATCCAACTTCTTATAGCATGATACATCGAAGTATGCAGTGGTTTGGTATATATACAATACATTGTAACGACCAGTTGTTGCAAGGGGGGCGCGCACAGCAGTATGAGTTTGGATAAGAAAAGAAAGGTGAGCCAACGACTCAGCAAGTATATAGGATATCCTTACAATTAGTAATAAAAGATAACTGACAAACGGTAGAGCTGGACAACGAAGAGATGAGGCAATCTAGAAATCGAAACTCGAAGGAAGAATGACTAAGATTTTGAATGGGCTACAACATGTCCAAGATACTTCAACCAATAAACGTTTAAAACCTCATCAATCAACTTGACTATCTTGCTTAGTAACCTTCATCTGACTTCAACATTGATCACACAGTGATTCCATCGAAAGCAGAATACCAACAACCCTAGACTTATCTATAACACTAAAAGTTTTAAACTGATGTCAGTCGGTGTGTGTTACACGGACACTTGATTTCATTTACTCAATATCAAATTTGGACAGCTAATTACTTTCAATACTAATCTAAGCTGAGGATATACTTGTGTAATTGTTACTTCCATACAAGTATATATTATCAAGTTACAGCATGCTCCTAACTTAACCTTTTAACTGATATCTTGTTTCAATCACTTGTTCTACATTCTGTTTCATACTAGCGTAGAATAAACTTAAATAATCTTGATGGATATCTAAACTAACAGTTGATGCCACAAATACCTGTGAAATACAAAATTTAAGTAGTTATATGGTCTGTCTTTGTTGTTACTTGACTAATGATCAAACAGTTTAACTACTAGAATGTCAGTCAGTTAGTCACTCCATCAGTCAGTCAGTCAGTAAGTCAATCAGTTAGTCAGTTAGTCACTCAATCAGTCGGTCAGTCAGTTAGTCACTCCATCAATCAGTAAGTCAATCAGTCAGTCAGTTATTCAGTCAGTCAGTCAATCAGAAAGCCCACTTGCAACAAGCACTTTATTGATTTTCAAAGCAATGTCTTTTTAAGCAGAAGAAGGGATCTTATCAGTTCACTCTCCTCAAGACTATCAAGAATATACATGTAGGATACCATCAAAGATGAACTAGAAAAGTTGTAAGAAATCTTGATAGTAAATGGATACTCATTGGAATTTATAGATAAGAATTTAAAGCAGAATGCGTACATACTTCTCTGAAAAAGACTTTATTGTTGAACCACGAATTCACGAGAGATAATGTGGCAAATAGATTTGGAAAGAGACTATCAATATCCATAAAGAAAAGATAGTTTACTATCAAACTTAGAATCGTATTCTTCTATCAGAAACTCTTTCTTCAGTATGTGAAGTATAAATTGAAACATTGAACCATGTCAATGCTACTACAAAGAACTTTCTGTAAGACAGACATACAATAGATTATTACTTAATATAAATGAGATACCCTCTTGTTTTTATTTCCTTTAAGGTAGGATGAAATGAACATTTTATGATCTATGTTGATATACAACTCTGATTCACCTCAGTAATATACAAACTAGGATGGAATAAATGTCCCCAGTGTATTCAAGTTTTCAATGACTTTCTAACTGATATTAATCCACAAAGAGAACTACTTTACAAAAAAAATATTTTCCATATAAAAATTGGAATGGAAGAATCTTAGTGTTGATTAATTCATTGAAAGTTTGTCCAGAAATCACTTCATACGATTTACTTTGACTTTTATATAAGTTGGTGTTTTAATGAGTACAATTTAGTAAAAGTGGTTTATTTAAACTGAAGACCTTAGATACTCTGAATGATACAGTTTATCAGAACATTAAGATACAAGTAGGTAAACTTGGTAACCAAGACACATTAATTTTAGTGCACATCATAAATATACATTGATTTCTGTAGAAGAAGTGAACCTGCATAGTTTACTTAGTATCAGATTATTATTATTATTATTTGCCCCTTGGATTCCTAGTGGAATATAGGCCTTCACTAGCACGTCTTCAGTGCACTCTGTTCTCTGCAATCTTTTGAACCTGACTCCACCACTGCCCACAAGCTCTCATTTCTTCCTCACATGATCTCCTCCATGTCGCCATCAAGCCCAACTCGTCGTTTCCCATCTGGGTTCCACTCGACGACCTGGCCTGGGCGTCATGTCCCCAAATGGTCTTCTCACTGTATGCCCAATCCATCTCCTCTTCCTTCTGCATATTCGCTGGGTATTAAATTCTTGGTTGGTTCGTTGCCAGAGCGAGTTCCTTGTTGCTTATTCCTGTTATTCTCGACATGTGATCTTCAGTAACGAGCGTAGGCAGTTGTTGATGAATGTCTGTAGTTTGTTGGAAATACTTTTCGCGACGCACCAAGTCTTTCAACCATCACATAGCAGCATTGAGTTGACATTGGTGTTAAAAATCCAGCTCTTGTTCTTTAAAGAAAACTTCCTTCAAGTTTCTCCTGTTGATGGTGATTAGAGCTTGTTGTTGGTGGTGTTTGCGTTGGTTGGGCAACTTCATCAACTCCGTCTTCTCGTTATTCACTTGAAGTCCCGTCTTCGCTGCCCTGCCTCTTCTGTCAACTTATTAGTTTTCGCCTGTAGATCTTCGAGTTTGTGCCACAAGACATTCGAAATAAATCATCATCAGCGAAATTCAAATCTTCTAGGGTCTTTCGTCCGGTTCAGGGTATCCCCTTCTTCTCGCTCCTCACTGTTCCTTGCATGATCCAGTCCAGTCAACCACAATCAGCAATATCATAGGTGATAGTAGACGGCAGCCTTGTCTTACTCCCATCTTCACTTCACTTCAACAGTGTCACTCAGCTTCCCATTGTGGATCACTCGGCATGTGGCATTTTCATATAGTTGTTGAATGAGGTTGATAGAGATTTGTGGTATTCCGTAGTGTTGAATCAGCTGCCTGCCAAATTACTTCTCGGTCGACGTCATCCAATGCCTTTGATGATGAAGTCGATGAAGTTGAGGTGAGGTGTTGAATTGCCATTCTGACATTCTATGCTCTTTCCTATGATGATGCACAGAGTTGCAGTTTGATCCTTACTGAATCAAGCCAGTCTATTCCTGTGGTAGTTTTGAATTCAGAGCATCCTTTAGTCTCTCTAGGATGATGTGGCTTAATATTTTGCTTGCTTTTGGTGGACATGGATATGAGCATGATTCCGTGCCAGTTCTTGCAAAGACTATGGTCACCGTTCTTCGGGATTTTGACAAGGTAGTCCTTCTTTTAATCGCCAGGTACCTTTCCTTCCTTCCAGACCTTCTACAATAGTGATGTGAGTATGTCCACTGTTGTTGCTGTGTCTGTTTTCAGTGATTCTTGCAGGATTCTATCTGATCCTTCTGCTTTCCCATATTTCAGTAGCTTTATGGCGTTCAGGACTTTGACTTTCGTTGGAGGGCTTCTGTTCACTGGTAGTTCTGTGGCTGCGGATGGTATTTCTTTCATCATCTTTTATTGGTTTCATCTGCGTTGATCTCTTCCTTCCCAAATAGTAACCTGGTTATTTGATGCAATGTTGTAAGGTCTCTCCTACCTGCAGCCTGTTCTGCTTCACTTGCCAGTATGTCGTGGAAGTGTTTTTTGTCTTTGCGTGCACTCTTCTTCACTTCTTTGTCCAGTGTTTTATACATTGTACTCAGTTCCTCTTGTCGTTGTGCATCCTTGCAATGCACTGCTTCATCTTCTGCTTCACCATCCTCCTCTCCCTGCTCTATCAGCTTCCATGTACCCGTCGAGATCCATTTCTTATCTTCTTTCCTAATACGATTATGCAGGTTTCATTCCACATAGCTTTCAAAGAGTTCCAGTTTTCATCAATACAGGTTTCTTCAGGGTCGCTGCTCGACATCCTGTTTTGTCTTGATGGCTGCTGTGAAGATATCCTTGTACTGTCGTCCTTCAGTTTCTGTTCTGGGTGTTCAACTTGAACTGTGGTCTATCAACAACTTCCTTGAAGGTTTCCAACTTGATTTGGAAGTTTCCTTGCACTAGATAGTGGTCAGAACCTGCATCTGCTCCTCTTCTTGACCTTCTGTCAAGTAGGCTGCGTCTCCACTTTCTTCACATTGATATGAAGTCAATCTGGTTTTTAGTGTATCTGTTGTCTGGTGAAATCCATATCGCTTTGTGGATATCCTTCTGCTTGAACACACTACCTCCAATCACCAAATCGTTGAACGCACAGAATTCTGCAAACAATTCTCCATTCTCGTTCTTCACCTCACCTAGCGCTTCTCGACCCATGGTCAGTTCTCTTCCTGTGTTGTCTGCTCCCAGTTTGGCATTCATGTCACCCATTAGAATTTTGACGTCACCATTTTTTTCGTTTTAATCCAAGGTAACGTTAACAACAACAATTGAAATATCAAGCAGACAATACAGAGAACAACGCTAAAAAGTTGTCAGGCAAAAGCTGATCAAAATCTTAGAGGTAACTACAATCGAAGAAACAAATGACGGTATTGCCAACTTATCAACGTAACCACTAACAAAAATGGAAGGACTTTTTCTCCGGAAAGGACTGAATTACAACACAAGAGATGCCACGAAACCAGATTTCTGTGAGGCATTAGAATTGTCACCTAAAACATCAGGATTAAATGAGGCCACTCAACAAGAATTACGGTAAATAATCGTACCACTGACCAGGCAGATGAAACATCACGCTCAAATGAACACTCGAGAACAGAAAACATTAAAAAGACTGAAAAATAGGAAAGACATCGTTATACTTCCAGAAGACAAAAGACATGGACAAAAAAGACTATATCAAGAAGGCAGAGGAATTACTCAAAGACGAAAATGTATATCAACTACTTGAAACCAACCCTATCCAGAAGTTTGACAACCAGATCAATAAAACCTTGAACAAACTCTTCAAAGCAGAAGAAATAACAGAGCAAGACAAATGGAGAATGAAATCGAATGGACCTGTCCTTCCTCAGTTCTACGACAGACCAAAAATACACAAACCAGACATCCCTCTACGACCAATTGTCTCACTTCCAGGAACTCCAGCATAACATATGAAGAGAACTTTCGAGAAAACTGAAACACCTTGTTCAATCATGCGGACATTCCACCGAGCCATCAACAGAGTTGTTAGAAAAGATCAAAAACATTAACATAGAAAACGATGAATTAATGGTATCCTTCGATGTCACAGCACTTCACGCATCCACTGAACCCCAATTGGCCAAGGAAACGATGTTCCTCCTGCTCCATGAAGACACGAGCCTTACAGAACTCAGAAAACTTAAATGTTATAGGTCTGATGGAACTCATCTACCTTTGTCTGACAACATACTTCCAATCCAACGGCGAGATATACAGACAGATGAATGGAACTCCAATGAGAACACCGGTATCCGGACTAACTACAGAAGCAGTGATTCAGAGACTGGAAGCCATCATCGTACCTGTGACCAAACCAAAACTCTGGATTCGCTATATGTGGACGACACTTTTGTCATCATTGAAAAAGATGATATAGAAAATACTCACAGTTTGATCAACAACGTTTTCAATGGCATCAAATCCACAATGGAGAATGAGTCAAACAACCAACTACCATTCCTGGATGTTCTGGTCAATAGAACGAATACGGGGAGGGTGGAGACCCAAATATACAGGAAGCCAACACACACTGACCAAGTTCTCAACTACAGTGGCAGCATCCCGACAACCCACAAGATGAGTTGTGTGCAGACTCTATTCAGAAGAGCGAGAACACAGTGCAGTACAACAGCTTCACGGAGAAAGGAAGAAAATTACTTGATGTCCACCCTAAAGAAGAACAGCTAGGTACCCACGAAACTTTATCAGAAGATGCCTATCCCGTACATCATCAACTACAAAGTCACTGACAGAAATCAATAAACGTATCATCCTGCCATACATACAGAATATGTATCAGAAATCACAACAAGATTACTGAAACTACTTGGACTTGGTGAGGCTGATAAATCAACAGATTCCCTCCAAACACCACCATACAGACCGAAGAATGCGACAAGCAAACAAGACAAACCGAATATCATTTACAAAATGAAGTGCAGTAATTGTCGTCAACACTACATTGGACAAAGTGGTCACCCTCTTCACTTTCATCATTTACACATGAACACCAATTGGCTATTAAACATCACGACATTTCGTCAGTCATTTCGATGCAGGTGGATAACAACTATGGACATGAATTGAATTTCGACAATGTAGAAGTCTTGGATGGAGAGAGGAAACACAAAGAATGTCAGATAATTCCTAGAAGCTTGGGATTCAGATCAGTCAGTCAGTCAGTCAGTCAGCAATCAATAGGTGTATAGACATAGACCCAATCTATCAACCAATGAGAGAAATGATAAACGACAGAAAGGTGAGAGGTGAAGCAGAGGAACAGCCAACAGGAAAGTCTATGCAGTCAGTCAATGACACAATAATCAAAGGAAACAACCAGTCACAAAGCAGTTCGTCAGGACAATCTGCTAAATCACTGACGGAGAGATATTGACAGCTGACTTCATACTGAAGTTAGTGGTGATGATGATGTTGTCTAGGAGAGAGACGATGAAAGCTTCACGATTAAACAACTCAGTTTTTCAGGGAATACAATACAACCAAGACCATCCACCTGAGCTACAAATATTCCCCATCATCCAATCTAACACCTATGATTATACTTTGGAAGAGATAATCTAGCGGATTTGATAGCTAGCAATAAAATCCAGGATGCGCGTTTCGTCCTATTTTTTGGGACTTTTCAGCGGGATGTATCTACCTCCTAGTGAAGAATGTTGTCCTCACTAGGACTCGAACCTGGGACACGAATAAGATGAACCACATTGCCTTGGTTACAATGCTAGCTGCTACCCGTCAATAATATTAAAATTTGACTGATAGTATTTACCTTAAAGATTTAGTGTTAAATATCGTAATAGGCTAATTAGAAATTTAACATTGTCTGAGTCATACTTATATGAAGAGACTAAGTTAATATTAATTTTTCAAAGGATGAGTCATTCAGATGTGGAAAAAACAATGAACACCTGTATTGAATTAATATTCATTCGAATATTGGACAGGTGTTTCTCAGTTGTGATTTCTGACATTGGATGGTGGAACCAGAGGGGGTAGAATTGAATATTTTTTCTATACGTTTATACCTTGACTGATGAGATTGATGAGGTGATTTGCTGAAATGTCTTCTCAAACAAACAAATAAGATCATAGTGATGAAATACAATGAAATTCGAAAATATGAGTCATCTTTGATATAAATCACAAGATGCATTCAATAAAAATAATCTATTAATGAGGTTAGTTAGGACTGACATCGATTAGAGAGAACTGGACAGCTGTTTTATCCTAGTATAGGACAGGAGTAAGACAAGGCTGCCGTCTGCTATCACCTATGATATTCCTGATTGTGATCGACTGGACTGGATCACGCAGCAAACCGTAAGGAGCGAGAAGATGGGCATACGCTGTTTAACCGATGAAAACACCAAAGAAGAAGACTTGGATTTCACCGATGACTTGCGTCTCATGTCTCGTCACACAAACTCGAAGATCTGCAGGCGAAAACTAACAAGTTAACGGAAGAAGCGTGGCAGGGTAGCGAATACACGACTTCAAGTAAATGTCGAGAAGACAGAGGTGAAGAAGACACCCAACCAACATCACCACCACCACCAACAAGAACAATAAGCATGAACCACCATTAAGAGGCAGCATCGTTTCAACTACAGGTGACTGTGGCGGTACAGGCACAGATGAGGATGTCAACGCAGCCAGGATAGGAAAAGCAAGACAGGCTTTCATTAATGTGAAATAATCAGTGTGGAGATCTACTCCAATGCAGTGCACTGCACTCAGCATAATGCTTGAATAAGATCCGGATTTTCAACAGTAATTCAGTCAAGTGAGTACTGCTATATGGTTGAGAAACTTGGCGTATCACTAAAAGCATTTCCAACAAACTACAGAAATTCATCAACAGCTGCCTACGCTCGTTGCTGAAGATCAAATGGCAGGTAAGAATAAGTAACAAGGAACTCTGGCGACGAACCAACGAAGCAAGAAGCTATCACCCAACAGATATACAGAGGAAGAAAGTGGATATGAATTGGGGACATCACGTGCCAGGCCAGGCACTTGAGTGGAACTGCAATGAGAAACGACGAGTTGGGCGTCGGAGGTGATAGTGACATGCAGGAGATGATGTAAGGAAGAAGTGAAAGCTTGTGGACAGTGGTGGAGCTAGGTTGAAAAGACTGGAGAGGAGAGAGTGGAATGAAGGCGTGCTACTGAAGCATTACATTCCATTAGGAACCCAAGAGAATAATAATAATAATGATAATAATAATAATAATATGAGACTCGTCAGCAGTATGTATCCAGCATAATTTCATATTAAATTCTTTATTTAATCTAACAGTACTATTTATTAGATGACCTTATCAGTAGTATTTATTCCTCATATGTAATAAAAATAACCAAAATTTATTTCAACTGAAATGTTATAATGTTATTGCTTGTATTGCGCCGTCGTTGATTGGACCGAAATGATCAGTCTCTGCTAGCATATCGGCTCCTGTGTGGATATCTCGATATTACCTGTGTTTTAATTATACATAGTAATGATGAGTAGTGGCTAGCAGTGGAATCAAGGATGCACGTTTCGTCCTATTTGGAACTCGTCCAGAGTTCGAATCCAAGTGGGAACGATATTACTCACTAGGAGGCAGGTACATCCAGCTGACGAGTCCCAAATAGGAAGAAATGAGCATCCTGAATTCCACTGCTAGCCACTACCCATCATTACTATACATAATTAAAAACATAGGTAATATCGAGGCATCCGCACAGCAGCCGATATGCCAATAGAGACTGATCAATTCGGTCCAATCAATGACAGTATAATACAAGCAATAATACCCGTCGCACAAGAAGTGGCTACCGTGACATGTAATGTTTCTTAATCAAATCATTTACACGAAAATGATATACTTCCAGTTGAGTCTGTTTATTAGAAAAGCTGAACATAGTGAAGGAACAGCATCACTTACTGGATAGCATTTCGGTAACTGGACAACTTTGAAATAGACTTTGAATAGTCTTGATTTTCTCTACTTCTCTTCCAGATTTCTCGGACAGATGGAGAATCATTTCTGTTAATGCATGTATTTCGTGTTGAATCGATAAACAAATACTCGGTTAAGAGGTGGTATTCATTTTGGACTGACAAAAGTTGAGGGACTATTGGAAATCTGGGAGTACTGGACAGATATTTCGTCCTAGTATGGGGCTCTTCAGGAGTATGCACAAACTACCCGGCTAGGGATCGAATTCATGACTTTCCGGTTTTAAGGCGAACGCGTAAAAATTTCAGCCACTGAGTCGGTTTTCAGTGGTTCACAATTTCCAAATTCTGTAAATTCATGATATAATGCGATTACCAATCAAGGTTACCAGTAGGAATCCGCTTCACATACAACTAATTAGCCAACTACAGACATCAAAGCTTCTAACTGGACCTTCGTGATATCCATATGGAATGATCTATCTGTTTTAAGAATTGATGTTCATCTGATGGAATGAGTGAAAGATTTTCGAAATAGTCTGATTTGTTTAGTAGTACTTTTCCAAAATCGTACAATATTCGACGTTTGCGTTACGTGTGACCTAGAATGGTTAACCTTATGGTATAGTTCAGTGTTTCGTCAGATAAACGTTTATTTTAACATCAATTCACATGTTTATAGTATTTTTGGCCAACAAAAACTCACTTCATCGATTTTAGGTGACAGTAAGTGATAGTATAACCATATAATCCACATGAGTATGTAAGTTCTCGCATTTCCCACTCATAATATGACCTTACTTAGCAATACAGATGTAATCCATCAGAACTAGTTGTTTCTGTACAAACAAATAAATATTTGAAGGCCTATTATCCAATGGTGATGGAGTTTTGCACATAGAATTCATATTGAAGCATACAGCATTATCAAGGAGCACAGTTGACTGTTAATTGTCTTCTATGAAACAGAGTCAAATGACGTGAAGTACTGGAGAAGTTTGTTTGCTAAGATGCTCACTTTGAGTCACTAGGTGAGTTTATTTCTTAGACTTAGTTGTTTGTCCAGATTTTCGCTGCTATTATGACCATCCAGAAGCCTTAGATCATTTATTGTAGTTGGGTTTTCGTACATGGTTGCATCTAAGATGTTGGTAACTGGGCATGTATGTTGTGAAACGTTTCACAATATTGAAAATCAGTAGAGAGAGACTAGTTGAAGGACAACAACGGACATGCTCACACCATTATTGCAGAAGGTCTGGAAGGAAGGAAATGTACCTGGCGATTAAAAGAAGGACTACCTTGTCAAAATCCTGAAGAAAAGAGACCGTAGTCTTTGCAGGAACTGGCACGGAATCATGCTCATATCCATGTCCACCAAAAGCAAGCAAAATATTAAGCCACATCATCCTAGAGAGACTAAAGGATGCTCTGAATTCAAAACTACCACAGGAATAGACTGGCTTGATTCAGTAAGGATCAAACTGCAACTCTGTGCATCATCATAGGAAAGAGCATAGAATGTCAGAATGGCAATTCAACACCTCACCTCAACTTCATCGACTTCATCATCAAAGGCATTGGATGACGTCGACCGAGAAGTAATTTGGCAGGCAGCTGATTCAACACTACGGAATACCACAAATCTCTATCAACCTCATTCAACAACTATATGAAAATGCCACATGCCGAGTGATCCACAATGGGAAGCTGAGTGACACTGTTGAAGTGAAGTGAAGATGGGAGTAAGACAAGGCTGCCGTCTACTATCACCTATGATATTGCTGATTGTGTTTGACTGGACTGGATCATGCAAGGAACAGTGAGGAGCGAGAAGTGGGGGTGGGGTGTGTGTGGTATACGCTATTTGACCGATGAAAAGACCCTAGAAGATTTGGATTTCTCCGATGACTTATGTCTCGTATCACAGAAACTGGAAGATCTACAGGCGAAAACTAACGAGTTGGCAGAAGATGCAGCGAAGACGGGGATTCAAGTGAATGTAGAGAAGACGGAGTTGATGAAGATATCAAAACAACAACAGCATCAACACAAGTACCAATCACGATGAAGGGGAGAAACTTAAAGGAAGTAGCCTCTTTCACCTACCTAGGCTGGGTGTCACTGTTTCAACTAAAGGCTGCACATGCACAGATGAGAACGTCAAAGCAGCCAGGATTGGAAAAGCAAGATAGACCTTCATTAACCTGAAACCAGTGTGGAGATCTTCTACACTCAGCACAAAGAACAACACCAACGTCAAGCCAGTGCTCCTGTATGTTTGCGAGACTTGTCGCGTCACAAAAGACATTTTCAACAAACTACAGACATTCATCAACAACTGCCTACGCTGGCTCGTCACTGAAGATCAGATGGCTAGAATAATAAGAATAAGTAACAAGGAACTCATTTCGGCTGGCAACGAACCAACGAAGCCAGAACCTATCACCCAACAAATATGCACAGGAAGGAAGTTAAAACGGATTGGAATGGGCATACACTGAGAAGGCCGACTGAGGACATCATGCGTCAGGCCCTCGAGTGGAATCCAGATGGGAAGCGACGAGTTGGGGGTCCCAGCTGAGGGTGACATGGAGGAGATCGTGCGAGGAGGAAATGAGAGCTTGCGGGCAGTCGTGGAGCCGGGTTCAAAAGTTTGCAGAGAAGAGAGTGGAATGCAGACCTGCTACTGAAGCCCTGTGTTCCATTAGGAACCCAAGGGACAAATAATAATAATAATAATAATAATAATAATAATAATAATAATAATAATAATAATAATAATAATCAAGTACGAAGTAGTATATTCGGTAGATCGACAATTTCGGTCAAAATTATGCTCAAGGTTTTCTCTTCAAACTTAAGGTGAAAAGAGAAGAAGAAAAGGAGATGGTTAGGATCATCATGTAGAACGGGAACTAGATTCTCGTTCTAATGAATTAAATTTTCGAACTTAACTTTTGTATGGAGCTCGTCGACTTCTGAAGTCATATCACAGAATTTAGATCCAAGTAATAAAATTTGCATTTAAATTAGGGATAGTGATATATTTGATAAGTTGAATACATTTTTTTCAGGATACGAAGGCTGGCGGTGAATGCATCAATGCAACAAAGAAAAGAAAGTCGCTATAGCAGAATACATGAGCTTTCTTACTGAAAGGATCGGCTATGGGAATAGCTGAAGAAGACATTCCTCTCTCCAAAATTACAGATCTACTTCGCTAGTCGGCTGCTGGTTTTGGGGTCAACTTAATGTGTGTCTCCTATGGAGCTAGACCGCATAAAGTGCTCATTGTTCAAACGTATCTGCGAGCACTATCTTGCATGGTTGTCATGAGAAGAATATAAATCAATGAATATTTGGTCAACTATGGATATATAGCGCTCCATTAGAGTCCTCCTTCATTGTCATTTACAAAGACAAAGGAAGGAACATCTCAAAAGGAGTAAGCATTCGACAGCTGTACACAACAGAAACACTAATAATTCACCCATACAAACCAAGCCTAATGACTGCATGCAGAAGAAGAATGACAATGTAGAGGAGGGTTTGACCACTTCTAAAAACATTTGAGTCTACCATCACCCGCAACTCATCCAAAAATACCACCTGCAGCCCAGTCACAGAACTATCCCTGAACACAAACCCTCCAACAAAAGTAGAAGTGAAGTCCTGAACGAGGTAAAGTTTCTGAAATCCGGGAAAGCAGCAGGAATTCTACCAGAAGCACTGAAAACAGACACAGAGACATCAGCGGACATGCTCACACAACATAAGCCCTCCCGTGTTTTATAGGTTGTACTCACTTCCTCTTTTCGTTGTTCATCACTTCACTGCACTGTTTCATCTTCTGCTTCATCATCACCATCACCATCTTCCTCTCCCTCCTCCATCAGCTTCCATGTATCCGTCGACATACATTCACTAACTTGCTTCTTCCTCCTTCCTAACACACTTATCCAGGTCTCCGTCCACGTCTCAATTCACAGAGTTCCAGTGTCCTTCCGCACAGCTTTCCTCAGGGATGTTCCTCAATCCCTCCCATTTTGTGCACATGGCTGATGTCAAGATGTCCTCTGCAGTCTCCTTCTTCAGTGCAGTTTCTGTTCTGGATGATCAACTTGAACTGTAGTCGTCTATCACCAGCTTCTTTCAATTGAGGGATTTCAACTTCATTTTGAATGTAGGTTGCTTGCACTAGGTAGTGAGTGATTGGTGTGAACCACCTACACCTGCTCCTCTTCCTTCATCTTGTGTCCAGTAGACTGGTTGCATCTCCACTCTCTTCAGATTGAGATGAAGTCGATCTGAGTTTTAGTGTGTCCATCTGGTGAAATCAAATCCATGTGGATCTGTGAATATCCTTGTGTTTGTATACACTGTCTCGCCTCCAATCGCCGATCGTGGAATGTGCAGAAATCTGCGAACAGTTCTCCATTCTCATTCATCATCTCACCGATTGCTTCTCTATCCATGATGAGTTCTCTTCCTATGTTGTCTGCTCCCAGTTTGGCATTCATGTCACCCCACCCCACCCATTAGAATGAATTTGATGTCGCCAACTGAGGGTGGTGTCTTTTCCAGTACTGATGGTAGTTGTCTCTGGAATTCTCCCCCCTCTCTTGATCCACATTATTTGTAGGTGCATAGCGTAGTGTAGCATTGTATGATTGCGACTTTCTTTCCTTTTCAGTTGAATCTTTCTGTCATGATCGTGATGCTGCAGGAGGAGATTGGTTCCGACTGGATGAGAGAGAGGCTTCGATGGTGTTGGAGACATCATGATAGCTACTCGAAAACTCAATGTGCTGAGCTCGTGGTTGTCTTCTGGGTGACAATATGGGAGTAGATTATTGACCCGTCTCCAGTTGACAGTTTGCAGAGTCCACTTCCATTCTATCTACTTTCACAGATTCCTGGCATTTCAATGCTATACATTCTGATCTCCTTTGCAGTCTGAGCAGCCTTGCCAGCGAGCCTGCTTCAAACATTGTGCGGACATTCCATGTCCCCATGTTTACTTTCGCTTTCATCGAGAGAGGTGACACATCGGCCAATCGGCTTCCCGAAGGCTTTCACCAACTGGGGTCATTTCACCTCTCCGATTCCAGCGAGGAATAAGTTTGAGTTTCTTTTTCATATTTTCTTTTTGCTTTGATGTTTCTGCAGGGACTGGAGTGGTTTTACGGGGTAGGTTAGCTAGACATATGCCCAACCTTCCCTCTTTATCTGGTCTTAGGACCGGCTAGTAACTAGTGAACTAGTTACCCAGTTGACGTTGCAAATTTTATTACATGGATCCAAATTCTGTGATATGACTTCAAAAGTCGACGAGCTACATACAAATGTCCAGTTCGAAAATTTAATTCATCAAAACGAGAATCTAGTTCCCGTTCTATATGATGATCCTAACAATTTCATATCAACAGTTTTGAATTTCTGTCTTGCCTATATAAATAGGAAATCAACCTATCGACATCTTTTTGACAAGAGAACATCGAAACAAATTGAATGAATTGAAGAGAAATGAAAAATTGGTTATGATATGCCCGGACAAAGGCTCTGAAATAGTACTACTAAACAAATTAGACTATTTCGAAAATCTTTCACTCATTCCATCAGATGAAAACCAGTTCTTAAAACGGACATTACAGAAAGATCCTACTGAGCAAACAGATATGGAATTGTTGGAAGTCTCCCGTCTATACGGTCTTCCGAAAATACACAAAGAAAACATTTTACTCCGTTCAATACTAGATATGATAAATTCTCAATATCATTTAATCGCAAAATAGCTTGTGGAAGTAGTGGAACCTGTAAAGAAGAGGCTATTGAGCCACAGTTTCCGTGACACATTTGATATTGTTGACTCAATAAAGAATGGTAGTTTGACAAGTGAAAGAATGATTTCATTGGATATCATGTCCCTCTTCATAAATGTCCCACTGACAGAAACCATTTCCTTCCTATGTGAATCCATTCGCTGTCATAACATAGATGCCGATATCCCAATTCACCACCTAAAAAAGCTTCTCCTTCGATGTACCTTCAATGCACACTTCAGATTTAATAATGAGATCTGTAAGCAGATAGATGGTGTGACGATGGGTTCTCCACTAGGACCCATCCCAGCTGACAGCTTCATGGCAGGCCTGGAAAACAGTAAATTATCATCAGCAATCAATGAACTTCGTGTCTACAAAAGATACATGGATGATACGTTTATAGTTAGTGATGAAAATATGAATCTTGGAAACCTACTTCATACTTTCAACAACACCCACCCTTCAGCCATATTCACTCTAGAATCAAAATCAAACTAAGCAAACTTCATAGAAAAGACGATGAATCACTTCATAGATCGATCTACAGAAAGCCAACATAGAATGGACAGCTTATTAATTTTCAAAGTTCAGTCTCTCTATGCAAGAAACGAAATCTTATTCATTCACTTTCCTCGAGGTTCAGGAAAGTATGTACTGAGGATATGATTGACGGAGAATTGCAAATACTTCAACGAATTCTAACAGAAAACGGTTTCTGCTCAGATTCATAGATAAGAACATAATACCGAAGAACCCAACTGAACGAAAGCATTTGGCACAGAAAAAGATTGTTTTGTTGAATCTTGAATTCAGAAATGGTATTGCTGCAGACATCCTCAGGAAACGACTGTCAAAATCCTTAAACAGAACATAATTTGCTGCCAACCTATAAGTTATTTTCTTATGCAAGACACGTTTTGGTTAGTGTGTGAAAGATAAGCTTATGCATTGGGCTACATCACTGTGTGTAAACCAGTTTACTTGCTCTTGTACAGCTGAGTACATTGTCTGTAGCATGCGTCCGCGTGTAGAACGTGCACGCGAACATCACCCAGCCTGGCTGACAAAGGGAGAATGGAAAGGTATGGTCAGTTCAACAACAGAACAACTCATGAACTCAGTCTAGTCAACTCATTTTTAGAGCTCATTCAAAATTCTCTACGGGGTTAGATCAAACCAATCGACGGGAGTAAGATCAGGGTATTTATCTATAGCTGAAGCGCGAGCCATTCAGGGGTTCAAACCAGCATTGTGTCCAAAACGATAAGTCCCACTCTAAACCAAAATGTGTAGTAATTAACTTCCTTTATTTATTCAGCATATTTTGCCCCTAACTGGAAATAATTCTGGAACGTATTGATTGGTCACGGGAGTGCAACGAATTTCATGTTGTCTAGTCCTGAGTGTAGACCGAATTCTATCGATCATATTTGCAATGTGGCAACCAAGCTAGGAAGCTCAGCATCACAGTGCACATTAGTAGATGTTAGTTGGTTGAAGGCAATCGGCAGGAAGCCCTGCTTGACCTAAGTTTCGTGCATTTTGGCATTCGTCAGCAAGGCGTATCTGCAACCTCGACGGAACTGATGTCCCGCCTGAGATTCGGAACCGCGTCACACAGTGTTGCAGTCAGCGACTTTACCACTGAGCTATTCCAGCTGCAACTGACCTCCTGTAGGACCGGCTTACATATAATGATTAGTCACAACCAATTTCCTGTTGTGTAGTCCTGGAACGTTCTGCCCACTGTAACATATATTCGTGAATGTACAGCTTAGTAAATGACTCCGCCGAAAAGGAGGAATTTTTTTCGTTGCAACCATATCTTATCTTTTCCTAGAATCAGATTTGATTAGCTATTTCTATTCTTTTGGAAATGGAATCTAGTTAGAAGCGAAGGTTTCAAGTACTGTATGCTTCTTCAGAGAAAATGTTATTATTACTAATAGCTCAAAATGAGTATTTTGCTCTATCTGTAACAAAGTAGATATCGTATGAGATGAATTATTATTATTATTTTATTATTAGTCCCTTGGGTTCCTAGTGGAACATAGGGCTTCAGTAGCACGCCTCCAGTGACCTCTGTTCTCTGAGATCTTTTGAACCTGGTCCCACGACAGCCCAGAAGCTCTCATTTCCTCCTCGCATGACCTCCTCCATGTCACCCTCGGACGTCCAACTCGTCGCTTCCCATGGGGATTCCACTCGAGCAACTGGCCTGACGCGTGATGTCCTCAGTCGGCCTTCTCAGTGCATGGCCAATCCATCTCCACTTCTTCCTGCATATTTGTTGCGTGATAGGTTCTTGGTTGGTTCGTTCCCAGAGTTCCTTGTTGCTTATTTTTTCTGGCCATCTGATCTTCAGCAGCGAGCGTAAGCAGTTGTTGATGAATGTCTGTAGTTTATTGGAAATGCCTTTCGTGACGCGCCAAGTCTCTGAGCCATACAAGAGCACTGACTTGACGTTGGTGTTGAAAATCCGTATCTTGTTCCGCATGCTGAGTGCAGAAGATCTCCACACTGGTTTCAGGCTAATGAACGCCTGTCTTGCTTTTCCGATTCTGACTTTGACGTCCTCGTCCGTCCCGCCTGTAGTTGAAACAGTGCTTCCTAGATAAGTGAAGGAGGTTACTTCCTTCAAGTTTCTCCCGTTGACGGTGATTGGAGTTTGTTGTTGTTGTTGATGGTGGTGGTGCGGTATCTTCATCACTTCTGTCTTCTCTATATTCACCTGAAGTCCCGTCTTAGCTGCCTCTTCTATCAACTTGTTAGTTTTTGCCTGCAGATCTTCAAGTTTATGTGACATTAGGCATAAGTCATCGGCGAAATCCAAGTCTTCTAGGTTCTTTTCCGTCGTCCAGTGTATCCCCCTCTTCTCGCTGCCTACTGTTTGCTGCATGATCCAGTCCACCACAATCAGGAATATCATGGGGGATAGTAGGCAACCTTGTTTCACTCCTGTCTTCACTTCAAAGGCATCACTGAGCTTCCCATTGTGGATTACTTGGCATGTGGCATCTTCATATAGTTGTTGAATGAGGCGGATAAAGGTTTGCGGTACTCCGTAGTATTGAAGCAGTTTCCAAATTACTTCTCGGTCGACGCTGTCAAAGGCCTTCTCAAAGTCGATGAAGTTGAGGTATAGAGCTGATTGCCATTCTATACTCTGTTCTATGATGATACGAAGCGTTGCAATTTGGTCTGCACATGATTTGTACTTCCTGAAGCCTGCCTGTTCCGGTCGCAGTTTTGAATCCAGTGCGTCTTTAAGCCTCTCCAGGATGATGCGGCTTAATATTTTACTTGGGGTGGACAGGAGAGTGATTCCGCGCCAGTTCTTGCAAGCACTGAGGTCTCCCTTCTTCGGCAGTTTGACAAGGTAACCCTTCTTCCAATCGTCAGGTACCTTCTCTTCCCTCCACACCTTCTGCAATAGTGGTGTGAGCATGTCCGCTGTTGTCTCTGCATCTGTTCTCAGTGCTTCTGGCGGTATTCCATCTGGTCCTGCTGCTTTCCCGCATTTCAGTAGCTTTATGGCGTTCAGGACTTCCATTTTCGTTGGGGGATTTATGTTCACTTGTAATTCAGCGGCTGCAGGTGGTATTTCTGGACGAAGTGCAGGTGGTGGTCGATTCAAGAGCTTCTTGAAGTGGTCGGCCCATCGTTTCCTCTGTTTCTCTTCTTTTGTAATTAAATTTCCTTCTTCATCTTTTATTGGTTTCATCTGTGTTGGTCTCTTCCCTGATAGCAACCTGGTTATTTGATACAATGTCGTCAGGTCTCTC
The DNA here is from genome assembly GCA_944470555.2 of Heterobilharzia americana. Taxonomy (NCBI): domain Eukaryota; kingdom Metazoa; phylum Platyhelminthes; class Trematoda; order Strigeidida; family Schistosomatidae; genus Heterobilharzia; species Heterobilharzia americana. Next base: position 157,899,099 of record OX104127.1, on the reverse strand, counting down.
TTACCTGCAGCCTGTTCTGCTTCACTTGCCAGTGTGTCGTAGAAGTGTCTTTTGTCTTTGCGTGCACTCTTCTTCACTTCTTTGTCCAGTGTTTTATACATTGTGCTCAGTTCCTCTTGTCGTTGAGCATCCTTGCACTGGTTTATCTTCTGCTTCACCATCCTCCTCTCCTCTATCAGCTTCCAGGTATCCGTCGAGATCCATTCCTTGTCTTCTTTCTTCTTCCTTCCTAATACTGTTGTGCAGGTTTCTTTCCACATAGCTTTCAAAGACTTCCAGTGTTCTTCCACACAGGTTTCTTCAGGGATGTCCCTCGATGTCTCCCATTTTGTCTTGATGGCTGCTTTGAAGATCTCCTTTGTAGTTTCATCCTTCAGTTTCCGAGTGTTGTACTTGAATTGAGGTCTATCACCAGCTTCCTTGAAGGCTTTTAACTTGATTTGGAAGGTTCCTTGCACTAGATAGTGGTCTGAACCTACATCTGCTCCTCTTCTTGACCTTGTGTTAAGTAGACTGCGTCTCCATTTTCTTGAGATTGAGATAAAGTCGATTTGATTTTTAGTGTGTCCATCTGGTGAAATCCATGTCGCTTTGTGGATATCCTTGTGCCTGAACACACTGCCTCCAATCACCAAATCGTTGAATGCACAGAATTCTGCAAACAATTCTCCATTCTCATTCATTTCACCTAGCGCCTCTCGACCCATGGTTAGTTCTCTTCCCGTGTTGTCCCCTCCCAGTTTGGCATTCATGTCGCCCATTAGAATTTTGATATCGCCAACTGACGTCTTGTCCAGTGTTGATTGAAGTTGTCTGTAGAATTCCTCCTTTTTCTCTTGCTCTGCATTATTTGTAGGTGCATAACATTGTATGATTGTGACCTTTCTTCCTTTTGAGTTGAATCTTGCTGTCATGATCCTGGAGGAGATTGGTTCCCACTGCATGAGAGCCTTCGATGCTCTTGAGGACATCATGATAGCCACTCCCTCAGTGTGCTCGTGGTTGGCGTCTGGGTGACCGGAGTAGATTATTGATTCTCCAGTTGACAGTTTGGAGAGTCCACTCCCATTCCATCTGCTTTCGCAAATCCCAAGCACTTCGATGTTATACCTTCTCATCTCCTTTGCAATCTGGGCTGCCTTACTGGGTTCAAACATCGTGCGGACATTCCATGTCCCCACGTTTACTTTCGCTTTCATCGAGAGAAGACACATCGGCCAATTGGCTTCCCGAAGGCTTTCACCAACTGGCGTCATTTCGCCTCTCCGATTCCAGCGGGGAATAAGTTTGTTTTCATTTTTTATATTTTGTTTGTGCTTTGAAGTTTCTTTAGCGGTTAGATTTGTTTTACGGGGTAGGGTTGCTAGCCCTATGCCCAACCTTCCCTCTTTACCCGGGCTTAGGACCGGCTAGTAACTAGTAAACTAGTTAACCAGGCGAGGTTGTATGAGATGAATACTGTGAAGTAAATATAAAGTACTCTATATTCTTTATCGCTTTAGTTGGTGCAAAATTATTTAAGGCTGAAAGAGACATACAGTGGAAAGGTGAGATTTACCTGGAAAGGTAAGTATTGCAGGCAGGTAACTGCAAAAAAAATTTCATTATTGGTCTGTTCCATGTTGGATTACTGACACTGTAAGAATTAATCAAGAAAAGAAATTATGATTATCATCATCATTACTATTTGTTCTCTAGGTTCCTAGTAGAACATAAGGCTTTACTAACACATCACCATTTCAGTCTCCTCTCTGCAGCCTTTTTAACCTGGCTCAACGAATGCCCATTTCTTCCTCACACCATCTCTTACATGTCACCCTCGCATCGGACGCCCAGCTCGCCGTTTCTCATTTGACTTGCACTTGACAGCCTGGCATGCTGCGTGATGTCCCTAAACAGTCTTCTCAGTCTATCTCCAATCAAATCTATTCCATCTCCAATTTCTTCTTCTACATATTTGTTGGCCGATAGCTTCTTGCTTCGTTGGTTCGTTCCCAGAGTTCCTCTTTGCTTATTCTTTCTGGTCGTCTGATCTACATCTTCAGTACGAAGTGAGCGTGGAAGGCAGCTCTTCATGTATGTCTGTAATTTGTTGAAAATGCATTTCGTAACGCACCAAGTCTCTCAGTCATCACATAGAAGCATTGACTCACTTGACTGAATTAGTGTTGAAAATCCGGATGTTGTTCACGCTTCGTGCTGAGTGCAATGCACTGCAATGGAGTAGATTTCCACACTGATTATTTCAAATTAATGAAGGAAGGCCTGTCTTCCTGTGTTTCCAATCCCGACTGGCTTCGACATCTTCATCTGTGCCTGTGCCGTCACAAATGCCTGTAGTTGAAACGATGGTGCCTGCCTAGATAGATAGGTGAAAGAGACAACTTCGTTTACATTTCTCCCATTCATGGTGATTCGTGATGGTTGTTGTTGCTGTTTTTGTTGATGTTGGTTGGGTATCTTCATCACCTCTGTCTTCTCTACCCTCATGTGAAGGAAGTCCCCTCTTCGCTACATCGCCTCACCTCTCCTCTCCTCACCTCTTCTGCCTACTTGTTAGTTCTCACCTGCAGACCTTCGAATTTCTGCTACATAAGACGATCTACATAAATCATCATCGTTGGTGAAATCGAAATCGAAATCGAAATCTTCTTCTGGGGTGTTTTCATCAGTCAAACAGCATGTCCCCATCTACTCACACTCTCTCCCACCATCCAGTCGAGTCCAGTCGAATCAAGTGGAGTCGAATGGAGTGGAGTCTAGTTGATTACAATCAGGAAGATGATTGGTGATAGTAGACAGCAACCTTATCTTCCTTCTTCCTGTCTCCACTTCAAAGGTGTCACTGAGCTCTCCATTGTGAATCACACAGCATGTAGCATCACCACCATCATGATATAGCTGGTGTTGAATGAGGTTTGATGCAGTGAAACGGTGGTGTTGAAGCAGGTGGAATAAATTACTTGTTGGTCGACGCCTCGATGTAAGGAAGACGTTATCGAAGTTGATGTAAGGTAGTGAGTACAGAAACTAATATATGAGAAATTATCGAGGGTGATGTTTGATGGTGAAATGAAAATTTGGACCGTGGATTGATTGGAATCATCGACCATCTAGTTTTCAGTGGGTACGATCCAGCGATAATAAAGGGTCATGAATTTACATCGTAGTTGGGCAAAACCCCGCTTGTGATTGAAATGAAGTAAAAATATGTTCAGCAGTCAGATGTCATAACGCAGTTGGTTGAGCATATCACCGGTAACTCGGTGGGTGGTCTCTCGTTCGATTCCGGTAATGATTCAATTTTTCATTTCACTTTGAATCATCACCCGTTATTAATGCTAGAGTGCCAAACTACGACTGTCTGAGACAGTTAAGATGATAAAATAAGGATTTGATGTTAATATGATGTTTATGTCACATATAAGAAGTTGAAATGTATTTAAGATTCACCGTTCACAAAGAGGATGACAACAAGATGGAACCTATGCCTTACAAATGAAGATCAAGAGACCACAAAGTATGATCTACTGTACAGTAATAATAATCGTTTAAATACCGCTTGACTCCGTTATTGACAGATAGACATCTATGCGGGTGCCTCAAAACTGCTTAAATATTCATTATGTTGTAGTTTACTGTAGCAGCGAAATCCAAGACAGGCGTTTCGTCCTACTCGGGACCTAATTAAGTCATGGTCGAGTCTTTCAACGGAGTACAGAAACTATAGCTGTATTTCTCGACGTGAAGGCGGCATTTGACTCCATTGGTCGAGAAGTCTTATGGCAATGTCTGTCACTGAAAGGCGTGCCTAGTAAGTACATCATCTTATTGAAAGCTCTCTACTCGAACACTTGTGGGCATGTTAGAGCCTATGGCGAGTTGTCCAGGGAGCTTTACTCATCAAGTGGTGTCCGTCAAGGATGCCCACTATCCCCATTCTTATTTAATTTTATCATAGATATTCTTATGGAGGTTTCCCTCTCGTCACCTAATTACACAGACGTTGACCCAATCACAGGTGAATTTTCTTTACATCTAGAATATGCAGATGACATAGTCCTGTTAAGTGAAGACGCTGACAAGATGCAGAGTCTTCTGAACACTTTGAGTAAGAATTTGAGAATGTTTGGGATGCGATTTTCACCACCCAAATGCAAATTTTTGCTCCAGGACTGGTCTTCAGCGGTACCGCGGCTAACAATAGAGAGTGAAGTGGTTGAGTGTGTTGACCACTTCACTTACCTGGGAAGTAGGATCAACCCTGTTGGGTTAGTTGCCGATGAGATTTCTGCACGGATACAAAAGGCTCGATTGGCTTTTGCCAATTTGCGCCACCTATGGCGCCGCCGTGATATTCGTTTGTCTATTAAGGGTCGCGTGTACTGCACAGCAGTCCGCTCTGTTCTACTGTATGGCTGTGAAACGTGGCCATTGAAAGTGGAAGACATGAGAAGGTTACAGGTATTTGACCTTCGTTGCCTTCGTAGTATAGGACGTATTCCGTGGTGTCACCATGTGAGTAATGCAGAAGTTAGGTGTAGAGTTTTGGGGAGAAGAGGTAAGTCAGTTGACGAGGTTGTGAACCTTCATCGACTGAGATGGTTGGGACACGTACTACATATGCCTAGTCACCGATTCACTCCTCACACAATGTTGGCTGAGGTGGGTCCAGGCTGGAAAAAGGCCCGAGGTGGCCAGACTAAAACATGGCACCAATGTATGAAGTCTCTGACTGTTGGTTTAAGCCATGTAGGACGATGCAGACTAGGTGGCTGGGGTCCACGGGACAAGAGGAACCAGTGGTTGGAGACCCTAGGTGATATGTCTCAGAACCGAAGTTAGTGGCGCAGATGTATACACACATTATCCTCATCTTAACAACGCTATACCGAACCTCACCATTTTGTCACTCCTCTTTCCTTTCTTTTCGTACTTTATATTTCTTTTGACTGCATTCACTTATCTTCATCCTTCACCTCACTACCTTTTTACTTGATGTGCTGATATGAGGTGTGGCAACTCGGACCGTTACGCAGTAATGCCTGGTCCTATGTTGATAATGATGATGATGACAGAAACGAGTCATATCTCGTAGGATCACTACAATATAAGACAATAAGATGAAAAGTAGCCTGATGGTAAGGGAGTTTGGTCATCAGTAAACAATAGAAAAGTGTCCTATTTCATAAAGCTAATGAAAGTGTAATCCTCTTTGATTAACCCAAGGGTATAATGATGAGATTATGACAAGGTTAAACTGTCAATGATACATTATGATGCTTAAGGTTGGGAAAGTTTCACTGAAAGTGTATTTCAACTATGTTTAGACATTCCTTATAGGAAGTAAAAAAGTGAGTCACTTACACTTGGTTTCCGTCATCAGCTATTTTCGTTCACTTAGGCATCCTCGGTTACTTTTAACATTTCAGTCTATTCAACCAAAAATTTATTGTCTAGTGAGATGTAAATTTAATTTATTGAGGGAATTTTCAGTGAAAGAGTGAGTCATAGTCATGCGGATCATATTAGCTGACAAAATTATCACTATCTTGTCTGTTTATCTCTTTTCATATACAAATATAGAGAGAGGTAAGAGAAATTAAGTTGTAAACATGAGTATTCCATATTCACATTCATCTTATTTACATGCTTATTGTCTTTTGTGTTTTCTTCTCCAACTGAGCATAAATATTCAAGGTGTGTGTGTGTGTGTGTGTGTGTGTGTGTGTGTGTAAAGTGTTGTTGTGTTTATCTACTACAGTATTGTCTATTGTCACTTATAGAAGCAAAATAAGAAGGGAGTATTTGGGTAAAGAAAAGGTAACAGTCTTACTGAAACATTATTGTAAACAGGATAATTTATAGTTATAACAGTAAAAATAATCAAAGTGAATATTGTGTATTCTGCCGGCTATTTCTTCTACATTCTATCATCTAATATGGTGTCTTTTAAACACTGTTATCAAATTTCAATTTGAAATAGTTTACCTTGTAATTTATTTTCTGTTAAATGTGTAAATAAGAGACATTTGTTTATATCTTTGTAGTTGAATCATCATACTGAACATTAAGAAGGCACATTTTTCAATTTGAAAAGCTGCTGAAATATGGGAAAGCAGAAGGACCACATGGAATCCCTCAAGAAGCACTGAAAACAGACACAGTAACAACAGTGGACATGCTCACATCACTATTGCAGAAGGTCTGGAAGGAAGGAAAGGTACCTACTGGTCGACTGGAAGAAGGGCTACCTTATCAAACTCCCGAAGAAAAGAGACCGAAGTCTTTGCAAGAACTGGCACGGAATCATGCTCATATCCATGTCCACCAAAAGCAAGCAAAATATTAAGCCACATCATCCTAGAGAGACTAAAGGATGCTCTGAATTCAAAACTACCACAGGAATAGACTGGCTTGATTCAGTAAGGATCAAACTGCAACTCTGTGCATCATCATAGGAAAGAGCATAGAATGTCAGAATGGCAATTCAACACCTCACCTCAACTTCATCGACTTCATCATCAAAGGCATTGGATGACGTCGACCGAGAAGTAATTTGGCAGGCAGCTGATTCAACACTACGGAATACCACAAATCTCTATCAACCTCATTCAACAACTATATGAAAATGCCACATGCCGAGTGATCCACAATGGGAAGCTGAGTGACACTGTTGAAGTGAAGTGAAGATGGGAGTAAGACAAGGCTGCCGTCTACTATCACCTATGATATTGCTGATTGTGTTTGACTGGACTGGATCATGCAAGGAACAGTGAGGAGCGAGAAGTGGGGGTGGGGTGTGTGTGGTATACGCTATTTGACCGATGAAAAGACCCTAGAAGATTTGGATTTCTCCGATGACTTATGTCTCGTATCACAGAAACTGGAAGATCTACAGGCGAAAACTAACGAGTTGGCAGAAGATGCAGCGAAGACGGGGATTCAAGTGAATGTAGAGAAGACGGAGTTGATGAAGATATCAAAACAACAACAGCATCAACACAAGTACCAATCACGATGAAGGGGAGAAACTTAAAGGAAGTAGCCTCTTTCACCCACCTACATAGGCAGCATCGTTTCAACAGCAGGCGGCACAGTTGAGGACGTCAAAGCAGCCAGGATTGGAAAAGCAAGACGGGCGTTTATTAACCTGAAACCAGTGTGAGATGTTCTGCACTCCACTCAGCATAAAAGGTGAACAACATCCAGATTTTCAACACTAATTCAATGAAGTCAGTACTGCTATATGGTTGAGAGACTTGGTGCGTCACGAAAAGCATTTTCAACAAACTACAGATATTCATCAACAACTGCCTACTTTGGCTCGTTACTGAAGCTCAGATGGCTAGAATAATAAGAATAAGTAACAAGGAACTCATTTCGGCTGGCAACGAACCAACGAAGCCAGAACCTATCACCCAACAAATATGCCACAAAAGGAAGTGAAGATGGACTATATTGGGCATGCACTGAGAATACCATTTGGGGACATCACGCACCAGACCAGGTCGTCGAGTGGGACCCAGATGGGAAACGACGAGCTGGGCGTCCGAGGTGATGGTGACATGGAGGAGGTCGTATGAGGAAGAAATGAAAGCTTGTGGGCAGTGGTGGAGCGAGGTTGGAAAGACTGGAGGGAAGAGAGTGGAATGGAGGCGTGCTACTGAAGCATTATGTTCCACTAGGAACCCAAGGGACAAATAATATAATACAAGTAATAATATTATTTGAGTGAATATGAGTTAGGTGATGATTGAAGGTGAAATGATGATTTGAACTGCTATCCCTGCTTCCTTGGCTTGATACTGGAGATCGGTAAAACTGCGGCTATCTCAGATAGTGGCGAGAATAGATATAAGTAGTATATGTAGAGAGGGTGGCAGAAATCATAGGCAATTACCCGCAATGGGTAAATATTCTGCCCAGAGCAACGCAATAGACAATCTGAGCATATTAAGAGCAAGTCAAGATAGAACAGGAAGAGAAAATGAAACAAATTGTGCAAATGACTATCTTACTGCAAGGTGTACAATATTTGATGACTACTGTACAACATGTCAATAATAAACATTCATTCCTGCATCTCTGTCTTCTCGTTTCCTTCGATTGGTGTCTGTACTTGTGGACATGATGAAGATTTCGTGGTCTGTAGTATTCGAGGATGGAGACATCAAGGTCTTCCTCGGGGATATCGAGTCGGTCACGGAGCTGATGGGTGTCTGGAATGGAGGAGCGAAGGTCGTGGTGCTTGCCACGTTGCTGAGGTGTAGATTGAAAGAGGTATATGACGGCATGAAATGTGTGGATGTGAGAGAGATTTGGGAGAGAATGTTTGAACAACTGGAGATGGATTTTGACAGCCCAGCATTTCTAGAGCACGAAACTTGGAATAGACGAAGACCAGCTGGTATTGGTTGTAAAGTTGTGAGAACGGCTTCGATGAGCACTTCCCACTTTGGATGAGGACACTGAGGTGCAGTTGCTGGTTGCAAAGTTAGCCGATAGTGTCCGAAATGCCATCACCCAACCGCTACGACCAGTGAATGAAGTCTAACCCATACATATTAGTGAGCTGATGAAGATGACCAAACAGCTGAGGGGTACAGCAGTTGCTGTAGTGGAGTCACCACAGGTAATTAACTATGATTTCTACTGCCCTCCCAACATTTACTAATTATATCCATTCAAATGGTTTAAAAGTTTGTACATATGATACACATACTCACTGGGTTGTACGTACATTCAGCCGATGAGTTCTAAGTAGGATTTCGCTGCCAGTCAGAAAGTAGATTACCATGTAGATTTTAATCAGTTTGTCTAGAACTTATAATATGATTTATTATTATTATTATTATGGTATTTGTATTTCCCAATGGGAAAGTAAAACAAAATAAATTTGTTTCAACTGATGTTTTGCCAAACTAAATGCTAATAGGTTTATTGAAGTTGTGGTAAACCGGAAATTTCAACATCCCCTAATTTAGCATATATTCTTCTGCATGAATGATTCTGCGTTGTCAAATTGAACAAAACAAAAATGGTGTTTTCATATTTGGTGTATGAATAGTGTATGAAATACAGACTGAGATTTGTATGTACACACATGTGCTGGTGATAGTTCTTATCGCCTTGATGTATGTTGATTATGTGAGTAAGTGGAAGTGGGTTGAAACCAGATGAAACTAACTACTTTTTACTTCCTCATTCCTTTTTATTTAGACAATTATAACTCCACTCTGTATATGTGATAAGATTATGTTATGAAACATTCTTTATAATTTCTAAAGCTACATTTCTGAATAGTTTGGATACTGTCAAAGTCAACTTCTTGACCTGAAATTATACAGTGTAGAGGTATAGTTGATGTGTTTTCAAGTATTTTCAGTTTCACTGGATTTCTATAGAGTTGTATGGAAGCTCTTCGGGTTTCATTATTTTCTAATTTCGTTTTCACGGGAAGTTTATCCTATGTATATTGCATCATAGTCTAAGTATTTTATTTGATAAACACTATTAGATTGTGAATCTGTAGGCAGCGAGAAGAGGGGGATACACTGGACGACGGAAAAGAACCTAGAAGACTTGGATTTCGCCAGTGATGACTTGTGCCTAATGTCACATAAACTTGAAGATCTACAGGCAAAAACTAACAAGTTGATAGAAGAGGCAGCTAAGACGGGACTTCAGGTGAATATAGAGAAGACAGAGGTGATGAAGATACCGCACCACCACCATCAACAACAACAACAAACTCCAATCACAGTCAACGGGAGAAACTTGAAGGAAGTAACCTCCTTCACCTATCTAGGAAGCACTGTTTCAACTACAGGCGGGACGGACGAGGACGTCAAAGTCAGAATCGGAAAAGCAAGACAGGCGTTCATTAGCCTGAAACCAGTGTGGAGATCTTCTGCACTCAGCATGCGGAACAAGATACGGATTTTCAACACCAACGTCAAGTCAGTGCTCTTGTATGGCTCAGAGACTTGGCGTGTCACGAAAGGCATTTCCAATAAACTACAGACATTCATCAACAACTGCTTACGCTGGCTACTGGAGATCAGATGGCCAGAAAAAATAAGCAACAAGGAACTCTGGGAACGAACCAACCAAGAACCTATCACGCAACAAATATGCAGGAAGAAGTGGAGATGGATTGGCCATGCACTGAGAAGGCCGACTGAGGACATCACGCGTCAGGCCAGTTGCTCGAGTGGAATCCCATGGGAAGCGACGAGTTGGACGTCCGAGGGTGACATGGAGGAGGTCATGCGAGGAGGAAATGAGAGCTTCTGGGCTGTCGTGGGACCAGGTTCAAAAGATCTCAGAGAATAGAGGTCACTGGAGGCGTGCTACTGAAGCCCTATGTTCCACTAGGAACCCAAGGGACTAATAATAATAATAATAAATTAGATTGTGAATCTAGAGGGATCTTGTCCTTCGAATGAACTGTGGTGCTCTGTAATGTGTGTTTGATGTTCTGTAGAACACTCTGATGATATTGTATTTATTGAACACTTTTTCTTAACTTCATTCAATTTATATGTGATCTGTAAGGGCCCATGAATTAGGAGTAGTTTTACGATCTAATTGAATATTATTTCCTATTTTAAGGATGAATTTCACAGGGTAATTATTCATTTTAAGTATCTTACATTTTCATCGGTTAATAGAATGTGTTCTCCTTAAACGACTGGAGGTATCAGAAACCTTTGGATTGATTGAAATCCAAATATTTCAAGTTGTTATTCATCGTAGACTGACATCAGTTGGAGGAACAAAGGAAACCAAGGAGCACTGGACAGCTGTTTCGTCCGACTAGTATGGGACTCCTAAGCAGTGAGCACCCACGACCCCCACCCCCAGGGATCGAACCCGTGACCTTCAGGTTCCGCGGCCAGCACGTTGCCATTGAGCCACTCGGTCAGAATCCAATGTTCCATATTTCCAACTTCTATTAGCTCATGATATAGTGCAACCGCCATTCAATGTCATCGTTGAGTAACTGTCCTCACGACCATCAGGCTTTGCCCCCCCCCCCCGTGGAACCTGAAGGTCACGGGTCCGTGGGTGAGCACTGCTGAGGAGTCCCATATTAGGATGAAACAGCTGTCCAGTGCTCCTAGGTTTCCTTTGTTCCTCTAACTGATATTAGTCTACAATGAATAACAACTTGAAATATTTCCAAATTTCCACATCTCCCTGAAAATGGAATCCAAATAGTTGTTGGAATGTGTTGCTTTCCTGAAAATGCTTACACCTAGATATCCACTTGTTGAGAAAACCAAAAAACGACAGTTGATCATTATCCTTTTTTTTTTTTTTTCTGAGCTGAACTTGATACTGAGTGATCTAGAGTTCAGTTGATCTAGGAATATCATGTATAAGTCATGTTTTAAAATTATGAATATGTCATCAACATATCTTGGCTAACTTTTTAGCTTCAGTAAGTGTATGAAGACACTTTTTTCGAATTTACTCATAAAAAAGTTTACTATTATGAATGAAACAGGTGAAGCACAATGTTGCTTATAATCTTGATAGAAATGACAAGTATGTGAAATGTGACTTCAACATTTGATTCTGTCACAAGACCTCTTTTGATGGACATGCTTGACGGGATTCATACTGAGTGCTCAATAACCAGCTGATTGTGCTCCAATTTCTCTGAAAGGAAACAATATACTGTTCATACAGGGAGGCATTGCATCTCATTGCTTACTGTAACTGATGTTCCCGAAGTAGCTGCGCTTTGGCTCAGTCTTTTCCTTTTCTTTCAGCATGCCTTAACATCTTCAATTGCTGTCAATGTTGTCGAATATGCTGATTACCTGATCATTTCCATACCCATGTCATCTTTAATAGATTGTTGAATGATTTACTATTTACTGTTAGACCATGCTTCCCTGTAGATGGTTTTGTGCTTCATTCTTCAGAATGTTAGACCATACACTTTAGTTTCAGACGTGAAAATAACCCATGTAAACTGCCTTGGTACGGATGATTCCCGTTGTATTAATAGGTGTAGATTAGAGAATTTTGCAAGTGTGATTTATCTTGGTGTATGTTCTCCTTCGTACCTTTCTTGGTTCTCACAAATCTTACTAATTTCAAAAAGAATTTTCCTCCTAACTTCCTATATTAGGAAGCTGAGAGTGTGTGGTAAAAATCACCCTAGTAGAAATCAATTAACTCATCAACTGTTCTTCTTGAAAGAGATATAACAGAGTTCTGTCTTCTTTATGAATGATGAGTCTGCACCGGCCAGCTGTCGACCTTCAAAAAGGCTTCGACAGCGTCTACCAAAAAGTAGTTTGTCGGGAAGCTGATTCAACACTACGGAATACAACAAATCTTTATCAACCTCATTCAACAACCATATGAAAATGCCACACGCAAAGGCATTCACAGTTGAAAGCTCAGTGACACTGTTGAAGTGAAGGGAAAACAGGAGTAAGACAAGGCTACCGTCTACTATCAACCATGATATAACTGATTGTGGTTGACTGGACTGGATCATGCAAGGAACAGTGAGGAGTGAGAAGTGGGGAGGGGGGAGAAACGCTGTTTGACCGATGAAAACATCATAGAAGAAGACTTGGATTTCACCGATGACTTGTGTCTCATGTCTCGTCACACAAACTGGAAGATCTACAGGCGAAAACTAACAAGTTAACAGAAGAGGCGTGGCAAGACAGCGAATACAGGACTTCAAGTGAATGTAGAGGAGGCAGAGGTGATGAAGATATCCAATCAACAACAGCATCAACAACAAGCATCAATCACCATAAACAGGAGAAAGCTAAAGGAAGTAGTCTCTTTCACCCAACTATCTAGACAGGCAGCATCGTTTCAACTACAGGCGTTCATGGTGGCACAGGCACAGACGAGGGTGTCAAAGTCAGTCAGGATTGGAAACACAGGAAGACAGGCCTTCCTTCATTAATCTGAAATAATCAGTGTGGATATCTACTGCACTACGCTGCACTGCAGTGCATTGCACTCAGCACGAAGCGTGAACAACATCCGGATTTTCGGCAGTCATTCAGTCAAGTGAGTCAGTGTTTCTGTGTGACGGTAGAGAGACTTGGCACGTCACGAAAAGCACTTTCAACAAACTACAGACATTCATCAACAGATGCCACCTTCGTTTCACTCAATACTGAAGATCAGATCAGATCAGGTCAGATCAGATCACATATCCAGAATAATAGTAATAGTCAACAAGGAACTCACTCTTGCTGGCAACGAACCAATCAAGCAAGAAGCTATCACCCAACAAATATGCAGAGGAAGAATGTGGAGATGGATATGGATTGTGCATACACTGAGAAGACCGATTGGGGACATCACACGTCAGGCGAATCCCTTCAGTGGATTCGAAAGGGGAAACGACGAGTTTGGAGTCCGAGATGATGGTGACATGGAGGATATGATGTAAGGAAGAAATGAAAGCTTGTGGGCAGTGGTGGAGCTAGGTTGAAAAGACTGGAGAGAAGAGAGTGTAATGGAGGCGTTCTACTGAAGCATTATGTTCCACTAGGAACCCAAGCGAAAATAATAAAAGTAGTGAAACGGCAAGCTGTTAATGCATTTTCGTCTAGCCTGTTGGTAGGTGGGCAGATAGATACATTGTTTCAGGGGGGGGGGGCACAGAGGAGTGTGAGTTTACAGGTGATCAAGATAATCTATAAAATGAAGGAAAAAGGGAAACGAAAGTGAGCCGACGACTCAGCAAGTACACGGGATGTACTTACATTTTATAATAAAAGATAATTGACAAACGGTACAGCTGGATACCAAAGATTTCAGGCAGTCTAGAAATCGAAAGTGGTAGGTGAATGCGTTACAAATCTAAGAGCTAATATGATTGTCTGTCTACGTTGATTCTGTATCTTCAACAAAGTTGTAAACTGAATAAATATTCTTGTCTTCTGCTTAATTTTTGCTTTGTATATATATAAACTATTTGGGTCTTATATTCCCAACCCATTCTAGTTGTTACTCATAAACGAATAGTTACCAGATAACAGATTTCAAACAAGGGGAGAGGAGGTGAGTAATCTTAGATTATGTTTCAAGTGGACTATTCTTTTTCTTACTTAAAAGGCTATCAGAAGTAATTGATACATGAGCAGTAATAGATCAGTAGATAGAGAGACACTTAAAGAAAAGGTAGAGAATATATTTGAAAGAAATTCCACTTAGAAAAATCGATACTTATAGCACCACAAACCTTACTGAAAAGTATAGATTTATACGACAACAATGTTTTATCAAACTTTACTAGTCTCCTAAGTGATATTAACGTCTCAGTGTTATTACTATGGGCACCTATTGATTGGAAACTGGTTATCCACTAAACGCTGAATAGTAAACAGAATGAAACATGCACGCTTTATTCTCTTGCCAGTTAACAAATGATATCAAGATGTCATAGATCATTGACAGCCTATATGTTGAGGTTGACAGCAATTATAGGTAATTACCAGCAATGGGTAAAATATTCTTCAGACGATCCAGTGTTTCATGCTCCGGAACTGTTGCGTCGCCAGCACTCTATCCTCTGGGTTGTCAGACTTCATCTCCAGTTGTTCAACCATTCTCTCCCAAATCTCTCTCACATCCACACATTTCATGCCGTCATATACCTCTTTCAATCTACACCTCAGCAACGTGGCAAGCACCACGACCTTCGCTCCTCCATTCCAGACACCCATCAGCTCCGTGACCGACTCGATATCCCCGAGGAAGACCTTGATGTCTCCATCCTCGAATACTACAGACCACGAAATCTTCATCATGTCCACAAGTACAGACACCAATCGAAGGAAACGAGAAGACAGAGATGCAGGAATGAATGTTTATTATTGACATGTTGTACAGTAGTCATCAAATATTGTACACCTTGCAGTAAGATAGTCATTTGCACAATTTGTTTCATTTTCTCTTCCTGTTCTATGTTGATTTGCTGTTAATACTTCTGTAGACAGGAAAGACAATGGGATATGATGTGATTTTCCTTCACGATTTTCGAATAGAAATGACGTGTACAAGTACACCTTAACAGAAGAAATGAATGTCATCGTCATCAGAAAAAATGTCCGGTGTAATACTAGATGAAAAATGTAATCAACTTGGAATTATAAGAATGATTCGTTCACAAAATGCCGAAATTTTAAAGTAAATCATATCTAAAGGCTTAAAAGAGACTGAGTTAGCGTTCAATATTCTCATCATATAATTCCCGATTGAGCCCTGGTTAGAATATGATCACTCACAGGAAGGCAAGTGCATGAAATGCATATTCTAGATTTCACTGTTAGCCACTATTCATCATCAGTATTAACGGTTCCGGTTTTGGTTATGTTGGTTGTGTTCTCTGGAATAATAGAGTGGTTTATGATTGACAGTTCTCATCACTTTGTCGAAGTGAGCTACTGAATCACTTACCAGAGATACTGACAGCTCATTTCATAGTGAAGTTAGTCTTGGTGATGTTATCTAGAAAGCTAATGAAAGTTTGTCAATTGAGTTACCCATCTCAGAGAACACTATATTACCCAGAACATCCACCTAAACTACAAACATTCTCCACTACTGTTCTCTTTATCTAATGTAAGATAGAGGCTGTCAGCCCACCATAATCAAACCTTCTGGCTTTCTGAATCTTGTCAATACTAAGTATCTACGTAATTTAGGGAATATTTGTTCACTACGAATCTAATTCCACA
This sequence comes from Heterobilharzia americana, assembly GCA_944470555.2. Taxonomy (NCBI): domain Eukaryota; kingdom Metazoa; phylum Platyhelminthes; class Trematoda; order Strigeidida; family Schistosomatidae; genus Heterobilharzia; species Heterobilharzia americana. The sequence goes on along the minus strand of OX104127.1, from coordinate 157,883,362 downwards.
TTAAACAGTAGATTTTCACAAAGTTTGTTTCTCTGGCGCTTCATACACAGACCTTAGTTACCCAAATAATAGTATTCTAAAATGCTGCAAAGTTTTTCAAGCTGAAAACAAAGTAGGTCTGTTATGAACTTCGACTTAGAACACTATGCTTTTTGGCTGTACAGTGATAATTTTCTGTTCGTTGGTAGCCCTTAATAGAGTCACACCAAAATAACCTCAGAGAATTCTTTCGTTCCCACTGGAAAATTACTAAATCAGTAACTGTTAGGTTAGAATTTAAGGTTAAGCTCTGTGTTCAAACCTTCTTGTGTGTTTCCGCTAAATGATTGTCCGTTCCTTCACCCACAAAACTTTATGTCTTCTAATTCAGGTAGGTGATTTCTACACACCAAGTAACAAGTGCTTCCATTTAAAGATCATTGTACTTTTCGTTAAAACCAGATCATTGTTTCCCTACATAACACCTTTCTAGACGGTACTACATAGCTATGATATGATTTAGTGTTTCATGCATTTAAATGCAAATGAATTGACATTAAAAAATTATCTATTAGTATTATACTACTCATAAGTAGCACGCTAAGTTCTCCAAATTTTCTAGTTCACATTCATAACAGAAGCTTACAATAACAAAAAGTCATCCAGCAAAGAAAACTTCCATCCCGCGAATTATTTTCAGCATCTGTGCAATCATAGTTATCGTAACAACAAATCAACAACCAAATGAGTCTACTATAACATTATAATTATTGTTTTTCTCTTGGGTTCCTAGTGGAACACAATGCTTCAGTAGAACGCCTCCATTCCACTCTCTTCTCTCCAGTCTTTTCAACCTAGCACCACCACTGCCCACAAGCTTTCATTTCTTCCTTACATCATATCCTTCATGTCACCCTCATCTCGGACTCCAAAATCGTCGTTTACCCTTTCGAATCCACTGAAGGGATTCGCCTGACGTGTGATGTCCCCAATCGGTCTTCTCAGTGTATGCACAATCCATCTCCATCTCCACATTCTTCCTCTGCATATTTGTTGGGTGATAGCTTCTTGCTTGATTGGTTCGTTGTCAGCCAGAGTGAGTTCTTTGTTGACTATTCCCATTATTCTGGATATGTGATCTGATCTGACCTGATCTGATCTGATCCGATCCGATGTGATCTGATCTTCATTATCGAGTGAAACGAAGATGGCATCTGTTGATGAATGTCTGTAGTTTGTCGAAAGTGCTTTTCGTGACGTACCAAGTCTCTCAACCATCACACAGAAACACTGACTCACTTGACTGAATGACTGCCGAAAATCCGGATGTTGTTCACGCTTCGTGCTGAGTGCAATGCACTGCAGTGCAGCGTAGTGCAGTAGATATCCACACTGATTATTTCAGATTAATGAAGGAAGGCCTGTCTTCCTGTGTTTCCAATCCTGACTGACTTTGACACCCTCGTCTGTGCCTGTGCCACCATGAACGCCTGTAGTTGAAACGATGCTGCCTGTCTAGATAGTTGGGTGAAAGAGACTACTTCCTTTAGCTTTCTCCTGTTTATGGTGATTGATGCTTGTTGTTGATGCTGTTGTTGATTGGATATCTTCATCATCTCTGCCTCCTCTACATTCACTTGAAGTCCTGTATTCGCTGTCTTGCCACGCCTCTTCTGTTAACTTGTTAATTTTTGCCTGTAGATCTTCGAGTTTCTGTGATACGAGACATGAGACACAAGTCATCGGTGAAATCCAAGTCTTCTTCTATGATGTTTTCATCGGTCAAACAGCGTTTCCCCCCCCCCCTCCCCACTTCTCGCTCATCACTGTTCCTTGCATGGTCCAGTCCAGACGACCACAATCAGCAATATCATAGGTGACAGTAGACGGCAGCCTTGTCTTACTCCCATCTTCACTTCACTTCAACAGTGTCACTCAGCTTTCCATTGTGGATCACTCAGCATGTGGCATTTTCAAATAGTTGTTGAATGAGGTTGACAGAGATTTGTTGTATTCCGTAGTGTTGAATCGTCTGCCCACCAAACTACTTTTTGTTCGATACGGATGAAGGTTTATTTAAAATCGATGAAGAGGATGTACTTGTATACTTGACTTCCATTCTGCCCTTTGTCCTATGGTGATGCGCGGCGTTGAAATTTGTTCTTCAGAAAGTTTTTTCTTTCTGTAGCCAGACACCTTTTTCTGGTGGTAATTTTGAATCCAGAGCAGTGGTGGTGGTTTTGGTGATGGCGGTGGTGGCGCTGATCGATTCAAGAGTTTTCTGAAGTGATCAGTCCATCCTCTCCTTGACTTCTCCTCTTTCCTAACTTCACTTGCCTCACTATCTCTCATTGACTTCGTCTGAGTTGATCTCTTCCCTTCTAGATTGTAACCTGATTATTTGATATAATGTTGTCAGGTCCCTGTCCCTCCTGCCTCCAGCCTGTTCTGCTTCACTTGCCAGTGTCTTGTATAAGTGTCTTCTGTCTTTCCGTGCACTTTCCTTCACTTCTTTCTCCAGTGTAGTGTTTCGTTGGCTGTACTCACTTCCTCTTTTCGTTGTTCATCACTACACTTCACTTCACTTCACTTCACTCCACTCTTTCATCTTCGGATTCACCATCACCATCACAGTCACAATCACGATCACCATTACCATCCTCCTCTCCCATCTCCATCAGCTTCCATGTATCCGTCGACATACATTCACTAACTTGCTTCTTCCTCCTTCCTTACACACTTATCCAGGTCTCATTCCACTTCTCATTTCAAAGAGTTCCAGTGTCCTTCCACACCGCTTTCCTCAGGGATCTTCCTCAATGCCTCCCATTTTGTGCACATGGCTGATGTCAAGATGTCCTCTGCAGTCTCCTTCTTCAGTGCAGTTTCTGTTCTGGATGATCAACTTGAACTGTAGTCGTCCATCACCAGCTTCTTTCAATTGAGATTTCAACTTGATTTTGAATGTAGGTTGCTTGCACTAGGTAGTGAGTGATTGGTGTGAACCACCTACATCTGCTCCTCTTCCTTCATCTTGTGTCCAGTAGACTGGTTGTGTCTCCACTCTCTTCAGATTGAGATGAAGTCGATCTGAGTTTTAGTGTGTCCATCTGGTGAAATCAAATTCGTGTGGATTTGTGACTATCCTTGTGTTTGTATACACTGTCTCGCCTCCAATCGCCCGATCGTGGAATGTGCAGAAATCTGCAAACAGTTCTCCATTCTCATTCATCATCTCACCGATTGCTTCTCGATTCATGTTGACTTCCTTCCTGTGTGTATTGATGAATCTCCAGGAATACATCGAAAAATGCTATACATCCTCTCCGATGAAACAAAGTTTATCAAACCCATCGGCGAGAAGAATAAGAAAGAACAAACTGAAAAACAACTAACCGATATTCTCAGAAAATAATGACCGGTTCTTTCATATATTTCGAATTATTTGAATATCTACGACCATCCGATTCAAATATCTGCGACTGTACGGACTGCCAATAGTGCACAAAGAAGGCACACCTTTACGACCTGTTCTCGAGATGACAGGATCACCATACCATCCTACTGCCCAGTGGTTAGTCACAATCCTGCAGCCTATATGAAGGCAGGTTTCACTTCGTACAATTCACGACTCCTTTCAATTTGTCAATTTGACAGATAATGTAAATTGCTCTGACAAAATCATGTTCTCTTTAGATATGGTCTCATTATTTGCAAGTGTCCCTATGATTGAGACAATATGTTACATATGTGAATATATTGATCTGGTAGATTGAATATTGGGATACCCACACATTTTGTGAAGGAGCTGCTTTTGAGATGCACCTTGAACGTTCGATTTTCCTTCAATAAAGTAATATACAGACCATAAGATGGCATAGCTATGGGTTCACCATTAGGACGCTTGCTTGCAGGTTTCTTCATATCAAAGCTAGAGAACACACACCAATGTGGAATAATCAACCAGTTCAATTTTTATAAGCGATACGTGTATGATACCTTCATCATCTAGAAGATATCCAATCTCAATTTAATAACTGTCACCCTTCAATCAGATTCACATTGGAGAAGGAACTTAATTCTAAGATACCCACCCTTCTTAGATGTGCAGTTAAAAAGACGAGACAATGGATTACTCGAAAGATCTACCACCAGAAAATCCACATGGAATGGACAACTGACTAATTTTCATAGTTGAGTGCCTCCATGCACCAGAAGAAATCTAATTCGCTTCTTATGCCATAGGATCCGCACTGTCTGCAGTCTGGATACTTTGGAAGATGATTGGAAATCAGTATCGTCAGCATTTCTCTGCTTTAACGATGAAATTGAAGGCAAATAACGATTCCACCCCCCACGGCTTCTAAGAAGCTTCTTTTCATGAGCTTACAGTTCAACGGAGACACATCAGCAGATATATTAAGAAACCGTCTAACATGCTCATTGAGAAAGACGTTCAATGCTGCCAAACTCAGACTAACTTTCTCCACATACCCAATGCTTCGATTATGTGCAAAGGATAAGCTAGTGCCCTGGCCACCTCAATGTGTGTTTATCAATTCACCTGCTCCTGTGCAGTAAGGTGTATCAGCCGCATTCAGCCTTCACCTTCCAAGCACATTTGTGAACACATGCCAGTCTGGTTCTACAATGGAGAAAAGAACAGTTCACAGCTCTATTCTAGAACATCTGACTGATTATGACCACCCGGTAAGTGCAGAAAACAGTTTCAGGGCAATCTGTAGAGTTGGCACAAACCTCACGAAAGATGTACGCCAAAAACTCCTTCAAGCCATGGTAATTAATAGTTTGAAGCCTGAACTCTGTGTTCAAAAGAAATTTGTCCAGTCATTCGAGTTGCAATGGACATAACCTAGAAGAACATTTCTACCTTCAAAAATTTCCTCATTCAAATCCTCTTACACATTACATTCCTCCACTCCTAGAATTCTGATTTCTCTGGGCATTCATCATGTGACATCATTTAACTTAGTATTATTATTATTATTTGTCCCTTGGCTTCCTAATGGAACACAGGGGCTTCAGTAACACGTCTCCAGTGCACTCTCTTCTCTGCAATCTTTCGAACCTGGTTCCACCTCTGCCCACAAGCTCTCATTTCTTCCTCACATGATCTCCTCCATGTCACCCTCAGCTGGGACGCCCAACTCGTCGTTTCCCATATGGGTTCCACTCGAGTTCCTGGCCTGACGCCTGATGTCCCCAGTCGGCCTTCTCAGTGTATGCCCAATACAGTCCATCTCCACTTCCTTCTACTGAATATTTGTTGAGTGATAGGTTCTTGGTTAGTTCGTTGCTTGGCTAGAGTGAGTTCCTTGTTGCTTATTCTTATTATTCTAGCCATCTGAGCACGAGTAACGAGCCAGCGTATTCACTTGTTGATGAATGTCTGTAGTTTGTTGGAAATCCTTTTCGTAACGCTCCAAATCTCTCAACCATCACATAGAAGCACTGACTTGATTGACGTTGGTGTTGAAAATCCTATCTTGTTCCACATGCTCAGTGCAGAAGATCTCCATTTAACTTAGTAACCAAATATTTGTCCGATCTTGTTAAGTCTTCTTCTCATTACTATTTCAAACATTACGATTGTACAGCTTGAGAATGATATCACTGGAAAGAGTAACTATTCTTCACTAAACGTCTTTTCTTCTACGACTTGATGGGGAATTTTTAAATTATTCAGATCAGAGTTTGTTAATTTGTACTATCCAATTTCCAGATGAGTGAATTTGTTTAATATTTCGATATGTGGATATTGTGAGGATATACAATGACTGACTCCTGCTATGTACATCTTCTCTCTTTCCCTACCTTCAAACTTATACTGGATATCCATTGTTCATTTCGACAGGCATTAACAATTTACTCTACTACCCAATAACAACTCTATCATCTCTGAATATACTTAACAGTATTTATTAACTTATGGATGAATTTCTACTTTTGTCGACTTACTATCTATCGTCGTTTTGTTGTTGTCGTCGGTGTTTAAATACAACAAAGACATAGCTTATAATAATTTACTTGCGTGTGGCTAGCAGATGAATCAAGGATGCGCGTTTCGTCCTATTTGGGCCTCGTGAGCTGGACATGCCTGTATCTCAGTGAGTAATATTCTTCTCACTAAGACTTGAACCTCGTATCATCACCTACTGGATAACCCCTTTGCGTTTGAAGTGATGGGTGTAAGTTTGAGCCTCTGTAGGAACAACACCAATTACTGAGGTGGAGGTAAATTCAGCTGACCAGTCCAAAACAGGACGAAATGAGTGTCCTGGATTCTTCTGCTGGCCACACCCAAGTAAATTACCATAGCGAATATTCAAGCAATATCGAGATATCCGTATAGGAGACCATATGTCAATAGACGTCGAACAATCCAATCCAGTAAAACAATGGAGAATAACGAGCATACCAACAGATAGCAGACGCACAATGTTTCATGTGAATTGTTTCTAGGTCAATTGCATATCGGAGGTGCTCAACATCCACGTTTAATTACTTCAACATGATTTAGTCACAGTTAACTTGACAACTTTGCTTTGTGAACATTGTATGTTGTGATAACGTCATGCAATCTCATGTTGTCCAGTCCTAAGTGCTGACGGATTGTTTGGCAATGTGGGCACCAGGCTAGAAGGCTCAGAATCTCGATGGACTATCATGGATGTTAAGTGGTTGGAAACACAGGGCAAAAAACCTGATTAACTTGATTTCACATTGCCAGCGTTACTACTACCATTACGACTATTTGTTTCACTTCCGATACTCCAACATACAATCTTTAAAAAGAACTCCTCAGGAAATTAAAACATCCAGTAGAGTCATGCAACCATTCTATCAACTATTCAACAGATGTTTGGAAAATATCAAGCATATTCTCATTAGCAATGGAGACTGTTGGTTTCTTTCCATATTACAGCTCTATACACCTCAATTGTACCAAATCTGGCTACATATACAATGACTCTTCACATAAACAATGATACCTCTCAGAGCGCACACAACTTCAAAGTTCAAGTTTGGTGGAGTTCGTGGTTTCAGGCGTAGACTCTACAATCAGACAAAGAGAACACCAATTGGATAGGCTATATCAGGAATAATTGCAGATGGAATAATGATTAGATTGGAAGCTGTGGTATTTATTACCATTGATCAAACCAATATGTAGATGACACGTCATCATCACCGTCATCATCATCAATGAGAAGGAAGTGGAAAACGGCTAAATGTTTTCGACGACATCAACTTCATAATTGAAGAGGAATCAAAGAGGCGAAAACACACTAACATACATCAATCCTGTAGAGAAAAGAAGAAAACTATTTGCTGACTGTTTCACAGAAGACGGCTATCTGTTCAACTTCATCAAAAAATGTTTACATAGTTTAACATCAACCGAGAAGTTAATGTCGAAAACTAACAAATGGATTGTTTAACCGTATATGAAGAATATCATCTCCAAGATCACGACTAGATTATTCAAGCCTTTTGAAATCTCTGTATCTCAAAAGGAGAAATGTCTACAAAATAAACTGCAAAAAACTAAATCGAACAGAGTGATCGTCGTCTTCGCATTGTTTTACATAAACATCAACTAGCAATGAGGCGTTCAAGCAAATAAACTTTGCTGACAGCCAATCACGTTCAAGTATGCACTGACCAATCACAGTAGAGGATATGAAGGCGAAGTTGTTAGGAGAGAAAATAGTACTTTATTTACAATTTATAAATCTGTTTCACATGAGAAATAGAAATATGTAGATTTCAATAGGTTTTCGTCTTTGAAATCATATTAGTGTCTATAGTGCCACAAGTCTTTGTGAGACTATAATAATAAGGTATCCCACTCGTAATCCTGTTAAGGATCTAGGTATCTTTTGAGATGACTGCACTAGTTTTCAACATTGTTTATTTGGACTCCAGTTGTGCGATCAACAAACTACTTCATGTGAACAATATATTGATTGGAGAAACTCATACTACATAATGAGATGTATGACTTCCGAGAATCAGTGTACATTGTACATTGTACACGACGTCAATCATTTCTTCATAGGATAGGATGGTAGGATTGAATCTGCTGTTCCATCCTTAACCAACTGAAAGTAGCCCCATCTTTGTATTCCTGTCATATATACCAACAATCTATGATTTGTCGAGATATATGTGTGTAGATTACCCAATGCTGATTGAGTCGTCTTCCTTGGTTATACCTACGTCTCCGAACCAGTCATTCATCTACTTCCACCACATTACCTACTCCACCAAACTTCATATCAAACCTGAAAATTATTGGGAGCAAATGTTTCGTCAGTGCTGATACCACTCTACTGAAGACACTTTACTGACATCTGTCAGAGTTCTTGTTGTTATCACAAGTGTTCCAACAACCCAATGTAGTACTAAGTTCATAGTTTGTTAGAGAGTTACATGAGATCCTTCCAAAAACGATTCTGTTCCAAACATTTCTCTTTGTAACAACTGAAATAACAAAAGATGAAATCATCTCTTTTCTCATTGTTAGGTACATAATTCATTTGAAAACCACATTCATAATTTACACTGCCTACAATCAATCCAACTCTCACAACATAATCCTCGTGATAATTCATCAAAAGTTTATGCAGTGTCAGCAACATGGTCAACAGATGTAACGAATAACCTTGAATATAGCATTTGTGACCTGATTGGTTCTCCTCAAGGTTACCCGTTGATTTGAACCTACATGAGAATTATTTCAATGTTGACCAAACCGTGTTAACATACAACTTCACATTCACGTTCAGATTATAAGTTATTACAAAACAACTGCGAATTAGACGAAATACTACTCTAGTAATCGATAAAATAAACAACTAGGTAGATTTTTCCGTTGTAGTTACTGAAGTGGTGTCTAGAGTTAACATCTTACACACAAGGATTATCAAATGGGGAATCACTTTGAAGAGAAACAATAAGCCAAATAGAATTTGTGTAGTACTCCATTAGAATTTAGTAGAGGATAGGTGTGTCAGTAATCGGCAAACAAATTTGGCTTGTTTTCGGATGGGCGTTGTAAGCAGTAGGGTGATGTGATAATGGAGGTTAGTGTGACTTAAAAGGTTACAATTATCATTCTTTGGAAGCACTCAATTGTTGGTTTTCTTTTTGTAGGCATATTCGTAAGTAAAGTGTAACATTCGTCTCAAAAGTAGTAGCCAGTGCATATTGACTAAGCTGACAATGGATCTGCTTTTCATAAAGGATATCACGTTGAGTAACATTATGAACCTCTTTCCAAGAGATTTGGAACCAAAGTGAACAAGCGACTTCTCTTAACAATAAACCAAACGCTCGAGTTACTTGTAAAATTCAAAAGGTAGTATTTGTTTGAAATGCAGTTCTATACTGATAAGGATCATTACGTATGAAATAAAAACCTCGAATGGTGATATATCTGTGTGTTTGTCGTTATCAAAGCACTTTACAGATGGATGCATCAACAGTGAAAACAGCAAACCTGCGTCCTAGCTACCAGAAGCGACATGAAAAATGCGTGCAAGTTCTGACCATGAGGTAACGACGTAAGATAAACAAATGTCCAAGGTAAGACATGACATCAGGGAACAATGAGAGAAATAACAACATCATCATGAATTGTTAAAGATACTAATATCTACGTACGTATGTTAAATGATGAAGACCATACGACTGAAGAGAATGAGTTATCAGGGGTGAGAATGAAGCAATATTATCCAGAAACATCAACTATACTATTCAAAACTATTAAGTAGTATAAAACTGCAGATGTTAAAAGGGAATACAAAGTGAGCGTGCCATAGGGTATACAAGGACAAGTAGGCAAGGCGTTTAACAAACATTATTATGCATTGTTAAGTCTGAATTTTGTTTCCTTATTCTTGGCACCGGATTTCACTGCAGGTAGTGTATATCAGCTCTACTGGAATAATAATAAACGTAAGGGAGGCATTCTGGGTAGTTGTGCTGTCGACAGGTTGGACGGATGCAATTAATGAGCTGCACAAAGTAAGTGATGGATGTGTTTTAAGATCAACACAGGTTACTCAAAATCATTGTATTCACATGGAAAGCAAAGAGTCGAGTGATAGTTGTTTAAGGTACACGTTTGTAGCATTCAAATCTACTGTAAACCTCGAAGTATGGGGCTGATTACAAACTGTAATTCCTCGTATTGGTGAGAATAGTCTAAGGTCAAAATTCAAAATCGTCCACCAGTGTTTCCAGCTGCGTTGAACCTGAATGACTGTGCTATACAATCCTACAGAATGTTGCATAATCACCTCCGTTACTCACTCTTTTCATGGTATGTAATGCTTGCAGCAGACGACTGACAACTGAAGAGAAGAAGAATCTGAAACCAGTTTTACACTAATCGTCATCCATACACAAAGTAATACGACATATCAGGGAACATCTGAATAAAGTCGTAACAGTAAACAATGTTAAAAATATGAATTCGGAAGCCATGAAAAGTAATTTCGCACTTACTAACGTTATTTTGTGCAGGCAATGGGAGACGATCTCAAATATTCAACTTTTGAGGTCTACTTTTCCATCTATGAGCTGATGGAACTGTCCTAATAGTGACTAGAAGAGATTTCATTTATGACAAAATCAGAGAAGGTAATATTTAGGTATAACGCTGATAGATGGATATTGATTGTTCCAACTTGTCATAACTGATAATTTTGACTCTCTGCCTCCTATAATATATAGATGGGTTAGTTAAGAATCCAAAAGATATATCGTATGGATATGAGACTGTTTCTGAGACACTAAGGTGGATAAGTGAAAGATTCGGAAGTTTATTATGGATTGAGTGAGTGCTGAAATATCAGTGGCAAAAGTAGAGCACAGGCAACTGAACATCGTCAACTATGCACTTGCATGTTTGTCATGCCTTGTGTAAAAAGATAAGTTTGAAAGACATTCAATTGTGGTGCAAACTGCTTACTGTCTGTACTTAGCCGTGACACACATTTCATAGCTGGTAAAGCTATACAACTCTTTTCTTGGTAAACTATGACTGTGCAGTTGCAGTTGTTCTTCAATGATATGAATCCACTTACAGAACACTCACTAAAGGTCGTTAACCATGTACGCGTATGCTTCTGGTTCATTTGAAGAAGTCTGTTTCCACAAGCATATCTTATTTTGTAATTGCCTATCTGAGATTTGCAGTCAGTCAGGTTCGAAGACTCTGCTAATGTGGGAATTGCCCATAAGTTGCTGACATGTCATTTAGCATATCAGTGGTCTCTGTTGAAAAAACTATGAAAAAACTATTACATTCATGAAATTCATACTGTAAGGTTAAAAAAGCCGTCAAATACTCAATAAATCTGAAGATGAATTTGCAGTGGATGTTACAATTGACTTCAATGAATTCCATAGGAGAGTCCTTCAAATATTAAGTAAGCGTTTCAGTTCAGTAGCAATAGTTCTGTGACCCTAATATGCCTCAGAAAACTGTTGTATCCATAAGCTTTTGAACAGCAACTACAAAGACTAATGTGTACTAAACGTTCTTATGTACTGCATCGAAATATGCCTTATTATCATTTGTCAATTGGATTCCTAGCGGAACATAAGGCTTCAGTAGCATGTCGCCATTCCACTCTCTTCTACGCAGTCTTTTCAACCTGTCTCCACCACTGACCAGAAGCTTTCATTTATTCCTCAAATCATCTCCTCCACATCACCCTCGGACGCCCAACTCGTTGTTTCCCATTTGGTTTCTACTCGACGACCTGATGCATAATGTCCCCGAACGGTCATCTCACTGTATGTCCAATCCAATCCATCTCCACTTTCTTCCTCTGCATATTTGTTGTCCGATGGCATCTTGCTTCATTGGTTGGTTCGTTGCCAGCCAGAGTAAGTTCCTTGTTGCTTATTCTTATTATTCTGGCCATCTGATCTGATCTTCAGTATCGAGCGTAGGTGGCTGTTGATGAAAGTCTGTAGTTTGATGGAGATGCTTTTCGTAAGGCACCGAGTCTCTCAACCATCACATAGAAACACTGACTTCCTTGACTTGACTGAATTAGTGTTAAAAATCCGGATGTTGTTCATGCTTTATATTGACTGGAGTGGAGTGGAGTGGAATGGAGTAGATCTCCACACTGATCATTTCAGATTGATGCAGGAAACCTGTGATGCTGTCTTTCCGATCCTGGCTGGCTTTGACATCCTCATCTATGCCACCTGTAGTTGAGATGATGCTGCATAGGCAGGTAGGTGGAAGAGACAACTTCGCTTATATTTCTCCCTGTATGGTGAATGGTGCCTGTTGTTGTTGTTGTTCTTGTTGCTGTTGTCGGTTGGGTATCTTCATCACCTCTGTCTTCTCTACGTTCACGTGAAGGAAGTCCCGTCTTCGCCACCTCACCTCACCTCGCCTCGCCTCGCCTCACCTCTTCTATCAACTTGTTTGTTTTCGTCTGTCGAGTCATTTCATCGAACAAACAACGTGTGTCCATCTCCTCACAACTCCTCACAGATTCTTGCATCTTCCCGTCGAGTTGAGTCGAATCGAGTCGAGTCAATCACAATCAGGAAGATGATCGGTGATAGTTGGCAGCAGCCTTGTCTTACTCCCGTCTTCAATGAGCTTTCAATTGTGAATCACTGGGTATGTAGCATCATCATCATATACCTGGTGTTGAATGAGGTTGTGCACTGAAAGTGTATTGTTGAAGCAGCTGCCTGCCAAATTACTTGTCGGTCGATGCCTCGATCGAAGGAATGCGTTTTCGAAGTCGATGATGTTGAGGTAAGGTAGAGATGATATGTGGATTAGCGTTGCAATTTGATCCAAATGAAATCAGTAGAGGTACAGTTATCGGTTACGTAGACTACATCATTTATTGTTAGACTCATAGACTGTGAAACGACGTGATTACTGTTTCCCTTAGTTTGGAGACAGGAAGATGTGATTTCTGTTGTAACGAACAACATTCAGCTTTTCACAGGGGCAACCGATACTTAGGACAATTGTGTGAAACTTTCGAAGATATATATTCGGTAGCACACAGTCAATTATGATAGCAAACAAAGGATGCTAACCATTCATATGGTTGAATTTGAGAATTTGTGTGGATTGAGTGTATTTTCAAGTTGGCATTCATCATGGATTGACATCGTTTGAAGGAACATTGTAAAACTGGGATCACTGGACAACCAGCTCTTCCGTCGCAGGACGACACTCCTCAGCAGTGCGTAACAACTACTCCACCATGGATTGAACTCGCGACTCTCACGTTCTGTAGACAACACCTTACCACTGAGCCACTGAGTCGGATTCAGTGGTCCATATTTCTTACTTCTGTCAGTTCACGACATAGCACGACCATCATGCAATGTCATTGTGGAATATTCGGCCTCATAGCAACCAAGTTTGCCCAATCGGTCACGACTTATCATCGAAACTTCAGGAATTACTTCTCGAAGATAGTCACCAATAAGCAATAGATCAATTGAATTTGAGGTTTTGTGGGTATTCAGTATATTTTCAAGTTGGTGTTCATCATGGACTGAGGTCATTTTGCGGAACATTGGGAACTTGCAAGCATTGGGCAGCTGTTTCATCCTAGAATCGGACTCCTCAGCAGTGCACACACTGGTGGGAGTGATGGGCACTCGTCAGATGAATAGACATAACTTTAACTCGAAGGTATCGTTCCATTAACACCCCAACTCAGGATTAATTTGAAACATCGAGATTATTGAGACATATGCAAAGGAGCCTGAATGTCAATAGTCGGCGATCATTCCGTTTTAATCAACGACGGATATTCACAAAATCAAACAAAAGCATATCCTTCAAAGTGTAATATACATCCTACTTTATTACAGTTAACTCTATCTCTGTAGGTGAATGCTATACACCTTGAGCAAACAAAGTATGATAGGTAGTTGGTGAAATGAATTATAGTAGTTTTTAAGTGCTCACATGTACTACTTACATGGAGGCGATAATTAGAAGACAATTTGAAGAATAAAATTCTAATTATTTGAATAGATTATCCAGATAATGGACACAAGTAACAATTTACTTGAATGTTCGCATTATTGCAGTTAATTTATTACCTCATTGGAACTCTGAGAATTGGATGAAATACGTTGTCCTTAAGCCCATTTCATGATCAACATTCAGGGTCACAAATGTAATCTTCAATCAGTCTCTGTGTTGCAGCTAAAAGAGCAAGTATAAACGTCAGTCTAGCAACTACTTAAATAATCAACTCAGCTTCTTTATTTAATAAAAAAACAACAACAGCCTTTCCAGTCGAGTTACAGACGTCTGTTCAGCTATCCGAATACAGAGTTCAGACTTCAAAATATTAATTATCATCGCCACCGTAATTTGAAGACGCTTAACGCATACACCTTTCATGAGATTTGCACAAACTCTGCGTTTACCGAGTGGTCATAATCGATCAAATGTTCTACTTCACCTTTTTTCTACTTTGTCAAATCAGGCTGATATATGTTCAAAAATGCATTTGGAAAGTGAACGTTGTCTACACCCAATATGTCTTACTCCACAGGAGCAGGTGAAATGATAAACACACATCAAAATGACCAAGGGAGCTAGTTTATTCTTTCCCCATGATCGAAGCATTGGGTAAGTAGAGAAAGTCAATCAAAGTTTGGCGGCATAGAAAGTCTTTCTCAATAAGCACGCACAGCCGGTTTCTTCACATATCTACAGATGTATATCCGCTGAAGTACACGCTCATCAAAAGAAGCTTCTTAGGAACAGTAGAAGTAGAATGATTATTTGCTTTCAGTTTTATGGTTTCACTAATGAAGCTAGCTGTAAGCTAACTAGTTTTCAATTAAAATATTTTTGAGAAAGTTAATGAAGTTCATCCTCGTGCAGATAGTGTGGATTCTGTGCCACATAGAACGAATCAGATTTCATTTTGTGTCCACAGTGCCACCCAACTATGCAAATTCGTAAGTTGTTCATTCCATCGTCTCTTCTTTTCAGATGTACATCAAGAAAGGATATTCTGAAATCAATTTCATCCTCCAATGTGATCTACGTTGAAGGGTGGAAGTTGGTAAATTGATGTAGGATATATTTTTGATGTTGTGTTGTGTTCTCTCAACTCAAGCTTTCATTGTCATTCTGGACACCATCATCAGTGCAAACATCAGAAAGAACTGATGACCTTGTTTGTGATTGGTTGTTTATACCGAATTCTTATCACTCTTCCTATCCTCATTTCGATTGCTTGTCTTGCTGACGTGAACTCCCACCATCTCGTTGTCTTTTATTGCTTCATAGATTGTGTCGATTTCAACAGATCTGTTGATTGCTGACCGATCTGAATGTCAAGCTCCTAAACACTCTATGACATTCTTTGTATTTCTTCTGTCCTGGATTTCCACATTTCCTCAGTGAAATTCATATCTACAATACTCTGCATACATTGACATGAGTGAAGATATTTCATGACACTTCACTGCTGGTTGATTTGATGCAGGATATCTTCTAGATCAATAATATCATTTACTCACCGATCCCAAGTCCCGACAAAGAGGGAAGGTTGGGCATAGAGCTAACAACCCTACTCCTAACCCTACCCCTACCCCTACCCCATAAAAACAATCCGATCGCAAAAACATCGTCAAAGCACAGAAGAAATATTAGAAATTAAAATATACTTATTCCTAGCTGGAGTCAGACAGGTGAAATGACCCCAGTTGGTGAAAGCCTTCGGGAGGTGATCGGCCGATGTGTCACCTCTCTCGATGAAAGCGAAAGTAAACATGGGGACATGGAATGTCCGCACAATGTTTGAAGCAGGCTCGCTGGCAAGGCTGCTCAGATTGCAAAGGAGATCAGAATGTATAGCATTGAAATGCCAGGAATCTGTGAAAGTAGATAGAATGGAAGTGGACTCTGCAAACTGTCAACTGGAGACGGGTCAATAATCTACTCCGATATTGTCACCCAGAAGACAAACTCAAGCTGAGCACACTGAGTTTTCGAGTAGCTATCATGATGTCTCCAACACCATCGAAGCCTCTCTCTCATCCAGTCGGAACCAATCTCCTCTTGCAGCATCACGATCATGATATCAAGATTCAACTGAAAAGGAAGGAAAGTCGCAATCATACAATGCTACACTACGCTATGCACCTACAAATAATGTGGATCAAGAGAGGGGGAGAATTCCAGAGACAACTACCATCAGTACTGGAAAAGACACCACCCTCAGTTGGCGACATCAAATTCATTCTAATGGGTGGGGTGGGGTGACATGAATGCCAAACTGGGATCAGACAACACAGGAAGAGGAGTCATCATGGATAGAGAAGCAATCGGTGAGATGATGAATGAGAATGGAGAATTGTTCGCAGATTTCTGCACATTCTACGATCGGGCGATTGGAGGCGAGACAGTGTATACAAACACAAGGATATTCACAAAGCCACACGAATTTGATTTCACCAGATGGACACACTAAAACTCAGATCGACTTCATCTCAATCTGAAGAGAGTGGAGATGCAACCAGTCTACTGGACACAAGATGAAGGAAGAGGAGCAGATGTAGGTGGTACACACCAATCACCACTACCTAGTGCAAGCAACCTACATTCAAAATCAAGTTGAAATCCCTCAATTGAAGGAAACTGGTGATAGACGACTACAGTTCAAGTTGATCACCCAGAACAGAAACTGCACTGAAGAAGGAGACTGCAGATGACATCTTGACATCAGCCATGTGCACAAAATGGGAGGGATTGAGGAACATCCCTGAGGAAAGCGGTGTGGAAGGACACTGGAACTCTGTGAAATGAGAAGTGGAATGAGACCTGGATAAGTGTGTTAGGAAGGAGGAAGAAGCAAGTTAGTGAATGTATGTCGACGGATACATGGAAGCTGATGGAGGAGGGAGAGAAAGATGGTGATTGTGATTGTGATGTTGATGGTGAATCAGAAGATGAAACAGTGGAGTGGAGTGGAGTGGAGCGAAGTGAAGTGAAGTGTAGTGATGAACAACGAGAAGAGGAAGTGAGTACAGCCAACGAAACACTACACTGGAGAAAGAAGTGAAGGAAAGTGCACGGAAAGACAGAAGACACTTATACAAGACACTGGCAAGTGAAGCAGAACAGGCTGCAGGTAGGAGGGACAGGGACCTGACAACATTATATCAAATAATCAGGTTACAATCTAGAAGGGAAGAGATCAACTCAGACGAAGTCAATGAGAGATAGTGAGGCAAGTGAAGTTAGGAAAGAGGAGAAGTCAAGGAGAGGATGGACTGATCACTTCAAAAAGCTCTTGAATCGACCACCACCACCTGCAACTCGTCCAGAAATAACACCAGTGGCTCAGCCATAGAATTGATTCCCAGTGAACACAATACCTTTGACAAAAGCAGGAGTCCTGAACGCCATAAAGTTGCTGAAATCTGGGAAAGCAGCAGGACCAGATGGAATTCCACCAGAATCAATGGGGACAGACGCAGAGACATTAGACGACATGCTCATATCATACCACAATTTCAGAAGGTTTTGAAGGGAGGAAAGGTACCTACTGATCGATTGAAAGAAGGGCAACTTTGTGTAACTTCCAATGAGGGGCGACTTAAGTTTTTGGAAGAACTGGCGCAGAATCATTCTCCAAAGCTGTCTACTCCAAGCAAAGTATTAAGCTGCATCATCCTGGAGAGACTGAAAATGCCCTGGATTCAAAATTGCAACCGGAACAGGCTGCCTGGCTTCAGGAAGAACAAATCATGTGCCAATCGAATTGCAACACAACGCTACGCATCATCATAGAACAGAGAAGAGAATGGCGGAATGGCAACTCACCACCTCACCTCAACTTTATCGACTTTGAAAAGGCATTCGACAGAGTTGACCGACAAGTAATTTGGCAGGCAGCTGCTTCAACACTAAGGAGTGCCAAACACCGTTATCAACCTCATTCAACAACTATGTGGTGACGCCACATGGCGAGTGATTCACAATGGAAAGTCTAGTGGCCTAGGAGTAAGACAAGGCTGTCGTCTACTATCACTGATGATCTTCCTGATCTTGGTGGACTGGATCATGCAGTAATCTGTGAGGAGCTGTGAGAAGATTTGCATACGTTGTTTGACCAATGAGAAGGCCCCACACGATTTGGATTTCGCGGATGATGATTTATGTCTGTCTAATGTGTTGTCGCACAAAGTCGAAGATCTACAGACAAAAAGCAACAAGTCGACAGTAGAGGCAGTGAAGATCGGACTTCAAGTGAGTGTAGAGAAGACAGAGGTGATGAGGATACTCCACCACAAACACCACCACCACCACCATATTATCATTATCATCATTAATAATATTATGATTTTCTCACATCACTGGCTACCTGACATCTCGACTTGGCTCCAATTTGGACAGCTTGCTTAAGTCTCTCGCATTGTCATTATCCCATGTCAACTGCTTTCATTAAAATAAGTTGTGGTGACAATGGGGTGGAACCGATCGGTTCATGTTTCCGACTCATATCAGCTCACCATATGGCGCAACATCCACTCAATGTCCTCGTTCAGTAGTCGTCTTCATGTCAGACTTGAATTCATTTCAGAGACTTAAATACACAACTGACACACTAGACTGGTCAGTATTCCATCTGATAAAAATCTACATCCATCTGATTCAATCTCCATTCACACATCACATCACTGACCCTTTCCACATTGAACTCATTTTACATTACACCTTAACTTAACTGCTGTACTCCAAATGTTGTCAAAGGGTCTGAAGTGAGTCTGAACCAATTGAGAAGCACTGTTCATTCAGCTCCTTCTATATATCCTCTCTACTAATAATGTGTTGGTATGGAAATTACTCTCAGTTGATTATGTTGTAATTGGCCCGGTGGTGGCTGGCGATGCAATCCAGGAGACGCTCCCTATGCTATCCAAGACTTGACAGCTGGATCCACCCACACTCCAGTGAGTGGTATTGTTCCCACTGAGATTACAACCCATTACCCATCGCTTCAAACAACTAAGTGCTGCGCATGAAGCCACAGGGACACCACAGTCATCTGGTTATGCTCCATTTGCATTGGATACTCACATACATCATTGATAAGAAATCTTCGAAATCTCACTCACTCTCTCTCTCCCTCTCCCTCTCATCACCTACAATGATTATCATTATCTCACGTGAAGTTGACTTCTTTCTTTCTATAGATTTCTACAGTTTTGATAATCTAATCTGCATGACTTTCGAGGTAGGTAGATTATAGGCGTGGAGTGTTTAAATAGTTTCCTGATGAATTCTCCTTCGGAAACGATTTACACACATTTCCAATAGTGAATTTTTCTAGGGTTGTTACATCGGTGAACATCTGTTTGATGTATGTACATGTGCATGTGCATGTATGTGTGTGTGTGTTTGTGTTCCAATGAACTCGGTGACGTTGTTGGCATGACATTGGTGACAAATTTGATGGTGAGATATGGAGGTGGAAGTGAAAGCTAAAACATTCACAGTGTCATGGAGTGTGGAGGTGATTGAGTAAGGCTGAGATGAATTGTAACGCATTTTGAGAATATTTTCACAATGTGCAGTTTGTATTGCTCACGGAGTGAGATTGGTTGTAAAACGACGAGGAAGTTGAGAGTAGCGGACAGCTGTTTCCTCCTTCTTGGGAGTGTGCACGCATAGGTACTGAGGTGTCGTATACTAGTAGGAGTCAGCTGTTCAGTACTTCTACATTTTCAGAGATCAGACAGTAACTAACTAGGGTGAGTAGATAAATGAATGACACAAGAAGTGATGAGTGTTCCCACTAGTCTCTTGTCTTGCTTTCTATATCACTTCACTCAGTATAAATGTCATCAGATACGCTGATGACCTGACCTGACCTGATCGCCACTATACTCGTCTCCTCTTCAACTCAATCATTTCCCACCATCACTTCAACCACCGTTCTCCATACATGGTCTTCTCCTTGATTCTTCACAAACTCACACACACACACACACACACACACACTACAAACTTCAGTTTCGACGTGCTTACAACGCATGTGAACTGCCTAGTCATGATGACTCCTGTTGTATTGATAGTTGTGCATTACAGAATGTTGCAAGTGTGATTTATCTCTTGGTGTATGTTTTCGTTCAAGTCTTTCCTGAACCTCCCAAATCTTACGAAATTGCAAAAGAATTTTCCACCTGAATTTGTATATTCAGAAGCTGAGAGCATCTGACTTACTTAACATAGTCTCTCCACTTGTGTTTTATAGACTCCTTCACCTTGCCTATTCTCCTCCCTTATTCCCCTTCGTTCTCTCCTGACTTGCCGAAACACGACTATGATGTATTGTGTAGAAAGAAGTAGGAAGATTGTCATGAGAACTGGTGGTGTACCTGAAAACCTTCGAACTGAAAGTGTTATGGACATGCATGGTAAGTGAAGTGGACATGTGGTAGGAGTTATTTTATCAGATGACCAGCATCCTCTTCACTCAAGTCTCCTTGTGTGTTGGTCGTCAGGTAAGACGAGGAACAGGTTCATAAGACTTCACGCAAGTACTGCAAAATACAAGAACTCTATAAAAGTGTATTTAGCTGGTTTCGTGTGCGAGGAAGGAAGTGCCACAAATCAACTGACTAATCAACTTGTGTTTTGTCAAGCGAACTCATGAAGGATTACACAGTTAGCTGTTACCCACCTATCATGAATACAACTGTCAATGTGATTGTCTGTCTGTGTTGACTTGACTCTGCATCTTCAAGAAACTTGTAGATGGAGTAAATATTCTCATCTCTCACATGTCTGTAATTCATACTAATTTCATTGCATCCTGCATACATACACACTGATTCTGTTCAACTCATGATACATCATAACATCGTAAAATATGTGTAGATTATCGCTGGAATACCTTTCAGAATAAAGCCATTGTTATTAACATTATTATTATCATTATTATTATTATTATTATTATTATTATTACCATTATTACCATTACTATTACTACGAATATTATCATCAATATTGTCATTATCATCATCAATATTATTATCATTATTATTACTTTCTCACATCACTCACTGTATGACATCTCGACTTGACTTCAATTTGGACAGTTTGCTCAAGTCTCTCGCATTGTCACTATCCCATGTCGACTGATTTCATTGAAACAGAGTATGCTGGTAATATTCAATTGTAATTTGTTATGGTAAATGTTACAGGGTGGCAGCAGCAGCAGCAGCTGATGATGATGATGATGATGATGAGAACCACCGATATAATAATAAAATGCATGTACAGTGATGCGTTGTGTTGCAGTGTCTGCTCTTGTTGCCTGAAACTTGATGAACGGAGATATGTGCATGGAGAGTGTAGATAACCAGTTTGTTGACTGATGGGGATTGACATATTTACACATCTCTAATGATCGCCGTCTCCAGTGGTGAGTCGTTCAGAACTGATTGGACCAGAAGTCATTCCAACTCGCCCACTGCTAACACTCACTTTATCTGTTATCCTCTTCATTGATATCGACAAACGTCTTCTCAAAGTGGCTGTTGTCGAGATCAGTACGCAGGGATTTAACAAACAGCTGGTCAGTATGAGTAGTGTAGATGTTTGTTCAATAGGATTGCCATATATGTAAGTCATAACACCTGTTGTAACTAGTATTATCTGAAGACACTCGAAGAAGTGTAGTGCAGCCAGTTGACTAGACATGATTGCAGTTGTAACCACCAATTGTTTCACCTTCCTTCTTATCTGTACACAACCATCAGAACTCAATGACACTGAAGTGTGTCGATGTGATTGAGACCGTCGAATACTGTGTATTACCCACACATGACTAATGATCATTACTAACACTGGTATCGTATAAGCGAATACAACCCATGAATATACAGCGAAATCTAGGAATATTTTATCTTGCATCCATGGAAACGAATAATCCATTACACATTGATATTTAATGAATCGACGGAATAGTGGCGTCGGTGTATACAAAATCAATATCATCATTGTCAAATACAGGAAGTAGAAAACAAATAATCTGTTCGAGTTTGTTCTGTATACTATCGGGAATACCACAGAAGTAAATCGGTCGATTGATATACAAACAAGATTTTGTACACTCAGGATACAGGGAAACCAGAATGAAGCATTTCGGAACCAGAAATGACAAATGAGCAAGTCGATAATATACACTCCTGTCTGTTCATTGGGATATGGTGTAGACTGAACTATGTAGAATATTGCTGCTGATAAGGATGCAGTCAAGTCGATAATTGGTTGAGCTTTCAAAATGAAGTTGGTAAATTTTGAACCGAAATATGAATTGAAGACAACAATTATCGCTGTCACATTGAATATTGTAGCGAGCAGACTGACAGATGTGATACTTATTCGAAATGGTAGATTGATGAATGCTGTAGCAGTGGCAGTAGCAACAGCCTCTGAAGTCTGATTCATCGTCGTCTATTCTCAAAGTGTAAGGAATGTAGAGGAATAATGTTGCATTTTGTCAAATTTTCATCGATTCCATTGAGTTGAGTATTAGTGAAATTGACCTGTTCAATGTTGATTATTTTGTTTTATCTACGCCATAATTTATTCAGTTGGATTATGAGCCAATCAGACTGCATATATTGTGATGTATTGAAACAGTGAACATTGTCTAGGCAACAATCTATGCACTGGATAAATCCTGTTGATTGTATTTGATACAGTTTGTGGAGATAATTACAGACTGAAAGGAGATTGATTATGAGTTGAAGGTGAGTAAAGCTTATTTGACAGAAATGTTGCCGATGAAGAGGGCGAGAGTACGAGTAGATGAGCAAGTTCACCAGTGGTGACAATTTCACCATGTATCTCAGCTGAGGATTGAGAGCAGACATGTTAGTTTTTTGATTGAGACGAATGTTCGAGAAGCAGGCTGAGTGGTTGAACACGACATTGGGAGTTGTTGGCAATCAATGATATACTTCGTTTTCAGCATTTCGTTGGGATTTGTTTCAACCTGGAAAGGAAGTGAATTAAGTGAGCTACCTCCGTCAACCGTCTGCAAACAAGGGAGACGATAAGGACGAAGTTATTGAAAATGCTTGAAACCGAATTTCTTGAAGGCCAGACACATAGTGAAAGACAGATATCTTCCGTAGACAAAGAAGTCTTGAATATGATTGAAGTGGGTACAGTGTTGCACATGTTGGCCATTATTAAGTTGCATTTCCATGGAAGTTGGATTGACGCAGTTTGACAGACGATAAATTTGAAGCAGAATGTGGACTGAGAACTCTTCAAGGAAAACTATTTGAAGACGAGAACTTGTTAACAAATAACTACCAACTACTTGTCACGTACGAGTCGTGACGTTATTTCAGTCGAGTGTGAGATGACCTACATGAAGAGAGATTTGTGCTACACTATCCAGTTGTCAATCCACACAAGTCTGATAAAGTCGACATTCTTTTCGATTGTGCATTTAGAAGTAGAGGAATTCCATTGAATGATTGTTTATACATTGGGAAGCAAGTCATGATATTTGTGATAGTTATGAAAGTACTCAATTCGAATGAGTTCTCAGTAAATGGCCACTACGGACATCCCAATATGAATATCTTTTCATTGTTGAGCAAAAATATATGAAACTCAAATATTTCAGATACGTTTGCCACAGTTTTGAGTGAAGAACATGGTTCAGTCAATCAGAACAACAAATCTCACGAAGTCAATAAACTGATCCTTCTTCTATTCATGCTGCTAGATAAGCCTCTTGTAAGGAAGCAATCAATCTTCAATTAATTCTAACACACACACACACACACACACACACACACGCACACATCATCATCATCATCATCATGAATG
This sequence comes from Heterobilharzia americana, assembly GCA_944470555.2. Classification (NCBI taxonomy): domain Eukaryota; kingdom Metazoa; phylum Platyhelminthes; class Trematoda; order Strigeidida; family Schistosomatidae; genus Heterobilharzia; species Heterobilharzia americana. Next base: position 157,859,460 of record OX104127.1, on the reverse strand, counting down.
TTGAAAACATTCAACTCATGATGACAGGCTTCTCTTCGACTACACCATCCATACACTTCACCAGTTTCACTTCGTATAATTTTGTACTCCTTCATGAATATTTCGATATTCTTTCTGTAGGGGGTTGTAAACAGTTGACAGTCGACAGTCGACAGTTGACACTTGATACCACCAAAATGATGATGGATCCATTTGTATCCTGCTACCACATTGTTGTTCTCACTATCTTCGAATTGACCATCAACAAAACTGGCATTACAACCACCATCAGGGAAAACAACAACTCCAATCCTCAACACATCTAAATGCATGTATCAATTCGAATGTGTATGAGGAAGCGAACAGATTGACTGTAGGAAAGGTGGGGTGTGTCTGCACGAATGATTGACCACATTCGCATATAATAACTGAAGTGTGCGAAGATGAGGACACAAGGGGATTGGACAACGAAACACTTAATCGACTATGGGCATTATACTGATACTTGTACGTCGTTTACGGTTATCAATGGACAGGAGAATAAGATGCAGCTTGAAATTGCAGAAGCCTGTGAGATTTGGGTGGTCGCAGCGAATCTCAGCATTGACAATTCAATGGTAGTCAGCTAGAATGTGGCATGGTAGAAATTACAACGTGGTCTCATCACATTCACTCTTCCTCATTTCTTCACTCCCATCATTCATCGCCCATATTTTAATCAACATTATTTCAATTCATACTCTCATCATTATCCTTCTTCATCTCAATATACACATGGATTTCTTACTTCCTTCGCTTACGTCGCTTATTCAACTTTCTTGTTCTGAATGTCGTAATCTACCGTCGAATGAATGAATCAATGAATGGATGGATAGATCAATTGTCACACACGTGTCAACACTATCAGTGATTCTGAGGTTGTATTCATCACGGAGTGACATCAGATGGGTGACGATTGAAAAGCTGGCAACACTTGGAACACACAACAATATTACTAGAATATCATGATAATGATGTAGATATACTCTTGGGGAGTGAAACGTCATTAGTTCACTTCACTAACAGTTAACATTGAAAGGATGAGAGACGAAGAGAATGTCAGAGTGTAGGAAAGCATGGAAGGGAGGAAGGGAGGAAGGAAGGAAGGAAGGAAGGAGAGCAGCTGACCAAGCTGTGTTGCTGCAGATTGTGAATCGATTTCCTTCCGATACTCCCGTGCAGCGTGAATACCTACTTTTCGTAAATGATACTGAGACATCAGGAACACCCTGTCCCTCCTGAAGCTGTAATGAAGCAAATCAGCACGACCAAGATAGATAGTCAACTCAAAGGAGTACATGTGAATCGAGCAAGATAGGAGATCCATGAGTATGCGAGAAATGCATTTGTCATGAAGACACTACCTATATGGATAGGACAGCATAAGAGAGAGCATTCATGTAGTAGTTGTTTTCGGGAGACTATTACCATTTTCAGACTTGATCAATCAAATCAATCAAATTCCACTTTCTCTTTAGATCATCACATTTGGGTCAGTATTATTCACCTTTTAGTGAGAAGTAACATGCAGATAAGCAGAGCTTCATTGAGTATAACTTGAGGACTACTTCTCGATGTTTGTGGCTTACATCGGTTAAATGATAGAAAACCACAACCAACTTTATAACGCACAATCCTGCATATTATGAGAGGTGAACACTAATCTGGAAAATGTGTGCAGCTTCGTAGGCAGACATGCCATGCTGAGAGAAGAGGAATATAAATCATTTCACTGGACAATACTGTGGTCGTAACCAGACATGTTGAATGAAGCCACAGAATGATGAAAATAACAAAATCCTATGAAAATTCCAAGTGAGTAGTTTAGTTATGAATGGATAAGATGAGAAGGAAATGGGGGAGACGCCTGTTACTCCGAATCTACTGAAAGCAGAACGACTTCACTCGAAGACATTAATGAATGAATATCTGAGAGATAAATATTCGTAGGGAAGGTAGGTAGACAAAGGAGTACGACGGTCGTCGTGAATCGAGAGGAATATAGAAGCATATGGTTGGGGGAATTGGAAACAGTGTTGGATGTGTTTGTCTCGAATGATGGTTATTTGAGGACATAAAAGGAAAGGTGAACTATGTAAATTATTTAGGGGAATGAAAGACAAATCAGAAAACGGGATATAGATTTATTTCACTGGCCAGTGAGAGAGACACAACCACAAGATTCTACAGAGGAAGAGAAATGCACAAAACGGAGATTCCCCTCAAACCAACTATCGATCTTGTCAATTCGATCATTTGTCGGCTGGCATCAGGATTTCTCAAAGTATTTCAATGTAACAAGCATCACTTGAAATATTGGAAAGTTTTGGTATTTGAAGAGTAAACTGTTGAATAGTAGGATAGAAGAAGATGAAGTGATGACAAGTTTTGATGCAATTTCTTTCCTCACTAGTACACCAACATTGGAATCTCCGGACCTTGTAAGACATACAATTATTATTGCCATCATTATTATAATCACTATAATTATTATTATTATCATCATCATCATTTCTATTATGGAGGACACTGTAACATCTTCTTGAAGATCTTCCTAGAATCCACATATTTGACACTTAGAGATAGAATGTGCTGTCAGATAACTGCAGTTGTATTTGGTTGATTAGAACCTCTGAATGTGGCAAATCTATGCAACGAGGTCTACGAATGTTGGAGCGTGAAACAGTTTCGCATACCAACTGAGGATTTCGGAGCGATATATGCGCATGATATGTTTGTCAGTGTTGACAAAGTGAACTGATAGTGTTCACTATGATATGCAAATTCTCTTTCGAATTAGATGAAATTGACAAATCAAATGGAATATGAAGATGTGAATCTAGACATTTTCGTTGTTTTATGCAGAAAATGGCATGTTACGAAAAGCATTTCCATGAAATTATAGACATTCATCAACAGCTGTTGAGTATGCTGGATACTGAAGATCATATCAGATGGCCAGAAAGAATAAGCAACAAGGAACTGTGGGAACGAACCAACCAATAACCTATCGCTCAATAAATATGCAGAAGCAGAGAGTGTAGATGGATTGGGCATACACTGAGAAGGCCGACTGAGGACATCACGCGTCAGGCCCTTGAGTGAAATCCAAAGAGGAAAAGATGAATTGGGCGTCTGAGGGTCACATGGAGGAGATCATATGAGGAAGAAATGAAGAGTGGTGGGCAGTCGTGGTGTCAAACTCAAAATACTGCGGAGAAGAGAGTGCAATGGAAGCGTACTACTAAAGCCCTATGTTCCACTAAAAACCAAAAGGAAAAATAATAATAATAATAATAGTAGTATAATTGATGTGTCCTTATAATGTTACTTCATTCACAATTCATTCTGTTCAATCAATCTTGTTCACCATTTAACATCCCCTGATATTAGTATCTTTCACAGTTCATGATATCCTTTCAATCTCCTTCGTTGTTCTTCACCTTGAACATTTGTTTAGATTACACCTACACCTGTTCGTGAGAACTGATGGGCGTCTTTCATATTCTCTTGTGGTTATTCGCACACAGTTTTACTTGATTTACTGTTGATGGACTCTCTGCAAAGTTCTTTGATATCGATCAACCCACAGTTACTTCATGATTGAAGATTTGTATTCAATTAGGCAGGATTGTTTATAAATATGGAAGTGTGTATGAGTGCAATTCTGTGTTTGGAAATGTTTCAAATAACTGGAGCATTTGGTTAGCTCTTAGTTAATTGTTGTGAAGTCGCATGTTCAGTGTGATTGTTGTTGGTTATCTGCATCATTTTACTACGAATTCATTCTCACTCACTTTCTGGATAAAACAACGAAAATGTCTAGATTCACATCTTCATATTCCATTTGATTTGTCAATTTCATCTAATTCGAAAGAGAATTTGCATATCATAGTGAACACTATCAGTTCACTTTGTCAACACTGACAAACATATCATGCGCATATATCGCTCCGAAATCCTCAGTTGGTATGCGAAACTGTTTCACGCTCCAACATTCGTAGACCTCGTTGCATAGATTTGCCACATTCAGAGGTTCTAATCAACCAAATACAACTGCAGTTATCTGACAGCACATTCTATCTCTAAGTGTCAAATATGTGGATTCTAGGAAGATCTTCAAGAAGATGTTACAGTGTCCTCCATAATAGAAATGATGATGATGATAATAATAATAATTATAGTGATTATAATAATGATGGCAATAATAATTGTATGTCTTACAAGGTCCGGAGATTCCAATGTTGGTGTACTAGTGAGGAAAGAAATTGCATCAAAACTTGTCATCACTTCATCTTCTTCTATCCTACTATTCAACAGTTTACTCTTCAAATACCAAAACTTTCCAATATTTCAAGTGATGCTTGTTACATTGAAATACTTTGAGAAATCCTGATGCCAGCCGACAAATGATCGAATTGACAAGATCGATAGTTGGTTTGAGGGGAATCTCCGTTTTGTGCATTTCTCTTCCTCTGTAGAATCTTGTGGTTGTGTCTCTCTCACTGGCCAGTGAAATAAATCTATATCCCGTTTTCTGATTTGTCTTTCATTCCCCTAAATAATTTACATAGTTCACCTTTCCTTTTATGTCCTCAAATAACCATCATTCGAGACAAACACATCCAACACTGTTTCCAATTCCCCCAACCATATGCTTCTATATTCCTCTCGATTCACGACGACCGTCGTACTCCTTTGTCTACCTACCTTCCCTACGAATATTTATCTCTCAGATATTCATTCATTAATGTCTTCGAGTGAAGTCGTTCTGCTTTCAGTAGATTCGGAGTAACAGGCGTCTCCCCCATTTCCTTCTCATCTTATCCATTCATAACTAAACTACTCACTTGGAATTTTCATAGGATTTTGTTATTTTCATCATTCTGTGGCTTCATTCAACATGTCTGGTTACGACCACAGTATTGTCCAGTGAAATGATTTATATTCCTCTTCTCTCAGCATGGCATGTCTGCCTACGAAGCTGCACACATTTTCCAGATTAGTGTTCACCTCTCATAATATGCAGGATTGTGCGTTATAAAGTTGGTTGTGGTTTTCTATCATTTAACCGATGTAAGCCACAAACATCGAGAAGTAGTCCTCAAGTTATACTCAATGAAGCTCTGCTTATCTGCATGTTACTTCTCACTAAAAGGTGAATAATACTGACCCAAATGTGATGATCTAAAGAGAAAGTGGAATTTGATTGATTTGATTGATCAAGTCTGAAAATGGTAATAGTCTCCCGAAAACAACTACTACATGAATGCTCTCTCTTATGCTGTCCTATCCATATAGGTAGTGTCTTCATGACAAATGCATTTCTCGCATACTCATGGATCTCCTATCTTGCTCGATTCACATGTACTCCTTTGAGTTGACTATCTATCTTGGTCGTGCTGATTTGCTTCATTACAGCTTCAGGAGGGACAGGGTGTTCCTGATGTCTCAGTATCATTTACGAAAAGTAGGTATTCACGCTGCACGGGAGTATCGGAAGGAAATCGATTCACAATCTGCAGCAACACAGCTTGGTCAGCTGCTCTCCTTCCTTCCTTCCTTCCTTCCTCCCTTCCTCCCTTCCATGCTTTCCTACACTCTGACATTCTCTTCGTCTCTCATCCTTTCAATGTTAACTGTTAGTGAAGTGAACTAATGACGTTTCACTCCCCAAGAGTATATCTACATCATTATCATGATATTCTAGTAATATTGTTGTGTGTTCCAAGTGTTGCCAGCTTTTCAATCGTCACCCATCTGATGTCACTCCGTGATGAATACAACCTCAGAATCACTGATAGTGTTGACACGTGTGTGACAATTGATCTATCCATCCATTCATTGATTCATTCATTCGACGGTAGATTACGACATTCAGAACAAGAAAGTTGAATAAGCGACGTAAGCGAAGGAAGTAAGAAATCCATGTGTATATTGAGATGAAGAAGGATAATGATGAGAGTATGAATTGAAATAATGTTGATTAAAATATGGGCGATGAATGATGGGAGTGAAGAAATGAGGAAGAGTGAATGTGATGAGACCACGTTGTAATTTCTACCATGCCACATTCTAGCTGACTACCATTGAATTGTCAATGCTGAGATTCGCTGCGACCACCCAAATCTCACAGGCTTCTGCAATTTCAAGCTGCATCTTATTCTCCTGTCCATTGATAACCGTAAACGACGTACAAGTATCAGTATAATGCCCATAGTCGATTAAGTGTTTCGTTGTCCAATCCCCTTGTGTCCTCATCTTCGCACACTTCAGTTATTATATGCGAATGTGGTCAATCATTCGTGCAGACACACCCCACCTTTCCTACAGTCAATCTGTTCGCTTCCTCATACACATTCGAATTGATACATGCATTTAGATGTGTTGAGGATTGGAGTTGTTGTTTTCCCTGATGGTGGTTGTAATGCCAGTTTTGTTGATGGTCAATTCGAAGATAGTGAGAACAACAATGTGGTAGCAGGATACAAATGGATCCATCATCATTTTGGTGGTATCAAGTGTCAACTGTCGACTGTCGACTGTCAACTGTTTACAACCCCCTACAGAAAGAATATCGAAATATTCATGAAGGAGTACAAAATTATACGAAGTGAAACTGGTGAAGTGTATGGATGGTGTAGTCGAAGAGAAGCCTGTCATCATGAGTTGAATGTTTTCAACATTCATGATGATGATGATGATGATGTGTGCGTGTGTGTGTGTGTGTGTGTGTGTGTGTTAGAATTAATTGAAGATTGATTGCTTCCTTACAAGAGGCTTATCCAGCAGCATGAATAGAAGAAGGATCAGTTTATTGACTTCGTGAGATTTGTTGTTCTGATTGACTGAACCATGTTCTTCACTCAAAACTGTGGCAAACGTATCTGAAATATTTGAGTTTCACATATTTTTTTGCTCAACAATGAAAAGATATTCATATTGGGATGTCCGTAGTGGCCATTTACTGAGAACTCATTCGAATTGAGTACTTTCATAACTATCACAAATATCATGACTTGCTTCCCAATGTATAAACAATCATTCAATGGAATTCCTCTACTTCTAAATGCACAATCGAAAAGAATGTCGACTTTATCAGACTTGTGTGGATTGACAACTGGATAGTGTAGCACAAATCTCTCTTCATGTAGGTCATCTCACACTCGACTGAAATAACGTCACGACTCGTACGTGACAAGTAGTTGGTAGTTATTTGTTAACAAGTTCTCGTCTTCAAATAGTTTTCCTTGAAGAGTTCTCAGTCCACATTCTGCTTCAAATTTATCGTCTGTCAAACTGCGTCAATCCAACTTCCATGGAAATGCAACTTAATAATGGCCAACATGTGCAACACTGTACCCACTTCAATCATATTCAAGACTTCTTTGTCTACGGAAGATATCTGTCTTTCACTATGTGTCTGGCCTTCAAGAAATTCGGTTTCAAGCATTTTCAATAACTTCGTCCTTATCGTCTCCCTTGTTTGCAGACGGTTGACGGAGGTAGCTCACTTAATTCACTTCCTTTCCAGGTTGAAACAAATCCCAACGAAATGCTGAAAACGAAGTATATCATTGATTGCCAACAACTCCCAATGTCGTGTTCAACCACTCAGCCTGCTTCTCGAACATTCGTCTCAATCAAAAAACTAACATGTCTGCTCTCAATCCTCAGCTGAGATACATGGTGAAATTGTCACCACTGGTGAACTTGCTCATCTACTCGTACTCTCGCCCTCTTCATCGGCAACATTTCTGTCAAATAAGCTTTACTCACCTTCAACTCATAATCAATCTCCTTTCAGTCTGTAATTATCTCCACAAACTGTATCAAATACAATCAACAGGATTTATCCAGTGCATAGATTGTTGCCTAGACAATGTTCACTGTTTCAATACATCACAATATATGCAGTCTGATTGGCTCATAATCCAACTGAATAAATTATGGCGTAGATAAAACAAAATAATCAACATTGAACAGGTCAATTTCACTAATACTCAACTCAATGGAATCGATGAAAATTTGACAAAATGCAACATTATTCCTCTACATTCCTTACACTTTGAGAATAGACGACGATGAATCAGACTTCAGAGGCTGTTGCTACTGCCACTGCTACAGCATTCATCAATCTACCATTTCGAATAAGTATCACATCTGTCAGTCTGCTCGCTACAATATTCAATGTGACAGCGATAATTGTTGTCTTCAATTCATATTTCGGTTCAAAATTTACCAACTTCATTTTGAAAGCTCAACCAATTATCGACTTGACTGCATCCTTATCAGCAGCAATATTCTACATAGTTCAGTCTACACCATATCCCAATGAACAGACAGGAGTGTATATTATCGACTTGCTCATTTGTCATTTCTGGTTCCGAAATGCTTCATTCTGGTTTCCCTGTATCCTGAGTGTACAAAATCTTGTTTGTATATCAATTGACCGATTTACTTCTGTGGTATTCCCGATAGTATACAGAACAAACTCGAACAGATTATTTGTTTTCTACTTCCTGTATTTGACAACGATGATATTGATTTTGTATACACCGATACCACTGTTCCGTCGATACGTTAAATATCAATGTGTAATGGATTATTCGTTTCCATGGATGCAAGATAAAATATTCCTAGATTTCGCTGTATATTCATGGGTTGTATTCGCTTATACGATACCAGTGTTAGTAATGATCATTAGTCATGTGTGGGTAATACACAGTATTCGACGGTCTCAATCACATCGACACACTTCAGTGTCATTGAGTTCTGATGGTTGTGTACAGATAAGAAGGAAGGTGAAACAATTGGTGGTTACAACTGCAATCATGTCTAGTCAACTGGCTGCACTACACTTCTTCGAGTGTCTTCAGATAATACTAGTTACAACAGGTGTTATGACTTACATATATGGCAATCCTATTGAACAAACATCTACACTACTCATACTGACCAGCTGTTTGCTGAATCCCTGCGTACTGATCTCGACAACAGCCACTTTGAGAAGACGTTTGTCGATATCAATGAAGAGGATAACAGATAAAGTGAGTGTTAGCAGTGGGCGAGTTGGAATGACTTCTGGTCCAATCAGTTCTGAACGACTCACCACTGGAGACGGCGATCATTAGAGATGTGTAAATATGTCAATCCCCATCAGTCAACAAACTGGTTATCTACACTCTCCATGCACATATCTCCGTTCATCAAGTTTCAGGCAACAAGAGCAGACACTGCAACACAACGCATCACTGTACATGCATTTTATTATTATATCGGTGGTTCTCATCATCATCATCATCATCATCATCATCATCATCATCATCATCATCATCATCATCATCATCATCATCATCATCATCATCATCATCATCATCATCATCATCAGCTGCTGCTGCTGCTGCCACCCTGTAACATTTACCATAACAAATTACAATTGAATATTACCAGCATACTCTGTTTCAATGAAATCAGTCGACATGGGATAGTGACAATGCGAGAGACTTGAGCAAACTGTCCAAATTGAAGTCAAGTCGAGATGTCATACAGTGAGTGATGTGAGAAAGTAATAATAATGATAATAATATTGATGATGATAATGACAATATTGATGATAATATTCGTAGTAATAGTAATGGTAATAATGGTAATAATAATAATAATAATAATAATAATAATAATAATGATAATAATAATGTTAATAACAATGGCTTTATTCTGAAAGGTATTCCAGCGATAATCTACACATATTTTACGATGTTATGATGTATCATGAGTTGAACAGAATCAGTGTGTATGTATGCAGGATGCAATGAAATTAGTATGAATTACAGACATGTGAGAGATGAGAATATTTACTCCATCTACAAGTTTCTTGAAGATGCAGAGTCAAGTCAACACAGACAGACAATCACATTGACAGTTGTATTCATGATAGGTGGGTAACAGCTAACTGTGTAATCCTTCATGAGTTCGCTTGACAAAACACAAGTTGATTAGTCAGTTGATTTGTGGCACTTCCTTCCTCGCACACGAAACCAGCTAAATACACTTTTATAGAGTTCTTGTATTTTGCAGTACTTGCGTGAAGTCTTATGAACCTGTTCCTCGTCTTACCTGACGACCAACACACAAGGAGACTTGAGTGAAGAGGATGCTGGTCATCTGATAAAATAACTCCTACCACATGTCCACTTCACTTACCATGCATGTCCATAACACTTTCAGTTCGAAGGTTTTCAGGTACACCACCAGTTCTCATGACAATCTTCCTACTTCTTTCTACACAATACATCATAGTCGTGTTTCAGCAAGTCAGGAGAGAATGAAGGGGAATAAGGGAGGAGAATAGGCAAGGTGAAGGAGTCTATAAAACACAAGTGGAGAGACTATGTTAAGTAAGTCAGATGCTCTCAGCTTCTGAATATACAAATTCAGGTGGAAAATTCTTTTGAAATTTCGTAAGATTTGGGAGGTTCAGGAAAGACTTGAACGAAAACATACACCAAGAGATAAATCACACTTGCAACATTCTGTAATGCACAACTATCAATACAACAGGAGTCATCATGACTAGGCAGTTCACATGCGTTGTAATCACGTCAAAACTGAAGTTTGTAGTGTGTGTGTGTGTGTGTGTGTGTGTGTGTGAGTTTGTGAAGAATCAAGGAGAAGACCATGTATGGAGAACGGTGGTTGAAGTGATGGTGGGAAATGATTGAGTTGAAGAGGAGACGAGTATAGTGGCGATCAGGTCAGGTCAGGTCATCAGCGTATCTGATGACATTTATACTGAGTGAAGTGATATAGAAAGCAAGACAAGAGACTAGTGGGAATACTCATCACTTCTTGTGTCATTCATTTCTCTACTCACCCTAGTTAGTTACTGTCTGATCTCTGAAAATGTAGAAGTACTGAACAGCTGACTCCTACTAGTATACGACACCTCAGTACCTATGCGTGCACACTCCCAAGAAGGAGGAAACAGCTGTCCGCTACTCTCAACTTCCTCGTCGTTTTACAACCAATCCCACTCCGTGAGCAATACAAACTGCACATTGTGAAAATATTCTCAAAATGCGTTACAATTCATCTCAGCCTTACTCAATCACCTCCACACTCCACAACACTGTGAATGTTTTAGCTTTCACTTCCACCTCCATATCTCACCATCAAATTTGTCACCAATGTCATGCCAACAACGTCACCGAGTTCATCGGAACACAAACACACACACACACACATGCACATGCACATGTACATACATCAAACAGATGTTCACCGATGTAACAACCCTAGAAAAATTCACTATTGGAAATGTGTGTAAATCGTTTCCGAAGGAGAATTCATCAGGAAACTATTTAAACACTCCACGCCTATAATCTACCTACCTCGAAAGTCATGCAGATTAGATTATCAAAACTGTAGAAATCTATAGAAAGAAAGAAGTCAACTTCACGTGAGATAATGATAATCATTGTAGGTGATGAGAGGGAGAGAGAGAGAGACATTTCGAAGATTTTTTATCAGTGATGTATGTGAGTATCCAATGCAAATGAAGCATAACCAGATGACTGTGGTGTCCCTGTGGCTTCATGCGCAGCACTTAGTTGTTTGAAGCGATGGGTAATGGGTTGTAATCTCAGTGGGAACAATACCACTCACTGGAGTGTGGGTGGATCCAGCTGTCAAGTCTTGGATAGCATAGGGAGCGTCTCCTGGATTGCATCGCCAGCCACCACCGGGCCAATTACAACATAATCAACTGAGAGTAATTTCCATACCAACACATTATTAGTAGAGAGGATATATAGAAGGAGCTGAATGAACAGTGCTTCTCAATTGGTTCAGACTCACTTCAGACCCTTTGACAACATTTGGAGTACAGCAGTTAAGTTAAGGTGTAATGTAAAATGAGTTCAATGTGGAAAGGGTCAGTGATGTGATGTGTGAATGGAGATTGAATCAGATGGATGTAGATTTTTATCAGATGGAATACTGACCAGTCTAGTGTGTCAGTTGTGTATTTAAGTCTCTGAAATGAATTCAAGTCTGACATGAAGACGACTACTGAACGAGGATATTGAGTGGATGTTGCGCCATATGGTGAGCTGACATGAGTAGGAAACATGAACCGATCGGTTCCACCCCATTGTCACCACAACTTATTTTAATGGAAGCAGTTGACACGGGATAGTGCCAATGCGAGAGACTTAAGCAAACTGTCCAAATTGGAGCCAAGTTGAGATGTCATACAGTGCGTGATGTGAGAAAATCATAATATTATTAATGATGATAATGATAAAATGGTGGTGGTGGTGGTCGATTCAAGAGTTTTCTGAAGTGATCAGTCCATCCTCTCCTTGACTTCTCCTCTTTCCTAACTTCACTTGCCTCACTATCTCTCATTGACTTCGTCTGAGTTGATCTCTTCCCTACTAGATTGTAACCTGATTATTTGATATAATGTTGTCAGGTCCCTGTCCCTCCTACCTGCAGCCTGTTCTGCTTCACTTGCCAGTGTCTTGTATAAGTGTCTTCTGTCTTTCCGTGCACTTTCCTTCACTTCTTTCTCCAGTGTAGTGTTTCGTTGGCTGCACTCACTTCCTCTTCTCGTTGTTCATCACTACACTTCAATTCACTTCACTCCACTCCACTCCACTGTTTCATCTTCGGATTCACCATCACCATCACCATCACAATCACAATCATAATCACCATCCTCCTCTCCCTCCTCCATCAGCTTCCATGTATCCGTCGAGATGCATTCACGAACTTGCTTCTTCTTCCTTCCTAACACACTTATCCAGGTCTCATTCCACGTCTCAATTCACAGAGTTCCAGTGTCCTTCCACACCGCTTTCCTCAGAGATCTTCCTCAATGCCTCCCATTTTGTGCACATGGCTGATGTGAAGATGTCCTCTGCAGTCTCCTTCTTCAGTACAGTTTCTGTTCTGGGTGATCAACTTGAACTGTAGTCGTCTATCACCAGTTTCCTTCAATTGAAGCATTTCAACTTGATTTTGAATGTAGGTTGCTTGCACAAGGTAGTGAGTGATTGGTGTGAACCACCTACATCTGCTCCTCTTCCTTCATCTTGTGTCCAGTAGACTGGTTGCATCTCCACTCTCTTCAGATTGAGATGAAGTCGATCTGAGTTTTAGTGTGTCCATCTGGTGAAATCAAATTCGTGTGGCTTTGTGAATATCCTTGTGTTTGTATACACTGTCTCGCCTCCAATCGCCCGATCGTGGAATGTACAGAAATCTGCGAACAATTCTCCATTCTCATTCATCATCTCACCGATTGCTTCTCTATCCATGATGACTCCTCTTCCTGTGTTGTCTGATCCCAGTTTGGCATTCATGTCACCCCACCCCACCCATTAGAATGAATTTGATGTCGCCAACTGAGGGTGGTGTCTTTTCCAGTACTGATGGTAGTTGTCTCTGGAATTCTCCCCCTCTCTTGATCCACATTATTTGTAGGTGCATAGCGTAGTGTAGCATTGTATGATTGTCACTTCCTTCCTTTTCAGTTGAATCTTGATATCATGATCGTGATGCTGCATGAGGAGATTGGTTCCGACTGGATGAGAGAGAGGCTTTGATGGTGTTGGAGACATCATCATAGATGCTCGAAAACTCAGTGTGTTGAGCTTGTGGTTGTCTTCTGGGTGACAATATCGGAGTAGATTATTGACCCGTCTCCAGTTGACAGTTTGCAGAGTCCACTTCCATTCTATCTACTTTCACAGATTCCTGGCATTTCAGTGCTATACATTCTGATCTCCTTTGCAACCTTGACAGCCTTGCCAGCCAGTTGCGAACATTGTGCGGACATTCCATGTCCCCATTTTACTTTCGCTTTCATCGAGAGAGGTGACACATCGGCTAATTGGCTTCCCGAAGGCTTTCACCAACTGGGGTCATTTCACCTCTCCGATTCCAGCTTGGAATAAGTTCATTTTAATTTCTAATATTTCTTCTGTGCTTTGACGATGTTTTTGCGATCGGATTGTTTTTATGGGGTAGGGGTAGGGGTAGGGTTAGGAGTAGGGTTGTTAGCTCTATGCCCAACCTTCCCTCTTTGTCGGGACTTGGGATCGGTGAGTAAATGATATTATTGATCTAGAAGATATCCTGCATCAAATCAACCAGCAGTGAAGTGTCATGAAATATCTTCACTCATGTCAATGTATGCAGAGTATTGTAGATATGAATTTCACTGAGGAAATGTGGAAATCCAGGACAGAAGAAATACAAAGAATGTCATAGAGTGTTTAGGAGCTTGACATTCAGATCGGTCAGCAATCAACAGATCTGTTGAAATCGACACAATCTATGAAGCAATAAAAGACAACGAGATGGTGGGAGTTCACGTCAGCAAGACAAGCAATCGAAATGAGGATAGGAAGAGTGATAAGAATTCGGTATAAACAACCAATCACAAACAAGGTCATCAGTTCTTTCTGATGTTTGCACTGATGATGGTGTCCAGAATGACAATGAAAGCTTGAGTTGAGAGAACACAACACAACATCAAAAATATATCCTACATCAATTTACCAACTTCCACCCTTCAACGTAGATCACATTGGAGGATGAAATTGATTTCAGAATATCCTTTCTTGATGTACATCTGAAAAGAAGAGACGATGGAATGAACAACTTACGAATTTGCATAGTTGGGTGGCACTGTGGACACAAAATGAAATCTGATTCGTTCTATGTGGCACAGAATCCACACTATCTGCACGAGGATGAACTTCATTAACTTTCTCAAAAATATTTTAATTGAAAACTAGTTAGCTTACAGCTAGCTTCATTAGTGAAACCATAAAACTGAAAGCAAATAATCATTCTACTTCTACTGTTCCTAAGAAGCTTCTTTTGATGAGCGTGTACTTCAGCGGATATACATCTGTAGATATGTGAAGAAACCGGCTGTGCGTGCTTATTGAGAAAGACTTTCTATGCCGCCAAACTTTGATTGACTTTCTCTACTTACCCAATGCTTCGATCATGGGGAAAGAATAAACTAGCTCCCTTGGTCATTTTGATGTGTGTTTATCATTTCACCTGCTCCTGTGGAGTAAGACATATTGGGTGTAGACAACGTTCACTTTCCAAATGCATTTTTGAACATATATTAGCCTGATTTGACAAAGTAGAAAAAAGGTGAAGTAGAACATTTGATCGATTATGACCACTCAGTAAACGCAGAGTTTGTGCAAATCTCATGAAAGGTGTATGCGTTAAGCGTCTTCAAATTACGGTGGCGATGATAATTAATATTTTGAAGTCTGAACTCTGTATTCGGATAGCTGAACAGACGTCTGTAACTCGACTGGAAAGGCTGTTGTTGTTTTTTTACTAAATAAAGAAGCTGAGTTGATTATTTAAGTAGTTGCTAGACTGACGTTTATACTTGCTCTTTTAGCTGCAACACAGAGACTGATTGAAGATTACATTTGTGACCCTGAATGTTGATCATGAAATGGGCTTAAGGACAACGTATTTCATCCAATTCTCAGAGTTCCAATGAGGTAATAAATTAACTGCAATAATGCGAACATTCAAGTAAATTGTTACTTGTGTCCATTATCTGGATAATCTATTCAAATAATTAGAATTTTATTCTTCAAATTGTCTTCTATTATCGCCTCCATGTAAGTAGTACATGTGAGCACTTAAAAACTACTATAATTCATTTCACCAACTACCTATCATACTTTGTTTGCTCAAGGTGTATAGCATTCACCTACAGAGATAGAGTTAACTGTAATAAAGTAGGATGTATATTACACTTTGAAGGATATGCTTTTGTTTGATTTTGTGAATATCCGTCGTTGATTAAAACGGAATGATCGCCGACTATTGACATTCAGGCTCCTTTGCATATGTCTCAATAATCTCGATGTTTCAAATTAATCCTGAGTTGGGGTGTTAATGGAACGATACCTTCGAGTTAAAGTTATGTCTATTCATCTGACGAGTGCCCATCACCACCACAGTGTGTGCACTGCTGAGGAGTCCGATTCTAGGATGAAACAGCTGCCCAATGCTTGCAAATTCCCAATGTTCCGCAAAATGACCTCAGTCCATGATGAACACCAACTTGAAAATATACTGAATACCCACAAAACCTCAAATTCAATTGATCTATTGCTCATTGGTGACTATCTTCGAGAAGTAATTCCTGAAGTTTCGATGATAAGTCGTGAGCGATTGGGCAAACTTGGTTGCTATGAGGACGAGTATTCCACGATGACATTGCATGATGGTCGTGCTATGTCGTGAACTGACAGAAGTAAGAAATATGGACCACTGAATCCGACTCAGTGGCTCAGTGGTAAGGTGTTGTCTACAGAACGTGAGAGTCGCGAGTTCAATCCATGGTGGAGTAGTTGTTACGCACTGCTGAGGAGTGTCGTCCTGCGACGGAAGAGCTGGTGTCCAGTGATCCCAGTTTTACAATGTTCCTTCAAACGATGTCAATCATGATGAATGCCAACTTGAAAATACACTCAATCCACACAAATTCTCAAATTCAACCATATGAATGGTTAGCATCCTTTGTTTGCTATCATAATTGACTGTGTGCTACCGAATATATATCTTCGAAAGTTTCACACAATTGTCCTAAGTATCGGTTGCCCCTGTGAAAAGCTGAATGTTGTTCGTTCAACAGAAATCACATCTTCCTGTCTCCAAACTAAGGGAAACAGTAATCACGTCGTTTCACAGTCTATGAGTCTAACAATAAATGATGTAGTCTACGTAACCGATAACTGTACCTCTACTGATTTCATTTGGATCAAATTGCAACGCTAATCCACATATCATCTCTACCTTACCTCAACATCATCGACTTCGAAAACGCATTCCTTCGATCGAGGCATCGACCGACAAGTAATTTGGCAGGCAGCTGCTTCAACAATACACTTTCAGTGCACAACCTCATTCAACACCAGGTATATGATGATGATGCTACATACCCAGTGATTCACAATTGAAAGCTCATTGAAGACGGGAGTAAGACAAGGCTGCTGCCAACTATCACCGATCATCTTCCTGATTGTGATTGACTCGACTCGATTCGACTCAACTCGACGGGAAGATGCAAGAATCTGTGAGGAGTTGTGAGGAGATGGGCACACGTTGTTTGTTCGATGAAATGACTCGACAGACGAAAACAAACAAGTTGATAGAAGAGGTGAGGCGAGGCGAGGCGAGGTGAGGTGAGGTGGTGAAGACGGGACTTCCTTCACGTGAACGTAGAGAAGACAGAGGTGATGAAGATACCCAACCGACAACAGCAACAAGAACAACAACAACAACAGGCACCATTCACCATACAGGGAGAAATATAAGCGAAGTTGTCTCTTCCACCTACCTGCCTATGCAGCATCATCTCAACTACAGGTGGCATAGATGAGGATGTCAAAGCCAGCCAGGATCGGAAAGACAGCATCACAGGTTTCCTGCATCAATCTGAAATGATCAGTGTGGAGATCTACTCCATTCCACTCCACTCCACTCCAGTCAATATAAAGCATGAACAACATCCGGATTTTTAACACTAATTCAGTCAAGTCAAGGAAGTCAGTGTTTCTATGTGATGGTTGAGAGACTCGGTGCCTTACGAAAAGCATCTCCATCAAACTACAGACTTTCATCAACAGCCACCTACGCTCGATACTGAAGATCAGATCAGATGGCCAGAATAATAAGAATAAGCAACAAGGAACTTACTCTGGCTGGCAACGAACCAACCAATGAAGCAAGATGCCATCGGACAACAAATATGCAGAGGAAGAAAGTGGAGATGGATTGGATTGGACATACAGTGAGATGACCGTTCGGGGACATTATGCATCAGGTCGTCGAGTAGAAACCAAATGGGAAACAACGAGTTGGGCGTCCGAGGGTGATGTGGAGGAGATGATTTGAGGAATAAATGAAAGCTTCTGGTCAGTGGTGGAGACAGGTTGAAAAGACTGCGTAGAAGAGAGTGGAATGGCGACATGCTACTGAAGCCTTATGTTCCGCTAGGAATCCAATTGACAAATGATAATAAGGCATATTTCGATGCAGTACATAAGAACGTTTAGTACACATTAGTCTTTGTAGTTGCTGTTCAAAAGCTTATGGATACAACAGTTTTCTGAGGCATATTAGGGTCACAGAACTATTGCTACTGAACTGAAACGCTTACTTAATATTTGAAGGACTCTCCTATGGAATTCATTGAAGTCAATTGTAACATCCACTGCAAATTCATCTTCAGATTTATTGAGTATTTGACGGCTTTTTTAACCTTACAGTATGAATTTCATGAATGTAATAGTTTTTTCATAGTTTTTTCAACAGAGACCACTGATATGCTAAATGACATGTCAGCAACTTATGGGCAATTCCCACATTAGCAGAGTCTTCGAACCTGACTGACTGCAAATCTCAGATAGGCAATTACAAAATAAGATATGCTTGTGGAAACAGACTTCTTCAAATGAACCAGAAGCATACGCGTACATGGTTAACGACCTTTAGTGAGTGTTCTGTAAGTGGATTCATATCATTGAAGAACAACTGCAACTGCACAGTCATAGTTTACCAAGAAAAGAGTTGTATAGCTTTACCAGCTATGAAATGTGTGTCACGGCTAAGTACAGACAGTAAGCAGTTTGCACCACAATTGAATGTCTTTCAAACTTATCTTTTTACACAAGGCATGGCAAACATGCAAGTGCATAGTTGACGATGTTCAGTTGCCTGTGCTCTACTTTTGCCACTGATATTTCAGCACTCACTCAATCCATAATAAACTTCCGAATCTTTCACTTATCCACCTTAGTGTCTCAGAAACAGTCTCATATCCATACGATATATCTTTTGGATTCTTAACTAACCCATCCATATATTATAGGAGGCAGAGAGTCAAAATTATCAGTTATGACAAGTTGGAACAATCAATATCCATCTATCAGCGTTATACCTAAATATTACCTTCTCTGATTTTGTCATAAATGAAATCTCTTCTAGTCACTATTAGGACAGTTCCATCAGCTCATAGATGGAAAAGTAGACCTCAAAAAGTTGAATATTTGAGATCGTCTCCCATTGCCTGCACAAAATAACGTTAGTAAGTGCGAAATTACTTTTCATGGCTTCCGAATTCATATTTTTAACATTGTTTACTGTTACGACTTTATTCAGATGTTCCCTGATACGTCGTCTTACTTTGTGTATGGATGACGATTAGTGTAAAACTGGTTTCAGATTCTTCTTCTCTTCAGTTGTCAGTCGTCTGCTGCAAGCATTACATACCATGAAAAGAGTGAGTAACGAGGTGATTATGCAACATTCTGTAGGATTGTATAGCACAGTCATTCAGGTTCAACGCAGCTGGAAACACTGGTGGACGATTTTGAATTTTGACCTTAGACTATTCTCACCAATACGAGGAATTACAGTTTTGTAATCAACCCCACACTTCGGGTTTACAGTAGATTTGAATGCTACAAACGTGTACCTTAAACAACTATCACTCGAATCTTTGCTTTCCATGTGAATACAATGATTTTGAGTAACCTGTGTTGATCTTAAAACACATCCATCACTTACTTTGTGCAGCTCATTAATTGCATCCGTCCAACCTGTCGACAGCACAACTACCCAGAATGCCTCCCTTACGTTTATTATTATTCCAGTAGAGCTGATATACACTACCTGCAGTGAAATCCGGTGCCAAGAATAAGGAAACAAAATTCAGACTTAACAATGCATAATAATGTTTGTTAAACGCCTTGCCTACTTGTCCTTGTATACCCTATGGCACGCTCACTTTGTATTCCCTTTTAACATCTGCAGTTTTATACTACTTAATAGTTTTGAATAGCATAGTTGATGTTTCTGGATAATATTGCTTCGTCTCACCCCTGATAACTCATTCTCTTCAGTCGTATGGTCTTCATCATTTAACATACGTACGTAGATATTAGTATCTTTAACAATTCATGATGATGTTGTTATTTCTCTCATTGTTCCCTGATGTCATGTCTTACCTTGGACATTTGTTTATCTTACGTCGTTACCTCATGGTCAGAACTTGCACGCATTTTTCATGTCGCTTCTGGTAGCTAGGACGCAGGTTTGCTGTTTTCACTGTTGATGCATCCATCTGTAAAGTGCTTTGATAAGACAAACACACAGATATATCACCATTCGAGGTTTTTATTTCATACGTAATGATCCTTATCAGTATAGAACTGCATTTCAAACAAATACTACCTTTTGAATTTTACAAGTAACTCGAGCGTTTGGTTTATTGTTGAGAGAAGTCGCTTGTTCACTTTGGTTCCAAATCTCTTGGAAAGAGGTTCATAATGTTACTCAACGTGATATCCTTTATGAAAAGCAGATCCATTGTCAGCTTAGTCAATATGCACTGGCTACTACTTTTGAGACGAATGTTACACTTTACTTACGAATATGCCTACAAAAAGAAAACCAACAATTGAGTGCTTCCAAAGAATGATAATTGTAACCTTTTAAGTCACACTAACCTCCATTATCACATCACCCTACTGCTTACAACGCCCATCCGAAAACAAGCCAAATTTGTTTGCCGATTACTGACACACCTATCCTCTACTAAATTCTAATGGAGTATTACACAAATTCTATTTGGCTTATTGTTTCTCTTCAAAGTGATTCCCCATTTGATAATCCTTGTGTGTAAGATGTTAACTCTAACACCACTTCAGTAACTACAACGGAAAAATCTACCTAGTTGTTTATTTTATCGATTACTAGAGTAGTATTTCGCTAATTCGCAGTTGTTTTGTAATAACTTATAATCTGAACGTGAATGTGAAGATGTGTGTTAACACGGTTTGGTCAACATTGAAATAATTCTCATGTAGGTTCAAATCAACGGGTAACCTTGAGGAGAACCAATCAGGTCACAAATGCTATATTCAAGGTTATTCGTTACATCTGTTGACCATGTTGCTGACACTGCATAAACTTTTGATGAATTATCACGAGGATTATGTTGTGAGAGTTGGATTGATTGTAGGCAGTGTAAATTATGAATGTGGTTTTCAAATGAATTGTGTACCTAACAATGAGAAAAGAGATGGTTTCATCTTTTGTTATTTCAGTTGTTACAAAGAGAAATGTTTGGAACAGAATCGTTTTTGGAAGGATCTCATGTAACTCTCTAACAAACTATGAACTTAGTACTACATTGGGTTGTTGGAACACTTGTATAACAACAAGAACTCTGACAGATGTCAGTAAAGTGTCTTCAGTAGAGTGGTATCAGCACTGACGAAACATTTGCTCCCAATAATTTTCAGGTTTGATATGAAGTTTGGTGGAGTAGGTAATGTGGTGGAAGTAGATGAATGTCTGGTTCGGAGACGTAGGTATAACCAAGGAAGACGACTCAATCAGCATTGGGTAATCTACACACATATATCTCGACAAATCATAGATTCTTGGTATATATGACAGGAATACAAAGAAGGGGCTACTTTCAGTTGGTTAAGGATGGAACAGCAGATTCAATCGTACCATCCTATCCTATGGAAAAATGATTGACGTCGTGTACAATGTACAATGTACACTGATTCTCGGAAGTCATACATCTCATTATGTAGTATGAGTTTCTCCAATCAATATATTGTTCACATGAAGTAGTTTGTTGATCGCACAACTGGAGTCCAAATAAACAATGTTGAAAACTAGTGCAGTCATCTCAAAAGATACCTAGATCCCTAACACGATTACGAGTGGGATACCTTATTATTATAGTCTCACAAAGACTTGTGGCACTATAGACACTAATATAACTTCAAAGACGAAAACCTATTGAAATCTATATATTTCTATTTCTCATGTGAAACAGATTTATAAATTGTAAATAAAGTACTATTTTCTCTCCTAACAACTTTGTCCTTCATATCCTTACTGTGATTGGTCAGTGCATACTTGAACGTGATTGGCTGTCAGCAAAGTTTATTTACTTGAACGCCTCATTGCGAGTTGATGTTTATGTAAAACAATGCGAAGACGACGATCACTCTGTTCGATTTAGTTTTTTGCAGTTTATTTTGTAGACATTTCTCCTTTTGAGATACAGAGATTTCAAAAGGCTTGAATAATCTAGTCGTGATCTTGGAGATATTCTTCATATAGGGTTAAACAATCCATTTGTTAGTTTTCGACATTAACTTCTCGGTTGATGTTAAACTATGTAAACATTTTTTGATGAAGTCGAATAGATAGCCGTCTTCTGTGAAACAGTCAGCAAATAGTTTTCTTCTTTTCTCTACAGGATTGATGTATGTTAGTGTGTTTTCGCCTCTTTGATTCCTCTTCAATTATGAAGTTGATGTCGTCGAAAACATTGTAGCCGTTTTCCACTTCCTTCTCATTGATGATGATGATGGTGATGATGAACGTGTCATCTACATATTGGTTTGATCAATGGTAATAAATACCACAGCTTCCAATCTAATCATTATTCCATCTGCAATTATTCCTGATATAGCCTATCCTATTGGTGTTCTCTTTGTCTGTTTGTAGAGTCTACGCCTGAAACCACGAACTCCATCAAACTTGAACTTTGAAGTTGTGTGCGCTCTGTGAGGTATCATTGTTTATGTGAAGAGTCATTGTATATGTAGCCAGATTTGGTACAATTGAGGTGTATAGAGCTGTAATATGGAAAGAAACCAACAGTCGCCATTGCTAATGAGAATACGCTTGATATTTTCCAAACATCTGCTGAATAGTTGATAGAATACTTGCATGACTCTACTGGATGTTTTAATTTCCTGAGGAGTTCTTTTCAAAGATTGTATGTTGGAGTATCTGGAAGTGAACAAATAGCCGTAATGGTAGTAGTAACGCTGGCAATGTGAAATCAAGTTAATCAGGTTTTTTGCCCTGTGCTTCCAACCACTTAACATCCATGAAAGTCCATCGAGATTCTGAGCCTTCTAGCCTGGTGCCCACATTACCAAACAATCCGTCAGCACTTAGGACTGGACAACATGAGATTGCATGACGTTATCACAACATACAATGTTCACAAAGCAAAGTTGTCAAGTTAACTGTGACTAAATCATGTTGAAGTGATTAAACGTGGATGTTGAGCACCTCCGATATGCAATTGACCTAGAAACAATTCACATGAAACATTGTGCGTCTGCTATCTGTTGGTATGCTCGTTATTCTCCATTGTTTTACTGGATTGGATTGTTCCACGTCTATTGACATATGGACTCCTATACGGATATCTCGATATTGCTTGAATATTCGTTGTGGTAATTTACTTGGGTGTGGCCAGCAGAAGAATCCAGGACACTCATTTCGTCCTGTTTTGGACTGGTCAGCTGAATTTACCTCCACCTCAGTAATTGGTGTTGTTCCTACGAGACTCAAACTTACACCCATCACTTCAAACGCAAAGGGGTTATCCAGTAGGCGATGGATACGAGGTTCAAGTCTTAGTGAGAAGAATATTACTCACTGAGATACAGGTATGTCCAGCTCACGAGGCCCAAATAGGACGAAACGCGCATCCTTGATTCATCTGCTAGCCACACGCAAGTAAATTATTATAAGCTATGTCTTTGTTGTATTTAAACACCGACGACAACAACAAAACGACGATAGATAGTAAGTCGACAAAAGTAGAAATCTCATCCATAAGTTAATAAATACTGTTAAGTATATTCAGAGATGATAGAGTTGTTATTGGGTAGTAGAGTAAATTGTTAATGCCTGTCGAAATGAACAATGGATATCCAGTATAAGTTTGAAGGTAGGGAAAGAGAGAAGATGGACATAGCAGGAGTCAGTCATTGTATATCCTCACAATATCCACATATCGAAATATTAAACAAATTCACTCATCTGGAAATTGGATAGTACAAATTAACAAACTCTGATCTGAATAATTTAAAAATTCCCCATCAAGTCGTAGAAGAAAAGACGTTTAGTGAAGAATAGTTACTCTTTCCAGTGATATCATTCTCAAGCTGTACAATCGTAATGTTTGAAATAGTAATGAGAAGAAGACTTAACAAGATCGGACAAATATTTGGTTACTAAGTTAAATGGAGATCTTCTGCACTGAGCATGTGGAACAAGATAGGATTTTCAACACCAACGTCAATCAAGTCAGTGCTTCTATGTGATGGTTGAGAGACTTGGCGCGTTACGAAAAGGATTTCCAACAAACTACAGACATTCATCAACAAGTGAATACGCTGGCTCGTTACTCGTGCTCAGATGGCCAGAATAATAAGAATAAGCAACAAGGAACTCACTCTGGCCAAGCAACGAACTAACCAAGAACCTATCACTCAACAAATATTCAGTAGAAGGAAGTGGAGATGGACTGTATTGGGCATACACTGAGAAGGCCGACTGGGGACATCAGGCGTCAGGCCAGGAACTCGAGTGGAACCCATATGAGAAACGACGAGTTAGGCGTCCCAGCTGAGGGTGACATGGAGGAGATCATGTGAGGAAGAAATGGAAGCTTGTGGGCAGAGGTGGAACCAGGTTCGAAAGATTGCAGAGAAGAGATTGCACTGGAGACGTGCCACTGAAGCCCCTGTGTTCCATTAGGAAGCCAAGAGACATAATAATAATAATACTAAGTTAAATGTCACATAATGAATGCCCAGAGAAGTCAGAATTCTAGGAGTGGAGGAATGTAATGTGTAAGAGGATTTGAATGAGGAAATTTTTGAAGGTAGAAATGTTCTTCTAGGTTATGTCCATTGCAACTCGAATGACTGGACAAATTTCTTTTGAACACAGAGTTCAGGCTTCAAACTATTAATTACCATAGCTTGAAGGAGTTTTTGGCGTACATCTTTCGTGAGGTTTGTGCCAACTCTACAGATTGCCCTGAAACTGTTTTCTGCACTTACCGGGTGGTCATAACCAGTCAGATGTTCTACAATGGAGCTGTGAACTGTTCTTTCTCCACTGTAGAACCAGGCTGGCATGTGTTCACAAATGTGCTTGGAAGGTGAAGGCTGAATGCGGCTGATACACCTTACTGCACAGGAGCAGGTGAATTGATAAACACACATTGAGGTGGCCAGGGCACTAGCTTATCCTTTGCACATAATCGAAGCATTGGGTATGTGGAGAAAGTTAGTCTGAGTTTGGCAGCATTGAACGTCTTTCTCAATGAGCATGTTAGACGGTTTCTTAATATATCTGCTGATGTGTCTCCGTTGAACTGTAAGCTCATGAAAAGAAGCTTCTTAGAAGCCGTGGGGGGTGGAATCGTTATTTGCTTCAATTTCATCGTTAAAGCAGAGAAATGTTGACGATACTGATTTCCAATCATCTTCCAAAGTATCCAGACTGCAGACAGTGCGGATCCTATGGCATAAGAAGCGAATTAGATTTCTTCTGGTGCATGGAGGCACTCAACTATGAAAATTAGTCAGTTGTCCATTCCATGTGGATTTTCTGGTGGTAGATCTTTCGAGTAATCCATTGTCTCGTCTTTTTAACTGCACATCTAAGAAGGGTGGGTATCTTAGAATTAAGTTCCTTCTCCAATGTGAATCTGATTGAAGGGTGACAGTTATTAAATTGAGATTGGATATCTTCTAGATGATGAAGGTATCATACACGTATCGCTTATAAAAATTGAACTGGTTGATTATTCCACATTGGTGTGTGTTCTCTAGCTTTGATATGAAGAAACCTGCAAGCAAGCGTCCTAATGGTGAACCCATAGCTATGCCATCTTATGGTCTGTATATTACTTTATTGAAGGAAAATCGAACGTTCAAGGTGCATCTAAAAAGCAGCTCCTTCACAAAATGTGTGGGTATCCCAATATTCAATCTACCAGAATCAATATAGTTACATATGTAACATATTGTCTCAATCATAGGGACACTTGCAAATAATGAGACCACATCTAAAGAGAACATGATTTTGTCAGAGCAATTTACATTATCTGTAAAATTGACAAATTGAAAGGAGTCGCGAATTGTATGAAGTGAAACCTGCCTTCATATAGGCTGCAGGATTGTGACTAACCACTGAGCAGTAGGATGGTATGGTGATCCTGTCATCTCGAGAACAGGTCGTAAAGGTGTGCCTTCTTTGTGCACTATTGGCAGTCCGTACAGTCGCAGATATTTGAACCAGATGGTCGTAGATATTCAAATAATTCGAAATATATGAAAGAACCGGTCATTATTTTCTGAGAATATCGGTTAGTTGTTTTTCAGTTTGTTCTTTCTTATTCTTCTCGCCGATGGGTTTGATAAACTTTGTTTCATCAGAGAGGATGCATAGCATTTTGTCGATGTATTCCTGGCGATTCATCAAGACACACAGGAAGAAGAGTCATCATGAATCGAGAAGCAATCGGTGAGATGATGAATGAGAATGGAAAATTGTTCGCAGATTTCTGCACATTCTGCAATCGAGTGATTGGAGGCGAGACAGTGTATACAAACACAAGGATAGTCACAAATCCACACGAATTTGATTTCACCAGATGGACACACTAAAACTCAGATCGACTTCATCTCAATCTGAAGAGAGTGGAGACACAACCAGTCTACTGGACACAAGATGAAGGAAGAGGAGCAGATGTAGGTGGTTCACACCAATCACTCACTACCTTGTGCAAGCAACCTACATTCAAAATCAAGTTGAAATCTTTCAATTGAAAGAAGCTGGTGATGGACGACTACAGTTCAAGTTGATCACCCAGAACAGAAACTGCACTGAAGAAGGAGACTGCAGAGGACATCTTCACATCAGCCATGTGCACAAAATGGGAGGGATTGAGGAACATCCCTGAGGAAAGCGGTGTGGAAGGACACTGGAACTCTGTGAAATGAGAAGTGGAATGAGACCTGGATAAGTGTGTTAGGAAGGAGGAAGAAGCAAGTTAGTGAATGTATGTCGACGGATACATGGAAGCTGATGGAGGAGGGAGAGGAGGATGGTGAAGCAGAAGATAAACCAGTGCAAGGATGCACAACGAAAAGACAAACTAAGTACAACTTGTAATACTCTACACTGGACAAAGATGTAAAGAAGGGTGTGCGGAAAGATAAAAGACAATTCTACGACACACTGGCAAGTGAAGCAGCACAGGATTCAGGTAAGAGAGACAGAGACCTGATAACATTTTATCAAATAAGCAGGTTACTATGGGGGAGGGAATAGATCAACACAGATGAAACCAATAAAAGATGATGAAAGAAAGCTAGTTATCAAAGAGGCGAAACAAAGGAAACGATGGGTTGACCACTTCAGAGAGCTCTTAAAATCGTTCGCCACCTACACTTCGCCCAGAAATACCACCAGCAGCCTAGTCACAGAACTACAACTGAACACAAGCACTCCAACGAAAGTTGAAGTCCTGAACGTCATAAAACTGCTGAAATCCGGGAAAGCAGCAGGACCAGATGGAATTGTTCCAGAAGCACTGAAATAAGACGCAGAGACAACAGCGGGGGTGTTCACACCGTTATTACATAAGGTTCGGAAGGAAGGAAAGGTACCTGCAGATTGGAAGAAGGGCTACCTTGTCAAACTCCCAAAGGAGGGAGACCTGAATGTTTGCAAGAACCGGCGAGAAATCATGCTGCTGTCCACCCATAGCAAGCAAAATATTAGGCCGCATCATCCTGAAGGGATTAAAGGATTCAAAATTACGACCAGAACAGGCTGGATTCAGGAAGTAAAAATCATGCGCGGACCAAATCTCAAAGCTACGCTTCAGCATAGAACGGAGCATAGAATGGTAGTCAGCTCTCTACCTTACCTCAACTTTATTGACTTTCAAAGTGACTTCGACAGAGTCGACTGACAGGTGATATGGCAGCCAGCTGATTCAACACTACGAAGTACCGCAAATCCTTTTCAATCTAATTCAACAACTATATGAAGAGGCCACATGCCAAGTGATCCACAATGGAAAGCTCATTGATGCCTTTGAAGTGAAGATAGAAGTAAAACAAGGTTGCAACCTACTAACACCGATGATCTTCTGATTGTGGTCGACTGGACCATGCAACAAACTGTGAGGAGCGAGAAGAAGAGGTTACGCTTGACCGGGGAAAAGATCATAGAAGATTTGGATTTCGCCGATGACTTGTGTCTAATGTCACACAAACTTGAAGATCTACAAGCAAAATTCAGCAAGACGGAACTTCAAGTGAACGTAGAGAAGAAAGAGGTGATGAAGATACCCAACCAACACCACCACCACCACCAACAACAACAAGCTCCAATCATCATGAATTGGAGAAACTTAAAGGAAGTAGACTCTTCCACCTACACCTACACCTATTCAGGCAGCACTGTTTCAACCACAGGTGTCACAGGCACAGATGAGGACGTCAAAGACAGCAAGACAGGCATTCATTAACCTGAAACCAGAGCAGAGATCCTCTGCACTCCACTCAGCATAAGGTGTGAACAAGATCCAGATTTTCAACACCAACATCAGTCAAGACAGTGCTTCTATATGATGGTTGAGAGACTTGGTGCATTACGAAAAGCATTTCCAACAAACTACAGACATTCATCAACAAGCGAATACGCTGGCTCGTTACTCGTGCTCAGATGGCCAGAATAATAAGAATAAGGAACAAGGAACTCTTCGTGACTGTCAACGAACCAAGGAAGCAAGAACCTATCGCTCAACAAATATGCATTGGAAGGAAGTGGAGATGGACTGTATTGGGCATGCACTGAGAAGACCATTCGGCGACATCATGTGCCAGGCCCGTGCGTCCAGTGTGATTTAGATGGAAAACGGCGAGTTGGGCGTCCGATGGGGTGGTGACATGGAGGAGGTCGTGTGAGGAGGAAATGAGAGCTTGTGGACAGTCGTGGAACCAGGTTCAAAAGATTGGAGAGAAGAGAGTGGAATGGAGACGTGCTAGTGAAGCCGTATGTTCCACAAGGAACCCAAAGGACAAATAATATAATAATAATAATTGTGTTTAGCTAAATTCTATTTTTCGCAAGTCTAATTGACCCCAAACGTCTAGTTGGACCGATTCACTTGACCCTGAAATCATTGCATGGAACTTGGTTGATTGAAATATTTTACCAAGTTGGTTCTTTTGAATGCTAAAGCCAAATTGTTTATATCCGAATGAGTTCATCTGTGTGAATGCCACCCTGATTCAGAATCCTGAGTAAAGTTTCTGATGTACATTCCTCATAGGGTAACACAGTGCAGACTGGGATCTCCTTTTAACTTGTGTTGTCATTATTATTCGTACTTGTATTACTGTTATGATTTCGTTTCTTGTGTGTTCGTATGAACTTCTTAATAAACTGTAGAGGATAATCAT
Source organism: Heterobilharzia americana (assembly GCA_944470555.2). NCBI lineage: Eukaryota > Metazoa > Platyhelminthes > Trematoda > Strigeidida > Schistosomatidae > Heterobilharzia > Heterobilharzia americana. The sequence continues at coordinate 157,830,052 of OX104127.1, read as the reverse complement.
TGACCATTAGCACTTCTCTCACGTGCTTCAGTTCCTTGCTCGAGTCTTAACTCTGACTAGTTAGTTTTCTAGCTCTATCATGTAGACATTTGACTCAACCTGCCTTAACTGACATTGGATGAGATGACTTGAAGTGTAGATACCTGCTGGAATGTGTTGGTTTCCTGTAGACGGTAGTACCCAAACCATCATCTATCTTTCGTTTTATCCTGCAATCCAACATAGGTAATTCTCCTTGTTCATATTCTACCTCCTCACAAGTGAATTGGATTTCGCCTGCTACTGTGTTTATATATGTGAGGAAGTTGTCGATATGTTCTGATTTCAATACAGTATTAAATGTGTCATCTACATATAGCCACCATATGTTACATGCAGTATTCAACGCTTGTAAAGTCATGTTTTCTGTGCATAACTGTGCATAAATATACCTACTATGGAAAGAAGGTATAATTCAGCGGAGAAAAGATTCTTTTTCGACGATATTATTTTCTAAATTTGGACCAGAATAGTATTCATCTATATCACAACCATATAACAGTGTGTTAGTTAACAATAGGGTATAATGTGGTCATTAAAGTAGTGTTGAAATCCGATATGAAGAATGTAAAGTACTTAGGTAATCATCTTTTAGACGGTGGAGAGAACGAGAAGGGAAATGTGTATGACATGGTGAAAAATGTTGGTAAATGTGAAATGTAAAATCTTAGTGTTCACTAGACAGATATAAGCAAGGAAGAAGGAAGAAGGAAATCAAGGTCATAGTGGAGGTAATAAAAGCTAACTAACCAATCAGAATGAAATTGAAAAATTGCAGATTAGACCCTATTTTCACTTCAATCACCAAACCCATAACAAACGATAATGATATGTTTGAAAACATGAGTATTGTCAACAAAATAAACTTTATGACCACACTGTGCACAGACTAATAGCTATTTTCTTCCAAGCGCATAAGTTCGATTACATTTATTTAATAGTTACCACTTCAGCGAAACGCTATGAATAAGGTGACGAGCTATAGCGTTGTTGAAGACTCTTCCATGTGTCAGTTGTAAACTTCTTGAAATATGCGCAGACATGCAGTCAAAAACACTTGGATTTTACATGTGAACTAGAATATGCTGAAATAATTAATGAACATCAACTGGCAGTAAAAGTGACATGACTAAGCCACCTTGCCTTCAACTAACACAGAAAATCACGATCACAAATTTGACTACAAGAATATAGAAATAGTCCAAAGAGAAGGTCTCAAGGCTGCAAGGAAATTTGTCAAAGCATGGCAGCCTTGAGAAAAGTCAATCAACAGACATATGGATATAGACCCAACCTACAATCTACTTAGGAAGAGAAGAAAGATCCATAAACTGAGGTGAACTTGACCACACAATCTCAATGTAACAGTCTTCTACTAGCTTGACTAGAAGGATTGTGAGGTGAAAGAGGTCAAGATGTGACAAAAATCTCTTCTCCAATATCCAATTGGACAACACCCTTGGACACTAAAGTCACCACCTAAATATTCGTGTAACAATCAAATATGCTTCAATTGTTGATAAAGTTAGTGCTGAAGAATGTCACCAAGCCTTATGATGAAGCATCCACAATAAAACATTGGAGCTCAAAGAACATCGAACCACCTTCAACTAGTATATGCAGTTGAAGGTAACATTAAGAGGTAACTGGGAAAATCTCGGTTGTCTCAATGAGTGATTCGTTTGACCAACTGTAATTAACGTAACAAGTAGATAAGTCCGTTGTAAGGAAGGAATCAATCTTCAATTAATTCTAACACACACACACACACACATCATCATCATCATGAATGTTGAAAATATTCAACTCATGATGACAGGCTTCTCTTCGACTACACCATACACTTCACCAGTTTCACTTCGTATAATTTTGTACTCCTTCATGAATATTTCGATATTCTTTCTGTAGGGGGTTGTAAACAGTTGACAGTCGACAGTCGACAGTTGACACTTGATACCACCAAAATGATGATGGATCCATTTGTATCCTGCTACCACATTGTTGTTCTCACTATCTTCGAATTGACCATCAACAAAACTGGCATTACAACCACCATCAGGGAAAACAACAACTCCAATCCTCAACACATCTAAATGCATGTATCAATTCGAATGTGTATGAGGAAGCGAACAGATTGACTGTAGGAAAGGTGGGGTGTGTCTGCACGAATGATTGACCACATTCGCATATAATAACTGAAGTGTGCGAAGATCAGGACACAAGGGGATTGGACAACGAAACACTTAATCGACTATGGGCATTATACTGATACTTGTACGTCGTTTACGGTTATCAATGGACAGGAGAATAAGATGCAGCTTGAAATTGTAGAAGCCTGTGAGATTTGGGTGGTCGGAGCGAATCTCAGCACTGAGAATTCAATGGTAGTCAGCTAGAATGTGGCATGGTAGAAATTACAACGTGGTCTCATCACATTCACTCTTGCTCATTTCTTCACTCCCCTCATTCATCACCCATATTTTAATCAACATTATTCCAATTCATACTCTCATCATTATCCTTCTTCATCTCAATATACACATGGATTTCTTAATTTGTTGCCTAGACAATATTCACTGTTTCAATACATCACAATATATGCAGTCTGATTGGCTCATAATCCAACTGAATAAATTATGGAGTGGATAAAACAAAATAATCAACATTGAACAGGTCAATTTCACTAATACTCAACTCAATGGAATCGATGAAAATTTGACAAAATGCAACATTATTCCTCTACATTCCTTACACTTTGAGAATAGACGACGATGAATCAGACTTCAGAGGCTGTTGCTACTGCCACTGCTACAGCATTCATCAATCTACCATTTCGAATAAGTATCACATCTGTCAGTCTGCTCGCTACAATATTCAATGTGACAGCGATAATTGTTGTCTTCAATTCATATTTCGGTTCAAAATTTACCAACTTCATTTTGAAAGCTCAACCAATTATCGACTTGACTGCATCCTTATCAGCAGCAATATTCTACATAGTTCAGTCTACACCATATCCCAATGAACAGACAGGAGTGTATATTATCGACTTGCTCATTTGTCATTTCTGGTTCCGAAATGCTTCATTCTGGTTTCCCTGTATCCTGAGTGTACAAAATCTTGTTTGTATATCAATTGACCGATTTACTTCTGTGGTATTCCCGATAGTATACAAAACCAACTCGAACAGATTATTTGTATTCTACTTTCTGTATTTGACAACGATGTTGTTGATTTTGTATCCACCGACGCCACTGTTCCGTCGATACACTGAATATCAATGTGTAATGGATTATTCGTTTCCATGGATGCAAGATAAAATATTCCTAGATTTCGCTGTATATTCATGGGTTGTATTCGCTTATACGTTGCCAGTGTTAGTAATGATCATTAGTCATGTGTGGGTAATACACAGTATTCGACGGTCTCAATCACATCGACACACTTCAGTGTCATTGAGTTCTGATGGTTGTGTACAGATAAGAAAGAAGGTGAAACAATTGGTGGTTACAACTGCAATCATGTCTAGTCAACAGGCTGCACTACACTTTTTCGAGTGTCTTCAGCAAATACTAGTTACAACAGGTGTTATGAGTTACACATATGGCAATCCTATTGAACAAACATCTACACTACTCTTACTGTTTAGCTGTTTGTTAAATCCCTGCATACTGGTCCTGACAACAGCTACTTTGAGAAGACGTTTGTCGATATCAGTGAAGAGGATAACAGATAAAGTGAGTGTTAGCAGTGGGCGAGTTGGAATGACTTCTGGTCCAATCAGTTCTGGACAACTCACCACTGTAGACTGTGATCGTTAGAGGTGTGTAAATATGTCGATTCCTATCGGTCAACAAACTGATCATCTAGATGTTCTGCATTGTAGAAAAGCTTTGTTTTAAGCATTATGTTAACATGTATTAAATGGGTATATCCATCAACTGTTTTACAGTTACACAATGAAATATTTTGCTTTGACTTCTTGACAAGGCAATCAATTCACTGGAGTCACAGTTAGGAGTATTGTGAAGAATTATCTTCATGAATAATCAGTTGTAGAAAAGATTTTGCTTCGTGCATAGAAAATGGATAGTTGAAGTAAAGGAGGAATGGCAGATTTTATTTGGCTACTCACAATGATTATTCCATTTGTACACAACATGCTCACACTCACTCACACACAGAGTCATACAGACACATATTTCTCACTATTTCTCGAAATTGATTTTTCTACGCAAATATCACCGTTTATCAAGTTTGGAGGATCAAGAACAAACACTGAAACAGAACAATATATATTTATATATCCATTTTATTATTCCGGTGGTTTTCCTCAGTAGCTGCCATCCTTATAGTGTTTACGATAACATATTACAATAAAATATTACTAGTATGCTTTATTTTAATGAAAGCAGTCGAGACGAGATAATGACATGGCAAGTAAGTAAGCAAACCGTCAGCATTGATGGAAGGTCGAGCGAGATGTTATGTAATGTTGTGATGAAATTATAGATATCCAGTGTGGAGGTTAGTGAGACTTATATTTTTTCAAGTTGAAATTCATCATGGGCTGATATCAACCGGTGGACCACTGAGCTACGATAGCCACAAACATAAACTGAAAAAGAAAGACTGAAATACCCTCGGAAATGATGTGCATGTTTTCTTGTAGTAAGCAATGAGCCACGCCTACTGTGTGAAGGCGAATGATACTACCTAGTTACCTACTATTACATGGGTAAGATGGGGTTCGAACTCAAGATTTATTGGTTGAAAGTTAATTGATCAAATCAATAAACCATAGCACCACGCAAATATGAATATAAGCTGACTTTGTCAGCATCATTATCCTTGTCATCATCCTCTAGATCAATGTCATCACCATCATCTTCATCAGTGTCAGCGTCGACATCTTCAACATCACCATTGTTGGTGTATGCTTCAAAAAACCGGTGGAGCCAACCAACTCGGATGTGAGAATTGGTACTCAACGATGGTATTGGATCAAAGTTGCACCATATTACAAACTGACAGAAATAGGAAAATATAGACCATGCGACCCCGTCACTGTTACTCACTGACGAGGTCCTCAGAGTGGGATTAGGTGAACGTACATCCAATGGCTGACATAGTCATGGGTGGACACAAATCATGTGTCTGAAAAGTGGGTGAAACAACAATTCAGTACTCACAGGTTTCCAACAACCTTCCAAATGATATCATTGGATGAGAATATCAGTTTGAAGGACATGTATGTGTTGTTTATTTTAACTGAAGTTCTCATGAAATCGAGATGAGGCAGAGAAACGAATTGTGTAGAATTGAGAATAAGAGATTGTGTAAGTCGATGAGTAGATGAGTGGAAGCTGAATGTGTTCTATGATTGGGATAGTTGAATACTGACGATAGATTCCATTAGATAATACAGAAATCTGTAGTCAGGCATTTGATTATCATGGCTTCACATGAAGTGAAGACGATTTCATTGATTCACTTTGTTGATTAATTTGAATGATTCAATAGGATATCTCCTCGATTTTCTTCCTATGTTTGTATCATTATCTAGACAGACTGTGAGTAGAATTCATCAAAGCAATGAAGCAATCAATCAATCCATTTCTGTTCTTCTTCTCCAATAGTTTTGTTCTGTAGCATTTGAAAATTGATTTTGTGTTTCCACAACGAATCTACTTAGACTAGTTAATAAAGATTGGAATTCATTGAAAAATTTGTGATTATATTGATGAATATCCATGTTATATTGATCTTAGTGACTGATAGGGTTATCCAGGATGCGTGCTTAATCCTTTTCGGGACTCGACAACTGGATGCACTGTCACCAATGAGAGTGGTGTTGCTCTCACCAAGGGCCAGACGATGAATGTGTTACCCATTGAGCCAAATGAGGCGTGAATACTGGCTCTTGCACAACAGTTCTTAGTTGTTGTGGTGATACCTTTGGTTTACCGTCACTATAGAAGGCTGGCTAAGTGGATAACACATGTGAACTGGATTCGAGACTTCCGCGGGGACAATATCACTCATCGGGGTGCAGGTACATCCAGCTGATGACTCCCAGATAGAACGAAATATACATCCTAGATGCCTCTGCTAGTCACCGAAATCGGCATAACATCATGAAGATGAGGGATTATCAAGGCAATCGCATAGGATCCCATCTGTTAACAGTGGTCAAGCAACTTGGCTCCGTATAGCAACAAGAAATTACAATTATCATTACTATAATAATGAAACCAGTGTGGAGATCTGCACTCAGCATGCGGAACAAGATACGGATTTTCAACACCAACGTCAGTCAAGTCGGTGCTTCTGTATGGTTCAGAGACTTGGCGCATCACGAAAGGGATTTCCAATAAACTACAGACATTCATCAACAACTGCTTACGCTCGCTACTGAAGATCAGATGGATTGCCAGAAAGAATAAGCAACAAGGAACTCTGGGAACGAACCAACCAAGAACCTATCACGCAACAAATATGCAGAATGGGGAAGTGTAGATGGATTGGGCATGCACTGAGAAGGCCGACTGGGGACATCACGCATCAGCCAGTTGCTCGAGTGGAATCCCCATGGGAAGCAACGAGTTGGACGTCCGAGGCGAGGGTGACATGGAGGAGGTCGTGAGAGGAGGAAATGAGAGCTTCTGGGCTGTCATGGAACCAGGTTGAAAAGATCTCAGAGAACAGAGGTCACTAGAGACGTGCTACTGAAGCCCTATGTTCCACTAGGAACCCAAGGGACTAATAATAATAATAATAATAATAATTGATATCCACTTTATATTCTTCTTCTAAAAAATTCATTCAACCTGCATTCACTCTTGATTATTCAAAATCTCAGTTATGTAGAGCAGAATTCGACAATTTGTATTGGAAATGTGAAGACTGTCTGTCTGCTGTGCAAGATACGTTATGATGATGATGAAAACTTGTCACCTGAGTGAAATACATCGTTACAGTGCGTGATTAACACTCATGAATTGGATGTTAGTGAGCAGCAAACTCTCTTGAATAGGCTTTTGCGACTAACTACATTGCAAATAACCTGTATATTCAACTCAAAGTAATTTGACTAGTTGTATTGTAGTTAGAAAACACAGATTTAAGTAATGTGTAACATGATACCATTGGGGAAACCAATTACAGTTATCATTCATTCTGTAGATGTTCTGATGCCGGAAACGAGCCACTTAGTGAAAGGAGGAAAATATGGAAGACTAAGAAAGAAGCAGTGGCAAGAGATGATCAACTGATCTCAAGTGTAGACCTATTCAATTCAGAATTTTTGAATACCATGCAGATGAGTATAACAGTACTTCATATCTGCACATACTAAATGAAATTTCATATTGGATATTATGTATGGTTTGATTTCATCCAGAAATATCCTAAACAACTTTAAGGCATGGACCACTTTCCTTGGAACATTGACATTACTAGGCGAACGTATTCCTTGTCATATCAAAATCATCATTCCTTGAAACTCTTGAATCAAATAAATATCATAATACGTCTTTAAATGCAGTTTATGGAAGAAATAGAGAAAAATAACAGAAAACTGATTGATTTTTGTTAAACAAGCATCCTTCCTGTTCCTGATAAACTATCAAGGTAACTAATAGCACTAACAACGATTATGGTATGTGTGTTAGTGCTTGTTTCTTTCATGTAAAAATCCTTCGAAGCCTGATGACACTTCTGTAAGTCAACCATTAGAAATAAAAGATAAGTAGTTATATTTCATAGAAAGAAGATAAACTACCATTTATTAAAATAAAGGAAATGCTTGTATATTCGAAATTGAAATGCAAAGATGATTGAATAAGTTAAATAAACTGGGAAAATCAACTTCGAACCTGGTAAACAGGTGAATCTGTTCAAATTGTTACACTCTATAGAAGTAGTACACAAATACTTAGTGGATATCAGAGCAGACAAAAATGTATGAATGTCAGCTGAAGAAATAATAAAAATGAAGGTTAATCAAAATATTCAAGCTTTAGAAGATATCAAGAAGTAAATACACCTGCATAGAATATCAGAATGTCAAATCCCTGCCTTAACTTCATCGACTTTGAAAAAGCCTTGGATTGAGGCGTCAACCGAGAAGTAATTTGTTGGCAACTGCTTCAATACTACACTTTTAGTGCAACAAACATTTATCAACCTCATTCAACAGCTATATGGTGATGATGATGTGATGCTACATGCGAAGTGATTCACAATGCAAAGCTCAGTGATGACCTTGAAGTGAAGTGGAGTGAAGACAGGTTGACAGGTAACACAAGGTTGACGCCTACTATCACTAATCGTCACTCTGATTGTGGTCGAATGGAGTGAACTGGATGATGAAAGAAACAACTGTGAGGAGTGAGAAGATGGAAATACGCTGTTTGTTCGATGAAATGACCCTAGAAGAAGATTTAAATTTCGCCAACGATGATGATTGATTTCAAGTTGTTATTCATCGTAGACTGACATCAGTTGGAGGAACAAAGGAAACCTGGGGGCACTGGAGAGGTGTTTCGTCCAACTAGTATGGGACTCCTCAGCAGTGCGCACCCACGAACCCCATCCCCCAGGGATCGAATCAGTGACTTCCAGGTTCCGAGGCCAGCACGCTGCCATTGAGCCACTGGGTCAGAATCCAATACTCCACATTTCCAACTTCTGTTAGCTCACGATATAGCGTAACCGCCACCCAATGTCATCGTTGAGTAACTGTCCTCACGACCATAAGGCTTAACTCCACCGGTCACGACTTCTCACTGGAACTTCGGAATACTTCACGAAGCACGTAGAGAGAGAACGTAGGCAGGCAGGCAGGCAGGCAGCATCGTCCCAACTACAGGAGGTTGTGGTAGCAAAAGCACAGATTACGATATCAGAGCAAGTCTAGATCGGAAATACAGCAAGACAAGCCTTCCTTCACTAATCTGAAATGATCAGTGTTGATATCTACTGCACTGCACTTCACTCAGTATAAAGCATGAACAAGATTCGGATTTTCAACACTAGTGCCATTTAAGTGAGTCAGTGCTTCTATGTGATGGTTGAGAGACTTGGCGCCTTATGAAAAGCATTCCCATCAAACTGCAAACATACATGAACAGCTTCCGCTTATGCTCACCCAATACTGAAGATCAAATGAGAAGGCCGGAAAGGATAAGCAAGGAGGAACCCACTGTGGCCGGCAACCAATCAACAACCTATCGGCTAACAGATGTGCAGAAGAAGAAAGTGGAGATGGATTGGACTGAACATAAACTGAGAGGACCGTTTTGGGAGATCACGCTTCAGACCATGCAGGCCAGGCCAGATTGGGCTGTCGAGTGGAACCGAAATCGGAGTCTACGAGTTTAACGTCTGAGGGTGACATGGATGAGGTGGTGTGAGGAAGAAATGAAAGCTTTTAGGTAGTCGTTTATCCAGGTTGAAAAGACTGTAGAGAAGAGAGTGAAATGGTAACATGCTACTGAAGCCTTATGTTCCACTGGGAACCCAAAAGAAAAATAATAATAACAATAAATACATCTGCGCTATGGTGACAGATTTTCAGTCGTTTCGCCTAGACTTCTTAACCGCCAGCTACTCCCGTCTCATGAACCCCAACCAAGAAGCATACACGACTGAAACCAACAGTTAGAGGTGTCATGTACAATTGTCACATGTTGGTCTGCCCACTCCGAACTCTGTTTCAATGTAATCCAACTTCCACGCGCACGGTACCTCAAGGTAGGCGGTGGCTTAGCATGCACAGCATATATCCAAGCCACTTCAGTCGATGAAGGTATACAACCGCATCAGCTGACTTACCTTGCCTGCCTAGTACCCCTGACCTCACCTTTGTATTACTGATGTAGTGATTTCACCCAACTGTTGTAATCTGATAGGATTCCAATATGACTAATTGTTATGATATGCCATGTGTCTTAAGCATGAGAATATTCCATTCCATTGTTTTACTGGACGATAGACCTTCATGACATGCCTTGCCATGGGTATCAATATCTCACAATTCATGAGCAGTATGGTTACCTCTCTATTCGATTATTCAATAACTTGATCACTTGTCTAGTATATATGGTACATAGACTTTAGTCAACCTTCATGTGTTATCCTCATGTTGAATACATCTTGTATATAATACAGTCACACAAAGAGTCGATCATATCTTTAGGATTGCAGACGAATTATGCTGATGAGTGCCAACAAGTACAAATCCTAGAAGTCTACGGTCTCCTATCAACTAACTACCACCAACAAGTAATACTAATACGCATAATGTACAACACTATAGTGGATAAATAACTTACACAGGATGTATTGTTAACCAAACGACTACACTTTGTGTACAGTAAAGTAAAAGGTGAATATTGGTAAAATAGAAACCTATTTATTGACTAGTTATTAAATTTAAAGATTCTTAGAACTATAGAATAAGAAAGGATGACATTTTCATTTTTAATACCTTTTTAGTGTAACATTATTACGTGACAGAATATTTTATAAAAAGAAAAGGCTAAGTAGTTCAGAAGAATTGACATATTCATTCGCTATGTTTCTTTCTATCGGTAACGCCCTAATATCTATATATACAAGCCCTTAAATGTTGATGGATGATTGAAATTTTTAAGATGATTTGAAAAACATACAGGTTTTTTCAAAGTAGTTATGCTGGTGATTTGTTAGAATTCATTTGAACGCATAATCAGTTTCTTAAGAAATAGAATAAAGACATAACTGAGAACAAAATCTTCATTTTTGGAAGTTATTATATTAGTCATTATGGACTGATATCCGATGAAATAGTAATCGAAACTTGAGAGCATTGAACAGATGTTTCTTCCTAATATGCGACTCCTTAGTAGTATACACCAGCCAGCGATTGAATCTAGGACCTTCAGGTTATATGGTCAGCATGTTATCATTGAGCTAAATTATTATTATTATATATTAATTGTCCCTTGGGTTCCTAGTAAAACATACAGCTTTACTAGCACGTCTACATTCCACTCTCTTCTCTGACATCTTTTCAACCTGACTCTACCACTGCCTGAATCCAACCAACCTGTTAGAGTCGTAATTTTGAATCCAGAGCATCCTTTAGTCTCTCCAGTATGATGCGGGATAAAATTTTGCTTGAGGTGGACAGGAGGGTGATACGGCGCCAGTTCTTGTAAAGACTTCGGTCACCCTTCTTTGGGAGTTTGACAAGGTAGCTCTGGATAAGTAATTCGCTGGTTATTAGTCGGTCCTAAGCCCGAATAAAAACGGAAGGTTGGGCATAGGGCTACCAACCATACCCCGGAAAACCAATTTAATCGCTAAAGGAACTTCAAAGAACAAAGTAAGTATAGAAAAATAAAATTAAACTTATTCCTTACTGGAGTCAGAGAGGCGAAAGGACGCCAGTTAGTGAAAGCCTTCGGGAAGCCAATTGGTCGATGTGTCACCTCTCTCTCGATGAAAGTGAATGTTAGAATGGGGACACGGAATGTCCGAACAATGTTTGAAGCAGGCTTGCTGGCAAGGCTGCCCTGGTTGCAAAACAGATGAGAAGATACAGAATGGAAGTGCTAGGAATCTTCGAGGAATCTGTGGATGGAATGGAATTGGACTCTGCAAACTGTCAACTGGGGACGGGTCAATAATCTACTCCAATATTGTCACCCAGAAGACAACCACAAGCTCAGCACACTGAGCTTTCGAGTAGCTATCATGATGTCTCCAACACCATCGAAGCCTCTCTCTCATCCAGTCGGAACCAATCTCCTCCTGCAGCATCACGATCATGACAGAAAGATTCAACTGAAAAGGAAGAAAAGTTGCAATCATACAATGCTACACTACGCTATGCACCTACAAATAATGCGGATCAAGAGAAGGAGGAGGAATTCTAAAGACAACTACCATCAGTAGTGGAAAAAACACCACCCTCAGTTGGCGACATCAAATTCATTCTAATGGGTGGGGTGGGTGACATGAATGCCAGACTGGGAGCAGACAACATAGGAAGAAGACTCATCATGAATCGAGAAGCAATCGGTGAGATGATGAATGAGAATGGAGAACTGTTTGCAGATTTCTGTACATTCCACGATCGGGCGATTGGAGACGAGACAGTGTATACAAACACAAGGATATTCACAAAGCCACACGAATTTGATTTCACCAGATGGACACACTAAAACTCAGATCAACTTCATCTCAATCTGAAGAGAGTGGAGATGCAACCAGTCTACTGGACACAAGATGAAGGAAGAGGAGCAGATGTAGGTGGTACACACCAATCACTCACTACCTAGTGCAAGCAACCTACATTCAAAACGAAGTTTAAAGCCTTCAGTTGAAAGAAGCTGGTGATGGACGACCACAATTCAAGTTGATCACTCAGAAGAGAAAGTGAAGGACGAAACCACAAGAGACATCTTCACGTCAGTCATCAAGACGAAATGGGAGACATTGAGGAACATCCTTGAGGATCAGGATCATGATAGCAAGATTCAACTCAAAAGGAAAGAAAGTGCCAACCATTCAATGCTACGATAAGCACCTACAAATAATGTGGATCAAGAGAAGGAGGAAGAATTTTAGAGACAATTGCAATCAGTACTGGACAAGACCCCATCTCAGATCGCGACGTCAAATTAATTCTAATGGGTGCGGTGACATGGGTACCAACTTAGGAGCGAGCAACTCAGGAAGAACGTTTCAAATACAGTCTAAACATCTGTATTTTGACCACACATGCTGAATGTATCATAAAGCATTCAACCAGCAGCTTTATGGAAAATGTAGTATGCTTCAGTCAACAACTGATAATTTTTACCTCTATAAAAGATACATGGATGATACATTTAGTATATGCAATCAAAATACAGATACTGGGACTATAGTTAACAAGTTTAATGATTGTCACCTACCAATCAGTATCACATTAGAACCTGAACAGAACTCAGGATTTCATTTTCACATTCATTACCTTGGCCGTCAACATGATATAACTTCTAGTATTACTTTGTACACCTCATCCTTTTCTTCGTCTTTCTATCATTATTGATTTGTTTTCTTACTGTTACGCAATCGCTTATTATGAATGACTGAACACTCATCAAAAATCACTCCATTTACCTAAGAATAACCTGCTTCATATTCCCAATTTTAATTACTCTACTGATTATTGACATCATTATTTATAAAACATTACCATGTGATTGGTAATTTATTATTATTATTTGCCTCTTGGCTTCCTAATGGAACATAGGGGCTTCAGTAGCACGTCCACATTCCACTCTCTTCTCTGCAAACTTTTGAACCTGGCTCCACCTCTGCCTACAAGCTCTCATTTCTTTCTCAAACACCATCTCCTCCATGTCATCCTCACCTCGGACACTCAACTCGTCGTTTCCCATATGGGTTACACTCGAGCAACTGAACTGGTGCGTGATTTCCCCGAATAGCCTTCTCAGTGTATGCTCAATACAGTCCATCCCCATTTCCTTCCAATGCATATTTGATGAGTGGTAGGTTGATGCTTCGTTGGATCGTTGCCAGCCAGAGTGAGTTCCTTGTTGCTTATCCTTACTATTCTGACCATCTGATCTTCAGTAATGAGTCAGCGTGGGCGGCAGTTGTTCATAATATCTGTAGTTTGCTCGAAATGCTTTTCATAACGCACCCACTTTCTGAACCATCACATAGAAGCACTAACTTGATTGAATTACTGTTGAGAATCTGAATGTTGTTCACGGTTTGTGCTGAGTGCAGCAGATCTCCACATTGGTTTCAGGTTAATGAACGCCTATCTTGTTGTCTTTTCCAATCCTGACTGGCTTTGACATCCTCGTCTGTGCCTGTGCCACCACAAACGCCTGTAGTTGAAACGATGCTGCCCCACTAGATAGGTAGGTGAAAGAGACTACTTCCTTTAAGTTTCTCCTGTTGATGGTGATTGGAGCTTGTTGTTATTGCTGTTCGTGTTGGTTGAGTGTCTTCATCACTCCTTGTATTCTCTACCTTCACCTGAAGGAAGTCCTATCGTCACTGCCCTACCTCTCCTGTCAACTTGTTGGATTTTGTCTATAGACCTTCGAGGTTGTGTGACATTAGACACAAGTCATTGGCGAAATCGAAATCTTCTTCTAGGATATTTTCTCCGGTCCAGCTTAGGTTGGTTCTTATGAAATGTAAGTAATAACTAGAAAACTATGGATTAAATATGTTTTTTTAAGAAAGAAAGAATCATTTGAAGGCTACTTTCATGAAACCTTTCACCTATGATTAAATAACAATACCAGAGACATAGTTCAACACAGTTAAGGCGAATTAAGTAATCAGGTGTTAGCATCTTAGACAGATAGATTCATTTTGCTTTAAGGATTACCTTGTGTTGATTTATACTTCATGAACTGTTTTTGAAAAAGCCAATATTGATGACAAGGTGATTTTGAAGGTTATCTGTTTCATTCAATGCTCAACAGCACTTTTGTATACTTACGATTTATTACAAATAAATTTTGTTATATTTTATTATTTGATGCTTGGAATTTCCAGCTACTTTACAGTATCCATTTACTCTACCTCTGTTGATTGATGGGATCCTATGAGAATGCCTCGCTCGATACTGTTAAATATTCATTGTGTTATATTCATCTTAGTGATTGATAATGGAGGGAAGGATGCGTGCATAGGAGACCACCTACCTACCAACTGCGATGGAGCACTTAGACGCTTTACAGCAGTACAAAATCGCAAGTATCGAAAAACAACTGATACCCATTGTACAAGAGGTAGCTTTCATACTCCAATGGCCTAGTGGACAACGCTTCACAGTGTGAAGTTTGAATCATGATGGGAACGAAATCACTGATTGCGGTGCTAGTTCATGCAGCTGATGAGTTCTATGTTGAACGAGATGTGTATCCTAAACTCTGTTGGTGAGTTTTATTTCAGTATAATTTCAGGTAATAAAAAGATGTCAATAGAAGCAGGGAAATGTTTTCACACCAAATGATACCACTGATTTCCAATCAATTCAGTTTTATCATTCATACTATTGTAATCTATCTTGTTAGTAGTAAGGTCTAGTCGATACATGTATAGGAGAAAATCTGAATATCAAAAGTTTTGTTTCATATAACAGAAGTGAGGTTTGGTAGAATACCGATTTTCATGAATGAATCATCTTGATAACAGCAACTTGCTGAGTTATCTTGGTTACAGAAAGCTAGTCAGTTTTTCATTAGACTTGGGTTTCATCAATGAAGTTAGAGTATTTAATACTTGGTAATGGACGCCATTCATGGCCAGAAAGAATAAGCAACAAGGAACTCACTCTGGCAAGCAACGAAGCATGAACCTATCACTCAACAAACATGCTTGGAAGGAAGTGGAGATTGACTGTATTGGGCATACACTGAGAAGGCCGACTGAGGACATCATGCGCCAGGTCAGGTCATCGAGTGTAACCCATATGGGAAATGATGAGTTGGGTGTCTGAGGTGAGGGTGACATGGAGGAGATGGTATGTGAGGAAGAAATGAGAGCTTGTGGATATTGGTGGAGTGAGGTTGAAAAGACTGGAGATAAGAGAGTGGAATGTGGACGTGCTAGTGAAGCCGTATGATTCACTAGGAAGCCAAGGGACAAATAATAATAATAATAATAATGAGCGCCATTCATGAACTGTGTCTAAAGTATGGAAAAGTACTTCCTACACCAGTCTGAAAAAATTTTCTGTACACTAACAACATATTCCAACTGAGGAGCACTTTGTAATCTATAGAATGGAACATATATCAAAATGATGTTCATCGCTATCTAAATGTTGCCTTGTTCTTCGCCACCCAGTTTAATGAATTTTCTAACGTTTGGGAGAAAGAGGAAAACTATATAAGCCAATGATAATGCTGGTGTTAAACGACTTAATTGTTAGAATAATAAATCTGAAATAAAAGGCCTTAAACTGAATATATAACCAGGTAAAAATCCCTCTAATTGATTCAGATTTCTTAGATGTCTTAATGGTAGAATGAGACTCAGTTAAGAAGCTTACGAAAATGTCTGTTACCAAGTAGAATAACTGAGGTACTAGTTAGTGTGTAGAAATCAGAGGCAGTTCCATCAGACTAGTTTACTTCAATGATCATTCCAGTTTATAACAAAGGAGAGAAATGTCAGGACAGACAGATGAGAATTAGTTTAACCGAAATAGTTTGTAAAATCCTCAGGTTCATAGTTATCTGACACGTTACTAGAGCTGGACAATAATAAGCTAAGAAAACTTGTCTTGTATTCATCTCTCAGTCAGACAGTATCACAACATCCTACTGTCAACAGAGTCGAATGCCGACTTCAGGTCAAAATATGTGGTGTATTGACCACCAGTAAGCATACATGTCTTCTGTAGCCTATTGACGATGAGGATTTTCTCAACGCAAACTCGTCCAGATCTGGTGCCTGCCTGAGGTTGTATCCACAGATCACAGAACACATGTATGATTGCTGGTGGTCAAAACGCCTTATATTTTGACCTGAAGACGATATTCAACAATGTTGACCGTCAGGTGTTATGGAAATGTCTAACAATGAGGGGATTACCCAGAAAGTGTGTAACACTGATCAAAACCAGCTACTCAAACTCATTCACCTGCGTAAATGGATGATTTAGAGTTGTTTTAAGGATTGACGACATCTTGTGGTGTCTGCTGGGGAAGACCATTATCAGTGTTCTTGTTTAATTTCGTTATGGATGTACTAATGCACTTCACAAGCATCAGTCTACTGCCTCAAAGTCATCTGGTCGATTTGGAGTATGTAGATGATATTGTCCTCTTGGATGAAGACGCTGACAAAGTGCAGGGTCTTGCAAACACGTTGAGTAAAAATCTGTTTGGGATAGGTTTTGCATCTGACAAATGTTAGATGATGTTTCAGGACTGATCTGAGACTGCTCACAGCTTACTGAGAAGAAGTGAAATGGTGAACTGCGTCAACTACTTCACTTCTCTGACAAGTGGCATGAGCGCAGAAGGCTCGTTTGGCATTCACATGAAGGAGATCATGTGAGGAAGAAATGAAAGCTTCTGGCAGTCGTGGTGACAGGTTCAAAAGACTGTGGAGAACAGAGTGCAATAGAGGTGTGCTGCTGAAGCCCTATGTTTCACTTGGAACCCAAGGGAAAAATAATAATATAATAATGTAATGAATGTGTCTAGCGATGTGTTTTATGGTTGTTGTTGTTTTAAATACTTGTTCTGTGAAACTATTAATTCACCAAAGTTAAGCTATTATGCAGACGATCAAACGAGCTATTTCATTCATAACCTATTGCATATACACCTTGTAGATGGCTGTCAACATGAGAGAAAAATCGACGAAGTAGGACTTCCTGCCGATTGCCTCCAACCAACTTATACCTATGAAAGTGTAACACGTGACTGAATATCCTTGCCTAATGACTACATTGCCAGAAGATCAATAGAATTCCATCAGCACGCACAACTAAACAGCATGAAACTGGTTTCTTTTCAGTGACGACCAATTATTGTATAGTCTGTGGTCTTTGAAGTCGAAAAGAGTTTGTATTATACACCTTAGTCAAGAACTATGCTATTCTGTCATTTTAGTTTTTTAATTCATTATCGATTGTTAAATATTCGTGTCGTAATCTGCTCAATCATACAGATTATTACTGACCTAATGATTTTTGATCAGGTTATACGGCTTCTTCGTAATTGTGGTTCGCGCTCACCATTGGTGTGCCTAGAGAGAGTCTTATCATGCCAGCCAAATTAGGAGGTCAGTGTGAGAGGCCTCTTACAGTGTGTTGTCTAACCTAACCTATGGTTAGGAAAGTCTAAATCAACGTAGCAACTCGTACATAAATGCATTGGTTCAAGTTGATATACTTCGCAGTAGTATACAAAGAATAAGTAGATAGGAAAGGCTGAAGTAACGATAAGTAAAAGTGTATGAAGTGAGAGGAAACCAAGGAATTAGGTCAGTCAAAACATTCAAGCTTTAAGAGATGTTGGGCATCGAACACATCTACGTGATTATGACCGATTTTCACCCATGCCACTAAGAGTCAGTCCTCAACCACTGATTCCTGTGATATTGGGAACACCTGGCAGGTAGTCTGTATCTCCTCACATGGCTAAGACTTGCTATCGGGCACTCTATGCACTGGTGTCACATCTTAGTGTAACCACACTGAACCCTCTTCAACCTCAATCCGAATTCCCCCAGCATTTTTAGGAAGTTCGGCATGTGCAGTATATGTGCAAGCCTTCTGTCCTTAGAAACTTTTGCCCGACCCCAATATTGCTCATATGGTGATTCTAGCCCAAGTAAGCAATGCTGTGAAAACACGTATGATCGAAAACATGTAACCGCTCTTAACCTTCTACTTCTAATGGCTATGTTACACAGCCATATTACATGACAGGACGGAATGCTGTGTAGTATCCCCGCCTTTTAATCGGTTATCCGATATCTCACCGGAGAAACAGGTGACGTAAGTTGGCAAATACTGAACACGCCTTCTGCAAAGGAGCTGAAATTCTGTCAGAAACTAGCCAGATCGAGCTAATTCAAGCCTTCCAAATTTCTATCGGGTTAAATTTCTACCCGCTTTGTAGTCAGCCAAACAGAATGAATCCAGGTAACAGTGTATGCTCTAGTCGATTATTCAACTGAAGTCGTGTAACTTTAAACCTTCAGGATCCAAAAGGAAAATGACGTAGTATGTTGGATAGGAACTTGTACTTATCCAAAGCGGTCTTTTCTTAATATAAGAGTAAAACTTGGGCACTGTGGTAGATTGTAATTCCATTTTGGTCTGTTTATTAGATGCATCACATGGTGGGATAGTATCATTTACTGGATAATGTTTCGGACCTAATCTATTGTCCATATACATATCAAAATAACTTCACAACTTTGAGACATTTTTTATATAGTCGTTATCTTCTCTCCTCTTATGTGATAAGAGTAGCAGGAGTTTCCATATTTCTGATATATATATATTAGGTGTTGATTCGATAGACAAAGATTTGGTTATCAATCTCTCCGTCCACCTAAATTTAATACTGTCGCCCTATCTCACCGTATTGTGTGTAACTGCATGCCTAGCTATAGTCGAACTTTTCCCTATGTTTCTTATCTTATTAGGAACTATCAGTTTCGATTTAGCTTAGTTTTTGTGTTCGTTTTGCCTAACTGACCTTTGTCAAGTACTCTGACCAATGCATTTGACCGTTTAATCACTCCAAGGGATTCAATAAAATAAGTTATTTTGCCTAAATACGATATTTCAACCTGAAAAGCTTGATTCTAAGCGAATCCGTTGGTTTGAGTGCCATTCTAATGTCAGACTTATTGAGAATTCTTCGTAACGCTTCTGAGGCGCCTTTTTTAGCATAGTAACGCAGTAGAGGCGTTGAATTCTCTCTCTCAAACCTATCACCAGTATCGCCACCAAAATTACAATTAATTTTAGAATTGTTATGTATAACATCTGTGTCACTAATACTACTGTAGTGGGCATTACTGATTAGAATAGATATAAGTAGTATATGTTGAGAGGGTGACAGAAATCATAGGCAATTACTAGCAATGGGTAAAGATTCCGACCAGGAAAAAGCAAGATACAACACAGGAGTATTAAGAGCAAATCAAGGTAGGAGCGGAAGAGAAATGAAGCACATTATGCAACTGACTGTCTGAGTGCAAAGTTTGCACCATATTTGATGACTAGTGTATGATATGTCAATAATAAACATTTTTTCCTTCGTCTCGGTCTTCTCATTTCCTACAATAAGTGCCCCTACTTCTGGGCGTAATGAAGATTCCGTGACCTACAGTGTTCGAGGATGAAGACATCAAGGTATTCCTAACGAATTTCGAGCCAGCCGCAGAGCTGGTGGGTGTCCGAGATCTAGGAGTGAAGTTCCTGGTGCTTGGCATATTGCTGAGGGGTAGAGCAAAAGCGGCATATAACGGCGTGGAACACTAAGATGAGATGGAGACTTGGCAGAGAACAGTTGGACATCTGGAGGCGGAATTTGACAGCCCAGTGGATAGGGATTTGGCGATGCAGCAATTCCGGGGAACGAAACTTGGAATAGATGAAGATCCGCTGGTATTGATTGTGAAATTGGCTGAACTACTTCGATGAACACTTCCCACTTTGGATGAGGACTGTGCAGTGCAGTTGCTGACTGCACAGTTCACCAAAAGTGTCCCGAATGCCATAGCCCACTGGTTACGACTAGTTAACGCAGCCCAACCCATGGATATTAGTGAGCTGATCAAGGTAGCCAGACACCTAATGGTTAGAGCAGTAGCTGCGGTGGAGCCACCAGAGGTAAATAACTGGTAAAAACAAATCGACAACCTTCAGGAGGAGGTGGCTGCACTTTGAATTCATATCAACAGACAGAGTAAATGCTTTGCATGTGAAAACTGGGACACTAGTAGAGGAACTGTTCGGAGAGACAAAAAAGAAAACGTTTTGAAGATATAATATGAGTTCTGTTTTGCTGAGTAGACTAGATGTTGTAGGAGCCATAGATAGAGGTGCTGTGTATGCTATAATGCGAATAAATGATCAAGAGATCGTGTGTCTAATATATGCGGTGACGGCAGTCTTGCTGATAGATAAGATTCAGTCTCAGAATCCTTACCCATTGTTGGTAATTCCCTATGATTTCTGCCGCCTTCTCAACATACTACTTATATCCATTCTTATCACCAACGCCCACTACTCTGCTACTGATATTTTTCTCGATTTCTTATGAATTTGTTGATAAAATAAGGTGATTAGATCTACAGGCGAAAACTAAGAAGTTGACAGAAGAGGCAGCGAAGATGGGACTTCAGGTGAACGTAGAGAAGAAAGAGGTGATGAAGATACCCAACCAACACTACCATCACTACCACCAACAACAACAACAACAACAAGCTCCAATCATCATGAATTGGAGAAACTTAAAGGAAGTAGCCTCTTCCACCTACACCTACACCTATTCAGGCAGCACTGTTTCAACTACAGGTGGCACAGATGAGGACGTCAAAGACAGCAAGACAGGCATTCATTAACCTGAAACCAGAGTGGAGATCCTCTGCACTCCACTCAGCATAAGGTGTGAACAAGATCCAGATTTTCAACACCAACATCAGTCGAGTCAGTGCTTCTATATGATGGTTGAGAGACTTGGTGCGTTATGAAAAGCATTTCCAACAAACTACAGATATTCATCAACAAGTGAATACGCTGGCTCGTTACTCGTGCTTGGATGGCCAGAATAATAAGAATAAGGAACAAGGAACTCTTTGTGACTGTCAACGAACCAAGGAAGCAAGAAGCAAGTACCTATCGCTCAACAAATATTCAGTGCAAGGAAGTGGAGATGGACTGTATTGGGCATGCACTGAGAAGACCATTCGGCGACATCATGTGCCAGGCCCGTGTGTCCAGTGTGACTCAGATGGGAAACGACTAGTTGGGTCTCCGAGGTGAGGGTGACATAGAGGAGGTCGTGTGAGGAAGTAATGAGAGCTTGTGAGCAGTGGTGGAGGGAGGTTCGAAAGATTGCAAATGACAGAGTGGAATGGAGGCGCCCTGTATTCCACTAAAAACCCAAGGGATAAATAATGAATAATAAGATAATGAATGCAGACGAAAGCCCAACTATAGCTATGCATGTGACCGCATACATTAGCGTAGGGTAGATTAACAGTATTAAAATTACGTAGGCGGGGAGATTGATAACCAAGCCTTTGTTTATCGAATCAACACCTAATATATCCAATAGAAATGATTCTGTACCTGCCTCAGAAATTTGGAAACTTCTGCTACCCTTATCACATGGGATGAGAGAAGATTACAACTATGTAATACATGTCTCAAAGTTGTGAAGTTACTTTGATATGAATATGAACAATAAATTATATCGGAACCATAATGCAGTAAGTAATAGTGTTTCATTGTGTGACATTTTTAATAAATATTCTTCATTGGTTTTTTCTTCCTTAAGCCCTAGTATCTTACTTTTAATGCCTTATATGATGGACGAATATCAGTTTGATCAGTAATATACTTCGAGACCAATTTCTCAAAGTTGCAATAACATGCTTATCAGCTGTGCATCTATTCCACCTGTCTTCTTAGAAGAATACTTGTAGATGGTATTGATTGATGGTTGTGTTATGTCACAGATAGACAAAAGTAGGAACATTTGAATGAATAAATGAATAAATTGCAAAAAACAGTGGTTGAATGGTAAGGTGTTCTCTGTAAAATCTTATAGGGTTATGCATATAGTATGCTAGTGATGAATACTACTCTGGAACCAATGAATCAGTCATTCCCCACAAATATCAAATAGTCTTATACTTCAACATGCATACTATTATGTCAAGTTTTTAAGTTATCAACAAGAAAAACAGAGAAGTTTCTTCAAACAAATGAAAATGATAAAATAGTTTATATGATAAACATATGTATACACTTTTGAGGGAGTTGTGGAGATTTGGAATTAATTCAAGTTGTTATTCATCGTAGACTGACATGAGTTGGAGGAAGAAAGAAAACCTGGGAGCACTGGACAGCTGTTTCGTCCAACTAGTATGGGACTCCTCAGCAGTGCGCACCCACGACCCCACCAGAAGGGATGGAACCCGTGACCTTCAGGTTCCGCCGCCAGCGCGTTACCATTGAGCCACTGGGCCACAATCCAATGCTCCATATTTCCAACTTCTGTTAGGTCACGATATATAGCGCAAACGCCACCCAATGTCATCGCTGATTATTTGTCCTCATGGCCATCAGGCTTTGACTCCACCGGTCAAGACTTGTCATTGGAACTTTGGGAATACTTCTCGAAACTAGTCATCAATGAGCACCAGTTCAATTAAATTTTGAGGGAGTTGTGGAGATTTGGAATTATTTCAAGTTGTTATTCATCATAGACCCAGTTGCTCAATGGTAACGCACTGGCCGCAGAACCTGAAGATCGCGGGTTCGATCCCTGCTGGTGGGGTCGTGGGTGGGCACTGCTGAGGAGTCCCATACTAGTTGGACGAAACAGCTGTCCAGTGCTCCCAGGTTCCGATTGTTCCTCCAACTGATGTCAGTCTACAATGAATAACAACTTGAAATATGTATACACAACAATTAACAAGTCTGTATAACAGATTACTTTATACAACTTGAAGATATTCATAATTATTCCTGTCCTATCTTTTAGAAAAATAAGCAAAACTGGTAATATTATTCTCTTAATTAATTATAATGGGTTGTTTTTTATCTGGAATAAAAGAAAACTTGATTGTTTGTTTATTGAGAAAGTGAATTAATGAATTTTTCATTAGAAAAATTACTAATTAATTATAATTATCATTCTTGGGTGTATTGATATGATAGGGCGAATTTTAATAATTTATAGGAATAAATTTGTTCATCATCATCATTAGCTTATTGATAGATTACTTAATCTCAACTGTTCATGGATGTAACCCTTTCAACTGGATGGGTATATCCCATAGGATAGAAATATCCAAGTAGGAAAACGTCGCTTATTATTTCGTAATAAAATGTTTGTATACATAATAACTAATCTGTACATAACTGCTAATTGACAGTTTGATTTAGTTTTGGCTAGCAGAAGAATCTAGTATGCGCGTTTCGTCCTACTCGGGACTCGTGAGTTGGGTATACTTTCATCCGAGTGATGTTGTTCTCACTGAGACTCGAATGTCGTACCCATCGCTTTAAACGTCATGGCGTAATCCACTAGGAACGATAGCCACTTCTTGTACAATGGGTGATAGTTATTACTCTTTATTAACATATTTGGTATTCTCCGTTGTTTTTTTTTTGTGTTGGATCGAATTGTTCGACGTGTATTGATATATGGGCTCCTATGCGGATGCCTCGATATTGCCTAAATGTTAATGGAGAATAACAAGTATGTAACTATCAACCGTTGTACATGAAGTGACTGTTGTTCCTCTATGGCATAGTGGATAACACGTTGGCGTTTGAACCGATGGGTACGATAGGAACTGGGTTCGAGTTTGATTGGGAACAACATCACTCACCTGGGGTACAGTTACATACAGCTGACGAGTCCCAAATAGGACGAAACGTGCGTCCTGAATTCCACTGTTAGTCATTATCCATAATTAATATGTAACTACAGGACAGTTTTGAATAAGTTTCACTTTTTGTAAACATCCGAATGAATTATCATGCGTAAAGTCACTGCAAATCGTATTTTTCATGTATTTGTTTAAAGTGTACTCATCTATTCCAAGTTTTGTTCCCCGAAATTGCTGCATCGCTGAATCCCTGTCCACTGGGCTGTCAAATTCCGCCTCCAGATGTCCAACTGTTCTCTGCCAAGTCTCCATCTCATCTTAGTGTTCCACGCCGTTATATGCCGCTTTTGCTCTACCCCTCAGCAATATGCCAAGCACCAGGAACTTCACTCCTAGATCTCGGACACCCATCAGCTCCGCGACTGGTTCGAAATTCGTTAGGAATACCTTGATGTCTTCATCCTCGAACACTGTAGGTCACGGAATCTTCATTACGCCCAGAAGTAGGGACAATGAAGAATAACAATGTAGGTGAATAAATAGTAATTATTAATAATAATTGATTAAAATGTATTGAATCATTACATTTTTTTAATCTTATCTAGTATTTTCTTAATAAATATCCATAAACGTTTTCTTAGTTTAATTGTTGTAAAGATTAGTACACAAGGATTTAAAAGGCAACTTAATATAATGAGTAATGTACCCATTTGACCAATTACTGTTTCATATTGATATTCTATAATATTACATATAATTAATATTTGTGTAATACATTCAAAAAAGTGTAATACAATTTGTTGTCCAGACATAATTGCAGTTGTAATAACTAATTGAATAATTTTACGTTTAATATATGAATTTGTATGAAATTTTTGTATAATTATATTATGTTTTAATAATGTTGAATATTTTATAATATGTATTACCCAAACATGACTACTAATCATTATTATAACTGGAATAATATAAGCAAATATAATCCATGTATAAACAATGAAATCAAGTAATATATCTGTTTTTAACCATGAAAATGAAAAATGCATTTCACAATAATTATTAACATAACGTCGTAATAATGGTGATGGTGTATACAAGATTAAAATCATAATAATTAAATAAATAATATATATAATAATAAAACGATTTGTATATACTTTATATAATTGTAAAAAGATAACAGAACTAACTCGATCCACTGATATACAGACAAGATTTTGTACACTTAATATACACATTAACCAAAATAATGAATTACGAAACCATAAATGACATATTAATAAATCAATTATATATAATCCTGTAATTTTATTATATTGTCCAATAATTTGAGTTATATAATATATAGCTGTAAGAAAACATGCATTAAAATCGAATATTGTTTGAGCTCTAAGCATAATTGTTGTTAATTTTGAACCAAAATGTACTGTGAATACAATAATAATAGCAAGAATATTGAATAATGCACCAAGTATACTCTCAAAGATAATAATTATACTTGTTGATATATTAATACTTGTATCATTACTCATTGTTATATCATTCACTTTTATATTATCCGCTTAATCCATATTGAATTTAATAAAACAAAAATTATTAACTTATTCCACAATACAGTTTTATTTTTTAAAATACAATCGGAAGTACCTTTTATAGAAAGATTGAATAATTTTTTTTTTGTTTGTTTTAAGCAGAATAACCAATCATATTGAATAGAATAGAATTTATAAAACTATTGAACATTGAATGGTACTTTACAAAAAAGAAACAAATGAAATCGTTGGCCATTTGCTTAAATGTTTAGAATCCTGCTATCATTATTATTATCATTATTATATAACTCCATATATAGGCGTATTAGAAATACATTTTAGTATAATTATCCGTCTATCATTTACAATTTCGTTTTTGTGACCTTATTTCAAGTTTTGTTTTTCTCTATCACTTAGCTACGTGTAAGTTATGCAGACTGGATTGTGTGAAATAACTCCCTTCTAGTTTTATAGTCTTTTGTGAATTATTTGTAAGTTATTCGTTATTATTATTACTATTATTATTATTGTTTATATAATCGGTGTCTGAGTAAATCAATTTGCCTAGTTGCACTAGAATGTATTAGATAACTTTTGATTATTTCAATAATAATCAACGTAAAAATATGAAATACAATAAACGTTTTTCTATGAAGAGATCAAGGTTCATTAGACAGAATTTATGTTTCTGTCTATCTAAGGATGAATGGGTAATATTCTGAAGATCATTTTTACTGCTATAAGCTAGGTCAACATTAAGCTTATCTCAGTAATAGTTGAGTTTGTATACTTTATTCAAAGAATGATAATAATATAATTATCACTTTGACTGTCTGTTGTGACCGAGAGGTGGGGTAGCGTGCTTGGGTATAATCATACTCAAACTCAATGGACACCTCAACCGAATACCTTTAAGACTGACCTCCCACAGTACATTCTGCTTCACTCAGCCGCAAAGAAACCAGAGGATAAAGATGGCCTGTGATTGCAAGAATACCGACAACTTTTATTAGTCAAACACATGACATACATGTATTTACAAAACTCTCAGAAAGTTAAGCCATAAATGAACCAATCCAATTTCTTATATGAGGTCGAACTTCTCCAATCAGGTTCTCATATCAGCGCATGCATAAATCACGTCCTGAACGTGATCTGATTATGACTTGAAAACAACTCCCTATTGGCTGCCATTCGTCGCTACGTATCACCATCTAAGACAGCCAAGGTTGAACAGACCAGTTTCGATACTGAAAAGTGAAGTGAATACTCGGATGTCTGCCGGATTTGAAGCAGAAACTACCAGGATTCCGGCGAGTTTGATCAAGTGGTTGTAATGTGTTACGAATTGATATGGTAGTCGGAAAAAACCCATGGTCATTGAAATAAAATAGGACTTCTATCGGTGAAAAAAAAAGGAAAACATGTGAACATGCAATGTCCGCACCATGTATGAACCTAGCAAGGCCACTCGGATTGTAAAAGAGATGGAAAGCTACGGCATAGCAGTGCTAGAAATCTGCAAGGGATCTCCAAAGCAGATTGAATGGAAGTGGACTCTGCAAACTGTCAACTGGAGACGGGTCAATAATCTACTCCAATATTGTCACCCAGAAGACAACCACAAGCTCAGCACACTGAGTTTTCGAGTAGCTATCATGATGCCTCCAACACCATCGAAGCCTCTCTCTCATGCAGGAGGAACCAGTCTCCTACAAGAACATGATAGCAAGATTCAACTGAAAAGGAGGGAAAGTCACAATCATTCAGTGTTACGCTACTCACCTACAAATAATGTGGATGAGGAGAAGGAGGAGGGATTCCGCGGACAACAGCAATCAGTACTGGACAAGACACCACCCACAGTTGGCGACATCAAATTAATTCCAATGGGTGGGGTGATATGGGTACGAAACTGGTAGTGGATAACATAAAAGAGTACCCATCATGGGTCGAGAAGCAATCGGTGAGATGATGAATGAGAATGGAGAACTGTTTGCAGATTTCTGCACATTCTACGATCGGGTGATTGGAGGCGAGACAGTGTGTACAAACACAAGGATATTCACAAAGCCACACGAATTTGATTTCACCAGATGGACACACTAAAACTCAGATCGACTTCATCTCAATCTGAAGAGAGTGGAGATGCAACCAGTCTACTGGACACAAGATGAAGGAAGAGGAGCAGATGTCGGTGATTCACACCAATCACTCACTACCTAGTGCAAGCAACCTACATTCAAAATCAAGTTGAAATGCTTCAATTGAAAGAAGCTGATGATAGACGACCACAGTTCAAGTTGATCACCCAGAACAGAAACTGCACTGAAGAAGGAGACTGCAGATGACATCTTGACATCAGCCATGCGCACAAAATGGGAGGGATTGAGGAAGATCCCTGAGGAAATCGGTATGGAAGGACACTGGAACTCTTTGAAATGAGAAGTGGAATGAGACCTGGATAAGTGTGTGAGGAAGGAGGAAGAAGCAAGTTAGTGAATATATGTCGACGGATACATGGAAGCTGATGGAGGAGGGAGAGGAGGATGGCGTTGGTGTTGGTGATGGTGATGGTGAATCAGAAGATGAAACAGTGGAGTGGAGTGGAGTGGAGTGGAGTGGAGTGGAGTGAAGTGTAGTGTAGTGATGAACAACGAGAAGAGGAAGTGAGTGCAGCCAAGAAAACACTACACTGGAGAAAGAAGTGAAGGAAAGTGCACGGAAAGACAGAAGACACTTATACAAGACACTGGCAAGTGAAGCAGAACAGGCTGGAGGTAGGAGGGACAGGGACCTGACAACATTATATCAAATAACCAGGTTACAATCTAGAAGGGATTAGATCAACGTAGATGAAAGCAATGAGAGAGAGATAGTGAAGGAAGTGAAGTTATGAAAGAGGAGAAGCAAAGAAAGCAGTATGCTGACCACTTCGAAAACTCTTGAGTCTACCATCACCACAACGGCCTGCAAGTCATCCAGAAATACCACCAGCGGCCTAGCCACAGGACTACCGGTTAACACAGGCCCTCCGACAAAAGCAGGAGTGATTTCCTGAAGGCCATAAAGTTGCTGAAATCCGGGAAAGCAGCAGCACCACATGGAATTTCCCCAGAAGCACTGAAAACAGACACAGAGACAGCAGCGGACATGCTCACATCACTACTGTGGAAGGTTTGCAAGGAATGAAGGAATGAATGAAGGAAGGAAGGAAGTGTACCTTTCGATTACATGAAGAAGTGCTATCTTGTCAAACTCTTAGACAAGGGTGACGTAAGTCTTTGCAAGAACTTGCGCGAAATCATGGTCCTGTCCTTGTCGAACCCAAGCAAATTATCAAGCCGCATCATCCTGGAGAGACTTAAAAATGCTCTGGATTCAAAATTAGGACTGGAACAGGCTGGCTAGCTGGCTTCAGGAAAACAAATCATGTGCAGATCAAATTGAAACGCTAAGCATTAGCACAGAACAGATGATAGAATGGCAGAATGGCAATTCTTTATCTCAACTTCACTGATTTTGAAAAGGCATTCAAACGAGGCGTCAACTGAGAAGCAGCTGCTTCAATACTACACCTTTAGTGCCACAAACATTTATCAAGCTCATTCAACAGCTATATGGTTATGATGATGCTACATGCGAAGTGATTCACAATGCAAAGGTCAGTGATGACCTTGAAGTGAAGTGGAGTGAAGAAGGTTGACGCCTACTATCATCAATCTTCCTTTCTGATTGTGGTCGACTTGACTTGACTGAACTGGACTCGACTTGACTTGACTGGAGTGGTCGAATGGAATGGATTGGATCATGCAAGAAATAACTGAGGAGTGAGAAGATGGAAATACTCTGTTTGATCGACGAAATGGCTCTAAAAGAAAATTTGAATTTCTCCAATGATGATGATTTATGTCTTATGTCTAATGTGCATAAACTCGAAGATCTACAGATGAAAACCAAAAAGTTAGCAGAAGAGACGAGACAAGACAAGACGAGGTGAGGTGAGGTAAGGCAGCGAAGATATGACTGAGTTCAGTTGAACGTAGAGAAGACACAGGTGATGACGATACCCAACCAACATCATCAACAACAACAAGTACCAATCACCATGAAGGGGAGAGATGTAAATGAAGTTGTCTCTTTCACCCACTTACCTACCTACCTGCCTACCTACCTAGGCAGGCAGGCAGGCAGCATCGTTTCAACTACAGGCGGTTGTGTCGGCACAAGCACAGATGATGATATCAAAGCAAGTTTAGATCGGAAATACAGCAAGACAAGCCTTCCTTCACTAATCTGAAATGATCAGTGTGGAGATCTACTGCAATGCACCTCACTGAACTGCACTTCACTCAGCATAAAGCGTGAACAACATTCAGATTTTCAAGAGTAATGTCATTCAAGTGAGTCAGTGCTTCTATGTGATGGTTGAGAGACTTGGCGCCTTATGAAAAGCATTCCCATCAACCTGCAGACATATGTGAACAGCTTCGGCGTATGCTCATTCGATATTGAAGATCAGATGAGATAGTAATCCATCCTTTCTATCTCCATCTGTCTCTCTCTCTCTCTCTCCCTAACATATACTTTTGTTTTAGTCAATTCATTAATTTTTGGCGGGTATTTAGAACATGATGGGGATTTTGATTGGTCAACATATAATTGATATACTACTAAATCTCTTCTACTTCCACACAAAGTTATATCATTCAACAGATGATTTACCTTCAAAGCTGAAAAAAGTAAAAGAAAAAATTACTTCATTCTATTTATTTATTCATGTCTACAGAAAGTATTCAATGAATCTCTGTGGAATAAAATCAGTACACTTACTGACGCTAATACACAGACATAAATTGATGTATTGAAAATGTTATATGTGGAACTACCACTTCGTATTATAATAACTGTAGAAGGATTTATTGGAACAATATTAAATTGTTTATCATTATTTATTGTATTTAATACACGATTCGGTTCAAAATCGACTACAGTATTGTTAAGATTACAGCCAATCTATGATATGATTGCATGTTTTCTTTATGCAATGTATACAGCAACAGAGAATGGTAAACCTACACAAATTCTATTCTTAGATAAATTATTATGTTATTTATGGTCTAATAATATTGCTTATTGGTTAGGTGTTGTACTGAGTGTACATAATATTATCTGTATTTCAATTGATCGTTTCATTGCTGTTCTCTTTCCAATAATCTATAAAAGGCATCAATTATTAATTATAATAATATTTATAATTTATCAATTATGTATGATTGGATTATTATTTGTACCAATTATCTTTTTTCGACATTTTATCAGTGGTATATGTACTTATGTGACTGGACCAGCTGGGATTGATTCACGTGTATACATTGCTTTCAGAGGGTATACATGGTTAATATTTCAGTATATACTTCCATTGATCATTATTATCACATGTCATATATTGATTGTGATCAAATTGAGTAGGCGACAACATCATTCTATAGCTTGTTTACCAGTTAGTGTCTTTTCAAGTGTTACTATTACAACTACTACCACCACCACTACTACTACTACTAATAATAATAGTACTACTGCCACTACTAATCATGGTGTACAACGATATTCAGAGTCTGAATTAAATGATCATAAAAGACTAGTTGGATTAGTTATTATAACTGCATTAATGTCTGGTCAACAGGCAATTCTTCATTCTTATGAATTTATACGCTATTTTTTAACAATGCTAAATATTGTCATTTTTAGTTATGGTACAGTTGGACAACAAATGGGACCATTTCTTATCTTATTAAGTAGTTGTATTAATCCATGTATAATAATTGCTACTACAGTATCATTACGTAGACAATTTTCAAGTTATTTACATAAAATATTGTCTAAAATTAATAAAAGAAAATGTTAGAAAAAAATTCATCATATAGTTTATATTACATATTGACAAATTTCAAAAAGAGTATTTCGCGCCAATAAATGATGTTCAAGTGTTCAATGCATCGAAATACTTGTGTTTAAATGTATTCCGTTTGAAATTTAACTATTTATTATTATTATTGTAAATAAAATATTGTCTACTTTTCAAAGGATATAATTTGTTATTGAAAAGTGATTTTGTTATTTTAATATGGTCTAAGGTTACTTCAATGTACTTATAAAAGTCTATTCACTTGTTGTTTTATTTCTACTCAAATTCATAAACCAGTTAATTCTCTGGAAATTATTTAACTAACTATGAGTAGAATAGGTGATAAGCAATACATATTTAGTCAGGTCAGGTATATTGTAAGAGGAATTCATTCAGAAAATGTGTACCAGTCTTAATATTATGCTGACTGACCTCACCTTAAACACACTGAAAGCATAATTGATGTCAAGAGACATTTATGAAGAGCTATATGATGTCTGATGACCACTGATATAATTTGGAGTAAAAGCTGGACACTGTGATCGATTGTAATTCCATTTTAGTCTATTTATTAGTAATGTCACATACTGTGAAGGAACATTATCATTTACTGGATTACGTTTTGGACACAATCTATTATCCATATTCATATGAGGTAACTAACTCCACAACTTCGAGACAACGGTAGTAGAATTTTCCACATATCTGGGACAGGTGAACAATCATTGCTATTACTCCAGGTATTTGGTGTTGATTCGATAAACAAATATTCAGTCAGTTATCAATCCCCAAACCCGCACCCAAATATGTTAGTTTTTAACTCTGTCGCTCTATCCCATCCTACTGTGTGATTGTGTGTCATGGCATGCACAGCTATAGTCGAGCTCTTCTCTAAATTTTTTATCTTATTAGGATCTGCTAGTCTTGATTTGGATAAGATTTTGTGCTGTTATTCTAATCAACTCTAGTCGACTACTTTGACTAACCTATGCATTTGACCTGGCAATCATTGCAAAGGATTTTGTAAACCACATTGTTTTGCTTAATTGCATCAGTAGGATCTGTTCACCTGCAAACCTTGTTTCTGAGCGAGTTGGTTGGTTTAAATGCCACTTTAATCCCAACCAGCTCAGCTGAGAATTCTCGTAATCCTTCTGAGGTGCATTCCTTGTGTGGTAACACAGTAGAGGCTTTGAATTCTCTCTTAACCCTGTCGCCATTACCACCACCGTTAAAAGTGGAGTTGTCATTATTAACACCTGTATTACTTCCATTACTACTACTGCTAATATTTCTCTTTCGATTTCTTATGAATTTATTTAGAATTCTAGATGGGTGGTTATTGAGATGCAGGTATTCTTGATGTGTCTAATTTCCTGTTGTGGATTTTACTGGTCTACTCATAAGCTTTTTCGCATTA
This sequence comes from Heterobilharzia americana, assembly GCA_944470555.2. Taxonomy (NCBI): domain Eukaryota; kingdom Metazoa; phylum Platyhelminthes; class Trematoda; order Strigeidida; family Schistosomatidae; genus Heterobilharzia; species Heterobilharzia americana. The sequence continues at coordinate 157,797,024 of OX104127.1, read as the reverse complement.
ACTAAGCCTACTTTAACTGAGATGGGGTGGTAGGATTTGAAGTGTAAGTAGGGATTCGAATGGGAAGGTTTCCTATAGACGACACTCATCTCTAAACTTCAGTCTTCTGTTTGTTTAATCTTACAATCCAAGATTGCAAGCTCACCTTCATCACTTATAAGTCACAGGTGAATTCGATTGTATTCAATACTGGACATATATGTGCCAACAACCTATTGATGTGTTCCGATTTCAATACTGGAAACGTATCATCTACGTATTAGAACCATATCATTGGAGTAGGACTAAATGTTTTAACGAGAATCTCTTCCCAACTATCCATAAATATGTCTGTGACGATAGGGGATGTTAGTGATCCCATGACAACACCTTCAATTTGTTTATATATTTTATTTTAAAACTTAGAAACTGCAGATATTAGGCACAATCGTACTCCTCGATTAGCACCATAGTTCCGTTTGATGCGTAAACTCATTGTCATCCTTAAACCAATTTCCAACTGCCTCTAGAGCCCGTCGATGGGTGGTATATTTGTGTAAGGCTAGTTATGTCAAAACTAAGCATATTTTTCATTGTCGTCTAATCTGTGCTTTAAGTCATAAGAGATGGTAAGTCAATATTTCGTCTGATTACTTATTGGACATAACACCATTGCTAAGTATTTAGACAACTTGTAAGTTGGAGTGTTTCTCAAATCTACTATAGGCCTGATGGGATAACCTTAGTAATACCACACATTCTACTGGGATTATTAGTTATCGGTATTAAATTAAACCACACTCATTGAAATCTATCTGTTATACAGTAAACGAGGTCATAGCAGTCAGCTTTACTGTAATTATTGATCTAACGCTTTACCACCTTAAAAAAGATTTCGTTTAACCAGTGATACGGTAAAATGTTCATGTTAAGTATTGTACTCTCAGAGTAAAATATTTCTAATGAGCTTTGGGAACATCAAATTGAGGAATTATTCAACCGATGGTTTTAATTATTCAAACAGCTCTACACTGATGATTGATTAATTCATCTCTTTCATCTTCTTCAAGACTTTTTGTCAACTTTCATCCTGTTCGTTTGTTCAGTTCAGTTCAATTCATCTACTAGCACAGATGGCAGTTAATCAGAATAATCACTGGGATTCACGAGAACTATGTCAGAGTCGTTGTCAGGAGAAATCAACAATACTTCATTGTTATTTAAAGGTTCATTTAGATGAAATTATTCTTCTTTGGACAATACCCTCCTAGTATTTGGTTTTTTCACTTATATACTCAAGGCAACAGTTGAAAATCGTCAGTTTAATTTAATGATATAATTTGTATGGAACCTAATTTACTAAGTATTTAAGCGATTTACAGTAATTAATTAGATAAAATACTCAACCTTTAGGAATGATGCTTCAATTATTCGTTTGAAAGCACTGAAATTCTAAGAATTATACCTTACTCAGTCCTTTAAGACTTCACTACAGTAAGTTTTAGTCAGAACAAAATTATCAAGGAAATTCGCCGAGAACTCATTTCACCAGCATTGATATTTTGATAATGGTTGATAATTGAAGATGAAATGAAAGTCAGCCTCTGGGTTAGCGGGTCACTGATTCACCAACTGAACTACAAGCCATATCTATTTCAAATAGTCTTAATAATAAGATAATTTACTTAGTGATGGAATCTGGAAAGTGCATTTTATCGTATGCAGGACTTGTCCACTGGGTAAACTTGCACCACAGCAAGTGATTTTGTACCGGCTGGTGAGTTACAAGTAGCACGAAACGTGTGCCTTGGATTCCCCTGCTGGTCACAACCAAGTAGATCAGCCTTATAAATATTCAGACAGTTGTGAAGCATCTGTACAGTAAGTTGTCTACCAACAGAGGTCGATCTGGTACATCAAAGAATAATTACAAGTATATCAAGAAGTGGTAATAACTTACATCAGTTAGAGGACCACTGAAAACCTGGGGCACTGGACAACCAGCTGTTCCATCCTAGTATGGGACTCCTCATCTCAAAAATATATTACTGTGTAGTGCTCATTACTGGCTTGCTTCTTGATGGATATCACGAAGTTCTAATGAGAAGGTGTGACCTGTGGGATCAACTATTTGGAAAGGAAGTGGATGCCATCTGAAGACCTTGAATGATAGTCACGCTATATCATGAATTGATAGAAGTTGGCAACTGTGAACTAATGAAACGTGAGGGTCCTGAGTTCAGTCCGTAACCAGGTAGTGAGTGCTTACTGCTGGGGAGTCGCATACTAAGATGGAACAGCTGGCTGTCCAGTGCTTCTAGGTTTTCAGTGGTTCCCAAACTGATGTCAGTCCATGATGAATACTACTCCCAAGTTAAAAATCTCCATTAATCTCTAAAACACTTTGGCATTTGTTATTTTTTACCACATACTTACAATAAGTGCATATTCTTCATGTATTGGCATTTGTGACAAATGCGACCTCTATTTACATCTGTCTAAAATGTAACACACACGCACACACACACACACACACACACACGTACTCTCATACAGGCTTACATTCATGAATCGTACGTATCACTGCACGATGGTGTGAAGGATTAATAACCCTATTGAAAAACAATCATAATCCAGACACCATTGGACAACGAGATGAGCTTTACGATTTTCGACCTGTTATATATTTTATCTATGATAATGTAGATTTTAATAATCTTCCTTATAAAGCTTGGACCAGACTTCCATTCAAAACCCTAAAATTTCTTATTCTAAAGACGCAAAGATTTATCCAAGTATATAACTTATGTATGATGTCAACTTTCAGTAGACGCCCAATATTTTTGAAACTATACGTTTAAGTCTTTACAAGGATTGAAATAGACTGATGATTTGTTGATCAGTTTGATTACTTAGGACAGTCTTAGTTCGATAGATTGAATTCAATGTAATGCGGTGGTAACTACGAAGCACAACTGAACCATTTGAGTAGTTAGATACCACTCAGACTGATCTGTAGTATTTCACCAGCCATAACTGAGTGGTCTAACCACCGGATAGTCGTATTCGAGGAGGTTGTGGGGATTGAGAAACATTTAAAGCTGGTATTTATCCTAAATTGACATCAGTTGGAGGAACAATCGAAACCTGGGAGCACTGGACAGCTGTTTCGTTCTAGTATGTGACTCTTCAGCAGTGTGCATCCACGACCACACCAGGGATTGAACCAGCGACCTTCGGGTTCCGTGGCCAGCACGTTACCATCGAGCCACAACCTCCTAGAAATTCAGTCGAACTGTTGCTTATTAGTGACTAGCTTCGAGAGGTGATTCACGAAGTTCCAATTATCGATTCGCAAATAAGTTACAAATTGAATGGTCCACGTTGACGTTTCTCAAAACTGAGTAGACAGTCAACTACCCAACTGTGATGTCAACAGGGTTTCTGGTGTTCACTACTTAGCCGAGATCGCAAGGTGTGACCTCTAACATAAAACTATCATTAAATAGTGGGAGATACTACCACTATTACAGTTGAGTGTTTTGCACCCGAAAGCCTTGTTGATACCATATTTAGCTCGTTGAAAAATTACTCATCTGTGATAAATGCCAACATGAATCGTGTAATTTGCAAGTCATTTGTAAATTGATCATTTTGTTTTGGTGGAGATTAATGTTGAAATGAAAATATACGTAACAACAGAATTTGAACAAGAGATCAATGGGTTTTGTTATACTACTCATCAGAAATTAATCCCTTTCTTTCTACTAAATTATCATATTATATATAGTCCTGGATATCAAATGAAGACGGTTTTCCAGTTTCACAGATCATATATCATTCTGAGATCTATCTATGAATCAACAAAAGCATAGGGTACTGGGGAGAACAAGTATAATTTTGAAATAGGCTTATCCCATTATTTTTGTCATAGTAAACTTGATTACTTCACACACGAAGACACACATACACATACACCAGACGTATTTGATGCAAGATATCCTATAAATTAAAAAGGTACACTTTGTCCTCATTCAGTTGAGTAGTCATGCTTAAACAAAAAAACATGGTTGGTATACTTTAGTTTCAATGTTATAGTTTGTGAAGAGACAGATACTTCCGGCTGACGAGTTCCAAGTAGGGTGAAAAGAGCCTCCTTGATTCCACTGCTAGATAGTAACCATCAGTAATATCATTGTTGACTTTCAGTTGATAGTTAGCGTTTATGGAATTAGTAAGTAAACCTTAATCAAGTGATTATCAGTAAGTTAAACCAACCACCTTCCAGATAACTGAAATAACAGCATTATTTCTCAAGTAAAGAAGTGAACAGAATGTACTGACATCACATGATATTCATCTTGGTGACTAGTATTGAAATCCAGGAAACGCATTTCGTCATCAGTTGGATTAACTCCTATCCCACTGCATCTCAAACTCAGTACTCAACACTTCAAACATCAAAGAGTTACCCCCCGGGAGTCCACTAAGGCTCGAGAACCAACTATTGTGGATTGGATATCATCTGTTGTTTAACGATACTTGTAGGTTCAGAACTGGATAAAATTGCTTGATCTCTGTTGGATTAATTCTGTTGTATTGAAAGACCTGAAATCTGTTTCATTAAATAAGCGAAATTATCGCATACTTCTCAACAGATGATTAACATTACAAGCTGACAGTACACAACTGACTGTGACTGACATTAATAGAGAAGATAATCTGAATGGTATGTTACGAGTGAAAAGCTTCAAAATAGTTATCAGTTATCGTATATAATAGCTGACACACTAAAATCAGATTGACTTCATCTCAATCTCAAGAAAGTGGAGACGCTGCCTACTTGACACAAGATCAAGAAGGAGAGCAGATGTAGGCTCAGACCATTATCTAGTGCAAGGAACCTTCCAAATCAAGTTGAAAACCTTCGGGGAGGTTGGTGATAGACCACAGTTCAAGTTGAACACTCAGAAACTGAAGGAAGAAACTACAAAGAAAATCTTCACGTCAGCCATCAAGACAAAATGGGAGATATCGAGGAGCATCCCTGAAGAAACCTGTGTGGATGAACAGTGGAAGTCTTTGACAAAGATGTAGAAGGAAATCTGCATTACCGTATATGGAAGGAAGAAGAAAGAAGATAAGGAACGGATCTCGACGGACACCTGGAAGCTGATAGAGGAGAGGAGGATGGTGAAGCAGAAGATAAACCAGTGCAAGGATGCACAACGACAAAAGGAATTGAGTACAATGTATAAAACTCTTCACGGGACAAAGAAGTGAAGGAAAGTGCACGCAAAGACAAAAGATACTTCTACGACACACTTACAAGTGAAGCAGAACAGGCTGCAGGTAGTAGAGATAGAGACCTGACAACATTGTATCAAATAACTGGGTTACTGCTTTCTGGGAGGGAATAGATAAACACAGATAGAACCAATAAAATATGAAGGGAAGCTAGTTACCAAAGAGGTGAAAGAAAGGAAACGATGGACTGACCTCTTCAAAGAGCTCTTGAATTGACCACCATCTGAACTTCGCCAAAAATACCACCTATAACTGCAGAACTACCAGCGAACCCAAGCCCTCCGACGAAGATCGAAGTCCTGAACACCATAAAGTTAATGAAATGCCGGAAAGCAGCAAGACCAGATGGAATCACGCCAGAAGCACTGAGAACAGACGAAGGAATAACAGCAGACAAACTCACACCATTATTACAGAAGGTGTGGAAGGAAGGACGACTGTAAGAAGGGCTACCTTGACATACTCCCAAAGAAGGGCGACAGAAGTCTTTGCAAGAACTGATATGGTACCACCCTCCTGTCCACCCCAAGCAAAAGTTTTCTCCCGCATCATCCTGGAGAGACTAAAAGATACTCTGGATTCAAAACTACGACCGGAACAGGCTGGCTGTATTCAGGAAGAACAAATCATGTACGGATCGAATTGCAACGCTCCTCATCATAATAGAGCAGAGTATAGAATGGCAATCCACTCCACCTGTACCTCAACTTCATCAACTATGAAAAGGCATTCGATCGAGGCGCCGACCGAGAAGCAATTCGGAAACTACTTCAACATTACGGAGTACCACAAACATTTATCAGCCTCACTCAACAGTTATATGGAGACGTTACATGCCAAGTGATTCAAAATGGAAAATTCAGTGACACTTTTGAAGTGAAGACAGGAATGAGGCAAGGTTGCCGCCTACTATCACCGATCATCTTCCTTCCTGATTGTGGTTTATTGGACAGAACTGGATCATGTAAGAAATTATGAGGAGTAAGAAGATGGACATATGCTGTTTCACCAGTGAAAAGAAACCACACGATTTGGATTTCGCCAACGATGATGATTTATGTCTAATATCTCATGTCGCACAAACTCGAAGATTTACAGGCAAAATCCAACAATTTGACAGAAGAGACAGAGCAGTGAAGATAGGACTTCCTTCAAGTGAACGTAGAGAAGACAGAGGTGATGAAGATACCCAACAAACAACAACAAGCATCAATCACCATGAAGGGGGAAAATGTAGAAGAAGTTGTCTCTTCCACCCACCTTCCTACCTAGGCAGACAGACAGGCTGCATCGTTTCAACTACAAGTGACATAGATGAGGATGTCGAAATCATTGTGGGAAATACAGCAAGACAGGCCTTCCTTCATTAATCTGGAATAATCAGTGTGGAGATCTACTGCACTGCAGTGCACTTCACTTCACTCAGCATAAAGCGTGAACAACATCCGAATTTTCAACACTAATTCAGTCAAGTCACTCAGTGCATCTATGTGATGGTTGAGAGACTTGACGCATTACGAAAAGCATTTCCAACAACCTACAGACATTCATCAACAGCTTCCGCATTCTCTCACTCCATACTGAAGAAGAGGTGAGAATGCCAGGAAGAATAGGTAACAAGGAACTCTGTCATCGCAACGAACCAACGAAGCAACAACCTATTTTCCAACAAATATGCAGAAGAAGCGAGTGGAGATCGATTGGATTGGATGAGAGCTGAACGTTCTGAAATCGATCCTTAGGAGCCTTTTTGATAAGTACTGGAAAGAAGTTTCAGATTTCAACGATTTTCCAACTGACATCACGGTATGATGAATATTATCTTAAAACAAATATTCTGACTGACGAATAACCAGTTGTTATTACGTCAACCCTCTACCTCAACTTCATCGACTTTGAAAACGCCTTCGACAGCGTCGACTGACAAGTATTTGGCAGGCAGCTGCTTCAACACTACTGAATACCACAAATCTTTATCAACCTCCTTCAACAGCTATATGAAGACGCCACATGCCAAGCGATCCACAATTCAATACTCAGTGATGCCTTTGAAGTGAAGTGAAGACAGGAGTAAGACAAGGCTGAAGCCTACTATCACTGATCATCTTCTTGACTGTGGTGGACTAGATCAACCAGGAGACAACTGCGAGGAGCTATGAGAAGATGGAAATACACAGTTTGACCGATGAAAAGAACCCAGAAGATTTGAATTTCACCAACGATGATGATTTATGTCTAATGTTTAATAACGTGCACAGACTCGAAGATATACAGACGAAAACTAACAAGTCTACCGTAAAGGCAGGGCAGAGAAAAAGGGACTTCAAGTGAATGTAAAGAAGACAGAGGTGATGAAGATACTTAACCAACAATGACGATAGCCAAAACCAATCACCATGAAGGAGAGAAATGTAAGGGATGTTGTCTCATTCACTCACCTACCTATCTAGGCAGGCAGCATCGTTTCAACTACAAGCGTTTGTGGTGGCACAGGCACAGACGAGGATGTCAAAGTAGCCAGGATAGGAGAAGCGAGATAGGTTTTCATTAATCTGAAACCAGTGTGAAGATCTACTGCACTCAGCAAAAAGCGTGTACAACATACGGATTTTCAAAACCAGCGTCAGTCAAGTCAGTGCTTCTATGTGTCGGTTCAGAAAATTGGCATGTCACGAAAAGCATTTCCAACAAACTACAGACATTCATCAACAGCTGCCTACGCTGGATACTGAAGATCAGATCAGAAGGTCAGAAATAATAGGCTACAAAGAACTTTGTCAAGGAACCCACCAAAGACCCATAGCCCAACAAATATGCAGAGGAAAGTGGAGATGGATTGGATTGGATTGGACATGTACTGAGAAGACCATTCAGGGAGATCATGCACCAGGCCATGCCGTCGAGTGAACCCAGATGGGAGTCTACAAGTTTGGCGTCTCAGGGTGACATGAATGAGTTGGTGTCGGGAAGAAATGAAAGCTTTTGGTTAGACTTTTATCTAGGTTAAAAGACTGGAGAGAATAGAGTGGAATGGTGACGTGTTACTGAAGCCCTATATTCCACTAGGAACCCAAGGGAAAAAGAATAATAATACACAGTCTTTTTTATAATAGATAAAATGATAGATAATTGCACTAAAATGAGACTTGCTCAATCAATAAACGAAATATACAATTGGTATTGATGATGGAATTTGTTCAAGTGGAAGAAATAGAAAATGAGACATTGAATAATGAACGAATTAATAACAAGTAGTGAGATAAGAGACACATATTGTCAAAGAATTGTAGAAGATTGATATAAAAAAATGGAGAAGAACAGGCTATTACTTATGTCCACATTAGTGTGTATCTACAAATTCATATGCTTCTGTGAAGCTGACTATATTAGATGGTATAAGCGAACCCTTCGAAAAAACATGTTGTTGAAAATTACCTAGCTTAGCTGAACGGAGGAAAAAAATTTCATCCACATCTAGGTCATTCAGCATCTTGAGATTTTCATCCTATAAGGTAATTTACAAAGTTACTCCAAAGGTGGACATTTGCATCAATCATGTATAGCTGAAGTATTAGCAGCTATACATGAACAAAAACCGAAATTTTGCATAGAAAAACGCTTTGTGAAACCAATTTTTTTACTTTAGCCTTAATAATTCCCATTTTGGTTATTTTGTTAGTTTCGTTTCACTTTGGTATACTTCACTTTTATTATCATCACCATCATCATCAGTATCACCAATTTTCAGTTGTTTAACAGTATCTGTCTGTTATCTCACCACTTGTTATTAATTCGTTCCTTATTCAGTGTCTCATTCTCTATTTCTTCTACTTCAACAAATTCCATCACCAACACCGATTAAAAATACGATTGTCAATTAGAACAAGACACACATAAGCAAATAATATTGTTTCCAATTAGATCCTCTTCAGGCTTTACTCTCATAAAAATGGCTTTATATATATATATATATATATATATATATATATATATATATATATATATATATATATATATATATATATATATATATGGTATAAAATGGGACACTAAATAAGGAACGAATTGATGTTAAACAGTGAAATATGGGTCAAATGCTGTCAACGTAGTGAAAGTTGGTGATAATGATGATGATCATAAAACAGGCAGTTTGCAGAATCCTGTTAAATGTCAGTATATTCCAATTTTCTCCTCGGTATCAAGTATCGAATCCCTAATAACGGTGCTTAGAAGAATACGAAATCTATGAAGGATTACTTTAGATTTTTATTGAACTTCGTAGTTAATTTTTCAAAACATACTCGTAGTAGTTTAATTTGTGACTAACTATGAATTGCAGGACTTAAATTTTGTCTTATTTGGCACTGGTCAGCCGGATCGACCTGTACTCCTATACGACTCGAACTTAGATCTGACCTCTACGCATATCAAAGCGTTAAACATCAGGCCGCTGAGTCATGATAACTACTGCTTATACGACGCGTACAGTTTCTGTGCTAATGTTTGGAACTCCACGTCAGTGATTAGATTGAAGTGATGCACCTATAGTGGTATATGCGTTCCTGTCCAGATGCCTATTCGATAACACTGCAATGTTTGAAGCCATCCGTCTCGGTTTCCAGTCTTGGTAGGAACAACACCACTAGCTGGGAAAGAAGTACATCCAGCTGAAAGGTTTCCAGCAGGATGAAATGTGTATGGTGGAGTCCTTTGTTTTCCACCACCTAGGATTATCATCAAACTGAAATCATAAGCAATATTGAAGGTGGCCAATTAATACCGAGAATTAAAAAGCCATTATACTACTGATTAATGACTAGTAGTTTAATTCCATTTTAGTCTGTTTATTAGAAATGTCACAGTGGGGAAACAGTAGCATTTACTGGATAACGTTTCGGACACAATTTATTGTCCATATTCCTATCAGGTAACTCCACAACTTCGAGACAGTCTTTGTATATTCCTAGGGTAGTAGAATTTTCGAAGTTGTGGAGTTACCTGATATGAATATTGACAATAAATTATGTCCGAAACGTTATCCAGTAAATGCTACTGTTTCACTGTGTGACATTTCTAATAAACAGACTAAAATGGAATTACACTCGATTACAGTGGAACCAACATCAGAAAACTGGAAAGTCAAGTGAACAGGAAGCCAACACACACTGATCAAATCCTCAACCAAAGTAACAACAACCCTCCACGCACAAAATTGGTTGCCTCCAGACTTCAAAAGAGTGAAGCTACACTGTAGTACGACAGCTTCACGGAGAAACGAAGAAAATTACGTGATGTCTATCCTTAAGAAGAGCGGCTTACCACAAAATGTTACCACAGGGTTCCTATCCTGTTTTTCATCAGCTGCAAAGTCCTTGACAGAAATCATAAACGCATCATCCTGCCATACATAAAGAATAGATCAGAAATCACGACAAGATTACTGAGGTCACCTGGAATTGGTGTGGCCACTAGTCAACCAACAAATTCCCTCCAAACACTAGAATGCAGATCAAAAGATGCAATAACCGAAGAAGACAAACCGAACATCATTTACAAAATCAACTGGAATAACTGTAGTCAACACTACATTGGACAAAGTGGTCACCCTCTTCACCTTCGTCTACATGAACACCAATTGGCTATTGAACATCACGACACTCCACCACTCATCTCAATACACATGGATAACAACTATGAACATGAATTTAATTTTGACAATGTAAAAATCTTGTAGGGAGAGAGGAAATACAAAGAATATCAGAGAATTCCTGGAAGCTAGGCATTCAGGCCCAGTCTATCAACCAGTGAGAAAAATGATAAACGACAGAAAGATAAGAGGTCAAGCAGAGGAACAATAAACAAAAAAACCCATGCAGTCAATGACACAGCAATCAAAGGAAACAACCAATCACAGGGAAAGTTACTCAAATACTCACGTAGGAATCCTGACAGCTCACTTCAAATTGAAGTTAGTGCTGATGTTGTTTAGAAAGGCAATGATCTCAACTCGTTAAGATTTCAATTTGTTTTCAACAGTGTGTTAATACGAATACGAGACTGAAACTCATAGTTTAGCTGGTAGACAGCTAGGCTACTAACCCATAGGTTGCTAGCTCGAGTCCCGTCATGATTCAGATTGTCATTTCACCGTCAGATACCACCTAGTATCAACTAGGGTACGACAAACACCTCTTAGGCAGTGATTATCAGTTTTTGTAATGATACTTATATTTCAAAAGAGAATGTAAACAATGAATTGCGTTTTTATTTGAATTTAGATGACGAGAGTCACTTGATCCGATTTTTGTACCAAGTAATACTCAACACCAAAGTAAATCTTTAAGCTTTGAAAAAGTTTTTTTGTCTCTAAAGTTCAAAACTGTCAGTTAGTAAACACTTTGCCATCAAGCTATTCAAACCAGACATACAGATAGACTAGATCAGCTTAGAACCCCCATCATCAGTGCATCCTTTCGAGCTGTCATACTTCTCAGTAGTACATGAAAAACAGATGGATAGAAAATGAGTGATATCAGCGAAGATAAAGTAGTGTGAGATAGTAAACACCTTGAAGATAAAGGTTACTGTATAGATTCAAGCTTTAGAAGATGTCAGGGAGTGAATATATCTGCACCATTATGATTGATTTTCAGCCAGTTCACTAAGAGTTCGTCCTCAACCATTTATCCTTATTGTCTGGTGAACTCCACCCAAGTGATCTACATCTTCCTACACGGCTGAGACAGACAGTCAGGGACTTAATCGACTGGTATTATGTCTTGGTCTGACCAGCCTGAGTGACCTTCAAGTTTAAATTCAACTTCCCTTAACCTGGCACGTCGAGGTAGCTGGTGGCTTAGTAATTTACAGCACATGTCTCAGCCATCTAAGTCAATAAGGCTTCATATCTTCACTGATTGACTTGCCTTCTATTCCTAGAACCCTTCGCAGAATCTCACTACTGCTCATATGGTAGTTCCATTCTACACAAGCAATGCTACAAAAACACCTGTGACCGAGAACATTTAACCTCTCCTTATCTGCTATTCCTAACGACCATATATCACAGAACGAACTGCAACGCAATATACTCGTGCTTTGATAGACAGTCAAATATTTCAGTAGTTAACACCAGAGAAGAGGCAAGCTTAGATTTCGCCAGCAAACAGTCCGTTCAATCTAATGCAAATACCTAAGTAAATAAAGTTGCAGGAACATCCCACCAATTCACTCACCATCATTAGACTGGAAGTGGTGAAAAACTAGTTTTGGAGAATCATCTTACATTTGACAGGGGTCAAACGTATACCTAATACATTTGAATTTCCGTTCGACGTGTTTGAAAGACCCTCCATCTTGTCAGCATCTTGATATAGCTGCAGAATATTCTCTGCATACTCCAAGTCAATCAGATGGCCTCCTGGCAACAAACCAATTCCGGGAAAGTCATAGGTATCTAAACTTATAGTAAATCTATGACAAAATTGTATAGGAACAGTGACGACGTATATCTGCAGCTATACCTAAACATCCATAAGACTGAACTGTGTACACAAACTAGTTGCTTGACGATATGGAAGGTATCCATCAGCTATCACAGTTTCTCATGGTTATAAATTTACCATACTGATGAATGTCAGCAATCGAGGAACTCAGTTTCTCAGCTTTTATCACACAGACTCATCACAACTAACTAATCGAGAGCACTACAATGTCGTGACACTTGCATCTATCGCTGGATTATGCATTCAGTTGACAGATTTCAATGATCATCTATGAAAAGTTGTGGTTTAGAAGACAGTTCATATGCATTTGACTTCAATTATATCTTAATATCTATATAAACCCTAAGACTATGGGATTAGAATAGCTTAACTAGACAGATTTTAATGAGAACGCCTCAATAACCGAAATAGTTTTCAGTAGTAGCAAAACTACTATGAAGATGCTATGGCCGGTAATGCTACTTTACAGTTGACGAGCAATGTGAACCTAACGCGCCAAAGAATCTACTCTAATCTCTAATCAGAACGTCAACCATTGTACAACAACAGTACCACTGGCACACGATGAAGAGAAAATGGACCGTTGACAGAAGGGTTTTACTGTCTCAAACTAGTTGCCAGCACAGCTGAACTTATACATTCTAAACGACCTTGACAGCACTGAATTCATTGGCAGGTTTAAAAAGTTAACAACCAATGAGAGTTCAGCCTTCAGAAGAGTGAGAAAAACAAAAGGTAGCTAGGGTGTGAAAACAGTATTGACAATTTATTTTAAGTTTATAGGTAAATATCAAGCAAAAGTTGAGTGAAATTAGGAGAATACAACAGAAAAAATGAAGCTAATTGGTTTAGGCTATGACATTTCAACCAGAGGGTCGTGAATACGGACTTCGTTCCACCTAACAAGGTCCAAACAGTCAGGTAGTATCATTATCCCTTATGGAATGAGCTTGTAGACTGTTGCACAGTGGATTCCGGTTATAAAGAGACAACTATGAATAACCATTGGATGTTTCCTTAAAGAAATAAAAACAAAACATAGGTAGATATATAAATTTATATTCTATTGTGTATATACTATACTATGAAGTCTTCAATGAAAATATTGATATACTACTTGAAAAAAATGAAGCTGTTTACAATCTTTGTTTTATACAAGTGTAAACAAAACATCACTTTCAGACGTTTGAACTAAAAAGAAGAAGAAGAAGAAGAAGAAAGGGAAAAGAACGATGACGACAGAGAAGAAGGAAAGAGACAGTGGAAAAGATATTACTTTTTATCAAAGGAATACTTTTCTACAAAATCTCTAGACTAAACTTATTATTCTGTATAAACTGGATACACCTTGGTGTATTTTATGACAGTCATGCTAAACTGGAAACAGCATGTTCTGCCTTGTTCAAGTGAGTATTCCTCTCTTACTGGTTACTAGCATCGACTATACACTTAAATTGAAGCATTTTATTGTAACTAACAGCCTATTTCTAATATTATTATTGTTGGTTGTGGGGTTTATTGTATGTTACAAAGGCATGTTCATCATTTGATAAACATGACAATGACCACACTCACAGTATATCGAAATGAAGGTTGATAACACAAAGTTAGGTCAATTCATCGATAACTACTTTGTAAATTTCAATCCTTTGTTGGTAGTGAAAACTACTTCTAACAAGGTATATGAGTAGTATATATAGATACGACGAAAATGATAACTATAGACAAGGTAGGAATCAAATGAAAAGAATACACTATACTGAATAGAATTGTGAAAGACAAGAAGAATGTGGAGTGAGCTGTAAATGAGAGGCATAATAGATTGACCATCATGGGTTGTATTTTCCCATTGGACTTCTGTTCCCGATGATGTTGTCAAAGATGCAAGTTGGTGAATACCAAACAAGCCTTCTGCGCTCATGCCACTTGTCAGAGAAGTGAAGTAGTCGACTAGTTCACCATTTCACTTCTTATCAGTAAACTGTGAGCAGTCTCAGATCAGTCCTGAAACATCATCTAACATTTGTCAGATGCAAAACCTATCCCAAACAGATTTCTACTCAACGTGTTTGCAAGACCCTGCACTTTGTCAGCGTCTTCATCCAAGAGGACAATATCATCTACATACTCCAAATCGACCAGATGACTTTGAGGCAGTAGACCAATCCTTGTGAAGTGCATTGGTACATCCAAAACGAGATCAAACGGGAATACTGATGGTGGGCATTTTTGGCGAATACCACTAGATGTCGTCAATCCTTAGAACAACTCTCCATAATGAGTTTGAGTAGCTGGTTTTGATCAGTGTTACACACTTTCTGGGTAATCCCCTCATTGTTAGACATTTCCATAACACCTGACGGTCAACAGAGTTGAATATCGTCTTCAGGTCAAAATATAAGGCGTTTTGACCACCAGCAATCATACATGTGTTCTGTGATCTGTGGATACAACCTCAGGCAGGCACCAGATCTGGACGAGTTTGCGTTGAGAAAATCCTCATCGTCAATAGGCTACAGAAGACATGTATGCTTACTGGTGGTCAATACACCACATATTTGACCTGAAGTCGGCATTCGACTCTGTTGACAGTAGGATGTTGTGATACTGTCTGACTGAGAGATGAATACAAGACAAGTTTTCTTAGCTTATTATTGTCCAGCTCTAGTAACGTGTCAGATAACTATGAACCTGAGGATTTTACAAACTATTTCGGTTAAACTAATTCCATCTGTCTGTCCTGACATTTCTCTCCTTTGTTATAAACTGGAATGATCATTGAAGTAAACTAGTCTGATGGAACTGCCTCTGATTTCTACACACTAACTAGTACTTCAGTTATTCCACTTGGTAACAGACATTTTCGTAAGCTTCTTAACTGAGTCTCATTCTACCATTAAGACATCTAAGAAATCTGAATCAATTAGAGGGATTTTTACCTGGTTATATATTCAGTTTAAGGCCTTTTATTTCAGATTTATTATTCTAACAATTAAGTCGTTTAACACCAGCATTATCATTGGCTTATATAGTTTTCCTCTTTCTCCCAAACGTTAGAAAAATTCCTTAAACTGGGTGGCGAAGAACAAGGCAACATTTAGGATAGCGATGAACATCATTTTGATATATGTTCCATTCTATAGATTACAAAGTGCTCCTCAGTTGGAATATGTTGTTATGTGTACAGAAAATTTTTTCAGACTGGTGTAGGAAGTACTTTTCCATACTTTAGACACAGTTCATGAATGGCGTCCATTAATACTATTATTATTATTTGTCCCTTGGCTTCCTAGTGAATCATAAGGCTTCACTAGCACGTCCACATTCCACTCTCTTATCTCCAGTCTTTTCAACCTCACTCCACCAATGCCCACAAGCTCTCATTTCTTCCTCACACACCATCTCCTCCATGTCACCCTCACCTCGGACACCCAACTCATCATTTCCCATATGGGTTACACTCGATGACCTGACCTGGTGCATGATGTCCTCAGTCGGCCTTCTCAGTGTATGCCCAATACAGTCAATCTCCACTTCCTTCCAAGCATGTTTGTTGAGTGATAGGTTCATGCTTCGTTGCTTGCCAGAGTGAGTTCCTTGTTGCTTATTCTTTCTGGCCATGAATGGCGTCCATTACCAAGTATTAAATACTCTAACTTCATTGATGAAACCCAAGTCTAATGAAAAACTGACTAGCTTTCTGTAACCAAGATAACTCAGCAAGTTGCTGTTATCAAGATGATTCATTCATGAAAATCGGTATTCTACCAAACCTCACTTCTGTTATATGAAACAAAACTTTTGATATTCAGATTTTCTCCTATACATGTATCGACTAGACCTTACTACTAACAAGATAGATTACAATAGTATGAATGATAAAACTGAATTGATTGGAAATCAGTGGTATCATTTGGTGTGAAAACATTTCCCTGCTTCTATTGACATCTTTTTATTACCTGAAATTATACTGAAATAAAACTCACCAACAGAGTTTAGGATACACATCTCGTTCAACATAGAACTCATCAGCTGCATGAACTAGCACCGCAATCAGTGATTTCGTTCCCATCATGATTCAAACTTCACACTGTGAAGCGTTGTCCACTAGGCCATTGGAGTATGAAAGCTACCTCTTGTACAATGGGTATCAGTTGTTTTTCGATACTTGCGATTTTGTACTGCTGTAAAGCGTCTAAGTGCTCCACGTTGGTAGGTAGATGGTCTCCTATGCACGCATCCTTCCCTCCATTATCAATCACTAAGATGAATATAACACAATGAATATTTAACAGTATCGAGCGAGGCATTCTCATAGGATCCCATCAATCAACAGAGGTAGAGTAAATGGATACTGTAAAGTAGCTGGAAATTCCAAGCATCAAATAATAAAATATAACAAAATTTATTTGTAATAAATCGTAAGTATACAAAAGTGGTGTTGAGCATTGAATGAAACAGATAACCTTCAAAATCACCTTGTCATCAATATTGGCTTTTTCAAAAACAGTTCAGTGAAGTATAAATCAACACAAGGTAATCCTTAAAGCAAAATGAATCTATCTGTCTAAGATGCTAACACCTGATTACTTAATTCGCCTTAACTGTGTTGAACTATGTCTCTGGTATTGTTATTTAATCATAGGTGAAAGGTTTCATGAAAGTAGCCTTCAAATGATTCTTTCTTTCTTAAAAAAACATATTTAATCCATAGTTTTCTAGTTATTACTTACATTTCATAAGAACCAACCTAAGCTGGACCGGAGAAAATATCCTAGAAGAAGATTTCGATTTCGCCAATGACTTGTGTCTAATGTCACACAACCTCGAAGGTCTATAGACAAAATCCAACAAGTTGACAGGAGAGGTAGGGCAGTGACGATAGGACTTCCTTCAGGTGAAGGTAGAGAATACAAGGAGTGATGAAGACACTCAACCAACACGAACAGCAATAACAACAAGCTCCAATCACCATCAACAGGAGAAACTTAAAGAAGTAGTCTCTTTCACCTACCTATCTAGTCGGGCAGCATCGTTTCAACTACAGGCGTTTGTGGTGGCACAGGCACAGACGAGGATGTCAAAGCCAGTCAGGATTGGAAAAGACAACAAGATAGGCGTTCATTAACCTGAAACCAATGTGGAGATCTGCTGCACTCAGCACAAACCGTGAACAACATTCAGATTCTCAACAGTAATTCAATCAAGTTAGTGCTTCTATGTGATGGTTCAGAAAGTGGGTGCGTTATGAAAAGCATTTCAAGCAAACTACAGATATTCATGAACAACTGCCGCCCACGCTGACTCATTACTGAAGATCAGATGGTCAGAATAATAAGGATAAGCAACAAGGAACTCACTCTGGCTGGCAACGAACCAACGAAGCATCAACCTATCACCTAACAAATATGCATTGGAAGGAAGTGGAGATGGACTGTATTGGGCATACACTGAGAAGGCGATTAGGGGAAATCACGCACCAGTTCAGTTGCTCGAGTGTAACCCATATGGGAAACGACGAGTTGGGTGTCCGAGGTGAGGGTGACATGGAGGAGATGGTGTTTGAGGAAGAAATGAGAGCTTGTGGGCAGAGGTGGAGCCAGGTTCAAAAGTTTGCAGAGAAGAGAGTGGAATGTGGACGTGCTACTGAAGCCCTATGTTCCATTAGGAAGCCAAGGGACAAATAATAATAATAAATTACCAATCACATGGTAATGTTTTAGAAATAATGATGTCAATAATCAGTAGAGTAATTAAAATTGGGAATATGAAGCAGGTTATTCTTAGGTAAATGGAGTGATTTTTGATAAGTGTTCAGTCATTCATAATAAGCGATTGCGTAACAGTAGAAAACAAATCAATAATGATAGAAAGACGAAGAAGAGGAAGAGGTGTACAAAGTAATACTAGAATTTATATCATGTTGACGGCCAAGGTAATGAAAGTGGTCCGACAAACTCCTTTTGTATACAAAGGTTAGGTTTGTTTGTATGTAAGGGTGGATCGCAATCGCCTCTGCTATGTGAAGTAAGCGAGTGAGTAATTCATGTGGTAAGTTAACTGGAATGTGATGAATAATTCTGAAAGCTTTTCTAGTATCTACTTGATGTCCTGTGTCAACTAGGTGTGCAAGTATGAAGCTGCTTATTGTTCTAATTTGTCGCTTGTTCAACCATGATGGGTGGTGTTCAGAAATTCGACGATATATCTGCCTCATTGTACGCTCAACGTAACTATCTCCACGGGGGCAGTTGAGTCAATAAATCTACACGGAAGTGGCAGAATCGGGTAGTTTGTCTTCGTTTCTTGCACCTAAAATCTCACACTGGTTGTATAAGATCGGACATAATTTAGCGGTTGGGTAGGTTTTATGCAAGACTCTTTTTATGGGTTGTGTAATAACCTCACTGACAATGTCATTCTTGAATTTCAGCTCCAAGAATATTTTCTTCTTAGAAACTGTTGGCTTTCTTGTCTTAACCCTCGTAACATTCATTTGCTTAGTTATGAACTTGTCTGGGTAGGCATTCCCACTAAGTTGATCACGGATGGTGGCGCACTCTTCCTTTATAGCATCATCTGAGTAAATAGCTGTGGCAGGGTATGCTAGGCATTTCATCAGGTTCCTTTTGTACTGGAGGGGTACGGCACTAAAGAAGAGCGTGTTTTTAATTGCTGATTTTGGTTTTCTATATACACTACATCTCAGGGTTCCATCTAACCTTCTTACCAACAGAACATCAAGAAATGGGATACTGTCATCTTTCTCCTCTTCCATTGTGAAGTTGATTGCTAGACGAACACTACTCAACTTATCCAGAACAACATTCTTATCAATCTCACTTCTGAGAACTATAAAGATATCATCCATGTAGCAACAATATAACTGTAAACGGTTAGTAGTTTCGTTCAATGGACCATTCTCTAGTTTTACCAGAAAAAAATCTGTTAAAAGCGGGTCAAGGAATGACCCCATAGTTACACCATCAGATTGTCTGTAGAGCTCATTGTTGAAAAGGAATTGTGTGTTCATCGTATACTTCAGAAGTAGTTTTTTTAATGTGAAGACTGGAATACCTATTTCCATGCGGCGGCTTCATGAGTTCGTTGCAAATAAAGTCTACTATCTCCATTAATAACGAACGTTAGTAAGAGGAGATGAAACATCAAACGATATCACTAACCTATTATTCTACTTTCAGATTCTCAATCTTTTCGAAAAATTCAAAGGTGTCTTTGGGACCGTACTTTACAACTTCTTTGTGGAGAGGCTACGAGAGTTGTACTGACCATTTTGTAATGGAAGTGGATTAATCCCTTTACTTTCATTTATTTCTCAGCCACTCCTCACTTCTTGGATCATTAAAATGTAAATTTACTTGCAAATTCCTAGGAAGGAAATGTAACAACTGATCCTAGTAGAGTATAAAACACTAATAGATAATAATAAATGACGAGAGATAAGTCAAAATGTTACAATCAAGTTAATTTCATTGCCAAGTAATTTCACCTAGAGAGCCTAACAAAAGCTAAGAGCACGGGATAGCTGTTTCTTCCGACTATGGTATTCTTCAACAGTCCACAATAACATCCGTAGAAAAGATTAAAACTGGAAGTATAACATCTTATGAAAAGCACCTTTCATTGAGTTCCCTTGTCACAACTTGTGTTCGTTCACGATGTAATCCAGCTGTTGGTCGATGGTTGCGTTCTTTCTTCTCATTTAGTCGATCCAAAAGCTTCTCATCAAAGCTTTAGAAAATCCATATAAAACCATATAAATAGCACTTAAGATAGTAAAGTGTGATGTGATGAGTGGGGTAGATCTAGTTAAAATCAAAGTTAGTAAGAATTTAAAAGAAAAAATGAAAATATTATACAACAAAATAATAGTATAAGTTAGGCGCTGGGTTACTAAGGTAAAGAAAGTTTTATACTCTTTATGTTTATGTTGTCAGTGAGTGTTTTCAAAAAGTTCTCTCTTTCCTACTCAATACGCTAATTGGTCATGCAGTTGAGGTGTTAGGAAGTTGATCAGTGTACTGATGTAAGAGTTTACTTCCTGAATAGCACTTCGTTGCCTACTGAGACTCGTTAAGTGGATGAAATAGCTCTTTAGTGAGTGTAGTCCCCAGTGGGATTCAAACCTAGTACACATCACTTCAAACGCCAGGACGTTATCCATTGGGCCAATGACAATGAAATACACATCTCAGATTCCATCGTAAGCCACCGAGTAAACTATATTATGAATAGTCATAGAATATGGAGGCATTGACACAGACACCCATCTGATGACAGAGGTCAGACAATCAGATTTACTAAAAGAAAAATCAATAATGTACTTATGCTTTGTTTCTCTCGATACACTTTGGGCATGAAGGACGTATACTCGTTAAGTGATTGGCTACATTAATACTAATATCACAGAAAACAAAACTGAGAGTAGTTTATATAATTCAGCAGAGAAAATTTCCCTTTCCCACGATATCATTTTCTAATACTGTAC
Organism: Heterobilharzia americana; assembly: GCA_944470555.2. NCBI lineage: Eukaryota > Metazoa > Platyhelminthes > Trematoda > Strigeidida > Schistosomatidae > Heterobilharzia > Heterobilharzia americana. Next base: position 157,775,724 of record OX104127.1, on the reverse strand, counting down.
AATCGTACTTATGAATGTCATGAACATATAAAAGTCTATTATTAAACAATAGGGTATAACTGTATCACATTAGGCCAGTTAGCGTTAAAAAGCTGCAATCAAGAATGGACAGTAGTTGTCCAGTTATCGTTTATACAGTGGAAATAAGGAGGAAGGCAAGGAGTATGACAGATTGGAAATTGTTTATAGATGTGAAATGTGAATATTGAGTGTCCACTTGATTGATTATTAATAAAATTTGTCTCATGAGATCGTAGTGGGACAAAGGACTTCACTGGCACCTCACCATTTCACTCTGTTCTCTCCAATCTTTTCAACCCAGCTCCATGATTGCCCACATGCTTTCATTTATTCCTCACACAATCTCATACATATCACCCACCTTCGGACGACAAACTCGTCGTTCCTCCTTTGAGTTCCACTCGACAGACTGACCTGACCTGGCCTCGCCAGATGCGTGATGTTCCAAAACCCTCTTCTCAGTCTATACCGAATCTAATTCCAAGCCATCTCCACTCGCTTCTTCTGCATATTTGTTGGAAAATAGGTTGTTGCTTCGTTGGTTCGTTGCGATGCCACAGTTCCTTGTTACCTATTCTTCCTGGCATTCTCACCTCTTCTTCAGTATGGAGTGAGAGAATGCAGAAGCTGTTGATAAATGTCTGTAGTTTGTTGGAAATGCTTTTCGTAACGCGTCAAGTCTCTCAACCATCACATAGATGCACTGAGTGACTTGACTGAATTAGTGTTGAAAATTCGGATGTTGTTCACGCTTTATGCTGAGTGAAGTGAAGTGCACTGCAGTGCAGTAGATCCCCACACTGATTATTCCAGATTAATGAAGGAAGGCCTGTCTTGCTGTATTTCCCACAATGATTTCGACATCCTCATCTATGTCACTTGTAGTTGAAACGACGCAGCCTGCCTGTCTGTCTGCCTAGGTAGGAAGGTGGGTGGAAGAGACAACTTCTTCTACATTTTCCCTCTTCATGGTGATTGATGCTTGTTGTTGTTTGTTGGGTATCTTCATCACCTCTGTCTTCTCTACGTTCACCTGGAGGAAGTCCTATCTTCACTGCTCTGTCTCTTCTGTCAAATTGTTGGATTTTGCCTGTAAATCTCTTTTAAATCATCATCGTTGGCGAAATCCAAATCGTGTGGTTTCTTTTCACTGGTGAAACAGCATATGTCCATCTTCTTACTCCTCATAATTTCTTACATGATCCAGTTCTGTCCAATAAACCACAATCAGGAATATGATCGGTGATAGTAGGTGGCAACCTTGTCTTATTCCTGTCTTCACTTCAAAAGTGTCACTGAATTTTCCATTTTGAATCACTTGGCATGTAACGTCTCCATATAACTGTTGAGTGAGGCTGATAAATGTTTGTGGTACTCCGTAATGTTGAAGTAGTTTCCGAATTGCTTCTCGGTCGGCGCCTCGATCGAATGCCTTTTCATAATTGATGAAGTTGAGGTACAGGTAGAGTGGATTGCCGTTCTATACTCTGCTCTATGATGATGCGGAGTGTTGCAATTCGATCCGTACATGATTTGTTCTTCCTGAATACAGCCAGCCTGTTCCGGCCGTAGTTTTGAATCCAGAGTATCTTTTAGTCTCTCCAGGATGATGAGGGAGAAAATTTTTGTTTGGGGTGGACAGGGGGGTGGTACCACGCCAGTTCTTGCAAAGACTTCTGTCGCCCTTCTTTGGGGTTTGGCAAGGTAGCCCTTCTTACAGTCGCCCTTCCTTCCACACCTTCTGTAATAATGGTGTGAGTTTGTCTGCTGTTATTCCTTCGTCTGTTCTCAGTGCTTCTGGCGGGATCCCATCTGGTCTTGCTGCTTTCCGGCATTTCATTAACTTTATGGTGTTCAGGACTTCGACCTTCGTCGAAGGGCTTGGGTTCGCTGGTAGTTCTGCAGTTGCAGGTGGTATTTTTGGCGAAGTTCAGATGGTGGTCAATTCAAGAGCTCTTTGAAGTGGTCAGCCCATCGTTTCCTTTCTTTCCTCTCTTTGGTAACTAGCTTTCCTTCATCTTTTATTGGTTCTATCTGTGTTTATCTATTCCCTCCCAGAAAGCAGTAGCCTGGTTATTTGATAGAATGTCATCAGGTCTCTCTTACCTGCAGCCTGTTCTGCTTCACTTGTAAGTGTGTCTTAGAAGTATCTTTTGTCTTTCCACTCACTCTTCTTCACTTCTTTGTCCAGTGTTTTATACATTGTACTCAATTCCTTTTGTCGTTGTGCATCCTTGTACTGGTTTATCTTCTGTTTCACCATCTTCCTCTCCTCTATCAGCTTCCATGTATCCATCGACATCCATTCCTTGTCTTCTTTCTTCTTCCTTCCTAATACGGTTGTGTAGGTTTCTTTCCACATTTCTTTCAAAGACTTCCACTGTTCATCCACACAGGTTTCTTCAGGGATGCTCCTCGATATCTCCCATTTTGTCTTGATGGCTGACGTGAAGATTTTCTTTGTAGTTTCTTCCTTCAGTTTCTGAGTGTTCAACTTGAACTGTGGTCTATCACCAACCTCCCCGAAGGTTTTCAACTTGATTTCGAAGGTTCCTTGCACTAGATAATGGTCTGAGCCTACATCTGCTCTCCTCCTTGATCATGTGTCAAGTAGGCAGCGTCTCCACTTTCTTGAGATTGAGATGAAGTCAATCTGATTTTAGTGTGTCAGCCATTATATACGATAACTGATAACTATTTTGAAGCTTTTCACTCGTAACACACCATTCAGACTATCTTCTCTATTAATGTCAGTCACAGTCAATTGTGTACTGTCAGCTTGTAATGTTAATCATCTGTTGAGAAGTATGCGATAATTTCGCTTATTTAATGAAACAGATTTCAGGTCTTTCAATACAACAGAATTAATCCAACAGAGATCAAGCAATTTTATCCAGTTCTGAACCTACAAGTATCGTTAAACAACAAATGATATCCAATCCACAGTAGTTGGTTCTCGAGCCTTAGTGGACTCCCGGGGGGTAACTCTTTGATGTTTGAAGTGTTGAGTACTGAGTTTGAGATGCAGTGGGATAGGAGTTAATCCAACTGATGACGAAATGCGTTTCCTGGATTTCAATACTAGTCACCAAGATGAATATCATGTGATGTCAGTACATTCTGTTCACTTCTTTACTTGAGAAATAATGCTGTTATTTCAGTTATCTGGAAGGTGGTTGATTTAACTTACTGATAATCACTTGAGTAAGGCTTACTTACTAATTCCATAAACGCCAACTATCAACTGGAAGTCAACAATGATATTACTGATGGTTACTATCTAGCAGTGGAATCAAGGAGGCTCTTTTCACCCTACTTGGAACTCGTCAGCCGGAAGTATCTGTCTCTTCACAAACTATAACATTGAAACTAAAGTATACCAACCGTGTTTTTTTGTTTAAGCATGACTACTCAACTGAATGAGGACAAAGTGTACCTTTTTAATTTATAGGATATCTTGCATCAAATACGTCTGGTGTATGTGTATGTGTGTCTTCGTGTGTGAAGTAATCAAGTTTACTATGACAAAAATAATGGGATAAGCCTATTTCAAAATTATACTTGTTCTCCCCAGTACACTATGCTTTTGTTGATTCATAGAAAGATCTCAGAATGATATATGATCTGTGAAACTGGAAAACCGTCTTCATTTGATATTCAGGACTATATATAATATGATAATTTAGTAGAAAGAAAGGGATTAATTTCTGATGAGTAGTATAACAAAACCCATTGGTCACCAATAAGCAACAGTTCAATTGAATTTCGAGGAGGTTGTGGCTCAATGGTAACGTGCTTGCCACGGAACCCGAAGGTCGCTGGTTCAATCCCTGGTGTGGTCGTGGATGCACACTGCTGAAGAGTCCCATACTAGGAAGAAACAGCTGTCCAGTGCTCCCAGGTTTCGATTGTTCCTCCAACTGATGTCAATTGAGGATAAATACCAGCTTTAAATATTTCTTAATCCCCACAACCTCCTCGAAAACGGCTATCCGGTGGTTAGATCACTTAGTTATGGCTAGTGAAATACTACAGATCAGCCTGAGTGGTATCTAACTACTCAAATGGTTCAGTTGTGCTTCGTAGTTACCACCGCATTACATTGAATTCAATCTATCGAAATAAGACTGTCTTAAATAATCAATCAGATCAACAAATCATCAGTCTATTTCAATCCTTGTAAAGACTTAAACGTATAGTTTTAAAAATATTGGGCGTCTACTGAAAGTTGACATCAAACATAAGTTATATACTTGGATACATCTTAGCGTCTTTAAAATAAGAAATTTTAGGGTTTTGAATGGAAGTCTGGTCCAAGCTTTATAAGGAAGATTATTAAAATCTACATTATCATAGATAAAATATATAACAGGTCGAAAATCGTAAAGCTCATCTCGTTGTCCAATCGTGTCTGGATTATGATTGTTTTTCAATAGGGTTATTAATCCTTCACACCGTCGTGCAGTGATACGTACGATTCATGAATGTAAGCCTGTATGAGAGTACGTGTGTGTGTGTGTGTTATATTTTAGACAGAGGTAAATAGAGGTCGCATTTGTCATAAATGCCAATACATGAAGAATATGAACTTATTGTAAGTATGTGGTACAAAAATAACAGATACCAAAGTGTTTTAGAGATTAATGGAGATTTTTAACTTGGGAGTAGTATTCATCATGGACTGACATCAGTTTGGGAACCACTGAAAACCTAGAAGCACTGGACAGCCAGATGTTCCATCCTAGTATGCGACTCCCCAGCAGTAAGCACTCACTACCTGGTTACGGACTGAACTCAGGACCTTCACGTTTCATTAGTTCACAGTTGCCAACTTCTATCAATTCACGATATAGCGTGACTATCATTCAAGGTCTTCAGATGGCATCCACTTCCCTTCCAAATAGTTGATCCCACAGGTCACACCTTCTCATTAGAACTTCGTGATATCCATCAAGAAGCAAGTCAGTAATGAGCACTACACAGTAATATATTTTTGAGATGAGGAGTCCCATACTAGGATGGAACAGCTGGTTGTCCAGTGCTCCCAGGTTTCAGTGGTCCTCTAACTGATGTAAGTTATTACCACTTCTTGATTACTTGTAATTATTCTTTGATGTACCAGATCGACCTCTGTTGGTAGACAACTTACTGTACAGATGCTTCACAATTGTCTGAATATTTATAAGGCTGATCTACTTGGTTGTGACCAGCAGGGGAATCCAAGGCACGCGTTTCGTGCTACTTGTAACTCACCAGCCGGTACAAAATCACTTGCTGTGGTGCAAGTTTACCCAGTGGACAAGTCCTGCATACGATAAAATGCACTTTCCAGATTCCATCACTAAGTAAATTATCTTATTATTAAGACTACTTGAAATAGATATGGCTTTGTAGTTCAGTTGGTGAATCAGTGACCCGCTAACCCGGAGGCTGACTTTCATTTCATCTTCAATTATCAACCATTATCAAAATATCAATGCTGGTGAAATGAGTTCTCGGCGAATTTCCTTGATAATTTTGTTCTGACTAAAACTTACTCTGGTGTATTCTCAAGGATTGAGTAAGGTATAATTCTTAGAATTTCAGTGCTTTCAAACGAATAATTGGAGCATCATTCCTAAAGGTTGAGTATTTTATCTAATTAATTACTGTTAATCGCTTAAATACTTAGTAAATTAGGTTCCATACAAATTATATCATTAAATTAAACTGACGATTTTCAACTGTTGCCTTGAGTATATAAGTGAAAAAACCAAATACTAGGAGGGTATTGTCCAAAGAAGAATAATTTCATCTAAATGAACCTTTAAATAACAATGAAGTTTTGTTGATTTCTCCTGACAACGACTCTGACATAGTTCTCGTGAATCCCAGTGATTATTCTGATTAACTGCCATCTGTGCTAGTAGATGAATTGAACTGAACTGAACAAACGAACAGAATGAACGTTGACAAAAAGTCTTGAAGAAGATGAAAGAGATGAATTAATCAATCATCAGTGTAGAGCTGTTTGAATAATTAAAACCATCCGGTTGAATAATTCCTCAATTTGATGTTCCCAAAGCTCATTAGAAGGATTTTACTCTGAGAGTACAATACTTAACATGAACATTTTACCGTATCACTGGTTAAACGAAATCTTTTTTAAGGTGGTAAAGCGTTAGATCAATAATTACAGTAAAGCTGACTGCTATGACCTCGTTAACTGTATAACAGATAGATTTCAATGAGTGTGGTTTAATTTAATACCGATAACTAATAATCCCAGTAGAATGTGTGGTATTACTAAGGTTATCCCATCAGGCCTACAGTAGATTTGAGAAACACTCCAACTTACAAGTTGTGTAAATACTTAGCAGTGGTGTTAGGTCCAATAAGTAATCAGACGAAATATTGACTTACCATGATACGTTTCCAGTATTGAAATCGGAACACATCAATAGGTTGTTGGCACATATATGTCCAGTATTGAATACAATCGAATTCACCTGTGACTTATAAAGTGATGAAGGTGAGCTTGCAATCTTGGATTGTAAGATTAAACAAACAGAAGACTGAAGTTTAGAGATGAGTGTCGTCTATAGGAAACCTTCCCATTCGAATCCCTACTTACACTTCAAATCCTACCACCCCATCTCAGTTAAAGTAGGCTTAGTTAATGCGAAAAAGCTTATGAGTAGACCAGTAAAATCCACAACAGGAAATTAGACACATCAAGAATACCTGCATCTCAATAACCACCCATCTAGAATTCTAAATAAATTCATAAGAAATCGAAAGAGAAATATTAGCAGTAGTAGTAATGGTAGTAATACAGGTGTTAATAATGACAACTCCACTTTTAACGGTGGTGGTAATGGCGACAGGGTTAAGAGAGAATTCAAAGCCTCTACTGTGTTACCACACAAGGAATGCACCTCAGAAGGATTACGAGGAATTCTCAGCAGAGCTGGTTGGGATTAAAGTGGCATTTAAACCAACCAACTCGCTCAGAAACAAGGTTTGCAGGTGAACAGATCCTACTGATGCAATTAAGCAAAACAATGTGGTTTACAAAATCCTTTGCAATGATTGCCAGGTCAAATGCATAGGTTAGTCAGAGTAGTCGACTAGAGTTGATTAGAATAACAGCACAAAATCTTATCCAAATCAAGACTAGCAGATCCTAATAAGATAAAAAATTTAGAGAAGAGCTCGACTATAGCTGTGCATGCCATGACACAGAATCACACAGTAGGATGGGATAGAGCGACAGAGTTAAAAACTAACATATTTGGGTGCGGGTTTGGGGATTGATAACTGACTAAATATTTGTTTATCGAATCAACACCAAATACCTGGAGTAATAGCAATGATTGTTCACCTGTCCCAGATATATGGAAAATTCTACTACCGTTGTCTCGAAGTTGTGGAGTTAGTTACCTCATATGAATATGGATAATAGATTGTGTCCAAAACGTAATCCAGTAAATGATAATGTTCCTTCACAGTATGTGACATTACTAATAAATAGACTAAAATGGAATTACAATCGATCACAGTGTCCAGCTTTTACTCCAAATTATATCAGTGGTCATCAGACATCATATAGCTCTTCATAAATGTCTCCTTGACATCAATTCTGCTTTCAGTGTGTTTAAGGTGAGGTCAGTCAGCATAATATTAAGACTGGTACACATTTTCTGAATGAATTCCTCTTACAATATACCTGACCTGACTAAATATGTATTGCTTATCACCTATTCTACTCATAGTTAGTTAAATAATTTCCAGAGAATTAACTGGTTTATGAATTTGAGTAGAAATAAAACAACAAGTGAATAGACTTTTATAAGTACATTGAAGTAACCTTAGACCATATTAAAATAACAAAATCACTTTTCAATAACAAATTATATCCCGTTGAAAAGTAGACAATATTTTATTTACAATAATAATAATAATAAATAGTTAAATTTCAAACGGAATACATTTAAACACAAGTATTTCGATGCATTGAACACTTGAACATCATTTATTGGCGCGAAATACTCTTTTTGAAATTTGTCAATATGTAATATAAACTATATGATGAATTTTTTTCTAACATTTTCTTTTATTAATTTTAGACAATATTTTATGTAAATAACTTGAAAATTGTCTACGTAATGATACTGTAGTAGCAATTATTATACATGGATTAATACAACTACTTAATAAGATAAGAAATGGTCCCATTTGTTGTCCAACTGTACCATAACTAAAAATGACAATATTTAGCATTGTTAAAAAATAGCGTATAAATTCATAAGAATGAAGAATTGCCTGTTGACCAGACATTAATGCAGTTATAATAACTAATCCAACTAGTCTTTTATGATCATTTAATTCAGACTCTGAATATCGTTGTACACCATGATTAGTAGTGGCAGTAGTACTATTATTAGTAGTAGTAGTAGTAGTGGTAGTAGTTGTAATAGTAACACTTGAAAAGACACTAACTGGTAAACAAGCTATAGAATGATGTTGTCGCCTACTCAATTTGATCACAATCAATATATGACATGTGATAATAATGATCAATGGAAGTATATACTGAAATATTAACCATGTATACCCTCTGAAAGCAATGTATACACGTGAATCAATCCCAGCTGGTCCAGTCACATAAGTACATATACCACTGATAAAAAGTCGAAAAAAGATAATTGGTACAAATAATAATCCAATCATACATAATTGATAAATTATAAATATTATTATAATTAATAATTGATGCCTTTTATAGATTATTGGAAAGAGAACAGCAATGAAACGATCAATTGAAATACAGATAATATTATGTACACTCAGTACAACACCTAACCAATAAGCAATATTATTAGACCATAAATAACATAATAATTTATCTAAGAATAGAATTTGTGTAGGTTTACCATTCTCTGTTGCTGTATACATTGCATAAAGAAAACATGCAATCATATCATAGATTGGCTGTAATCTTAACAATACTGTAGTCGATTTTGAACCGAATCGTGTATTAAATACAATAAATAATGATAAACAATTTAATATTGTTCCAATAAATCCTTCTACAGTTATTATAATACGAAGTGGTAGTTCCACATATAACATTTTCAATACATCAATTTATGTCTGTGTATTAGCGTCAGTAAGTGTACTGATTTTATTCCACAGAGATTCATTGAATACTTTCTGTAGACATGAATAAATAAATAGAATGAAGTAATTTTTTCTTTTTCTTTTTTCAGCTTTGAAGGTAAATCATCTGTTGAATGATATAACTTTATGTGGAAGTAGAAGAGATTTAGTAGTATATCAATTATATGTTGACCAATCAAAATCCCCGTCATGTTCTAAATACCCGCCAAAAATTTAATGAATTGACTAAAACAAAAGTATATGTTAGAGAGAGAGAGAGAGAGAGACAGAAAGGATGGATTACTATCTTAGTTTGACTAAATAAAACAATAGAGCAACTGTTTCCACGTCGCCAAGCGTTTAATATGGTCTGTTTGAATAATCATAGACCCAATACTGATGAGGGCAAGATACGTAGATAGATAGATGGAAACAATGCCTAACTTGATTGATATCCCCTTTTTTTTTACTGATCTCAATACGAAAGTTTATTGAAAATGCAAAACTCACCAAATAGTTAGTTGGCTAGTTAGTTTTTCATTAATTCTAAAGTATTATGTAAATATTCATGAATATAAACTATAAAATAAAACAATATGAAAGATGAATTGACGGCAGGAGAGTAATGATGGAAAATAAGGTCGAAATTCTACTTACTTACAGTTAATTTATTGTTATCGTTTAAAGAGTAGCCTAATTTGAGACTGGGATAGTTGAGTTGGGTGCGGTGACGAATTTATAGTTGAAATGTTCTTATGAACCGACTACAGTTTATAGAATTTACATTTTTCGGGGATATTTTATCCCTAGATACAAAATACAAGTGTATATTTTTATTGTACATTTTCAATTTTCTGCCAGATTATTTGTTAACTGGATAAAATAAATTGTGAAGTAGGTTTTGTTTATCAATTCTATTTATCGTAAGTACTGGAACCGCATCAATTTGCCTATGTCACTCAACTACCCAATTTTAAGCCATGCAATCTTTTTATGCATTGTCGATAGATTAGCTTTACTTACTGCTACATACTTATCGTTCATTATTTAATTAGTTTTGTTGTATGATACCTGTAGTTTACGGCTAATATGAGTCGAACCTCGCCTAATTAACTAGTTCACTAGTTACTAGCCGGTCTTAAGCCAGGATAAAAACGGAAGGTTGGGCATAGGGCTAGCAGCCTTACCCCAGAAAACCAATCCAATCATTAAAAGAAACTTCGAAGCAAAAAGTAAATATAAAAAATTAAATTAAACTTATTCCTCGCTAGAGTCAGAGAGGCGAAAGGACGCCAGTTAGTGAAAGCCTTCGGGAAGCCAATTGGTCGATGTGTCACCTCTCTCTCGATGAAAGTGAATGTTAGAATGGGGACACGGAATGTCCAAACAATGTTTGAGGCAGGCTCGCTGGCTAGGCTGCCCTGGTTGCAAAACAGATGAGAAGATATAGAATGGAAGTGCTAGGAATCTGTGGATGGAATGGAAGTAGACTCTGCAAACTGTCAACTGGAGATGGGTCAATAATCTACTCCAACACTGTCACCCAGACGACAACCATAAGCTCAGCACACTGAGTTTTCAAGTGGCTATCATGATGACCCGACAGCATCGAAGTCTCTCTGTCGTGCAAGGGGAACCAATCTCCTCCTGCAGCATCACGATCATGATAGCAAGATTCAACTGAAAAGGAAGGAAAGTGACAGTCATACAATGCTACACTACGCTATGCACCTACAAATAATGTGGGTCAAGAGAGGGGGGAGAATTCCAGAGACAACTACCATCAGTACTGGAAAAGACACCACCCTCAGTTGGCGACATCAAATCCACTCTAATGGGTGGGGCGGGGTGACATGAATGCCAAACTGGGAGCAGACAACATAGGAAGAAGACTCATCATGAATCGAGAAGCAATCGGTGAGATGATGAATGAGAATGGAGAACTGTTTGCAGATTTCTGCACATTCTACGATCGGGCGATTGGAGGCGGGGCAGTGTATACAAACACAAGGATATTCACAAATCCACATGGATTTGATTTCACCACATGGACACACTAAAACTCAGATCGACTTCATCTCAATCTGAAGAGAGTGGAGATGCAACCAGTCTACTGGACACAAGATGAAGGAAGAGGAGCAGATGTAGGTGGTTCACACCAATCACTCACTACCTAGTGCAAGCAACCTACATTCAAAATCAAGTTGAAATGCTTCAATTGAAGGAAACTGGTGATAGACGACTACAGTTCTAGTTGATCACTCAGAAGAGAAAGTGAAGGACGAAACCACAAGAGATATCTTCACGTCACTCATCAAGACGAAATGGGAGGCATTGAGGAACATCTTAGAGGATCAGGATCATGATAGCAAGATTCAACTCAAAAGGAAAGAAAGTGCCAACCATTCAATGCTACGATACGCACTTACAAATAATGTGGATCAAGAGGAGGAGGAATTCTAGAGACAATTGCAATCAGTACTGGACAAGACCCCACCCCATATGGCAACATCAAATTAATTTTAATGGGTGGCGTGACACGGGTACGAAACTCGTAGTGGACAACATAGAAAGAGTACCCATCATGGGTCGAGAAGCAATCAGTGAGATGATGAATGAGAATGGAGAACTGTTTGCAGACTCCTGAACATTCTACGATTGGGTGATTGAAAGCAGTGTGTACAAAGACAAGGATATTCACAAACCGACATGGATTCGATTTCACCAGATGGACACGCTAAAACTCAGATTGACTTCATCCCAATGTGAAGGAAGTGTAAACGCAGTCAGTCTACTGGACATAAGATCAAGAAGGGGAGCAGATGTAGTTGGTTCACACCACTCACTATCTAGTGCAAGCAGCCTAACTCCAGAATCAAGCTGAAAGCCTTCAGTTGAAAGAAGCTGGTGACAGACGACCACAGTTCAAGTTGAACACCCAGAACAGAAACCGCACTGAAGAGCAACACTGCAGGGGACATCTTCACATCACCCATCAGAACAAAATGGGAGGCATTAAGCAATATATCTGAGGAAACCGGTGTGGAGGAACACTGGAACTCTATGAAACTAGACGCGGAAGGAAACCTGTATAACCTTGTTGAGAATGAAGAAGAAGCAAGACAAGAATTGGATCTCGACGGACACATGGAAACTGATAGAACAGGGAGAGGAAGATGGTGAAGACGAAGCAAAAGATGAAGTAGTACAGTGAAGGGCAGGGATGAACAACGAAAAGAGGAAGTGAGTACAACCTATAAAACACTACACTGGGAAAGAAGTGGAGAAGAGTGCACGGAAAGACAAAAGACACGACACATTGGCAAGTGAAGCAGAACATGCTGCAGTTAGAGAGACAGAGACCTGACAACATTATATCAAATAACCAGGTTGCAGTATGGGAAGAAATAGATCAACGTAGATGAAAGCAATGAGAGATAATGAAGGAAGTGAAGTTACCAAAGAGGAGAAGCGAAGGAAACGATGAGCTGACAACTTCAACAAACTCTTGAACCGACCACCACCACAACCTGCAGCTCGTCCAGAAATACCAACTGCGGCTGAACCACAGAAATACCAGTGAACACAAGCCCTCCGACAAAAGCAGGAGTGAATTCCTGAACGCCATAAAGTTGCTGAAATCTGGGAAAGCAGCAGGACCGGGTGGAATTCCACCAGAATCACTGAAAACGGAAGGAGAAACATCAGCAGACATGCTCACACCACTATTACAGAAGGTTTGCTAGGAATGAAGGAAGGAAAGGTACCTGCTCATCCATTGGAAGAAGAGCTACTTTGTCAAACTCCCAGAGAAGGCAGACCTAAGCCTTTGCAAGAACTGGTAAGGAATTATGCTGCTGTTCACACGTAGCAAAATATTAAACAGCGTCATCCTGGCTAGACTTAAAGGTGCTCTGGATTCAAAATACCACCGGAAAAGGCCGGCTGGCAGTCTTCAGGAAAACAAATCACGTGTAGATCAAATGCCAACGCTACGTATCATTACAGAATAGAGCGTAGAATGGCAATCAACTCTCTACCTCAACCTCATCGATTTTGAAAAGGACTTCTATCGAGGCGTCGACCGAGAAGTAATTTGGAAACTGCTTCAATATTACGCAGTACTACAAACACTTATCAACCTCATTCAGGAACTGTATGAAGACGCTGCCTGCCAAGCGATTCAAAATGAAAAATTCATTGACACATTTGAAGTGAAGACAAGGGTAGGACACGGTTGCCACCTAATATCACCGACCGTCTTCCTGATTATAGTCTACTGGACTGGAATGGACCGGATCATGCAGCAAACCGCGAGGAGCGAAGAGATGGGCATAAGCTGAACCGTTGAAAATACCTTAGAAGATTCGGTTTTCGCCAGTGACGATTTACGTATAATGTCTTGTCACACGAACTTGAAGATCTACAGGTGAAAACCAACAAGTTGACAGAAGAGGCAGGGCAGCAAGGACAGGACCCACTTGAGGTGAAATTAGAGAAGACAGAGGTGATGAAGATACCCAACAAACAACAACAAGTACCGATCACTATGAACAGGAGAAACCTAAAGAAAGTAGTCTCTTTCACCTACCTAGTTAGGCAGCATCGTTTCAACTGCAAGCGGCGCAGGCACAGATGAGAATGTTGAAGTCAGGATCGGAAATACAGCAAGAGAGGCCTTCCTTCATTAATCTGAAATAATCAGTGTAGAGATCTGCACTGCACTGCACTCCATACGGAATAAGGCGTGAACAAGATCCGGATTTTCGACACAAATACCAATCAAGCCAGTGCATCTATGTGATGATTGAGAGACTTGATGCGTTACGAAGAGCAGTTACAACAAACTGAAGACATTTATCAAAAGTTGCCGCCTACCCTCACTCGACATTGAGGACCGAGCAGATGGTCAAAATAATAAGAATGAGCAACACTGAGCTGTTGCTGGTAACGAACCAGCCAACGAAGCCAAAAACTTTCCCCAACAAATATGCATAAGTTAGTTCAGATGGATTGGATTGGATTGGACACACACTGAGAAGACAGTTTGGGGACATCACGCGCTAGGCCATGCCGGCCAGGACGTCGAGTGGAACCCAAAAGAGGAACGACGAGCTGGGCATCCGAGGATGACATGGAGGAGATCGTTTGAGGAAGAAATGAAAAGTTGTGGGTGGTCATGGAGCCAAGTTGAGAAGACTGAAGAGAAGAGTGTAAATTGGATAGAGGCTTCTTAAGACTTATGTTCCACTAGGAACCCAAGGGTCAAATAATAATAATAATAGTGAGTCGAATTAATCAATCTCTTACGTTTAGTTCTCTTGACATGTATGAACAATGCAAGAAAAAAGACATTTGCAGAATAAAATGAGCTCATATTATTTCATGGCCTTTAATTAGCTGCAAACAGCTTACAACTGAAATGAATTATTAGAAGTAATGCAGCGAGATATATTGAACTTAAACCAAGAGGTTCATGACTACCCTTGATGTATGATCTTCCAAAAATGCCTAAGTTCAGTGTCCCTCTAAGGCCCATTTTGTCCATGATAAATTCACTTTATCACTCACAAACTGGCACATTGGTTTGCAGAGAAATTGGAACACATCAGAAAAACGCTCCCAAATCGCAGCTTGAAGGCGATATTTCAATTCTCTGAAGAACTCGATAGATTAGATGTCTAAGATAAATCCATTGTATCATTTGGTGTTTCCTCATTGTTTATGAATATGAAACAATAGACAGAATCTGTCAGCAAACTGTCCTACTACGATTGCCGAAAAGAAAACTCAAACAATTACTACTTCAGTTTAATAATCAACCGTACTGGTAAACTGATGGATTGGCGATGGGTTAACCACTAGGACCTATCCTTGCTCATATATTCATGCCTCATCTTGAGTAAACACGTCTGAACTCTCTGATCAAGGAAACGACACATTACTGTAGGTACCTGAATGATACTTTCGTTGTATGTAATAATATGAATCATGCGTCATAGTTGCTCGACACCTTCGACCAAGCTCATCCAAATATTAGTATTACAATGGAATATGAAAATGAGAACAGATTCAAATGTTTTGGATCCAAATATAAGACGGAGATGTGGTAGTACAACTGAGAAAACTATCCATAGAAAAGACATGTGGATTGGTCAGTACCTTGACTTAAATAGCTTCTGTCCTGTCAGCTATAAGCGTAATTTAGTCAGGAAGCTATTCACTAGAATAAAAAGGCTGTCCTCTAAAAATAAACAAAAGAAAAATTCGGAATAATTGAGAAGGCTCTTATAGACAATGGATACCCGAAGAAATTCATCATGAAGCATAGAAAAGAACTTATTGGGAGACCAAAACATCCAATTGTTGAGAAGAGACCTGTTCTTCTTCGTCTAGCATTCAAAGGTGATGAGACATCTGAAAGAATAGACAGAAGAATAAAAGCTTCCTTGTTGTCAGACTGATCTCAGTTTACAATACATTATTCTCAATAACACAGTCGAAAGTAGACAAATATCCATTTCACATCACCTCCAGCCGCGTATAGCAATTTACCTGTGTTTGTAGAAGTAAGCACATATAATGGACTGAAAGAAGGGCATCTGCTGGATTTTATAAGCATATTGAGAGAAATCTGTGTCTGAATGGTAGAAAGTTCTTTAAAAGCATGATTACCAGGCATCTGATGGAGACAAGACGTCAAATAGATGTTTCTTAACATTTCAGGATAATCAATAAACAAAGAACACGGTTTCAGGAAGCTTTCACTATCAAACATTTTCAACCTGACCTATGTACTCAGAAACAGATCGTAATTAACCCTTCTTCTTTACCTTGGTAAATGTAAATAGTATTTTGCATGTATGTGTCTTTAATATGGGTATAAAACTTAAGCCTATTAGATTTGTTTATTTGATCTATAACACACAGTAGGTGATCTAGTATTATTTACTTATCGCTCATGCTCATATCAGTATGTAATGACACTCCACTTTCGACATTTGATCAAAAGGTTCAAAAAATTAATGCAAGAGAAATATCCCTCAGAAGATAATCAAACTACAAAGGAAATATCATCAAACATCGATAGAAAAAAGTGGGTAGTTAATCTCTCCTCGAGAAGCCTAGGCTCAGCTGAGATGAAAGTACTCGAAAAAGGAATAAACTTCAACGTGACAGACAATAGGTCATCTAAAACCAGAAGATGTCATATCTAGCATAGAAGTAGCGTTAAGCTCGGTGGATGCAGGAAGTGCTGAACAGGTTAGAGCACAGTATGCGTTAACACTGAAAAGACAAAAGAAAAGACAACGGAACTTAACAAAACTTGAAAATTCAGTCCTGAATAGTCTACGGAATGACAATAATATAGTAATTGTTAAGTCTGATAAAGGCAATTCAACAGTAGTCATAGACAAATTGGATTACTTCAACAAAATTAACGAACATATCCAAACAGGACCATATGAAGAAATCAAGAAGCCCTTAGACACAGTCATGAATAAAATCAGGATATCTACAGCTGATCTGATACGCCAACTAAAACCATCTTTAGGGAATCTGAACTAATAATCCTAACAGAATTTAGGGCACTATTAAGGTTCATAAACCAGGTTATCCCATTAGACTCATGGTTGACTTCAGAAACACCCCCAACATATGAAACTAGCAAAAGTACTTAGCATCGATATTATGTCGTATTAGGAACCTTTCAAATTCCAGACTAGTAAACTCTTACGACTTAAAACCTACACATAGAAGAGGATTAAAAAATGATTAGCTTCTACCTAACTAGTCTTTATGCAAAAATACCAGTCAATATGGCACTGGAGGCAGTCAGAAGTCAACTAGTTATTGACTCAGAACTTACTCACAGGACTAAGATATCGGTTGATGAGATCATATTGGGCATATAGTTATGCCTGACCATCACAGTCTTCAAGTTTCAGTACAAAATATACAGACAAACAGAAGGAGTAGCAATGGGATCACCAATATCCCCAATCATAGGGGATATACTTATGGATAGTTGGGACAACATGGCTTTACAAATGTGTAGTCCTGCATCAAAAATATGGTCACGATATGTGGATGACACATTTTTACTGTGTTGAAATCGGAACATATCGACAATTTCCTCACACGTATAAACTCAGTAGCAGGCGCTATCTAATTCACTTACGAGGAGCTAGAAAATGACCAAGTAGAGTTACCTATGTTGGATTGCAGAATAAAACGAAGAACAGACGGTGGCTTGGATATTACTGTCTACAGAAAACCAACACATTTCAGCAGGTATCTAGACTTCAAATCATACCATTCAATGCCAGTTAGGGCAGGATTAGTCAAATATCTAAGTAACAGAGCTAGAAAACTGATCAGTCAGTTCAAGAACTTAAACGAGGCGTTGAAACAAGTAAAAGAAGCGCTAATAGTTAATAATTATGCTCCGCAGTTTCTCAGGAAATTCTTACGGACGCACAAAAACGAAAAAATAACAGTCACATGAGTGCGACTAATAACGAAAACATGAGAAAAAAAGAGTTCATAGCCTTCATTGTATTACCCTATAAGGAGAGTACATCAGAAACCTTACGTAGAATCCTCAACACAGCTGGAATTAGTCATGGTGGCATATAAACCTACAAACTCACTCAGAGACAAACTTTGTCGTCTGGCTTAAGGATCCAATAGAACCAATTGAGCAAAATAATCTAATCTATCAAATTCATGTAACGACTGTAAGTCAGGTGAAGTATACAGGTCAAACTAGTCGGTCGGGGTCAGTTAGAATAGCCGAACATAGGAATTTAGCTAAGTATAGAATAACAGACCTCAATAAGATCAATAATCTAGAAAAAACTCAGCTATTGCAGTGGATTCATTAACACACAACCACACAATAGGGTGTAATAAGGCCACTGCGCTTAAGTTCAATATGATTAGGTGGAGAGAGAGATTGATTACTGAATCTTTGTTCATCGAATCAACCAACATTCAGCCTACAGATGTAATAGAAATGACACAACACGTATACCAGACATATGGAAAATTTTGCTCCCAATAAAAGCAACTCATATGAGGTGACATAACTATAAAAATCGAATGTCGATAGTGATGTGTGATTACATACTGATATGATTATGAGCAATAGAGTAAATCAAATAAACAAATCTAATATGGAACGTATATGTCTTCCCTTTTCTTTTGATTGTATCATCTCTGTATTAATTACTTACTGAATATTAATCGCTTAACGATTTTCAAGTTTTCATTTAATTACGTAACTCATTAGCTGCTAAACAGTCTCTTCTTTTACACTGATTTTCCTTTGTTGTCCTCCCACTTCACAGCTGTAAAACGTACCACCTCATCAGTTATACATAGCCATAAATTTTGACTAACCTATGTAACTATTAATCCTATGTTTCCTTGACTCATTCATTACCTTATTGTTAATCCTAGATTTCAAATCTCCATTTACATCTGCTTGTTTAAAATATGTTATGCCATTAATACTACTAATACTTCATTTCAATTGTAGGTTATTTACAGCTGATGAAAAGCCATGAAATGAAATGAGGTCATTTCTTTCTGCAAATGTCTTTGTTCTTGCATTGTTCAGATTCGTTGATACCGCTTGTATATTCATGATGTTGTGTTCATCTTGATGACAGATAGTGGAATCTAAAGTCCATGTTTCATCCAAATAACGAGTCCTAAGTAGGAAGCAACTTGCATCCTGGATTGCACTCCTGGCCACCACTAGGTACATTACAAAGTAATGGATATTGAGGAAAATCGAAGTATCGGTACAGCAGCCCATACGCAGATAAAGCTTGAACAGTACTATCCAATGTCATGATAGGAAATTACAATCATCTTTCTGTTATATCTGTATTCTGAGACAAAGATAAGCTAATTCCTTCCTTCCTTTTTGTTTTATTTGAAGTTATTGAAATACATAGGGATTCTAATATGAATTTTTCTTGATGTGAATGAATGTGAACAAACGTCAAAGTTTATTTTTTAGCCACAGCTAACAAATGTATACACTGCTGTTCGCTATCCTTTTTCTAAACTATTTTAATGCCAACATTATTGCTTGTATTATACCGTCGTTGACTGGACCGAGTTGGTAGGTCTTTCTTGGTGTAGTGGAAAAGGCTCTGGCTTTTGAAGCAATCGGTCCTGAATCCGAATCCCGGTAGGAATAACACTCAGTGGAACCCAGTTACACCATAATGCTTAAATAATGCGGGCGAATGCCTAAATAATAAGGTGAATAGCCTGAGTATTGAGATCGATAGGTAAGGGGTAGGACTTTTTTACAAAGAATTTCACTGCACCGCTGAAATAAGGCGGGTAGTGCTGAAATAATGGGGATAAATTATTTGATGTGTGTATCGCAGCTCACTGCATTACGTAAGGAATGTAAAATACCTGATTTTTTAAAGTTTTTATTAATTTCATCTGTATGAGTCCAAAATAAATAGAAACACAATGAGTGTCAATCAACTACAATTCCTCCATTGTTTAACTGTGGAGAGAAAAATGGTCGCCATTAGTTTAGCGCCTACACCATGAAGGTAAGTTGCTGTTTTGTTCCCTGGTGATAGTTATGCATTCTTAAACAATCTAATACTACTAATAACAACGTTTCATCTAATACATCGACAATGGTTAATAAAAGAAGAAGGGTGTCATCTGGTAGAATGTCTGTACCAGTAAACTGTCATCGTTTAACTATTTATCGACGTCGTAAAAGGTTATTTGACTCCATCTGCCCAAAGTTTTGTGTACCTGAATTGAGCCCTTTGACGCCTGAAGCAGCAGCAACAGTTGGTAAATATCCTATTCATAAATTAATATGTACAAGAAGCATCAAAGTATGCACCTGACCATGTGGCCGCGTCATATTCAGTTGTGGAACCTGAAATGTCCTTTAATGAAGCCTATAAAGACAGCTTAATCATACCAAACACAGAGTGTGAGCATGTCCGGCAAACAGTCATTGAAATGCTGCTCAATCTTGACATGAGTATTTCTACTGCAGATAGAATGCTGGTCTATGTGAATCAGATTTATCCTAACATCCCAATTAGTGTCCGTGGATTGATGACAGGGAGTAGCAAGTGTGAACCACGATTTCTTGAACAAGGGGTTTATTACCACATAGATTTAAAATACAATTTACAACGTCATCTAGTCGGATGGAATGAATGTCAGTCTACAACTGATGTTGAAATACAACTGAACTACAATGGTTTGTCCATAGCTATGAGTTCAAGTCAGCAACTGTAGTCATTCCTTGGTAGAATCACTAAGCCTCGTATAAGTGAAGTTTTCTTAGTAGGTGTGTATGGGGGGGGGGGCTTTAAAAACCCATTGATTTCAATAAAATGGCACATGATTTAGTGACTGAACTTCATGAACTACTGAATAAGGGATTGCTTATTGAGGACATTAATGCTTATATAAAAATTAGACTGGCTGCAGTTGTTCATGACACTCGTGCACGCTCAGATTTAAAACGAACTATACGTCACATCGGAACTAAAGGTTGCGACAAGTGTTTAGTTGTTGCTTGAGGTTTAGATGAGAGGATGTCATACAATAACCAGGAGTTCCAACTACGAACTGATGCTTCTTTTCGTCCTCAAACCGATGATGGCTATCATCGCGGTAGAACTCGCTTCGAGGACTAACCACTGGATATGATCAGATCCTTTACCATAAATGTTTCACATTAACGAAGGACTCAATCAAGCAAATAGGAAAATTAAAACAGACTTCGAAAAGAGAAAAAGCGAAAATATATGGATTAAGTTTTATGAGAAAAAAAGTATCCAGAACATAGAAACCAGGGCAAGTGTTAATGAAAGAAAATGATTATTCAAAGACTTTTCTAAACTCAAATGGAAAATGTGAACACTTAACAAAGTTATAGACTATCACTTCAAATTATGACGAATAAATATATTTCTAACACGAATTCCTCTCGATGAATTTGAAAGAGGTCAAAAACAACAATCCACTAGTAGGATATAAACGGGATCCATCAACATTTCAATGACATCCACTGTCTACTGATTAAAACCACATAGAGAACATCAAAATATTCATCAACCAATACGAAAGTGTATCAAGTGAAACTGGTGAAGTCTGTGATGTAGTCGAAGAGAAGTCTGTCTTCATATGATCAACTATTTCATTGATGATGATGATCGATGTTTGAGGGGCAATCCATGAAACATTAAATGCTACATTTCAACAGACTCATCCAGTTGCCACGATAATCACAGTTGGCCAAACCAATTAATCATTGACACTATCAAACCTTAACAAGTCACCTCTTCATGTCACCTTCAGTTGAACATATTGACTGAAGGTGGTTCGGTGTTCTCTAAGCTTCGATATCTTGTCGTGGATACTTCATCATAATGCTTGATGACATCTTCAGCAGTAACTTCATCAACAATTGAAACACATTCGAATGTTACACAAATGTTTACATGATGATTTCATTTACATGTGATATTTATTGTCCAGTTGCATGTTGATGAAGAGAATTTCGTCACATTTTGACTTCTTCCACCTCACATTTCACTCAATCACAATGGCACACAATCTTTGTTACAGTGAGATTGTGTTATTCGATACTGTCACATTGTGCATCATTGTCAATTTATTAGGTGATTTCGTCTTTGGTTCATAGGTGTATGTATGTATTTCTTCCTCAGTAGATTGTAGATTGGGTCTAAAGCCACATGTTTATTGATTGACGTTTCGTTAGAGTGTCATGCTTCTAGACATTCTCTAACGGATTTTGTACCTGTCACTGTGAAGGATTTCCATATTCTGCTCGTTCAATTTTTAATTGTGATTGTCGTTTCACTGCTAGTTAGTGTTGATTCATTATTATTTGAGGATGTACCAATTCACATGTGAATGTCAAGTCAAATAGATTGGAAGAACAGAGAGAATCATCACGTTTTTTCAAGGTATCATTATCAATTCTTATGTCTTTGATGAGTGAAGTGAAATTAGAATCTAGTTTTTAATGGGGTCTCATAGCTGAATTGGTAGAGCTTCGGGCTGACAAGAGACGGATGGTTTTTCAGACACTGCAGCTGCCCAGATTTTCATTTCACCCTTATTCATCGTCTGGCATCATACATGTTTATTTATTTTCTTTCTATTTCATACCTTTAACCTAATTTTCTCATTCTTACTCAACTTACTTTCTTACGTAACATGATCCCTCTAACTTTTTTAAAGCATATTTTACATAAACTTTTCGTAAACATCAAATACATTTGTCGCCACAACATCCTGTTTAGAATATTCGTCTGATCTTTCTATAGAAGGACTGATAAACTTACTATTACTTCCTACATATTTATTGACCCAACTAGTTGGTCTTCGATTACATCATATCACTGTTACCCTTTTCGGTGCCAAGCTAATAATTTTCCATAGAATCGATTCAGCCATGTAAAGATTTGCATAAACTAATGTCAAAATTAATCCAGGTTTTAAGGAGATGATAAGAACCTTTGAAATGAAACAAGTCCAAACTATTCTGCAGAAACTACAGTTTCCACTCTAATTTAACTTATGATAGGAAAGAATTGCACAAAACACACTGTTTCACTGAAAAATTAACACACTTTAAAACTCATAGTGTTTGAAATGAAAAAAAAATCTAGTCAACAGCCGACCCGGAAACCGCGTGATTGTTGAGCCGATTGCTGCTGTGGTCCAAATCTTCATTTCACCGTCAGTCACCATCTAATATCAGTATTAGTCTGCCAAATCACGGATATCTCAGATAATCAAAATGATACTTCAGTTCACTGAAAGAAAACAGAACGTCGGCCAGTGGTTAGGGGGGGGGAAGGACAAAATAGTCACAGTGTAACGGTTAGTCTAACAGCATTTTCAAAATGGTAATAAACTTTCACACTTACAGAATTCACTTAAGGTTTCTCGGATAAAAACGCAATCCAAATAGTCTACGACTGAACAACAGAGTTACCGGGGATCTGATTGACACTGGACATTCAGTAGACATCTTCAAGATAAATAAACAGGCAGACAATCTCAATCCTCTTGAATTTTGCTGAAAACCATAGCTATTAAACGCCTTAAATATGTTTTATGTATTCAAAAAAGCACTTATAGTTAACCTCAGTGTAGCTTCGTGACTCTTCTTGACTGTTATTTGACTACATCATCCCTTATCAACTTTAGATGTTTATTCTTTCACTCTTATTTAGTTACACAATCGTTTATTCTTATCGAATGCGTTTAACTAAAGGATATAAACTCAGTAGTTTGCTTGTATATCATACAACCTAATTGTGTAATCTTATAGGGTTATGTTCCTCAATATTTCGGTTGTTACTCCAAGGAATTATGTAATATACTTGTGAAAATGTGTTATCAGTTATCAAATCTTCTTTAAAATTATCGCTATGATTGATCTTTATGACTATTTCTGTTCATCTTTTAACCATTGACCGATATTTTATTTCCTTTCAGTAAAACAACATATAATTTGATATTCTAGGGGTTGTGGATACTATACAAGATGCTATTACAATTCATAATAAGCAAGATTTATTATCTGAATGTCTGCTTTCAATGGAAGGTATGCTTTATTATAAGTATTTGTCCCTTGGGTTCCTAGTGAAACATAGAGCTTCAGTACCACGTCTCCATTCCACTCTCTACTCTCTCCAATCTTCAAAACCTGGCTCCACCACTGCCAACAAGCTCTCATTTATTCCTCACACTATCTCCTCCGTGTCACCATCACCTCGGACACCCAACTCGCCGCTTCCCATCTGGGTGCCACTCGAGGGCCTGGCCTGGCCTGGCCTGGCGCGTGATGTCCCCAATCGGCCTTCTCAGTGTATGCCCAATCCAATCCATCTCCACTTCGTTCCAGTGCATATTTGTTGAGTGATATGTTGTTGGTTGGTTTGTTGCCAGCCACAGTGAGTTCCTTGTTGCTCATTCTTTCTGGCCATCTGAGCTTCAGTAGCGAGCCAGCGTAGGCAGTTGTTGATGAATACCTGTAGTTTGTTGGTAGTGGTTTTCCTAACGCGCTAATTCTCTGAACCATATAGAAGCATTGACTTGACTGACGTTGGTGTTGAAAATCCAGATCTTGTTCTCGCCTTACGCTGAGAGGAGTGCAGAAGATCTCCACACTGGTTTCAGGTTAATGAATGCCTGTCTTGCCTTTCCGATTCTGGCTTTGAGATTCTGGTCTGTGCCGCCTGTAGTTGAAACAGTGCTGCGTAGATAGTTGAAGGAGGTTACTTCCTTTAAGTTTCTCCCATTGACTTTCGCTTTCTTCGAGAGAAGACACACCAGCCAATTAACTTCCCGAAGGCTTTCACCAACCGGCTTCATTTCGTCTCTCTGATTCTAGAGAGAAATAAGTTTGCTTTTATTTTTTCATATTTCGTCTGTGCTTTGAAGTTTCTTTAGCGATTGGATTGGTTTGACTAGGTAGGGTTGCTAGCCTTATACCCAAACTTCCCTGTTTACCCGGGCTTAGGACCGGCTAGTAACTAGTGAACTAGTTAACCAGGCGAGGTTGGAAGGTGTGCTTAGAATCCATATAATTGATGCTTAGAGATAGAATGTACTGTTGGATAAGCAGAGTTGTAATGGGGTCATTAGAACCTTGTGTTGTGGTAAACGTTTACATGAAGGCTTTCGGACATTGGAGCGTTAAAAATTTTCCAGTACCAACGGAGAATTTAACCAATGTATGTGGATAATACGTTACTTATTCTTGAGTAAATAATTCGACGAACTTTTCTGGAACATACAAATTCTCTTCCGGATTCGATACAATTGAAAAGTGAAATGGAATCTAAGGACACGAATCTAAACATTTCAGACTGTCCTAACGAAAAAAGAGAGTGAAGCTAAATAACAATAAAACTGTTTCATTCGATACTAATCAGTAAAAGGCATGAAAATTATCAACGAAAGAGATTTTTTTTATTATGAGATAGACTGTTAACCGTTCCTATCGAAAAACATAAGGAAGACTTTAACTGTGTAACCACTGCCACTTGTGGGAAAAGTAAGAAAGCCGAGTATGCACTGTGACGAGTTACACCGCTGTTGAAGACTCTTTCATCTCTCAGTTGCGAACAACCTATGATATTCTCAGATACATAATCACAACCTCTTCTCTCTGTTCTTCCAATCTATTTGACTTGACATTCACATGTGAATTGGTACATCCTCAAATAATAATGAATCAACACTAACTAGCAGTGAAACGACAATCACAATTAAAAATTGAACGAGCAGAATATGGAAATCCTTCACAGTGACAGGTACAAAATCCGTTAGAGAATGTCTAGAAGCATGACACTCTAACGAAACGTCAATCAATAAACATGTGGCTTTAGACCCAATCTACAATCTACTGAGGAAGAAATACATACATACACCTATGAACCAAAGACGAAATCACCTAATAAATTGACAATGATGCACAATGTGACAGTATCGAATAACACAATCTCACTGTAACAAAGATTGTGTGCCATTGTGATTGAGTGAAATGTGAGGTGGAAGAAGTCAAAATGTGACGAAATTCTCTTCATCAACATGCAACTGGACAATAAATATCACATGTAAATGAAATCATCATGTAAACATTTGTGTAACATTCGAATGTGTTTCAATTGTTGATGAAGTTACTGCTGAAGATGTCATCAAGCATTATGATGAAGTATCCACGACAAGATATCGAAGCTTAGAGAACACCGAACCACCTTCAATTAATATGTTCAACTGAAGGTGACATGAAGAGGTGACTTGTTAAGGTTTGATAGTGTCAATGATTAATTGGTTTGGCCAACTGTGATTATCGTGGCAACTGGATGAGTCTGTTGAAATGTAGCATTTAATGTTTCATGGATTGCCCCTCAAACATCGATCATCATCATCAATGAAATAGTTGATCATATGAAGACAGACTTCTCTTCGACTACATCACAGACTTCACCAGTTTCACTTGATACACTTTCGTATTGGTTGATGAATATTTTGATGTTCTCTATGTGGTTTTAATCAGTAGACAGTGGATGTCATTGAAATGTTGATGGATCCCGTTTATATCCTACTAGTGGATTGTTGTTTTTGACCTCTTTCAAATTCATCGAGAGGAATTCGTGTTAGAAATATATTTATTCGTCATAATTTGAAGTGATAGTCTATAACTTTGTTAAGTGTTCACATTTTCCATTTGAGTTTAGAAAAGTCTTTGAATAATCATTTTCTTTCATTAACACTTGCCCTGGTTTCTATATTCTCATCTTTGTGTAATCTGTGAATGCTAACTCCATTCGAATGATCTTGTATAATACGATCGAGTATTTTAAACACTTTGATCTTTTCTGTTGCATAATCATTGTCCACTTAATGTGACAGAAGTGAACTTCCTATTGACTTCATTTGTGTCTTTTCTAACCCACGTGGGTAGGTACTCAGTAACACATTTCTTAAGTTGCCTAGAGATATGCTGGATATCGATTTCCGGAGATGAGTAACTGAGTTGATAAGTACATGTGGTAGTTACAAGACAGGGCAGCTTGTTTTTTGTTTGGGCAAAAGTTATCCGCCGACTACTAAAGGATAAGCAAAGATTTACAGCATAGAAGGTTCTTTAGATGGTTGTAGACAGACTCTGGAATAGAACTTCCCTAAGTCCGTCCCCATTATTATGGAACTTCATGAGTGACGTAAGATTCACGGAAAATCCTCAGGAAAAATGTGAGAGAATGTAAACATATTATTCAGTGAAAAAAATTCGTTTAATCCGTTAACGCGACTATTGATTTTAACAGATCCACGATGTGACAGAATGCGTTCTATTCGTGTATACGACAGGTCTAGTACCCGTTGCTAGTAATTCGACTAACAACGACGAGTACTGAAAATACCAAAACACGAATGTTTGAGAACGACGTATTTCAAACGCACCTTGATCAGCAAACCAAAAACCAAAAAAAGCACGAAATATGCAAGGGTTGAAGAAAGTGTGTGGAATGTTCTCAGGTATGCTTGATGCAGACAAATATCTCAAAAATGTACAATGTCTAGAAATTATGTGATATATTCTAAGGAAAAAAACTGAGGTTAGTACACTCCTTTTGGTGATTTCATTCACTATTTCGTACTCACTCTCGTTACTGAAGTTCAGATGGCCAGAAAGAATGAGCAACAAGGAACTCACTGTGGCTGGCAACAAACCAACCAACAACATATCACTCAACAAATATGCACTGGAACGAAGTGGAGATGGATTGGATTGGGCATACACTGAGAAAGCCGATTGGGGACATCACGCGCCAGGCCAGGCCAGGCCAGGCCCTCGAGTGGCACCCAGATGGGAAGCGGCGAGTTGGGTGTCCGAGGTGATGGTGACACGGAGGAGATAGTGTGAGGAATAAATGAGAGCTTGTGGGCAGTCGTGGGACCAGGTTCAAAAGATCTCAGAGAACAGAGGTCACTGGAGGCGTGCTACTGAAGCCGTATGTTCCACTAGGAACCCAAGGGACTAATAATAATATAATAATAATAATGTGGGCAGTCGTGGAGCCAGGTTTTGAAGATTGGAGAGAGTAGAGAGTGGAA
This sequence comes from Heterobilharzia americana, assembly GCA_944470555.2. Classification (NCBI taxonomy): domain Eukaryota; kingdom Metazoa; phylum Platyhelminthes; class Trematoda; order Strigeidida; family Schistosomatidae; genus Heterobilharzia; species Heterobilharzia americana. The sequence continues at coordinate 157,747,884 of OX104127.1, read as the reverse complement.
TGGAGACGTGGTACTGAAGCTCTATGTTTCACTAGGAACCCAAGGAATAAATAATAATCATAATAAATGCCTTACACAATCACACTTATATACAATTCTTGCTTTTGTTTAGTGAGAACGTACGATTTATTTTATATGTATGAAATCAGTTTGTTAAATAACCTAACAAGTAAAGTAAGGTATAACACATTTACAAAATCAAAATATCCTTTTCATCCTAAGATAATCAAAATGTTTATGAATATTGAAAAGTAATCAAAGGGTGACATAGTAATAACAAACAAGGTTAAATAAATTGTCACGACGTAAAAATCCAGTTGTTCAGATTTTTGAGTATAGCTCAAGGTATCACTAGAGATAAAGTTTGAATCAGGAGTTGAGTAAGATGACAGGATATTTAGTGAATGAATTGTTGTCGCAGTGAGTATAGAAACAAGTAATAGTTGATTATTATTATTATTATTATTATTATTATTATTATTATTATTATTATTTGTTCCTTGGGTTCCTAATGGAACACATGGCTTCAGTAGCACGTCTCCAATGAGCTTTGTTATCTGAAATCTTTTGAACCTGGCTTCGCGACAGCCCACAAGCTCTCATTTCCTCCTCGCACGATCTCCTCCATATCACCCTCACCTCAGACGCCCAACTCGCCGCTTCCCATATGGGTCCCACTCGAGCAACTGGCCTGGTGCGTGATATCCCCGAATGGCCTTCTCAGTGTATGCCCAATCCAATCCATCTCCACTTCGTTCCAGTGCATATTTGTTGAGCGATAGATTCTTGGTTGGTTCGTTGCCGGAGGAAGGATGTTTGGAAACGCTGAAAGGACACTAAGACGATAAAGGCAACGAGGTTTGAACAAGTCTCTTTTGTATACAAATATTACGCTTTTCGATTTGAATCGCTGAAAGTTCAACACTGTTAACATGTACCAAATCTGCTAAGTTTCTTTTCTTTTTTTGAAGAAGCTTTGAAAGAGTAGATGTTTGGGAATTGTCCTGGTGCTAAATTGACAGATGCAGAGACCAACCACCAATTATTCGAACTTGTTTTATACCCATAAATACGAGACCAAGAAAGAACACAACAGCGTAGTCGGATGGAATAGCATATTTACGAGGTCGTGCCAAGTTACTGATGCGTTACAGCTAACTGGTTACAGGTTCGATTACGAGCAGTGCAACGTAACAGGATGGCATGTCAAATGGTTAGGATGCCTGACCAGCTGCCTTCAGTTTAGCGAGTCCAGTCAAACTATGAAGGTCAGCATCAAGGTTGAATCTCTTCAAACCCTAGGCTACTGATTTCGGAGAAGTGTGTGATGCTACAGATGTTTGTTAAGATTGAATGACCAGTGTCTATAAGGTGATCCAACTCCATAGTCGAAATCGGTCAGTGGTCTTCCTTGAATGGTACCATAGTCAATCCCACTGAATGTAAGGTGGTTAATTTTAACTTCAGACGCAAACAAGACCTACGTAAGCTGCTTCAGTCCCACAACTGTTGTCTTATAGATGGCTCTGCCGCAGAGAATGTATCAAGTTTGGTTACTTTTGACTCATGCTTTTCTTCTGATCTTTCTTGGTCCCATCATATCTTACTCATTAGCAGAAAAATCCTTCACCCAACCTTCTATACAAGAAAACTCAGACTGTATGGCATAACTCAGCCTCTACTCCTACGTTTCAATTTTTGTCAGTGACCACTGTTGTGGTTACTGTGCACACAACGATACTAGTTCCGAGCGCGTTCCTGTGTGAATCAGACAACACGAGCGGATATCACCTGTGCTTGACCACAGTGTTAGGGGCTTTATCCTAACCAACACCAGCCAGTCGAACACGTGAAAACGCCACAGGATTCCGAAAGGTGTAAATAATTAGTTTGCTCACTGTCCACTGTATATAAACAAAATTAGTTTCAATAATAACGTGATGTTGGTACATACAGTATCTGTCAAGAAATTTGAACAACGTTGCATGGGGCATACAACACAATAATTCCAATACTTATTTATCCCTCCCCCTTATTCCTTGCTGGACTCTGGAAAAGAGACTAAGCTGTATTGCGTAGGATTCTGAAAGCTTTTAATGGTACACCACCACTACAACACTGAGTGACGCAGGTTCGAATCTCACGCGGGACATCAGTCCCGTTGAGGTTGCAGATACGCCTCGCTGACGAGTGCCGAAAAGCTAGGGCTTCCTGCCGATTGTCTCCAACCAACTAACACCACTACTATCCTCTACGACCATATCTCTCTCCATGTTTGTCCCCAGGGAAGACAGGAAGCAAATATAAACCTATATACACACACAACTAGATATAAAAATTTAACCATACCATTTTATTAAGCTTTTGCATTGTGTAAAAGAAACTCTGTAAGACACAAGTTCTTATTAATCAAGCCTACAATAGTGACCTGAAGTCCCCAAGCATTTCAGCAATCCTGTTATTCTTTACTATTTATTACTAAACAGAATTACTGTTCTTGAACACTTTTGGACAAACCCGCGTTGAACGACCAATGAGCCCAGCTCTAGAGGTACAAGTAAACTGATACACACGCATAAAGGTGGACATATGCGATATCTGATCTTTCAGGTTATTGCCAGTCAAAGAGTGAGTACGGAATACTACTATCAGTTGCTACAAAAAACATTCTCTTCAGACAGCCTGAAATCCTTCTGTTAAAGCTGTCAGCAACTAGACCACCTGTGGAGTCAAGGTTCATGTTTTGTATCTTTTTCTATACCGAAATTGAGCCACATTTTAGTGCTTTTAGCTTGATATCTCTATCTATGAACTGAAGTGGACACCAGTTTTCGGTCAAACTTTTTCTCAGAATGTTTATCTCTTCATCTATAGAATTTGAGCTGTAAATGCGTTCGATTCGAGTAACAAAGGATGTGACTAAATTTTTCTTCTTATCATTGGGCATTTAGCTGTAGAAATTTGCCAGTTTCCCATTCCATGTGGGCTCTATTTGAAATGATCTCCTCAAAGTCTCATCAGTCATTCCTGTTAGTTCCATATCAAGAAAGAAAATTTTCCATCCTTTTTCTGTTTTTATGGTGAATTTTATCACCGAGTTAGGTTTTTATACTCAGTCAGATTTGTATCATCATAACAACTTTTAACCATCTCCATTGTTGAATGTTGATGTGTCAATGTTTCAGATATTATCTGATTTTTTTCTGAATGATAAGCTCTTTAGTTACCGGATGCACATTGTTATATACAAGAAAGTTACAGTGGATTTACTTACTAAAATCTAGAAAATTATTCAGCAACAAGTTTAACGAGTTTATTTTCAAAAGTAGTATATGAGTAAAAATGTCACATTTATCATACTTTAATGACTGCCTATACGTTTATTTTGGAAAAGAAATTGAATTGGATATTTAATCTGAAAATGAGTTTATAAACTGAACAATCCAGGTGGGTATTTCTCACATTTTAGTGGTTTTTCACCTGCCCATCTATGGTATGAAAACGGTTTCTATAAGAAATCACAATATTTGGTCCTTGACACGAGTAAATAAATAAGTATTTTATTTTGAGGGAGTTGTGGAGATTTGGAAATATTTCAAGTTGTTATTCATCGTAGACTGACGTCAGTTGGAGAACAAAGGAAACCTGGGAGCACTGGACAGCTGTCTCGTCCTAGTATGGGACTCCTCAGCAGTGCGCACCCACGACCCCACACCAGCAGGGATCGAACCCGCGACGTTCAGGTTCCGCGGCCAGCGCGTTACCATTGGGCCACTGGGTCAGAATCCAATGCTCCATATTTCCAACTTCTGTTAGCTCACGATGTAGCGCAAGTTAGGATATAGCGCGGGTTCGATCCCTGCTGGTGTGGGGTCGTGGGTGCGCACTGCTGAGGAGTCCCATACTAGGACGAAACAGCTGTCCAGTGCTCCCAGGTTTCCTTTGTTCCCCCAACTGATGTCAGTCTACGATGAATAATAACTTGAAATATTTTATTCGCATATTAGTAAGTTAACATAAGAGAAGCCAGGCTACATGCATCATCACATTGATATATGTTGGTAAATGTACAAGATTTTACGGGACCTGAATGGTACGGAATGGAGGTCATCAAAATTAGATTAAAAACATCAGAAGATTACACAAGTCATGATATGAGCAAGAAAATACCACTTTCAACATATACAGTGCTAAAGTTTCAATCGTTTTCAGTCATACTTTCTTTTTTACCATTAGTGGCACCAAGGTCACGCGAAATTCCAAATTTCCGTTACAAGCAGTCGACATGTTTGATTCGTCTTCGCAATGCCCGCTTACGCTATTCTACCATAAATCCTAGTGCTTATAGGTTGGGTACCAGAAGAACCCATATTAGATTTGCTTATTTGATTTATAACAGACAGTGATCTAGTATTATTTACTTGATGACATTTCGAGCATAAATTATTGCTCATAATCATATGTTAAGAAGGTATATTCACGGTCAGATTAAGTCTGTTGTATAGCGTTATTATGAATTTGTTCACTTTAAAGTCAATAGGTAAGTGGATTTCCTGGGTTTTTCTGTCTGTCCAGATTTTCGATGCCATTATGACCGTCCAGAAATTTGAGTAATTTGAGGGTTTATACATGTTCATATGGTGAGTGGGTCAAATGAGTGAATGCGATTGGTAATTCTTACTTATTGGACAATGGTCTTCTTGGGAGCATAGTTTCATTGCTTCGAAAAGAAGTGGAATGTTGAGAATCAGTTACGTATATTCCTCATTTGTGTCCTGCTGTCATCATCGAAGGTTATCTTGATGATGTGGGTATTCGAGTATCCGATTTAAACCCCTTGATCGTTCAGCTTTCAGATTTCCAGATAATTCAATAGGTTTTCATCATGGTCCAGTTTCTTCATAGACTAATGATATCTTCGTGTTGCACCATCTGAAATTTTGGTAGAAAAACAACAAAAGCAGGTATAGCCTCTGCACCATTGAGGTTGGAAATTGTTTATATATTGATAGTTCTCAATATGTCTGTAGTTCTAGTAGCAGTATTAGTGGTGTTATGGTCTGACGAAATACGTTGCTGAAAAAGAGCCACTCATGTTGACCTGTATATTTATTGAACCAGATGACAGTTACTTAGGTACCAGGTGACCGTTTATCTCACCTAGGTCTCCGTTTAGAAGTGGTGTACTCGGCCAAATATAATTTATCGGTCCCAATTGTTCAGGCTACTTTAAAGGTTACCCTAACGAAGATCAAAATAACCATTTAGGTTCCTTTGTTTCGGCTGGAAAGGCAGATTTTCATAAAATAGAGTGGGTTAATTAGTTGTTGCTAGGGTGGCATTTAAAGTCACTCACCGGGAGAGTAGTTTTCAACAAATAGGGGAACATAATTGGTTATCTAAAAGGTTGCTAGGGTGGCCTTTAAAGTCTTCCAAAAAGTAAACAGAGTAATTTTCTGAGCGACTTCAAAGGCCACCGTGGCAACTGCTCAGATAGTCAATCAGTTTTCAGTATTCCGGCTGAAAAGAAAGTTTTTCATAAAATAAAGAAACGCAGTAGGCTACCTCAGTTGCTTCTAGGATGGCCTTAAAGTCATCCAACTTTTCAACCGCCCAACTTTGGTACCTACAGGGTTTTCGTTGAAAAACACTCCAAGCTTCAACCAAGGTTACAACGTGCAATTTGCGACAGTTTTTGGTGTTCGCAGAGGTTTCAGGTTTGTTCTCGGATGTTTCATCATCAGACTGGGTAACTTCATCAGCATTTATTTCGCTTAGAAGTGGGGTGTTTTTAAGAAACATAAATGGTTACCGACGGTATTTGCCGATCTTTAGGGCTATTGCCCTGTGGTTAGGTGTTGTCCGTCCTTTCACCATAGGTTGATTTTTACAGCTTTTGTTAACCTTTAACTTATGTTGTTGACCTAGTGTCTGATTACTGATTTCCAGCTAGCTGATCTCGTCTTAGTAACCCGTATGTTGGGTCAGTGTGTCTGTGTGTCTATTGATTGTCGTTTCGCTAGAGGACCATGCTTCCAGGAAATCTATCGCAGTTTTTAAGTTGGCTCCTCGTAGCATCCCCAAACTGTCCCATTCAAAGTTGTGGTTGTGTTCATCTACATGTATCGACATCAGTGAGGATATATCACGTCATTTAGCTGCAAGTAGGTGCTCATAAACTCGTTGGCCTAGTCGACAACTATCTCGGACAACACAGTTATTTTGACGGTCCTTATAACTATTTTTTTTAGATCATATTGACTTCACTCACTCCGAGCAAAGGGCCCTTTAGCTTGCACATAATGGTCTGCGCGGATATAGTTAGTTTGTGTGGCACCCTAATATCGATGGTATGAAGCTATAGGTTGACAGTTTCTGAGGTATCTTTTATGTATGATAATGATGATAGTTTACTTCGTAGGTCGACGGAATTGTCCTGATGCGTGTTCTGTTGAAAAATACTTCTTGATGGAGCTGACTGGATAGTCATTGTCTCTGAACATCTTGTAAAGACGTTTTTCCTGACTTTCGTAGTTCTTGCGTGTTGTAAAGAGTCCTGACATGTGCAAATAGTGCCTGCTTACACCCCTTCATATTAGACATGGGAACGCTACCGTAGCAGTTCAAAACTTGATGTTTGTATCACTGTCTATACACTTGATCTGCATGGTTTCATCATATGTTCTGATAACCAAATCATGAAACGCGACTTTGTTAAGTTCTTCTTCCTCTTCTTTTGTGGAATGAATACCACTAAAAGTATGGTTTCAGACTGAACGTGTTTTCTAATTCAGTTGTTTTAATAGTTACATTATCGTCGCCTACATAATGAATTCCAGATTTTAGTCCAATTATTTGAATGACTACTGATTCTAGTCCCTGCATCAATTCTTCAACTGTCGGTCCAGATATTGGTGAACCCATGGTGTCTTCCCTAATTTGCTTGCCAACCTTTCCGTTAAACAAAAGGGTGTCATGAAACATTATTTGTTTAGCTCTACAAAGTTTGAAGTGGCAATTTTTGTATACCTCTGAAGATTCTGCTCATTCCTGAAACGGTGACTCATTATTTTTTTGGTGAGGTCTCAGTTGACTGACGTAAAAAGTGCACCGAAGAAGAGGTTGTTTTGTCATTGTAGTTCTTGAAGTCTATTGGCAAAGATCGCACGGTGTGGTCTCGCACAGAAAACTTTCATTAACTAACGAAATATGATAAGTAACAGCGTCGGTAGTTAGACGCTGCTCATGCTGAACTGCGGGTTTGGCTAGCCAGATCAGAGTGATTATAACACCTGAGTGTCGTACCGTTAGTTTGTGACAAGTCACTGTTGTTGTCCTTAGAGGAATTCAGCCCACAAAACCACTTTTTTAAAACAAGTGAAGTGGCAGGTCGGCTAGCATAAACAGATACATCTTTAAAAAGGGGAATGATTTTGCAAGCGAATGGCAAATGAAACAAACCGTGTGGACATAATAAAATACTGGGCAGTCCTTAAAAAGCAAGAATGTGGTCCTAAATTTGCTAACCCTGAAAAAGATATCGTTTACTAGGGAGACGTCACAACTGTGGCGAATATTTGTGGCCTAAGATGTGGATGTTCGTGCTCAGTTGCTCTCTGAGTCAGGGTTTTAGTTGGCAAAAAACTTAAACATCATGCTGGAAATCGTCATTAGCCCGTTAAGGCTTCACAGGAAATTAAAGTAACTGGTTATGGATGGATGTCTACGGCGTGCCGTTTTGCCCTAGTGTAATTTGATTGGTTGCTGGGTGAGTGTGAGGGCACATGCCGAAACTGATTAGCTTACTTCCCGCACGTAGCTCCCTAAGAGGTGTTTGACGTTGTGTGGTTGATCGACTTCTTTTGTCCACTTGCAGTACGTTGGGGTCGCTTCTTTATGATGGGCTTTTCCTTTTTTGTTTGAATGAATCGATGAAGGTCACCCCATTCTGTTTGGTTGACGCCTTTGTTTGGCTTCAGCGATGAAGACAGTTTTAATGTGATAGGCTGACCCGCATTTGTTGGAGGAGGATTCCGTATGCTGACTGATTTATTTATTCCAACTGAAGCGGTGTCCTTTGTTACTGCTGTTCTATTAGACTTTTTCGGAGGAGGGATTCTTCCTATACTGATAGGTCAAGTAAAGGGGTTTTGTTAGTTACATACGAGGTATCATTCCAGGAATTCTAGGGCAGCTTTGGCGTTGCACATCCAAGTATTTTGAAGTTGTGCCAGTGGAATGTATGGTTATAGTTGTCACCAGGTGATGAGACGAGAAACTTTACGGATATGTGGTTTCATGGGTTTGCAGCTCCTCCTTTGTAATGATTGGCAGCAGTGCAAACTTATCACACCAATATGAGTTGCTGAGGTGCATAAAAGTATGCATTTGAGGAGTGGCTCTTCAAATTACGATGGATGACACGTAGATTTCCGGTGTGTTTGAAATTCGATTATACACCATTCCAGGACCTTGATCTCCGTACGATAACCAACCAGACCATTCATTGGAAGAAAGGCTTCGCAGATGGGCATTTGAAGGGCAATGATGGGCAGTTAAGTTCACCTTGAAAATATTCAACAACAATGTAATGTCTGTGATAGTTCCCTTCAAAGATTTTTTCGAAAATCCCTGATATCGCAGACCAAGTATTTTTAGTAAGTTGAGATTTCCTGATCAAAGTGGAACTCAAAATGTTTTTATCAAGGTTTTGCTGGAAGGAGGAAGAAGAAAATTACTGGCAGTATAAGGAGGAAATAACAACAAGCAAGAAAACTTGGAAAAGAGAAGGATTCCTATTCTTCTAGGCCTTTTCGGACTCTACGTGCACTTTGAGTTATGCTTGGGAAAAACTTTAATCGCTCTCCTATGCTAATGTTCTGATAATTTTTCTAAACATGGGGACCACTTTTGGCAAAGACAAGGGAATATCCGAGTTTATACTAAGAGCGTTTTTACTTTTCCACTGCCCCCAATGAGCAGCTGTATTCGTACTCAAGTAACCTACGTAAACATTTGTAGATGCCTCGAAGTAGAGAGAACGTCCGGACTACGGTGAGTCAACAGGAGCTATGCAGAACGTATAAATGGAATCACATCACAAGTTGCTCCACGCCTGTGGCTAACAAAACGATTCATTTGACGCAAGAAAAACGGAAACTAGATAGAGAAGTGGAGTATCAAAGCCCAGCAACCTGTCTGCGGGAAAAACAGGAAAGCAGGGGTTATAGTTTTACTCAACCAACCCAATGTTAGGAAAATCAGCATGGGTCCGACCGAGAGGGTTTAGGCGGTTGCCTATGATATTAGTCGAATGACCCTCCCAAGTAGGCATACCTGCTTATAACCGGAACTCTCCTAGACAGCGTGTTGCTGAAAACTATCCTTGATAAGTGGTATTTGCATTTAGCATACGTCTTGTATGCCCTTTAATATCTTTGCAGACCCCAATGTCCTGACTGACCGCTTAAGGTCATTTGTGCTCCCAATGGATTCGTTCGTTTTTCCTCAACTCTAACAGTTCCACGCTCATTTTGTGACAAATACTACTCTGACTTGGTAATGACAGTTATTTTGACTCTTTTGCAGTTTGCATCATCGCTTTCGCATCCCGCACTCAGTAGCGACTCAAACGTCTGACATGAGTAAGATGGGTGTGGGAAACTGATAGTTTTGCAGCCACTGCAACTATTTTTTTAAGACTTGATTTCCACTGTTCAATTTTATCACCAATGTAGACAAGAAAACCTTTTAGCTCTGCCTTAGGCTCTGGTGAGATGACTGTTTTCTGCAGACTTCGTTTACGACTGGTAGGCTGAGTTGGCGAGGAAGCTATGCGTTAATGGGAAAATTTCGATCCCTTTAATAGTTGTCACTTTTGTTCAAATATTAGGGTACACACCATTTAACAGATATCAATAAATTTCTATGCAAATTACATGCTTCTGTGGGGCGGGTAATCCCAATCCCCAACTATTCAGTTGGTAGAAGATGCGAGTGAAGCCTGAAGCATGCTGGCAGAATAATGCATTGGCAAACTGACAAGATAAACAGTTGGAAGTAATGTTTCTGGGTCAACAAAAACTCAGGGCTTGAATTTATACATGATGTATATTTCCTGGAGAAAAACAAAGCCTAAGGCTGATACTCCCATTGTTAGACCTGTTATATTTCGCTCAATAAAAATGATGAAAAGTTCCTGAGTGAATGTATTACGTTGTTTGCCGTTTACTATTCCCTGAAGAGCGCAGAAATATGAATTTCATGTAATCTTGTACCAATTCACATCAAAAAAATGATGAACCTGCTGATTATTGTGAATGAGAACGCACTATCTGCTTTTTTCATCGCCGGTATCAAAATGTAGTAGGTATGTATAAACGTACTAGTCGGATGTCCAGGGCACCTTGGCCGACGTTCTCGCCGATAAAGACACCCATATGACTACTATGCTAGTCACTTTTCCGTTCGCTTGCATCAGAAACCCCACTTCTTGGCAGGTATAAAGCCATTCTACATAGAATACCGCTCTCCTCTGCACCTTGTAGTCTGGTGTTATGAATGCAGTGGAACTTCGGCCAATGGTAGGTGGTCTCAGTAGAGGTTTATTCCCTCAAAAATTCATTTTCATTCTGTGACGCCTATCTGTACAAGTGTAGAAAAGGTGAAAACAGTCGATGGAACTTCTTTTAAAAACAAACGTAGACAACCTAAGTGTAGTTACTAGAGTGTGTGAGTATGGATAACTGATGGTTTTCAGGCTCCAGTGTCTGTTTCTTGGAACATTTTTTGAAACACTTGTTGTCATGCTGATGAATTTCGACCTGAGCCCATTGTTGGTTCTCCGATGTGCTATACTGATGAAACTTCTCCCTGGTGACCACCAAGTAAGTAATAATAAGTTATTCGTAGACTTACATAGATAACTAAGGTAGTCCATTCGCGCGTTTAGCTTGAAGGGTGTTTTAGTTAGCAATAGGCAGGTCATCCATCTTCTTGTGGTAGCCTAAAGTGAATAGATTTACTTGATTTAGCTCGTCAAGATTCGCTTTGTCTCCTTGTTCAAGGGATACTTCTGACAACGGCTTTTATACTTCCTCAGGGAGTTCGGATTCTCTCGATTTACGGGGGGGGGCTAACGTATCGGGTACTGCAAAAGGACGACTAATCATGTGCTGTGAATACTATGGGAATGGGTTCTGTGGTGGAAACGTCGAACTGCTTGCGCGGGGTGATAGGACTGCATTCGCTGTTGCTGCCATATCTTCCCGATTGGGACTATCGCTTATTTTGTTGAAAAAGTTGAGCCGAATATCCTTTTCTCATGTGCGATGGTATGCTTGTTCAACTTGAACTCGTTGCCGGCTTTTTTCAGTGAGTCTTAATATGCAATGCCGTCATTTTCCAAGACTGGAGCTCAAGCCGCTTTCTGACGTCTAGAGTTTTAGTTACTGTGGGGTGTTTCGGAGTACTCTACACTTTGCCCACGTGTTTAACCGTGTCCCATCCTCAGATGTTGCCAGCAAATGGAAAATGGCTGAGGTAACTTGTTTTGGAGACGGTTGGCGAGTAGCAGGAGTAGAAGTGGTCACCAGGTTTATCTCTCCATAACGTTGATGTCCATAATGTCTACGCGAACCAACTCTTAGTCAGTTTTGTGAGCCCAGAAGCAAAGTACACTTCACGCTGTGCGAATAGTTTCCTTGCTAACTGATTTCTTTACCAGCAGGGAAAGATACAGGCTTTTTAGGCTACTTTATAATCATTTCGTAAGTTTCATGCCATAGATAAATGAGTCGCCGTGGACTCTTATGTTGCATCGGTCTCAGATTCCCATGCAGACCGAGAAGTGTGGCCGTCTTTGTGATGAGCTCCTTCTGTGTAGGATATGAGTTTTAAACAGAAGTAGCCTGCTTGTTGCACGCTTGGGCTGTGAGGACCTTAATGAATTTTGTCGTGTTACCCCTAGCACCCTGTGAAAAATTACCCAGAAGATTATGTCCCTCACTTGTATCCAATATTACTCTATTTTCAGGCATTTCCGACAGCTAGACCATGGTACACTCTTGAGATTATCTCTCATGGCATCGTGGTCAGCCTTGATACAGCAAGTGAATGAGTCGAGGCAATTCACATTGTCTTTGATTGGTATGAACGGAGTTATTACGGCGTGGTCACCGCAACCAAGGGGCGTCTGGGTGCGTGTTATCGATAAAGAGGTCACCGTTTTCCAAATCATAGCCCGGACGTAGTGCACCACCATAGGCCCACGACATCTGACATCACCCGCCTGCTCACACGAACCAAACATCTTGCACGTATACCTCAGCTTTTGACCGAACAGATCGGTAGCATATCTTCCTTCCATCTCGAAAACACCGCTGACGTGTCGAAGTCTCCTGGGGATGATTATGGAACTATGGTCTACGGAGGCTGTGGCCATGACAGCCTTGACGGTCGTTTGGTTATGGTCGGGGACCTGCGCATAACACCCAGCAAGTACCTGGAGCGACTTAGGATGACCTGGCCATGTTTTTCTGCGAGAGGGAGGTATCATGGCTGGATCCAAACTTCGGATCTTAATTCCCTGCTCCGCTTATGGACCTCTGTCTTTCGATGTACTCTGCCTTAGCTTTTTCTTGATACCTCATGTTACGAAAATTTATAAAACCATTGGACGTAACGATGATCTCATGTGAGTTCACTTTGCGCAGTTCAAACTCCTAGTTTAATTTGTCATCCTGCTCCCGTTTTCACCTTTTTCACCAACATGAACGAAACTGATACATATCCTTGTGGCCACGCATATGTGAGTCATTTTGTCACCTACAGTCATGTGAAGGTGTTTACTGGTTACCGTGCCCAAGTATTTCTTTGGTCATTGCAGATTAATAGCCATTCACAAGGTACGATGGAGACGAAGCCGTTTCACAGCTCTTACCTGTGCAGTTGAGGCACTCGTATTGAAGAAAAAACAAATTTTAATTGTGGGCCATGAGCCACCATGAAGGTGAGAAGAAAAGAGCACTCTAGAATATCATCGCACGGCTTCAAAAATGGTGCAAAATGGAATGCTTGGATTGGTGGACAAATTGGCAGACTCTCAGAAGTATCTCTACAGTAACCTGCACTGGAAATGGATGGAATCGAAAACAGGAGTGCAGAATGTGTTAGCCAGTGTTTCCAGCAGGACAACTTACCCACAGACCATCTCTCTGCTTGGACTGATACCTATCCGCCTTGACGTACATGTATAGCATACAGAGGTTCTGATGGTATAGAATCATACGAAAGACGAAAGTGAAAGTTCCAAAAAAATATTGCGACAGCAACTCTAAGTCAACAGGTGAAACGATTACGGACCATCAACTGGAACACTCCAGGTCAAATCTGGGGAATAGGAACCCGCAAAAAATATGAAAAACATCAACTCTGTCATCTTCATACCAGAACGGCAGGACGGTCAGAAAGGAGAAACTTGCCAGTCCCAACCAAAAATGAAAACTAGCATCTTATAAAACATCACAAAAACTTTCGGCCAGTCAATGTGAAACAGAAGGCCTTTTAGGAATTGGCCTGGTGGAAACTTGACAGACGCAGGGGCCAATCACTAATTATTCGAACTTGTTATATACCCATAAATACGAGACCAAGAAAAAACGCAATAGCTTAGCCAGGTGGAAAAGTATATTTACGAGGTCGTGCCAGGTTACCGATGCGTTTCAACTAACTGGCTACAGAGTCGATTAGGAGCAGTGCAACGTAACAGGATGGCATGTCAAATGGCAAGGGTGCCTGACTGAGGACTTTCACCTCATCGAGTCCGGTTAAACTGTGTAGGTCGGCACCAACGTTAAGTATTCAACAGAGAAACCACATAATGAACGCTGCAGCAAAGAAAGTTAAGTAGGGAGAAGCATGAATATAGGGAACACACTCCTTGTTGGAATTCTTGCTTTTTTCACCGCCTGCTGCTTGTTTTGTTTTTCTCGCTCTAGGAAAGCAACCCAGTTCTAAATGTTGGCTTGGTATCATCGAGAATTAATTATTTAGGGGACATACCTCATCTGAAACTGCCCTTCGTGGAGGGTAACCGGATTTACTGCCTTCGCAATACCTAACTACAACAGACAGAAACAAAAAATGATCGCTGGACTGGCTTGTTTTCATATACTTATGTTGTATGAAATATATTGTTACATTGTTATGACCTTATAATTATCTAAATCTGGGATTTACTCATTGTAAAAGTGACCAAGACAGTCCAACACTTACCGGCCGCAAGGATGTCACGACCAGTGAAAACGGCGGATACGATGTCTTGGAGGTCCACTCGGCGTATTCAAACAATTTTATTGCTTCTGGATGCCCGAGTTAGAAAAGTGAAGATATTTGGCTCTCAGTCGTAATATTCATCAAGATTATGGATCTCCGATGTGGAATGTGTTAACGGTTCTGGAATCATCAATGAAGTACAATAAGTAAACAATTTGTGGATACATTCCTTCATAAACTTTTCATCATTATCTCAAGCAAAAAGTACAGACTTTTACAACGGAGGCATTAACTTCAGGCTTCATTTTTCTCTAAGTATTGCATGTAGTGTCGAGGCACAAACCTGGCTTTTTTTGTTAATGCGAAAACAACACTTCCACTTATTCAACTTGTACACTTTCTGCATACTTTTTCCGCTGAGACGTCTCATGTGTGAACATGCAGCACTTATGTCTTCTAGTGACAGCGGGTGGGGATTGAGATTACCCTCCGTGAAGACACATGTAATTTATATAGAAACTAAGTCACACCTGTAAAGATGGGGTGTGCCTGTATATTCAGGAATAAATATTATCATTATTATTACCATTATTACAACGTCGAATCCCGTCGGACCCTAGGCAGTGACTCCGGAGAAGTGTTTGACTACAGACCACTCTCCTCCCAGTTGGTTCCTGAGGACCCTATGACAAAACCAACCAGGAGTGAAAACCCAATGGTTTCCCCAGTGGCAAAACTCTTTCGATGGGCTCACTCCCAGAAGTGGCCCTTTGGTTGTCTGAACATATTCCAGGGCGTCGTGGCGAATGAAAAACAAAATACGATAGGTTGAATCGTACGTCGATCGCGGTCCTCAGTGTCCTTTAACGTTCCGTTCAGTGCTCGTTGCATCCAGAATACAGGAAAGGTCTTTGATACCAAGTAAAAATGGGAGACATTTACATACAAATATATCGAAAATAGATTTTATGCTTTTTTCCATTTTTCGAAAAGGTTTCACTATGTGGCAGTAAAAAATTCCTACAAAAACGTGAAATTTAGGAGGATTTTCGCACTCCCGGTAGATAACAAACGATGCCTCGAAAAAATTGAATTGAAAAACGGTTGGCACATTTTGACCCACACTGTTTAGTTGAATATGTCTTCAGTCACTCCAGAAATCTAACGTTCTGCCTGGTCGTGCTATTTTTCCGCCGGTGGTTGTTGTATCTGTGTACTGCCGGGCACATCATCAAGAATTTCTATAGTTATGCCATCTGTCAGCTGGCCGTGGGGAGCTGAAACGTCATTTGTGATATGGTTGCCTGCGGAACAAGCTGTTTTCAACCGGTCGATACTAACAGTATCTTCGCGTCCGTTTCGCTCGATTATGTAAAATTTCTCATGCCGCTTGGTCATTTTGAATAGTCCGTCATAAGGTGGCTCAAGTGGTCGACGGATAGCATTATGACGAATGAATACCTGAAATGTCTTTTGCAAAACGATGTGAACGAAGGCATCAGTCGTTTAAGGTTCAACGGGAGTAGGCCTGGCTGAAAGCAGTGCGTTTTTAAGCCTAGTCACGTAAGATGTTCTGCCGAAAGAGTGTTTGAAAGTTGGAGGTGAAGCAAACTCGCCTGGTAGGCGATGAATAGTCCCATAGGCCGGTCCTGCAGAGGTGCATCCAGCACCAGCTTTCAACGTGTTACGAATACTCAGTAGGACTGAAGGCAAAGCCTCGGTCCACTGAGGTATGTTTGCAGATGAAATGGAAGCTTTCAGTCGTCGATGGAAAAGTTCTACCATGCCATTTGCTTATAGATGGCAGACTGTCGTTTGAAACCAAGTGCAATCTAAAAGTACGATTAAAGCGCGAAATAATCCACACTCGAATTGCGCCCACGGTCGAATGGCACGCTACAAGGTGATCCAAAGCTTATGACCCATCTTTCAACGAAGATACGTGGACAGTTGCAGCATTACTATCCTTACTGTGGCCATCTCGTAAAACGATCCACGCAGGTGGAAAGATAAGTGCTTCCATTAGGTTCTGGCAGAGGTCCTGAAATGTCTTTATGGACGTGGTCGAAACGGATGTCTGCGGCCAGAAGAGAACCTTAGAGGATTTTCCTGCATCGCATGACTTCACACTTCTGACGAGCTAAGCACGTCTTTGTTCATTCCTGACCAACGGAAACGTTATGCAGTGGGCCTGATGGTGGCTTGTACGCCTGGATGGGGCAGTTTGTGCAGAAGACGTTGCGTCAACGTCTCTTCGGAACCGTTGGGTGTGGTTGACTGGCAGAGACATCACATATAACTGTATTCTTGCCTGACCCCACTGAACATAATTGTGGCTTGAGAGTTGTGGACAACAACACATGGTGCAGCTCAAGGCCTTTTTTGAGACCGAGTTAGTTCAGTGAGATCAACCCCTTCGATATTGTTTATCGAACTTATTCGAGAGACTGAGTTGGCTATTGAGTTATTTCCTCCTGGAATGTGGCAGATATTTGACGCTAACTAGGAAGTGTAATCCAGTTGTTGTGATTCACGAGGTGAGCACTTGTCAGATGCCAAACCAAGATAGAAGGTTAACGGTTTGTGGTCTGTGAAAATAATCAAGTCACGACCTTCAAACGAGTCTCGAAAATGGAGTACAGAACAGCACAAAGCTGGGAGTTTCTTGCCAAATGTATTGTATCTTGTTTCCACCTCTTGCAGTCGCTTCGAGAAGGAGGCTAAAGGTTGCCACTGGTTGTCAGACAACCGTTACAATAATAATAACAATATTCATTCTTGAACATACGGGCACGCACCAATTTTACAGGTATGAATGCATTTCTACATAATTTACGGCAACTGTTGCGAAACTGCTGATACTACTAAGCCAGATACATCAACAGCGATACTCGAAGGAGCTTTGGAGTCGTGATGCATTAGCATGGTTGCTTTTGGAATAGCTTCCTTGACTTCAGGGGAACCAAGTCTATCCACGTTGTCCAGAATCACGCATTTATGTTCCCTCAAAGTAGATCTGTGAGTGGTCTCATGAAAGAGGCACGGTTGGGGATAAAACTTCAGTAATAGCCTTTCAGGCCATTGTCAGTGCAGAGCTACTTCACAATGGTCGGCTCTGGATAGCTCATAAAGGCCGCCACTTTATCTCTCAATGAGCGCGTGCTTTTGCTGTCAATGATATGTCCAAGGAAGCTGCGTGATTCAACTCCTTTTTCACACTTCTGCAGGTTGACTGTGTTGCCACGTTTTATTAGTCTACTGAATACAAGGTCCAAATGTTTAGGGTATGTTCCCTTATCTGGGCTTGCAATGAGACGATCATCGATGTAGACGTGCATAAAATTTGGACGACGGAAGGCATCACCCGTAAAGCACGGGAATGTTTGCGCTGCATTCCGAAGACCAAATGGCATACTCAGGCATTTGAACAGGCCAAAAGGAGTAACAATGGCTGTGCTCGCCATGTCTTCTCTTGACATAGGTATCCGACTGTACGCTTTGACCAGATCGATTCTGGAGAAAATACTCCTTCCGCATAACGTCGCAGTCATGTAGTAAACATGAGGTATCGGGTAGCAGTCCGGTGTTGTTTCGGCGTTGTCACTGGTAATCACCAGTTGGATGCCCTTTGTTGCTGTCCTTTTTAGGAAGCACATGCAATGATAATACCGAAGGGCTACTTGAGGGTTTGATGATGCCCACTTCGAGCATGTAGCCGAATTCACTTTTCACCTTTTTGAGCTCATCAGGGACTGGAAGGCCTGCTTTAGATGCCACAGGTGGGCCTGTGGTCATGATGTGATGCACAACGTTGCTGGTTATGCACGGAAGGGCGCGCGTCGGTTGTTGTAATCCTGGATATTTCTCCAAAACTGCCTGATAGGACACGTCGCCCGATTGCTTGGTTCTGACGATAGCTAAACTCGGACCTACGTTGGTGGTGCCACCAATAGATAACTTTATGTTGTTATCTACCAGACGTCAACGACGAGGATCTGCGAGTATATCGTGATGGTTCAGCAAATCTATTCCAATGATAGGCATGGAAACCTCGACTAGGAGTAAAATTCGGTGAATAGGTTTGCGTAAACCTAAGTTGAGGAGGCATACCGTCCCCCAAATGTTGCTATCGCCTTGCCGTTAGCTGCTTGAAGATTGGAGGATTGGCCATGATAACGCTCCTTTGTGGGTGTGGGAAGAACGCTAACTTTCGCACCGGTGCCTACGAGATAGCTGACTTTGGTTTTCATATCTGTTGCGTAAAGCAAACGGCTGTTTCCCCCGGCCACGGTTGCCGTGAACGCGTGCCGGCGTGACAGTTTCCAGAGTTTGTGTCCATGCTGAAGCTACGTGGCTCCCGGCATTTTCTGACCTCGTCCCCGTGGGCCCTGTGAAACCAGCACCATTTAGGGTTTTCTACCCTGTGAGGTTTGATTTTTGGATAACCGCACTAACTTCTGTGGTGGGCTGTGATGCGTTTCTGTGGTATGCTACGTAAACTAGGGCTTTGAGTTCGTAGCAGCTGTTTACTCGAAGTGTACAGCTTGGCTCTTGGCTTTATCGCAAACTGAATAGTCGTTGGAGACGGGTCTGCTAGAGGTCTCCAGCAATTTATCTGGTGAGGCTGCCAGGTCATCTAGTGGAACTGTCTAGAGCGTCACTAACACAGTTTGCACCGGTTGTGGTAGTTTTGAGACAGTTCTCGTAGAATGCCATCATCCAACGTTCGCGTGTCCATAACCTCTGGCATGCGCACGAGGACTTCAGTAGCTGAGTTGCTGCCTGGCTCGATGTTGTGAAGCGTTTCGTCTAGGGGCTGACAATCTGCGAGATCACTACTTCAGTAGTGCAGCTTCGGGGGTGCATGGGGATCACTTACCTCAGGACTAAACGCATGCGCTGTAACATACTTGTTTAATTCCCGTGGTAGTGAATGTTTGACAGCAATAAATCAAGAATGTGGATATACTACTCCACGTTTTCGGAAACCTGCCTTGGCATACCGAAACCATGCTTCTGCATTATCTGGCTTAATACGGATAAGCTTTGCAGTATGGTCTGATATGGGAGGCAGTTGTATGTGGACATATAAAAGCTGTGAAATGAAAACAATACACAAGTAAAAAATGGGACGGGCTCACCGGTTTTAGATTTGTTCTTGGTTGTGACTTGTTTTCACGCCGGGCTCACCAGTTAAGAAAATGGCCTGGTGGAAACTTGACAGACGCAGGGGCCAATCACTAATTATTCGAACTTGTTATACACCCATAAATACGAGACCAAGAAAAAACGCAATAGCTTAGCCAGGTGGAAAAGTATATTTACGAGGTCGTGCCAAGTTACCGATGCGTTTCAACTAACTGGCTACAGAGTCGATTAGGAGCAGTGCAACGTAACAGGATGGCATGTCAAATGGCAAGGGTGCCTGACCGGGAACCTTCAGCGTAGCAAGTCCACGTAAACCATGAGTGGGACTAATACTGACTGACAAGCAAAATACCGGCTCCAATTATCCAACAGATGCTTCCAGAGCCGGCGCAGTATTGCACTTCATGAGCAGACAACTGGGTGCCGCGATCTTAGAACTCCTTTTGAAGCTATATAAGACCTACATACGGCCTCGCCTAGAAGTCCTTAAGGTCATTTCACCGCCATATCTGAAAAGGGACATGAACCTCCTGGAGAAAGTCCAAAGGCGAGCTTCAAAGTGTCGCGTGAATGAGGCGAAAAACATATCAGGACAGGCTGGAAGATCCAGGGCTCCACTCCCTAAGCTACCGCAGGTTACGTGGTGACTTGATAACGGCTTACAAAATGCTAAGTAACCCAAGTCATCTGAACAGCGGAAACCTACCAAACGGCCAATGTGGCTATCCTCGTGTTAACCCAAGGAGAATCGCCCACCAAAGAGCTTCGCTCTTTTCTCTCTCTCTCTGCTAGCTTGCAGCCGCTGGAACTCATTGCCTGCCGAGGTTGCTGCTACACCGTCTGCTGACAGCTTCAAGAAGAAGTTGGACAGTTACGCAGCGACGCATGGTTTGCGCTCATCAGACTGGGATGTGGACTAGGCTAACACGACTTACTAACTCGGTACGGCTGACCGTTGCTGAACACTTTGTAAAACCACTATCACTGAGAACTTGGCTCAACCTTATACCTTCCTGTAGATGTCCCCTCCCGTTACCATCTACTAAAAGAATCACTATATTCCTGTACGTCCTATCATGTTATTTATTATTCTTCCTTCTGACTTTACGTTCTCAAACCTTAATAAAGGCTCTTCGCGTTACTTTGTCCCCATAAACCTACCAATGTTTATTTTTCCATGCAGTTTCCTTTTTCCTAGTCTTTTTTCCTTCTCTTTTTCTATTTGTCTTTCTCTGCACTTTCTCTCCCTTGATTTCTCTGCACATATTTTTCATCCCCTTTTTACAACCACTCCGACAAATTGTCTGCTGGCACGACACTTGAGGAACCCATGTGCAGCACAGTCTCCGGAAGAAAACACAAACAAACAGCACTCCCTACACATTTAACCAACACACAACCGCCCGTCGGGCTAACCAGAGCTACGGCAGTCGAGTAGGTAGACCTACTGCATCGGAATCTACCAAAGACTTGAAACCATTCCGCAAGGCCTAGAAGCGAGCATGAAGAAATCAATTGGTTTACACTATCTCTCAAAAGATATTGGATGTTGGAGATCATAAAAAGACATTGGACGTCGAAGCGGATATTCCAAGGCTTTGCGTAACTCCTGAGCGATGTCTAAAGAAGTGCCAAAGCTTGACCCATTTAGGACGAAGGCAGAACTCAAGGGTAAAAAGCAAAAGCGATCTCAGGGTTCCTCACATTATCGACCTAAGGCACCAACTGAACTTACACGCTTGCCAGCTTTCAAAGGTAGTGTATAACAAATCATGAATGCCTATATATAGACGTCTCACCATCGGAGCATCAGGAGCTCTTTATTAAGAAACTTCACCAGTGTTGCGTCGTTTTCAACTTTGAGGAGTCAACGTCTGATATTAGTAGTAAAGAAATCAAACGCACATTTCTAAGTGAACTGGTTGAATATATAAGCGTAACACGGAATGCGTTGAATGAGTCTGTCTACCAACCAATTGTATCTATGGTTTGTTCAGCATATTGATTTGAATTTAGTCTATTGACAGATTGCTTGCAATATTTTTCGTCCATTGCCACCTTCTGATAATCCAGATTTTGATCCTGAGGAAGATGATCCTGTTCTTGAAGCAGCCTGGCCACACCTATCAGTAAAATTTTTTCACTTTTAACCTCATCCCTGTAGTATGTTTATGAATTCTTTTTGCGCTTTCTCGAGTCACCTGATTTCCAACCTGTCGCTGCCAAGAAATACATTGATCAAAAATTTGTCCTGCAGGTAAATCATTGACTTTGTAGTATATGAATTAGCTTCTGGAGCTGTTTGATAGTGAGGATCCTCGAGAACGCGAGCTACTAAAGACTGTGGTACATCGTATTTACGGAAAATTTCTAGGATTAAGATCTTTTATACGCAAGCAGATTAACAACATATTTTTGAGGTAATAATATTAAAAGGACGAAAGTCACTTTTAATTCTTTTAGGTTTATATACGAAACAGAACAGTTCAATGGTGTTGGAGAGTTGCTCGAGATATTGGGTAGTATTATTAACGGTTTTGCATTACCGCTAAAATCTGAACACACTCGATTTTTGGCCAAAGTGCTAATACCGCTTCACAAAGCTAAATCTTTAGTAACCTTTCATCCACAGGTAAGTTTTTAAATTTTCGGAAATATACCACTTACAATGGTGATAAGGGTGACCAAGATACCGGTTTAAGTTATTTGTGGTGTTATGACAGTACTTTAATTACAACGACGCCCTCTGCTTGTGGCATGACCTCGTGATGATTTAGGTTCTTTATCATTTTCCTGAGGACGTGTACCAGGTAGTGTAATGCTATAACGAGCGTTTAAAATAAAATTAATACACTCTGCGTTACTACTCGAAATTTTAGACTTCTTGATATCGTCTTATATCTTCCTGATTTGTAAGTTATGTCGGTGAGTAGCATCAGTCTGGTACAGTCAAAGTAGTTAATGAAAGTTTACTGGAAGACAATTTTCTGATTAGCGATATCTTCTGAGATTTGGTATTTGTGAATGAAAGGTAGCATTATACTTGGTGAGATATTTGTTGGATACTGTCTTGTGAATAGCCTCCTATGAACTTTGAGTCTTTATCCAAATGGTAAAAACTGTATGCTTACATCAGTTCTTGAGTCTCTCTAACCATAGTAGGCAGTTCTAAAACTTGTTTTGAGTTTTGACTGCTAGGAGATAAAAGTTTCCTGATTGCTGTAAAGCGTGTCTGACCTGGCAGTTTCAGTTTAAGAAATCTAACGCTGTAATATGGTAATTGTAGTCTCATAGGAGATTATATAAGTTTTGATAAAACCCCAATGTGTTTAGAAAATCAAAACAAGGCTTTCTTGAACGTTTCGCTGTGTATGCCATAGCTTCTTCATGGTAATATCACTTAAAAAGTGTTTGGCAAAAGAGTTCGTCGGAATAAAGTATATTTAACAGGTGTATTTATCCTGTTGTATCTAGTCATGTTTAGTTATGTCATATTCTAACAACACTGGTAATCAGGTTTGCTATGTCCCATGAACTTTTTTGCTAATCAAAACTGATAGCTTATACACTTTCAGATTTGAATAGAAAATCCGTTTGACACTTTCAAACTCACCATACATGGAGGCAACGAGATACAAATATGTATTTTGCAGTACATCAATCTAGAGGTTTGTGGGTAATTAATTGGTCTCAATGAAAGGTCGTGTTCGCAGCTTGGGTGTTCAATTTTAGGAGGAAACAGTGCTCCCAGTTTTTCAAGGGTTCTTTGCTTGATAATAATCTGCGATTGAAACCCTTTTAATAATGTAGTAATGTTTTTAGGATACAGGATGTTGTGCGTTTAAGATACAAGACAAGTTGGTAAGTTCATAGCCATCTGCATTTGTACAATATCATCCTTTTCTGGCTGAACCTCAGTAAATGACTGTTACAGTTTGATATTACATAGAACCTAAACCAAAGGTGATATTTGGATATCACGAGGTTACAGTCTTCATATGCTTGAACTCACTTTGGTGAATGACATTTAGACATCACGGATAATACTAAGAACTGTCCATCTTATGTGCTTGTGAATAGGCTGTTTGTAACCACAGTTGTAACAGTTCCTTGATTCTTGCTTAGTTACCAATTCGCTTACAGTATTCTACATGAGTGAGGCTATGTTCTATTGTCTCAACTATCAGCTAATGAAATTAGCTAACTGGTTTAAAATGATGATATAGTTGCTGGGCTGTCCTGTTTTGTCTCTGTGTACTAAGACTTTGTAGTCAATTAGTACCAAAAGTAATGAGACTGGTGATGATAGACGCATTTAATTTTATCAAGAGTACTAGTAAAACACTACTACTACGAATCCCAACTGATAAATGCTATCTTGATGTCATAGTCCGGCTTCCACGCTACGGCGACTCAACGATCTATGCCGATAGAGTACTTTTTCTCTTGATCTCTTATCACATCAGAAAGATCTATTAGACAGCGGTAAGACAGAAAACTGTTACCGTTGTAGTATAATTAGATATGTTATAATGAGTGTTCAAGAGCGAAGTTATGCTGCTAACTGCATGGGAGTGCGACATCAGTCAGATGACTCCTTCGGATAACCAGCAGTTTCACGCTGATGCTGTGATTCCTGAGGAAATCGGGGTTGTAAAGGGTCAACTCTAAAAAGAGCACAGTCCTCCCTATCCTGTGGTATTGGCGTGCCGGTGGTATAGGTTTTTTTTAATCGGCATTAAAACAATCAAATCTCAAACCAAGTATCCTATTAAGGTAGTGTAGAACAGGCCTCAAGCAAATGTCCTATGGGCTCTGCAACCATGACAACATATTCCTTTTTCTCTTCTAGGTAGCTTGCACAAATAACTTCCATGATGTGGGTAACTGGGAAGTTTCAACAGTCCACACGCTCGCAATAGTATACAAAACCCAATTTAACATAACCCACCTTCCTTACCTTAACTCTCTCCATGCATTCAATTCATAATATCCCAATTAGGCTTCTTACGACTACCCCAACCTCACTCTGTAACCATTCCCAACGGTCCAAACCAGGAAAATATCGTTGCTAATCTCCTAAAACCCCGTTGTCAGTTTCACACTAAAACTTTTAATATCCGAACTCTATACCAAATCGAACAACAGGCATCTCTTGCCAAAACTCTGAAATCTCCAGCTACTGAGTTATTTTGTGTTTCTAAGACATGTATACAGGACCCAAGTGTGGTTGTTCACTTGATCTCACTTGGTCAGTGTTGTGAATCTGTAAGAATCACTTCACGAATGTCCGCAGATTGAGTGGCTGACCCTCGTGAACTCGCTGGTGTATGTATAACATTAAGTTCTCAAACAGAAAGCACTCTTCTCGACTGGATACCAGTTAAAAACCGTCTATATGCTGTCCGACAATGAATATGTAAGAACGAGGAAGGATCGTGAGACTGGGCGACACCTATTGGTAATCTTTTCCTATCCACACACCGACTGTATCTCGGGTTATGCAAAGAATGAATTCTATCAAAGGCTATCACTTTTGCTACAGGTTTGGTCGCAGTAAGAAGTGACTTTAACACTCAGGTAGGGAAGCTGAGCTAACTGGAAAGGGATCTGCAAGATATCTACGGTATCACGTACCAATTGGTTTACAATGGTGACCGCCTCTTACAATTTCCTTCTGATAATCACTTGTCTCTGGCCAGCACTAACTTCAGGCTTATGGTATCCACCGGCATCAAACCCACGATAGACACGGATAGGTCATATTGCTGTAAGCCATCGTTGGAGAGGTTAGGTAGAGGGTTGTTGTTCTATCTGGAGTACCTTTTGTAACTCCGACAACGCGATAGTACGAGTATGTATGTGTTTGCACCTTGCTTGTCGCAGTAAACAGGTCATAATGAAGCATGTGTTTGTTCGATTGGAATATGCGAATGTCAAGTGCATACTTAGGGTGGAGACAACGAAGCATTTGTTTGAACATGTTGGCAATTCTTTTCTTGATGGAACTGAGCATAATATTCAGTCCACATCTCACGCCCATCACTCAACTAATACAAACACCCTTCACACTGTTAATAAACGGCGGGATTCGGGTATTCCGACTCCTAATGCCAGCATGGTCAGTAGACAATTGACCAGGTTCGAGACTCTATCGACCACTGCTTCCGTAAACCTATTCCCAGTCAGGGGGGGGATGATAAAAGCCTCATCGCTTTGAGTTTTCGGTAGCGGCTGCTGGTGCAGTTACCCGGGTGTCTAGCGTCAAGTGCAGGATCATGTCTGATTGCAGCGTAGGACAATATCTGGGAAAGAGAGGAGAAATAGACGTGGTCACTGTGAGGAAATGGGAAACTTATCTGAAGGAACGGTCGGGGATCTGTAAAATAAAGAGCAGCCAGACCATGGTGAAGAGACAAGGGTAGTAATAGTGCTGGGAGATTTACCTGCTGTCTAGGTGAAAGCCATCATAACACTTGAGTGAGTATATTATGTTTACGAAGCACAGGTCAGGAAGACTGAACCTAGAGAGGCCTATTATCGAGTGCATAGCTCTTTCCGTTTCTTGGTATGGTAGATCTTTGATACTAACAATGAAGGAATAGCGACCTATTTTGGATGTCTTGATACCCTCTGCCAGCTTTGAGTGTTGTAGAATGGCTTTATTTCTGTGTTGTCATGCTTATTGATCTTAGTCAACCACGATTGCTGCTACATCTATAGCATATGCTGTAGCATCCCGGATAGCAATGATATCTGGTTTGAAGAAGGTTTCCAAGTACTTAATCTTAGGTTCCAGAAGAGTATCATACCCTTTTTATTGATATTTAGAATGAACTGATAAACTGTTTCATCGTGGCATGCTATCGTAACTTTTTGAGTTATTGGGCACTTTTACAGAATGTGTCAAGTCCTCTATATGCCTTTGTTTGGACTTACAGAGACATTCATAAGTAGGATTATGATCTCGTAAAGCTCGTAACTTAGTTTTCAGAGGATTACCCCTAAACCGTATCGTTCTAGTGAATAGCCAGGGGAAGGTTCTACGTGAGCTGTTTAACCACCTATCAAAGACCTTGGTTTTGTTGGCTTTTCTCATACTCCTCCTATCTCTCTTGATCATTAGTGCACCTCTCCATGCTTGCCTTGCCTGCTGCTTTGTATGTACTGTTTGGTCTCTGGTCTTTGCACTTTGACCAAACACTCAATAGTTGTATGTATAGTGAGGATAGTCAATACCGCTGTAACTATGGGATATGTTGATATTCTAACCGTCTCTTGATGGGTCTCCTCACCAAGATAGCCGTATGTAGATACTCGATCCCTAGGCCACCAACTGAAACCACCGTGTAGAAGTGAACCTTTTGGTGTGTTGTGCGCACGATGAACCCATTTCCTCAGGTAAATTCGTATTCTTAAGTCTGTTGTCTTTGTAACACAATCTGGACTGCTCAAAAGGGAGAACTAGATGGATTTTCAGAATGCTTAACCCTGGTTGAGGTTTTAAGGGTGCATCATGCACTTTGCGTAGCATCGCCTCCAACAGGGTATGAAGTTGGTTTGCATTGGACCATTCTACTTGGAGGTTAACCCTATATATATGAAAGTGTCCCCAGGAGTAAGAGGTTTGGTGTGCTCAGTGCCCACCGTGTAAGTCACTGGTGTGGTTACCGTTGTTTTGCTTCTTATCGACCTGTACTTCCAAAAAGCTGACTTCTGAGCATTTATTTGCACTCCCTCTGCTTCTAAAGCTGTTTGTAGGAGATGCAACTTGTCTTGCAAGTCTCTCTGATTCTCCACTATGATAATCAAGTCGTCAGCATAGGCTAACAAGTTGTTCTTCACTTTTCCCAGTCGGAGGGCTATCCCTGTGTCGCATCACCATTACTAAGAGTAAAGGAGTTAGAGGGTCGCCCTAGCGGATCCTGCAGTTGGCATTGTACGTCTTTCCATTGATGTTTGCTTGCTCTGCTTCGTAAAATAACTTAACACAGGAGACCAGGAATTCGGATGCACCAAACATCCATGCAAAATATCTAATCGTGTCATGTGAAGCTGAGTTAAAGACGTTTGAGATATCAATGGAGCACATAGTCGGGGATTTCCTGTCTTGATGAACATGTTTTAAGATGGCGATTAGAGTCGTGCTAGCCTCTTAACAACCATACCTTCGCAAGAAAGCGAATAGAACAGTGTTTATTGGGAGGTTGGTAGCCCATCTCCTAACCAGGATTTTTTTGAGACATCGTACAGCGAGTGAAGAGACTGAAATCCGTCTGTGGTCCCCAGGTCCATCTGGACTAGGGGGTTCTCGGTTATGAGGATAGTCCTTGATTCCATCAAATGTTTGGCTATGACTCCAGTGACCAGCACCAGAATAAACGATCTGAAGATAAAGGTTAGCGCTAATATTCAAGCTTTAGAAGGGATCGAGGAGTGAATACCTCTACTCCATTGTGACCGATTTCCATCCTTGTTATCGAAAGTCAGTCCCCAACCACTGATTCCTTTTGTCTCACGGACCCCAGCCAAGTAGTCTATATCTCCCAACATGAGTTAGTTCAACAGTAAGTGACTTCATTGACTGGTGCAACATCTTGGTCTGGCCACACTAAACCTGAACCAATCCAACTTTCCGTAGCATGGCACGTCGAGGTAGGCGGTGGCTCAGCATGCGCAGTACACGTCCAAACCATGTATGTCGACTAAGTCTCACAGCCTCATCAATCGACTTGCCTATCTTGTTTAGCACTCTTCGCCTGACCTCAACATTCCTCACACGATGATTCCACCTAATGCGAGCAATGCTACGAAGACATCTATGATCGAAAGTCTGCAGACGCCTCATGTCTTCTACCTAGAACAGCCATACGTCACAGCCATACAACAGGAAAAAACGAACTGCAGCTCAGTATGCTCGACCTTTGATATCACTCCTTTTCTATCCACCTATTCTCTATATACTACAAACATCTGTTTCTGGTCAGAAAAAACATTTACGCCTAAAGAGGCAATTTCTGACCTCAGCTCGATGGTTAACAACAACGACAAATCGTATCACTATCGCTTATCGCTGTATAGAGTCAACAGAAGATTTCAACTCCTTCTGAAGCACCCAGTTGAACAGCGACCACGCACAAGTTTTCGCCCACATAAATGTAGGAAGACCGTTGTCAGCTCAGCTGCATGATGACGACACCGAGGTGTTTCTTGTGTAAGGAAACTGTCTAGACAGTCATCAGAACAAGTCAACATCACTTATCCTGAAGAAACTTAGCATCGTCCTTAGTCTGCTGTCAAAACAGAGTTAAAGACTGTAACTGACCCTTAGAAAAAGCTAAATCGGTCAACGAATTTCAGCACCTTCTCTCTCTAAATTATTGAATGTACTGCAGTGTAGTTCTGAAGACTGTAAGCATCATCAGTATAATTGGCTCAAATGTAGACTGACAAAGAGTCTGCACGATGACAATGAGCAGTCACTGACAGCTAAATTTAGAGAGGTAGAAAAGACAGTGGCGACAGATAACAATAAACAATTGTTTGAACTTATCAAGAAAAATAGGATGAAAAGTTGGTAGTCAGGCAGATCATTACGAAAATGATGGGTCGACCATTCAGTACTCACAGAGAAGGTGTCTAAACCGATCAACAGAACACTTTGAAGAAAACCTCAACTGGCATCCGGCTACTGTTCGCCTGCTTACTATCTAGACGCCTACTGAGTGAAACACTGCGTTAGGGCTTACAATTCTTGCTGAAGTTGAGAAGACTGTAACTCACTCACCCAAAACTCGACAAAGTCAGATGGATGTCCTCTAGAAGACAGTGGCAGAGGATTATCCACTAGACTGGTTGAGCTATTAGCTGGAGTGTATATATATAGAATGAACCCCTCCAACTAACATCAATAACTGCTTGCCCACTCTTTAAGGAACACAATAACTCATCTCTGATGAATATATAGTCCAAGAAGGACCCCAGATCTCAGACATGTGAGTGAGTCTCAGGAACAGCAAACACGATAAAACAAAGCATGTTTCAAACCTGTTCATGACTATATCCACCAGATACTCACCCTTCACCCTATTTTTGAACACAGGCATACATACCTGTACCCAAAACGAGCTGTATTTCTCGACCTGAAGACGGCATTCGACTCCATCGAGTAGGAGGTTTTATGGCAGTGTCTCTCACTGAAACAGGTGTCGGGTAAGCACATTACTATGATGAAGCCTCTGTAAACATGTCAGAGCCTATGGCGGGTTGTGTCTGTCAAGGATGTTCACTCAGCATTCTGAGTGACCTATATCATATGCATACTCATGGTGGTCTCCCTCTTGTTGTCTGACTTTACACAGATTGGTTGCATCGTAGGAGAATCCTCAGGAAATCTCGAGTACCCAGATGACGAAGTTCTGCTGCTTGAGGACACTGACAAGATTCAGCCCACTAGACACCTCGAGTGGCAACTTGAATGTTTGAGATGTGTTTGTCACCACCCGAATGCAAAACAATGCTTCAGGACTGGTCTGAGTTGATATATGTGACAGTAGTTAGTGAATTAGTTTGGCTCTCAGTTGGGTAGTTGGATCATCCCAAATGGGCAAGTGACGAATTAATTTTCAGGATGGTTATGAAAGGCTCGACTGGCTTCGCCAACTTATGCCATCGATGGTATTGGGGTGATATCTGTTTGCTTCTGAAGGGTTGAGTTCAGTGCAAAGCATTTCAGGGAGTCTTAGTGTTTGAGTGTAGGAGACGTGTATCAAAGGTTTAGGATATGTGAAGGATTGAGTTGTTTGATTATCAGTTTACCTGTTGAGGGTCTGGTGTAATGTTCTGTAGTTTACTCTTTTCTGTTATATGACTGGGATGTATGTCTATTACAGTTAGTGGATATGAGAAAGGTTCAAGTATTCTGACACCGTTTCCTTCGTATCATAGGCCGTGTCGTTGTGTGACCACGTCAATTACACAGAATCCGAGGTAAGGTATTGTAGAGAAGAGTAAGGTTAGTTGGATGAGATTGTGAAGCTTCATCAACTCAGTTGGCTGGGATATGTGTTATACATGCCTAGCCACCGTCTTCCTTGTCGCACAATGTGACGTGAATTACATTCAGGCTGGAAAAAGGTTAGAAGTGGCCAGATTGTAACTTGGGATCAATGTATAAAGTCTTTGATTGTTAGTTTGAACCGTGTAGGGGAATGTTGATTTCCCAGTCGTGGTCCGTGTACTAATAGGAACTGGTGGTTCGAGTCTAGATGGTGTGATTCAGAGTCGATCTCAGTGGAGCAGGTGTATCCAAATATTATTCTTATCTTAATCACCAGAGTGAATTTCAGTATTTTGTCATTCTTTTAATAAATTTCTACCACTTTGACCCCATTTCTTTATGTTTTATGTAAGTGAATTCTCGCTCAATGTGTTGACACGAGGTGCGGCAACTGGAATTGTCACGAAGTCGTGTGTTAATCTTGTCTGACTGTCTAAGGAACGAATATACGGTGCTGCAGTTCGTTCTGTTTTAACACACAGGTTTGAAACATAGTCATTAAAGTAGAAGGTATGAAGAGATTGCAGATATTCGAATACGTATGACCAATGTCGACG
Organism: Heterobilharzia americana; assembly: GCA_944470555.2. NCBI lineage: Eukaryota > Metazoa > Platyhelminthes > Trematoda > Strigeidida > Schistosomatidae > Heterobilharzia > Heterobilharzia americana. Next base: position 157,716,846 of record OX104127.1, on the reverse strand, counting down.
TTAGTCGAAGAGCACTGGGCAAGAATGCCAGGTCAGTCGATGAGTTTGTGAACCTCGATATACAATGATAACCGAGTTGGTATCGGATTAGAAGATGGCTCAAGGTGGTCAGATCAAGATGTAGCACCAGTCCATGAAGTTTGTGACTGCGGTCTTTGAGATAAGAGAAATGAACGGTTGGAGACCTTTGATGACATGGCTGAAAGTTGGTCACAATAGCTCACGTGTATTCACTCTTTGACATCTTCGAAGGCTTCAAGATTTTCACCAACCTTAAATTTTCAAATTCTTTTTTATTCCATACATTTTTGTCTACTTTGTTATCCATCTTTTTCTACCCATTTGTTTGTTGCATTTTTACTACTGAGTATGGCAAATTTTTGTTGGTTCTTCAAACTGTGCCTAGCTATAAAGACTTCTTGTTTTTCTATATAGCGTAACGAGTTATATCAACTTCTTTTCTCACCCTAATTTTGCATTCATTTTCGATATTTTGTTTTCACGAAGCTATTTTAACTGTACTGATGTGTTATGTTTAACTGCTTTACTATTGAGCTGTGCAGCCAGACGAAATTAGAACACCTGAAAAAATAGGAATGTTACGATGAACGATGTTTTTATCATCAAAACTTTAGACTCTTTTACTCGCTTTCATTTATTCAAATACCTTCCTGTTATACACTTCAACCTAGTCCTTTTTTTTCTCTCTAAGCTTATTCAATTCTATCAGATCAAATTTTGATCCTGAAGGATCTTTGTGTGTTTGTAGAATTTGGCATCCAAAATGGTTGTAATTCTATGTAAAGTAGGACTGTGTATATGTATGAGTGTCTTCAAGTAACTGTTCATTTACGTCGTCAGTATGCCTTCAGTTCGTAGTTAATGAATGTCTAGAAAATCATATGACTAGCTAGATAGGCATTTTGAATTGAAAAACCATCTGAATGCTTATATAGGGCAGGTATTAAGTTGTTTTTTTCCTAAGATTTAAAAATGCTTCTATAAAAGATTAATATACTTCAGAAATATGAAAAATTTATTGTAATCAACAGGTTTTTTTTAATGAGATAATTAGATTTATTTTAGAAGGTAATAAATTCGATCATATTTCATTACAGTCGGTTGTGTTTTTCACTATTCTCAAAATTTTGATATTAAAACGTTTATCATCATCATCATTATCAACATAGGACCAGGCATTACTGCGTAACGGTCCGAGTTGCCACACCTCATATCAGCACATCAAGTAAAAAGGTAGTGAGGCGAAGGATGAAGATAAGTGAATGCAGTCAAAAGAAATATAAAGTACGAGAAGAAAGGAAAGAGGAGTGACAAAATAGTGAGATTCGGTATAGCGTTGTTAAGATGAGGATAATGTGTGTATACATCTGCGCCACTGACTTCGGTTCTGAGCCATATCACCTAGGGTCTCCAACCACTGGTTCCTCTTGTCCCGCGACCCCAACCACCTAGTCTGCATCGTCCTACATGGCTTAAACCAACAGTGAGAGACTTCATACATTGGTGCCATGTTTTAGTCTGGCCACCTCGGGCCTTTTTCCAGCCTGGACCCACCTCAGCCAACATTGTGTGATGAGACAATCGGTGACTGGGCATGCGTAGTACGTGTCCCAACCAGCCATCTCAGTCGATGAAGGTTCACAACCTCGTCAACTGACTTACCTCTTCTCCCCAAAACTCTACACCTGACTTCTGCATTACTCACATGGTGACACCACGGAATACGTCCTATACTACGAAGCCAACGGTGGTCAAACACCTGAAGCCTTTTTATATCTTCCACTTTCAGTGGCCATGTTTCACAGCCATACAGTAGAACAGAGCGGACTGCTGTGCAGTACACGCGACCCTTAATAGACAAACGAATATCACTGCGGCGCCATAGGTGGCGCAAATTGGCAAAAGCCAATCGAGCCTTTTGTATCCGTGCAGAAATCTCATCGGCAACTAACCCACCTGGGTTGATCCTACTTCCCAGGTAAGTGAAGTGGTCAACACACTCAACCACTTCACTCTCTATTGTTAACCGCGGTACCGCTGAAGACCAGTCCTGGAGCAAAAATTTGCATTTGGGTGGTGAAAATCGCATCCCAAACATTCTCAAATTCCCACTCAAAGTGGGGTTTTATTGTTCGCCTAGCTCACTGAAATACTTTCTACATGAAAATTTCCAACATATTTAGGTGATGTAATGTAGAACTAAGAAAGAAAAAAGTTATCGCTTACTAATGTATATCTTCAGTTGTCAAGTATTCAGGTGGTGGATTACAATCTCACTTTTTCACATCCTTTCACATTAAGGTCATCAGGTGGTATTAAAATCTCAGATTTGGCTTACAGTCTATAATGTTGTAAAACCTCATCGTCATATTGCTGAAATATACTATCGTTACTGTTGTCCGGGTGAATTCATTTGAACACTGATTACCAGTATGTTATTCCAGACTGGAAATGAAATCAGAAGTTGGCAGTTGTATGTCCATACTCCATGCTAGATTTGTTGATTTGATTTATATTGGTAGTAAAATGTTTTATATCTCTGGTATAAGTGTTACGTCATTTCTGTTACATGTGTTAGGTGATGGTTTATTCGATGGACAAAGATTCAATTATCAATCTTTGCTTCTCTCTACCTAATTATATTGAATTTGAGTACAGTGATTGTATCCCACCCATCCTATCGTGTGGTTGTGTGTTAATGCATCCATTGCAATAACCGAGTTAATTTATAGATTATTGATCATATTCCGGTCTGTCTCTCTATATTGAGCTAAATTCCTGTGTTCCGCTAATCTGCTTGACCCCGACGAGATAGAAAATGAACAAGGAGAATTACCAATGTTGGATTGCAGGATAATACGATGGACAGACGGTGGCTTGGCTACTATCGTCTACAGAAAACCGACACATTCTAACAGGTATCTAGACTTTAAGTCATCTCATCCAATGTTAGTTAAGGAGGTGGGTCCATACTGGAAAAAGGCCCGAGGTGGCCAGACTAAAACATGGCACCAATGTATGAAGTCTCTCAATGTTGGTTTAAGCCATGTAGGACGATGCAGACTAGGTGGTTGGGGTCGGCGGGACAAGAGGAACCAGTGGTTGGAGACCCTAGGTGATATGGCTCAGAACTGAAGTCAGTGGCGCAGATGTATACACACATTATCCTCATCTTAACAACGCTATACCGAACCTCACCATTTTGTCACTCCTCTTTCCTTTCTTCTCATACTTTATATTTCTTTTGACTGCATTCACTTATCTTCATCCTTCGCCTCACTACCTTTTTACTTGATGTGCTGATATGAGGTGTGGCAACTCGGACCGTTACGCAGTAATGCCTGGTCCTATGTTGATAATGATGATGTTAGTTAAGGCGGATTTAGTCAAATGTCTAAGTGATAGAGCTAAGACCTAAACAAGTAACTGAAGTGCTAATAATTAATAATTATCCTCTACAATTTATTAAGAAATTTGTACGAATACACAAGAAACAAAATACGAACAGTAGCACGAGTAGAAAGGAGTTCACAGCCTCCATTGTGTTACCCTATAAAAAAAAGGCACATCAGAAACCTTGCGTAGGATCCTCAACAAATCTGGAATTAGGGTGGCATTTAGACCTACAAACTCACTCAGAGATAACCCTTGCAGCTGGCTTAAGGATCCCATAGAACCAATTTAGCAAACTAGTGTAATCTGTCAAATTCTGAGTAATGACTGCGAGGTCGGAATCAGTTCGATCAGCGGAACTTAGGAATTCAGCTAAATTCACGGCGAACACGTTAACCATTCAGGTACTGAGTCAGATTTCGATGATTTACAGTTTAAGAACAAGACATGTATCAGCGAAGTAATATTTCTTCTCAATGACTTCATTATCAAGCTGTACAGTGGCATTTATTCTCGGTAAAATGACAGTCCACAGTTCCCAACTATCCATAAATATAACTACTAAAATTGGGGATATTGGTGATCCCATTGTAGAACATAGAAATTTAGCTAGATATAGAATGACAAACCCTAATATGATCAATAATCTAGAAAGTAACTCAGTTATTGCAATGAATGCATTAACACACAATAGGGTGGGTAGGATACAACCACTACTTCAGTCCAACATAGTTAGGTGAAGATAGACAGAGATTGATTACTGAATCTTTGTTCATTGAATCAACTAACACCCAACACATGTAGTAGGAATGATGCAACACACATATACTAGAGAGATATATGATTTTACTACCAATTAATCCCAAGTTTTCCTTTCACTAGACCTGAACAATAATAATCATGTTTCTAATTAATAAATCTTTATTATATATATATTTTTTTCCAGCTTGCTTATTGCATAGTTCAATTCTTGGATAAAGATGCAACTTTAACGGAGCAAGTTGTGCGTGGATTGTTAAAATTTTGGCCAAAAACTTATTCTCAAAAGAAGTAATGTTTTTAGGTGAAATTGAAGAGATTCTTGAAGTGATTGAACCTGTCCAATTTCAGATAATAATGGTTCCACTTTTTAAGCAAATTGCAAAATCTGTTTCAAGTTCTCATTTTCAAGTAAGTTTCTTATCTTGTAAAAGTTATATTCAGTATAACTAACTGGTAACTATTTCATAGACTAAAAAAAAAGAAAATAATTTATCGTATCGTGGTAGTGTTGCTAAATTTCATGAGGCACATATAACGACCCTGGCTGTTGATACGTTTTCGTTTATCTTGTTGGTAGGTAGCTAAGCAGGTGTGTGTAGGTACGTTGTTGCAGGAAGCGCGTAGAGCAGTGTGAGTTTAGTAGTTACCATGAGAATCTGGAAGGGAAAAGAAGTAGGGAAAAAGGTGAGCCGATAACTCAGGATATATTTATATCTTAATAATAATAATAACAGATAACTGACGAACAGTAGAGCTGGACAATGAAGAGGTGAGGTAGTCTTCTGGAAATCGAAACTGGAAGGTGAGTGAGTAAGATTTAGAATGCGTTACACACTTTACATTCATAGAGAGAGAGAGAGAGAATAACTGCTTTATTCACTCGGAGTGTAGCATACTTTGAAAGCTTTCAATAGCTTTTGTTATATGTTTGTAACAAGAACAATTTCAAAGGTGTATTACGACTAACACTTTTTAGCAGGGCTATTTTTCATCTAGTGTTATGGTGCCACAACTCTTTTTGCTTCCTCCTTTCTATAGTACCTACTTGAACTGGGATCACTCATCAGAATGGGCTTATGTTTATTTATGCTTTACTGGTCCTATGAAAGACGTGAAGAAATAAAGCCTTTATGTACTTGACTACAATAGGTAGCGGGTATCTTTAGCCATTTACTTGATTTTAACAGCAATTCTCTTCTTGGTGAAATTTGGTGTTATATTCAGTCTGATGTCAGACAAATACTAAATCAACGTAGAACCTCTTACACTAGTGAATCGGTTCAAGTTGTTAACTCAACAGCGGCATGTAGAGAACTGATCGGGGAGAAAAAGTGATATAAAGCTAGAAAAAAACTTGAATGATGGCTGGTGGAAATGCTAAAGCTTAAGAACGTATCAAGGGTTGAATACATCTGTGCCATTGTGACCAATCTTCAACCATATCATCAAGAGTCTCCAACCGTTCATTCCTCTTATATCAAGGGCCTCAACCAAACAGTCTACACCTTACAGTGAAAGGCTTCATGGACTGGTGCCTTTCTCCAACCTAGTCCTACTTTGGCACGTCAAGATTCACAACTTTATTAACTGACTAACCGTCATTGTCTACTGCTCTTCGACTAACCTCGATATTGGTCACACGATGATAACACCATACGTGAGTAATGTTGCGAAGACACTTATATTGGAATACCTGTTATCGCTGTATATATCTTCTAATTCAACGACCTTGTCTCACCACTGTGTATTAGGACATAGCGAACTGCAGCCAGTGTACTCGTTCCTCAACAGGTAGTCAGATATCTCACCAGGTCCAGGGATGGCAAGTTGGCAAATACCAAACTACCCTACTGTATCTCATTTGAGATTTCGTCAACAACTAATCCGTTTGCGTTATATCAGTCAACGCATTCCACCACTTTGATTTGTATCATTTAACTGGGAGTAGCTGCAAATCAGTTATGAAGCAGCATCCTATATTTGACAGGTGTGGAATGCATGCCAAATATAATATACTTAAATTTCTGCTCAAGGTGTTCGACAGATACTGAATTTTATAAACGTCTTCACCTAACATGATAATGTCGTCTGTGTGCGCCAAGGGAAGTTGGCACCCTCATGGAAATAATTCAACCTCTGAGAAGTTGAAGGTACATAGGTTTATGTCTGTTATCACTTTCGTTACAAGGCTAAGTAGAATTGGTGATAGCATGTCTTAAACCTACCTGATTTTCTCAACTTTTCTACGCGCCATCTCCAGTTACGTGTCAGATAACTATGAACTACAGGATCTTGGATGCGATGTAAATCAAATTAATTCCCTTGTGGTTATCACACGAAGACTTCTCTCCTTCCTTATGAACTGGAATGGTCAGTGAAGTAGACCGGAGTGAAAACTCTACATTTTATGGGCATACACTATCATTTTCCTCCGTTACTCTACTCAGTAATCTCCTATATCCTTACTTAAAAACCTCCACTGACAAACTGTCAGGGGTTGCTGCTTTGCGTCGTTTCAGATTTGAAAAAACCTTATCAACTTCAGAAAGAGTTGGAGAACTAGAATCTCCGCCCCATCCAGTTTCGGGCTGGATGCTGGACAACTGAATTGCTGTTCAAATTTTTCCGCACCACGTTTTTAGGTACCTTGTGATGTCGCAACCATAATCTTATTATTACTGTTAATGCCTTCTTCATCGGTTTCTCTTTTACCACCCACCACTGCTCGCCATCATTGCCAAGATTTTAATCAAGTCATGTTTGTGCTATTTTTGCTCCTCATTGTGATCACAGGCAGCTGGAATGAGTTTTCTTGAATCAATCATTTTTGGCTGATCTTTTTGAAACCCACCGGCCTTTTCTAACGTATAGGTTATCAGCCATCACGGACTCTTAGACGCTATATATATATATATATATATATATATATATATATATATATATATATATATATATCAGTTAAAGGAGCAATGGAAACCTGGAAGCACTGGACAGCTGTTTCGTCCTAGTATGGGCCTCTTCAGCAGTGCGCACCCACAACCCTGCCAGGGGTCGAACCCGCGACCTTCAGGTTTAGTGGCCAGCATGTTGCCATTGAGCCACTGGGTCGGAATCGAATGGTCTATATTCCCAACTTCTGTCAGTTCACGACATGGCGCGGCCGCCATCCAATGTCATCGTTGAGTATTTCTCCTCACGGACATCAGGTTTGCCCCATTGGTTACGACTCCTCTCTAGAACTTCGGAATCACTCCTGCCGGGGTCGTAGGTGCACATTGCTGAAGAATCTTATACTAGGATGGAACAGCTGTCCAGTGCTCCCAGGTTTCCATTGTTCAGTCTACGGTGAATACCATCTTGATATATATATTACAAATAGATCCACGTTATGTGATGTTATCCTTTTTCTTAACTTTCATTTTGTCAGGTTGCTGAACGAGCACTCAGTTATTGGAACAATGATAATATCGTATCACTTATTGAAGAAAATCATGATACTCTGATACCAATATTATTTCCATCTTTCTATCGTATTTCACGGGAACACTGGAATCAAACTATTATAGCATTAGTTGGGAATGTGTTGAAAATCTTTATGGAAATGAATTCGGTCCTATGCAATCAATTGGCTGAAAAGTATAAAGTTGAACGTCAAAGGTGAGGAGAATGTCAACACTTTATACTTTATCAAAACCAGTATATTTATATAACCCAATTGTTAACACCTATTTTAAGGAATGAAGGATACATGTGTGTTGTAATTGTATTTGAACTCTGTTTTTATTATTATTATTATTACTATTATTTGTCCCTTGGGTTCCTAGTGGAACATAGGGCTTCAGTAGTACGTCACCATTTCATTCTGTTCTCTAGAGTCTTTTGAACCTGGCTTCGCGACTGCCCATAAACTTTCATTTCTTCCTCACATGATCTTCTTCATATCACCTTCGGACTCCCAACTCGTCGTTTCCCATTTGGGTTCTACTCAAGGGCCAGACACGGGACGTAATGTCCTCAGACGTTTGAACTCTGTATTTGTGGGTTACTTTCAATAAATACCCGACTGATGTCACTTTTCTTTAGCCTCATCATTGCCTAGTAACGATAGATAGGTGGCTAGTAGTAGGATCCAACTTGACGCGCGTTTCTTCCTATTTGGGACTCGTCAGTTGGATGTATCTGCTTCCAGTAAGCGATGTTGTTCCCACTAGGACTCGACCTCAGGACCGATCGCTCCAAATACTAGAGTGTTATCAATTTGACCAATAATAAGTGGCGAGTCACGGCTCGTCAGTATTCATCATTACTATAAAACAATAATCAAGGCATATGCGCAGGATTCTATATACCAATAGTGGATAATCAATTCCATCCAACCAACGAAAGTGAGATTTTTAAGACGGTTGAACCTCCCTTACGAGACTTCATACTAGACGTATTTTGGAGTGTTTTGATACAATCCATCCTCTCTTCTCATCGGAAAAAAGCAACTCAACCTTTTGAACTAGTCATAAATAGATGTTACCTGAGTCGGTAAATTCACCCTATACTCAACAGGTCGAACCACTCTACCTCTCCTTCTCTCTCCCCTCATGTACTCATAATTTAAGTATATTCATTCTTTTTATTTTGTTGCCACTAAAATTCATGACTCTGAAGCTACTTTAAAACAGAATCATCAGTCACATCTGTATGTTGTTTTGATGAAATTATGATGCTGGGTGATGATTGAAGAAGATGAAATGAAAATTTGAACCGTGATAAAATTTGAACAAGCGAACTTTGGGCTTCCGAACTGGTGCTCTACAACCTGAGCTACAAGATCCGACTGCTGACCGGATTTTTTATTTCGCTCCAACCATCAAGAGTTTTTACTTGACTGTCATGTGAATTCATGACGCGTAACTATACTACTTGAGCGTACTCACGTTGACTCATCCCAGTTTGAATTCTTTTTTGAATAAAACAAACTAAACTATCGAATTTCCAAAAAGACTGTGCATAACTGTCCTTTGGGTTCTGTTGTCACTCACTAATTCTTTTTTAAACACCATCGAGGAGAACTGACCTTGCACAGTGTCGGTAACCATGATGTGTCAATCGCCGTCACAACTCTAACAGTACTTAAATTCCCTCAGACTGCCTGTATCTCGTTAGGCAAAGCCGGACTAACATCAATTGGGGAACCATTGAAAACCTCGGGGCACTGGACAGCTGTTTCGTCCCAGTATGGAACTCTTCAACAGTTTGTACCCACAATCTAGCTAGGCATTGAACTCACAATCTTCAGTTTTCACGGTGAACGCGTTAACCTTTTCAGCCACTGGCTCACAGTTTCAAGCTCTGACTCAATGGCTGAAAAAGTTAACGCGTTCGCCGTGAAACCTGAAGATCATGATTTCAATCCCTAGCCAGGTCGTGGGTGCGTACTGCTGAAGAGTCGCATACTAGGACGAAACAGCTCCCCAATGCTTCCAGGTTTTCAATGGTTACCCAACTGATGTCAGTCTCATTCATCTCTCTCTCCATATATATATATATATATATATATATATATATATATATATATATATATATATATATATATATATATAACTGCTATTCTAAAAAAGGTTTATGTTAGCACGTGAACCTTAGTTCACAATAATAACTTGTGGGATGTGAAACCGTCACTGGTTATATATATCTCATCCATAATTTCAAAAAAAATTTTCTCATTAGAAAAGTACACTTCCTTTTCCTACTTTTCCAAGGTTAACAAAAAATTGCTTGAATTCTCTACTTGTAAACACTTACAGTTTTGATTGGACTTCTTTGTGAAGTGGGATTTGTGGCTTATTGGTTTTGGGAGATGACTTTTAACTAAATGGATCACCGGTTCAAACTCCACTTCACCTACCGTGGTGGTTTAGGCAACCAGGTAGTATCATCAGTACTCCTCACATAATAGGTGTGGGTCATTGATGAATAACATTAGGTTGGAAACAATCGATAAGAAGCACTGTGCCTAGGTTTCTTGGTTGTTTGGAGACTCGTTGACAAGGCGGCATATCTGCAACATCAAGGGAACTGTGATATCTTTTGTGAAATTCGAACCGGTGTCACTTAGTGCCAAAGTCAGTGACTTTATCACGGATCTATTTGGGTGTCGATTGACTTCCAGTAGAACTGCATTACATATATTGTTTCGTCATTGAAGACCAACCTTTTACATGTGATCCAGTCGTCCTGAGTGCTAACTGAATTCTATTGATTATTCTCCAATGTTGGCTATCAAGCTAGATGAGTACCAAAAAACGCGAAATCTTGGTTAGGCATCACTTTCTGCTGATCGCCTCCAACCTATTGTCATCTATCAAGCAGTTAACAGTTTTGATAAGCTTTAGGACATTCGTAATGGAAACATGTTTTTTTTATATGATCATGCAAATCAACGAGTATGGAGATATGATGATGAGTATTTGTAGTTCTGGAGAATAATTTTGATGGTGGTAGCATTCTCTAATCGGAATGTTTTATTCTTGAGGTGTTTAAACATTGATTTTGTGACCTATTTCTATGATATGTTTGCCTATACATCAAGACATTCCTCTCCTACCTGGGTTTATCAAAGTTTCACACTCCATCGGTTTTTGAAGTCTCTTAGGACCATTACTAGCTGATATATGTATGTATTATATATTGAAAAACTGGCTGGTGAATCTCATCGCTAAGGTTTCTGTTTACAAGAGACATGTCAGTGGCAACGTAACGAGTTGTTATAGGTATGAGGATATGGTTTATGTACTAAAAAGACTTAACAATGTACAAACTCATATTAGCCTGACTTTTGAGGAATAGACTAATAATCTACCATTCTTGAATGTACTCGATGAGAAGATGAATCAATAAGGCAGTCAATCTGCAGAAAGCCCATATGAACAGTACAATACCTGAATTTTCACAGTTTTTATCCAACCCCAATACAAGCGAGGCTTAATAAAATTCCTGTTGAATAGGATCTATGGTATGGTAGAATACATCAGCTACCATGAGTAAATATATCAAATTACTGACCAAAATACTTACGAAAAACGTATATCCGTTGAAGTTTATAAACTGCTGTAGACGTCAGAGAGCACTGAAGTCAACCGTATACATGGTTCATGAGAAAAGAGTCCAGATCACTCTATCATACAAATAGGAGTTAAATAGCATAATTTTCAGCCATAGGCTAACATCAGCTATTAGGAAAGCGTATGCTTCGTCACAAACCTAAACACTGCATCAATAAATACGTCACATCCCGTTGTGTTTACATGTGTGTGACTCGTTTGACATTTGCCAGCATGCATTATCTGTGGTGCTAACTGATGAGATATCTGATTGGTCTGTCAAAGAAAGAGTATACTACACAGCAGTCCGTTCTGTCCTGTTGTACGATTGTGAGACATTACCATTCAAAGTGGAAAATATAAAGGGGTTTTGATTATAAGCGTTTGGTGGGATCATCATATGAGCAATGTTCAGATCAGGCAAAGAGTACTGGTCAATATAGGAAAGTTGATTCATTACGTTGCTAATCCTAGTCGACTGACATGTCTTGGACATGTATTGCGCATGCCAAGTCACCGCCTACCTCGACGTACCATGCTACACGAAGTTGGATTAGGCTGGAACAGGTTTCAGGGTGACACCAGTCAATGAAGTCCCTCTAACTGTGTTGGTCAGTGTCATGTTCGGAGATGTAGACTGCCTAGTTGCGATTGGGGTACCTGAGACATAAGGAATCAGTGGTTGATGACTAATTCTTGGTGAAATGGATAGACACGTCACAATGGCACAGACCCTTTACACTAGCCATTATCTTCAGATTGTTTACTCTCTCACACAACTTTATCTACTTCGATATCAGTCTTTTTTTATTATCCACCTGTTCCTTGTGTAACGATTGGAGCCGACACATTTATGTGCGTTGTTCCACGTTGATTCTATCTGTGGTCAAATACATACACAGGAGTAAATGAGGTATGCAGTAAATTAGGGAGGGAAAACATGTTCACCTAAATGGCTTCAAATGTACACGGAGTATGAAACTTTGATAACCGCAAGTGGTGAGACAACCCTATTCATCTTATAACCAAACAATATTAATCGTGAAGTCATCACATTAACTTAGCAATAAAAAAAGAAATATTTTATAAGGAAAAAATAAAAATCGGAAAAAAATTCATAAAATCGGGTTCATTCACAATATTGAAAATAGTTACCAACCAGTTAAACATCTTTCAAGCTGTTATTCATCGTAGACTGACATCAGTTGGAGGAACAAAAGAAACCTAGGAGCACTGGACAGCTGTTTCGTCTCGGCATAGGACTCCTCAGCAGTGCGGACCCACGACCCCACCAGGTATCGAACCCGCGACCTTCAGGTTCCATGATCAGCACGTTACCACTAAGCCACTCGATCGGAATTCAATGGTCCGACAACTTTTATTAGGCAAATACATGACATATGTATTTACAAAACTCTCAGAAAGTAAAGCCATGTCGATTTTCTTATCTTGCTTAGTCCCTTCGCCTTACTTCAACACTGAACAAGCGTACAATTACTTTCATGAAAGTATGCCTCTTGAAAATAAAAAAAATTTTCGTGAAGCTTGACTTTATTTTCTTTTTAAATTGTTGGATCGGTAAAGATGAAATATAGTTTGAAACGGTAATTATTATCTGGTATCCTTCAAGGTGTTATAACACTGCATATTGCAGAACATGTAGGTTAGTGACTAATCTCTTCTACTCAGAAATCTTCATCTTACTTTTACTCTACTAACACGGTGGTTGCATGACACACACCCGTGCTACAATGACTAAATCCTTCTCATATCCTTCAGCTTTAACCCGCAAGTCTCATAGCCATGCACTGGGACTTAGTGAACTGTTTTGCACTGCATTCAGGGCTTCATAAGCAAACAGACATCAAGCTGACATCATCGATGGCATAAGTTGGCGAAGCCAGTCGAGCCTTTCATAACCATCCTGAAAATTAATTCGTCACTTGCCATTTGGGATGATCCAATACCAACTGAGAGCCAAACTAATTCACTAACTACTGTCACATTATCAACTCAGACCAGTCCTGAAGCATTTTTCATTTGGGTGACAAACACACTCAAACATTAATTGCCACTCGAGGTGTCTAGTGGGCTGAATCTTGTCAGTGTCTCAAGCGCAGAACTTCGTCATCTGGGTACTCGAGATTTCCTGAGGATTCTCCTACATGCAACCAATCTGTGTAAAGTCAGACAACAAGAGGGAGACCACCATGAGTATGATATGATAAGGTCACTCAGAATGCTGAGTGAACATCCTTGACAGACACAACCCGCCATAGGCTCTGAGTGTTTACAGAGGCTTCATCATAGTGGTGCTTACCCGACACCTGTTTCAGTGAGAGACACTGCCATAAAACCTCCTACTCGATGGAGTCGAATGCCGTCTTCAGGTCGAGAAATACAGCTCGTTTTGGGTACAGGTATGTATGCCTGTGTTCAAAAATAGGGTGAAGGGTGAGTATCTGGTGGATATAGTCATGAACAGGTTTGAAACATGCTTTGTTTTATCGTGTTTGCTGTTCCTGAGACTCACTCACATGTCTGAGATCTGGGGTCCTTCTTGACATATATTCATCAGAGATGAGTTATTGTGTTCCTTAAAGAGTGGCAAGCAGTTATTGATGTTAGTTGGAGGGGGTTCATTCTTATATATACACTCCAGCTAATAGCTCAACCAGTCTAGTGGATAATCCTCTGCCACTGTCTTCTAGAGGACATCCATCTGACTTTGTCGAGTTTTGGGTGAGTGAGTTACAGTCTTCTCAACTTCAGCAAGAATTGTAAGCCCTAACGCAGTGTTTCACTCAGTAGGCGTCTAGATAGTAAGCAGGCGAACAGTAGCCGGATGCCAGTTGAGGTTTTCTTCAAAGTGTTCTGTTGATGGGTTTAGCCACCTTCTCTGTGAGTACTGATGGTCGACCCATCATTTTCGTAATGATCTGCCTGACTACCAACTTTCTCATCCTATTTTTCTTGATAAGTTCAAACAATTGTTTATTGTTATCTGTCGCCACTGTCTTTTCTACCTCTCTAAATTTAGCTGTCAGTGACTGCTCATTGTCATCGTGCAGACTCTTTGTCAGTCTACATTTGAGCCAATTATACTGATGATGCTTAGAGCCTTCAGAACTACACTGCAGTACATTCAATAATTTAGAGAGAGAAGGTGCTGAAATTCGTTGACCGATTTAGCTTTTTCTAAGGGTCAGTTACAGTCTTTAACTCTGTTTTGACAGCAGACTAAGGATGATGCTAAGTTTCTTCAGGATAAGTGATGTTGACTTGTTCTGATGACTGTCTAGACAGTTTCCTTACACAAGAAACACTCGGTTCGTCATCATGCAGCTGAGCTGACAACGGTCTTACATTTATGTGGCGAAAACTTGTGCGTGGTCGCTGTTCAACTGGGTGCTTCAGAAGGAGTTGAAATCTTCTGTTGACTCTACAGCGATAAGCGATAGTGATACGATTTGTCGTTGTTGTTAACCATCGAGCTGAGGTCATAAATTGCCTCTTTAGGTGTAAATGTTTTTTCTGACCAGAAACAGATGTTTGTAGTATATAGAGAATAGGTGGATAGAAAAGAAGTGATATCAAAGGTCAAGCATACTGAGCTGCAGTTCGTTTTTTCCTGTTGTATGGCTGTGACGTATGGCCGTTCTAGGTAGAAGACATGAGGCGTCTAAAGGCTTTCGATCATAAATGTCTTCGTAGCATTGCTCGCATTAGGTGGAATCATCGTGTGAGGAATGTTGAGGTCAGGCGAGGAGTGCTAAACAAGATAGGCAAGTCGATTGATGAGGCTGTGAGACTTAGTCGACTGACATAGTTTGGACATGCACTGCGCATGCTGAGCCACAGTCGTTAATTCTTTCTTTTTCAAGGACACTGAATAGCACCACCCTTTTTTGGATAAGTAAAGTTTACTTCTTATGATAACTGTCTAGATTGTTCTCCGGGATAAAAAGTGTTCAGTATCATCTTCATCGATATTCCTTGACCACGGTCTTCCTACATGTATTTAGGTAGACGTATGTGTGATTGCTGTCCAGGTATGTGTTTCAAAAGGAGTTACAACCTTCTGTTGATCCTCTACAGTGGTAATTGGTAGTGATATGATTTATCTTTGCTTACCGTCAAGTTGAGGTTGTGTAAGACCTATACTGACCTGAAATAGACGGTTGTTTGAGCACAGTTGTAGCACATAGTCTCTGTCAGCTTTGATTCCTTTGCACCTGACTAGCACTTCCTACTTGTGCATTGCAGTCGCCCGCTACAAGAATATCTGAGCGTTTCGCTTTCAGTAAGAGATTGGTATATCAGTCCATATTATTTAGGTAGCCAAGTTCATGTGATCTAAAGGATTTTAACTCTGTGAGTTTGAAGTTGTCCGGATACACTATTCATGAGCTGGTGCAATACTATAGATTAGCTTGAGTGGTTCCTAACTACTTAAGTAGTTCAGTAGTAGTATATTTCGCTAGCTTATGACACTTCCTTTGCTGAGATCACATTTTTTTGTCGGCTAGGTGATTTCCAGCAGAAATCCTATTGACACCACAGTTGAGTAGTTGATAAACTACTCAACTGTGTAATAAATGTCAAGGTGGACCATGAGATTTTTAAATAATGCAGGAAGTGATCATTCTATTATGAGACAAAGATTAACAAGGGAAGTTTATCCTTATTTTGTTTTCCAAATCTTGTATTTTTTGCCCTACCCCACCATATTTTTTCACCTTTCATACAAAATACTCTGATAAGTGTGTGTGTGACCAGAATGTTCGAAATGTATTGCACAAATACATCATATTTCTCAAATAAACCTCCGCCTTCTTATTACATTATTTTAATTTATGGTAGCTGGAAAATAGAATGAGTCGGCATGGTTTTCAACGATGTCACAACGGTAGTGTTTCAGTTCATGATGGTCCTAGTCTCTCCCCCCCCCAAAAAAAGACAAAAATCCCCTATGTAACAAAAGATGTATTTCTTTGGTCAGAGTAATTTCTGAGATTCCAGGTTATATAATCGCCTAACTGGAACCTAGAAACATGCGATTTTGTTCTTGATTTTTAGTGTATCAAGTACATGTCCATTCCTTTCTTGATTTCGAATGCAGGCTACTTTTTTGCGCATGACACTAGCTTACATATTTGTCAGCTTGAGTTGACCTTTGATGATGTTGATGAAATGACCTGCATGATAGCGCCATGTGTTAACCGAAGTGGGATAGTGTTTAAATTTGAGCTAAGCATGGTGGCATCAAGATGTGTGGCACCAGTTCTTAAAGTTTGGGATCGTTAGTTTGAATTGTGTAGTTAAATGCAGGTTTTCTAGTGCACCTCTACAATGCCGATGAGTTACAAAACACTCGTATACAAATAATAGATAGATAAAAAGAATATACTTGAGTAATTAATGAAGGTTTCAATACTATGGAATACCGCAAACCTTTATCAGCCTCATTCAACAACTGTATGAAGACACCACATGCCAAGTAGTTCACAATGGGAAGCTCAGTGATGCTTTTGAAGTGAAGACAGGAGTGAAACAAGGCTGCGCCTACCATCACCCATGATATTCCTGATTGTGGTGGACTGGATCATGCAGCAAACAGTAGGGAGCGAGGAGAGGGGGATACGTTGCTGGACTGCGGAAAAGAACCTAGAAGACTTGGATTTCGCCGATGACTTGTGCCTGATGTCACATAAACTTGAAGATCTACAGGCGAAAACTAACAAGTTGACAGAAGAGGCAGCGAATACGGGACTTCAAGTGAACGTAGAGAAGACAGAGGTGATGAAGATAGCCAACCAACAACAACAACAGATTCCAATCACCATGAACGGGAGAAACCTAAAGGAAGTAGCCTCCCTCACCTATCTAGGCAGCACTGTTTCAACTACAGGTGGCACAGACGAGGATGTCAAAGTCAGAATCGGAAAAGCAAGACAGGCGTTCATTAGCTTGAAACCAGTGTGGAGATCTTCTGCACTCAGCATAACGCGTGAACAAGATCCGGATCTCAACACCAACGTCAAGTCAGTGCTTCTGTGTCGTGGTTCAGAGACTTGGCGCGTTACGAAAGGTATTTCCAACAAACTACAGAAATTCATCAACGACTGCCTACGCTGACTCGTTACTGAAGCTCACATAGCCAGAATAATTAGAATAAGCAACAAGGAACTGTGGAGACGAACCAACCAAGAACCTATCACTCAACAAGTATGCACTGGAAGGAAGTGAAGATGGATTGGGCATACACTGAGAAGGTCGATTGGGGACATCATGCGCCAGGCCGTCGAGTGGAACCCAATGGGAAGCGACGAGTTGGGCGTCCGAGGTGAGGGTGACATGGAGGAGATCGTGCGAGGAGGAAATGAGAGCTTGTAGGCTGTCGTGGAGCCAGGTTGAAAAGATTGGAGAGAACAGAGGGCATTGGAGATGTGCTACTGAATCCTATGTTCCATTAGGAACCCAAGTGACATATAATAATGATTGAAGGTGAGATAAAAACCCCGATTTCATAGGTCAGTTGGTAGAGTAGAGTACTGAGCAGTAATCAGGAGGTCGCTGGATCGAATCCTACCGCAGCCCAAATTCTGATTTTCAACTTCATTCTTCGCCCAGTATCAATACATATAGACTCAGCATGGTGTTATAACACCCACAGAACTGTTCAAGTATGTTAATAGTTAAAACATCGTACGACGTTTTGCAGCTATAAAAATTTTGTTATCCACTTACTTGATTTGCTCCTTTGCTTAAGTCCTAGTGACAGGAGGTGATATTTATGTGGTTCCTAATCATGGTTACTTCTTTCAGTAACAGCGTGTCGGTATCTATTGAAGCATAATGGGACCGAATATTATCAGTAGTACTAGACTTTATATGTGATTTTGTGAAGAAAACTCCATTTTTAATCATATCATTTTTAGAGATGAGCGTTTTATGTTTAAATCTTATAAATACATTTTACTGAACATTTAAATTATCTTTTCGCGCCTTTTCTGCCCACGTGTATCGTTCAATTTTGCCGCTCCGAAGAACGCTGTTTCGTTGTTATTTAACCTGCAACTCTTAACATGCTATTTTGTCTGTTCGCCTCAAGGGTGCATGCATTCTATACATATAAGCGTGAGTTGTCTCCCTGGAGGGGTGCACCATCATACTTCGATTGTAGTAAACTCGCTTTAGTTCAACATTTGTCTTCTTCTTGTGTCGGCTGAGCCAAGTTGTCAAGTGTCGCATCGTTCGTCCAGTATAACAAGATTATATATCTCCAATTAATCGTATGAGGTTATGTTTCATTGGTTCTTGTGTACAAATGGAAGCGTCTGGGTGGTCGACACTTTGTGGATGATTAGTTCTTCTTGAGTTACCTGAAAGAGAAAAAGATTTGACTGACCTCAGAGCCCATGGAACGTGTGGTTGAGGACTGTAATACATAGTCTTTCGTAGATTGTTGTTTTGAGATTTGGTTATTTTTTTAACGCCGGATAGAGAAAACCCCCAATTACGGACACCGAAAGACTGTGGAGGTAGGAAGGAGTAGGTTATTTTTTGGGCCGACCTTTCTGAAAGCGGCATGAGCTTTGCACTTCTGATCATCCGTGGGAGACACCTCTCTGCTGTCACACCCCATCTAGCTAGCAGTAGTACAACTTCACCCTCGTACCCCTATCATAGCGTAGCTATTTACGCTATAATGGTGTTTGCTTTTTGTCGATCCACTATCCAACCGATTTTCTTCTCGAAGGAACAAGCGTTCCAATAGCATAAGTCGGTGTGTCAATATGCAAGCCTGAGCACCGATCGGAAATCGTATCCGAGGATTTCAACAGCTTTAAGGATAAGCGTTAACACTTTAGTGATGACAAAGTTTTTACTAATTCATTTATACAAGTATTTCATTGATGACATTGAATCGTATAGAATTTCTGTTGATTACACTTTAATTTCCTTTCACTTTTACCTAGGGAACGTAAACGTGAAAAAGAACGTGAAGAATTATGGAAGAGACTTGAACAGCTTAAAGTATCTAATACAGGTGATTCATCAACATCGTCAAATGTTGATACAAAAGTCAACTCTACACTGAACAATAATACTCCATTTACTGTGATTTCACAGAATTCTAGCCATTTTGGAGTGAATAATTCAAGGCGTTGAACTTCATCACTTTTCTTATTTATATAATCATTTTGGTGCTATACACTTGTGTAATTCATCATTCCGTTGTTAGTCAGTTAAGAGAATGTGTATAACATGAATAATGTATGTGATGTGATGGTTATATTCTGGATTAATGAAATTCTTTGTCTACAATATATGATCATCAAATGGATACTTTGTTTGCATGTTTGTTTAGAAAGAAGAGAGAGAGAGAAAAAAAAGGTTGATCGATCTTTCAAGTGGAATTTTGGCATTTTTCTTTTGTGACAACATTATCACTATTTGCTGCTAACCCCCTCCCCCCCCCCTCATAGTTCTTATTCTGTGCTTTTTAATGAATTTCTTATATAACTTATCTCATTCAATCAATCAATTATATAGGTTTAACAGTGTTTGTAGAATTATCGAAAATATGCTCGCATGTATTCACTCACAGAAGTTCTCTACAACTATTTCAATCATGCCTAGTGAACAATAAATAATTTTGTATGTATACAAAAGATATACATACTTAATGGTTAAACTATCAATTTCCCTTTTTTTTTTGTTTGTTTGTTATTTTGCTTTTTGTTTATTTCTTCCTATTACGAATTTTATTTTCTGTCTTTTTGAGTGATATTTTAACGCTTAATGAATATCAGTCAGTCGATCACTTGACATTTTACATAATATAATTTGTTCATGTGAGACTGGTCATCTTCAATACACTTGAAAAACGCTTATTGAGAAATTGAATATGTGTGTAGTGTTAATTATAGAAACAATACTGCAATATCATGGATGTACGCGGATCTCTCTACATAGACTCTCTATATAGATATATATATCCAAAAACACTTTTTTTTTCGTTATCCTTAAATAAAACAACATTACATTTTTTCACAATGATCATCTTTCTGAAGCAAACCATTTACACTATGTCTCTATACTGGTTAATTGAACAAACTAGTTGTTTCAAGTATATTTAGCTAAGATACACTACGGAACAGGCTGAGTGATTTAGAAGTCAATCCGGTTGATTTGCAAATTTCACCAGTCAGATTAGAGTGATCTAAACATTTAATGGCTGCTTCGCTCGTTTATGAGGTTTTGGGGAAATAGAATATTTCGATCTTAACAAGATATGAAAAGCCTGTTTCATTATTCCTTTGATATGTACATTGTTCAAAGGTTTTTTTAAAGTTAGGCTTTCCGTATTGATGCATCGCTGATTAGCTCAGCCTCGACACCATCAAAAACGCCATTCAGTGTTTCTATACCACTTTAACCTGACTGGTGGAATCTACAGATTAGCATGAGTGGTTTCTTACTGCTTAAGTTGTTCAGCACTTTTGTGTGCTGGAGATCATACTTTGTGATAGATAATGGATGTACGATTGACAACACAAATGAGGAGTTGAAAAAAAGCCGCTCAGTTGTGGGAAATGTTAATATGAGCCGTTTAATCTATAAATCTCATATATTTAGTTGCATTGGTAGTCTTGTTTGCAATGATCAACTGAACTTGTGTATCAACCTGCAGTGGTTTACTAGTAGTGAACCGAAGTAGTGGAATATGCACTGTAGTTGGATAGCCATTAAACTAACGTAAAAACGTTGAACCTATCGCTCAACAAATATGCAGAAGGAAGCGGAAATGGACTGTATTGGGCATGCACTGAGAAGACCATTTGGGGACATCACCTGCCAGGCCAGGAACTCGAGTGGAACCCAGATGGGAAGCGGCGAGTTGGGCGTCCGAGGTGAGGGTGACATGAAGGAGATGGTGTGAGGAAGAAATGAGAGCTTGTGGGCAGTGGTGGAGCCAGGTTGGAAAGATTGGAGAGAACAGAGTGGAATGGAGATGTGCTACTGAAGCCCTATGTTTCACTAGGAACCCAAGGGATAAATAATAATAACGTTGAACAAAAATGCACCAGTTCGTGCTATCATACTTTATAGCAACACATGAGGGGAAGTGAATGATATAAAGGTATGTGGAAGAGAGTGAGAGGAGCAATACGTTCAAAACTTGAATATGTATGCGCCATTTCACCCACTAACTGATTTTTTCAACCTTGACGATGGTCTACATCTCAACGTAAAACTCAGAACAACAGTCAGAGACTTCTTGGATTGATGTCGTATCCTAATTTAGCCATCCTTACCTTTCTTCTAAATTAATCTTAATCCGATGGTTACAGTACGTGGAGATAAACATTAGCTTGTTAGATGTAATACACCTTTAAACTGCCTCAAGCCCTTACAAATGACTGACTTGCCTTTACATAATAACCTCAACATTACCAATGGAGTGCTTTGACAACATGTAAACTAACCTATAATCAAAAATGTGTAAACTTTTCATACCTTATACTTTTAAAGAATATCTCACAGCCGTAAAGTAGGATAGTGTCGTATATAACTCCATCTAGCTGATTAGTGGCTACTATATTTATTATAAGAATTTGAATGTTTTTAACACAAAACGCTATGGAAACCCTAAAGACATAAAATAGGTTTTATCCTTGGGATAAGATCAGATTTCATGCAGAAATACTGATTGTAATAAACAGTAAAAGGTTAACAGACGTTTTTGAAGCCACACTGTTGGATAGGAGTCGTAATAAAATGCATATATTGACAATTCAATAATACTATAAGTGTGTGTACAAAGTAGCTATAATATTTTCTGGTTCCTCATGACCACAATACTTGATGGAATCTTCAAGTCAAACTAGTACACTGTACTGTGATTCTTGATTAACTGCTATTTATTAAACTTTCTTGAGAACTTTAGTCTTTTCTCAGGCATTACTTCAATTTATATAACATTTCAACATGAGAAATATGAAAAGAGAGAAGAAAAATGTGACTACATGAATTCAGTAGTAGAATATCAGAAATGTGCTTTTAAACTTTTATTTTTAACGCCAGACACAATGCAACATAGCTAATTCTGGAAGACTAACTCGTCAGTTTAAGGACTGTAGAACAACATAAACCAGTAGTTGGAAACTCTAGATGACACTATCTTCATCTTAACCACTATGCTGAATTCAGCATTCTCTCATCCTTCTCTTTTACTGAATCCTACTGCCTTTAACCGATTAGTCTTTCTGTGTCACTTGTTGCACTGATATGAGGTGTTATGCAGTAATTCCTGATCCTATTGTGATATTGACTTAACTTTTATGAACTGAAGCACTACCGTTGTGATATGACTAAAAATCACACCAACTTGTTTTATAGTCCTTACTACTAACAATCGAGATAAAGAACGTCAAAGAGTTTGTCGGTTACTAGCTAAATCAACATTAAGACTAAGAATACACGATATATAAAGTATCTCCTACAACAGTGATGAAAATAACTACTGAGATAATTTTAAACAATCTTTTTTCATACCATAAATAGACTTGTTACACTAATGATGCAGACTCAACATATATTTTAAGAGATAAGTTGATTTCCTAGCGCTAAAAGTAATGTTAACTATCAGACAATAGAATGTCTAAAAATTATTCCTATTTGTCGGCAAAGATTACCACTAAATAATTACAATCATCTCGATTCCTTCCTATGTGCTATAACCTAGATAATAATTCACCCTAACCAGTTAATGCGGATAACCATGCCTAGATACTTGTAGTTCTATTCCATGGGAACTTGATGCATCTCTTCACTTCAGGTTACCCAAGATCTTTAGAACTTTACAAGGTTCTGGGGTGAAGTGTCGATATCCCATTCAGGTTCCAATTGGAAGTAGACTGGAGCAAGTCAGTCGTCTACTCACCGTTAATGTGAGATTACTGATATAACTTTTTCTGCCATCATTCTACCAACCCAAACACATTCATGTATCCAAGTAACTGCTCAGTGTTATCTATGACTGCTGCCTAGCCTACTTTGTTTGGTAAGGCGCTCCTAGTCAGCTTAACGGAAGTGTTAACCAGTTTATGGGAATCGAATACGATCCCCTCTGACTGGTATAAATCACTGACTATTTCAGTCTTCAACAAAGGCGAGAAGTTCTCTAGTGATAACCATAGAGGAATCAGGCTGACGAATAGTGCCCAAGATTCTAGGTTCCATAACTCTTCGAAGCCTGAGTAGAGCTCGGGAACAACAAGCTCGAGAAAACCAGGCAGGCTTTAGACCCGGCTGCGGATGTATCGACCAAATATTCACACTGAGCCAGGCTTTGGAACATAGGCACGCTTACCGACACCCGACAGTAGCTGTCTCTCTCGATCTGAAGGCCGCATTCGACTGCGTCGATCGAGAAGTCTTATGGCATTGTCTCTCACTGAAAGGCGTACCGAGTAAGTACATCACTTTATCGAAAGCTCTCTGCTTGAACACTTGTCGGCGTATTACAGCCTATCGTGAGGTATTCCAGGAGCTGTGCTTGTCGAGTGGTGTTCAAGGCTGCCCACTGTCTCCATTCTTATTCAATTTTATCATAGATATTCTTATGGAGGTCTCCCTCTCATCACCTGACTACACAGACGTTCATCTAACGGCAGAATTCCCGTCAGACCTAGAATACACAGATGGCATAGTCCTGATAAGTGAAGACGCTGACAAGATGCACAGTCTTCTGAGTGGCGATTTGAGAATGTTTGGGATGCGTTTCTCACCACCCAAATGCAAACTGTTGCCTCAGGACTGGTCTTCAAAGGTGCCTCGGCTAACAAAAGAGAGTGAAGTGGTTGAGTGCGTTGAACACTCCAACTACCTGAGAAATCGAATCAGCTCTCATGGTTAAGTGATCGACGAAATCTCTACACGAATACAAAAGACTCGGTTGGCTTTTGCCAACTTACGTCACCTGTGGCGCCACCTCCATGATATCCGACTGTTTATTAAGAGTCGCGTGTACTGCACAGTAGTCCACTCTGTTCTACTGTATGGCAGTGAAACATGGCAGCCGAAGGTGGAGAACATGAGAAGGCTTCAGGTATGTAACTATTATTGCCTTCGTAGTATAAGCCGTATTCCGTGGTGTCATCACGTGAGTAACGCAGACGTCAGGTGTAGAGTTTTAGGGAGAAGAGGTGAGACAGTTGATGGGGTTAACGTTCATCTACTGAGGTGGCTGGCAGGGACATGTGTTACGTATGCCTGGTCTCGGATTGCGACGTCACACATTGGCTGAAGCAGGTTGAGGCTGGAAAATGACCCGAGGTGGCCAGACTGAAACATGGGATCAATGTATGAAGTGTCTGACGGTTGGTTTGAGGCATGTAGGGGGGCGACGCAGACTAGGTGGTTGGGGTTGTCGGGACAAGAGGAACCAGTGTTTGGAGACTGACTGGGTGATATGAGTGGGAACCGATGTCAGCGGCGCAGACGCATACACACATTATCCTCATCTTAATGCTATAATGAATCTCACCATTTTCTGATTCTTCCCTCTCTCTCTTAGTACTTCATTTTTCTTTCGACTGAATTTTCTTTTCTTCATCTTCCACTTCACTGACTCTTTACTTGATGTACAGATATGAGCTATCGCAAGTGGGACCGTTACGCAGTAATGCCTGGTCCAATGTTGATAGATGATGGTGACTTTGTTCCTAGCTTTTGTTTCAGTCCACATTTCAGCGGTTTCTGCTACTCAATGTTCTCCAAATCTCCTCGAACTTGAGGTTGTACTGAACCTGAAGCGATGCAAGTAGCGAGAACTGATATTTTTGCACACGAAGTTTACAGGGATGGGGGGTAGGAAATGGCCGAGTAGAGTAACGCAGGTACTAGGTGTATGGGGATTAGAAATATTGCCGCCAAACTGTTTTATATCACTGACAACCCTACTCTATGTTTTTGTGATATTCTTAGGGGAATTAGCGTGACTAATATTGTTTCCAAGATAGTAGGGTCCATAGTTATCCAACCCCCAATAGGAGCTCGAGGAAACCAGACAGATCCCAGACCTGGATGAGGGTTATCGATCATACTTTTACCCTCCGACATGTTCCGGAACACAGGCGTACCTACTAGCAGCCGACACTTATCACGTTTCTTGACTTGAAGACGGTATTTGACTCTCAACATTGAGGTGTTGTGGCAGTATCTGACTATGAAGGAAGGACCAAGCCAGAATGTAGTGCTTAACAAAGTTTCCCGGTCAAACTCATGCAGCTCTTTAAGAACCCAAGGAGAGTCGTTATGTGGATTGACGACAACTACTGGTGTCCGTCAGAGATATCCATTGACATCATTCCTATTTAACTTCACCAAAGATGTACTGATGGACACAACCTTAGGTAAATCTGACTTCACAGGGGGTGAACTACTCCCTGAAGGTCATCTGGTTGACTTGCAGTATGCAGACAATATTGTTCAGCTGTGTGAAGACGCTGACAAAATGCGGTGTCCTGCCAACGCATTGAGCACTGTGTGTTTGGCTGGTATGCGTCTCGCACCTGTCAAATGTAAGATGACGCTCCAGGACTGCTGTACGTACTCCAAGTCTGTTGATAGGGAATGAAGTTGTGAAATGTGTTGACCACTTTACTTGCTTGCGGAGTTAAGTCAACCTGAGCAGGCTGGTTTCTGGCAAAATATCAGCTCGGATACGGAAGGCCCGTTTGGTCTTTACCAACTTGTGTTACCTATGACAACAACTAACGAGATATCCGACTATCTATCAAAAAACGAGCATACTGTGCTGCATTCCATTCTGTCCTGTTATATGGCTGTCAAAGGTAGAAGACATGAAGTGGTTACAGGGTTTTGATCACAGGTATCTTCGTAACATTACTCGCGTTTGGTGGAATCACCGTGTGAGCGGTGTTGAGATCAGGTAAAGGGTACTTGGCAAGATATGAAAGTCGACTGATGAGCTTGTGAGCCCTAGTCGACTGAGACGGTATGTGCTGCGCATGCCGAGTCACCGCTTTCCTCAACGTTCCATAGTAAGGGACGCTGGATTAGGTTGGAAAAAGCTTCAGGGTGGCCAGACCAAGAACTGAGAACAGTAGGTGAAATTTCTCACTGTTAGTCTCTGTAGTGTTGCGAGATAGAAACTACCTGGTTGGGGTCCATGAGACGATAGGAATTAGTTGTTAAGAACTTTTAGTGACGTGACTGAAAGTCAGTCAGAATGGCACAGATGTATTTACTCGTTGACGTCTTCCAAAACTTGAATATTTGCACTCATCGTTTTCTCCAGATTCGTTATTCGTTAACACAACTTCGTCTACTTTGAGATCAGTCTTCTTCTACGCACTCTTTTTTTGTATACTACTGTGAAGTGGGGCAACTTGAACCAAGGCACTTGTGTGAGAGGTTCTATGTTGATTTTGTCTGTCTGTCTGTCTGTCTGTCTAATGCACAAAATAGCAACATCTTGTCAAATGTTGGAGTGCATTTGGGTAAAATAAGCCTTGATATCATGAACATAGTTTATTAATTACACTCGACCCACTCACTTTTATTCTGATGTCTGGAAATGTGACAATAAATATTTATACAAAGACTTAAACACTCTCCAACTAATGAAAATAACTCGGATGGCTTATACATCACCCTTTTTTCAGGAAGTGAAGTAACAAATGCGATGACTGTGTTTCCGAAACAAAGTACAACTACTGATCAGGATATCTTGCAATCTTCCTCTTTCTCTATTGGTTTCAATGAACGTAGATACTGCTTAATTGACTTTTCATTCTCCAAGACCTCGTTTGGCTTCTTGTACTAGAATGAGAAATTTAATTATAATAACTTCATTACAAACCGATATCAAAAGTGTATTGTTTGCGTGACTTAGTGTAATAGATTTTTCATTTAAAGACAAACCCTGTCGTATCATATCCGGGATAACAAACTTTTTGTAATATCTAAATAAATAAATTAAGAAAATTAGAGAAACAAACTTTTACTTTTTATTGGTCGTCTGCAAAACGATACTTTCATCTTCAATTGTAACTTTATACACTTCCAATGGATAAGGTAAATTACGTACTCGCCATTGAAATGCATTAGAAGTATCGATACGACTAAATAATGGCTTTCGTAATTCAAATAATGAAAATTCCAAAATACAGTTTGAGATGACTCAATTATAGGTTCCAAAAACTGATTCCTTGTTATTATTGGTTCACCAACTTCACACTCCCAAACTCCATCACCACCTAAAATGCTTTTCTTTTTCAATTTGCGACCTTGTTAAGTCCAAATAATAAAATATAATGACGTTTACTCAGCAGGTTATGAGTGGACAAGTCATACTCCTCAACCATTTCTAATCCATCAGGAAACTGGAAATGGATTTTTCGTCTTTCTAAAAGTTAAGATGAAATGAATGATGATTGATATAGTTCTGAGCCACATGTCAATTAAGACACTGTATATGACAACCAAAAAAATCATGCCATGATATTTAAACCTGAAATAGTGCGGTATCGGTTGATATCCCTACATTACAATATATTATCTTTGAAAGTTATCAACTGTAGTTCAAAAGATTATGACTACAGTTGTACTAGAGACTGCAGCCACGATAAAGAAGACTACAGATTCAAGAAGCTAGGAGTAGTTTTTCCAGGTTCACTTATGAAAAGATACCGTCACAAAACAGTAAAAACCCATGTAGTATGTCGTCTTTCTATCGCCGATGCAAAACTACCAGAAAAAATTCATTTGCTCTCATTTTGGCAGATGTACCCAGCCGGCAAACACTTTGGGCGCACTGACATTTTTGGGCTAATAACGACACTAAGAAACTTGGGATTGCTGCCAAATAGGCATCGTCGCACCCAAAATTGTCAAAACATTTTCCAAAAACCTTTGGATTTGTCAGACTGCGCCCAAAGTTTGTCCCAAAAATTCCAAAAGTCCCAAAGTACTTTGGAACGTCTGCCCAAACCTTTCCCCGAAATACCCAAAAGCCTATGGACTTAAACAGCATAAGTTAAATGTATATTGGCCTGACAGTACAGTGTTAAGTCAAAGGAAACTCAGTGGGTTGCTCACTATTGGCACGACATTTCAATTTACTGCAATGGACATGTGTTATTTGAATGAAAGCCGCCACAGGTATGAATGTCTCTTGAACGACTCAAAATCCGTTAACTCGAGCTACCAGTGAGTATTCCATGTTTCCCATATTCCTGTGAACCATATAAAGAAGCCATTACTAACCATCTTGAATCAGCAAAGTTGCCTTGGCAGCTTTGACTTTATCAACCCAGGCGCTGGTAGTCATGACAACTGGACGAAGCGCCTGTAAGGAAAACTACTTAAAATACGCGCCTTTAAGTTCTCAAAAGAAATCTGATATAGTAGTGGATTTAACTGTTCTCTGGCAGAACCAGTTTGTATTATTTGCTATTCATTCGTACATTTGGTTTGGTTGCGCTTCGAATTTTTAATGGTTTCCTGGTATTAACATTGCCGTGGTGAGGGTCTAGATTGTCGGAAACTGGTAGTGTTATATTTTTTCACACTTCGTCTTTTTAATTGAATTCTATGATGTTTCACGTTGTTGTTTTCCAGCTGTCTCAATGTTCTAACCATTATTGCGGGTTAACTGAATTATTCTAATTAACTGTCATGTCATTTTTGTGCTTTTGTCTTGAGCTAGTCGTGCTGTGTTCGTTCTTCAAACTTTTCGTTGCTGTTTCCACCTCTAGAGGAGATCTTTATTCCAAAGGAGTGCTGCGATGGATGGAGGACAAATCATAAGGTTAGTTCCCATTTTAAACGACGAAGCATTAGGTAAAGAAGAGACATTACATTTTACGGTCCGTTCAGAAAATATCCACTCAATCTCGACCCACCAGAAACAGGATTGGTAATGATGATCATACATCATTCTAGGGTCTTGTATTGCTTTGTGTTTGGAAGAAAAAGAAAACCTCAACATTCAGGCCAGCAGAAAACTCAGTAGGCGTAATACAGTGATGGTAGCATCACCAATTTACAGTTTCAAGGTTGTAATTCATTGTGATCGAGTTCAGTAGCCACTGGAAGGTAGGAAGTATTTTTTGCGGAACGTATTTCGCCTTTGTGGCCGTAAATAGTTCAGCTATCATAATGCGAACTAGTGTTAGCCATTTAAAGTAAACGGAGAGTCTAGTAAGCTGCAAGTTTTTGAATCCCTATGTCTAGATTTTGAGATCCAGCCATTTTTGTTCGGTTGCGCACCTTCAGTGCGCACAGAACTCTTTTCACTTCACTCGTATACAGCTGTGGAGGTGAGGGCCACTTGTCTGAACACTTTTCATGCACTTTCTGAGTTATTCAGGAAAGCTTCCTGTCCGTACATTAACCTGAAAGCTGTTGCTAAAGCATTTCACTAACGGTGGTGATAAGGATTTGGCGTGTGGTTAGGAGTGGTCAGCAAATTAAGGAGACGAGGGAACACTAATGCGAACTAGTGGCATCAGTAATTATGGTGATAATATGGCAGGGAGCAAACAAAGACATATCCATGCTAGGGCGTAGCAGCGTAAATAGAATATTTAGTTACTACCAACACACCTAGCGAAGAATCTTCTTGTGCTATTGCGTTCCTCTAACATTTTGTCGAGGAAGTTGATAGAGGGCGCTATAGCCTCATTTTCAGCAAAGCGTCCCAAACCACATATACTCGGAGAGCCAGACAGTCATACTCAGGCTTCGCCTCTGCCTTATGGTTGGGTATTCGAATAGGATGTCCAGGAGACCGTCGGTTTTAGAATGATAGCGTCGTCCCACAGAGATGAGTCATACGATGGACAGCTTGTAAGCAGTCATCAGTTAGCCTTTTTGCTTTCAATGATATTAGGTGAACAGGTCAAGTTACCCAGTGAGCCTTCCGGATCGATAACACGATTTTTCGTTCTTCTCTGCACCTTCACAAGAATGTTAGAGTCTCACATCAGAAGAAAGTGGTGTCTGGAATGCTGAAACATCCTGCTTTTGGTCCTATGTGGGTTTTAAGTTCTGGGGAGAGTAACTTACCGGTCAGTGCCTTGAACCCCCTTGTTAGAAAGTTCCTGGTGGCATACAATTTAGCTCCCACACCTACAAATTCAGTGCGAATATCTAGGATAACCGAGAAGTTTGACTGGATGTGCTTGTCTTCAGGTGCTGAAGCGGGCACACGATCCCAAGGGTATGGCTTATCCTCATGTCTTTCAGCTTTGAAAGACCCATCGCCTTCCACTTCCTCAGATGGAAGCACAGTCTATTTTCAGACGTCGAATAGTTGCCCTGTACTCAATCGTTTTGAAGTATCTTAGAGGCCCGTTCCTTACATGATTAAACAGCTAGAACTGTGCGTGTGCAACTCCAGTTTAAGTGAGTCAGTCTTCATGGTCAACTCGTTCTTCTGGGTGAAGGACATTCCAGTGCCATTTCTGTCGCTAGCTATCTCCATAGCATGACATCCCGGAGGTTAAGCTAGGGGTTTTTGGGTCCTCTCATATTATCAGATGAGCGTACGCCCTCGCATTTGTAGTTTTGAGAATTATCGAAAGTGTAGTTTACTCCTACTCAACCGAAGGCCTGACGTTTATCAATTTTAGCCTCATGGCCAGTGAAGTTAGGATGAATTTTCAACCGGTTAATTGATAACAGGCTTCAAAAAGGCAGTATAATCTCTTGTGTCTGTGAAAACTTCTGCAAGCTTACGCTATCCGTTTCGTCGTGAGCATTTATCACATTCCATATGCAACTGTAATAACGCGAACCACATACCAACTTTAAAGGTATAGTCATTTTTTGTTCCAGTGATGCTCTATGGTGTAATAGTGGACTTGGTATCAACGAGCAAATACGCCGGGAGTTTCATTGTCATTTTCCATCTACTATCTGCAGACGATTGAATGCTCAGTGTAGCTCATGTGTTCATTGTGACATTTAATCCTGGAGGTCGTTGTCTTCTGCTGGATTTGTGCTGACCTAAGACTCAAGATGCCAGGAGTTTACAAACAGATTAGACGTGAGGTAGACCACCCGATTCACGCTGCTTGGTGTCTGAGGGCAATCTAGAAGATAAATATGACACAGAGACAAGATATATTGCCAACGCAACCGGGCCGATAAGAAATATAAGAGTTACGTAGGACGAAACAGAGAGACAGGCCACGCATTATTACAGATCTGCTGAGGAATCTTAACCCTACCTTGTAATACTTGTCTGTGCTAAACTGATCTCGACAAATTGGATGTACCTTTTCCAAGCAATGATTCTGTTTCACTATACGAAATCTGAGTTGGTAGGCAAACATGCGGTCATAATGAAATTTGTTTTAGCGACGGGTGGTAGACTGGGATTCAAGAAAAGATTTTGTGAAGATTATTTGGCACTTTCTCGAGAAAGCTTGAAGACTAGAAGTCAAGACGTGTTAATTAAGAAATAGGTCGAGAAGCGATCAGAATGTCTAGATAGGATAAACAGGCAGAAAATTTCGCTAGAAAAAGGTCAGTCAGCAAGCCCATGACTAGTTGTCGCATGGCAGTGACATCACTATGATCATTTCACACAGACAGATTACAGCACCAGACATTAAACTGTCTAAACCAGAAAAAAACGCCGATCAGTTCCAAAATATTCTGGTATCAAACAAAGAATATATTAACACATCATGTTGCAAGTCGGTGAAAAATAAAATCTGCGGCAAAATCAAGTATCATATTTGTGAGAAAATCAAGTTTAAACGGCCTATGCGGATTCCGACGAAAAATAAACGCCACAGCATCGACAGAGAGGAAAAGAGATAGAATGCGCTCACGCAACCACACGAAATGCAGTCGGACCAAATAAGTAGTCGTTGTGCTATAATAAAATGCAGGAAGAAGGCCTGATGACACACAACAGTTTCGACCTGAAAACTTCGACCTCTTCCTAAACTCATCAGGAGCCGATTCTCTGAAAATGTTCATGGCATAAAACTGGCAGGTACAAGTACGCAAATCCCTCTAAAATGCCCCAAGGTCTTTAACCAGAGCACCTAGGGATCCCCTAACAAGCCCATTCCCCTTGATGTTATCGAACGGAGTACCCTTTGAGTATCCCTATACCGTGTTCCCTCCGCTGCTTTTAATCCCACTTGCCTAGCCAGTCCGTCTTCGCCACAGACCACTTGGCCCATCCACAACATCCAACAGGACCGTGACTAAACTGTCAACGCCGATGTTTCTCCCAGAGTTATTCCACCTGTGACGCCTTTGTGTCAGGAATACACACTCTTTAAAACAACACCACCAAAGTGCTTCGAAAAGATAAGTAGCTTGTTGCCGCCTTTCTGGACATCTATCTTTGAGGCATATTTCCTGGACCGTCCTATGCTGCCTGCTGACAGCAACAACTTTACTGAGGTCGGTGTTGACATTTCCTCAACACCGAGGGCACATGGAAATATTGCACGACTGTGGATTGTAAATTCAGTTTCTGTCATAGACGTAATGTGACCACCACCCGTCATTGGTTGATTATTTGCGATAGCAATCAATATTCAACCCACTGTCACCACCAACTAAGTTCCTAACCCACATAACAAGAAACGAACCCGAATGGTCTGTGAACGAAACGGTCGGCCCCCCTTGTGTGAATCACCACTATATTCCATGGTCAAGCAGTCCTCCATCAACAATTAACCCTGTTACCGGCGACCTTCCGTTTAGGCACACCATCACCTAATATGCAAAATTTCCATACGACAGTAAACCGAAATGTCGATGACATGCTGACATGGAATACACCATGAAACCTCTTCTGGCAGTGCATGTGAATGCCTCTTTTGAATTCTGTATCCGTTCGGTAGATGCTTGCTCATAACTTCTTTATATCTCCCCAAATTGTTTCTGCTCTTAGCCTGTCGTCTTCTTAAATGCGCAAGTCCACGCCCAACCACTTCCAAGCTACCAGGTGAATTAGACTCATCGAATCTAAGTTGTAGTGCAGTCTGAAAATCTGCGTTGACCACTCTTAATGAAAGGCACGCTGCTGTAAAAGCTCTACTCACCGTGAGATGCTTTGAGACAAACTGTCCATATCGCTGATTTCATCGTCATGCAACTCCTCCAGATCAACAGACTCGACACATCCATTCCAGCACTGGCAGAAAGTAATTCTGTAGTGATTCACGATGTTGCCCTGGACCCAACACATTTTAAAGGAAGAGAATTTCTGCTCCAAATAGCTAATCCTCGTCATCAAGGCGCTTTTCCGGGGTCCAGTCTGCATCGCCCATTAAGATGTATGCAGTTTATGTAGTGACCCATTGGTACCTGTGAGAATGGTGTGTTCCTGTATAAGCCGGAATAACAACAATATTATGATTATCTAGAACATCATGCTCAATTGGGATTTCGACGGAGTCATTCTGCTGTCACATGCAGTTTAATGTCGCTCACGTGGATCCAGACCTCAACCTGTTTTTGAAATGGGATATGTCCGCCCGATATCAGTATGTCACTGGCGGCGTGCACTTTTTGCGTCTCCACCGAACTCCGACCCTCCCACCAATATGGCTCCATACTTCCTTTCAAGTATTTACGCTGAGAAGTCATACTTAAGGTAGCCAAACTCAGGATGCAATCCTTGTCTTTAGGACCTAGGTCTTCGACGACTTCCAGGAGCAACAATCCATCCTATTGGTTATTCAGTGACGAACATCCATCTACGTTTCCTTTGAAACAATTTATTCTCACGGGAATGATGTTCAAGTTCATTTGCTGCGACCCAACGCCGCCTGTTAAATAAGTTATGGATATCGTTACGCCAGCTTCGCCGTTTGCAACGCGCAAAAGAGAGTGGTGACTTATTTTGCGACTCTGCTTTATACCTCAGTCCAGAACCACGAACTTTTGAAATATGACCCAACTTTAATCGGGTGTAGCACACTCCAAGAACTTTGACTGCTGGTGTTGCCTCATCAAGTGGCATATCCAGTAAATTTCGACAGCGTTGCTTGGTATATTGCTCAGTACTGAACATTAGATGATGTCTTACCACCTCGTGTAAGAAACATACCTTTGGTTACGTAATGGCACGTCATTCTGCCAAGCCGTATGCCAGGACACTTCCTCTGACCATCCTCTAGGTTGTGTCAGACCTGCCTGCAATGCTCTGATCGACCTACTCCGGCTGATCCCTCGACGAAACAAACTAAGCCCCTAGAGTCAAGTCCTTTGCGGCAACTGAAATCTTGTTACCCACCTAAACCAGCTCACCTTGTACATCCATGGGTAGTTGACCAACAGTAGTTTCCAGGTTAATCAGGCTTGCCATACGGCACGTCTGAGACAATATTATTTATGTTTCTGAGTCACATACAGAATCCACACACATTCTCAACCTAACTCGTCACCTAATATCTACTTTAGGTCAAACTGTTGATACGTGTTCAGGCAGTTATATTATCCTGCTTAGCAGGTGCCCTAGAATTCGTCTTACTCCATCACATTTGAGGTAACCGGGCAGTTTGGTGGGAGGCAGGTACATCCAGCTGACGAGTCCCGAGTGCGACGAAACGTGCATCCTGGATTCCACTGCCAGCCACTGTCCATCATTACTGCGAGTGAAACATGCCCACGCCGTTGTTCTCACTTTTCCCTTACAAAAATGTAGTTAACGAGTCGGTAGTTGTCTCCTTTCATTCGGTTTTGTTTCTGTTACACTGCTAAACTGACCAGCAAGCACATGACTGGGCTGCTCGTCAAATACATCACTTCACACGGTGACGAGCAGATGTTGGCTACCAGTGAAGTCAAACAATTTCTCGGACATGAAATAGTAACTTTTGCCACTGTGCGTATTACAAGTTCCAGGCGGACTAACAGTATTCTTAGTCCCTTGGTTGGGCAATGAGGCCACACTGACCTCGATTCTCTTTCTCTTTCTGGCCTGTTCTCATTTTCAAAGTTTCATCCATCTTACTATTAAGAGGACGATTCTCACCGCACTAATCATGGATCCCAAGCTTTCAGCAATAGGCACTGTTGAATTTACATTTGGTAACGCTGGCCAAGACATTACAAGCTAGTGATCCAATAGCTCAGGCACAGATGGAATGCCACCACACTTTTCCAGATATGGTGGCCTGTAAACTGGTTTGTTTTCATGTAACTTAAGTTGTATGAAATATATTATCATTTAAGACATTTTGTATGTATTTATAGTCCCTTGCCTACTATACTACCTG
Organism: Heterobilharzia americana; assembly: GCA_944470555.2. NCBI lineage: Eukaryota > Metazoa > Platyhelminthes > Trematoda > Strigeidida > Schistosomatidae > Heterobilharzia > Heterobilharzia americana. Next base: position 157,681,280 of record OX104127.1, on the reverse strand, counting down.
GAACACATTATATTTCCTGCTTGGATATTGATGGGGTCGAAGAACGTTGGCCTGTACATACGAGCCAGTAGACATTACGTCTGCAGTGTCCAGGATTATGGGAGAAGTTACCAGGCAAAGCCTTGTTAATCACCTGCTTAGTGACAAAACTACATTCTATGGCCAGCACCAGTTAGTCCTTGTAACCTATCTGGATATTCCCCGAAGGATTCGATTGAGTTGGACACTTGGTGTTAGCGAGCAGGCCGCAGTCTCTACAAATTGACGATCCATCACTTTGGAGGGATCAATTATTTCAACAGTAATCTCACCCAAGTGATATGCGTATACTCATACATTTCAGAGCCCAAAACAATTACTTCTGTAGTGGTTCAAGGTGACGTATTGGGTGCACTTCTCTTTACCCCACATGTCATTGACACCCGGAGCTACTTTGCGCACGATAAACGATGTCCGTCGACGCCCAAGTTTACTCCTGGAGAACTAATATCAGCTTTCAAGTGAGTTGTGTGTGCAGTTACATCGACTCCGTTGCTCAACACTTTCAGACAAGAGTGGTGCCATGGTTCACGATGTATTATTGACAAGTGAAAACGTCATCAAAGATCTGGGTCTTAAGGGCAGAGGTTGCACTATGGGTTCAGCTATTTTAAGTATGACTTCTCAGCGCAAATGCTTTGGATGTGTTGTACGTAATCAGGTTTTCTCCCCGCATTTTATTCAAATACAATGATTACTTATTTCGTCTGACTGCGCTCCATGTGGTTGTTCAAGGAGATTTAGTTTCTTTTGTGCGTTTGCCACCGTAGCGTCACCGAGGATATATCTTTTGTTGAGCGGAAATTCATCTTCTTGAAGACGGTGGCGTTTAATGTGCATTAGCTTTTGGGAATTGTCTTGGTGCGAACTTGACAGACGCAGATGCCAATCACTAACTACTCGAACTTGCTATATACCCACGAATATGGAACCAAGAAAGAGCACCATGGCTCAGTTGGATGGAGTAGTATGTTTGCGAGGTCGTGCTAAGATACCGATGTGTTCCAACTAACTAGCTAGGGGGCCGATTACGAGCGGTGCAGCGTAACACGACAGTGCGTCAAATGTTAGAATGCATGGCCGGCCACCTTCAGCTTAGCGAGTCCGGTTAAACCATGAAGGTTAGCATCACCGCTGAATCTCGTCGGACCCTAGGCTACTGATTCTGGAGAAGTGTATGACGCTGCAAGTTTATAAACCTCCAGACCATATTTGTTGTGAGTGGGCTGTCACGGAATTTGAGTCTTTACTGTTGCCTTTAGACGGTCAGTTGAGTCACGTGAACAAACTAACCTTACAAGGAACAAGGCCATTACCTCATGAGAAGCCCTCTCACTCTGCCGTACAGTAGAACCGTCACCAGGCTCGCGTAAACTCTTATCTCACGAAGATCATGTCCGTTACTAAATGCTTTGGTGCGAGGCGCAGTTGAAGATTTTTTTATGGGCACACCCTTAAGGAGGTGGGACACTTATTTTAGTTTATGTGGCTTACCAGGAAGATACGCAGGGCACTACTGACCTCAGTGGCTCACCACCCACTTCCTTCTATTTACTACTTACCATCTGCTCGTTTTGGTTTACATGCCTTGTCTTCTAACTCTTCTCCAGTAACTGTAAGCGTACCGTCCACTTTCATTCTTCTCAAACATTCAATATAGCATTTTCCGGCGCCCTGTCATACCTGTTCAAGCAATTGTATAGATAGGAATCGCGAAAAATACATGATTTGTCAGCAATCTTTAGCCTCCTAAGTAACCCAATCTACAAGTTGGAAACACAAGCCCAGAAAAAAAATTAACTTCACCAAAGTCGAAAGCAGAGACAGAGAAGAGGTATCCTCCTGAACACAGCAGCAAAACCCAATAGCAAGGGCCAAGCCTCTGGGACTAGATACAAGATATCAAAAACTATTAGTTTCTTCCACCCACACTATTGACGTTAAATGTAGAGAATTTGTACGCGATCTGAAGCTGCACATGTTTTTGTGAACCAATATATTTGGTCTGTATCTTTAAGTTTGCCAAGCGTGTGTATTCACAGACCTGTCAACTCCTTTTTAGGAGGGATGACTTCAATAACTTGAGCTCTTCTCGCCGCTGACTTGTAGAACGGTACAATACTCACATGCACCATCTGTGATTTGACGAAAACAGAGCGGCATCAAGAAGAAAGTGACAGATATTGCTGTCTTTCGGAAAGGATTGGTGGGTTTTTGTTCTCAATATGATACTAGCTCCCCCATTCCACTTTGCTGTGATGGTTTTAAGTTATGGAGAGCTGCGACATCTGAAACAGAAACAAAAGCACTTCAAAGTGTTCTCAGATTGCTTGTAGACAGGGTGAATAATAATGGACTGTCATATGGTCCAGATAAATGCCAAACCGTGTTCCTCTACACCCCTGACTCTCAGAAAGTATCCCACTCCCTCTGTGATGCTCAACTGTCTCACATCACCACGAGGAAAGGCATGGGATTGACACTAACTGGTAAGCTATGCACTAGACCTAGTTACCCGGGAGATGCATCCAGAGCCTACGCAATTCTATACTTCATGCGGAGACAAGTAGGTGCCCCCAGTCCGGAACCCTTCCCGAAGCTGTGCAAGACCTACACACGCCTAACTTGGAGTTCCACAACTTCATTTCACCACCATATCTGAAGGGCTATTTGAACCTCTTGGAGACAGTCGAGGGGCGAGCAGTGAAGGGTGCTGTGGGAACGCGGCAGAACGCCCTCGTGAGTGGGCTGAAAGACCTAGAGCTTTATTCTGTTAGCTACCGTGGGTTATGTAGTGACAGCTTATGTATCACGGCTTATAAAATACTCAATAGTCCAAGCCATCCGGACAGCAGAATCATATCGAACGACCGCTGTGGCAGTCCTCGTTGTAACGCAAGAAGAATCGCCCACTTAAGGGCGAAAACCCTTGCGGGTTCACACTTCTTCTCTCTACTAGTCTGTGGCCACTGGAACTCATTGCTTGCCGAGATTGCTACTGTTCTCACACTGACCGTTTCGAGAAGAAGTAGGACAGTTACGCAATGGCGCACGGTTTACGCCCACCCAGCTGGGATACGGACTGGGTTAGTGCAACCTACTTACTCAACACAACCAAGTGCAGATACTCCTATACCGAATCTTCTGTGCTGCCACCACCATCGCGAACATGACAACCTCATACTTCTCTGTAGACGTCACGTCCAGTTACCACCTCCTAATAATAGCATTACTACCTCTTTTGCCATGATCCAACTTACAATCCTACTCGCTCCCTCTCTTCTCTATAGCTATACGATCTCACATCATTTATTAAGGTCCTACCTATCACTTGTCTACCATAAATCTACCTAGGTTTCTCCTTCCCTTCCGCTCACCTTGTTGTTTTCTTTCTTCACACTTTCTCTCCCTTTACTCCCCTGGAAACTTTTTCTACCGGCTTTTTATGGCCAGCTCGACCGACTGTCGAGTGCAATGACACTTGAGGAACCCATCTGCCCCACAATCCTTAGAAAAATCACAAAATCCCTACAAGTTTAATCAACATTCAACCGCCTGTCGGACCGAACAGAGCTACAGCAGATGGGTGGGTAAGCCCAGTGCATCGGAATCCAACAAAGACCGGGAGCAGTCCCATAAAATCTAGAAGCTAGCGCGAAGAAACTAGTTGACTTACAATGGCTCGAAAAGAGATATTGGATATTGAAAGCGTTCTAACTCAATTTTCACGATAACAAGTGATGAGTGCCGGTAAACAGCATGTTGTCATGTAAACTTAATGCTGTGTAACTGGTATTGCTGGTCATTATTTCGTTCAGATTTTCTATGAAACGAGACTTTTTGGAGTAATTTCACTGAACGTCCTCGGTTGGTGTGGTTTTCTTCACTTAGTTGCTAGATTTGCTATGCAGCATTTCGAACTGCCCAACTGCGTTACATTGGGCATGTCAGTACCGGCCTACTCTCTGTAAGCTGACTTGTTGTAGTTGTTTGTAGTATCGTCACTGTGTTTGGGTAAGTTATCTATTCATGATGTCAATTTATAATGAGTAAGGCTCATTCTGTAAAAAATTTTCGGTGTTAAAGTCTAACTTGCTTTTTGTGCAGTAAAAATGTATTTGGAAGATAAAAGGAAGATGTTAGGTTATCACCAGTGTTAAGTGTACCAATATATACATATTTATCCTATATTTACCTATTTGTGTTATTGTTGATCATGTAGACTTATGGTGGGTAGTCTGTAATAATCCAGTCTGTATTTTCAGTTACATGGGGAATAAGATTTTGCAGGCATCAGAGCATTTGTGCTCCCTGATGGAATTATTGTGTGTATGCTACTCAATAAAGCATTGCAAAGGGATGTAGTGGATCTTCTGTTAGCCTCTCATTTACCTAATAGCGAGGAGGAGCTGAGAAATCATCCGGACATTGAGCACTTGGGATAAATATACCTGAAGTAGTTGACGTATGAGAGTAAACAAGTCAGCTTTCGAAGTATTTTTATGATAATGCAGACAGTTACTGATGATGTTGAGTCCATAGAACCCCATTATGACACGGAATTTAAAAAGAGATGTATGTGATTTGTGGGTGTAATCACACAAAAACTATCACTTGTAGTTTTTAAAGACAATGGCTGCAGTTATATTTTCTGAATATTCACACGAAAGCAAGGGAAGGGAAACTGTAAACTTTTTGAATTCCTACACTGACTCCAAGAGAACCGTTTATATCGTGTTATGTTGGGCGTGCCTGACCACCCAAGAGGAATGAAACTTGCTGGTCCACTGAATACACGAAGAACCGACAAGTTTTGCTCTTCTTGGGTCATGTATGCACCCACAACATTATACGACGTTAGTGGTTTTCTTATGTTTACTGATTGAATGGAAGACTATTAGTTCACGTAGTATACAGGATTTCAGATTCTCCACACCTACTCCGAGGCAGCAAGCTTTCTAGCCTAGGAGTTTTGAAACAACTTTTATTGAGCAGAGGAAGCCCATTCATATTTGTTTGCTTGAGTTTCCAAAGGTTTTGACAGGTTGAATCAGAATATTCTGTATAAGGGATATCAGCTTATGCGTGTACACCGAAAGTGACTAAGTTGGCGTACAGATTATCCTTACACTAGGTAGTAATCAGTTAGAGTTGGCTGCTCTGTGTCTAACTGGTTCCCGATGCTAAATGGCGTGCCTCAAAGTTCTTTTCTTATTCACCTACTATTTCTAGCTGTTATCCTCTGCAGTCACACGGGATAACAATGTAGGCATAAATCAGAACCTGAAGTTATATAACGCTCCCCTTTGTATATTCTAAGTGACATGACTAGTTGTGTGACTTATGAGGGCAATTTCAGAAACAGTTTACTTCGCTGTCACCATGTATTTTTCGGAATGCTAACTGATACACTGGATCTGTGTAGTAAGGTGCATAGGTTACACCTGAGATGTCAGGTGTATGTTTTCGAAATACGGAGAGATCATTGGTTAATCAAACTTTTCCTAAAGAGCTTTATGCATAAGTGATCCGTGCTTATCGTTTTTCCTGGTAAGCATATACCGCAGACTTTATAAATTTTTCCTTCGTTCTACATTGCGGGAGGAGCGTCCTACGAGATCGCGAAAGGAGAATGTTGAAGGAATGACTAATGAACACTTAATCGGACGACACCCCAAATGTGTTGAATACTTTGCACCGAAATACATATTTTCATGTGAAGTAAAATGCGTTTTCTTCCGTTAATGCTTATGAATAATGCTGGAACTGTGGGAAGTAAGTAGTGTTGAACTCCTTCGTTGGGTGAGCTCCAGTGCAGACGCGTGTGAACGAGTGACTTGTTATGGCAGTCTGGATGTCTCTAAAAGTGTTGGAAACGTGTGAACTCGTAGACCTCTCCCTTACAGAATATGGGATTACTGACAATAATTCGACAACCTGAAGCCATGGAGTGACTGGTAGATTTTCTCTTATTCGCATCTGAATGATAATTGGCGTACGCTCTGATACGGTGGTTTTCAGAATCATGCGAAACACTGTATATGTGCCCGTGGCAACCCATGGGTATACTCAAGAAGTAATTACTACGAAATAAAGCTTGTATTATTATGAGGAAAAATAGTATGATAAGTTACATGATAATATATGTCTGTGCGAACAGTCATGCATAAATGGACAATCCGGTAGGCAGGTTCAACTCCCTTTACCTGTATGAAAAGAAAATAAGTGGACGTGTTAGATGGTGTATGAAAAGTATTTCTGAAATCCAATTTCAAAAAGGAACACGGACTTATATCACTTTACTTTCTATCATCCATTGCTTATGCAGTAAAGTTTACGCGTACAATCCATATTGGGATCTAAATGTAAGGAATAGGTGGAAGTGAATTGGACTTACGTGTCTGTGAGGGCTCTTGTCCATACTTAAAACGGTAGTGAGCGTAAATTTCACGACTAAAAGGTAGGCAAATGTTACGGATTGGAATAGGTGAGCAGCCTACTGTTCATCGTTGAGCTTTTGTCTGCCGGCTGCGTTCACGCTCTCATCTGCTAAACTGATGCAGCGCTTCATTAGGTTTGTGGCCTGTACATAACCATATTCAGGCCTGAATTGAGACATTCGCCTGTTAAGTCTGCGTTTCATAAGGCGGTAGTCAGTAACCTCCGATGAAATGCTTTCGATCTCTGCGTAAGAAATGGTAATGCGTGGCTCACTGCGAATCCATCGTTGACAATTTTGGAGCACGCGGGCGACTACATTTAGTAAACCACAATACGTCAACTTACCAGTGAATTCTCGAATTTGCAAGTGAGCTATACGCATTTGTCGACAGGGGAACAGACAGGTCCTGTAAAAATTACAGGAACATATCCCCTGATGTATATCAACTTCCAGATTCCTATAACCATCTACAAATAAAACCCAATTAGATAACTTGTTTTCTATGTATACTGCTACTGACCGTTTAAAGTCCATTACAACCTTTCTTGCTGCATAACGACTCAGTTTGTCAAGGACCGGTTCAAGACTTTTAGGTCCAGCAGACCCTTGTTTTCCAGAACCCAGCAATTTCATTTCCAACTTCTTCCTTTCGCTTCTTCTACTGTCTCGCTGATACGCTTCCAAATCGATGTATGCTGCTTGTCACAATTTCGTAGCCTCCTATTTATCTGCTTATGAAGGCTTTCAACTCTATTATAACTATTATCACCCGACGTAAGGCCACTATTGTAAAATGCCGGGCATCAAAGTCGGTTACAGTTCATCAACATGCGACTTAAATACCGCGCCATATCTTGACTCACAGCATGGATTATGCTGCCATATACATAAAACCACTGCCATTGTCCTACAGGCGAAATTGAACAAGCGTCTTACCACTTGGAAAACAATCAGAATGTTGTCTTGTGACCATTGCAAGATCATTTCTGGCCAGCTTAGTAAGCCATATTGGATGATTCGTTTCGTACTAACGAGTTTTTCGTTGATTTATAAAGCTTGCAGACGTAGTTGACGTTCTTATCTTATGAATTTTACTCAGTTATGCCCCGTTTATGATAATATCTTCGTTGGTTACCTGTTTCGTTAACTGCTTTTATTGTTTGCGATGTTTGGGGACACAGGTCAGTTACAAAAAACGTGTTTTTTGCATATTTGTTTGTTGAAATGTATTTCTTTATGTTATGTTAATGGGTTAATGTAAATTTATCCGCGTTATATTGTTCTTGTTGTGTTAGAAGTTGGTTAACCCTTAAAAAAGTTGTGATGCTGCCTGTGCTGCCCCTGATCCCCGAATTATTTCAACGTTTATAGCCTTTATCTGGTTGTTTAGGGAGTTGGTGCAAGTGTTAACACGTCTCATTGCTGTTTATTATTCTTCAGTTGAAAGTCTGCTAAGAAGAATGCTTTACCTCTTCATTTTCATAGCCTCATGGAGTCTCAGCAAGCTTCTACAAGCAGTGCTAGCCTGACTAGTCCAACATGTGTGGATATTTCTGCGGTTTTTGAGCAAGTTATGCGACCCAGACATTTTACTGTCTGGAATCAAGTTGAAGAGGCGATAAGTGCATATAAACATTTATTTGGAATGCTTACCCTTTTGCACATCGCTCTGCAAACGTGGAATGCACAAGGGACAACATCCACTTTTGGGAAGACAGTCTCGACAGCCGCCTTCAATGCCCTTGTACAGTCAATAACAAACGTTCGTGTTGATAACGTTTCACCCATTATACGCCTAAAGGCATCCATATCACATCTGTCCTTTGTTCTCGTTTACTCCACCCAAACATAATTGGGCAACTGTTACCGAAGTTGTCAGTGACAACAAATTGAAACAATTTATAGCTATACTTCATGTTAATGCTATCACGGTAGACTTACTTTCCCTTGTTCGTATTATAGGTTGAATCGAATCACACAAACTCAGGAAATTGGAGGTAGGTGGCTATTTGATCGGTACTGCTGAAGCAGACTCGATCAACTTGGTGATGCTCACCATCACTCCAGGTTATCAGCCGACCACTACTTCTTAATTTAGCGAATACTACTGCCTGAGTTTCATAACCTGCAGAATAAAAATTATTAAGGAAATATGTTACTTGGTGTTATTTTCCTCCGGATATTCTTCACATAGTCATAAGTTATGTCCTTTGACATAACGTCTTTTACATACTTAACAACACCATCCGGTTCAGACCCCACTGTCAGTATGGGTCTAACAACCTTCATTTCTTCCTCTGTTAATCGTCTGCACCATGGGTCTTTCACTAGATAATTCATATCACACGGATGGTTGTGGACCACCTTGACACTTGGAAAAATAAAGCGATTCAAATCATGACGTATTCGAACTCTAGCCTGACAACCAATATACTTCAATCTAAAACGCTACTCTTAACAAATTCTTAGACTACCCCTTAATTCGCCGTTTACTGCCTTCTGACTTTTTCCTGTTACCGAAAGTGCATACCAATACAACATAGCGCTACTTTAAATTGGCATCTCTCTTACAACGATTGCATTCATTGACGACGTAGTGCGTATTCGTCATCTAAACATCGAGTTAAATGACTTTTTAGCATACTTCCTGAAAGGTATTTATCGCCTCTTCAACTTGATTCCAGACAGTAAAATGTCTGGGTCGCATAACTTGCTCAAAAACCGCAGAAATATCCACACATGTTGGACTAGTCAGGCTAGCACTGCTTGTAGAAGCTTGCTGGGACTACATGAGGCTGTGAAAACGAATAGGTAAAGCATTCTTCTTAGCAGACTTTCAACTGAAGAATAATAAACAGCAATGAGACGTGTTAACACTTGCACCAACTCCCTAAACAACCAGATAAAGGCTATAAACGTTGAAATAATTCGGGGATCAGGGGCAGCACAGGCAGCATCACAACTTTTTTAAGGGTTAACCAACTTCTAACACAACAAGAACAATATAACGCGGATAAATTTACATTAACCCATTAACATAACATAAAGAAATACATTTCAACAAACAAATATGCAAAAAACACGTTTTTTGTAACTGACCTGTGTCCCCAAACATCGCAAACAATAAAAGCAGTTAACGAAACAGGTAACCAACGAAGATATTATCATAAACGGGGCATAACTGAGTAAAATTCATAAGATAAGAACGTCAACTACGTCTGCAAGCTTTATAAATCAACGAAAAACTCGTTAGTACGAAACGAATCATCCAATATGGCTTACTAAGCTGGCCAGAAATGATCTTGCAATGGTCACAAGACAACATTCTGATTGTTTTCCAAGTGGTAAGACGCTTGTTCAATTTCGCCTGTAGGACAACGGCAGTGCAAGTGACGGTTGATGAACACAAGTTTAATTAGTTTTTGGACTACAATCAATAGTGATTGGATTGTTGTGTAGACTCTATTTTCGTCCCATGCATTTTTATATCTGTATAACAGTGCACTTGATACTCTTGATAATTTGACATGTTATGTCCTTACAATGGCTCGAATTTGTGTAACGGGTTAGCCCATGATTTGACTGGAAAGTGGAAAATTGTGAGGCATACTACGTGACCGTTTTGATCTTACTCAACTGGGCAACCGAGCCACTCCATGATTTAATGCCTATTAGGAGAGCATATTTTCACAGCTCTTTTGGCCTATTCTGTGAAATAACAATGTTATGTATACGCATAGCGATGCGTTTTAAAGATCTGAGTGTGGCTTAAACCTAGTTGCATTTTGCTTTGGAACCTTCAGAGGTGGATGTGAAGATCACAGTGGTAGGTTAAGGAAAGGCGGCCTTCACCGAAGTAAGTCTGTCAAAACACGAAGTCTTGTAAAATTTGTGTCAGGTAACCATGAAGAACATAAGATTGTACCTAACAGCATACATTAGGTTAAAGATTAGAGTAGTATCATGTATCCTAAACGTTTTTTTGAGGGTAGGTTAAAGAGAGGGAATGAGTTAGAAGAACAGAAAACCAGGCAAAATATGGAATCAGATTGCGGGTTTGACGATAGAAGGCGTGAACCTTTGTTGATTTATTTCCTGTTGGTATCTTTCTGCCCAGTCATATTTTTGATGAGGAAATTGATGATGCGGACAACACTTCTTCTAGGAATCAGTTCCCATAGATTATTACTCGACACACGAAAACCAGTCATCTACGAAGACAATGTTCATCTTTGGCTTTTGTACTGTCCTGTGATGTCTTCCGAGGTGTTCCAACCCAGTGAGAAGATAACTGGGAAAAGGCTGTTTCCGGGATCATTACTCATGATTTTGTATTGCATGACTGGATCTTCTCTTTGCCTGTGATACGATAGAAAAGAGAGGTTCAGTTCCTGAAGTGGTTCTTCACAGGTTTTCACATGGTAATATCAGAATGTTACAGACCTATAAGATTTTCCCCTTTTGATTACTTGTGACTAAATTGTAATTTTGTCCAAGTTTAGAGTACAGGATGTGATTTATGACTCGATTCCTCTTTGCACAAATGTTTGGCTGCCGCACATGTCAGCGATTAAAGTCCATGTAATTCCGACTGCTTAGTTTCTTTATATAGGTTACTTTTGGAAAAGCTTATGAGTACGCCTCTGAGTGTAAAACTGTCGTTCATTTCCTGGTTGAATCTTCAAAGATCTCATAGACAACCTCGGCTAAATAGTCAGTTTTAACGATTACTAATATGCGTCACACAACATATGGAAGGTTGGTAGTGGTTGATCGAGTTTTCTTAAATGTCTTTTCTATCATATTAAGGGAAGGAATAAAATGAGTGAATGGACCTTTGTTTTAGTATTATATGAAGAGTGGAGCAATGTTAGAATTAGCTGGAGAAGAAATTTCACCCAACGTGGCCCCTGGGCTCGATGCTACTGCTTGACAAACCTACTCCTTGTGAGGTGGCTTCGTTAAAAATAAGGACAATAAACCCCATGTGGACATGATATTCGTTGCTTTAGAAAGGCTTCTGATAATGAATCACACAAGAGATAGAGTTTAGGCCAAGAAAAGAGAAGTATGTATATCGGAGAATGGAAAGGGTTAGAGTTGACAGAATACTATTTGCAAGGTAACCTATCAAGAGAGTTGTTCCTCTACGCATTATCCTTGAAAGACCACTCTTTGATCTGTGTTAATGAAATACTAAAGATGTCCTAGTCATTCCCATTTTTATTCGATGATAACACCGAGTTTTTGAAGATCATTTATGACAAAGACAGGCTCAAACTTCAAGCTGACCTTGATGAATTGGTTGAATGGTATGAAAACTGGATCTTGGAAATTAGTTCTGGTAAAAATGTGATACTGCACATCAGGAGTCACCACTCTGGTTAACTATACTTTGAGTTTTGAAAAAGGCTTTGGGTTTATTCTAAGTTATGGGTTAAATACGACAGCGTTTTAATGTTTCTGAAGTTAAAGCTTTCTACATACTTTGGTCGCTTCCCGGACTATTTAAAGGCTTTGTTGAAGATGTGTTTAGGATTCTATAGCTGGCTTATACAAGGTCTTCTGTGGTGTTGTATTCACATGACTAGTCTATACTTCAAAATGAAACTGATACATATGAACGGGTTACCACCGAACCAGTGACTGGTCTTGTTCACCCTTCTTGTGAAAAATGAGTAGCAAAGCCAAACCCTTTTCACTCATCTTATTGTAGGAAAAGAAATGACTTTGTTTTGTCCTTTTGTACCTGGAACAGTCACGTAGGACTGATCAACTTAAAGGGCAACAAAAATGTTCGAAAAGCCATGGTCAAACCATCTTCGAGTGGATAACCATTTCTCCAGTAGAGTAATCATTGACTGGAACTCATTACCAGTGCACTTGGTATCAACCCCTTTGATAAATACACTCAAAGAAAGCCTGGATCTTTATAGAGATATTTACTGTAAGGATTAGTAAAGGCTAATAGTCTACTATTATTTTCACTGCAGACTATACCCAAACTTGAAAGGCACTAATCATTGCCACTCTTATTATGTAGATACAGTCAGTTCCGACTGATAATCATATATGTGCTTATTTACCTACCCACCAATAAATGCTTATTATATGATAGGTTAATCGACCTACTGGTCCTCATAGTGTAATTACTGAAAGATTTAATAACACCAGTTGAAGTGGTAGTTTGCATTCATAGACCAATCTATAGATTAATCTATAATCCACTCAAATTTTATTCGATACTGGCTTTACTACTTTTTGCCAAAAACTTCTCGATTCTTATACCTCTAATGATCTTAGAAACAAGTCAGTTTCTTCAAACTTACTTTCAAATATTACAAATTAGTATCATAGAATAAAAAAGACTCAACTTTTAACACCCAAATCTCAATTTAAAATGAGAAATATTTTTAATAGAATATCTCTTTTTTCGTAGATGAAATAAAGAAAATAGACTTAGCATTTTCATTCTCTTTCCACTAAAAAGGCGAGAAAATTCTGTTGATTACTTGATGCCTGCTTTTCAGATACTTCCAGGTATGTTAGCTTCTTACAATATTCTGTTGTGCAGCATATCAACATGCTGTAATGTACGGCAATGAGACGTAATCATTCAATGTAGAAGAGTTCACATCTTTTTGACTACATGGCATAATATTTATAGATTGCAGTGTAATCACACAGTCAGCAGTATTAAGGGGTAATTTAGAATGATCAAGTGTCTAGTCTATAGTGTGTTACTATCTCATGCAGTCTATAACTGTCATCACAAACTGAACAACCTCCCTTACTTAACCTACAGACTGTTAATGTTTGGTATTGTATCACATGAGTATCGCTTCAAGAGTAACAGATGCCGAATACCTAGATGTTTCACAAATTCCCTGTTGTCAGTGGCCATACATGATAACCTATAGAGTGGGAATAAGGGAACTGTTGCATAGTACAGTTGGTTGAATATGTAGCCAGCGTTACAGTTTGGCGGAAGTCAATTCATCAATTTGTTTCCATGTCGAGATTTCGTTGGATCCATGACTTATTGGCTAAAATATTCAATCAATAAGTTGTACTACGTCCTTATCCACAGATTCACCAGGGGTGATATAACTTACTGGAAGAAATAGAAGGAATAAATACACTCATTGTTTCCTTCTTTCAGACTTAGAGCAAGTGAATACTAAGTATGAAGCATCAATTTATATGCAGGAGATGAAAAATGCATCCCCGACGGTTGCAAATTAATGTTCTGGTGTTCAGAAGATTGAAGCTAATCAGAATCTTATCTTATGGGATATTTTCTGTCTAATTTCAACTTGATGAGCAATTTGTGATCCTGTGAATAAATCGACCCACTTAAATTAAGGCGAGGAGAGTGAGATTTCCATAACCGCATGTATTGAAAAGTTTAATAAAAATGGTGAGGGTAGCCATTCTTGATCGACACCATGTGATATTAGCCCTGAAATTATCACAACTATAGAATGATATTCTTCAGTGGAACCAATTGACTGTCACGAAATCTCTGGATTGATTGAATGGAACGTCTTTTTTAGGCCAAGAGTAACATCAAGCGTCTGACAGCGGTAAGTATACCTATGTAACAAGATTCGGCAAATGGCGTAGATATGGTAGATGTACCCACAGTTAGGTCTGAATATTTGCCCGAGTTTATGAAGTTTATTGTTCAGAAGGTCCAATTTGGACAGTATTTTGATCCGACTGGTCCTTTTTGGAAAATGGAACAACCAACTGCTGAGATCGGTCAGAGACAGAGTCATTTCTAAATACCACTTTGCACCTGGTATTTCAATCAATCTTAGATCGCCAAGTGATAGGCATTTTCGATCGAGTTCGGTAACATATTTAACGATGGTCTGATTGAACTACACTGATGTAGAAAATTCTATCTTCTTCCTACTGGTTGCAGATTTGTTAGTTTATTGTCAATAAAATATTCCAGTTTACACTTCACGTTATTTGCTGTTTTCTCGGTGTCTGATGCAAATGGATCTACATGGCTTGGAAGAATAATAAGAAAAGAGGCGGTATCTCAGGAATATTATATAAAGATTGGAGTCAGACACGGACTGGACAATTATTCTTGCGTACCACAGGTGCTAATCCATCTGGACCAACTGTGTTATCATCAATTGTTTTGTCACAAAATCTGAACTACTCTTTTTTAAATCAGTAGCAACTGAAGTTATCTCAAAACTAAGAATACATTATCGCAAAAGTTAATGTATGCTGATAGGTTCTTTGTTGATAGCCGAATCGATAACTGACTTAATCAGTACGATAACCATGAAAACGAATTCTGAGTGCTGATATGATTCTTAAAAGCCTAGTTTAAGTAATTGCTTGTTGAAAATAATACGATCATATGAACTAACACTGAAGCAAGTATATTCAATGCATGATGAAGAAATGTCAAGACAAACTTAATCACAGAGGACATATATATATATATATATATATATATATATATATATATATATATATATATATATATATTAATGATTCATAGTGATTAGCAGTGGAACCCATGATGCGCTTTTCGTCCTCTTTAAGACTTGTCAGTATCCTACAAGTCAGATAGATTCTAGTTACGCAGGGGATGAGGAAAAAGTTGAATTTACTAGACCTATCAGGCTACGGTAAAATACAAACACGAATTTCTGAAGTATCGTTTGTCACTTTGCGTTTTCAAATGAACTTTCCTTGTTAGACGAGCACTTGTGTTTACTATTACTTTGACTCTGATAAGGCTAAATGGTTAAGATTATCTATTTTATAGGAATTAAATTCTCCATCTGTCTAACATCTTATCAAATTTAGCTAAGGTGTTTGTTTTCATATATGTAACTGATTTTGTATTGAAGTTGTGTATTTTTAGCCAAAGGAAATGATTGGGTTCAATAACTTTGTTTACAAAACAAGATAATAAACCAAATTAAATTTTTTGTCCAACCATAATCCAGTTGGACCAAGTTATTTGAGTTTATTCAGAAAAAAGCGTTCAAAACGTTATGCGGAGTAATAATCGCTTGTCTATGTGCATTGGGAACACTGTTTCAAGAAGTATAGAACACTACATGAAGAAGGTTGATCAGCTGGTGAGTTACACGCTCCCAAGAGGTGAAGTAGTTGAAACATACGCTACACCGCCTGAAAGTTTTATCCTCCAGCTAGCTCAAATAGAATGAAGAGATCTTGTTCGATCATACAAGTCTATCACACTACATAATGCAGTCCGCGACCATTATTATTAGTATCATTATTTTTCCCTTGGGTTCCTACTGGAACATAGGACTTCAGTAGCACGTCTCCATTCCACTCTGTTCTCTTCAATCTTTTTAACCTGGCTCCACGACTGCCCACAAGCTCTCATTTCTTCCTCACATGATCTCCTCCATGTCACCATCGCCTCGGACGCCCAACTCGCCGTTTCCCATCTGGGTTCCACTCTACAGCCTGGCCTGGCACGTGATGTCTCCAAATGGTCTTCTCAGTGTATGCCCAATCCATCTCCACTTCCTTCCAGTGCATACTTGTTGAGGGATAGCTTCTTGATTGGATCGTGGCCAACCAGAGTTCCTTGTTGCTTATCCTTATTATTCTGGCCATCTGATCTTCAGTAACAAGCGTTGGCAGTTGTTGATGAATGTCTGTAATTTGTTGAAAATCCCTTTCGTAACGCGTCAAGTCTCTCAACCATCACATAGAAGCACTGACTTGATTGACGTTGGTGTTGAAAAAACGAATCTTGTTCGCTATGCTGAGTGTGGAAGATCTCCACTTTGGTTTCAGGTTAATGAACGCCTTTCTTGCTTTTCCAGTCCTAGCCTTGACGTCTTCGTCTGTGCCGCCTGTAGTTGAAACAGTGCTGCCTAGATAGGTGAAGGAAGCTACTTCCTCTAGGTTTCTCCTGTTGATGGTGATTGGTGCTTGTTGTTGTTGTTGGTTGAGTATCTTCATCACCTCGATCTTCTCTACATTCACTTGAAGTCCCGTCTTCACTGCCCTAACTCTTCTGTCAACTTGTTAGTTTTCTCCTGTAGGATGAAGCTATTTTTGGAGAGTTGCTGTCATCATGCTTCCAGTGACTCTAGACTATAAAAGTTATTACTGACTTGTTTGTGGCTAGCAGTGGAATCTAGGACGCTCGTTTCGTCCTTAGCGGGATGTACCTCTAACCTAGGTAAATCATAACAATAATTTTTCAGACAATATCAAAGCATCCATATTGGAACCTATATGCCAACGGGGCCTATCAACTCAATCCAGTATAACAATAGAGAGTTACAAGTATACATAAATTTAGCGGACATTGTTCAATAAATATTTCATAGAAGAATAATGTATATGTATATTGTAGTTATAGCCTATAGTATTTAATATTATCTACTTATCAGCAATGGAATGCTACTCATTAAAGCAGTAGATCTCATTTCATGCAATCAGTTGTGTCAAATAAACAAATCTAATCTTGGCTCCTATCCTAAAAGACCATCAAATTTCTTCTCCCCTACTGTATCATGATAACTTTTCTATGAAGAGTACTATCGAAGGCTTTGAAACACTTGCGGTGGTTTTCATGGAGATCTCATTTAACCCGAGCTTAAAATCAAATGGTTGAGAAGATAAAATTGACTAGATATCTTATCCAGTTGTAAAACATTTTATAATCTATGTAAAACAGCTATACATAATTCAATAATGGTAAGGCCAAGGTAGATGGTTCATTATTTGCTTATTAGTGTGTAGGAAAAAAAAGATTCGCAACTTGAAATGAATTTTCAGCATGTTTTCATTCTTTGCTATAGCTTTATATTATGTCATCTAACTGAAATATTTGCTATATACATCTAATTTCACATAACTTTTGTCTGGTGGTTACGTATAACTTTAAAATAACTGTTTTCACATTGTTGAACTCTCATTGGTTGTTCACTGTTTTAACCTAAATGTGGATTAGGTGTTCTCAAGGTCATTTAGGAATATATATATATATATATATATATATAGCATCGCTCTCAACTGTTGTGACTGTTGTTGAGACAGCAAAAGCTGTCTGCCGACAGTCCATCTTCTCTTTTCATCTTCCCTTGACTGTGGTGTTGTTGTTAGGATAGTGTTTCACGTTCTGATTAGCGTTTAAAGCCGATACTTTTCGAGAGTTAGATTTATATCGCTCGTAGACTGTTGTTAGATCACCCTACCAGTCATAGTAATATTGTACATTGATACCATTCTAAGATTGACGAGAAAAGTTTGTACAAATAGGTTATCAGTTATATTGCACAGAAGTATTGATTTCGCAGACTTTTGTGTATAATTAAGCTGAACAATCATTACAAATTCATTTTCTCGTTACTCGATTCACCTTTAGTCTATTGTCATCTAAAACTGCAAACTGAATTGAAAAAGATTCTGTTATGATAATTATCCTAATTAAAAATATTTTCAGTGAAATTTCAGGAGATATATTAAGAAAATCAAGAAGGCTTCTGTCATTCGAGATGAATGTTGGCTGAGTAGATCAGATTCAGTGTAGTCAGGTCTTGTAAATAGCACACTGCCATTCATCACTATGTTAGAATCAAATTTCTGTCAGGTTGTAAGATAGCGTGACTGTTATTGTTCAGCCTCATTTGAAGAATGTTTACTTTGAACTTAACCAGGTCAACTACATAGATCACTATTTCTCAGGATGGATATCTAACAATGACGAAATGATTATTTGAATAATTGGT
Source organism: Heterobilharzia americana (assembly GCA_944470555.2). NCBI lineage: Eukaryota > Metazoa > Platyhelminthes > Trematoda > Strigeidida > Schistosomatidae > Heterobilharzia > Heterobilharzia americana. The sequence continues at coordinate 157,663,040 of OX104127.1, read as the reverse complement.
TCCTTGTGTATTAACTGATTTCAAAATAGTCTTTATCTAGCCTCAAAGATAAACAGAAATATCAACAGAGAACTTTGTAAAGAAGCTTATTGGTTCATTTTAACACCCTTCAAAGCAGAGGGCAAAAAGGCTGATAGGAAAAGAATACTTGTGAAGAAGATGTAGTCTATACTCGTAAAAAAGATGAAGCTTAGTGAAAATGTTGGAAATGTCGAGTGTAGAAGTTGCCTCAATCACCAATCAGTGTGTTATATTCAGAGCACAAATTAATCAAGACAATGTTGTTACATAACCTACCTATCCTTTCACTTCTTGTTCATAACTTTATAACATATCTGATGAAGATGAAGAGAACAAGTAACCAACGTGAATCTGAAGTATGGGTGGTGTGTGGTGAAACCAATAAGGGAATCATGCTAAAGGTAAGAAGTCAAAGAGAACTTCAGACTAAAAGGATGTATCACTTGATAATACATTGTGAATCTACACAGACTGTAGTTATCAACTAACTGACTGACATAGAACTTCACATACAGATGCATCGGTTGAAGTTACCACACGTCACAGTAATAAACAGAGAATAGGTGGATAGAAAAGAGACACTCTGAAGATAACGGTCAGTGCAAATATTTAAGCTGCAGAAGATGACAAGGAGTGAAGCATCTGAACCACTGTCACCAACAGTCCTCAACCACTGATACTTTTCGCCTCGGGGACCCCAACCAGGTAGTATATATCTTCCCAAACGACTCAGACCAACAATAAGAATCTTCATTGACTGATGTCTTGTCTTCGTGAACTCTCTTTCAACCTGATCCAACTTCCCGTATCATGGCACATTAAGGTAGGCAGTGGTGGATTGGCATGTGCAGTACATCGATTGACTTGCCTGTCTTATCTGGTACCCTTCACCTGACCTCAACATTGCTCAAAATGCTACAAAAAAACTGTGGTCAAAACCCTGTAACCGTTTCATGTCCCTTACCTTTAACGGCCATGTCTCAGCCTTATGATAAGACAGAACGGATTGCACTGGTCTCCGATTATTCGAACTTCAACTGTTGTATATATAATGACTAGACACAAAATGAATTCAAAATTATGGAATAATATGAAGAAAATGAGAAGTTTATGTTCCGTCAAAGTAACTGTAATCTTAATGTGCATACGCTGGACCGATGAAAAGACCCTACAAGACTCGGATTTCTCCAATGATTTATATCGAATATCCTGTCGCACAAGCTCGAAGATCTACAGGCGAAAACTAACAGGTTGACAGAAGAAGTAGGGCAGCAAAAATGGGACTTTAAGTGAATGTAGAGAAGATGGACGTGATGAAGATACCCAACCACCAACAACAACAAGCACCAATCACCATCAACAGGAGACACCTAGAGGAAGTAGTCTATTTCACCTACCTATATAGGCAGGCAGCATCGTTTAAACTACAGGCGTTTGTGGCAGCACAGGTACAGACATGAATGTCAAAGCATCCAGGATCGAAAAAGCAAGACAGGTGTTTGGTAACATGAAACCAGTGTGGAGATCTTCTTCACTCAGCACGAGACGTGAACAACATCCGAATTTTCAACACCAATTCAGTCAAGTCAGTGCTGCTATATGGTTGGGAAACTTGGAGTGTCATGAAAAGCACTTTCGACAAACTACAGACATTCATCAGCAGCTGCCACCTTCGCTCACTCAGTACTGAAGATCAGATCAAATGGCCAGAATAAGAGGAATAAGCAACAAGGAACTCACTCTGGCTTACAACGAAACAACCAACGAAGCAAGGACCTATCACCCAACGAATATGCAGAGGAAGAAAGTGGAGATGGAGATGGATTGGGCATACACTGAGAAGGCGGACTGGGGATAATCATGCGCCAGGCCTGGCCATGAAGTGGAATCGAAAGGGGAAACGGCAAGTTGGGCGTCCGAGGTAGGGGTGACATGGAGGAGATGACATGGGGAAGAAATGAAAGCTTATGAGCAGTAGTGGAGCGAGGTTGAAAAGACTGGAGAGAAGAGAGTGGAATGGAGGCGTGCCACTGGAGCCCCATGTTTCACTAGGAACCCAAGGGAAAAATGAAATAAAAATAATAAAACTGTAATCTAAAGGCTTAAAGGAAAGTGTGTGTTTATATCTCCTGCACTACACTGCGTGCTAACCTACCAATAAATAGTTTGGTAAATGACTTGAGTTACGTGTTTTCTCAAATTTAACGATAAACTTTGCTAATAATATGAAGAAAAGCATCTTTAGTTTAAGAAATTGTGTTTATTAGAAGGCTTTACATATTTTTGCTTGTTGAAAAGGGCCGATTCATATCTCACCTACCATGCCCTCTTGAACAACCAGGTAGCAGCGTGATCAACGCTAGCTCACCTAATTAATGAGGCTTGTAGTCTCGTAAACAAATAACTCCACTAGGTTGAGTTGCTTGTTAACACAGAAATATGGTTAATTAAAATATGAGTGAGCGATTTCAGTTCAACAGTAATTGGTCTACGTGAAATTTTTACTATAATGCAAGTTATCTGCACAATAATAATAGTAATAATAATTTGGGAATTGTACTGGTGTGAACTTGACAGACGCAGAAGCCAATCACTAATTATCTACACTTTTTAAATACCCACGAACACGAACCAAGAAAGAACAGAATAACGTAGTCAAATGGATTAGTATATTTGTGATATCGTGCCAAATTCCCTATACGTTCTGACTACCTGGTTAGAGGGTCGATTATGAGCAGTACAATGTGACATGACAGCTTGTCAAAATGGCATGAATGCCTGACCATGTGCCTTCAGCTTAGCAAGTCCAATAAAACTATGAAGGTCAGCATCAATTTTCAATCAGGAGAACAATGTGACGCTACAATAATAATTGCTTTTTATCCAAATAACATGTATGATACAGTATGGAGTTTTCAATCCGAAATATCCCAACAAATTCGCTTACCGTACAATATATTTTTTAAAGGAATAATAATTATTACATCTGTATAGTGTTAATAATAAAAGTATTGAAGGTATAAGTGTGAAACAGGCAGTTAGTGTTATATTAACATTTGTTCTCGATTCAGAAATCAACCCACAATTGAGTATAATTATGATGGTGGCAATTCAGTCAGTCAACCAGTATAGATATTCACAATCTCATACAGATAGGTATCCTAGGAATAGTAATATGGTAAGACGTAAGACGTTTTTTGTTTGCTTTGTTCTTAGCTTGAGAAACGTCAGTTTGAATAAATTTTAAAAATGTGCAAGAGTACATGATGCGTTCAGAAGACATTTAAAAGATTAAAACAAACTAAAAGCTAAGAATCTGATTGAATATAATTAGTGGAAGTTTTTTTTTTAGTAGCCCAAGCAGTCTGGTTTCAGATTATGTAAGTTATGAAATATGATCAGTCCATACCAAATATTGACGGCATGAAGGTTGATTTTCATAAACTAGAGAAATCTGATTGGTTATTCCATCTTTTGCTAGGATAGTTTTTAAAGTTATTCAGTTACAGTGGTCAACTCATTCCACCACCTTACTCTATAACCCTAAGCTGTGAGTAGTTTTACACCTGTTATGAAGTATCAACTTACGTTTGGCACAAACAAAACACATATCAAAATATCCTAATTTCTACTGAAGGCGCCCAAAAGACCCTTCATTTTGTCAGTGTCTTCATCCTCAAGTTGTCCATACTGAGATTCTATGTTAAAATGTTCTTTGACTGTTATCAGTGATGGCGCATAAACTTTCAGCAATCACCTACCACTGATAATATCACTTTATCATGAAAGATTACTGTCAGATAAGGATTAATTGTTCTACGTAGACAGAAGGAGGGTATATATGTCTCAGTTTCATTTCGGACGAGCAGTACATATGACAGTTCATTGGTTATCTTGGCAGTTTGCAATAACTGTATGATTAGATGTATGAAACCCCGATGTTATATAAAATATACTACTTATGATCCATAAAATTAGGTTATCTTTGTTCGTTCATCGTTATCGGTTTCTGTGTGCAAGCCTGATCCTAACACCGTGCTAATTACACTAACTAATACAGTGGGAAAATAAACTCCTGTCCAGGCCCCACTTACGAGTGAATGATAGATTTTCCTGTAATATATAGAAATGTAATAGGCTGGAGGATCTCAGATGGTTTGCTTCAGCTATCAGAAACAAGAACATTTAATAGACAAACCAAGATCACATGCCACTGGTTGACCATTCATCTCAAACTCCTAGAGTATCGTCATTAGTCAGTTGGTCATAGATGCAACATAAAGAAACTCTTTAAGGTTGTAGACTATCTGTTTTCATCTTATTAATGAGTAACTTTAGAGGCCATCTCAACAACAACAGCAACAATCTAAATTACCAATCAGGTTTCTCTATTTTGATAGGCAAGGTAGTCCCTCATAAAATGCAGAACTGTGGTTGGTTAATGGAGTGGTTATTAGGGTGACATGTAGTGCCACTCAATATGGAGTAAGTTTAAAGGCTAGCCCAATAACCATTGAAATCAGTGATTATTTTGTAAGAAACTACCCTCTCCTATTGAAATACAGAAACCTGATTGGTTATTTCGGTGGTTGCTAAGGTGACCTTTAGAGTTCCACACTAAGATTTTGATATTCTCACTTTCTTTTCACCTAAAGTAAACTATCATTCCAATTTTAATTCTTTCGTTTTTATAATATAGTTAAGAGATTTTTATGATCTGTGATATTCTACTCGTTTTGATGGTGCATAGTTCTTAAACTTATCCTAATGTAGTCTGATTTTTCATTGATTTCAATCTGTCCAGCAAAATTAATTAGTAGGTAGAAAAGATTTATAGCTCAGGATGAGGATGATAATGGTTTGGTATTCTCTGAACTTTGATATCTTGTCGTGAACGTTGCATCTTCAGTACTAACTTCATAAAAAAGTGAAGTATATTGAAATGTTTATATATCTTCAATGATTGTAGGTGTTGTCCAGTCATAAGTTGAGGAAGAGATTTTCACCACACCTTTTTGATTACACTGGTAGATAATCTTTGCTGAAGTGAAGTTATACTGTTAACGATGGCTAGCAGTGGAATCCAGGATGTGCATTCCGTCCTATTTCGGACTCGTCAGCTGGATGTACCTGCTTCCCAGTGAGTGATGTTGTTCCCACAGGGATTCGGACTTGAGAGCGATCGCTTCAAACGTACCAGGTACATCCAGGTGACGAGCTGGCGTGGGAACAACATCACTCACTGGGAAGCAGGTATTTCCAGCTGACGAGTCCAGATAGGACGAAATGCGTATCCTGGATTCCACTGCTAGCCACGATCCATCATTAACATAATTACATTGCTGGCAGTGTGTGGATATCTTCACAGGAGCCCATATGCCAATAGAGACCGACCAAGTCGGTCTAATCAACGACGGTATGATACAAAAACAATTATACTGGTGAAGTTTTACTGTTGGTTGATAGAAGGTTATATTTCTTCTTGAGGAGATTATGAATTAGATCTATACTCACACGTTTATCAGATAACTTTTCATTTGAATAAAATATTTCTAGAAATAGTCTTGTAGCTTTCAAAACTGTTCTTCAGAGGATTTCCACATTCTTTCAGTTAAATTTGTGATCATGACTACCAGTATGGATAGAAACCAAGATGGCTGCGGGTCATGTCACTTTCCGCTTTACTAGTTGGTGTTCATGAATTCTTTGAACAAGCCAACAGCTAGGTTGACCAATGCAGTGTAGTAGGTCGTATATCACGTTGAAATGAGTTTTCTTATCACAAATGGCATTCCCAAAGTAATTCAGAAAATAAATTTTCTTTTTTGCAAAAAATAAGCGTCATTTTTCTTTTTTTATTCATAGGATGTTTATCTCATCTAGGGAGATGATTCTGACGTTTTGGCGAATTTGCATGATAACAGTTAAAATGTTTACGACTGCGGTAATACGTATCACTGTAATATTGTTAAATATCTAGCAGTAACTGAGATAGGCGTTAGTAAAACAGGCATGGAAACCTCTTCGTGTCAAGTCGAATAGGCTGAGAAATCCCATCTAGGACCACATCGAACAGTAGAATGCCGATAACAATAAAATTATGACTTAAATTACTCAACGGATTAATTTCATCTGCCACACTAGTGTGATCTAAACATCGAACGCCCGTATAACGACCAGCCACACCTCATCAGTGACAAAAGCCCGAGCATGCTCGCCCCACTATAAAAATGGCCTACGAAGCAAGAACCTATCACCCAACAAATATGCACTGGAAGGAAATGGAGATGGATTGTATTGGGCATATACTGAGAAGACCATTCTGGGACATCACGTGCCAGACCAGGCACTCGAGTGGAACCCAAGTGGAAAACAACGAGTAAGGTGTCCGAGGGTGACATGGAGGAGATGGTGTGAGGAAGAAATGAAAGTTTGTGGGCAGTTGTGGAGCCAGGTTGAAAAGATTGCAGAGGAGAGAGTGGAATGGAGACGTGCTACTGAAGCCGTGTGTTCCATTAGGAACTCAAGGGACAAATAATAGTATATATATATATATATATACATAATACATTAACATTCTCATGTTTCCAAAGTTAATAAGTTTCTCAGGTGATAGGGGAACTGCATAATCGCAACATACCTTCTTTAAAATTTCCTCAAGTATATCACCAATGGAAAAGTTGAACAGTAATTGTGAAATCAGTCTTTTGTGACTAGCCTCACTTCTGGTTTGTGAAAAGCAGAGAATTGATTGTATACTCTCACTGAACTTAAAGTGTATTTTTAAGATCTCTCAATGTGTTAGAAACCTTATTAGGTACATATCAATCTAGAGCATAGTCCCGTTCAAGGGGTCAGATGCCAGTGAAATATTAAAAAGCAGTGATTTTTGGATTACGTATTGCGCATGATAGTGTTCAAGAGTTTTACTTTGTATGAACCTTTGGTCAGACAGTAAGCGATATAACTGAAACCCTGCCTACTTCTAATGAAATTAATTCGCACTCATTTAAAAGAGTTTGTAAAGTATGACAGCAGGCAATATTTTGAAAGCTACTGGCAGAATACTGATACTCCAGCAGTTGTCACATACGTTATAAAGGCCTTCTGTTAGGATGAGTGAAATAATGGCACATTATTTAAAAAAAGATATTGGTATTATCGTAGATCAGCATAAGCTTTCCACGATGTCACACATTTCACTACTGTTTATGGAGAAAAAAGGTACTTAGTTATCATCTACTTGATGTTGTTTAACAGTGGTATCCAGGATAAGCATTTTGTACAATTGAGGGCTCCTCAGTTGAATTTCCCTGTAACCGAGTGAGTAATAGGGGTCCCCATTACGACTCAACCTTATAACCATTGCTTGAAACGCCGGAACCTTGATCACTAGGCTTCTAAGACACGAGATAATACATTATAACTGATGCCATTCAGCATGTGGTACTTACTTTTGAACTATAAATCATACAAAAGTGGACAAGGAGACAATCAAAGGTTCTTGAACTTAAGCTATACACTCGTCTCAAAATACTTTTTCAAAAAATAATACAACCAATCTAAGATCTATATTTTTCATTTCTCGTTTGATGGAAACAACTTTTACTTTCTAGCTGATATACTTTATTGAATCAATCAACTTCTCAGGTTGTTATTCATCGTAGACTGACATCAGTTGGAGGAACAAAGGAAACCTGGAGCACTGGACAGCTGTTTCGTCCTAGTATGGGACTTCTCAGCAGTGCGCACCCACGACCCCAGTAGCAGGATCGAACCCGCGACCCTTAGGTTCCGCGGCCAGCGCGTTACCATCGAGCCACTGGGTCACAATCCGATGCTTCATATTTCCAACTTTTGTTAGCTCACGATATATAGCGCAACCGCCACCCAATGTCATCACTGAGTATCTGTCCTCATGGCCATCAGCGATGACATTGGGTGGCGGTTGCGCTATATATCGTGAGCTAACAAAAGTTGGAAATATGAAGCATCGGATTGTGACCCAGTGGCTCAATGGTAACGCGCTGGCCGCGGAACCTGAGGGTCGCGGGTTCGATCCCTGCTAGTAGGGTCGTGGGTGCGCACTGATTCCTGTATCGTTATTATCAATGAAGTAGGAAAATAAATTTCTGATGTTTCATGACTTCATGGGAAATCTCTTCTTCAGAGAATAAAACTTGTACAAGTTATCGATGTTTAAATAATAAATGGTAACAAATTAGATCACATTATCTATACAGGATAATAGTATGAACATAAATGTCATCATCATTTTGATTATCTGAGATAGTCGTAGTTTGGCAGACTATTATTGATGTTACCAGTTGGTAGAGTATCCGGCTAGAAACCCAGTGGTCGCTGGTTTGAATCCATCCGCAGTTCAACTTTTTTAATTTACCTTCAATACTCATCCAGTATAAATGTCATTGTTATGTTGACCAGGAAGTGTTCACAATTTATCTTTCTTATCTATTATTAGTCTGGGGTTCAAGGTGATGTGAATATGTGTGTGCATAGGTGACTGGGTGTGAAAGTGAAAGTGATAGATGACAAATTTAGTTTATATGTGTGTGTGTGTATATATACTTTTGTTCTGATAATTGTTTATGATGTGCTGTTGGTTAAACAGATAGACCTTCCTTCCGTATGTGGACTTCATTACAATTCAATATAATGTGAAATACTTCACCTATTCTTCTTTCTCTATAGTTTGAAAAGCCTTTGTGAATAATTTTAATATTTTCAATATGATAGATGGCGTGAAATGCGTTTGTCGACTTGATTTGTAAATTCTCTAGTTTTATAAGATTATTTGACGGTCGTTGTGAGTAACTTGTATGTTGTTTAGCTCGAATGAGATCTCCTAGGATCATTCCCGAATATAATAGGCGTCACAATCTACATAGCTTAATTTTGTAGACTCAATTCTGTGTGGAGGTAAAAGGACTTTGATCTTCTAAGAGGAGAGTGTTGGTTATCTTCTAAAAGGGTCTAATTCGGTACTTTCTTAAGATTCTTTGTAGCTCTTCATTTGTACCTTGGCTGAATAGCAGAACTACTGTGCGAAACCAGGTATTATTACTTGAATTTCTTCTTGAATCCCTCTGCTCATGTCTCTGAATCTTTTGAATGACATTCTTAGGGTAGTTACTAGAATGTAATACATCTAATATGTTATTTACTTCCTTTTGCCTGTCATCTTTATTGACATTTTACAAATATATTTCATTTATAATCCATTTCTCTAATCCTCAACTTATTCAACTCTATTGGGTCAAATTTTGATCCTGAAATTTACAGAATATTCATTATGTTATAATTTGTTTGATGATAGAAAGCAGTGGAACCTACAATGCATTTTCCTTTCTCATTGAAGTCTATATACCAACAAAAATCGATCTATTCAGCTCAATAAATAAACAAACGAATTATTCAACATCTGTTTGGATCGTCAACTACAGTTGCCATCTTTACTGAGTAAGTGTAAGCTACATAGTTTATGACTAGAAAATAGCTTTTCAATGAAATACTTAATTTTTCAGATCATGTAACCTTAACTGTAGTTAAGTATAATTATAATTTCTTTGTAGCATTTTTCTGCTAAACAATCTTACCTTAAGTAGTTAAGTTAAGTGAAAACAAGCAATAACACTAAACCTATACCCGTCACACAAGAAGTGGCTATCGTGGCTCGGTGGTGTAGTGGATAACGCGCTGGCGTTTGAGGCGATCGCTCCCGAGTCCGAGTCCAGGTGGGAACAACATCACTCACCGGGAAGCAGGTACATCTAGCTAACGAGTCCGAAATAGGACGAAATGCGCATCCTGGATTCCACTGCTAGCCAGTGCCCATCATTACTAAACATAGTTAAAAGACAGGCAATATCAAGGCATCCCCATTGAGCCCATATGCCAACAGAGACTGATCAATTCGGTCCAATCAACGATGGTGTAATACAAGCAATAACATTAAGTGGAAACAGTTGAAGAATAAACCATGGGGAAACGTAATTACTATTATTAGTAAAGCTTATACTTCGTAATACTGATCAAAAATTTATACAGAAGGTTACAATTGTTTCAGATGGAACTAATGAGACAAGTACAGTCAAGCAAACAAACTTTTCTCAGAGGCAATAAATTCGGTGGAACTGTTAACGTATACCCTCCTTTGTACATTACCGAGTGATCTTGCGGTGGCAAATCGAGTTGAAGGTGACTGTACTGTCGTTCTGGAATACTTCGAATTATTGAGAAGATTTCAGTGATCACAGATAGTCTTTTAAACGATGTCGATTGAATCGAAATGAATTATTACCCATGTAATCATCTTCAAATATTCGCTAGTTCTCAGGGATTTTTAGTTTGGCTACATTTTAACTGAAGGACAAACTTACAGACAAGAAGATCATACTGTAGTATACTTTAGTGTCTGAGTACGCACGATAAAACCTAATCACAATCTCTAATTTAACTCATTTAATTCTAAGTACATTCACTATACCCATTTAGTCGGAAAACAGCGGAGAAACAGCGAATTTCTCATGTTTCCGGTGGTGACATTGTTAAAAGGTTCTACTCAATGATTTTATCTTGCCATATGACTTCACTCTTTCCAACAAACTACAGATATTCATCAACAACTGCCACCTACGCCGGCTCGTTACTGAAGCTCAGATGGCCAGAGAGAATAAGCAACAAGGAACTCACTGTGGCTGGTAACGAACCAACGAAGCAAGAACCTATCACCCAGCAAATATGCACTGGAAGGAAATGGAGATGGATTGTATTGGGCATACAATGAGAAGGCCAATTGTGGACATCACGCTTCAGGCCAAACCATTGGGTAGAATGTAAATGGGAAACGACAAGTTGGTTGTCGGAGGTGAGAGTGACATGGAGGAGATGGTGTGAGGAATAAATGAGAGCTTGTGTACAGTAGTGGAATGAGGTTCAAAAAACTGGAGAGAACACAGTACAATAGAGGCGTACTACTGAAGCCCTATGTTTCACTAGGGACCCAAGGAAAAATGATAATAATAATTGTTTTCAGTTCATTGTCATCAGGCTTTACTCTAATATACATAAATTCTCCTATATATAAAATATTAAGTAAACCAATAATGTTGAATTCTTTTTAGTTCGTGATCATAAGAAAGTGAAGCATACAAAACAGTAAATATCCAGATAATATATCTACTATCAACAGAAATCTGGCAAATCATGGGTATCTCAAATAGTCAAATAGATCTTCAACATGATGTTACCCCTGCTTTATTCAGTTGAATTTACATTGAGATGAAAAGTTGCGACTGGGCAGTCAATGGTACTAAGCCATCAGGAATTCACATGGCAGTCATGCAAAATCCTTATTGATTGAAATGAAATAAAAATCTGGTCAGCAGTTGAGTGTTGCAACTTTGTTGGTAGATTGCCAGGCTGGAAGCCTGGTGGCCACTGATTCGAATTCTATCACCTATTATCAATACAATAATGGTAATAAAATAGTCATTTCAGTGATGACAGAAATATTAGAAACACTATGCCAATGTAGATATATTTAAACAAACAATGAAGATGAAAACTTAGAAAGTGTTTAGATCATCGAAATTTAAACAAATGAAGATGCGTGTGGAAGGGATGGAGAAAAAGAAGAGGGATGAAAAATTGTATCTGTCTTTAAAGTTATCGATTGTCTTACTGATATGAATATTAAAGATAAGAAAATGTTTCCTTTTGATGTCAACTCTTTGTTTACGAATGTAATTTTAAAGAAGAGAGTTATTACTTTTTGGCCATTATATATCTTCGACTTATCCTTCTTTCCCTATTTCTTGAATACATTTGAAAGAGCTACTTATATATATATATATATATATATATATATATATATATATATATATATATATATATATATATATATATATCCACTGACACGGTTCATCTTACTTTCGAAAGCAAACAGTTTCGGTAAATTGATGATGTTACTATGAGGAGTTCATTTGAACCATTATTATCTGATGTATATATTTCGCATATTGAACTAACAGCTTGGAGACTCTACGGCTCAGAACTGATGTTAGTGGCGCAGATGTATACACATATTATCTTCATCTTAACGACACTATACCAAATCTCATCATTTTGTCATTCCTCTTTTCTTTTTTTTCGTACTTTATATTTCTTTTGGCTGGATTCTCTTATCTTCATCCTTCACCTCACTACCTTTCTACTGGATGTAGTGATATGAGGTGTGGCAACTCGGACCGTTAGGCAGTAATGCCTGGTCCTATGTTGATATTGATTGATTGACTAACGGCTTAGGATTTAATTAGTAATGTCACATTCTATAGAAGGTATGTTGTTGATATCATTGTAATATGTGACACAGATGAGGATCCCGGGGGTTCGTTAAAAAGGCTTAATACCGTACAAGATCATGTCAGTCTGATATGTGAGGAAGAAAATCACCATCGACTTGAACTTCTCGATATTGTATGAGAAGGAAAACAGATCAGATCTATCAGACAATCAGTTTATAGAAAGCCTATTTGGATAGGACAGTACTTGAATTTCTACAGCTTTTGTCCAATAAAATCCTTAGTAAGATGCTTATTCAATAGGATCCAATGTACTTGTACATCTGATACAATGGATGATGAGAGCGAATTCCTGACAGACATACTTCATGGATATCCATTACAGTTTAGGAACCATTGTAGAAAATAGCTAACCCTAAAAGCCTATAATTTCCGCGGTTACGAAGAAAGATTTATTTCTAAAGTACCATACAGACGGGAGATGAGTAGTATGATACTGAAGCAGAGATTAAAATCTCTTATCATCAGTAAAACATACTATGCAGCCCAGCTTATCATTGATGAGACAGCAAAATTCCTGCTTCTCCACAAACTTCAACCTAGTATAAACGATTATGTCACATCCAGACTATGTTTACCAATTTACTTGTATACGTTGGTATACATACATAGGGTAGAGTAATCGTTCGATGCAGACTAGGTCGGGTGAACATATACCTAAATGGCTTGAAAAACAACTTAACACATAAAATTTGATAAGTGCAAGTGAAAGACATCCACAGAAAAGCATACCACTACAAAAAATTCACAAGGTTAATACAAAAACAGCCTTCAAGATATCATGTAGGAATAATCAAGGGCGCAAACTGAAGTTTGCTGAAGCTATTCGTAAACGTAAGCCCCCATTGTGTGTTGTTATTTCATTTAATTTGCCTTCGTAGTCCTTATCTGATTATATTACCAAGACTAGTGTCTTCACCTTTTTATATTCATTATATTTCACCTTTCATTTTCATGTATAAATTGACTTGAGATAAGTAAATGTGTGGTTAGATTGTTCGTAGTGTATTGCACAAATACGTCATATATTGATTATCATTTGACTATCTGAGATGGCCGTAGTTTGCCGGACTAGCATTTATACTAGGTGATGAAATGAACGTGAAATGAAAATTTGGACTGCGGCAGGATTCTAACCAGGGACTCCCGGGTTTCCGACGAGTACGACCAAGTGATAGTAAGGCTTCACTAGTTCATATGGTACTTGGGCAAAACCCCACTTGTGATTGAAGTCAAATAAGAATCTGGTCAACAGTTGGACGTCGTAGTTCAGTTAGTAGAGCACCGTGTCGGTAACCCAGTGGCCGGTGGTTCGAGTCCAGCCGCGGTCCAAATCTTCATTTCACCTGTAATCATCACCACAGTACATCACATATTGTTCACATAATTTTGTCTTCTAATAACTTTATCGTGATTTGAAGTCATTAATTAAGTTTTCTTTGGCGAAAAACAGAGAAAAGGATTGCACACAAAGACTACAGTTGTTTTCTCCTTTATTCCTACAGTCTTAGCTATATGTAATCTATAAAAACTAATTCCAGTCTAGAGATGTTGTGGAATACGATAGATGATTTTGAAATCTTTCATCTCATCTGTGACAGTGATTACCATAGAATTGAACATCGTACTGATCTAACTAATTCCTTTCCTAGCCACAAAAGCGCCTGGTTAAGAAAAGGATATTTACGATTTACATTCATTGCACACTAAAGAACTCAACATGATTATTGTAATGTTTTATAATCTAAGAAAATTTATGCTTATTAGAGTAAAACAAGATGAGAGTTAAGTGAAAACCATATTGTTCATTTTTTTGTAAGTTAATTAACTGTTTCGTTTTCAACAAAAAAAGGTGATCCTTTATAGTGTTAATGAGTTTATTATGTCTAAACAGTTATCATATGAAAATTAGTAAGTTTTTACACATGATGATCACGCCATACGAATTACACTAAAATTGGTTATCTATACCTGTAATTCTGTGTAAGAATCTGATTTAAAATTTACCATCAAATCTCTAAGTAGTAACATACTTTTTTCACTGGTTACAGTTTGAGATCGTGTCGTCTAAAAATGACATCTATCCTTTATAGCATCGAAAAGATTCATTCCCCCCCCCCCCCAACAAATCTCTCTAATCTTCGATCGACAACTCCTACCTTGACGTGATCGCATATCACAATGACCCACTGAGCCATGCTAATAAAACTTGTTCTCTTGAGGTCTATTCATACCAGGAAAGTCAGCTGAATATTATTAGGACAGAAAACCGTTAACGTCAGAGTATGAATCCTTAAGCCATGATAGGTTGTGAGAGCAAAGTCGTACTGCTGGCTGGATGATGGTATAATAGCAGTACAGCGTTCCCCATGGACGAATAACAGTACCATGCTAATGTTGTAGTAGAATAAACTGGTCCAAAAACTAGAAAACAACCTCCTGTTTGTGATTTTCCGCTACAAGCGGTATATCTGTGTGGCTGGATTCGAAAACAACTTTAAAAATTCTAAAAAGCCATGTGAGACTGACATCAAGCAGATATTCATTAGGCTATCCGGTCATGCACCAGTACTACTAACCCTTCTTTTGCAGGTACCTTAGATTCCTTTAGATCATCAACAACCTTAAACATCGTTGTCTTCTTGTCTTTTTTAAAAAGTCTTTTGGCCACTAGAAATGCTCCATTTTTTATTTCTTCTTGCTCTGCAGCCCTTGATAATGGTCGCTTTTCGCTCAATAGCATCACTGGTCTCTTGAAATCACACTCAGAACTACAAATTGGAGCTGTCAATATCCATATTCCCTGTCAAATCGGTCAAAAAGCTTCACTAGGCAAAACTTAAGCATCTCGGGGCATAGATGTGTGCTGTGTTTGCAGGATATGCATATAGGATCCACGTGACCTTATTCACCTTACCTCTCCCGGCCAATATGGTCAATTTGAATAGCATCAGCTGGTTTGGCAGAAAATGCATTCCTCGACTGGATCGTAGCTGACAGTCACCCGTGTATGTCTTCTTACAGATATCTTTAATGTATTATTTCCTATAAATACTATCCCTGCTGCTTGGAAGAAAATTAAAATTATACATGTAAAGCTTAGACATATTACTATAACTTCTCCTTGCTTGAAAACAATGGAGAAATTACTTCTACTTGTGCATGAACTTCCATTGAAACCTTTCAGAGGTCTGAAACAATTTGGAATATCTGACCGTTGTTTTAGATATAATACTCGAAACATTATCAGGCTTTGAGATAGATTAAAAAAACAACTATTCATCTCACTGCAGACAGCAGGAAGGAAGTAAGAAATCAGCTGGCTGATGCATAAATTACTGATTTAACGCACAGACATCAGAATAAGCTTGATGAGTTATCTGCTTTCCACCAGTAAGTCCTTTAAATAATTTCCACATATTAGAAGAGTTCTTACAAGATAGAAACTTCTGATAGTACATTACATTAAGATGTTGTATTTGAAGGTCGATTCAGCAGTTGTCTTTTGACGCCAGGGTGATTTCTTACCTTATACAACCTTTCCTTTTCTTTCCAGAGCTTCTTTAAATAAGCAGGGGAAAATCTGTTCAATCTAATGAAGACTGTTTCAGAAGGGCAGTATATGTTTAGACAGAATCTGAGATGGCACGTCATATCACAGATAGTGTTATCTAAAACTTTGTCGACAAATATCTTAGGGTTTTCTAGAAAAACAGTACATGTTGCTTGGAAGGAGGTCAAAGTTGTACCTATATCTAAGTCTTCTTCTGGATCAGACGTTATGTTTCGACTCAACGCTATAACTTCCCCTTTTTTGAAGACATTGGAGAAACTGCTTATCCTTGTATTCGAGCCTTCACTGATGGTTTTCAAGTATCCAAAACAATTTGATTACAAACACAGGAGAAGTGCTTTAGATGCTGTCACTATGTTGCTTTTCTGGTCTAGACAAAGATGTTAAGTATGTTCATTGTGCCTTTTTAGATTGCTCTTCAGCCTTCGGCTCTGTCCCTAGACCACTCTTGTCAAATAAGCCTTCCATCTGTCATACTGAGCTGAGTTACAAGGTGGCCGTATTCTTATTTTTCGGAAAGGAAGCAGTACACTGTCTATAAAGGGGAGCACTAGACTTCATTGCTTACTGAAGCTGGTGTGCCTCATAGTGCTGTACTTTATCCTTTTCTGTTTTCATTCTTTTAGCACGATTTACCACCCTATTCTTTTGAAACTAATTTTATTAAGTATGCTGATGACCTGACGGTGTCTATTCCAGTCAACTTTCAATTATTATACTGTATTATTATTTTTCCTTTGAGTTCCTAATGGAACATAGGGCTTCAGTAGCACGCCACTCTGTTCTCAGCAGTCTTTTCAACCTGGCCCTACGACTGCCCACAAGATTTCATTTCTTCCTCCCATTTTGTTTTGATGGCTGACGTGAAGATATCCTCTGTAGTGTCGTCGTTCAGTTTCTGTTCTGGGTGTTAGACTTGAACTGTGGTCGTCTATCACCAGCTTCTTTCAATTGAAGGCCTTCAACTTGATTCCAGATTTAGGTTGCTTGCACTAGATAGTGAGTGGTGTGAACCACCTACATCTGCTCCTCTTCTCAATCTTGTGTCCAGTAGACTGATTGCATCTCCACTTTCTTCATATTGAGATGAAGTCGATCTGATTTTTATTGTAGTGTATCTATCTGGTGAAAACAAATGCATGTCGCTCGCTTTGTGAATATCCTTGTGTTTGTACCCACTGCCTCCAATCACCAACTGGTTGAATGCACAGAAATCTGCAAACAATTCTCCATTCTCATTCATCATTACACCGATTGTTTCTCGACCAAGTGCTCCTCGACCTATGATGAGTACTCTTCCTATGTTGTCCACTCCCAGTTCGTCATTCATGTCGCCCATTAGAATTCTGATGTCACCAACTGGAGTAGGGTGCCGTCCAGTGCTGATTGAAGTTGTCTATAGAATTCCTCCTTCTTTTCTTCATCTGCATTGTTTGTAGGTGCGTAGCATTGTGTGATTGTTACTTTCCTTCATGTTGAGTTGAATCTCGCTGTCGTGATCCTGAAGGAGATTGGTTCCCACTGCATGAGAGCCTTCGATGCTCTTGAGGACATCATGATAGCCACTCCCTCAGTGTGCTCGTGGTTGTCGTCTGGGTGACCGGAGTAGATTATTGTTTATACAGTTGACAGTTTGAAGAGTCCGCTTCCGTTCCATTTGCTTTCGCGAATTCCAAGCATTTCGATGCCATATCTCCTCATCTCTTTTGCAGTCTGGGAAGCTTTGGTAGGTTCATATATGGTGCAGACATTCCATGTCCCCATGTTTACTTTCGCTTTCATCGACAGAGAGGTGATACATCGGCCGACTGGTTTCCCGAAGGCTTTCACCAACTGGCATCATTTCGCCTCTCCGATTCCAGCGAGGAATAAGTTTGTCTTTATTTTTTATATTTTGTTTGTGCTTTGAAGTTTCTTTAGCGGTTAGATTTGTTTTACGGCGTAAGGTTGCTAACCCAACCTTCTCTCTTTATTCTGGCTTAGGACTGGCTAGTAACTAGTGAACTAGTTAACCCTGCGAGGTTCAACTTTCAATGGATTCTTGTCTGTAACTGACCAATAGTCCCTCTCAAATGGTTAAACTCTTCTAAATGTGAGACTGTTAATTTTCGCCTCAGGTGTCAAGAAGACTTATGTGAGCTGCTTAAATTTCATGACGTCTGTTGGATTGATGATATTTCTGCTGAAAGTAAGTCGAGTGTTAACTATCTTGGGTTGAGTTTTACTTCTGATATTTATTGGTCATCTCATATCTTGTTGACTTGTAAAAATATCTTTCTTTTAACATATTAATGAAGAAACTGAGGTTCTGTTGTATGAATTAACTTCTACTTTTACAATCTACTAATTCCTACATTTCACCTATTCTTCTCTGTTGTTCCCCGTTAATATCTCCTGGTCTTCTAGAAAAGGACTATGTTATCTTGCGTGGGGCATTGAAAGCCTTCAGTGGAGTGAGTGGTGTGCCTCTAGGCCAACTGATTAACACTGTAGTTGATAGACATTCAAATTCCAGCAAGCAACTAGCTACAGTAATTTTAACTGACACTTAGCATTCACAGCTCTCTATCTCCTTGTATCTCCTCAGAAAGGAAGAGAAGAAACTACATAGGACTGTAAACTCCTACAGCCAAATACTAGAATTCGACTGTACCTTACATAGCATGCATATTACGTGAGGAAAAAAGTGTTAGAACAGAACTCACATATCAAATTTGTAACAGTTAAAAATCTCATTTCAATAATTTAATTAACGATGTAAAATGTTCTCGTACTTAATATTCTTTACATTACTTAAATTTTTGTAATAATACAATTCGGAATGTTGTAAAGGCGTATGTACTTACTCCGGTCTGCAGACCAGAAACCTGCCTGGTTTTCTCGACTGTTCTGTTCTCCAGTTCCTGTTAGACGTTGGATAACTATGGACTGAAGGATCTCGGAGTAGATGTTAGTCAAACTGATTCCCCTTTGATTGTCATATGGAAAATTATCTCCTTTCATCTAAGCTGAAATAATCAATAAACTATTCCAGATATAGGGGACTATTTCCAATTCCCATAAGCTAGTCAATATCTCCGTTTCTACCTCTATTCTTAAACATTTCGGGTACCAAACCAATAGGTCGTGCACCTTTGAAACGTTTTAGGTTTGAGACAGCCTTCTCAACTTTCAAGAAAAGTTAGAGTACCAACGTCTTCGTTCCATTCAGTTTTGGACTGAATGGTGGACAAATGAAGCATCTCACTGGCCATCACCTTCTTCCAGCCAGTATCTTTAATATGCCTAAACAATTACCAACTATTGCCTGATGCTAACATCCACAGCATCTTTTTAGCTTTTGCCTCGTATTAATGCCCACAATCAGTGCAAAGACTCTTAGTAAAGTTACTTTTCAGCTGTCTTCTTTCCAACTAGAACCAATCTTCTAGGACCAACTAGTTAGGTTAGGATGACGTAGCAGATATCCATTGATTTTTGCTAGCCTTTAGGTATAGCTTACCACCTATCTTTACAACTGTTGCTGAACAGAGACTGAATGTCTATTAATGCAGGCTTAAGAGACCGTTGCAATTCATCGTGGTACTTTATCTTCATTCAAATTCAGATTTGCAAAGCTATCGGTTGAAATAATCTTAAAAGTGTCCAAGTGTATGTGTCGTAACGAGGTGTTGGTAGGTTTCCCTCGAACCTATGGGTATTTTAGTGAAGATGAGCTGGCAGAAGAAAGTAAATTTTGCAGTGACCATAAGAATCTGGAAGGGAAAAGACAAATAGGGAAATGTCATTCGATGACTTAGCAAGTATACAGAATGTACTTATATTTCATAACAAAAGATAATCAACAAACGGTTATAATTTCCGAGAGGATAAGGCAGTCTGGAAATCGATGTTCGAAAGTGTGACTGAATAAGGTTTCAAAAGTATTGCAGTATTACGATTACAGGACGTAAATGAACAGTTCAAATAATATAAGTAGGAGTAGTTTGATGGAATTTATACCTTAGGAAAGTTAAACAGTCTGGAGTTCCAGCAGGTTATCATTATAGATCTCTTTTATCACTTTACCAGTAGCATGATTGGTAGCTTAGCCAAGTTGGTGGAACTGTGAGCTGGGAGTAACTTATTTGGGTCTGTCTTAAATCATCTCACCAATACATAAATATCATACACCCATAACATTTTTAATAATGATGAGATGGCTCGTAGAGATGCTTAATATACCTAGACTTTCTACAAAATATCGTTTTCCAGCTTTCTATTCCATTGCACACTATCATCATCTCATTAAATACTCCTATAGAATGGATCTCATTACTAATTGATATCAGGTGAATAAAAAGAGTGAAATCTTGGCAACACTGAATATATGTGTTGTATAATTTGAGGTTTCTAAATAGAAACACACCTGTTTCAAAGTGTTTAGTTAACCAGTATGTAGTTATTTTTGAGAATTCGGTTTGCTAATTATTGATTTCAGGATATTTTCAGATCAGGCAAACAGCCTTACTGGTATACGAGGGTGAAACATCACACGAAAAGCATCAGTTGAAGTTACCACACTTCACAGTAGTATGTCGAAAAGTGGATAGAAGAAGAATGATACTGAAGTAGGCATGAAAAAGAAGTTTATAAAGGCTAGTTCTTATCATCTCAGTATATGTAAAGGTTATACTTCCAAATAAGTTGCAACAAAAATACGAAGAATTTAGGTAAATACTCCATCTAGTCGACCAGAATGTTATAGATCTATAGACAACAACAACATCAGATAAAGCAAAATATAAATGGTACAGGAGTTGAAAAGGAGTCTTTAATTGTGTTTCTTCCGAATAACGCAGAAGTTAGGAGTAGAGTTTTAGAGAGAAGAGATAAGTCGGTTGACGAGGTTGTGAACCTTCATCGATTGAGATAGTTGAGACACGTACTACGTATACCCAATCACCGATTGCCTCGTCACACAATGTTGACTAAAGTAGGTCCAGGCTGGAAAAAGGCCCAAGGTGGCCAGACTAAAACATGGCATCAATGTATGAAGTCTCTGACTGTTAGTTTGAGCCATATGGGGCGATGCAGACTAGCCAGCCAGTTGGGATTCGCGGGACAAGAGGGACCAGTGGTTGGAGACTCTAGGTGATATGGCTCAGAACCGATGTCAGTGGCGCAGATGTTTACATACATTATCCTCATCTTCGGATGCTATACTGAATCTCACCATTTTGTCATTCTTCGTTTCTCTCTTTTCATACTTTATATTTCTTTGGAATGTATTCTCTTATCTTCATCTTGCGCCCCACTGCCTTTTTACTTGATGCACTGGTATGAGGTGTGGCAACTCGGACCGTTAAGCAGTAATGCCTGGTCCTAGGTTGATAAGGATGGATGTATGGACTCAATATAACATGTGATCGAAATCAGTTCCAATATTCTTGTAATACTTAAAAACATCGTTGACCGGTGTAAATTCATAGTTTCACCATCCTTAGCTTATTTTTCGGCTTAATCTAATTTCGAATAACACCTTACATAGATAAACATAAGTAAAAACATATACTTAGATTACACCTAAGCTAGCTGATGACCATGAGGACAAATACTCAACGATGACACTAGGTGATAATTACGCTGTCATGAACTAATAGAAGTAGGAAATATGGACCATTGGATTCCGACCCACAGTATCATTTCTACTGTAGTTATGACGTCTTAATCTAAAGTGATTTGCATATCTCCTCAAGATTTCTGTACCAGCTTACACTTCGTAAAGTACTCTACCAATTTTTGTCTTACCATACCCATTTCCTACAGTTTTTTACCATGATAGTTTCCGGCTATGATTTTGTAACCAGTTTGGAAGTTTCTGTATTGTTATGGCCACTAGCTCCTTTTTGACTTAACTGTAGGCAGGATGGAAGCAAAGACAGTTCTTATTCGGCGACCAGACAAACCCTCTGCAGGACATTCTTGCCATTTTACGTGTTAGTATTCGAAATGCTTCTGTAGCTTGCAAAGAATCTGTTGGTGACAGTGTTCATAGATCCCCCTTTTTTCAATAAAACCCGTTTTAACGTATCCAAAAGTCATTTCACCTGGAAATTTGATAGTGATGATAAGACGGTGATCGTTACTGCTGGATCGCATCTGTCTGCAGAAAGCTGAAAATGCTACTTAAGTGAATTGTGTGCCATTATCAGTTACCACGGTTTCAGGAAAGCCAAAGCGATTAAACAAACTAGTTAGTTTGGCGACAGTAACTTCCATCGTGGATTGTAGCAATGCACTGAGTGGTCACTAGGGGGGAGGGAGGGGGGTAACCAGTTTCATGTTGTCTAGTCCAGAATGCCGACCGAATCCTATCGGTTATTTTTCACCGTGGCCACTAAGTATCTCAGTGAACTTTGATGGATGTTATTTGACCGAAGACAACCGGCTGGTTAGAGTCTCACTGAGGACATCAGTTCCTATAAGATTGTGGATACACCTAACTAAGTAGTCTAGGGAGTTGACTATCAACTATTGAGTTACTGGTTCGAACACCACTTCATCTATCGAAGTTTGAGTGACCAAATAGTATCACTCGCCTTTAAACAATAGGTGTAGCTCATTGCCAACTGCCAGGATGTGCACAAGGTAACTGAGGGCATTTTCTTCGTTTTTCATTCATTCTTGCTGACAAGTGTCAACAAGTACGAAACTTCATTCAGAGAGAACTTGCTACAAACTAACTAACATTCATCTGAGTCCACCATAATGGTAAGCCTTTCAAATTGGTGGGCGAATTGCAGAGGGGTCTGTAGAATTTGGTCAGCACTCATGTATGGGAATAGAGCTATCATACATACAAAATATATACAGCTACGCCACTGTGATGGGTTTCCCAATATAATAACAAAAATTTCAGTCCATTTATTCATATTATCTCGATGAAATCAGCCTAGATCTCCTCCATTTGGCTTAAATAAACAGACACAGAGTTTATCTAATAGTGTTACTTCTTGGTCAGATTACCCTTAGCTATTTTGTAACTCAATTCTACGTCGAGTAAAATAGTAAATTGAAGTAGGCGGTGATTCAACATGTGCTAAGAAATCTTCAAACTATCTCAGTTGGTCAAGATTCACAACCTCATTATTCGACTTACCTTTTTTTATCGAGTACTCAATGCTCAATCCTATCATGGATACCAAGATGATTCTACAACTCAACAATAACGCTACAAAGATATATGTCGTTGAAAATCACTCACCTATTCATAGCTTCTACATTCACGTACCATGTATCTCATGCGTGCAATAACATAGACTGTAATTCAGTGCATTACACTCGCACTTCATTATGTATCTTGATGTCTTTCCAACACAATAAATGATAAAACTTGACAAGTACTAAGCAACGCTGTCATGTCCTAGGTAAGGCGCCGCTAGCAAGCAACCCCTTCTAACTGAAGTAACTCCCTATCCTTGAACTTCGAATCACTCGAAACCGGTCCTTGAAAATTAGTTTCGATATGACACATATGAGTAATGAGTGATGACAAAATCACTGAAGAAGTTGAGGTCACTTTGTGTTCTATTTCATAAACCATTTATAAAACTGTTAAATTAGAGTAATGATAATAGGAACTTTTGCATGCATAAATGATCACCATCATTCTAGACGAAAACTCTTATTAACCCTTTAAAGACTTCGACGGTTTATTTACAGAAACCTTATCAACATAGCATGTCTAAGATGTACATTTTTTTTAACAGTCAAACACTACCGCACCACCTAACCGTCGTTGGAAGCAAATATTGCCCTCAGGTCAAGAAGTATGAACAATATCGTACACCACTTACTATCCCTGTGTTTCAAAATCTGTCATGAAGTAAATATCTACAGATTTGAAAGCTAGCTGATTTTCTTGGTTTAGTGTTCTCTGGCTTCACTTAGGTGTTGATTAACTGGAAACCCTTGCATCTTTGATAGTGAGCCAGTCAAGCTAACTCTCGTATAGTTGTCACAAGAAGACTCTTGTCTGTTTTTGCAAACCTAAAGGATCAGCAATCGAGATCAGTCTGATGAAGCCATTTCTGATTGTTATTAGCTTTCCACATCCACTCTAAAAAACATTATAGTGGCAAACCATCAAGTCGTCTTACTTTGCTTCGTTTCAGGTTTGCGACGGGTTTTTCAACTTCATTGAGAGATTGGAAACTGATATCTAACACTGTCTGGGCTCGGGGCTGGATGCTAGGTAGTTCAAGCTTAGATATAGACCAGTTGAACTGTTCTCCAGAGTAATGGACTGTTCCAACAGATTATCAAAGACCCTTCCTGCTACGCGAAAATCTCACTTATAATAGTTATCATGCTAATTTCCGATATAATCTCAAATAACTTCTCAGGAATACCTTAAATCAATACCTTCCCCATCTCCAACCACTACCTTTCATGGTGAATACGGGAATTTTCTATGAGTTTACGTCTAAGATGCCTTTACTGATTACTGTGATCACCACCAGCTGGAATAGGTCTTCCAACCCCAGTCAGACGCTGTTACATATCTTCCTAGTCAGTTCTCAATATGATCTGATTAAACACATAAAATTCGCTGGTAATTGAAACTGAAGATACAGCCCTATCTAAAGCCTGACTGAACAGTAACCATTTTATCGTAGAAACAGTGTTGAAATGATGGCAAATATTTGTAGCTCAGGTGGATGGTCTTGGTTGTATTGTGTTCTCTGAACTGGGTTGTTTAATCGTGAAGCTTTCATCGTCTTGCTAGACAACATCATCAGCACTAACTTCAGTATGAAGTCAGCTGTCAATATCTCTCCATGAGTGATTTAGTGGCTTGCTCTGACGATGTGGTCTGTGATTGGTTGTTTCCTTCGATTGTTGTGCCATTGACTGACTGCATAGACTTTCCTGTTGGCTGTTCCTCTACTTCACCTCTGACCTTTCTGTCGTTTATCATTTTTCTTATTGGTAAGCGACAGAAAGGTCAGAGGTGAAGTAGAGGAACAGCCAACAGGAAAGTCTATGCAGTCAGTCAATGGCACAACAATCGAAGGAAACAACCAATCACAGACCACATCGTCAGAGCAAGCCACTAAATCACTCATGGAGAGATATTGACAGCTGACTTCACACTGAAGTTAGTGCTGATGATGTTGTCTAGCAAGACGATGAAAGCTTCACGATTAAACAACCAAGTTCAGAGAAAACAGTACAACCAAGATACAGTGTTAGACTAGAAAAATTATCTTACATCTCAAACCTTCCTTTGTTGAACTACTGTATTATACAATGTCTCTTTCAGCTCAAAATCTTATCTCATTGTTTCTGTCTTCATAATGAGAATAAAAAGGATTTCTGGATCGATCAATCATGGTTACTTGACTTCATATGATTTAGCTGGTTGTGAAAGAATCGACAAGTCAGGAGTTATCCCTGGTGAATGATATAATGAATTAAATCATTATCAATCTATCATTATCTGCTTTGGCATAGATTAGCTGATGAATTTTCAAATTTATACTTCATGACAGTCTATTTATTGTCTCTTGAAATCAAAACTCTATCTGGTATACCGCTCCAACAAATCGAATTTCAATAACTAGAGTACTTACTTTTAGAAGTTGATGTTTACAAGGTTTGCCTTTCAGTAATCCAGGAGTAAAACAGGACATAATATGTTGAATTCCATTACCTGGTGACTTCAGAAAACTTAAGCTAGTAATTTTTAATGGGAAATACACAAATGTAAACTCACAGATCATATTTCAAGCTTCAACTTAACCTTATATGCAGACGCGAACATATCTATCAGATGAATATCATGCCCATCATAAACTGATATTATTTGGAGAACCATTGAAAACCTGGGAGTACTGAATAGTTCTTTCGTTCTATTATGTGGCTCCTCAGAAGTATAAAACGGTTGTTCAATACTTTCTTCGGTTTTCAGTGGTTCTTCAGGTGATATCACTCTGTGGTAAGTACCACCTTAAAATATAGTCTCCATTCATCTCAGTACAAACATAATATCGTCCTTGCGTTAAAAAATATCATTATGGGTGATAGATACACAAGTAACTCAACATAGACCGTTAACATATCTACAGTTTTTAAAATAGCTCATCAACAGGGGAATTTATTTTCTCTTGGCTTTATCACATCATGATTATTAAAGGTTACCGTTCTAGAAATAAAAGGTGATCAGCAATTCAATATCATCTTTATGACTACAATTTTGACACATTTGCATAATCTTTTAAATTTATACTTTCTCAACTATCTAAGTGGTGGCTCTTATGGCCACGGAAAAATATTATGGTGTTTGAAACAGAGAGTACTGGTTTCAAGTCTTAGTGGGGATAATATCACTCCGCACTGGGGTGTAGATACATCCAGCTGACGAGTCCTGAGTGGGACAAAACGAGACCCCTAGATTCTGTTGCTGGTCATCATTACCAGGTAAAATACCTGTGATTTTTTTAAAACTTGTCATGTGATTGATCTGACAGCGAAATCATTTATTCGACAGCCAGTGTATGAGATTTTTAACCCTTTTTAGAGATTTTCTGTTGGGGAATCTATGGTTTTATTGGGCACTCACGAATCCTCATGGGCACGTGTCGTAAGGCGGTAAAATGAGTGGTAACGTCCTAGAGTATGGTTCAACGTCTGTTAAACCTCAAAGACCTTCTAATAGTAATAATAATGGTAAAGTGATTCTCATTGAGAAGCTTGAAGTGCTTAGAACTTTATAATCTGTTATATGGTTATCATTTTGCTAACTTTACCACATTCTTGGTCAATCTAATATGAATACTGTACAACCAGTATTCATTTAGGACTAACATCAATTCGAGTACCACTGGGAATCCAATAGCACTGAACACCTGTCTCGTCCTAGCATGGGACTCCTCAGGAGTGAACACCCATGACCCCACCAGCGAATGAACTCAGAACCTTCTGACCTCAAGGAGAACGCCTTAGTCATTCAACTATGGAGTCGGAGTTCAGTGGTTCACAATTCCCAGCTTCTGTTATGTCATGATAAAGTGCGACTGTCATCTAAGTTCTTCAGTTGGCATCCGCTTCCCCTCCGATTGGTTAACCTCACATATCACAGTCTCCTCTTTTAACTTCCTGATATCCCAATGGAACCACGTCATTGTACAGTAATGTGTTTTGAGATGGATGTGGATTTTACTTTTGAGTTGGTATTCATCACGGACTGACAGAAGTTGGAAGCTGTAAACCATTGAACTTCTACACGTTTGTCATGAGACCTGAAGGTCCGGAGTTCAATTCCTAGCCGTGTGGTGGGTGCGTACTGCTGAGGAGTCCTACAATAAGGCAAAACAGA
The DNA here is from genome assembly GCA_944470555.2 of Heterobilharzia americana. NCBI lineage: Eukaryota > Metazoa > Platyhelminthes > Trematoda > Strigeidida > Schistosomatidae > Heterobilharzia > Heterobilharzia americana. Next base: position 157,635,700 of record OX104127.1, on the reverse strand, counting down.
CTGTTATCTTAATACAGGTATAAAAATTGGGCACTGTATTAAAACTTAACCTCATACTAGATTGGTTTATTTGATGTATAAACACACACACACAGTGGATGACGTTTCGAGCGTCAATTATCACTGCTCAGAATCATATAGATGTAATCACACTACTTTCAACAACCAACTTTTATACTCCTATCACCTGATATACTTTCTTTTCATTGGTAGTAAGACTTTCTATATCTGTGGTATAGGTGTTGCGTCATCCATATTACATGTGTTGGGTGTTGATTGATTCAATGAACAAAGATTCAGCAACCAATCTCTATCAATCAATCTGTCTGTCTTCATCTAATCATATTGGACATTAGGACAGTAGTTTTATTCCACCCACCCTATTGTGTGGTTTCGTGTTGATGTATGCATTGCAATAGCTGAGTCACTTTTCAGATTACTATTCTTATTCGGGTCTATAATTCTATATTTAGCTGATTTCCTATGTTCCGCTAATCTAACTGACCCTGACCGGCTAGTTTGACCTATAAACTTGACCTAACTCACAGTCATTACATGGAATTTGATAGGTCAGATTATTTTGCTGAATTGGTTCTATCGGATCCTTAAGCCAACTGACAAAGCTTACCTCTGAGTGAGTTTGTTGGTTTAAATGCCACCCTTATTCTAGCCTTGCTGATAAACCTACAAAAAGTTTCTGATGTATCTTCCTTATAGGGTAACACAATGGAGGCTGTGACCTCCTTTCTACTTGTGTTGTTGTTATTATTCCTACTCGTGTTACTGTTATTCTTTTCGTTTCTTGTGTATTCGTACGAATTGCTTAATCAACTGTAGAGGATAATTATTAACCATTAGCACTTCCTTATTTAGGTCTCTGCACTGATTAGTCAGTTTTCCTAGCCTTATTATTTAGACATTTGACTAAACCTGCCTTAAATGAAATTGGATGGGATGACCTAAAGTCTAGATACTTGTTAGAATGTGTCGATTTTCTGTAGGTAGTGGTATATATGAATATATCTGCTATGATTGGGAAAATTGTCGATCCTATTGCTACTCCTTCTGTTTGTCTACATATTTTGTCGTGAAAGTTGAAGATTGTGGAGGTCAGGCACAACGGGATGCCTAATATAATCTTATCAACCTATAGTTTATCAATAATGTAGTAGAACTTGTGCATCGTGGTAGAATGTAATCCCATCTTTATTGATTTCTTAGATTTATCACACAGTGAATGAACAGTATTGTCTACTGGATTACATTTCCGATATAATTTATTGTTCATAGTCATCATATCAAGATAACTACACAACTTTGAGATATCCTTCATATATTGTCTTAATTTCCTCGCCTCTCTTTGTGAGATGAGAAGTAAGATTTTCCATATATCGAGAACAGGTGCTGAGTCATTCCTGTTGCTACATGTGTTAGGTGTTGATTCGATAAACAAAGATTCAGTCAGTTATCAATCTCTCCATCCACCCTGTTATGTTGTTAGTCTTAAGACTTTTCACCTTGTCCCATCTTATTGTGTGATTGTATGTAATTGCATGCATAGCTATGGCTGAGCTCTTTTCTAAATTCCTTACCATATTAGGAACTACCAATTTTGATCTAGCTAAGTTTTTGTATTCGGATAGCCTAATTGATCCTGGTCGACTACTTTGACCTATGTATGCAATTCATGTATGAACTAGAAAATAGCGAAGGAGAATTAGCGATGTTTGGTCGCCGAATAAAACGGAAACAGCATGGGAGTTTAGACGCACTAGTGTCTACAGAAAATCTTCACATTCAAACCGTCACTTAGACTTCAAATTGTCTCACTCGATGTAAGTTAAAGTTGGTTCAGTAAAGTGTCTAAGTAACAGGACCAAAACACTTACTAGTAAAACAGAAGATCTAAAATAAGAAATCAGATACATTAAAGACGCCTTAATCATCAACAATTACCCTCCCAAATTAATTGATAAGCTCCTTAGGAAAAACATCAGTAACACAGTTATTAATAGTAGTAATAACAGCAACAATAATAGTAATAACGATGTTAATAATAGTAGTGGTAATACTGTGAATAGAGAATTCAAAACCCCTACAGTATTACCATACAAAGAAGGCACCTCAGAAACACTACGTAGAATTCTCAATAAGGCTAGCTGGGATTAGAGTGGCATTTAAACCTACAGACTCACTTCGAAATAAGTTTTGTAGGTTAAAAGATCCTATTGACTCAATTCAGCAGAATAACTTAGTTTACCAAATCCCTTGCAATGAACTGCGAGGTCATATACACAGGTCAAAGTAGTCGACCAGGGTCAATTAGGCTATCCGAACACGAAATTGATAGATCCTAGTAAGATAATAAATTTAGAGAAAAGCTCAGCCATAGCTATCCATGCAATTACACACAACCACACAATAGGATAGGACAGGGTGAAAATTCTTAAAACTAACAACATAACAGGGTGGAGGGTGAGATTGATAATTGAATCTTTGTTTATCGAATCAACACCTAACACATTCAGCAACAGGAATGACTCAGCAACTGTTCCGGATATATGGAAAATCTTACTACTCATCTCACAAAGAGAGGCGAGGAAATTAGGATAATATATGAAGGATATCTCGAAGTTGTGTAGTTATCTTGATATGACGACTATGAACAATAAATTATATCGGAAATGTAATCCAGTAGACAATACTGTTCATTCACTGTGTGATGAATATAATAAATCAATAAAAGTGGAACCTGTAGTTTAGTTCTGTGAATAAGTTCTAAGTCAATATTCAAATGAGTTTTGATTACCTCCAGTGCTGTTCAGTGCTCTAAGATTTTCAGTCGTTCCCCAACTAATGTCAGTCCGTGATAAATACTAACTCATAGTTTAAATCCCTATTAACATCAAAATAAGATAATAATATTAGTAGCCGAAATCTAAGGTTATTCACGATTCAGAACTCATCCCTTCAATGTAGAATATAGTAGACTATGCTGTATGTGTTTCATTATAGTTATGGTTAAAGTCATAGATTGTTCACTAAAAGGGGGTTAACTTTATATCTGTTTTACACATGGTTCAATTTCAGTACTAGAATGTAAACAAAATGAGACAGTTATTTCTTTATTACTTCAAAGTTGATGAGGTTGTGGATCCCAGTCGACTGAGATGGCACCAATGCTTGAAATAGTTGACTGTTAGTCTCAGTCATGTAAAGAGATATAAATTAACTAGTTCACTTCCCCCCAAGATAATAGGAATCAGTGTTTGTTGATTATCGATCACAGTGACGCAAATATATTCACTCCTTAAATATTTACACTAATCTCTATCTTCAGATTATTTATTCTCACATACAACTTTGTCGACTATGATATCACTCTTTCTATCCACTTGTTCATTGTATACTAATAAGAAATGTAGCAATTTGAATGCATGCACTTGTGTACTAGTTTCTACGTTGGCTTTCTCCGACTGTCAGTCAGTCATATAGGCGGAACAGACGAGGACGTTAAAGTCAGGATCGGAAAAGCAAAACAGACAGACATTCACTAACCTGAAACCAGAATGTAGATCTTCCGCACTCAGCATGAAGCGTGGACAACATCCGAATTTTCAACACCAACGTCAGTCAAGTCACTCAGTGCATCTATGTGATGCTTGAGAGACTTGGCGCATTACGAAAAGCATTTCCAAAAAACTACAGATATTCATCAACAACTGCCACACACGCTGGCTCCTTACTGAGGCTCAGATGGTTAGAATAATAGGAAAATGCAACAAGGAACGCTGGCACGGCAACAAACCAACCAACAGACGAAGAACCTATCGCTCAATAAATGTGCACTGGAAGGAAGTGGAGATGTACTGTATTGGGCATGCACTGAGAAGGCCGACTGGGACATCACGCACCAGGCCAGGCTGTGGAGTGGAACCCCGATGGGAAGCGATGAGTTGGACGTCCGAGGTGAGGGTGATATGGAGGAGATGGTGTGAGGAATAAATGAGAGCTTGTGGGCAGTGGTGGAATTAGGTTGAAAAGATTGGAGAGGAGAGAGTGGAATGGAGACTTGCTACTGAAGCTGTATGTTCCATTAGGAACCCAAGGGACAAATAATAAATATAAACGGAATGGACTGGGAGGATAGGTTCGTCCAAGTATTAGCTGAACTGCTTAGTGCGTTGTAGATTGATTGCTAAATGATCGTTACAATTTCGTCAGTCAAATTAGTGAGCGAAAATCGATACCATTTAAAATCCTATATACAACCCGGTTAACTGTTGGCAAACGTTTTACACGAAGTATAGTCCAAAGGCATGCAAATATAAGATGTTAGTTAATAGTATTTAAGTAGTATCCTACTGGTTGCCGTCCTCTCATTAATTTCTAATTCATTTAAAAAGTGAAAACAAACATTTAGTAACGATTCAACAACTGAACACAGCAGTATTCTGGGAAGCCAATGAGTACAATCATGATTTCTCCCTATAAACAGACGTTCTTCATAGTCGCTAAAACACATTTCTTCAACAAGTATATCTATACATTTAAGCCAGTGTATGCCACAGCATTTACCAAAGAAGAGAAATAAAGAAACCGGTGGCCTGAGTAAATTAAAAACACAAATCAATCAATCAATATCACCACCACATACAACTCCTCAAGAAATAACAACAACAGCCCATCAATACAAAAATCAGTGGACACAAACCCTCCGAAAATTCACAAGTAAAGTCCTGAACAACACAAACTTCAGAAAAACCTGGAAAACAACAGCACCACATCGAATTCATCAACAAGCACTCAAAACAAATGCACACATATCACCAAACATACTCATATCACACTAATATTGCTAAAGGTTTAGAAGGAAGGAAGGAAGGAAGGAAGCAAGTTAGGAAAGGTACCTGCCAATGAGAAGAAGGTACACCTTATCAAACACACAAAGAAGGGTGACCTCAGTCTTTGCAAGAACTGATAGGGAATCATCATCCTGTTCACAACAACCGAAAAATTAGGCCGCATCATCCTGGTGAAACTCAAAATTCCTCTGCATTCAAAATTACAACTGGAATAGGCTGGATAGCAGGCAGGCAGGCTGGCTGGCTAGCTGACTGGGTTCACGAAAAACAAATCATGTGAGGATCAAATTACAACGCTACACTACCCATCATCATAGAACAGAACAGAGAATGGCAGATAGGCAACTCTTCAACTCAACTTCATCGACTTTGAAGAAACCTTCGATACCGTCGGTCGAGAAGTAAATTGGCAGGCAGCTACCTCAACACTACGGTTTTAATCCCACTAACATTTATCAACCTCATTGAAAAGCAGCTACATGCTTATGATGAGGCTACATGCCGAGTGATTCACAATGGAAATCTGAGTGATACATTTGAAGTGAATTGAAGAAATGAGTAGAACGAGGTTGCCGCCTACTGTCACCGATCATCTTCCTCATTGGGGTCGACTGCACTAAACTGGAGTGGAGTGGAGTGGAATGGAATGGATCATGCAAGAAAGTGTGATGAGCTGTGAGAAGATGGACACACACTGGATGGACTCATGAAGAGACCATAGAAGAAGGTATGGATTTCGTCACCGATGATGATGATGATGATGATTTATGTCTAATGTCTTGTCACACTAACTCGAAGATCTACAGGCAAAATGCAACAGGTTGACAGAGGATGTAGGGCAGCGAGGATGGAACGCGGTTCACGTGAACGTGTAGCAGACAGAGGGTATGAAGATAATCAATCTACGACAAGAAGCACCACATGAGGTGTCAGAGGCAAAGATGAGGACGTCAAAGCCAGTCAGGATCGGAAAGACATCAACACAGGCCTTCCTGCATCAATCTGATATAATCAGTGTGTCTATCTACTACACTGCACTGCACTACACTACACTACACTACACTGCACTACACTACACTACGCTACACTATACTACACTACACTACACTACACTAAACTCAGCATAAACAACAAAATCCGGATTTTCAACACGAACGTCAAGTCAGTGCTTCTCTGTGATGCTTGAGAGACTTGGGGACGCGTTACGCAAAACATTTACAACAAACTGAAGACATCATCCATCAACACATACCACCTACACTCACTCCATACTGAACATCACATCACATGAGATGGCCAGAAAGAATAAGGATCATCAGCAACGAGGAAGTCTGATCCGGCAACGAACCAACCATACATCCAACCAACAACCTATCACCCAACAAATATGCAGGAGAGGAAATTGTAGATGGATTAGAGTGGATTGGAGTGGATTGGACATTCACTGAGAAGACCGTTTGTGAAGATCACACACCAGACGAAACTGTGGAGTGGAAGTCGGATGGGAAACGACTAGTTTGGCGTCCGAGTTGAGGGTGGCATGGAGGAGATGGTTTGAGGAATAAATGAAAGTTTCTGGTCAGTTGTGTAGCCATATTGAGAAGAGTGGAGAGAAGAGAGTGAAGTGGTGACGTTTTACTGAAGTTCCATATTCCACCAGGAGCGCAAGGGATAAATAATAAGAAATAATAATAAATGCATCATGGACTGACATTGGCTGTAGAACCACTGAAATCGGAAAAGCACTCAAACTCAGGACCTTCAGTCCTCAAGGAGAACGAGTTAATCATTCAACTACCGGGTCAGAGTTCAATGTTTCACAGTTTCTAGCTTCTGTCAGTTCACAATATAGCTCAACTGTCATCCAAGGTCTTCAGTTGGCATCCGCTTCCCTTCCGACTGGTTAACCCTACAGGTTGATATCCATCTGGAAGTATGTCACTAATGTCACTTTATGTATTGACATTATTATTTCGAACCTCATTCACTTCTTTCTTAATTATGGAAGTGAGTATACAGCTTGTGAGAACAGTTCAACACAAAGAAACATTTCTTTACTGAATTATCTTTTTTGACGATTTCTTTATACTGGGTGATGATTGAAGATGACCACGACCAACCGAGCTATTAGGTTAGTTGGTATAACATCTGACCGGACACCCACTAGTCCCTGGTTCGAATCCGGCTGAGGTCCAAATTTTCATTTCACCTCCAATCACCACTTAGTACCAATAGCGCAAGTCTGCCAAACCATGGCTACCGCAGATTGTCAAAATCTTGATGATATATTTCTCGGATGATAGTAAAGGAATTTCCAGAAAAGGAAGTTTAGACGAAATTAAATAGCCGTTTGACTGTATAAGGTAGCAAAGGTTTGTCAGACTTGTATTATTGATACTGGATGATGACTGAATTTGCAACAAATATCTGGGTCGCAGAAGGATTTCAAACATCTGCCTTGAAGGTTATCATCTCTGTAATTTAGTTCGATTTTGATTAAGATGAGAGCACCTGGCTGGGCAGTCATTGTGAATACGATGAAGGGACAGTAACTCATGAATTCACATGACCTACGAGTAAAGCTCTTGATGACTGAAGTGAAATTAACATCTGATTATCATTTGAGCCTCGTGGATCAGTTGGTAGAGTTCAGAAAGTTGTTTGATTCGTCTTATGTAATTACAGGCAGAAAAATGAGATTGACATTTCATTAAGTGAACACTACTGTGGTGTAAGATGCTGCGTTTACTGACACTCATCTTCAACGATGAGGAAACTGGTGTTTCATCAATGATTTAAACCTTCAACACTCAGTCATGGAGTTACAGACATTACCACCCACTTCCTTACTAACCTTAACCCTCTGATAGATGTTAAAATACAGGTACACTCACTAACACCAGACATTAGCATTATATCTTAATCCAAAGAGGGCATTCGACTCCACCAATCGAGAGGTATTGCAGGAATGTCTGTCAGCGAAATGAATATGAAGTGTGTGAATCACCCTACTCAAGGCTATATATTCAGATACTTCAGAGTACGTTTTCATATATATGGTGAGTTGCATACCTGAAGTAGTCTCTGTCAAGGATAACTAGTCTCTAAATAGTCCCTCAGATTTATCGTAGATATACTTGTAGAGATCTTCCTGCTCTCAACTAACTCTACCAGAGTGGCCTTACCACAGTAGACTCCTTAGTAAGCCTAGAGTACGCAACTGAAATGAGGGTGCTGTAGGGATGTAGAATGTTCTGAACACATTAAGTGACAATTTTTAAAATGCTTGAGACGCCTTTTCATCACTCAATAGTAAATAATCCCTGACTAGTAGTCTATATTATTGTCTCCTTTGAGAAGATTGAATGAAGTAGATGATTGCAATGACTCGTTCGATTACTTGAGAACTTGGATACATCTTTTTGTATCAATGACCGACTAAATATCCGCACAGATGTAAGGAGTTGACCTGATTTTTTACTAACTTATGGCATCTGTGACTCTAGCATGATATCCATTTACGCGTTCAGTTTACTAAACATCAGTTCACTTTGTTCTACTTTATGGCTATGTAACATGAACGTTCTAGGCAAAGGATGTTAACCAAAATGGGTTAAGGATACAGTGGTTACCAGCCGCTAAATTAAAAAGTGGAATCATTGCATTAAGTTTGTCCAACTACTGCTTTGAGCTATGTAGATAACAACAGGAATCATAGTTATGCCGAAACTAAAATCGATAGCTGAATACTCTATATAGATGATGTCGTTCAGAGTCTGTCACAGTTGTACGAAGACTTCTACACATAATCTTCATCCAGATGGCCATAGGGTATTTCGTAATTGTTTTATCTCTCTTTAAAAACTTGGGAGCAATGAATAACTGTTCCATCCTAACATGGAACTCCTCAGCAGTGTTCATCTATGACCCCACCGAGACTTTTAGTTCCCTTAGCCAGCATGTTTCCATTGAGCCAAAGATCCTATTTTTCTGTTTCTATCTGGAGATCGTAAGTAAACACTGTTGACGAGTTCCATACCAGCACAAAATATCTGTTCGCTGTTCCTAGATGTTAGTTAATGATGAATATTAACCTGAAATCAACAAATTAATCCACACAAGCCTTCATTTACAAGTTCGGCTACATCTAAAAGTTGTTTCCAGGTCAAATATAATCTAAGGATAATGGTACATTGGAAACAGTAATACTTAAATAATACTTTTTACACTTTCTTTTATGCATGTTTATTTGTTAACATTCAACAATATGATATTTATGCGTTGTACTTTACATACACTGAAAATACCACACACATTCCTTTTTTTGTAACCCTATCCTCCAATTGGATAGATGGTTTCATACTAACCAATACTGTCTCTTTATTGAAAGATGAATTACAAGTTTCTTTATGAAAAGAAAAAGACAGAACATTATTTCACTTTATGTGACTTAAGGTAGATAAATAATTATTTTTTACTTTTATTATTATATATATATATATATATTACTTAAATTGAAATATTCTTTTTTCCCCATGAATAACTTATAAACTGAAAGAAAAGTGTTGACTGTTAGATTTATTTGTGCTTACATTTTTGATGGCAATATAATGAAAAGATGGTAAAGTTTCTAATGGTTTATGCAATAATAGTATGAATTCTAATATACACTATTTCTGTTCAATGTTTCTACATTAGATAGACAAAGATACTGAATAAAACTCACCTCACTGAAGTCTCTGTCTTTGTGTGTATTTCAAAAGTAGTGTAAACTTGGCAATATAGTCTCCTCAACTTTTGATAAGAGAAACATATTGTTTTATCGTTCTCATGTGATCTGAGTACATAGTCATGTTGGATAAAAGGTATAAGCAGGCTGTTCCATTTATGACTGTGAACTGTAAATAAACCATCTTGTTATTATGTTATCAGTTACTTAGTGCTGGTTAGTAAAGAAATCATGGATGCGTGCTTCGTCCTATTCAAGACTTGTCACCTGGATGTAATTGCATCCCACTGACTATGATGTCATTCCCACTCAGATGCAAATCCCAGAATAAACACTACAGGCACCATAAAGTTGTCCACTAGACCACGGAGAAAAAACACCTACCAATATGCAACGGATATCAGTAATCATTATTATTTATTAGTACCAATAATTTCTTACAAAAGTGCACGTATATCCAGCCGACTAGTCCCAAATAGAAAGAAAAGCTGGTTCTGCTGTCTGCCACCAACAAACAGACTACAACGTAATGGATTATTATTATTATTAATGATAGGATTATTTTTGTACCTTGAGTTCCTACTGGAACATGGAGCTTCAGTAACACGTCACAACTTCACTCTCTTCTCTCCACTCTTCTCAATATGGCTACACAACTGACCAGAAACTTTCATTTATTCCTCAAACCATCTCCTCCATGTCACCCTCAACTCGGACGCCAAACTCGTCGTTTCCCATCCGACTTCCACTCCACAGTTTCGTCTGGTGTGTGATCTTCACAAACGATCTTCTCAGTGAATGTCCAATCCAATCCAATCCACTCCAATCCATCTCCAATTTCCTCTCCTGCATATTTGTTGGGTGATAGGTTGTTGGTTGGATGTATGGTTGGTTTGTTGCCGGATCAGACATCCTCGTTGTTGATGATCCTCATTCTTTCTGGTCATCTCATTTGATGTGATGTTCAGTATGGAGTGAGTGTAGATGGTATGTGTTGATGGATGATGTCTTCAGTTTGTTGTAAATGTTTTGCGTAACGCGTCCCCAAGTCTCTCAAGCATCACAGAGAAGCACTGACTTGACGTTCGTGTTGAAAATCGGGATTTTGTTGTTTATGCTGAGTGTAGTGTAGTGTAGTGTAGTGTAGTGTAGTGTAGTGCAGTGTAGTAGATAGACACACTGATTATATCGGATTAATGTAGGAAGGCCTGTGTTGATGTCTTTCCGATCCTGACTGGCTTTGACGTCCTCATCTTTGCCTCTGCCACCTCATGTGGTGCTTGTTGTCGTAGGTTGATTATTTTCATGCCCTCTGTCTACTACACGTTCACGTGAACCGCGTTCCATCCTCGCTGCCCTACATCCTCTGTCAACCTGTTGCATTTTGCCTGTAGATCTTCTGGTTAGTGTGACAAGACATTAGACATAAATCATCATCATCATCATCACCATAATCATCATCGGTGGCGAAATCCATACCTTCTTCTATGGTCTCTTCATGAGTCCATCCAGTGTGTGTTCATCTTCTCACAGCTCATCACACTTTCTTGCATGATCCATTCCACTACAGTCCAGTCCAGTCCAGTCCAGTCCAGTCCTGTCCTGTTCAGTCCAGTTTAGTCGAATCGACCACAATGAGGAAGATGATCAGTGACAGTAGGTGGCAACCTCGTTCTACTCCTTTCCTCAATTCACTTCAAATGCATCACTCAGATTTCCATTGTGAATCACTCGGCATGTAGCCTCATCATAAGCATGTAGTTGCTGTTCAATGAGGTTGATGAATGTCAGTGGGACTAAAACCGTAGTGTTGAGGTAGCTGCCTGCCAATTTACTTCTCGACCGGTGGTATGGAATGTTTCTTCAAAGTCGATGAAGTTGAGTTGAAGAGTTGCCTATCTGCCATTCTCTGTTCTGTTCTATGATGATGGGTAGTGTAGCGTTGTAATTTGATCCTCACATCATCTGTTTTTCGTGAACCCAGTCAGCTAGTCAGTCAGCTAGCCAGCCATTCTCATTGGCAGGTACCTTTCCTAACTTCCTTCCTTCCTTCCTTCCTTCCTTCCTTCCTTCCTTCCTTCCTTCCTCCTAAACCTTCAGCAATATTGGTGTGATATGAGTATGTTTGGTGATATGTGTGCATTTGTTTTGAGTGCTTGTTGATGAATTCTATGTGGTGCTGTTGTTTTCCAGGTTTTTCTGAAGTTTGTGTTGTTCAGGACTTTACTTGTGAATTTTCGGAGGGTTTGTGTTCACTGATCGTTGTATGGATGAGCTGTTGTTTGTATTTCTTGAGGAGTTGTATATGGTGGTGATGTTGGTTGATTTAAGAGGTTTTTGAAGTGGTCGGCTGGGATAATGGTTAATCAAGCGATATTGATGTATTTGCATTGTAATACATCTCCGAAATAGGTCGGTTAATTCAATGCAGTATATCAATGGCACTATACTGTATAAAGTAAACGAGTAGTTTCCACTATCATGAATAGTAAGTAATCTTTGCTTGTCCCATCTTCCAATGAGTAATACAGTAGAAATGTGTGTCATATTATCCATGGCAAACCAACTTATTTCATGTGAAATTATACTCTACCATGGTGTGGTGATGCGTTTTTTGCGCTTTCGTCGTTTCATATGGCTATTGTAAGTGTTAAGCGTACCCCTCAATATCAGCTTCGTCGTCCAATGATATCCAAAGTAGGTATCGACTATAAAAATGTTCTGTGTGTTTATCGATTTGAGCCATGTAAGGAAATGTATGCTCCCCTGTTAGGGAATACGTCTCAGTAGTGTAGAAATTTCGTTACATTATTCTCACTTTAATCTTAAAACTGATTTCAGTATCTTCTTGTTCCTCCTTATTTTCTGATTAAAACTTTCTGCCAATTTTGACTGAGTGTCTCTTTATTTCTTCATATATAAATCTGAGTATGCTTGGGATACATCTTACATTGCTTCAAATGTATGAGGATGTTGCGGAACTGGTCCACTGCAAGTACTCCCAGTTTTAATGATAGAGAGTGAAGTGGTGGAAATTGCTGACCAGTTCACTCCCTTGATGAGTTGCATCAACTCGGATACAGAAGGCCTGTTTGGCATTTACCAACTTGTGTCATCTGTAGCATCGACTGGATAAATATCCTACTGTTTATCAAAGGACGCATATACTGTGCTGCAATTCTTTCTGTCCTGTTAAAAAGGTGTGATATATGGCTGTTGAATGCAGAAGGGATGAAGTGGTGTCACGGTTTGCATCACAGGTGTCTTCGTAACACTGGACGCGTTTGGTGGAATCACCGTTTGAGGAATGTTGAGGTCAGATTAAGGGTACCAGGCAAGATAAGCCTGTCGATTAATGAGGTTGTGAACCTTGATGGACTAAGATGGCTTGGACATGTACCAGTCACGTCGATCCACCGCCGACCTCGACGTGTCACTCTACAGGGAGTCGGATTTAATTAGAAGAGGATTCAGCGTAGCTGGGCAAAGAAGTAGCATCAGCTGTTGAAGTCTTGCTTGGGGACATGTAGACTCCGTGGCTGGGATTTGGGTACCCAAGATGAAAGGAATCAGCGGTTGGTGACATGGATGGAAATCAATCACAATGATGCAGATGTATTCACTCCTTGATATTTGCACTAACCGTTTTCTTTAAATTGTTTATTCTCTAACATAATTTTGTATACTACTGTCAAGTGTGGCTATTTGAGTAGATGTATTTGTGCGCTACGTTCCACGTTGATGTTATCTATCTGCCTTGATTTAGTGATATGACGTGTGGTAACCTGGAGTATTATCCAACTGTGCAGAGTCCTATATTGGTTCTGTCTTAATTCCATACTGACCGCAGAAGAAGCAGTATGAGAACTTAGTTGAGACTTCAGTTACAAATATTGACCAAAACTTTCATCAGCAACAAAGCAAAGTTGCGTAATACTGATGACCGTGTCTGATTGATATCTAAAGCATAAATAGATAAAGTATGTAGAATGTATTCATCATCAAACAAGAGTATTATTGAAAAATTCAACGAGTAAAGTGGGTTGTTTACATTTCGTGGATTATGACAAGAACAAACATTGTGAAAGTGTTTTCATCTGAAAGTTTAAGGTTGAATCCATATTAATTCAGCTATTTGAAAAGCACTGACTTCAAGCTCAGTTGAAAAACTTCACTTTCGAGCCATAAGTTGTACTAAATTCATTGTTCTCTTCTACTATATGCTAGTTGGATTGAGGTAATCGGGAGGAAGTTCTTCTTGACCAATGTCTCATGTTTGTTAGGATCCTTCAAGAAAAATGTTTCTGGATTCTCGACGGGATGAACTTCCCACTTGAGATTCGAACATGCGTCACTTAAGGCTCCAATCAGAAAAGTTACCACTTAGGTTTAGATTACCCTCCAGTAACTAATCACTGTCCAATGTTGACTAGATCAACAGATTGGTCTTTGCATTATCTTTTTTCTCATTACTGTGGTGGTAGATATTCAGCAGTACATCTGTTAAGTTGCGTATTAGTGCATTAAATCAGAAAAACTTATAAATATCGACAGAAACTCGGTGGTTAATCATTAACATAAACAACAATTATAAATTGATTAGAAACTATACAGTCACTGGTGTAAGACATTTTGTTGTGAACTAAAGTCTTGTAAACGGGTGGTTTCTTTGAATAACCAGAACTTTGAATTTTCGGCCTATTTTCTATATGCCCCACTTCATTAACTTAGTCAGAGTAAAACACTTTGGTTAGTGCCTTAAGAATGCACTTTCAGTCATTATTATAATATCAATGTATTGTAGCAAATATTTCCTCTTCAAACTACACATGTGTTGCTATAAAGGTGGTTCTGGAGTATAATGAAGCATATGTACTGGCCTGTGGGTTGATTCTTCCTGTAGACGCTCGTTCTGCGTGAGCACTTCTCTCTACTCCGCTGAGTCATCATATCTCCAAAGTGTATACTATACTCGTGCTACTGTTTGCAGCTGGCAATGAAGGCTCCAGTCAAGTATGATGAATATATCACACTAGAAGTAAATATCCAACTGTCTCTTCATAGCTTTCGGATCTTAGTACTGTATTTTAACAAAGGAAAATGTTTCCCAAGATTAAGCGTATCATTTAACTTCCGACAACTCCATGGATTTATGAAAAATATATGTTATCGATGATAAACTGTATGAAGGAGTAGTTGTTTAGGAAGAAGCTTAAAATGTAAATATTTATGCATGATTCCAAAAGATAAATGTTATCATATTGCTTTCTTAGAAAGATATTTGACAAAAATTAAGTCAAAACTGCTACTTTATCTGGGTATTTTTTAAATTTTCTCCAAGGCCACCGGTTGACCTTGAGTGTTGCCCAATTGTAAGCTGGAAAGAGATGTTTTATCAAACTTCGATCTCCTTGACCTTAAATTTCTCTCCGACAAGAGGACAGAGAATCTTTATTGAAGTTGTGCTGTTTTTCGCTGTCATTATTGATTTGATTGGTCAAATTGACCTTAGGTTGGTGGAAGGTTGTATTTCTTCTCAAGTAGATTATACGCTGGGTTTATATTCATGTGTTTGTTGATTGACTCTTAGTAGGAATGTCAAGCCTCTTTTGATATTCTCTTGTAGCTTTCAACCTGCTCTTTGCAAGATTTCCACATCCTCTCAGTCGAATTTGTGGTTGTCTGTATGCGAATCATGTCACCTCACTGGTCACAAATTGGTGTTCGTGAGTTCTTTGAATACGCCAGTGCTGTTGGTGTCACAAAATCTTGTGATGAAATGCGTACAACAAACTGTTATTCTGGTTATTTGTTACTGATTGTTAGTAACCAATCCATCCATCCAACCTAAAGTCTGATTGCTAATGATTTGACTTTTGACAGGCTTACGTTTCCCTAGCCCTGAACGACCATCTTCAAAGTGCTGGCAGTAATAGACATGAAATGGTTCATTCATAGAATCTCACAGTATGTACATCGAGAATAGATCCAATTAAATATCGCGTGAGAAATAATTCTGAATAGTTAGCATACAAATAGCAAGAGGCTATATCCCAATAGAGACTGATCATTGCGGTCCAATCACTATTATTATTATTACTTTTCCCGTGGGTTCCTAGTGGAACATAGGGCTTCAGTAGCACGTCTCCATTTCACTCTCTTCTCTCTATCCTTCTTAACCTGGATAAACCACTGCCCATAACCCTTCATTTCTTCCTCACACCATCTTCTCTATGTCACCCTCTACTCGGACGCCAAACTCGTCGTTTCCCGTAAGCGTTCCACTCGACGGTTTGGTCTGGCGCGTGATGTCCCCAATCGGTCTTCTCAGTGTTTGTCCAATCCAATCCATCTCCATTTCCTTCCAGTGCATATTTGTTGGGTGATAGGTTCTTGCTTCGTTGGTTCGCTGTCAGATTGAGTTCCTTGTTCCTTATTCTTATTTTATCCGGTCATTTGATCTGATGTTCAGTATGGAGTGAGTGTAGGTGGTGGGTGTTGATGAATGATGTCCACAGTTTGTTGGAAGTGCTTTTCGTGACGCGGTAAGTTTCTGAACCGTCACATAAAAGCACTGATTTGAGCGAATTAATGTTGAAAATCCGCATCTTTTTCACGCTTTCTGCTGAGTGAAGAAACAGCCACACTGATTTCAAATTAATGAAAGTCCGTCTTGCTTTTCTGGTCCTGGTTTTGACATCCTCGTCTATGCCTGTTCCACCTATAGTTGAAATGATGCTGCATGCCTAGGTAGGTGAAAGAGACTACTTCCTTTAGGTTTCTCCCGTTAGTGATGTTTGGTGTTTCTTGTTGTAGTTGGTTGGGTACCTTCATCACCTCTGTCTTCTCTACATTTACTTGAAGTCCTGTCTTCGCTGCCCTGCTCTTCCTCTTCTATCAACTTTTTAGTTTTAACAGCCTTGTCATACTCTTGTCTTCACTTCACTTCCCTTCAAAGGCGTCAGTGAGCTTTCCATCGTGGATCACTTGGCATGTAGAATCTTCATATAGTTGTTGAATGAGATTGATAAAGGTTTGTGGTATTCCGTAGTGTAGGAACAGTTGCCAAATTACTTCTCAGTCGAAGCTATCGAAGCAAGACCTTTTCAAAGTCGATGAAGTTGGGGTACAGGTACAGTTGACAGTCATTCTTTACTGTGTTCTATGATGATCCGTAGCGTTGCAATTTGGTCCGCACATGATTTGTTCTTCCTGAATCCAGCCCGTGTGTTCCAGTTGTAATTCTGAATCCAGCGCATCCTTTAGTCTCTCAAGGATGATGCGGCTTAATATTTTGTTTGGTTTGGACAGGAGCATGATCCTGCTCCAGTTCTTGCAAAGGCTTAGGTGCCCCTTCTTTGAGAGTTTGACAAAGTAGCCCTCTTTCCAATCGGCAAGTACCTTTCCTTCCCTCCAAAGCTTCTGCAATAGTGGTGTGAGCACGTCCTCTGTTTTTTCTGTGTCTGTTTCCAGTGCTTCTGGCGGGATTCCATCTGGTCCTACTACTTTCCCGGATTTCAGCAGTTTTATGACATTCAGGACTTCTGCTTTTGTTGGAGGGCTTGTGTTCACTGGTGGTTCTGCAGTTGCTGGTGGTATTTCAAGAGGAGTTGCAGGTGGTGTTGGTGGTCGATTCAAGAGTTTTTTGAAGTGGTTAGCCCATTGTTTCCTTTCTTTCTTCTCGTTGGTAACCAGGTTTCCTTCACTATCTTTCATTGGTTTCATCTGCGTTGACCTCTTCCCAGATAGCAACCTGGCTATTTGATATAGTGTTGTCAGGTCTCTGTCTCTCTTACCTGCCGCCCATTCTGCTTCACTTGTAAGTGTGTCGTAGAAGTGTTTATTCTCTTTCTGTGCACTCTTCTTCTTTACTTCTTTCTCCAGTTTAGTGTTTGATAGGCTGTATTCAGTTCTTTTTCTCGTTGTGCATCCTTGCACTGGTTAACTTCTGCTTCACCATCCTCCTCTCCCTATCAGCTTCCATGTGTTCGTCGAGATCCATTCCTTATCCTGTTTTTTCTTCCTTCCTAATACGGTTATGCAGATTTTCTTCCATATACCTTTCAAGGAGTTCTAGTGTTCTTCCACGCCCGACCCTTCAGTGATATTGATGTGTCTCCTGTTTTGTGCTAAAGACTGATGTGAAGATGTCCTTTATAGTTTTGTCCTTCAGTTTCTATTCTGCTTGTTGATCTTGAACTGTGGTCTATCACCAACTTCTTTAAATTATCCTGTCGTTCCAATCAAATACAGGATAATGCAAACAACAATATGATAACTATACGTGTCGCATAATAAGTGACTGTCGTGGACTCCACTACTAGCGACTATCGATCGTTAATACTTACTTGGATGCTAAATGAATTTTACTAAGAGTTCTTTCTTGATCAATTATTTCCATGATATATCTCACATATAACGTCATTATACTGTAATTTGATTGAAACTAATTAAAAGCCAGAAGTATTTATTATTATTATTATTATTATTATTATTATTATTTATGCCGTGGGTTCCTAGTGGTACATACGACTTCAGTAGCACGTCTCCATTCTACTCTCTCCTCTGCAATCTTTTCAACCTAACTCCACCACTGCCCACAAGCTCTCATTTATTCCTCACACCATCTCCTCCATATCACCCTCACCTCCGACAACCAACTCGTCGTTTCCCATCTGGGTTCCACTCCACAGCCTGGCCCGGCGCGTGATGTCCCCAGTCGGCCTTCTCAGTGTATGCCCAATACAGTACATCTCCACTTCCTTCCAGTGCATATTTGTTGAGCGATAGGTTCTTCGTTGTTGATTGGTTTATTGCCGTGCCAGCGTTCCTTGTTGCATTTTCCTATTATTCTGACCATCTGAGCCTCAGTAAGGAGCCAGCGTGTGTGGCAGTTGTTGATGAATATCTGTAGTTTGTTGGAAATGCTTTTCGTAATGCGCCAAGTCTCTCAAGCATCACATAGATGCACTGAGTGACTTGACTGACGTTGGTGTTGAAAATTCGGATGTTGTTCACGCTTTATGTTGAGTGAAGAAGATTTTCAGAAGTATAAACTATTTATTTTTTATTTAGTCAATCTAATTAGCTAATATCAGGTACTGTATTTATTAAAAGAATTTCCGCTAATATTTGACTGAAATATAGAAATGTTTAATATGTGTGTACATCCATCTACCTTACTATACTATACTACTACTAATACTACTCAATAGACCATTATCAAATCTATCTACGTGCCATATATTTCTATAAAGATCGTTAAAAATAAAGGAAAATCAATAAATATATCTTGATTGTATTGAGTTCTCTTAGCTCAGAGAACACAATACAACTAAGACCATTCACCTAAGCTACAAATATTCTCCACTATTTAATATATATATATATATATTATATATATATTATATATATATATACATTATATTATTGTATGCATATACACAAGTATAGATAGTGATTGAATCACATGAAAAACCACATTCCTACATAACTAGCTTACATTATTTATTCATTCATATAAAAGTATTAGATCTATTCAAAGTTATCAACAAAATTAATACACGTATCATTATTATTATTATTATTATTATCATTATTATTATTACTGTTATTATTGACTTTAATCAAATACCTAAGAGTGAATCTATTCTATGTATATTTAACTAAACTGTGATTTTAGAAATATTTGACTTACCTAACATACCTTTTATGAAATAAAAATTTTAACAAAACGAATACTTTATAGGTAAGAAGAAGTTAAACTGAGTACATTTAAGTTTTCTTATCACTTATTGCCTTTACTACACACACACACACACACACACACACACACACACACACACACACACATTATTCGCCAAGTCATAACCAAATAGCCTAATGAATATTCACATAGTATAGCGATATCCATGTAGGAACCTATATGCCAATAGAAGTTGATTAGTTCGATTCGATATACCAACAGCTGTTGTATCTCAGTGGCTTATTGCGTAATACTATGGTGTTTGAAGTGATGCATCTCACTGGAACAACATCATTGACTGGGGTTCAGATACATCTGGCTTTTGAGTTCCAAATGGAACAATGCATGATATTAGGTGAGAAGTGCTGACCAATTTCGTTGGGTGTAGATGAGTTTCGAGAGCTTTGAAGTGACATTTCGAATTTAGATGGTGAAAATTTGTCAGGTATACTTGATTCGATGCTTAATTGTGCGGAAAAGAACCTAGAATATTTGTATTTCGCCAGTGATGACTTGTGTCTAATGTCACACAAACTTGAAGATCTACAGGCAAAAACTAACAAGCTGACAGAAGAGGCAGCGAAGACGGGACTTCAGGTGAATATAGAGAAGACAGAGGTGATGAAGATAGCCAACCAACCAACAACAACAAATTCCAATCACTATAAAGGGGAGAAACCTAAAGGAAGTAGCCTCCTTCACCTATCTAGACAGCATCGTTTCAACTACAGGCGGCGGGACAGACGAGGATGTCAAAGTCAGAATCGGAAAGCGAGACAGGCGTTCATTAGCCTGAAACCAGTGTGAAGATCTTCTGCACTCAGCATTAGCGTGAACAATATCCGGATTTTCAACACCAACGTCAGTCAAGTCAGTGCTTCTGTATGGCTCAGAGACTTGGCGTGTCACAAAAGGGATTTCCAATAAACTACAGACATTCATCAACAACTGCCGCCTACACTGGCTCGCTACTGAAGATCAGATGGATTGCCAGAAAGAATAAGCAACAAGGAGCTCTGGAACCAACCAACCAAGAACCTATCGCTCAACAAATATGCGGGAGGAAGTGGAGATATACTGTATTGGGCATGCACTGAGAAGGCCGACTGGGGACATCACACGTCAGGCCAGTTACTCGAGTGGAATCCACATGGGAAGCGACGAGTTGGGTGTCCCAGCTGAGAGTGACACGGAGGAGGTCGTGCGAGGAATAAATGAGAGCTTGTGGGCTGTCATGGAACCAGGTTGAAAAGATCTGAGAGAACAGAGGTCACTGGAGACGTGCTATTAAAGCTGTATGTTCCACTAGGAACCCAAGGGACTAATAATAATATAATAATAATACTTGATTCGAAACAAATTCTCCGGCTAATCGGATCGTTTGACTGTAATCACTTCCCTGTGGGCTGAAGTTTATGCGATAAATCTTACTGAGTTTCTACAATCTTGCCAAATTTTGCAAATGGAGACTGCCTCCAGGATATCTTTAGAGTCAGGCCTAGAGCGAACGACATCTGGCATTTTGGACCAAATACCGGCCATTTCTGTAAGGCTAACTGAACTACCCCTCTTTTGATTGCTTCAACACAGTGACTACGAGGATTAAGAAGCCGGATTCCTTTACTTTTTGGTTGCACTGTTTCAAGTGAAATGAGTGAAATTCCGATGGTTACCTGGATCTCCCGTACTTTGGAGACCCTCCTAGTCAACTCTGACGATGGACTGGTTGACATCCACTGGGGCCATGTGGAAGTCCACCGTCGTTGCGTAAGTAGTCTGAACCAGTGATCACCAGTGCACGTATCATATTCCCCTTTTTGGATGTGTAGGACTTCTTCACGTTGACTTCCTAGCACGTAACTATGCCGAGGTATTTACCACCCTAGAGAGTCATGGTTAATAACGGGTCGGATCTGTAGTAAAATGTTTGGTAAATTATAGACTACTACTTGTATGATAATCTAACCACGTATAGGGATTCTTATTGCACACCCTGATATCGCCGACCATCTGTGGTTAACTAGCGTCAATCAGTCAAGGATGCGCGCCTCGTCCTATTCAGGACTCGCCATCTGGATGTACCTGCATCCTACTGTGTGTGATGTTATTCCCATTGAGATGTGAATCCCTGACTCAACAGTACAAGCGACATACAGTAATCCACTAGACCACTGAGACACAGCAGCCGCCTCTTATGCAACGGGAATCAGTTATTATTATCATCATTATTATTGCTAATTACATACATATTTACTTACTCACTTACTGGTAGGAATAATTTCTCACTGAGGTGCAAGCCCATCCGACTGACCAGTCCTAAATTGGACGAAAGGCGCATCTAGATTCCACTGTCAGATACCATAAAGCAGACTACAACCTTATGGATGATCAAGTCACATTAACACATCTGCATAAGCGAGCATATGATAAAATAGTTCGGTCAATTCGATCGAGTTTAACAGTTGGAAATAACAAGTAGGACTATATAATCCCATTCTGTTATTACACTAGATTAATTGAACGAGTAATTTGCACGATCATGAATAGTAAATAATCTGTGCAGGAATGTGTTATATTATCCATAGTGAACCAACTTATTTCATTTGAAATTATACTCTACCACGATGTGTTGATGCGTTTGTGGGTTTTCATCGGCTGAGGTGGCTATTGTAAGTGATACGCGTTCCCACTAACAATCGACCTCGACGTCCAAAGCTAATTGGAGTAGGTTCAGACTGGTCAAATATATAGGTCAGAGTAACTGACCAATACTAATTCGACTATCCAAGCACAAAAATCTAGCTAGATCAAAATTGGTTCCATATCGTCGCCTGAGACAGCAAGAATGAGCCTTCTGTGGTCGACCAGTTTGGAGGAAATTTCAGAGTACCCATAGCTTTTACTAAGCCTCGTTATGGAGAAATATCTCTTTGAATCGCTATCTTACATCAGATTAAATATGATACCATGCTTCATCAGAATGACAGTCGTTGCTATTTTCTGATGAATATCTAGATGTGATGTTTCTGAGTTCTAGTCAGACACAGAGAAGCCTTAAAAATATTTACTCTTAGAACATATTGAGGCGAAACCAAACACTTGCCTGCATTAATGCCTGACATGAGTTCAAATATGTATTTCGAAAAGAGTGAAATTCGTTCACTAACCTTCTCCAATGATGGTTTATAGATAAATGAAATGTCTGTGTCCACTACTGGTTTGATGTTTTCGTATGTCGGATCAGAAAACATACGTCCTTATGTCTGAGGTTAGTACTCGCTAAGAACAAATGCTCGTCAGAATAAAGTTGGAGGTGTTGATCAGTGTTGGTTGTTCATTAGCACTGAATCCCACAGAAACTAGCTAGATGCTTTTTAATTGGCTTCGTTTACACACTTGAGCTTTGAATTCACCCCTGATATAACTTTATCTGAACATTTTTACCCATGTAGTGAAAGCAGCAGATTTTGTGGGGACCCAGTCTTCACACTATCGACACTGTAATCAATAGGCATGTAGGTGGAGACTGCAGATAGTTCTACATGAGTTTGCGAATCTTGCCAGTGTCTAACTAGATAGGAAGCAGAAGCTGACAAGCGGTACATTGTCGATTAGCGCACGTTCTACTCCATAACCAAATGCACTGCGCACGTGAATGTGTTTATGGCAAGTAGCCATCAAAACTCTGGATAGTCATGAAGTAAAGTTCCTTAAATTAACCATGTAAAGTCACACATACATTTGAATCCTGTATAAAAAGAGTATCAGAAACACAACATGCATATTTCAAAGTTCTAGCGACTTTAATCTGTCGTCATACTCAACACAACGTTTCAATGCTGAGAACTCCAACACGACACTAGCAATGTTGTTTTGATCGCAAACAGTGTTTGTAGGGTAAGCACTTAAGAAAATGATCTACGACCTAATGTCGATAATAGAAATGGCTAATGAATGCAAAAGAAGGTATAGATGTGTTGACGGTTTTTGTGTACGCTTGGATGTATGTTCACCGTCTGTGCTTCCAAGCTGTCCACACAATCCATGTAGGTTGTTACTACGAGGCTATAGGGAATTAAATGATAACTGATATATAAATATACCTTCTTCTATTATCCCACAGTACAGTATAGGTGGCCTGTCTTCAACATGAAACCTCCAATCACATCGGTTATTATGCCACAGTTTTACATCATATAGAAGTCGACTATTCGGTTAGTGTTCCTGTTCAAGGACGAAAAAAGAGCCTTGTTCCACTGAAACATTCTTTTTTGGATGTATTGCTTGGTGTTATTCAATTATCTCTGCAGAACTATAGGAATTCTTTATTCAAAGACAAAATATCTTCATCAGATAATGATAATTTTTGAAACTGGATAGTACCAAAAGGTGAAATGATAATCTGAATCATAGTGGGACTCAAGCTAGCAACCTTTGGGTTATCAGCCTGGCTGCCTACTAGCTGAGCTTTGAGATTCCGTTTCATATTGTTAGTAACAGGTAAACATGACTACACTGTTGACAACAACTTGAAATCTTATTGAGTTGAGATCATTGCCTTTCTAGAAAACATCATCAGCACTAACTTTAAGCTGTCAGGATTCCTCCATGAGTATTTGATAGGCTTGCCCTGATGTAGTGATTTCTGTGATTGGTTGTTTCCTTTGACAATTTTTTTATTGATTACATAGATTTTCTCGTTGGTTGTTTCTCTGCCTGACCTGTGACCTTTCTGTCGTTTATCATTCCTCTCATTGGTTGATAGATTGGGTCTATGTCTATACATCTGTTGATTGCTGACTGACTGATCTGAATGCCCTTGCTTCTAGGAATTCTCTGATATTCTTTGTCTTTCCTCTGTCTGAGATCTTTAAATTGTCAAGATTAAATTCACTCCAATAGTCGTTATCCATGTGCATTGAAATGAGTAATGAAATGTCATGACGTTGAATAGTCAATTTGTGTTCATGTAGACGAAGGCGAAGAGGATGACCACCTAGTGCAATATAGTGCTGATTGGAATTGTTGTAATTGATTTTGTAAATGATATTTGGTTTATTTTCTTTTGTTGTTGCATCGTTCTATCTGGATGATAGTGTCTGGAGGGAATTTGTTGGTTTATGAGACGCCACACCAATTCCAAGTGATCTCAGTAACCTTGTCATGATCTGTCAAATATTCTTTATGTATGGTAGGATGATATGTTTGTTTGTTGATTTCTGTCCATGATAAACATCTTCTGATAAAGTCTCGTGAGTAGCCGTTCTTCTTTAGGATAGAAGCAAGTAATTTTCTTCATTTCTGTGTGAATTTGTCGTAGTGCAGTGTGTCCTCACTTTTTTCAGTAGGGTCTGCACGCAACTAATTTTGTGCATTGTTGGGTTGTTGCTACTGTAGTTGAGGTCTTGATTAGTGTGTGCTGGCTTCGTGTACACTTGAGTTTCCAGTTTTCTGATATTGGTTCCACTGACTAAAACATCCAGAAATATCAGTTTATTGTTCGACTCCCTTTTTTCGTGAACAAGATGTCGTTGAAAACGTTTCTCAACAAATTGTATATGTTTTCTAAATCATCTTTTTGAATGATGACAAAATTATAGTCCATATAGGGGATCCAATTGTTCAGTTTGATAATAAAATGAAATGATGCCCTCCAGTCTCTGCATCACTGCTTATTTTATGGTTAAACAGTTTCTTCAAAGTGTTTCAGTGCCTAAATTTAAACTGGTAGCCATTTTCATAATAAAATGAAGCAATTTCAAGACCATCATTATGAAACTAATTATGGGATTCGCTTTCATAATAACAAATGAAATAGGTACTACCTATGAAGAATTTGCATGATGCGGTGAGATTACGTAGGTCATCTGAAAAGTATGATATATTTGTGCAATTCATTTCGCACAATGTGATCATACAATTACTCATCAAGGCATATTACGGGAAAGGTGAATAAAAATTGAGTGAGATAAAGCAAAAAATATTAAGATAATACAAGTCATCTTGGTAAGTAGAAGAGGAATCAGAGACTCACGTTTCAACCTATTTGGGGCTCATCAGCTGGATGCACCTGCACAATATTGATACCTATTCCACAAGCGATGTCTATCTTGCCTTGATTGATAACGTTTTGCGTTTATGAAAAATTAACTTTCTAGTGAACTGTTGAAACTTAATTGGTTATTTTGGCAGTTGTTACAGTAGCATTTAAAGTCACTCCAAAATTATTTTCACAACTCTCTAGTAAAATTATCAGTATTTTTAGTCGGTCAAATATTCCCTTTTTTCATATCAACATATCAATCGGAGTCCACTAAGATGAAAGATAAAGGAATGAAGAAGAAATTAGTTTAAAGTGGTAGACAGTCATAATAGAATTACAAGGAAGAATAAGAAAAGGCTGAATTCAGAATGACTACTTATTTCACATAGAATTCCCAACCACAGGTTTCTGATGTCAAGTAAACTTCAACCAGGAAGCTTACATTTCTGTACATAGGTCAGAACAGCAGTTGAAGATTTCATGGACTGATGTCATGTTTCAGACTTGCCGCTCTTGATCTTTTACTAAATTCAACCTATTTCAGGTAACATTGTGCGATGCAGCAGACGGTGAGTAGATACACATATCACATATCCCAGCCACCAGAGGTGATGAAGGTTCATAACTTATAATTGAATTTCCACTTGTACTCAAAACTCTACACCTGACATCTAGGTTACTGATATGGCGACACCAAGAGTCACAATCTATGCTATGAAGGTGATGGTGGTCAAATGTACAAAGCCGTCTCTTGTTCTCTACCTTTAATGGTTATGTTTCACAGTCACTCAGTAGGACAGAGAGTATTGAAAAGAAGTACACTCAACCCTTAATAGATAACTGATATTATTATTATTTGTCCCTTGGGTTCCTAATGGACATACGGCTTCAGTAACACGTCTTCATTCCACTCTCTCCTCTCCAATCTTTTCAACCTGGCTCCACGACAGCCCACAAGCTCTCATTTCTTCCTCGCACGACCTCCTCCATGTCAACATCGCCTCGGACACCCGACTCATCGTTTCCCATCTGGGTTGCACTCGAGTTCCTGGCCTAGTGCGTGATGTCCCCGAATGGTCTTCTCAGTGTATGCCCAATCCATCTCCACTTCCCTCTGTATATTTGTTGAGCGACAGGTTCTTCGTTGGCTGGTGGGTTCGTTGCCAGGGTGAGTTCCTTGTTGCTTATTCTTACTACTCTGGCCATCTGATCTTCAGTAACAAGCGTAGGCAGTTATCGATGAATATCTGTAGTTTGGAAATCCCTTTCGTAGCGCGCCAAGTCTCTCAACCATATAGGAGCACTGACTTGACTGACGCTGGTGTTGAAAATCCGGATATTGTTCACACTTTGCTGAGTGCAGAAGATCTCCACACTGGTTTCAGGCTAATGAATGCCTGTCTTGCTGTCTTTCTGATCCTGGCTTTGACATCCTCGTCTGTGCCTGTGCCGCCTGTAGTTGAAACGATGCTGTCTAGATAGGTGAAAGAGGCTAATTCCTTTAAGTTTCTCTGTTGATGGTGATTGGAGCTTGTTGTTGTTGGTTGGGTATTTTCATCACCTCTGTCTTCTCTATATTCACTTGAAGTCCCGTCTTCGCTGCCCTGCTCCTTCTATCAACTTGTTATTTTTGCCTGTAGATCTTTGTGTGACATTAGACACAAGTCATAACTGCCGAAATCCAAATCTTCTAGGATCTTTCCCCCGGTCCAGCCAGCGTATCCCCCTCTTCCCGCTCCTCACTGTTTGTTGCATGATTCAGTCCACTACAATTAAGAAGATAATTGGTGATAGTAGGTGGCAGCATTGTTTTACTCCTGCCTTCACTTCAAAAGCATCACTGAGCCTCCCACTGTAAATTACGTGGCATGTGGCGTCTTCATATAGTTATTGAATGAGGTTGATAAAGGTTTGTGGTATTCCGTAGTGTTGAAGCAGCTGCCAAATTACTTCTCGGTTGACGCTCTTGAAGGCCTTTTCAAAGTCGATGAAGTTGAAGTGTAGAGTTGACTGCCATTCCATACTCTATTCTATGATAATGCGTAATGTAGTGTTGCAATTTGGTCCGCACATGATTTGTACTTCCTGAATCCAGCTTGTTCGAGTAGTAATTTTGAATCCAGAACATCCTTTAGTCTCTCCAGAATGATGCGGCTTAATATTTTACTTGCTTTGGTGGACAGCAGCATGATTCTGCGCCAGTTCTTGCAAACAGTTAGGTCTCCCTTCTTCGGGAATTCAATGATTCATGAGTCCCCTTTATGCATTTGTAACCACATGTACATTTAAATTGGTAAGCACAATACAGTATGACTTCATCTTTCATCTGTATTGACTTTATAGTCTATTTTCTAGTCTTTATTATAACTTTTGTTGTTACTTTATGCATCTTTTTAGTGTATAGGAGTAACGCTATCATTACAATTAGACGGTCATAAAGGAAATACAACTTTCAGCTGTGCTTGTGTATGAGTGTTTATAACACTTCAATACATAATCATGAATATGAATGGCAGCAATGCAAGATCATTAACAGAGTACAAAGTACAACATCTTAGAACATTTCAAGTTGCACCAAAAAATGTCTTGCCAAATACACAAACAGCTATTGACTTATTGATGCAAGAATGTTATTCACATGTACGTAGTTTCAATATGTCAATTATTGACAATAATAATGAACCATATCTTGTACTGACTGATCCACGTAATGGGAATGTAAGTTTATTTATTCAATATGCATTGTAATCACCTGATAAACTGTGAAAAATTGTAATTTCATTTAAACCAATGTTATACTGTTTATCAAATGAGTTGAGAATTGTAAATAATTTAACTTAATTAGTTCCTAAGTTCGAGCCCTGCCAGGACTGTGGTTCAGTGGTTTAGGGAGATGACTATTGACCATTAGGTTACATATCCTTACCTTGCTTCACCTGTCGAGATTTAATTAGCCAGGTGGTATCACTAGCCTTCACATACAATAGATATGGCTGATTGCCTAGTGTTTAGATATGCACAAGATTGCCGAATGCGTTTCGTCTGTGTACACTTTTGATGGGTCCCTACACTGGGATGAGACAGGTGTTCAGTCCGCTCAGGCTTCCAATGGCTCTCCGACTGATGTAAATCTATGATGAGTAATAACTTGAGATCAATAAAATAAATCCCTACAAATCTCTAAACCGAAGTTATTAGTTCCCTTTATAAACTATGACAAAATAAGAAGAATAGGTTAATCGTCTGAACCATGTAATGCATTCGCGCAACACATTTCGAACAGTCTGATCACACATGTACTTGTCAAGGTGTTACCTCAATTTAAGTTAATTTTGTTAGGTACGCGGATGACCTAACAGTATCCATGCCCGTCATCTCTCTTCAAAGTGTTCTAAGTTTAACAACTTCTTAACAGAAACTGGTCACTTGTATTCCTTGAACAGTATCACACTCAGTTCCTCCAAATGTCAGATGAATAGCTTCCATCCCGTGACTAGTTTTGTTGATGGTTCTGTTGTAGAGAATGTAGCAAGCGTTGTCCATCTTAGTTTATGCTTTTCCTCTAGTCTTTCTTCTTCTCGTCATGTCTTACTGATTTCAAGGAAAATCCTCCGCTTGACTTTTCTACGTAAGGAAATTCAAACAGTCTGGCTTAACTCACCATCTATTCCCAGTTTTGTTAATTCCTATGTTTTACCCATTATTCCCCTTTATTCTTTCGTGAATTACGGTAAAAGAACTATATTGCATTGGGTAGGATTTCGGAGACTGTTAGTAGAGCAAGTGGTACACCACTAACCATGCTGATAAATAAGATTGTGGGTAGACATCTGAACTCTTGTAGATAGGTGGCTGCCAGCATTTTAGTTGATGACAAGCATTATCTGCATCCGCAACTCTCTCCATGTCTATCCTCTGGGAAGACAAGAAGCAAATATATTAAACTTTAGCAATAGAAAACAGCTATCATGACCTTGAGGTCACTAAACATTTCAACAATTATCTTATTCTTCATTACGTTTTGTCAAACAGCACCATTGTTAATGTATGCCTGAAAAATGTTGTACAACGAGTAAACTGTTGCAATATCATTTGCTGAGAATTTTGTATTGTAAATAAAATTGTATTTTAGAATGAAGTAGATATATTGGTTTTGACAAATTCAAGAATTCTTCCACAAAATGATTCATTTAAAAGACGTGGAAACATCAATCTTGTGGCTGGTCTCAACGATATTTTTCACAATCGAAAGACTACGACGTCTGATACCAACGTTTATGGCTTCAGATATTTCAGTTTGCTTCTGAATCTACTTTATAATGTACTCCGATGGCCTTATTCGTATGGATCTATGAGTTATCCATATGTATGTGTCACTACGTGCACAATTGAGCTAGCAGACTCAATGAGATGTGACATCATTGTTCATATGCTGTAAAGGTTTTAGAGAATATGTAGGATTTATAACCTCTTTTAATCGAACCCTAAATTTTCAGTAATTCCTTCTAAAAGCAGTATTAAGTCTTTACTTAAGGACTACACTATGAAAGTCACCTTTGTATAGAAGGCTGATGAAGACATCTTTCTTCGCGACAAAGTGAAGAGCTGGTTTTGGCTCTGTGGCTACTTCATGACGACTAATGAAACTTACATGGACATGGTAACATTTGAATTATCATACCTTTTGTTCATTTTAGCGCAGAAGAGCGTTTGAAAAGTGCTTACTCAGTAAGACTCAACGAATACGCATAGATGACATCATAGTATTCTCACAGTTCATTGTCTTATAGCCTTTAATATAAATAAGTATGACTACTAAGTGTGTGATCAGACCGTCCAAAGTGTGTTGCGCAAATACATTACACTGTTCAGACAATCTACATATTCTTATGGTTTTGTCAAAATTAAGAACCACTTTGAGGGTAGAGAATAACTGTAGCTCAGGTGAATGGTCTTGGTTGTATTGTGTTCTCTCAGATGGGTTGTTTCGTCATGGAGCCAAAATCGTCTTTCCAGACAACATCATCAACACCAACTTCACTATGAAATCAGCTGTCAATATCTCTCCATCAGTCATCTACTAGCTTCCCCCAACAAACTGGTTTGTGTCTGATAGGTTGTTTCCTTCGATTGTTGTATCCTTGACTGACTGTGTAGATTTTCTCGTTCGCTGTTCCTCTACTTCACCTCTAACCTTCCTGTCGTTTATCATGTTCCTTACTAGTTGATAGATTAAGTCTGTATCCATACATCTGTTGATTACTGATCGACTGACTGACTGACTGATTTTCCTGAATGCCAAGCTTCGAATGAATTCTCCCTGATATGTCTTGTGTTTCCTCTCTCCGTCAAAGATTTCTACATTGTCGAAATTCAATTCATGTTTATGGTTGTTATCCATGTTCATTGAAATGAGTGGTGAAATGTGGTGACGTTCAATAAGCAATTTGTGTTCATGTAGACGAAGGCGAGGAGGGTTACCACTTTGTCCAATGTAGAGTTGACTACAATTATTGGAGTTGTTTTTGTAAATGATATTTGGTTTGTCTTCTCGCACACAAACAGCAGTACAACAGCCTTACGGTGAAACCAAGAAAATTACTTGATGTCAGTCACAAAGAACAACGGTTATCCATGAAGCTTTGTCATTCGATGCCTATCCCGATCATCATCAACGTCTTCGACAGAAATCGAAAATGGGTCACTCTACTGTGCATAAAGAATGTATGAGAGATCACAATAAGATTACTGAGATCACCTGGAATTGGTGTAGCGTCTCATAAACCAACGAATTACCTTGAAACCATATTGTGCAGACCAAAGAATCCAACAACCAAAGAAGACAAACCAAATATCATTTACAAAATCAATTACAACAATTTCGAACAGTCCTCTTCACCCCTGTTTACATGAACACCAATTGGCTATCAAGCGTCACAACATCACTTCATCGCTTCTCATTTCAATGTACGTGGATAACAACCATAAACATGAATTGAATTTCGACAATGTAGAAATCTTTGACGGAGAGAGGAAACACAAGACATATCAGGGAGAATTCATTCGAAGCTTGGCATTCAGGAAAATCAGTCAGTCAGTCAGTCGATCAGTAATCAACAGATGTATGGATACAGACTTAATCTATCAACTAGTAAGGAACATGATAAACGACAGGAAGGTTAGAGGTGAAGTAGAGGAACAGCGAACGAGAAAATCTACACAGTCAGTCAAGGATACAACAATCGAAGGAAACAACCTATCAGACACAAACCAGTTTGTTGGGGGAAGCTAGTAGATGACTGATGGAGAGATATTGACAGCTGATTTCATAGTGAAGTTGGTGTTGATGATGTTGTCTGGAAAGACGATTTTGGCTCCATGACGAAACAACCCATCTGAGAGAACACAATGCAACCAAGACAACCTGGAATGTATCATATTATGATGTTAATTACCGTTTCATCATAACGAAGGATACTTTGACGCTAACATTACGTTGCTATTTCTATTTGCCATAAGAATATGTCTCACTGACACTTTCTTGCTTCACAATATAATCATTAGGTGGATCACAAGTTTTACAACACAAATTACAATATCTTTAAATTTATAAGTGCATAGTTTTAACTCTAATTAGTAAACTTTACGACTAGCTTCATCAAAAATTGGCATCTACTATGGTTATTGCTCATTATTGATTTGATTAGTAATCATGACCTAAATAGATAACCAAGTTCAATGTTAAGAAGAATAAATACCAGCGGTGTTGAATGACGGTTACACTATAACACGAATAGACACAAGTATACAAATCATTGAATTTCAACAATATTGGTTGAATAGTATCGTGTTTACCACGAGAACTGAACATCCTCCGTTCGATTTCTAGTGGTGTCATATAAGTTCGCATCGCTAAGGAGTCCCATACTAGGAAGAACAAGCTCTCTAATGCTTCCAGGTGCTCACTATTTCTCGTTAGATATCAGGCCATGATTAATGCTACTTTGAAATTTCGACTTTTAAAGCTTCATCAATAATCTTAAAGACAACACAAATGAAATTCTGATGTCGACTTGGTTTGATTTTTTATATCAGGTACCTTTTTATGTTCAAACGATAAATTCACGTAGAGTAATGAGATAGGCGAGTTTTTCAAAATACACGAACTTTTAGGATCCATTATGTTGTTGCCTGTACCACTAAATATCTTAGCAAGAAGGCTATGTACTTCAGTTATTACAGAAAGTAGACATGGTAAGAGATAATTCTTTCATGTGACAACCCTATGAATCACATACACCAGCCATCTATTGGTGAAAAATTGTGTTAATAGCTACTTCTGTGTGTATATATCAGTTCATCTATTCCTATGGATTTAAGTCTTCAGGCTGTATAACAGGTGTAGATTGTTCACTGTAGACAAAAGCCGAAGTTCTAAACTCCATAAAGTTGCTGAAATCTGGGAAAGCATCAGGACCATATGGAATTCCTCAACAAGCACTCAAAACAAATCCACAGATATCAGCAGGCTTACTCATATCACACCAGTATTGCAGAAGGTTTCGAAAGAAGGAAGGAAGGAAACAAAGAAAGAAATGTACCTGCTGATTGGAAGAAAGCACACCTTATCAAACGCAAAAATGAGGGTGTCCTCAGTCATTGCAAGAAATGATGGGGAATCATCCTCCTGTCCACACCGACCAAAAAATTAAGCCGCATCATCCTGGAGAGACTCAAAATTCCTCTGCATTCAAAATTACAACTGGAATAGGCTGGATAGCAGGCAGGCAGGCAGGCTGGCTGGCTGGCTGGCTAGCTGACTGACTACCTGACTGGGTTCACGAAAAACAGATCACGTGAGGATCAAATTACAACGCTACACTACCCATCATCATAGAACAGAGTAGAGAATGGCAGATAGGCAACTCTTCAACTCAACTTCATCGACTTTGAAGAAACATTCGATACCGTCGGTCGAGAAGTAAATTGGCAGGTAGCTACCTCAACACTACGGTTTTAGTCCCACTAACATCGATCAACCTCACTGAACAGCAGCTACATGCTATATGATGAGGCAACATGCCGAGTGATTCACAATGGAAATCTGAGTGATGCATTTGAAGTGAATTGAGGAAATGAGTAGAACGAGGTTGCCGCCTACTGTCACCGATCATCTTCCTCATTGTGGTCGATTCGACTAAACTGGACTGTAGTGGAGTGGAGTGGTATGGATGATGCAAGAAAGTGTGATGAGCTGTGAGAAGATGGACACACACTGGATGGACTCATGAAGAGACCTTAGAAGAAGGTATGGATTTCGCCACCGATGATGGTTATGGTGATGACGATGATGATGATGAGGATTTATGTCTAATGTCTTGTCACACTAACTCGAAGATCTACAGGCAAAATGCAACAGGTTGACAGAGGATGTAGGGCAGCGAGGATGGAACGCGGTTCACGTGAACGTGTAGCAGACAGAGGGTATGAAGATAATCAATCTACGACAAGAAGCACCACATGAGGTGGCAGAGTCAAAGATGAGGACGTCAAAGCCAGTCAGGATCGGAAAGACATCAACACAGGCCTTCCCGCATTAGTCTGAAATAATCAGTGTGGCGATCTACTGTACTGCACTCAACAAAGAAAGTGAACAACATCCGGATTTTCAACACCAAGTAAGTCAAGTAAGTGAGTGCTTCTTTGTGATGGGTGAGAGACTTGGCGCGTTACGGAAGGATTTTCAACAAAGTGAAGGCATACATGAACAGCTGACGCCTACGCTAACTCGATAGTGAAGATCAGATAGATGGCCAGAATAATAAGAATAAACAACAAGGAACTCACTCTGGCAACAAACCAACCAACCAAGAACCCATCACCCAAAAAATATGCAGAAGAAATTGGAGATGGATTGGATTAAACATACACTGAGAAGACCATTTAGAGACATCACGCGCCAGGTCATCGAGTGGAATCCAAATGGGAAACGACAAGTTTGGCGTCCGAGTCGATGGTGACATGGAGTGGATAGTATGAGGAAGAAATGAAAGCTTGTAGGTAGTGGTGAAGCCAGGTTGAAGAGACTGCAGAGAAGAGAGGGAAATGGAGACGTACTATCGAAGCAGTATGTTCCAACAGGAACCCAAGGGACAAATAATAATAAATAATAACGGGTGTAGATTGTTCAATATCAATTGAAATACTTTTCAACACTTAGTTGACAGTGAGCACACAATTTGAGGAGATACTTCATCAAATAACTACACATTCTTCATTTGTTTTACACTTTAATAGACTGATTGGTGTTCTAAACTGATAGGATTTAATCTGCGTTTTTGTCAGTAATATAAGTTTAAAACTGGAATATGGTTATAAAAATCTAATTAATCCTCTCTTGCTAACTTTACAACATTCTTGGTCAATCTAATATGAATACTGTACAACCAGTATTCATTTAGGACTAACATCAATTCGAGTACCACTGGGAATCCAATAGCACTGAACACCTGTCTCGTCCTAGCATGGGACTCCTCAGGAGTGAACACCCATGACCCCACCAGCGAATGAACTCAGAACCTTCTGACCTCAAGGAGAACGCCTTAGTCATTCAACTATGGAGTCGGAGTTCAGTGGTTCACAATTCCCAGCTTCTGTTATGTCATGATAAAGTGCGACTGTCATCTAAGGTCTTCAGTTGGCATCCGCTTCCCCTCCGATTGGTTAACCTCACATATCACAGTCTCCTCTTTTAACTTCCTGATATCCCAATGGAACCACGTCATTGTACAGTAATGTGTTTTGAGATGGATGTGGATTTTACTTTTCAGTTGGTATTCATCACGGACTGACAGAAGTTGGAAGCTGTAAACCATTGAACTTCTACACGTTTGTCATGAGACCTGAAGGTCCGGAGTTCAATTCCTAGCCGTGTGGTGGGTGCGTACTGCTGAGGAGTCCTACAATAAGGCAAAACAGCTGTTATCTTAATACAGGTGTAAAAATTGGGCACTGTGGTAAAACTTAACTCCATACTAGATTGGTTTATTTGATGTATAACACACCCACACACCCACACACAGTGGATGACGTTTCGAGCGTCAATTATCACTGCTCAGAATCATATCAGTATGTAATCACACTACTTTCTACAACCAATTTTTATACTCCTATCACCTGATATACTTTCTTTTCATTGGTAGTAAGACTTTCTATATCTGTGGTATAGGTGTTGCGTCATCCATATTACATGTGTTGGGTGTTGATTGATTCAATGAACAAAGATTCAGTAATCAATCTGTCACTGTCCACCTAATTATATTGGACTTCGGTACAGTGGTTTTATCCCACTCACCCTATTGTGTGGTTGTGTGTTAATGCATGCATTGCAATAGCCGAGCTACTTTCTAGACTATTCATCTTATTCGGATTTGTCATTCTATGTTTAGCTGAAATTCTATCCTTAATCGGTTCTGTCGGATCTTTAAGCAAGATGGCAAAGTTTACCTCTGAGTGAGTTTGTTGGTTTAAATGCCACCCTAATTCTAGCCTTGCTGATAAACCTACAAAAAGTTTCTGATGTATCTTCCTTATAGGGTAACACAATGGAGGCTGTGACCTCCTTTCTACTTGTGTTGTTGTTATTATTCGTACTTGTGTTACTGTTATTTTTTTCGTTTCTTGTGTGTTCGTACAAATTTCTTAATAAACTGTAGAGGATAATTATTAATTATTAGTGCTTCTTTTATGTGTTTCAGTTCCTTGTTTAGGTCTCCGCACTGACTAGTCAGCTTTCTAGCTCTATCATCTACACATTTCACTAAGCCTACCTTAACTAACATTGGATGAGATGACTTAAAGTATAGATACCTGTTGGAATGTGTCGGTTTTCTGTGGACGGTAGTATCCAAACCACCATCTGTCCTTTGTTTTTCCTGCAGTCTGACATGGCTAATTCTCTTTGTTGGTCTTCTACTTCGTAAGTGAATTCAATTCCATCCACTACCAGGTTTATATATGTAAGAAAATTGTCGATATTTTCCAACTTCAATACAGTAAATGCACCATACACACCGCCATCGAATCTCAGGTCCAGGATTCAACGCTTGTATAGCAGTGTTTTGCCAACTAGGATCGGTGATATTGGCTATCCTTTTGCTACTCCTTTTGTTTGTCTGTATATTTCATCCTGAAACTTGAAGACTGTGGGGGTCAGGCACAACGGGACGCATAATATGATTTCACCAACCGATATCATACTTCTATCAGTAAGTTTCGAGTCACCATTTAGTTGACTTCTGTCTACTTCCAGTGTCATATTGGTTGATGTTTTAGTATAAAGGCCAGTTACATCGAAACTAACCATTTTTCATTTTCTTCTATATGCAAGTCATTAAGCCTTAGTTTTAACTCTTAAGAGTTTACTAGTCTGGAAGTTGAATGGTTCCTAATAGGACGTAATATCGATGCTAAGTACTTTGCTAGTTCATATGTTGGGGTATTTTTGTAGTCAATTATCGGTGTAATGGAGTAACCTATTTTATGAACCTTAATAGTCACTTCTTGTTCCATCTAGTTCCACCTACGCATAACATAAATACAATTATTTATTATTATTAGTCCCTTGGGTTCCTAGTGGAACATACGACTTCAGTAGCACGTCTCCAGTGACCTCTGTTCTCTGAGATCTTTTCAACCTGGTTCCACGACAGCCCACAAGCTCTCATTTCCTCCTTGCATGATCTCCTCCATGTCACCCTCGGACGTCCAACTCGTCGCTTCTCATGGGGATTCTACTCGAGCAGCTGGCCTGACGCGTGAAGTCCCCAGTCGGCCTTCTCACTGCATACCCAATCCATCTCCACTTCCTTCCAGTGCATATTTGTTGCGTGATAGGTTCTTGGTTGGTTAGTTCCCAGAGTTCCTTGTTGCTTATTCTTTCTGGCAATCCATCTGATCTTCAGTAGCGAGCGAAGGTGGCAGTTATTGATGAATATCTGTAGTTTATTGGAAATCCCTTTCGTGACACGCCAAGTCTCTGAGCCATACAGAAGCACTGACTTGACTGACTTTGGTGTTGAAAATCCGGATATTGTTCCACATTCTGAATGCAGAAGATCTCCACACTAAACAGAAATATAAACTCAGGTGAAATTATGATTGTACTTTTATTTAATCTGTACGCGAGGCAGGTTTAATGATTTTGCTATATGATAATTAGGTGTAAATTTATTAGATTCCATTGTATTCACATAGCAGACACGAAAAAAAGAGGGTTAAATTGTTTTTAATGAATCATTAATATAGTACAGTTGTTAGCTGAAATCATTCCATAGATGTCAGACTCTCAGAACTTAAACATACTTCTTGCATTCCATCTGTAAGATGTAGATTTGTGTTGGTTGTTTACCATCTACATATTTTTCAACCAGTTTTATTATGAAACCAAAACTTAAACCGTTTCTTTCAAGAAACTCAACAACCCAGCTAACTTGGTGATACTTGAGAAAAAAAATAAGTTTTCAAGTTTACTAAATATCTCGTTAATTAATCGATATTTTGTTTTATACTTCTCTTTCTTTAACCATTTATATTTCTGTTTGTAAACAATTTCACATGGTTAAGTAATTTGAATAAGCAATTTATGGCGTTCTGATAAGTACACAAGGTGAATTTGTTAGTTATTTGAAGGTATTCAGCAGGAACCCCTGTCTGATCGAAGTTTCGTGCCTGCTGATGCTTTTCAAGAAAACGTATCTGCAACTCCAAGAGGACCGATCTCTCCTCTCAGACTCTAACCTGTAGTCAGCAAAGTTACCACTGAGCTATTCTGGTCACAAGTGACATTTTGTAGGGTTGTATTAGATACTGGAGAGTAACAGATTTCATGTTGCCTCGCTCTAAATGCTAAATGGATTCTTCTGTATATTGTTTTGGAATGTGGTCACTAATGGTAACGTCAGTGCTAACAATACTGAGTGACATGGGTTGAAAGCTCATAGAGGAAATTATTTCCCTTAAGGTTACAAATACGGCTTGCTGTTGATTGCCTACAACCAACTAACATCTGTCAAAGTACACACCAATGATTAGCCACATTGCAAAAGGGTTGATACAGTTATTCGGTTGGTAATTATGACTAGATAATCAATGTACACTTTATTATTATATTATTTGTCCTTTAGGTTCCTAGTGGAACATAGAAATTCAGTAGCACGCCTCCATTTCACTCTCCCCTCTCCAGTCTTTTCAACCTGGCTCCATCACTACCCACAAGCTTTCATTTCTTCCTCACATTATCTCCTCCATGTCACCTTCACCTAGGACCCCCAACCCATCAATGTACACATAGTGACCACTTTACTTTAAATGAAACGCTTTTTATCCACTATGTCGCATAGCTTACTTAAAAACATTCATCAAATGACTGCATAGAATACTTAAGCGCTTGCATATATCAATTATACAATAAATGTACCTCTGTATACAATTCCTCCTCCTATAATTTATCTAAAGACATCTTGTATTTAGTTGAAACTTACTTGGTGACTAGCAGAGGAATACAGGACTCGCGTTTCGACCCATTTGAGACTCATCAGGTGGATGTAACCGCACTGAAGTGTGGAGTGATACTGTTCCCACTTCCTGCTTCAAACACTAGAGCGTTATCTACTAAGCCTCTTCTTGTGAAACAGGTATCAGTTGTTGTAACAATACTCGTAAATCCCCTTTGCTATATAGGACCGAATTGCTTGACTTCTCTTGGTAGATAGGCTCCTGTGCAGATGCCTCGATAATGCCAGACATTCAGATGTTATATTAATCTTTGTGACTAGTAGAGGAATCCAAAAGACACGTTTCATCCTGTCTGGAACTCGCCAAATGCATGTACCTGCACCTCACTGCTGAGTGATATTGTTCCCACTGAAGCTGGGACCTAATATCCTTCACTTCAAACACCAGAGCATTATCCACTAAGCCACTGGGGGACAATAGTACATACTTTGGAAATATTTGTTTCACCTTTATTAATATTTAAGATAAGAAAGATGTTGTCCCTCTCTTTATATCTTTGGTCACGATTAATTTCACTTCCTAAATTGCGTGTGACGAGTGCATGACTTCATTCGTATGAAAACTAGTTCTTCTATTGTGCAGTATAAATAAGTCAAATAAACCGGTGAAATCATAGGAAATAGAACTGAATATAAAAAACAATGAAGCTTTTAAATGATTGTGGTAACTAAAATTCAATTTAACATAAAAATCAACTGGAATCAGTTTTAAAGAAGTCACAAAATTGAAGGTCAGTGAACTCCTAGCATTTGGTTAGGCGGTGAAGTGCTCACCATCAGAGTTGACCATTCTTGACTAAGTCTTTCATGACGCTATAGATAGGTGAGCACTTCAAAGCAATACCAATCACTCTACAATTCCCACTTTTTCTCTAAACGCAATAAATTAGGGAATGAATGTCACTTTAAATTAATCTAATATATGTAGGAATGGAAGTCTACTGTCATAGACTAAAAATTGTCGTAAGATGAACTCAGAAATTAACAATCGACTGTCTGTTTGTAGTCATGATTGGGTTTTTATCAAACTATAAAAAGACAGACTTATTTACTTTTTTAAGGTAGTATTCATCATGGACTAGCATCATTTGCAGAAGCATTGGAAACACGAAAGCGCTGGATGGTTGTTTCATTCTAGTGTGAGACTCTTCAGCAGCAAGTACTCATGACCTTCCGGGGGGTCATTGGTGACATGCTTCGAGATGGATATGTCAGTTTTCTAAAAAGTTAAGTGAATGTCAACTGAAGACCTTGGTGGATAGTCGCTACATATCACATGAATTGACAGAAGTATGGGTTAGTGCGTTCGCCTTGGAAACTGAAGGTCCTGAGTTCAATCCCCAGCCAGGTAGTGGGTGTGTACTACTGAAGGGTCCCATACTAGGACGAAACACCTGTCCAGCGTCAGCAGGTTTTCAGTGTTTCTCCAATTAATGAATACCACCTTAAGAATGAAATTCACAGTAACTAGATTATTTTCTTTTATTCCCATACTTTATATAATGATGATTATTTTCTTATCTTATGCACAGCGTGAAGTTGAACGTTTTCGAGTAAGCCGTTTAGTTTATCCAAGATTTCGATCAACTGAACCAACTATCTGTCCTGTGAACAATCTACTAACATTCACCGTTAAAGCTGGTTCCATGGATAATGGACAACCGAAATGCAATGAAATACACTTATTTCAAGTAAGTTATCAAAAAAAGAATGTTTAGGATAGATCATGGATAGCAGTGGAATCCAGGATATGACGGTATCATATAAAAACCCTTATCCTAAAAACTATACCCGTCGCACAAGAAGTGGCCATCATGGCTCGGTGGTGTAGTGGATAACTCGCTGGCGTTTGAAGTGATCGCCCCGAAGTCCGAATCCCGATGGGGACAACATCACTCACTGGGAAGCAGGTACATCCAGCTGATGAGTCCCAGGTAGGACGAAATGAGCATCCTGCATTCCACTGCTAGCCACGATCCATCATTACCATAATCAGATTGCTGGCAATATCGAGGCATCCGCACAGGAGCCCATATGCTAATAGAGATCGATCAATTCGGTCCAGTCAACGTCGGTATCATATAAAATCCGTTATTCTAAAAAAAAGTTTGTATTTCACTTAAGTTTCTATTTAACTAGAGGAAAACAAAAGTTTTTTAATACCTATTGCATTATTTGTATACGAATATGTTGTCTCTTACGATTATGTTTGACTGCCTATAAGACTGAACTTAGAATAGGTTAGAATCGACGCTTGATACAACGACTAACATCACAAGACTGTAACTCGTTCTCAACTTGATTAATTTTTGATTAAAAAATGGTGGAATAATGAAGCCATCAACGAATATCATGTATATTAAAACTTCAAAGCCAATTGTCGACTTAGGCAATGAGTTAAGCTTACAATGTAGACTAATTATAGCTGTAGACTAACAAATTTCACAGTCTAGTCCTGACTGCTTCAAAGTTACATATACACCCTGCTGATAAGTGCCAACAAGTTTGAAACCTACGTTCATGACTTCTTCCCGGTTGCCTCCAAAGATGAAAAACGGAATCCCTGCATTTCAATTGAATAAGTCACTTGTGACATGTTTACTGAGAGCTGCAGTTGGAGACACTTTGAAGTGACGCAGTGGGATAAAACGTAAGTAATAACAATACTAAATTCAGTGATACACTAGAACTTAATATATGGAATGTTGCATGACAACAACATGCTATCCATGTGACACCATGGGGAATGGAGGTTGGTGCATCACTTAGGAAACATACCTTACAAACTCCTCTGTAGATATAAATATATAATAATGTAGACGAAATTGCAGGAGAGTCATCTGTTATGAAAGCACCCACTCTGCGGCTTCCAATAACATTATGAAAAAACCTCAGAAATAAACCAGTCAGTTCTGATGTGTCACTGATGGTGAAAGCAAAAGCTATGGGAATAGTCATGAAGTTGATGTCGATGGCTACTAACTCGTAGAGAAAAAGGTTCTCATTATTAGTCTTGTAAGTGTCATCGAGACCCAGTAGATCAAGACAGTTTTCAGCTAATTTCAGCTGATCGGCTGTAGCGAAAAAAAATGATTTCAGATCTCCACGCTCTGTGACAGAGAAAGATGCTGATCCACCTTGACTGATTATATGCTCCTACAACTTTTCGTAACTGCCTACAACATCATCGTTGCAAGGGAAACTTCAATTACCGGTCAAATTACACTTAGCTAAGAGGTGATAGCGCACATTGAACACATCTTGACTATTCAGTCGCTTACCATAGTGTGCATAAACGAAATCAACAACATCAAATGTAGCTGTTCTGGATATCAGCAATGGCCTTATGCTCTCCAATTCACCTCCTGTCAACTTCCGCTCCCACGAACTATTGTCATAAAGCAGTGAATCGCAGGAATAATTGTGAGTTAACAGCCACAGAGTAACTGTCCAAAAACCTTCTAAGAACTTCGCGAGCACGAACGTCCGACAAGAACATTTCAGGGATATTCTATGAAGTAAATAATGAAAACAAACAGAACTGACCTTCTTGTCACTACACGAACTATTGACCGCTGTTCACTAGCCTTAAAGCTAACAAACTTCACGTAAACTGTTAGGTCACCTTGCAAATGTGAATTTCGCACAACGTAGTGTGTGTACGTCTGTTTATCATACTCATTCAGGGCGATCTTCAAAGACTCTAAGGTCGGGAACGCGACGAGACAAAAACTCTTCATAAAAGTCGATTCGTATTCGGTTACAACACTTTGGACGGTATCGTCGCTCATCATGAAAACGAAGCAACCCGTCTTCAGTTTGCTTCCTTTTTATATTACCTTTGGATTTTGTGCAAATGTGAGGGGAAAGAGGTAGAAAATAACAGTTTAAAAAAAACTATTACCGTGGACCAAATGTGTTTCAACTTGATAACAATATCACTATTCCCCCTCCGCACCTTATTCTCCACTGAGTCACGCAAATATCAAAATATGATCGGTTACTGCCAGGACGATAAGCTATAATATATATACACAAATCCCACACATGAAAAATATCCTAGGAGCAAGAGAGAATAACACAATCTTATTGGCTACCAAATCATTCAATAAGGTTATACATAGACATGCATAAGAATATGGAACAAAAACACCTCTACCCCAACAGCTGATAACCTTGAACGTAGATTACCACATTTGACCGCTTGCTATCACATTAGATTTTATCTCTTCTGTACACAGATACAGAATCATTCTATTCCAGAAAGAGCATTGAAACCCAGTTATTCAACATTCCCCATTGTTTACTGACCCTCTCCTTCATCAGCGTAAGAACCGGAAACAGTACTTCCTTAGACTAATTTAGTTATTCTGTAAATGCATGCAGTGATATTGTTTTTTTTTATGTGACGAACACTTTTCTCCTGTGCTTCACTTTGATATGCTATAAAAGTGGTACAAAAGAAGGTGGGTGAATATACCGCCGTCTCTGCAACCTGGATATTCATAATTTTCAATGTTTAACTTTACTATCTTAAGATATTTCTTACTTCCAAGAAAAATATCATTGAAATTCTACTTAAAGTATAATTTTGACAGACATTTTTCTAATTTCATATGATTTCTAAACACCGAAACTACTTGCCTATCCAAAAGCTCAGCAAACAATCACAGTATCGAAGATAGACAAAAATACAGACTTATTAACTTGGCAATAATGAAAAGTAGAAAAAATGCTGTCATGACAATAAATTTCGGTAGATTTCGGTTATATATGTGAAAGTGAGTGGACACATGAACAGTAACTTTCATATTCCACCCTTGGTGTTTGCTCATTTCCCAGGGGAATGGAATAATCTGCAAGAGAACAGAAGGTATATAACGAACGTCAAAATGTGTATGTATTTACAATGACCCTGACTATTTTTAGGCCTTTCCAGAAGGCTACTTGTTATTGATTTTACTACTTAGACTAATCTGATATTTACACGTTGATTCATATGCTTTATTCCTCGAAACTATCAAACGACACTATTGGTTGTGAATGACTTCAAGAATTTTGGACTTATTATGTATCTGAGGAATTTTGTCCGACACTACAGCATGAAACCATAATTTGAATTCAGATATTGGAAGTTCTTTTGTCCTGACGTTGATAACTGCATCAGTAGGAACGTCGTAGATAAAATGTATCACGATGAAGGCAGAAAAGAATGTGATATCAGTCATCTGACGATGCACTGGATAAAACAACTTGATAACTGATTTCGAAAATGATAAGAAAAATATAACTGCTAGAATTGTGAAACCTTTTAGGAAAAAATAATCGTTTCAGATAGGTTTATCATGAACACTAACGAGATACAGAAAGGTCATTAAGGGTTGAATAGACAGACACTAGTAAAA
Organism: Heterobilharzia americana; assembly: GCA_944470555.2. Taxonomy (NCBI): domain Eukaryota; kingdom Metazoa; phylum Platyhelminthes; class Trematoda; order Strigeidida; family Schistosomatidae; genus Heterobilharzia; species Heterobilharzia americana. Next base: position 157,591,339 of record OX104127.1, on the reverse strand, counting down.
CAAAAAACCAAAATCAAATCTGGAGAAGCCTAAGAGAATTATAAGTAGACTTAATATCAGTTGGAAAAGCACTAAAAACCTCGAAACACTAGATAGTTGTTTCGTGCTGACATGGGACTTTTCAACTGTACACACTAATGACCTCATCAGGAATCGAACCAATAACCTTCAGGCTTCGTAGCTATCACGTTACCATTGAGTCACTGAGTTAGATTCCATTGGTCAAAATTTTCCTGCTTCTTTCAGTTTACAATTTAGCGTAAACTCTATACAATGCTGTCATGAAGTATTTGTTCTCACATCCGAATTCGTTTGTTTCACCGGTCACGACTTCTCATCAGAACTTTGGGAAATCTCATCTTGAACCTAGTCACTAATAAGCATTGTAGAGTAATTCAGATAGTAGGAAAGGATTGTCGGTGCGGAAAACCAAGTTGAAAATGGGGCAAATACTCAAGAATGGTATTGGATGACTGCCGAGCTATATCATGAATTCATAGAAGTAGGGAGATGTGGGCTTCTGGGTCGGATACCTGGCGAAGTCCAGTGCTATCAGACTATTGACGGTTCCTCAAATGATGTTAGTCTTTGATGAATACCTGCTTGAAATCTATAAATCTCCACAAACTTCCAAACCGAATTACCTAGCTGCGTTGTTTGCCTTTCAAGTACAGAAAAACTGTCAGACGTGAAGAAAACGCCTAGTGAATTACGCTATAAGCAGTAAATCCGATAAATCCTTTCAAAGGTTTAAAAACTTTAGACAGTGATCAGCAAGTATGCGTCAATAAATGTTATATTGAAAACAAAATTGTAATATAATAAATGGCTCCTGGTTCGAGCCTTACCACTAACCAGATTTTCATTTCACCTTCAGTCATTATTCAGTATCAATATGAAAAGAGATGAAAGTAAAATAAAATGCCTTTAACGGTTAACTGATGGATTAGCACTTCATAGATTAGTTCCATACAGATTAAACAACGTGTTACCTGTTGGATATGAAGCGAAGCAGTCAGCAATACACCTTTGCTTAACATTCGTTCATTTAAGATAAGTGAATATTACTTATCTTTGTTCTGAATCAGAAAAACTGGACAAAAACTTAATATATGAGGCTACTTTAGATGTATAAAGTAAACTGAACACAGCTGTTCGTGGATACTTGTAGTTTCTTGTGGCTATACTAGATCTAATTGTCCGACTTCTGTCGGTAGGTGGGATGCTATGCAGACACCTCGTTACTCCCGAATATATAATTTGCAGTATCCTTCTTGCTGCCTATCAGCAGGATCCATGACGTCACTTTCGTACTATTTGGAACCCGTTAGTTGGATCCACCTCCACCTAAATGACTGCTGTTGTTCTCACTGAGACTTGAACCAACTGTGCGTCACTGTAATGGCCCAGCTCATAACACTTAAGCGTTTATAGCGATTGGTGCAAGGTTAGAGTCTCAGACGGAACACCAACACTTACTGGGGTTCAGGCGTATCCAGCTGATGAGTCCTAAATAGGGCGAAATGCACATCTTCAATTCCACTGTTAACCACCAAGTGAACAATAACATAAATTGGATGCAGATTTTTATGTCTTACAATGAAATCCACTTGACTACAGACTAAGTAATGTAGTAATGTTCAGTAAAAAATTTTATTTCATTTATATTTCCATGTCATGAATACTCGCTAAATATTTGGGTTCCTTGGGTTCCTAGTGGAACATACGGCTTCAGTAGCACGTCTCCATTCCATTCTCTCCTCTCCAGTCTTTCCAACCTGGCTCCACAAATGCCCACAAGCTCTCATTTATTCCTCACGCAATCTCCTCCATGTCACCCTCACCTCCGACAACCAACTCGTCGTTTCCAATCTGGGTTCCACTCCACAGCCTGGCGTGGCGCGTGATGTCCCCGAATAGTCTTCTCAGTATATGCCCAATACAGTACATCTCCACTTCCTTCCAATGCATATTTGTTGAGCGACAGCTTCTTGCCTCGTTGGTTCGTTGACAGCCAGCCAGAGTTCCTTGTTGCTTAGTCCTATTATTCTGGCCATGTGAGCTTCAGTAACGAGCCAGTGTAGGCAGTTGTTGATGAATATCTGTAGTTTGTTGGAAATCCCTTTCGTAACGCGCCAAGTCTCTCAACCATACATGGAAGTACTGACTTGACTGACTTTGGTGTTGAAAATCCGGATATTGTTCACGATTTATGCTGAGTGCAGAAGATCTCTACACTGGTTTCAGGTTATTGAAGGCCTGTCTTGCTGTGTTTCCGATCCTGACTTTGACGTCCTTGTCTGTGACGCCACCGCCTGTAGTTGAGACAGTGCTGCCTAGATAGGTGAAAGAGGCAAGAGAATCATAGTATTATCACTTTAACTAATAAACAATTTCTCTTTCCTCAAGTCATATAAAAATTGAGTTCATCTTTTTCTTTTTTGCTTTATTATATTATCATCTAGGTGTTAAATTGTCCCGCTCAAACAGTTGTGAAGGCTTTGTTACGAGCAGGCGCCTTGGATCATGATTTACATGAAAATGAGTAAGTAAACTGAGTAAACTGTGGATGTTAATGTGATCAGATTAAAATGTCATACAACTTTAACATTAGCTATGATATACCCAGAAAACATCAACCATTTTCCAACATTCCTCTAACTAATGATGAGTACCAACCTAAAATTCATAATCACCACAAACCTCAAAACTGAATTAATCTAGCGCAAATTGTTGATTAGCTTCGAGAGGTGATTCTCGAAGTTTCAATGAGAAGTTGTGGACAGTGGGTCCTATCAAGTCGAACATGAGGACAGTTAATCGACGATAACATTGGATGGATGTCACGATATATCGTGAACTGACAGAAGTAGGAAGAATGAACCAATGCATTCTGACCCAGTGGGTCAATGGTAGCGAGCTGCCCAAGGAACCTGAAGGCGGTAGGTTCGATCCCTGACGAGGTGGGGTCATGGGTGCATAGTGGTGAGATGTCCCATACTGGGAGGAAACAGGTGTCCACTGCTCCCGAGTTTCCAATGTCCCTCCAACTGCTGTCAATCCACGATGAATTCCAACCTGAGATAAAATACCTTTAAAATTGGCATTAAATATTGTTTATAGTTGTGTAAGTCATAGAGTGTTTAGAATAAAACAATCAGTCCAACGCTTCGCACGGAATTCTGATCACAATTTCATAAGAGAACTAATCAGATTGACTTCAATGGAACCAATGTTCTACAAAAGGCTATTAGACCACATCATCAAAGATTTGTAGGTAAAGCCTTACTTGTATGAGCACATTCAGGACCTTGGAACAGAGGCGATGAAGCATAGTTAACTGCTGCTTGATAACTACTAATCAATGAGCAGAAACAGTTACTCTAGCATTCACCTTTCAACACCAGTTTCCACTTGACTAGCATACCTCATTTGCCTAGTGAGTAGTGCTTTGACGTTTGAAGAGACGGGTACTATATCCATTATCAGTGGGAGCACTAATATCCAAAAAAGCTCAGATACACCCAATAGACAAGTTAGAAGTTAGATGAAAAGCATATACTGGATTTGACTAATATTCATCACTAAGTAAACTCTTATCTCCATTCTCAATTCATACTCCTATTTCCATTATTATCTCTCTGCTATCATCAAAAACTACCTCCGATAACATCTGAAAACCTCGCTGTGTTAATAATCCAAACTGAAAGTATAATACATCCATGGAAACCTCAGGTCAAAGATCTAAAAAATAGGGTTTAAGATAAAAAGAATGAGCAATATACTAAACATATTAGATTTGTTTATTTGATATAAAGCGCACAGTGATACAGTATTATTTACTTGATTACGTTTCGAGCATAAATTATTGCTCATAATCATATCAATGTAATCACACTTCTTTCGACATCTGATTTTATAGTCCTGTCACCTGATCTCTCTTTGTTTTTTTGTTTTTTGATTGGTAGTAAAGTTTTCCATATCTCTGGTATAGGTGTTGCGTCATTCCTATTACATGTGTTGGGTGTGGATTCGATGAACAAAGATTCAGTAATTAATCTCTCTCTCCACCTAGCTATATTAGACTTAAGTACAGTGGTTTTGTCCCATCCTATTGTGTGGTTGTGTGTTAATGAATGTAATGCAATGGCTGAGTGTTTTTCTAGGTTATTGATCTTATTGGGGTCTGCCGTTCTATGTTTAGCTAAATTCCTATGTTCTGTTAATCTAACTGACCCCGACCGGCTAGTTTGACCTATGTATTTGACTTCACAGTCATTACATGGAATTTGGTAGATTATATTATTTTGCTTAATTGGTTCTATCGGATCTTTTAGCCGACAAAGCTTACCTCTAAGTGAGTTTGTTGGTTTAAATGCCACCCTAATTCCAACCTTGTTGAGAATCCTACGTATGGTTTCTGATGTTCCTTCCTTGTATGGTATCACAATAGAGGTGTTGATTTCCTTTCTACTTATGTTGTCACTATTATTTGTATTTGTATTAGTGTTATTATTTTGCTTCTTATGCGTCCGTGTGAATTTCTTAATAAAATGATGGGGATAATTATTAATTATTAACGCTTCTTTTATGTGTTTCAATTCCTTATTTAAGTCCTTACAATGACTAGTGAGTTTCTCAGCTCTGTTATTTAGACATTTGACTAAACCCGCTTTAACTGACACTGGATGAGATGACTTGAAGTCTAGATATCTGTTAGAATGTGTTGGTTTTCTGTAGACGGTAGTATCTAAACCACCATCTATCCTTCGTTTTATTCTGCAATCCAACATAGGTAATTCTCCTTGTTCATTTTCTACTTCGTAGTGAATTGGATTGCGTTAACTACTGAGTTTATGTGTGTCAAGAAACTGTCGATATGTTCCGATTTCAACACTGTAAATGTGTCATCTACATATCGCCACCATATCTTAGGTGTCGGATTATATGTTCGTAAAGCCATATCTTCCCAACTATCCATAAATATATCTGCTACTATAGGGGATATTGGTGATCCCATTGCTACTCCTTCTGTTTGTCTATAATCTTTCCCTGAAACTTGAAGACTGTCGAGGTTAAGCATAACTGCACTCCTAACATGATTTCACCAACCGATGCCTTGGTTCTTTGAGTAAGTTGTGAGTCAGTATCTAGTTGATTTCTGACTGCCTCCAGTGCCATATTGATTGGTATTTTAGTATAAAGACTTGTTACGTCAAAACTAACCATTTTTTCATCCTCTTCTATGTGCAGGTCATTAAGTTTTTGTTTCAACTCGTAAGAATTTACTAGTCTAGAGTTGGAACGGTCTCTAACAGGACGTAATACTGATGCTAAATACTTTGATATCTCATATGTTGGTGTGTTTCGGAAGTCAACTATCGGCCTAATGGGATAACCTGCTTTATGAACCTTAATAGTACCGTAAATTCTGCTAGGATTATTAGTTTTTGGCATTAAAGTAAACCATTCGGACTTACCTAGAGATGGCTTCAGTCGGCGTATCAGATCTGTTGTAGATTTCTTAATTTTATTCATGACAGTATCTATAGGTTTCTTAATCTCTTCATATGGCCCTGTTTGGATATGTTCATCCATTTTTTTAAGATAATCCGATTTGTCCATAACTACTGTTGAGTTACCTTTGTCAGATTTCGCAATTACTATACTATACTATACTATACTATTATACTACACAGTTTAATCGACAATCAACGTTAAACGAATGTCCAAGCTGCATGCATCCGGCATGCTCTTTAACTATTACAAACACCCAGATAACCACTCATACAACAATATCTAATGAAATATACATAGAAATGCATAAAACACACACCACATAATCAAGTGTCGAAAAATTATTCAGATATCTCACTTATAATCCAAATAATTTTCAAACATTTACACAATAAATGAATTCATCAAATCGTTGAGCAACGATTCGAAACTCAAACCACTTAAAAGCACAACAAAATAGTTTCATCAACATCATCTTTCATTTCTCCTAACTCTGCAATCTTCGACAAGCATCTGATTCCTCAGAAAAGCATCTTTCATCTCCTTAAACATCCTGTTGACTGAAGATGCTGACAAGATGTACAGTCTTCTGCAGTCAATGACAGGTGATTTCAGAATGTTTCGAATGCCTTTCTCATCACCCAAGTGCCAATTGTTGCTCCAACACTCGTCTTCAACACTGCCTCGATTAATGATAGGAAGTGAAGTGTTTGAGTGTGTTGAACATGTCAGTTACCTGGGAAGTTGAATCAGCTGTGATGGCTCAGTGGCCAACAAAATCTCTCCACGTATACGAAGGACCCAGTCGACTTCTACCTACTCACCCATCTGTGGCACCAACCAGATATACGATTGTGTATTGAGGATCGAATGTACTGTGTTCCAGTCCCCTCTGTTGAGCTGTGTGACCATGGAGCATGCTCATTAAAGAAAGAAGACATGAGTAATCTTCGGTTGTTTGAATTTGCTTCGTCGTGTCAATACGTGAGTAACACAGAAGTCAGATGTAGAGTCTGAGGGAGGAGAGGTAAGTTAGTTGATACTGTTGTAAACCTCCATCGACTGAAATGGCTGACTGGAACACGTGTCATGTAGGCCTAGCCATAGTCTGCCACGTCACACAATATTGGTCGAAGTAGGTACGTGCTAGGAGGAGATTCGAGGTGTCCAGACTGACAAATTGCATCAATGCTCGAACTACTTGACTATTCACTTGAGCCACGTATGGCGATGCACACCAGTCGTTGCTACCAGTGGGACAGGAAAAACCAGTGTCTGGCGACTCTACGTGGAATGTCTGAGAACCCACGTCACTATCACACATGTATACACACATCAGTTTCATCTCAACCACCACACTTATTCTCATCAATTTCTCATTCCTCACCCCCTATCTCTTACTCCATTCCACTCATTTCCACCGAATCTCCTCTCTTTCCTCATCTCCCACTCCATTGCCTTATCACTTGATGTGCTGATATGAGGTGTGGCAAGTCGAACCGTTACACTGTAATGCCTGGTTCTATGTTGATATTGTTCACGATAACAACTAACTACTTGGTGTAGAAGAAAACCGTCAGCTGTATCACTGTGACTGTTGGGAGTGAACAGCTAAGCAGAATTTACATTGTAGCCACATCACAGAATATTCGACATATTCGCATCTCATATCCAACAAAACAATTCATGAAGGGAACACCATTCATTCTCCATGTTGGTAAACACTCCACAATACTATGAGGCTGATCCATGTCAAACACGAATGTGGAACACATTGACAAATCTCACAATCATCTTCAAATACAACAAAATAACGTTGAACAGTTGCATATCATCAAATCTCCACACCAACAAACTTCAACCAACAAATACAAATAATGAAATAGGAGGATATTTATAACACTCTGCAAACGATTCAACAGTTAACTACCAGATTGAAGCATCAGCAATCACTACTGTTCAACAATGCAAATGAGGAGACACACACACTTGAAGACTACTGACATGTTTGATCGGTCACAGTGAGGACAGCAAACTGCGAATAGAGACACACATTTACCAGGTAGACAGACTCGAGTAATGAGACATCAGAAGTGCCACACAATATCGAGGATTTTCAACCAGTGGAATGATGAAGTAAGTGAGTAGGTGAGTAAGAGAGGGGAAGTGGAATGAAGAGATTTGTGTGACTGGGAAACATGTAGGTTGAGGGAATAACGCTTGATGGAGGAGGAGGAGGAGAAGAGATTATTTACCATGTGAGTGAGTGGTGGATCAACTACAGTCCATCTCTGAATGTAGGAGAAAGTCAGCACTCACATGTCCTCTAATCATCAGCTCACTATAACATATTCAGTCCGAGTTCATTCCACCTGTAATCATGTGAAATCACTTCAAGTCGAAAATATGAAATCGTTTATGGTGGAGATGAGGATCGATTCTCATTTCCAAGACTTATAGATCCATCAATATACGATTGTGGGGAAAATGAAATGATGTGGGTAAATTGAGATGGACATTTCAAAGTGTCCACCCAGTCTCTTTGATCTGTGAGTATGTGTGAGCTGGTAGATGCATTTGAAAGTGATATGGTAAGGGAATGCATGATGTTTGAGTATGGTAGTTGAATAGTTGTCAGGTGTGTGGAAGTTTAGGTGGTTCAACAACCTATGAAGACTTCTACATCTGAGTCTTGTGAATAATTCATCATCTTTGAAGCAGAACTACTTGAAGCAGGAATTCTATGTAACTGTACCGTCGATCACGATTTTAGTTAGGATTATACATGAAGTGTCAATGAAAATATTTGTGTGTTGATGCACTATCATATAAACGTTTACTAGAAGTATTGATTTCTGCAAACAGCTAATTTCTGGAACAGATTACCTTTCTTCTAATCTTCGTTCTTCATACATGAACAGTTGTTGAAGGAAGATACTTTATCAAGCTAATAGTAGTCACTGTCTCCCTTTTTTCGAACTGCATGTCTCCTAAATACCTCAAAACTGATTGTGTCGACAAGTGATATCACATGGAAGGTGGTATACTTCATTTCTGCCTATGATTAAACCAAAAATATAGATATGTAGACGATACTTATGTCTTCCTTAAAAAAGATGATATATAAAACACTAAACAACGCTTCCAATGACATCGAATTCACAATGGAGAAGGAGTCAAACAACCAACTATCATTCATGGATGTTTTAGTCAGTGGAACCAGTATCACAAAACTGGAAAATCAAGTATACACAAAGTCAGTACACACTCATCAAATCCTCAACTACAGTACACACTACCCAACAATACACAAAATTACTTGCATACAAACTCTACTCAAAACAGCGACGACACACTGCAGTATAACAACTTCACACACAAATGAACAACATTACTCCATAGCTATCACAAAGAAAAACAATTATCCATAAAACTGTTTCAGAAGATACCTATCCCGTACAATATCAATTATAAAGCCATCAACAGAAATCAACATACAAATGCATCATCCAACCATACATAAAGAATATTTGATAGATCACGACAAGATTACTGAGATCACAGGGAATTGGTGTGGCGCCTCATAAACCAACGAATTCCGTTGAAACTATATTGTGCAGACCAAAGAATCCAACAACCAAAGAAGACAAACCAAATATCATTTACAAAATCAATTACAACAATTTCGAATAGTCCTCTTCACCCTTGTTTACATGAACACCGATTAGCTATCAAGCGTCACAACATCACTTCATCGCTTCTCATTTCAATGTACGTGGATAACAACCATAAACATGAATTGAATTTCGACAATGTAGAAATCTTTGACGGAGAGAGGAAACACAAGACATATCAGATAGAATTCATTCGAAGCTTGGCATTCAGGAAAATCAGTCAGTCAGTCAGTCAGTCGATGAGTAATCAACAGATGTATGAACATAGACCCAATCTATCCAACCAATGTGAAAAATGATAAACGACAGGAAGGTTAGAGATGAAGTAGAGGAACAGCGAACGAGAAAATCTATACAGTCGGTCAAGTATACAACAATCACAGGAAACAATCTAGCAGACACAAACCAGTTTGTTGGGGGAAGCTAGTAGATGACTGATGGAGAGATGTTGACAGCTGACTTCATAGTGAAGTTGGTGCTGATGATATCGTCTAAGACCAAGACGATCTACCTGAGCTTCAAATGTTTTCCACTTCACAGTTTTACATGAGTTGTAGTCAATATATTCCTCTATTGATTTTTCACCATCTATTGTTATTTGTCTTCTCTGACCATCTTTTCTAGATGCTTACTTTATTCACAATGCTGTCGCATGATCTAATTTGTCTGTCAATCAATTCTTCTCCTCATCTATGCACTCACCATTCAGCTAGCTATTTCTGTCATCGTGGAGATAAGAACGTTATATGCTAGAATGAAAGTGAAACCACTCAGTGAGCTGATCTTCTCTCAACACACCGAATCGAATACAGCTGTAAAAATACTGTTGCTGGGTAATTGATGAAAACTGAGATTATCTGATAACAGGTTAACTATGTCAAGTGAATATAGTGACTGGAAGAGAACACTTGATCAAACCATGACCACATTTCGTCCGCGGTTGTATATCTCATTGTCGACATCTTCAGCTTTCTCATAACTGATAAGTCGCTTCGAATTTACACACACTATCACTTATTTCTCATTATTAGTCGTTTAGTAAAGTTATTCAATTCAGGTTAGTAGTTGTAAAGAGGTTATAATTCTATTCTATAATTCTATTCTACACTGGATAAGTAAATTATATGTGATTCAGTTAAGAATTTGTAGGCAATATTGTTAACTATGAGACTGTATGTAGTCGTAGATACTTGAATTACCGCAAGATGTACTAATCAAGTAATGATGTGTAGATTAAAGATGATCTTTTGCAAAAATGGCTGTCATTGTAGAGTTGAGAAGATTTTTTTTTCAACGTTATAAAGATATTTAGTAATGATAGGCAATGGCTAGCAGTGGAATGCAGGATGCGCATTTCGTCCTATTTCGGACTCGTCAGCTGGATGTACCTGCTTCCCAGTGAGTGATGTTTATTCCCACCGGGACTCGGGAGCGATCGCTTCAAACGCCAGCGCGTTATCCACTACACCACCGAGCCACAATAGCCACTTCTTGTTATAAAGATAGTTATGAATAATACGTAACTTACACTGTTTGGAGATGCCTATTCTCTAGCTACTCACTTTTCGCAACAATATAATAATTTTTTATTTATTTACTATTCTCTATATAAGATGTTTATTTAATTAGCCTTTTAGTTAGAAATTTTATTTATTTATTTATTTTCTTGTTTAATTTCTTGTTGAACAGAACTGATGACTCTCAACTTATACCTAGAGTTCCATCTGAACCAGAATTAAGAATGCCATTGAAAACGCATACACTAGAATTTCAAACACCGCCAATGATAACTAAAGAGGAAAGTGTCTACAGTGAATCAGAAATTAGTAAGAGAAAAATACACATTAAAATTGTATATATTCCTAATTATTCTTTAATATATATCTATCTTACAACGGTTACAATCAATGTACACTATGGATATATATCACAAGAGTTGATTCTTGAACCTTTAGACTTTATTATAATTGCATGTATTACACCATCGTTGATTGGTCTAAATTGATCGATCTCTATTAGCATATGGGCTCCTGTTCGATGTCTCGGTGGTGTAGTGAATAACACACTGGCGTTTGAAGTGATCGCCCCCAAGTTCGAGTCCTGGTGGGAACAACACTCACTGGGTGGTAGGTAAATTCAGCTGACGAGTCCTAAAAAGGACGAAATGTGGATCCTGGATTCCACTACTAGCCACGATCATCATTAACACAATTAGAACGTAGGCAATATCGAGGCATCCGCACAGGAGCCCATATGCTAATAGAGACCGATCGATTCGGTCCAATCAGCGACGGTATTATATAAAAACAATTATATTAGAAACTATACTAGTTGAACAAGAAGTAGCTATCCTGGCTCGGTCGTCTAGCGAATAACGCTTTGGCGTTTGAAGCGACCGGTCCAGAGTTCGAATCCTGGTGGGAACAACACTCACTGGGTGGTAGGTACGTTCAGCTGACTAGTCATAAATAGGACGAAGTGCGAATCCTGGATTCCACTACCAGCCACGATCCATCATTACTTTAAAACTTTATGGTAATATCACAACGTAAATGGAAACTAAACTTTCGACAACTTACATCATAAGCATGGTCAGTGAAAAAACTTGTGATAAAATATAATTCCATTTTAGACTTGGTTATTTGATATAACGCACAGTGTGATACAATATTATTTACTGGATGACGTTTCGAGCACAATTTATCGCTCATTTTCATATCATGATATGAATATAGACAATGAATTATAGGCGATACGTTATCCAGTAAATGATACTGTTCCTTCACGGTCTGATATTTGTAATATACAGACTGATATGAGATTCCTTTATTATGGCCCAACAGCTTTTCATTCGTTTATTCTAAATGGTAGTAAAATTCTTCAGATATCTACAATATGCATTATGAATCCATTCTTGTTATTTGTTTGTAAAGTGTGTTGATTCAATGAACAAGGATTCCTTGATCAACCTCTTCCTGTATCCAGTTATGATGGATTTTAGAATTATCATCCTAGTGCTGAATGTAACATGACTAAGAGGGAATTCAAATCATTTGTAGTGTTGGGATTAGGCTGAAATTTAAATGCACAAACTTACTTAGAGAGATCCAGTAGAGTCAATTCAGTAAAATAATCTAATCTATAGAAATAGAATGTAATGATTGTGAGGTTTAGGCATATAGGTTAGAACAGTCGATCAAGGTCAGTATGAATAGCAGAGAACAAACATTTAGTGAAACATACACTGGTAGACCCTACTAAGATAAATAATTTAGAGAGGAACTTGACTATCACTCTGCAAGCACTGACACATAATCATACTAAAGGGTGGGTGAGATAAAGTGAAAATTTTTAAATCCAATGTACCTAGGTGTAGGAAGAGATTGATCATTGAATCAGTACGCCTAGAACACAAATAACAGGAATGATTCATCACACATATTCCAGATATTTGGAAAATTTTACTACTACCTTTAAGATAAAAGAATGAAGAATTATTGAACTATGTGATAAGTGAAGTTTGAGATATTGCTTTACTTGATGTCTGAAAAAAAGAAACTGATACAGCTAGACACGTTTCATGCAATGATTAAGGTGGTTGAACAAAGTCTTTACTTTTTATCTGATCTCAGAAGATAAGCCTACTTTAATGAAATCTTAGGGCTGCCATTTGTTCAAAATGAATTGTTCGTCTTACTTTGTTGGTCAAAAGACGAAAGTTTCACTCGTTCACGACCAAGCTCATCAGCTGTTAGCCCAGACGAATTCAGTTCATCTTGACGAACTAGTTTAGCTCACGGTCATCTAATCTGGCTGGTAAAATCTACAGAACTGCCTGATTATATTATTATTATTTGTCCCTTGGGTTCCTAATGGAACATACAGCTTCACTAGCACGTCTCCATTCCACTCTCTTCTCTAAAATCTTTTCAACCTGGTTCCACCACTGCCCACAAGCTCTCATTTCCTCCTCATACCACCCTCTTCTCGGACGCCCAACTCGTCGTTTCCTATCTCGGTACCACTCCATGGCCTGAGGAGTGATGTCCCCGAATAGTCTTCTCAGTGCATGCCCAATACAGTCCATCTCCACTTCCTTCCAATGTATATTTGTTGAGCGATAGCTTCTTGCCTCGTTGGTTCGTTGACAGCCAGCCAGAGTTCCTTGTTGCTTAGTCCTATTATTCTGGCCATGTGAGCTTCAGTAACGAGCCAGTGTAGGCAGTTGTTAATGAATATCTGTAGTTTGTTGGAAATCCCTTTCGTAACGCGCCAAGTCTCTAAACCATACAGGAGCACTGACTTGACTGACTTTGGTGTTGAAAATCCGGATATTGTTCACGATTTATGCTGAGTGCAGAGGATCTCTACACCAGTTTCAGGTTAATGAAGGCCTGTCTTGCTGTCTTTCTGATCCTGTCTGCTTTGACGTCCTCATGTGTGCCGCCACCGTTTGTAGTTGAAACGATGCTGCGTAGATAGGTAAAAGAGGCTACTTTCTTTAAGTTTCTCCTGTTGGTGGTGATTGGAGCTTGTTGTTGTTGGTGGTGGTGTTGGTTGGGTATCATCATCACCTCTATCTTCTCTACGTTCACTTGAAGTCCCGTCTTCACTACCTGGTTGGTTTCCAACTATTCAACTTGTCCAATAGCAGTTGGTTCCGTTAATTCATGATACATTTTTGTCGAAGATCACATCTTGTAAACTTGAATGGAAGTTTTCCGATGGTAACCTTGTTGACACTACAGTTGAGCAGTTGTAAAAGCTACTCAGTTGTGAGAAATACCAACATGAACCATGCCACTTGTAAATCATTCTTTTGTGAATAGTTGATTATCATTTTGACTATCCGAGATAATTGTAGCCGGATTCAAACCAGTGACCATCAGGTTTTCAGCCCAATGCTCTAAAAACTGATCTACGAAAGGTTTGCCAGACTATCATTTGGATTCGTTACGCTTTTCTACCGCTTAATCGTATTTACACTGGCTGTCTAGCAAGGACTTCTCATCTAAATCCAAATTTAACTGAATTACAGCATCGAGCTGGAAACCCGGTGGTCTATGGTTAGAATCTGACCGTAAACCAAATTTTCATTTCACCTTCAATCATTACCCAGTATCAATAGTTGACAGTGTTTGTTTTTCAATATTTTTCATCACTTTTACGTTTCTTTTTTGGGGTTTTTTTTTCCATTTTTTTCGGCTGTAAACAACAGATCGTGAATGGATTGATCGAGAAGTTTCACTATTGAACTACTGTTTTGATGATATTGAGAAAGATCTGAAAATGATTAAAAGTAGATCTAGTAGACAGTTTGCTAACTCAGAACCATCTGTGGCTACATCAAGTCGATCAAAATCTCGAATTTCAAGTGTCTCAACAAATCAAACATCCGGTAAGTAATTTTATTGTAAGGCGGGTATTCATAAGTTAATTTAGCCAGAGTAATCAAAACGTTTTCCACTATTATCTTACATTAAGCAAGTTATTGTGTAAATACTCTCCAGAATTTACTTAGAAAGTCAAAAGGGATGCAAATAGAAAGGAGTAGTAGTAATATAATTCATGATTGTAGATAGATAGATAAAGAATCCCGAACCTTCTTCTTGTTTCAAGTGAGTATTCATAATGAAGGACGACCTGCTGGAGAATTACTGAAAATCTAGGAGCACTGGACAGTTATTCTGTTCTAGTAAGAAGTTCATCAGCGGTTGGCAACCATGAAGCCCCTGGGGGGGGGCTTATTCAGGCCTGTCAGGTTTCTCGAGGAGTATGCTAACTATTCAACCAGTAGATTAGAAGGTACTGGCCGACATTGTTGTACTTTTGTCGATTCACATTATAGTGCAAATATAATCTAATCCTGTCGTTGAGTATTTGTCCTCATATCCTACTTGGTTTGTCTCATAAGTCATGACTTTTTATTAGAAGTATGGGAAATCTAGATTAGATTCTAACTAAATGCCTGAATGGTCAACGTTCTTTCCATGAGATTTGAAGGTTCTATGTATGGTCACCATAGGTTTCATTGATGCGTACATCTGAGAAGTCATTTGCTAGGGTAGAACAGCTGTCCAGAACTCCGAGATTTTCATTGGTTCTACAACTAATATCAGTTCGTAATGAACAGCATACATGGGAAGAACAGAAAGCTGAATAAACTGATTTAATTTGCCCAATACCAGGTAATGACCGTGAGGTTGAGTACATAATAAGTTCCAGTAGCCAAGAATGGATACCATTCTGTAGAAATCTTCATAGGTTGTTGAACCACCTAAACTTCCACACACCTGACAACTATTCAACTATCATACTCAAACATCATGCATTCCCTTACCATGTCACTTTCAAATGCATCTACCAGCTCACACATTCGCACAGATCAAAGAGACTGAGTGGACACTTTGAAATGTCCATCTCAATTTACCCACATCATTTCATTTTCCCCACAACCGTACATTGATGGATCTATAAGTCTTGGAAATGAGAATCGATCCTCATCTCCACCATAAACGATATCATATTTTCGACTTGAAGTTATTTCACATGATTACAGGTGGAATGAACTCGGACTGAATATGTTATAGTGAGCTGATGATTAGAGGACATGTGAGTGCTGACTTTCTCCTACATTCAGAGATGGACTGTAGTTGATCCACCACTCACTCACATGGTAAATAATCTCTTCTTCTCCTCCTCCTCCTCCTCCTCCTCCTCCTCCTCCTCCTCCTCCTCCTCTCCCCTCCTCCTCCTCGTCCTCCTCCATCAAGCGTTATTCCTTCAACCTACATGTTTCCCAGTCACACAAATCTCTTCATTCCACTTCCCCTCTCTTACTCACCTACTCACTTACTTCGTCATTCCACTGCTTGAAAATCCTCGATATTGTGTGGCACTTCTGATGTCTCATTACTCGAGTCTGTCTACCTGGTAAATGTGTGTCTCTATTCGCAGTTTGCTGTCCTCACTGTGACCGATCAAACATGTCAGTAGTCTTCAAGTGTGTGTGTCTCCTCATTTGCATTGTTGAACAGTAGTGATTGCTGATGCTTCAATCTGGTAGTTAACTGTTGAATCGTTTGCAGAGTGTTATAAATATCCTCCTATTTCATTATTTGTATTTGTTGGTTGAAGTTTGTTGGTGTGGAGATTTGATGATATGCAACTGTTCAACGTTATTATGTTGTATTTGAAGATGATTGTGAGATTTGTCAATGTGTTCCACATTCGTGTTTGACATCGGTCAGCTTCATAGTATTGTGGAGTGTTTACCAAGGTGGAGAATGAATGGTGTTCCCTTCATGAATTGTTTTGTTGGATATGAGATGCGAACATGTCGAATATTCTGTGATGTGGCTACAATGTAAATTCTGCTTAGCTGTTCACTCCAACAGTCACAATGATACAGCTGACGGTTTTCGTCTACACCAAGTAGTTAGTTGTTATCGTGAACAATATCAACACAGAACCAGGCATTACAGTGTAACGGTTCGACTTGCCACACCTCATATCAGCACATCAAGTGATAAGGCATTGGAATGAGAGATGAGGAAAGAGAGGAGATTCGGCGGAAATGAGTGGGATGGAGTAAGAGATAGGGGTGAGGAATGAGAAATTGATGAGAATAAGTGTGGTGGTTAAGATGAAACTGATGTGTGTATACATGTGTGATAGTGACAAGGTATTTCCTGTCCCACTGGTAGCAACCGACTGGTGTGCATCGCCATACGTGGCTCAAGTGAATAGTCAAGTAGTTCGAGCATTGATGCCATTTGTCAGTCTGGACACCTCGAATCTCCTCCTAGCACGTACCTACTTCGACCAATATTGTGTGACGTGGCAGACTATGGCTAGGCCTACATGACACGTGTTCCAGTCAGCCATTTCAGTCGATGGAGGTTTACAACAGTATCAACTGACTTACCTCTCCTCCCTCAGACTCTACATCTGACTTCTGTGTTACTCACGTATTGACACGATGAAGCAAATTCAAACAACCGAAGATTACTCATGTCTTCCTTCTTTAATGAGCATGCTCCATGGTCACACAGTTTAACAGATGGGACACAGTAGAGACACAGTACATTCGATCCTCAATACACAATCGTATATCTGGTTGGTGCCACAGATGGGGTGAGTAGGTAGAAGTCGACTGGTCCTTCGTATGCGTGAAGAGATTTTGTTGGCCACTGAGCCATCACAGCTGATTCAACTTCCCAGGTAACTGACATGTTCAACACACTCAAACACTTCACTTCCTACCCTAATCGAGGCAGTGTTGAAGACGAGTGTTGGAGCAACAGTTGGCACTTGGGTGATGAGAAAGGCATTCGAAACATTCTGAAATCACCTGTCATTGAGTGCAGAAGACTGTACATCTTGTCAGCATCTTCAGTCAACAGGATGTTTAAGGAGACGAAAGATGCTTTTCTGAGGAATCAGATGCTTGTCGAAGACTGCAGAGTTAGGAGAAATGAAAGATGATGTTGATGAAACTATGTTGTTGTGCTTTTAAGTGGTTTGAGTTTCGAATCGTTGCTCAACGATTTGATGAATTCATTTATTGTGTAAATGTTTGAAAATTATTTGGATTAGAAGTGAGATATCTGAATAATTTTTCGACACTTGATTATGTGGTGTGTGTTTTATGCATTTCTATGTATATTTCATTAGATATTGTTGTATCAGTGGTTATCTGGGTGTTTGTAATAGTTAAAGAGCATGCCGGATGCATGCAGCTTGGACATTCGTTTAACGTTGATTGTCGACTAAACTGTGTAGTATATTGCTCATTCTTTTTATCTTAAGCCTTATTGTTTAGATGTTTGACCTGAGGTTTCCGTGGGATGTATTATACTTTCAGTTTGGATTATTGACAGACCGAGGTTTTCGGATGTTATCGGAGGTAGTTTTTGGTGATAGCAGAGAGATAATAATGGAAGTAGGAGTATGAATTGAGAATGGAGATAAGAGTTTACTTAGTGGTGGCTGTTAGTGAAATGCAGGATAAGCTTCTCATGGTATTAGAAACTCGCCAGGTTAATGTAACTGCACTTCACTGGGTAATGCGTTTCCACTGAAAATTATACCTTGTAGCTGTCGCTACAAACGTCAAAGCTGTGCTCTCTAAGCAAGTGAGGAATGGCAGACACTTCTTGTGTAGTGGGTATCAGTTGTTGTTTGTCCATACTTGTACTTCCTCATCGGTATACCCGGTTGAATTGTTCGACTACTGTTGCAGATTTGTTCTTATGTGAGTGCTTCGATACTGGCTGAATATTGTCGTTCTCTGGAGGCGGACCTTCATTAAGTGTTTTAATGCATCTTGAATATTCAGGCATTATCACGTTATGCTCATAGCAGCACATTAACCAACGCAGGTCGTGCAATTCGTTGCAGTACAGCTAAGGGGGAATTCCCTGTACTAATAAACAATAATAGAAGAGATGGCAGATGAATAACTGACAAACGTAGAACTTTAATTTTGTAAACAGCAGTTTATACGCTCAAAATATAGAAAATGTATTCGTTAGCAAGTATACATCTAAAGTATTAAAAAAGTCAGAAGCAAATTTTTACAACATTGTAGGCTAACTGTGAAGATTTCCATCCACTGATTGCAAGAAAATACGCACAGACTAGCCGCTCTAGAATCTGTTAAATCAGTTCATTACTTCAGGTGTTCCCCTACACTTCTGAATACTTAGCAAGAGAAGGAACAGACGAAAATGGCATGAAGAGAATACCAGAGAATACAACATATCTAAGCCAACTTCAGACTGGAAACTAAAGTGACGGATTAAAACAGTTAGGAATAGGTGAACGATACTAGGGCAATGAGATACTTGAACTTGGTATGAACAGAGACTGTTTTTCTTCAACGCCTTTTTTTCACTTGGCTACAAAAACACCATAAGACAAAGATCAACGTGTTAGTGTAAAGGAGACACTTTACTCGACAAAAATACTTCATTTATATACAGTTTTATGAACATATTAACCACTAGGTCAAAAGTTAAATGGACTATTCTGATTGGCCACTTGTAGGACAAATTATCCAACAAGGATTATTCTGATTGGTTTGCCATTAGTGTGTGACTTAAAGCTGAAAATGACTACCACTGGATTTCTTTGACATCTTGTTCTGGGTTAGAAATTCATTTTAAGACCATGCGATTGTTTTTTTTTTATACTACTGAAAACTTTTTAAGTAGTTTACTTCATTAGGACTTTTTATTTCTAAAACTGGCTTTTTTTTATTTTACCATCATATATGTGTTTGGATAAATAATACTTTTTGCAACACCTACAACTTGAATATTCCTTGAGGACATTTCAGACATAAATCAGATTAGTCAGTCATGAAGTGGGATAATGAATAAATTTTGTCTCGAATATATTTCGATAACGCTATTAGAAGACGAAGATTATCTGAAAAATGTGATGTATTTGCGCAATACATTTCGAACAATCTGATCACACATTTACTTGTCAAGTCAATTTATATATGAAAATTAAAGGTCAAATATAGTGAATATGAAAAGGTTGTGACACTAGTCTTGGTAATATAATCAGATAAGGATTACCAAGGTAAATTAAGTGAAACAACAAATTGTTTTTGTACACACAGCGGGGGATTAAGTTTACGAATGGCTAACGCTTCGGCAAACTTCAGTATGCGCCCCTGATTATTCCTGTATATTATCTTAAACGCTGTTTTCGTATTAACCCTGTGATTCATTTCAATAATATGTTTTGCTATAGATGACGATGGATGTCTGTCACCTGCACTTATCAAAGTTTGTGTGTTAAACTGTTTTTCTAGCCATTTGGGGATGTGTTCACCCACCCTAGTCTGTCTGCATTGAACGATTACTCCTCCCTATGTATGTGTGCCCACACATACATGTAAATTGGTAAACACAGTAGGATGTGATGTAATCATTTGTGCGAGGTTGAGGTTTGTGGTGAAGCAGGTGTTTTTTTGTCTCAACAATGATAAGCTGAGCTGTATAGTATGTTTTACTGATGATAACAGATTTTAATCTCTGCTTCAATATCATACTACTCATCTCTCGTCTGTATGGTACTTTAAGAAATATGCTTTTCTTCGGGACCGAGGAAACTGTAGGCTTTGGGGTCAACTGTTTTTTACAATGGTTGACAAACTGTAATGGATAACCGTTTTCCACTAGAGTGTCTGTCAGAAACTTATTCTCATCATCCATCGTATCAGATGTACAAATACGTTGGATTCTATTGAACAAGCATCTTACCAAGCCTCTCTTATATTTCATCGGACAAAAACTATGGAAATTCAAATACTGTCCTGTCCAAGTTGACTTCCTATATATTGATCGTTTTATAGATCCATCTTCCCTTCGGCACAAGAGTATATCAAGAAATGCAAGTTGATGGTCTTTTTCTTCCTCACATGTCAGACTGATATGATCTTGTACGGTATTAAGCCTTTTTAACAACCTCTTAGCATCCTCATCTGTGTCACATATTACAAAGATATCATCTACATACCTTCTATAGAGTGTGACATTGGTGATTAGATCTTGAGCCATTAGTTCAGTATGTGACATATATAAGTCAGCTAATAACGGTCCTAATGGACTCCCCATGGCTACACCATCAATTTGCTGAAAGTGTTCACCTTCGAAAGTGAAATGAACCTTATCAGTACATAATAAAAGCAGTTCTTTCAAATAAGTTGAAGGAATAGGAAAAAAAAAGGATAATTCGAAGATATGCGGTCATAAAGAATATTAATTGTCTTCGTTAGAGGCACATTTGTAAACAGAGAGTTAACATCAAAAGAATACATTTTCTTATGTTTAATATTCAAATCAGTAAGATAATCAACAAGTTCAAACGTATCTTTCAGTGAATACTTACATAAATCATTATGAATCGGGCTCAGTAATTCTGCTAACCACCTCACATTTTTCAGATAATCTTCGTCTTCTAATAGCTTTATCGAAATTTATTAAAGGGACTAATTGTTTTGAATATATTTATCTAAATTTGTAAGTGAAACTAATCTTTTCACATGTAAAAATTTTGAATTTTATTAAAACAACCATCTATTTCTCCTTTCAAATCTTATAGGATCCTTACCTGGAGAATTGGATGGACCTATGAAATCAGCTTCTGTTGATTTCTATGAGAAATTGAAATTTGCTTCTATTCTGTTAGCAAGACTTGATGGTTATGTTGTGGATCCAAACTCAGCTGTACTAATAAGACAACTGTTCACTCTTTTAAAGTAAGTAGAATCCGTTGAAATTATCAATGAACAGAACTTGATACTATAAGAGATTGACTTTGAAATAATGAAAAAGATTTGTAGCTTAGAATAAGAAGGATGATGATGGTTCAATATTCTTTGAACTTTACTATTTTATTGGAAATGTTTCATCACTAGCCTTCATGACATAGTCAACATTTACTTTAACTAAGAAGTTAAGCATATTCGAATGTTACATGAATCTTTAGTCATTGTTTTTAGTGACCTTGAGTGTTGTCATATTGTAAGGCGGGTATGAGATTTTCATTACAACTTGACCTTGTTAACCGTAAATTTCACTCGGTCATGTAAGTTATATCACGTTATTTGTTATGGTCACATTTTATATCATTATTGATTTGTTTGGTCAATTTATCCTTGATTGATGAAAAGCTGTAATTCTTCTTCAGGAGATTGAAGATTGGGTCTATGTCCATATGTCTGTTGATTGACTTTTCGTTGAAATGTTACGCTTTCAACTTTCGAACTTACTCTTTGAAGGATCCCTATATTTTCCCAGTTATGATGAATACTATCTTAAAAATGAGACCACAATAAACCTCAAAATACATTACTGTACGGTTTTCATTAGTGTCATGCTTCCAGATGGATATTCTGAAGTTTTAATGGAGGCGCTGGCCTGTTGGCCCACTCAGTCGGAGAGGAAGCGTATGCCAACTGAGAAGCTTAGTAGACAGTCACGCTATATCACAAAATGACAGAAGTAGGAAACTGTGAATCAGTGATCTGCAACTCAGTTGTTGAGTGGTTAACACATTTACCATGTAACTTGATGGTGTCAGGTTTGTTCCTTGACGACGTGAGTGGTGGATGCGCACTCCTTAAAAGTACCATACTAGGACAAAAAAGTTGTCTACTCTTCGCAGGTTTCCGACTGTACGCAAACTGATGTTAGTCCGTGATGAATACTCCCCTAAAAACTAAGTTTATTATCAGTAACAAGTCAACATACAATGATCATGGTAGCGTAAGCGGATTTTCTTTTCCAATGACAAAATATCAATTAAACTACATTCAAACAGGAATAAAATATATCACAAGTCTGTGTAGTGAGGAATTTCAGGTTAGTGAAAGCCTGTCTTGCAGTCTTTCCGATCCTAACTTTGATGTGCCTATGCCGCCTGTAGTTGAAACGATGCTGCCTAGGTAGGTGTAGGTGAAAGAGGCTACTGCTTTTAGGTTTCTCCCAATAATGGTGATCGGTGCTTGTTGTTGGTTGGGTATCTTCATCACCTCCGTCTTCTCTACGCTCACTTGAAATTCCGTTTTCGTTTCCTTTTCTGTCAACTTGTTAGTATTTGCCTGTAGATCTTCGAGTTTGTGCTACAACATGTTATACATAAATCATCATTGGCAAAATCCAAATCTTCTAAGGTCTTTTCATCGGTCCAGCGTATGCCCATCTTCTCACTCCTCATGGTTGCTGCATGATCCAGTCGATCACAATCAGGAAGATCACCTGTGATAGTAGACAGCCTTGTTTCACTCCAGTCTTCACTTCAAAGGCATCACTGAGCTTTCCACTGTGAATCACTTGGCTTGTGGCGTCTTCATATAGTTGTTGAATGAGATTGATAAAGGTTTGTGGTATTCTGTAGTTGTGAAGCAGCTGCCTACCAAATTACTTCTCATTCAACGCTATCGAAAGTCTTTTCAAAGTCGATGAAGTTGAGGTAGAGAGTTGACTGCCATTCTATACTCTATTCTATGATGATGCGTAGTGTAGTGTTGCAATTTGATCTGCAAATGATTTGTACTTCCTGAATCCAGCCTGTTCGGGTAGTAATTTTGAATCCAGAGCATCCTTTAGTCTCTCCAGAATGATGCGGCTTAATATTTTGCTTGCTTTGGGTGGACAGCAGCATGATTCTTCGCCAGTTCCTGCAAATGCTTAGGTCATCCTTCTTCGGGAGTTTGAAAAGTACCCCTTCTTCCAATTTTCAGGTATCTTTTCTTCCCTCCAAACCTTCTGCAGTGGTGGTGTGAGCATGTCCGCTGTTGTCTCTACGTCTGTTTTCAATGCTTCTGGAAGAATTCCACCTGGTCCAACTACTTTCCCGGATTTCAGCAACTTTATGGCGTTTAGGACTTCGTCTTTTGTCACAGGGTTGGTTTTTACTGGTAATTTTGTGTCTGGGCTGCTAGTGGTATTTCTGGACGAAGTGCAGGTGGTGGTGGTAGTCGACTGAAGAGTTTTCTGAGGTGATCAGCACATTGTTTCCTTTGTTTCTCCTCTTTGGTAACTAGCTTTCCTTCACTATCTTTATTCGTTTCATCTGCTTTGATCTCTTCCCAGATAGTAACCTGATTATTTGATATAGTGTTGTCAGTTCTCTGGCTCTTTTAACTGCAGCCTGTCGTGTCGTGGAAGTGTCTTTTGTCTTTGCGCGCACTCTTCTTCACTTCTTTGTCCAGTGTTTGATAGGCTGTGTTCAGTTCTTCTTCTCGTTGTGCATCCTTGCACTGCACTGGTTCGTCTTCTGCTTCACCAACATCTTCTCCCTCCTCTATCAGCCTCGAAGTGTCCGTCGAGATCTATTCCTTGTCTTGCCTCTTCTTCCTTCCTAATACGATTATGCAGGTTTCCTTCCACATTTCTTTCAAAGAGTTCCGTTGTTCTTCCAAGCCCGACCCTTCAGAGGTGTTGTTCAATGTCTCCTATTTTTTCCTGATAGCTGACGTGATGTCCCTTGTAGTTTCGTTCTTCACTTTCTGTTCTGGGCGTTGAACTCGAAATATAGTCTATCACCAGCTTCTTTGAATTGAAGGCTTTCAACTTGATTTTGAAGGATAAGTTCATTGCACTAGATAGTGAATATTGTGAACCTACATCTGCTCCTCTGCTTGATCTGCTCTCGTGTCCAGTAGGCTACATCTCCACTTTCTTCACTTTGAGATGAAGTCGATCTGATTTTTAGTGTGTCCATCTTGTGAAATTCATGTCATTTTGTGAATATCCTTGTGCTTGTGCACACTGTCTTCAATCACCAAATCGTTGAATGCGCAGAAGCCTGCAAACAGTTTTCCATTCGAGTTCATTTCACCGACTGCTTCTTAACCCATGACCAGTTCTCTTCCTGCGTTGTCACTCCAAGTTTGGAATTCATGTCACCACACCTATTTGAACGGATTTCATGTCACCATCTGATGTTGGGTCTTGTCTATTACTGATTGCGGTTGTCTGTAGAATTCCTCCTTCTTCTCGTGATCTGCATTATTTGTAGGTGTGTAGTGTAACAATGAATGTTTTTAACTTTCCTTCTTTTTGATTTGAATCTTGCTGTCATCATCCTGATCCTACAGGAGGAGATCGGCTCCCACTGAATAACAGCCTTCGATACTCTTGGGGATATCATGATAACCACTACAAAACTCAGTGTGCTGTGCTCGTGGTTGTCGTCTGCGTGACAATATCAAAGTCGATTATTGACTCCTCTCCAGTTAACAGTTTGGAGAGTTCACTTCCATTCCATCTGCAGATTCTTCTCAGATTCCTAACATAACACTCCTATCCCATATCTTCCCATTCCTTCTGCAATCTGGGAAGCCTTGCCAGACAGCCAGCCAACCAACCAGCTTTCAAACATTGTCAGGACATTCCATGTCCCCACACTTACTTTCACTTTCATTTTTAATATTTTGTCAGTGCTGTGAAGTTTCTTTAGTGATTGGATTTGTCATACGGAGTAGGGTTGTCAGCCCTATGTTCAACCTTCCCTCTTTATCTGGGTTTAGGACCGACTAGTAAACTAGTGAACTAGTTAGCCAGGCGTGGTTGGTCATACATACATACGTAGGAGTAATCAAGCCATGCAGTTGAGAGTAGGAGAATATATAGCTGAATGACTTCAAAAACAAATGGAGTGTGAAACCCTGATAAACGCTGACGGCAGACGATGCCCTTCATCAATGGCTACACATATCATAGAAACAGGTAGGGAAATTAATATTTAAACACCTTTCAAAGTATTATATAGAAACAGTTAGGGACGCATGCTAAACTGAGATTTGTGGAAGGCATATCCGTACACAAATTGAAATTATCTTCATGTGAACAAAAGCAATCTGTTCTTACACTATACCTACCCGTTGATAAACTTTATTTTGAGGGGGTTGTGGAGATTTGGAAATATTTCAAGTTGTTATTCATCGAAGACTGACATCAGTTGGAGGAACAAAGGAAACCTGGGAGCACTGGACAGCTGTTTCGTCCGACTAGTATGGGACTCCTCACCAGTGCGCACCCACGACCCCACCAGCAAGGATCGAACCCGCGACCTTCAGGTTCCGCGGCCAGCGCGTTACCATTGAGCCACTGAGTCAGAATCCAATGCTCCATATTTCCAACTTCTGTTAGCTCACGATATATAGCGCAAACCGCCACCCAATGTCATCGTTGAGTATTTGTCCTCACGGCCATCAGGCTTGACTCCACCGGTCACGACTTGTCATTGGAACTTCGGGAATACTTCTCGAAGCTAGTCACCAACGATTCTGACCCAGTGGCTCAATGGTAACGCGCTGGCCGCGGAACCTGAAGGTCGCGGGTTCGATCCTTGCTGGTGGGGTCGTGGGTGCGCACTGGTGAGGAGTCCCATACTAGTCGGACGAAACAGCTGTCCAGTGCTCCCAGGTTTCCTTTGTTCCTCCAACTGATGTCAGTCTTCGATGAATAACAACTTGAAACCTTATTTTCTTACCAAAATTAGGATCAACTATGTCATTACTCCTTTTCGTTCTCATCTTTCTTGGTTTGCATCCCCTGCTTATTATCTTAATTGTTGTATTTGTCCTCCCACTCTTTGGTTTAATATAAATTGACTTGACAAGTAAATTTGTGATTAAATTATTTCGAAATGTATTGCTCATATAAACCAATCATATTCCTCAGATAAACTTCGTCTTTTAATTACACTATCTAAATTCATAAAAGGGACTAACTGTTTCAAATCTTTCTTTCTCTGTCTGCGCCTAACTCTACTGGACATAATCCAGTACAGTTGCTATATCCCTTTCTATTGTATGGTTGTGTGTAAATGCATTCAGTTAAGTAACCGAATTAGTTGTTGATCGTTAAACTATCATTATATGCTTAACTAAATTTGTATGCTCCGATAATCTAATAGACAACTGAAATTATTCAATCGATATCAGTTGACTACTTATCACTTTCCTGTAGTGTGTTTTTTACACTTTACATGATCAGTCACCAATCATTTGATACTCACTCTACTTATCTCCGAAGTTGGACCTACATATATAAATCAGGGGGCCATCTACAAACTTCAGTCAATATCTAAAGATTTGTATAGTAATTATGGATAGTGGCTAGCAGTGGAATCCAACATGTGCATTTTGTCTCATTTCGGACTCGTCAGCTGGATGTACTTCTAAACCAATCAAAAGTTGAATACGCTACGAATCTGGTTGTGAGTATGTTTTAACAAATTTGTCTTCATAACTGTAGAAAAATAGGAATATTCTTCGTTGATATCCACGATTTCAAGTATGAATCGTTAATCTTCAAGTCTTTCAAATTATACAGATGCTAAATTTCAATCCAAAAAGAAATGAGGACATGGGATGACCCAGAAGGAATAAACCGATCAACCAACCATAAGCTTAGTAAATAAATGTTTTTCCGTCTCTTCGATATGTCTAGCCTTGTTAAGCCTTCATTGGATAAATATTTAGTAGAGGATAATAAGTTAATTTAAGGTAGCTAGCTACCTTCACACGTAGTCTGTTTGGAAAGACGGACAGAGTAGATTTTGAGGCTATCGAGTCTGATTGGTTACTTCCTGAAGTCTCTATCTATCACGATAAAGAAATCGATATTGAAGGTGATAATAGTAATTAGTAAACAAAAATAAATTTATTAATGATGGATAGTGTCTAGCAATGGAATTCAGGACGCGCGTTTCATCATACTTACGAATCACTCGTCCACTGTATGTACCTGCCTCTCAAGTTAGCGATGTTGTTCTCACTGAGCCTCTTACTTGGCATCGATCTCTTCAAACCCCAGAGTGCTAACCATTAGACCAACGAACCATGATATCCAAGAGTCAACGGAGACTTAGCATTTCGGTCCACTCAACAACGGGCTAGTACAAGCAACAACATTAAAACTATTGCCGTCGCATAGGAAGTGCCTATCGTGACTCGATGGTTTGAAGAGATCGATGCCAAGTTCGAAGCTTAGTGGGAACAACATCTCTCACTGGGAGATAGATACATCTAGCTGACGGATGTCCTAAATAGAACGAAACGCGCATCCTGAATTCAACTGCTAGCCACTATCTATCATTAATATATAATTCACAGAAAGGCAATATCGAGGCATCCGCACAGAAGTCCTTATGCCAATAGAGACTGATCAACGACGGGATAATACATGTAACAATATTAATAGTCAATTTAATCTTTCCGAGAAGCAATGACATCAAATTAAGAAGAGAACTTTCATGAATACCATATGCATGAATTTTCATACTCTTTTCTCCCATTATTGGCCTCATAAATAACTGTATACCTGGCCAATGTAAAGAAAGATACTGTACAAATTTATGTTAAATACACAGAGTTGGCTTGTTCAGGTGAATTCCTATAACTTCTGCTGCATGCAAAAGATGAAGTCGTAGAGCATAGATGAGATTAGAAGGAATGTGATAAATAACTCTTAAAGGCGTTATGAATATTAACTCGGTGAACAGTGTCTACCAGATGACACAGTATTGAACTCTGTATTGATCTTGTTCATCCTTTACTTAGCCATTATGGATGGTGTTTCTCGATTCGACGGTGGACTTGCATAACTACAAGCCCAATGTAATTAGCTCGACAGGAATAGTTGAACTGGTTAGTGCACATAGAAAAGACGAAGTCAGATAGTCTGTGTTTGATTCACAAAAGTCATTATCAGCCAACTGTAAGATGCTCTATCAAATGATGTTGTTATAGCTTTCCTTAGGCGCTATGTCACAATTTCATTGATGATGTCACTCCGGAACTGCAGTCTTAGGAACAGGGGTTTCTTGAATTCTGTAGGTACTCTGGTTTTCATATTAAATATATTCATACTTTTGAGTAGATACCTTCCTTGATATCGATAAGTACAGAGTAGATCACATGTAGTTTGGAGTTCTGTATCTAAAGTGTCCTGAGAAAGAGATAAGTCTTGTCTGATGAGTCAAACATTTGGCTAGATTTTGTTCATATTGAAAGAGTGATGAAGCCCAAAATAATTGAGTGTATTGATCAGTTGACATTAGTTTCCGATATACGCTCCTTCTTAAAGTGCCATCCACCTTTCTTGTCGATCGGATATCCAAGAAGGTGGTGTTATCCCAACTTCCTCTCTCAGTGGTGAAGGTTATGGCTAGATGAACGCTTATCTGTAGAAAAATATAAACCTGCCATTTATTCAACCCACCAACTGTGTATTTGTAATTATTCTAACTACCTAACCTCAATATCTCAAAATGCTATTTTGTTTGCAATCGTAAAACCTGTATAGTAGCGTAGAGCCGACGATTGAGAACCGATTAGAAGGAAATATTTACTCCCTCAGTTCATCCTTTATTCAGTAAATATATACCTGGTATATGAGCTACTGAGTTTAGCATGCATTTGAAACCTATGAGTCTATAGTCGGCACTTTTGTCAAGCCCGATCATTAGCTTTTAACCTAAACTTTATGGTAGAGCTTGCATACTACAATGACCCAATAAGCTATGCTGCTGGGATGCTTGTTCCTTTGGTGGTTCTGCTATACCTGGAATTTCAGTTGGGTAGTGGTAAGACAAAAAAAACAGTTACCGTTATAGTGTAAACTGCTACGCTTTGATGTGAGTACAACGGTGCAGTCGTAATAATGGCTGGAGGGTGATTTGACATCCCTAACGTGTTTCCCATGTATGACCACCACTGTGGTAATTTGAATAGTTACGCAGTAACCCCAAGTCTTGTGATGACTTTATCTGTCTGTCTGACTTCTGTCAACCACTCAACCTCATTACTATAGGATATTTTTTCACGGTCTTATGAAGAGGGCCAATATGGCTTACAAGAATAAATCCGTTATAAACATCTTTACTCTTCTAGATATTCTAGAAGGGTGGTGCTTGGAATTCCACTTGTAAAGAATATACTCCATATATATTGATTATATGGCCTTGCACGCCGAAACGGGCGAGCGATGATATATAAGCCTAGCACTTTTGCTGTGTAATCCAAAAATATCCGAGCTAACTGCTAGCTCTATAATGCAGTCTCATATTTTGAACGAAAAAACCTTGCTTAATGCTCTGTGTTCTGCTCAGTGGATGTGTTAGTAACATGTTAGTGCAATGCTCCTTTCCCGAATTCAGCTCAAATAGAATTTGGATGGGAAATTCTGGCTAAGCAGACGGTGTAATCTTGATGAACGGGGAGATATATCACATAACCACTTAACAGCTGGACAAAATCCTCTGCTACTGAAGTAAGGCCTGGTAAGCGGTTGGGTGTCATAGTTCAACTGGACGACCCATGAGGTGGTGTTGGTTTGGATCCTATCATGATCTAGGCTTTAATTTCAACTACTATTTAGTTCAATAAATGATGAACATAAATATGCATGATTAAGAGAATAATGTTTTATTCATACTTCCTTTAGCGATTCTTGGTCAAAACTTCCTTTTAAAACCGGTCTAATTACCATATCATGCGGTTTAATCTTCACTATACCACACTAATTCCGGATACAGGTTATGCAAATAAAAAGAGGTGGTAGATGCTGGGTAGTTTACCAGTTTGTTTCAGCTATTTACAAATACCTGAAGTTATTATGTGATCTTCATAAAATCTTAATATCTGTTCCGGTTAAATATGTTACAAAGTTGACACTTCTCTCTCTCCTTTACATAAATTATCAGTGTTTTTAAGAAGATCGTCCATAGCTTGTCAGTCATTGGTCTAGTTGGAACCTGTTATTATTATTATTATTATTATTATTATTATTATTATTATTACTTGACCCTTGGGTTCCTAATCGAACACACGGCTTCACTAACACGTCTCCATTCCACTCTCTTCTATACAATCTTTTCAACCTGGCTCCACGACAGCCCACAAACTCTCATTTCCTCCTCACACAATCTCCTCTATGTCATCCTCATCTCGGATGCCCAACTCATCGTTTCCCATTTGAGTTCCACTCCACAGCCTGGCCTGGTGCGTGATGTCCCCAGTCGGCCTTCTCAGTGCATGCCCAATATAGTCCATCTCCACTTCCTTCCAGTGCATATTTGTTGAGTGATAGGTTCTTCGTCTGTTGATTGGTTCGTTGCCAGCCAGCCAGAGTTCCTTGTTACTTAGTCCTATTATTCTGGCCATCTGAGCCTCAGTAACGAGCCAGGGTAGTCAGTTGTTGATGAATATCTGTAGTTTGTTGGAAATCCCTTTTGTAACGCGCCAAGTCTCTAAACCATACAGGAGCACTGACTTGACGTTGCAATCTATTAGTTCACTATTTCCTGCTTTGGTCAATTCATAGTATAGCTTGACCATTATCCCGTATAGTTGATGGGTATCATCCTTCATTCATTCATGTCACCTGTAACAACATCTTTCGGAAAACTATGTCGAATTAAGTAACTAATAAACACTGAAAAGTGATTCAGATATTGATCTGTAAAAATTTATTGATTTGAAAGTAGTCTCCATCCCTGACAAAAGCCCAGGACAGTTGTTTTGTCCTAGTGTATGCCTCCTCAGCAGTTTCGACGCATAAACCTGTAAGTGACAAAGTCCAAAGCTATCAGATCTAACACAGATATATTGTCTAGCTACTTAACCAAACTGTTTAAGATTTAGATTTATTCTCAACTATTCAGATAGATAAAAACAAGAGTCGAAACATTATGCATAATTTCATCCATTATGGCTCAACAGATCCACAGCCTTTCTTTTGTTTTGCTTATACAACACGACTGGCATAAAATCACAATTTCGTGCAGTAAGAGGATAGAAGTTACTGGATGTTGATTTATCATATATTGATGGCTAAAACACACTTACTACCATTGTGTTTATCAGCTGACAAAATTGGAAACAATCTCTGATCTTCTGCCGTTATATGGTAAAATAAAAACGGATGGATTGGGCATACACTGAGAAGACCGACTGGGGACGTCACGCGCCACACCAGGCAGACCCTGGAATGGAACGTAGATAGGAGACGATGAGTTGGGCGTCGGAGGTGAGGGTGACATGGAGGAGATGGTGTGAGGAATAAATGAGAGCTTGTGGGCTGTCATGGAGCCAGGTTGAAAAGATTGTAGAGAAGAGAGTGGAATGGAGACGTGCTACTGAAGCCGTGTGTTAGATTAGGAACCCAAGGGTCAAGTAATAATAATGATATAATTATAAGGTAGTGAATGAGTCAAGTAAACACAGGATTAATAGTTGTATATCTTAGTCGGAATCAATGGCTATTTATATGTGATGAGGTGGCGAATTCTGGAGCTATGGAGTGGGGGAGGGGGACAACAAAGTAAAATCAGTGTAAAAGAAAGGACTGCTTAAGGGCTAATAGCTTACCTAATTACGTGAAAAACTTGAAAATCACTAGGTGATTAATATTCAGTAAGTGACTAGTGAAGAGATGATGCAATCCAAAGAAAAAGGAGGACTATATACATACACATGCAAAAAATTATATACATTTACCAAGGTGAAAGAAAGGTAAATAACAGTCACCTGAGTAGATAGTTCAAGGTTGAAATTGTTTGATAGCGAGAGCTTCCGCAAACCGTAATAAACATGATATTCTTTGTTTGTTGAAGTATTGAGACACCTTTATTTGATGTCCTTTTTACATCAGATGCCTGGAGACTGAGCTCTTAAACACCTTGCTACCATTCAGATACATATTTCTAGGAAGACACTAATAAAATCGAGTAGACCCCTTTCTATCAGTCCTTTCTATGTGCTTGCTTCCACAAGCACAGGTGAATTGATATATGCAGTAGGAGGTGATGTGAGATGGGTATTTGTCTACTTCCAACTGTATTATTGAGGATAATGTATTTTAAACTGAGATCAGTCTAGCAGCAGGGAAGCTTCTTCTCAGTGCAGCTTTTATTCTTCTGTCTATTCTTTCCGATGTCTCATCACCTTTGAATGCTAGACGAAGAAGAATAGGTTTTTTCTCAACAGTTGAATGTTTTGGTCTCTCAATAAATTCTTTTCTATGCTTTATGATGAATTTCTTCGGATATCCATTCTCTATAAAAGGCCTCTCAGTTATACCCAATTATTCCTCTTGTTTGTCGTTAGAGCACAACCTTTCTATTCGAGTGTATAGCGTCCTAACGATTTTCAAGTTTTTCATGTAATTAGGTAATCTATTAACCCTTAAACAGTCCTTTCTTTTACACTGATTTTACTTTGTTGTCCCCCTCCCCCCACTCCATAGCTCCAGAATTCGCCACCTCATCAAATATAAATAGCCATTGATTCCGACTAAGATATACAACTATTAATCCTGTGTTTACTTGACTCATTCACAACCTTTATTGTTACTCCTAGATTCCAAATCTCCATTTATTTCTGCATGTTTACAGTGTGTTATACCATTATTACTACTATTACTTCATCTTAATTGTAGGTTATTTGTAGCTGATGAAAGGCCATGAAATAAAATGAGGTCATTTTATTCTGCAAATATCTTTGTTCTTGCATTGTCTAAAAAGTTGTCAATGGAAGTAAATGTATGCAACTTTTTAGATCTCAGTAATTCTTCATCCGCAGCCTGATTACTGTAAAGGTGTGTATGATAAGAGAAGAAGTGATTAAATGAGACAACAAAGTAAGATATATATCGATAGATTAAGGGATATTATAGGTCATTGTGTAGGGAATGTTGAGGTCAAGCAAAGAATACTCAGAAAAACAAGCAAGTCAATTGATGAGGTTGTAAGCCTTCATCGTGTGAGGTGGATATGTGTTACGCATACCGAGTTATCACTTACCTCGACGTCCCATGTTGCGGTAAGCAGGATAAGGTTGGAAGACAGTTCAGGACGGCCAGACCAAGACGTCACATTAGTCGATGAAGTTTTGGACAGTTGATATGAGTCGTGTGGAGAGATGTAGACTGACTGGTTAGGGTCTGCGAGAAGAAAGGTGTCAGTGGTTCAGAACTGATTCTTGGTAACATGGGTGGAAATCGGTCTTGATGGCGCAGATATATTCACTCTTTGGTATCTCCTTAACCTTGAATATTCACACTAACCTTTATCTTCAGACTGTTTTTTCGCTCACACTACTTTTTCTACTTTGACATCAATCCTTTTCTATCCACTTGCCGCTTGTATACTACTTTGAAGTGTGGCAACTTGAATGGATACATTTTTGTGTCAGAGTCTGAGTTGTTTCTGTATCTGTCTGCCTTCCTATCTGTTTGTCTGTCTGTATATCAGCTGATCGACAGCAGTGGTCAACTCTTAAAATTTATTTCAGAAGGACATTTCCCATTCGCCAATCCAGCCTCAAAAATAAAAACAGACATTAACTCACTCAATGGACATCAATATACGGCTAAGGATGGCTACAGATAGGCCAATCTGCTACTAGTCAGCATTTTAGACACTTGATTGAGTAATTATACAGATCGCTCAATGGTTGAAACAAGCATGTGTCTACGTCGAAATGGGTGGAGTAAACGTAATGCTAATAACCCTGCTGGCGTCCAGTTTGAAGATTAGCTGACAAGCTGCACTCTTAACACAACAAAATTTGTTATCTCGATGGTGAAATATTCGCAAACATACTGACTAACTGATCCATAGGCAAATTTTGGTAAGAGGCAGTGAATCTCTGAAACGTCGTCTAAACTAATCGATGCGAAACGACTCATATCACCATGAGGAGGAAGGGGAAAGAGTCGAATCTAGGTTGAAAATGATCTCAATGATAGTAAGCAGTGGCAGGTGACTGGATTGAAAGGTGCGGAGGTCATATGGCACATGACGGTCATTTCGGTTGCCTGAACAAACTGGCCAATCAGCCAACAGCTAGTGAGAAGGCTTTTGAGTAGGAGGGCTGTTGATGGCTATTCAGAATAGGTACCCTTATTATTGACTGTGAAGTCTTGAAACAGTCTTGAAACAGGCCACAGTTTCAATTTGGTTTAATAAGACTTTGATATTGGCGCTTGCACCCCCACTGGAAGTCAAAACACGAAATGGAATGATGTGACAGTCTGAAGCCTAGAATTTCTCGACATAAATGCCAGAATCAAGTTAGCTTAAATGTTTGTGAATGTGTTTAATCATTAGAAGTTTACTTTGATCAGGTGTCTGATACTATTCATATATATTGACTATAATTTCAGTTTTATTGGACTGAATGTTAGATTTTTGACATTATGTGTCTGATAGGCAAGTGTTGACGAGTGTTGGTTGGGTGCAAACAGTCGGCAGGAAGCCCCGTCTGACCGACGCTTTGTGGGCATTGGAACTTGTCAGCTAAGTGTATCGACCAACTCAAAAGAACTAATGCCCACTGTGAGATTCGAACCTACGTCACCCAATATTGCAATCAGCAAGGTTATCACTGAGTTATTCGGGTCGAGATTAACCTCCTGTAGGACTGGATTGGGCACTATGATTGGTCACTGAACGGTAACCAATTTCATGTTGTCTAGTTCTAAGTCCTGACCGAACTCTGTCGATCATTTTCCAGTGTGGTCATCATGGTAAGAGACTAACCATCTCGGTGCACTTTGACAGAGACAGTCGGCAAGAAGCCCTACCTCACAGAGGTTTCGAGCTTGATGGCACGAGTACAGTAGTTGCACGATATATAACTGACTGATGTGGAATGATGTCAGGGACTAGATTCCCACTGAACAACTTAATGATAACATGATTGTCTAGCTAACTGATGGCTATCAACTCAATTTTTTGTACTGTCTGAGCAATCTTAAACCTCAATAAAACAGCTGTCTATTGACCACTGATCTTCAGTGGTTTTATTCAGTCTTTATCCACGTATCATGAAAACCATCTTGTACCCCTAAGGGAGTTTGCTTCTTGACTGTATAACAGTTTAGATAGTTTTTATTCTCTCATGTTGTCTAACCATGGGTGTAGTAATGTAGATGAAAGTGTAAATTACAATTGATCCCTAAAACTAAACATTATTTTTTTATTATTTGTCCTTTGGGTTCCTAGTGGAACATAGGACTCCACTAGCACGTCTTCATCGCACTCTCTTCTGTGCAGTCTATTCAGCCTGGCTCCACGATTCCCTAAAAGCTATCGTTTCTTCCTCTCAAGATCTACTCCATGTCACCCTCGCCTCGGACGCCTATCTCGTTGTTTCCCTTTGGATTCCACTTGACGGCCTGGCATGTGATGTCCCCAAACCGTCTTCTCAGTGCATGCCCAATCCATCTCCACTTTCTTTGCTTTTGATTTGAATCTTGCTGTCATCATCATGATCCTACAAGAGGAGATTGGCTCCCACTGAATAACAGCCTTCGATACTCTTGGGGATATCATGATAACCACTACAAAACTCAGTGTGCTGTGCTCGTGGTTGACGTCTGCGTGACAATATCAAAGTCGATTATTGACTCCTCTCCAGTTGACAGTTTGAAGAGTTCACTTCCATTCCATCTGCAGATTCTTCTCAGATTCCTAACATAACACTCCTATCCCATATCTTCCCATTCCTTCTGCAATCTGGGAAGCCTTGCCAGACAGCCAGCCAACCAGCCAGTTTCAAACATTGTCAGGACATTCCATGTCCCCACACTTACTTTCACTTTCATTTTTAATATTTTGTCAGTGCTGTGAAGTTTCTTTAGTGATTGGATTTGTTATACGGAGTAGGGTTGCTAGCCCTATGTTCAACCTTCCCTCTTTATCTGGGTTTAGGACCGACTAGTAAACTAGGCGAGGTTGGAGCTAAACGTCAGATAATTATAATACTTAAGTAGTAAAAATATTAGGCCTTGTCAACATCCTTTTTGTCTATCTTCTCAATGTCTCATTTTCTCACATTTTATTTTTCCTACTCGGCTCTGTGTCTTCTCCCATCTTCAATCTTCACCAGTCGATTGTTCTCACTTCATGTATTCCCTCGTATTGTAACATACTATTTGGACGATTTATTTTGAATACAAAGTCCAGACTTACTTGTTCATGTACCTACAGCTTCCGCATTATGGGGAATTTTTAAACGAATGACAGGTGATAGAATCTTCAGAACGCGGTGTATTAAATTAAAGTTTGTGTTACCAATTATTTAATGTCCAGCTATGCTAGTGTAGAGTTTTAAATGGATTGGATCTCACCCTTTGCAAACCATATCGATAGATGTTCTCGTGTCATGAGATGGATATGTCTAATAGTTCGCCCAGCATAACTTGTTCCACAGGAACAGTTGAATGGATACATGCATGATGATGAATTCAAATTAGGAAAAGCATCCCTGAGTTCCGAGTTGAACAACGGTTGGCTATAAAAGGATAGGCACAGATGTCTTCAGTGAAACGTTTTATTTATTGTTCTGGATAAACCTTATGACAACATTTCACTCGGGTATCTCTTTTGAATTGTAAACGTAGAAACAAAACTTTTATTCTGCACTCCTGTCAAATCGTGTTTTAGAGGTAGTATTCATCGTGGACTGACATCACTTAGGGAACGGTTGAAAATCTGAAAGCACTTGACAGCTGTTTGGTCCTAGTATGGGACACTTCAGCAGTCCATGATGAATACTACCTCTAAGATTAAAAGTCCCCATTCATCTCAAAAATGCATTACTGCATAGTACTCATTATTGGCTTGCTTTCAGATGGATATCACGAAGCTCTAATGAGAAGCCGTAACCTGTGAGGTCAACCAGTTGGAAGTGAAGTGGATGCTAACTGAAGACGTTGGGTGATAGTCAGGCTATATGGTGAACTGACAGAAATTTGAAATTGTGAGCCACTAAAAATCGACCCAGTGGCTGAATGGTTAACGCGTTCGCCGTGGGAACTGGAGGCCCAGATTTCCATCCCTTGCCGGGTCTTGGGTGCATACTACTGAGGAGTCCTATAGTAGGGCGATAAAGCTGTCCAGTGCTCCCAGGTTTTCAATGGTTCCATAACTTATGTCAGTGCGTGATGAATGCTACCTCTAAAATTAAAAATCCCCATTCACTTCAAAAATTCATGTTTTATCAGTATCATGAGTGATGTTTGCTTTTAGAAAATTTTCAGGATATACATTCTCCTTTAAAATATTCTAAAGGACTCGTTATTCTTTCTTGACACATCCCTTCAGCAGACTGATTTTGCTCTAAGGGCCAAACATCTAATAAGATTTCGTTTGTACTTTATTGTTCCAAAGCTGAGGAAATGTGTACACTATGCCTCGGTCATCTTGTATGTCCTTTGTCTCAAAGAACCGTCTTCTTTTCTTATCAATAAGACATAAAGGAAATAAAGAGAATTATTGCCTTACATTCATTTGTAAAGTAAAATGCACGATGGGCATTACTGAAGTGTTCAAGAATCGAATCGACAGACTTGTATTAACTATAGACTAGGAATGTATCATCCATATACTGTCAGTAAAAATCTATGTTGGCGGGATCATTCTTCAGTGGTCCCTTTTTTAATTTAGATAAAAATTTATATCAACAAATATAGGGCCTAGTAGGGATCCCATCGCTACACTGTCCATTTGTTTGTAAATTCTGTTTTTGAACTGGAATCAAAGATTGATTGTGTACTTGACCAGTAACTTCCCCAAACTCTCAATAGGGATGTCTGTATTTATTTTCCTTTCGATCAGCTGTTCAAAGACATGCTTCACAGTTTCAACGGAAGAAACATTGTTAAATAAAGGTCTTACATCAAAAGATGCCATACTTATCCTATTAGCAAACTGTAAGGTATCCTCAAAACCATATCCGACTAGTACGTCTCGTAATGGCTGTAGAAGTTTTACCAGACACTTTCAATCCATATCCTAGATATGTTACATCCACACTCACCCGACCGATGGCTGCTGTTACCTTGACGTAGTGGTTCAGCTTGCATTTCAAAATGACCCAACAAGCTATGCTGGTGAAACACCTGTTCTTTCGAGGCTCTAACACACCAAAAAGGTCTGTTGGATAGTGGTTAGATAAAAAGCAATTGCCACTGCAGTGTAATTTAGGTAAATGACTATGGACCAGTGAGTCACGGGTTTGAGCCTAGCTCCACCTACTGAGGTTTGAGCAGCCAGGTAGTATCACTAGCCTTCACGCAAGAGGTGTGGCTTTCTGCCTATTGCACAAATGTGCACATGGTGGCTGGATGGATTTCGTTCTTTCGTAAATTTCTACGCTGTGATGGGGGTCTGAACATGAAGTCGTATACCTGACGGAACATGAGTGTGACAAAAGTAAGGTATTTTCCTTGGATGACTAGCATTGCTACACAAATGCTACCTTCCCTATGTGAAGGCGGGGGATAGAAAAGATCGACCCCCAAACTCCTTTAAATTTTAAATAAGCATCCCTGTATTTATTTTCCTTCCCGCCAACTGTTCGAAGATACACTTCACAGTTTCAATAAGCGGAACATTAGCAAATGTTACATCAAGAAATTCCATACTTATTCTGTTGACAAACTCGAAAGTATCCTTGACACCATATCTGAATAATTTATGCCGTAAAGACTGTAACAGTTTTTACTAGCCACCTTGTAATCCCATGGAAGCAAGCAGATCGTACTAGTACTAGGTAGATGAATACACAAATCTTACAAACAAAGAGTTACGCAACGATCTAACTTTTTATCATATTTCTTTGTTTTTAATAAAAACATGAAAATATTTTAGAAAATACTTTAACACCTACAGTGTCCTTGTCAAAATTCATCCTCGCCAAAGATTTGAATGTATAATAGAGATAATTTATCTTCTTTGGTTTCAGATATGCTGTTGACGCTACTCGAAATCCAAGGACAAGAAAGTCAAACATAGCTCGGTCTGTTGTTCATCCAAGATTTCCATTCCATACTATTTTATTTATTCAGTCAAATCTAACACAAGAATATGAAAAACTATGGCGTAACCTTGGAGATGCTTGGAATACGCCAAGGTAATTAATGGAGGTTTATAACTTTTTGTATAAAATTAGACTTTTCAAACTAGACAATTAGTATACAAGTATTATCTATATTGGAGACAATCGACAAGAAGCCCTGACTGACAAAGATTTCGAGTTTATGGGCACTCATCGACAAGGCGTACGTGTAACCTCAACGATATTGATTTACCCCTTGAGATTCAAACCAGAGTCTCCTAGTACTGGAGTCAACGATTTATGCTTAAAACTAGAACAAACCCTATTGCGGTTGATAAAAACTGCTATGATCGAACTCAAGGATTTACCATTAAAATTTTTGCACAAGACATTTTGGATATCGTTTAGATTGGATCATCACAACTTCCTAAGATTCATTCGAATTCAAACGCCAATATTCTGATTTTGAAGGTGGATCGTTGGTTATTTCTTCAATTCAACAATTGATACTCGTTAGAAAAGAGATACCACTCATACCAGGATGCGCTAGTAGGTAATTTCACCGGGAATAACATCACCCAAAGGGATGCGGATACATCTGGCTGAAGAGTGTTAAGTGAGACAAAGTGCATGTCATAAGTTTAACTGTTAGCAAACACATAAGGATTAATCAGGCAGGAGTCCATCTCTGGCATCATCATCATCATCATCATTATCAACATAGGACCAGGCATTACTGCGTAACGGTCCGAGTTGCCACACCTCATATCAGCACATCAAGTAAAAAGGTAGTGAGGTGAAGGATGAAGATAAGTGAATGCAGTCAAAAGAAATATAAAGTATGAGAAGAAAGGAAAGAGGAGTGACAAAATAGTGAGATTCGGTATAGCCTCGTTAAGATGAGGATAATGTGTGTATACATCTGCGCCACTGACTTCGGTTCTGAGCCATATCACCTAGGGTCTCCAACCACTGGTTCCTCTTGTCCCGTGGACCCCAACCACCTAGTCTGCATCGTCCTACATGGCTTAAACCAACAGTCAGAGACTTCATACACTGGTGCCATGTTTTAGTCTGGCCACCTCGGGCCTTTTTCCAGCCTGAACCCACCTCAGCCAACATTGTGTGACGAGGCAATCGGTGACTAGGCATACGTAGTACGTGTCCCAACCAGCCATCTCAGTCGATGAAGGTTCACAACCTCGTCGACTGACTTACCTCTTCTCCCCAAAACTCTACACCTAACTTCTGCATTACTCACATGGTGACACCACGGAATACGTCCTATACTACGAAGGCAACGGTGGTCAAATACCTGTAACCTTCTCATGTCTTCCACTTTCAATGGCCATGTTTCACAGCCATACAGTAGAACAGAGCGGACTGCTGTGCAGTACACGCGACCCTTAATAGACAAACGAATATCACGGCGGCGCCATAGGTGGCTCAAATTGGCAAAAGCCAATCGAGCCTTTTGTATCCGTGCAGAAATCTCATCGGCAACTAACCCACCGGAGTTGATCCTACTTCCCAGGTAAGTGAAGTGGTCAACACACTCAACCACTTCACTCTCTATTGTTAACCGCGGTACCGCTGAAGACCAGTCCTGAGCAGATATTTGCATTTGGGTGGTGAAAATCGCATCCCAAACATTCTCAAATTCCCACTCAAAGTGTTCAGAAGACTCTGCATCTTGTCAGCGTCTTCACCTAACAGGACTATGTCATCTGCATATTCTAGATCTAAAGAAAATTCACCTGTGATCCGGTCAACGTCTTTGTAATTAGGTGACGAGAGGCCATCTCTGGCAACAAACGTCTAATATAGCAATAAGGAATTACGAGTACTCCTCATCTCTACACACAAGCCTTGTATAAAAGTTTTAAAATAAACTTTATACTAACACTCTAAAACATGTTAATCTGTAACTCTTTTAGATAGAAACATTTAGCAGAAAGATCTGCTTATATTAAGTTGGTTACAATGAAAGCTATTCCAACAGTTAGCATAGGGTACACTAACCAATATCTCTAACAAAATAATCCATTTTATTACATTAACCTTATGGTTTCCAGGAATTTATGTTTCAAATCATTGTGACATAACTCATTTGATACTATTGTAATCAGTATACTATTTTTTTATCCAATCATTTTTTTGTTTTTCAGAGAAGAATATCCAGATGATAGTTTTATTTATGTACCATACTTTGACAATGGGTTTATCGTGAATACTGATGAATATGAACCGTCTTTATTTAATTATAAATCACCAAATGTGATTGATCGACAAGATGTAAGAAATGATTGGAATAGCATAAATATTAATACATTTTATGTGAATAATACTAAAGATAGACTGATAACAAGATAAGTGGTATTCATCATGGACTGAAAAATCACTAAAAATCTAGAAGAACCAGAGACTTGTTTTAACCTCGTATGGAACTATTCTGTGATGAATACCACCTTGAAATAAATAAATAAATCCTAAAATCCTTCAAACTAAACAATATAATTGAATTTAGGGATTTGTAGGGATTTAAAGATTTTTCAAATTGGTATTCATCATTGACTAACATCAGTGTTCATCAGTGACTAGCTTCGAGAGGTGATTTCTAAAGTTTCAACG
Organism: Heterobilharzia americana; assembly: GCA_944470555.2. NCBI lineage: Eukaryota > Metazoa > Platyhelminthes > Trematoda > Strigeidida > Schistosomatidae > Heterobilharzia > Heterobilharzia americana. The sequence goes on along the minus strand of OX104127.1, from coordinate 157,549,138 downwards.
AGAAGTTGTGACCAGTGATGGAAATCCAGTGACCGTGAGAACAAATACTCAACGATGACATTGGGTGGAGGTCACGCTATATCGTGAACTGAGATAAATTGAAAAAAAAAGAACCACTGGATTCCAACCTAGTGATTAGCTCAATGGTAACATTCTGGTCACGGAACTTGATGGTCGCGGATTCGATCTCTGATGGGCCAAGGTCATGGGTACGCACTGCTGAGTATTCACATACTAGAAGGAAACAAGTGTCCATTGCTCCCAATTTTCCTTTTTTCCTCCAACTGACGTCGATCTAAAATTCTATTTGCGAACCAAAAGCTCGATGTACTTACACCCTAGTGAGTAAGAACACAACTTTCAACATCTCATACTTTTATAGACCTATCACCTAATATTCTTTGTCTTTATTCGTAGCCAAATGTTCATACCTCTCTGGTGTGTGTTGCGTCATTCTTATTACATGTGTTGGGTGTTGGTTAATTCGTTGAACAAAGATTCAGTTATCAGTCTTTCTCTTCACCTAATTATATTGAATTTAAGTACAGTGATTTTATCCCACCCTACCATGTGACTGTGTACCAACGTATGCATTACAGTAGCCGAGTGACTTTCTATATTACTGATGCTGTTGCAGCCTGTCATTTTATATTTGGCTAGATTCCTACGTTCTGTTAATCTAACTGACTCCGGCTGCCTAGTTCGACCTATATACTTGACTTCACAGTCATTACTGGTCTACTGGATCTTTAATTTGAAAAAGCTTATCTCTAAGTGAGTTTGTAGGTTTAAATGTCACTCTAATTCCAATCCTGTTGAGAATCTTACGTAAGCCTTCTAATGTCCCTTACTTATCGGGTAATAGAATGGACAGAATGAACTCCTTTCTACTACTGCTGTCGTTATCATTCGTATTTGCATTACAGTTATCACTTTGTTGCCTATTTTTTTGTATGAATTTCTTGATAAAATTCAGAAGATAACTATACGTTTCAATTCCTTGTTTAGGACTCTGCACTGACTGGTCAACTTTCTAGCTCTATCACTTAGACATTTGACTAAGCCTTCCTTAACTAACATTGGATGAGATGACTTGAAATTTAGATACCCGTTAGAATGCGTTGGCTACCTGCAGACAGTGGTACATAAACCGCTGCCTGTTCTTTGTTTTACTCCGCAGTCTAATATAGGTAATTCTTCTTATTGATTTTCTATCTCTCAAGTGAATTCGACTGCGCCTACTACTGAGTTTATATATGTAAGGATATTGCCTACATTTTCCGATCTCAACACAGTAAGACCATCATACCTCAAATCGCCACAAAATCTTAGGTTCAGGATTAGTCGCTCATAAAGACATGTTTTTCCAACTATCCATAAATATATCTGCTAAAATTAGGGATATTGGAGATCCCATTGCTACTCCTTCTGTTTCTTTATATTTATTTTCCTGAAACTCGAAGACTGTGGAGGTCAGGCACAGTTGTGCGCCTAATATGGTCTCATCAGTCGATAGCTTACTTCAATGAGTAAGTTCTGAGTCAATATTTAGTTGGTTTCTGACTGCTTCTAAGGCCATGTTGATTGTTATTATTATTATTATTATTATTATTATTATTATTATATGTCCCATGCGTTCCTAGTGGAACATAGGGATTCATTGCACTCTCTTCTCTCCAGTCTTCTCAACCTGGCCCCACCACTGCCCAGAAGCTTTCATTTCTTTCCCAAATGATCTCCTCTATGTCACCCTCACCTCCGACGTCCAATTCGTCGTTTCCCCTTTGGATCGCACTCGATGGACTGGTGCATGTGTCTCCGAATGGCTTTCTCAGTGTATCCCCAGTCCATCTCCACTTCCTTCCAGTGCATATTTGTTGGAGAATAGATTCCTCGTTCCCAGAGTTCCTTGTTGCTTATTCTTATTATTCTGGCCATCTGATCTTCGGTATCGAGCGAGCGTAGGTAGCTGTTGATGAATGTTTGTAGTTTATTGGAAATGCTTTTCGTGACACGCCAAGTTTCTGAATCATCCAGAAGCAGTGACTTGACTGACTTAATGTTGAAAATCCAGATCTTGTACTTTATGCTGAGTGCAGTAGATCTCCAAAGGCTATATTGATTTATATTTTAGTTTAAGGACTTGTTACATTGAAACTAACCACTTTTCATCTTCTATATGCTGGTCATTAAGCTTTAGTTTGAATTCGTAGAAGTTGACTAGTCTACAACTCGAAAGATTCCTAATATGACATGATATCATTGAAAAGTACTGCAATAGTTCATTTCTTGAAGAATTTCTGAAGTCAACTACCAGTTTTATAGGATAATCTGGTTATGATCCTTGATAGTACCTTATGGCTTCTGTAGCCTATAAGATCTTACCTATGATAGTGTTAACCGATTTCTTGACCTTTTCAATATGGTCCTGTTTGGATATATCCCTCAATTCTGTTGAAATAAAAGACAATTCAATGAAGAAAGTTTTCTTTTCAACGAATCATTTTCAAAAGCTGTACATCCTACTTATAGTTACAAGAAAACTTATATATATATATATATATATATATATATATATATATATATATCTGACTTTGAAAGTAGACTGTCCTAGACCACAGTGACCAGAGTTAACCGAGTGCTCATCAATCCAGCTGTCCTTTAAACAGCTATACAGTTTTCGGAGATGCGTTTAGACAGAACAGACTTTGTGCTGCTTATTTAACCACCTCAAAAAGAGCAAGTAACTTGGTTAACACACAGGGAACTGGTTCAGAGAGGTAGTCTATCCTTTACACACCCTCAAATTAGTTGCTAACTAGAGAAAACAATCTGAAGCTGAGCAGAAAAGAAGGTTTCTTCAGTGCTTTGAATAGTCGATTCTTCAGTATATCCTTTGAATCGAATATTCATAAACATTGTTATGAAATTCTTTAAGATTTCGTTTGTTGAAGTTATCTGATTTCTCCATGAGTACTTCTAAATGACCTTTATAAGACTTGACAATTACTATGTTATTGTCATTCAGTAGATTATTCAGGTAGGAATTGTTAAGTCTTGTTAATTTTCGATGTTTAAATGACTCTATATCACAGTATCTTGTATCAAGTAAACAAATCGAATATGGAATAACTATGATGTATCTTCTTCATGCCAAGAAACGACTTATTCTTCTATTGATTTTCTGTGCAGAAAACGATGGCATTGGATGAAGGTCACGCTATATCGTGAACTGACAAAAGTAAGAGATGTGAGCAGTTGGATTCTGACCTAGGGGTTTAATGGTAACCTGTTGGTTGCAAAACCTGGAAGTTCTGAGTTTGGTCCGTGATAGGGTCATGTATGCACACTGCTGAGAAATCGCATACTGGGATGAAACATCTGCCAAGTTATCCAACAGTTCCTCAAATAGTATCAGTTTATGATGAATATCAACCTGGAGTCGATAAACAGATTCTCACAAGCTTGAGAATTTGAAAACGTTTACTATTTCTTTTCAATTACGTCATGGTCATCAGTTCCATTCAAATATATAGGTTTTACATTTAGTATAGCAAGACCATTAGTGTTAGTGGGCTAATTAAATGTAAAACATATATATTAATGTAGAGTAGATGATGAAGGCCTAATTGGGAAGAAACATTTCTTTGCTCAATGAGCCAGCCTTCGGATATATGAATAGGATTTGCCCACTGTGGTAAAGCATAATTGTATTATATTTCTTCCTTTTAGGTGTATCACACAGTGACATAGTATTAAGTACATACACACACACGCATAGTTGCATCGCCTCAAGCTGCTATACTTCACAGAAATCCTCAAAGAATAGGTGAATAGGAAATTAGTGATATCAAACCAGACAAAGTAGTGTGAGAGAATAAACAATCTGAAAATAAAGATTGGTGTGAATATTCAAGGTTTAGAAGATACCAAAGAGTGAATATTTCTGTCCCATCAAGACCGATTCCCACCCATGTTACCAAGAATCAGTCCTGAACCACTGATACCTTTCTTCTCGGAGACCCTAACCAGGCAGTCTACATCTCTCCACATGACCCAAGCCAACCGTAAGGAACTTCATCGACTGGTGTGACGTCTTGGTTTGATAGGTATATGGGGGAAGTCTTCTCAGCACAACCCTCAAACAGTCACCTCTCTTTAGGAAACACTAAGAGGACGTAGCTTATCTGAATCGTGTGATAAATTAGTGCAATACACATTGAACCATCTAATCACACACCAACTTACTTGTCATGCATATATATATATGGATTACAACAAATAGATAAATGGGTTTCAGAAAATCATCGATAATATACAAGGGTCAAATTGTTAGTTTAGACTGGAAGAAAGATATACTATGTTATTCACACTTCATACTCAAAATAGCACTAGTAATGGAGGTTCATTGAAAGGAACAAATTGTTTTTGAATACACGAAATATGTTGAAACCTCACTATTCTGTAGCTTTAACAAACATAAGTTTATGTCCCCAAAATGATTTTCTGAGTTGGTTTTCAAGATGTATACAAATCAGTCTTGTAATAAAGTTGGATATCTATTGCTTGGATCTATGGGGTCATTCAACTTGATTTGCTCTTGTAGTCATTTTCGAATATGCACCCTTTTGGTCTTAGCCACACTGATCAACATGTATTCCCTATGTGTATATGACCATATGTACATGTAAACTGAAAAGTAGAAGTGGATGAAATCTCATCCTCCAAATGTTGTTAGGGTTTACTGGAGTACATCAGCTTCGTGTTTTCCATGATACTGACCTCTACTGTATAGTTTGCTCTCTAAATAGCTGCCTCAAGTCTTTGTTTGCTTGTCAGATTCTATGAATCATATACGTAGTTTAGACATCCCTCTCTGAGACTGACTGTCTGATTGACATTACACTGGATCTTGTCATTTCAGCATTTTTCTATTACAATTCATAAATTCCAGGAGATAATTGTTGTTGAATAATACTTAAATGAGGTTTTATATTACCTCCTCAAAATCATCAAATGTTCATATTCTTGGAATATGGTCAAAGAAACACTTAGTTTGTGTCAGTATACTTAGAATGGACAGACAATGTTGGTAGTTTATTTCCTGCCTATTCATGTAGATTTCATATAGATGTTAGTTTTATTGACCCCATGTCGTCGGTGTTTAACAACAGTGTCTGAGAATGTTAAAATTACATTTTTTTAAATGATTACTCTAATGTCTCACACTTTTTACATAAACTATATCTTTTTATTATATTGTTAAAGTTGATATCTATATGCCCTACAATATCATGACTAGTACATTTAAAGCACCGTTTTTTTTCAAATCTCCGCCAATGAAAAAAAAAACAATCTCGGTTAAATGTTCAATAGATTGGTATAATTTCTAAATCATTAGTTGAATTCCTAATCATTCTTATATTTAACCCTTTCACAACAAATGCTTCTAGAGATTTCAGAGTCTTTTTATCACTTATAACCAAGATATATAGAGTTCGGCTAAGGAAAAAACCAATAATACCAATTGTATCATGTTAATGGAGAATGACGATTGATTTGCCTACAGGTTTCTTGGTCTTTAAAGTCATTTTTGTAATAATTAAGATAAATTTGAAGATGAAGAGTGAAAAGATATGGTTGACTAATTGTAGAATCATTCCCCGTATTCATTACCGAGAGGTTATACTAGAAGGCCTTAAATAAATCTGCTAGAATCGAAGTAATCACGTCAGTCAGCTTTTATATGTACTTATCAAATGACATAAAGTTTGGAAGAGCGATAAATTCTATTCCCATGTTAGTAACAGAATACCGAACAAATCTAGTATACGAACAATTGATGTCAGTCCATGATGAATATCAACTTCAAAAATCTCTAAATCCTCACAAACCCCTAAATTCAATTGAACTACTGTTCATTAGTGACCAGCTTCGAGAAATGATTCCCGAAGTTTCAATGAGAAGTCATGACCAGTGGGGCAAACCTGGTGAACATGAGGAAAAATACTCAATGATGACATTGGGTGGCGGTCGCGCTATATCGTGAACTGAGAGAAGTTGGAAATATGGATCAGTGGGTCAATGGTAACGCAGTGTCCACAAACCTGAAGGCCGTGGGCTCCATCTCTGGTGGGGTTACGGGTGTGCACTGCTGCAGAGTCCCACACTAGGAGGAAACAGGTGTCCAGTGCTCCCAGGTTTCAATGTCTCTTCAAGTGATATCATTTCATGTTGAATACGGACTTGAACAAATGTTTTCCACTAAAACAAAATGTAATAAACAGCCACTAACTAGGTAATAATAAGTGGCTGGAAGATTTTCATAATCAACACAAGAAGTTGGAGCACAAAACACCCAACAGTAACTAATTTACATTCCAATAAAAACACAATGAAGTCAACAGTTCACAAATTAATTACGGAGTGTTATCGAATGCCTACTATCCAGTCTATAAATGAAGTATCAATGCAGTTCTGAAGGGTACTTCTTCCTGTATGACTGAAGACTTAGACTAACGAATGGAAATCAAATCAAAAAAAAACTGTCAGTAATAACCAAGGTGAAAAAGTGAAACATTTACTAAACAATGCAAATAATGCATGTTTAATATACACCAACATTGGCACTAACTGCCAGTAACTGATAGACATTTTCGGAAGCACCGATTTGGTGTAGTGCATACAACGACTATTCACTCATAACTTTGATATCAAGCAACTTGAACAGTAAGGTAAATCAGTGTGGTTAAAAAGAGTATTGCATGAATTAAGTTTTATCAAAGCTATATTCAGATAAAACAAAGGCAATCCATGAAGGGCAGTGAAGACGTAAAATAAAAGGTTGTTAGGCTATCATCTCTGATGAATCATATATACCCTATAGGTTCAGAAAACATAAATAATAAGAAATTAGATTTTCACCTAATAAATATTTTTCACTTACTATTTACCCTAATCATTTCAAAATGAAAGGAAACTTGTGAAAGAAACCAAAAGCTTTATACTATTCAATAAAACTCTCAGAACTGATACATTAATTCTCAAGGTTAAATTGTAACGAAAATTTGGTCAATTGATATTGTACACTTATTATACTTCTATCCAGATATATGAACAAATCAATAGAAATGAAGTATACTTAAGAATAGAATGTAGGTAAACTAGATGACTAGAAGATGACAAGGGATTGTTAGTATTCATTCATGAATCTGTTTCAGTATTTTGTAGGCTCAACTAACTGATCACTGTTGTAAACTTTTCATACTTAGATGTTACTAAAAATGTACTCTAATCAGATACAAGTACTAGAATGTAAGCGAATTCTACTGTGTGATATAACTTCAAACCTCTTAAGCGACATGTTTTCCTTGAGATGGCAACTTGCTAAAAAGTGACAACATGATCAGTAGAATTCACTTAGTACTTAGAAATTATTAATTATTATTAGTCCCTTGGGTTCCTAGTGGAACATAGGGCTTCAGTAGCACGCCTCCAGTGACCTCTGTTCTCTGAGATTTTGAAGCTGGTTCCACGACAGCCCAGAAGCTCTCATTTCCCTCGCATGACCCTCCATGTCACCCTCGGACGTCCAACTCGTCGCTTCCCATGGGATTCCACTCGAGGCCTGACGCGTGATGTCCTCAGTCGGCCTTCTCAGTGCATGGCCAATCCATCTCACTTCTTCCTGCATATTTGTTGTGTGATAGGTTCCTGGTTGGTTCGTTCCCAGAGTTCCTTGTTGCTTATTTTTTCTGGCCATCTGATCTTCAGCAGCGAGCGTAAGCAGTTATTGATGAATGTCTGTAGTTTATTGGAAATGCCTTTCGTGACGCGCCAAGTCTCTGAGCCATACAAGAGCACTGACTACGTTGGTGTTGAAAATCCGTATCTTGTTCCGCATGCTGAGTGCAGAAGATCTCCACACTGGTTTCAGGCTAATGAACGCCTGTCTTGCTTTTCCGATTCTGACGTCCTCGTCCGTCCCGCCTGTAGTTGAAACAGTGCTTCCTAGATAAGTGAAGGAGGTTACTTCCTTCAAGTACTTAGAATTAAACCACATGAATTGGGTCATTCTCCAGTTAGCAATGAATTCCTTCCTACATAAGATGAATCAGTGTCTAAACAGCTGAATGTTAACTTTGTTGACTGTGCTATTGAGTAACACAGGTTTTAATCGCACAAGGGACATCAGTTTCCCCCACCTACCCACCCACCCACAGGTTGTAGACACGTCAGACTTACACCTGCCAACAAGCACAAAACGTAAATCTTCATGTTTCAACGTATAATAATAATAATAATAACGGCTTCATTATGAAAGATATTTCGAGAGTACTGTGCTGAATTTTCAGCACATCATATAGCATCACTTAAACAGAAACAGTTTCATCATAATCATCATTATCAACATAGGACCAGGCATTACTGCCTAACAGTCCGAGTTGCCACACCTCACGTCAGTTCATTAAGTAAAATGGTAGTGAGGTTAAGGATGAAGATAAGTGAATGCAGTCAAAAGAAATATAAAGTACGAGAAGAAAGGAAAGAGGAGTGACAAAATGGTGAGATTCGGTATAGCGTTGTTAAGATGAGGATAATGTGTGTATACATCTGCGCCACTGACATCGGTTCTGAGCTATATCACCTAGGGTCTCCAACCACTGGTTCCTCTTGTCCCGTGAACCCTAACCACCTAGTCTGCATCGTCCTACATGGCTTAAACCAACAGTCAGAGACTTCATACATTGGTGCCATGTTTTAGTCTGGCCACGTCGGCTTATATATATATATATATATATATATATATATATATATATATACATAATAAAATAAGTGTAGATTACATATAAAAGATGAGAATATTTTCTCTGTCCACAACTTTCTTAAAAATCTAGAGTCCACTCAGATAGACAATCATATTCGCAGTTATATTCATAATGTATAAATAACGGCAAGTAGTGTGATCTTAATTTAGTTTGCCTTGAAAATGAAAGTCGACTGGTTAGCTCATTTCTAACAATTTCTTCCTTGCACAGGTGACAAGCTAAATACAGTTTTGTAGAGTTTGTATATTTTTTAGTACATGCATACAATCTTACATACTTTCTCCTGGTCTTATCTGACGACCGACACGTAGAGAGCTTTGAGTGAAGAGGATGTTGGTCATCTCATAAAATAACTCCTGCCAGATGTTTACACGAGTTAATATGTTTGTCCACAACTAATTTTAACTAGAAGGTTTAGAGGTATACCACTAGTTTTGCTGACAATCTTCAGAAACCTAGGAAAAAATAAAGAGGAACAACAGAGGAGAATAGGCAAGGTGCAGGAGTTTAGAAAACACAAGTGAAAAGGCCGAGTTATACCAGATACTCTCAGCTTCCTAATATAGAAAGCTGGGTGGAAAATTCATTCACAAGTTGGGAGGACAAAGAAAGGTTAGAAGAATCACACTTGTAACATTCTCTAATCCACAATTATCAATACAGCAGGAAACATTAGAACTAAGCAGCTTACATGGGTTATGCTCACATCTGAAACTAAAGTTTATAGTCTGACATTCTTAAGAATGAAGCATAAGACTACCTACGGAGAACCATGGTCTAACAGTAAATAGGAAATCATTGAGTTGAGAACAATCTGTTGAAGAGGAAACGGATCTAAAAAGGTCAGGTCATCAGCATATTTGATAAAATTGACAATAAGCGAAGGTGGTAAGTCATGCAGAAAGAAATAGAAAAGACTGGGGCAAAAGAACGTCTGCTTGCGGAACACCAAGCAGTCGCAGTAAGCAATGAGGTGGAGCATTTCCTTCAGTAAAAAGTGTATTGTTTCCTCTCAGAGAAATAGTAATACAGTCAGCTGATTATTCACGACTCAGTACGTGTCTCGATTAGCTTGTTCAACAAAAGAGATCTTGGGACAGAATCAAAGGGTGAAGTATAGCCTAAAACTGTACACCTGATATACTTGGCATTTCTATCAAGATTATAAGCAACACTATGATATAAGACAGTGATATTTTTTTTTTCTTTTGTATGCAAACTGATTAGAACCTCTGAGAAACCTTTAATCAGGGTTCAAGTACAGCTTCGCCATTATTTTCAAGAACAGATAAATAACTGTACTCGGAAAGAATTTCGAACATCCACCTCGAATCCCTAACTAAGGTATGGGGAATATCCTAATATCTTTCTGCATAGTTAGTAGAACATTTTCTGAAAACGATCTATTAAATATACTACCTAATGAATGCAATAATATATATGTATCAGTACATTTGGTATATCCAGAACTTCACATGTGAAGGATTCACTTTTCATAATTCCATAATATCACTACTACTAGCACGTAGTCACCGTACAAAGATTAACTTCAGTATAAGCTGTGACCTTAAAGTAGCTACATTTTTTTGTTATCGCCTTTATATAAACTACACGATTATGATTAATGTTTATACTATGTACAACCTCAACTGAACTTATATCGCTGAACTAAGTATTAATTGTGCACGCTAGTCAATAAACTTTATTTAAAGTATGGTGAAATCTACACCATATATATCTATGTAAATAATTCAATTGTACTAAATTAATCGTGTTTTTGACTTTATAAGCGTATTTTGGAATCGAAAGGTGAGGTATTTTCTACAGGAGCTAATCAGTCACTTACCCTGAATCATCATAATACTGACAATTCACAAGTAATCAATATATACACATGAATACAGTCCACCTGCTAACATGACTGTCTGGTTTAACAACCAAATGACTGATTGAATTTGCTGTAGAATAAGCTTTAACTATACAAATTGCTATGTATAATTGTCTATTAGAATCAAATAAAGAGTAATCACTGGTAGTGATTATTGAATTTAAGTGTTCACCCTTGAATTCAGTAAACAAACATACATTTTTGGCAGTCGTGTTTTTTCTGAACTCATGTCCTCTATGAGATTTTGACCCACGTTATTCAGTATTCAAGTCAGCAACGTTACCACTGAGCTATTCGGGTCAAGATTTGTCTCCTGTATGACTGAATCAGATCATGTTGTTTAACTTCCCTGAGTATTGACCGAATTCTATCAATCATTTTGTGAATGTAGTCACCAAACTAGGACGTTCTGTAATGTGGTGCATTTTGATGCATGTTAGTTGGTTGGAAGCAGTCGGCAGGAAACTTTAGGCTTAGATTTTTATTGTTTATTAACACTCGTCAACAAGGAATATATCTCCAAACTTGAGGGAACTGGTGTTTCCCTGATGCGTCCACTTACTACTGAAGTCAAAAACACGAATAGTGTTAACAACCTTATGTAATTTCTTTTACTAAAGAATTCTGGCAACACACCAACCAACAACCTATCACTCAACAAATATGTACTGGAAGGAAGTGGAGATGGACTGTATTGGGCATACACTAAGAAGACTATTCGGGGACATCACACGCCACACCAGACAGACCCTGGAATGGAACCCAGATAGGAAACGATGAGTTGGGCGTCGGAGGTGAGGGTGACATGGAGGAGATGGTGTGAGGAATAAATGAGAGGTTTTGGGCAATTGTGGAGCTAAGTTGGAAAGACTGTAGAGTAGAGAGTGGAATGGAGACGTGCTACTGAAGCCGTATGTTCCACTAGGAACCCAAGGGATAAATAATAATAATAATAATAATTTACTGAGCTAGAGACTAAGAAAAGTAAAGAGAACTAATGAAGCATTATTTTGTTGAATTCAATTCAATCCAGGGATCTGAAGAACAATATTATCTCGTTGGAAAAAAGATAATCAGAATTATTGATCAGTTAACTAAACAAGTGTATTAGAAATCAATCTTCTTATATCCGATGTCAATTTTACTTAGAGATTCGATTATTCGGAGTAAAATGAAGAAAATATCTTCTTTGGAAAGTAAATGAAATAAAAGTAGAAGTACGCAAGGGAAAGTAATCTACAGCATCCTATAAAGGAGGTTATTTGTGATGTCGCTTAGATCAGGGTTAGAAGATTATAAGTCGAATCAACTCTCAAACTGTATAAGATATTTCAAAAATAAGTAAATGATATCAGTCAAGATATATTTCGTCATTAATTAGTTCCTCATCGATGGCTCTATACTAATATATAGCATTCTCGTACATAGGAAACCAATGTCAACTGATCAATACACTCAATTATTTTGGGTTTCATCACTCTTTCATTATGAACAAAATCTAGCCAAATGTTTGGCTCATCAGACAAGACTTATCTCTTCTCAGGACACTTTAGATACAGAACTCCAAACTACATGTGATCTACTCTGTACTTATCGATATCAAGGAAAGTATCTACTCAAAAGTATGAATATATTTAATATGAAAACCAGAGTACCTACAGAATTCAAGAAACCCCTGTTCCTAAGACTGCAGTTCCGGAGTGACATCATCAATGAAATTGTGACACAGCGCCTAAGGAAAGCTATAACAACATCATTTGATAGAGCATCTTACAGTTGGCTGATAATGACTTTTGTGAATCAAACACAGACTATATGACTTCGTCTTTTCTATGTGCACTAACCAGTTCAACTATTCCTGTTGAGCTAATTACATTGGGCTTGTAGTTATGCAAGTCCAATGTCGAATCGAGGAACACCATCCATAATGGCTAAGTAAAGATGAGCAAGATCAATACAGAGTTCAATACTGTGTCATCTGGTAGACACTGTTCACCGAGTTAATATTCATAACGCCTTTAAGGGTTATTTATCACATTCCTTCTAATCTCATCTATGCTCTACGACTTCATCTTTTGCATGCAGCAGAAGTTATAGGAATTCACCTGAATAAGCCAACTCTGTGTATTTAACATAAATTTGTACAGTATCTTTCTTTATCTTGGTCATCTACATACCTTATCTGTGAAAAACACTACCCTCTCATTCGTTCACCCTGCAAACCTTTCCAATCACTATGGTATCATCTTGCCTTTCCCCTCTTGTCTCTAGTTACCGTCAGCAAGTGATCATTTAACGTAATGATCCGTTTCCCCTTCTTTTCGTGTTATTTGTTCTTATTGATAGTAAAGTTTTCCATATCTCTGGTATAGGTGCTGCGTCATGTCTACTGCATGTGTTGGTTGATTCGATGAACAAAGCTTCAGCAATAAACACCCCTCTCTCTTCACCTAATCATATTGGACTTGGGTACAGTGGTTTTATCCCACCCTATTATGTGGTTGTATGTTAACGCATCCATTGCAATAGCCGAGTTACTTTCTAGATTATTGATCTTATTCGGGCATGTCATTCTATATTTAGCTAAATTCCTATGTTCCGCTAATCTAACTGACCCTGACTGGCTAGTTTGATCTGTGTACTTGACCTCAAAGGCATTGCAAGTAATTTAGCGTATTAATTTATTCTGCTTGATTGATTCTATCGGATCCTCAAAGGGATACACCCATGACCCTAAGAGGGATCGAACCCTGAACCCATAAGTAATGGATTCGATCCTTGGTAAGTCCATGGGTGCACATTGCCAAGAAGTCCCATACTAGGATGATTTAGCTGTTCAGTACTCCCAGGTTTCCCATGTCCCTCCAACTGACGTCAGTCCGTAATGAATACCAAGTAGAAAAACACGTTTCAATGTGAATACGAATCAAGATGAAATAAAGGCGTTAAGACCATTTTAGGATAGATGAGACCGTGCAAAAACACTCAATAGGTTGGTAACTGTCTTCATTTATACTCATAGTGACTATCGTTTTATTACTGGCATATTCAAACTACTATCGAACAACTTGAGTAAATAGGCACCGCTCAGATCGCTCTCCAGATTTCGCCAGACGGATTATAGCGATCTAAACGCCGGATGGCCAGTCCGCTCTTTTAAGGTCGATATTATTAGCAGTGTACCCAGACAAATTCAGATCATAGAGTCGAATTAGACCTGATCAACTGAATCTGACTAGCTGATATGTATGAAGTGGTATACTTGAAACAAGTTTTTCAACTACTCACTCTGATCTGGCTGGCGAAAGCCTATTGACTGGTACCACATTTTGGCAGCTGGAAAATCAGCCAACTGTGAGAAATATCAATATAAACCGTGAGATTTGTAAATCATTTTTCAAATTGACGATTCTATTTATTACCGAGTTCGTTCACCCATTTTTCATGCGATTACGTAATCGCTTCTACTTATTTCTCATCTTGTCTCAGTTATTCGTGAACACTCCTCACTTTGCCTGATATAACATGTAGATAGTATAGCTGAAAAACATCACAATTCAGAATACAAAAAAGAAAGAGAATATTTGTAGATTGGTTGTGTTGCCTTCTATGAGCTGGGTGGTTAAATCGTGGAGACTTCGTTATCTTTCTAGACAGCATCATCAACACTAACCTCAGTATGAAGTGATCTGTCAGTATCTCTCCATGAGTGATTCAACAGCTTGCCCTAACGAATTGATTTGTGTGTGATTGGTTGTTTCCTCTGATTGTCGTATCATTAACTACATAGATTTTCTTGTTGGCTGTTTCTTTGCTTGACCTCTGACCTATCTGTCGTTTATCACTTTTCTCATTGGTTGATAGATTGGGTCTATGTCTATACATTTATCGACTGCTGACAGACCAAAATGCCAATTTTTCTAGGAATTCTCGGATATTCTTTGTGTTTCCTCTCTCCGTCCAAAATTTCTACATTATCGAAATTGAATTCATGTCAACAGTCGTTATCCACGTGCATTGAAATGAGAAGCGATGAAGTGATGTTGTGACGCTTGATAGCTAATTGGTGTACATGTATACAAGGGTGAAGAGGACTGATCGAATTGTTGCAATTGATTTTATAAATGATATTTGGTTTCTTTTCTTGGGTGTTGCGTCCTTTGGTCTGCACTATATGGTTTCAAGGTAATTTGTTGGTTTATAAGGCGCTACACCAATTCCAAGTAATCTCAGTAATCTTGTTCTGATCTCTGATATATTTCTTTATGTACGATAGAGTGACCTATTTTTCAATTTCTGTCGAAAACTTTGTAGTTGATGATGAACATGATCGGCATCTATTTACACAGTTTCGTGGATAACCGCTGTTCTTTGAGATATACATCAAGTGATTTTCTTCGCTTCTCCATGAAGTTGCTTTACTGTAGTGTGTTTTTGCTCTTTTGAATAGAGTCTTCATGCAACTAATTTTGTGCGTTGTTGGGTTGCTGCTACTGTAGTTGACGATTTTATCAGTATCTGTTAATTTCGTGTAAACTTGTTTTTCCAATTTTCTGGTATTGATTCTATTGGCTAAAACTCCCTACATACTGTAGTTGAAGCTAATGATATTGTCACGAAAAGACAATGAAAGCTTCACAATTACACCACTCAATACAGCTCAGTGAACACAACACAACCAAGATTATCCTCTTCAGCTACAAACATTCTCCATCATTTCAACATTACAAACTATAGTACACAAAAGGAGGAAATAAAATATGTTCAAAATCTAGACGCATCATATAATACAAGACGATTGATATTCACAGTTGAGTGAAATAACTTTAAAAATCACCAGGAGAAGTCATATAATCATGTGGAGTGATAAATTGGTGAGGTAAAATTATTGTAATTATAACAAACTCGGTAATAATGAAAGGATAGCCAACATAAATCTGACTGAAGATACTTAACAATCTTATCTCATTCAACTGAAAACATTCTTCACCATATAAGTAAAATATATTTGTAATATCCCAATGAAGTAGAAAAATAAATTTCTGATGTTTCATGACTTCATGGGAAATCTCTTCTTCAGAGAATAAAACTTGTACAAGTTATCGATTGTTTAAATAATAAATGGTAACAAATTAGATCACATTATCTATACAGGATAATAGTATGAACACAAATGTCATCATCATTTGATTATCTGAGATAGTCGTAGTTTGGCAGACTATTATTGATGTTACCAGTTGGTAGAGTATCCGGCTAGAAACCCAGTGGTCGCTGGTTTGAATCCATCCGCAGTTCAACTTTTTTAATTTACCTTCAATACTCATCCAGTATAAATGTCATTGTTATGTTGACCAGGAAGCGTTCACAATTTATCTTTCTTATCTATTATTAGTCTGGAGTTCAAGGTGATGTGAATATGTGTGTGCATAGGTGACTGGGTGTGAAAGTGATAGATGACAAATTTAGTTTATATTGTGTGTGTGTGTATATATACTTTTGTTCTGATAATTGTTTATGATGTGCTGTTGGTTAAACAGATAGACCTTCCTTACGTATGTGGACTTCATTACGATTCAATATAATGTGAAATACTTCACCTATTCTTCTTTCTCTATAGTTTGAAAAGCCTTTGTGAATGATTTTAATATTTTCAATATGATAGATGGCGTGAAATGCGATTGTCGACTTGATTTGTAAATTCTCTAGTTTTATAAGATTATTTGACGGTCGTTTTGAGTAACTTGTATGTTGTTTAGCTCGAATGAGGATCTCCTAGGATCATTCCCGAATATAATAGGCGTCACAATCTACATAGCTTAATTTTGTAGACTCAATTCTGTGTGGAGGTAAAAGGACTTTGATCTTCTAAGAGGAGAGTGTTGGTTATCTTCTAAAAGGGTCTAATTCGGTACTTTCTTAAGATTCTTTGTAGCTGTTCATTTGTACCTTGGCTGAATAGCAGAACTACTGTGCAAAACCAGGAATTGTTACTTGAATTTCCTCTGCTCGTGTCTCCGAATCTTTTGGATGACATTTTCAGAGTAGTTACTAAATGTTTCTAACTTCTTTCTGCCTATCATCTTCATTTGTAATCAGCTTTGTGGCTCTCCTGAATAAGTTCCGACCAGGCGAAAGTTTAGCACTGATTGAATGTGCTGAGTTGAAACCAAATATCGATTTGAATATGTTGGTTTACGATAAATCGATAACTAAACAGTCAAAGAATAGTAGTTCACCACTTGCATTTTCATGTTTGTAGCGAAGAGAAATTCTTCTTTTCGACGAAATCATTTACTGAGCTATATATTCGTGAATGTAGGTTACAATGGACAGAACGTTCCAAAATTATTTCCGGTTAGGGGGTAAAATATATGAAATTACTAAAGGAAGTTAAGTAATACACATTTGGGCTTGGAGTTGGAAAACAGACAAGGAATCATGAAATTAAGTGTAACTATGTAAAACATCATCAATAGCTACACATATCATAGTAACAGGTAAGGAAATTAATATTTAAACACCTTTCAAAGTTTTTTATAGAAACAGTTAGGGACGCATGCTGAACTGAGATTTGTGGAAGGCATATCCAAAATTAGGATCAACTATGTCATTACTCCTTCTCGTTCTCATTTTCTTGGTTTGGATCCCCTGCTTATTATCTTAATTGTTGTATTTGTCCTCCCACTCTTTGGTTTAATATAAATTAACTTGACAAGTAAATGTGTGATTAAATTATTTCGAAATGTATTGCTCATATACACCAATCATATTGTTCAGATAAACTTCGTCTTCTAATTACGCTATAGCAACAGTGAAACAGTCAAATTCAGTCAAAATGTAGACGTACCTTATAACAATAATTACAGTTTCACTGTATACTAGTATTCCCATTGAAAAATGTTCTGAGTTCATAGGTGAATTGCTACAATATGATGACATGTTGACAGACAGATCTCCATTGAACTCCAGTCTCATCATGAAAGCACTGAAAGTTTGTTTAAAGTTGACACTCCACGTTTAGAGGAAAACTATAAAAACAAACTAATGGAGTAGTCATGGGTTCTCCGGTGTTCCCCTGCAGTTGCAAACCTACACATATCTCACACTGAATCAATCGTCCTTCCTAACACCACCAAACCATGTATTTAGCTCAGATATGTAGATTATTATTATTATTTGTCCGTTGGGTTCCTACTGGAACATACGGCTTCAGTAGCACGTCTCCATTCCACTCTCTACTCTGCAATCTTTTCAACTTGGCTCCACAACAGCCAACAAGCTCTCATTTATTCCTCACACCATCTCCTCCATGTCACCCTCACCTCCGACGCCCAACTCATCGTTTCCTATCTGGGGTCCATTCCAGGGTCTGCCTGGCGTGGCGCATGATGTCCCCGAATAGTCTTCTCAGTGTATGCCCAATACAGTCCATCTCCACTTCCTTCCAGTACATATTTGTTGAGCGATAGCTTCTTGCTATGTTGGTTCGTTGCCAGAGTTCCTTGTTGCTTATTCCTATTATTCTGGCCATCTGATCTTCAATATCGAGCCAGCGTAGGTAGTTGTTGGAAAAGTGGAATTAAAGTAGACGAAAGAACTTAAGAATTGAAAGACTTGACATATGAAGGAAGGTTTATGAAAACATTCTAAATTTTGAAGACTCAAAAAGCGAGTATATATATCTGTGCTATTGTGAATAATTTGAGATATATCATCAAGAATCTGTAACCATCTATTCCTATTGTCTATAGGAACCAAAATTTCACAGCTTATACCCTTCATATGCAGTTCAAGTTAACAGTCAAAAACATTATCGACTGGTACCAGATTCAGTTATATTAAAAATTTTCCTAACCTAATCTTATCATGACTAACTTCAAACACACAATATGTATATCTCTTAATCGTGAAAGAATATTATTTTAAAAGATATTAATATTTTCCACTATTTCCATATTCTTAACTTTTCTTTCAGAGAAGATATATGATTCCAACAGGCAGTGCTTTCGATACAAATCGATCAATAAGATCTAAAAAAAGTGAGTGATATCAATCAGCTACTGACATACATCATATTACACATTTATATGTAGTAGTATAAGTTAATGTGATAACTTTATTGAGTGATTGTTAACTTATCAGAATATATTCTACCTTAAACGTAAAGCTGCTAAAATCTGATTACTACTCCGTAGAAGTCTTCGAAGACGGCGGTCGAGAATTATTGGTTGAAATAACTAAGGATTTGACTCGTTCACTCCTGCCTCATTGGTCTACATCACTATTTCCACTTATCATTATCACTATTTGTTCTTTGTGTTTCTAGTGGAACATACGGCTTCAGTAGCACGTCTCCATTCCACTCTCTACTCTACAGTCTTTCCAACTTGGCTCCACAACAGCCAACAAGCTCTCATTTATTCCTCACACCATCTCCTCCATGTCACCCTCACCTCCGACGCCCAACTCATCGTTTCCTATCTGGGTTCCATTCAAGGGTCTGCCTGGAGTGGC
The DNA here is from genome assembly GCA_944470555.2 of Heterobilharzia americana. Classification (NCBI taxonomy): domain Eukaryota; kingdom Metazoa; phylum Platyhelminthes; class Trematoda; order Strigeidida; family Schistosomatidae; genus Heterobilharzia; species Heterobilharzia americana. The sequence goes on along the minus strand of OX104127.1, from coordinate 157,529,908 downwards.
GCGTGATGTCCCCGAATAGTCTTCTCAGTGTATGCCCAATACAGTCCATCTCCACTTCCTTCCAGTACATATTTGTTGAGCGATAGCTTCTTGCTATGTTGGTTCGTTGCCAGAGTTCCTTGTTGCTTATTCCTATTATTCTGGCCATCTGATCTTCAGTATCGAGCTAGTTTAGACAGTTGTTGATGTATGTTTGCAGTTTGTTGGAAATACCTTTTGTAGGGCATCAAGTTTCTGAACCATATAGAAGCACTGACTTGACTGACGTTGGTGTTAAAAATCCGGATGTTGTTCACGCTTTATGCTGAGTGCAGATCTACACACTGGTTTCAGGTTAATGGACGCCCGTCTTGCTGTCTTTTCGATCCTGGCTGCTTTGACGTTTTCGTCTGTGCCGCCTGTAGTTGAAACAGTGCTGCCTAGGTAGGTAGATGAAAAAGACAACTTCCTTTAGATTTATCCCGTTCATGGTGATTGGTGCTTGTTGTTGCTGTTGGTTGGTTATCTTCATCACCTGTGTCTTCTCTGTGTTCACCTGGAGGAAGTCCCGTTTTCGCTGCGTCGCTTCGCCTTTCTTGCCAAACTGTTAGTTTTCGCCTGTACATCTTCGAGTTTGTGCGACAAGACATTATACACAAGTCATCATTGGCGGCGAAATCCAAATCTTCTCCTAGGGTCTTTCCATTGGTCAAACAGCGTATGCTCCTCTTTTTGCTCCTCACTGTTTGTTGCTTGATCCTGTCGACCACAATCAGGAAGATCACCTGTGATTAGTAGGCGCCAGCCCTGTCTTACTCCTGTCTTCACTTCATAGGCATCACTGAGCTTTCCATTGTGAATCACTTGGCATGTAGCATCATATAGCATAAAGCTGCTGTTGGATAAGGTTGATAAAGGTTTCTGGCACTCGGTAGTGTTGAAGCAGTTTCCAAATTACTTCTCGGTCGAAGCTGTCACCTATTATACTAGTTACTAGCCGGTCTTAAGCCTGGGTAAAGGAGGAAGTTCGGGCATAGGGCTAGCAACCTTACCCCGTAAAACCAACCCAATCGCTAAAGAAACCTCAAAGCACGAAAAAATATAAAAAAAATAAAAATAAACTGCTTACCATAGTCCATACTTATTGATATCTAGTTCTAATAGCATATCATGATTTTAGGTTGGAATTCATCATGGGCTGACATCAGTTGGAGGAACATTTGAAACCACAGAACACTGGAAACCTGTTTCCTCCCAGTATGGGACTACTAGCCACTGCGCACCCATGACCCCACTCCACCAAAGATCGAATCCAGGACCTTCAGGTTCCGTGGCCAGCACGTTACCATTGAGCTAGCCACTGATCCATATTTCCTACTTCTATCAGTTCATGATACATCGCGACCGTCACCCAATGTCATTGTTGAGTAACTGTCTTCATGTTCCGCTTGGTTGACTCCACTGGTCATGACTTCATATCAGAACTTTAGAAATCACCTCTCGAAGCTAGTCACCAATAAGTGCTAGATGTTCCTCCAACCGATGTTAGCCCATGACTTACATTCAACAAAGAAACCTCTACAAACCTCCAGACAGAATACACATCATGGTTTGGAAGTGCCATTTGATTCAGTCAACTGAGGCGTTGCGTATGGATCCAACTAATAAGGTAAAAGCAAGTTAGAACGTTCTGTTAATAAAGGCTTTCTACTCGAATTTATGATATAACGACAACTGGTGATGCCCGCCAAGGATAGCCAAAATCGGGGTATTGGTTTAACTTTTTTGTACATGTACTACTACTAAATGTGGTCGTGCTTACCTTCACCGCCTTCAACAGCATCGACCGACAAGTAATTTGGCAACTGCTTCAACACTACAGAATACCCCAAACTTTTATCAATCTCATTCAATAACTGTATGAAGACGCCACATGACAAATAATTCACAATGGGAAGCTCAGTGATGCCTTTGAAGTGAAGACAGGAGTAAAACCATACTGTCTACAATCACCCATAATATTGCTGATTGTGGTCGACTACATCATGCAACAAACAGTGAGGAGCGAGAAGAGGGGTATTTGGATTTCGCCGCCAATGATGACTTGTGTATAATGTCACATAAATTTGATCTACAGGTGAAAACTAAAGAGTTGACAGAAGAGGCAGCGAAGACAGGACTTCCTCCAGGTGAACACAGAGAAGACACAGGTGATGAAGATAACCAACCAACAGCAACAACAAGCACCAATCACCATGAACGGGATAAATCTAAAGGAAGTTGTCTTTTTCATCTACCTACCTAGGCAGCACTGTTTCAACTACAGGCGGCACAGACGAAAACGTCAAAGCAGCCAGGATCGAAAAGACAGCAAGACGGGCGTCCATTAACCTGAAACCAGTGTGTAGATCTGCACTCAGCATAAAGCGTGAACAACATCCGGATTTTTAACACCAACGTCAGTCAAGTCAGTGCTTCTATATGGTTCAGAAACTTGATGCCCTACAAAAGGTATTTCCAACAAACTGCAAACATACATCAACAACTGTCTAAACTAGCTCGATACTGAAGATCAGATGGCCAGAATAATAGGAATAAGCAACAAGGAACTCTGGCAACGAACCAACATAGCAAGAAGCTATCGCTCAACAAATATGTACTGGAAGGAAGTGGAGATGGACTGTATTGGGCATACACTGAGAAGACTATTCGGGGACATCACGCGCCACTCCAGGCAGACCCTGGAATGGAACCCAGATAGGAAACGATGAGTTGGGTGTCGGAGGTGAGGGTGACATGGAGGAGATGGTGTGAGGAATAAATGAGAGCTTTTGAGCAATTGTGGAGCCAAGTTGGAAAGACTGTAGAGTAGAGAGTGGAATGGAGACGTGCTACTGAAGCCGTATGTTCCAGTAGGAACCCAACGGACAAATAATAATAATTCGCCGCCTAGAAGACAATTGATTAATATACTCAACACAATCATGTCAAGCAAAGATGATGACGAAATACAGAAACTTCTCAATTCATTGTAGATTTGGCATAAGTTTCTTAAATGTGAAGTGTTAGATGCTGTTCCAAGGCTGCTATCCACTGACTTATAGTTTAACAGTAGAGGATAAAGCGGAGTAATTAGAATACGAAGTTTATCTAAACCATGTGATGTATTCGTGCAATACATTGTTCAGATAAACTTCTCATTACACTATCTGAATTCATAAAAAGGACTTATTCTTTTCAAAATTTATGATTTCATATTCGTGGAAAGTTGCATCAAACCTCATCTCCGACGTAAGAAGCCGGTTTGTAATTTGTCATGTGTGAGATATCTCCTTGTCTATCAACGAATGAAAACATAGGCAAGTAGTTTATTATCCTGTTGTACAGCTGTTAGACATGGTTGTCAAAAGTAGATATCAAGAGGCAACAGAGTCATGGTCATAAGTGTTTCCAAAGCACTGTTAGCGTGATGGAGTTATAAAGTAAGCAATGGTGAATTTAGGCATCCAATATTAGGGATTAAAGGCAGATCAGATGATGATGTAGTAAAAGCCCACTGATTATAGTGGCTGGGACGTTTGGTGTCTATGTGAAGTGACCAAATACCTTAAGGCATTATTTCAACCGAGGTAGAATTAATTTGGAAGAAAGGCGATCAGATCTAGACATGGTACTCATCCATGAAGTCCCTGACCGCAAGGCTGATCCATCAAGACAGACAAACAAACAGATAAAATCCACATGGAACATACCTTACAACTGCATCAGTTCAAGTTGCCACACTTCATAGTAGTATGCAAAGAACGGATGGGTAGGAAACGACTGATATCAAAGAAAACAAAAGTGTATGGGGAGGTAAAGAATTAAAAAATGAAGATAAATCAAGACATTTAAGCTTTATAAGACATCGAAGAGTGAATACATCTGCACCACCGTGACCCATTTTCAGCTATGTCACCAAGGGTCACTTCACAACCACTGATTCCTATCGTCTCAGGGACCTTAGTCAGGTAGTCTACACCTTCCTACACGACTCAGACCAATAGTAAGAGACCTTATAGGTTGGCATCACTTCTTAGTCTGGCCACATTGAGCTTTCTTCTAACCTAATCCAGCTTCCTCTAGCGTAGCATTTCGAGATAGGCAGTAGCTTGGCACCTCAGCCGATGAAGATTCATGACCTCGTCAGTCGACTTGCTTTCCTTGTCTAATACCTTTTGCCTGACCTCTACATTACTCATATGATGGTTCCGTCACATGCGAGTGATGCTACGAAGGGACCTGTGGTCAAAAATCTGCAACTGCTTCATGTCTTCTCACAATGACATAACAGAACAAACTGTAGTACAGTATACGCATCCTTTAGTAGGCAGTCGAATATGGTCTAAACACTTCAGCAATTACAATCAAATGATGTATAAATCACTTTTAAGTCAATCATTCTCCGTTTTATATGATTTCTTTATTGTATACAATACTAGCACCTCCTTTTTTAATCCCTACACTTTTATTTAGCATTGTTCAAGTTATTGAATCATTTCAAGCGAAATCTGAACGAGAATTGACAGTTGAAAAAGGAGAATGGTTGGAAGTGATTGAAAAGAAAGGGAACTGGTATCGAGTTAAAAATACATTTGGAGAAGAAGGATACTGTCCAAAATCAATACTGAAAAGTCGAGAGACGATGTAAACTCTAAAAGCGTAGGTTATGCTTTCACAATGATAACATTTGTGTATGTATCAAAAATACCTAGATTACATCTAGCATAGTGGGTTTCTTTCATTCAACACTATGTAATGAATAGCATGGTAAGATAGAATTTTACTTCAATTTTCGGTTCAGTTCGGCGCTTCAGGCCGGATTACTTGGCTTCATGGATTTTATTTTCAAGAACCTGGTGGAACGGTCCCATCGCTGATCAGGAAACATTCAAGTAACACTTACATATGAAAACTAGCACTCCTGCCAGAGAACTCTGTTAACGCCTCCTCATAATTGATCAGTGCAATATCAAAACCCTCCACACTGTCAGACTTCGATGCATCCATATTCACTCGGTAATCGTTGACTGCACTCACCTCCCTGTGAGATGACATGAAGGGCATGCTTCTCACTGAGTGTCCAAAGTCTTGCAGATCAGATATAACTCACGTTCCCGGAAGATTATCTCTCTCACACTATATTGTTTCTCCCAGGTTAATGATATACAGTCAAGGATAGGGCTAACGAAACCGGCATTCCGAAAAGAATATCAGTAACATTCGCAAAATAAACCTCACTTGTCCTTAACAACTGTTTCAACAAGTGACTACTGGAATTAGCAAGCTGGATTCCCTTACCCTTCGGTCACACTGTTCACGGGGACTGAGTGGAATCCTCATGGCTAGCTAAACCTTCCCCGTTTTGAAGCTCCACACCACTGCTTTTTGCATATGGATCTCGTCAACCGCGTTTACCCCTGAGCCAATTTCGATGGTGGACTGATTGATAATCTAGTGGGTCATTTAGAGGTTCCCCGTCACTACGTAACTGTGATCAACCCGTAGTTACCGGTGCACTTGCTATCTCCGGTGCTATTGGTCAGCAGTAAAAACGCCAACGGCACTTAACCATGCCATGCAGAGCTTCTTCACTTTGACGCCATGACTATTTTGATTTTCTAGGTCTTGACAGTTTCCCAGGTTAACCGAACGTCGCCGACCATAAGGATGGCTTCTAATAAGGCGCATGTCGATGAAAATGGTGTACGCAACAGGCCATATACTCCTACTCATGGAGAAGGCTTAAGAGTTACGGGTATCTACCCATGTCTTCTTGGCTGGAACGGCATAAAGTCCCCAACTTGGGTTATCCCACTAAGGCAGGCCACATTTCATACCCATCCCTCGACCAATACCAACCCCCCCCCCTGTCATCTCTGTTAATGACATGGCACCCAAAGTAAATCAGCCCTTACTGCCTGCGTCGTGTAAAAAGACAACTGGCCAGTTTTAGGGGTGAATTGGCGACTGCTTCCGAAGATCCATTCTTCAGCCAGGAGGGATGGTAAAAGCTTCATCGCCTTGAATTTGTGATAACAACCGCTGGTGCAGTCACTAGGGAGACTCATTAGTGACCTGCAACCCATACCATAGATACAGGCAAGCAGACAAGTCAACTCAGGAAAGGTCACAAATTTTCATTATACCCTGACTGCCTTTGCACACTCTCTAGTAAACAGCTTATGAAGCCCCCCGACCCGACGCTCTACCAACTGAGCTATGAGGTCCAACTTCTGACCAAATTTTAATTTTGCTTCTACCACCGTGGGTTTTGCCGACTACCATATGAATTAGTAACGCGTTACCGTCGCTCGATCGTACTTATACTGGCTGCCTAGTCAGGACTACTCATCCCAATCCAAATCTAACTGAATTAGAAAGGGGGAGCACTATATTGATTATTATCTTGACTCCCATCTGAGATAGCCGTAGTTTGCCAGACTAGTATTGATACTATTAGTTGGTAGAGTATCGGGTCGGAAACCCGGCGGTCGCTGGTTCGAATCCATCCGCAGTCCAAATTTTCATTTCACCTTCAATCATCACCCAGCATGAATACTAATCTGCCAAACACCACAGTCATCTCAGATAGTCAAAATGATAATCTTTAGTAATCATCATTTTCCACTTACGGTATATTAATCATGATGAATGGTTAAAGGATACACAAAATAGCTACCGAGTTGCAACTTAGATAAAATCAACATAGAACCTGGCACACAACTCCATTGGTTTAAGGTGCCACACTGATGTCAAAGTAGATAAAGTTATGTGAGAGAAAAAACAACTTGAAGATAAAGGTAAGTGTAAATATTGAAGCTTTAGACGACTTCAAAAGACGGAAACAGCTGTGCCATTGTAACTCATTTTCAACCATGTCACAAAGTCAGTTCATAACCACTGACTTCTATCGTCTCAAGGAGCCAAGTCAGGTAATTTACTTCTACCCACTCGGCTCAAACCAACAGTCAGGGACTTCATGTATTGCTGTCATTTTTGATCTGGCCACACTAGGCCTTTATTCAACCTAGTCCAGCCTCCTCTAGCATCGTATTTAGAGGTAGAAAGTGGCTTGGTATGTACAGCAAGTGTATGAGGCACCTCAGTCGATGAAGGTTCACAATGCTCTAAAGGCATCAATGCTCAAAAACGTGTAACCACTTCATTTCTTCTACTTTCAACGACCATGTCTCACAGCCGTACAACAGGATAGAACGAACCATAGTGGAGAATACTTTTCCTTTGACAGATATTGAAATATTTCGCCAATCATCGCCCTAGATGACGCAAGTTGGCAAGTCCCAAATGGGCCCTCCGTATCCCAGCTGAGATTTCGTCAGCCATCAGCCCATTTGACGTTAGCTCTCTGTCATTATAATGGTTTATCTTAGACTCATAATTTAAGCAAGAATGCAACTACTATAAACAAATTCTGTAAGCATCAACGATGTGAAATATCGTAATAAAGGTGAAGTTAGTTCAACTGTCTTTTTTATAGCACTTTTGCGTTAAATGCAACCAAAAAGCTTAGTGACCAGGTTAGATAAATTTGACCGACAAAAAAGCGATATCACTGACTTCGATTACTGATATGCATATCATTTTATTGGCGAAGAATAAAAAACTTTGATTGTCAACAACTCTAACCAACTTTTATTGTTAGGTTTAAAAAAATCAATAGGAGAATTAGTTGACTATTGTCACTGGTCAATTACACTTATACTCCATTGGTCTTGGTGACTAGCCGAGGAATCCATGATGCTCGTTTCGTCCTATTCGGGACTCGTCAGCTAAACGTACCCGGACCCCAATGCGAGGCTCGGATCCAGTACTCTTCGATTCAAACGCCAGAACGTAATCCATTAAGCCACTGGGTCACAAGTGGTTGAGTGTATTGACCACTTCACTTACCTGGGAAGTAGGATCAACCCTGGTGGGTCAGTTGCCGATGAAATCCCTGCACGAATGCAAAAGGCTCGGCCGGCTTTCACCAACTTATGCCACCTATAGTGCCACCGTGATGTCCGATTGTCTACTAAGGGTCACGTGTAATGCACAACAGTCCGCTCTGTTCTACTGTATGGCTGTGAAACATGGCCATTGAAGGTAAAAGATATGAGAAGGCTTCAGGTGTTTGACCACCGTTGCCTTCGTAGTACAGGCCGTATTCCGTGGTGTCACCATGTGAGTAATGCACAAGTCAGGTATAGAGTTTTAGGGAGTAGAGGTAAATCAGTAGACGAGGTTATGAACCTTCATCGACTGAGATGGTTGGGACACGTACTACGTATGCCTAGTCACCGATTGCCTCGTCACACAATGTTGGTCGAAGTAGGTCCAGGCTGGAAAAAGGCCCGAGGTGGCCAGACTAAAACATGGCACCAATGTATGAAGTCTCTGACTGTTGGTTTGAGCCATGTGGGTCGATGCAGACTAGGTGGTTGGGGTCGGTGGACAAGGGGAACCAGTGGTTGGAGACTGACTCTAGGTGATATGGCTGAGAGCGATGTCAGTGGCGCAGACGTATACACACATTATCCTCATCGTAACATTATACCAATCCTCACCATTTTCTCATTCTCCCTTTCTTTCTTCTTGTACTTTATACTTCTTTTGACTGAATTTTCCTATCTTCATCTTGCGCCTCACTGCCTTTTTACTTGGTGTACTGATATGAGGTGTGGCAACTCGGAACATTACGCAGTAATGTCTGGTCCTAGGTTGATCTGGATGAAGTTGTTTTTTTACGCTTGCCTTTAGTAAGCTAAACTGAGTAATATTCAACAATACGTTTTCGGAGGGTGGGCTTACAATATCTAATATAATACTCAGCTCCATAGGAGCATGTGAATTTGTAGATACACTAACTACTTTTTTTTCTTATATTCTTAAGATATGCCTATGGATAACAGTTCAAAAGAACTATATTTATCTGTTTATTACCATCTTTAGTGATAAAAGTCGAACGTGAATTCGCTGATCACATATCTACAGGTCATTTATCAATAAATAAACGTCTACTTCTCATTTTGAACAATTAATTGCAATTGTATTGTTAAAGATACATTGACTGTTTAATATTTAACAATTTCTAAACTATGTACGCTCTGTTATCAGGATATATTTAATTAGAAAAATAGAAATATGACTAGTAGAGGAAAACATTTTCTTTCAATCATCTACAAATGGTTATGAAACCATCGATCCAGATCGTTGTCAAAGGCTGCAGAACTACGAGAAATTAAAGATGATGTAGTATTGTTAATTGAGAGATGTGAAGAAAGATTAGGAGGTAATGGGGGGAGGTGGATAGCAGTCTGAGGAAACTTGAGCGCTGACAGACTTGTGAAGGCGGTTGATACTTCCCGGCTACCCACACCGTGGAAGGTTATTTCTTCTTAAGGTACCTGAAAGAGATTTGTGTGACCGCAGAGCCCATCAGACATCTATCTGCTTGAGGCTTGTCACACCCAGCCTTTTATGAATGATTATTTTGATTTTTTGTTGTTTTGGGCCGGAAGGTGGAAGAGAAACGACAAATAAACCAACACCGCCGGCCCGGCAGACAGTGGGGCATGGTGGGGTGTTATTTTGGGGCCAACTTTTTCTAATTCCTCCTTCCACTGAGAAGGCAGCATCAGCGTGGTCATCCAACGGAAACACCTTACTGCTGTCACACCTCATCCAGCTAGCAGCAGTACGACTTCGCCCTCAGACCCCCATCATAGTGTAGTAATTTACATCACAACGGTAACTGCTTTTCGTCTAACCACTATCCAATAAACCTTTTTGTATGGTAGGACCTCAAGGGAAAAAATGTCCCACCAGCATAGCTCGTTGGGTCATTGTGCTATGCAAGCCCGACCACCACGTCAAGGTAGCAGCTATCGGTCGAGGTGATGAAACTATCAGAATACTTGATCGGTTTCTGACAAATTTCCACACCATTTGAGGAATTCTAATATTTATTATTGTTATCCTTTACGTGTCTATAATCAGTATAGATTTATTTGTATTATCAGATGAAACAGTAGTAAGAAAATACTATCTCATCATAGGGAAAGTTTCATCAGCTTTGCATTGTTACTAACTGACTGATAAAATCCACGTAGAACCTCGTACGCAACTTCATTGCTTTAAGTTGCCATGCTTTACAGAAGTACAAAAGAACAGATAGATAGAAAACGAGTAATATCAAAGGAGATAAAATAATGTGAAAATGAAAGTTAGATATCAGGGAGTGAATACATCTGCGCCACGGTGATTGATATTCAACATATCGTCAAGAATCACTCCTCAACCATTCATTCTTTTTGTTCCAAGGACCTCAACCTCCCCCATATGACCACTCTAAACCCTCTTCAAACCTAATCCAACTTCCTCGAGCATTGCATGTCGAAGTAGGCGCTGGCTCGGCATGCACAGTAAATGTTCAGGCCCTCTTACACAAAGAAGGTTTAGAACCTTATCGATCGACTTGCTTTTCTTTCCTTGTACCTTTCACCTAACCCCAACATTGCTCACAAGGGGATTCCATCAAACGCGAGCAATACTACGAAGATACATATGATCAGAATCTGTAACCGCTTTATGTCTTCCACCTTTAACGGCTATGTCTCAGCTGTATAATGGGAGAGAACAAACTGCAGTGCAGCATACTCGTCCCTTGGTAAGTAGTCGGATATCTCACCATTCGGTACCAAATATGATGTAAGTTGGTAAATGCCAAACGGGCCTTCTGTAACTGAGCCGATGCAACTTCCCAAGTGAGGTGGCCGACACATTCCACAACTTCACTCCCTATCATTAAGCTGGGACTACGTACAGCAGACCAGTTCTGGAGCATCATCTTACGTTTGACAGACACAAGCGGAAAGCCTGCCTAACACACTCATATTTCTGTTCAACGCGTTCACAAAACCCTAATTTCGTCACCGTCTTCACTTAGCAGGACAATATCGTCTGTGTATTCCAAGTCAATTAGATAACCTCCAGGGAGTAGATCAATCCCTCTGAAGTAAGATGTACCTAAGGTCATGACCATTAGTACATTTAAACAGGAACGGCGACAGTGGACATCCCTAGCGAACAGCATAAGTTGTTGTCAACTCACTTGAAAACTCTTCATAAGCTTTGATATGGCTGTGTGAGTTCGAGTAGACAGCTTTTATAAGCAATATATACTTGCTCGGTACTCTCTTCAGTTAGATGTTGCCACAAAACCTCACAGTCGACAGAGTCAGATGCTGCCTCAGGTCAAGAAATGTGCCAAGTACCGACCGCCGGCAGGTATGCCCGTATTCCAGCTGTCAGAGAGCGAAAATATGATCGATGCACCTTCGACAAGGTCTGAAACCTGCCTGGTTTTCTGTTCTCAAGCTCCAATCAGGGGTCGCATGACTATGGACCCTAGGATCTTGGAAACAATATTAATCAAATTAATTCCCCTATGGTTGTCATGACATTTCTCCCCTTTCTCACTAACTGAGATGATCAGTGAACTACACCAGTCTGACCGGACTACCTCCGATCCCCATAAACTGCCTGGTCCCCCGTTACTTTAATTAGCAATCCCCTACCTCCATCCTTGAAAACTTCAGATGGCGAACTTTCAAGTCCTGCTGCATTCCATCGTTTTAGGTTCGATACACCTTTCTCAACATCAAGAGTTGGAGGACCGACATTTACGTCCCATTCAGGTCCAGCCTGGATGTTGAGCGACTGAAGCGTTGCTGAGGACAGACTGAACTGCGCTTCAAAATGTTCTGCCCAACGTTTTGGCCTTCTGTTCTGAGAGGTTATCAGCGTTCCGTCCATCTTAGTGATGGTTTCACTCACTATCGTCTTCTCCTTGAAGGTATTCCAAATACACCTAAATAGTTTCCGGGTGTTGCTCAACGCTGATTCCTTCTCCAACACTCTCGCTTTCCCTACCCACTACTGCTCGCGATCGATGCGAAGACCCTTGGTTAAGTTTAAGTTGCTTTCGCTCTTCGTTGTGGTCAGAGCCACCTGGAACCAGTCTTCTCCGACGAATTAGTTCGAATGACGTCTCGGAAATCCAATGACATTTCTAAACCTTCGAATGTAGGTTAACAATCGTCTTTACCGCTGTTTCTACAGCAGACTTAATGTCATGTCAGGTTTCCTCAGAGTGAACATTGCTGTCATGTTCAGTTAAATGCTTGGCTACCGCTTTCGTAAAAGCAGACTTCACATTCTCATCTTCCAATTGACCCTAGACAAGCTTTATTACCGCTTTTTTCCTGCGACCAGTAAGGTGCACATATGCACGAGCCTGCAAAAGCGCGTGGTCGGAATCTACACTGGTGCTCCAGAAAGTCCAGCAACCTTCCAACGATGGTCTGTAGCAGTGTTATCTGTGTCCATCGTCAGTTTAATGTCGACGAACACCATGTGCGACAGTGTCTCTTCTTATGTCTAATGTTAGTGTTGGCTAGAAACAAGTCGTTGTCAGAGCGAAATTAAAACGAACGATCACTGTTGTTGGTTCCTTGGCATAGGATTCCGTAGATACTTTTCCCAATGGCTCAACTTCCCTACTTGAGCGTTAAAGTCACCTGACGTAATGCTATATGTGAATATTAGTATTAGGTGAAGGCAAAGAGGGAGGCAGAGTTGCGGAGGATGGGTTATATTTTATGGGTCTGTTGCACTACTAGAAGCGCGAGGGCGGTTGATACTTCCCGGCTCCCCACAACATGGTAGGCTATTTCTTCTTAAGGTACCTGAAAGAAGGAAACATTTATTGCCGTAGAGGCCACAAGACATTTGGGTGAGACCGGTCACTTACGGCCTTTTTGATGCCATGACAAGAGGTCTGTAGTATGACAGATGTAGTTGGACATACATCCTGTGGTTTTGGATTACCATTAAACACTGAGTTAAGCCACCATGTATCATCTCATTGGTTAAGAACGTTAAGGGGTAACTGCTTTTTGTCTAACCATTATCTAACAGACATTCCTCGTATGGCAGGACCTAGAGGGAACAAAAGTCCCACCAGCATAACTAGTTGGATCATCGTGATATATAAACGTGACTACCACGTCAACGTAGCAGCTATCGGTCTGGTGTAACAGCGGTAAGAGCTTTTCTTTTAGTGAGAATCCGTCAATCCAAACTAAAGCCTCCAAAAAGCCCAAGACACGCTTTAATGAGAGTCCGTTTAACTTTGCGATCTAACAAACTAATACACTTTCTCGTTTAGGTATCTCATGTACACGCTAAATTTCAACGTCGCAGATAACCAGGAAGTACCAACCACCTACATATTTCTAGCAGTATGCGAAACGCACCTAAACATAATCTGCCTTCCTATTCTATGCCTCTTCCCCAGCTGTTACTAGCGAAAACAACAGGCTCCGAAGTACCAACCTTCACCTGGAGACCATCACTAATGACTGAAGTCAGCAGAACACCATTACTAGTCTCTTGCTAAGTTCACATAAGAACTGTCGATTTTCGAACCTGACCTTGAGGCACAAAAGGCGAAAGTTACTAAAACCATTGGATCTTTGTTTTGAATGTATACTGTCTCAGGGACACCCATACAAAACCGAAGTATGGCTACCGATTTGACTTCATCCGGCCAGTGTGGTAATTCTGAACAAGTCGGCTTAGTTGTGTCCAGAAATCCGAGGGTTAATTCTTATCGACTCACGGGCGTAGGCATGGGATTAAGATGTAGAGTAGAAAGCGCACTGATCTGCCGGATACTAGTCTATGCTACCCAGCCCAATGGATCTGCACGACCTGGGAACGACTGTGACATGTGTTTCCATATGAGCGACGACTGACTGCTATCTAAATGGTACGATTGACGGGTGCATAAATACTGGTACATAAAGCAAAACGTTCATAAATCGACGTACAAGTGAGTAACTTCGACATTTAATTGGGGAAGAGGAGCCGAATGGAAGAGGCTATTGCTGATATCTATGGTGGTATTCCATGCCAACGAACCAATAAAATTTGAAAGCATCAACTCTAGGTAGTCCTCGGCAGTGATTGAGTTATCAAGGAAATTAGTGCTACGGTATCTCAGAAAAAAACGTTCAACCGGTAACCTGTCCATGGTGGGAATAATAGATAGAATATTTTGAAGAGGTCAGCAAGCCTACAAACACAATTCGCGCTCGAACCTGAATAGTTTGCAGATGTTAGTGTTCCAACTTCAACCGATACACAGCAGCAGGATCGAAGTGAAAAACTGCTGAGTATTGACCGAGATATGAATTGATACAAAGGAATCATAAGTGTTCCCATCAGACTGGTCTAGATTGCTGGTCACATCGATTTTTAAGGAAGGAGAGGTTTTTTTTAACACCGACCCACCCAACGCCACAAGGCACCCAACTCACCCCCTGTTCTTTTAAAGGTTGAAGGAACAACTCTAGTCAGGTATAGCAGACCCAGTGTTCCATCTCTGCAATGAGGTCATTATTGTGCGCACCTTTACATAGGGTCTACGTAATGTACGTGACAGTCATCGGGGTATTTGTCTGTTACCAGTAGCGTTGAAAATATTAACTATCATACTTTTCAAAACACGTGAGGAAATGATTCACAAGGAGCAGGCCAGTTTTACTTGGATGCATTGATGTGTTTACGTTCCACCAGATGCACGGATATCGCCAGATGAGTTGCAGGTCAACAATCGTTCTCTTGACATTAGGATTCCCTTTGATTTGTCGGATAGGGATGTACTCCACAATGCTGTTAGAGAGGGGTGTGTCTGAGAAATTCATTTATATCCTGAGGTTCCGTTTACAATCATCGTCACATTTACAGCACTACCCATATACGATGGTGAGGTTAAGCGCCGATAAGCTTGTGAACCACCAACACTTGTCCGTACAGCATTACATGTTTTCTTGACGCACTATGTTGGTCGAAAAGGACTAGGCAGCCACACCAAAACTTGGTATCATAACATGAAATCTATTGGTTTGAGGCGTATAAAAGTTGAAAACTGACTGTGGTACTCGGAAAAACAGGACCCGAATGTGGGAGATTCTGACATGGCTTAGTTTGCCAAAATGGTGCACCTTTATACTCTTTGTTATCTACAAAGTCTTGGGTATTTTCACGCGGTTACCGATCACTTCGCCCTCTCTTCGTACACCTGTTTCTCAGACGCATCCCTATCCACTTTTTCTTTGCCTGTTGCTGTGAATTGTGACAACTAGAGCTGATCAACTTGTGTCAGGCTTTCAGTTGACCTATCTCTACGTTGTCAAACTTGATACCGAACCTGTTAATTTCGACACAACCAAACTTCACATGCAGTTGCTACAACTACGCATCTTAGCGACGAAAGGCAACATGAAAACCACAGCAATACTACACAGAGGGAAAGATGGAGCGGATTAAGAGATGAAGACAGGAAAATATGAGAAAGTAACGAACAGAAAAGTACGAGACTAATAAATATTATTGGGTAAAAACAAGGTACCTGAGTTTGCGGTAAAATATCACTGTCAGGATTTTAAACAGCATTGTGAAATAATTAGTTTTGCATTACAACTGCAATGTCACTTAATTTTTGGAAGAATCAAATCATACAGAACTTCCATGACTTCAGCAACGACTAAAATCAGTTTATTTAATTGAGACAGGCAGCAACACGTTCTTCCTGTAGCTCCTCAGAAGTAATAGAGAACTTGCTTCTGGCCCAGTCATCGAACTTCAGACCCTGGACTATTTTCCACTGTCTATTTTCAATCTGAACAGGGAAACTAAAGATGACATCTTTTGGAGCATCGTAAGAACCGTCACTCAGGACGGACATTGATACCCATTCACCCTAACACGAGTAAGTTTAGCAAAATGACATACCTGTTTCGTACCAAACCACCAGTCATGCATATGATCAGTGATAGCTTTCGCTGCAGAAAAAGCACTGCTTAGCTTCCTGGCCGATATAACAGCAGCACCACGCTTCTGGATAGCACCTAGGAACTCATTTTTAATCCAATGCTCATCATTGATTGCATCGTATACAGGAATTTCTTTCCCGTTTTTTTTTACCACAGCATGACTAACATCCACAAACTGAGTGTTGCTATGATTTCCCCAGACTATACAATTCTTAACTGAATCACATGGGACACCCAGTCGTTGAGCGATCTGCAGGTAGAGTCAAAAAAAAAAAAACACTAACATATGATTGAGCACGGTTATGGTCAAGTCTTGTGAGCGCACTGAAATTTTCTTTCGGAATGGAAGGGGCATTTTTCATCATCGCCAACGCATTTGTGTTGGCGGGATTACCCACAACTAACACTTTCACAGTTTTTTTGGCGTACATATCAAGACTTCGACCCTGCTGCTTGAAAATGCTGACGTTTGCATTTAGTAGGTCTTTGCGTTCCATTCCCTCCTTCCTAGGCATTGCACCAACCATAAGAGCAACATCGACTTGATCAAAAGCTATTTCAGGTAAGTGTGAAACAACAACATCTCTCAACAGTCGAAATGCACAATCTTGAAGTTCCATTTTTAATCCCTTCAAAGATTCAACCATCGCTTCGATATCGAAGAGATGCAAAATAACCTCCTTTAGTCGTTACGTTTTTAGAATCACGACAAACCTGCTGAGGTCCAAACATGTCTCCACGAGCGACCATCCCCGCAAGGGAATAGCCTATTTGCCCTGCTGCACCTGTTAACAAGACTTTAATGGGCTAAAACATAAAGAAACCGAGACAGAACACTACCTCCGACATCAGTAATTACGGAATGGAACGGCGAAAACGACTAACTAATTAGAGGGAACAAACCGCTGCTAGTCAATACATAAGCTTCTTGACTGAGTTAAACAAAGCCTCTCATATCTACATATTGCTTACAAGTCAATCAGACAAAACTTAAGATACGTATTTATGTCTGTTTGGGTTGCGGCAACTACCATTTTACGGTGCATAAGCTATGAGGTCTGACTTGCTTTTCACACTTGCTGCACACATGCTCCCGATATCGTGTTGTGGTGACGAATCCAGGCTGCAGCACCCAGCCATCATTTCATGCACTAAGAAATCGTCGTAAGATACCGGAGAACTGCATATCCAATATCTTTTAACTAGCTAGTGTAAACCAACTGATTTCTTCGCGCTCGCTTCTAGGTCTTCCGGAACGGCTCCAGGTCTTTGGTGGATTCTAATGCAGTAGGTCTACCCACTCGACTGCTGTAGCTCTGGTTAGCCCAACGGGCGGTTGGGTGTTGTTTGTTTGTTCTTCCTCCCGGGGACTGTGGTGCAGATGGGTCCCTCAAGTGTCGTGCCAGCAGACAATTAGTCGGACTGGTTGTAAAAAACAGATGAAAAACATGTGCAGAGAAGTCAAGGGAGAGAAAGTGCGGGGAAAGGCAAATAGAAAAAGAAAAAAGATTAGGACAAAGGAAACGGCACTGAAGAAGAAACATTGGTAGGTTTATGGGGACGGGGTGATAGGGAGAGCATTTTCGTTAAAGTTTGGGAGCGTACAGTCAGAAGGAAGAATAATAAATAACACGATAGAACGAAGAGGGAATATAGTAATTCTTTTAGTAGGTGACGGTAACTGGAAGGGACGTCTGCAGGAAAGTATAAGGTTGAGCCAAGTTCTCAGTGTTAGTGGTTTTACAAAGTGTTCAGTAGCGGCTGGTCGTACCGAGTTAGTAGGTCGTGTCAGCTTAGTCCACATCCCAGTTGGATGAGCGCAGACCGTGCATCACTGCGTAACTGTCCAACCTCTTCTTGAGGCTGTAAACAGACGAAGCAGTAGCAATCTCGGCAGGCAATGCGCTCCAGTGGCAGCAAACCAGCAGAGACAAGAAGTGTGATCGCACACAAGTTTTCACCCTCTGGTGAGCGATCCTCCTTGGGTTACCTTGAGGATCGCCATGGTGGCCGTTCGGTAGGATTCCACTGTTCGGATGACTTGGGTTACTGAGTGTTTTGTATGCCGTTATCAAGTCACTATGTAATCTGCGGTAGCTTAGAGAGAGGAGCCCTAGATCTTTCAGCCTGTCCTGATATGGTTTTGCCTCATTCCTACGACGCCCTTTGTAGCTCGCCTTTGGACTTTCTCCAGGAGGTTCACGTCTCTTTTCAGATATTGTGGTGCAATGACGTTGTGTTCTTCTGGGTGGGGTCGTATGTAGGTCTTATGCAACTTCAAAGACAGTTCCGGGGTCAGGGGAGCTGAGATTCAGTGGGGGTGGTTCACAAAAAGAAGGAATAGCAGCGGACCCAGAATCGCTCCTTGCGATGCACCAGATGATTATGTCCCTCAACTCGAGCAAACTCTGTTGGCCTCTGTGCAGAATTATCTACTGTCTAGATAGTCCCGCAAACATGAAAGCACTTGTCCCTTGATGCCCAACCTTTCTATTTTGTGAATAAGAACGGTGTGTGGAACTGTGTTGAAGGCCTTATTAGAATCCAGGAAAATAACGTGGACAGGAATTTGGAAGTCCCAGCATGCCGTCCACTTATCACCTGCCGCCAGAATGTTTGAGGAACAGGACCTACCCTTTCTGAAACCATGTAGTGCATCACTAAGTGCTCCCCTCTTTTCTAAGTACTCCCTGAGATGGTCGTCTACCAGACTCTCCTTTACTCTTGACACCACTATGGGTCGGTAGCATTTTGGGTTCTGCCTGTCTTCACCTTTGAAGATGGGGGACAGAATAACACTTTACCACTCTTTTGGAAACATGTGATTGTCTAAGGAGTATTGAAACAAGTTGCACAGCGAACCGCACAAGGAGCCCGCGCATTGTTTTAGCACAGCCGGTCGGATGTCATCACACCCTGGTGACTTCCCTGGGCAGAGCTTTGACAGTTTTCCGAGGACCATAGCAGGAGTTACCTTTACTCCAGGTAACTCTCCTGCTCTTGGTGGTGCTGAATTTCGGTCGGACAGTCGGTAATTTTGGTTTGATGAGGACGTATTGAGTTGCGTATAGAAGGTGGCGCTAAAGGCTTCGGCAATCTGTAGTCCGGAAATATATATATATAGTGAGACATAATTATCTGTCCGATATTCTGATGGCGTTCACGTGATCACATGTTGCCAGATCACTAAGGGTAATGGGACATCGCACGGTCTTATAGTCGTTTGAGGGCTTTAAATAGGGTTCCGTGCTGTCCTTCCCGCACTCCACTCTCCAGGAAATAAACGGAGTGGCTTGCAGCAAGATACAGTGCTAGGTTTCCTACTATTTCTTCTGTATATAAATGGACCATCGGGTATCACTTAATCCGCCGTGGTTACTTGCGCTGATGGTGTAAACATCTGGAAAGAAATTAGGGATGACGAGGATATGTGGGCACTTCATACGGGCCTAAACAGCTTGTTTACCTGGTTTACCTGGTTGGCGATGGCTATCAAACTGGTAAATGTTTTAGGTTGCACACGGGGCACACAGACGGCAACACCTAAGATGCTGACGGGACTCTACTTTCGATACTGCCCTACAATGACCCAGGAGTCACAGCGAGTTACGATTCGAAGATCATGGCATAATGTTGATTGGTCACAGCTAGTTCTAGGACGGTGGACATTGGGCGGAATGTTCACAAAAAAGTGGTGAAATGCCCACCATTTTATACACATCCTTAATAAGACCTGAACTAGGGAACTGTACACAGGTGGTAAGCCCCCATCTGAAAAGTAACTCAGACCTTCCGAAAAGAGTTCAGAGGGCAGCCACTCGTATGATCCGTGCTGTGGCTGGCTTGATCTATGGGGATCAACTTAATGAATAATTAATAAATATTTTGTTCTCAAATTAACAGTTTAACGTGAGAGAAGCCAGTTTGCAGGCATCACCAAATTGATAATGGTAAGGAAATCTCCAGTAGTTGAGCTGTTCTGAACGATACAGAAGGTATCCCATCAGGGTTTATCATGATAATAAAAGTGACTACAGGTTATGAAAGGAACGGAAAAACATCACTTCACAATAGATTCAGATTGTTTATGAGTTTCCGTTGTCTCCACTCACCATTCTTTTTACACAAAGTGATACAAAAATCGTTCAGCATTTGACGTTTGCGTTACATGTGACCTAGATGGTTAACCTGGAGGTATAGTTCCGTGTTCCTTCAAATAAACGTTTATTTTGACATCAGTTAGCATGTTTATAGTGTTGTTGGCCAACGGAAACTCACTTCATCAATTTCAGGTAACAGTGAGTGTCAGCATAACCATATAATCCACGTGAGTACGTAAGTCCGCGCATTTCCCACTCGTGGAGTGACCTTACTCAACACTAAAGACGTAATCCATAAGGTTTAGTTGTTGCTGTACAAAGAGATAAACATCTGAAAGACTCTTATCCAATGGTGATGCAGTTCTGAACACAGAATTCACATTGGAGCACACAGCATTGCCAAGGAGCTATGTTGACTGTTAACTGTCTTTTACAAAACGGAGTCAAATGAGGTGAAGTATTCGAGTCACTGGGTGAGTTTATTTCTTAGATTTGGTTGTTTGTCCAGATTTTTGCTGCCATTATGACCGTCCAGAAGCCTTAGATCATTCATTGTAGTTGGGTTTTCGTATACGGTTGCATCTAAGCTGTTGTAGAACGTTTCAGAGAGTTGAAAATCAGTACGGGGAGACCAGATGAAGTATTCTTCCAATAATTTCTGGTATCATGTATGAAGCAGCGTATTAGTAGGCTGACAAGTTTGGCCAAAATTATGCACAAGGTTTTCTCTTCAAACTTCAGCTGAAAAGAGAGGGAGAAAAGGAAAGCAAGAGCAGAAACCGGAGGATGATATACCACACAAGACGAAATTGGGAAGAGAGAAGTTCCTATCTCTGAGACACTCGAGCTATACGTACACTTTAATTTATGCATATAAAAATGACTCTTATGATTATCCTGCGTAAAATGCGTACAAGCTTTGGATATACCGTGTTCATTTGTAAACGTGCAGGTAGAACTGACTCAACATCAAGGTGATATATACTTTACCAATGTGTACTTTACTGACTACACAACCTAAGCCAGTGAAATAGCAGTCAAACGCCCCGTGCAATAATGTTAGGGCCCATTCAGAAAAAAATACTTGGGATTGATGATAGTTTTGCCCTACACTTTTAGGGGGCCTGGTATGTTTTCATTGGCCCAGAACGTATACATGGTGACCAAACGAGTGATAGGCTCATCATATGTGAGGAGCTTATTAAGTGAGGAGCGAAGGACAGGTAATGAACCTGCAGTACGTATCTCCTTAGGAAGTCTATTCGAGATGTGAGAGAACTTAATGAAGGAGAAATTGCCTCACACACTGGTCTTACAACACTCAGTTTTAGCTAATTGTTTGTGATTACTCACACTGTAAATGGACGATACAATCATTTTAGTCCCTGAGCCATATGAGTGCATTCGCTTACAAAGTAGTTTTTAACAAAGTACAAGATTCATCCTTAGTCGTCTCTTCCAGGGAGTTTCTAGTCCTAGCATGTTGCATCTGGAGGCGTAGTCAAGGTTGCAGTCAGCTCCTAGTGTTCTCAATGTAAAGTGGCGTTGTACCCTTCGATTTTTAGCTCATCGTCCATTTGAAAGCTGCTTATGACAAATGAGCAGTATTCTAAAATTGGACGGATGCATACTCTGTGGAGTAGGACCCTTGATTCAGTACTATAAAAGTTACGAATGATGCATCCTAGGAGTCTGCGTGACTTAGCTTCGCTGTAAGCCGCCTGCTCAGAAAAATTCAAGTCGCCGGAATATCTGAGCCCTAGGTCTGAGGCAGAACTAAGTTTCGGTAACCGTTGTCCAGATACCTCAAATATCGAGTCAAGGTTACTGCTACCAATGCAGATCCATCCACATTTGCCGATGTTGAGCTGTAGAAGGGTATCAGCGCACCAAGAAAGCTTTTTCAGTTCATGTCGAATAGCAGTGTCACCTAGCTCATGGCTATAACAAGAGTAAACGACTTTTAGGTCATCGGCACATAAATAAATGAATAAATGTTTTATTCTCGCGTTAAAGAAAGATTTTAACATGAGAGAAGCCGGTTTACAGGCTTGATCACGTTGACACATCTCAAAATATCTGCAAGACTTGAGCCCTGAGTGGTACTGGCTGAATGTCATTAAACTCAGTTAAAAAAACATAGAAAGACGTCACCTGTGGCAAAGCAGTTGCAAGCACTGTTAATGTAGATAATAAGCGAAAGAAGTCCGAGAAGGCTACCTTGCACAACACTTGTGATGTATCCTGGAGTAGACAGAGCTGAACTGACTTTTGTTATTTGAGTGCGATCACTAAGAAATGATTTTAGCCAGAGGGTTGCTAATACCTAACGCGTTTAACTTTTCGAATGGTATATTGTGCAAAAACCATGCCAATTGCCTTCGATATACCGAGGTGCAGTACAAGGACTATTCTGCGTGCTTCACGACTACTGGTAATGAGGTTGAAAAAGTCGAAATGACATGTAATGCATGATATGTTCTTCATAAAGGTGTGCTGAGACTTTGTAATAAAATCTTCTGCAAGTAGGTATCCAGACATACTTCTTCTCTTTATCCTATCGTAGAGCGAAGGGAGATCAACTCATGGGGCACGTGGCTCCGAGACGTTGCATTGAACCCTATCTCCCCTTTCTGTTCCCTCCCGCTAGGTCAGGAGACCTCAGAGACATAATAGACGAATGCAGAAGCAAAGAAAGAACGAAGCCTGTGAAGAGTACCGCTTCTTATATCAAGTAATCAACCATAGCAAGTGCCCTCCAACATTTGTATTGCCTGATACTGTAGCCATATGTACAGATAGCTCTCTCAGGGTTTTAATCGCTTTCCTACCAGCCACTGTGCACCAGTTGAGTTTTCGTTCTGATTTGTGCATTTCGCGTGGGCACCCCAGACTTTTGGCGGACTCCGATGTAACAGAGTCTAGGGGATTTGGTGAGTGTTAGTTAAACTCGCGCGGTTCCGTATGAGACGGTAGTGCCTTTGTGACCAACTGAAAACATTTTCCCAGTCGGTCATTTAAAACTGCCGAAAAGAGACAAGGCTGCAGGAGGAAAACCGTATAACATCGACCAAGCCACAAGAACCTAATGCCAAAGTTGAAAAGTTGTCAATTTGTTACCTTCGCTCTACCGACGCTGGATAATGAGTAAATCTGTCAGCTATCACACTGGACATAAGGAAACGAAAAAGTAGAGCACCATTATCGGGCAACCGATGCAGTGTTGTATGAATATAGAGGGGTAAATGAATGAGTCACAACAGAGGGGTGAAGGAGTAACAGTCTGTAGTGGTGGTTTCAGCATTACCGGAGAGAATCTGCGTAGAGGCTAATCGATACTAAAAAGGCTACGACAATTTCTGCTGGTTCCCTCTGTCTTATGTACTTTTTAAAGGAGTGAAAGCAAACCCTGATTCACCAAGTGACCAGTCAACCTTTCCGAAGCTATCAATAGAACGAAAAATGTTCACATGCACCAGTGGTACCTTCCATGGATTGCGGGCCCGCAGAAGGATAATGTTGATTACTTGGTTGTCCACACGATTTCACAAGTGATTCCATTTTAGTTTCGTCATCGCAACAACTTTCAGGTAGTGGTGCTCTACTTGAGCGGCTCAGTTCACTTGCAATTTCGTCATCTATTATCCAGTCACCTATGCACTTCATGCAGCTGCCGATTTCCGTAAGTCTTGTGTTACA
Organism: Heterobilharzia americana; assembly: GCA_944470555.2. NCBI lineage: Eukaryota > Metazoa > Platyhelminthes > Trematoda > Strigeidida > Schistosomatidae > Heterobilharzia > Heterobilharzia americana. The sequence goes on along the minus strand of OX104127.1, from coordinate 157,506,186 downwards.
GCTCAAAGATGCCACGTGGAGTTTGTTTCTGAGATATTTTGCAAAACACTCCTTGTTAGGCAAGGAGGGTGACCAAATAGTTAGCCCCAAGATGAGGTCGCGCACAGGTCTCGTGGAACTTTGAGCTCGCACTAGCCAGAAAACGGCGCGTGGTTCTGAGGAGATCCCCGCAGTGTCTTTAGAGTGGCTTGGTCTAGTATACAGGCTTCCTGTGAAGAGAATATCCAGGTTACGTTCATTTCTTCAGGGGGTGAAGAAAGATATACCACAAATGAGATAGATACTTTGCAACCTAATAATAATAATAATATTTACTCCTGAATATACAGACACACACCGTTTTTGCAGGTATGAACAAGTTTATATACAAATTACATCCATCTTCATGTAGGGTAATCTGAATCCCTACCCCTTGTCACTAGAAGATATAAGTGCTGCATATTCACATAATGGAACATCCCAGAAGAATAAGTGTGCAGAAAATTTGCAGGTTGGACAAGTGGAAGTATTGTCTTCACATTAACAAAAAAATCAGGTTTGTATCTAGACACCACGGGTATTACCTGGAGAAAAATAGGCCTTGAAGCTAATACTTCCATTGTAACAGTTTGTACTTTTTGCTCGAGATAATAACGAAAAGTTTATGAACTGTTTACATATTGTATTTCATTGACGATTCCAGGACTGCATAATTCATCCCTGTTAACACTATTCTATAACAAAGATTCATAATCTTGATGAATATTGTGACTGAAAGCCAAATGTCTTCACCTCTCCAACTCCAGCGTCCAGAAGCAATGGGCTTGCTTGAATGCACCGAGTGGGCTTCCAGAACATCTTGTCCTTCGTTTTCATGGGTCGTGACAGCCTTGCAGTTGGTAAGTGCTGGACTTTGCCGGTCACTTTTATGATGAGTTAATCCTAGATTTCAATAATTACGAAGTTGTAGTCCAGTGAATATTTTTCATTTCTGCTTGTTGTATTTGGGTACTGTGAACCTGGTAAAGCTGGTTACCCTCCATTAAGGGTAGTTTCAGCCATAGTCTGTCCCTTAAGTAATTAATTCTCAATGGCAACAAAGCCAACGTTTAGAACTGAATTATTTTTCTACAACGAGAAAAAATACAGACGAAGCAGCAGGCGAAGAAAGCAAGAATTTCAACAAGGAGGGTGTTTTCTATGTTCATGTCTCTCCCTACTTAACTTCCCCTGTTATGGCTTCCATTGTATATCCTTTTTCTGTAGAGTATTTAAGAGTATAGATTTCACGCTATCATGTGATGTGGGATTTCTGTTTTTGATTACCGTGTTGGGTGGGACACAATGTGCCGTTAGTTTGAGGTGGTAACTTGTGGAAGTCTCCTCAACGCTTCGTATGAAAGGTCAGTGTATGTGTGGTGGCTCTCATTATTCATTAGGAGAGCCGAATATACGAAGTGTCGTGAAAGGGACTGTTGGTGTATTCGATAAGCCGTAGAAATCATCAGATGATAAGAAGTTAGCCAGTAACCGACGAAATTTAGAGGTTGATTTAGAGGCCCTCACCTTAGCTGGATGTCTGTTCCACGACTGACAGAGTTTGACAACAAAGAAGTTTGCGCGCAAGCAGGACTTGAACGATTTCTTTTTGACGCTATGGGCATGGTTGCGCAGACCGTAACAACTGTTGTGTTCGACCTGAAACTCACCGCTGGCTGTAAACGTGTGTTTATGTAGCACATTAAAGAATAGTGTCAGGTTAATTTTGAATGTAGAAGAACACTATCTTCTACTTTTGAGGTTTGATGTCCGTCACATTTGTCTATCTAGCAGCCTTTGTCGGGTGATAATGGTGGCCTCATTATTAACCACTGTAAGCCCTATCTCTAATAACTTGTTCAACTTCCAAACACTTTTCAAATGTTTCTGCCCACAAAACCACCTGGCACCCCAATTTTCTTTAAAAAGTTCATAACTCAGGCGGCTGTCTCCACAGTCATTCATTTCAGTCGTTCAACGTTGCTCGGACTTCAGGAACGTTAGAACAAGACGCTGTAGTTGATTCACCACAGCTCAGGCGTGACCCGGATAGTGATGAGAGGGATTGCAAATAGGGCAAAGGCGGGAAAGAGGTTTGGATTTTAGTGTCTGTAAAAACCACACTTGAACTTTGGGTCATGTCATTTTTAAGCGGTCAAAACGGGCTTGGTCACGCGCTTGTGTAACAGAAAAAGAAAACTGGCAGTTAAGGTGGCACAAGAAGAAGTACTACTTCTCAACAGGCACCCCGTTTAAGCTCGTTCAGTAATACAAGAAGTGGTGGGGAAAGCTCTACTTATAGTCCAACCTCGAGCACAAGCAACAGCAGCGATAATTATTATGGGGCTGGGAGAAAAAGCTTGAGACCAGTAAAGTCACAATGCAAGGAGAGATACCAGAAGTTTTACCTTGGATTCCCATCAAGGCCAGAATTAGGGTGACGACAGAACTTACAGAATTCTGTGTGAGAAAACCTTTTGATTCCAGGATAACCTGCTGTGGCCTTAACCCACCCGGAGTAGACTAAAACATATGCACAAGTCCGACAAACTATAACAAACTCCTAGCGGCCACTGACAGGAACGGTTGGCAGCGATACATGCACTCCTCTCAAAAGAAATATTAGCACTCCTGACTCGATACTTTGCCACAACACTGGCTTATTGTCCTTACAGGTGGTAGAAAAATTTGCAAACAGCGATCGTGGCATATCGCTTTGCTCTCTGCCGCTTCTAGTAGCTTGCCAAGGTGCACATGAAGTAACACCGAAGTACTTTCAACACAAAGACATCAAGAATGCTGGCTAGGAGCTCCTTGAAACACTCACAAGGTGATCCGATTGGGAAGACTCTTTCACCGGTGGTAACCTGTGTCAAACTCTTGACGAATTTTACAAGATTATTGGCTCCCATCAGGAAAAAAATTTGCCTATGAAACTCGGCCTGAAGGCAACTTTATATACAGATGGGAAAGCTCGTTATAAACTGAGGAGACTTGGAAAAAGTGCTTTGCTTTGGGGTACTTTAGTGTGCTGGATCAGAGACACACAATATCCCTTTCGCTTCAAGAAAGACACCGAGGGAAGGCACTGGTTGGAGAGTGTAGGGCCCTTGACAGTCTGTTCAAAGCGCACGAACTCTGCAGTATCCTGAGAAAGCGAAAAATACGAGACTTTTTAATGACTCATTAAAGGCATCAAGGTAGGGGTTGCCATGATCCACAGATGATTTGTGAGCTCCCCGGTGAGCGGTTTCTCAATGGCACTAACTCACCTCTAGCTCCAGATATCGAGGTAGCCAGTACAAGCAGCATGATGACGGGCAGCAAAGAATTCGACGTAAATAGCATCGATGATGTAGTTAAAACCATAAAAGTAAATGTTTGCTGTCGGACAGACGAGATAACGTCAATAACTGGCAAAAGGGCTGGGACGGATATGGCAGTTTTATTGCTCGGAATATATGCCCTCTCATCAGATTCCAGGGCATATCCTGGTGAATGCAGAACCACCTCTATACTGCCAAAACGCAGGTCGGGGGCCAAAGCCAGAGTTAGCAATTACAGACCGGTTAATACAACCCCAGCCACCCCATGGATCATGGAAAAGGTGGTTAGAAACCGGATGTCCGATCACCTGCTAGAATCTAACCGTATCTGCTCATCACAATGTGGGTTCCTGAAAAGGTCTTTCACTACCAGCCTTCTCGACTTTTCTAACGAGATCACCAGCGAAAGGGATCAGAAAAAGGTGGTGATAATACTTTAATTCAACATCTCTATAGCCCTTGACACACTCCTACACAACTTGCTTATCAGTGGACTAAGTTCCCCTGGAATCTGTAATTCAGCCTTTGAGTGGTTAAAATCCCCTCTGTGTAACCGTTGTCAAAGAACAGAAGTTGGTTCAACTATCTCAACGCCTAAACCAGTAACTAGTGGAGTTGTCCAGGGAAGCGTCTTAAGCCCACCCTTCTTCACAATGCACATCAATAGCACAAGTAGATGTTCCAAGGTAGGCAGGCCATTCCCACGTGCAGATGACCTAAAAGTAGTGCACACATGCCTCAACAGTAACTTAGCGTTGACCATTGGCTCGGTGCGAGAGGAACTAAGATATATCAGCTCGTGGTGCAACACTTGATGATTCCAATTTAGCGTAGAAAAATGTGGCTGGATATGCATAGGTGACTATGCACTTGAACTAAACTGAATGATAAATGAGTATTCACCCCCAAGACTGAAGTCCATACAAGACTGAAGGCTGCGACATTTCCACAATTTAACCTCCCCTGAGCATTTATTTATACAGGTGTCGAAATAACGTAAACTGTTGGGTTTCCTACTACGAAACTTCTATAGCACCGAATCCAGGGTTATCCTGTGTAAAACATATGTGCGACCGCTGCTCCAATATTTTTGATTTATCTACGGCAGCGTATGGGTTGCGAATAGACTGGAAGTCGAAGGAATGAAGAGATATTTACAATGGGAAGGCTCATCAGGAATAACGACGCGAAATATATTACTGGAAGCAACATCCCAGGACTTGAACCACTGTGGAAACGAAGGCTCGGACTAGGCCTGGTGACGTTTTATAAGCTCCTTAACGGGTTGGTGTGCGGTACATGCACGTACCTGCGGTTTATAAATAAAACTACAAATGGATCAAGGAACACAGCTGTAGCAGCACAAATTAGGTATCTCAGAACTGTCACCAGGGAGAACTTCTTTACGATAAAATGCGCTCAGATACAAAACTGTTTACCCAGGAAAGCACGTTAGTCGGACACCGTGACTTAGTTTGTTGGGTGGCCTAGCTCTACATTGCAGGACAGCGTTATAAACGGCACTATGAATGCTGCTACTGAAACTGCAGACATAATAGGACATCTTAATGAATAAACAATTTCCGACCACAAAGGTAGGGAGGCTACACCCGATTTGTTGTTTCTCTACCACAAATCCAGATTGTTGTGGCATAGAAGTGTCATTATATTCCGGGAAAATGGACTGTGATGAATTGCCTGGAAATCCAAACTCCAAGCGAACAAAGGATTTGGCTCAAACCTTCGAAGACTCACATCATCAAGATAGCCTTCGACGATAACAAGAGAACTTAAATAGGGAATACATGTTACCAATCCTCAACAGTCCATCGGTTTGCGAAGCAATGAAACTGTGCTCCCAGGAAAATTACTGTCCATTAAGTAATAACTTCCAGGTTCCAATCACTCATTTGATTTTTTCACCATATGAACACTTATCTACCCTCGAAGTACTCAGTTTCTGGATGGTGAAAACGGCTACGAAAATCTAGACAGACGGTTAAATCTAAGGGATCAACTCACCTACTGGCTCTAAAGTTAGCAACAACAACAACGCTGTGCAACGGGCTTCTTTAGTACTTAATCGAACAGTGAATATAACTCCTTGATGATGCTTCATACCTTAGCATGAAGAGTATGGAAAGTCCATTGCCATTAATCTGCAGTTCTTTAAATGTTCATTCCCTTGCACCAATACACCTAATTCTCATGGCTCAAATCTAAATTGCTGTGAACGGTAACGCTTGGACCGAGGAAAATGCTTGAATATGGATATTCACTCAGATTACATGATTGTGTGGAAACTTACGGATTCCCGAAATCGTCAATAAGGGTTCATTTGGCCTCTGAAGCTATAAGCATAAGAATTCACGGTAAACTAAACGTTCATCTGGTGTAACCTAGCATCATAAAGAGAAGTCAAACATGTTGACTGCTTTTAACGGAAATTCGGGATTTTGCGCTACCTTTGTGTCACTGCAGTGAAAAAAGTATGATCGAAGACGACCTAAACTTTAACACTCTATGCATGCTGAAAAGTGAGGAGTGATTTGAGAATGTTGAGTGTTATGCGCTATGGCAATAAATGCTGATTACATTCCATCCTTTTGAATTCCGTTGCCAAAAGTTACAGCTCATCCATCGACTAGTTTGTGATTGTGCTCAATTCTGAATTCTTCCTGTTATCAGTTGAAAGTGTTTAACAACATGCAATGAAGAATAACCTGTATGCGCGATCGGGAGTGAAATGAGATGACGAGTGAGTGGTTGACGCTTTGGTGCGATCGTGTATGTTTTGGCAAACCAGTGCTTCTTGTCTGCTTCATGTTGCAGCCCCGTTCAATTTAGACCAGGCTGTCCGAAACTCAAGATGTTTGTTCGATAAAAGAATGAACCTTATTTTTGTTGGAAAGTGTCAATGGTATTCAAACATGGGAACAGTTACTTTTATTTGATGTCATCTGAGTTTTTTCATTAGCCTACTCTATTCGTGCTGCGGCATTCAGTGCTCTTTCGCATAATCAGGATCTGCAAGGAATTCGATCGAAGGTAATGTGTAAGCTTGTATCAGATTTACATTACATACTCTATTAGATGCCTGTGTAATTATAATGTCGATTTCGCAGGTCACGGGCAGACTAGTTTAACTTCGAACCTATTCAACCTTGAATTTTGTTGTGTTTTTCCCGATCGCTTTGTTTTGGCAGGCGGAGCTCACTATCAGTGTTCATTGCCTATCTTAACACGGACGTGGTACTTTCTTGCTGCGCTGAAAATTTTCGATCGTCTCCACTTTGTGAAGTACTCAGTTTGATCCTTCGTGGTGTATCGGGTTCGGGTCATGATCCCAGACTTACAGGCATATTTGGATCGCACAACTTGGTAAATGCTATCGGGGATGCCCTGGCCAAGTATAGAACTTTGCTTTTCAGATATGGTTGTTGAAGTGACTGCTACCAGTATCTACCGTAGACCTGTGATTATACCGGATAAATCTGGTTGTGATCGCCTTTGGAACCAACTCATTAGACAAAGATCATGTTTTAAGTTGTTCAACTTTGGGCTACGTAGCCTCGGTGAAGACCCGGAAGAACATCCAAGCTTCTAAGAAAAGTTTGAAAGTATGTTAGGTGGGAGCAATGAAGTTATGGGGTCAGGCCAGTGTATTTGCTGGGAAAACTTACCATTATTACTTCAAAAGCGATTCAATGGTGCAAACGTCCACAGGAATGTAGGTTTAAAAAGGCCAGACGAATACTGAAACAGGTTCAGGTCTTTGACATTGTCAAGGCGAGTTTTGCACTCACCTGAGGCAATGGCCGTGGCATTGGGTAAAAGCCATGATCAACTGAATGCGAACGTCATCAGGTATTCTGTCTGGCCGAAGTACTGCAAACAGGGTTTATCTCATGGCGTAACTGTTGATTTCACACAAAAAACGTGCTAAAAATGTTGGAATTTACCACATTATATCATGAAAGTATGTACGCACGTAACAAGTTGGAATGCCTTTCGTTTGCTTTCTGTTGCGAAATATCTGTATAATTTGTGAATTTCGTGAAAGTGCAGTTTGAACAAACCAGAGATTATAAAGTGGTATCAAGTCATCAGAAAACTATCTAGCAGCTTACCGATTTCAGCCCAAGGTGGATGGAATTCTAATAGCAGGTCTCCTGTTCATATTACGCTGTTATTATTTTACATTTCCATCGGCTGGTTTCTTAGTGGCCTTTATGAGTGAAAGACTCTAAAAACGAACTTGTCCGTATGCTGAAGTTGGCCCATGCTCATATAAGCAAGCAAAAGCACCGTGAGGGAGGACATATTGGTGGCTAATTACTTCGTTTGATATTAACAGCAGTTTCTAAATTTCCATTATGCACCAGCAATTTATATGGCAATTTCATTTAGGTGGACACATGCTGAACTTGACGTCAGTTGAAGAAGAGGAAAGCCAACTGGTGATTAAAAGTGTTCGCAACTTTTAATAAGGTTGTCCGCCGAAATAAACAATCTCCTACATGCTGAAGTCTTTCTGAAACGGCAGTCTCAATGTATTGGCGCAGTGTAGGATAACGGGGTGCATGGAATTAACTTGCCAATGTGGATCTGTTTACGCGACTCGTGATCTCAATTAACAAGTACACATGTAAGACAAATGGTTAGATAATGAAGACAAATTCCGGAAAGGCGCAATAAAAACGGGTATGTACAACTCGGAAGTTTTCATTACAACGACGAAAATGTGTGGGTTAAAAATTGCGAACAATTATTCGAATTTCAAAGCCCCAGGCCCTTTTATTCCTTTTCTTCACCACCTTCAAGGGTCGCGGCTGAGACATTTATCTTGTCTTCAGCGTGGAAATTACTTGTGAAAGCGGCGTAGGTGGAATAGGCAGTCCGGGCAGCCATCTGAACCTTCAGGACTGAAGTGTGGTAAATAGTAGCAGTCTGCTGGGCAAGAATTACGGTTAGCCCCTACAATTTGTCTGGGTTTAATGCCCAAAATGTTTCGACTTAAGAATGGTGTGCCACTGCTCTTTATCGTATCATGCATTTTTCGGTTTCCATAACGTAAGTGGCCAATTGGCTGGAAGTCGACGGCAGGTTAGCTTCACTCGGCGCGTGATAACAATGCAGCAGAGGATCCATGCTACTACATGTACGAGTAGTTTCGAACTTAGGGGTCTTCCCTCCACCATTTGCCACGTTCATATTGCAGCCTGTCAACCACCTTTGATTACATTGAAGCATGTCCTTATAAAAATGGTTTTAAACCCGATTACCCTGTCCTCTTCACAAGGATTATTGACGAAGGCAAATAAAATGTGCTCACATGGCAGCCAGAAGGCAATAATGTGCTGCAGCACTAGTATTCACAACAAACCTTATATTCCAATCACAACACTTGACTGAGTCCGATGCTGGTCGATAATGGTTGATCAGAGGAACTCAGCGATAATTTTTGCAAACTAGGTCCGCCGCATAAGTACTAAGTCTTCGAATATTAACGTGAGGACATCCGGGTAACCATTCAGATGAAACAAATTTGGAGTGAAAGCATGCGGCCAGCGCTGTAAACACGCCTTCTTTCAAGGCTTCGTATTCCGTCACATGGATTCAGTTGGGTGTTTCCGCGATCTCACACTGACCTTCCAAATGTTAACGGCAGGGGCTATCGAATCTTGAATGCAGTTTCAAGTGTTCGTGCAAGCTTTCATTCCGGTTATCGGCATGACCCTACAAAGTTTGTATTTTTTGAAGTATATGTGTGACCGCCCGATCCAGTGACCGTGTAGGCAAACTTACGCTTCTGGACATGCTTGACGCAAGTTTTTGTGAAAACCTAAAAGTGTTAAGAGGAAAGAAAAAGTGTCTCGGAGGGTTTTCAGTTTTCACCATCCTCTTTAGAAAGCGGCGAACTCTAGGACTTCATGTCACATATCAACAGGACATTCAGAGGCCTACCTTCTGACCAAGTGCTCTTATGATATGGAGGAATGAAGAACTTTACGTCCGTACTGCCGGTGACTGGCCCAGAACATAGTTCTTGGTTTCATCTGTATTTCTCATCGTCGACTTAAGCGTTCACAAAGTTGCAGTGACGTCTTCGGCTCTCTTGCATTCGCGGAAAGCGAACACTAGGCATCTACTTTTGCCTGAACTACTGGTTACGACAGACTGGAAAAGAGGATGTCTACGAGATGACCACTGGTAGAGGTGATGCTGGCTCCCAGCTTATTCTTCTTGTGGGCAGAGTCTATGCGGATCAATTCCGGAAGGCTACGGTAAATTTTCGTCTGCTTCTTCATGTCGAATAAAATTATGTCGATTCTTCCACCTGAATACTCCATACTCACTTCAGCGCCACCTGCGATCCTCTGTAGTACGCCTTCTGGTGTTCTATCATTCGGGGCAAGATACGTGGCTACCCAACCCATTCAATTAGGATGCACGTCGAACATGTTTGTCTTCATTCCTTTCAAATCTTTATTCATATGTTTATCACCGAATTTACGAAGCACAAGCCATCGCAGTTCAAATGTTGACGCAGTGCACTCCCTGAAAGGTTTCGGATATAATATTTCGTTTCCTGACAAGCCTCTGACTGGGGTCTACTGTCATATACTGTTTTGCGCAGTGACGACTTTGCTTCCCTTTGACGCATAAAACTGGTAGCTCAATGTTTGCAGGTCTGACAGAGAGGGATGGGTGACACTCCATGCATTCAGTGCTAAGCGAGGGGCTTGCGGCGTTTCAGGTCTAATGCCACGTAATCTAACATACCTTTCCTATTCAAGGGCGCAAACACACATCACGAATTCATGCCACGTCACTGCGTCACCGCCATTTGTTGGATTGACGCTCAATAAGTAGTGCGCGTGTATCTAGTGGTGTTCTACAACTATTACATGAAGCCCAATTCCTTCTGTTGCAATAACTTTTTGAACTTTAAGAACGCTTCCTGGAGTTCGTCTCAATTATTAAAATACTTGGTCATCATAACTCAGCCGGGTGCTACTGTCAGGTCGTCATACATCTTACCTACGGCTGGAAAATCTCTTTTTGCTGTCATCATGATAAAAGTAATGACTGCTAAGTAGAACGGATTTTAAAATCAACCAAATTACTGAGGCAAAAGTGACCTCGTTTACGTTCTGCGACCTCTATCCACTGCCGCTGTCCACCGAATTAGGTACAAGTGCAGAGACCTCCAGGGATTTCTGGACGTTGTTTTGCGATGAAACTAATTCCCCTATCTAGCTTGACACTGTAGTGAGGCTACTGTCATCACGATTACAAAGTAAGTGGGTTGGAGTTAGAGCTGGAACGGAAGAGGGGAGCAATGAACCTACCCTCGGGACATTATCAGAATCTTTGAAGATAGTCTAAATCAGGCTACCACCAGATTTGCACCTACTGTACGGCCTGTTTCACATACAGAAATGGTCAAAGGTTGCGGTAGGCTGCAGGCTATAGAAACTTCTAGAGAGGATACTGTTAAAGAAAGACGTTCACCAGGCAGCAGTTCAAATAAGCTTGCTAACCGCTACGATTTCTTCAAAATATCTGTTCTACAGATATCGGGATTTGGAAAACGGAAGCAATCTTGCTTCAACTGCTTCGAGAATAAGTAAGGTAAAATGAATAAATATTTTCTCAAATCGCAAATTTACCATGAGGCAAACCAGTTTGCCGGCTTCATTGACCTGACAATGGTCAGGAAAAAGACAACCTCTGAGCTGTCCTTGGGTGACAGAAGACCATTAAGCATTGTCATAACGCTAAGTGTTTGTCAATGGTGTCAAGATGTTAGAGGATTCACATCTGTTTGGTTGCAAAAGTTTTCGCCCCGTTGGCCCACTTTAGTTTCTCCGTGGTGTCCCGTGGCGGTTAACTCACTCTGGAGGCGGCAGTAACACCATCAGAAGTATTCTATGTAACTGTAACGACACTTATTTATGGGCGTTTAGGGAACGTTGATTGGTTATGTTATGACGCAGTGACTAACTGTACAAACAAACGTTTGTCCCAGATACGATAGTTGGTTTCCCGTGTCCCTCTGGGCTTTGGTGTTCATTATTAGCATTCTAGGTCTCCACAGCAGGGGACCACGGCTCCGTTAACAGCGTCCGCAAAATATGAAATGAACATGAACATGTCACTTTTCGGCACATAGTATAATACAATAGTACAACAATAGTAGTGTATTTTGATTAATGAGTTATACGAACACATGTCATTTTTACAGGCAATGTATAAATGTTATTTTCTTATTGAAGCCGTAAAAGTTTAGAGAGAAACAAATCGTCGGGCCATACATAGTTCTAAAGCAAACAGATGTTCAGATATTGCTTGTCACAAATATTGGATAGGAGAGATGGCGAAACCTAATGAAGGCATAATCACTTAGTATGAGAAGCGGTAGTGAGTCACGAAGTAAGTAGTGCTTAGGAGTTGGGTCATTTCCATTTGTTTTCTTGCCACCCATAGTTCGCATGCAGGATGCGTAATTTTCGATGCCTGTGTTAGAAATGGCCGACATGTTCGACTCGCCTGGACAATTCAACGCTTCGCCCAATGATGTGTGTACCACAGGAGGAGAACCAGACACCCGCTTGCCTGACCGGTCTCAAAGAAGGGCAGCCTTTCATGCTGTCGAGGACTATGTGGCCGGGATATGATGCCAGAGCTTTTGTGAGCTGATTGCAAAGTGCATGGAAAAATACTGTAATGATATGTTGTTACGGAGCTTATTGAAGCCAAGGTGCTTGTTAGTGTAACTCTTAAACCTATTTAAATCTGCATGCACTTGTCTGTACATGCCTTCTGTGATGCCAGTAACTGTCACGTGTTTTATGAAGTTGATTATGTTTTGAACCGTGTTTGAATCCTATGCTGTGTATGCTATGACCTTATCAAATAACTGAGATATATTTCGGGCAATAATATTAGGTCGCTTATGCGGGATATGCAGAGGACGTAAACTGGCTTTACCCCCCGCCTCTCTAAGTTGCCCTTGTCTGCTGTCTCCCCATGAGATTTGAAATGACGGAAAGTTCTAATTCTCCGAGGCCTCACACAACAGCGGATCGATGATAATTAGTGTGAAACGTGTCAGCTTCGAATGTCGTTGTCATCCGAACCAGGCAGGATAGCCAGCATATGGAAGCGGTGATTGCTGATTCCGAAGGCAAAAGGGTTCCGCCATGAACATGGTGTTCCACAGTTACTCCACTGGAATCCCACTATTTTCTGTGGTACGAAGAGGATGTCAAACATTTGGATTGATCTTACACAGCTTAGCCGGAGTAATTCTTTCATTGACAGGTGTGGATGGATGTCGGTTGTGAAAACGGGAAGCAGATCAGTCACACTGACCAGAGTCCCACGTCCACGCTGTTGCTCAAATATCAAGACCATGAAGTTGAGTAGTGGGGAATTGCTGGTATCAGTAATGTGAGTGGGCTTGTGGTGGGTCTGCATTCTTTGTTTCGCTTTCCACTATAGATGCGTCCGAAAACGATGATGTGCACTGCAACGGCTGAAAAATGGATGGACCCCTTTTACCGGTCAGCAACAGTGGTGCCTATGCACTGGGACATTCACGGTTGTTTGGGCCCATCACTTTTCCTTCTGTTGATCGGCCATAGTTCCACAGCAGTGATTCGTGTCCTTTCACTATGGATATGAGACCCATATGATTAGAAGCGTAATGCAAAAGTGTAATGACATTACCCCATAAATTTGTCGATGGGTGCTTGCATGTCAGTTTCACTGATGTTGTGAACAATTCAGAAGGGGTTGAACAGACGAGTCCTGGACTTCAGACTCCGGAGGTTTTTCCGAGGCTGCCCCGGATCAGCGGAGTTCATTAGCAGTATTTTGAAGCTCCGCAGTCATCGTAACCCAGTGGATAACCATGGCTCCACTGGTACTGGTCAACTTTCGAGAGCCGGATATCATACAGAGAAATGACAATATCATTTAATCTGCCGGATGTTATATGATTTGGTGATAAAAGTGTACTCCTCCTGTGCATTCTCGAAGTGGTATATTAGAACAAATGCATTACACAAACATTGTAAAAAGCTATCCGCGGTAAATAGAATGGAGTTTCGTCTGGCTGTGTGTTCGGTCCTGACCAATTCCTTAGGTAAAATCAAACATTAGGGTTATGAGCCTATGCAGTCGGTGCCGCAAAAAGGAGAACTTCTTACATTTGAAAGGATGCCCCCAACACATAGAGTGAAAGTAAAATTAAGTTGGTGTTACCCCGAGCCCATTGGACAACTTCTTGTCTGCTGCTGAGCCCACCACAAAGGCCATTGCACCATCAGTGCCACACATGGCACTTGTGAACATTCGTGAAGCTAAACAGAACTATTTGGCTCCTTTTTGTCCTTCTGGGATGTACTTGATGGTGTGATCACATCTCAAACCATCGGTAACAACTAGTTGGATAGTAGGAATCTTGCACCCAAACCAACCGTCCACCACGTCCAAGTTTGTTCCTTTTACCGGTTGAGTCAGACCATATCAACTCCAGGAACGAATGGTACATACTTATGTACTGCTGTTGGCTGAAGCAGACAATTCCCAGTTCTCCGTTCTCAGTGTACACATGAACTTCTGTGTTCCGTCTGACACGTCACTGAGGTCACTCAGATCTGGAGCCGACACCTTGCTTTGCCGGTATCACATTAACTGGGTTGCCTCCCAAACTTCAGGGGCACAAGGAAGTGGATCCCTTGTGTTGGCGTACAGACTGCAAAAGTGGACATCGGTGCGGGAGCCCAGAACCTATCAGCTATCAACTGGAGCCGATTCTGCTTGAATACCGTCATGTGTTATTCATCGCCAGCCAGAAGGTCAATACCCCAGTATCTACCACCGTATAAACAGCCTTCAGCTATATCATAACGGTAGGCACAATTCAGTTAATTGGCTGGACGCGAAAATTGCTATTCACAACAACGTAACCGTCATCTCAACTCAGAACTGCTTCCTTCTGGCGCTCCGTGGTCATCTATACTGCAGGCAAGACGTGACCTCCAAGTGCACTATAGACAGGGCTGTTCACAAAAGCGTCAAACGTAATAACGCCCATGGACATAACGACAAACACTTCCGGCAAAAGAATACCGTAATGCCAATCCGGGGGAGACTTGAAAATCAGCATGCGATGCAACAGCATAGTAACCACAGGTTCCGCACTAAACCCAGAAAGTAGCTTCTGAAATGCTTCCACAGTAATGTAAAAGGTCCTAGAAGTGGCCTCCTATGGCCAAAGACAGTGTGCCCCAGCTGCGCGCGAATATGGCCTTTGTTACGGACATGTGGCTCTCATCGGACGTTTTGGACCTTGTTCCAGAAGGATATACAGTTCAAGGAGGAATAGTGACGTACGTTACAGCACGCCCAAAAACCAAGGGGATGACTGGTGATATATTTGACTAACTATCAGACTGCTTGGGGTAGTGTTTCACCATAAGGGAAACAAAGCAACTACTAGGAGTGGTATACGTGCCTCCGCAATGCAAAAAAGAGCATTAGGACCAAGAGACCACTAATATTTCGATATCCACCTCAGCACCCTATGACCATACAGCCCTTGCTGAGGACTTCAGGGCATCGCCACTCAACTAGGGATGGCAAGTGAGTTGTAGTCATGATATTTTTTGACACATACTTTGAATACATGTATGGAAGCAGGGCTAATAAAGAGAGTCGTGAAAAACACTCGGCGGGGATCAGGTGAAAAAGGACCACGACTTAACCACTTTCTAACAGGGGGCAAACTTTTGTTGGTCGACATCCGTGTCCAACCTCCCTAGGTAAAAACGATTACCTATTGGCGAGCCACTCCTTGATAACCAAGTAGAGTTTACAAAAAGGTCATCTGGAAGCATACATCTGCAACTGGAAGGCAGACCAAGGGCTTGTAAGATGGGAATTCTTGTGTCACAATTGCCGAACACTTGACCAGCCCCACGAAAATTATCGCGCGCCAAAACCCAACTGATCAGTACGTTACCTACTTGTAAGTTCTGATAGCAAAAGGCAAACTGCAAAATAGGCTGCATGGTAAAAAGTGATCGAATAAATAGCCTGTTCATTGGTCAGAGAACAAGAAACTGCATTCAGGGGGAAATGTTAACTTATCTGCCCATTAGTGGTTAAGCTAGAGGCCTTCAGCTAGTTGCTGCCGAAAGGGACAAAAGTAGAGGCGGAAGTGGCAAATGTCAACGTGTGGTGCCCACACGCCAAAAGAAACTCAGAGAAATAAAATCACTCGTTGACGTCGTAAGGGATTAGCTCGCTATCGTATCGATATTTTTAATGCTTATCTGTTGACTTTAAGCCTAGCATTATTTTGGTGACAAGAATTTTTGCTACATGCCAGTAAAAAATGAACTCCCGAACGCTCCATCATCACAAGAACGACAATATTTGTCTGTGGACAGACACTGGATACACCAAATATATTACTGTAGCTCCAACGACAGTAGTTTCCAGAAAATATAGAGACGACCACCTCTCAGAGGGTCTTAGGTTCCTCTCCCAAACCAAAGACAAACGCAGAAGAAAACTGAAACGTGATATGAGTGGCTAGAACCCCAAGGGGAATCGGACTTTCTGAGCTGGAAATTACGCGGCCCGTGTAATATAAGTGTTCTTAATGACAGGTACAACACTTGAGTAACGTGACCAAACGACTAAGCTACAACCCAAAATGCCCACGTCAGTTTGTCACGATGAAAGCCTAAGAGTTAGGGTTTAGTCCTTACCTCAGGCACTTATAGATGGCCACTGAATTGCAGAGATAGCTGAATTGTTGAGCAGCCGATTTCACGGGTGGCTCAACGCAATGGTGTACCTACTATTAACTTTTAGTGGCGCAAAAAATATCACGGCTTCGATGCGAAGCTGATGAACGTGAAGATTTCACGAAACGAAGTGCTTGCGACGCCTCAACATTCATCATGGGGAGATCTTCAGGCTGCGCCGACACAGGACCGTTGATCCCACGAAATCGTGTCGAAGTGTTGAGTATGCCTATGTGCAATCGGCTGACGCGCTCGTTGGAAGTAAATCAGCCCCCTAGAGAATGGAAGCGTGTCATCCTTTCACCACGAAAACACGAACCGATTGATTTACTTTCCATATTATCCAGGGTGCTGGAAAGCCTGGTTGCAGATGTTATTTGAGACTGCCCGAACGGAAACAACATCGTTCATCCCATGCGACACTGTTTTGGAACCCGAAGGTCATGTGTCACAGACTTGGCGACCGTTTGGAATGACAGAATCACCAGATAAGAAAACAAGCAAACAGTTGATGTTATCTCTCTGGGATTGGCCAAAGCTATCGATGGCGTTGCACACTGCACCATGGTCGTTAAACGTGCAAACGTGGGTGTCGCTGAACCAAGCCTGATGTAAATCTACAAGAGAGAGGATCCTGCGCAAAAATGAACAGAATTCCACCGACTTGGGGAAATGCAAGGACAGGAGTCTTTCAAGGAGCGATCATCTGGCCACCCGTTTCTACTAGTTGTCAGTGGCGTTCCCGTTCCCTCCCGTTATTCGCCGAAGATATCGAAATGTGGAGGAAAGTAGATGGGGAAGAGGATCCTAGGATACCCCAAGATGACCTGCTCTATTTAGACTCCTGGCCAGGTGTGAATGATTCGAACTTCAACCTGAGGGGGTGTAAGGCGATGTGTCTAAGCACATGGGAAGCGATGAAAACCAGCTGCGCCTTCTACAGGTGCACAGTCACCAGGGTATCCAGAGGGGGAACCAGGACTGAACTCCTCTGAAACGCTGGGTACTAGCGCCAAATATGAGATGGCGGCTAGGAGGAACGTCATCATGAACTTTCTAAGAAAGCGGCTCGGATGGCTAACTGTAGAATAATTTCCCATGGTATTTATAACCTATGTTAGACCCCACCCAGAGATATTCAACACGTACGCCCACTCCCTCTACCAAAGGAAGACGCAAATACTCTCGAGAAGGTACAGAGAAGAGCGACAAGGTCATTCGTCGGACTGACGGGCAAAACATATGCACGACGCCTCAAGCAACTCAACCTGTTCATATCGGACTATCGAAAAAACGAGGTAACCTGATAATGAATAGCCTGCAGGACCATTCACCAAGTGGACCGCTTAAACAGGTCAACATTATCGGTCCAAAAATACGGTCCCGTGGGGACCTCGCTCGCATGCCCCAACATCAGGTAAAGATGAGAATGAGGTGGAAATTCTTCCCACACAGAGTATGTGCCTTACGTCAGTTCACTCCTTCTAACGACACCGGATAACTACGTCAGTGCAAACGGCTTACCACAAACATTTGTTGGTAGCAACTGAAGTTATGCTCTTCCATCCCCGCATTCTCCAACTTTGGTACCTGGAATAAGACGCATCCCTTCTCCATATTATTACCAGTGCCATTTATCTTTCCACAGGTACTTTCACCCTTCTTTTTCCCGTTCCCTACTCACGATATTTCTAGCACTTTTAAGTAACGCTTAATGCTTATTTGTAGGTACTTACAAAAAAATAACTGTGAAAGGTCGACTGAACTTTTCAGCTGCTCCGTTTACCCTCCAAACAAACCAAGCAACAATTTGCAGGAAAAAAATTCAGGCGGACAATCACTGCTCTCAAAGCTATAAGCTGGCAAAATACACAGACTTCTGCCACCATCGAAAGAGCGCAACCGAACATAAAGACTGAGCCTCATGACTTAGAAGCGAAAGCTCAAAACCTATAAGTTTCCTCTACTGGCACTAATGATGTTGGATACTAGACATTAGCTGAAGCACTAACTTCAGGGAACAAGCAAACTAAACCAGGAAAATACCAGGTCAGACACTGGGCAAGACTTTTATCCTCTAACAGCTGCTAAACCCCGGAACGCTCTTCCTGCAAATGTGATCAAGCCCGCTTCGCCTGAATCCTTCGAACGCCAACTGCATACTTAACGTGTGGCCGGGATCTGCCCAGAATTAATTGAATTTTCATATGTTAACCCTTACCTTTTCCTCTTTCTTTGCTTGTACATAGGTTGACATCGGCTGGCGACGCTGGACCCAGCCGGGTAAGCACTCCTGTCGCTAAAATACACAACCGGCTCCCCCCTCACCAGGCCACTCTAACATGTAAGTATGGCATCGTAATTGGGCTAAGAGGGAAGGTGGGAGAGGTGAGGAAGTTGCGTGAATGTCAGCACGTGGACATCACATTTATCGCCGAATCCTGGCTCTCACCGGATGCCTCCGACGAAGGGATGCATGTTACTGGCGTGGAACTCTTCTGCAGGTACAGACGGCTCAGAGCAGGAGGGAGAAGGGCTCTCTACGTAAGCTCCCGTGCAAAGGCAAGGGTGGCTAGCGATACCGCCTTAACTCACCCTCCAGAATCTCTATGGTGCTACTTCACTCTCCACTGTGCCAAATACCTGGTAGAAGACATATACCGGTCCCCCACCGGCTCCCCTACACGTAAGGAACTGGTCACTAAGGCAATCTTAACGACTTCCTCTGAAGATTACGATTCCGTAATCATTGCCAGCGACTTCAACACCCCATCCATCCTCTTCGAGACGGAAGAAAGACAAATCGGATCCTTCAATCGAAAGCTGAAGAATGCGATTAAGACTACTGGCCTCTCAGAGAAAGTGGATGATGCCACACGCTGGAGACTAAACAGAAACGCATCACGCCTTGGCTACGTTCTGACGAACAATGACCTCCTTGGGGATGTATGCATCCAATCTGGCCTCAGTGACCACGCAGTAGCAACCTTCTCCGTACCTACAAGGGGGGGCCTGCAACCGGAGGTGCCCAACACTTTCCCTTGCTACAGCAAGGCTAACTAAGAGACCATGAGGGCCAGCCTCATGAATGCATCATGGCCAGTAGGCTGGACCCATCTCACAATAGATGAATACTGGTCACAAGTGAAGAAAATAATCTCTGGGACCATGAGTCATAGTGTATCAGGGGTGACACATAGACTGTCAGTGAGGACCTCGTAGCCAGGGCATGGGACAGAAAGGCCAATTCAGAGCAAGAAGCAAGCTTGGTTCGAGCGGCGCTCATCACGCAGAGGGTCTGATTTTTTGAAATATGAAAGGGTTCGCAACCGCTGAAACACTAGAGTGCGTAGCGACAGATCCTCCTACCGAACAAGCCTAGTGGGGAGGTTACAAAGTAATCCTAGGGACCTGTACCGCTTCATGTCGAGAAGGAAGTCGATCAGCGAGGGAGTGAATCTTATCACAGGTCATGATAGGAGTGTACTAAGCAGTCTAGAGATTGCCGAGCTTTTGAGCTCACACCTCCAAGCCCAACTCAGTACCGATACCGAATCCACTCCTGCTTATTGGGACACCGACTGGACCATCAGTAGGGAATACCTCTTCCGCATCTCAATCACAGAGAAGAAAGCGTCGGGGAAACTATCTAGGTCAAGTCTATGCAAGTCCCCTGGCTGCGATAACCTAAAACTGGTGATCCAAAAAAACTGCACCTAGGTGCTTGCAAAATCAATCCGAAACCTCTTTAAGCACTCAATGGAGTCGTGCAAACTCCCTGCAGAATGGATAGCCCCATTTTGTCACCCATTTGCAAGGGAGAAGACAAGAAAGGCCCTGGCAGCTACAGACCAATTGCTGTGCTGTTTATTGTGTCGAAAGTGTTGGAAAGCCTGGTGACTGGCACTACCTGGAAATGCCTCAATAGGGAAAACACAGTGCACACTGCCCAGCATGGTTTTTGGAGTGGTCGCTCATGTGCCACCAACTTACTGGCCACCTGGGACGACTGGACACTAAGCCAGGATAACACAAAAACCGGTACTTATTGTTTTTCTCGACCTAGCCAAAGCATTTGACAGTGTCCCACCCACAGCCCCGCTTCACGAGATCATGTCAGCTGGTATAAGTGAACTCCTACTCTCTTGGTTCAAGGAGTATTTAGAAAGGAGGCAGTTCTGCACCAAAGTAAAAGGAATAAGGTTGGTGTGGAGACCATCGACATCAGCAGCATCACAAGGAGCAATTCTAGGACCATTTCTGTTCCTCCTGTTTGTCAACGATCTGCCAGACAAAATATCCTCATCCATCCTCCTCCTCGCTGGCAACATTAAAATTTGGAGGGTGGTAAACAAAGAAGCTGACTGTACGGCACTAAGAAGGGACTTGCAGCAACTCGAACTCTGGTCATCGGAAAATGGCATGAGCTTCAACCTGGAAAAGTGCGGAGTAACGCACATCAGTAAATATGAAGCAAGCACGACCGACTTCCAGTACACGTTGAGCAACCGTGCCACCATTAGAGTGTCCATGCAGAATAGATTGGAGCTCAGCTTCTCCGACACCTTGAAGGCCGGCCCCAACTAAAGAGACATGGTAACCAGAGTGGACGCTATTTTGTACTTCCTGCGTAGACAACTTGGCCCCTCACCCCCGAACTCTTCCTCGCCGTCTTCAAATCCTACGTGCGGCCGCATCTAGAGGTCTGCAACAAAGTGCCCACCAAACACTCAAGAGACACTCTAATCTCCTTGAAAAAATACAAAGAAGTGCAACAAAATCTGTTTTGGGGCTAAGGAAAAAGACATATCCTGAAAGACTTAAGTACCTAAGCCCATTCACCTTTGGTTATTATAGGAAGAGGGGCGACCTTATTATGACCTACAAGATAGCCCATCAGGCAAACCACGCAAAAGAATCAACCTTACCTGCAACACAGCGGTCTTCACGAGGAAACCCCACTAAGATAACACATCAGAGAGCCAATACCGTACTCAGGTCCAATCTTTTTCCCCTGAGAGTACGCGCTTTATGGAATGCCCTACCGCGACATGTCGTCATAGCTCCGTCAGTCGACTCATTCAAGAGATGGTTAGACAGTTATGTCACCTCGTATGGTCTACCACGGACGTACTCAGAGAGTCATCAACACCACTGTCCCACCCTCACCTCCCTCCTAACTACCACTCACTGTCTCGCTCCTAATCATACCCACATCACCTGCCAATCATTTTCTAGGAAATAGTCCTACGCTATCTATTTTTATCATTCGGGTAAATCCCACGTACTTTTCCCTCTCTTTTGTTTCCCTTCCTTACTCGCTCCGGTTTTCCTCTTCTTCTTTCTTTCCTACCCTTTTTCTCCTCCTTTATTCAATTTTTTCTTCTTCATTCGTTTCGTTCCTTACTACTACCTTATTATTCTCCTTCAGATACATACACAGATAGGAATCATGACAGTCCCCTAACCGTCCCAGCAGCCCGTAGCTCCCTAATCACTCTACAAATTACAACTTACTAACCCGCAAAACGTCCACCTCACAGGAGCTAAAAGCAGGAAAGCAGAAGGGACCTCCTCGTCCACTGCAGGAGTGAACCAACCATTCGAACCAAGCCGTAAGAACCAAACGCGAAGGGTCAAAAACTATAAGTTTTCTGCGCTCGCACTATCATTATTGGATTAGAACAGCCACAGGAGGTAGTGACCCAAGGATTTTAGATGCGAAACTCAGTTAGGTGAAAGCTTCTCCTATTCTGTGAATAGTCACTTGAAACATTTGGACGATTTTGGACCTGGCAAGAGACATTGAACATTGGAAATTGTAGGCGGGAAATCGTATTATACACCGATAATGCATGGTGTAGCTTACTTTCGGTCATTATGTGAGTTAAACACCTGATCCAGTATATTTTTAGCATATTGAAGTTCGCAAGTTTATACTTACTGGTCTCTGAGTGTTCATTTTCGCTCTCTCATGACTTGGCATTAGGCACTCATTCATAATCAGCGGAAATTTAGATAAAAACGTTCGATGCTGTGGGTTATATGTAGTATCGTAGGAGGTAGACTTGTAAGTCTTTTAACATTGGATCCAGTTGCGAAGTGAATGTCGATAAGCCATGTGGCTTCACCATAAGTTTAGTGTTTAATTAAAGCTGACACTAGCTTATAAGCTATAGTTAGCTGATCTGGCTCATGGTTCTACTTCACAGTACTGCTCAGGGTAAAGAAAATCTTGTATAATCAATCTAATTGTCTTTCGCGACTGTTTCACCTGTAGCCTTGAAGTCACTTCAACTTCCCTCAAGACGTCACGTTATTCTTGAGAAGCTAGATGTGCCTCGGACCACATTCATCAGAACATCTAATGCACTTATTTGAAAACGGTGGTAGTGGATAATACCGGTTGTCGCTAAAATGAAGGACACTTCTTCGCTAGGCTTTAAGCAACGTCGTTTGGAATAGTGCTTTCACTAACATGGCGTACTTGCTTAGTTCTCCCTTTAAACTAAGACGTTGCCACAACACTTGCTGATCTATTGATTTGAATGGTGTGTCCGGTTCAGCAATTGTTACAAGTGCATGACACGGCCAAGTCCACTTCTATCCTAAGCATGCCGAACGGCAGCACGACCAGCCCATCTTAAACACGTCAGCTCTCCCAAGCTCTTCTAAAGTGTTAGGTGACCACATAATTTTGGATGGTAAACACTATGCCGGTCAGAATAACCACTAGCTTTGGCGGGTAGGTGTTTCCCCATAAATCTGAATGATAAACGATGCAAGCAAATCTGCCCAGACTGATTCACATTGGCAAGTACCTCAGTTATTGTAATCGGTAATTCTTGACTATCACATTGGAAGATACCTCTCTAACCATCACACTTGTGCAAGTCTCTTGGACAACCTTAAGTAATTGCACTGCACTACCCATAGACTTTTTTCTTTCTCTTTCGTGGTACGTCACTTCGTAGTGATCACAACTCTTCTTAGTTAAGACTGTCTCCGGGTATCACCCTTTTCATACCAAACCTATAGTATCAGTTGGCTTTGACTAGGCTCGACAAACTAACTGGATTTCGCCTAACTTTAACCACAGTTCGTCGATTTCTGTTTTCACACCTGACTGAGGTATGCTAGATTTCATTTGGATAGAAATCTCCATCTCGTTTAGATAAGTGCTAAGTCATCTTGAATAAAATTGATTTCCTGACTTCCTAGGTCAGTCCTGAGAGGCTTTACTGCACTTTCCCGCGCTCACTAAAGTGTGCACTAACACCCTCTAACCAACGCAGTTACTTTGAATGGTGGCAATCCTCTTCAGCTATGACTTACGGTGATATAATGTATCTGAATTTACCGTGTATTTGATGTTTCTGCCAGCTAAAAGCAATTAAGTATTGGCACACGGTTGCAGAAGACAGTCATCACCGTCCCATCAGCGTGGAATTTCG
The DNA here is from genome assembly GCA_944470555.2 of Heterobilharzia americana. NCBI lineage: Eukaryota > Metazoa > Platyhelminthes > Trematoda > Strigeidida > Schistosomatidae > Heterobilharzia > Heterobilharzia americana. Next base: position 157,482,558 of record OX104127.1, on the reverse strand, counting down.
TCGATATTCTTAGGTAATCTTTGTGGTTGACTTAGCTATCCCACTTACATGCAGTAGCCAGACACTTATTATGTAAGGGCTGATTCTACCACCTGGTTGCCCAAAGCTCAGTGGGTGAAGCGGTGTTTAAACGCGTGACTCACTGGTTGGAAACCAACTCCACAAACCAGTTTAACCCAGCTTCACTTTGTCGGTGAAGTTATTCTCGGTGGTAAAAATATCTAATGTCTTGCTTTTCTCAGCAAAGTCGACAACTTTTGGTAAGACTCAACTGTGACGTCATCAGAATTGTAGTCGTTGGATGGAGATCAACAACAGGCATCGGTCTGTCATGCTCATCCTTAGCTATTACTCTAAGAACGAACATATTACTGTGAAGCTGTTTCCCCTCCGGTAGCTGCTACCTTTATGTAGTGGTCGGGCTCGCATATCGATGACCCAACAAGCTACTCTGCCTGGAACGCTTGTTCCTTCGAGATCCAACCAAGCCATAGAAGCCTGTTAGATAGTGCTAAGACTAAAAGCAGTCACCGTTGCTAAAACTGATACCCTACGATGGGGATCTCCCGACCGATAGCTGCTACCTTGACGTGGTGGTCGGGCTTGCATATCACAATGACCCAACGAGCTATGCTGGTGGAACGCTTGTTCCCTCGAGGTCCTACCATACCAGAAAGGTCTGTTGGGTAGTGGTTAGACGAAAAGCAGTTACCGTTATAGTGTAAATTGCTACACTATGATGGGGGTCTGAGGGCGAAGTCGTACTGCTGCTAGCTGGATGGGGTGTGACAGCAGTAAGGTGTTTCCCTTGGATGACCAGCAGTGCCAAGCTGATGCTGCCTTCTCAGTGGAAGGGGGGGTTAGAAAAGGTCGGCCCCAAAAATAACACACTCCACCACGCCCCACGGTCTGCCGGGCCGGCGGTGTTGGTTCACTTGTCGTTTCCTTTCGCTCATCCGGCCCCAAAAATACAAAAATTCAAAATAATCATACTCAAAAGGCTGGGTGTGACAGGCCTCAAGCAGATGTCCGATGGGCTCTGCGGTCACACAAATCTCTTTCAGGTACCTTAAGAAGAAATAGCCTTCCACGGTGTGGGCAGCCGGGAAGTGTCAACCGCCCTCACAACTCTGTCAGCACCCAAGTTTCTTCTGACTGCTATCCTCCTCCTCCATCATTACCTTCTAATCTTCCTTCACGTCTCTTAATTAATGATGCTGCATCATCTTCAATTTCTCCTACCTCTGCAGCCTTCGACAACGATCTGAGTCCACAGAACAGCATCCCTGGTCTCCTTAAACCACGCTCCAAATTACATATTGGAGCCTTCAATGTCCGCACCCTCCGTCAAATTGGCCAACAGGCTTCGTTGGCAAAGACTCTAGCAACTCGGGCATGGATGTGTGCTGTGTTTGTGAGACACGCATACAGGACCCAAGTGTGGTTATTCACCTGACCTCTCCTGACCAATCTGGTGAATCTGCAAAATTCACCCTTCGAGTTTCTGGAGATTCGATAGCTAGCTCTCGTGGTCTTGCAGGTGTAGGTATAGCATTAAGCACCAGGGCAGAAAACTCACTACTAGACTGGATCCCAGTTGATAGTCGCCTCTGCGCTATGAGGCTGAACGGCACAGTGAGAACTAAAAGGAATAGTGAGACTCGCCGTTGTCTCTTTGTAATCTCTGCTTACGCACCCACTGACTGTAGTTCGGATGAAGTGAAGGACGAGTTCTACCATAAACTGTCTAACCTCCTCTCGAAAGCCAAACGTTCGGACGTAGTGGTTGTTGCAGGTGACCTCAACGCACAGGTGGGTAGACTGAGTGAGGCAGAAAGGCACTTAGGTGGCACTTTCGGAATCCCAGCTGAACGTACAGATAACGGTGATCGCCTATTACAACTATGCTCAGATAACCGCCTATTTTTAGCCAGCACAAATTTCAGACATAAAGAAAGGCACTGTCTGACCTGGCGTCCACCGAGCTCGACTCAGCGATGGACACAGATAGACCACATTGCTATTAGTCATCGCTGGAGAGGATCGGTGGAAGACTGCCGCTCCTTCTGGAGTACGTGTTTGGACAGCGATCATGCGTTGGTCCGAGCACGTATATGCCTGCGTCTCAATGGACGTAGAAAAAATTTGGCAACAAAACCACTACGAGTTCTGCTGGACAACGAAAACACCAAAGCCGTGTTCAGTGAGAAGTTGGCTAGGCAGTTATCGGAACAAAAGACTGTCACTCATCCAGAAGAAGCTTGGTGCCATCTTCAGTCTACTGTAAAAGCAGCACTGGAGACTGTAGCCGACTCCAAGATAATGGCTAAAAAGAGCCAGTGGATATCAGCAGCTTCTTCCAAACTAATGGATGCACGTGAATGCATCCCTGCAGGCTCTGAGTACAATGAAGAGCGAGCGCAACTTAAAAATAAACTGACGAAAAGTCTGCGCAACGATCGTGAACAGTGGTGGGCAGCAAAGGCTAAAGAGATGGAAAAGGCAGCGGCGATCGGTAACAGTAGACAGTTATTTAGACTTATTAAGGAGACTGGGGGGAAATGGTCAACAACAGTTAGTGAGGTTATAGCGGAGAAGGACGGATCGGCGATTCACTCGCAGGGAAGGCGACTGGGACGATGGGCAGAACACTTTGAGGAACAGTTTAACTGGCCTCCAGCCACCATTGCGCTGCCCGCTATCCAGTCGGACCCTGAATGGGACATAGAGACAGGTCCCCCAACACTAGAAGAAGTTGAGAAAGCGGTAGGTAGCCTGAAACGGGGAAGGGCAGCAGGACCAGACGGACTACCTGCTGAGGTATACAAGAATGGTGGTAGAGTTCTCTTAGTCAGGCTAACGGAAGTGTTAGCCAGTATATGGGAATCAAATACGATCCCCTCCGACTGGTCTAAGTCACTGATCATCCCAGTCTTCAAGAAAGGCGAGAAGTCCTCTTGTGATAACCACAGAGGAATCAGCCTGACAAACATAGTGTCTAAGATCCTAAGTTCTATAATTCTCCGACGCCTGAGTGGAGCTCGGGAACAGCAAGCCCGAGAAAACCAGGCAGGCTTTAGACCTGGCCGTGGATGTATCGACCAAATATTCACACTGCGCCAGGTCCTGGAACATAGGCATGCTTACAGACGCCCGACAATAGCTGTATTTCTCGACCTGAAGGCGGCATTTGACTCCGTTGATCGAGAAGTCTTATGGCAGTGTCTGTCACTGAAAGGCGTGCCTAGTAAGTACATCACCTTATTGAAAGCTCTCTACTCGAACACTTGTGGGCATGTTAGAGCCTATGGTGAGTTGTCCAGGGAGCTATACTCATCAAGTGGTGTCCGTCAAGGATGCCCACTATCCCCATTCTTATTTAATTTTATCATAGATATTCTTATGGAGGTTTCCCTCTCGTCACCTAATTACAAAGACGTTGACCGGATCACAGGTGAATTTTCCTTAGATCTAGAATATGCAGATGACATAGTCCTGTTAGGTGAAGACGCTGACAAGATGCAGAGTCTTCTGAACACTTTGAGTGGGAATTTGAGAATGTTTGGGATGCGATTTTCACCACCCAAATGCAAATTTTTGCTCCAGGACTGGTCTTCAGCGGTACCGCGGTTAACAATAGAGAGTGAAGTGGTTGAGTGTGTTGACCACTTCACTTACCTGGGAAGTAGGATCAACCCGGTGGGTTAGTTGCCGATGAGATTTCTGCACGGATACAAAAGGCTCGATTGGCTTTTGCCAATTTGCGCCACCTATGGCGCCGCCGTGATATTCGTTTGTCTATTAAGGGTCGCGTGTACTGCACAGCAGTCCGCTCTGTTCTACTGTATGGCTGTGAAACATGGCCATTGAAAGTGGAAGACATGAAAAGGTTTCAGGTGTTTGACCACCGTTGCCTTCGTAGTATAGGACGTATTCCGTGGTGTCACCATGTGAGTAATGCAGAAGTTAGGTGTAGAGTTTTAGGGAGAAGAGGTAAGTCAGTCGACGAGGTTGTGAACCTTCATCGACTGAGATGGTTGGGACACGTACTACGTATGCCTAGTCACCGATTGCCTCGTCACACAATGTTGGCTGAGGTGGGTTCAGGCTGGAAAAAGGCCCGAGGTGGCCAGACTAAAACATGGCACCAATGTATGAAGTCTCTGACTGTTGGTTTAAGCCATGTAGGACGATGCAGACTAGGTGGTTGGGGTCCACGGGACAAGAGGAACCAGTGGTTGGAGACCCTAGGTGATATGGCTCAGAACCGAAGTCAGTGGCGCAGATGTATACACACATTATCCTCATCTTAACAACGCTATACCGAATCTCACTATTTTGTCACTCCTCTTTCCTTTCTTCTCGTACTTTATATTTCTTTTGACTGCATTCACTTATCTTCATCCTTCACCTCACTACCTTTTTACTTGATGTGCTGATATGAGGTGTGGCAACTCGGACCGTTACGCAGTAATGCCTGGTCCTATGTTGATGATGATGATGACGATGGGGATCTGGGGCGAAGTCGTACTGCTGCTAGGTGGATGGGGTGATAGCAGTAGAATGTTCCTCTTGGGTGCCCAATAGTACACTGATGCTGGCTTCCCAATGGGAAGGGGGAGTTAGAAAGGGCTGACTCCAAAAGTAGCAGACTCCCCCCTGGCCTGTGGTCTTCCGGTGCTGGCAGTACGGACTCTGTCCGGCGTTAGAATAACCAAACCTCAACACGACAACGCCCAAAAAGCCGTATGTGACGGAACTGAAGCAAATGTCCCATAGGGTTTGCAATCACATCTTTTTTTCCTTCAGGTACCTTACGATCCAGTCCTCCATGGTGTAGACAGCCGGAAAGTGTCAACCCCCCCCCCCCCCCACACACACACTCTCCCAATAGTACACCAGACCCAATAAAACATAACCCATCCTCTTCAACTCTGTCTCCTTCTTTGCCTTCGTCTTCTAATGCTAATATTAAATCTCTTACTCCCTACCCAACCTCTCACTCCGTAACTATTGTCAACGATCAGAGTCATCGAAACCCCATTACTAATGTCGTAAGACCCCGCCATCGGTTTCACGCAAGAGCTCTCAACATCTGACGTCTATGCCAAATCGGAGAGAAAGCATCTCTCGCCAAAACTAAGATCTCTAGCCATGGATGTATACTGTGTCTGAGTCACGTATAAAGGAGCCGAGCGCGGTTATTAAAATGATCTCACCTGACCATAGTAGTGAGTCTCTAAAATTTCCTTAAAGAGTATCCTGGGACCTAATGGTAGCTCTCGTGGACTCGCTGGTGTAGGCATAGCATTGAGTCGTAGAGCGGAAAGTGTATTTGTCGACTGGATACCAGTCAACAGCCGTCTATGTGCTGTCCGACTGAATGGATTTGTAAGGAACAGAAAGGATCGTGAGACTAGGCGACGCCTGTTCGTAACCTCCGTCTACGCAGCCACCGATTACAGTTCGGATGATGCGTAGGATGAATTCTATGAGAAGCTACTAGCTTTGCTACAGAAAGCGAAGCGTTCATATGTAGTCATAATGGCAGGTGACTTTAACGCTCAAGTAGGGAAGTTGAGCCATTGGGAAAGGTATCTACGGAATCCTATGCCAAGGAACCGACAACAGTGATCGTCTGTTGCAATTTCACTCTGACGACTTGTTTCTGGCCAACACTAACATTAGACATGAGGAGAGACACTGTCTCACATGGTGTTCGTCGACATTAAATTGACGATGGACACAGATAACACTGCTACAGACCATCGTTGGAAGGTTGCTGGACTTTCGGGAGCACCAGTGTAGACTCCGGTCACGCGCTAGTACAGGCTTGTGTATGTCTACGCCTTACTGACCGCAGGAAACAGGTGGCAGTAAAGTGCAGAGTCTTGTGAACGCGTTGAGCGGAAATCTGAGTATATTTGGCATGCGTTTTTCACCTGTCAAATGTTAGAAAACGCTCCACGACGAGTCTACAACTACTCCCAGTTCAAAGATAGGAAGTGGTAGCGGAATATGTTGACCACTTGACTTGCTTGGAGAGTTCTATCAGCCGAAACGTGTTGGTTGCTGACGAAATTTTAGCTTGGATACAGACGGCCTATTCGGCATATGTCAGCTTCCTTCATCTGTGGTACCAGCTGTCGAGATATCTGACTACCTATCAAAGGGCGACTACCCTGCGCTGCAGCTCGTTACGTGCTGCTATACGGCTGTGAGACATGGTCCTTGAAAGCAGAAGAAATGAAGCCATTACAGGTGTTTGATCACAAATGTATTTGTAGTATTGCTTGCGTTTGGTGGTATCACGATGTGAGCAATGTTGAGATCAAGTGAAGGAAACTAGGCAAGTAGATGTATGATGTTGTGAAACTTAATCGACTGAGATGGCTTGGACATATATTATTCCCGCCAACCTACCCCTTACTTCGATGTGCCATGCTGGAGGGAGTTGGATCAGGTTAGAAGAGGGTTCAGGGTAGCCAGACCAAAATGTGGTACCACTTGATGAAGTGTTTTACCGTTGGTCTGAGTCATGTAATGGGTTGTTGACTGTCTGGTTGGGGTTCGCGAGACGATAAGTCCCAGTGGTTGTGGACTCTTAGTGACATGGCTTAAAATCGGTCACAATGGTGCAGATTTATTCACTCCTTGACATCTGCTTAGCTTGAATATTTACACTAACCTTCATCTTGAGATTGTTTATTGTCTCACACAACTTTGTCTCCTATGACATCACTGTTTCTATCCACCTGTTCTTTGTATACTACTGTGAAGTGTGTCAACTTGAACCGATACAATTGTGTGTGACGTTCTACGTTGATTTTATCAGTTAGTCAGTCAAGAGCTGTGACTGATTGGCGTAGTTACTTGACTTCGAACTGTGATGGATCACGAATTGGAACCCTGCCCCACACACCGAAGTCTGAGCAGCCATGAATTTCTTCTCTTAGAGTTTACGGCTGACAAGTGTTGGTATTTTTTTCGCTTTATCTATCTGCTGGGAATTTTTCTAACAGTCAAGAAGTTGCACACCATCCCTAGTTACAATGAAAGTTATGCATTTCTGCGTAATTATGTTGGAAAACTTAAATGTAAAGTGATGTACATAGTTAGTGAGAAAGCAAATGAACTCCTGGTTGACAAATTCAAAAGGGTGAGGATCAGTCGCCTTTGGGAAATACAAAAATACTTGAATGAAGAGGTTAAACTAACTGAAGAGAAGTATGCAGTGGAGAATAATGAGATGACCAATAGCACACCGCCAGTCATCGATGAGACAAAGAGAGTTGTCAATGTTCCAAGTGAAGTTTTAAGCTGAAGAGAAGAAGGAGAAGGGAGTTAACTTCAATGTAGGATTAGTTAGTGAGTCCAAAGCTAAAGATGTCACTCCTAAAATTGAAATAGCATTGAGTTCAGTAGGTAAGACGATGTGCACAATGTACCCTAACATTTAATTGACAGAAGGGAACTGAACAGAATTTACGTAAAGCAGAAATAGTAGCTTTGAAGAACCGTGGGAACGACTGCGATATAGTAATTGCTTAATCAGATAAAGGCAATTCAACAGTAGTGTTAAACAAATCTGATTACGTTGAGAAAGTCAGCGAACATGGATGCCGGACCGCTTAATCCGATGAACTCGATTGTGAATAAGGTTTAAGAAACACGCAGTGGATCTAATGCGCCGAATGAAGCCACTTATACGTGATTTGAAAGGGTTTGATTTAAATCCGAAGACTAATAATCTCAGTAGGATTTATTATACTGTTAAAATTCATGGGTTATCCTATTGGATCCATAGTAGACTTTAGAAACACTTATGACTTGTCTAAATATTCAGCAATGGTACTAGGTCTAATTAAAAACCATTTTCGATCAAAACTTACTAACTCTTGGTTTGAGGCATGGATTGGACTATATGCAACTAGATGACGGAAAAAAATGGTTGGTTTTGATGTAACCAGTGTGTATACTAATATCATCATTATTATTATTATCAACATAGGACCAGGCATTACTGCGTAACGGTCCGAGTTGCCACACCTCACGTCAGTTCATCAAGTAAAAAAGTAGTAAGGTGAAGGATGAAGATAAGTGAATGCAGTCAAAACAAATATAAAGTACGAGAAGAAAGGAAAGAGGAGTGACAAAATGGTGAGATTCGGTATAGCGTTGTTAAGATGAGGATAATGTGTGTGTACATCTGCGCCACTGACTTCGGTTCTGAGCCATATCACCTAGGGTCTCCAACCACTGGTTCCTCTTGTCCTGTGGACCCCAACCACCTAGTCTGCATCGTCCTACATGGCTTAAACCAACAGTCAGAGACTTCATACGTTGGTGCCATGTTTTAGTCTGGCCACCTCGGGCCTTTTTCCAGCCTGGACCCACCTCAGCCAACATTGTGTGACGAGGCAATCGGTGACTAGGCATACGTAGTACGTGTCCCAACCATCTCAGTCGATGAAGGTTCACAACCTCGTCGACTGACTTACCTCTTCTCCCCAAAACTCTACACCTAACTTCTGCATTACTCACGTGGTGACACCACGGAATACGGCGGCCTATACTCCGAAGGCAACGGTGATCAAACACCTGAAGCCTTTTTATATCTTCCACTTTCAATGGCCATGTTTCACAGCCATACAGTAGAACAGAGCGGACTGCTGTGCAGTACACGTGGCCCTTAATAGACAGACGAATATCACGGCGGCGCCATAGGTGGCGCAAATTGGCAAAAGCCAATCGAGCCTTTTGTATCCGTGCAGAAATCTCATCGGCAAGTGACCCACCAGGGTTGATCCTACTTGCCAGGTAAGTGAAGTGGTCAACACACTTAACCAATTCACTCTCTACTGTTAGCCGCGGTACCGCTGAAGACCAGTCCTGGAGCAAAAATTTGCATTTGGGTGGTGAAAATCGCATCCCAAACATTTTCAAATTCCCACTCAAAGTGTTCAGAAGACTCTGCATCTTGTCAGCGTCTTCACCTAACAGGACTATGTCATCTGCATATTCTAGATCTAAAGAAAATTCACCTGTGATTGGGTCAACGTCTTTGTAATCAGGTGACGAGAGGGAAACCTCCATAAGAATATCTATGATAAAATTAAATAAGAATGGGGTATACTAATATACCAATTGACATAGTTCTAGAAGCAGTCAGAAATGAGCTGAATAATGACCATGATTCCACGCTGCGGACTAAGGTACCAATATAAGAGATTACATTAGGAGTACAACTACATCCAACTTCTACAGTCTTCAAGTCTTAGAATAATATGTACAAACAAACCCTTCTTATGGAATCAAGAATATCCTCTATCACTGAAGATATATATATATATATATATATATATATATATATATATATATATATATATATATATACAGTCGGGAACGGTTGTTTGAAAGAGCATTTAATCCGACTCCAAAATACAGTTTCGATATGTAAACTACGCGTTTACAGTGTTGAAATCGGAGCACAGATAGTTTCTTCATATAAATTCTGTAGTCGGCGCAATCCAATTTACCTTGAGTTAGAAAATGGTGACGGGGAATTGGCGATGTTGAATTGCAAACCAAAACGAATTCAAGATGCGAGTTTAGATACTAGTTTCTACAGGAAACCTCATTCAGGTCGTTACCTAGACTTCAAATCATCTCAGTCTTTTCCAGTTAAAGTTAACTTGGCAAAATTTTGAGTAATAGGGCCAAGAAGTTTACCAGCAAGACAAGATCTAAATTAAGAAGTCAGGTGTATTAATGACCTAGTAATTGTGAGAAAAGTATGACTAGTAGTGGTAACATAGGTGTCAGTAGTATTAGTAATAGTAGTGGTAATACTGTGAAGATAGAATTCAAAACCTCTACAGTTTTAATATGACTGTGATAGAATGTAGTTCCATTTTCGTTGATTTATTAGAAGTATCACACAATGGAACAGTATTGTTTACTAGATTATATTTCGTCATATCAAGATATGACTATGGAATTTACAGCATAACTAAACATGGAAACTATCTCAGAAATACTATCTAGGATTCGCAATAAGGCCGGCATTAGAGTGCCATCACAACGTACAAACTCACTTAAATCCTATCGATCCAACTGGGTAGGATAGTTTAGTTTGACAATGACTACGAGGTCAAAGTAGTCGACCAGGTTCAACTAGGCTATCCGAGCACAAAAACCTAGCTAAGTCAGAATTTTGAGATCCTAGTAAGATAAGGAATCTAAAAAAAGCTCGGCCAAAGCTATGCATTCAGTTACACACAATAGGATGTGACAGTGACTATGCTTAAAACTAATCTAGTGAAGTGGAGGGAGAGGTTGATAGCAGAATCTTAATCAAATCAACAAATACATACAACAGAAATGGCTCAACACCTGTTCCGGAAATATGGAAAATCTTACTACCCATATCACAAAGAAGGCGAGGGAATTAGAACCATGTCTCAAAGTTGTGAAGTTATCTTGATATTACCACAGTCAATAAATTATGTCCGAAACGTTATCCAGTAAATAATACTGTTTCACTCTGTGATGCACCTAATTTGTCATCTGATATGAAAATTCATCCTGCCACAGTGCCTAATTTTACCTCTGGTAGTAATAGTAGTCCTGTAAATTAAGAATGCCATGATATTCCTCTGCCATATTAATTACTAGTCGATTGTTTCAAGCGTCAAATGATATTGATTGTTTTTCATCCTGTTCATGCTCATTGTAAAACTACTTTGTCTTCAGCTTCAGATAATCATGCTGAATGAGTGAGGTTAGCAATCAGGTAATATATCATAGACGGCTACATTCTCCAGTCAAGTATAAGTGTATTACCTAAAGCATGTTCGGCTTGCGTGTCTTCTAGCAACGTAAACAGTAATGAATGTTTATTTATTAGTGGCTGAATTCGACGAGCGTAATAGCAAGCTACTAGCTGTCTATTATTATTACTATTATTATCGTCATTATTATTTGTCCTTTGGGTTCCTAACGGAACAGGGCTTCAGTAGCACGTCGACATTTCATTCTATTCTCTGCAATCTCTTCAACCTCGCTACACGACTGCCCACAAGCTTTCATTTCTTCTTTACTTGACCTCCTCCATGTCACTCTCGGACGCCTAACTCATCGTTTCCCCTTTGGATTCCACTCGAGGTCCTAGCACGTGATGCCCCCGAATGATTTTCTCAGTGTATCCCTAATCCATCTCCACTTTCTTCTGCATATCCAATGGGTGATAGTTCGTTGGTTGGTTCGTTGCCAGCCAGAGTAAGTTCGTTGTTGCTTATTCTATCTGACTATCTGATCTTCAATATCGAGCGAGTGTAGGTGGCAGCTGTTGATGAATGTCTGTAGTTTGTTGGAAATACTTTTTGTAACACGCCGTCTCAACTATATAGAAGCACTGACTTGACATTAGTGTCGAAAATCCGGATATTGTTATTTATGCTGAGTGCAGTGCAGATCTCCACACTGATTTCAGATTAATGCAAGAAGGCATGTCTTGCTGTTTTTTCCGATCCTGGCTTTGACGTCCTTATATGTGCCTGTGCAGGCTGTAGTTGAAACGATGTTGCATAGGTAGGTAGGTGAAAGAGACTACTTCCTTTAGATTTCTCCCACTGATGGTGATTAGTGTTTGTTGTTGTTGTTTGGGTATCTTCATCACCTCTGTCTTCTCTACGTTCACCTGAAGGAAGTCCTGTCGTCGCGACCTCGCCTCTTCTGCTAACTTGTTAGTTTTTGCCTTTAGATCTTCGAATTTGTACGACATTAGACACAAATCATCATCGGCGAAATTCAAATCATGTAGGGTCTTTTCATCGGTCAAACAGCGTATACCCATCTCGCCCTACGTAATTTCAAATTTCAGGACTTTGCTTTTGTCGGAGGGTTTGTGTTCACTGATAGTTCTGTGGCTGCTGGTGATATTTCTGGACGAGTTACAGGTGGTGGTGTTGGTCGATTCAAGAGTTTTTTAAAGTGATCAGCCCATCGTTCCCTTTGTTTATCCTCTTCGGTAACTAGGTTTCCTTCTCTACCTCTCATTGGTTTCGTCTGCGTTAGTCTCTTCCCAAATAGTAGCCTGGTTATTTGATATAATGTTGTCAGGTCTCTCCTACCAGCAGCTTGTTCTGCGCTGTCTATAGCCCTTCATTAAGGTGGGAAAGATAGAATAAGTCAACAAAATATTGGCCGAGACTTACTACTGTAGACAATTTGTGTCATTTCACTACCTATTTCCAGCTGGTATTTTTTAGGTTGTCTTTTAGTCATCGGAGTCCTTTTTCTGTTCCTAACACCATGTAATTAAATTCTACAACTTGGTACTTATCTGTTAATGAACTAGGTTCTTAGCAGCACATACTGTTTAAAAGCCATTAATACTGCAGGGTTTATAAATAGCAGTATGATGTTGCCTGTGTTATCCCGTCGTTGGTTGGATCGACTCCAGCCGACAAGTCCCAAATAGTACGAAACGTGCCTCCTGGATTCCACTGGTAGCCACTGTCCATCATTATGATCATAAACAGCCAGTGTTCGTTTTGAACCTGTGACTCACTGACTAAGTATCGAGTGACTGCATCACCTCTCTCTTCCCCACACTTTACAGTTTTCTTTCTCCAAAACATCCTGTCGATGTCTTACGGATTCATTAGTTTCACTTTACGTTTTCTGAGCGTCGATGAAACACTTCCAACAGTGTTTACGTATAGTCTAGAAATTGCATATTAATTGGACTACTAAGTCGTATTTCATAAATGCTCCTTAGTAAATAGATAACTTATTCGACCTTGTCTACATCATACTTCGAACTAATCTGTTTCTTCATTTCGGTCTTCGTAACATTCTAGGTTCAATACATGTGAAAAAGGTTTCCATTTCGTTAACATGTCCGCTCAAGGTAAGTGCACCTTCTCTTACTTTCAAGAATTTTCAAAATATCCGGTTCTATGCTATTCCTGGAGTTAAGACAGCTTATGTGCGTGATAAACCACATATGAACGTCGGTACGATAGGACATGTTGACCATGGAAAGACTACTCTCACTGCAGCTATCACTAAAGGTAAGGAGAAATGTCAAAACGTTGGTTATTTTAGTTCTCGCTGAGAAAAACACATCTATTTATCGAAGCTACGAAGAAATTGACGCTGCACCTGAGGAACGACGGCGAGGTATCACAATTAATGCAGCAGTGGTTGACTATGCAACATCCAATCGGCACTATGCGCACACGGATTGTCCTGGACATGCTGACTATATAAAGAACATGATAACTGGAGCTAATCAAATGGAGTGTGCTATTCTGGTTGTTGCAGCGACGGATGGTACTATGCCTCAAACTAGAGAGCACCTATTGTTAGCTAAACAAATAGGAATCGAAAGACTGGTTGTTTTTATCAATAAAGCCGATGCAGCCGATCCAGAGATGCTAGAATTAGTTGAGCTAGAAATTAGAGATACGTTGAAACAATATGGATTCGATGGAGACAATACACCAGTTGTCAGTGGTTCTGCTCTTTGTGCACTGGAGGTAGGTTCTTATTACAATAACTACTATTAAACAGGACCGGAATCCCGAATTAGGCAAGGAAAAATCGAAAAACTTCTTGATGTGATTGATTTAGTCCCCATGCCAAAACGAGAAAAAGATAAACCTTTCCTACTTCCCATTGAACATGTTTTCTCCATTACTGGTCGAGGTACTGTGGTTACGGGTCGCGTAGAACGTGGAACACTAAAAGTACAGTCACCAGTAGAGATTGTAGGTTACAGTCACATTCTGAAGTCCACTATCACAGGTAAGTTATGATTTAGCTTTTAGCACTGTTCACTCAAGTAATACAAATTAGTATCAGAGTAAGACAAACGAGATTTGTAGAATAATATAAAAAAAACTCATTTCTTTATTTCATGACTGCTTCAGATGTCTGTAGCTGATACAGACAGCCTAAAACATATCGAATCATCACACAACAAAAATAGTAGGCAGTTGTATTGTGAAAACAATAATCAGGATGTTTTTTGTTGCCAGTAAGAAACATTCCCAAGTAAAATATGTGTAATCACTGTTTTTTCCACTCTTATTTGTGAGGACTATTTCTTATCTACTGAACGCGTTTCTAAATGATTTTTCGTTCCTTGGCGATTTGTTACATACTTTAATCTACTTTCAATTGAATAAATAGCTGCGAATATAGAGAGCTCGTTTGGCACGAAGTTATGTCATGATTTTCAGTTTCAGATTCAACAAGTAAGCGGTTGTACTGAGTAGTATTAAGCAAACAGGGTGAATCTCACTGATTGTTAAAAAGAAGCTACAATTCATGAATCAGCTGTTACTATTATCATATGGCTGTTTAATTTCACACTTACACGCACATGTTTTTAGAAAACTACATTCCATCCACTGTTCAATAAAATTGTTCATATTAGCCATTCTTGAAGTTGTGGCTGATTGGTTTAAAGAGTTGACTTTCAACCAATAGGTCACACGTTCGGACTCTAACCCACCTATCAAGGTTTAAACAGCCAGGTAGGCATCACATAATAGGTGTATGGCTTATTGCCTACTGCCCAAATGTGCTCAAGGTTGCTTAGTAGTATATTTCGATAAGAGCCATTCATTTTAAGATCCTTTGAATAGTTCTTTTTTACCTTGTTATACAGTAGTATACAGCCAACACCAAAGGTTAAAATACATGTTATAGGTGTTTGCCAGTCTTCAGACTAAATATATATCTAGATCTCATAGTGTTTGTAACCAACCAGTGCATAAATCAACACTTCATGTTGATTTTTATAAATGTCTCTAGACATAAACTGCTATTTTCACTCAATATACCCCTTGAATTTCAAAGGTTATTTTAAGCATGAAATATTAAAACAGTAATGCCTACCGTCTTCTAAGAAAGTGACTATGACGTTCTTGTCTATGCATGACTTGTCTAACCAAACACATAATAATTGGTGTTTTGATGATCACAAAAGCATGTGCTATACTATCTAGCGTCGGTCCTCGAGACGATAGGTCCCAGTGGTTGCGGACTCTTAGTGACATGGCTTAAAATCGGTCACAATGGTGCAGATTTATTCACTCCTTGACATCTGCTTAGCTTGAATATTTACACTAACCTTCATCTTGAGATTGTTTATTGTCTCACACAACTTTGTCTCCTATGACATCACTGTTTATATCCACCTGTTCTTTGTATACTACTGTGAAGTGTGTCAGCTTGAACCGTTGCACTGTTGTGCAAGTGTCTACGTTGATTTCGTCGGTCGGTGCTGTTACTTTAAGCGATTTTAGTTAATCATTCATCTAATTCCAAGGACTGCCTTCACTGGTAGTTATGAAAATGTGGTCTAATAATTTCAGACTTTCTACAACCAAGGTTTCAATTTTAGTTCGTCTCGCAGAGGTAAGTAGTGATCATCGCACAATAAGTGACTAATAACCCTGGTACTCTGGGATTTAAAACTATTTCGAGTTCTAAAAAGGCTTTACTCAATAATATTGGTTGGCCAAGTTGAACCAACCATTTCAAGTAGTTTTGCCTTGAAAAAAGATATGAAACTATATACCTGATACTGTGCTTCATCTCTGTGGATCATTCAACGCTAAACTTATGCATTCCAATGATAATCCATCTACTAAGATTAAATGGGCTGGATAGTATTATTTCGTAAAACCATTGCAGCTGATGTAGCATTGTTTGTTGTTGGTTTACCCAACTGCTCTGTTAGGTGGAGTAGGATTAAATTACTGTAAGGGAAGGAATCATCTTCATATCAAAGCATTACACCAGTCCAAGAAGTGATTGACTATCCTCTTGAGCAGTACTTTGAGATGTCAACCTCTTGATTTGAGTCTATATCTCTGGACAGTTAATCGTGATTTAAGTGCATTATGAGTGTCGTTAACCAAATTATAATATTATAACACCAGTTCCTTTGTTTCCTTTTATTTTCTCCCTGTAGCTGTCTAAAACTTCTGAGCTGTGACTCATTGTTTTAAGGACTTCTTTTTGTGATGGGTTTAATAATCAGTGGCACCCACCGAGGTTCGAGTTGACGGATTGTACCGTTAGCCATCACTATTATTATTATTAGTCCCTTGGGTTCCTAGTGGAACATAGGGCTTCAGTAGCACGTCTCCAGTGACCTCTGTTCTCTGAGATCTTTTGAACCTGGTTCCACAACAGCCCAGAAGCTCTCATTTCCTCCTCGCACGACCTCCTCCATGTCACCCTCGGACGTCCAACTCGTTGCTTCCCATATGGGTACTACTCCACAGTCTGGCCTGGTGCGTGATGTCCTCAGTCGGCCTTCTCAGTGCATGCCCAATCCATCTCCACTTCCTGCATATTTGTTGCGTGATAGGTTCTTGGTTGGTTGGTTCCCAGAGCACCTTGTTGCTTATTCTTTCTGGCAATCCATCTGATCTTCAGTAGCGAGCCAGTGTAGGCGGCAGTTGTTGATGAATGTCTGTAGTTTATTGGAAATCCCTTTCGTGATGCGCCAAGTCTCTGAACCATACAGAAGCACTGGCTTGACGTTGGTGTTGAAAATCCGTATCTTGCTCCGCATGCTGAGTGCAGAAGATCTCCACACTGGTTTCAGGCTAATGAACGCCTGTCTTGCTTTTCCGATTCTGACTTTGACATCCTCGTCTGTCCCGCCACGGCCGCCTGTAGTTGAAACAGTGCTGCATGCCTAGGTAGGTGAAGGAGGTTACTTCCTTTAAGTTTCTCCCGTTGACGGTGATTGGAGTTTGTTGTTGTTGATGGTGGTGGTGCGGTATCTTCATCACCTCTGTCTTCTCTATATTCACTTGAAGTCCCGTCTTCGCTGCCTCTTCTATCAACTCGTTAGTTTTTGCTTGCAGATCTTCAAGTTTATGTGACATCAGGCACAAGTCATCACTGGCGAAATCCAAGTCTTCTAGGTTCTTTTACGCAGTCACCACAATATACTTATGGCTTATTACTTACTGCATGAATGTGTAAAGTGTTGTTTAGTGGATTTCCATTCGATTCTGAAAATACCATTCATGTAGGTCTTTACTGTCCGTGAATAGCAACCTCAATATGCATTAGCCATGGTAACTTCAACTCATTGCCATTTATGCTAAGTTCGCTTCATCCACCCTGGGTTCTTCGAGTAGAATGCCAAATCGAATTCCATATCGTATATATATCTGTTGAACTTTCATTACAGATTGAAGATTTGGCTAGTGTGAATAGCAAATCGTCAAATCGAAAATCCTTGGCATAATATTTGTCTTCCGATCGTGACCCATTTTAATGCTTTGTTTTCTAACTATGTGAAGCACTTGAAACATTGGGTGTACCTCTATATTCGATTGTGGAGATATAAGAAGCAATGACTTAAGTTCTATAAGAAACCCTACGAATAATTTATTTCATTTTCGTTCTGCATATCTAGAATGAGTTTTTCAATTCTTATCCTAGACCATACTACTAGCTACCTTAATTGTTTAGGTTTGTATAACTTCAATAAAAGTGATTAACAAACTGAATTATCCTCTTTTTTATTCCAGGGATTGAAATGTTTCATCAGCTCTTGGACCAAGCTGAACCAGGAGATCAAGTTGGCGTTTTGCTGAGGGGAGTGAAACGGGAGGAAATTAGGCGTGGTCAATTTGTTATAGAACCAAAATCTCTTTCAATGCATGATTATATTCAATCTCAGGTTTGTCTTTATTGTATGTGTATTCTATTACACTTTAAATCATAGATTCTTTGTTACTCAGGGTTGTTTTCATTGTATCATAATGCACACTTTTTAATACTACAATCAGTATATTGTGAACTGAAATACTGTGCTGTTGCGAAACGATTATCGATTAACACTCTATGGTCCCCTACAGTCGGAGGTAGGAAAATATTAGCCACTAGGGGAATCAACAAAGCATAAACCAAGCAAAAATACTCGACATTTATCACTTCATGGTAAGGCGGATGAATACACTTAGATTGTAAATTGCCAACGATTCGGTTATGTCATAGATGATGATGTATAATAATCTGGTTGTCAGTAAATTGGTTTATTGCATTAATATAATAGAGTAATCATTTGATTATTTGAGATAGCCGTAGTTTTGTAGACTAGTATTTATACTGGATGAAAATCTGGACCGCGGCCGGGTTCGAATCCGGCTTGTTGAATTATAAAAGTCTCTGCCCTGTATAAATTTTGCTTATTTCACTTTTCTGTTTAATTTCATAGGTGTATATGCTTTCAAAAAAAGAAGGTGGACGAAGTAAACCATTCGTGAGTAATCATCAACTTCATGTTTTCAGCAAATCGTGGGATTGTGCTGCCTACCTAGTACTTCCTGAGGGTAAAGAGATGGTTATGCCCGGTGAAGATGCTTGTGTCAATCTCCACTTCCAAAAGAAAATGGTTAGTGGGTTGTTTGTTTTGTCTTCAATCAAATATTACAATTGATTGCTTGTTGTATACGATGTCAATAGTAGTGTAGGAAACGATAAAACAGGGAGACGAAGGAAGGAATATTTATTATTGACATCTTATACATAGTAGTCATCAAATATTGTACACCTTCCATTAAGTCAGTCATTTGCATAATGTGCTTCATTTCCTCTTCTGCTTATATCTGGATTTCTTGATATGCCCACATTGTCTCTTGCCTTTTTCTGGGTAGAATATTTACTCATATGATTTCAGCCGCTTTCTCAACCTATACTACTTATATCCATTCTAATCAGCAACGCTCACTACAGTAGTTGCCAAGATTTATAATTGGACGTTGACCGATGCGCACGCAAAATTTTTTCTTATCAGGAAATATTTATTAATACTTATTGGACTATTAGTGTAATTAGGTGAAGGGCTTAAATAGAGTTCCAGTCTAAATAATACAAAGTGAAAAACCGAGCATCTTTTTCATCATGACATAAGTAAAATTAAAATATTCGTCAGAATGATAGATATTTTTATTCACCACCTGAATTGTATTTGGCCACTGATGAATCTGATACGCTTGTAACGGGAATAATATTGTTTACCTGGGACCCGAGTTCGATTCCTGGTGGAGTTATGGACATGTTCTGCTGAAGAGTCCCATACAAGGACGAAGCAGCTGGTTGTCCAGTGCCCTCTGGTTTCCAATATCCCTCCAACTAATGTCGTCGGTTCGTGATGAACACCTTCCTTTTGTAAGTTTAAATCTACTTCACCAGGGAACAAACCTAATCTGAATGCTGCTAAACTCTTAGTTCTCTGTCTCAAAGTATCTGCGGGATCGTTACGAGAAAGAATATCTGTACAATCCCAAAATATTTTCTAAGTAACAAACTTATTATGTAAATAAATAGACACTAGAGTATTTTTATTTTAAACCTTTTGAAATTAATTTATGATTTGTTGTAGGCTCTCGAAGTTGGACAACGATTCACTATTCGTTCTGGCGGTAATACTATGGGGTATGGTGTTATTGGCAAAGTCCTGCCTGGTCCTGGTCCTGGAGCCTGGTCATAATTGTAATTGTTTCTAACTTCCTTATTCATTCTATCTCCGAATAAACTTTAGTGTGAATATGTTTTCTTAATCTTTGAATACACACTTTTAAACTTAGCCAGCACTATCATCATGTCATTGTCTTTCCAGTCATCATGGATACCCAGTCATTCATAATATCTCTCAATGTATACCAGGAATTTCTTTTGATATTGCTTCTCAAAGCAGTATATTATATGTATGAATAATCAGTTGGCTTGCTTTTGTATCTCAGTAGCGATTAGGGGGTTACTTTGTTAGGATAATTAGTACCTAAGAGTTGCAGAAGTTGACAGTTGTATGATATTGCATCCTGGAAATGATCCAAAAAGGGTTTTGGGGTCGTTCAGAATTGGATATGAGAAAATTCCACAGGCGATACGTATTCTCTCGATTATTTCACGGTCAACTTTCAACCAATAGGTCATAGGTACAGAAATAAAACGCTCTCCGCCACCTTGTGTACATGCAGCCAGTGAGCTACTCCTACTGTGCGAGGGCTAATGATAGTACCTGACCCCTCAAACTTAGGTAGGTGGGGCGTGTGTTGAAACTTATGGTTTAGGGAGATGACTGTCAGTGATTGGGTCACGAGTTCCAGCCCCGCCCCACCCACCGAGGTTTGAGCAGTCAGGTAGTACCATTAGCTATCACAAAGTAGGTATAGTTCACTACCTAATCTATGCACAAGGTTTCTGAGAGAGTTTTTTGATGGCCTTTGAAGATCGGGGACATTCCTAGTATCCTGTTGTTAGCAATATCATCGCTTTTCTCGTGCGCAGAGGATTGACCAAGAAGAGTTATGAGGCGAAATTCTAGACGAAGAGGTTGAATCCGTCGTAAATTGGCATGTATTGAAATAGCAGCAGAATATGTAACGCACACTGAGCATCTGACGTGGTGGTGATTAAGTCAAGTTGCAGAAAATTAAACATACCCATTGGTACACTGACTGTTAGTCTGACCTATGTAAATAATGAACAATCCTCGAATTGTTGGGTCTCAGTGTGTTAGTACAGTTTACCGTCGACCACGGTAGTGCAGATTATTTCATTCTTTGTTTACTTTCATATTTCGCATTCCCGTTTGCGCTTCAAAATGGTAGAAATGTATTCATTGTTTCAAATGTCTGTCACTAATATCTATGTATCCTATCTCATATTCACTGTAGTAGCATCTTTTCCTGCTAATCTCCTGTGAAGTGTAACAACTTCAACTGACTAACTGATAAAATTACCGTAGAACCTTGCACACAACTTCATTGGCTCAAGTTGCTACACTTCATAGTAGTACACAAAGAACAGGTGGATCGAAAAAGACTGATATTAAAGTAGTGTGAGAAAATAAACAATCTGAAGATCAAGGTTAGTGCAAATATTCAAGCTTTAGAAGATATCGCGAAATGAATACATCTGCGCCATTCTGACCGATTCTCAGTCATCATACAAAGTGTCGTCAAACACTAACTCCTGGTCTCGGGGACCTCAAGCGGACAATCTACATCGCCGCACATAACTCAGACCAACAGTAAGAGACTTCGTCGAGTGGTACCAGATCTTGAACTAGCCACCATCGACTCTATTCTAACCTAATCCAGCTTCGCGTAGCATGGCAATTTTTGAGGCCACCACAGGTAACCAAAACCAACTAAAGAGTATAAATTAATTCGAATAGCAACTTCAAATTATTTGTTAACCAGTCATCTGTTACCGTTAAGTTTATCTGATTAGCCAGTTTGTTTGAAAGAGGTCCCTCTGACGACATTCTTTCAACTTCTAGTGCTATGAAACTTGTTATATTCAGTTTCGAATACTTGAAGTAGTACAAGTGTGGACTTCACCACGGGAATCAGTAACCATGATAGATACTACTGTTGTACCAACTTTGCGGCTGAGTATTCTGTGGAAGTTTCACTTTTAATTTGACTGTTCCCTCGTCTATGTGGTCGAGTTTTAAGGAAATTGACTTCTTTTCATAGTAGCTATTTTCCCATCTCCCGTTTTCTATGCACTATATTCAAATGAATTCGAGAAGGTAGTCACTTTGTAGTAGACACTATTCGGTTAACTTCAGTTCATCTTAATAATTCTCCCTTCTGATCTTTGGAACATCATTCTCATTAACTGCATCTAGCAGATGTTTGTCAGCCTGTCTGAGCTCCACCGAATATATTAAGTCAAATTGTTTCGTTGGTACTTGTTTTATTAATATAGAGCCATATTCTTTAGTCTATCATCGTATGGTTTTCTCCAGAATCCTCTGTCGTTCCCCATGAGGGCTTAAGCAAGCAAAGGAACAGTTGTTTGCTGCCATTGAAGTGTTCTGGATCTGCCCTCACAGCAAGTTGATGATATCCGGAACTGCATACCACTTATTCAGAACGCCAGCTAGAGGCTTCGGGCGTCTGAAGTTAACGCCTATCAATCTAAATGAGTTCGTAGTTTTCGTATGTAGGGGGAAAGAAAGCTTACAGATAACAGCCACTGCTATTTTGTTCACTCCTATGAGATAACTACAGTCACTGCAAGATGCCACGAGTGTATTGTTGTCCTACGGTCCCGAGATTTTGTGAATGACCACGACTGTAGGTCTTTGGAGACAAGACACTTCTTAAAATGTCTTTCTCAACGACCATGGTCCACCAAATTTAGCTCTTATGCTGGACGATCTGTTGATTACCCACCCTTGAGAAAGCAGCGGAAACATCCCAGTTTTCCATACCGACGTCGAAGTCACCTTCATTGTTGGAGGCCTCCCTGGAGGTGAACGGCTGCTTTTGTGGAGCTCTTTGGTCCCCAAACTTCTCATTGCTACTGTGCAGCATACGGTATCTTACTACTCTTAGCTGAACATTTCTCTTTGCTGGATATGGCTATTATTGCACGCGTGAACACTAAATAGGATGCAAAAGTTCGATCGACAACCAACTTTCGTAATATTATATGCTGTGCGTGAGTTTTCGTGAATAAGACAACCCTTTTTCTGTACTGTTTCAGACGCCCAGCGGTAGTTACCACCGAAGTGGCTTCAGGGTTTGAGGCTAATGTGGTTGTGAATGGCAGACGTCTGACCGTCGGTGAAGCGTTACCAACTATCTCTGTGGCATGGCTCGCTTTCATGGTAGCGAAATGAACGGATACATGCTTCCGGCTAACAACTACGAGAGTCTTTTAAAACCTGTCTAAAGGAGCCTGTAGCTAAAAGTGAGTTCATGCAACACTATGTACAAACGTACCAGAACGACATTTCCGTAAGCATTTTTGTGCACCACTGAAGTGAAAAGTTTGCTCATCGTTAGGTAGGATTGCTTGTATCAGGTGGCAACACCATGTAGTTCTGAGGCACTACAGCTTTTATGTGGGCATGATGGAGATCATTCAATAAGTGAAGTCATTTGGGAACCCGGCTGCAGTGACTCCGATATGCGCTATGCACGTGAACTCAACCTCTCCCATACCGTTCACTGTTTCCTAGCTTTGGGAGTGGATGGAAGAAGCGGACGGGTGGTTGGTATATGACGTGGCGACATGGAATGAAAGGCAGTCATATCGGGTTATTATCTGCTGGTGCATCACGATTCCCTGGGTAGGGTGTGAGAGACCATGCAACCCAGTGGCTTGAGAAGTCATCAGTATATCTGAAGCAACGAGAGAAGATAGGTGGTAAATTTGATTGTTTCCGAGCACTTGCTTATTTTATCAATATCACGTCGGTCAGAGAAACGAAATAAGTAAAATACACCTTTCTAGAATAGTGTGATAGTAATGAAAACTTCTGAAGATGTAGGAATCGTTGCATTTTGTTTACACATGAAACCATCCATATTGTCTTGCCGCCTTTCTGGGTTTCCGAGAGATTGAACCGACATCCAATATCAGTGGTGTGAATAGAGGAAAAGTGTAATGTCTGAATTCTCGCTTCTAGGTTTTCAGGATCAGCTTTTCGTTCATTTAGGCTCCTTTGATGGTCGTGGAAGTCTCGTCAGTTTACCTCCTTATAACTTTGGAGGTAGTAGTTGTCTATTTGAAGGTGTCTTCTACAAATGATAGGTTCCAATATTAAATGTACGACATATTTTCACGCTCTAAAGTAAACCAATTGATTTCTTCTCTCTCGCTTCTAGATTTTGCGTAACGGTTCCAGACGTAGTAGGTCTACCCACTCGACTGCTGTAGCTCTGGTTAGCCCAACGGGTGGTTGGGTGTTGTTTCTTTCTCCCGAGGACTGTGGTGCAGATGGATCCCTCAAGTGTCGTGCCAGCAGACAATTAGTCGGACTGGTTGTAAAAAAGGGATGAAAAACATGTGCAGAGAAGTCAAGGGAGAGAAAGTGCGGAGAAAGGCAAATAGAAAAAGAAAAAAGATTAGGACAAAGGAAACGGCACTGAAGAAGGAACATTGGTAGGTTTATGGGGACGGGGTGATAGGGAGAGCATTTTCGTTAAAGTTTGAGAGCGTACAGTCAGAAGGAAGAATAATAAATAACACGATAGAACGAAGAGGGAATATAGTAATTCTTTTAGTAGGTGACGGTAACTGGAAGGGACGTCTGCAGGAAAGTATAAGGTTGAGCCAAGTTCTCAGTGTTAGTGGTTTTACAAAGTGTTCAGTAGCGGCTGGTCGTACCGAGTTAGTAGGTTGTGTCAGCTTAGTCCACATCCCAGTTGGATGAGCGCAGACCGTGCATCACTGCGTAACTGTCCAACCTCTTCTTGAGGCTGTAAACAGGCGAAGCAGTAGCAATCTCGGCAGGCAATGCGTTCCAGTGGCAGCAAACCAGCAGAGACAAGAAGTGTGATCGCACACAAGTTTTCACCCTCTGGTGAGCGATCCTCCTTGGGTTACCACGAGGATCGCCATGGTGGTCGTTCGGTAGGATTCCACTGTTCGGATGACTTGGGTTACTGAGTATTTTGTACGCCGTTATCAAGTCACCATGTAATCTGCGGTAGCTTAGAGAGAGGAGCCCTATATCTTTCAGCCTGTCCTGATATGGTTTTGCCTCATTCCTACGACGCCCTTTGTGGCTCGCCTTTGGACTTTCTCCAAGAGGTTCACGTCTCTTTTCAGATATTGTGGTGCAGTGACGTTGTGTACTTCTAGGTGGGGTCGTATGTAGGTCCTATACAGCTTCAAAAAGAGTTTCGGGGCCAAGGGACCCAGTTGTCTGCGCATGAGGTGCAGTACTGCGTAGGCTCTGTAGGCCCCTCCCGGATAATTAGAACTAGTGTGGTGGGCGTTGCTGATAACAACGGATATGAGTAGTATATGTCGAGAGGGTGGCGGGAATCATAGGAATTACCATCAATGGGTGGGGTTTCTGCCAAGTGCAACGCAGGGGACAACACAGGCGTATTACAGGGGTTGCTGCTGATAAGCGTGTATGAAGAGCCGATCAAGAGCAAACCAAAGCAGGAACAGAGAGGAAACGAAGACATTTGCAAATGGCTGCGTTAGTATAAAGAGTGCCATATGCAACCACTGCCATTCCAATTGTTCGTAACAAACATTCTCCCGTCGAGTTGTCTTCTGTTTCT
Organism: Heterobilharzia americana; assembly: GCA_944470555.2. NCBI lineage: Eukaryota > Metazoa > Platyhelminthes > Trematoda > Strigeidida > Schistosomatidae > Heterobilharzia > Heterobilharzia americana. The sequence goes on along the minus strand of OX104127.1, from coordinate 157,457,464 downwards.
TCACTAGCGTCTAGTTCGTCAGTCAGCATTATTCCTAGGTCTTTCTCTTTGGTGCTGTGGGAGAGCTGTGTTCCACAGAGAGAATAGGGTACCTTCTGAGAGTCTGGGGTGTGGAGAAACATGGCTTGGCACTTACCTAAGTTAGATGCAAGTCCATTAGTATCCACCAACTCTGCAAGTGGTCTAAGGTCACTTTGCAGTGCACTTGATTCTGTTTCCGACATCATAGCTCTCTATAACTTAACATCATCAGCGTAGAGTAGAATTGGGGTGCTGAGATTCACTGGGAGGTTGTTCACAAAAAGGAGGAATGGCAGTGGATGTAGAATCGCTCTTTGCGATCCATCAGATGATGTCCTCCAGGTTGAGCAAACTTCCTTGGCTTTGTGCAGAATTATCTGCCGTCTAGATAGTTCTGTGTCCGTGGAAGCACTAGTCTCTTGATGCCTGGCCTTGATATTTTGTGAGTAAGAACAGTATGGTTTATTTGAGGAGCAGCGAAGCTGTTGATAAGATCAATTAAGCTTTGGGAGTTTCTGTGTTTTCAGCACCTGCTAGGGAGCGGTAAGTGTTATTTGAAAAGTGGTGCAGAAAGCAGGTCAAGTGGAGGATGAGAGAAGGGGAGCATAACGTATTTATGAAAAGTAAGACTTTTTGGTAATGATATGGCGAGGGAATGAAGCACAGCGTAGATAGTAGGACCAGTCGACACAGGGATGGGTGAGTATAATTTCAGCCGCTGCTGGCATAAGGCGTTTGGGCTCTCGTACCTGCCAGAAATTCGTTTGAAAAAGTCAGCTGGGGTGGTTGTGAGTACGTCTTTCGAAAGAGCGCTCCACAACGTATACATTGTGGGAGAAGTTGAACTTGACTTTCCTCTCAGTCCCATGGCCGGATATGCGAGTGGGGTCCCCGCGAGACTATCGGCCTTGGACTGACGATGCCGTTCTGCTGGGGCTGTTCACTTGGTAGGTAATCTTACAGGCTGTTGTCAGGTCGCCTGATTTCCATCCGTAGCCAAGTTTGAACAAGTCAAGTTTTCTAGGGCGTTGCGGGCATGTTTCGCCCGTTAATTTTATAGGTGATCTTGTTACTCCTCTTGGTACCTTGAGGGCGCTTGCGTCCTTATTAAAGGGGGTGCTATCGTGTTGAACGCCCATAAGGGCTGTATAATGTAAGTTTTAGATACCATGAAGAATAATCCAGGGGTAAGGGCTCCCAGCTGCCTTCCAGGAAAGTATGTGATACTGTACACCTTTGCCACAACTCTCCCACAGTCGGTGCCAGCATCTTGGGTGTCCCAGTTCCTCCTCCGCAAATACCTCTATAACTGTGACACTGCGGAGGGTGCGACTAGTTTTCATCTATTCCGCTGTTCGGCAAGCGATTGCTCTGCACGTCTCCCGACGGAAGTTGAGGCCAGTCTTAGCTCTCCGGGTTTTTAACTCCACCAGATCTTCTCCATAGCCACTCCTCTTCCGTCTTCTAACGGTTTGACTTCGAAGAATAAAGTCACTTTAAGTAAAGACGTTTCTTGGTCCGAGTCATCCCATGACACACGTCTCCCCTATAAAAATTATACTTCCGTGTGAAAGGGGGCACGCTGTTTTCAGCCTCAGTATTTTGCTTCAAACGCCTCTCAAAAGCCTGTCAAGAGACTGCGTTCTCGGTTCGGTACAGTAGGATGACTTCGGTGCGGGTTGTCGTTTTGCCTCGAGTGCTTGGTACTGATCTTTACCAGATTGGCAAGCATCCGTTTTTGAACCTTCCTGGCATATTGATGTTGGTGTAGTGGAAGTATCCACCACAATGTCTACAGATCAGCTCCGCAGATAATATTTTCGTGATCGACGCACTCTGTATAGCTATGGGAAGTTATCTTCTATCCTCCCGTCCAATGGACTTCGGTCTGCTTTCGCTGCTTCGCATGGCAGCTCTTATTTGATCTTCTACGCGACGCAATGCTGCAAGAACTTCGATAAGAAAAGCATGGGGTTCGAAGCGTGCAGCCAGCAACCTGAGTGTAGAAATGCTCTGCACGGTAGCCAGTTTTTGTAGTCCACGTGCAGCAGTGGCAGGCAAGCTTGCCAGTCCAATTTTGGAGGCCATTCATCTCTACTGCAGGACATCAATAAGGTGACGATCGCGGCTTGCGAATCCCCCAATAGTTCAAGTATTTCGTGTGCGGCCATGGTTTAAGCCTTATACGTATGACTAAGAGTGGGTCGCCTTCCACCTCTCTGGTGACTCATGGCTTACCGGACCTCGTGCTCATATCCCAGGCGCTTGCGATATCTGGCCCTGGGCACTGATATACCCTCTGATTCCTATGCTGTCGTCGTCGAAATCCTGAGCGGTGTGGACTTACTCCAAAGCGCTTTGGTTTATTGTAAGAGCATAGGTGAGCTTACTGCGGTGGGCTCTTCCCCCAACCTTTCACAGTAATCGTCCCATCGCTCCCTTCTAAGAGCCGCTCTGTCTGCTGCCTTCTTTTATGTGTGCGAGCTTTGAGTTCGGTAGCCAGAGCTTTTCGTTTACCTTCTGCACTTTCCTTCCTCCAGCTGTCCTAGGCCCAAGCTGGTTCTTTAGATGCTCCACGTCCTCCATTCATGTGGGCTATTTCTACACAGCGGGCGTAAACTTTTGGGTGTCTTACATTTGGTAGTAATCGGTAGTTTACCATGCTAATTTGTGACCTTTTCCACGCGTGTGATCTGAGTCACTGCGAGGCTTGATCTACATCTGTATGTAGATCCTAGGGACTCCTGTCCTGTGTCCTCTTGTGGTGTGCTAAGTTTCTCTGGTCGCCAGTGTTTAGAGTGAGTATTCCCCAGCATCCCGGGTACATACACCACAAACACTTACAGGGGCGTCTCGTCGTCATTTTGCGGCACTGAGGTGGTACACCGTTTTGATAGTCGCAACCCACCCGTTTGAGGCAAATGTTGCACGAAAAAGCTGTGGAAGTCCCTGGTGCTGGTGCTTTGCAAACATCACAATCGTCAGACGTTTTATCTTCGTGAAAGCTCTATGGTCTGTTATCGGCGAACTGCAGTCATCTACCGAAAGTGATAACAATAATAGCAATGTATTTCGTGCAACATAAGTTACATGAAAACAAACCGGTTTGTCGGCTTGATCAATGGGAGAAACCTAAAGGAAGTAGTCTCTTTCACCTAACTAGGCTGGGCAGCATCATTTCAACTACAGGTGGCGGCACAGATGAGGACTTCGAAGCCAGGATTGGAAAGACAGAAATGCAGGCCTTCCGGCGTTGATCTGAAACAGTCGGCGTGGAAATCTACCGCACTCATGTGGAACAAGAGCCGGATCTTCGACACGAATGTCAAGTCAGTGCTTCTGCCTGGCTCAGAGACTCGACGCGTTACGAAAAGCACTTCCAACAATCTACAGGTGTTCATCAACAACTGCCTCCCACGCTCACTTGGTACTGAAGATCAGATGGCCGGAATAATAGGAATGAGCAACAAGGAACTCTGGCCTGGCAACGAACCAACCAAGAACCCATCGCCCAGCAGATATAGAGAAAGAAGTGAAAATGGATTGGGGATACACTCAGAAAACCATTCAGGAGCATCACGTGCCAGGCCAGTCCGTCGAGTGAGACCAAGATCGGAAACGGCGAGCTGGGCGTCCAGGGCGAAGGTGTCATGAAGGGGATGGTGTGCAGAAGAAATGAGAGCATGTTAGCAGTTGTGGATCCAGATTCTACAGACTGCTGAAGACAGAGTGCAATAGGGATTTGCCACTGAAGCCCTATGTTCCACAAAGAACCCAAGGGATAGACAACAATAGTGCAAGAACCGCTTGCAGGAGCCAGCTTTCGAAACATGTAACGCAAATCGTCTGTAAGTTCCATTGTGGCATCCTACCTACTTTTTTAGTGTCCCCTAACACCTCAGTTTTGTGCTTGTTAATGACCGATTCACATGGAAAAAGCCCTTTTGAGCAGCCAGCAAGCCTTGTAGATCAATGCTGAAACATTCATCTAATAATAAGTCAATACAGTTCATACAACCTGCGCTACACGAAAACGAACCAATTTACAGGTTTGATCGTTCTAGTAATATGAACTAATTATTATAATAATACATCTCATGCAACACAAGTTACGTGAAAATAAACCGGTTTGCAGGCTTGATCATTTTGGTAATGTGAACTGACTGTTATGTACAATGTCAAGCTATATATTAGATACCGTTATTCATGGCACATAAGGAATGCGTCTGGAGAAGGAACGTTAGTGCTTCGCAGACAGCAAAGAATTAAACAGTTAAATACCGAAATAGTTGTTCATCATACTGAAGCAAGCTCAGATGGAAAATGGGACTTATTCGGCCATCGTTTGGATCTTTCAATACTCCTGAAGGTAGGGCAGGTAGTACAGCCGTGACCTTGGATTGCGTGCGTTCATCATAGGGTCTAGATGGTATAGTGCACGCTGACAGATCAGACCACTAGGATTCCATATGGGTGAAGTACTGGTTAGGCAAACCTGAAAAATGAATAACAAAAGCGAACGGCAGGCGAAATTCGAAACAGGAACACAAAAATACTACGCAGAAATATATCAGCCACGATACATGTAGATGGGTTCGTCGTACTGACCGAAAAAGTTGCTTGAAGAAGTATCCAAAACCAACTGTATAGAGGTAAGGTTATGAGGAAGAAGATGAAGGTCCATACGGAAGTAGTGGAAACTAAACGGAAGCCGAAGATGTCACTATGGGATAGAGAATAGGGGATTTTGGACCGGATATTCGTTTGTGTGCAGAAAACCTGTGTACAAAAGTTTAACGAAGTAAAACTCTTGGTTTTTGCTACAATGGTAACCACGATTTATGTAGTCGTGGGGGAGGGGTGGTTGTAGTGTCGCTTGTCGAGGTTAACATATCACGGCTATGAAAACAGTGTGGTGGTGCAGAGTAAGCAGAACTGGTTGACCTGGAGGACGCTTCTGCTAACCATTCTTTTTACCATTTTTTTGTCATCATAAGTACAAGGGCGTAGGCTTCATAAAGATATCACCATAGGGGCAAAGATAGTTCAAGTTTATCTCCCTGCCATCGTGCACGTTGGTCAGTTATCACCATCTCCGCATATTTTCACGTTAAATTTTTGAATACTTTTGTGTTGCGCTCAATAGCGTTGATGGTTACGAAAATATTTCTTTCTTACTGCCAGCTAGCTAAGACCGTGCTGGTATTGTCGACTCAGTCATCCCGTGGCATGTACCACAAATCAGGTAACACTTATGACCACTATACCTCCATCCATGCATGGCCAAACTTGATTTATGATGCAAAATTGACCTGCACTATTGTACAGCACAAAGACTCCCAACTTATTACAGAGAGAAAAGGGGATGGTGGGCGGAATGTTTATCTGTAGGAGGGGTTAGGAACGGCTGAACTATGGCAGTGTTGAGGTTGGGAACAGTAACCAGCATTAAACACAATTGCCACAAATTCGCATAGAATGGTACGTAATTCAACAAAAATTGTCCACAGTTTGATAAATTCTTGGGTGGTTGTATTAGATTACTGCATACTGGACTCTCGATATTTGGTGAACCAGTAAGGAACATGGTGTCCTCTACGTAGGGTACATTAAGAACCCTGCATACTCAGTTCACTGAGGTAGTGACTCAAGGTTGACTAAAATCGAGATACGGTCTTGCAGCATCGGATGTCATGCAGCAGTCTTTTCCAAATGTTACAGTAACGAGCTGTGAAAAATGAGGGTTTGAGCTGTTTAGACGCATATGTTAGTGTGACTAAACAGTCTCGGTTTCTAAGATCGTGTGGTTTTTTGACAGCGGACTTTACTGTATCCACACTGGTAGCCACTTCACGGTGTAGGACTTTATAGAAAATGCTGAGGTTCAACCCTATTCTCCTTAACCACATAGGCTCTAACCGATTACCATGGCACCTGCCTCTGTGTGACTTACCGGGGAAAATAAGTCTAGACCGTTCATTTATCTACAGCAATATATGGGTTACGGATAGACTGAAAGTCGAAGGGGTGCAGAGATACTTTACGATGAGAATACTCAACACGGATAAGGACGTAAAATATGCCACCGGGAGAACATCCTAGGACTTGAACCACTATAGAAACGAGGGCTCAGACCGAACCTAACACTGTTTTATAAGCTCCTTAACAAGTCAACTTACAGCACATTCACAGACATGTGGTTCATGAACAAAACTGCTTATGGGTTAAGAAATGTAACTGCAACAGTGGCAACTGAGCATTTCAGAACAGTCACTTGGGAGAACTTCTTTATGATAAAATATGCTCAAATATGGAACGGCTAACCTAGGGGAGCACGAGAATCAAACACTCTGACCAGGTTTATAAGATATCTTAACTCTACGCTACAGGACGGCAGCATAAAAAGCACCACTAATACTGCTACTAGAACTACAGATATATTAGGAACACCCAATATTTAAACAGTTTCCAACCTCAAAGGTGCAGAGGCTACACCTGCTTTTGTTGTTTTTCTACCAAAATTTCAGGCGGTTGCAACATGAAAATATCATTAGGCTATGAAGAGACTGGACTATGATGAGGACTTACCGAATAAGCTGTACGAAGGCTGAAGGCTGAAAGAAACAAGAGATTTAACTTGGATCCTCGAATGCCCACATCATCGAGATAACCTCCAGTGATGACAACAAGACACAAGTGAGGAGTATACGTTACCAATTCTAGGCATCCCAATTCTTTTCGAAGCAATGAAACTATGCTCTCACGAAAATTACCGTCCAATAGGTAGGTATCACCAATACCATTCATTCATTTGACTCTCTCACCATATGGACATTTATCAATCCTCGAATTACTGGAATTCCTGGACGGTCATAATGGCAGAGAAAATCTGGACAGGCAGTGAAATCCAGGAGATCAACTCACCTATTAAACTTAAAGTGAACATATTCACAATAATGCTTTGCAACAGACTTCTCTGGCACTTCATCTAACAATGAATGTACCTCCTTCATAATGCTTCATACCTTAACGTGAACAGTATAAAAAATGCATTGCCATTTGTCCGCAGTTCTTATTTATCATTATAGATGAGCTGCTGCGGCTTTTCGGGTGACCTTTCCAGGAATTTAACTAAAGCTCTAGCCAAGCTTATCGGCCGGCGGTTTGATACCCCTCGCTTAGAATCTGCCTTATGGACAGGTGTAGCTATAGCACTCTTCCAGGCATATAAGAGTCTGCCGTCACTGAGAGATAGTGTGAATGTAGCCGTCAGTGGGCCGGCTCTACAGAATGTGACCCTTCTGGGCGGTCTTGGATGGAGCTGATCGGGCCTTTTTGATTTTCCGATGTCCAGAGTTCTTAAATTCTTGTATGCCTCATTCCAGTCGTTGGTCACAGGGTTCATTCCGTTTGAAGTCAGTGCTTCTACTGTTGAACTAGTGTCCAAACAAGGTTCCTGGGTGAATACCTCGTCAAAATATCCGGCCATAACTTCGGCTGTATCTTTATTGTCCTTGACTACATAGTTATTTTCCCTCACTAATTAGAATGCGTAACCCACAATAAGATTTATTCCTGCATCCATATAAGAAAATAACCTCTTTGGGTGTTGAACCGCTGTCCGATGAAAGATGTCTTTTAAGGCGTATTCGGGACCGGTGGATGGTAGTTACCCAATTTTTCCAGGTGCCTACGTAATGTTTCTTCACTCTGAGAGTTCAAAATGAATGGCAAGAGTCCATCACTTTTTCTTGTACAGTAGGAAACTTTGGTTTCTGTGGTTAATTAGTGAAGAACAATGTTTCTGTTTCTTCTGGACAGTCCAGGGAATGAATGGTTTAATCCAACAAGCACATAATTGTTTGAAGGTATCTCACGCAGTCTTGGCTGGGCTTCCGAACTGACTTTCTAGTCCCTCTAACAGGCTGCTGGTTCGTGCGGCTTTTCCGGTGAACAATACCTTACTATTGCATCCTATCTCAAACGAACATATTCAATACGGAAAAGGAGCTCATCTGTGAATCGAACACTTCGGCACTACCAAAAATCTCGCAACTTCTCAACTGTGATCCTTCCATGTGAAAAGCACTTCTCAGTGACGCAAAGTCGGGACGAAAGGAACAATCAGCTCACTGTTTCTTTAGCATAAACTATGAAGTGCCGAAATCTTCATAACACTGTGAATCCCAGAGGCGTTTTTCAGCCAGTCCTTTGGTCTTGAAGTTTGGGAGCAAAATAAGTGAACCAATGTGCAAATATCAAACTGACTGAAGGGACAGAAACAAATTGAATATCCAAATCTAGAAAGGCCTGGAATAACCAAAGCCCTTGTAACAGTGCATTTCGCATGTGTTTCTGATGTTGCAGTGGGCCTTTATCTTACCGCCTCTTCCCGTTTACAGATGGGATAAATGAAAAGTCTTCCCGTCAAAGAATTTCAAGGATTTTTGCCACTCCGTGAAGAGAAGTTTGAGGCGGTAACACCGAGGATTACCGAAAAATTCAACCAAATGCCGGATGAAATGCAGCCAGGATTTACATTCATAAGTCCACTGATTTTGAAAAAGACTTAATAAATACTTCATTGATTGACATGGTGGAAATGGAAACGCATTTAAGAAGCCTGGTAAGATGATTCATGCTACATTTACGGATGAGGGCGATAGCAACTTTTCTATCACCCTTCACAAGATTAAAAATGATACGAACATCAGATTAGTTCATCCTGATGAAAACTGTGAAATACGAGAGTTCGTAACGTCACGTCCAGTGCAGTCCGGCCTGTCTAAGACTATGCCTCATAATAAACCCTCAGGAAAAGTCGTAAAGGAGCGCTACTGCAAGCCCAAGCAACAATGTCAGCGATTATGCAGTTACTGAAGGGGGGTTCAAAGCTTTTGCACACACCAACTGAAATAGCTTCTTTGCATGATAATGAATTACTATATCAAAGACAGCTTATGCCTATACGAAGAAATGGAAACCAGGTTCCTCCAAAGCCAACCTAGCTACATACATCACATCCACTAGCCAGGAAGCAACTGGTAAACCCCAGGTCCACCCAAATTTACGGGTCACTCACAGTGCATGAGGCGGTCAAAGGCACATCACCCGAGTAGTATTCTGTGGTATTGACTATGGCAACTTAGCGCATAACGCATTACTCAATAAATCCTATCAAAGCAGCTGTGAAGTTAACTTGTTTTACTGTGTCGATTCAATCACCCTTGTTGTAAAAAGATGTTTTTCGGTAGCCTGAGTGAGCGCCCAGTTTATTCTTAGGTTGTTGCTCATGAGTGGGACTACTGTGGCGGCGTACGAAAGCCTTTCCTCTCCATTCCTCGACATTGGTTTCCGGTCTTTTGCTGTAAAATCCGAATGCAATGGATCGTATTCAATAGGAAGTGCTGAATCAAGAAAAGTTTCTGACTCAGATGACTTCATTTCCAATGGTACTACGGATTCCTTCTGTCTAAAAACTGACCATATCTTTGATGAAGAAGTAGAAATCACAGATATAGAGGAAGTCAAGACCCCACGAGTATCATCCCCGACTATAAGTGAGCTTAAAAAACGTCTGGCTACTGTTTCCGGGCACAAATCTATCGAAAACCCTGTTATACCTGATGGAAGCAAACATAATGGTCATATTCCAAAAAGAATGTTATCAGAAGTTACATCAAAGCCTTGTCCCTACCCCATAGACAGACTATACGATGAGTGCATCCCGGTGAAGTCCAGGATTCGTTCATTTAAAGGAAAACTTGGATTTACTAGTGAAGGCCATTTTGGGGATAACATATCACGCATGACTCCTCGTTCAGTGTCTTCTCAAAATTCTTTGCGCATCTTGGAAGATATGCCTACGTGTTCCCTTCCTGGCCAACTACTACGTCAAACCTATTCGTCCTCCGGAAGTTTGATTGCTAATCTTACAGACCTGTCACTGAATAACAACGCATTATTGTCGATTCCTCTTTCTTCGGGTTTCCATTTTTCAAAAGCGCTGTTTGGTTTTGACATTCCACTGAATAGTGACTCAGGTAATAAGAAATTTCTTACTAATAATATCCTCGTTTTCAATAGTTGAACAGACGGCTGACTTACCACCAATTTTTACGGTGAGTGTGTAATTATGTCAATGCAGTATACATGCACCTATGTTTATCCACATTTGACCCTTAATACCACTACTTAGATTTAATATCTTGAGAATTAATAATTTTTTGTTCATTCCAGGCCTAGTTAGAGATGCCTTAATTCACATTGAAGCCATCTCAAACTCAACTATGGTAAAGTATTTTACCGTTTACATTACACTTCTGACTTGTTTCACATTTAAAACCTCCTGCTCGTGTTGGGTTATGATTGCCTATCGATTTTAAGTTGCATATTTCGTTTTTTGGGACCTAAGTGTAAATAAGTTGGGATTTCCGTCCCTTCTGGACTCAACCCAATAAGGCACTGATTACGTTGAACACTAGGCTACTGAGTTGCTATATTCACCTGTTTTAAAACAAGTATGTCGATTGGGACTATATCTTTATACTTGTCTTTTTTTATCTTGACGACTCAACTGATCGAGAGTATTTAGTATAGGAATTAACTGTGAACTATTCCGCAAACACTTTAGTGACTGTCACACCAATTCAGGACATACTTTTTATTCTTGAGAAAAAGGGGTTCTTTGGGGACGAAATTAAGCAATGTTGTGACATGTTTTTAGAGAAACGTGGTTGGTACTTGAAGAAATATTTTTTTTCCCACTGTATTTGTTGAACATTATTTACGTGTTGGACAACTGCTGATCCTGTAGAGACGTAAGCTGCCGGGCGATATGCCGATAAATCAAGATATCTATTGCAGTGTCAACTGGATGCAATGGAGTTTACAAAAACCCTAAGCATAACATCAAAATAAACTGAACTTAGCAGCTGCATTCTCTGGGTTAAAAGCTACTTACCATGCATTTGTGTTTATACCACTTAGTCAACGCCTTAGTAAAAAGGGTGGGATTCTAACCCCTGACCTAGTGGTTGAAAGCCAAGTATCGATGTTGGTAATTAGTGACTACGCCAAAATGACATCAATCTATAAACCTAGTCCTTGTGTATTTGAACTACACAGCGTCGTTTATGAGCTTCGACTCATTTGTGTAGGAAGTTGACTTTCAACCAATGGGTTACGAGTTTAAACACTGCTCCACCTAACGAGGTTTTGGGCAACCAGGCAGTACCATTAGCCCTCACGCAATAGTTATGGTTCATTGCCTACTGCAACAGTGTGCAAATTATTGCTGAGCGCATTTCGCTTTAGTTCTCATAATAAAGATAAATCAGTTGATATGGTGGTAAATTTCATCGATGGATATTTGAGAGATAAGTTCCGTGTGCCTAATCACTGTTGACCTCACGCAGCGTCAGCTAATTTAGGGTTCAGTAAAACATAGTGTTCTTGAATCCTTTGACTTTGACTAAACTGTGTAAGTGAGAAGTTTAACTTCGTGATTGGGATCCTCATGACAGTTGAAATCGATAGCTAAAGACGAAGTGATATGGCGTGAAATGGACCCCAGTAGCCCAGATAAACTCACACTTTATCTTCATTCTAATCCTCATTCATCAAAGTTGCTTACTTTATACCTTCTTCGCTTTGTAGGGTTGTCTGCAACTTTTGACTTCATTATTTCTACTTCTCTATCATTTTGAGGTATGCATATTGTAAGATGTGGAGACTTACCGTTTCTCAGCAATGCCAGGTCTCATGTTAACCGTATGTCTTTTGGTTGTTTACTTTAAAGTGGCAGAAACCAGTAGTCTGCAATATACCCTCTGCTTCTTTATAGCAATCCAAATATATTCAATCTACGCCTTTACTGAAACAGTTAACGTCTTGCTGCTTTGCGTTCATATCACCTCATCTTATTTGATCTTGTCGTTGTAATGCTATCTACTTTCCGTTTTTATTTATGGCGTCGTGATGCGTAAACTTTGGGGGTTTTGGCTCCCAACCTTCGATTTATATGTACCACATCCTCCCCACTTCAGGCTAGCTAGCTTTGTAGACGTTACTCGTAGCCTTGTGAAAGGATACCGGTTTTTATTGCATCATCATGCATCTACTTGGGATAGTTCACTTTTAATAACATTTCTACAAATCTGTGTATGGTTTGGGTGGAGTAGAACAGTGTTCTCTCGTTTCCATTTATGGCTATTTCTGCCACATCGTTGGCACGACTTTTTTTTTACATGAATTTCATATGAACTTTGATTTCAGACCTGTGGATTGCGGTTATGCACAAAACACCCGATAATAAAGTAGTGAGTAACCAAAATAAGGCTGTTAGTTGTTCAGCTTGTAGGCTTATTCTGGTGTTGTAGTTAATGAGTTCAAATGAAGTGGATTGCCTCACTTCAGAGGAGGTTTCTGAGTATAACTCGTGTTACCTGAAAACATAAAATGGAGCCAATCTACAAATGGTGATGAGTAAAAGAAACAATCATAATAGAATATTGAAAACTTCACAGTAGTAAAAATTCAAAATCTATGTTTGCCGAAAGTCTGAGCATGTTTGGAGTCAAGTCATTTCTACCTGAACGCCGAATGACAGCATTCCGATTGCATTTAGGAATGAGATCTATCATCACCTAAGTGACTTTTTCTACCAGATGCACCCAACAGATTTTCGGTTGCAGGTCGGATAGCGGATAACGTCTACAGTTTTTCTCAGATCCGACTACGTTACTGCTTAATGTGTGCTACGTTCATCTTGCATTTTGGTAGTTGAAATCATCGCCCAGAATGTGTCAACGAAAGCAAACTGGTTCCACTTAGTACTGCAATGAAATGTTAGACCGAGCTAGATTTAAGGCCGGCTGTCTATGTAAAAGACCTACTCAAAAGTCATGTGCACATTCGCACACTAGGCAATGGGCCACACCTAGTGTATGAGGGACTATGATACTACGTGGCTGCCCAAACCTCGGTAAGTGGAGCTGGATTTGAACCTGTAACCCATCTGTCGAGATTCAAGTACCTAATTTAATGAGCCACAGCTCGCTGTAGAACATCCAGGGAGTATAGATGATCATTCTCCTCACTTACAAGAATAAAGCTGCCTGGGGCTTCGGGAACGTCTGACTAATAAACTCTGAGTCTCTTTGAGTTCTTTGAAATGTCTTGGCGCTCATCGGCGTATTCCGATTGGCAAAGGTTTCAACGGTGTGCTTAAGTCCCCTATACGCCAAATCAAGCAACAAGCATGGACTGGGACTTGGTGATCAAAACGCACTAGTAAGGTGAAAGCAGTAACTGTATCTGCCAATAATCTTCTAATTCATCTGAGCCTCCAGAAACAATATCGTGTCAGTGAGACGGTTTGCGAAGCTCATGGTACACTCACCAAATTTCATAGGTGTTACAAACGTTTGAAAAAGAATGAGAAGGCATCAGCATTAAGTAATATCCGGCAATTACTTATGTTTATTGACGATACTGGCGGGAAGAAGATGATGGTGAGTGAAACCACCTAAATGAATTGGCCTCTAATAACTTCCCAGGACAAAAATGTAGAATGTTGGGTGGAACGCTCTAAAGCACAGTTCAAATGCCTCACAGCAACGCTTCAGTTGCCCAGCATCCATCCTGAACCTGAGTGGAACATAAGTGTCGGTCCGATTACCGTCAAAGTTGGAAAGGCTGTTTCAAACCCGAGAAGATGAAACACAGCAAGACCTGACAGTTTGCCACCGGAAGTTTTCAACAATAGAAGTAGGGAGTTACTGAATAGAGTAACTGAAGTACTAAGTAGTGTATGGGAATCAGAGAAAGTCCTGGCAGACTGGTCTAGTTCTCTGATCATTCCAGTGTAAAAGATGGGAGCTAAGCCTTCTTGTGACAGCCATAGGGGGGTCGGTTTAACCAATATATCCATGATTCCAGGGTCCATCATCATCAAGGTCAACATAGGACCAAGCATCACCGCGTAACGGTCCAAGTTGCCATACCTCATATCAGCACAGCAAGTAAAAAGGCAATAAAATGGAAGATGAAGGAAAAATAGATGAAAGGAAGTAGACAGTAGTGAAACAAAAAAGGGACGATAAAGTGAAGCGAATAGTTTGTGTATGCATCTGCGCCACTGACGTCGGTTCTGAGCCATATCACCTAAAGTCTCTAACCACTGGTTTCTCTTTTCCCACGGACCTCAACCAGCTAGTCTACATCGCCCTTCGTAGCTCAAACCAACAGCCAAGGATTTCATGCATTGATGCCGTATTTTAGTCTGGGCGCCTCAAGCCTTTTTTCAGCCTCAATTTGCTTCGGCCAACATTGTGTGATGAGGCAGAAGGTGACTAGACATCCGTAACATATGTCGGAGCCAGCCATCTGAGTCGATGAAGGTTCATAACCATGTCAACTGACTTACCTCTTCTCCTAAAACTCTACACCTGACGTCTGCTTTACTCATGTGGTTACATCACAAAACCACGCCCTACTCTACGAAGACAGCGGCGTTCAAACACCTGTAGCCTTCTCATGTCTTTTACCTTCAATGGCTATATCTCGCAGTCATACAGTAGAGCAGAGCGAACTGTGCAGCACAGTACACCCGACCCTTAAAAGACAGAAGGATATTGCGGCGGGGCCATAGATAACGTTAGTTGGCAAAATCCAACCTAGCCTTTTGTGTCCGTGCAGAGATTTCGTCGGCCAACGACCCAGCAGGGCTAATCCCACTTCCCAGGCAAGTGAAGCGTTCAATGCGCTCAACCATTTCACTATTGTTAGTCGGGATGTCATCGGGGACCAGTCCTGGAGCGACAATTTGCACTTGGGTGACGAAAAACTCATCTCAAACATTCTCGAATTGCAGTCCAAGGTCTCCAGAAGACTCTGCATCTCGTCAGCGTCTTCACCTAACAGGACTTTGTCATCTGCTTATTCTAGGTCTACCAAAACTTCTCCTATGATTAAGTTAATCCGTGTATAGTTGAATGTCTAGAAGACCTCAATAAGAACATCTGTGATAAAATTGGATAGGAATAGAGGGAGTGGACGTTCTTGACGGACACCACTCGACGTACACAACTCACCCGATGTCTGATCACCGGCTGTAACACGCTCACAAGTATTCAAGTAAAGAGCCGTTGATAAGGTTATGTACTTACTCAGTACCCCTTTTAGTGAGAGACATTGCTATCAGACCTTTCGATCAACGGAGTCAAATGCCACCTTCAGGTCGAGAAATACAGCTATTGTCGGGCGTCGGTAATCGTGCCTATGTTCCACAACCAGGTCTGAAGCTTCCTGGTTTTTTAGGGCTTGCTGTTCCTGAACTCCACTCAGGTGTCTAATGGTTATAGAACCTGGAATCCTAGATACTATGTTCGTCAGGCTGATTCCCATGTGGTTATCACAAGACGACTTTTCACCTTTCTTGAAGACGAATGATCAGTAATTCAGACCAGTCAGCGGGAATCATATCTGACTCCCATGCACTAGTTAATACTTCAGTTAACTTGACTAACATCACTATACCACTGTCCTTATACACTTCAGGAACTACTTCATCTGGCCCAGCTGCTCTTCCTTTTTTCAAGTGACCTACCACTTTCTCAACTTCTACTAGTGTTGGGGGTCCTATCTCAATGTTCCATTCAGGATCCGACTGGATAGCGGGCAACGCAATAGCAATTGAAGGCTAGTTGAACCGTTCCTTGAAGTGTCCCATCAATCGTCCTAGTCGTCTCTCCTGTAAGTGAATCGGAAACATCTTTCGCCGCTATAGTCTCACTAACCTTTTCGTCGCAGTTTCCTTGGTAAGTTTGAATAACTGTCTACTGTTACCAACCGCCGCTGCCTTTTCCATCTCTTTAGCCTTCTGTGCTCACTACTGTTTGCGGTCGTTGCGTAGACTTTTTCTCAATCTACTTTTAAGTTGCACTCGCTCTTCATTGTACTCAGCCCGGAGGCATGCGTTCATTAGTTCGGAAGAAGCTGTTGATATCCACTGGCACTTTTTAACCACTGTTTGAGAGTGAGCTGGTCTTCAGCACTGTTCTTACAGCAGACTAAAGATGGCAGGTAGCTTCTTCTGGACGAGTGATAGTGTTCTGTTCCGATTACTGCCTAGCCAGTTTCTTATTGGAAGTGACCTTGGCACTCTAGAGTGGTCTTGTTGCTAAAGGTTTTTTACGTTCATTGAAACGTAGACATACACGTGCTCGAACCAGTGCAAGGTCGCTATCCAAACACGTACTCCAGAAGGAGTGGCAGTCTTCTACTGATCCTTTCCAGCGATGACTAATAGGAATGTAGTCTGTCTGTGTCTATCGCTGAGTTGAGCTCGGTGGACGCCACGTTAGACAGTGTCTTTCTTTGTGTCTGAAATTTGTGCTAACTAAAAATAAGCGGTTATCTGAGCACAGTTGTAGTAGGTGGTCACCGTCATCTGTTTTTTCATCCGGGATTCCGAAAGTGCCACCTAAATGCCTTTCTGCCTCACTCAATCTACCCACCTGTGCATTGAAGTCACCTGCAACAACCACCACGTCCGAACGTTTGACTTTCGAGAGGAGGCTAGACAGTTTACGATAGAACTCGTCCTTCACTTCATCTGAACTGCAGTCAGTGGGTGTGTAAGTAGAGATTACAAAGAGACAAGGGTGAGTCTCACTATTTATTTTAGTTCTCACTGTGCTATTCAGTCGGATAAGGCAGAGGCGACTATCAACTGGGATCCAGTCTAGTAGTGCTAATGCTATGCCTACACCTGCAAGACCGCGAGAGGTAGCCATCGAATCTCCAGAAACTCGAAGGGTGGATTTTACGGATTCATCATATTGACCGGGAGAGGTTAAGTAAATAACTGCACTTGGGTCTTGTATGCGTGTCTCACAAAGACAACACACATCCACGGTACGAGTTGCTAGAGTTTTGGCCAATGAAGTTTGTTGGCCTATTTGACGAAAGTTGCGTATATTGAAGGCTCCAGTGTGTAATTTGGAGCGTGGTTTAGGGAGACCAGGGGTGCTGTTCTATGGACTCAGATCGTTGTCGAAAGCTGCAGAGGTAGGAGAAATTGAAGATGATGTAGGATTGTTACCTGATAGACGTGGAGGAAGATAGGAAGGTAAGGATGGAAGAGGTGGGTAGTGGTTTGAAGGAAATTTGAGTGCTGACAGAGTTGTGAAGGGTAGTGCGCGATCTCAGAGCCCATGGGACATCTGCTAGAAGCCAGTCACGCACAGTTGTTTTAATGCCACGAAAATTGGTCTATATTATGGAAGGTGTGGTCGGATATACGTCCTGTGGTCTTGTATCACCACTGATGACTGATCTTATCCATCGTGATACATAACTTCATTGTTTAAGAGCATGTTAGGGTAACTGTTTTTTGTCTAATCACTATCCAACAGACCTTTCTGGACCTCGAGAGAACAAGCGTTCCACCAGCACAGCTCGTTGGAACATTTTATTAACCTTTTTTTCAATTTCTTTTTCCTCATGTACAATTCTGTCTACTTTGAGTCTTTTCTTATCCACTTCTTTTTAACATGCTGTTATGAGGTGTAGCAACGTAAACTGATGCACTTTTGTGTTGGGTTTTACGTTGATTTTATTTGTCTACCCTCCAATTTTTAAAGAGTTTGACGAGTTGTGATAATGGCGATAGGAACCTCTGATATTACACTTACTTTTTTTTTACCCTTTTATATATTCGTTCCTGATAATTTAACCCGTATTTAATCTCTTTTGTTTGATATTTCTCAAGTACTTTTTATATTATTATTATTATTATTTATTTATCCCTTGGGTTCCTAGTGGAACATAAGGCTTCAATAGCACACCTCCATTCCACTCTCTTTGCAGTCTTTTCAACCTGGCTCCACAAATGCCCAGAAGTTTTCATTTCTTCCTCACACGATCTCCTCCACATCACCCTCACCTCCGACGCCCAACTCGCCGTTTCCCACCTTGGTTCCACTCGAGCAACTGGCCTGGTGCGTGATGTCTCAGTGTATGACTAATCCAACCCATCTCCACTTCCTTCTTCATATTTGTTGAGCGATAGGCTCTTGGTTGATTCGTTGCCAGAGTTCCTTGTTGCTTATTCCTATTATTCTGGCCGTCTGAGCTTCAGTAACAAGCCAGCGTAGGCAGTTGTTGATGAATATCTACAGTTTGTTGGAAATGCTTTTCGTAAGGCGCCGTGTCTCTGAACCATATAAAAGCACTGACTTGACTGACGTTGGTGTTAAAAATCCAGATGTTGTTCACGCTTTATGCTGAGTGCAGAAAATCTCCACACTGGTTTCAGATTAATGAACGCCTGTTCTGCTGTCTTTTCGGATCCTGGCTGTTTTGACGTCCTCGTCTGTGCCGCCACCGCCTGTAGTTAAAACGATGCTGGGTAGATAGGTGAAAGAGGCTACTTCCTTTAAGTTCCGTTGATGGTGATTGGTGCTTGTTGTCGTTGATTGGGTATCATCATCACCTCTGTCTTCTCTACGTTCACTTGAAGTCCCGTCTTCGCTGCCTCTTCTGTCAACTTGTTGGTTTTCGCCCGTAAATTTTAGAGTTTAAGCGACAACACATTAAACATAAATCATCATCGGCGAAGTGCAAATCTTCTCGGGTCATTTCATCGATCCAGTCAGCGTATGTCCATCTCGCCCCTCGTGGTTTGCTGCATGATCCAGTCGACCGCAACCAGGAAGATGATCGGTGATAGTAGGTGGCAGCCTTGTTTTACTCCTGTCTTCACTGTCATCACTGAACTTCACATTATGAATTACTTAGCATGTGGCGTCTTCATATAGTTATTGAATGAGATTGATAAAGGTTTGTGGCACTAAAACCGTAGTGTTGAAGCAGTTGCCAAATTACTTGTCGGTCGACGCTGTTGAAGGCGTTTTCAAAATCGATGAAGTTGAGGTAGATAATTGACTGCCATTCTATACTCTGTTCTATGATGATGCGTAGTGTAGCGTTGCAATTTGATCTACACATGATTTGTTCTTCGTGAATCCAGCCTATTCCGTTCGTAGTTTTGAATTCAGCGCATCCTTTAGTCTCTCTAGGATGATGTGGCTTAATATTTTGCTTGCTTTGGGTGGACAGCAGCATGATTCCCCGCCAGGTCTTGCAAAAGCCTAGGTCTCCCTTCTTTGGGAGTTTGACAAGGTAGCCCTTCTTCCAGTCGCCAGGTACCTTTTCTTCCTTCCAGATCTTCTGCAATAGCGTTGTGGGCATGTCCGCTGTTGTCCCTACGTCTGTTCTCAGTGTTTCTGGAGGGATTCCATCTGGTCGTGCTGCCTTCCCGCATTTCAGTAGCTTGATGGCGTTCAGGACTTCGACTTTCGTTGGAGAGCTTGTGTTCAGTTGTAGTTCTGTGACTAGGCTGCAGGTGGTATTTTTGTACGGGTTGCAGGTAGTGGTGGTGGTCGATTCAAGAGCTTTTTGAAGTGGTGCGTAGCATTGTACGATTGTGACTTTCCTTCTTTTTGAGTTGAACTTTGCTGTCATGATCCTGGAGGAGATTGGTTGCCACTGTATGAGAGCCTTCGATTCTCTCGGGGACATCATGATAGCCACTCCCTCAGTATGCTCATGGTTGTCGTCTGGGTGACCGGAGTAGATTATTGACTCTCCAGTTGACAGTTTGGAGAGTCCACTCCCATTCCACCTGCTTTCGCAGATTCTTAGCACTTCTATGCTATACCTTCTTATCTGTTTTGCAATTTGGGCATCCCTGCTAGGTTCAAATATAGTGCAGACATTCCATGTCTCCATCCTTACTTTCGCTTTCTTTAGCGGTTGGATTGGTTTTACGAGGTTGGGTTGCTAGCTCTATGCCCAACCTTCTCTTTCTCCAGGCTTTGGCGCAAATATTTTGAGAATAGTATATGTGAGTTCACTTTGCAACTAGTGTGTTAATTTGTCAGCAGGGAAGCGAAATATACCTAATTTTTCATGTTAATCATAGTGTGCATATCTCCGTTATTATTATTATCTTTTTATTTCCTCATTTATTCATTGTTTTGCTTTAGGAAGAATCTTTGCACTTCAGTGACAAACCAATTTGCGAATTAACCCTACCTGATTTCTCTTGTAAGCAAGATGTTGTAAATCCTGCTTTTAGTAAGCTCCAGAATGGAAACGTAAATACTATGAGATTGGAAAGTGAGGAGTATCTCCATGAGAATGGCCACACATATGCACAATCATTCGGTTTAAGTTCTGTCAGAGATAAAAGTCACTCTCGAGGCAAGCGGTCAGGCAGTAAGAAAACTGTTGTTAAAGAGAACGGTGATACTGTACATAGTAAATCTAAAATTTCTCTGAAAAATGACACTGATGCAACAGATGACAGTAATGAAGCTGAGGAACAAAATCTGGTGAATTCCGATTGTTTCAGTGATTGTGTATCAGAAATGGGACATCATCCGTCTTTGAAAAATACCAAGGAAGAAGAAGAAACAAACCGAGGAGCCTTGTTTAGTGACCAAAGTGACAACAACTTAACAACACCAGTAACAAATATAAGCACTCGGTCAAATCCATCGTTTATACGGAAAAGCTCTAGCTGCTTTCCTGTAAGTTATATTGTTGAAGAAACTAATGATGTTGATGAAGATTTTACTCTTGTAACTAATAGAAGACTAAGGCGTAAGCAGCAACAGCAATCAAAACTTGTTCATGAGAATTCTTGTGCCTCTGAAAAGTTGATCAATAACCATGACTTTAATTCTCGCTCATCCATCCGTTCACAACCAGTCAACAATACAAGTAGCACATCTCAACAGATTCATTTCACGAACCGGTTCAGTGTAAATATGCCTAAGCATTCTGTACGTTATAACACATGTCTGAACGGAAAAGAGAAAGCTCAATCTGTCTCTACGCATACAACAAACTGTTTGACAGGTGCTCGAGATATCCTATGCAGAAAGTCCAGCTATACAAATCATTCTTCATCTTGTTTTCTAACCAATTCAAATCGTCCTAAATCTGTATCCAATGCCCACCTTCATTCTGCAGGTCATAATCTACCCTCAAAACATGAATGCATCAATCCATCTCCAACTCGTTCTCTTCAACATTCTCAGGTGATGAAGAGGCCAGCTTCCAGTAGTGTTTCAGTTGCACACTCGTCCAACATTGGAGTGCCGTTATCCACGTCAACTAAAGAAGGGATCGACTCTAACCAGTATCTAGTACTACGGCAGTTTCTTTTATCCACATGGAAATCGTTTGTGAAGCACTCAACAAACCCGCAGATATGAATATTTTTTAGACTGTTTATACATATAGTGTATCTTTCGCCTTTTAGTTACCTCACTTTTACATTAACCTCTCAGCTGTCCTTATGAAGTGCTTATATTCACTATGTAGTTAGCAGCATTTGTTATGATACCTAGAAAAATAGCCTTGACCACTTATTTTTTATATAGTAGCATAATGTTTGTTCACTTTGATTGAAACACATTCTCAGGTTTTAAAAAAATGATGCTTATGACTTCATTTCTTACTTACAAGTAGACATGACTTTTACTATCTTGTGTAGAACAGTTTCTCTAATTTCTTCAGTTATCTATCATGTCAACAATTCTGTTTTGCTGATATCCAGACTAGTAACTTTGCCACGACCATATGGAGATAACAATTAACCATTCATGATTTGCCTTAGTTTTGTGATTACTTATTTCCCCCCCCTCCACTTCATCTTACCTTTTTGCCTTTCCTGTACAATTAGACTAATTAGTTAGTGATTTGTGTTAGGCGACACAGTCTTTCCTTTTTATCTTACTCCGCATTTGTCTTTCCGGTTGACTATATTTTACAAATGAATAATCTACGGTAGTAAATATCATATTGTTAACTCGATTAGTATTTTTAATTTTCAACTATGTAACCATGTATGAATCCATTTCTGAATCATAGGCCATAGTTACTTCTTTTAGTCATGTCCCGGTATTCATCATCTCAATGTTTGTATTCTCCCTTTTCTTGTTTTCTGTACTAGTTTGTTTTTTGCAATTCCAGGATAGTTTTCATTAGAATAGTGGTCAGTTACTTTGTATGAGTGCATTTCAATCACTCGTTATTCTCGTTGCCAAAATCACTTATTTCGTGTTAGAGATTAGAGTGTGTTTTATATATGTATGTTGTCTTCTTCCTTTTTTTTGGGGGGGGATATGTGTACTCAATACATTTCAGCAAGTTTTGCACTCTGATAAAAAGGGATCCATTAAATTCAGGTCATGCACGCAATGGTTATTAACATGAAGACAAAACGTTTATCACTGATTATGCAGTTTATTGGAGGCTGACTAATCATTTGGGCGATATAAAATTCCAGTCGTTTAGTGAGCAGCGTTTGTGTAGTGCGAAGGACGTTGAAATTGACGGGAAACCCCGATCCCAATTTAAGATCATTGGTTGCCGAACACAATGAGTGGTGGCGGTCACATCTTAGTGGATCGCACTCTAAATTATATAGCCTAAATGAGGATCACAGTATTTACTTATTTGCTGGAGAATTCAAGTGATATCAGAAGCCTTAGCATTTTATGTGAGTGTGTCGCTACTCGGCTTGCATTAGTCGCCTTCTAATATCAGTAGTGTGAATAAGGGAGATGGTACTTTCTAAACTCTCAAGTTCTAGCCTGGAAACTGGGTTCTTTTTCTGTGGCTATAATCCATCGGTAACCACGTGTGCCTTTTCAATTTGCTTGCTTATAGGTTTTGGTATAGTGATTGTCTGTGTGAAGGTTTCCTTCTGTAAGTTGTATACTTGCTTGTTTTAGGGGGCAACCGAATTGCTGATAAGATCATGGAATATTTTGTGATTGCTGCCTGTGTAGGTACCTGTACGTCCTATCTCCTAATGCGGTTCTGCCAGCAACCGACATTCTTGATGAAACTACCCATTCTTTTGTCTGGCACATATTTCGTCGATACAACTCACTGTTGACCAGAGAACAGTGGATGACTTCCACTCAGAGTCGCTTTTTCACGTCGTCAACATAGAATGCTTTTAATTGAAAGGGTTTTGTTGGAACTCGCTGATGGAGACAATCCAGGTAATATAATAACCTATACGACTGGTCGTCACGAAGATTGTATGCGTTTAGTGGACGACTACTCAGTTTTGCTGAGTACTTGCGTCAATTAGTCTGTAGAATCCTTTAGATGAGCTAGTTGGTCACTGTCAGTATTCTTTTAGAATGGTTAGGCTGAACATTAGTATGGTGGTGAACACTTGAAGCCCATGCATTCTATTGTCGTCAGTCGGCATCAGAATAAAGCCTGGTAGTCCTATGTAACGATCTAGGTTACCATAACTGAGCTCATCATGAGGCGCAGCAACGAAATAAGACAGTAAGATATCGAGAAAATGTATTAGGAAGTCGTACAAAAAGAAGAATGGATAACTAACGAAATTCAAGATAATTATTAAGATGTAATAAGGTGTGGATGTATCTACCCCACTGAGATTAGTTCTGAACCGTATCACCTTGAGTCTTCAACCACTAGTTTCTGTTGCCACACGATCCTTAGCCGTGGCTCAGATCAGACTCATTCTGTTTTTTTCTCTCTGTTTTTAACCTTCCTCCCGCCTAGACCTACCTATCTCAGTTAACATTATAAGTTTGGAGAACTAGGCACGCGTTATACATGTCTCAACTACCTAGGTCGATAAAGGTTTCAAACCTCATCAACTAACGTATCTCTTTTACTTCAAACTCTGCTCTTGACTTTGCATCACTAAAGTAATGACACGGTCTAAGCTACTAAGGCAAAGTTGCTCGAGCCATTTAAGTTTTTCACTCTTAATAGCCATATAGTAGAAGAGAAAGAAATACTACTCAGCACACATTCTATATTAGCAGTGTAAAATCACACCAACGTTGTATCCGGAAGGCTGAATCTTTTCAGCGTCTTCACATAACTGGGGTGTGTCATCTACATATTCTAGGTCTACTACGAATCTCCTATAGCCGCATTTCAATCCTTTTAAATTTAGATAAAGAAAGGGATGCATGCGTAAGCACCTATATGACAAAAACTAAATAAAAATGGAGAGACTGGACATACTTAGTGGGTACTACTCGGCATACGTGACTCACCGTAGATTCTAACACACCCGTAGGTTTACGAAAACAGAGCCAACAGGTTGATGTACTTATGTGGCATTCTTTTCAGTGAAAGAACCCCAAGCGACCTCTCCGTCGATGTAATTGAATGCTACTATCAGATCAAGATCGTGTATCGGTAGGTATCCTTGTATTTCAGAACCTGGTAGAAGACGAGCATCTGATCGATAAGCCCATGGCTAAGTCTGGAACTCGGCTGGTGTCTGCCACGGAGCTCCACCATGACGTCTAATAACTATAGGACCTAGAATATTGGGCACTGTTCGTCAGAGTGATTCCTGTGTGCTTATGAAGAGAGGAGTTCTCCCCTTTTTGAAGACTGGGAGATTTGGTAATTCAGACCAGTCACAGGAGATCGTATCTGATGCTAATACGCTAGCTAGTACTTCATCTAAGCTGACAAAAAGTCCTCTACCATCATCTTTAAGTACCTCCAGTAATAGGCCTTCATTTCAGGTTACCTACAGCTTTCTCGACTTCTGCAAGTGCTGAAGGCCCTATCTGAATGTTCTATTAGGGAGTCGGCTGGATACCAAGCAGAGAAATAGTAGCTCCAATTGAAATCTTCTCCCTTACCACTGAATCACAGACCCATCCTTCGCCGTCATAATCTGACTTTTATACCACTTTGCTTGATAAATCTAAATGACTCTGCTGTTATCTATCGCCCCCACTTTACTGATCTGTTTAGCCTGCCTTGCCCACCACCACTCTCGGTCATTGTGTAGACTTCTTGTCAGCTTACATTTGAGTTGCTTCCGTTCATCTTTGTGCTTGCAGCCTACAGGAATGCGCTCACACGCATCCATCTGTTGAGACCCACTAATCTTTTCTAACCACTTTTTGAGAGTCAGCTATAGTATTTAGCGTTGCCTTTACAGCAAATCGAAGATAGTATCAGCCTTCTTCTGGATGACTGATGTTGCTACGTTTCGATAACTATCGAGCCAGTTTGCCACTAAAAACAGCCTCAGTATTTTCATCATCAAATTGCACTGGCAGTGGTGTCGACGCTGTTATTTTCCCACATCCATTTCAGCTCAAAAACAAGTGTGGTGGAGCGAGCATGTGGTTACCACTCTAAGAGGAGTGGTGATCTTCCACCCAACCTGTCTACCGACAACTGATACCAATATGTTTTATCGGTATCCAGCGTTGAGTTGAGTTCGGCCTATCCTTATGTCTGAAGTTCACGCTGACCAGAAGTGTATGGTTGTCTGACCACAGTTGTAGTAAGCAATCCCCTCTGTATTCGTTCTTCTGAGGTACTAAAATTGCGTTCCCGTCTGACTTAGGCTACCCAAATGGGCACTGAAGTCATATACTTCAAATATCATACCTGAACGTTTGACTTTTATTAGGAAAGTAGACATTTTTTGGTAGAAATCATCCTTGACTTCATTCTAACTGCAGTCAGTTGGTAGGTAAGTAGAGATTACAAGGAGACGACGGTGATTTCCACTTATATTTTAGTCCTACGTCTGCAAGACGGCGGGAATTAGCCTTGCAGTCTCCACAAATTGGAAAATTGAATTTTACAGATTCACCACGAAGTTCGGTTGGGGTTAAGTGAATAATCGCACTTAGATCCTGTATACATATCTCGAAACTGAAGCACACCTCTATAGCCAGGGTAATAGTCAACGAAAATTGTTGTTCGACTTGACAGACGGTGCAAACATTGGAAACTTCAATTCCTGGTTTGGAAAGTGGTTTCAGGAGACCAGATATACTATTTTGTAAACTCGGACCGTTATCCAGAGCTAGAAGAAATTGGGTACGATTTGGGTGCATTGACCAAGCAAGACACATACTTTAACTGCCTAATCAGTCAATGATTTTAACTCTTGGGTTTTCCATGGTCCTGCGACTGATTTTAGTCTGTGATGAATTATTATTATTTTATTATTAGTCCCTTGGGTTCCTAGTGGAACATAGGGCTTCAGTAGCACGCCTCCAGTGACCTCTGTTCTCTGAGATCTTTTGAACCTGGTCCCACGACAGCCCAGAAGCTCTCATTTCCTCCTCCATGTCACCCTCGGACGTCCAACTCGTCGCTTCCCATGGGGATTCCACTCGAGCAACTGGCCTGACGCGTGATGTCCTCAGTCGGCCTTCTCAGTGCATGGCCAATCCATCTCCACTTCCTCCTGCATATTTGTTGCGTGATAGGTTCTTGGTTGGTTCGTTCCCAGAGTTCCTTGTTGCTTATTTTTCTGGCAATCCATCTGATCTTCAGTAGCGAGCAGCGTAAGCAGTTGTTGATGAATGTCTGTAGTTTATTGGAAATGCCTTTCGTGACGCGCCAAGTCTCTGAGCCATACAGAAGCACTGACTTGACGTTGGTGTTGAAAATCTGGATCTTGTTTCCCCATGCTGAGTGCAGAAGATCTCCACACTGGTTTCAGGCTAATGAACGCCTGTCTTGCTTTTCCGATTCTGACTTTGACGTCCTCGTCCGTCCCGCCTGTAGTTGAAACAGTGCTTCCTAGATAAGTGAAGGAGGTTACTTCCTTCAAGTTTCTCCCGTTGACGGTGATTGGAGTTTGTTGTTGTTGTTGATGGTGGTGGTGCGGTATCTTCATCACTTCTGTCTTCTCTATATTCACCTGAAGTCCCGTCTTAGCTGCCTCTTCTGTCAACTTGTTAGTTTTTGCCTGCAGATCTTCAAGTTTATGTGACATTAGGCATAAGTCATCGGCGAAATCCAAGTCTTCTAGGTTCTTTTCCGTCGTCCAGTGTATCCCCCTCTTCTCGCTGCCTACTGTTTGCTGCATGATCCAGTCCACCACAATAAGGAATATCATGGGGGATAGTAGGCAACCTTGTTTCACTCCTGTCTTCACTTCAAAGGCATCACTGAGCTTCCCATTGTGGATTACTTGGCATGTGGCATCTTCATATAGTTGTTGAATGAGGCGGATAAAGGTTTGCGGTACTCCGTAGTATTGAAGCAGTTTCCAAATTACTTCTCGGTCGACGCTGTCAAAGGCCTTCTCAAAGTCGATGAAGTTGAGGTATAGAGCTGATTGCCATTCTACGCTCTGTTCTATGATGATACGAAGCGTTGCAATTTGGTCAGCACATGATTTGTACTTCCTGAAGCCTGCCTGTTCCGGTCGCAGTTTTGAATCCAGTGCGTCTTTAAGCCTCTCCAGGATGATGCGGCTTAATATTTTACTTGGGGTGGACAGGAGAGTGATTCCGCGCCAGTTCTTGCAAGCACTGAGGTCTCCCTTCTTCGGCAGTTTGACAAGGTAACCCTTCTTCCAATCGTCAGGTACCTTCTCTTCCCTCCACACCTTCTGCAATAGTGGTGTGAGCATGTCCGCTGTTGTCTCTGCATCTGTTCTCAGTGCTTCTGGCGGTATTCCATCTGGTCCTGCTGCTTTCCCGCATTTCAGTAGCTTTATGGCGTTCAGGACTTCCATTTTCGTTGGGGGATTTATGTTCACTTGTAATTCAGCGGCTGCAGGTGGTATTTCTGGACGAAGTGCAGGTGGTGGTCGATTCAAGAGCTTCTTGAAGTGGTCGGCCCATCGTTTCCTCTGTTTCTCTTCTTTTGTAATTAAATTTCCTTCTTCATCTTTTATTGGTTTCATCTGTGTTGGTCTCTTCCCTGATAGCAACCTGGTTATTTGATACAATGTCGTCAGGTCTCTCTTACCTGCAGCCTGTTCTGCTTCACTTGCCAGTGTGTCGTAGAAGTGTCTTTTGTCTTTGCGTGCACTCTTCTTCACTTCTTTATCCAGTGTTTTATACATTGTGCTCAGTTCCTCTTGTCGTTGAGCATCCTTGCACTGGTTTATCTTCTGCTTCACCATCCTCCTCTCCTCTATCAGCTTCCAGGTATCCGTCGAGATCCATTCCTTGTCTTCTTTCTTCTTCCTTCCTAATACTGTTGTGCAGGTTTCTTTCCACATAGCTTTCAAAGACTTCCAGTGTTCTTCCACACAGGTTTCTTCAGGGATGTTCCTCGATGTCTCCCATTTTGTCTTGATGGCTGCCTTGAAGATCTCCTTTGTAGTTTCATCCTTCAGTTTCCGAGTGTTGTACTTGAATTGAGGTCTATCACCAGCTTCCTTGAAGGCTTTTAACTTGATTTCGAAGGTTCCTTGCACTAGATAGTGGTCTGAACCTACATCTGCTCCTCTTCTTGACCTTGTGTTAAGTAGACTGCGTCTCCATTTTCTTGAGATTGAGATAAAGTCGATTTGATTTTTAGTGTGTCCATCTGGTGAAATCCATGTCGCTTTGTGGATATCCTTGTGCCTGAACACACTGCCTCCAATCACCAAATCGTTGAATGCACAGAATTCTGCAAACAATTCTCCATTCTCATTCATTTCACCTAGCGCCTCTCGACCCATGGTTAGTTCTCTTCCGTGTTGTCCCCTCCCAGTTTGGCATTCATGTCGCCCATTAGAATTTTGATATCGCCAACTGACGTCTTGTCCAGTGTTGATTGAAGTTGTCTGTAGAATTCCTCCTTTTTCTCTTGCTCTGCATTATTTGTAGGTGCATAACATTGTATGATTGTGACCTTTCTTCCTTTTGAGTTGAATCTTGCTGTCATGATCCTGGAGGAGATTGGTTCCCACTGCATGAGAGCCTTCGATGCTCTTGAGGACATCATGATAGCCACTCCCTCAGTGTGCTCGTGGTTGGCGTCTGGGTGACCGGAGTAGATTATTGATTCTCCAGTTGACAGTTTGGAGAGTCCACTCCCATTCCATCTGCTTTCGCAAATCCCAAGCACTTCGATGTTATACCTTCTCATCTCCTTTGCAATCTGGGCTGCCTTACTGGGTTCAAACATCGTGCGGACATTCCATGTCCCCACGTTTACTTTCGCTTTCATCGAGAGAAGACACATCGGCCAATTGGCTTCCCGAAGGCTTTCACCAACTGGCGTCATTTCGCCTCTCCGATTCCAGCGGGGAATAAGTTTGTTTTCATTTTTTATATTTTGTTTGTGCTTTGAAGTTTCTTTAGCGGTTAGATTTGTTTTACGGGGTAGGGTTGCTAGCCCTATGCCCAACCTTCCCTCTTTACCCGGGCTTAGGACCGGCTAGTAACTAGTAAACTAGTTAACCAGGCGAGGTTAGTCTGTGATGAATGCTGAACTGCAAAATTAATAAATCCCAACAAATCTAAAACCGGAACAGGCAGGCTTCAGGAAGTACAAATCATGTGTGGACCAAATTGCAACGCAGCAGTGCGCATACATGACCGCACCAGGGATCGGATCCAGCACGTTATCATTGACCCACTGGGTCGGAATCCAGTGGTCCATATTTCCAACTTCTGTCAGTTCACGACATAGCGCGATCACCACTCGATATCATCGTTGAGTAAGTTTCCTCACATTCACCAGGTTTATCCCACCGGTCACGACTTCTCATTGCAACTTCAGAAATCACCTCTCAAAACTTGTCACCAATAAGCACTAGATCAGTGGCTCGATGGTAACGTGCTAGCCACGTAAACTGAAGGTCCTGGGTTCAATCCCTGTCGGGGTGGAGTCGTGGATGCACAGTGTTGAGGAGTCCCGTACTAGAACGAAACAGCTGTCGAGTGATCCCAAGTTTCCAATGTTCCTCCAGCTTATATCAGTTCATGATGAATACCAACTTGAAAAACTATTATTCAGCCGAGTAATCTTCCTGGGACTAATGAAGTTTTCACAGAGCTGAGTGGCAATCTGTATGACTTAACACTATCGTGTTGTGTATCTGGTATACCGTTTTCGGTGTGCACTACTAAATAAATAACTTCAAACTAGGCAGAAATAACCATCCAGACCTTAGTGAGTGATTGTCTGTTTGATGCTTACCAGTTCTGACTAAATATCAGATTGATGACAGTTGTGTGTAACATATGTGAAGACAAGTTGAGTTGCTTTTCTAGTCGACAGACAGTTAAACCGTCTGAACGAACTTTAGTGGCTCTTAACAACTATAAATTATGAGTTGTCAAAATCAAACTAATTTTACATTGACGCACCATGAGCTGTGAAGAAAAGATTTTGTTTAAGTCGTGTCGGTTAAATGATCTATATTCCTCTGAAGTAAGCAAAATCGTTTCATTCTGTGCTGTTTACATCTGGTCTACTAAATACGAATTATAAGTATATGAAGATTGAAATAACAGTCGATATACTACAAATTATACTTTAGGTTTTAAAGTGTTCATCACGAATCAACAACTATTAGAAACTACAACTCCATCCAGTATAGAACTCACGAGTATCAACTTTTACATTGAATACTTTACCATTCTGCTAATCAGTACTCTGTTACAAACTTATAAAAGCTGGGGAAAAAAAGTCGACCAATAAATTCCAGTCAAGTAGATAATGATTGAAAAGATCCTAGAAGATTTGGATTTCGACGATAAGGATCTATGTCTAACGTATTGTCACACAAACTCAAAGATATACAGGCAAAAACTAACAATGTTGACACAAGAGGCAAGCCAGCGAAAACGGGACTTAAAGTGAATGTAGAGAAGACAGAGGTGATGAAAATACTCAACCAACAACAACAAGCACCAATCTCCATCAATGGGAGAAACCTAGAGAAAGTTGTTTCTTCCACCCACCCACCCACCTACCTACCTACATACCACCCCACACCTACCTACCTACATACCTACCTACCTACCTACCTAGGCTGGGCAGCATCATTTCAACTACAGGCAAAGGAGGCGGCATAGATGAAGACATCAAAGTCAGGATCGGAAAAATAGCTAGACACGCCTTCCTGAATTAACCCGAAATCAGTGTGGAGATCTACTGCACTGCAGTGCACTACAATCAGCATAAAGCGTGAACAACATCCTGATTTTCAACACCAATTCAGTCAAGCAAGTCAATGCTTCTATGTGATGGTTAAGAAACTTGGCACCTGACGAAAAGTATTCCCACCACCCACGCTCACTCCATATTGAAGATCAGATGGTCAGAAAGAATAGGAATATGCAACAAGGAACGCACTCAGACAACCAAACAACCCATCACCCAACAAATATGTAGAAGAAGAGAGTGGAGATGGATTGGATTGAATTGAATTGGATTGGATTGGGGATACACTGAGAAGACGGTTTGTGGAAATCACGTGTCAGGTCAGGCAGATCGTCGAGTGAAAGCCGAACGGGAAACGATGAGTTGTGCGTCTGAGTTGAGGGTGATGTGGAGGTGATCACGTGAGGGAGAAATGTAAGTTTGTGAGGAGTGGTGGAACCATGTTTACAAGACTGGAGAGAAGAGAGTGAAATGGTGACGTGTTACTGAAGCCGTATTTTCCACAAGGAACCCAAGGGACAAATAATAATAGTAGATAAATGGTAACATGTCTATCGTGAGACCCGAAGGTTCTAGGATTGATTCTGAAGACCTGAAAGAAGTTCGAAAATAGGATTAAACATCAGTTGAATGCTTAGTGGTTTTCGATGATTCCGTAGGTAATGTAGGTCCGTGTTAAAAACTCTTAAACAATAACCTCTCTAACAAACCGAAAATGTTTGCTTTCCTAAATCACCAAAACTAAACTCTGAGTCTATCCAAAAAAATTCTCGGAAGGCTTCATAAAGGATAAACAAACCAATAAAGAATTGGATTCACAGACAGATCAGTTGATGAAGAATTTCCGCTGTGAAACCACTTTTGAATCTTGAGGTTCATTGAAAGTATGCTCTTCAAAGTTGATTGAATCATTTCCCTAATCTTTTTTATGGTTCACTCGGTTAATCTTGATGGATAGCTAGTCTGTGATATTTCTTCTCGGAGGGTTTCTAATTCGTGAATACTTATATCAATAGTACATATCTTATTCTTTATGAAAGATACCGCACAAGATTCGTCTTCCTACTTTAAGGCACTCAGCTTTGAAATTCGGTCAGCTGCTCATTTGAAGTGGGCTCCCTGTAGATGGATCCTGAATAGGAATTATCAGGTCTCCCTTGAAGTTTGACTTTGAGGTGGCTATCACTTTTATCTCTTCAAGACTTATATAGTGGATCTGTCACATTTGTTCAATGACTTATCACATTTAATGGTGAACTACGCTGGATTACTGATGTAGTTACCGCTTCAATTTGTATGGCAGATACCGGCCGATAGACAAATGTATGTTGTCCAACTGAATGTATTAATGGTGTGATACTGCATGATTTTTAGAGTTTATCTATCAGAAAAATGAAATATGAATTTCTAGACTCCGTTTTACGTCAGTCACTGAATAAATTTCCCTGTTGACCTTATTTCACTCCTTCATCGATAAAGTCCGACTATCAATGAAGACAACAGAATCATTTCTTTGGCAAATCTGCTCATCACGTCACGTCTGTTGCGAACTCTTCAGAAAACCGGTTTTCATCTCATTCTTGACGGTGATTTTACATATGATGATACTTGTAATTTCCCTTTGTTGTACTAGATCGAATTAATAGACCTCTGCCTACTTGTATACTTCGATACTGCCTAAATTTATAATTTACTTGTTGTGGGCTAGAAATTGAATCCGGGACACGCGTTTCTCACTATTTGAGACTTGTCAGCTAGATGTAACTGCATCCCAGTGAAACTCGAGGCCATCGCTTCAAATACCAAAGGGTTACCAACTGAGACACGACGGCCACCTCTTGTGGACTAAATTGCTCGACTTCTGTTGGTATCCTATGCGGAGGCCTCGATTTGGAAAATATGGAAATAATAAGGAGGAATAATGCATTTTCACACCTCCACTGTCTTTAAAGTAAGGTAAAGATTACCGAGTCAGGTTTAAGGTAAGGACAAACCGTTTTTGAATAGACAAAGGGAGTTTGGACTTTCGTATATCTAAAGCTTCAATGAACCTAAGTATATGGTCTTGACGGCTCTTATACGATGGTCAAAAGACTGTTTTTGGGTTAATCGTGTGACATGTTTCTATAATGTGTTTACCTATCAACAAGGACGTCTGTCTGTCCCCTGTATTTATCGGATTATTTGAATGTAATTGTTTTTCTAACCATTTAGGGATATGCTCCACCACCCACGGCTTCGTAGTTCGATTACTTCCCCGAATGTATATGTCACTGGAAAAACATGAAAATTGGCATACACAGCAGGATGTAACGTATTCATTTATGAGGTTTATTTTGAAGCATAGGTTTCGTTTTCTCAATAACATTGAGTTTGGTTGCGTATAATGACTTCTTGATAACTGAATTAAGTTTTCGTCTTAAAATCACGCTGCTTGATTCCTCCTTATACGGTAGCGTGATATGAACATCCTTCTTCGGGACAGAATACTGATTAATTCGCACCGTTGAAATGTTTTTATGGCGGCTGATGGAATTCAGAGGATATGCGTTTTCCATGAGTGTCTCTGTTGAAAATTTGAATTCTTCTTCCAATGTATCTGTTGTGCAGATGTGTTGGAATCCTTTGAATAAGCATTTTACTAAACCTCGTTTGTACTGTATTGGACAGAAACTATGAAAGTTAAGGTACTGTCCAGTTCACGTAGGCTTTTTATACATTTATCTTTTTATGAATCCATCTTCCCTTCTAGTTAATAACACGTCAAGCAAAGGAAACTGATTATTATTTTCTGCTTCACATGATAAACTAATATGGTTTTGTACGGTGTTAAGTCGATCTAGAAGACTTTTCGCATCCTCACGTTTGTTACATATAACTAAGATATCATCAATGTATCTCCTGTACAGAGGGATTTTGCTGATAATATCTTCAGCCAAAAGTTCCACTTGTGACATATAGACATCAGCTAACAATGGTCCTAAAGGACTGACCATAGCAATACCATCAAGTTGTCAAAAATGTTCACCTTCTGAAGTGAAGTAAACCTTATCGGTACATAATAGTAATAGCTGTTTGAAATATTTTCGAGACATTGGAAAAGAAAGAATATTCAAGAATATATAACCATAAAGGATATCAACAGTCTTGGTTACTGGCATATTGGTGAATAAAGAGTTCACATCAAAAGAATACATTGTCTTATCTTTGATATTAATGTTATTTATATAGTCAAGATGTTGAAAAGTATTTTTTAATGGAGACTTGCATAATTTCAAATTATTATTCATCGTAGACTGACATCAGTTGGAGGAACAAAGGACACCTGGGAGCACTGGATAGCTGTCTCGTCCTAGTATGGGACTCCTCAGCAGTGCGCACCCACGACCCTGCAAGGGATCGAACCCGCGACCTTCAGGTTCCGTGGCCAGCACGTTATCACTGAGCTATATCGTGAGCTAACACAAGTTGGAAATACGGAGCGTTTGACTGTGACCCAGTGGCTGGCGCAATGGTAACACGCTGGCCACGGAACCTGAAGGTCGAGGGGTTCGATCCCTGACAAGGTCATGGGTGCGCACTGCTGAGGAATCCCATACTAGGACGAAACAGTTATCCAGTGCTCCCAGGTTTCCTTTGTTCCTCCAACTGATGTCAGTCTTCGATGAATAACAACTTGAAATATTTCCAAATCTCCACAACTCCCTCAAAATTCACTTACATAATTGTTTCCTAACTGTACTTAACATTTGTGCTAGCCATTTTGCTAATTTATGATTTGGGCATCGACACATCGACAGTATTGAATATAATAGGATATTCGCTTTGTGTATCTTGGATAGACCATATAAGTTTGGGTGTTCACACTCCACAAGTTTTAACGAATGAAATTCCTCTTTGGTAATGACATTCATGTTAAAGAGTTTTACTAAACTTAACCCAATCTATTTTCATCCTTCATATTAAATGCTTAGACAAGTTAATGTATGATAAGATTGTTCGAAATGCATTGCACGAATACACTGAATACTTCTCAGATAATCTCCGTCTTCTTATTAAAGTATACAAATTTATCAAAAGGACTAATTGTTCCAAACGCCTTGATACTGTCTGAATACATATTATATAGTTTTACATGGAGCTGATGAGCTTCAAATGAGAAGAAAAGCGTATCCTAGATTCCACTATTAACCACCAAGTTAAAATTACTTTTCCCCTATATTATCATCAAACAGGCACTTCTAACTACCCGCTGGTGATCAGTGATATGCTATCTGACTGATGACACAAGATAAATAAGTTATAAATCAAACTATGACAAAATCTAGATTCATGTGTCTCATTTATTTCTAATTTTCTGTCTACTTTTCAAGTTATATTAACCAGATAACGTACAAACTAAGTTATTATTATTATTTGTTCTTCGGATTCCTTGTGGAAAATACGGCTTCAGTAACACGTCACCATTTCACTCTCTTCTCTCCAGTCTTGTAAACATGGTTCCACCACTCCTCACAAACTTACATTTCTCCCTCACGTGATCACCTCCACATCACCCTCAACTCAGACGCACAACTCATCGTTTCCCGTTCGGCTTTCACTCGACGATCTGCCTGACCTGACACGTGATTTCCACAAACCGTCTTCTCAGTGTATCCCCAATCCAATCCAATTCAATTCAATCCAATCCATCTCCACTCTCTTCTTCTACATATTTGTTGGGTGATGGGTTGTTTGGTTGTCTGAGTGCGTTCCTTGTTGCATATTCCTATTCTTTCTGACCATCTGATCTTCAATATGGAGTGAGCGTGGGTGGTGGGAATACTTTTCGTCAGGTGCCAAGTTTCTTAACCATCACATAGAAGCATTGACTTGCTTGACTGAATTGGTGTTGAAAATCAGGATGTTGTTCACGCTTTATGCTGATTGTAGTGCACTGCAGTGCAGTAGATCTCCACACTGATTTCGGGTTAATTCAGGAAGGCGTGTCTAGCTATTTTTCCGATCCTGACTTTGATGTCTTCATCTATGCCGCCTCCTTTGCCTGTAGTTGAAATGATGCTGCCCAGCCTAGGTAGGTAGGTAGGTAGGTATGTGGGTATGTGGGTAGGTAGGTAGGTAGGTAGGTAGGTAGGTGGGTAGGTAGGTAGGTAGGTAGGTAGGTAGGTAGGTAGGTAGGTAGGTGGGTAGGTAGGTAGGTAGGTAGGTAGGTAGGTAGGTAGGTAGGTAGGTAGGTAGGTAGGTATGTGGGTATGTGGGTAGGTAGGTAGGTAAGTAGGTAGGTAGGTAGGTAGGTAGGTAGGTAGGTAGGTAGGTAGGTAGGTAGGTAGGTAGGTAGGTAGGTAGGTAGGTAGGTAGGTAGGTAGGTAGGTAGGTAGGTAGGTAGGTAGGTAGGTAGGTAGGTAGGTAGGTAGGTAGGTAGGTAGGTAGGTAGGTAGGTAGGTAGGTAGGTAGGTAGGTAGGTAGGTAGGTAGGTAGGTAGGTAGGTAGGTAGGTAGGTAGGTAGGTAGGTAGGTAGGTAGGTAGGTAGGTAGGTAGGTAGGTAGGTAGGTAGGTAGGTAGGTAGGTAGGTAGGTAGGTAGGTAGGTAGGTAGGTAGGTAGGTAGGTAGGTAGGTAGGTAGGTAGGTAGGTAGGTAGGTAGGTAGGTAGGTAGGTAGGTAGGTAGGTAGGTAGGTAGGTAGGTAGGTAGGTAGGTAGGTAGGTAGGTAGGTAGGTAGGTAGGTAGGTAGGTAGGTAGGTAGGTAGGTAGGTAGGTAGGTAGGTAGGTAGGTAGGTAGGTAGGTAGGTAGGTAGGTAGGTAGGTAGGTAGGTAGGTAGGTAGGTAGGTAGGTAGGTAGGTAGGTAGGTAGGTAGGTAGGTAGGTAGGTAGGTAGGTAGGTAGGTAGGTAGGTAGGTAGGTAGGTAGGTAGGTAGGTAGGTAGGTAGGTAGGTAGGTAGGTAGGTAGGTAGGTAGGTAGGTAGGTAGGTAGGTAGGTAGGTAGGTAGGTAGGTAGGTAGGTAGGTAGGTAGGTAGGTAGGTAGGTAGGTAGGTAGGTAGGTAGGTAGGTAGGTAGGTAGGTAGGTAGGTAGGTAGGTAGGTAGGTAGGTAGGTAGGTAGGTAGGTAGGTAGGTAGGTAGGTAGGTAGGTAGGTAGGTAGGTAGGTGGAAGAGACAACTCTGTTTAGGTTTCTCCCATTGATGATGATTGGTGCTTGTTGTTGTTGGTTGAGTATTTTCATCACCTCTGTCTTCTCTACATTCACTTGAAGTCCGTTTTCGCTGGCTTGCCTCTTGTGTCAACATTGTTAGTTTTTGCCTGTATATCTTTGAGTTTGTGTGACAACACGTTAGACATAGATCCTTATCGTCGAAATCCAAATCTCCTAAGGTCTTTTCATCGGTCCAGCATATGCCCGTCTTCTTACTCCTCACAGTTTGCTGTATGATCCAGTCCATACCAACTAACTACTGTGAAATTAAAACATCCCGGTAAATGAATAGCATAATCTGAAATAAGTTTGTTTACTCACTAGTTTACTTTAAAACCAAAAGTAGGAAATATTTACTCATCTATCCGAAAATCTCTCTAAATACTTTCATTCACATTAAGTTTACTAAATAAACAGCATGTTAAACATTGGAAAACAGAAAATAATTCTTTCCCATTTGTCTTAGTAGACAATCAACTGAAAACAGAAAGTTATTTCAAGCTGATAGCCTCTCAGTAAGTTTCTTAGTCCTTTGTAGACGAATATTTGTTGTTGTTTTTTTTCAATGTATTTTTAGGCAAGAGAATAAAGTCTATTCTTAACCAGAAAAGGGAGACAAAGATATGACAGACATCATTAATTTTAAGAAACCGAAACATTGTTCATAGAGAAAAGTGTATATCCTTTTTTTACCTTATGTTTTACGATTATATGCTTAAGTGTGATTAAGAACTTTGAGTTAATAAATGCAGATGGTTTATTTCAAGTTTTTATTCATTGTAGACTGACATCAGTTGGAGGAACAAAGGAAAGCTGGGAGCACTGGACAGCTGTTTAGTCCTAGTATGGAACTCTTCAGCTGATGGTTTATGCATAAATCGATTGGCTTTATGGTAGTATTTGTGATAGATTGACACACAAGCTAAACAATCAATGGACAGCTGTTCTTTCCTAGGATAGGACTTCTTTGTAGTGTGTAGTCATGACTTCATATAGAGTCAGGATCCTCAATAGCAGGTACCTTACCAATCATCCCCCCAGGTTGAAATCTAATCAT
Organism: Heterobilharzia americana; assembly: GCA_944470555.2. Taxonomy (NCBI): domain Eukaryota; kingdom Metazoa; phylum Platyhelminthes; class Trematoda; order Strigeidida; family Schistosomatidae; genus Heterobilharzia; species Heterobilharzia americana. Next base: position 157,419,228 of record OX104127.1, on the reverse strand, counting down.
CTGCATCATCTTATTTCCAACAATTCACGATATACCATGACTATGTTTTTCCTCACACTCGAATGGTTACCCTACAAGTTATGCCTTTCGAAATTTCATCTCAAAGTTAGTGACGAAAGACTGTTGGACGGTAATTGACTCTTGAAGATGCAAACATACCTATAAAGCGTAAGAAACAACTGACGAAAGTATTATAGGATTTAGGTAAAGTATAAGCTTATAATTTGTTAATATACCTGTAATTCTCAGTTGTTATACTGAATCGAATCGATCGACCTGTGTTGGGTTATAGACTCCTATGTGGAAACCTTGATACCGCCCGAATATTTATTATTACAAGTTAATTGATTGTGACTAGCACAGGAATATAGGATGTGCGTCTTATCCTACTTTAGAACTAGTTAGCTGGATGTACCTGCACCCTAGTGAATGGCGTTTTTCCTATTGAAACTCGAACCTTATATTCATCGCTTCAAACGCCGAAGTGCTGTCCACTAGGTCACAACAAATAGTAATGACTAATACTCTTTTTTACAAGAGATGGCCATCGCGCTCTAGTGACTTAGTGGACAACGCTTTGGAGTTTGAAGCGATGGGTAGGAGGTTCGAACCTCCATGGGGACAACATCACTCATTGGGGTGTAGGTATATCCTCCTGACGAGTCCCAAATAGGAAGAAACACCCATTCTGGATTCCTCTGCTACTCATAATGAATTAAATTATGAAGTATAAGCTTGTCTAATGGTAAATAGTCGAGGTACTGAGCATGTACGTTTCATGCTATTCACGACACTTCATCTAAATATATCTGTTTTTCAGCAGGCACTGATGTTCCTACTATGAATCAAACTCATTACTCATATATAGTGAATCATGACAGCCGCCTGTTGTTTGATAAATACTATTTATTATTATCATTATTTTCGGAACAAATATGTCGTTTTCTGATGACCTGCGTGCAGTCAATACCTATACTTTAAAACACAATTTATAAAATAGTTCATTGTACAACTTGAATAAATGAAAACAGATTGTGCTGAGATGTCATTTAACTGTGGTCAGATCATAACAAGCATTAAGTGGTATTTACTAGATGACAGTGAAGACTGTTAATCAATATTAGTTCAAGAATCGTTTGTCGATTGAACAGTGAACAAAATGACTATTTGTAGCGCAATTTTTTGAATCCTGTTATGAATGACTAGTGTTCAAATGTCAAGGATTAAGAAATGTCATAATGAAGAATTTGAAGATATCTATGTCCAAAGTTTGCGTTAAAATGCCTCACAAAATATTGATAAGTAAATTATATATAGCTCAAAAATGATTCACTCATCCATACCACCGAGGCCCACGTGTTAACGAAACCACAATTTCTCTGCAATCACCAAAGTTTCGCATGGGTGCTATGTGAACTCATGATACGTTACCCTCATTTGATTGCATTGACACCAGTTGTCTAGCCAGCACTTCACATCTCAATCAAAATCAACTGGAATTAGATAGGGGGTGGGTAATATTGACTATCTGAGATAACCAGGGTTTAGCAGACTCCGGTAACCAATAGGTCGCAAGTTCAAATCCTGCCGCACGAGGACCAGATTTTCTTTTCAGCTTCAATTATTCACCCAGTATGAAACTTGACCTCTCATACTGCCACTTCGTCAGGGACAAAATTGCCTACATTGAATGCAACATAATCACTTTTTGGTAGTAATACTGAATAGTTGCTAGGAGTATGGGTTCCAGAAGGCATGTTTCGTGCTCCTTGAGACTCATCAGCCGGATGTAGCTGCCTCTTAGTGAACGGTGCTTTCCTCAATGAGATTCAAACCCAGAAAGTTTTAGAAAAATTCCCACCATATTTTGTGTAGAAGTTATTTTCTCGACGGAAGGTATGATCTTGAAATTGGATTTCGTATTGTTTACATGTTCATAGTAATCAGAAATTCCGTATATTTGTAGCTGTTGGTTGATTGCATGCAGCTAACAAGAAGCTCTACCAGATTCAGGTTTCTTCCTTATCGGCACTCATTCCTTGAATGTATCTGCAATCTCTAAGGGGCTTATGTCCCATGTGGGACTTGAACCTACATCAGATACGCTGATAGTGAGCTTTTCTAACGACTGGATTAGACCCATTGATTGGGCACTACAGGGTAACCAGTTTCATGTTTTGTTGTTCTAAGTGCTGAACGAATTCTGTGGATCACTTTTTACTGTGGTCATCCAGTTAGAAGACCCAGCATAGTGATACACTTTGACGCCAGTTCGAATGTCAGAGAGGACGTCAGTTTCGTCGGAGTTGTAGATACATCTTGCCGACGAGTACCATCAAGTGCAAAACTTAAGTCAAGTAGAGCTTTCAGTCAATTGCCTCCAATCAATCAACATCCATAAAAGTGAACCGTGATGCTAAGCCTCCTAGGATAGTGGCCACATTGCAAAATGATTGGTAGAATTCGGTCAACATTCATTAACAGACAGTTGGAAATTGGCTGCCCTCCAGTGACCAATCAATGAACATTTCCAGTCATTTGATCAGCCAGGTTGTAAGGATCATTAGCCTTCACACACTATAGGTGTGGCTTATTGCTTACTACAGAAATGCGATCATTGTTGATGAGTGTATTTCGAGTTTCTTTCCCAAAGGTAATTATTTCATTTTTATTTTTTTAAATCGCCCGATAATCTGGGAAGCTACAGTTCAACTGATCATTATCAAATTTGGTTTGGAAACACATTTATAACCTTCCGAATCGAACAAGTACCTACAAAGTTATGACATTATATTTTTTCATGTTTGTGTTCATGTAAACTAAGTACAGTTAAAGTTGTTTTGTCTGAGGTTATTGCTAGAAAATTTCCTGGAACTTTGTCCTCTATCCACCAAGTGTTGTGATATGTAGCTGTTGACTGATCTCTGTTGACCTTTACTTAATGATACCACAAGGTTTTGGCGTCTTCACTGGATAATCTCCCTCAGTACACAACCCGTGTACTTTGATGTAGAAAAGCACGTGAACTGATATGTGGCATATTGAAGTTGCTATCCGTGACGCTTTCTCCTTCGCATACGTATTCACCATCAGGTCACTAGTATACTGTCTGGATAGAATGTTCTTTTGACAATTTCAGTTAGTCTGCGTCCTATTACTCCATCTGTTGGACCTCCACTGAATTTCAAGCTGACAATCAGCTTCTTCTTCTTCTCCGCAATGTTAGGAGACCGATGGGTGACATTCCTATGTAGTTTTTTTTTTAAATCTATCAATCTTCCTGGGTATATTTTTTCGGTGAACATCAGTCTTAGAAGTTGAATTTTGTCTTCTTCTTACATCAACAGCTGCCACATACGCTCACTCCATATTGAAGATCAGATGGTCAGAAAGAATAGGAATATGCAACAAGGAACGCACTCAGACAACAAAACAACCAACAACCCATCACCCAACAAATATGCAGAAGAAGAGAGTGGAGATGGATTGGATTGAATTGAATTGGATTGGATTGGGGATACACTGAGAAGACGTTTGTGGAAATCACGTGTCAGGTCAGGCAGATCGTCGAGTGAAAGCCGAACGGGAAACGATGAGTTGTGCGTCTGAGTTGAGGGTGATGTGGAGGTGATCACGTGAGGGAGAAATGTAAGTTTGTGAGGAGTGGTGGAACCATGTTTACAAGACTGGAGAGAAGAGAGTGAAATGGTGACGTGTTACTGAAGCTGTATGTTCCACAAGGAACTCAAGGGACAAATAATAATAATTTGTGATGAATATAAATCTTCTGGATTCGAAAGGAAAAGAAATGGAGTAAATTTCTTCTAGTTAGACGCTTAGCAGGCGACCAAAATACTCCAATGGTTGAAGATAGCTTTCATGACAAATTGACAATCCCTTAAAAATGACTGTGAGTGCAAGGTCACTGAATAGGTGTTTAATCAGGGGAATACATATCACTGACTTCACTTGAAACCACTCAGTTATCGATCGAGTCACTAGAAGGGAATTCAGTAGTCCACACTTACAAACTTGCATCACCTTATTTTGTCATCTGACCATCATCTGATATCGTGAGTGAACCTCAGTCCATATTCCTGGGAAATATCTTTTATATAGTCGTGGTAAATATGTACATATACACTCTACTCTACACAACCCAACAAGCCATATCGCATTACAAACACTGAACTCTAGATTGTATACAATTTACCCTTACCTCATAGATGATTTATGAAATCCATTCATTCATACTTGTAGTGCAGCCATAAGTCTGAGACTGAAAGATAACACAATGTAGTCCCCAGGTGGAATAGTATATCTGATAGACGATACTAAAGTACCTATGCGTTCCGAATAGGTGGTTAGAAGTAATTCATAACACAACAACGTCCCCAGTCGTGTATGCCTTCAGATTATTAACTCCGTTAAAACTATAAAGGTTAGCATCATTGTTGAACCTTGTGAAACCCTAGGCTAGTAATTTTGGAGAGTTATTTACCGCTAGAAATCAGTCAAAGTTAAGGAATACCTCATTCATATAAAAGTTCTAACATTACCTTTAAGGGTCTATTGTTTATCTCACGTTGCTCTATTCAGATATTCCATGTAACAGTATCACATTTCTACTGAAATCGATACTGTTTATTCGTACTGAATATTGAATAATATCCCCATTTATCAACTTTCTAATTATGTACTATTCATCTTCTCTTCTGCTAGAATGGTTATGCAACTGGTCAACATAAATCAGTAACACTCTATGAACTCGCATGCATACACTGTTATTCTAGAGCAATATCAAGGTATCAGTACCAAAAGACTGTAGTACACCTTCGTGGCACCAAAATGCAAATAGGGCTAAAATAATCAATCGCAAGCAAAATATTAAGCCGAATCATTCTAGAGAGATTAAAAGATGCGCTGGATTCAAAACTACCACGGAACAGGCTAGATTCAGAAAGAACAAATCATGTGCAAATCAAACTGCAATGCTGTGCATCACCATAGAACAAAGCATAGAATGGCAGAATGGCAACTGTCTACCTCAACTTCATCGACTTTGAAAAGGCCTTCAACAGCGTCGACAGAGAAGTACTTTGGCAGGCAGTTGTTTCAACACTATGGAGTGTCACAAATCTTTATCAACTTCATTCAACAGCTATATAAAAAGGTCAAGTGATCCACAGTGGAAAGCTCAGTGATGCCTTTAAAGTGAAGACAGGAGTAAGACAAGGCTGCCACATACTATCACTAATCATCTTCCCAACTGTGGTGGACTGGATCATGCAACAAACAGTGATGAGTGAGAAGAGGGGGATACGCTGGCTGGACAGCGGAAAACAGCCTAGAAGATTCGCACTTCGCCGATGACTTGCATCTAATGTCACACAAACTTGAAGATCTACAGGCAAAATCCGACAAGTTGAGAGAAGAAACAGGGCAGCCAAAACTGGACTTCAAGTGAACGTAGTGAAAACAAAGGTGATGGAGATACCCAACCAATGCCACCACCACCAACGGGAGAAACTTAAAGGAAGTAACCTCTCTCACCTATCTAGGCAGCATCGTCTCAACTACAAGCGGTGGCGGCACAGACGAGGACGTCAAAGCCAGCCAGGATCGGAAAAGACAGCCCAATCCATCTCCACTTCCTTGATCTGCATATTTGTTGAGCTACAGGTTCTTGGTTGGTTTGGGGACGTCACGCACCAGGCCGTCAAGTGGAACCCAAATGGGAAGCGGCGAGTTGGGCGTCGGAGGTGAGGATGACATGGAGGAGATGGTGTGAGGAAGAAATGAGAGCTTGTGGGTAGTTATGGAGCCAGGTTGAAAAGATTGCAGAGAACAGAGTGCAATGAAAGCATGCTAGTGAAGCCCTATGTTCCACTAGGAACCCAAGGGACAAATAATAGTAATAATAAATATAGCACATCGAGTTAAGTAGGGTTAGTCACAACCAGCACTCTTACAAGACCATAGACCAATAGAGATTGGTGAAAATTTGATCCAGTAAAATAATTGAAGTGTTTGTATATACTGTAATGGGCGTATTTAGTTCTTGTTAAAATCACCTAAAGGTCATCATCATATAGAACACTTTATTTCTGATGTATGAACTTGATATCTGTTCTGTTCAATGGAACTTTTATTGATTTTCTGTTATAAGTTTATAAAAATCACCTTTAAAGTGCATATCTGATGTGAATGAATGACATCAACAGTGTCTGACCTTTGTTTTTATTTCTCTTATAAAAAAAACACTTATTCATAGGCTGAATGCATTGATCTCTATAATATACTATACGTCTTTACTAGACAATATGACAGATGAATGATCAACTTACAGAATGCTGGAAATTGAGCATAGATAGTTTGCACAAATGAGCAGTATTTTTCAACTATCTAACTGTATTGTATGATATTGCTTGTATATGATGAAACACGTATCCTGGATTCCATTGATAGCCACCATTCGTCGTTATTATCTAATTGTATTGTTGGAAAGCAGAATTTCACCTGACACAGACAGAATTAGCGTAGAACCTCGTACACAAGTGATCTATTTGTATAAGTTGTCACAATTCACAGTAGAATACAAAGAATAGGTGGATAGAAAAAGACCGACATCAAAGTGTAACCAAAGTTGTGAGAGAATAAACAATTTGAAGATAATGGTTAGTGCAAATATTCAAGCTTCAGAAGACGTCAGAAAGTGAATACATCTGCGCCACTGTGACTGATTTTCAACCGTGTCACCAGAAGTCAGCCAGATACTTTATATCTCCTTATACGACTCAGACAAACGGTCACAGATTTCATCAAGTGATGCAATGTCTTGGGCTTGCCATCCTGAACCCTCTTCCAACCTAATCCAGAGTCCTCTGGCACTGCACATCGAGGTAGGTAGTGGCTTGGCATATCCAGTGCATGTTCAACCTCATCAATCGGTTTACTTTTCTTCTTCAGACCTATACGTTGCTAACACGGTGACTTAACCGTGCAAGAACAATGGTAGGATACATCTATGTTCAGAAACTGGTATGCTCTTCATATCTTCTACTTTCAACGGCAGTCTTAACAGTATAACACGACAGATCAAACTGCAGAACAGTATACTCGTCTCTCAATAGGTAGTCAGATATCTCACAAGTCAGCACCAGAGATCATAAAAGTTGGCAAATCCAAAAAGGACCTTATGTATCCAAGCTGAGATTTCATCAGCAAGCAGCCTATTCGGGTTGATGCAGCTTCCCAAGTAAGTGAAGTAGTTGACGCAGTCAACCATTTTACTGTCCATCCTTAGACTGGAAATGGTTGCAGACTAGACTTGAAGCATCATCTTACAACTGACCGGTATGAAGCGTATGCCAAACGTAGACAGGGTTCTGCTTCACACCTCCAGAAGACTCTGCATTTTGTCAGCGTTTACACCTAGCAAGACAATATCGTTTATATACACCCCGATTTCGTTGGAAACTACCAAATTGTTTTAATCTCTAATGCATGTGTCATAAATCAATGGAAAATGCTGCTAGACAATACAAGTAACTTAAAAACAATGATTCTATGTGACAGATGTTCCGAACCAAATTACAGTGCTGTAGACACCATGCGATCCATACTCAGTTTGTTAACTGACCACCTAGATTATACCAAACTGGTTTCTTTAAGTCAGTTAGCTAGATTCGGCGATTCTAAACCATTCAGACTGATGCACTAAGCTTCTTTCGAACACATGGTTAATCAGCTCTACCTCCAAATTAAAGGAATGGCAGTCCATTATCTCGTTCACTGCATTCTATGTAGTGGAGTCGTTAGATCACTATAGATGGCTTTTAACTACTTATATTGTTTAGTAGTATATATATAAGTATGATGAACATACTGATCATCAGGATATATAAGCAGATAAAAGAGACTTTTACTCATTATTTACTGGTACTTGTAACTTCCTGTTGTGATACTGGATCGAACTGATTGACTTGTTTAGGCTTGTGAGTTCGTATGGAGAGGCCTCGATACTATCTGAATATGTGCTATGTTGTGATTTATTTGGTGTTGACTAGCAGGGGAATCCAGGATGTATATTTCGCCATATTTGGGACTTGCAGATTGAATGGACCTATACCCTAGTGAATAATAGTGTTCAGACTGCGACCTGTTTCTCATACCCATTGCCTCAAACACCAAAGCGTTATTCGCAAAGCCTCTGAGAAGTAATAGATAATTACTAACTGATACTGGTTGCACAAGCTATAGTTCTTGTGACTTAATAGCCTAGTGGATAACGCTGCGGTGTTCGAAGCGACAGGTGGTGGGTCGAAGTCTAAGTGGGAACACCACTACTCCCTGGGATGCAGGTACACTCGGTTGATGAATCCGGAATAGGACAAAACGCATGTTCTGGATTCCACTGCTAACCACTATCCATCATTCACTTAAAAATTTCAATCACTAGCACGTTAGATTGCCTTCAGTGTTGACCAAATGTTACCAGTCGAATTCGATACATGATCAAGAACTTAATTAACCTGGAATATCGATATACTGGATCTGATGTAGAGTGATTGTAGCTGTAACAATACTTGGTCAATTCTGTATGAATTTACTCACTTTCAGACTACTTACACCTTTGTACTATATACATACTAATTATCAGATTTATCAGTTATCATGCGATAGAAAGTTAACTGATAAATGTATTCACCTCAAACTAAATTACTGTATGTTCATTATTGAAATGCTATTAGAAGGATATTCAGAAGTTCTGATGAAAACTCGTGACCTTTGGGGTGAACCAGTCACAAGTCAAGCGGATGCCAACTGAAGACCTTGAAAGATAGTTGCGGTGTATCGTGAATTAACAAAAGTAAGAGACTGTGAACCACTGAACTCAAACTCAGTGACTAGATGGTTAGCGTGTTCACCGCAAATTCCGCAACTCGTGAGTTCGATCTCTGGCGAGGTCCAGACGGCATGCTGCTATATAATCCCGTACCAAGAAGAAACACCTGTCTAGTACATCTCGACTTTCAATGTTTCCCCCAGGTGATGTCAGTTCGTGATGAATACTTTCTTAAAGACATACTAAATTGTTTAACAAGAATAATTTGCCGGGCTGCACCTAGTAATGCATAAGTATTCACATTTTCGGTAAAACACGGTACTTATTTTGACTTCGATAATGTGAACGTTTTGTCGTATGAAACAAAATAATTAACTGAATTTTGAGGGAGTTGTGGGGATTTAGAAATATTTCAAGTTGTTATTCATTGTAGATTGACATCAGTTGGAGGAGCAAAGGAAACCTGGGAGCACTGGACAGCTGATTCGTCCTGGCATGGGATTCCTCAGCAGTGCGCACCCATGACGATTACACAATGATTTATTGATGTTATCAACTTGAAAAATTTGCATTATAGTTGAAGATGTTTAAGAAAAATTGACAAGAAACCTTGATAGCACAGGTTTCGTCCATATCGAAACTCATCGGCAAAGCATAATTGAAATACTGATCAAATTCATGTTGCACTAGTGACTTGAATTTACCCCATCCAGTTAACAAGTTACGTCATTCTGGCGTTGACTGGCTTACTATAGGACTGGACTACATACATGAACTGGTCATCTGAACGTATCCAATGCAGCTGTCAATTTGTACTTGCTGAGTACTGATCAAGAGTTATCGATCAATTTTCGTAATCATAGCAGATTTCATTGAGAGAATTTCCTTCTCTGCCCGTTGTTATTGTTTACTTTGTGTTGAACAATATACCCCATCATCCTAAAATGCAAAAATGGAAAAGAACTACTGTTAAAATTTTCACAATACCCACACCATAAGGATTTCCTACTTATAGTTAGTCACTAGTAAGGGCTTTTCTGTAAGAGTCAAATACATGTCTGTATAGGATATTATTGATAAGATATTTGAAGTGATGAGAATTTTAAGTAAGTATTGAGCAACCTGACTGTTTGCCTCCATCGCAAAGGTAAAAATTGCGACAGTACAGTGACTTATACAGCCAGACATTAATGGAACAAGATCTGGATATCAAATCAAGCCGTCAAGCCTCACATCAACTCCTCGACGAAAAATTAGGGCTAAAGGGTTAGGAAGGCAGATAAAAGAGATACAGTAGTATGGAGAATAAAGTACTCAAGATTTACTGGAAGATATGCTGTGAAAGCATAATTACGGCTTGTTGAACAACCTTTTTAAAGCTATTAATCTGTACCCTGGATCTGGCTAATACAGCTGAACTCCTCACCAGTACGCACTCACGACCTGACTGGGGATCCAACCCAAAACCTTTACGTTTCATGGAGAAAGCGTTAGCCATTCAGCCACTGAATCGGAGCTCAGTGGTTCACACTTTCCAACTTCTATCAATTCGCGATATAGCGCGACTATCACCCAAGGTCTTTAGTTGGCATCCACTTCTTTACGATTGGTTGACTCCATAGGTCATGGCTTCTCATTAGAACTTCTGAATACCCATCAGGAAGCATGTCACTAATTAGTACCATACAGAAATGCATAGTCACGCTATATTGTGAATTAACAGAAGTTGGAAAATGTGAACAATTGTACTCCAACCTAGTAGATGAATGGCTGACGTGTTTGTCTTGAAACCTGAAGCTCCTGAGTTGGATCTCTGGCTGAACGGGTTCGTGGTTGCGTACTGCTGAAGAGTTCCATGCTAGTATGAAACAGCTGTCCAGTGCTCCAACGTTTCCAGTGGCTCTTTGACTGATATCAGTCCATGATGAATAATACCTCACAATAAAGCTAAAACCAGTAGCTACATACTTTCCTGAAGTATATCACATCGAGATCCAATCAGATTGGTTTTTCTCCCATTTCCGTCTGATATAATCCTTTTGGGTGAGGTATCTGTGCGTAAGATTTGTTCAAGTCCTTTTAAATACTGAAGACTGATAACCTCATCAACTGATTTTTTTTATGCGTTACATACTATCACAGATCTGACATGAAATTGTTGACAGCTTGATCTAATGACATCTAAGAGATATTTCGAAAAAAAGTGTTAGTAAGAGAGGAAGAGTGCTTTTAGTCTATTATCCACCAACCACTACTATATTATAAAGTTAGTAGTAAATAGTTTAGTGTTGACTCATAAATTACGCATTTAACCGGCATTCCGATAATTTATCCCTATCTTTCGTCTATTATGTGAATATGTTTAACAAGGTTTTTGACTATTATTCTAAATTAACTACAAACAAGGATTTAACTAAACAAATCATTTAGTTTACATATGTATTCAGATAAACAAATACAGATAAGGTGATAAATGTTCAATAGAGTAAAGTATATATTGTACTTTTTTTTGCACAAAACATCTACTATACCAGGTATATTTATTAGTTAAACTGTTAGCTATATTCATTACCAAAGTGTTATAGATTCATTTATAAATTGTTTTCAAACTTTAAACAAATCTGTTTCAGTATAACTTTGATAAGATCACCGATTTCAGCTAATAACTTGTTCCACCTATTCAACATTTATCATTTCTTAGAACAAATGTAGACAATAACTGACTTAATTTATTTAAAAAAAAAAAGGGGACTAAAACATGCTTGTATGTCAAACAATATAGTAAAACAGCTTTTTAGAAATCCAGGATACACGTATCTTCTTATTTAGGGCTCATCAGCTGAGTGTACCATCACCCCAGTCAGTGATATCTGTTATCTACTGGAGCACAAAAGCCACCTCTTTTGTAATAGATATCAGCTGTTGTTTGATATAGATAATTTCCCATTGCTACACTGATCTAGTGGATAACGCTGAGGCATTTGAAGCGATGGGTACAAGGTTCGAGTCTCAGTAGGAACAAAGTCATTCATTGGGGTGCATGTACGCCTATCTGACAAGTTCCAAATAGGAGGAAACAGGCATCTTGGATTCTCCGGTTAGCCATCAAGCAGAGTGCAGCATAATAAGTAATCGGTTGGCATAAGGGCATCTACAAAAGAGCCTGTCTACCAACAGAGATCGCGCAATCTGACTCAATATAGCAACGGGAGATTTCAAATATTAAACAACAGCTTGTAATAAAAGAGAAGACGAAGAAGGAAAGTTGAAATGCTGTAGTGACAAAATTCAGTAAGCAGTTAGCAATATAACCAAGTCGATTTCATTATGCTAAGCTTATCTAACATCGAATAGAAGTGTTCAACTAAGCTTCGAAATAGTTCCACGACTATGTTCTCTAATTTGCGTTTAAAAGACATATTGCATGAATTTGATAACATATTTCTTATGGTTTGGTTGGTGACTGCCTTGATATAGTTGACAGTTCAGTTCTTAATATTAAGAATGTATAATGGCATGTTTCGTCCCATGTGGAACTTATCAACTGAAAGCATCTGTCTTTTAATAAGTATATTTTATAACTATAACATAAGTAATACGTTGCTTTTGAAACGTTATCCAGTAGACAATAGTGTCACCGTGCACCTCTGTTAAATAAAGAACTACCATGGCGAAACAATAGAACAATCTGTCAATTAACTGACCCTTTACTAAATCACTTGGTTTATATTCATTTGCTACTGAAAATGGACTTTCTACAAGAATTCGGTAAGCTAAGTTCACTGATTCATCATCAGTGATTGCCTAAAAGAGTAGGTCAACCTGTTTGTAATGTATGGTATTGACAAGTCAATTGTAAATAGGTATATCACATGAGAAAATATTAGGATACCTACTTTTGTAAATCTAAGTACACAAGTGATTTTCAGAGAGAGTATGACTAACACTGATACCTAATGTAGCTCAAAATGTATGTGAATTCAGATTAATCTACTAATCTCCATTAGAACGCTTCGCTGATTGTGATTATATGATTCATTATATTCACTTAGGATACTTAACAAAGTACACTAACAACCACTAGAAACCTGAGATGATTTTACAACTGTTTCATCTTAGTATAGGACTTTTCAGCAGTAAGCATTCCATACCCTGTTAAGGGTCGAATCCGGAATTTTTATGTCACATAACAAGTGAGAAAATGTCAATTTTATATATTCCTGAGACTTTATTAATACCGAAGCAGGAACCAGAATTATCCATTAGAATATAACTTAATCATTAAATTCGATCCCTGTCTTTTCAACACCAATAATCCGTCTACTCTGAATAACATCATAGAACCAGTTCAATAAATTGGATGTCTTACCGACTTATACTTTCTGGATGTCACCAACGTTGAGTATACACAAAAAGGGGATAAATGAGCTTATGAAAACACTACTCATTTCAGATCAGTATTAGTTGTGGAAGATTGTCAACAATGCTGCTACTTTTCTTTGCTTTCTCAAACAACAGGGAAATTGATCTTCGTTTTTTTGCTACTTCTTTATGAAAAATACTTCTCTATTGGAACATAAATGATATCAAAACGTACATTTTTGCCTCCAGATGAGAATTAACTGAATAGCATATATGTAGACTGAAGTAACTGACAGTGTAGTACGAAATATGAGAACGCACAGAGTCACCCGGACTGGATATGAACAGAGAGTGTTCTCCCTCAGAGCCTTATTCTTAACTGAGCAGAGAAAATCAGAAAACAAAAACCAGATTCAGGTTCATATTTGTTGTTTGAGGATGGAAGGCTTTGAGGCGATATTAATCCTTTTCTAGTAGATTTCTGTGCTTTTCCAATTTCCTTTCGAACAAGTCAATTGATGATGTAGACACCACTTCTTCTGACGTCGGTTCCAGGAGTTGATTACTCGACACGAGAACCAGTACTGTACGGAGAGTATGTTTGTTCTTTACTTTTGTATTTTCTTGCTATGTCCTCTGAGGTGTTCCAACCTAGTGGGAAGGAAAAGAGAAGATAGATCAGGTCCAAAGTCATTTCTTAGAATCATGTACAGCATGATTAGATCTCTCCTATGTCTGCAATAGGATAAAGAGATGAGGTTCAGCTCCTTAAGTCGCTCTCATAGGTCAGGCCATCCATCGCAGGGAACTCTTTTCAGAAGGTCTGAGGTGCCTTTCAGACAAGGATTTGTCGCCTGTGTATAGTTTTCTAACTTAGAGCTAACTAAGGATGTGCATAAGATGGTGAAAATATCACCACTTATTTTTGTAAACGTTCCACGTAACGCCCAGTGTCCTAAAACTTCGATCTACTACCGTGCCATGGCTTTCAAATCATAACTCACTGTGACTCCTAGGTCACTGTTGGTCAGTACTGATGGTAGAGGGGTCCCATCAATATCGTAGGTATTGCCATGTATGTGCCCTAAGTGCATGCCCATACATTTATCTGCGTTGATAGCCATCAGCTACTTCTCCGACTAGGTAAACAAGCTATTTAGGTCTTCCTGAAGTGCACGGAAATCCCCCGTCATTCCTAATTTCCCGCCAGATTTTTACATTATCATCGTAGAGAACCATAGTGGATTTCGTGATATTTGGCAGCTACCTGCGACTGTAAGACAACTTTATCTGACAAAAACATATAAGATATATACAGTTTTCCTTACCATTTGAAACCGCTAAGTCAAAAGTTGATTACGTATTCTGACTGATCACGTGCATAAAAAAATTGTCCAATTAGGTTTTTCCTGACCACACTATAGCATAAAGCAAATCTCAAATTGAAAGCTTCTACCTCAGCAGCTGATAACTCAGAATGTTGATTCAGGTTTAGGCGGCTTCCTACTATACACTGGTTCAGACTGTATAGTATCCTTTAGGTCACAGTTCTAATAGAATTTCATAAACTGTCCGTCATTTTCTTTATCTCTACTAACAAACAGAATGAAGTTGCTATGTGACATATAGTAGTCTAATTTTCGATATTCAGAACCAGAAAAAAGGCGTGGAATGCACCAGATATCTGAAGATTTACGCATTAGTTTATGAATCATGCCTGTTATGTAAGAGCTAACCGTAAAGAGACTAGTAAATCAAGAAAAGTTTGGTGGTATTTCCCACCGGTACAATAGCTGGTACTTAAAGCAAGCCACTACATACCGAATAGACTTTTTAATAGTTTTAAATGTGTCATTTACGTAACCCTTAGGGAAAGACAAAAGTCTGAACCGTCTGGTGTTTAGATCACTGTAGTCTGGGTGATGAAATCCATACATCAGCCTGAGTGGTTTCTAACTACTCAGGTTGTTCACTTCATGACACCTTCTTATCAGAGTTCCCATTTTGTGATGTTAGCTTGGTGGTTTTCAACGAAGACTCTGCTGATACTACAGCTGGGCAGCCAGAAAAACCACTCAACTGTGAGAAATTTTAACATGGATGGTAAAATTTGTAAATCATTTGCAAACAGATCATCTTACAATGTTTTCTTCTCTTCCTGTAAGTTTTTTATTCAGCAGTATACCTTTAAAGAAAACTGTTGACATTTTTAGTGATGATATATCCTTGAATAGTCTCTCATTCTCCATCCCTCAGCAATATTGAAAACAGTCGTCCCTTCTACGAACCGATAAGAATCACTTAACTCTTGAAGGTGTTGACGTATGTAACAAGTCGATGGAGTAGCTAATGATAGTCCTTCAGGACCATTGTTAGCCAGTGTCTATGCAACAAATATGAAAACTTTACCTAGAAGTCTAATTAGAAATGTTCTTCTAGGCCGGTGATACATTAATCCCAGCTTGGGAATATGCAAACGACAGGAGGTTGTAACAAGCCTGTTGAAGAGAATTAGTATCATTCAAATTATATCCTGTGGAGTAAGAAATGACAATCACCTGTCTTTTTTGGACATACTACTGACTAAAAGAAAAGATGTCTCAATAAAAAAATCAGCGTCCGAAAAACTTACTTGGGCTAGGAAGTATCTAACTTTCTATATCTTCTGTCCAAAACAGTAAAAACGTGCTAGATGGAAGTGTTTATTTAAGATCACCCAACTGATAGGTACAATAGATAGGATACAACGAGAAATAAACTGCTTAAATAAGATATTATTAATTAATGCATGTCTTCTGAAGTTCGTCTTTAGGCACAAAAATGATTCAGGCTTCTGAACTGTTCAGTATTCTGTTCAAGAAAAAGCTCTCACTATGCTATCCTATAGGAGGCGAACCAAAGAGCCCTACAATAAAACCAAGACTTGATTCAGCTGTCGAAAGAGCATATTATACAACCAGACGTATTATTCTGGAGCTTATAAGACCCACGTTAGAAAATAAGCTTTATCACTACACAGCTGACGAGGTTATATCGCATTGTGTATAATGGTTCACCAGTGTGCAAACTGGCGTTCACGTTGGGAGGAGTAATAGAATTGTGAAGTCTACGTGAGGGGAATATTTCCGAGATGTTTGAAGAAGTTACGTCTCTCATATAGTCCGATAATTCCAGGAGGAAAATAGGCTTTGTCAATCAGTCAACACTTGAAATAAACAGGTCATAGGACTAGCCCTCAAAAATATAGGAGTACAACTTGGGCATTGTGGAACATTATAATTCGGTTACCAATCTCTCCGACCGCCCAACTAAGTTAGTTTTTAATACTGTCACTTTGTCTCACCCTATTGTGTGATTTTGTGTCGTTGTACGCATAGCTATAGCCCAGCTTCTCTTTAAATTTCCTATATTGTTAGGATGTACCAATCTTAATTTAGCTAACTTTCTGTGCTGTTGCGCTAGTTGTCCTTAATCGACTACTTTGACCTTTGTATTTAACATAGCAATCATCTCTAGCGATTCGGTAAACTAAATAATTTTGTCAGAGAAGTCAAGGTGTGATAAAATATTCCTCCCCCAACTTAAAATTGGGCAACATCCAAGGTCTAAACGTTCGCGTAATATTCAATAATGCTTCAGTTGTTCATGAAGTTGTAGTGCTCAAGTGCTCAAGTCTAGTGATGAAATGTTCACGACAAAATACAGAACCTCAGAGAACACCAAACCACCATCATAATTCTGCCTAAATGGATCAATTAGTAAGTAGTAATGTAGTGGGGGTTGCTGATAAGAATGGATATCAGTAGTATGTGTTGAGAGGGCGACAGAAATCATAGGGAATTACCAGCAACTGGTAAACATTCTCCCCAGAGAAACGCCAGAGACAATTCGGGCATATTAAGAGCAAATTGGGATAGAACAGGAAGAGGAAATAAAGCACATTATGCAAACGACTATCTAAGAGCAAGGTGAACAATATTTGATGACCACTGCCCAACATATCAATAATAATCATTTCTTCTTTCGTCTCCGTCTTCTCGTTAACTGCCATTGGTGTCGCTGCTTCTGGATGTGATGAAGATTCTGTAGCCTGCAGTGTCCGAGGATGGAGACATCAAGATCTCCCTCAAGGACTTCGAGTAGGTCACGAGCTGGTGGGTGTCCGGGATGGAGGAACAAAGGTCATGGTGCTTCGCATGTTGCAGAGGCGTAGAGCGAAAGCGTCATATGACAGTCTGGAACTCGTGGATGGGAAAGAGACTTGACAGAGAATGGTTGAACGCCTGGAGGGGGAGTTCGACAACCCAGCGGATAGGGAGCTGGCGATGCAGCAGTTCCAGAGCACGAAACTTGGAATAGACGAAGATCCACTGGTATTGGCTGTGAAGTTGACTTCTACTTCGACGGGCACTTCCCACTGTAGATGAGGACTCTTAGGAGCAGTTGCTGGTTGCACAGTTCACCAAAAGTGTTCCGAATGCCGTCGTTCAACAACTACGACTAGTGAACGCAGCCCAACCCATGGATATTAATGAGCTAGCCGAGGTCACCAGACAGCTAATGCTACACCTTACACTACGACAGCCATCTGTATAATGTGCTTCATCTCCTCTTCTGCTTCTCTCTTGATTTGCCCTTAACACGCCCGCACTGTCTCTTACTTTTCTCTGGGTAGAATCCTTACCCAGTGCTGTAATTCCCTCTGATTTCTGCAGCCTCTGAACATATACTACTTATATCCACGCTTATCAACAACTCCCACTACAGTAATAGTGTGAGTATTAGTAGTAACGGCGTAAATACTATTCATGAACTACACCCCAAACGGGGTCGTTTGTGTACAGCAGTGGGACTCGTTCCATGATGAAACAGCTGTTCAGTGCTCCCAAATTTTCAATGGTTCCCTATTTGATATCACTGAATGATTAGTATCACTAAGAAATGAATCAAAAGTCAACCAACATCTAAACTGAATTACTGTCTACTGCTCATTAGTGGGGTGCTTCGAGATAAACTTTCTCAACGTTGTGATGAGAGGTAGTAACTGGTGGAGTCTGACGTGAGCAGAAATACTCAATCACAGCATTGAATGAAAGTCACGTGATACTGAGAGTTGACAGGACTAGGAAACTGTGGACCATTGATCTCCTACACAGTGGGTCTATAGTAAGGTGTTCCCCACACAGTTCCACACAGTGTCCATTTACATAATAGTCAAGTCTGCATTATCGGCTTCCTGACAACCTTTGAAATAACTGGTTAGCGTACTAACATTAACCAATAGAAATTCAATGACTTAGATAAAAGACCCCACTGTCTGGACATTCAAGTTGGTCAAAAAGAATGCTGATCATTTTCTGAATAAAGGCGTAAACTAATGGTCAATATATTCACTTTCAAAGCTTCACATCAATTCAGTAATAAAAGAAACCTGGTCAAATGCCTAAGAAACATTTGTTCTGATGACTGTATTGAAGAAGAAATGAATAAGCTGAAGATAATATTGCAAAAAAATGGTTATCCGCTAAACTTCATAAATAAACAAATGTTGAAACCTAGAGAGAAGATAATGTTGCTAAGACGCCTATATTATCCTACACTAAGTTTCAAAGGCAATATTGCCTTAGATATCTTAACACATTGATTTAGTAGATCAGTGGAAAAGACATTCAGTGAAACCAAACTTTTTGTCAGCTTTTCAACCATACCATTACTGATACAGAGAACCAAGGATAGGTTACCTATGATGGCCACTTTAATGTGCATTTATGAGTTCAATTGCTCCTGTGGAGCTAGTTACACAGCCCGTACTCAAAGAGCTCTATCCATGCGCGTTCGTAAACATATCGCATCTTGGTCAGGGAAACGAATGACAAAGAGTATCAACAGTACAATCTTCACACACCTAGTAGATATCGGACATCAGATTAAGGTAGATCATGCCTTTTCTATGATATATCGTGTCCCTTGCAATCTCCCTAAAGTTGCACGACTTATCATCTTATCCATAGCTGTGGCCATATGTATCAATGAAAGAAAACCGGACATATGTGTTCAAAAGAAACAGGTATATTCACTTTGTCTACCCTGAACCACAACAGGGTCGACACGTTCTTTATGAACTTTCCTACCATAAATTGTACAAGTTTTAACCTCCCACCCCTTTCTTTTATATTACGTTACATTGATAGTAAACTGATACAAAGTAATTGATCTTTGAAAACAATGTCCCTTCAAAACACAGGTTAGAGGTTACATGGGAGGATAGATAAGCAAAATACTGAGAGTTGCATATCAGTGGACATATAAAATAAGTTTCGATGAATTCTCGGTTGCGTATATTACTGAGATATTTATATCATCTGTCCAACCTCATCTCTAAAAGTTTCATCCTTCAATAAATAGTTTGTAGACATTCCTCACTGATCTTTAACAGTGAAGTACAACCTCTGAATCACTGTTTGATATAAAGATTAGTTAGCGTTTAGGAAATAATATGTGGTTGGAGTGAATTCAGTGCTTACTCAGCAATCGAGTCTCGTAGCCCGGCTGGTAGAGCACTGGGCTGATAACCCTGAGGCCGCTTGTTAGAGTCCCTGGTGGTCAAGGTATTAAAGTCACTTACAGTTATCACCCAGTATCAATAACACCTATCTGCTAAACCATGAATCTCTTTAATAGTCTGAATAATAAGCGATAATATGGAATTCCTCTGGATTACAGCCAATCACCCATTCATCATCTAGGTGTTTAAGATAGTCTAAAATTTTCTTTGGTGAAAAATAAAGAACTTCATACAGTCCTTCCCTTTCAGAAATTGAGGGTAGGTTTTCAAATAATGGAAAAATAAAGTGCTCAGTGGTGACTAGCTTTGAGAGGTGATTTCTGAAGTTACAATGAGAAGTCATGATCGATTGCAAAAACCTGGTGGACGTGAGGACAAATACTCAACAATGATATTGGGTGATGATCGCGCTATGTCGTGAAATGACAGAAGTTGGAAACATGGAGTATTGGCTTCCGACTCAGTGGGTCAGTAGTAATGTGCTGGTGACGGAACCTGAAGGTGGTGTGTTTGACCCCTAATTGAGTGAGGTCATGTGTGCGAACTGCTGAAGAGTCCCGTACTAGGAAGAAACAGCTGTCTGATGCTCCCAAGTTTTCAGTATTCTTGCAACTAGTTTCATTTCATGATGAACACTCAGATGAAATCGATAAATCCCCACAAACCCCCAAAATGAAAAATAAGGTGTAAAAAACTCAGAGTTATGAAATCTTGTCCTTACAAATTTAGATTAAAATTACCAAGGTGATGCAAGACTGAGAACAGTATCTTTCTGAATACATTTATCAAGTTTGACTGTTTTAATTGCAAACTGCTTCAGCTAACCTTAAATGAGTGGGTTTCAGTTGTTTACTGGTTACTTTGAATGACCTAAACACGTTGACTTTATGTTCAGTATCAAGCAAATGCCGGGCGTTTTCACTATTTAAACCATGGACAGCCTCAAGACTCAAATGCTTCGAGCTATGTTCAGAAATGAGGATAAGAACCCTTCTGTCTGTTCTTCCAATATATGTGCTTTGGCAAGTACATGTGAATTGGTAGATACAGCTGGAGGTAACAAGAGTTAGGAATTTCTCCACTTTAGACTGTCTCATTGAGCACTTAGTCTGATACACACAGACTGACTTGACGGCTGAATAGATGATTTTTATTGCAGTACTCAGTCTACAACTCATCCTTATGTCGATTTCATCCCTTTTGAAGGTAAGTTGTAGATAGACGGACTTCTTGTCAACTCTACTCCACCTAATTCTTTTTTCTTATGTTCTACCATACTTGTCGATAAACTTTTGTAGGTAACGATATTCACGTAGACTATTTGGGACACGTACTATGTATGCCTAGTCACTGTCTGCCTCGTCATACAATGTTGGCTGAAGTAGGTTCAGGCTGGAAAAAGGCCCAAGGTGGCCAGATTAAAACATGGCACCAATGTATGAAGTCTCTGACTGTTGGTTTAAGCCATGCGGGACGATGCAGACTAGGTGGTTGGGGTCTGCGGGATAAGAGGAACCAGTGGTTGGAGACCCTAGGTGATATGGCTCAGAACGATGTCAGTAGCGCAGATGTATAGATACATTATCGTCATCTTAACGACGGTATACCGATTCTCACCATTTTCTCGTTCTTCCTTTCTTTCTCCTCATACTTTATATTCTCTTGACTGCATTCTCTTATCTTCATCTTTCACCTCACTATCTTTCTACTTGATGTACTGATATGAGGTGTGGCAACTCGGACCGTTACGCAGTAATGCCTGGTCCTATGTTGATATTGATGATGATGATGATAATTTTCAGCAAAAGTCAGTTCTTTATGAATCTTTTCTTCAGAGCACAGTTTAAGCGTACAGTTGACAAGGGTTTTAATCAGATATTGTAAAGCAACTGAGAAGAATCTCCAAAATATATATACCTGCTAATTCTACTACTATTGTTCTTTTTGGTTTCAACGAAAACTATAAGGTTATCACCGTGAGTAGTTTAGTTTACAAATTGCTGACTTATTGAGTATTCAATATCTAAGTATTGAACAAGCTTAACTAAATAATATAAACGAAATCTTAAGGAATTCCATAGATCTAGTCATTAATTTGACCTAATTTATACTGTATCAGAAAAGAAAGAAAACAGTAACCAATTATCTATTCTAATTATATTTACCTATACTGAATAACATTAGATCAAGTTTATTATGAGATTCACTAATGGTGTTTCATACACAACAATTTATCGAACAAGTGAGTTCCATTTTCCAGTAATTATTATTTTTTTATTCAGCCAACTAAGCTAATCGAAAATGAGTCTGTGCTAAAAAAGTTAGCTGTCCAATGGCATCAGGTTTTCTACTGATATCAGTCCGTAATGAATACCACCATAAAATCACTCAGATCCTCAAAAGCTTTTACAGTTTCGAATCGTGCTCCATCTACTGTGCTCTAGGCAATCAAGTTGCATGATTAGCCTTCATACACAATCACTACAGCTGATTATTTGGCAAGTCGGACATCGAAACACTTCTGTTAAATTAGTAAAACTAATCACTTGAAATATTGAAAAATAAATTAAGGTAAATAAAAACCTGTTAACTAATGAAAGTTTCCTTAGTCTGATATCATTCAGCTGTAGAGTATAGTGTTCGCAGAAAAGTGAATAGAGATCCTTAAGTCTTCCATACATTCTTCGTAAGAACGATGATGATGATAAGCAGGAGGGGGAGGAGGGGAGGAGGAAGAGGAGGTGACACTATTACTGCAATGAGATGGACGGGCTTTTTTTTACTATTGTATATGCTGCATTGGTTGCTCGTTCATTTTTCACAAGTATAGATTGTTCTTTATGCTATTTCTGTGCATGGTTCAGAGACTTGGAGCGTTACGAAAGGGATTTCCAATAAACTACAGACATTCATCAATAACTGCTTACGCTCGCTACTGAAGATCAGATGGCCAGAAAGAATAAGCAACAAGGAGCTCTGGAACGAACTAACCAAGAACCTATCACTCAACAAATATGCAGGAGGAAGTGGAGATGGATTGGCCATGCACTGAGAAGGCCGACTGAGGACATCATGCGTCAGGCCAGTTGCTCGAGTGGAATCCCCATGGGAAGCGACGAGTTGGACGTCCGAGTGAGGGTGACATGGAGGAGGTCGTGCGAGGAGGAAATGAGAGCTTCTGGGCTGTCGTGGAACCAGGTTCAAAAGATCTCAGAGAACAGAGGTCACTGGAGACGTGTTACTGAAGCCCTATGTTCCACTAGGAACCCAAGGACTAATAATAATAATAATAATGCTATTTCTGACGGAGTGATATACTTATATCACAGGGATGATTATAAATCTCCTATGCAATTTACCTAGGCATAAATTATGAATATGGTGAAACTCTGAATTAAGTAATTGTATATTTCAAGCTATATTAACAACTGATATCCATTTTTCAATCATAGAAATAGTCCTAGTGAATTATAAAGAGTTAAAAAGTACAAAGTTGAGACAGTCTTATTGAAATCAACTATTACAGAGTAAGGAAATAGAGTAAAAATATCAATGTATTTAGGATTAATTGGGATTTTATTTTTGAGATAATATTCACCACGGAATGAAATTGGTCAAAGGACCATTAAGAATATGGTAACGCTAAACAGCTATTTCGTCCTAGGATAAACTCTTCAGCAGTACATGCCTACGACTCGGTTATTGATCGAACTTATGACCTTCAGGTTTCATGGAGAACGTGTTAACCATTCAGTTCAATGATTCAATGATTCCACCTTCTTTCAGTTTGTAATGTAGCACGAGTATAGATTGTTGTATAGTCCTCATTAGCGACATGCTTTTTGATGAATATCCGGAAGTTCTACTGAGAATCCATGACGTGTGAGTCAACCAGTCGGAAGGGAATGGTGACAGTCACGCTATATTGTGAATTGATAGAAGTTGAAAAGTGTGAACTATTGAACTTCAACCTGATGGTTCCTAGGTAAACTGCTTGTTACGGGACCTCAAGATCCTGGGTTGGCTTCCTGACGGTTTCATGAGTGCACCCTGTTAAAGATTTCCATGGTAAGGTGAAATAGCTGTCAAGTTCACCCAAGCTTTCAATGTCTCTGCAGCTGATGTCAATTAGTGATAAATATCAACATGAAGTAGTCAGTAATACCCTTAAATCTACAAAAAGAAATCATAAATAAATATAATGGTATCAGGGAGATTATGATTCAGATAGAATTAGATATAGCATGTACCTCTTTTGAACATAGAGATTCAGCTGGAACCAATCAATTGCTACGGATTCTATTATTTCAGGGTGGTGAATCTGTACTTCCTTCGAAATGTTTGATTTAGCTTTATAAATGACTTTGAAGGGGGATTCGGGTAGAGAAGAGTGACAAGAGTTAACTTGATGTTCGAAAGTTGAGCTGTTATTCGCTTTCCAATCTCCTTTAAACAATCATCCAAGATAGTGTTCGGAGATATATAATTATCTTATACTAACTGCCTCGCCATTATCCTGAAATCATATAAACAATTTTTGATAACCTTGTGTTGACCTACTAGAAATTGATGGATATATATTTTTGTTGTAACTTTAAATACTGATGTACAATTTCTGAAAATGATCCGTTGAAAAGAAACCTTTCTTTGTTGTATTGTTTTTTGTGAATATTCATTTGACAAGAAGTGACCGTTTTAATTCATTAACCTGTTACAGAACATTTTAAGCTTTGAAGCGAGGATTGTGTGATGTATACTAATTGAGATATAGCTGATAATCCTATACTTGGATAAAGTGGAACGCATTTTACAGTAAATTCGTTAATGAATATTTCAACTAGTCACTCACCAGCTGAAAATTGTAAGCTCAACAAAACCTGAGTAAAAACTGTCGAGAAATCATATTGAAATTCCTTTAATTGTCGGCGAAACATGTCCATTGAGTCACAGAGAAAATAAGAGATAATACAGCGAAAAAATTTTTTTGACGGTATCATTTTGTAAAGCTGTAGAATGGTATATGTATAATAATAATTATTATTTTTCCCTTGGGTTCCTAGTGGAATATAGGGGTTCAGTAGCACACCTCCATTCCACTCTCTTCTCTCCAGTCTTTTCAACCTGGCGCCACAACTACCCACAACCTCTCATTTCTTCTTCACATGATCTCCTCCACGTCACCCTCACCTCAGATGCCCAACTCGTCGTTTCCCTTTGGATTCTATTCCATAGCCTGGCCTAGCGTGTTATGTCCCCGAATGGTCTTTCAGTGTATGTCCAATCCATCTCCACTTTCTTCCACCAGATATTTGTTTGGTGATAGGCTCTTGCTTCGTTGGTTAGTTGCCAGCCAGAGTTCCTTGTTGTTTATTCCTATTATTCTGGCCATTTGATCTTCAGTATCGAGTAGTGTAGGCGGCAGCTGTTGATGAATGTTTGTAGTTTGTTGGAAATGCTTTTCGGGACACTCCAAGTTTCTGGTTTGACATCCTAGTCTGGGCCGCCGCCTGTAGTTAAAACGATCCTGCCTACGTAGGTGTAGGTGAAAGAGACTACTTTCTTTAGGTTTCTTCCGTTGATGGTGATTGGTGCCTCTTGTTGTTGATGTTGTTGTTGGTTAGGTATCTTCATCACCTCCGTCTTCTCCACATTCACTTGAAGTCCCGTCTTCGCTGGCCTGCCTCTTCTGTCAACTTGCTAGTTTTCGCCTGTAGATCTGAGAGTTTTTACTTCAAGACATTAGACATAAATCATCATCGGCGAAGTCCAAATCTCTAGACTCCTTTCATCGGTCCAGTCAGCGTATGCCCATTTTCTCGCTCTTCATGGTTTGCTGCATGATCCAGTCCATTCCAGTCGACCACAATCAGGAAGATCATTGGTGGTAGTAGGTGGCAGCCTTGTCTTACTCCTGTCTTCACTTCACTTCAAAGGCGTCACTGAGCTTTCCATTGTGATCACTTAGCGTGCAGCATCATATAGCATATAGTTGTTGAATGAGGTTGATAAAGGTTTGTGGCATTCTGTAGGTTGAAGCAGCTGCCTACCAAATTACTTCTCATTCGACGCTGTTGAAGGCCTTTTCAAAGTCAATGAAGTTGAGGTAGATAATTGACTGTCATTCTGTACTCTGTTCTATGATGATGCGCAGTGTGGTGTGGCGATTTGGTCCGCAAATGATTTGTTCTTCTGAAGCCAGCCAGCCAGCCTGTTCCCGTCGTAATTTTGAATCCAGCTCATCCTTCGGTCTCTCCAGGATGATGCGGCTTGATACTTTGCTTGCTTTGGGTGGGCAGCAGCGTGATTCCGCTCCAGTTCCTGCAAAGGCTTAGGTCTCCTCTCTTTAGGAGTTTGACCAGGTAGCCCTTCTTCCACCTGCGGGTACCTTCCCTTCCTTTCAAACATTCTGAAATAGTGGTGTGGTGTGAGCATGTCCACTGTTGTCTCTGCGTCTGTTCCCAATGCTTCTGGAGAAATTCCACTGTTCCTGCTGCTTTCCCGGATTTCAGCAGTTTTATGGTATTCAGGACTTCTGCTTTTGTCGGGCGGTCTATGTTCACTGGTAATTCTGTGTCCGGACTGCTGGTGGTATTTCTGGACGAAGTGCAGGTGGTAATCGATTCAACAGTTTTCTGAAATGTTTAGTCCATCGTTTCCTTTGCTTCCCCTCTTTGGTAACTACGCTTCCATCACCATCTTTCATTGGTTACATCTGCGTTGATCTATTCCCTCTCAGATAGTAACCTGGTTATTTGATACAATGTTGTCAGGCCTCTGTCTCTCTTACCTGCAGCCTCTTCTCCTCCACTTGTCAATGTGTCGTAGAGTGTGTTTTGTCTTCGCGCACACTCTTCTTCACTTCCTTGTCCAGTGTAGTGTTTATACGTTGTATTCAGTTCCTCTCTTCGTTATTCATCTCTGCACTCCACTGCACTCCACTGCACTCCACTGAACTGCACTGGTTCATCTTCTGCTTCACCATCATCATCACCATCACCAACCTTCTCTTCCTCTCCCACCTCTA
This sequence comes from Heterobilharzia americana, assembly GCA_944470555.2. Taxonomy (NCBI): domain Eukaryota; kingdom Metazoa; phylum Platyhelminthes; class Trematoda; order Strigeidida; family Schistosomatidae; genus Heterobilharzia; species Heterobilharzia americana. The sequence continues at coordinate 157,392,429 of OX104127.1, read as the reverse complement.
TCAACTTACATGTGTCCGTCGAGATCCATTCCTTGTCTCGTCACTTATTCCTCCTTGACACAGTTGTACAGGTTCATTTCCACATAGTTTCCAAAGAGTTCCAGTGTTCATCCACACAGGTTTCTTCAGGGATGTTGCTGAATATCTCCCAGTTTGCCTGATGCTGGCGTGAAGATATCCTCTGTAGTTTCATCCTTCACTCTCTGTTCTGGGTGGTGAACTTGAACTGTGGTCGTCTGTCACCAACTTCTGTGAAGGCTTTCAACTTGATTTGGAAGGTGGATTCCTTACACTAGAAAGTGAGTGGTCTAAACCTGCATCTGCTCCCCTTCTTCATCTGATCTTGTGTCAAGCAGCCTGCATCTCCACTCTCTTCACATTGAGATGAAGTCGATCTGATTTCTAGTGTGTCCTGGTGCTCGGTGAAATCCATATCGCTTTGTGAATATCCTTGTGTTTGAACACACTGTCTCCAATCACCAAATCGTTGAATGCGCATATATATATATATATATATATATATATATATATATATATATATGATTGTACAGCTTTAGAAAATGATACCGTCGAAATAAAAAAAATTTCCTCGCTGAATCGCCTCACCTGTATTGTCATTATATACCTTCTAGAATGATGTTTTCGTACACGAAATGTCTTACTTTGTGAACTGTAAAATCTTCAAAGCTATCGATTGCTTAGTGGAGATAAATCGTCAGCCACTCACTCCTTTTCTTTTAGCTTTCCGGATGTTTAACAGCAATGTGACAGCTTGACTAAGATATACAATGGTCCCCCCCACTAAAACATCACAGTAGAGTAAAAGTCTTCCAGTCTGTAACATATTGGTAAGATAGAAATCGGGTTCTTCTGAAGATTTGACTGGACAGATCAAAGTAACATAAATACCATAGGACGAACTTAATTATTTTGACTGATCTCATCAGGAGTGTATGCGAACAGGCAAAGAACATGAGGACGCATACACACTGTGCTGTGAGATCTCGGCTATTAAGTTTCTAAAAAAATCTGTGTTGACACCACAGCTGGGTAGTTAATAAACTATTGGGTGAGAGAAATGTCAACGGGGATCATGTCGATTGTAAACAACTGACAAATTGATCTTGGAAAGATTCTATTACATAAGACTTAGACAATGAAAGGAACAACAACTATTGAAATGATTACTAACCAACAATTTCTTCAATATAACCAGACATTAGAGATAAAAGCTAGTGATTTCCTTCAATTAAACGAACTGCCAAAAATCTGATTCGATTTGTAATTTCAATGAGTTATCAATCAGTAAAAAAGCTTCCTACCAATGAAATTTAATCGATGAAAAATGCCAGATATATATATGAAAGGGAACTCAAAAGTTGTCTCATTACCTTGCTGTGATTATAGGTGATAACCTGATCTCGAAATGTTATCCAGTAAATAGTACTGTTTTGTTGTGCAATATATACAATAGAAAGACTGTAATGAAATTATATTGTAATAAAGTGCTTAAATTTTTGTCTTGGATTAATAGTTGTTTCTAGGTATTCTGTTATCGAAAAGCATTTCCCTTATCAACAATTAAAATAATCTTTTGTTTGAAATAGACAGTCCCCTTTATAAATTTTGAAAAAAACAATAAGTAGACGTCGTTTTATACCTGTTGAGTCATTGACTCACCATTTTTCTCTTCCGCTTTTCCCTTCCATATTTTCGTAGTCACCACCAAGCTCACACTGCTCTACGTGCCCACCTGCAACTATGTACCTACCTACAGGCTAGACGAAAATATATCAACAGTTGGTCATTACAGTTTACCTCAATCTTGTGATGCATTAGCGCCAAATACGCATCAAACAATCTGATCACGGACTTGCTTTTGTTGCATATGTATAAGAATTATAACCCTAACATGTAAGAAGCTTATTGGTGACTAGCTTTGAGAGGTGATTCCTGAAGTTACAATGAAAAGTCATGATCGATTGCAAAAACCTGGTGGACGTGAGGACAAATACTCAACAATGATATTGGGTGATGATCGCGCTGTCGTGAAATGACAGAAGTTGGAAACATGGAGTATTGGCTTCCGACTCAGTGGGTCAGTAGTAATGTGCTGCCGACGGGACGTAAGGTGCTGGGTCTGACCCCTAATTGAGCGAGGTCATGTGTGCAAACTGCTGAAGAGTCTCGTACTAGGAGGAAACAGCTCTATGATGCTTCCAGGTTTCTGATGCCAGTCCATCATGAATACCAAATTGAAAAACAAAATAAGACCGTCTACCTACAGGAAATCGACCCAGGAAGAACAACAAACAACTTACTATAGTGTCTGTTCACTTCAGTATAAACGGACACTAACGTGCTTGTTTAAGAAGGCTCTAAGAATATAAAGACATTTCGACTTCGAGGAAACAACTCAAAAATTCATCTAGGTATTATTAGACAACAGTCATCCCTGAAATGTATTATTTATAACAGAAATGCTGAACAAACAAGATCCATTGTTCTGTTAGTTTCAGACAGAGATATCTAGACCAAGCTAGTGTATATGAATGATTCACAGGGTCTGACAAGCAAACAAAGACTTGAGGTAGCCATCCGTAAGACATACTATACAGCGAAAGTCAACATAGTGTAGAAAACGAAGTTCATGTATGTCGATAAACTCTCATAACATTTGAACCATTGTGTTACATCTAGTTGCGTTTATAAGTTTCGATCCATGTGTGGACCCACTCAAAGAGGAATGACTCATCGATCTATACAAATGACTACCACAGAGCATATTCTGAAATGACTGCGACATCAAATCAAATTGAATGATCTCATTGACCTAGGACGTAGTTGTCTATCTTCATCTACAGCTCAACATATCGCTGAAACCAGATAAAATATTGGTCTATGTATACATCTATCTTTCAAACTTATTCACAGAACTAAGTGATGAGATTTACTTAATTAAGTTCATTGAAGTCATTAGGAAGTTTAAACATGTTTTGTTGGTGGGGTCGTGGGTGCGCACTGATGAGGAGTCCCATACTAGTCGGACGAAACAGCTGTCCAGTGCTCCCAGGTTTCCTTTGTTCCTCCAACTGATGTCAGTCTATGATGAATAACAACTTGTTTTGTATACTCAAAAACAATTTATTCCTTCACTAAACCTATCATAACAACTCGGCTTCAATATCAAGGATGGATAATGGAATATACTCTCTTCTCCTCCAATATTTGACCTCTAGACTCCTAAGATGACCCCTTATTACATTGATTATTTTCCAATCTCATTTTACGTTATAATTCATGTAAATATGTATGAGGTGTGTGTGTGTGTGATGAGATTGTACTAGTAAATCATATGAGATTCAGAAAAACCATATCTTGTTATTATTTTGTCGAAAAGTACTTTTCCTCTTAATGAGAAAATGAAATGATAAAGCCAAGATATGACAAGTCTTAACCGGTGGAACAAACTAAGTCAGACTGGATGGTAACTACTCAACGATAATCATTGAAAGAAGCCCATTCTACGTCATGAGTTGACAATGTTAGGAAAATATAGAGTACTAAACTCTGACCCAGGGGCTGAATGATAACGTGTTCGCTGTGAAATCTGAAGGTCCTACGTCCTACCGTTAAGAGATGATCGATCTAACCTCCTGTGGCGTCCTATACTAGGAAGAAACAGCTGTTCAGTACTTACAAATCTCTAATAATCCTCTAATTTATGTCTGTCCGTGATGAATACTAACTTCGAAACAAAATATGTACTCAAAATGAGTCATATTTATTTATTTTTGCGATGAATGGGGATTTTTAATTTAAAAGTAGTATTCGTGATGGACTGACATCAGTTGGGGAACCATTGAAAATCTGGTAGCACTGGATAGGCATTTCGTCCTGGTACGGGACTCTTCAGCAATACGCACCCACGACCCGGCTAGGGATCGAAATCAGGACCTTCAGGTTTCACGGGGAACGTGTCAACCACTCAGCCACCAGGTCGGTTTCCAGTGGTTCACAATTTCCAACTTCCGTCAATTCACCACAAAGCGCGACTGTCATCCAAGGTCTTCAGATGGCATCTACCTCACTTCCGACTGGTTGACACCACAGGTCACGGCTTCTCATTAGAACTTCCTGATATCCATCTGGAGGCAAGTCACTAACGCGTTCGCCGTGAAACCTGAAGGTTCTGAGTTCCATCCCTAGCCGGGTCGTGGGTGCGTACTGCTGAGCAGTCCCGTACCAGGACGAAACAACTGTCCAGTACCCGCAGATTTTCAATGGTTCCCCAACTGATGTCAGTCCATGATGAATACTACTTATAAACTAAGGCTTTGTCCATTGAATCAACAGCGAACTTATGTAAAAAGAATGACTCCACATCTATTCCAAATATTTAGAGAATTCTATTATCTATACAACAAGTGAATGAGAAAGAGAAACAGAACTATGAAAACAAGATGCGAAGGATATAGAGCTGATTTTGTTTTAAAAATACAAAAAAAAAAGTATATTCTGTTCTAAAGACTATCAATTAAATAACTCACTACTTCACTGTGTGAAATATCTAACAAATAAATGAAGATGGTATTATGCACAACCATATCCCCTAAGCTGTACTCTTACACTATCTTTAAATTATGGAAATTGATAAAATACAATTGAACGAAAAACTTTTTTTCGAGGAATCATTTTAATAAGCTGTACAACAGTGATCATAGTTACAACCATAATATATATATATATATATATATATATATATATATATATATATATATATATATATATATATATATATCCATCAGTGACAAATGGGCCAGTACAAAGTCATTAAAGACGGTGAATAAGGTCACACGGTGATAATGACTAGAAGGTCAAATCAAAGTCATGAAAAATTATTTATAGGATTATAGTGAATAAACAAAGAAATGAATAAACTATCTTAGAGAGGTTACACCCAAGGCAAAACTAGAGGTTGAATATATCTTTTTTGAACACAAACAGCAAGCTTATAATGCTGGATTGTCAAAGCTTCTGATGTGTTGAGGTTGGGGAATATACACTCACTTCAGAATGTTTACCTTCACTTTACAAACGATTTTGAAAAAAAGACCGTCATGGAATACAGTGACCAGTGGTAACCAAACCAAGCTTTACACTGTCCTTTAAACAGCCAATGTAGGGTAGTGTTCAAAGATGCGTTTGAATAGAACAAACTTTGTGAGGCCTATGTAATCAGCTCGATACAAGGAAGTGAATTGGTAAACACATATGGAGGTGGTCCAAAACGGTAGTTTATTCTTTACACACCCTTAAATCAGTTGTTGACTTAAGAAAATAATCCGAACCTGAGCGGAAAAGAAGGTCTTTATTCAATGCTTTCCACAGTCGATTCTTCAGTATCTCTACCAGTATATCTCCCCTGAATTCAATATTCATAAACAGTATCCTTTTTGGAACCGTAGGCGCCTGTATAGAACGCGTTTTGTGCTGCCTAAGCAACCAGCTACACAACAGCAGATTGTCTGGTTAGCTACTATTGTTGAAATCTTCATTATTTGTATACTAAAGCCATCAACTAACATAAATATATTATTTATGTTTGTTCTAGGCATTCTTGTAATTACTGGCATAACTCAGTGGCCTAGTGGATACTGCTTTGGTGTTTGAAGTACATGGTCATGGTTTAGAACCCTAGCGAGAACAACATCCATCACTCCCTTGAGAGACAGACGTATTCAGCTGAAGAGTCCCAAATGGGAAGAAACGCTCGTCCTAAATTTCACTTCCAACCACTGTACGTAATTAATATCTAACTGAAAATGCCAGCAGTATCCAGGAGTCCATGCAGCAGTTTACATATCAATAGTATATGATCAATTCGGTGTAATTAATTACGAGCTATAATCTTAAAAGAGACTACTACTTTTTGATATATCCTATAGTATACCTTCAAGTAAAGAGAGAGTGACCAAGACAATAAGTATAGTTATTTCACTGACTCATGTTTTTAAATGTCCAATTAGAGTAAACTTCTTAAAAGATGCTTGATATGAGTACTGTTAAAGTGTAGTTATTTGATGTGTCCTCCCATAAATACAGGGATAATATCCTCTGATCATAATCACAATTGTATATTTTGTAATCTAATCATAAGTGCTGGCCGAATTCTATCGATAATTTTGTAGTATGGTCAGTCGATTAGGAGAGTCACCATCGCAATGAACTTGATTTGATTCTAGTTAGTTGAAAGCCAGAGATAGGAAGTCCTGCTTGACCTCTAGGTTTAAGCATTCTAAGTTGATCAAGTCAAACACTGTGTGTATGCAAGAGAGTTTACTAAGACTGTGCATCAGAATAGGGAGGATGCTTCGAAATCTTAAGTATTTTAAGACTAGGATTTCTACTGTAACAGACTGCTTGGATTAACATGACAACTTATATTGATTGACTTATCACATGAAAATTTCAGTGTCAGTAACTATAAACAGTTACATTTTAAATCTTTCCAAAAATGTGTACCATTTGATAATCTCTATGTCACATCCTAGAGATATAGAATGATCGATATTGACACTATTTAACATAAGATCTAACTACTTCTAATGCCTTACAGTGCCCAGATAGGTGAGTGAAAAGTCGACTTCATCGTTTCTGGAGAAACTTCGATTTTTTCGAATACCACGTTCAGATAATTACTGTTACAAGCAAATCTTTAGATGATATCCAAATCCTAAGAAATGTGTGTGGTAAACAGTGGATCTCAATCCATGCCAATGTGCATATTTAGGGGGAAAACATAATGTCACGGCATGTATGATATATTATCTCAAGCAGATATCTGAAAACTGGTGAAGGTATACTTACATATTGATCTTGGTGACTAGCACAGGAGTTCAGGATGAGCGTTTCTTCCTATTTGGGACTCGTCAGCTGGGCGTGCCTGGACTTCAGTGAGTGATGTTGTCCCTACTAAAGTTCGAACCTAGTTCCCATCTCTTCAAACCTCAGAGAGTTATCCAATAAGCCACTGGCGTGCGATAACGTTTTGGTATTTGAAGCGATAGATATGGATTCGAGCCTCAGTAGGAAGAAAATAACTTACTGGGGTGCAGGTACATCCAACTGCCGAGTCACAAATAGGACGGAATGCTCGTCCTGGATTACTTTGAGAGTCATCAAGATGAATACAGCATCGGTATATTCTGTAAATGCCAAATATTTTTGTGCTGTAGGAAGTTTACACAAATACTTTGTTACCACATTTTAGTGAATATCTGCTGCCTCAGTCATTAACGGTCAAAAGATCCTCAATAATTCTTAAAAAACGGCAAAATGAAGAAAAGTTCCCCTTTTCTACGCTGCCATTTATAAAGGCTGTACAATCCAAGTTGTAAGTCTTCGAAACAATTAACAATCGATTTTAATTGAATTGAGTCGCATATTTACTGTAATATTCAACAGTTGGATATAAAAATTGTATAGGAGGCTAGACAGGGATTACTCAATGATACATCGAATCAGCTGGTAGGGCATCGAGTGGATAACCCGGAGACCAGTGGATTCAAACCCTACCGTCGTTCAAATTTTCACTTCATTTTCCTTCATCATCCAACATCAGTAACACAAGTCTACAATAACCACGACTATCTCAGATTGTCAAGGTGATGATAGACACAGAACTCGAGGCTGAACTAATGGACTCCCAGAACTTGTTATGCACAAGTTACGAGGTCTTACTCGTTTTAAACGACTTACGCTAAGTTCATGCATAACCTTAAAAAGGATTCGAGTGGATCTATGTGATATGAATTGACTATATATTCAAGTCATTAATTAACCATAGATTTGCAGTGACCTTTTGATAGATTCATGAGTGCCTACTACTGAGAAGTCTGAAATCATGATGAAACACCTAAATGGTGCTACTTCATCTCCAGTGGTTCTCGACTTGATGTCTATTTGCAATGAAACTCTTATTGATTAGTGACAGTTTTCAGCAATAACATAGGAGTTGACATAGAATCTGACCAACATTTATTACTAGTCTGCTGATATACTTGTAATTCTCCGTTGTTATACTGGATCGAATCAATCAAAATCTGTTGCCATATGGACTACTATGGGGATGCCTAGATATTGCCTGAATATTCATTACTACAATTTACTTGGTTTCGGCTAGCAGCGAAATCTAGGATGCGGGTTTCGCCCTATTTTGCAACTCGTCGGCTGGATGTATCTGCATCCCAGTGAGTGGTGTTGTTCCTACTGAAACTCGAACCTCGTACCTATCGCTTCAAACACCAAAGCGCTGTCCACTAGGTGACTGAGCACAATACCCACATCTTGCTGAGGCCTAGTGGATAACGCTTCGGCATCTGAAGTGATGAATACGAGGTTCGAGTTTCAATGAGAGAAACACACTCACTGGGGTGGAAGTACATCCAGCTGGCGAGTCCTGAATGGGACGAAACGCGCACTCTTGATCCCACTGCCAGCCACGACCACATAAATTCATTACTAATGTTTTGTATATTAGTATTGTTGATTTGATATTACGTTGAATAAAGACTATAAGGTACATTTGGATTTTTCAAATGATTCATAAGCAAGAGAGTTTGGTAAAGGAGTTAACTTTCAGCGATATTAGTCACAAAAGCCATATGACTGCCTTTATACACAATTAGTATTTCGTCTTAGTATGGGACTCCTCACCACTGCGCACACATGACCCCGCCCCACCAGGGATGGAATCCAGAACCTTCAGATTCCGTGCCCAGCACGTTATCATTGAGCTACTGGGTTGGAATCAAATGGTTCATAGTTCTGACTTTAATCAGTTCACCATATAGCGTGACCTACATCCAATGTTATCGCTGAATAACTGTCCTCATGTCCTACTCGACTGAGTTCACTGTATAATATAAACACGGTTCACGAAATGCCAATTCATAACAGGTTTTAACCGGAAAAAGTATGAAAGAATAAGAGATATGCAGAAAGTACTAAATATTTGATAAGTATGGGTTGACTTCGGGATATGAAAGTTATAGAAAAGTAAGAGTAGAAGAATGAATTCCATTGTAGAATTAATCATGATAAATGTGATCACAAGTTGTAGACAAAAGCTCAGGTTAGTTTAGCTTAAGATAAGTGTGAAACTTCACCACTATATTATGATATTACATTACATTTCATTTCAAATAAAAGGTCACTGACTAGTAAAGACGACTCGTTTAACAACTTTTCATCATAGCTCTGCACTTATGCAGCAGTTTAAAAATATCATGAATAGTACTAGCAAGGGTCAAAGGTTAACGTTATTTAGTAACAGGTCATATTTTAGTGTGAACAGGAAGATAAGAATATCTATCTATCAAAGGATGAGTATACTGCACTACAGTTCGTTCTGTTCTGTTATATGGCTGTGACACATGTTCATTAGAAGTAGAAGATATGAAGCGAATACACATTCCTAATCATAGATGTCTTTGCAGCATTGCTTGCGTTTGGTGAAATCATCTTGTGAACAATGTTAAAGTCAGTTGAAGGGTACTAGGCATGATAGGCAAGCTGACTGATGAGATTGTGAGTCTTCATCGGCTAAGATGGCTTGGATATGTGCTGTGCATGATCAGTCAGTCCCTACCTCAACGTGTGGTGCTAGGAAAAGTTGGATTAGGTTGGAAGAGAGTCCAGTGTGGTGAGAAAAGACGTGATATCACCTGATAAAGTCTCTTACTGTTGGTTCGAGCCGTGTGGAGAGATGTAGAGTACGTGGCTGAGGTCCACAAGAAGTAAGAAATCAGTGGTTAGGGACTCTTGGTGACGTGTCAAGGTAATCGGTCACAGTAACGCAGAGATTTTCACTCTTGACTCTTTCTAAAGCTTGATTATTCACATTAACCATTATCTTCAGAATGTTTATTCTCTCACCTTGCTCTGTCTATATTGATACCACTCTCTTTCTACCCACTTGTTCTTTGTGTATTACTGTGAAGTATGGCAACTTGAGCTGATACACTTGTATCCGAGGTTCTATGTTGATTTTTTTTCTGTCTGTCTTCCTGTTTGTCTGCCCAGTAATCAATGGTGTTCAGTGAATCTTAGCAAATGGGAAGCTCTTTCGTTTAACGAAAGATTCGTACCGTTTGAAATATCAGTAAATTTCCATCTGTTATCACTATACTGGTCAGAGTCTATAGGTTTCTGTTACTGGAACAGTTCTGTCTTAAAATATACTGTAGACTATACACATCATTAGTTTATTTCCATTTAAAACACTGGCGCTTTTATTAAACATTAACAAGACAAATATTACAAGATAATATCATCCCGTAGTTTCTTAGCAATTGCATAACAACTATTTACACTGCTTGATAATTGAGGATGAAATAGAAATTTGGACCTCTGCCAGATTCGAACTAGCGATCACCGGGCTTCCAGCCTGATGCTTTACCAACTGAACTACAAGGTCAATGATCCGGCCACTGTCCAAATTTTCATTTCACTTTCAATCATCACCTAGTATAAATACTAGTCTGCCAAACTACGGCTATCTTGGATAGTCAAAAGGATAACAACTATTCTCAACAGCTCATAGAAAATATACCGGGCAATAAAATACAGTGCAAATAATCAGTTTCACAGACTACCGATTATCCGGGAAATTCCATCGTATACCATAGAAAACACTAGATGCATACCAAAAGATGACTAGGTTAACAAATAAAGCAGTCTTCATCAACCTGCTATTGAAAGGTGACCAGATTATGAAGTTGATGAGTCCCAAATAGGACTCATTTGTAAAAATTTTTTACCTTTCAAGATACTTCAAGTTGATTATACAATCATATATCCTGCTCTAAGCAGCAACAATCGAATATACTTACTAATTCCAAGTTGGCATTTATCATGAAGTGACGTCACTTGAAGAACCGTCAAAGATATGGGAGAACTGGACAGCTGTTTTGTCCTAGTATGGAACTCCTCAACAGTGCGTGCCTATGACTCTATCAAATGTCGAAGCCAGAACCTTGAAGTTTCAAGGTGAGCATGTTGCCATTGAGTCACTGGGTTTGGATCCAATAGTTCATATTTTCCTACTTCTGCTAGTTCACCATTTAGTGCGACTTCCATCCAACTTCATTGTTGAGTATCTGTCCTAACTTCTGAATTACGACTTCTCATTAGAGCTTAGGGAAATTTTATTCCAAAGTAAGTCACTAATGAGTGCTAAACATTGATTTTCGTTTCCAACGGATCCAGTAGAATTGATTTAAACTCTGGAAAGAAGATACCATAAACTCATTTGGTAAACAAATATAAAATAAATATTTTGATGACTCAGTTACGTAGTGTTGGATTGTTTAGTCTACCTCCTTGATTTATTCGCATTAAGGTTGACCAGTTGACTTGTTATTTATGAACAGAAAGTGACCATTGTCATCGTACTAAGCAGCACTATCGACTTCGGTATCACTCGAGCAACTGGCCTGGCGCAGGACGTCCCTGAATGGTCTTCTCAGTGTATGCCCAATACATCTCCACCTCTTTCTGCATATTTGTTGGACGATGGATTCTTGGTTGGTTCGTTGCCCGGTTAGAGTTCCTTGCTGCTTATTCATGTTATTCTGGCCATTTGATCTTCAGTATCGAGTGCGTGCAGGCAGCTATTGATGAATGTCTGCAGTTTGTTGGAAATGCTTTTCGTAACCCACCAAGTTTCTCAACCATCACATGGAAGCACTTACTTACTTGAATGAATTGGTGTTGAAAATTCGGATATTGTTCACGCTTTACGCTGAGTGCAGTCCAGTGCAGAGCAGTGTAGTAGATCTGTACACTGATTTCAGATTAATGCACAAAGGGGTATCTTGCTGTTTTTCTGATCGTGGCTTTAACGTCCACATCTGTGTTGCCTCCACCGCCTGCAGTTGAAACATGCTGCCCAGGTACATAGGTGAAAAAGAAAACTTCCTTAGGTTTCTCCAGTTGATGGTGATTGGTAGCTGTTGTTGCTGTTAGTTGGATATCTTCATCACCTCTGTCTCTCTACGTTCACCTGAAGTCCCATCTTATCTGCCTCTTTTACCAACTTGTTAGTTTTCGCCTGTAGATCTTCGAGTATGTACGACAACAAATTACACATAAATCATCATCGGTGAAATCCAAATTTTATAGGATACTTAACTCGGTCCAGCGTATCCCCCTCTTCTCGCTCCTCACTGTTTGTTGCATGATCCAGTCCTGTCGACAACAATCAGGAAAATCATTGGTGATAGTAGGCAGCCTTGTTTCACTCCTGTCTTCACTTCACTTCAAAGCCGTTACTGAGTTTCCCATCATGAATTACTTGGCATTCGCGGTATTCATATCGTTGCTGAATGAGGTTGATAAAGGTTTGTGGCATTCTGTAGTGTTGAAGCAGCTGCCTACCAAATTACTTCTCATTCGACGCTGTTGAAGGCCTTTTCAAAATCGATGAGGTTGAGGTAGATAATTGACTGTCATTCTATACTCTGTTCTATGATGATGCGAAGTGCGGTGTGGCAATTTGGTCCGCATATGATTTATACTTTCTGAAGCCAGTCTCTTCCCGTCGTAATTTTCAATCCAGCACATCCTGCAATCTCTCCAGGATGATGCGGATTAATATTTTGCCATGCGGTGGACAGCAGAATAATTCCACGCCAGTTCATGCAAACCCTCAGGTCTCCCTTCTTTGGGAGTTTGACCAGATAACCCTTCTTACAGTCAGCAGGTAAATTACCTTCATCCATTCCTTCCTTCCTTCCTTCCCTCCTTGCAAACCTTCTGAAATAGTGGTGTGGAGTGAGCTTGTCAACTGATGTCCCTGCATCTATTCCCAGTGCTTCCGGCGATATTCCATCTGGTCCTCCTGCTTTCCCGACTTTCAGAAACTCTATGGCGTTCAGGATATCGGCTTTTGTCAAAGAGCTTCTGTTCACTGGTAATTCTCAGTCCGAGCTGCTGGTGGTATTTCTGAACGAAGTGAAGGTGGTCATGGTGGTCGATTCAACGGTTTCCTCAAGTGGCCAGCAAATCCATTTCTTTTGCTTCCCCTCTCTGGTAACTAGGCTTCCATCAATAGCTTTCATTGGTTTCACCTGCGTTGATCTATTTATTCCCCTCACCCCCAGATTTTAACCCGCTTATTTCATACAATGTTGTCAGGTCCCTGTCTCTCTTACCTGCAGCCTCTTCTCCTCCACTTGCCAATGTGTCGTAGAAGTGTGTTTTGTCTTCGCGCACACTCTTCTTCACTTCCTTGTCCAGTGTAGTGTTTTATACGTTGTATTCAGTTCCTCTCTTCGTTATTCATCTCTGCACTCCACTGAACTGCACTGGTTCATCTTCTGCTTCACCATCATCATCACCATCACCAACCTTCTCTTCCTCTCCCACCTCTATCAACTTACATGTGTCCGTCGAGATCCATTCCTTGTCTCGTCACTTATTCCTCCTTGACATGGTTGTGCAGGTTCATTTCCACATAGTTTCCAAAGAGTTCCAGTGTTCATCCACACAGGTTTCTTCAGGGATGTTGCTGAATATCTCCCATTTCGCATGACTGCTGGCGTGAAGATATCCTCTGTAGTTTCGTCCTTCACTCTCTGTTCTGGGTGGTGAACTCGAACTGTGGTCGTCTATCATCAACTTCTGTGAAGCCTTTCAACTTGATTTGGAAGGGGGTTCCTTGCACTAGAAAGTGAGTGGTCTAAACCTGCATCTGCTCCCCTCCTTCATCTGATCTTGTGTCAAGCAGCCTGCGTCTCCACTCTCTTCCCATTGAGATGAAGTCGATCTGATTTCTAGTGTGTCCTGGTGCTCGGTGAAATCCATATCGCTTTGTGAATATCCTTGTGTTTGAACACACTGTCTCCAATCACCAAATCGTTGAGTGCACAGAATTCTGCAAACAATTCTCCATTCTCATTCATTTCACCGAATGCTTTTCGACCCATGATGAGTTCTCTTCCTGTGTTGTCCACTCACAGTTTGGCATTCATGTCACCCATTAGAATTTTATGTTTCCGTCTGGGGTGGTGTCTCGTGCAGCACTGATTGCGATTGTCTGTAGAGTTCCTCCTTCTTCACTTGGTCTGTTTCTGCATTATTTGTAGGTGCATAGCGTAGCGTAGCGTAGCATTGAATGATTGTGACTTTCTTTCATGTTGAGTTCAACCTCGCTGTTATGATCTTGATCCTGGAGGAGAAGATTGGTTCGTGGTTATCGTCTGGGTGACGATATCGGAGTAGATTATTGACTCTGCAGTCAACAGTTTGGAGAGTCCACTCACATTCCACCTGCTTTCACAGATTCCTAACACTTCAATGTGATACCTTCTCATCTCATTTGCAATCTGGACAGCCTTGCTAGGTTCATACATGGTGTGGGCATTCCATATCCCCACCCTTACTTTCGCTTTCATCGAGGGTGAGAAGACACATCGGTCGACTGGCTTCCTGAAGGCTTTCATCACCCGGTGTCATTTTGTCTCTGCGATTCCAGTGAGGAATAATTTTGTTTTTATTTTTAATATTTTGTGTGTGCTTTGGAGTTTCTGTATCGGTTGGGTTGCTGGCCCTGTGCCCAAAGTTCCCTATTTGTCCGGGCTTAGGATTAGCTAGTAAACTAGTGAAAAGGCAAACTATGCAGGGTTCGACTTCGATATAAATAAATTTAAATTGCATCTTACTATCCCTGTGTATTTCGTGATTCTTATTACTGATTATTTAAGAAGCGTTATTAGAGATAAGCGGCATGAAACTTAAATAAATCACTATGAATTCTTGTCAGTCGCTGAAGTGTCCCCTAACGAAATAGTGTATAACCAGAAGACAGACAATACACTTTCTTAAAGGCTACATGACTTTGTATCACTGTTTTACAGTAAAGATAATCTTGAATTTGACGTTAATGTTTTCAGGCACTTCCAAACCTAAAAAATTGTCAGTCAATCTATGTGAATGCATAGGAGACCGTAATTTATCTGAGTCTTATCCTTCCACTATGCCACTAATATCTCGGTTATTGATAACTGAAGGCGGTGAAGAATGTTATGCGACAGGCGGTTAGCTACTCACTGTTATCCATTACAACGATATATTGAACATTTAAAGACTGGTGAAACTTTGCTACAGATATTATCAAGTTTTTTAAAATTTCTCAACCAATGAGTTGGTTACTAACATCGAAAAAGTAGTGACAAGTAGATATATGCGTTGGTGATGAGATGGAACCAAAGCTATTTCTTGAGTATCAGCAGCAGGTGAAATTTATACTATCTACCAGTAGCCTTTTAACATCACGATTCGCTCTCAAAATACTATATGAAGCTAATGCCAATGGGAAGACCACCACTCAATGGGGTATAGGTAGATCCAAGACAAGACGAAACATAAATCCTAGATTCCATTGACATCGTTCGTAGGATAGTATCTTACTTATTACTTGGATTCATAGGACTTAAACAATAAAAGTAAACAAGACGAGCGGATAAGTTTAAGATTTAACGTTGAGATATACAGAAGAACAATAAAAAGTTAACCACAGTACACTAATAATGAATATAACACAGATGACTATTATGTCCCTTCATATACAAAATTCAATGGTTTGTGAAATGATGCACTTGATGGTGACTTCAGATAAAATCCAGGATGCGTGTTTCGTTCAATTTGGGGCTCATCAGCTGAGTATACTTGTATTCCAGTCAACGATACTGTTTTCACCGAGATTCATACCTCGTATACTCTCTCTTCAAATAGCCTTGAATATTAAGGCATGACAGTCACTGTGGAATGTTTTACACTTAAAAGCTTCATTATCATTCATGATATGAATCATTACCGAGGACTACATCGATAATCTTAATGAATAAATCCGGGTAGTTTGTCAGTTTTATAGGAAACCTATAACCAAGTAATCTGAAAGTTGTCTAATTATTACTGATAAAAATTTTTTACCCATCCAATCTTATCTTTTAGTAATAAATATCATCTAGTAGGTTAATGCATAGGGAATAGAGTAAGATAAGAATGATTAACCTTTTGATAAATTAGATCTTTATTAATTATTCGTAAGACAAGTGAATTATGACTTTGTGTAATATTAATTTGACCGGGTTAGGGTATTGTTAATTTATTCTTGATGAAATGATATTTATATAGCCAGTATATAATAATAGTAAAAACTGATTAATTCAATAATATGAAGGCTTCTTTTATAAAACGATAAACGGGTAATACATGCAAAAACATGTTTCTTATTATTCTGTTTTATACGACAAGTTAAGCTGATAACAATAATAAAATCTGTTTGGAATCAGCTTTTATTGGTAATTCACCACTTTAACCAATATATTCCACTTGTTTATTCCTGAATTCATTATTAAAGATGATGGTTTATTTGGTAAACTAGCAATAGGATCTACGATGCATGTTTTATTCTATCTTGGACTTGTTACGGAAACTAGAACATACTACCCATCGTTTTAGATATCGAAATATCATCCACTTGACCAGAGTGATACACGGCAGTCACATATTGTCCAATGGATATCAGTTATTGTTGATTGATACTTGTAATTTCCCGTTGCTATATTGGGCCGAAATGTTGGACCTCTCTACGTGGGAAGAACTTGAAAGTAATGGTTTTTTTTAAACAAATCAGCGTTAAGACATATTCTTTCTTTTATAATGGATAATGGCTAACAGTGGAAACCAGGACTCGTCAGCTGGATATCCCTGCCTCCCAGCGAGTGGTATTGTTCCCACCAAGACTCGGACCTACAACCAATCACTTCAGAAGCCACGGTGTTACCCACTATATCATCAAGCCACGGTAGCCACTTCTTGTGCAACGGATATAGTTTTAATATTGTTGCTTGGATAACGCTGTGGAGTTTGAAGTGATCGGCCTCGAGTTCGAGTTCCAGTAGAAACAATACCACTCACTGGAAGGTAGGTGCATTCAGCTGACGAATCCAAAATAGAACAAAACGCGCGGTCTGGATTCCTATGCTAGTCACTATCTATCATAAATATATAATTGAAAAAACGGCCACATCGAGGCATCTGCGCAGAAGCTCATGTGCCAATAGAGACCAATCAATTCGGTCTAATCAAAGCATAACTAGTATGTGGTAGGACACTGTCGAAATCAGGCACAGTATATGCAATAAAAAAAGTAAGTCAGCTAGTGTGGTTGTAGCCTGAAGTGACTGAACTGGCTTCAAAATGTGTTGCACATAAAAAATCATTGTCTAACTTGGCGCACTATATATTAACCAAAGCAAGATAGGATTAATCGACAAAGCATCTGGCTTTTGTCTACTCGGTGGCTAACAGAGGAATCTAGGACGTGAGTTTCGTCCAGCTTAGGATCCATCAGCTGAAAGTACCAATAAATAAACTCCCTGACTGTTGTTTTAAACCACGTGAAGATGTACAGACTCAATTCCATTGCTAGCCATCAAGATGAATATAACATCATGAATATTCGGTAGTATCAAGGCATCTGCATAACAGCCTGTCTCCCAACAGCAGACGTCAAGTAATTCGGCCCTGTATAGCCAAGGGAAATTACAAGTTTCAAAACAACAAATGATACCTGTTGCACAAGAAATCGCTATCGTACGCAGGTGGATTAATGGCGTTTGAAGCGATGGATACGAGGTTCAAGTCTCAATGTAAATAACGTCATTCGCTGGAGTGGAGGTACACCCAGCTGATGAGTCCCAAAATAGGATGGAACGCGTATCCTGCGTCCCACCTTTAGTCACCACCGATCAAATTACAACATAGACTTGCTATCCATATCCCAATGTTTTCTCAGGTAAAGAGATGGAAGGTATTATTCCTTAAGACTCAGTGATATAAACACTCACACAAGCATTGCAAGATCTGTGGTCTTCAGTTCATTATTTTAAGTAAATACTTTTTTATTGGTTTCGCATAGATTCTACAGTATTTCTTTTTAATGCTTCCGATGTTTGAACAGCAGGTGAACGGAAACTTTGGAATAAATAAGATGTCATATAGAAGGCCTTTGAGTTCTATTTGAGAAGCGAAAGTAACTAAAATATGGTATTCATATAACACTATTTATTAAGTGTAACAATTTTATGGTACTAGGTACTAAGGTACTTATCAGGCTGTTCTGATTGCCTTTCTGAAGACATTTCAGTGGGCAACTGTAATTGCTGTGCTTAATGATACAGACGATAGTCAGTAGTATCACCTGTAAAGAATTACAGAAAATCATTGTTCTCAATCTTTTTTCAACTATCTTCGCCTTCTGTAGAATAGTGTTTATTAAACAGGTGTTGAATATACCTAACGGATTCATATAATTCCATTATCGTTACTTTATATCTAGATCAATACATCCTTGCAAACTTTATGAAAGTATTTTATATCGTAAGCAATAGGATGTATATTTATTGTCTCCCGTTGTTCTTCTCTTTTGACTCCACAACCACTGATCTGACTGGAGCCTGATTTTTACTCCACTAATGACATGGTCGCGTTAATTGAAACCGCTAATGATATACTGTCACCAAAACATTCTCAGCAACTATTCGATAGTGTTTAAGATGAATTTCTTGTCTCGTCAGAGCAAATTACCATTTCAGAATTGAATTATATCAATGTCATGTTTGAAAATAATGAGCAAAGTAATTAATTGAACATACTGATGAATCAATATACATGCCAAACGTTGACGTCAACCATTTGATCCACAGAGAAAGATTAGCACGGATACATAACACCTGGTTGACTTCAGTTGAATGTACCGTACAGTAGTGATGCTTCTACTGCTTAGCTGTGCGAGAATTCGAAAGCGCGAAATGTATTTGATCATTCTGCTCCGGGTAGAATTGTTTACATGTAGTCAAATTATCGTATGTGAAATGCCAAAATCCATATAAAAATATTGAGTAACAAAAAAAATGAATCAGTAAGCGAACTTATGTATCCTCAATGACTAATATGGCAGCGACAGTATGCATTGTGCAGTGCTTCGCAGATAAGGGCTCAGTTAGTCGAAAATCAAGCTTTTGAATCCATAAGACACTTGAAATTGACAGTTGAGTACTTAAGGCAATACATTTTGAAATCTGATAATCTACCAGCTAGGATGAATGATATACTTACTAACAAGTATTCAGCTTTATTTTCAAATTAGTGTCATTGTTATGTCTTAAATTCATTTGGATATTGCTTAAATAAGGAATGATTAGCTATATGAATTATCCTACACCAGATATGAGACTTTGCCATTTTATTCTAGCTAAGTTCTAGGTACGAAAACTAATCGTTCATCCTTACGTAACTCTTGACTTCTAACCTATTAAAATAATAGGCAAGTATTAGAACGATGACGTTTTTAAAAAGCTCCGATAAACTATTCCTTCAGATTCATCCACGATTTGCAGTATCACTACCGCTAAAGAAACTTCAAAACACAAACAAAATATTAAAAATAAAAACAAAATTATTCCTCACTGGAATCGCAGAGACAAAATGACACCGGGTGATGAAAGCCTTCAGGAAGCCAGTCGACCGATGTGTCTTCTCACCCTCGATGAAAGCGAAAGTAAGGGTGGGGATATGGAATGCCCACACCATGTATGAACCTAGCAAGGCTGTCCAGATTGCAAATGAGATGAGCAGGTATCACATTGAAGTGTTAGGAATCTGCGAAAGCAGGTGGAATGTGAGTGGACTCTCTAAACTGTTGACTGCAGAGTCAATAATCCACTCCGATATCGTCACCCAGACGACAACCACGAGCACAACACACTGAGTTTTCGAGTGACTATCATGATCTCCTCAACAGCATCGAAGACTCTCATCCAGTGGGAACCAATCTTCTCCTCCAGGATCAGGATCATAACAGCGAGGTTGAACTCAACATGAAGGAAAGTCACAATCATTCAATGCTACGCTACGCTACGCTATACACCTACAAATAATGCAGACACAGACCAAGTGAAGAAGGAGGAATTCTACAGACAATCGCAATCAGTGCTGGACGAGACACCACCCCAGATGGAGACATAAAATTCTAATGGGTGACATGAATGCCAAACTGTGAGTGGACAACACAGGAAGAGAACTCATCATGGGTCGAAAAGCATTCGGTGAAATGAATGAGAATGGAGAATTGTTTGCAGAATTCTGTGCACTCAACGATTTGGTGATTGGAGGCAGTGTGTTCAAACACAAGGATATTCACAAAGCGATATAGATTTCACCGAGCACCAGGACACACTAGGAATCAGATCGACTTCATCTCAATGTGAAGAGAGTGGAGACGCAGGCTGCTTGACACAAGATCAGATGAAGGAGGGGAGCAGATGCAGGTTTAGACCACTCACTTTCTAGTGCAAGGAACCCACCTTCCAAATCAAGTTGAAAGGCTTCACAGAAGTTGGTGATAGACGACCACAGTTCAAGTTCACCACCCAGAACAGAGAGTGAAGGACGAAACTACAGAGGATATCTTCACGCCAGCCATCAGGCGAAATGGGAGATATTCAGCAACATCCCTGAAGAAACCTGTGTGGATGAACACTGGAACTCTTTGGAAACTATGTGGAAATGAACCTGTACAACCGTGTCAAGGAGGAATAAGTGACGAGATAAGGAATGGATCTCGACGGACACATGGAAGTCGATAGGGGTGGGAGAGGAAGAGAAAGTTGGTGATGGTGATGGTGATCGTGAAGCAGTTCATTGCAGTGCAGTGCAAAGATGAATAACGAAGAGAGGAACTGAATACAACGTATAAAATACTAGACTGGACAAGGAAGTGAAGAAGAGTGTGCGCGAAGACAAAACCCTCTTCTATGACACATTGGCAAGTGGAGGAGAAGAGGCTGCAGGTAAGAGAGACAGAGACCTGACAACATTGTATGAAATAAGCGGGTTAAAATCTGGGGGGTGAGGGGAATAAATAGATCAACGCAGGTGAAACCAATGACAGCTATTGATGGAAACGTAGTTACCAGAGAGGGGAAGCAAAAGAAATGGATTTGCTGGTCACTTGAGGAAACCGTTGAATTGACCACCATGACCACCTTCACTTCGTCCAGAAATACCACCAGCAGCTCGGACTGAGAATTACCAGTGAACAGAAGCTCTTTGACAAAAGCCGATATCCTGAACGCCATAGAGTTTCTGAAAGTCGGGAAAGCAGGAGGACCAGATGGAATGTCGCCGGAAGCACTGGGAATAGATGCAGGGACATCAGTTGACACGCTCACTCCACACCACTATTTCAGAAGGTTTGCAAGGAGCGAAGGAAGGAAGGAAGGAATGAAGGTATTTTGCCTGCCGACTGTAAGAAGGGCTATCTGGTCAAACTCCCAATGAAGGGAGACCTGAGCGTTTGCAGGAAGTGGCGTGGAATTATTCTGCTGTCCACCGCATGGCAAAATATTAATCCGCATCATCCTGGAGAGAGTGGAGGATGTGGTGGATTCAAAATTACGACCGGAAGATACTGGCAGGCTTCAGGAAGTACAAATCATATGCGGACCAAATTGCCACACCACACTACGCATCATCATAGAACAGAGTACAGAATGACAGTCAACTCTCTACCTCAACTTCATTGATTTTGAAAAGGCCTTCAACAGCGTCGAATGAGAAGTAATTTGGTAGGCAGCTGCTTCAACACTACAGAATACCACAAACCTTTATCAACCTCATTCAGCAACGATATGAATACCGCGAATGCCAAGTAATTCATGATGGGAAACTCAGTAACGGCTTGAAGTGAAATGAAGACAGGAGTAAGACAAGGCTGCCACCTACTATCACCAATGATCTTCCTGATTGTGGTCGACAGGACTGGATCATACAACAAACAGTGAGGAGCGAGAAGAGGAGGATACGCTGGACCGTGGAATAGAACCTAGAAGACTTGGATTTCGCCGATGGCTTGTGTCTAGTGTAACACAAACTCTAAGATCTACAGGCGAAATCTAAAAAGTTGACAGAAAAGGCAGGGTAGCGAAGACGGGACTTCGTTCAGGTGAACGTAGAGGAGACAGAGGCGATGATGATACCTAACCAACGCCACCACCGCCATCACTAACAACAACAACAAACTCCGATCACCATCCACGGGAGAAATCGAAAGAAGGTTGTCGTTTTCACCTATCTAGGTAGAACTGTTTCAACTACAGGCAGCACAGACGAGGACATTAAAGTCAGGATCGGAAAAGACAGCAAGATAGACGTTCATTAACCTGAAACTAGTGTCGAGATCTTCTGAACTCAGCATAAAGCGTGAGCAAGATCCAGATTTTCAACACTAATACCAATCAAGTCAGTGCTGCTAAATGGTTCAGAAACTTAATGCGTTACGGAAAGCATTTCCAACAAACTACAAACATTCATCAAAAACTGCCTACATGCACTAGATCCTGAAGATCGGATGGCCAGAATAACAGGAATAAGCAACAAGGAACTCTGGCTAGTAACGAATCAATGAAGCAAGAACCTATCGCCAACAAATATGCAGGAGAAGAAAGTGGAGATGGATTGGGCATACACTGAGAAGACCACTCGGGGACATAACGCGCTAGGCCAGGCCATAGAGTAGAATCCAAGTGGGAAACAACGAGTTGGGCATCTGAGGTGAGGGTGGCATGAAGGAGATCATGTGAGGAAGAAATGAGAGGTTGTGGGCAGTTGTGGCGCCAGGTTGAAAAGACTGGAGAGAAGAGAGTAGAATGGAGGTGTGCTACTGAAGCCCTATGTTCCACTAGGAACCCAAAGGACAAATAATGAATCATAATCCTAATAATAATAATCGCAGTATCACTTGATTCTAAATTGGTATTCATCATGGACTGATATCACTTGAAGAAACATTGAAATCCTGGAAGTATTGGACAACTGTACCCTCCCAGTATGGACTACTCACCGCTACGTATCCATGATCCTACTCCTCCAGGAATCAAATCCTCAGCACATATTCCAAGGCAACCTAAAAAATAAATCAAATAACATGATACCATAGACGCTGCTAACAGATGTCTAAACATCTTGGTTTCAAGACATATTACTGATAAAGGTCAAAGAATGGATGATTCCACATTGCCTAAAAATATTTATAAAATATATGGTAGATATGTCTTCAGATTTATCGAGACTTTAGCTATTAGAAATTTTATACCATTATTCTGTATCCAAAAGGAGTTTTAATATCAATTTGGAGGTCAGTCAGGATTTCACTGATTTGAAGTTGATATTCATCACGAAATGACGCCAGTGAGACGACAAGTGAGAACTTGGGAGCACTGGACAGCTGTTCCGTCCTAATATGGGGCTCCTCCCTAGTACACACCCACCACCCGGCTAGGAAGTGAACTCAAGACCTCTTGGTTTCATGGTGAACGTATTAATCATTCAGCCACGGCGTCAGAGTTCAATGGTTCATATTTTCCTACTTATGCCGGTTTGCGATATATCGTGCTACCTTTATGACATTCAAAATACTCAAATCAAACTCAGAAAAACGACATATGATGCAACATAGCCAGTCATCTTATCTTTAATACAACAATAGTCTGCTTACATCATAAGGAAAGTGTGCTACTATCAAAGGGACTGAACTTCAAGTGAAATCATCCATCAATGAAGACATTTCAAACTTCCTCATCTATAGAACCAACTCTGAAACTACTTAAACAAAACACCTCAAAGGTAAAAGAAGACACGTAAAATTTTATATGTTATAATCCCTCAAAATCTGTCAAATATACTCGTATCAAAATGAAAGAAGAGTGTGCAATTAGCTTCTTAATAAGTCTGACAAAGAAAGCACCATTGTTATTAAGAGGATATCAAACTGTGAACAAAATATTGCAGAATATCCGTCCACTGAAATGACAGAAAACAAGTTACATAATTCAAGGCTACAGATGAGCAAATTAACATGTAATCTGAAACCTAAACTAGGTGATATCCTGTATTTTTGTTCGACGCTACAAAAGGGATGCCATTTCCCACTTCTTATTTGTCCGACTGTGAATTTTACCACTTCTCCAATATATAACCTTTTCAAATACCTTGAAAGATAATTTTTATTTAGTGTCATGAAAAGCTCATAAAGCTTTAAGCATAAATTGTAATAAATAGACTTTAAAAATAATGAAATAATGGTTAGCTTTCATGTTGTTTCCCAATATAAAAAATATTCAGGTTGATGGTGTACAAGTTGTTAAATCTTCATCGGAATCCTACACTTCCTTTTTACTTAGATTTAGTTCATCTAACACTGTGTATTAATAATGTGAGCCTATGAAACCTCAACAACCTCACATTATCAAATTGAATATATATATCTGCTTGGAACGAATTGTATGATTAAACTACTTATATAATCGAATTAGTAGTTTGTAACTGTTATTGAGCAGAAATGAATCATTCTTCAAAATTTATTCAAAACAGCTTGATCTTGGTTGGTGGAAACACTGGGAAGAAGGTACATCCTACTGACCATTTCTAAAGAGAACGAAACATGCGTCTTGGATTCCTCACAACTAGGCACTACCCAATGGCAACGTCTTACATTGAAAGGTATACCGAGTAAGTACATCACCTTGTTGAAGGCTCTCTAATCAAACACTTGTGGGCATGTTACAGCCTCTGGTGAGATGTCCAGGGAGCTGTGTTCGCCGAGTGGTGTCCCTCAAGACTGTCAACTCTCTCCATTCTTATTCATTTTTGTCATGGATGTTCTTATGGAGGTCTCCCTTTCGTCACCTGACTACACAGAGGTTGACCTAATCACAGGAGAATTCTTGTTAGACCTAAAATATGCAGATGACATAGTCATGTTAGGTGAAGACGCTGATAAGATGCAGAGTCTTCTGAACACTTTGAGCGTCAGTTTCAAGATGTTTGGGATGCGTTTCTCACCACCCAAATGCAAATTGTTGCTCCAGGATTAGTTTTCAAAGGTGCCTCGGCTAACAATAGATAGTGTAGAGGTTGAGTGTGTTGACCACTTAACCTACCTGGGAAGTAGGATCAGCCCTGGTGGATCAGTGGCCAATGAAATCTCTGCACGAATACAAAAGGCTCGGCCGGCTTTCGCCAACTTATGCCACCTGTGGCACCGCCGTGATATTCGACTGTCTATAAATGATGACATATACTACACAATAGTTCATTCTGTTCTGCTGTATGGTTGTGAAACGCGGCAATCGAAGGTGGAAACATGAGAAGGTTTAAGGTGTTTGACCACGGTTGCCTTCGTAGTATAGGACGTATTCCGTGGTGTCACTACGTGAGTAAAGCAGACGTCAGGTGTAGAGTTTTAGGGAGAAGAGGTAAGTCAGTCGAAATGGTTGTGAACCTTCATCGACTCAGATGGCTGGCTCCGACATATGTTACGGATGTCTAGTCACTGTCTGCCTCATCACACAATGTTGGCCGAAGTAGGCTCAGGCTGAAAAAAGGCTTGAGGCGCCCAGACTGATACATGGCATTAATGTATGAAGTGTTTGACCTCTGATTTGATCCATGTAGGGAGGGCGATGCAGACTAGGTGGTTGGGGTCCGTGGGACAAGAGGAACTAATGGTTGGCGACTCTAGGTGATCACATGGCTGAGAACCGATGTCGGTGGCGCAGATGTATACACACACATTATCCTCATCTTAACGCTATACCGAATCTCACCATTTTGTCATTCTTCCTTCTCTCTTTTAGTACTTGATATTTCTTTTGACTGAGTTTTGTTTCTTTCTTCATCTTGCAGTTCACTGCCTTTTTACTTGATGTACTGATATGAGGTGTGGCAACTAGGACCGTTATGCAGTAATGCCTAGTCCTACGTTGACTTGGATGGATGGATGGATGAGGCACTACCCATAATTAAAATCGAAATGTAAATTATCGACAATATGAAGGCATCTACACAATAGATCAATATGTCAACAGCAGTTAATGGCAAAAAAACCAAAAGTTCTTACATCACGTAAGTGAACTTTTCAAAATAAATATAACTGTGACAGATTTAACAAAAAAAACAACAGTTTTTTGTTGTCAACTTGAGAAACATCTTTATTGGAAAGACAATTTACCTGGGCAAAAATTAATGGGTAAATCAACGGAAATACAAGGAATTCTTACAAATTTTAGTAGCTAACTAAACAGTAAAATAAATTTGATACACTTCTTTCCCTTTACGAATAGAGCGAAACAAAGAACAGCTTTAGCAGAATAGCATGGATCCATTTTATTTCGCGTTAGAAAATTATCACCTTGAATAAGAGATGACATCAATATGAAGTAATTGAAGAAACACGAATTAAGTGAATAAATATGCAGAATTATTAGGAAGTTCACGTATATAGAGAAGGATTAGACGAACCCTAACTCTAATCTAGTGCTTATTAGTGATTAGCTTCGAAAGATGATTTCTGAAGTTTCAATGAAAAGTCATGACCATTGGAGTCACCTAAGTCGAACATGAGGACAGTTACTCAACGACGGTAATGGATGGAGGTCACAATATATCTATCGTGAATTGACAGAAGTTGGAAATATGGATCATTAGATTCCTATCCAGTGACTCAATGGTAACGTCCTGGTGGCGAGTCTGAAGATACTGGATTCAATCCCTTTCGGGGCGAGGTCATGGATGCGCAATGGTAAGGACAAGGCAGCTGTCCAGTGCTCCCAGGTTTCCAGTATTTCTCCAGCTGATGTCAGTCCATGGTGTATTCCACCCTGAAATCAATTAGCAAATCTCCATAAACCTCTAGATTGAATATTCTACGCCGGAAGTTGGATAAGAAAAGGAGAAGAATGTATTCAATATATTGATAAAGGTTATACAATATGTGAAAGGGTTTTTTGATTTGTGTTAGCTAAAAATTAATGTGAATAGAATTTGGATTATTAGGTCGAGGACGTGAAATGAAAAATAACAAAAAATCAATGTGTATGAATGGACAATAGTAGTGTAGAAAACATGTTTGTCAACAAAGCAAAATTCTTTACTACGACAGACACAGACTACTATTATTATTATTTTTCTCTTGGGTTCCCAGTGGAACATAGGGGTTCAGTAGCACACCTCCATTCTACTCTCTTCTCTCCAGTCTTTTCAACCTGGCGCCACAACTGCCCACAACCTCTCATTTCTTTCTCACATGATCTCCTTCATGCCACCCTCACCTCAGATGCCCAACTCGTTGTTTCCCACTTGGATTCTACTCTATGGCCTGGCCTAGCGCATTATGTCCCCGAGTGGTCTTCTCAGTGTATGCACAATCCATCTCCACTTTCTTCTCCTGCATATTTGTTTGGCGATAGGTTCTTGCTTCATTGATTCGTTACTAGCCAGAGTTCCTTGTTGCTTATTCTTTCTTGCTTCCTGATCTGATCTTCAGTATCGAGTGAGTGTAGGCGGCAGCTGTTGATGAATGTTTATAGTTTGTTGGAAGGGCTTTTCATGATTCCCTAAGTCTCTTAACCACCACATGGAAGCACTGATTTGACTGAATTGGTGTTGAAAATCCGGATCTTGTTCTTTGTGCTGAGTACAGTAGATCTCCACACCGATTTCGGGTTAATGAAAGCTTGTCTTGCTTTTCTGATCCTGGCTTTGACATCCTCGTCTGTGCCTGTGCCGCCTGTAGTTGAAACAATGCTGCCCAGCCTAGGTAGGTGTAAGTGAAAGAGGCTACTGCCTTTAGGTTTCTCCCGTTAATGCTGATTGGAGCCGCTTGTTGTTGATGCTGTTGTTGGTTGGGTATCATCATCACCCCCGTCTTCTCAACATTCACTTGAAGTCCCATTTTCGTTGCCTCGCCTCTTCTGTCAACTTTTTAGTTTTCGCCTGCACATTTTTGAGTTTGTGCGGCATTAGACATAGATCACGATCAGCGAAATCCGAATGTTCTAGGTTCTTTTTATCGGTCAAACAACGCATGCCCATCTTCTCTCTCCTCACGGTTTGCTGCATGATCCAGTCCATTCCAGTCGACCACAATCAGGAAGATCATTGGTGATAGTAGGTAGCCTTGTCTTACTCCTGTCTTCACTTCACTTCAAAGCCGTTACTGAGTTTCCCATCATGAATTACTTGGCATTCGCGGTAAAGGTTTGTGGCATTCTGTAGTGTTGAAGCAGCTGCCTACCAAATTACTTCTCATTCAACGCTGTTGAAGGCCTTTTCAAAATCGATGAAGTTGAGGTAGATAATTGACTGTCATTCTGTACTCTGTTCTATGATGGTGCGTAGTGTGGTGTGGCAATTTGGTCCGCATATGATTTGTACTTCCTGAGGCCACACGCTTCCGGTCGTAGTTTTGAATCCAGCGCATCCTTCAATCTCTCCATGATGATGCGGCATAATACTTTGCTTGCTTTGGGTGGACAGCAGCGTGATTCCGCGCCAGTTCTTGCAAAGGTTTAGGTCTCCCTTCTTCGGGAATTTGACAAGGTAGCCCTTCTTCTAATCACCAGGTACCTTTCCTTCCTTGTAAACCTGCAATAGTGGTGTGGTATGAGCATTTCCACTGTTGTCTCTGAGACAAAGACTAACAACACTATTTCTTCCTGAAGACATAAGTTTGTTTCTAAACGTTTAATAAATACCACTCCAGCGAAACACAGTAAATTCCAATTCATCTGTTTATTAAATTATTTTGAATAATTTCTGAGTATCGACTTCATGTCCACTATCAATAAAGCGACGATCAATAACGCTGTTGAAAACTTTACTTCAACATGCGGTAAAAAACCCTTCTTTCTGTACGTTCAGTGTATGCGCTTTGGCACGTACATATGAATTGATATATCCAGTTGAAGGTAGCATAAAGAGGGGACATGTCAACTTTTGATTGTCTCAGTGAACAATTCGTTCAGTGCAGTGCTATTAACCATATAGCTAGATAAGTCCTTTTTAAGACAGCATTTACTCTGTATTTAATTCTACAGAGAACATCATCACGTTTAAAACGAAAATTTCAGAAAACTGGCCTCTTCTCCACTACATCACACCTTATAATTTTAGTCTGCATATTTTTGTGAATATCTGCATTCAAGGAGACAATTTCCAACAATATTCATTTCTTCTTTTAGTGTCTCTTATACGATTGATGAGTGCTATCACTCCAAAAATATTTACGATAGATACAATATTGGTACATTACTATCTATAGTTCGTTGAATTCTGAACTTATCATCATGTTCACATTCTATTCATAGTTTAGTATCTTCAATGAGTAAACTAAACTAATATGAGGCATATTTCAAGTTGTTGTAAACCACAAAAAATGAATTTGTTATTAAACTGATAAAAAGAAACCTATCTGCCCAATCTTCAATGCTAAAATGTGACTAAATGAGTAAGTGAAACAGTAAATACTTGAACATCGTTCTGCAAAACTAGAAATAAGGAGAGACAAACAGAATCAACACAAAAACTCACAGGCAAGTACATCGTCTCACTGTGGTAGTATACAAAGAACAAGTGGACAGAAAAAGACTGATATCCACTGATTCCTTACGTCTTGTTGACCCAGCCAGGCAGTCTATATCTCCCCCCACACGGCTCAGATCAACAGTAAGAGATGTCATGTACTGGTGCTACGTATTGATTTGGCCACCCTGAACACTAATCCAACTTCCTCCAGCATGGCACGTCAAGATAAGCAGTGGCTCGACAATTGCAGTACACGTCAAGGCTATCTCAGTCAACTAAGTTTCACAACCTCATAAATCGACTTGTCTTTTTTGCCTTGTTTTAACTTCACCTGACTTCAATATTCCTCACTGTATGATTCCATCAAACTGTAGCAATGCTACGAAGATATCTGTGGTGAGAACCCTGTAATACTCTTCTCTTTTCTACTTCTAATGACCATATCTCACAGCAGTATAACAGGATACAATAAACTGCAGCACAGTGTACTCGCTTTTTTGATAGGTAGTTGGATATCTCACTAGTCGGTGTCACCGGCGCACGTTGGAAGAAATAGGAAACACACCCTTAGACTTATATAGTGAAAACTGGCATCAAAGTGTACCTCAGTATCTTCGATAAGTTCGTCACCAAGCCAGTTTTCATAAATGTTCGCCGAATTTCTTTTCGAATGGATAGAACGTTTGGTGATTTTTGAAACACAAACAAAACAAGAATATGAAGAACTAGAAGTGATTCTAAAAGGCTACTAAGTAAGTGAAAGCGAAAATAGTCCCATGGATTGATAACCAATATGCCAAGAGGATTTCAGATCACAGTAAGGCTGACATCACCAAAAGATGAATTGGAATAGATTTCAGCTAGAATTATTAATGAGACAAAAACGAGGAGACAGTGCCAGAAATCACATGAAACAAAACAACATGAGATGCATAAAACAGTACTTCTTTTAATCACAAGCTGTTGTGACCCAGTGGTGGTTGCATGCGTGGGTATAATGATACTGAAACTCAATAGACACCTCAGCCGAATACCTTTACGACTAACCTCCCTCAGTACCTTCTGCTTCACTGAACCGCGAAGAATTCAGGAGGCAAAAGACAGCTTGTGACCGCAATAACAACGACAACGTTTATTAGGCAAATATATAACATATATGTATTTACAAAACTCTCAGAAAGTGAAACCACAAATGAACCAATCAGATTTCTTGTACGGGGTCTAATTTCTCCAATCAGGTTCTCATGTCAGCTCATGCATAAATCATGGCCTGAAAACAACTCCCCTATTGGCTGTTATTTTGTCACTACGTATCACAAGCAAATCCTAATCCCATCTTTGCTGACACCATATCGGACAAAAGAGAAACATAAAAGTAAACTGGTAACTACACGTGACTACTTTACATCTAAATTCATCAACGTGAACTGTCCCTAAGCATACAAACTATACCACTGGATAAAATGAGTAATTAGAAACCACTCATGCTGATTAGTCGATTCCATCAGATAGATCAAAGCGATATAAACACACCAGATGATCGCTTCGCTCGTTTGGCGCTAAGCCAACTCATCACCTGAACGAATTCAGCTCACACAGAGGAATTGGTTCAGATTGTCTGACTAGCTTAGTTGAATGAATGGGTATGCTTTAAATAGGATGTTCAATTTACAAATAACTTAAGTTGAAGCATATCATCAACCAATACACCAAGAAACAAACTTCAATCATGTTTTCAACTCAAAAAAAAACATCTTCCTCAAAATTATGTCACCATTTCTAATCTTTATATCAGGAATAGAAGTAGTCAAGATTTTCTTTTAAACAATATACTTTAACGAAGGAGTAGAATGAAATGACATAAGCTGATAAATGGTACAGGAAACAGGAATTGACAGTCTTATGGTTGAATAATATGCAGTTTGTATATTGTTAAAGATTATAGAATTCAAAAAAGTAATGCAGTCAAAATAAATTATTGAATTTTAAGGGGTTTGTGGGGATTTAGAGATGTTTCAAGTTGGTGTTCATCGTAGACTGACATCAATTGGAGGGACAGTAGAAATCTGGGAGCACTGGACAACTGTTTCGTCCTAGTATGGGACTCTTCAGCCGTGCGCACCCACGGCCCTGTCAGGGATCGAACCCGCGACCTTCAGGTTCCATGAGCTGCACGCTACTATTGAGTCACTGGGTCAGAATCAACTGGTCTATATTTCCAACTTCTGTCAGTTCACGACATAGCGCGACCGCCACCCACCGTCATCGTTGGGTATTTGTTCTCATGGCCATCAGGTTTGTCTCATTGGTCGACCAAGTGGCTCAATGGTAACGTGCTGGTCACGGAACCTGAAGGTCATGGGTGCGCACGGCTGAAGAGTCCCACACTAGGACGAAACAGCTGTCCAGTGCTCCCAGATTTTCAATGGTTCCCCAACTGACGTCAGTCCACCATATATACTACTTCTAAAATAAATTTAGATTATTCAACATTTAGAAAAAGCAAAGGTGTGATTACATCACATCCCGCTGTTTATATCAATTTACATATGTTTACAGCGATACACACAGTGGGAAGAGTAGTCGAACTACGAAGTCGCGTGATGGAGCATATCCCTAAATGGCTAAGACAAATACATTCAACTAATCTGAGAAACACAGGTGGGCAGACAGACGTCATCGTCCATAGATAAACACATTACACAACCGGGACAGATATTAGCAACGACCTTATGCTATCGATCTCAACTTCCTGTCTGAGAAACTATTGTCAAAAAGCAGAGAATTGCAAGGATGATTATGAGTTAACAGCCATTGAGTTACTGTCCAGAAACCTCCTACAAGCTTAGTGAACACAAACACCAAACAAGAGCATTTCAGGGATAATCGATTAAATATATACTGAAAACAAACAAAACTAATCTTCTTGTTACTACACCATCTACTGATCGGTGTCCTCTAGCCTTCCAACACCGAAAGTTGACGTACGCTCTTTGATCACCTTGCACAATGTAGTACGTTTACGTCTACTTTTCATCCTACTCCCTTAAGGCGTCCTTCAAAGATCTTAAAGATGGAAATACGCGAGACGAAAACGCTACATAAAAACTGATTGATTTCCGGTTATAGCACTTTGGACGATATTATCACTCATCTTGGAAATAAAGTAACCCTTCCCTAATTTTCTCTATCTTATAATACATTCCGGGTTCATGCCAAAGTTCAAGTGAGCTGATTCATCATCCATTTTTATTCAACGACAAGCGATATGGTTAATGGTGGGACGTGTAGGAATCGCCACATAAAGTTATTTGTCGTGGGCCAAATCTATTTCATAGGATTGACCCCAAAAGAACTTTTAGACCATTAAGACCATATACCTAGGTTCACTGAAGCCTCTGCGATACAAAAGTTCAAACCCATTTTGTATATTTAAAAATAATTTGTCATTAGCTTAAACCCACTTTGGTAATCTTTATCCTATTTTAATATCAGTAGAGATATGAAAATGTATTATTCCTCACGATCATCTTTAGCTTTTCCAAATCATAAATTCCCACAACTTATTTGCCTTACCCTGCTCTATCTTAACTCTCCTTTCATTTAAAATGCTTTAACTAGATTGTTTGAAATGCATTGCGATATGAAAATCCATCACATTTCTAAGATAACCTCTGTTTTCTTATCACATTATACAGTAATGTAATTAACACAAAATGTGAATATTCTTAACTTGATCACACATTGCATCAGAGTGCTGAGCACTATTGTCGACTAATTAAATGAGCAGAGATAACGGTTAATTCATTCCTATTTTCTTTCAATGGTTTTCAGCCTTTGATCAATCAATGTATAGTTAAGAAAAGCACAACTAAGCTTAAATTCAATAAGGCATAAAAAGAGTCGAATCAATGAATAGAATGAAAATGTTACTTATTTCAGGTATTAACACAATAAAAGAATGAACAATCTGAATAAAGCTGACTGCTACACTGATTTCAAAGCGAAATTGAAATGTTTGCCAGAAGAAAAGTGATAGAAGATAATCAGTACGATTAGATGACAGACTCGACAAGGAATGATAAATTTATGACTTGATACACAATGATATAGCATTGTGTACAGAATTCTTTATTTTTGTGGTTGTAATGATGGTTAGTGATTGAATCTAGCACTCAAGTTTCTTCCTATTTAGAACTAGTCAGCTGGATGTACCCACCTCCTACCGAGGGATGATTTTTTTTTAGTGAACACTAAGCACAAACCTATTCTGCAATTGTCTTATCTATTGCACTTGATACCACTTCTATATAACCTACTTCAATGTTGAAGATTAGTCCTTCTTTGGGTACTTTTGTTTCATTTGAGCTTAATGCTCATCGATAGTTGTTCATGTTTTATTTATAATCTGATTTAACTCAACGGAATATTTTACTTTCATGATTTTGATTTAAGGGTTTCACTATGTAGATTTATGAGGCATTGTACAACCTTTAAAAATCTGAGGGCAGTAGATAGCTGTTTCTTCCCAGTATGAGACTCTTCCGGATTGTGCACTTATGGTCTTACCATAGGTCGAACTCAGGATCTCAAGGTTTCTAGATTCATCGGATATTTCTATTAAAAGTGTATAGTCTCTGCTGTTTACTAGCTTAATAATCTTACATTTCGGAAGATAGATAAGTACCTGAAGATCCTTTTTCATTTTGTGTAAGCTTTATGAGTTTATTGGCCAACTGTCGAATTACATTCAGAGGATTGAAGTTAAGCAAGTTAAGCACAAAACACAGATACTACGCATTCATAATTTTGAAGTGTGAAGTCTAACCGTAAAAAAAATACAACTAGTTTATTCCTTTGTTAAGAAACTAATGACTCTACTGCCTAGTTTCGGGGAATACGCTGGAACGCGGAAAAGAACCTAGAAGATTTAGATTTCACCCGTGATGATTTATGTCTAATGTCACACAAACTTGAAGATCTACAGGCGAAAACTAAAAACTGGCATAAAAGGCAGGGTAGCGAAGGAAGACGGGACTTCAAGTGAACGTAGAGAAGACAGAGATGATGAAGATACTAAACCAACACCACCACCACCACCACCAACAACAACAACAAACTCCAATCATCATCCACGGGAAAAACTTAAAGGAAGTAACCTCTTTCACCTATCTGGGCAGCACCGTTTCAACTACAGGCAGTGGCAGCACAGACGAGGACGTCAAAGTCAGGATCGGAGAGACAGCAAGAAAGGCATTCATTAGCCTGAAACCAGTGTGGAGATCTGCTGCACTCAGCATAAAGCGTGAACAACATCCGAATTTTCAACACCAATTCAGTCAAGTCAGTGCTTCTATATGGTTCAGAGACTTGACACATTACGAAAGGCATTTCCAACAAACTACAGATATTCATCAACAACTGCCTACTCTGGCTAGATACTGATGATCAGATGGCCAGGATAATAGGAATAAGCAACAAGGAACTCTGGCTGGCTGCCAGCGAACCAACCAAGAGCCTATCGCTCAACAAATATTCAGAGGGAAGTTGAGATGGATTGGGCATGCACTGAGAAGACCATTCGGAGACATCACACGCCAGACCAGGCCCTCAAGTGGAACCCAGATGGGAAACGGCGAGTTGGGAGTCCGAGATGAGGGTGATATGGAAGAGATGGTGGGATGAAGAAATAAGAGTTTGTGGGCTGTCGTGGAGCCAAGTTGAAAAGTTTGCAGAGAAGAGAGTAGAATGGCGACGTACTACTGAAGCCCTATGTTCCACTAGGAACCCAAGGTACAAATGAAAAATGTTTTTAAAAAAACTATCTAATTTCAGTATTTTATTTGTACAGCATTATCGTTTTCATCACCAGTACAGCAATGATTTGTACGGTTATGGATGAACAGATGTGAAAATTCAGCATTATTCTCCCTTCATTCTATGGCAAATTCTGATTTGACTTGATAGAAAAGTTAAGTTCATTGAGCGAATGATTACCTAACTACACACTGATCATAACATGTTCCCTATTTGCAAACGTTTCGTCTTATAAGTAGGCATTGAGCAAATAGTAATTCTACTGTTGTTGCTTGTATTAAAACTATACACATCACACAAAAAATGACTATTGTGACTCAGCAGTCTAGTAGATAACGCTCTGGCGTTTGAAGTGATTGGTTTCGAATTCGTGTCCTAGTCGAAACAACATCACTCACTGAGAGGCATGTATATCCAGCTGACAACTCCGGAATAGGACGAAAAGCGCCTCGTGGATTCCATTCCTGGCCACTATCAGTCATAAATGGTAATTCTTTCCATAAAAAGAGGTTTTGCTAACCTTCAGTCAGCCTACAAGTAAGTTTATCATCATAAACCATTCTGAATCTAAGGAATGATGATGTCATGTAATGTTGAACAGTTATTTCGTCTTTTTTTAATAACTTATATGCGGCATACATTCATATATATATTCTCTTAAGACTGAACTAATTACTAGCCTCATATTGAAAGAATAAAACGTTAGATGAGATGAAAACTATTTTGAAATCTAGAAGAAAATTTCTATTTCATAATCTAAGTCATATTATCTAGACTCTTGGATGAATAAGTTATATATGTATGCATAATTTAAGGTTAGTAGGGGGAATTCTTTGTTTCAAGTCAGTATTCATCACGGACTGCTATCGGTTGGGGAAACATTGAGAACTTGGGAACACTGAACAGTTGTTTCGCTTCAGTATGAGACTGCACTACAGTACGCACCCATGACCCTATTAGGAATCAATTTGAGTATCTTCAGGTCTCGTGGCAAATGCATTGACCATTCAGACACTGGGTCGGAGTTCAATGATTCAAAGTTTCCTACTCCTGATAATAGTCCTACAACTGGAGCTGTGGGGCACTGGATCAGCCAGTTAATTATTTAACAACGAATCACGCGTTTGATGCCCACTACGCCTATTTATTCATGGGCAGTCGGATAGTATAATTAACCCCCACACAATAAGTGTGGTTCATTACTTTCAGCGTAAAAATGTACGCGTCATATTTCGACTGTTTTTCGTTCTGTAAACCTGAAACGACAATATTGTCTGGTGTTCATTATTAACATGCTTCGAGATGGATATCCTGAGGTACTAATGAGAAGCTGTGACGTATAGGGTCAACTAGTTAGAAGTAAAGCGAATGCCAACTGAAGATCTTAGATGATAGTCTTGTTATATCGCGAATCGATAGAAGTAAGAGACTGTGGACCACTGAACTTCAACTGAATAGCTGAACGTCTAACATGTTCACTAGAAAACTTGGAGACCTTGATTTGGATCCCTGGCTAAACAAGGTCGTAAGTGCGTACTGCTGAGGAGTCCCATACTAGGAAGAAACAGTTCTCTAGTGCTCAGTTGTCTCCATTGGTTCTCCAACTTATTTCAACCTATGTTGAAGACTACGTTGATATACGGATAACATTTAAGTCCCAGGAGTTTAAACA
Organism: Heterobilharzia americana; assembly: GCA_944470555.2. Classification (NCBI taxonomy): domain Eukaryota; kingdom Metazoa; phylum Platyhelminthes; class Trematoda; order Strigeidida; family Schistosomatidae; genus Heterobilharzia; species Heterobilharzia americana. The sequence continues at coordinate 157,355,447 of OX104127.1, read as the reverse complement.
TTTCCAACAAACTACAGACATTCATCAACAACTGTCTACACGCACTCGACTGCGTCCTGGGGACATGACACGCCAGGCCAGACCGTGTAGTGGAACACAAATGGGAAACGACGAGTTGGGCGTCTGAGGTGAGGGTGACATGGAGGAGATCGTGAGGAAGAAATGAAAGCTTCTAGGCAGTCGTGGTGCCATGTTCAAAAGACTGTAGGGAACAAAGTGAAATTGTGACACGCTACTGAAGCCCTGTGTTCCACTAGGAATCCAAAGGGCAAATAATAATCATAAAAATGAAATCCGTGGGTTGACTCAAAAGTGGTCATCAACGCAACTAAAAACTCGCAATATCATAGAAGAAGATCTGTCATAAAGTAATTTGACTACGATTGAAGCTATCAGTCGAGGTGGTGGTTGACGGTGTACTTTCAGTCCTATTTGGCGGATTACGATGTGTTCAAGTGAATCATCATTAGTGTTTACCACTATGGTTTAATATTCTATGATATATTCTATGATAAAGTACTTGTTATGAAACATGGAGTAGAGGATATGTGTTGCGAACCAATCACCGAAATAAAACAAAACAAGTATTCATTGCTTCATAGTATTCAATGGTTCTTCACGTAATGACACTATCTATACATTCATCAAGTTTCTTTTTTTTAAAACACCCCTAAGCCAACTAAGTTAGCAATATTTTATCACAAGTTAACACAAATTAAATAACTATTGAAAGTGAAACAGGTATGGATATGTGTTTTGTCATAAATTTGTACTAATCAGTTATATACACTTATCGTTATACATAGGATAAAACTTGAGATAGGCATATAACAAAGTGATTCCATTCTCATTCAGTTAATTCATTGGTTTTACAGCTTATTTTAGTGCATACTAAAAATGGGCATTGAATAAATTGATTCTCTATAATTTCTTGTATGTGAAGTGATGTATATATATATGCCTGTAGGACGTTGAGGTTTAATGATGTGAAGGAAGAAATTTTCCATAACGACATTGTCAGTATAACATCATGCATATCCGGCAGTATCTAAGCCCACGTATAATAGTCCATCTACTAACAGAGATTGAGCAGTTCGGCATTGTATAGCAACGGAAAATCACATTTGTCATTACAACAACTAATACCCGTTGCACAAGAGCTGGCTATCGTACCCCAGTGGCTTAGTAGATAACTCTGTAGCGTTTGAAGCGAAGGATGCTAGGTTCTAGCCTCGGTGGGAACAACATCACTCACTGAGGTGTAGATACATCCAGCTGACGAGTCCCGAATAGGACCAAGACCCGCCCTCGAGGGTTCGAACCAAGGGCCCTCATGTCCCATGGTCACAACATTACCACTGAGCCAATAGGTCAGGTCCACATTTCTTACTTCTATGATCTCATCACATAATGCGACTTCCATCCAATGTCATCGTTGGGTAACTGAATCAATATCAGAATAAAATTGTTTTTACCGTTCTATTCCTTGATACTAACAGTTTTATCAAGACGATGGTACATCGATAGCAGCAAACCTTGAAATAATCAAAAGTAAGATATTAGTATGAAAGTGAAATTGTCGGAAATAGCAAGGCTTCATAGAGTAGCCTATTATATACCAATAGTTGGCAATCAATTCGCTATAACACTGAACTATATCCATTGTAATTCCTCAGCTTAGTCGATATCAATCTGGTGTTTGAAAACATGATTTCTGGGTAACAGTATCAAAGCGAACAACAATACTCACTGGAACACAGATCGTATACACCTCGAAAGTTCGAAATAAGATGTCCTAAATTCGACTGCTAACCAATATCCGTCATTAACTTCAAAAGGAAACTAAACTGAATTATTGAATCTCATTCTTACATACCTGGTAACAAGATGAATTATTTGATACATTATTTCATCTCATATTACCAAAAACCATCAGTATAGGTAGAGTAATTGATACTCAACTACAATTCAATGGAAAAACTACAGTTTTTTCTGTGTGTTAAGCTCACTAACAACTATGACCGACGATAAAGAAACAGTTAAATTTTGAGGGGGCTGCGGAGATTTGTAAATATTTCAAGTTGTTATTCATCGAAGACTGACATCAGTTGGAGGAACAAAGGAAACCTGGGAGCACTGGACAGCTGTTTCGTCCTAGTATGGGACTCCTCAGCAGTGCGCACCCACGACCCCACCAGCAGGGGTCGAACCCGCGACCTTCAGGTTCCGCGACCAGCGCGTTACCATTGAGCCACTGGGTCAGAATCCAATGCTCCATATTTCCAACTTCTGTTAGCTCACGAAATATGGAGCATTAGATCCTGACTTAGTGGCTCAATGGTAACGCGCTGGTCGCGGAACCTGAAGGTCGCGGGTTCGATCCCTGCTGGTGGGGTCGTGGGTGCGCACTGCTGAGGAGTCCCATACTAGGACGAAACAGCTGTCCAGTGCTCCCAGGTTTCCTTTGTTCCTCCAACTGATGTCAGTCTTCGATGAATAACAACTTGAAAGAAACAGTTGTCATTTCCATCTTAAGCGAAAAATCATCAACGAGTAGTAGAGAAAAAGCAAATCATCTGATAGACAAATCTATTTAACATCCTGAAGTCTATAGACTAAGTGATTGAATTTGACAGATATTTTGTCTGTTACCTGGCTGCCTAGTGAAGTAATGAAGTATTTACTTTCCAACTACAGGCCAGTCAAGTTTCAGTGTATGCCTCTATATGAAACTACGACTGATCAAAGGTTATCTGATTAACAGTATACCTGCTAGACGGTTAACGTCAGTATTACTATGACTAATTCAGTCTATTAAATGACATATGAAGAAAAGAAGACTAGTACAGGATACACAAACTACTCCATGACAAAAATGGTTTCATTTTCTAAGAAATTAAAGTAGAATTAACTAGGTTATCGGTCAAAAGGTCAACATTTATTCGTTTCGAAGTCGATTATTCTGTTATGTATGAAAAAAAACGTTGTTCATTGATGAAACATTGTAAGTCTGTTTGAAGAAATATGGGTGTGTACACGGATTGTTCCATACACTGAATAGACACAATTTACTCATAGTGTATCAAGTTTCGCTGACGTAAATTAAGCTGTGTATCATTATCTTGCATTTCAAGTTGTTATTCATCGTAGACTGACATCGTTTGGAGGAACAAAGGAAACCTGGGAGCACTGGACAACTGTTTCATCCTAGTATGGGACTCCTCAGCGGTGTGCACCCAAGACCCCTCCAGGGACCGAACCCGCGACCTTCAGGTTCCATGAGCAGCACATTACCATTGAGCTACTGGTCAGAATCCAATGGCCCATATCTCGCATTTTTTTGGAGAGTACATATGACGAAATAATGTTTCAGTCTAGAGGATTAATTGGTTTCAAGGTGGTATTCACTTGAAAAACTACTGCAAAGCTAGGAGTACTGAACATCCGTTTCGCCTTAGTGTGGGATTCCTCACCAGCGTGGAAATTGGATTCCGACCTAGTAACTGGAAGTTAGCATGCTCACCAGAAGACTTGAAGACAGTGAGTTGGAAACTTGATGAGTTCATAGATGTGAACAGCTGATGAACTCCACACTAGAACGAAACATCCGTCCTGTGCTCCCAGGTTTTCAACGGTTTTTCAACTGATGTCAATAAGTGATGAATACCACTTTGAGATGAACCATACCTATTATATGAAGGCTAATGATACTAACTAGCTGCCTAAACTTTGAAGGTTAGGGAGGGATTCGAACTAGCAAACCACAGGTTGAAAATCAAGTGCCAAGACCAATGAGTCATAGCTTCACCATCTTGTAAATGAAACAATGAATATCATTTCAAGCCATTAAATTTCAACTAAGTAGTGTAACATGTAAGATCAAGTACAAAATGAACAGTTTCCTATGTGTATTATTTGAGTATTTGTTAAGTAGGTGAGAAGTCTCTAGTTCCTCTCATGTCTCCAATGTTCTGACAGGCAGTTACGCACAACAAGTAGAATAGAAGTCTTTGCTCATGCGGAGTACTGTTAGCATACTCATTACGAACTCCTGCCGCAATCAAAGTTTTCACTTCATCATTACTCACTACCCAGTTAATTCATTACTGTCGAATAATTATTCTTAAAGTGAGTTAAACATATACTCTTTAAGACAGATACTAGTTGCGGTATCTAGCATGTGGGTTTCTTTCTGTCTGGCACTTGTCAGTTGGATTCAACCGAACCCCAGTGAGTGAGGTTGTTCCCACTGAGACTGACACCCGCATCTAGCCCTTCATCCATAAAGCTTTATTCATTAGGTCATTGAGGCACAATAACCACCTTTTGTTCAACGGATATCAGATATTAGTATATGTTGGTATTCGAACTGCTCCACTTCTGTCAGGACATAGCTTCCTCCGTGGATGCCACTAAGCCATTCATCCAAGCAGACAGATAACCGAAAATCGTCTTGGTTTAAAATACTCAGATTTCCTCTAAGCATATAAAACCATATAGATAATTCAACTTATAACCATAACAGAAATCGAGACTAAGTACATAAATAAAGTAAAGTACAGTCTCAAAGATATCTTTGAATTTGTTGAAAAGACTGACGATCTGAAAGCAGATAATAAGTTAATGATATCGTGTGATGTTTCATCTCTTTTACTAACGTTCCTTTTTAATGGAGACAGTAGACTTTATTTGCAGTGAACTTATTAAGCATGGTATGAAAACGGAACTCCAATCTCCATATTGAAAGAACTACATAAGAAGTGTACGATTAACGTACAATTCGTTTTCAGTAATGAACTCTACAGGCAATCTGATGGTGTAGCTATGGGGTCATCCCTTGGCCCACTATTAGCAGATTTCTTTCTCGCAATGGTCCACTGAACGGAACTATTAGCCAGTTAGAATTATATTGTCGTCACATGAATAATGCCTCTATAGTTCTCAGAAGTGAGACTGGTAAGAATGTTGTTCTGAATAAGTTCAACAGTGTCCATCCGGCGATCAAATTCACAATGGAAGGAGGGGGAAAATGACAGAATCCCACTTCTTGATGTTCTGTTGGTAAGAAGCTTAGATGGAACCCTGTGACGAAGTGCATATAAAAAACCAACATCAGCAGGTCAATACATGCACTTCTTTAGTGCCGTGTCCCTCCAGTACAAAAGGAACCTGGTGAAATGCCTAGCATACCATGCCACAGCTATTTGCTCGGATGATGAATATAGAAGAAGAGCGTGCCACCTTTTTGTTATCTGCTCAGTAGGAATGGCTACTCAGACAAGTTTGTAACTAAGCATATGAATATTACGAGGGTTAAGACAAGAACACTAACAGTTTCTAAGAAGAAAGTATTCTTGTAGCTAAAATTCAAGAGTGACATTTCTTGTAAAATCATCACACAACACATAAAAAGAGTCTTGCATAAAACCTACCCAACCGCTAAATTATGTCCCGTCTTCTACAACCTCTGTGCGATTCAAGGTGCAAGAAATAAAGACCAACTGCCTGATTCTGACACTTCCATGTGCATTTACCAATTCAACTGCTACTATGCAGCTAGTTACGTTGGGCATACAATGAGACAGATCTCTTATCGAATTTCTGAGCATCACCCATCATGGTTGAACAAGGGACAAATTAGAACAATAAAGAGCTCCATAATTGCACACCTAGTTGACACGGAATATCAAGTAGATACTAGAAAAGCTTTCAGAATTATTCATCACATTCCAATTAATTTGCCACATGGATTACTCACTCGGTTACTCTACATAGCAGAGGCGATTGCAATCCACCTTTACATACAAACCTAAGCTTTGTATTCAAAAGAAGTTTATTCGACCACTTTAATTACCTTGACCGTCAACATGATATAACTTCTAGTGTTACTTTGTACACCTCTTCCCTCCTCAATACTCATCTGTCTTGTTGTTGTTACGTAATTGTTTTTTTTGTTCATTACTGAATACTGGTCAAAAATCACTCCATCTACCTAAGAATAACCTGCTTCATATTTCCCATTTCTTCGCCTAATCGATCTTTATACTAAATCTACAGATAAGTCTGAGTGGTTTCTAACTACTCAAGTTGTTCAGTAGTAGTATATTACACTCGACCCTAGTAAGGTGTGAAATCTAGAGAATACCTCAACTCATCAGACAGTAGGATGAAGCAAAGTGATAGTCCAGAAAATTACCTTAGAAGAGCAGATGAAAATATCCATAGGTGAGTGAGTTAACACTTGATCCGAATATCATGAAAACTCCACTCTCCATACCACTGATGAATAATAAGTGATAGGACCATTGAAACAGACTGTCAGTGATACAGATTAACCTTTGATATGACTATGAACGACCATGAATTATACATTATGACAGTGCTCAATTCCCACTCCTACATAACAATAAATCAAACCATTCATGTTTAGACAATAGTTGTTTTGTGGAACATTTCAGTACATTCCGTAGAAGGAAGCTACCAAAAACTTCACTGACAAATAAAGTCATACATGTCCAGAAGATGTATCATTTTTTAAAGCAATGCCAGATGTAAAGTTTTGAGCTTGATATGATGGCCAAAGAGAAAATCAACTATTTCATTAAAGAAAATCATTAACTAGGAAGCACTGATGTATTTTAACCAGAATGATGACAAATTTTATTTATCGAATGAACAATACCTGATTATTTATCGATGAGAAATGTTTTCTTCTGAGAAATCTAATTACCGGTTACCAGTAGCAGTCGAAAAAGACTCTTTTCAACCAGCTTATTTTGAGGTTATACTGATCATGAACTGACATCACTTGGGGAATCATTAAAAACTTGGGAGTATTGGACAGCTGTCTGTCTGTCAGGTTTCACGCCAAACGAGTTAACCATTCAGCCAATGGTCCACAGTTTCCAACTTCGTGATATAGTGAGATTATTATCCAAGGTTTTCAATTGGTATTCACTTCACTTCCAATGGGTTGATTGACTTTTTTAAACCTGTACATTCGTAAATACATATGATATTTGAAAAATTATATCCCGTGAGGGAAATTAAACTCTGTATAATCATGGTAATAATAATACTGCCGATGATGATATAGGTACTTATGATTATGATAAGCAATTTAGTATGAATGACTGTGTAATATCTAAAACTGTCCATAGGGTGTATATAACTCAGGAAGGGAAGTACAAGTGATGAGAGTGGTAAATCAATAAAGTATTGTCTAACAGGATTAGAAAAATGAACTCATCGTATAAGGTGTATTTCACCTGTGTAATGCCGGCTAAGTATATTGGAACAAATAACAAAATAAACAAATATTTTGTATTATTCCACAGTGTTTCAATCTTGTTAGAAATATCTGTCTCAAGATCATGAATGTGAGATCAAGTTTTCAGGTTGACACCTTAGGTTGATTAAAACAAAACGAATGTCTTCTGAAAAGATTAAGACTATTAGGTGAAGTAACACCGGAAACTAAAGAAAGTGAAGGCAATTATACAAATAATAATGGTGATAAAGTAAGGATGACAGAAGAGGCAGGGCAGGGCAGCGAAGACGGGACTTCCTTCCTTCACGTGAACGTAGAGAAGACAGAGATGATGAAGATACCCAACCACCACCACCACCACCACCAACACCAACAACAACAACAACAACAAACTCCAATCACCATCAACAGGAGAAACTTAAAGGAAGTAGCCTCTTCACCTACCATGCAGGCAGCACCGTTTCAACTACAGACGGTGGCGGCACACACGAGGACGTCAAAGTCAGGATCGGAAAGATAGGAAGACAGGGGTTCATTAACCTGAAACCAGTGTGGATATCTGATGCACTCAGCATGTGGAACAACATCCGGATTCTCAACACCAATTCAGTCAAGTCAGTGCTCCAGTATGGCTCAGAGACTTGGTGCGTTACGAAAGGCATTTCCAACAAACTACAGACATTCATCAACAACTGCCTACTCTGGCTAGATACTGATGATCAGGTGGTCAGAATAACAGGAATAAGCAACAAGGAACTCTGGCTGGCTGTCAACGAACCAACGAAGCAAGAACTATCGCCAAACAAATATGCAGAAGAAGAAAGTGGAGATGGATATGGATTGGGGATACACTGAGAAGGCGGACAGGGGACATCACGCACCAGGCCAGGCTGTAGAGTGGTACCCATATGGGAAGTGACTAGTTGGGCATCCGAGGTGATGGTGACATTGAGGAGATGGTGCGAGGAGGAAATGAGAGGTTGTGGGTAGTGGTGGAGCCAGGTTGAAAAGTTTGCAGAGAAGAGAGTGGAATGGATGTGTGCTATTGAAGCCCTATGTTCCACTAGGAACCCAAGGGACAAATAATAATAATAAAGGATGCAAAGCTTAATTTTCATTATGATTAGTTTGGCCAACTAGGATTTATGTTAGGTGATAATTGAGAGTGAGATAAAAATTTTGACTCACGGCTGGATTCGAACCACCGACCACCGGGTTTCCGGCTCGATGCCCTACCAACTGAGCTACAAGGTCCAGAATTTTATTTCACTCTAGTCTCCAAGAATTTTCCCCGACTACCATGTGAATTCGTGATGAGTTACTGTTGCTTGATCGTATTCACACTGGATGCCAAGTCATCACTCAGTACAAATACTAGTCTGCCAAACCACGGCTAACTCCCTCAGATAGTCAAAAGGATAATCAATATGATACTCCTCCTCCCTAATTCACTTAGATCTGGATTGGGATGAGAAGTCCTGTTTAGATAACCAATGTGAATACGATTAATCGACAGTAACACGCCACGAATTCACATAGTAGTCGGGAAAACCCTTGGTGGTTGAAGTGAAGTAATAATTTGATCAGCAGTCAGACCTAATAGTTCACTTGGTAAAGCGTCTGTCCAAAAACCCGGTGGTCAGTGGTTCGAATCCGGCCGCCTCATTCTGCTAGATGCTAGATGAACATACAGAGAACCAGATGACAGAGTTTGTCTTTCGCTCAAACGGGAAATAGTAACCGTCCTGTAAATGTCAGTCGAAGTTTTGCTGTGAAGAACATTCCATCGATTGATTTACATAGAGTATTACTGAATACGTCTGATGCTTGGTCACCTTTAAATTGTAGATTCATCAACATTATTTTCTTTGAAACCAGATCAGTGACCGGTCCAATATTTTTACCAACAAAACGACAGAGGTTAACTGTTTCCTATGAGCGTCGTTTTTCAGATCGCCAAGGCGGCACGAGTACAATCCTCTCTACACATATTCTTATTCGATAGTAGAGAGAATGAATAGGATCTCATTTCCTATTAAGAGGTACGCAAATATAAAAACTAGTTAGTTGTCCATTCCCTGTTGCTTTTCTGTAGATGGATGTTTTATGGAATCCACTGTCATATATGGTGAGAAGTACATCAAGAAAAGGAATAATTTGGTTGTGATTCCTTCTCCATGGTGAATTTCATAACTGAATGACAGTTGTTGAAGGAACAGAGAACATAGTCTACATCAACAACTTTATCACAGATCGTAAATGTGTCGTCCATTTCTCTGCTATGAATGAGCAAAGCTTGAGAGTAAGTTTGTTGAATACCTTGTTTGTACTATGCTGAGAAACTAGTTGACATTGAACAACTCCAGTTGTCCATTAAACATCTCTCTGCTTCCCTATTGGTCACCTCGTTATATGGTTTTCATTTTAAGTAGATATGAAAATTCTATATTCGAAATCTATGCACTTATGAATCAAGTGTATATATACTACTCGTTAAAATGAGTAGTTACAATCAACTGCAGTTAATTAGCACTACAGTTTGCTACTCACCTAATGTCAATCAGTAATTCTCTTCACTCTTTTGATATTATTCATCACTTCCAGAAAATCTAAATTTGCGGTTGATAATAATAATAATAGTAATGGTGTTATTCTGAAAACTATTTGGAGAATACTCTACAGAATTTTCAGCACGTCATATAGCATCAGTTGGAAAGAGACAGTGTATATATGTATACATAAAGAAAATGAAATAAGTAGAAACTACATGGAGAAAAGATGAGAATATTCACTCTATCTATAACTTTCTTCAAAATACACAGTCAATTTAGGTAGACAATCACGTTAGTAATCAGATTCATAATACATAAATAGTTACTTCATTTCTAATACTTTCTTCATCACACATCAGACAAGCTAAATACGGTATTGCAGGCTTTTTATATTTTTTAGTACGTGCATAGAGTCTTATGCACTTGCTCCTCATCTTTCCAGATGACCGATATGCAGAGAGGTCTGAGTGAAGAGAATGTTGGTCATCTGATAAAATAACTCCTCCCAGATGTTTACATGAGTTAACATGTTTCTTCACAACAGTTTTAAATAGAAAATTTAGGAGTATACCACTAGTTCTGCTGACAATCTTCAAAATCCTATACAATATAGCATAGTCTTTTCTCAGCATCGCATGAAAAAAATAAACGGGAGCAATAGAGGAGAACAGGCAAGATGCAGGAGATGCAAGAGGAGAGATTCAGTAATACCAGATACTTCCACCTTCCTAATATAGAAAGTTAGGCAGAAAATCTCTTTGGAAATTAGTGAGATATAAGTTCGATCAACTCTCGAGCATGAATATATATATATAATATATATATATATATATATATATATATATATATATGTGACTTGTTTCCATAAGTCTACTTACTGATGGAGGTTTGGATTAGTAAACTTCTAAAATACCTTAGCCTACTTAAACTTTCGGCCGCCGAAAATTGTCCATTGACTATATTTCATCGAATTCTTCCTTTTCAACTTGTTTTAATCTTTCAAATAAGTCATTTAAAAGCGTGAAATACTATTGCACACTTTCAAAATGGTTTCAAGTTGTTTTTTTTTTCTCCTGAACTAACAAGAAGAATAAATAATACGCCGGTAAGGCAACTCTGTTGAATTGTGAGTTTGGTAGTGGTCGAATAAACTACTATCAACAAAAATTCCTCTCCATATTCAACTCATTCACCAGTCCAAACTAGATGCTAATATAATACCAGGTACCTGTTTTACATTGTGGCTTTTATCAATGTTATTATTGAAATGTAATGATTATTTCGCTTAAAAATATTGTGAAGTGAATAAGTTGGTCTAAGAATTATATGCTGAGAATTCTATACTTCACCAAAGGTTTTGTTTAGAATAAAGCTGCTATTATTGTTATTATTATTATTATTAAAGTAGTGATTTATGCTAGTCATTATGTTATATTTCCTTATCCTACTCATAGGTTCAGTGCAAAACAATCATTAGACTGTAGGTATGTTTAACACACCGTTAATACTATTAGCATACATGGTCTCAATTCAGTATTTTACGTTGGTTCCTTGTTATATAATATTATACACCTCAGTATTCATTTAAATGTAATTCATTTTACTTGCCTTACTCAGTCATAATAATTGTACAAAAATATGGAATCATAATGGATAAATAAAACGTTTAAAACTTAGCAAGTATTTGTGTTCAATAACTTCAATATTGTACTTTCATAGGTCACCGGAAAGTAACTAATCTCAGGTTATCTAGTTATCAGTGTTGATTCAGTTCTGTAGATCTTTTTTCAATGTATCCATCAAATTAGGAGGCTCATGATTATGGTGTACTTTGATGGATGTTAGTTGGTTGGAGGTAATCGGTAGAAATCCCTGCTTGACCTAGGTTTCATGTTTTTTGGTACACGTCAAAAAGTCGTATCTGTAAATTCAAGGGAAATGATATATCTCGTGAGATCCGAACCCCCTGTCACCCAATATTGTAGTCAGAAACGCCAACAGTGAGTCATGTAATCTAGTCTCACTGGAGGTCAGTCATGGCTCCAGTAGCTCAATAGTAGCATCGTTGACTACAACATTGGGTGGAGTAGGTTTGAACCTTACATGGGGACAAAAGTCCCCTCAAGGTTTCGGATATGCCTTGCTGGAGAAACATAAGTCAACCATGGCTTCCTGTCGACTGCCTCCGACCAAGTAACAGAGCTCAATATCGGCTGGATAAGAAATGCACTAAACAGTGAGTGCATCAGCCTTTGCAATAAATAGGAAGAAAGTTGAAAAAGATAATAATACCTTGGACTATCAAATCACATCGTAGTACCATCAGTGTAAACAAAAATAAACTACCAGATAATGAAATGAGTAAATAACTTGATGCACTAAGTAGGAAGTTAAACAAATCTAACCGAAATATAAATCGAATATTTATTCTGAATACGCACATTACTTTTACATACTCATTGAGTTCCTGAGCAACTGCTTTACTCTACAGATAGTTTCAAGTACGAAAATGATGAAATAGATAAGAAAGAATGCATACTTTTAATTTCACTGATGGTGGCTAGTAGTAGCATCTACCACCAGAGGGTTTCGCCCATTTCAGACTCATCAGCTGGATGTTCCTTCATCCCAATGAATAATAGTTCTTTTACTGTGACTCGAACCCCGTACATATACAAACATCAAAAATAGTTTGTAAACTCTGTATATGTTTGATAATTGGCATTGAAATGACAATCTGTATTACGCTAGGAATCGTAACATTTGATATAAAAAACTAGTCTATCAAACTATGAGGATGGCTTAGAAAGTTACATCAACACCAAAACGTTTTTCATTTTATAACGTGTAGTTTACTTGTATAACCTTGACGTAGTGTATTCAAACAAATATTCTGTATAATTCTTCAACGTTTCTATCTTGCTAGGAAGATTAAATGTACAACGGACTTGTGAGTCGTTAGGAAGGAGTAGGAATAAATTTCTGTTTAAGATGAATATATTGGGAGTAGTGTTAGATGAAATAGTATTCAACCTTCTCCTTGAATATTATTTGGAACTTTCTATGCGAATCACTAATGTTTGCCATGTTTATGGGATATCCAATCCATCATTTCTGTTGACCTCAGAATGGAACGAACAAATATACAAAACTTCTGAAATAGCCGTCTCTTTTTATAAGAAAGACCATTCAGAAGAAGATTTACTTTTGTAAATGATATTTTCTTTCTGATACTGTTTGCAACTTTCATCGTGTTCAGTTAGATATGTTAGTACTTGACGTGATATCTCTCCAAAGTATATAGCATCGTATTCACTACAGTCTATCTTATAAACACAGTTCTGTTGTTCCAAATGCGGGATAGCGTAGTTTAATCCAATCGGTACAAGTATAGATTGTTCGTCAATTCAAAGAATACCCTGATGTTGTAACCATTTAGGATCCGTTTTATTTCTTCTGATGTGGATTCCCAATAAGAAAATACCACAGAACTTAATCAGTCTTAGTAATCTAGCTTTTTCATATCTTTTTTTCAACAAACTTGTTTTTATCCTTGTTAGTAACTACTTTGGATACTTGTTGCATACTGAGACTTCCTGAATCAATTGTCTGTCTACCTTCTGAAATTCCAGTTCATTTTTTTATCTTATGACATCACATCAATAAATGTTTTGCAACAGTGAACTTAGTTTCTCACTGATGAAATGAATCATGGTCAAAGTATCTATTCGAATGTGTATCTTTTCGATAGACATCGATATCAAGGTAACCATTACTGTTTCGTACAGCCATACAGCCTAAGAAAGCCGGATTTTTGAGTTCCATTTCTGATTCATAAATGAATTTTTTGGAGATGAAACAGCTGTTTAGATATTCATGAACGAATTTCCAGCATATCCTTGTTATTAAGTTGTGTTGGTCAAATAGATACGATTCAACTTTGTAAGCATATAGATTAACTATAATAGGTGAGACTAGTGTACCAATTGCTACCCAACTGGTTTTCGTCGAAAGATGAAAAACATTGAGGTTGTAAATAATTTCAGTTCATCATAGATTTCAATGATAAACAGATTACAGTTGAATGACAGAGAAGTATCAGATCCTAATAAAAATCTAACAACTTATATGTTTTCATCTACGAAAACAGTATCAGGGTTAACCATTGTTTCATTATCTCTTTCATATTCATGAAAATGATCCTCCTAGTAAAATCGAAACGTTAAGTAACAGTAAAACGTATCTGTTTACTTATCCAATGTATCACACTACCTCGATATCCCACGTTTTTCTAAACAATCCAGTTCATCTAGTGTTGCTGCTTATATTACACCGTCGTTGATTGAACCTAACTGATCAGTCTCTGTTGGCGTATGAGCTCTTGTGTGGATGCCTCGATATTGCCTATCGTTTAACTATGTATAGTAATGATGATACAAGCAATAATACTAAACCTATACCCGTTGCACAAGAGGTGGCTATCGTGAGTCAATGATGTAGTGGATAAAGCTCTGGCGTTTGAAGCGATCGATCCTGAGTACGAGTCCCGATGGGAACAACATCACTCACTGGAGGCAGGTACATCCAGCTGACGAGTCCCAAGTAGGACGAAATGCACATCCTGGATTCCACTGCCCATCATTACAATCCACTTCATCGTTCGTCAAAATACCTTCATGTAAAAAGTTTCATCTAAATTGAATAAACTAAAATAAACACCTTCAAAAAATTATTCTAACGTCATTGTTAAAATTTCAAGTTGTCATTCATCGTAGACCGACATCATTTGGAGGAACAATGGAAACCTGACAGCACTGGACACCTGTTTCGTTCTAGTATGGGACTCCTCAGCAGTGCGCACCCACGAAACCATCCATGTTAAAGTTGTTTAAATGCATGTTTATCTTAACTAAATTTTACTATTCTTAAGCTTCTAATTATAGGTATACTCACTTTTGAATAGACATAAAGTAATTTGATACAAAAGGTTGAATCAAATGGGCTGAATTGAACTATTAACAATGTTAAAAGCAGACAGTTGATTGGTTTATAAGTAATCTTAATATGATTGGATAACCGAAACAGCCATCCAGTGACCTTCAAATGGCACTGACAGCAGACTTCTACATACATTCTATAATGAATCTATGTAGGTAATTTGCTTGCTTGTGGTTAACAGAAGAATCCAGGATGTCCGTTTCGTTCTATTTGGGACTTGTCAGCTGGATATACCTGCAACCCAGTGTCGAGTGATGTTGTTCACACTGAAACTCGAACCTCCTACCCATCGCTTCAAACGCCGAAGCATTATTCACCATGCCTCACAAGAACGGTAGCCACTCCTTGTACAACGACTAGTAGTTATTACTATTGATTGATGTTCTGTCAAGCAGACGAGGAGATGGATCACTTCACAGAAGCGTATACAGAAGAAACAAATCTGCATATCAACACAAACACATTTACTTAGTAGTTCACTCCCATAAAATACAAAAAAATTCAGTGGAATGATTAACAGCCAGGGCAAGGAAAATCTACTCAGATGATACTCTCTACACAGTGAGTTAGAGTGGATTCCGAATTCATTAATGGAAATAGGTTATCCTCACAATTTTATAAAAAAGTATATGAATAAACCAGTGAAAAGAACTGAAGCACCAACTGTTCGAAAGATACCACTATTCATAAAGCCACAATTTAACGGGGAAATATACTTAGTGAAGTTCTATTCCACAGACTATCGAGAACCATTGGAAGAACTTTTATGTAGCGAACCTCTGTTTATCGCATTCTACTCCAAGATTTTTTCGTGTCAAACGAAGGATAAGTTACCTAGTTTCGCTACTTCCATGTGTATTTATCAGTGTAATTGCTCCTGTGGAGACAGACAGTGAGTGATATCGGGCATACGACTAGGCAACTTAACCAACGTATTACCGAACACCTACCTTCGTGGCTTGCTTGATAAAGGACAGGTTAAATCTAAAAGAAGCTCCATTTTGTCGCATCTACTTCATAGTGACCACAGAGTAGATAAGTCGAAAGCGTTCAAAGTGATCTACCGTATCCAACCGAACCTTTCTGATGGACTTCGAATCTGCTTTCTACATACAGCTAAGACTATAGCAATTAGAATGAATAATCCATAAAAATTTGTACAGCCTTTATCCTGCCTAGACCAAAGAGGACCTAATGAATAGCCTAACTTATGAATTTTAAAATCTCCCTCTTCCACTTGTTATTTTCATTTTGTCACCCCTTTCACACCATTAATATATTCACATTCAACCATTATTTATTCACCACCTTCATCCTCCATTATCATATAACCTTATAGCTCTCTAACTATGTATAGTAATGATGGGCAGTGGCTAACAGTGGAATCCAGGATACAAGCAATAACACTAAACCTATACCCGTTGCACAACAGTGGCTATCGTGAGTCAATGATGTAGTGGATAACGCTCTGGCGTTTGAAGCGATCGACCCTGAGTACGAGTCCGAGGGGAACAACATCACTCACTAGGAGGCAGGTACATCCAACTGACGAGTCTCAAATAGGACGAATGCGCATCCTGCATCCCACTGCCCATCATTACTATACATAGTTAAAAGACAGGCAATATCGAGACATCCGCATAGGAGCCCATATGCCAACAGAGACTCATCAATTCGGTCCAATCAACGACGGTGTAATACAAGCAATTACACTTATTCTTCCCTTTTATTGTTCTATCTTTGACCTACTTTGTTGGTCTATCTGTCTGAACACCTTTTTAAACTGTTCTGTTATTATGAACATTCGTATTAACCTGTTTACAATCCGTATTCCCTGTTGCCGTTATTGTCCGTCAAATCACCTTGATTCCTTGATATTTTATATGTAATACATTGGAAGTTATGTATATTTGAATGAAGTCTGAAGAGGATGTAATTGAAAACAATATTTTTCGTTTACATATCTTGTTATAATACCAATTCTCTAAATATCATAATTTTCTCCCTTCATATCAGCACACGAAATCCATGTTGACACTGAAGAGTGTTTGGTAAACTTGCCGAGATAAGAAATACTACAGATGATTTGTTACAATTTCAGTCTCATCGGATTCCACTTTTCATTCTCCTGTGGAGATAGTTATATAGGCAGCACCAACCATGAACTTTCCAAACATATCCCAGAGTATTATCCTCCCACATGGTTGTTCAAGTGACAATCCAAATCAATTGACAGTTCAATTCTTGAGCTGACATTTACAGCTGACTCTGGATATACATATATACATAGTCTGCACATCCCGTAACTACTAAACTAACAGTCACACAGAATCTAATCAACTAGGCTAACCATCTTGTTACAACAAAAGTGGATAATGAAGAAGAGTTAAAGTTAGTCTGCCACACACTGGAAGCAAACAATTATCCCGAAGATCTCGTAAAACGAACCAAAAATGAAATTAGGGATATATTGAAATTCCCACTGAAGAACTGGATTAACATGGCCTTAATCCCTCCCCCATACCGTAAGCAAACATCGGAAGAAATACCAAGGATTCTCAACAAACATGAGCTTACTTTTGTGCAAAGGATACCCTACTCTCTAGCTTAATGAAAGTTAACAATGTAGTACACAAAGGAAATCAACAGAACTGCGTTTATCAAGTCGAATACACAGATTGTACTACTGTATGTGTAGGGGAGACAGCCAGGCAGGTAAATGTGACACTGAAAGACCATAAACTATGTCTCAAACAGATCCTGAAAACCTAAGCACTACACTCCTTTGAAATGCGACACAAAATTGACACAAATTGACGGAATCAAGGTTCTACTAAAGGGTTTTAGGTTATACCAGGAAAGATTGACAACCGAAGCCCTACATATATGGGCGAATACAGGCGGTTTGAACAGACGAGATGCATTAAAGTTAGCTACCTCTTGCTAATTACTAATTAGTAAGTACAAAGAGTGACTCGAGCATTTACCATCAAAACCAGTCTCAACTTCATTATTTCTGCATCAACAACAATATAATCTGCATTGATTTGATTCAATACTATTATCATCATCATCGACATCATCACTACCACTCATTTCTACTCTATTCCAAAAATTGCTTAGTACTGTTCAACCCTATATTCCAACTGAAATGACATAAATATCCACCCACCTCACTATACTTAGTAAAATTACTTTGATTGGTTGATATTTTATGTGTAATATATTGAAAGTTATGTATATTTGAATCGTATTCACTTGCGTTGCAAACATACACAACACTTTAACAAAATAGCTAGCAGACTACAAACTACTACTTGTGTTATTGTTATAATTTCCATTTAGGCTGTAATTCTCTGTTGTTTCATTGTATTAGCTCCTTATTTATTTCTAGGTAAATAGGCGAAACCGATGCAGAAAATGAATAAGCCGTTCCACAAATCCTCATCTTAGCCTGAAAATTACTTATCATTCTTATCAACAGTACCATGGTTATTTTGACTGTATGCACAAGAAGTTACGTAACATTCGGCTGGTTAAACCTATTCTAGACATATCAATATGGAGTTTTCTAGTAAAGCCACTGCATGATGATAGGAGGCGATGAATTAGGCATATTATGATTATTATTATTATTATCACTATTATTATTTATCCCTTGGGTTCCTAATGGAACATAGGGCTTCAATAGCACACCTCCATTCCACTCTCTTCTCTGCAAACTTGTCAACCTGGCTCCACCACTACCCACAACCTCTCATTTCCTCCTCACACCATCTCCTCAATGTCACCCTCATCTCGGACGCCCAACTAGTCGCTTCCCATATGGGTACCACTCCACAGTCTGGCCTGGTGCGTGATGTCCCCTGTCCGCCTTCTCAGTGTATCCCCAATCCATATCCATCTCCACTTTCTTCTTCTGCATATTTGTTTGGCGATAAGTACTTGCTTCGTTGGTTCGTTGACAGCCAGTCAGAGTTCCTTGTTGCCTATTCCTGTTATTCTGACCACCTGATCATCAGTATCTAGCCAGAGTAGGCAGTTGTTGATGAATGTCTGTAGTTTGTTGGAAATGCCTTTCGTAATGTGTCAAGTCTCTGAGCCATACTGGAGCACTGACTTGACTGAATTGGTGTTGAGAATCCGGATGTTGTTCCACATGCTGAGTGCATCAGATCTCCACACTGGTTTCAGGTTAATGAACCCCTGTCTTCCTATCTTTCCGATCCTGACTTTGACATCCTCGTCTGTGCCGTCACCGTCTGTAGTTGAAACGGTGCTGCCTGCATTGGTAGGTGAAAGAGGCTACTTCCTTTAAGTTTCTCCTGTTGATGGTGATTGGAGTTTGTTGTTGTTGTTGTTGGTGGTGGTGGTGGCGGTGGTGGTGGCGTTGGTTGGGTATCTTCATCATCTCTGTCTTCTCTACGTTCACGTGAAGGAAGGAAGTCCCGTCTTCGCTGCCCTGCCCTGCCCTGTCTCTTCTGTCAACTTGTTGGTTTTCGCCTGTAGATCTTCAAGTTTGTGCGACATCAGACACAAGTCATCACTGGTGAAATCCAAGTCTTCTAGGTTCTTTTCCGCGGTCAAAAAGCGTACCCCCACCCCATCTTCTAACAGCTCCGCACTGATTGTTGCATGATCCAGTCCATTCCAGTCGACCACAATCAGGAATATCATTGGTGATAGTAGGCAACCTTGTTTCACTCCTGTCTTCACTTCAAAAGCATCACTGAGTTTCCCATTATGAATTACTTGCCATGTGGCTTCTTCATATAGTTGTTGAATGAGGTTGATAAAGTTTTGTTGTATTCCGTAGTATTGAAGCAGTTTCCAAATTACCTCTCGGTCGACGCTGTCAAAGGCCTTCTCAAAGTCGATAACGTTGAGGTAGAGAGTTGACTGTCATTCTATACTCTGTTCTATGATGATGCGAAGTGTGGCGTGGCAATTTGGTCCGCATATGATTTGTACTTCCTGAAGCCTGCCTGTTCTGGTCGTAGTTTTGAATCCAGCACATCCTTCAGTCTCTCCATGATGATGCGGCATAATACTTTGCTTGCTTTGGGTGGACAGCAGCATGATTCTTGCAAAGGCTTAGGTCTCCCTTCTTTGGAATTTTGACCAGGTAACCCTTCTTCCAATCGTCAGGTACATTCCCTTCCTTCCTTCATTGCAAGCGTTCTGCAGTAGTGGTGTGACGTGAGCATGTTCACTGTTGTCTCTGCGTCTGTTTGCAATGCTTCTGGTGGGATCCCATCTGCTCCTGCTGCTTTCCCACATTCCAGTAGCTTTATGGCGTTCAGGACCTCCATTTTTGTTGGAGGATTTATGTTCACTTGTAGTTCTGTTGCTGGGCTGCAGGTGGTATTTCTGGACGAAGTGCAGGTGGTGGTCGATCCAAGAGCTTCTTGAAGTGGTCGACCCATCGTTTCCTTTGTTTCTCTTCTTTCATAATTAAATTTCCGTCATCATCTTTTATTGGTTACGTCTGCGTTGATCTCTTCCCAGATAGTAACCTGGTTATTTGACATAATGTTTTCAGGTCTCTGTCTCTCCTACCTGCAGCCTGTTCTGCTTCACTTGCTAGTGTTTCGTAGAAGTGTCTTTTGTCTTTGCGTGCACTCTTCTTCACTTCTTTGTTCAGTGTTTGATACATTTTAATCAGTTCCTCTTCTGGTTGTGCATCCTTGCACTGGTTCATCTTCTGCTTCACCATCCTCCTGTCTTTGCTCTCTCAGCTTCCATGTATCCGTCGAGATCCATTCCTTATCTTCTTTCTTCTTCCTTCCTAATACGGTTACGCAGGTTTCTTTCCACATAGCTTTCAAAGACTTCCAGTGTTCATCCACACAGGTTTCTTCAGGGATGTCCCTCGATGTCTCCCATTTTGTCTTGATGGCTGACGTGAAGATTTTCTTTGTAGTTTCATCCTTCAGTTTCTGTTTTGATTGTTCAACTTGAACTGTGGTCTATCATCAACTACCTTGAGTGCTTTCAACTTGATTTGGAAGGTTCCTTGCACTAGATAGTGGTCTGTGCCTGCATCTGCTCCTCTTCTTGACCTTGTGTCAAGTAGGCTGGCTGTGTCTCCACATTCTTGAGATTGAGATAAAGTCGATTTGATTTTAGTGTGTCCATCTGGTGAAATCCATGTCGCTTTGTGGATATCCTTGTGTTTGAACACACTGCCTCCAATCACCAAATCGTTGAATGCACAGAATTCTGCAAACAATTCTCCATTTTCGTTCATTTCACCTAGCGCTTCTCGGCCCACGGTTTGATCTCTTCCTGCGTTTTTCGCTCCCAGTTTGGCATTCATGTCGCCCATTAGAATTTTCATGTCGCCAACTGAGGTCTTGTCCAGTGTTGATTGCAGTTGTCTGTAGAATTCCTCCTTTTTCTCTTGCTCTGGATTATTTGTGAATTAGGCATAAACTCTAAGGAATTGATTCAATCTTGTTTTTCTGATACCTGGAAGTATTAACTGTATGAGCACACTGATAAACAGCTGAGGAAACTATGCATTTCAGAGTACACTATTAAAATTAGGGGCTGGTAAGACCAATCTATGAGATGCTTTAGATTTTGGAATTTATAAACATATTTATCACCGAGATATCTGAGAATCCAAAGGTAAAGAAGCTTTCTAGAAGATATTAACTTGAAACGTGCCCATAACAACTGAATATATCTGGGACAACTTTGTAAAGGAATTGTTGACAGACAGGGAGTAAAATCAATCAAAATGTTATTCCCCACCCATGATCAGTAGATAATAATCAATAGTGTGGATTAGTACTCATAATGGCCTGACGTCAGTTAGAAAAACATTGAAAAACCCAGGAGCACTGGAAATCTGTTTCGCTCTAGCACGGGACTCATCAGTAATACGCACCTATGACTGCACCGACCAGAGGTCGAATCCAACACCTTCAGTTTCCGTGGCCAGCACGTTGCCACTGACCTACTTTGTTGGAATCCAGTGGTTTATATAGCACGACCTCCACCCAATGCCATCGTTGAGTAACTGTCTTCATGTTCGAGTTGGTTGGCCGCACCCATCACAACTTCTTATTGGAACGTCGGAAATCACCTTTCGAAGCTAGTCACTAATAACCACTGGGTTAATTCAATTTTAAGCTTTATGGGAACTTATTTATTGATTTCAGGTTGGTATTCATCATGAACTGACGTCAGTTGGAGAGGCGTTGTAAACCTGAGAACACTGGACAGATGTTTCGTCCCAGTATGGGACTCTTAAGCAGTACGAACCAAAATCCCGGTCACGCACCAGTAGGGATCAAACTGATGACCATCTAATTTCACGGCAAACACGTTAACCATTCAGGTGCTGAGTCAGATTTCGGTGATCCACAGTTTAAGAACAAGACATGTATCAGCAAAGTAATATTTCTTTTCAACGACTTCATTATCAAGCTGTACAGTCGTATTTATACTCGGTAAAATGACAGTCCACAGTTCCCAACTATCCATAAATATATAACTGCTACAACTGGGAACATTGGTGATCCCATTGTAGAACATAGAAATTAACCTAAATATAGAATGACAGACCTGAATAAGATCAATAATCTAGAAAGTAACTTGTTTATTGCAATGGATGCATTAATACACAACCACGCAATAGGGTGGATGGGATATAACCACTGTACTTAAGTCCATTATAATTAGGTGGGGAGAGAGACTGGTTGACTACTGAATCATTGTTCATCAAGTCAACACGCAACAAGTGTAGTCGAGATGATGCATCACATAACCAGAGATAAGGAAAAATTTACTCTCAATAAAAACAAATCATTTGAGGTGACGCAACTACGAAATAATGGAGAATATTTGTTGCTCAGGTGGATAGTCTTGGTTGTATTGTGTTCCCTGAGCTAGGTTGTTTAATCGTGAAGCTTTCATCGTCTTTCTCCTAGACGACATCATCAGCACTATCTTCAGTATGAAGTCAGCTGTCAATATCTCTCCATGAGTGATGCAGTGGCTTGCTCTGACCATGTAGTCTATGATTGGTTGTTTCCTTCGATTGTTGTGTCATTGACTGACTGCATAGATCTTCCTGTTGGCTGTTCCTCTGCTTCACCTCTCACCTTTCTGTCGTTTATCGCTTTTCTCATTGGTTGATAGATTGGGTCTATTTCTATACATCTACTAATTGCTGACTGACTGACTCACCTGAATGCCAAGCTTCTAGGAATTCTCTGATATTCTTTGTGTTTTCTCTCTCCATCCAAAATTTCTACATTGTCGAAATTCAATTCATGTCCACAGTTGTTATCCACGTGCATTGAAATGAGCAGCGATGAAATGTCGTGGCGTTTAATAGCCAATTGGTGTTCATGCAGGTGAAGGCGAAGAGGGTGACCACTTTGTCCAATGTAGTGTTGACTACAGTTATTATAGTTGATTTCATGAATAATACTTTGTTTGTCTTATTTGACTGTTGCATCCTTTGGTCTGTATAATAGTGTTTGGAGGGAATTTGTTGGTTGATGAGTGGCCACACCAATTCCAAGTGGTCTCAGTAATCTTGTCGTGATTTCTGATATATTCTTTATGTATGGTAGGACGATGCGTTTGTTGATTTCTGTCGATGACTTTGTAGTTGATGATGCACGGGATAGGCATCTTCTGATAAAGTTTCGTGGGTAGCCATTCTTCTTTAGGGTGGAGATCAAGTAATTTTCTTCGTTTTTCCTTGAAGTTGTTGTGTTGCAGTGTGTTCTCGTTCTTTTGAATAGAGTCTGCACACAACTGGTTTTTTGTGTCATTGGGTTGTTGCTATTGTAGTTGACGATTTGGTCAGTGTGTGCTGGCTTCCTGTACACTTACCCAAGAGGTGCTGACAGCTCATTGCTGATGATGTCGTCCAGAAAGACGATGAAAGCTTCACGATTAAACAACCCAGCTCATAGAACACAATACAACCAAGACCATTCACCTGAGCTACAAATATTCTCCACTATTTCAATGGTAATATCGTTCACTAGTGCATGATACCTTGTGATCTTGACTGACGAGTGTTTTCCAATGGAAACCCTGGCATCATACTTCGGCAGCTGGAAACAACTACTTAGATGTGAAAAATGCAAGTTATTTGCAAACTGACTATCTATCCTATTTTGAACCATTCTAACGTTTAAATGTGAAAACGAACGCTTAGTAAAGCCGAATCTGAAGATGAGTTTCAGCTTTTATTCACCTGTACCCCATATTAATTACGAAAGGGAGTTTTTCTTACAGAGAAGGGGAAAATTTCACTTGTAAAACTGACAAAAAATGACACACACAAACATACACACAATGGAGAGTTCTAATTTTTCCCAGCTTCGATAAACAAATGCCTGTTGCTAGTCACCATTATAACGAAAGTATGTAAAAATGAATGAAAAAAATCCACATTGAATCGATAAAGTAGATTATCCTTATCATATTTTACATACATCTAGACGATATAACCTCATTTTAAAACAACATACAAGAGCATCATACGTTAATGATTGGCAAATTATCAAAAAGTAATAGTGAGAGACATACACAAGTCATGACAACTGTCTGTAAACAAAACTGCAAGGTCACAGTATAAACAAATGAATTGAAAACATTGAATTCCATTTTATATAACCGATGAACTGAATTCCTTGAATTTACTTATTCTGGAAATAGTTCATTGCTCTATTACTTAAACTAAAAGTCTTCTATTCTATGTAGACAAGAAATTACACTGGCATCTGAAACAAATGCAATACATCTCAAGCAGTCATAGATAAAAATTTCCTATGTGGATATTGTATTTCTGTTGATAATTATCTTATTTGTATGTGTTGCGTACTGATTAAGACAATGTTAGTAAGATGGAGGCAGTCGTCAGGAATCCCTGTTCAACATATGTTTTGTGCTCGTTGGCACTTGTCAGTAAAGCGTATGTGCAGTCTTGGTGAGACTAATGTCTCGGTTGAGACTCGAATCTGTGTCACTCAGTGCTACAGTCAGAGACGTTAAAATTGAACTGTTCAGGCTACAATCAACTCCCTGTAGAACTATCCCAGTGAATCACGATGGTGAATCTTTTAGCTTGGTGACCAGATGAAGTTGGTTACCCTCCAGTATCAAATCAATGATTAAAACCAACTTTCATTTCCCTCTTCTACTTCTCTGCTAGTACAGTTCAAGCAAGATACAACGACTAGTTAGTTTGTTTTGCAACTTCTTAACTCTCCGCTTGTCTGTTCATATCTAGGTTTAGACGCAGTCAGAGACACCAGGTATTAGAGAAAGGCTTCATAGTAAGTCAACTGACAATTGTTGATGAGCTCATATGTCCAGAATATCGTACTCTTTTTTCCCTGGCCACTTACACAACACAAGGCTGTCTACTATCACCCATGATATTCCTGATTGTGGTCGACTGGAATGGACTGGATCATGCAACAATCAGTGAGGAGCTGTGAGAAGATGGGGTGGGGGATACGCTTTTTGACCGCGGAAAAGAACCTAGAAGACTTGGATTTCACCAGTGATGACTTGTGTCTGATGTCGCACAAACTTGAAGATCTACAGACGAAAACTAACAAGTTGACAGAAGAGACAGGGCAGGGCAGGGCAGCGAAGACGGGACTTCCTTCCTTCACGTGAACGTAGAGAAGACAGAGATGATGAAGATACCCAACCAACGCCACCACCACCGCCACCACCACCACCAACAACAACAACAAACTCCAATCACCATCAACAGGAGAAACTTAAAGGAAGTAGCCTCTTTCACCTACCAATGCAGGCAGCACCGTTTCAACTACAGACGGTGGCGGCACACACGAGGACGTCAAAGTCAGGATCGGAAAGATAGGAAGACAGGGTTCATTAACCTGAAACCAGTGTGGAGATCTGATGCACTCAGCATGTGGAACAACATCCGGATTCTCAACACCAATTCAGTCAAGTCAGTGCTCCAGTATGGCTCAGAGACTTGACACATTACGAAAGGCATTTCCAACAAACTACAGACATTCATCAACAACTGCCTACTCTGGCTAGATACTGATGATCAGGTGGTCAGAATAACAGGAATAGGCAACAAGGAACTCTGACTGGCTGTCAACGAACCAACGAAGCAAGAACCTATCGCCAAACAAATATGCAGAAGAAGAAAGTGGAGATGGATATGGATTGGGGATACACTGAGAAGGCGGACAGGGGACATCACGCACCAGGCCAGACTGTGGAGTGGTACCCATATGGGAAGCGACTAGTTGGGCGTCCGAGATGAGGGTGACATTGAGGAGATGGTGCGAGGAGGAAATGAGAGGTTGTGGGTAGTGGTGGAGCCAGGTTGACAAGTTTGCAGAGAAGAGAGTGGAATGGAGGTGTGCTACTGAAGCCCTATGTTCCACTAGGAACCCAAGGGACAAATAAAAATAATACCTACAGAACACTGAATATGTAACTTATGATTCATAGTAGATTAGATGTAAAGTTAACTAACTAATCAACTGGTAGAATGGGTGTTATATGAATTTGCTTTTCAAAAATGAAGATCATCACAGTAAATAGTTATCTTGACTTTTCAACTCTGAATATCCTAAAAAGTAGATTCTAATCGACAAGTATAACAGAGTGATGAAGACATTTCGTCGAAATCTTCTCACTTATAATGTAAGAATAGTTTAGATTGTAAGTGATTATGGTGAATTGTACGAGAATGAAATAATTCATTTTACAATGAATATGATTCAATTATTCCACTTGGTAAACTAGACTCTCTGAAGACTGTAAAAGTTCTTACTCTCTAAATGAATCAATCGTACAGTATTTATTCACTATATTTCTGAAGAAACGAAATTAATATAAGATTTCGTGACTAATACATATTGAGTAGTTGTATTGCTGGCAATTAATGACTACTGAAAAGAATATGTAAGTTGCTGGTTATGTTGTTATTATTGCTGACATGTAACCAGTAACAAACTAATCAGTTCTAGTTAAATCCCTGGTGAAGTCATGGATGCGTACTGCTGAGGAGTTCCATACTGGGTGGATAGCAGTCTGAGGAAACTTGAGTTCTGATCGAGTTGTGAGGGTGGTTGATACTTTTTTTCTTCAGATAAATGAGAGAGATTTGTGTCACCGCAGAGCCCATCGAACATCTGCTTAAGGCCTGTCACACACAGCCTCTCGTGTATGGTTGTTTTGAACTTTTGTTTTTTGGGGGCCGATGGTCGAAAGGAAAGGACAAATGAACCAACACCGTCGGCCTAGCAGACCGTGGGGTATGGTGGAGTGCGTTATTTTGGGGGCCAACGTTTTCTAGTTCCTCCTTCCACTGAGAAGGCAGCATCAGCGTGGCACTTCTAGTCATCCAAAGGAAACACCTTACTGCTGTCACACCTCATCCAGCTAGCAGCAGTACGAATTCGCCCTCAGACCCGCATCATAGTGTAGTAATTTACATCACAACGGTAACTGCTTTTCATCTAACCACTATCTAACGAACTTTTGTGGTATGGTAGGATCTCAAGGGAAGAAGTGTTCCACTAGCATAGCTCGTTAGGTCATTGTGATTTCAAGCCTGACCACCACGTCAAGGTGGTAGCTGTCGATCGGGTCCCATATTGGGACGAAACAACTGTCCATTACTTCCAGGTTTTCACTGGTTCTTCAACTGATGTCAGTCCATAATGAATACTACCTTAATCAGTACCTTATCTACATGTAAGTACTGATAATAAATGACAGACAGGAAAGCATGTTAAATGGTAAGACCCCCCTCCCCCCCAGAATACTAGTTATCTTATCAGTTTGAAGTAGAATATTTTCAGTGAGAATTTAAGTTTCAGCGTATTTTCGTTCCAACAAATTCAAAGTCACAATGCCGATATTACAGTAACCTCCATGAACATTAGGTTAATCAACATTCTCCATTGAATTTCTCTCGTTCATCTTGTTTCAATTATTAAAATGTATCATACAATTTGGCACATTTTCCGAAGTTTTACAACCTGCTGTTTTGCAAGTCAACAATAAAATGAAGCAAAAACTTGACAGTAGATGATGACAGGCTTTTAAATGCATAAAAATGCATTATACTACTATTATTCCTGAAATATTTAGCTCGAATCGTAGACTTTTGTACTAAGTGAATGAACCACGACCCATGTTTTTCGATCCAGATTTCCGCTTCATACCTTAAGAACACCTAATAACAGCTGATTGTTTTATACTGTTAATAGTAACCTTACTGAGAACTTTATATCGTACAAAAATTTCGTATCTAATAAAGCGATTACTGAACAGCTGTAAGTATTAATCCGTATTTTAGTAGTGTTACAGTATTTTTGGTAAACTGCCGAATCTGACTGGTATACCCAATCGAGCCTATTGTATCCATGCAGAGATTTTATCGGCAACTCACCGATGAAATCTGGCCAATTTACGCCACCTATGATGCTGCAGTGATATCCGTTTGTCTATTAAGGGTCGCGTGTACTGCACAGCAGTCCACTCTGTTCCACTGTATAGCTGTGAAAAACGGACATCCAAAGTAGAAGATATAACAAGGCTTCAAGTGTTTGATCACCGTTGCCTCCGTAGTATAGGAAGTATTCCATGGTGTCACCATGTGAGGAATGCACAAGTCAGGTATAGAGTTTTAGGGAGTAGAGGTTAATCAGTTGACGAGGTTATGAACCTTCATCGACTCAGATGGCTGGTTGGGACACGTACTACGTATGCCTAGTCACTGATTGCCTCGTCACACAATGTTGGCCGAAGTAGAATGAGGCTGGAAAAAGGCCCGAGGTGGCCAGTTTAAAACATGGCACCAATGTATGAAGTCATGTAGGAGCGATGCAGACTAGGTGGTTGGGGTCTGCGGGACAAGAGAAACCAGTGGCTGGAAACTCTAGGTGATATAGCACAGAACTGATGTCAATGGCGCAGATGTATACACACATTATCCTCATCTTAACACTATACCGATTTTCACCATTTTGTCCTTTCTTTCTTCTCGTACTTTATATTTCTTTTGACTGAATTTTCTTTCCTTCCTCATCTTTCACCTCACTACCTTTTTACTTGATGTACTGATATGAGTTGTGGCAACTCGGACCGTTACGCAGTAATGCCTGGTCCTATGTTGATATTGATGATGATGACTGGTATACTGTCTTGAACATCAGTTGCGTCTTTTACTGATCGATACAATCGTAATACAGCATGAAATAAAAACCGCCATCTCTCTCAGTTTGCCAAAATACGGACATTCATCTTCAATATACAATTCCCATATTAATAGTTTCGAAAGTATCACTAAACCATGCTATACTATAAGTAAACTAAAAACAAAACAAAAGTATAGTAAGTAGAGCTCTGATCTTCTGTGAAAGTGTAGCAAAAACATAGTAGACACTTAGCAGTGGGGAAGTTTCAACCTCCTGCATGCTTCCAGTAGTATACAAGACCCAATCAAACATAACCTATCCTCCTCAACTCTATGTCTCCCTTTACCTTCACCTCTTAATACTACAATTAAGCCTTTTACCCACCCTCTAACTTTACAACCATTGTGAGCGATCAAAGCCACCGAAACCGCATTCTTACTCTTCTAAGACTCCGTCATCGATTTCATGAAGAGCTTCAACGTTTAACCCCTATGCTAAGCCGGACAGTATAAAACACTCACCAGAACTCTCGAATTTCAAGCCATAGATGTACGCTATGCATCAGAGACACGTATACAGGACACGAGTGTTGTTATTAAATTAACCTCACTTGGCCAGGGTGGTGAATTTTCAAAATTCACTTCAAGAATATCTGAAGACTCTATGGCCAGGCTCTCATGGACTCGCTGGTGTAGGCATAGCATTGAGTCGTAGAGCAGAAAGAGCGCTCCTCCACTGGATACCACTAAACAGCCATTTATGTCCTATCCGACTGAATGGATCTGTAAAGACTTGGAAGGATCGTGAGATTACGCGATGTTTATTTGTAACCTCCGCCTATGCACCAACCGACTCCAGTTTAGATGATGCGTGGGATGAATTCTAGAAGTTATCAACTTTGCTACAGAAGGCAAAAAGTTCATATGTAGTCTGACACCCTAAACCATCAAAATAAAGAAAAGCAGAATATACCAAACTATGATAAACCAATTACTGTGCTTAAATATGGTTAAATTTCAGTTTTGTTAAGTTATAAGTTAGAAATCCCCACTTGTACCAATATTAAAATCAAAACTAACCCTGTTTATCTATTACATAATCCTGAAATCTGGACTCACTCTTATGTATTAAGAAAGACCGGTAGTCTGGAGGCCAACAGTTCGAACCCTGCTATGGTCCAAGTTATCATTTCACCTCTAATCACTAACTCGTATGAATACTACCTGCCTGTCAAACCATAGTTATCTCAGATAGTCTAAATAATCAATTATGGAGAATCTATAGTGTTATCATTCGGGTGCAGGTGCATCCAGCTGACGAGTCTTAAATGGGAGAAAACACGTGACCTTTAGTCTACTACTAGCTACCAAGTGGACTAAAATATAATGAACATCTGAGACCTCTGCAAAAGAACCCTTCTACCAACAAATATCCAGCAATGTCGCTCTATATAGCAACGGGAGATAACAAATACCATTAAATAATAACTGTAATCTGATGAGTTGAAACATGAGAATCAATATTGATGAGTGTGCATGTCTATGAAACAATCTGATGATAACAGCTCATGAAACCCGATTCCGAGGACAAAATCTTCAACCGATAGAGTAGAAATATAACAGTTGATTAAAATCGTAAGTATTAGTGTTATTGCTTGTATTATATCGTCGTTGATTGGACCGAATTGATCGGTCTCTATTGGCATATGGGCTCCTGCGCGGATGCCTGGATATTCCCTGCGTTCTTAGTTATACAGTAATGATGGGTAGTGGCTAGCAGTGGAATCCATGATGCGCATTTTGTCCTATTTGAGACTAGTCAACTGAATGTACCTGGCTCCCAGTGAGTGAGGTTGTTCTCACTGGGATTCGAACCAGGCAGCGATCGCTTCAAACGACAGAGCGTTACCCACTGTGGCTCGGTGGTCTAGCGGTTAACGCTCTATCGTTTGAAGCGATCGCTGCCGGGTTCGAATCCCAGTGAGAACAACATCACTCACTGGGGGCCAGGTACATTCAGTTGACGAGTCACAAATAGGACGAAATGCGCATCCTGGATTCCACTGCTAGCCACTACCCATCATTACTACATACGTATTATTTATAAAACATTCAATGTGCATTGAACACCATTGAATGGCATATAGTGAAACCATTTTGAATGCCTGATTAAATTAAGTGATGATTTGGTTTACTTCCGACCACAATGTTAAATGAAGTGCATTTTAAACAGCGTAATGAGAAGACGAAGATTATCTGAAACATGTAATATATTAGCACTATACATTTCGAACAATCTGATCACACATGGACTCGTCGAACTATTTATGTGAAAATTTACAAAAAAGGTCAATGAAGTTAATAGGAAACATAGGAATAGGAAGGGAGTGAAAAAGAAAAAAACCCTACTCTTGGTATGAAAATTAAAATCAATACTACCAAGGTAGGTTCAACATGAGTACGAATTGTTTTGTATGCATAAAGGGGGTTTAAATTTACGGATGGTTAGAGCTTCAATAAATTTAAGCACTCGGCTCTGACCACTTTTATGTAGTACTTTAAAGGTTGTTTTCATGTCTACCCTGGGGTTAGTTTCTAGTATATGTTTAGCTATAGACGAAGATGGACGTTTGTCACCTGCACTTATCGGATTTGTTGAGGTCATTTGTTTTGTAACCACCTAGGTACATGTTCAACCTGCCTTAACTGCATATCATAATTACTCCTCCCTATATATGTGTGCACACAAACATGTAAATTGATAGACACACTGGGATGTGTGTGTAATTGTTTATATATTGTTTTGGTTTGTGTTGTAGTATGGACTTGGTCTTCTCTACAATGATGACCTTGGCTACATAATACGTTTTACAGATGGCCGATCTAAGTCTTTTCCTCACAACAAAGCTATGTGAATCACCTCTAAATGGTAATAAGATGTAGACATTTGTCTTAGCAACGGAATACTGTGTCCTTTTCAGTGGTACATAACTTTTGCACCGGTCGATAAATCTCAACGGGTATCCATTCTGTATCAGTGGTGTTGTCAGTAAGTTGGTCTCTTCCTCCCTTGTGTCATAGGTGCAGATGCGATTTATCCTGTTGAATAAGCACCTAACTAAACCACGTTTATATTGGACTGGGTAATAGCTATGGAAATTAAGATATTGCCCGGTCCATGCAGGTTTCTTATAGATCGACCTCCTGATGTATTTATTTGAAAATAAAAACATATTCAATTGAGGTCCGAAATTTTTATTTAAATTTTCACACTACTTGTTATTATATATAAGTAGGTCAACTCAAATTAACGAATTTCATGTGTAAATCGGAATGTGCTCTTCGGTAACCAATGGATCACACTAAGTGATACTGTTAGCAGGTTGCATATTATGTAGACTAAAAGATACAACAGCCAAAGAAGACAAACCAAATATTATCTACAAAATCAACGGTGATCACCACTACAAGTGAACAACGCGGACACCCACTTTACCATCGGTTGGCTATTAAACATAACGATATTTCATCACTCATTTCAATGCACGTGGATAACTATACGAATTTAATTTTGGAAATGTAGAAATCTTGGACAGAGGACAGACAACCAATATCAGAGAATTTCTAGAAGCTTGGCATTCAGGTTAGTCAGTCAGCAATCAATATATGTATAGAAATAGACCCAATCTATCAACCAATAAAGATAAACATTTACAAAGTCAGAGGTCAGTCAAAGAAACAGCCAATAAGACAGTCAATGACACAACAACCAATCACGAACCAGTTCCTCAGGTAAAGCTACTGAATAATCACTCGTGGAGAGACACTGACAGCTCACTTCTGATTGAAGTCAGTGCTGATGTTGTCTGGAAAGACAATGAAAGCTTCACGACTACACCACCCATCTCAGAGAAAGCAACACAACTGAAAAGGAACAAGGATTGCAACAGAATATAATGAGTCCATTTTATTTCACCAGTTTCTTACCCAGTTGCTTACAACCTGAAACACGGATATCAGACAACAAAAGAGTTTGAACACTGTTTGTATAACGGAACCAAGTCAGTTAACAGAAAATACCATGATCTATTCAGGTATACAAGCATTCATGTAGAACTAACAAGTTATGTCAAGAAAGTCCATTGACTTGTTATTGTTTAACAAAAAGCTAATACGGATGGTAACAAGGTGTTCTGGTACACAAAATAAACGATAACGTAAGAAGGTAGCTGATGCCTATGCCCAGCCACTGCCCAATTCGACATAGAATCCTAGGAGAAGTTGGATTAGTACTATTTATTGATATACTTGTAGTACTCCGTTGTTTTATTGGATCCAATTATTCGACCTCTATTAGAATATGGGCTCCTATGCGGATACCTCTGTATTGCCTGAATGCCAATCATGGTAATTTGGTTGGTTATGGCCATCGTTCCTCTGTGGTATAGCGGATAACGCCTTGGCGTTTGAAGCGATAGGTATAAAGTCCGAGTATCGGTGGGCACAACATCACTCCGCACTGGGGTGTAGGTACATCAAGCTGACGAGTCCCAAGTAGGACGGAACGCGCATCCTGAAATTTTCTGCTAGCCTCAACCAACTAAATTATCATAACCCTCAAAGTAACTGTAAACTCTTTTGTCTATCATATCTGAATGCTCTAGATTGTAAGCAACCGGTGAGTAACTGATGAAATAAAAGGCATCTATGTTATTCAATCATTGCCTTTCCACTATTCCGGATATTTTGTTTCGATTCTTCAAATAGCTTTCTAAATATAGTGCAGTGATGATAGACTGAAATTCTGCTTACACTGACAGCTATTGTTATTGATGCTGTCAGCTAGATGAAAACCTGTCAAAGCCAACCATCACATTTTGGTGTTAGAGTTGGGATCCAGGTTGCTTACCGTTAAACCAATATGCACTCAGCAGCAGACACCCTATCGAATGTAACTCACCACTAACTTCACACACCATACTTACCCTCTACCTTATCCAGGTACACTCAGGCAATGGGACAGTGTAACGCATTTGAAACTCTACTCATCCGCTTACTAATTTGGATTTCCGAACTGCCACACCTTTCCACTGTCAATTACTACCGTTTGCCAATTATCTTTTATGCTTAAATGTAAGTACATCTTGTGCGCTTGTTAAGTAATTGGCTTAGACTTTTCTTTTCCTGTTCTCTCTTCCAGATGTTAGTGGTCATTTCTAAACACACACTTCCTATGCCCCCGCCTTCCACTTCCTCGAAAACAACGTACCTAAAGGTCGAACGAAAACTTACCAACAGATGGTTGTCCTAATGTATAAGCTCATAGATAAGGCTAACTCACCAACTACTGACCATACTTTTGAGAATAAACCTGATTATCAAGTTTCATAAAAAATGAGTGATCTAAGCAAAATAGGCAGGTCGATTGATGAAGTTGTGAGCATCCAACTACTAAGATGGCTTAAATATATACTGTGTACGGCGAACCATCACCTACTTGAACGCGTCATGGTAGGGGAAGTTGGGTTAGGATAGAAAAAAGTTCACGGTGACCAAACCAAGACGTGGCACCAGTCAACATAGTCACTGACTGTTGGCTCGAGCCGTGTTGGGAGATGTAGACTGCTTGGTTGGGTGTGCGAGATAAAAGGAATCACTGGTTGAGTATTGACTCTTCGTGATGTAGCTGAAAATCGGTAACAATGGCGCAGATATATTCACTCACTCCTTGATATCTTTTAAAGCTTGAATATTCACACTGACCTTTATCTTCAAATCGTTAATTCTCTCACACTACTTTATCCACTTAGATAGTATAACTTTCTTCCTATCCACCTGTTTTCTGTATGCTACTGTGAAGTGTAGCGAATTGAGCCGACACATTTGTGTGCGAGATTCTAGGTCGATTTCGTCAGTCAATATGTAATCGGTTACAGTAGCTGTAAACTTCCGTAGTATATGAATTAATTTACGTAGAAAACTTCGACTTTTCTTTATAAGCATATTTGTAGCAAAATATTCCTCCAACCAATTTGTCAATCAAAAAATCACTCATAAGTCAACAATTACGTTTTTAGAAATTGATTCAATCAGTTTATTTATTCGTGTCCTACGACATGATGATTACACGTGAAAGGGAAACTTGAGGTATAACGATAGCCAGCTGATGCTTTATCTCGTATTCGCGTAAGCGTATTTCCCTACGTCTTCAAGAAGTTATGCCTAGCAACTCTTTATTAAT
Source organism: Heterobilharzia americana (assembly GCA_944470555.2). Taxonomy (NCBI): domain Eukaryota; kingdom Metazoa; phylum Platyhelminthes; class Trematoda; order Strigeidida; family Schistosomatidae; genus Heterobilharzia; species Heterobilharzia americana. The sequence goes on along the minus strand of OX104127.1, from coordinate 157,320,207 downwards.
CACTTGTGACTTATCTGGCAGCAAGCCAAGTCCCTTTGTGCTTTTATCGATGATACGGTTAGTCTTCTCGAAGATGAATGGCTTTCTTTATCCTCGCATTAGATCGACAGTAATGTCAATTACAGACTGATATGTTGCGGCAGATATGGATCGACATCTTTGATAATCATCCAAAACTTCCTTAGCGTACCAGGGACTGAAAGTGAAGAGGTATATTCTTTCACCTATCAACAGAATTTCAGTACTAGAAGATAGATTCCATCATATATATCTCGACAATGTTGGGCTACTGCCTTCATTAAAAGGCTTTAATTCTATTTTAACATGAATAAAGAGATTTAAGGTTGACGGTAGTAATACCTCTGCAAGACATATCTGCCAAGTCAGTAGCGAAAAGTATCATCCAAAACTGGATTTCTAATTTGATGTCCCAATTATCTTTACTGCAAACAGAGGCGCACACTCCGAGAGTTACCTTTTTCAGCAACTAAAGGAGGCGGCACAAGTTGGTACATGCCGAACGAGTTTTCTATATCTGAGCTGAGATTTCGTCACCAACCAGACTGTTTGGCTTAATGCAACTCGCCAAGTAAGTGAAATGGTTGACACATTCTACCACTTCACTCCATATCATTAACCATGATATATAATCAGGTCCCTACGGCTTAGCTGAGTTCTTTAGTCGTGGAGCTTTCATCGTCTTTCTCCTAGACGACATCATCAGCACTAACTTCAGTATGAAGTCAGCTGTCAATATCTCTCCGTCAGTGATTTAGTAGCATACCCTGACGAACTGGTTTGTGATTGGTTGTTTCCTTTGATTGTTGTTATTGGTTGTATAGATTTACCTATCGGCTGTTCCTCTGACCTCTGGCAAAATATACAAATAGATGAAACGAACTCCAATGGGATCACCGATATCCAGACTAATTGCAGAAGCAGTGATGCAGAAACTAGAAGCCATCATCCTACCTGTGGTCAAACCAAAAATTTGAATTCGCTATGTAGACGATACTTTTCATCATTAAAAAATATGATTTAGAAAACACCCACAGTTTGATCAACAACGTTGTCAATGGTATCAAATTCACAATGAAGGAGTCCAACAACCAACTACCCTTCACGGATGCTTCGGTCAGTAGAACAAATGCCGGAGACTCAAGTGAACAGGGAGTCAACAAACACTGGTCAAATCCTCAACTACAGTAGCAACAACCCAATGACACACAAAATTAGTTGCGTGCAGAATCTATTCAAAAGAGCGAGAAACGAAGAAAATTACTTGATCTCCACCCTAAAGAAGAATGGCTACCCACAAAACTTTATCAGAAGATGCCTATCCCGTGCATCATCAACTACAAAGTCATCGACAGAAATCAACAAACGCATCATCCTACCATACATAAGAATATATCAGAAATCACGACAAGATTACTGAGACCACTATTATACAGACCAAAGGATGCAACAGTCAAATAAGACAAACAAAGTATTATTCATGAAATCAACTACAATAACTGTAGTCAACACTACACTGGACAAAGTGGTCACCCTCTTCACCTTCGCCTGCATGAACACCAAGTGGCTATTAAACGCCACGACATTTCATCGCTGCTCATTTCAATGCACGTGGATAACAACTATGGACATGAATTGAATTTCGACAATGTAGAAATTTTGGATGGAGAGAGGAAACACAAAGAATATCAGAGAATTCCTAGAAGCTTGGCATTCAGGTCAGTCAGTCAGTCAGCAATTAGTAGATGTATAGAAATAGACCCAATCTATCAACCAATGAGAAAAGCGATAAACGACAGAAAGGTGAGAGGTGAAGCAGAGGAACAGCCAACAGGAAGATCTATGCAGTCAGTCAATGACACAACAATCGAAGGAAACAACCAATCACAGACTACATCGTCAGAGCAAGCCACTGCATCACTCATGGAGAGATATTGACAGCTGACTTCATACTGAAGATAGTGCTGATGATGTCGTCTAGGAGAAAGACGATGAAAGCTTCACGATTAAACAACCTAGCTTAGGGAACACAATACAACCAAGACCATCCACCTGAACTATAAATATTCTCCACCATATCAGCATACATTGTTTATGCTTTCTTCAGAAGAACCAATTTTTCACCTAGTAATGTTCACTGACTATCGGTATTTCATTTGAAAACCTTATGCATGAATTGACTATCCTGTATACTTATCTGAAATGCTATAAAATTTGTATCGATAAAGGAAAATCATCAAAATCTTAAAAGTAACACGGTTCATTGTAACCCTGAATATTTTCTTATTGAATTTGGAGGTTTATTGGGATTTATTTATTGATTCCAGGTTGGTATTTATCATGGACTGACATGTTCTTATTAAACTGGACAATATTTAGCTGTAAGAAATACAATCTACCTTCTTATAAGTGAAGAGAAACCTGAAACTGGGACAGACTAAAAGTGATGTTTTTTAAACATCTGCCAAGATTCCTTCGATTATTCATTCAGTAACTCCCTCCCTGTATATTATGTAAGGTGATTATTAGTTAGCTCAATAACTTCACTTGTCAATCCCAAATCAGACCCTATTTGTGAAGCTATAAACGCATATCAGATGTATTCGACTTCCAATCACTGGGTCATAGGATGGATAGAAAACCGCTTCATCTGCATCAGCTTAAGCAGTTACAAAGTAATATCTTTGATCATTACACAACAAGAGCGCAACATAACATAATACATGGAAGTGTACATGAAAGCTGAACTAGATTGCATGACCAGTTTCAATAAGGTTGAGACATGGCCACTACAAGTAGAAGACATGAAGCAATTACAGAGTTCTGATCTCAGATGTTTGTGTAAGATTGCTCATGTTTGGTAGAACCACCATGTGAGCAACGTTGAGGTCAGGCGAAGGATACTATACAAGACAGACAAATCGATTGATGAAATTGTCAACATTCATCGACTGAGATGGCTTGGACACATACTGTGTATACCGAGTCAATAAACGCCTCGACGTGCCAAGGTATAGGAAGTTGGATTAGGTTGAAATAGGGTTCTCTCAGAGTGACCAGACCAAGAAGTAATACCAGTCAATGAAGTTCTTGATTGTTGATCTCACCTGTGTAAGAAGGCTTAGACTACTATCTGATCGAGGGTCCCAAGGACGATAGGAATCAAGGATTGGAGACTCAGTGAAACGGTTGGAAATTGATCACACTGGATTAGATGCACACACTTCTTGACATCTTCTAAAACTTGGATATTCACACCAACTGTTATCTTCAATTGTTTATTCTACCACATAACTTTTTTTTCCATCCACCTGTTTTCTGTATACTACAGTGAAGTGTGGCGAATTGAGCTAATGCACTTGTGTGCGAGGTTCTACGTTCATTGTGTCTGTTATATCCGAGTTTTATTATTTAATGGAGTATTTTCAATCTATTAAGGAATGGTAGAGAATGAGATCAATTCCTGTGCAACCAAAAAAATATAATGTGACCCTTTGAAGTAAATTGTAATAGTATTGAAGTCTAAAGAAGTGACACCACTCATAACAACGCTTGACGTAACTAGTTTTAGGGTTAGTGTACTGTAGTTTCCAACACGATTTACAAATACTCATGTAAAATACTGTGAGTAATGAAATATACTTGCCAGAAACTAGCTTCAGCGAAACGGAACAACCGTAAAACCTGTTGATTGATTCAGCCACATTACACATGCACATATCGATTAGTAAGCTTAAAGTAGGATACGAAAGTGTGTTCACACATTGATGACCAGTAGGTAACCAATTTAACTGTTTGGAGTAAATCGCTGATATGTGCAAAGTAGCCAATTAACTAAATGATGTGATACTGTATATTTTCATGTTAAATGGTGGGAGTTGATTGGCAAGATACCATGGAGTTGAAATTTATTTATGCTTGTTGGTACCCATCAAATGATGAGTAAGATGGGTTAATAGGTTAAAAACCTGGGTGATACATCAAGATTGAAGCTGGAAACCTGCTCGTTTTCTCTTACTCACAAGGTGAAAAAGAATGAACTACATGGAGACTCTCCAAATCCGAATTTTATCGTTTTAATCTGGTTCTTAACTATTCCACTTTGAAAATAAGAGCTACCGACCAACATTTGAGTCGTTATACTACCCATGTATGTGCACCAACCATAGGAAATCTATCCATCCATCTAAATCAACATAGGACTGGGCATTACTGAGTAACGGTCCTAGTTGCCATACTTGATATCAGTACATCAAGTTAAAAGGCGGTGAACTGCAAGATGAAGAAGGAAAGAAAACTCTGTCAAAAAAAATATCAAGTACTACAAGAGAGGAAGGAAGGATGAGAAAATGGTGAGATTCGGTATTGCGTTAAGATGAGGATGATGTGTGTGTGTGTGTGTCTGTGTGTATACATCTGCGCAACTGAAATCACTTCTGAGCCATATCGCCTACAGTCAGTCTCCAACCATTGGTTTCTCTTCTCCCACGGACCCCAACTGGCTGGCTAGTCTTCATCGCCCCCTACATGGCTCAAACCAACTGTCAAACACTTCATACATTAATGTCATGTTTTAGTCTGGACGCCTCGAGCCTTTCTTCAGCCTGAGCCTACTTCGGCCAACATTGTGTGATGAGGCAGACAGTGACTAGGCATACGTAACACATGTCGGAGCCAGCCATCTGAGTCGATGAAGGTTCACAACCATTTCAACTGACTTACCTCTTCTCACTCCCTTAAACTCTACACCTGACTGTACATTCAACACCCTCCACTTTTTTCTACTAGGATCTTTTTCAGAGCACAACAGAGTGCCACCATTAGTTCCAGGTATGAAACTACATCGATGTAGCCTACTCAAAATACAATCCATGAATATCAATAATCGAAGAACTCAAAATGTACATTACATCTACATATTAAATATCCTGTCGATCATGATAGCCAATAGAGACGTTTTAACACAATGGCTACCGTTTCTAAATCCTGAACTTAGATGTTGTACCAAGTACCACCAATCAATAAGCTAGAAACACATTGAAAAAGTATGCAAAAATTTCAGTCATAAGTTATGAATGGTATCAATCTCTCGAGAATTAAAAATTTTATTTTAAAGTAGAATGGGTTAGAATCAAAGAACACTAGAAGCATATATATATATATATATATATAATATATATATATATATATATATATATATATATATATATATATATATATATATATATATATTATATATATATATATATAATATATATATATAGTTTTGCGCTCCCCTCATTCCCGGATGAAAAGTAAAGTTTATGTACACAGATTGACTAAAATAACTAATGTACAATTAAAACAATACGCTCTGAGTCACACGTTAATCCAAACTATTACGTCGATAATTAGACCTCCGATACCTTCCACCATCCTATAGAATATACAAAATACATTACCAACCAATGAAAACTTACATTCCATCCAGCCCGGCTATTACTTCCATTTCTGGTCAGCTTGTCTAAAATAAATAATTAGCATTAAATTCTAAAGAATAATACCCCAATTAGGTATAACAGGAGGTGGTATATTAGCCTGTGCTAAGTAGTTCTGGTATTCAATATCTTTATCGGTATAACGATCCTTGAATATATCTTCTAACTCTTTCAAACTAGCAAAACCATCAGAAAGTTCTGTCATCTGAACAAAAAATGTATCAAGCAATTTAAATGAATGGTTATCGTTTAACAAATGCTTAGTACTTACTAACATGATGTTAGCCAACCATAGAATTTATTTAAAACATTCATTTACCGATACTCCGTGTCCTTCTGATTACTAATGTCTCCAGAGGAAGTATATTTCCCCAACTACAAAAAGCAGAAGTAACCCATTTACATGTTCAATTATTTATTCTAGTTACATTGACAGAAAATTGGATTTGATATGAGAAAATTTACACGATAAAAAAATGCGAAAGTAACTATGCCTCTCGTGATGCATTCAAATGCCTTGCCATAGTTAGGTGCCAGGACATCAACGTGAAAAAGCTGTACATAGCGCGGTTAAGTGTGTTGTTGGCATCTGAGCAGCTGACCAGGAAAACTGGAGATGATATGCTCACCGGCAATTATTGGTTGAACCTACTTACGCAGAGACGGCAAGTCTCTCCATGGCCCCGCTAGATTTGAACCAACACACCGTCATATTTGACTTGGTGGTAATGACGATCAGAGAGATCCATACGCGGTGATCAGTGACATAAGCTTCCGAAGCACGCACGAGCCAGCTAATCGTCAGGATTCCGCCCAGTGCGCTGGGAGTAGTTCAACCAAAAGGTCAGGGAATGCAACTTCCTAGTTCTGGTAGACGCCGTTGTTGTAGTCCCAGGAGAGGTGATGTGGTCAACCTTAACAAGATGGGTGGTATTCAGTCCGAAATATAGGATATCGTTTTGCTGTAGCTTTGGCCTATCGAAAGTAGCCTGGAAGCAGCCTTCACGTCTAATATGTTGGTAAGAGGAGGATAATCTTTCGGGAAGATGAGTTGCATCGGTCTCAGCAAAATTGTGGGGACTCAGTGAGGCGTATCCCACGCACGTCTGCGCATGCGGAGGTGGGTATAGTCTCTCTCCTTCTCTCTCTCACCACAAATAAGGTAAATTAGAAAGTATTATAAAGGAAATATATTTGTAAAATCCCAATAAGATAGAAAGATAAATTTCTGGAGTTTTGCGACTTCATGGAAAACAATATTAACAAACAAATGGAGTAGCAATGGATTCCCTCGTGTCCCTTATCGTTGCATACCTATTCATAACTCAAATTGAATCAATCATCCTTTCTAACGCCATCAACCGTTGCCTCCGTAGTATAGGACATATTCCGTGGTGTCACCATGTGAGTAATGCACAAGTCAGGTATAGAGTTTTAGGGAGTAGAGGTTAATCAGTAGACGAGGTTATGAACCTTCATCGACTCAGATGGTTGGGACACGTACTACGTATGCCTAGTCACCGATTGCCTCGTCACACAATGTTGGCCGAAGTAGATTGAGGCTGGAAAAAGGCCCGAGGTGGCGAGATTCATCATCATCATCATCATTATCAACATAGGACCAGGCATTACTGCGTAACGGTCCGAGTTGCCACACCTCATATCAGCACATCAAGTAAAAAGGTAGTGAGGTGAAGGATGAAGATAAGTGAATGCAGTCAAAAGAAATATAAAGTATGAGAAGAAAGGAAAGAGGAGTGACAAAATAGTGAGATTCGGTATAGCGTTGTTAAGATGAGGATAATGTGTGTATACATCTGCGCCACTGACTTCGGTTCTGAGCCATATCACCTAGGGTCTCCAACCACTGGTTCCTCTTGTCCCGTGGACCCCAACCACCTAGTCTGCATCGTCCTACATGGCTTAAACCAACAGTCAGAGACTTCATACATTGGTGCCATGTTTTAGTCTGGCCACCTCGGGCCTTTTTCCAGCCTGAACCCACCTCAGCCAACATTGTGTGACGAGGCAATCGGTGACTAGGCATACGTAGTACGTGTCCCAACCATCTCAGTCGATGAAGGTTCACAACCTCGTCGACTGACTTACCTCTTCTCCCTAAAACTCTACACCTAACTTCTGCATTACTCACATGGTGACACCACGGAATACGTCCTATACTACGAAGGCAACGGTGGTCAAATACCTGTAACCTTCTCATGTCTTCCACTTTCAATGGCCATGTTTCACAGCCATACAGTAGAACAGAGCGGACTGCTGTGCAGTACACGCGACCCTTAATAGACAAACGAATATCACGGCGGCGCCATAGGTGGCGCAAATTGGCAAAAGCCAATCGAGCCTTTTGTATCCGTGCAGAAATCTCATCGGCAACTAACCCACCGGGTTGATCCTACTTCCCAGGTAAGTGAAGTGGTCAACACACTCAACCACTTCACTCTCTATTGTTAACCGCGGTACCGCTGAAGACCAGTCCTGGAGCAAAAATTTGCATTTGGGTGGTGAAAATCGCATCCCAAACATTCTCAAATTCCCACTCAAAGTGTTCAGAAGACTCTGCATCTTGTCAGCGTCTTCACCTAACAGGACTATGTCATCTGCATATTCTAGATCTAAGGAAAATTCACCTGTGATCCGGTCAACGTCTTTGTAATTAGGTGACGAGAGGGAAACCTCCATAAGAATATCTATGATAAAATTAAATAAGAATGGGGATAGTGGGCATCCTTGACGGACACCACTTGATGAGTATAGCTCCCTGGACAACTCACCATAGGCTCTAACATGCCCACAAGTGTTCGAGTAGAGAGCTTTCAATAAGGTGATGTACTTACTAGGCACGCCTTTCAGTGACAGACACTGCCATAAGACTTCTCGATCAACGGAGTCAAATGCCGCCTTCAGGTCGAGAAATACAGCTATTGTCGGGCGTCTGTAAGCATGCCTATGTTCCAGGACCTGGCGCAGTGTGAATATTTGGTCGATACATCCACGGCCAGGTCTAAAGCCTGCCTGGTTTTCTCGGGCTTGCTGTTCCCGAGCTCCACTCAGGCGTCGGAGAATTATAGAACTTAGGATCTTAGACACTATGTTTGTCAGGCTGATTCCTCTGTGGTTATCACAAGAGGACTTCTCGCCTTTCTTGAAGACTGGGATGATCAGTGACTTAGACCAGTCGGAGGGGATCGTATTTGATTCCCATATACTGGCTAACACTTCCGTTAGCCTGACTAAGAGAACTCTACCACCATTCTTGTATACCTCAGCAGGTAGTCCGTCTGGTCCTGCTGCCCTTCCCCGTTTCAGGCTACCTACCGCTTTCTCAACTTCTTCTAGTGTTGGGGGACCTGTCTCTATGTCCCATTCAGGGTCCGACTGGATAGCGGGCAGCGCAATGGTGGCTGGAGGCCAGTTAAACTGTTCCTCAAAGTGTTCTGCCCATCGTCCCAGTCGCCTTCCCTGCGAGTGAATCGCCGATCCGTCCTTCTCCGCTATAACCTCACTAACTGTTGTTGACCATTTCCCCCCAGTCTCCTTAATAAGTCTAAATAACTGTCTACTGTTACCGATCGCCGCTGCCTTTTCCATCTCTTTAGCCTTTGCTGCCCACCACTGTTCACGATCGTTGCGCAGACTTTTCGTCAGTTTATTTTTAAGTTGCGCTCGCTCTTCATTGTACTCAGAGCCTGCAGGGATGCATTCACGTGCATCCATTAGTTTGGAAGAAGCTGCTGATATCCACTGGCTCTTTTTAGCCATTATCTTGGAGTCGGCTACAGTCTCCAGTGCTGCTTTTACAGTAGACTGAAGATGGCACCAAGCTTCTTCTGGATGAGTGACAGTCTTTTGTTCCGATAACTGCCTAGCCAACTTCTCACTGAACACGGCTTTGGTGTTTTCGTTGTCCAGCAGAACTCGTAGTGGTTTTGTTGCCAAATTTTTTCTACGTCCATTGAGACGCAGGCATATACGTGCTCGGACCAACGCATGATCGCTGTCCAAACACGTACTCCAGAAGGAGCGGCAGTCTTCCACCGATCCTCTCCAGCGATGACTAATAGCAATGTGGTCTATCTGTGTCCATCGCTGAGTCGAGCTCGGTGGACGCCAGGTCAGACAGTGCCTTTCTTTATGTCTGAAATTTGTGCTGGCTAAAAATAGGCGGTTATCTGAGCATAGTTGTAATAGGCGATCACCGTTATCTGTACGTTCAGCTGGGATTCCGAAAGTGCCACCTAAGTGCCTTTCTGCCTCACTCAGTCTACCCACCTGTGCGTTGAGGTCACCTGCAACAACCACTACGTCCGAACGTTTGGCTTTCGAGAGGAGGTTAGACAGTTTATGGTAGAACTCGTCCTTCACTTCATCCGAACTACAGTCAGTGGGTGCGTAAGCAGAGATTACAAAGAGACAACGGCGAGTCTCACTATTCCTTTTAGTTCTCACTGTGCCGTTCAGCCTCATAGCGCAGAGGCGACTATCAACTGGGATCCAGTCTAGTAGTGAGTTTTCTGCCCTGGTGCTTAATGCTATACCTACACCTGCAAGACCACGAGAGCTAGCTATCGAATCTCCAGAAACTCGAAGGGTGAATTTTGCAGATTCACCAGATTGGTCAGGAGAGGTCAGGTGAATAACCACACTTGGGTCCTGTATGCGTGTCTCACAAACACAGCACACATCCATGCCCGAGTTGCTAGAGTCTTTGCCAACGAAGCCTGTTGGCCAATTTGACGGAGGGTGCGGACATTGAAGGCTCCAATATGTAATTTGGAGCGTGGTTTAAGGAGACCAGGGACTGTTCTGTGGACTCAGATCGTTGTCGAAGGCTGCAGAGGTAGGAGAAATTGAAGATGATGCAGCATCATTAATTAAGAGACGTGAAGGAAGATTAGAAGGTAATGATGGAGGAGGAGGATAGCAGTCAGAAGAAACTTGGGTGCTGACAGAGTTGTGAGGGCGGTTGACACTTCCCGGCTGCCCACACCGTGGAAGGCTATTTCTTCTTAAGGTACCTGAAAGAGATTTGTGTGACCGCAGAGCCCATCGGACATCTGCTTGAGGCCTGTCACACCCAGCCTTTTGAGTATGATTATTTTGAATTTTTGTATTTTTGGGGCCGGATAGTCGAAAGGAAACGACAAGTGAACCAACACCGCCGGCCCGGCAGACCGTGGGGCGTGGTGGAGTGTGTTATTTTTGGGGCCGACCTTTTCTAACCCCCCCTTCCACTGAGAAGGCAGCATCAGCTTGGCACTGCTGGTCATCCAAGGGAAACACCTTACTGCTGTCACACCCCATCCAGCTAGCAGCAGTACGACTTCGCCCTCAGACCCCCATCATAGTATAGCAATTTACACTATGACGGTAACTGCTTTTCGTCTAACCACTACCCAACAGACCTTTCTGGTATGGTAGGACCTCGAGGGAACAAGCGTTCCACCAGCATAGCTCGTTGGGTCATTGTGATATGCAAGCCCGACCACCACGTCAAGGTAGCAGCTATCGGTCGAGATTAAAACATGGCACCAATGTATGAAGTCTCTGACTGTTGGTTTAAGCCATGTAGGGGGCGATGCAGACTAGGTGGTTGGGGTCTGCGGGACAAGAGGAACCAGTGGCTGGAAACTCTAGATGATATAGCACAGAACTGATGTCAGTGGCGCAGATGTATACACACATTATCCTCATCTTAACGACGCTATACCGACTGCATTCTCTTTTGTTCATACTTCACCTCACTGCCTTTTTACTTGATGTACTGATATGAGCTGTGGCAACTCGGACCGTTACGCAATAATGCCTGGTTCTATGTTGATATTGATTATTGGAATCAAACTGAAACGTCATATGACCACTTTATTGAGCCTTTGAGTTCAGACGGTCAGGATATACTAAATAGAAAGGATGCAACCCATATATCTAGAAGAAATGCACAATCAGTGAAAAGTCTACCATTTGTGTTCATCAAGGTAACGGTTTGTCTTTAACCATGTAAGAAAAAATGAAATAACATGAACATCCAATGAACACGTATAGAGTGTAGGAGGTTTAATTGTCCTTGATCAATCCGTTGCCTCTACCTCAGTTGCCTGTTATTCAGAAAGACAGATATACAAAATCAACGTAGAACCTTGGCACACAACTGCCACACTTTACAGTAGCATACAAAGAAAAAGCAAGTAGAAAAAGAGAGATATAGGTGTATGGATGTCAAAGAGTGAATACCATTGCGACCAACTTTCAAACATTTCCACAAGAGTCAGTCCTCAACCACTGATTCCTGTCGTATCGCGAATCAAAACCAGGCAGTCTACACAGCTCTACACGACTTGGATCAACAGTCAGGGATTTCATGCACCGATCTCATGTCTTAGTTTGACCACCTTGAACCCTATTCCAAACTAATCCAACTTCCCCTAGCATAGCATGTCGAAGTAGGCAGTGGCTCGACATGTGTAGCACATGTTCAAGGCATCTCAGTCAATGAAGTCCCTGCTACTTTCAACAGCAGTGATTGTAAGTTTTTCACTCAACAAGAGAAATGAAGAATTTGAGATGATCACAGGTATTTAAACTATTCGCCTTGAACTAACCTCTCCTAGCATAAAGTAAACACAACCTATTAGTATCCTCCAAAGTATCCTACCAAGTCCTACATGAAAAAAAAAAGTTCGTTTTCTAAATCATAAATCTTTCTGCACACTTCCTGAGCGGTTTTCGAACCACTAAGATGAAAGTGAATAAATAAAACCGGGAATTTATCCAAAAAGGAAAGCTTGTCTAGTTGTCAATATTAACTTGTACACAGCCAGTGTTACGATCAGAACATGAATCCATGATGGATGTTTCCGTCATTATAATACTAGACGGTCATTAAAGTTTCTCGAAAAGCAAATGATGAATGAGTTAACAATAATATTTTAGTATTTCATAATTTCTTATTAGTTACAGTAGTGACGTATATCATATAAGTATAATACATATGTTTATACACATTCTGTTCATATAGGCCAATGGAACTATAGAATTTAACCATTCTTGAGTAACTCATAAATGACCTCAAACGCACCAATAAAATAACAGCTGTCTCATTTTAGCTTTTAACGTAGAAATGACAGTAGATATAGTTGCCTTTTTACGATATTTAGGAAATTATCTGGGCTTCAGAACGCTTCTTACTCCTTAAACTAATGGTATGTGTATAGGTACGATTAAGATATTTATGTATGTGACTCCATGACTTTGGAGAACCTGAACTGTGACATCGACATAAATAAACCTGCAAGTGATCCTCAATTGCTGCTAAATTTGCCGATTAAATATAGGTATCAGTTTCATAAGGTTGATCATAAAACAAAAACCTGCAGGTTTCAAAGTAAAAACTGGAAATTGAAGCAATAAAGCAGAAAGTAAGCACCGAATAGGTTCTTTCTTCAACGCCATCGCTGTTCGCTTTGTGACTCAATAGGCACTGCAACCCTAACTACAGTTACGCGGTAGGGTTTAAAGAGTTAAACTCGACCGATAGCTGCAACCTTGACGTGGTAGTCAGGCTTGAAATCACAATGACCTAACAAGCTATGCTAGTGGAACACTTCTTCCCTTGAGGTCCTACCATACCACAAACGTTCGTGAGATAGTGGTTAGACGAAAAGCAGTTACCGTTGTGATGTAAATTACTACACTATGATGGGGATCTGGGGGAGAAGTCGTACTGCTGCCAGCTGGATGAGGTGTGACAGCAGTAAGGTGTTTCCGTTGGATGACCAAAAGTGCCACAATGATGCTGCTTTCACAGTGGAAGGAGGGTTAAATAAAGTCGGCCGCAAAAATAACACACTCTACTATACCCGAGCCGGCGGTATTGGTTCATTTGTTGTTTCTTTAAGACCATCCAGCTCCAAAAATACAAACGTTCAAAACAACCGTATACAAAAGGTTACGTATGACAGGCTTTAAGCAGATGTCCGATGGGCTCGGCGGTCACACAAAACTCTCTCAATGAACTGAAGAAGAAATAGCCTTCCACGCTGTGAGCAGCCGGGAAGTGCCAACCGCCCTCATAACTCTGTCAGCACTCAAGTTTCTTCTCACACCTATAAACCTCCCCCATCATTACATTCCAATGTTCCGTCACGTCTATAAACCAATGATACTACGTCATCTTCAAATGTCCAAGAAGTGTTCGACTAGAGAACCTTCAATAAGGTGATGTACTTACTCTGCACGCTTTTCAGTGAGAGACATTGCCATAAGACTTCTCGACCAACGGCGTCGAATGCTGCCTTCAGGTCGAAAAGTACAGCTATTGTCGGGCGTCGGTAAGCGTGTCCGTGTTGCAGAACATGGCGCAGTGTGAATATTTGATCGATACACCCGCAGCCGTGTCTAAAGCCTGCCTGGTTTCCTCAGGCTTGCTGTTCCCGAGCTCCACTCAGGCGTCGAAGAATTATAGAACCTAGAATTTTAGACATTATGTTCGTCAGGCTGACTCCTCTGTGGTTATCACTCACAAGAGGACTTCTCGCCTTTCTTGAAGACTGGGATAATCAGTGACTTAGACCAGTCAGAGGGCATCGTATTTGATTCCCATATACTAGTTAACACTTACGTTAACCTAACTAAAAGCACTCACCGCCATCCTCGTATACCTCAGCAGTTAGCCTGTCTGGTCCTACTACCCCTCCTCGCTTCAACTTACCGATAGCTTTCTCGACGTCTCGAAATGTTGGGGGCCTATCTCCATGTTCCATTCAGGATTCGACTGGAAAGCGGCAACGCAATAGTGACAGGAGGTCAGATAAACTGTACCTCGAAGCCATTATATAGGTAAGCTGTTATATAATCCCAGAGTGTTTAGAAAATCGAAAACAAGATTCCTCTGAACGTTTCACTGTGTATGCTACAGCTTCTTCAGAGGAATATTCGGATTTTTATTTAACATCAAAATCTGTACACTGTCGAAAAGTTCATGTAGAAATTTTTGTATTCATGTTATTCGTTAGCTATTTTGTTGTTCAGACTGACTGTTTCCAGTTTGTCATCATAAATCCATACTACAGTATTTATCATCTGTCACCAAAGAATGACTCAATAATCAAAGTGCATGTATGCGTATGTGTGTTAACTTTTTATGGAAAATGTGTCATTCGTTGTTTATGATATAAAAAAATAACCTGTGGGGTCAACCAGTCGGAAGTGAAGTGGATGCTAACTGAAGACGTTGGGCGACAGTCACGCTATGTCGTGAATTGACAGAAGTGGGAAATTGTGAATTACTGCGAACTCACGCAGTGGCTGAATGGTTAACGCATTCGCCGTAAAACCTGAAGGTCCTGAGTTCCATCCCTAGCCAGGTCGTGGGTGCGTACTGCTGAGCAGTCCCACTCCAGGAAGAAGAAACAGCTGTCCAGTGCTCCCAGATTTCCAATGGTTCCCCAACTGATGTCAGTCCATGATGAATACTACTTCTAAAAATATGTTTCTATATCCACAATAATCGATACATGTTGTTTTTTTGGTTTTTAAAGTGCAACTTTAAATGGTGACCTTGTTTTAAATTTTTTGTCTAATTAGAGTCTGCCATATAGGTGACAAGTCAATACGAAACAGCTGTCCAGTGCTCCCAGGTTTCCTTTGTTCCTACAACTGATGTCAGTCTGCGATGAATAACAACTTGAAACTTTCCTTTCTGTTTAAAACATCTGTTGATGTTAGATATATGTAAGGCTTCTGATGTCAATCTCTGTTTATGTGTAAGGAGAAGCCCTTTCCGAGTATGTCAACATTGTCAAAATCGATTTTGTGCCCACTTTCAATAGCGTGCAATGCATGCGTGCGTGCGTGCGTGCTTGCTGACCTCTTCTCCAAATGTTTCAATTCCACTTCATTTTTTACTGGGTGTTTACTGCATAATCTATGTTCATTCAATCTAACTTTCAGCTGTCTACACAACTTTCACCAATATAAATTGGCTTCACATTCCGTACATTTTACC
This sequence comes from Heterobilharzia americana, assembly GCA_944470555.2. Classification (NCBI taxonomy): domain Eukaryota; kingdom Metazoa; phylum Platyhelminthes; class Trematoda; order Strigeidida; family Schistosomatidae; genus Heterobilharzia; species Heterobilharzia americana. The sequence continues at coordinate 157,304,691 of OX104127.1, read as the reverse complement.
TCATACACACAGTTGTTTTGAGTCATCTTTGGGATCACATCTTTCACTTTGACTAATGTTTTCTCCAAAGAATTTGAAGGCTTAAAATATACCCTAATATCAGCCTCAAGATTTTATGGTAGATCAAAAATGCATAGAATGGACATCCCGGTTAGACCAGTTGTGGACTTCACTAATTCAGTAACATATCGTGTATTGAAATTATTGAAACACGATGGTTAACATGATAAGAGAAGAAGAAATTATGGCAAGTTTTGACGTAACTTCTCTTTATACCAGTATTCCTATACCTGATGAACTTAATATTGTAAAATGTTTACTTGATAACGATCAAATAATAATAAGTGGATGTCCTTTATCATCAGGAGATATTATGAAATGCTTAAGATTATGTTTAGAGTCAATATATTTTATGTTTAAGGACGTTATACCGTCAAACTAAGGGCGTTGCTATGGAATCACCAGTATACTCGATTGTAGCTAGTTTATATATGAAAGCATTCTAAGAAAAAGCTTTAAATAGTTTTCATTGTCAACCCAAGCTATGGTATACATATGTAGATGATAGCTTTGTGATCATCAAGAAAATAGAACTTGAAAGCGTTTTTACCAACGTTTAAACTCAATATGGAATTTCATAAAATTTACAAATGAAACCAAATAGAGTTCAGGAATGTTCAATTTCTTAGACTGTCATCTTATTCAAAAAACACCTGAAGGAGAATTTATAATTAGAAATTTACAGAAAACCTACACATTCTGATAAATATCTAAACTTTCAATCTGACCATCCAATGAATGTTAAAACTAGAATAGCTTTGAACCTATTAAAAAATAAGGCTAAAAATATTGTGATGGATATGGAAGATAAAGAGAATGAAATTTCTAAAATAAGAACAGTATTTGATAGAGAACGACAAGAAACAAACAGACAAGAAAAGTAAGGGAGAGAGAGAGAGGAGAAGTCGTGGACATCAACAATGACAATTCCATACACGAAAGGTACTTCAGAACAAATGCAAAGAGTTTGTGCAAAGTATGCTATTAGGGTATATTTTAAGCCTTCAAATTCTTTGGAGAAAACATTAGTCAAAGTGAAAGATGTGATCCCAAAGATGACTCAAAACAACTGTGTGTATGAGGTAAAATGTACGGAATGTGAAGCCAATTTATATTGGTGAAAGTTGTGTAGACAGCTGAAAGTTAGATTGAATGAACATAGATTATGCAGTAAACACCCAGTAAAAAATGAAGTGGAATTGAAACATTTGGAGAAGAGGTCAGCAAGCACGCACGCACGCACGCATGCATTGCACGCTATTGAAAGTGGGCACAAAATCGATTTTGACAATGTTGACATACTCGGAAAGGGCTTCTCCTTACACATAAACAGAGATTGACATCAGAAGCCTTACATATATCTAACATCAACAGATGTTTTAAACAGAAAGGAAAGTTTCAAGTTGTTATTCATCGCAGACTGACATCAGTTGTAGGAACAAAGGAAACCTGGGAGCACTGGACAGCTGTTTCGTATTGACTTGTCACCTATATGGCAGACTCTAATTAGACAAAAAATTTAAAACAAGGTCACCATTTAAAGTTGCACTTTAAAAACCAAAAAAACAACATGTATCGATTATTGTGGATATAGAAACATATTTTTAGAAGTAGTATTCATCATGGACTGACATCAGTTGGGGAACCATTGGAAATCTGGGAGCACTGGACAGCTGTTTCTTCTTCCTGGAGTGGGACTGCTCAGCAGTACGCACCCACGACCTGGCTAGGGATGGAACTCAGGACCTTCAGGTTTTACGGCGAATGCGTTAACCATTCAGCCACTGCGTGAGTTCGCAGTAATTCACAATTTCCCACTTCTGTCAATTCACGACATAGCGTGACTGTCGCCCAACGTCTTCAGTTAGCATCCACTTCACTTCCGACTGGTTGACCCCACAGGTATTTTTTATATCATAAACAACGAATGACACATTTTCCATAAAAAGTTAACATACATACGCATACATGCACTTTGATTATTGAGTCATTCTTTGGTGACAGATGATAAATACTGTAGTATGGATTTATGATGACAAACTGGAAACAGTCAGTCTGAACAACAAAATAGCTAACGAATAACATGACTACAAAAATTTCTACATGAACTTTTTGACAGTGTACAGATTTTGATGTTAAATAAAAATCCGAATATTCCTCTGAAGAAGCTGTGGCATACACAGCGAAACGTTCAGAGGAATCTTGTTTTCGATTTTCTAAACACTCTGGGATTATATAACAGCTTACCTATATAATGACTTCGAGGTACAGTTTATCTGACCTCCTGCCACTATTGCGTCGCCCGCTTTCCAATCTCACTCGCGTCACCTGACTACACAGAAGTCGACCTAATCACGGGACAATTTACGTTAGACCTAGAATATGCAGATGACATAGTCCTGTTAGCTGAAGACGCTGACAAGATGCAGAGTCTTCTGAACACTATGAGTGGCAATTTGAGAATGTTTGGGATGCGTTTCTCACCACCCAAATGCAAATTGTTGCTCCACGATTGGTCTTCAACGGTGCCGCGGCTAACAATAAAGAGTGTAGAGGTTGAGTGTGTTGACCACTTCACCTACCTGGGAAGTAGGATCAGCCCTGGTGGCTTAGTGGACAATGAAATCTCTGCACGAATACAAAAGGCTTAAATGGCTTCTGCCAACTCACGTCACCTGTGGAGCCGCTGTGATATCTGAGTGCCTATTAGTGATCGCGTATACTGCACAAAAGTCCGATCTGTTCTACTCATGGCTGCGAAACATGGCCATTGAAGGTGGAAGACATGAGAAGGTTTCAGGTGTTTGACCACGGTTGCCTTCGTAGTATATGCCGTATTCCATGGTGTCACCATGTGAGTAACGCAGAAATCAGGTATAGAGTTTTAGGGAGTGAGAAGAGGTAAGTCAGTTGAAATGGTTGTGAACCTTCATCGACTCAGATGGCTGGCTCCGACATGTGTTACGTATGCCTAGTCACTGTCTGCCTCATCACACAATGTTGGCCGAAGTAGGCTCAGGCTGAAGAAAGGCTCGAGGCGTCCAGACTAAAACATGACATTAATGTATGAAGTGTTTGACAGTTGGTTTGAGCCATGTAGGGGGCGATGAAGACTAGCCAGCCAGTTGGGTCCGTGGGACAAGAGAAACCAATGGTTGGAGACTGACTGTAGGCGATATGGCTCAGAAGTGATTTCAGTTGCGCAGATGTATACACACAGACACACACACACACACACACACACACACACACACATCATCCTCATCTTAACGCAATACCGAATCTCACCATTTTCTCATCCTTCCTTCCTCTCTTTTAGTACTTGATATTTTTTTTGACAGAGTTTTCTTTCCTTCTTCATCTTGCAGTTCACCGCCTTTTAACTTGATGTACTGATATCAAGTATGGCAACTAGGACCGTTACTCAGTAATGCCCAGTCTCATATGGCTTTGGATGGATCAAAGAGTTAAAATAGAGGTTTTTATTGGGTTTCAACGTATGCAACCCAGTAATAAAGCATACTCCAGTGTGAACTGCTTGTCCATACTTTTTTAATGCCTTAATTAAGTATGTGCATCCACATATTCTATATTTAACCTAAGACCAAGAGACCAATAAAATTTACATAAATTTGAGTAAATAGCCTTGCTATTTGAAGTCAGATAAACACAAAACCTACGTAGAACCTCGCGTAAATGTGCATCGATTCAAGTTGCCACACTTCATAGTGGCATGCAAACGAAAAGTCGATAGACAAAGACTGATATTTACGTAGACTTGGGTGCATGAGAATAAAAATAATCTGGATATGGTTAGTTAAATAGTGAATCAAAGAGTCAAAGACATCTGCGCTATCAACACCGATTTTCAGATGACACCAATGATTTCTGTTGAAAGGTAGACCCTAGCCAGGCAGTCTGCACCTCTTTAGACGGCTCAAACCAAGTGAGAAACTTCACGGACTTCATAGTCAACCAGAACCCTCTTCTTACTTAATTCAACTTCTGCCACCATTCCATATTGAAGCAGGTTGTGGTTCGGCATGTGCAACACATGTCCAAGCCATCTTAGTCCACAAAGGTTTATAACCTCATCGAACGAATTTCCTTCCTTGCCTGGTATCCTTCGCCTAACCAATACATACCTCACATGGTGATTTAACTAATACTAAAACATACTTCAGTGTGAACTGCTTTTCCATAATTTTGTTATGCTTTAAGTATTTGCATGAACACATTCAATATTTAAGGCCACGACACTAAAATTCACACAATTTTGAATTAATAGCCTTGCTATTCAGAGTATATAGTGGTTAATTATTACTCATATACAACAGGATTTCTTCACCTAGCAAGGAATTTGGTCACTAAATATGACGAAAAATAGGAGCAACTAAAATGAGAAACTATAATATTAGAAAAATCCTAATCAACGTTACAACTAAGTATTACTGAGCTACAAACACTATAAATGGCGAGTAAATGTAGATGGCAAAGATTCAAACGTAGGAAAACGAAGCCAGACGTCAAGTCCGTTACTTATGTGTGCGACCAATATTGAGCTTTCCCATACTATTCATAAACTGAAATTAACCAGATAATCAATATCAAGCTATATATATATATATATATATATATATATATATATATATATATATATATATATATATATATATATATATATATATATGCATGAATATAAAATCGTAGATGACGGGTAGTCCGTTGATTCTATACGATGCCGAATTTATGAACCGGTCCTGGAGAACTGCTAAATAGAGGGTTGGCGAGAATAACAATAAAAAATATCCTGCCATTTCTGTTCAAAGTTAAATGAATATCACAAAAATTTCCATACACATATACACTTCGGAGGTATGATTATTCACTAAATAACAAATAATCTACGACACATAAACTGCAATGAGTAGATAACAACCTCGTGATCGGTCATTACCTAAATCACACAAACCACGATCAAATAGCATTTAGAAAAATACTAGTTCACCTTCCTTTGTCTTACTGTAATATCACACTATCATTTCCATGGCTCATAGTTCGTTGTTGCTATATATAACACTTGCTTTTACCTACAAAAGCTTTCATAAAACATAAGACCACTTCGAAAGGATACAGGTAAACATGAAATATTGAGCTGGTTTGAACTGTTTTCATTAAAACTTGCGACTGCAAATGTTTGTTGCTGTTGGTGACGCGATTAAAAATATCATTTATGACAATATGGGTTAGTGGTATCAAGGCACTTTGATAAGTTCATGGTTTAATTACCACTCGTTAGTTTAATTCACTAAAATGACCATATAGTTTCACATTTTAATGTTCATGTACAAATAATAGGTTCTATCAAATGTGTACACAGTTGACAGGATATGACACATGGCAATTTGTTGCTGATTTCGTTATATTGGGTCAGGTTTTGGTGAATGAATAAGATCGTTGTAGTCAAATGCGTATAGTCGGCTGCAAGTAAGCATCAGCTATGTGGCAACTGGTATTGGTCGCAACAATTATCACCTATGAATAATCACCAGCAGTTTTGCCTGACATTATTCTTAAAAACATAAACGCGTCATACATTAAAAGCTTAACCCTGGGATTTTTAAAGCCATAGGGATTTTATACTACAGGGCTGAGATATCTAAAATGCTGACTGAGTAGCTGAAATAACTTCGGACCGAACAAAAAGGAAAGATGCGGGCAAAATGAAAAACACAACAGGTTACACATGAAACAAAGGGACACAGAACTAGACAAGGAATAGTGATACAAAGCTTCTTGTCGAGTGTTATGTCCAGCCCAACGCTTTATGCTGGGTTTGCCTCCGCGTTTATCCTTGCGAACCTGTTAGTCGGAATGCTTGGCAGAAAGGCTTTGTGTTATCACACGTTTTTAACCTGCTACAATGCTATAATACCACGTTTAACTGAGACGGCTTACACGACTGCATGTTGCTATTATGCTTAATGATTGGTAGTTTCAAAAGAGACGTTCAAAACTTCAGAACTTATCTTCAACACTAGTCACCAAGTATCCGTTTTACGAGCCGGTGTAAACCAGTTGACTCCTTCATGCTCACTTCTGGGTTTGATAGGGCAGATTTAGATTTTTGGTGGAACTGTGGTTAGTTGGTTTAAGCACTCGACTCCCAGCCAGTGGGTAGCCGGTTCGAGTCGAACCCAGCCCCACCTACCAAAGTCTGAGCAGACAGGTAGTATCATTAGCCTTTGCACTATACGTGTGGCTTATTGCCTACGGCATGAACGTGGGTATGGTTGCTAAATGCGTTTTGGTTTCGATGCAAAGAATCCAGTCGCTCGCTTACTTTAGCTCTGGTGAACACGATGGGTGTTAGGACAATTGTTAGGTCTGTCATAGATGCATGATCTGCCGTATTTAAAAATTTCACGTCACCAGATAGTCATTCGGATTGATCGGTAAGGGATAAGATGACTTAGGAAACAACCAAAGGGAGCCAAATAGATAGAGAAAGGTAAAAGGGAAGACAAATGATAGTGAGTAAACATGCAATTAACGAGGAGGGATTTAAACCAATAGGGTTACCTAGGAAAGAGTAAGCAAAACAAAATATGGTAGGGACAATAAGGATTTTATTTCCGTGATATTACCGTGATGAAAAGAAATGAGATAAGGCAGTGAATTCAGGGTTTTTTTTATTATTTTTATTCGAACAGAAACATGGCACAGCAACCCAGCTAGCACTAACTTTGGGTGCACTTATGAAGTTTTGGGTAAAAATCAGAAACTTACTTCGGATGGAAATGAGGATCGCACGGTATTCCCCGAAAGTGCACCCAAAGGCCCGAGAAATGGTATGTGAACCCAAATTAGGTTCGGGATAAAACCCAAGTGTACAAAGTGCACCCGGAGTAAATGGCTGGAAAAGGCACAGAAAAATGAGCCAGACAAAGTAGTATGACAGTATTGTAGAGACATAAGCGAGGATATTCCATACCTCTACAAGCACCCCAATCGGTTTTTAGGGATTTTGTCTATAACTTCCAGACTGTACCCGAAGTAAGTGATATCTGGATAGCGGTAAACGAGACTGCATGCACGCACATGTTTGTTTGTTTATTTGTCTAATAACTGTTGAAGCCATACTTTGAGTGTTATCAGGGAAAATATTTGGGCACACTTCGGAACTTTTGGGCAAAACGGTGGGCGCAGTTTGGCAAATTTGGAATTTTCGGGCATGATGATACATTGTCAGCAGTAATCCATTTTTACACAAAAATTTCAAAGTGCGCCGACTCGGTCTCCACAAAAGTAGGAATTAAGTGCCAACCTAAAGTGGACGAGTCTGATCCACAATAAACATTTCCAAATACGCCCAAGTCTTATGTGATTAACTATAGAAAACCAGCAAAGTAAAAACATACCTACCTCGTGTTTCCAAACAAAGTTACGTTTAATACAAGATTTCCGCCTTTATATTTCGATATCCAATGTCTTGTTTTCAAGCTAATATCCGATTAGCTCCAAATGATTGGTGGTGGAAAACAAGAAGCCTTCACTTGACTAGCTACAGTGTTTAGTTACAGAGGACCCAAATTTCTTTTGGTTTTTAGCTTATGTTCAAATAAAGGGAGAGGTGGCGTCCAAAGTAAGAAAAGTTATCTCCAATTGACATCCTAACCACACTACAAGCGGGTGCCAAGTAGACATCTAAATGGCTCAGCTGAAGTACGCTGCACTACTCCTGCTAGAAGAAGATGTCAAAATTTAGCAACCCTTAGGGGAGAGAAGTTTCGCCTGGTATCCAAAGTCCAATATCCAAGGCTTGGTTTCAGTGTTTTCCCTTGAACTGGCGTAAAAAAGGAGCTTATATACGTGATGGATTGGGTACTAAGGATTGCTTAAAGCACTGTAGGTCATAAATGCATCGTCGATCATCCCTCCGTGCTCCACAGGATATCGGTCGAGCACTGCCAGTCCTTCCTCAGATGTTTTCAACCTCACACATATTTGGTCGACTATCTTTGGATGCGTTATGGGCTTAATTTGCTATTTCGCGAGGAAGAGCGAAGACTATAGTCTGTAACTCTATGTGGGGTTGTATGAAGCTCTTGAAAATTTGGGGGAGACAGTCGTGATCGAGCTGTTCAAAAATTCGTCCTAAGATTACTGGTGCCAAGTTGCCAAGACATGCACCTCCGTCACAGTTGGCCTGGGGTTCTGATTCTTGAGGAACCGGGACGCCTAAATCGTTTTTCACCTATCAGGCTCCAAGTTCCCTGCAGCTGATACTGTGCACACTACATGCATTGTGTTTCTCATATACAATCCTTCATTCTTCTGCGTTAGATGAAAGCCTATCTTTGATTGCACGGTTTTGGAGTCGGGTTAAATCTTCCTATAGATAAATACCATCTTCCCGGCCTCTGATTTCTCTCAATGTCTTTAAGCCGTCGTCTGAGAGAATAAACCTGTTGAAGAGAGCCGTCCAATCATATCATAAAGGGAACAGTCCCTAGTAGTGGACTCTGCAGAGTTGCAGTTGGACATTCTGTTTCTTCAGATAGAAAAACCAACCCGGATAAGCCTGGGTTTGTCAATGAGGCAGTCATCATTGGTGCCATCGAATTCTTCAGGAACTTTTGCGTAAATAATATTAGTTTTACATCGACGGTCAGCAACACTAGTCTATCTATCCATTGTGGTGACTGGGTTATTGGTGCGAGAATTCAGCTTTCTAATTTCATGTTGTTGAGGTGAGTAGTCAGTCTTCATGGGATGGTCTACTAGCCTGTCATGAATAAACCTCATTACCTTGGGAGGTGTGGACAAGAGACCGCCAGTTTGCAGCTCCTCAGATTGCTTTTTGAACTTCCTTTGATGGTCAGCATCGTGTGAACCAACTCTCAGGTACTGGGCGCTTCTCCTTGGCCAAAGGAATCCTTAAACACCCTACTTAAAGACCCGGTCAAGATTGGTGCGCCTTCCTGCACAGCCACCACAGGGACGTCGTCTGGCACAGAGAAGTACCCTTTGTGAGCAGTCCTTGCTGCGCTGGCCCCACGCTTAGGTCAGTAACTGCGAGCCACACTTTGTCAGTGGGGTGTACTCAAACTCCTGGGTAGGTGGTTAATTATGAAAATATTTGAAAATACCGACCACCCGGGAGTTTCGTTGCCTTCCTGTCGTTACTAATCAGTTCGTCGGCTACTACTGGTTGAGGGACTCCCACTTTCGCCTTTTGGAGTGACGAAGCATGGGGCAATAGGATACCAGCTTCCCTGCCGTCTAGAAGTAGCGTGGTGTCGGTAGCGGTCAATACTTTATCGGAGATTTTAGGGGGGACTCACGTGGTAGTGACACCTGTAAGTCTAGTATCGGTTTCCGTAATTCATCGAGGTTACTTGGCAAACTTTATAGGATCGTGTAGACACGGCTTAGGCTCTCCACCGTGAACGCACTCCCTGCTGTCCAATTTACTGGCTGAACCCCAAGGTGTAGATGCTGGGAACCCGGATAAGCGTTATTTTCCAGTCGATTTTCCCATTGTGTTCCCTATTTCTTTCATCGATGCACTCTGGTAAAGATATAACCAGCTCCAATTCCTTTGTTCTTGTTAGCAACCTTATTTTTGGGACTTATCAGGGAGCATTACGACCCCAAGTGGCGAACGACGTTTGATTGCTCAGAATACCTCCGATGAGATGTAGCTTCTTCATCCATTCTAAGCATCCGCTTCACGGAACTGAATAAAGCTAGGTTTCTCCACATTTACTTCGATGTGTAGTGGACGAGTTTCAGTTCCCTGATGGATCTTAACACTCAATGGGTGTTTGAAAGGTGCAGAAAACTGACAGCTCGTGGCGGGCATTTTATCCTGAATTCATTGTTATGCCTAACATTTACCTTATAACTTGCGGTCATTTTAATTGTCCTGATACAGGGAATCCTGCTTCATCACTGCCGATTTCCGGTTTATCACTTCATGGTCAACAAAAAGTTCCAGTTAATACCTCGCATTATCTCTGTTTTCCACACCTTTTGGAGCAGGTGAATCAGCAGCGTTTGGTGTAATGAGGAGAGAAAGTGTTTATGGAACTTCACTCTACGGAACTCGAAGACTGGTGTCAAATACAGGCAGAACAAAGTGGTGTCACCCTTGTGGAAAAGTGTCCGAAAAGTTTCTTTGTGCATAACCTGTGCGTACTTCTACCACTTCCTTCTTTCTTAACCTACCGCGACAGACTAGTGACTGCATGCAACCCGGATATGTACCGAAAACATTTCCTGCTGCTTTTTGTCAGGCGCTTCCACCCTGGTGTACTGTATTTTTCCCATTTATATCATTCATCTCCTTAAATTAATGTGCTCTTCCATCACCAGTGGACTGATCTAAGTCCCCGCTCTGGAACCCCTTTCCTTTATAGTGTGTATGGATGACATATGTCCCTGACGTAAATCAGGGAAAATCTTTCTCTTTGCAGAAGACCTGGAAGCAGTGTAAACCTTCCACCCTAATCAAGGTAAAAGCATCAACACTACCGTACAAAATTATCTAGACAAGCAACAGAGGTTGTGCAGCGCGCGACTGCTATCACCAACTGCCCAGGAGTCTCGCTTTACGCTCTTCATTGAACAGACTGTAGCAACTAATTTTTGACCCGATAACCCAGTCATCCAACAGCTAAGCATCTGCGATCTTTGAATAAGGTACTCAAGTGACCTTTCCTCTTCAGAACGGAACGGCACTATGCTACAGATCGCACTGTCTTGTCGACTTATTTCATCGAGATCTCCGCCCTGAGTGAAAGCAGCCTGATTCTGTGTGTGCGGCCGCTACTAGAATACTTTCCTGACATAGTTGCTTACGGTCTACTGAAAGCCAGGAAACAAAGAAAATCAAACAGTGCTTTGCCAGGTTTATTTTACTCGTATTTCAAACAGAGGCAGATGTTACACATCAATTAAAGCCCATGTGTTTAAGGCGGATAACGTTGGGCCTCAAAATTTTCTGTGAGGTCCTACACCACGAAGCGACCATTAATATGGATACAGTAGAGTTCGTTGAAGGCAAACCTCAAGATATTGGAGACTAATACTGTCTAATCACACTATCACATGCGATGAAACAGCCGAAATCCAAAGCGCGCTGCGCCAATATCTGAAATAGACTCCGCATGACGCCGGATGCTGCAAGACTATGTCCCAGTTTCAGTCAACCTAGAACCACTACATCGGTGAACTTGTAGTATGCAGGATTCTTAAGGTGCCGCACATACGTGAGAGGGTGTTCCCTGATGGTCCACCAAACATCTGGAGCCCAGGAAATTTTAATATAATGCAACCAATTAAGAACCTCGTCTTTCTAACCCCGTGCTACTTTCACATTTCACTTTCAAAATAGCAGGCGAATTTGATGTGAACATTTTGGTGTACTAACAATGAAACAAGGGACTTACACTTTCATTCAAACAACACATCAGAGAAAGAGATTAAGCGGAAGTTCTGCTCACGCCCATCCCAATCACACAATTACAATAGGTGTTCACACTCGCATAAGCCCATCATAGTTGTCCACTTCTGCAATCGGCACAGTTCTACGTATAAGGGAACCAACTAATAGTAACAGCCGGATAACATACACTCAGCTGGAGCACAAAACCGAAGGATGTAGAGAACCCGAAAATATACACAAGAAGGTCCCTACGTAGAGTGTAAACTCTGTCGAATTCCCGATTGCACCATATGTATTCGCAGTCAGAAAGCAACACATCCCAGTAACCGACATTAAAAGAAATCGGATCAATAAACGCCGTAAAATAACGGTAGCAGCAGCATAAAACAATAAAACTACTAGCCTACATTTCAATTAGATTCAGCATTTATGCTCAACTGCGCAGTCTTATAGAACTCCCTAAGCTGAAGGCATATGGTCAAATATCCCCGCCATTTGGCCTGATGTCGTGTTACATGGCACTGCTCGTAGTCGATTCTCTGGCAAGCTAGTCAGAACACATCTGTATTTTGGCACTATCTTTCAAATATAATATTCCCATCAGACTACACTGTCGCATCCTCACTTGGTCTCGGATTTGTGGGTATATTAAGAGTTGGAATAATTCGTGGTTGGTCTCTGTGTTTATCAGGTTCGCACGAGGGCAATTCCTTAAGCCTCATTCACTTCTGTGGGTTTATCCCAGCTGAACAGCTGTATGTGTTGGGTTAAACAGGATAATATGACAGGAAAGCATAGATATGTAGTATGCCGATACAGTTAACAAGGGAACCTTATTTAATACTATCCTTGTATTCTTCCATCCCCCTCGTTCAAAGTTATCTATTCCTTAGCCTATTTTGACCCACAGAACACATGACATCGGCCGGTCGCTCTACGTCCTGATGCCATGAACTCAGTAAAGAATACCGGCGCATTTCTATTTCATTCATACCAGTTGGTTTGTGGACTGGCATCAGTGGAAAGCGACGCGGGGTGAATATTGTGAAACTCAACTTTGTAAAGACATTTATTCGCATCAAGCATCATTGCCTCATTTCAGTATCTTGGTTACTCGAGTGATTCTCCATCCCATCTGCAGCAGCTTCAGCCCGAGAACCGACTAATATCTACGGTTCTGGTTCTGCCTATGTGCTGGAGAAATTAAGTATGTCTGTCTGTAAACCGGGCGAACTACCCCCAGTGTTCTACACAACGTTCTGGTCATGAAAGCTGACTTATTTTACTTCGAGCGTGGATAAATAGGTGATGAACTTGTGATGACGAAAAGCTCATGAAAAGCAGAAGTATTTGCCTGACTGGCGGCAGGTGGTGTTCAGCTACATACCGTGACTGTATTATGAAGGATCCAGCAGGAGAGTCAAATTCACTCAGCCGAACAACCGAGGTGTTGTGCGTTGCAGATAATCCATTTCGCTGTTGATCTAAGTGGGTACGGTCTTTCAGTTGGCCAATGAAGAAATATGTAACGTGTCTGGAGTGAGTGAATTGTAGGAGGCTAGTTGTGTTGTTATCCTCTAACACGTGACCAGCCTTGCGTGAACTAGCATGCACCAGCACAACACTCATTAGCACCTCACCCACAAGTAAGTATTGATGACAAAGGGCAAATAAGAAGACACGCAGGTAGTATAAAGCTCTCAGAAGAGCAGTTTGTCATTGATCTGGAATGAAAGCGTTAATTCCGGCGAAATGAAGGGCCAGAACCCACCTGACCATGGCTGGCTGAGCCACGTACTAAGTCACCGGCTGTTGATTAGCACGGAAGAAGGGCGAAGAGAGTGAAGGTCAACGGGCTTCTGCCTACACTTTACAACAAAAGCCACGAGATTGAAGACACCGCTTAACAGCGTGGTAGATTACTCACTTAATATTTCGATATTTTAAATGTTTGTTTATTTCAGGCCGATCGGTATTTGTGGCGAGGGGTTGTGTCACAAGCTATGCTCCTCGTGAGGGATTGTTGGGAGAGCAGCAGATTTCGATTGAAGAAGGCGATTGTAAGGTGGGTGAGCAAAACGTTTCCTTCCTCGGAGCGGCTCAGGTGACTCGCGAACCTTTGAAGCTTGTGAAGTCATTCACAGTTATGGCGAAACAGGGCCCGGTGGCCAGGTTCAACCCATATGGTAGTGATGGCACATGACACGAAGACCCCGTCTACAGAATGTTAGGGCATCTTGGTCTGCCAAGGAAAAGCATTGGGAGGGATCGGAAACAGGAGGACGCTTCCATTGATACTGAATACATAAATATTTGTTCCCAAGACACTCTAAGAGTTCTAGGCCATGATAGCGCTGCTACTTTGGAACTGTCTCCAATAGTAACATGTTAACAACCAAACCATTTTTCATTCAAAGGAGTATTCAACACTACTCAGGAACTTCTGGCACCACACGTACTGCCGCTCAGGTGAAATAATTTGGGACTTGACCCTACGCAAACGCTAGTCAGTAATAATCCATGCTTCTCGTGCATTTAGGAGTGCGAGACCGGGAGAGATGAGAATAGAGTATATTTGATAGCTCACGGCGAAATACCGATGTGTTCCGACTAACTGGCTGGGGGATCTCGATGAGTAGCGCGACGTACCACAACAACGTGCTCAATACTGGTTTCTAGACCGTATGCCTTCGGCTCAGAGAATCCGATAAGACTATGAAAGTCACTGATGGTGTGAAATCTCATCGAAACCTACGCATTTAATTTTGAAGAGTTATTTGTCGCTACAGATAAAACATTTTACAGGTAAAAGTTGCCAAGAGTTCACGTCCCCTAAACTGCTAAGTAGGTTTCTAAACATTCAGGAAAACCGGTGATGCCATGTGATCGCCGAAAATTTCGACAATTGGGTCATCTGCTAGCCAACCATAGAGAGCAGAAACGTCGCTTTCGACAAGGTCGAAATCGGAGTAAACTAGTTTCAAACGGTCGATACCAACAGTATCTTCAAGTCCCTTTCGGTCAACTACATAGAATTCTTCGTAACGCTTGATGACCTTGAATGATCGATCGTAGATGGCTTCAGCCGGCCGATGAGTGGCAGCGCCGCACACAAAAAAGTGTTATGTCCCTCGCAGCATCCGGTGAGTGAAGACATCTGCCAACTGAGGTTGAACAGGAGAAGGCCAAACTGAACACATCGCATTTACCAGTCCAGTTACGTGAGACGTTCTATTCACCGCATGTTTGAAAACTGGGTGAAAAGCGTATTCACTCCGTTGGCAAACAGTAGTCCTATAGACAGGTTCCATGGAAATACATCTAGCATCAGGTTTCAACGCGCTTCGAATGCCTAGTAGGACTAGGAACAGAGCCTCGGTTTAGCGTAGCGTGTCTGCAGCCGAAAAGGAGGCTTTCAGCTATCGACTGAAACATCCTGCCACGCTATCTGCTTGTGCTTGGCGGACCGTCTTTCGGAACCGAGTAAGACCCAAAAGTACCGTTAAAGCTTAAGATAGTCCATACTCGAATTGGCGTCCACGGTGGATTGTAACGCGAGATGGACATCCGAAGATTGCTATCTATCTTTTGGCGAAAGCATGGGGATGGTTTCGGCAGTAATATCCTTGGTAAGTGCTGCTTATGGCCACCTCGTAGGACGACCCACGCGGCTGAACGAGTAAGCACATCCATTAAATTCTAGCACGGGTCCAGTAATATCTACATGGACGTGGTCGAAACACATGTCCAGGGCTATAGAAGAACCTAATGAGTTTTTCGGGTGTTCTGCGATTTTACACTTTTGGCAAGCTACGTCTTTGTTCGGTCCAGTATTCCAGCAGAATAGTTGATTGATGGGCCTGATGGTGGCTCGTACACCTGGATGAGACAGTTTGTTCAAGATTTTGAAGACGCTGCATCGACATCTCTTCAGAACTGTTGGTTGTGGTTGACCGTCGGGGACATTGCATAAAACTGTACCTCTACCTAATCTTACTGGACACAATCGAAGCTTCAGATTTTCGGAAGATGGTCCACGGTTCAGCTCAAGAGCTTCTCTTTGAAACCGAGCTAATTCAACAAGATCAACACCTTCGACACCGCTTATCTTAGCTATTCGAGACAATCAGTCGGCCACGGGGTTATCTGCTCCAGAAATGTGGTGGATGTTTGACGTGAACTGAGAACATATAGCAGCCGTAGCGACTCTTGCAGAGTGCTTATAAGATGCCGAGGCAAGAGAGAAGGATGGCGGTTTGCGGACTTTGAAAGTGATGAAGGCACTACCTTCGACCGAATGCCGAAAATGGCATACAGAACAGTGCATTTCTAGAAGTCCCCTGCCAAACGTACTGTTCCTTGTTTCCGCCTCCTGGCACATACCTTTGTTGTCGATAATATGCACGAGGAAGCTGAGAGATTCGACCCGTATTTCATACTTCTGTACGTTGACTGTAATGCTGTGCTTTTTCAGTCTGCTGAATGCGAATTTTTGAGATGAATGCCCTCATCAGGACTTGCATGAGATAGTCGTCGGCGTAAACATGGACAAAATCCAAACCACGGAAGATATTGTCCACAAAGAACTGCAGTGTTTGTGCTGCATCCCGAAGAACAAAAGGCATGCGCCGGGATTCAAACAGTCCAGAAGGAGTAATGATGGCTCTACCACGACATCTACTGCAATAGGTATCTGATTGTACGCCTTGACCAGATCAACCTGGGAGAATGTGTTCACTCCGCATAAAGTAGCGGTCACATTGTCAATACGAGGTGTCCAGTAGCAGACTAGTGTTGTTATGGCAATAAGGCGTTGTGATCACGGGTGAGACGCTAGTCGTTGTGATCGTTGTGGGAACCATATACAATGGCGACACTTAAAGACTATTTGACAGCACGATGATTCCTGGTTCAAGCATATGATGAAATTCGTTTTTCTCAGTTTTCGGCTTATCAGGAGTCAAATGGCGTGCTTTGGGTACCACAGATGGGCCTGCGGTTCTGAAGTGATTTGTACCATCTCCGGTTGTGCATAGTAGGGTGTGTTAGTCGTCGTAACTAGATATTTTTCTACAACCGTCTGATAAGGGGGCGTCAGCTGGTTGTCTATTTCGAACTATGGCCGACTACGGTTGCCGCTAACGATTGCCGGTGAGGCAGTTTCCCGAGCGTGTATCTTTGTTGAAAGTGCATGGTTTTCGACAATTTCTAGCTTCATCGCCATGGATACTACGAAACCAACACCATTTAGGGTTTCCACCTTGTAAGTTTCAGTTGTTGAACAACCACATAAATTGTCTCGACGGGATGAGGCGCATTTCTGCATTGTACTACGTAACCTATGGCTCCGGATTCTCAGAAGCTGTCTGAAAGAGTTGCGTAGTCCTGTTGCTTCCGAATCCCGGCCCTTATTTTTTAAGTAGACTTAATATACGTTGGAGACATGTCTGCTGGAGACCCATGACATCCTATCAGCTGAGGCTGATAAGTCATCGACTGCAACCGACCGAAGTGTCACCAATACGGTTTGCAACGGTTGTGGTATTTTTGGGGGAAACAGTTTCCGAGAAAGGTCATTATTGAACTTCCGTTGTCCAGCAACTTCTCATATGCGTGCGAGCACACCAGCAGCTGAGTTGTTCCCTAGCTCCATGTTACGATGTAACGCATCTAAGCGTTAGCGGTCCGTGAGAAAGCTTATCTACAGCAGTATCGCCACGAGTAGTGAAAGGGGATCGCTTACTTCAGGGTTAAACATGTGTGCTGTAATGTGCCGTTTAATTCCAACGGTAATGATAGTATGGCAGCGAGGAATCAGGAATGCGAATCTGCGATTGCTGTTATCAGAAGTCTGCTTCGGCATGCCGAAAATAAGTTTCTGCATTGTCTGACAAGTACGGAACGAGCTGAACGATGTTCGTTGTCGGTTTAAAGAGATTAACTGTTGGAGTATTGTCGGACATAGAATGAAGTTTAATGTGGAAGTATCAAGGTTATAATTATGGAAACGAAGATGTCCGATTCTTCTCGTACGAGCCTGACAAACACAGAGACCAACCACGAATTATTCCAACTCTTAATATACCCACAAATCCGAGACCAAGTGAGGATGCGACAGTGTAGTCTGATGGGAGTATTATATTTGAAAGATAGTGCCAAAATACAGATGTGTTCTGATTAGCTTGCCAGAGAATTGACTACGAGCCTTGCCATGTAACACGACATCAGGCCAAATGGCGGGGATATTTGACCATATGCCTTCAGCTTAGGGAGTTCTATAAGACTGCGCAGTTGAGCATAAATGCTGAATCTAATTGAAATATAGGCTATTGATTTCGAGGAATTACGTGCCACTTCATACCACAATGGAATTGCATGCTCACAAGGATGAGTCTCTCGCAGTTAATTGTGAACCAATGGAACTGACTGCCAGATAACATAATGCTTCTACACTCCCTGTTGCTACCACGCCAGTGAGATAAGCCTTCAGTAGTGCTACTAACTGCAATAATTACAACGAGTCATCAGTCTTCTATCTTCATGCATTAGTACCGAATAACAACGGTTGAATAGTGAAGACCACACATGTTGTTTGGTCAAGTCACAGAGTGTTCGACTTCTTGTGCAAGCTGTGCAGTGCGCTAACTACCAGTTGTGTAGTGTAGTGTAGTGTGGTGTAGTGTGGTAGTATTTTCCTTTCACTGTAGGTGGATTATGTCAGACAGGTGAGTCGAAGTGACTTTTTATGGTGATCATATGTTGTGGACCAATCATCTGTGGGACTTTCACCCTTAACAGATCACATCCACACTACGTGATAGCACAGTTTACTGATGAGACTAAATGGATTTAACTTTCAGAGGTTATTGGGGTCCACCACCACGTGGACGTAGGTCGGATAGTGGTCGTGGAGGTCCTCGGCGTGGAGGCAGACCTAGTGGGAATGGGTAAGTCTGAGTTACCATACTTTTGTTAAAGTGGTTTATTTGTTTTTTCTTCAAAGTTAACAAAGCATTGGTTTTCTGATATTTATATTCATCAAAAGTTGGTATGTTAACCAGTCTTCAGCTATACCCATGACGTGTGTATATTTGTGACTTTCGTAGATTGCAGCGGAGTGATTAATCAGGTCAAGCATTTGCCTTCTTGTGTCATGCATCACGCTTCGAAGAGGCAGTATTATAACCTCGACAAAAGACTCTTGACACGTACTGCATGTCTGTCGGCAGTTTCACGAATGCTTTGGTTGACTCAAAACTGAAAGCCGATGAATGTTGTCTCAATCTTGCTGGGTGCAACCATGTGTTGCGATGGAATTTTACTCTTACCCTAATGTTGGTTGTAAGCATCATGATGCCTACAAGAAGTGTAGTTTCGTGCAGTTCAAGACTGAAGACATTTGGTTTGATGTCCTATCCGTCTAGTAAAGTCTGTCGACACTGGATGGTGGTAAATCCAGCAAGACCACAGGACAAATGAGAGGTATGTTACCGAAACTAGAGTGCCCCTGAAAGAGAAGTCGTCGGGTCATCCACACTTGGTTGTGCGACTGTTTGAGTTTGCGCAGAAACGTGTATTAGTAAGATTTCTCGTTATATATACTTAATTGGCTACATCCAGTAAACGTCACAGGTCAAACAACAAACTAATTGTATAGACGGGCCATCAGCTCGTGTTGCTTTTGTGTGCACAGTTGATTGTACAACCCGTGATTATTTGGTTAGTCGTATTGCTTAGCTTTGTTGAATGGTTTCTGTTGAAAAACCCGTTGAATCTTACTTTTGTACGTTATGCAACGAAGCTGATTACTAAGTTTCGCTGTGGGATAATTCTGCCTCACGTAGATAGTTTACTATGTTGATACTAAAATAACTGTGTTTACTTTTAGTTATGGTGATGACCGACAATTTTACGACGGGTAAGTCTTGATTAGCACTGTGTTTTCCGTTTGGTTATTGGATAAGAATAGTTCTTTTGCGATTCGCGGCACTTATTGCAATCGTATTCTTTTTTTCAGACCACCTCCAAGTGCTCAGCGTGGAAGGGGCTGGGGTGGACCGCCACCACCCCCAACAAGAGGATATGCGTGAGTTGTAAATATTTCCGGTAATCAGGTCTCTGAGGTTGATTGACATAGCTTCTCTTCATAAAATAGGTAGGTTTTGCCGAATGTTCTAGACGTGTATATGTTTGTGACGCATGTATTAGCTAGTGAAGTCAGTTGGTGATGGTATTGACATTATGTGCTGTCTGTATTTAAGTACCACAATTGCAGGTGCGACCATGTTCGGTTATATTCTCTGCAACATAATCATCAAGATCAACATGGGACCCAGCATTAGTGAGTAGCGGTCGAGGTCGCCACACCTCATCAACACATGAAGAAACGAGACAATAAGATGAGATATGAAGAAGGAGAGAAGAATCTGTCAAGAAGTGGAAAGAAGTGAGAGAGAGAGAGAGAGGAGGGTGGAAGTAGATGATGAGATTCAATGTAGCGGTTAGGATGAGGATAATGTGTGTAAACATCTGCTCCAGTGACATCGGTTCTGTGCCATGTCACAAGTAGTCTTCAGTCACTGGTTTCTCTTGTACTTCAGACCTTTGCCAATTAGTCTGCATCACCCCACATGGCTCAGATGAACAGTCAAGGACTTCATTCATTGATGCCATATTTTAGTGTGGCCGGTGCGAGCATTTTCCAGCCTGAAACTACTTCGGCCAACATTGTGCGACGAGGTATACGGTGGCTGGGTAAACGTAACACATGTGTCAGTCAATCAGTCAATGAAGGATCATAACCACATCAGTTGTTGTACCTCTCTTGCGTAAAACTCTGCGTCTGACTTCTGCATTACTCACGTGGTGACATGAGGAAACGCGGTTTATGCCATGTTTTACAGCTGTGCAGTGACATAAGTGGTGTTATGAGGTTCGCGTTATTTGAGGCTGTGCATGGAGCAGTTAACCTAGACAAAATAAATTCAATGAGTGAAGTGTGGACTATTTTTTGTTGAAGTCTGTGTAAGAGCGGTTGTCCCCTTAATCTAATCGGGTCAAGTTGGTGAACGTGCGGAACCCATACTTCAAGTATCTAGAGTTCCGATGGCTAGTTCTCATGGTCTTGTAGTTGTTGGGAAAACACTAATTCGTCAGGTGAGAAGTGCACTACTCGACTGGATTAGAGTTGTCATTTGTCTGCGCTCTGTTCTACTTAATGTTGAAATAGGGACCAGAAAGCGTGATAGAATTCGCCGTTGTCTCTTTGAAGTCTTGTGCACCGACTGACTAGCTGACTTCAGGAGGATCAAATATCACAGTCGCGTGTTGTAGGTCTCTTAGTTGTTATATCTTGACTCCACATGGCTCTAAGTTTATTCAGGCTGTTTTCCTCACCTTCAGAACTGTTATATAGCCTTTATGTGCAACAAACCGACTAAAGGAATGTGAAGAATCTAGGTCTAATGTATGGACCACTTCTAAGCGTGGCTCTACCTTAATCCCTTGACGCCTATGTGTAGATCTATTGCATTAATGATAGTGCATTGTTCAATAGCTTCAGCTTTAATACAGTCTCAGTATATGATCATTCAGTGTCTATAGCAACTCGACCAACTCAGATGCAACTGAATAACTGCTTCCAACATTCGTGTATAGTCAAAAAAGTATTTAGTTCTTGCGTAACAGCAATTAAGGTCTTGTATTTAACAATTAGTAGTATGTTGAAATACATTGCAGGTAAAATAACACCGAAAAGTGCACAACCTACAGCATGATGACATGTTTATCAAATGGTAACACTTTGCAGTTAGCTAGACGTTTCACCGCTCATCACACCTATTTACGTATGCATTGTATGTGGATTTCCACCACAATTCAATAAACCAGTTAACCAACTTGGTCCTCCGTATTGCTGATGCCTGCTGTTGTCCTAGAAGCTGATTTTCGGATTCCACAGTGGCAATACGGTACATAATACCCATTAGTCTCAGAAGTCTTATCCACAGGAATCTAGACCAAGTTATCTAACTTTCCAGTGGGTTCCTAGCCATTACTGATACGTATTCTTAATTATGTTTTCGCTTTTCAGCCCACCAAACAGAGGTCCTTATGTTGTTCAACCGCCCCACCAGCCGAGGTAAGGTAACAATTAATTTTCATGTTCTCCCATTTTGTCTTCTATCAAATGATGACTAAGCGTTCTACTCTCTCCTAGGTATTCACAGTCTGCAGAATACCCAATTCAACGTATCCCATCAACAGTTCGGTGAGTTAACATGTTTATTGTTTGTGCTGGTTGACTGGAATCCGTCGTAGGTACATTGAGTCCACCCAGTTGATGCTGAGTGACCGTGTACTGTGTCATCAAACGTTGTGAAGTACTCATTGTACTGTATACCTTGAGGGTTTTCTTCCTTTCTTGTCAAAAGCTAAATCCACTGAGCCCATGACGGAGTGAAAATGATGCTAAGAGGTGCACAAGATATGACGCCATCAGCACAGTGAAATATCAACGAACGTGCAGTAGTAGGGAGAAAGTGGGTTAGGGTGGAGGCAAATAGCCAGAGAGAGGAGAGAAACACCAGGGTAATAGATAAGATTGACTGGGATATCACTTTGAATACGTGGAAGGAGCTTCAAGGTGGCTTTCATCAAGCATAAATGCTTGTTATCTTCTTTTTGTTTGTGTGTTTATAACCGGTTGCTAGGTATGTTTGAGTTGCTAACCTAATGGCAGCGAATCTCATCGTTAGTATATATATATATATATATATATATATTATATATATATATACATACATACATATATATATATATATATATATATATATATATATATATATATATATATAATTCTTGCAGGACTACTGATGTTTCCTCTCTTCACAGGTCACATCGCCATTCGGAAGCTGTTTTTCGAAAGCCCATAGAAAGAACACATTTGCCGTAAGTGTCATAATGTTGGAAGTATTTCCCCTATAGTCCATCCAGTTCCGAATGGACGTCACATCCTCCCTCGGAACAAGGTGATGTTCCATCGTCATCAGAAAGCGAGGTTTCATCTGAGGTTGCTCGTCAAAAGAAGAGTCACCCAAAAGTGAGACCAGTGTGAGTGCTTCGTCATCATGCTCTTGAAATTATTTTCTAATGGTGGTAATTGGCTCGTTATAACATTTTGTATTATTTCTTTCAGGTGTGATCTGTCTGATGCCGTTTCAAAGTGAGTGTGTAAGGATTTTTCGCTTTAGAATTGCAATGATTCCACTTGCTGGGCAGTATTAACGTCGTCATTGACGTGATTTTTTAGATTAGGCATTCAGGGAATTGTCAGGATTCCTGCTAGGCCAGACGAAGGAGGCAAAAGTGGGAAGCGGGTTACAGTTACTTCGAACTGTTGGGATGTCAGTTTTCATCACAAAACTGTGTACATGTACTTTTTGGAGGCGAATTCGGTTTGTCGGATTGATGCGAAAGAAGGTCAGAAGACTGAAGTACGGATGCCTCCGAAGGAGCTGCGCTCACTTATCCAGCAGGTAGCCGACTCGTAAGTGTTTCTTTTGTAAATAGTAAGCATTTTCATGTAGCACAGGTGAGTGGTTTTTAAAGCCTGGTGCCTAATCCTATGAGTTTGCATTCAGATTGAGGTGGTCAAGATTGTATTGATCGAAGTTGTGGAGATGTGATAAGCATGTTTAGACTGCAAGTGATTGATGTGTGTGTGTGTGTGTGTGTGCATGTCTTCAATATTTGCATTGAGACAGATCTCATGAGTGGATTGACTAGTTATGTCTGTAGAGGTCGTGAACGCAATTGCTTTGTGAAGCTGGTGCTCATTGGTTTAGACTATTGACTTTCAAGCAGTGGGTTAGGAGTTGGAACTCTATCCCATCTACTACCAGGTTGCATTATTAGGCGTCACTCAATGAGTGTTAGTTGATCAACTGCCTACTGCGAAAATGTGATGAAGGTTGTTTTTGTGTGTTTATTTGATCTTCTTCTTTGTAATCATCACAGCAGTGGGTGGATTCCATAACTACATTTAACCAAATGGTGCTGATTATCATCAATTGTTCCACATCCCCTGAATCGGTGATGAAAGCGGAATTGTCTGTGATGGTTATGGTTGGGGTCAGAGGTTGGATTGTGCAAAGAAAGAAGGTGTGTCTTGCAGTAAATCGTGATGTGGTTATTTGATGACCTGGAAGTCTTTTCCTTTGTGGTCGAAATGTTTCTAACTGTAAGAGTTGGTGAATGTTGTAGTCGTGTGAGAAATTGATTTACTTCGTCACATGCAACCTCATTAGAAGTGTGTGTTATCACTGTAATGTGTGTAGTTGTACTCAAAGTCGAAGTGTGCCTCAGTCAGTGACATTGTGTATGGTCGTGCATGTTCCCATTTATGGGGATCACTCTGGGATTATGTTGCCAGTATCTCTTGGCACATGACATGTATGTGTGTGTGTGTGTGTTGCTTTGATGTGTAGTTCCACCCTTTCTTCCTAACTCACTGCCTCCATTTGCTTGCACAGTTTACCAGACACCATCATTTACGATGGTGGGCACGCGATATACTCTGAAGATCCTCTGCCGGGTATTACAACAGACCCCGTGGAGAAGGAGATTGAAATTAAAGACCCGCTTGGGCGTGATCGTCTTCTTCTGAAATATCGCATAATGGAAGTGCAGAAAGTGTCCACATCGGATGTTGATCATTTCATCAGAAGTCCGAAAGCAACATCGTTGAACATGCCTCAGGTAATGTTGTGTTTGATTTGGTAATTCCTGCTAGGAGTCGATTGGATTGTTGGATTGCATCTTGAAGAATGTTTCGAAACAGTCGTTTGTATCGCTTGGACGGGCAGCGCTATTTTACGAGCGACCGATCAAAATAGTTGCGGATAAACTGTTCACCATTCACAAGGGCTTTATCAGTAGTGTTCGACCGCAGTGGAAAGTCCGTGTGAATATAGACATGGTGAGTAATGATGATTGAATTGTTTACTGGATTTGTTCGTTTATTCGCACAGACTTGCAAAGCATTTTTTACGTCTGGAAACCTAGCGGATGTGATGTTTGAGAAGTATGGGGACAACATGGTGAGGTGTAGTTCTCAGATGGCGTATGATCTGAGGAGAATACGAGTTGAGACGGACAAGTTTTACAAAAGCGATAGTGGTATGCACTTGTTTTTCTCTTTCGCCTAATATTGTGTTATGTTTCAGGGAATGCGTACTCCCGACGCTTCACCATACACGGGATATCGTCAGAACCAGCGAATCGTCTGATTATTGAGAATGTGAAACAGTCTGTAGCCGAGTATTTCGAGCAACATCATCATATCACTCTGAAGTATCCAGAGCTTCCGTGTGTGAAAGTAATTGTTGGCCTGAGTGTTTATTTCCATTTTCCTAGGTTGATCAAAAGCGTGAGGTTTATATGCCAATGGAGTTGCTGAACATCTTACCGTACCAGGCACCTAATGCGAGTAAAGCTGATGTGGCGAGTGAGGTGATCCGGTGTGCAGCAGTTCGACCACAAGAACGCTTCCAAGAACTTCAGACATTTGCTAACAATATGTTGAAGTGAGTGGTTTTTATTAGCTTGACGAATGTTACTTGTGTGATGCATTCGTGTATTTGTTAGTCGACGTGACGCGACGATAGATGGTATGAGAATTGGTTTTGTTTGTCATGGTGAATATTGAGTGGCACTGTGACTCACTGATTTGCCGAGATGATTCTCAACAGATGGGTCACTTGTTGAAACACTGCTCCACTTGCCGAGGTTCGAACAGCCAGTTATTAGCGTGGTCAGCCTTCACATATTAGTTGTGACCCCAATGTGTACCAGACGAATGTGCATGAGGTTGCCGAGTGCATGAAGTCCATGAATGTTGGTGTGTGAGGCGTGTGGGCTGTGCGACTGGGGTCTCCGAGATGTTAGGAATCAGTAGTGGTTAAGTACTCTTGTTGATATGGCTGAAAATCGTTTGCAGTTATGCAGATGTATTCACTGTTCGCCGTCTTGTACAGCTTGACTATTTGCAGCAACCTTCATCTTCGAATTGTTTATTTTGTCACACTTTGATATCACTCTTATTCTCTCGAATTGTTGTTTGTGTACGTGTATTGTGTATTGTGAAGTGTGGCAACTTGAACTGAACGGATGCATTACTTGTGTGCTAGGTTCGGTTGTAGGTTGATTTTATGTGTGTGGGTGCACACAGACAAACAAACGTGCATGTGGTTGGTGAGTGCATTTGGATTTTTGACAGCTAAAATGTTTGTGAGTTCAATTTCATGTACCTGTGTTCTGTTTTGACATGTTTTGGGATCGAATCGTCTGTTTTGTAGGTCACACCCCTGATCAAACAGTTTGGTTTGGGGATTCAACCGAAGCCTGTGGAGGTTAGTGCACGTGTTATTGATCCACCGAGTGCTGCTTTTGGTCGTTCAGGCGTGCAAGCAGTGAAGGCTGGAAGCTGGAAATCACCTGGTTTCCATGAACCTGCTGGTGATGGAGTGGAGCTCTCCTGGGCAATACTTTGTGTTCCGCCTAATCAGGTATGTTGGTCACTTTTATTTAGTGAGTTGGATAAGATAGACACTGAATGGTGTGTGTAACAGCCAGTTTGCTCGATATGGCGTTGACTGTGTTGTTTCTTCCTTTTCTTTTCCGTGGAGTATAGTTACGCCTAATGATTAGTTACAGGGCAACATAAGTTGTGTTGTTATATTATTAATAGTTATGATGATGATGATGTGATATGAGGCGAAGTGGTTGATATTGTTTTCTGTGGTGATTTTTGTGTGCATCGACCTGTTGTTGTGGGTGGATAGGTTCATTATCTGATGTGCCTAGTTGACGTTAAGAAAGGAGCCGGTGTGAATCAAAGTTGAAACGTGCAAGATGTGTGAGCTATTTTCGTGGTTATGCTATATCTACTACTACTACTACTACTACTACTATCTCCTATCTGGATAAATCAAAATATGTTTAGTAAGTGTGTTATTTTTGTTCTGCTTCCCATATTTATTGCTAGCGATCTCGCGGTCAAGTGCAAAAGGTCTCGTCTGAATTTCCTCATACGGCGAGTCGCTTTGGCGTCCGCTTCAGTCCCCGACCGATTGTGGCACAGTGTCCTAGAGGAGAGCTGAACAGGAAATTTGAGGAGTTTTCCAGACAGGGTTGTGCCTTCCTGTTTCTCATTCTGTATGACGAGCAGGCATACCCGACGATCAAACGACTGAGCGACCTACAGATGGGTATTCGCACACAGTGTGTGCTGAGTCGCACTTTAGACAAACCGAACGTGTTCCGTAAGTGTTCCATTCTTTGCTTAGTGTATGCGACATGTTTGTATGTTTGAGAATGTAATTGAGTTTACTGTTTTTAGCGAACCTCTTGCTTAAGCTGAATGGGAAACTTGGTGGGGTGAACTGGCAGATACCGGATCTGATCAAGAACAGTCAAGAGCTGATAATGGTTTTCGGAGCAGACGTGACCCACCCAGCGCCTACACAGACTCAGCAAGTCCGAAAGTCAATCGCTGCAGTTATTGGTAGTGTGTCACCGGACCTGATGAGATACGGAGTGGTAATCCGCCAACAAGCGACGACGGAGAAGGGAAATAAGGCGGCTAGAGAGATCATTGATGATATGCGTCTTATCGTGAAGGAACTGCTTGAGGTTAGTTAGTATTGTTTTTCAGACTGACTTAGTTTGTTGTCATTGTGCTTGTTCTTGTTGTGTTGTGTTGTGTACGCACACTGTGATTGTTTGCTTGTTTATTTCAGCTTTATTTGCGAAATACGAATGGTCGGTTCCCAACACGCATGATATTCTATCGTGATGGAGTTTCCGAAGGCCAGTTTGAGAATGTGTTGGTGGAAGAGCTGGCAGCTATCCAGAGGGCCTGTACAGATATTCGTCCTGGTGAGGAGCCAGGTATAACTTACATTGTTGTACAGAAACGCCATCACGTTCGATTCAGACCGTCTGACCCCAGGTAAGCATTTTCGGATTTATGTTTGTGTTGTTCGCTTGCAGTGTGTTTTCTATCTGGGTGTTGTTATGATGGTTTCTTTGAATACTTTGTTTTGTAGGGCACGAAATGTGGAGCCAGGAACGGTGGTTGACAGGGAGATCACGCATCCGCGAGAGTTTGATTTCTATCTGTGCTCTCAAGAGGGTATTCAGGTAACTTGTTATGCTGTGTGTGTGTATGTTGATTAATCCTCGTAGGGTACGTCAAAGCCTGCCCATTACCATGTTCTATACGATGATAACAACTGGACCTCGGATGCACTGCAGACGTTTACTTACCACTTGTGCTATTCTTACATGAGGTGTTCTCGGAGTGTGTCGTACCCAGCGCCGACGTATTATTCTCACTTGGCTGCGTTTCGTGCACGTGACTGGTTGTCAGATGTTGAGAAGCCGGGAGTTTTATTGGATGGCAGTCGTTTCAAAGTGCACAGGAGCCAGGTGGATGGGATGTTCTATTTGTAATTTCTGAGATTTCCTATTGCCTTTTAGATGAAATAAATATTATTTGCTTTTCATTGAGACTTCTCAATGAGCCTGAATTGTGAATGATGTCTTGGTGTTTCTGCCTTGTGGAAATCGTAAACATTGGTGTTGTGTGCTAGATTACATGCCATCCTAGGGTGGGAACATACGGGAAAGTAGACAAAGAAGAAGTGTCAAAGCATGCTGGTGGTTATGATGTATATGTGTTGTTGGAGTGCAATCACCACCTGTTCCGACTGAAACATGCGTGCGTGTGTGCATGAAATATTGTCGAGTGTGTAGGAAGAATAAGAATTAAAATATTTGACAATCAATATTGGTAGGCAACAGTGTTAAAATAATAAGGTTGCGTTGAAATCAGACAGGGAAGAATAGGTGAGGAAGTGAGTAGAAGTTTTCAGTAAGGAGGAATTTATCAGTTTCATGCTGGTAATTGTGTTTGAATGAATCTATTTGTGGGTGGGACGATTTCGACTGGTAGAACACTTGTGAATGGTGAAGGGGCCAGTGGAGTAGCTTGGAATGTATCACTACTCATAGAAATGTCAGTTGGTTGAATTCAAATGTGTGCTCTTTGTTTTGAAAGTTTCTTCATTTGATAGGAGTTGTAGAGTTAGCCCAACACAATCCTTGTTATTCATTGAGATTATACCACCACTAAGTATATCAGGGTGTGCCATTGGGCTTTCGTTATTGCGTTTGAATTGTTCCCGTTTGTGTGCTGCTCAGCCAAATGACTGAAGTGTCTTGGTTGAGTGTTTGACAACTGATGAGTATATGAAGTGAGGTATGCACCTTGGTAGTGTGGTGTATACTGTAAAGATGAAGTTGTTAGATGATACTTTTGATATATGCGATTTTCATGCAGAAGTCGAGTGTGGAGTTCACTTGGAAAGACATACACGTGAATTAAGGACGAAGTGATAAAGTTAGCAGTTGAATTGATAACCATTACACACGACTAAGGAGGAAGGCAGTGCTGGCGAGATATCTGTAACGTTGGTTGACTTGAAGTTTTGTCAACCCACTGCAGTTGTTCTGTATTCGCAAACCTGTAATCTGTACGATGAATGAAACCTGGTGTTTCACTCTCAGTTTTCTTGTAGATTCATTAACACTAATTTCTTTGAGACCGAGTAGGTGACCGGTCCAATATTTTTACCAACAAAACGACAGAGGTTAACCGTTTCCTATGAGCGTCTTTTTTCAGATCGCCGAGGCGGCACGAGTACGATCCTCTCTACACATATTTCTTATTCGATAGTAGAGAGAATGAATAGGATCTCATTTCCTATTAAGAGGTACGCAAATATAAAAACTAGTTAGTTGTCCATTCCCTGTTGCTTTTCTGTAGATGGATGTTTTATGGAATCCACTGTCATATATGGTGAGAAGTACATCAAGAAAAGGAATAATTTGGTTGTGATTCCTTCTCCATGGTGAATTTCATAACTGAATGACAGTTGTTGAAGGAACAGAGAACATAGTTACATCAACAACTTTATCACAGATCGTAAATGTGTCGTCCATTTCTCTGCTATGAATGAGCAAAGCTTGAGAGTAAGTTTGTTGAATATCTTGTTTGTACTATGCTGACAAGCTAGTTGACATTGACCAACTCGAGTTATTATCTTTCGTCTATTAAACATCTCTCTGCTTCCCTATTGGTCATCTCGTGATACGTTTCCTCCTTTCATAGATGTGAGAATATCACATTGACATCCCCATGAACCTCAAAACACATTACTGTGTATTCCTCACTGGTGACATGCTTCGAGTTGGATATTGTGAAGTTGTAATGAGAAGCCAGCCACGACCTGTAGGGTCAACCACTCAGAAGTGAAGTGGATGCCAATTAGAGACTTTGTACGATAGTTACACTGTATCGCGAAATGACAGAAGTTGGCAACTGTAGAACATTGCACTTCGACTGTCTGACTGAGTGGTAAACACGTTGATCGTGTAATCTGAAGTCGATGCGTAGTCGTGTATCGCTGAGGAGTCCCATACTGGGACGAGGTAACTGTTCTTAAACCATCGGACGGTGACTTCACAGACTGGTGCCACATGTTTATCTGACCACCCTGAACCCTATCCCAACTTCGTGCAACTCAGCAAGTCGAGGTGGGCGGTGGTTCGGCATGTACAAGCCACCACAGTCGATGAAGACTCACAACCTCGTCGACTGATTTGCCTTTTTTTCTAATGCCTTTCTCCTGACATCAATATTGCTCATGTGATCATTCTACCTAACTACTATAACTTGGTGGTATTCATTCCAGTGTGACTGGTTGTTATCATCTGGTATGTGCCTTAAACACACGAAT
This sequence comes from Heterobilharzia americana, assembly GCA_944470555.2. NCBI lineage: Eukaryota > Metazoa > Platyhelminthes > Trematoda > Strigeidida > Schistosomatidae > Heterobilharzia > Heterobilharzia americana. The sequence goes on along the minus strand of OX104127.1, from coordinate 157,274,319 downwards.
ATTCCATTTAATTATTGCACGTTGTACTTTTCCGTCCGGCATGCAAGGAATAGCAAGTGAGATGTGATTGGTTGGTTAGTTTGTTGAAAAGACGATGTATTTGTGTAACGAGGAGACATTTCTATTGAACTAGAATAATTATTTGTAGCTTAGAAGACTGGCTTCGAAAATCATGATTAGTAGTTGGATAAAATTACTTTTGGAACAGTAATCACCACTCAATTTAGATAAGGCTCAAGATTTATGTGGAACGTGAAGTTTCCAGGCTTGACCCCTATCGGTGGCATGGGTGCCTACTGCAGATAATAAGAAATGTACTCACTGTTTGAATGGTGACAACCGTAATTCAGTCACCTCTGATATTTACAAGGACGGACGTCCCGTTTGAAACCGACATTGAAACAGGATCAGTTGTATTCAAATGATGCGGTACAGACCTCACGGAGTACTGTCCTCCGGAACTCGGATACCAGGTTGTAGAATTCTGTACAACTAATCTCTCCTGTGATGTCAGTTGAACATCAGTGGTTATAGGGAATATGCGAGAGAGAAATTGAGTATGATGACTTCGGTGCTTGCCCAATGATACTTCGCCGTCATAATTCGAGCACTAACTTCGGTATCCTTGGCTCATATAAGTACCATCAACCGCCTATGTTCTACAGCATATTAGGCACTCGATAATCACTGGTCGATTTCCACACATCATTTCACGCTTTACGTATTAATCAAAGAATTCTTGATCACATTTTGTATTCATATGTCTGTTTTATAGGTTTGCAGTTGGTAGTTTGTAGTCTGCTAGCTATTTTGTTAAAGTGTTGTGTATGTTTGCAACGCAAGTGAATAAGATTTTGACTGATGCGGATTTCGTCTCATCATCATCATCATCATCAGTTCCTTAATCACAGAATTCATGGGCGTGACAGCCTTGGATTTTCATTCATTAAAAAATGTCACTTTCGTTTGTTCTTTGAACAAAGTTTTTGATCAGCAAAACCAAACTCCATACAACGTCTCATATCATTGACGTCTTTAAATGCCACACACACACACACATAAGTCAAACGATCATCCTGGTGATATTCTATCACCAATTCAACTTGTGGATTTCACTATGAAGGTGAGAGAGAAATTACATTTGAAAATTGGTTTCACCGGTTTGATGATGTGTTTAAATTTGACCAGAAACTTTGATGATACCGGTGGAGTAAGACTTCCAATATGCGAATTATAACAAGACATGTAAACGAATAGTATTGTTTTCAATTAGATCCTCTTCAGGCTTCATTCAAATATACATAACTTTCAATATATTACACATAAAATATCAACCAATCAAAGTAATTTTACTGAGTACAGTGAGGTGGGTGGATATTTATGTCATTTCAGTTGGAATATAGGGTTGAACAGTACTAAGCAATTTTCGGAATAGAGTAGAAATGAGTAGTAGTGATGATGTCGATGATGATGATGATAGTAATGAATCAAATCAATGCAGATTATATTGTTGTTGATGCAGAAATAATGAAGTTGAGACTGGTTTTGATGGTAAATGCTAGAGTCACTCTTTGTACTTACTAATTAGTAATTACCAAGAGGTAGCCCATATATGTAGGGCTTCGGTTGTCAATCTTTCCTGGTATAACCTAAAACCCTTTAGTAGAACCTTGATTCCGTCAATTTGTGTCAATTTTGTGTCGCATTTCAAAGGAGTGTAGTGCTTAGGTTTTCAGGATCTGTTTGAGACATAGTTTATGGTCTTTCAGTGTCACATTTACCTGCCTGGCTGTCTCCCCTACACATACAGTAGTACAATCTGTGTATTCGACTTGATAAACGCAGTTCTGTTGATTTCCTTTGTGTACTACATTGTTAACTTTCATTAAGCTAGAGAGTAGGGTATCCTTTGCACAAAAGTAAGCTCATGTTTGTTGAGAATCCTTGGTATTTCTTCCGATGTTTGCTTACGGTATGGGGGAGGGATTAAGGCCGTGTTAATCCAGTTCTTCAGTGGGAATTTCAATATATCCCTAATTTCATTTTTGGTTCGTTTTACGAGATCTTCGGGATAATTGTTTGCTTCCAGTGTGTGGCAGACTAACTTTAACTCTTCTTCATTATCCACTTTTGTTGTAACAAGATGGTTAGCCTAGTTGATTAGATTCTGTGTGACTGTTAGTTTAGTAGTTACGGGATGTGCAGACTATGTATATATGTATATCCAGAGTCAGCTGTAAATGTCAGCTCAAGAATTGAACTGTCAATTGATTTGGATTGTCACTTGAAGAACCATGTGGGAGGATAATACTCTGGGACATGTTTGGAAAGTTCATGGTTGGTGCTGCCTATATAACTATCTCCACAGGAGAATGAAAAGTGGAATCCGATGAGACTGAAATTGTAACAAATCATCTGTAGTATTTCTTATCTCGGCAAGTTTACCAAACACTCTTCAGTGTCAACATGGATTTCGTGTGCTGATATGAAGGGAGAAAATTATGATATTTAGAGAATTGGTATTATAACAAGATATGTAAACGAAAAATATTGTTTTCAATTACATCCTCTTCAGACTTCATTCAAATATACATAACTTCCAATGTATTACATATAAAATATCAAGGAATCAAGGTGATTTGACGGACAATAACGGCAACAGGGAATACGGATTGTAAACAGGTTAATACGAATGTTCATAATAACAGAACAGTTTAAAAAAGTGTTCAGACAGATAGACCAACAAAGTAGGTCAAAGATAAAAAAATGAAAGAGAAGAATAAGTGTTATTGCTTGTATTACACCGTTGTTGATTGGACCGAATTGATGAGTCTCTGTTGGCATATGGGCTCCTATGCGGATGCCTCGATATTGCCTGTCTTTTAATTATGCATAGTAATGATGGGCAGTGGCTAGCAGTGGAATCCAGGATGCGCATTCGTCCTATTTGAGACTCGTCAGTTGGATGTACCAGCCTCCTAGTGAGTGATGTTGTTCCCCCGGACTCGGACTCGAGGGCGATCGCTTCAAACGCCAAAGCGTTATCCACTACATCAGCTACCCACGATAGCCACTTGTTGTGCTACGGTATAGGTTTAGTGTTATTGCTTGTATCCTGGATTCCACTGTTAGCCACTGCCCATCATTACTATACATAGTTAGAGAGCTATAAGGTTGTATGATAATGGAGGATGAAGGTGGTGAATAAATAATGGTTGAATGTGAATATATTAATGGTGTGAAAGGGGTGACAAAATGAAAATAACAAGTGGAAGAGGGAGATTTTAAAATTCAAAGTTAGGCTATTCATTAGGTTCTCCTTGGTCTAAGCAGGATAAAGGCTGTACAAATTTTTATGGATTATTCATTCTAATTGCTATAGTCTTAGCTGTATGTAGAAAGCAGATTCGAAGTCCATCAGAGAGGTTCGGTTGGATACGGTAGATCACTTTGAACGCTTTCGACTTATCTACTCTGTGGTCACTATGAAGTAGATGCGACAAAATGGAGCTTCTTTTAGATTTAACCTGTCCTTTATCAAGCAAGCCACGAAGGTAGGTGTTCGGTAATACGTTGGTTAAGTTGCCTAGTCGTATGCCCGATATCACTCACTGTCTGTCTCCACAGGAGCAATTACACTGATAAATACACATGGAAGTAGCGAAACTAGGTAAGTTATCCTTCGTTTGACACGAAACAAATCTTGGAGTAGAATGCGATAAACAGAGGTTCGCTACATGAAAAGTTCTTCCAATGGTTCTCGATAGTCTGTGGAATAGAACTTCACTAAGTATATTTCCCCGTTAAATTGTGGCTTTATGAATAGTGGTATCTTTCGAACAGTTGGTGCTTCAGTTCTTTTCACTGGTTTATTCATATACTTTTTTATAAAATTGTGAGGATAACCTATTTCCATTAATGAATTCGGAATCCACTCTAACTCACTGTGTAGAGAGTATCATCTGAGTAGATTTTCCTTGCCCTGGCTGTTAATCATTCCACTGAATTTTTTTGTATTTTATGGGAGTGAACTACTAAGTAAATGTGTTTGTGTTGATATGCAGATTTGTTTCTTCTGTATACGCTTCTGTGAAGTGATCCATCTCCTCGTCTGCTTGACAGAACATCAATCAATAGTAATAACTACTAGTCGTTGTACAAGGAGTGGCTACCGTTCTTGTGAGGCATGGTGAATAATGCTTCGGCGTTTGAAGCGATGGTAGGAGGTTCGAGTTTCAGTGTGAACAACATCACTCGACACTGGGTTGCAGGTATATCCAGCTGACAAGTCCCAAATAGAACGGAACGGACATCCTGGATTCTTCTGTTAACCACAAGCAAGCAAATTACCTACATAGATTCATTATAGAATGTATGTAGAAGTCTGCTGTCAGTGCCATTTGAAGGTCACTGGATGGCTGTTTCGGTTATCCAATCATATTAAGATTACTTATAAACCAATCAACTGTCTGCTTTTAACATTGTTAATAGTTCAATTCAGCCCATTTGATTCAACCTTTTGTATCAAATTACTTTATGTCTATTCAAAAGTGAGTATACCTATAATTAGAAGCTTAAGAATAGTAAAATTTAGTTATTTTAAGATAAACATGCATTTAAACAACTTTAACATGGATGGTTTCGTGGGTGCGCACTGCTGAGGAGTCCCATACTAGAACGAAACAGGTGTCCAGTGCTGTCAGGTTTCCATTGTTCCTCCAAATGATGTCGGTCTACGATGAATGACAACTTGAAATTTTAACAATGACGTTAGAATAATTTTTTGAAGGTGTTTATTTTAGTTTATTCAATTTAGATGAAACTTTTTACATGAAGGTATTTTGACGAACGATGAAGTGGATTGTAACGATGAGCAGTGGAATCCAGGATGTGCATTTCGTCCTACTTGGGACTCGTCAGTTGGATGTACCTGCCTCCCAGTGAGTGATGTTGTCCTCACCTTGCCCTGGCTGTCAGTCATTCCACTAAATTTCTGATGTATTGTATAGGAGTGAAACTGAAGAAATGTGTTTTTATTTACATACAGATTTGTTTCTTCTGCATCGTAATCCATTTCCTTGTCTGCGTAATGGAACATCAAAGAAATTTAGCTTATTGTCCTGTTCTTGTTCATTAGTGAAGGGTATATGTTGTTAAAATTCCTCAATTGCACGGCGGCCTACTTGAAACTCGGGTTACCAAATTTATCTATAGTACATTTCTCATCAATTCTTTTTTTTTCAATTTGTTTTAATCATTCAAATATATCCTTTGAATATATCATGTAGTCTTGCATATGTTTAAACTGTTTCCAACTCTCCTTTTCTCGAGTCAATAGCAGAGCAGAGAAAGAATGTTAAGTTATATGGAAATGGACTTTTCGGTGCGAAAAAGTACATTATATTTCTATCCGTTAGATGGTTAACTTGAGTTGCAGATTTTTGTATCGTCTGAATTAACCCCCACCAACCTCAAAATTACGCTTGCATTTCTGTTGATTCTTCATTATGGACCGGATGCCCATCGAGATCCAGCTGGCTATTTTACATTATTACAATGAATACTGTTATTATTAATATCATTTCGATGCGATAACCGTTTCGTCTGAAAGTATTATTCTGGGAGTGACTTTGTTGAAAAATTCATGTTGAGAATTCCATACTGTCATACATATTGTTTGAAATAAAGTGATTATTATTATTATTATTATTATTATTATTATTATTATTATTATTATTATTATAGTACGCTCTGATTCATATTCTGATCAATTATAACAGATGTGTTATCCACGTATCTATAATACATATAGTTTGGTCAGAATAAAGTCTGCAAGGATTGGGCCTAATAGAGATACTATTGTGATTCCATCTACTTGTCTGTAACATGCATTATTGAAAATAAGGTGTACCTTCAATGTACATCTAAGAAGTAATTCCTTACGGTTAAACTCAGAAATTTCAATTTTGATTTATTTCTGTATCAACTGTTGGCATATGAAATCACTAGTCTTAGTGAGTGGCATATAGGGAATAATGACGACACATCTAACGATATCATGCGTTTTGCATTCACATTGACCTCTGTCACCTTGGTGATGAAATTGAAGACATCCTTCACATTATGTTTTAAAACTAGTTTATGATTTTATGATAAGGTGAGTTATACATATCTGGACTGGACGAAAGGGAAGTCTGGGTTTGCAGATTTTAAGCAAACCATAAGGCTGCAGTATGCTGCATCCTGTGGGCTTCAGTGATTCATGTATTGCCGCTAAGATGACACTTTTTTGCTTCAGTTCCTTATGACGGTTAATCAACTGCTTTTCCACTCTCGCATTCAAACCTCTTGATTCACTTAGCTTCTGGAACTCGATTTGATCGCTCAGAAGAGAATTCATTTTGTCTACATAATTGCTCTTGTTCTAGCTTTTGAAAACCTTCTGGATGTTGTTTTTTCAACAAGCTATTTACAGAACACCTAAATTTTTTGTACTGTTGAAAGTAGTTGACTAAAGTGGTTTTGAACCTGATCAATTCATTGTCAGAAGATGCAACAAAGCTAGATGTTTGCGTGAACAATCTTTCAAATTCTTTATCAGTACTAATTTGTTTTTATTTCTCCCTTGGGTTCCTAGTGGAACATAGGGCTTCAAAAGCACGTCACCATTCCACTCTCTTCTCTCCAGTCTTTTCAACCTCGCTCAACCACTGCCCATAAGCTCTCATTTCTTCCTCATATGATCTCCATGTCACCCTCACCTCGGACTCCCAACTCATTGTTTCCCATTTAGGTTCCACTCGACGGACTGGCCTGACACGTGATGTCACCAGTCGGCCTTCTCAGTGTATACCTAATCCAATCCATCTCCACTTCCTTCCAGTGCATATTTGTTAGGCGATATGTTTTCGGTTGGTTTGTTGTCCGGCTAGAGTTCCTTGTTGCTTATTCCTATTATTCTAGCCATCTGATCTTCACTATCGAGCCAGCGTATGCAGCTGTTGATGAATGTTTGTAGTTTGTTGGAAATGATTTCGTGGCTTGTCAATTTTCTCAACCATATAGAAGAACCGACTTGATTGAATTAGTGTTGAAAATCCGGATGTTGTTCACGCTTTATGCTGATTGCATTAGATTTCCACACTGATTTCAGATTAATGAAGGAAGGCCTGTCTTGCTATCTTTCCAATCCTGCCTGGCTTTGACAATCTTATCTGTGCCTGTGCCACTTGTAGTTGAGTCGATGCTACCAAGGCAGGTAGGTGAAAGAGATTACTTCCTTTAGGTTCCTCCTGTTGATGGTGATTAGTGCTTGTTGTTGTTAGATGAGTATCTTCACCAACTATGTTTTCTCTAAGTTTACTTGAAGTCCCTTCTTCGCTGTCTATTCTGTTAACTTGTTAGCTTTCGCCAGTAGATCTTCGAGTTTGTGCGACATGAAAAATTAGACATAAATCACGACCAGCGAAATTCAAATCTTCTAAGGTCTTTTCATCGGTCAAACAGCGTATGCCCATTTTCTCGCCCCTCACAGTTTGTTGCGTGACCCAGTTCACCGCAATCAGGAAGATCATGGGTGACAGTAGACAGCCTTGTCTTCACTTCAAAGGCATGACTGAGCTTTCCATTGTGAATTACTTGGCATGTGGCGTTTTCATATAGCTGTTGAATGAGACCGATAAAGGTTTGTAGTATTCCATAGTGTTGAAGCATCTGCCAAACTACTTCTCCGTCGACGCTGTCGAAAGCCTTTTCAAAGTCGATGAAGTTGAGTTAGAGATATCAGCCCAAAGTTCATTAATTTTCTGTTCATGATCACTAAATTTAGGGCCTAGAGATAAAACCTCTAATTGAAGTTTATCTAGTACAACACTGGAAAAGTTGTGAGTATTTGGATTCAGGTCAACTGAAAATTTTCTTATTGGTCTTAAATTTTCTAAACATTTGACAAGATTTATTCTTTTCTTTCTCTGTTCTGCTTTATGTCATTTGATTTATATAGTCCAAAAACATTAATTTTAATTCTTGGGGCAGTTCATCCACTACAAACCCTCCTTTGGGATAAATTCTTTTCCATTGTAACTATTCGTATTTTAAGGAGTGAATTTGATTAACTGCATATCGTTTAAGTGTTTTGGAATTTGGATAAACTTTGTTACGTCCTATGGTCAGAAAGGATAGGAATAAGCAACAAGGAACTCTAGCCGGACAACAAACCAACCGAAAACATATCGCCTAACAAATATGCACTGGAAGGAAGTGGAGATGGATTGGATTAGGTATACACTGAGAAGGCCGACTGGTGACACCACGTGCCAGGCCAGTCCGTCGAGTGGAACCTAAATGGGAAACAATGAGTTGGGAGTCCGAGGTGAGGGTGACATGGAGATCATGTGAGGAAGAAATGAGAGCTTATGGGCAGTGGTTGAGCGAGGTTGAAAAGACTGGAGAGAAGAGAGTGGAATGGTGACGTGCTAGTGAAGCCCTATGTTCCACTAGGAACCCAAGGGAAAAAATAATAATAAAACAATAATTGTAACATCATAGCCACTTCCAGCATAATTTTGTGTACAATCGCTAATATTTTCGCTTCAGAGAGTCTATCATTCTACTTCAAGAACTCATTGATTACCGTTAAATACAATAAGATCCTAACGCAATTTTAAAGTGTTAGAAATGCGCACTGTGAAAATTGTAACAAGACATGTATTAGAGTGAGGCATGATGAGACATAATTGAAAACAATATTGTTTGCCTATATGTCTTGTTATAATTTTGATAATCTGAGGCTTTCTGGAATAACTCAACTGCTTCTTTTACAATTTATTAGTTCCTGCATTTTACCTATTCTTCGATATTGTTCCCTATTAGTCTTTCCTAGTCTTTTAAAAAAAAGGACTATGTTATGTTGCGTAGGGCTTTGAAGGCCATCAGCAGAGTGGGTAGTGTGCCTCTGGCTCAACTGATTAATACTGTAGTTGATAGACATTTAAATTCTAGCAAGCGACTGCCTATGGAAATTGTGACTAACATTGAGCATCCACTTCATTCACAGCTCTCTTCATGTATCTTTTCAGGGAGGGCAAAGAGAAACTACATAAGACTGTATGCTTGTACAGCTAAGTATAAGAATTCGACTGTACCTTACCTGGCACACATATTTTGTAAGGAAAAGAGTGTTAGAACAGAAATCACACATCAACTTTGTAACAGTTAAAAATCCCATTTCAATAATTCAACTAACAATGTAAAATTTAAGGATGGATTTTGGCTAGCAGTGGAATCCAGGATGCGCATTTCGTCCTATTTGGGACTCGTCAGTTGGATGTACCTACTTCCCAGTGAGTGATGTTGTTCTCACCGGGATTCGGACTCGGGAGCCATCGCTTCAAACGCCAGCGCGTAATCCACCACACTACCGAACCACGATAGCCACTTCTTGTACTAAAAACTATACACGTCGCACAAGAAGTAGCTATCGTGGCTCGGTGGTGTGGTGGATCACGCGCTGGCGCTTGAAGCGATCGCCCCCGAGTCCGAATCCCGGTGGGAACAACATCACTCACTGGGAAGCAGGTACATCCAACTGACGAGTCTCAAATAGGACGAAATGCGCATCCTGGATTCCACTGCTAGCCACTGCCCATCATTACTATGCATAATTAAAAGACAGGCAATATAGAGGCATCCTCACAGGAGCCCATATGCCAATACAGACCGGTCAATTCGGTCCAATCAACGACGGTATCATATAAAAACTCTTATACTAAATGTAAAATTTCCTCGTTTTTAATATTCTTCATAGTACTTAAATTTTTATGATAACACAATTCGAAATCTTATAAAGCAGTATGTACATACTTATATTTTGCTGTTGTTGCAATATATCATGCTGAGAATTCAAACTATACCACAAATTGTTTGGAATAAAGTGAATTATTATTATAGGGGGAATTTCAAACACTTTGAAATGAGCTAAATAGCAAGTAAACAACATGAAAGTTATCGTAAATTTATTCACCCTAAATAGTTGAGAGATTTGTATTTCAATACATTAAACATTCCCATTTAGACATTTAGAAAAAGGCTGATTGAGTGGAAAAATATATTCCTTTTCAATTAGGTCTTCAACAATGAACTAATTCTACAGGCAACGTGATGGTGTAACTATGGGGTCACCCCTTGGTCCATCCGTCAATCAGCACAATGGAGGAGGAGAAAAATGACAGAATCCTATTTCTTGATGTTCTGTTGGTAAGAAGCCTAGATGGAACCCTGAAACGAAGAGCATATAGAAAACCAACACCAACAGGTCAATACACGCACTTCTTTAGTGCCGTACCCCTCCAGTACAAAAGGAACCTGGTGAAATGCCTAGCATACCATGCCACAGCTATTTGCTCGGATGATGATATGGAGGAAGAATGCGCCACCATCCGTGACCTGTTTAGCAGGAATGGCTATCCAGCGAAGTTCGTAACCAAATATAAGACAAGAAGGCCAACAGTTTCTAAGAAGAAAGTATTCTTGTAGCTGAAATTCAAGAGTGACATTGCCCGTAAAATCATCACACAACACATAAAAAGAGTCTTGCATAAAACCTACCCAACCGCTAAATTATGTCCCGTCTTCTACAACCTCTGTGCGATTCAAGGTGCAAGAAATAAAGACCAACTGCCTGATTCTGACACTTCCATGTGCATTTACCAATTCAACTGCTACTATGCAGCTAGTTACGTTGGGCATACAATGAGACAGATCTCTCATCGAATTTCTGAGCATCACCCATCATGGTTGAACAAGGGACAAATTAGAACAATAAAGAGCTCCATAATTGCACACCTAGTTGACACAGAACATCGAGTAGATACTAGAAAAGCTTTCAGAATTATTCATCATATTCCAATTAATTTGCCACATGGATTACTCACTCGGTTACTCCACATAGCAGAGGCGATTGCAATCCACCTTTACATACAAACCTAAGCTTTGTATTCAAAAGAAGTTTGTTCGACCACTTTCATTACCTTGGCCGTCAACATGATATAACTTCTAGTGTTACTTTGTACACCTCTTCCCTCCTCAATATTCATCTGTCTTCTTATTGTTACGTAATTGCTTTTTTTTGTTTATTACTGAATACTGGTCAAAAATCACTCCATTTACCTAAGAATAACCTGCTTCATATTTCCCATTTTAATTACTCTACTGATTATTTACATCATTATTTGTAAAACACCACCACGTGATTGGTAACTTAATTAAATTGTAAAACTATATATTAGTGTAGAGCCCAAGATGAAGACCTAATTGAAAAGGAATGTATTTCTTCGCCTAATCGGTCTTCGCTCACTCAATTAATCTTGCTCCTAAATATCTAAATGGTCTTACCCTAATGGGTATACAATATTTGGTAAATCCATCACTTAACTTTACAAAAGATACCAATGTTTCACATTCACTGAAAACACAAACGAGGATTATATGTAGTGGAGAATATTTGTAGTTCAGGTGAATGGTCTTGGTTGTATTGTGTTCTCTAAGGATTATGTCATTTTCTGCCCAGGTTAGCTGCTGATGTGAAGATTTTCTGTTGAAATCAATAATTTATAAAAATTTCCAGTATCTCATATTTGTCTAAATTACAAGAAGACATATGACCGAACAATATTGTTTTCAATTAGCTGTCATTAGACTTTACACTAACATGCATAAATCTTTTATATATAAAACAGCCAATCATGGTGAATTTTTCATCCTGTGGTTACAATGAAATGAAGCATACCAATAGTAGACATCTAGACAATAATAAATAAAGTTCTGGTCAGCAGTCGGGCTTCATAGCTCAGTTGGTAGAGCATCGGGCCGGTAACCCGATGATTCCTGGTTTGAATCCGGCCGCCGGTCCAAATTTTCATTTCACCTTCAATCATCACCCAGTAAAAGTACTAGTCTGCCAAATTTCGGCTGCCATCTCAGATAGTCAAATGATAATCAATATGATCCTCCCTCTCTCTGATTCAGTTAGATTTGGTTTGGGATGAGAAGTGCTGACGAGGCAGCCAGTGTGCATACGATCAAGCGGCAGTAACGCGTCATGAATTCACATGGTAGTCAGGCAAAACCCTTGGTGATTAAAGTGGAATAAAATTCTGGTCAGTAGTCGGACCTCGAGGCTTAGATGATAAAGCAACGGGCTGGAAACCTGATAGCTGCTGGTTCGAATCCGACCGCGGTCCAGATTTTCATCTCACCTTCAATCATCACCCAGTAAAAATAATAATGACAATAATTATCTCAGTGATGATAAAAATGATGGGAGCGGCTTGGTACTGCAGACATTTAAACAGTCTATCCAGCTAAAAGCGTGGGAAAATAAAAGCTGCATGAATGTAAGGGTAAAACTCGGGCACTGCGGTGCCGTGTAATTCCATATTAGATTATTTATGTGATATACCACACAGTGATACAGTATGATTTATTGGCTTACGTTTCACATATAATTTATTGTCCATAGTTATATCTCAAGATAACTCCACAACTCGGAGACATCCTTTATAAAGTCCTAATTTCCTCCCCTTCTTTGTGATATGGGTGGTAAGATTCCCGGCATATCCGGAACAGGTATTGAGTCATCTCTGTTCCATGCATGTATTTGGTGTCGATTCGACCAACGAGGATTCGGTTATATATTATATATATATATATATATATATATATATATATATATATATATATATATATATATATATATATATATGGATCTAGCTAAGCTTTTGTGCTCGGATAGCCAAATTGATTCTGTTACATACAACTGGAATCACTCAGCATCTGTTCCGGGTGTATCACAAAGGAGTCGATAAAATTAGGACTACACAAAGGATGTCTGAAAGCTGTAGAATTATCTCGACGTAACTATGGACAATAAATTCTGTCGAAAATGTAATCCAGTAAGTAATGGCAGTCAACCCTCTACCTCAACTTCATCGACTTTGAAAAGGCCTTTGACAGCGTCGTCCGAGAAGTAATTTGGCAGTTGCTTCAACACTATGGAATACCGCAAACCTTTATCAACCTCATTCAACAACTATGTGAAGACGCCACATGCCAAGTAATTCATAATGGGAAGCTCAGTGATGCCTTCGAAGTGAAGACAGGAGTTAAACAAGGCTGCAGCCTACTATCACCCATGATATTCCTGATTGTAGTGGACTGGATCATGCAACAAACAGTGAGGAGCGAGAAGAGGGGGATACGTCGGATCGCAGAAAAGAACCTAGAAGACTTGGATTTCGCCAGTGATGACTTGTGTCTGATGTCGCACAAACTTGAAGATCTATAGGCGAAAACTAACAAGTTGACAGAAGAGGTAGGGCAGGGCAGCGAAAACGGGACTTCAAGTGAATATAGAGAAGACAGAGATGATGATGCCAAACCAACAACAACAGCAACAACAAGCTCCAATCACCATCAACAGGAGAAACTTAAAGGAAGTAGCCTCTTTCACCTACACCTACATAGGCAGCATCGTTTCAACTACAGATGGCACACGCACAGATGGGGATGTTAAAGCAGCCAGTTTCGGAAATACAGCAAGACAGTCTTTCATTAATCTGAAACAAGTGTGGAGATCTACAGGACTCAACATAAAGTGTGAGCAAGATCCGGATTTTCAACACCAACGTCAAATCAGTGCTTCTGTATGGCGCAGAGACTTGGCGCGTTACGAAAGGGATTTCCAACAAACTAAAAATATTCATCAACTACTGCCTACGCTCGTTGCTCAAGCTTAGATGGCCAGAAAGAATAAGCAACAAGGAACTCTGGCTGGCTGGTAACGAACCAATCAAGAACCTATCGCCCAACAAATATGCACTGGAAGGAAGTGGAGATGGATTGGGCATACACTGAGAAGACCGACTGGGGACATCACGAGTCAGGCCAGGTATTCGAGTGGAACCCCGATGGGAAGAGACGAGTTTGGCGCCCGAGGGTGACATGGGGGAGATCGTGTGAGGAGGAACTGAGAGCTTGTGGGCAGTGGTGGAGCCAGGTTCAAAAGATTTCAGAGAACAGAGAGCATTGGAGACGTGCTACTGAAGCCCTATGTTCCATTAGGAACCCAAGGGACAAATAAAATAAATGAATAAGTAATAACTGTTCCACTGCATGGTAAATCTAATTAATCAATTAAAATGGGATTAAATTCTACCATGATGCACAAGTTTTACTCTTATACTAAATATCATCTCTGTTTATACTCATTAGCGTTGCACTCCTTCGTAATTTTAATTCTATGTTTTGCTCTTACTTTCATAATTGATTAAGAATCTCAACTTTTTAGTCCCTAATTGCTATAACAATAATCTGTATCTTGTGTTCAGTAAGCTGTTAAATGTTCAAAATGATCTCCCATTCTTATTCTATATTAAATTTCAAAAATACTTACAAAAATGAGTAAGCTAGGTGGTCTAGTGGATAACACTGTGGTGTTTAAAGTGGTTGGTTCCTAGCTCGAGTCTCGGTGAAACAACATCATTCACTTGGAGGCAAGTACATCCAGATGACGAGTCCGAAATAGGACGAAGTGCGCATCCTGGATCCCACTGCTAATCACTATTCACCATTAATACGTACATATCACTCTGAAGAATGTTAGAGAAGCGGAAATGAAGAAACTGATGAAATCTCTTCTTCTTGATAATCCAGGTAACATATTCCCATGTAACAATGTGAAATGTTGTCAATTGGATGCAGTTTCTGTGTTCCTTCAGAGAAAACGTATATGTCCAACTCACTATTCTTAATACTACTTTAAATGGTAGGGAAAGATGATTTAAATCGAAGATGGTTGATATTGTCTTCCAGTTCTGAACTACATCTTTTAATCAACAACTATCCAACTCTAAAGAGCACTTGAAATTATTAAATGAACTACATCAGAACAAAGATATTGTTATCCTAGACACCGACAAAGGAGAATATGTAACACTTATGGATAAAGAAGAGTACATTAATAAGATGTACAGTATGTATTTCAAAGTTAGTCAAAATGCACAACACATCTCTTCAACCTATATTATCAATGATCAATTCGCCTTACTACAAGGTAACTCAATAGCTAGAGCCCGTATGTTAAACACTATGGAAAACATACTGTCTCCGATACATTTCAGTCCATCCAAAATGTTGTTAACTTAAATCGTACTGGTAAGCACCTTGTGTCATTTGATATCGTCTCTTTATTCACAAATGTTCCAGTTATTGAAACTATTGAATTTACATATGCAAAGAGATCGGTGATATACCCATTCCCCATGAAGAACTGCGGAAATGTTACTACTGTGTACTAAAAATATTCAGTTCCAGTTCAACGGTCAGTTATATCGTCAAGTCGATGGCGTTGCAATGGGAAGCCCTCTGGGACCACCTTTCGCTGACTTATTTCTCGCAAGTCTGAAGGCTAGTAACCTTAAGAAATTGATAGAATAGATGGAACTGTACCAGCGATACATTCATGATATATTTATTGTATGTAAAAGTAAAATGGAAGCAGAAACCCCACCAAAGTACTTTAACTCTTGTCACGCAAACCTCAATTTCACAGTTAAACAAGAAGAAAATGATCATATCAACTTCCTAGACGTTTCCTTAGTAAAAAAGAATGATGGATCTATAGAAAGATTCATCTACATGGTCTGGACAATATCCCCAATTCAAGAGTTTTGTTCCAATCCAGTAGAACTTTAATTAAAACCCTTTTTGATAGAGCAAACAAAATTTGCTGTGCAAGTAAGATTGATTTTGTAATAAAAACATTGAACCATATCCTAGCTACCCTGGCTACCCTCAAGGCTTTGTCAATGAGTATTCGAAAAGCAAACAATGCGAAACAGTAGTTCTCATGGCTCCAAAAAGTCAGTATTTATTAAACTACCTTTTAAAGGAGACGATATCTTTCTTACGAGTAGTTAGCGGAGGCTAGACAAGGCCAGCAAAAGAACTTATTGTGCAGCTAAGCTAATGCTTCTGACCACCACCAGGCAGATATTCCAGTAATCAGGAAAAGACATGACTTCAATCCTCGACACATCTAACTGCATATACCAATTCGAATGTACTTGTAGAAGCAAATATTTCGGTCGTGTGGAAAGGCGTTTGTCTGCTGGCATTACTGAGCATTTACCTAAGTGGTTAGCCAGGCTGAATCAAAAATCCATCGGAATTAGATTACGAAGCACCCAATGGATTATTGAGATGATGTTGATGTCACTAAGGCCTTCTCGGATGTTAGCAGACAGCGAATAAGAAAATGCTTGCTATCGTGGAAGCATATGCGATTAGAGTTCGTAAACCGAGCGTATGTGTACAGGAAGAGATGATGGTCACCCTGAATCTACCATGGTAGAAGTGTCAAAGTATTTTGAAGTTATTTTATTTTTGTGAATGTCTTGTTTTACCATTTCATTTCTTCCTATACTTCACATATTTACCTCTTTACTATCATTTTGCTGTCCTCTAGAACTTAGCTTAATAGTCAAATGACTTATCTCCATCGTTATTACCATTGTTATATCCAACTATTACTCTAGCCTCATCTAGTTTTACACTGTTGCCAAGCTTTTTAATTGATGTTAACCCGCCTTATTTCAGAATGACGTAATTTCTAATCTTCTCAATATTCATATTCTCATTGTTATTATTACCATTATTATCACTCACTCGTATTATTACTACTATAATCAATATTTTCTGTTACCTAACAACTATGTTCTCTTAGTGTGCACCTTTATCAATCTACCTAGTTGACTACTAATTGTTCTCTTAGAGATGATGTAATCCATCCCTAGTGTTTTTATTTTTCATTAACAGTTCGTTACCCCCTCCCAACCCTAATCTTAGCTCTGTTTGACATAAGTAATTGATTCACTTTGTTCTGCCATATCTCAGTCAATATCTTAGTGTGTAATATGTTTGTATGTCTTCCTTTTTTTGCGCAACAGTATATAAATCATGTTTATAGAGTAGAAAGCGTTGATGAATCCCACTGAAATTAATGAATTCAAGAAATCCTGGTTTAATTACGTTTGTTACTTGTTTTATATCGGCTAGGTAATTTTATTCCTCCCTATCCATACACAGTTCATTAGAACAAGACATATAAGCGAACAATATTGTTTTCAATTAGATCCTCTTCAGGCTTTACTCTAGCATTGTATTTATTTATTTTTCCCTTGGATTCCTAGTGGAATATAGGGCTTCAGTAGTGTTGAAGCAGCTGTCTGCCAAATTACTTCTCGGTCGACACTGTCCAAGGCCTTCTTAAAGTGGATAAAGTTGAGGTAGAGAGTTGACTACCATTCTATACTCTATTCAATAATGATGCGTGGCAATTTGATCCGCACATGATTTGTTCTTCCTGAAGCCAGCCAGCCAGCCGGTTCCAGTCGCAATTTTGAATCCAGAGCATCCTTTAGTCTCTCCAAGATGATGTGGCTTGATATTTTTCTTGCTTTGTGTGGACAACAGCATGATTCCTCTCCAGTTCTTGCAGAGGCTTATGTCTCTCTTCTTTGGGAGTTTGACAAAGTACCCCTCCTTCCAGTCTGCAAGTACCTTCCCTTCCTTCCTTCCTTCCTCGCAAACCTTCTGCAGTAGTGGGGTAGTGTGAGCATATCCACTGTTGTCCCTGCGTCTGTTCTCAGTGCTTCTGGTGGAATTCCATCTGGTCGTGCTGCTTTCCCGCATTTCAGCAGTTTTATGGTATTCAGAACTTCAATTCTGTTTTTGTCGGAGGGCATGTGTTCACTTGTAGTTCTGCAGTTGCTGGTGGTATTTCTGGACGAGTTGCAGGTGGTGGTTGTGGTGGTCGATTCAAGAGCTTTTCGAAGTGGTCAGCCCATCGTTTCCTTTGTTTCTCCTCTCTCTTTGATGGTAACTAAGTTTCCTTCACTATCTTTCATTGGTTTCGTCTGCGTTGGTCTCTTCCCTTCCAGATGGTAACCTGGTTATTTGATATAACGTTGTCAAGTCTCTGTCTCTCCTACCTGCAGTAGCCTGTACTGCTTCACTTGCCAGTGTGTCGTATAAGTGTCTTTTTGTTTGCGTGCACTCTTCTTCACTTATTTGTCCAGTGTTTTGTACGTTCTACTCAGTTCGTCTTTTCGTTGTGCATCGTTGCACTGCACTGGTTCATCTTCTGCTTCACCATCTTCCTCTCCCTGCTCTATAAGTTTCCATGTGTCCGTGGCGGTCCATTCCTTGTCTTGTTTCCTCTTTCTTCCTTATACGGTTATGCAGGTTTCCTCCTACATCTCTTTCAAAGAGTTCTAGTGTTCTTCCACGGAGTTTTCTTCAGGGATGTTGCTCAATGTCTTCCATTTTGTCCTGATGACTGACATGAAGATATCCTTCGTAGTTTTATCCCTCAGTTTCTGTTATGGGTGTTGAGCTTGCACTCTAGTAGAAATAGCTTTATATATATATATATATATATATATATATATATATATATATATATATATATATATATATATGACCAATCATGTAGATTCGTTGGTTGATGTGATAAATGTTCAATAAAATGATTGAGATAATAATACAAATAATAATAATGAAATTGATAAAAGTGATAACGTTGACTAAAGCACATGCAGTATAGATGATCATAATGATGATAAGAACCAAGATAGCAGCATGGAAATGTAGGTAGACACTTCGATCATCAAGCTGGGTCAAAAGCTTATGAAAATAAAAGTTACGTAATAGTGAAGGGCGAGGTAAGTGGATACTAGTTATTTTACCAAAGGTTTGCTTGCGAAACAACGTAGAGAAGCTTTATCTAAGCTGAGGAAAAATGAAAATCTCATAATAAGTAGACTAGACAAAGGAGAAGGCTTAGTGTTGTTGACTAGAAACGACTACACTGATAAAATGACTATTCGTATTTAATGACCAAACAAAGTTCCAAAGACTTGGTAACTCGCCAGACTTAAATGGAAAAGCAGAGGAGACAATAAACGCCTTCAAGAAACTAGAAGAAAGTGGGACAATTCCCGACTCCAAATACGACTCGCTTAGACCTACAGGGAGTAACACACCACGGTTGTATGGTCTGCCTGAAGTACCCAAGCCTGGACTGCCTCTTCGTCCAGTTTAAGACATGTCCAACTCCACATACCACGCAGTTGCTAAATGCTAGTAAGGATTTTAGATCCCTTACACAAAGGATTAGTTAAGCACAATGTAAAGGGCGTCTTCGAATTTATTTCTAAGCTAGATAGTGTGAATGTAAACGGAAAACATATGATGTCGCTTGACATCTCTTCATTATTCACTAATATGCCATTACTGGAGACGATAGACTTTTTCTGTCAACAAATATCGGAAAGGCAAATCAACATCGGGATTCTTATGCACATCCTCAAGGAACTGCTTCTTAAATGTACTATGAATGTACATTTTGTCTTCAATAGCTCTCATTATAGACAGATTGATGGGATAACTATGGGTTCACCACTTGGCCCTATTTTAACAGATATATTTCTTGCCAAACTGGAGAATGGAGCATTGGAAGAGGTCTTTAAGAAGATGACAATGTATCACTGTTATATTGACGACACATTCGTTATCCTGGATAGAAAACGAAGTGTAAAGAAAATTTAATGAAGCGCACCCTTCACTCACTTTCACTTGTGAGGAAGAAAATGCCAGTAAACTACACTTCTTGGATGTCTTGCTAAACAGAAAAGAAGATGGTTCACTGAGTAGATGTGTTTACAGGAAGACCACATCTGTAAGTCAGTATACACATTTGAGTCATGTACCGATTCGGTACAAAGCAAACCTGGTCAAAAGTCTTACCAATAGAGCACGAAAAATATGTTCGGATGATCAAGTACTGAAGGAGTTAGATTATATCCGTAATTCATTGCTTGAAATAGGCTACCCTAACAGTTTCATAAAAGACACATGGACAAAGCCAGGGAGAACAAACCTGGTACTATTATCATACAAAAGAAACCTTTGTTTATGAAATTGCAACTTAATGGGGATGTGCCTGGAGAAGTTTTATACCAGAGACTCTCTAGAGCCATTAAAAGGACCTTCTACGCCGCACAACTTTGTCTATCATTTTCCAGTCGATCCATTGTTACTGCCCAGACAAAAGATAAGTTATCTAGTTTTGCCATTTCTATGTGTATTTACAAGTTTAGCTGCTTCTGTGGAGAAAGCTATACAGGGCGTACTACTAGACAACTTAACAAACGTGTTGCTGAGCCTCTACCTTCATGGTTGGGAAAGAGACGTAAAATCCATCAGAAGCTCAGTTTTATCTCACCTCGTTGATCATGGTCACTCGGTAGATAAGAACATTGCTTTCACGATTATACATCGCATACTATCTCATCTTTCAAAAGGTATTCAGACTGGGAATTTGAGCTAATAATCCTAGCCTTTGTATTCAGAAGAAGTTTGTACATTCTTTATCTCTCCTTTGGCCAGGGATTACTTAGTTAATAACTTTATCATTCAATTATTTTTTTTCTTTCCTACCCCTTTTCTATTCTTTCACCCGTTTTTGTATACCTGCTGTATTTGTCTAGGCTTTGTTTATCCACTTACCTCGCCCTTCACTATTACGTAACTCTTATTTTCATAAGCTTTTGACCCATCTTGATTATCGAAGTGTCTACCTACATTTCCATGCTGTTATCTTGGTTCTTATCATCACTATGAACATCTATACTGTATGTGCTTTAGTCAACGTTATCACTTTTATCAATTTCATTATTATTATTTGTATTATTATCTCAATCATTATATTAAACATTTATATATAACTAATCATGTAGATTTGTTGGTTGATGTGATAAATCAAGTTGTTATTCATCGTAGACAGACATCAGTTGGAGGAACAAAGGAAACCTGGGAGCACTGGATAGCTGTTTCGTCCCAGTATGGGACTTCTCAGCAGTGTGCACCCACGACCCCGCCAGGGATCGAACCCGCGACCTTCAGGTTCCGTGGCCAGCGCGTTACCATTGAGCCATGTGATAAATGTTTTGTATAATGATGGAGATAATACGAATAATATATATGTATATATATATATATATATATATTATTATTATTATTATTATTATTATTATTATTATTATTATTATTAGTCCCTTGGGTTCCTAGTGGAACATAGGGCTTCAGTAGCACGCCTCCAGTGACCTCTGTTCTCTGAGATCTTTTGAACCTGGTCCCACGACAGCCCAGAAGCTCTCATTTCCTGCTCGCACGACCTCCTCCATGTCACCCTTGGACGTCCAACTCGTCGCTTCCCATGGGGATTCCACTCGAGGGCCTGACGCGTGATGTCCCCAGTCGGCCTTCTCAGTGCATGGCCAATCCATCTCCACTTCTTCCTGCATATTTGTTGCGTGATAGGTTCTTGGTTGGTTCGTTCCCAGAGTTCCTTGTTGCTTATATTTTCTGGCCATCTGATCTTCAGCAGCGAGCGTAAGCAGTTGTTGATGAATTTCTGCAGTTTATTGGAAATACCTTTCGTGACGCGCCAAGTCTCTGAGCCATACAAGAGCACTGACTTGACGTTGGTGTTGAAAATCCGTATCTTGTTCCGCATGCTGAGTGCAGAAGATCTCCACACTGGTTTCAGGCTAATGAAGGCCTGTCTTGCTTTTCCGATTCTGACTTTGACGTCCTCGTCCGTCCCGCCTGTAGTTGAAACAGTGCTTCCTAGATAAGTGAAGGAGGTTACTTCCTTCAAGTTTCTCCCGTTGACAGTGATTGGAGTTTGTTGTTGTTGTTGTTGATGGTGGTGGTGCGGTATCTTCATCACTTCTGTCTTCTCTATATTCACCTGAAGTCCCGTCTTCGCTGCCTCTTCTATCAACTTGTTAGTTTTTGCCTGCAGATCTTCAAGTTTATGTGACATTAGGCATAAGTCATCGGCGAAATCCAAGTCTTCTAGGTTCTTTGCCGTCGTCCAGTGTATCCCCCTCTTCTCGCTGCCTACTGTTTGCTGCATGATCCAGTCCACCACAATTAGGAATATCATGGGGGATAGTAGGCAACCTTGTTTCACTCCTGTCTTCACTTCAAAAGCATCACTGAGCTTCCCATTGTGGATTACTTGGCATGTAGCATCTTCATATAGTTGTTGAATGAGGTTGATAAAGGTTTGCGGTACTCCGTAGTATTGAAGCAGTTTCCAAATTACTTCTCGGTCGACGCTGTCAAAGGCCTTCTCAAAGTCGATGAAGTTGAGGTGGAGAGGTGATTGCCATATATATATATATATATATATATATATATATATATATATATATATATATATATATATATATATATATATATATATATAAAGCTATTTGTATTAGAGTAAAGCCTGAAGAGGATCTAATTGAAAACAATATTGTTCGCTTATATGTCTTGTTCGAATTTACATGACGGGGATTTTCGAAACTCTGATATAAAAATCCTTCTGGATACAAAGACGAGGATTATTAGCTCGAATTCCTACAGCTTCTGCTATGTGGTGTAAAAGACGAGTTTGAATACCTTTTGAAAGATGAGATGGTATGCGGTGTATAATTGTGAAAGCAATGTTCTTATCTACCGAGTGACCATGATCAACGAGGTGAGATAAAACTAAGCTTCTGATGGATTTTATCTGTCCCTTTCCCAACCATGAAGGTATACGCTCAGCAGCACGTTTCACGCACAGTTCACTTACACAATGAAATGAGTCCATAATTCTAATTGTGACATCAAAAACAAGATATTCAGCAGAGAGGACTCTTTCCAACGAATTTATTCTCAAGACGTACATTAGTATATATATATATATATATATTTTTATATATATATATATATATATATATATATATATATATATATATATGATATTTAAAGACTGTAATCCGTGAGGAAGTTTTAACTCAAATAATGGGGGGTTGATACAATAATAATGGTGGTGATAATTATCATGTTGCTAGTTGATGACGCAAACGTCGAATGATAATAATAAGGGTTACGTAAGGTTTTTAAATCGTTTGTAAGGTGCATATTAGATTAAAAAGGGTGAGGACGTTAATAAACAAACAAAGGATTAGGTAATCTAAGTGAGACAAGTTAATTAGAGTAAATTGAAAATATTTCAAGTTGTTATTCATCGAAGACTGACATCAGTTGGAGGAACAAAGGAAACCTGGGAGCACTGAACAGCTGTTTCGTCCTAGTATGGGACTCCTCAGCAGTGCGCACCCACGACCCCACCAGCAGGGATCGAACCCGCGACCTTCAGGTCCCGCGACCAGCGCGTTACCATTGAGCCACTGGGTCAGAATCCAATGCTCCATATTTCCAACTTCTGCTAGCTCACAATATAGCGCAAACAGCCACCCAATGTCATCGTTGAGTATTTGTCCTCACGGCTATCAGGCTTTGACTCCACCGGTCACGACTTGTCATTGGAACTTCGGGAATACTTCTCGAAGCTAGTCACCAACGAGCACTAGTTCAATTAAATTTTGAAAATGTTTTGTTACAAGTTGCAATTAATAGAAAGATTAAATGAAATAACACCGGAAACAATCAAATATAAAAATAAAGTGATAATGATGATATAAGAGTACAAAGATAAAACTGACAAAAAAGGGGAGGAGGTGAAAAACAAAAAAAGACGACTTAGCTCAACAATACTAAAATAAATTAAGACCAAGGTAGAGACAAAGACTGTACATACTTCTTTTGCACACAAAGGTCAGGCTTCAGTTCATGAATAGCCAAGACCTCTGCTGTTTTTAGGAACTGAACATGGAGGAAACGTGAGGTGTTTAGGCGAATAAGATAGGCAACCTTGAGATCCTTGTTTGGGTCGGTTGAATGGTTGGAATCGATTAAATGCTCAAGGATATAACTTCTGATGCATTTCCTTTCATCCTTTCACCCTTATAAAACCAGGTCAGAATATGTTCGTGTATACATGTTGACAGCAATCTCTGACTACGGTCGATGTACCTTGCTCCTCAGGAGCAGGTGAACTGGTAGATACACATGGATGTGCCTATCGAGGGATATTGTCTTTTGTACAAACAGAGAACAATTTACGACTGGTAAAGATCAAGGGAAGTTTTGCTGAGAAAAAAGTCCTACTAATTGATCTGGGAAGATGATTTTTCAGGATATCTGAGCTGCATCACCTTGAAGTCCAGATTCATGAACAAAGTCTTTTTTGAAAGTGAGTTCGTGACTGGTTTCGCATGTGTTTCTTGGATATTCTTATCGATAAATCGGCTAGGACAGCCGTTTTCCGCGAGCGTCCTTCTTAGAAAGTCAAGTTCAGGTTGGAAACATTCCGCTCTATAAGTATTACTTATTCGATGTCACAGTAAGCGAATGAGGTTTCTCTTCCTCATGATCGGCACCCAGTTATAGAAATTAGTGAGCTATCCATTCCGTGTGGATTTCATGTAGATGGATCTTTTCAGCGTTCCATTACAACGTCTCGTTACCAGCATGTCAAGGAAAGGAATAGCTGGTTCTAATTCCTTCATTCCTTCTCAAGCTTAACAATGATAAAGCAGATAGAGATAAGTCAATTACTAGTTAGAACCGTCATAATTGTATATCGAGGGTACAAAGACGTCTCAAGGATTTTCTTTCTGCTATTATCACCTACATTCTTATCCTATAGGTCCCAATGACTTTAAAGGCCACTCTAGCAACTGATAAGATGGCCAATTAAATTCCTTTATTTTATGGAAAAGTACTTTATACTGGGTGATGACTGAATGTGAGATGAAAATCTGGACCGCAGCCGGTGAAATATCGAAGCCTGATTGGTTTACTTAGCAGCTGCTAGAGTGGCCTTTAAAAGACACAATTACTATACCCGGAATGAATCAACCGTATGGCTATCAAATGGTTATTCTAAATACTTTGTAAATGTAATTGTTAGGCCTGACAAGAATTGATCGGAAATACGTAGTCCCTTTAAACAGGTGACTGACTTAGCAACGATCAAAATAACCAATTACGTTTCTTTATTTCGTCTGGAAAGGGGGATTTTCATAAAACAAAAAGACGTAATTAACTATCTCATTTGTCACTAGGGTGGCTTTTATGTTACTCCTTTAAACACAGTTTCCCAATAGTGGCAAAAGGAATACTTAATTGCTCAATTTGTTTATGACTGACCTTCATTTATGTTCTCTGAGCTGTAGTTAGTGCTGATGATTCGTCTAGCAAGATGATGAAAGCTTCACGATTAAACAACCCAGGTCAGAGAACATAATACAACCAAGACTTTTCACCTGAGCTACAAATATTCTCCCCTATTTTGACCTTCATTTACTTTACTAGCTACTATGCTGTTTGGCGAAAAATAACCTGCTATAATTACTACCATCTTTCATCCCGTATAATTACTCTGTAAATGGTTTACATCTTAATAGTTTAAACTTATCATCTTTATGAATTACTAAAAATCTGTCATTATAACCGCTGCACTAGTGGTGACTATTATTCCCCAGTGGCCTGGTGGGTAGCAATGGTACTAAGTTCGAGTCCGGGCGGGAACAATATCACTCGCTGGCATGCAAATAAATCCAGCTGACAAATCAAACCCAAATAAGAAGAAATGCACGTCTTGGATTCCACGGCTAAATACCAAATTGTCCATGATCATTGTTAATCAGCTGCCTTATCAATTGACTGATGTATTGATATCAAATGTAAATCTATAGATTGGTGTAGAGTTGAAGATGAAGAACAAGTTGGAATGCAGTCTATTTCTTCACTGAGTCAGTCTTGTTTCACACTAATAATTTCCTCATCAGATGCGTCATGATGCAAGTGCTGAATGATAGGATCACGTCGACTTGCTAACTTAGTCAGCTTAAAGCATAGGTTACACGGTATACAGTTAGATAACACTGAAAACTAGTTCATTTTGATAAGACTAACCTTAACATTAATATGTCGATGAGTATCACATTGGAGGCAGATAAAAATCGACTTAGTACTGATTATGAGACCAGACACGTCGAACTAAGGGGCTATAATCGAGGAAATCATGCCAACTGTTTGCCTGTGTTTCAAGTTTCCAAATAAAACATATGAACAACCTGAAAGAGTTGCCATCGGATCACTAATATTCTCTATACTCATAAACTTATTTCATTCACGCATAGCTGACAGCAGACGATCCTTGAAACATTCAGTCCTACATATGTAAACCACACATTTACAGAAATGAAATTGGAGCACATCAATAAGTTCTCTGTACACATAGACTGAGAAGTGAAGGCGATTCAACTGAACTTTAAATTGTGAAGTGATAAAAATGAATCAGCTGTTGTGGACAGGACTTCAAGGGTAATCCGTTTTTGCTAGTTTCAAACTGGAACGTTGCCTTCTATTCGGGAAATGATCAACGCTGAACCTAACCGCCATTCTTATTTTCTGAGTCACTATGTCTGAGATGACCCTACTAAGACCATCACCACAATGCCTGGCACAAACGAAACATAAAGGTGGACTGCTAGGACACAATTATGTTGTATTCAGCGCAACATATACATGATGTGTACAAGGCTATCAAAGCGTAGACAGTCCAACCAGAAGGTCAGCGTGTGAGAACATCACACGACACTTTCAGAAGATACCTGATTGATGGCTCATCAATTTCATTCTTATTGCGTACAAACACAGCATACCTCACCTCTGAGAGTTGTGTATCTGATGTGTCATATGATATATGAAGTCCACTGTATTGACCACTTCCTTCAGTAGTGTCGTATTCCTCACATATCTAGGAATAGTGAAAATTTGGTTGTAGTTGTGTTTCGAAGCCATTTAGACGTACATGTTCTCACATCCTCAACTTCATGACTCAATCAATCCTCCCTGTGTATCGGCGGCCACACAAACATGTAAACCAGCAAACATAGTGAACTGTGTATACAGTTGACCTTGCTGCTACCTGACTTTTGTAATGGTTGATAAACTTCAACGGATATAAGTTTCCCGTAAGTGTTCTAGTCAGTAACTCGACATCATCTGTCGTATCTGATTTAGAGATACAATAGATCCTATTCAACAAGCATTTCACTAGACCTCGTTTACATTGGACTGGAAACAACTGTGGAAATTCAGATATTTCCTTCTCTGTGTGAGCCTCATGTAGACTAACCGACTTATTGAACCATCTTCTAATCGACTTGAGCGTAAATCTGAGAATGGGAGATGACTGTATTTATTGCCCTTCTCATAAGTCAGGCTGATATGACTTTGTACGGAGTTAACTCATTTTTGTATAAAACACACATCTTCATGCTTCTCACAACTCACTGTGATGTCATGGACATGTCTGTTGTGAAGAGAAACTTTAGCAATGAGATCAGTAACCTGATTTTCAACATCCAATGGGGAAATATCAGCTATTAATGCTTGTAAGGGACTTGTCATAAGTACACTGTCGACTTGTTGAATGTGTTCACCTTCAAATGTGAAGTGAACTTTGTCAGTAAACAACAATAATAGTTGCCTGTAAAATGTTGAAGTAACGGGAAGTTGGAGGTTACTAGGAAATATGAAGTCACAGAGAATGTTAGGAGTATTGAACAACGGCACAAAAATTTAACATAGATTGATGCATCAGTCAATGATTAAGATGACAAGAAACAGTCACAGAATAAAGGCCATAAATGAAGACAAATTCAGAGAAGGTGAAGTGAATAAGTGGCGACAAATTTTCACAATTACATACACAACTCAGTGGAATTGTATCGAATGAAAAAGTATTCCGAAGAGCCTGTTACTTGGGAGAAATATTACACTGTGAACAGTGCAATCACTCGGCATCTGATTCATACTGAATATTAAGCAGATATCTTCAATTCCTTCATGATAATCAATAAAACAATCGAGCTCAATTCTGTTGAGATTTGCTGAGTCCATAGTTATTAAACACTTGAAACCTGATTCATCTGTTCAGAAGAGGCTACAGTCTACCACTGTCCAAAGTGAGAAGCTATCTTCACTGTTATTTCATTTCATCATCCTTTGTCAACCTCAGATATTTATTCCTTCACTCTTATTTGATTGCATCATCTTTCCTTCATATCAAATGACTTGAACTAACTGAGCGGAACTCACAATACTTTGCTTATTTATCGCATGATGTAAGCTGATAGTGTTAATTTCTTCAATAATTTGATTGATGTTTTCGTGGTTGTCTTATTCGAGAAACTTCTATTATGTTATGTACATAATTATGACCATTTATCATCTCTGCTTGTGTTTGTGACTGACCTTTATTTTGGGAGTAATTCTGACCGTCTCAACCACTGATCGATGGGTGTTTTCTTCCCTTGTAATAAATTAAAGTTGATGATGATTCTCCAACTGATCTCAGTCTTTCATCAATGCTACCATAATAATTGAAGTATTTTGAATCTTCGGTAAATCTTTGTATACTTTGATACTGTATGTTGTCAGCAGTTGACAAGACACCACCGAAGTAAAATGGATCCATTTTTATCCCCCTCTCCAATTGTAGCATTTACTCTTCTCATAAGAAACTTTTTCAACCACTCGCATCAACGTGGCCATCAGTGTGACATGACTTCTAGTATAACTTTGCCACCAACACTTTTCCCATCCACTATTGTTCTATCAGCATTCATTTACTTTCTCATTCTCATCTCAATGTTTATTTAAGACAGGCGGTAGAAAGTGTTGAGGCAGGATAGTAGTGATTAGTAACGCGTTTGCTCATGACACACTACTCTGATCGTCACAATGACACTATGAGGTATGTTGTTGGTGGAATGCTTGTTCCCTCGATGTCCTACCATGCTAGGTGGGTCTGTTGGATAGTGGTTAGCCAACCAGTGGTTGCCGTTATTGTGTGAATTTCACAGTATGATTATGGCTGTGTAGTGTATATTGTATTGCATGGTGGACAGATTTGTGTCAGTAGTGACTTGTTTTCACTGAATAATCAGCCAGTTCACGCTGGTGCCGTCTTCCTGTGAAGAAGGAGCTGTAATTTAATGTCGGCCCTAAAATTATTAAACTCCCCTCCACCGGTGTTGTGGATTCATAGATGGATTCTAAACTAACTAATTGAAATCTGAAACTTTGAAATGGGTGGTGTGTAACTGATATGCGCTAAACCTTCCCGTTCAGGTACCCAAGTTAAACTCGTCTTCCAATGTGTGGACAGGCAGCAAGTGTCAACTAACCTCACTACTCTGTATTCACTCAAGTTCTCTCAGTCCACTCTTCACTTTCCACATCCTTACCTTATTATCTTTCTTCACATCTTTCACTCATTAATCCTATATCATTTATGATTTATTCCAGATGTGGAGGTCCTGTTAACGGTGTCAGTTCATGGAACATCATCTCTGAACTCCTGAGATGGCATTTCATGATACACATAGGAGCTTTCAGTGTCCACAAGTATGATCCTCTCTAACTAATCTCAATCACTGGTTGTTTCAGTCTTCAAAAAAGATGAGAAATTCTCTTTTGATACCACTGGTGAGGTGTCAATCCAAAGGTTTTTAACACCATTAACTACACAATAATATTACTAATTAAGTCATAAGTAAAATAACTTTTAATTTAAATAAAATAATACGGCCGAAGTCACTTAACTGGCCTTCGTGTTTTCCGTTATGCCTCTGGTAAAGCAGTTGCCTGTGGGATTGGCCAAGAAGAATTTGTAGAGTGATTCTCTACAGCTTGAACATGGCAGTTTTCAACATATCTTTAATGCCTCCAGCTTGACAAAAGCTGCTGGTATATGTAAATCATTTGTTCCATTGGCTTGGCCGAAACCATGTCACCAGTATCACCACCGTTAGTAGTAGAATTATTATTAATAACATATATGTTACTACTACTGCTACCAATACTGTTCTTCTTTAGATTTCTTATGAATTATTTATAAGTCTGGATGGGTGGTTATTGAGACGCAAGGTATTCTTGATGTAATTTCTTGACGTACTAGTAAGCTTTTCTGCTTTATTACTTAACCATTTAATTAAACCTACTTTAACTGAGATGCGAGGAGATGATGCGAAGTCGAAGTAGCGATTTGAATATAAAGGTTTCTCATAGACACTAAGCTTCCGTCTTCCGTTCGTTTACTCTTGCTATCGGATATTTCTAGCTCACTATCACTTTCTAAGTCACAGGTAAGTTGAATTTCATTTCACTACTGAATGTATATGTTCCAAGAGCCTGCTGATGTGTTCCAATTTCAGTACTGTAAACATATCATCTACATATCGGAACCACATCACTGGAATAGGACTAGATGTTTGAAAGGCCATCTCTTCCCAACTATACATAAATGTCTGTGACGATAGGGGATATTAGCGATTCCATGGCAACACCTTCAGTTTGTTTATATATTTTATTTTGAAACTTAAAAACTGTAGGTGTTAGGCACAAGCGTACTCCTAGTATGATTTCTCGATGCGTAAGTTTTTGTCTCTTTAAGCTCATTTCTAACTACCTCTAGAGCCTGTCGATCGGTATATTTGTGTAAAGGCTAGTTATGTCAAAACTAACCATTTTTTTCACTGTCCTCTAATCTGTGCTTTAAGGCATATGAGTTAGTAAGTCGAGATTTTGAGTGATTTCTTATTGGGCCTAACACCATTGCTGAATATTTAGACAACTCGTAAGTGTTTCTAAAATCTGCTATAGGCCTGATGCGATAACCTGGCTTATGAATCCTAATAGTACCATACATTCTACTGGGATTATTAGTTTTCGAAATTTAATTAAACCACTTTGACTCACCTAGAAACGGTTTTATTCGGCGTATCAAATCCCCTGTCGATTTCTTGACCTTATAGTATCCATTGTCTTCTATATTTTCTCGTATGGTCCTGTTTCTATATGCTCATTCACTTTGTAGATGTAGTCAGATTTGTTCATTACAACTGTTGAGCTGCCTTTATCCGACATGGCAGTTACTATATTATAATCATATTGAAGGTTCCTGAGAACTTCTCACTTTGACTTGGGTAATTTAGATTTCATTTTCCTCTGTCGTTTCAGTGTTAGAGAACACTGTGCTCTTACCTCATCTGCAATTGTCTTATCTATTGAACTTAACCGCTGCACTGAATGAAGTTAAGACCTTTCTCTAGCGCTTTTGTTTAGCTTATGACACTAGTTGAGAGATTGATAACCCACTTTGACTTATCAATCATTGATGATGTGCTGTTGTTAATTTCATTGTTGCTTATTGTGTACTTCTCTTACATTAATTTGTTGAACTTATTTATTCGAGTACTTTTGGATTTCTTGAAAGGAGATGAACTTGCTTTATTGTAACTGTTCATCAGAAGCTCATAATCTTTTTCATTAACTGCTTGTATCAGCATCCGTTAGATGTGATTAGACAAATTGAAATCATTTTACCAGATCCCTTGCAATGATTGTGTGGTCAAATACATAGGGAAAGTAGCCGACCATGGTTGATTAGAATAACAGAGCACAAAACTTAGCTAAATCAAGATTACTAGATTATAATAATAAGAAATTTAGAGATGTACTCGACTATAGCTCTTCACACAATTATACACAATTACACAGTAGGGTGGGATAGAGCGACAGTGTTAAAAATATTGATAACCGAATCTTTGTTCATCGAATCAACACCAAATACATGTAGTAATGGAAATGATTCTGCACTTGTCCCAGATTTGTGGAAATTCTACTACCCATGTCATCATAATGAAGGAGAGAGAATTAGGATTAAATGAACTCTGTCTGGAAGTTGTGGAGTTAGTTTACGTG
The DNA here is from genome assembly GCA_944470555.2 of Heterobilharzia americana. Classification (NCBI taxonomy): domain Eukaryota; kingdom Metazoa; phylum Platyhelminthes; class Trematoda; order Strigeidida; family Schistosomatidae; genus Heterobilharzia; species Heterobilharzia americana. Next base: position 157,242,477 of record OX104127.1, on the reverse strand, counting down.
ATAAGAATATGGACAATAGATTGTCCGAAACGTTATCCAGTAAATGATAATACTGTTTCGCTGTGTGACATTTGTAATAAACTGACTAAATGGAATCACAATCTACCACAAGATCTTTGTTTTACTCCTACGTTTATTCGGTTATCAATCTTTCCCTTCACTCGACTTCATTGGTTTTTAATGCCGTTGCTATGTCCCACCCTATTGTGTGGTTGTGTCCAGTTGCATAAGAGGCTATGTTCGGGCTTTCGTCTAGATACTTAATGTGGTTATTATCTACTAATCTTGACGTAGCTAAGTTTTTGCGCTCGGACAGCCTAATCGACCCTAGTAAACAACTCTGACCGACACATCTGACTTCACGATCGTCGCATGAGTTTCGGTAAACTAAGTAAATTAATTCGCCCAGTTCTATCTGTAGGACAGTTTGACCTAGATAGCATGTTCCTAAGTTAGTGTCGGTTTAAATGCTACTGTAACCCAGCCTTATTGAGAAGTGTTTGTAACGCTTGCGATATGACATAATAGAGCGTTAGAAATCTCTACCTTATTATCATTATTAATACCACTCTCATTATTATTATTATTATTATTACTATTATTATCACTGTCGTTATTTGTATTGGTAACAGTATTATTAACACCTGTGTCACCAATACTAGTCGTGCTTATCCGACAATTTCTCACGAATTTATTGATAAATTCAGAAGGGTATCTGCTGATACATAAGGTATTCTAAATGAGTCCAATTTCTGGTCTCAAATGCTTTGCCGTATAATAATAAGCTTTCTTTCTGCGCTTCTTGGACATTGACGAAACCTACACCAGTTTATGTGCTGTAACAGGAAGGATTTGCTACACACACATAATGGTCTGTAAACTTGCATCCTATTTTCATTGTGCATGAGGTTGATGTGGAAACAATCTGCACGCCATTCAGGCATGTCAATCACTTATATTATGTAATAAATTCCAGTAACTCTAAAAACAAGTGAAATAATTAATTAAAAACTTTTATTTTATGAAAATCTGTTTTCGCAGCCGAACTAGAAAAATCTAATTGGTTGTTTCAGTTTCTTAGTAGGGTGGTCTTGAAAATCCCGGCTAATATCAGACATCAAAGACAAGATATTCAGAGAAAAGAACTCTTTTCAAGGAATTTATTCTCAAGCTGTTCATTCATTTTCAGACAGGCTGCAAAAACATTCTGATAAGTCAGACTATAGTAGATATCATGTAGGATGCCTTTTGATTAACAACGAGAAAGCCAGGGTAGAAATCAACACGACTGAAGTAATTGACCAATAGAGTGCAAATCCACATTCGTCATGCATCATATGACGTATCAGATACGCAACTATTGCATGTGAGGAACGTTGTATTCGTAAATACTAAGAATAATAGTGCCAAGCAATCATCAGGCCAAACTCTGAAAGTGTTTGCGTCGTAATTTCATACATTGACCTTCTGGTTAGACTGCCTACGCCTTGATGGCTTTCTACATATTATGCATATCTTTAGCTACTATTATTATTTTTCACCTAAGTTCCTCCTGAAACATTGGGCTTCAGTAGCACGTCACCATTCCACTCTCCTCTCTACAGTCTTTCTCAGACCTCGCTCAACACTGCCAGCAGCTTCAATTTCCTTCCTCACATGATTTCCTCCATGTCACCCTCACCTCGGACTCCCGACTCGTCGTTTCCCACTTGACTTCCACACGGGGGCCCCGCCTGACACTTGATGTCCTCAATCGGCCTTCTCAGTGTACGCCCAATCCAATCCATCTCCACTTCCTTCTGCACATTTGTTGGACGATAGGTTCTTGGTTGGTTCGTTCCCAGAGTTTCTTGTTCCTTATTCCTATTATTCTCCCCATCTGATCCTTAGTATCGAGAGAGTGTAGGCAGCAGCTGTTGATGAATGTCTGCAGTTTGTTGAAAATGCTCTCCGTGACGCACCACATTTCTAAACCATATAGCAGCACTGACTCGACTGAATTAGTGTTCAAAATCAGGATCTTGCTCATGCTTTATGCTGAGTGTAGTGCAGTAGATCTCCACACTGATTTCAGATTCGTGAAAACCTGTTTTGCTGTCTTTCTGATCCTGCCTGCTTTAACATCCTCATCTGTGTCTGTGCCGCCTGTAGTTGAAACGATGCTGCCCAGCCTAGGTAGGTGAAATAGACTACTTCCTTTACGTTTCTCCCGGTGATGGTGATTAGTGCCTCTTGTTGTTGATGCTGTCGTTCGTTGGGTATCTTCATCACCTCCGTCTTCTCCACATTCACTTGAAGTCCCGTTTTCGCTGCCTTGCCTCTTCTGTCAACTTGTTAGTTTTCGCCTGTAGATCTTCGAGTTTGTGCGACATGAGAAATTAGACATAAATCATCATCAGAGAAATCCAAATGTTCTGGGTTCTGTTCATCCGTCAAACAGCGTATGCCCCTCTTCTCGCCCCTCACGGTTTGCTACATGATCCAGTCTAGTCCATCACAATCAGGAAGATCATGGGTGATAGTAGGTGGCAGCCTTGTCTTACTCCTGTCTTCACTTCAAAGGCATCACTGAGCTTTCCCTTGTGAATCACTTGGCATGTGGCGTCATCATATAGCTGTGGAATGAGGTTGATAAGGATTTGTGGCACTCCGTAGTGTTAGAACAGCTGCCTGCCAAATTACTTCTCGGTCGACGCTATCGAAGGCCTTCTCAAAGTCAATGAAGTTGAGGTAGAGAGTTGACTACCATTCTATACTCTGTTCTATGATGATGCGCAGCGCGGTGTGCTAACTTGATCCACACATGATTTGTTCTTCCTGTTCCAGTCGCAATTTTGAATCCAGAGCATCCTTTAGTCTCCAGGATGATGCGGCATAATATTTTGCTTGCTTTGTGTGGACAACAGCATGATTCCTCTCCAGTTCTTGCAGAGGCTTATGTCTCTCTTCTTTGGGAGTTTGACAAAGTACCCCTCCTTCCAGTCTGCAAGTACCTTCCCTTCCTTCCTTCCTTCCTCGCAAACCTTCTGCAGTAGTGGGGTAGTGTGAGCATATCCACTGTTGTCCCTGCGTCTGTTCTCAGTGCTTCTGATGGAATTCCATCTGGTCGTGCTGCTTTCCCGCATTTCAGCAGTTTTATGGTATTCAGAACTTCAATTCTGTTTTTGTCGGAGGGCATGTGTTCACTTGTAGTTCTGCAGTTGCTGGTGGTATTTCTGGACGAGTTGCAGGTGGTGGTTGTGGTGGTCGATTCAAGAGCTTTTCGAAGTGGTCAGCCCATCGTTTCCTTTGTTTCTCCTCTCTCTTTGATGGTAACTAAGTTTCCTTCACTATCTTTCATTGGTTTCGTCTGCGTTGGTCTCTTCCCTTCCAGATGGTAACCTGGTTATTTGATATAACGTTGTCAAGTCTCTGTCTCTCCTACCTGCAGTAGCCTGTACTGCTTCACTTGCCAGTGTGTCGTATAAGTGTCTTTTTGTTTGCGTGCACTCTTCTTCACTTATTTGTCCAGTGTTTTGTACGTTCTACTCAGTTCGTCTTTTCGTTGTGCATCGTTGCACTGCACTGGTTCATCTTCTGCTTCACCATCTTCCTCTCCCTGCTCTATAAGTTTCCATGTGTCCGTGGCGGTCCATTCCTTGTCTTGTTTCCTCTTTCTTCCTTATACGGTTATGCAGGTTTCCTCCTACATCTCTTTCAAAGAGTTCTAGTGTTCTTCCACGGAGTTTTCTTCAGGGATGTTGCTCAATGTCTTCCATTTTGTCCTGATGACTGACATGAAGATATCCTTCGTAGTTTTATCCCTCAGTTTCTGTTCTGAGTGTCCAACTTGAAATGTGGTCTATCACCAACTTCTTTGAAAACCTTCAACTTGATTTGGAAGGTTCCTTGCACTAGATAGTGGTCTAAACCTACATCTGCTTCTCCTCTTGATCTTGTGCCCAGTAAGGTGGTGCGTCTCCACTTTCTTCACATTGAGATGAAGTCGATTTGATTTTTAGTTTGTCCATCTGGTGAAATGGAATCCATGTCGCTTTGTGAATATCCTTGTGTTTGTACCCACTGCCTCCCATCACCAAATCGTTGAGTGTGCAGAAATCTGCAAACAGTTTTCCACTCCCATTCATTTCACCGAGTGCTTCCCGACTCATGATGACTTCTCTTCCTGTCTTGTCTACTCCCAGCTTGGCATTCTTGTCGCCCATTAGAATTTTGATGTCGCCAACTGGAGTCTTGTCTAGTACTGATTGTAGTTGTCTGTATAATTCCTCCTTCCTCTCTTCATCTGCATTATTTTTTGGCGCATAGCATTGTATGATTGTGACCTTCCTTCCTTTTGAGTTGAACCTTGCTGTTGTGATCCTGCAGAAGGACATTGGTTCCCACTGCATGAGAGCCTTCGATGGTGTTGGGGACATCATCATAGCCACTCGAAAACTCAGTGTGCTCGTGGTTGTCGTCTGGGTGACCGGAGTATATTATTTACTCCTCTCCAGTTGACAGTTTGGAGAGTCAACTTCCATTCCATCTGCTTTCGCAGATTCCAAGCATTTCCATGCCATATCTCCTCATCTCTTTTGCGATCTGGGCAGCCTTAGTAGGTTCATACATGGTGTGGACATTCCATGTCCCCATGTTTACTTTTGCTTTGATCGAGAGAGAGAAGACACATCGGCCAATTGGCTTCCTGAAGGCTTTCATCAACCGGCGTCATTTCGTCTCTCCGATTCCAGCGAGGAATAATTTTGTTTTCATTTTTTATATTTTGTTTGTGGTTTGAAGTTTCTTTAGCGGTTAGATTTGTTTTCCGGGGTGGGGTTGCTAGCCGTGCGCCCAACCTTCCCTCTTTACCCGGGCTTAGGACCGGTTAGTAACCAGTGAACTAGTCAACCAGGCTAGGTTATCATACAAATATATAATCTATTAATCTTTATTATTGCAACGCTACTCATCGTTATGGAACAGAGCACAGAGTGACAGTCAACTCTTTACCTCAACTTCATCGATTTTCAAAAGGCCTTCGACAGCGTCGACCAGGAAATAATTTTGCAGTTGCGGGGTTATATCTTTAGCTAAATACGGCATAATTATGAATTGTGTATGCTGGTACTCAACTTTCGTGCGATACGTGAGTCAGCTGGTGTGGCACTAGTGGTGGTAGGATCAACTCGGACATAGTGAGGACATTTAGGAACAATCTCGAGCATTACCCTCAGTCGGTTAGTCATATTGTAGTGCGTGATGCTGATCAGAATGGGTATGTTGTATATGTTGAGAGATCGGCAGGAATCATAGGGAATTACCAGCAATGAGTAAAGATTCCACCCAGAAAAACGCAAGAGACAACGTGGGCGTATGAAGAGCAAATCAAGGTAGGAGCAGAAGACGAAATGAAGCACATTATGCAAATGACTGTCTTAGTGGAGGGCGTGCAATATTTGATGACTACTGTACAAGATGTCAGTACTTTATTACAATCCTTCCTGCGTCTCAGTCTTGTCATCGCCTACAATTGGTGTCGCTCCTTCTGGAATGTGACGAAGATCCCGTGGCCTGCAGTGTTCGAGGATGGAGACATCGAGGTCTTCCTCAGCGACTTCGAGTCGTAGCTTCTGGGCGATGGCTGGGCTGTCAAACTCCGCCTCCAGTCGTCCAACCATTCTCTCCTAAATCTCCCTTCCATCCAAGCGTTCCACACCATCACTTGCTGCTTTCGCTCTACCCCTCAGCAACGTGCCAAGCACCACGATCTTCGTTCCTCCATCCCGGACACCCACCAGCTCTGCGACCTACACTAATAGTGTAATAACACTAATACAAATACAAATAATAGTGACAACATAAGTAGAAAGGAAATCAACACCTCTATTTTGATACCATACAAGGAAGGAACATCAGAAACCATACGTAGGATTCTCAACAAGGTTGGAATTAGGGTGGCATTTAAACCAACAAACTCACTTAGAGGTAAGCTTTGTCGGCTAAAAGATCCGATAGAACCAATTAAGCAAAATAATATAATCTACCAAATTCCATGTAATGACTGTGAGGTCAAATACATAGGTCAAACTAGCCAGTCGGGGTCAGTTAGATTAACAGAACACAGGAATTTAGCTAAACATAGAACGGCAGACCCCAATAAGATCAATAACCTAGAAAAACACTCGGCCATTGCATTACATAGGGTGGGACAAAACCACTGTACTTAAGTCTAATATAGCAAGATGGAGAGAGAGATTAATTACTGAATCTTTGTTCATCGAATCCACACCCAACACATGTAACAGGAATGACGCAACACCTATACCAGAGATATGGAAAACTTTACTACCAATCAAAAAACAAAAAACAAAGAGAGATCAGGTGACAGGACTATAAAATCAGATATCGAAAGAAGTGTGATTACATTGATATGATTATGAGCAATAATTTATGCTCGAAACGTAATCAAGTAAATAATACTGTATCACTGTGAGCTTTGTATCAAATAAACAAATCTAATATCAAACCACGTTTTACTCCCTCATTCCTATTTAGACAATTATGATTGCATTTCCAACAAACTACAGACATTCATCAAAAGCTGCCTACGCTCGAAAGTTGTAAGAAATCAAGCATTTCCCATCTTTCCATCATTAATTTGTTTATTTGACACTTAGCATACAGTGACACCAAAGAGGAGAAACAAAGGAAACGATGGGCTGACCACTTCGAAAAGCTCTTGAATCGACCACCACAACCACCACCTGCAACTCGTCCAGAAATACCACCAGCAACTGCAGAACTACAAGTGAACACATGCCCTCCGACAAAAACAGAATTGAAGTTCTGAATACCATAAAACTGCTGAAATGCGGGAAAGCAGCACGACCAGATGGAATTCCATCAGAAGCACTGAGAACAGACGCAGGGACAACAGTGGATATGCTCACACTACCCCACTACTGCAGAAGGTTTGCGAGGAAGGAAGGAAGGAAGGGAAGGTACTTGCAGACTGGAAGGAGGGGTACTTTGTCAAACTCCCAAAGAAGAGAGACATAAGCCTCTGCAAGAACTGGAGAGGAATCATGCTGTTGTCCACACAAAGCAAGCAAAATATTATGCCGCATCATCCTGGAGACTAAAGGATGCTCTGGATTCAAAATTGCGACTGGAACAGGAAGAACAAATCATGTGTGGATCAAGTTAGCACACCGCGCTGCGCATCATCATAGAACAGAGTATAGAATGGTAGTCAACTCTCTACCTCAACTTCATTGACTTTGAGAAGGCCTTCGATAGCGTCGACCGAGAAGTAATTTGGCAGGCAGCTGTTCTAACACTACGGAGTGCCACAAATCCTTATCAACCTCATTCCACAGCTATATGATGACGCCACATGCCAAGTGATTCACAAGGGAAAGCTCAGTGATGCCTTTGAAGTGAAGACAGGAGTAAGACAAGGCTGCCACCTACTATCACCCATGATCTTCCTGATTGTGATGGACTAGACTGGATCATGTAGCAAACCGTGAGGGGCGAGAAGAGGGGCATACGCTGTTTGACGGATGAACAGAACCCAGAACATTTGGATTTCTCTGATGATGATTTATGTCTAATTTCTCATGTCGCACAAACTCGAAGATCTACAGGCGAAAACTAACAAGTTGACAGAAGAGGCAAGGCAGCGAAAACGGGACTTCAAGTGAATGTGGAGAAGACGGAGGTGATGAAGATACCCAACGAACGACAGCATCAACAACAAGAGGCACTAATCACCATCACCGGGAGAAACGTAAAGGAAGTAGTCTATTTCACCTACCTAGGCTGGGCAGCATCGTTTCAACTACAGGCGGCACAGACACAGATGAGGATGTTAAAGCAGGCAGGATCAGAAAGACAGCAAAACAGGTTTTCACGAATCTGAAATCAGTGTGGAGATCTACTGCACTACACTCAGCATAAAGCATGAGCAAGATCCTGATTTTGAACACTAATTCAGTCGAGTCAGTGCTGCTATATGGTTTAGAAATGTGGTGCGTCACGGAGAGCATTTTCAACAAACTGCAGACATTCATCAACAGCTGCTGCCTACACTCTCTCGATACTAAGGATCAGATGGGGAGAATAATAGGAATAAGGAACAAGAAACTCTGGGAACGAACCAACCAAGAACCTATCGTCCAACAAATGTGCAGAAGGAAGTGGAGATGGATTGGATTGGGCGTACACTGAGAAGGCCGATTGAGGACATCAAGTGTCAGGCGGGGCCCCCGTGTGGAAGTCAAGTGGGAAACGACGAGTCGGGAGTCCGAGGTGAGGGTGACATGGAGGAAATCATGTGAGGAAGGAATGAATGCTTGTGGAGCAAGGCTGAGAAGACTGTAGAGAGGAGAGTGGAATGGTGACGTGCTAGTGAAGCCCTATGTTGCATTAGGAACATAAGGGGAACAAATAATGTGAAGAAATTCTGCTATGTGTCGTTTGTTATAATTTCTAAAGCCAAGTTTCTGAATTATTTCGATATTGTGAAAATTGACCATGTCGCCTGAATTTATAGCGTGTTGAGCTACAGGTTGACGTGTTTTCGAAGTTTTTACAGGTCCACTGGATTTCTAAGGAGTCAGGTTCATTTTTTCTAATTTTCATTTCACGGGAAGTTTGTTCTATGTGTACTAGATCGTAGTTTGAGTATTTCATCTCATAAACACTGATAGATTGTGAATCTACAGTGATCTCATACTTCAAGTGAACCATGACGCTCTTGAATGTGTTCAATGTGTAGGGATGCGTGTTATAATTCCGTAACGTTTGATCAACCCTACTTAATTTGATGTGCTCTAGTACCTGCTTAACCAGTACTTTACCTAACGTGTAAGTACTGGTAACAAAACACAAATCAAAAGAACTGATACGCAATGTATTTAAAGGAGCTATGTATTTAAGGTAAATGTTATAATAATGAATGAGGGAAAAGTTTAATCAACTTATCTGGCTTGTAAGGCTGAACTAGGGACTCGGAGTACGTGCGTGGTGATCAGCACAATGGAGCGCAAAAATGGCGTCCAAGCCTGCTCGGATGCATGCTCGTTAAAACAAAACTTAAAACACCCTAAGCATCCGGAGGCAAGCTAGAGATTTATTTAGTTAATTTAATTTAAACTATTTATTTTAGCCCTAGTTATATTTTGGTGCCAGGAAGGTGCACTACAGGTTATCCCCCTCCTAGAAGGTTGTTGGGATACCGGCAACCTTCGATCCTAGGAGGCGACTGCGAGGCGGACACGCAACACCTTTCCATATTGGTGATGGAGTAGGTGACGTGTGGGTCTCCGAAGCTAGTGCAACTATGCACACCTACGAGGTAAGATAACTTTGCGTCTAGACGCAACCCTTCTCGCAGTGGTGGAAGGTGACCCAAAGCCTCCGTCTACTTTTCCCTATTGCTTCTTAATCTACCGGGGAGTGTACAGGGGGAAATTGGTACAAAGAGAACCGAAGAACGATCCAAGTAGCATCGTCAGCGGCCAATTGTATCCAATTTTCAACGCATTTTCTAGGTTCTGCAAGAAGAAAGAAATGGGACATTAGAGTGCTAAGAAAAGGAAAACCAAACAATTCGAAGTGGGAGTAGTACAGAAAAAAAATAATAACCAACCAAAAAAAGTTTTCGGAATTTAAATTGTATTTTTGATTTTTCTTTTTTTTTGAAAAAAAAACTGTTTGCAAAGTAGTAAACATGACTTTTGAAAACTTTAGGTATGAAAACGCATTGAAAGTGTATGCCACGACAAAGTAGTTGAAACTCCGAATTCACCAAGTGTGAAGTTGCTCTGGGGCTAATTAACGAACTCGGCGTATCGCTTGGGCCAATGTACACGCCTCCCAGCACGTGTAGAGGTTACTGGATCAGTGTTACTAGACGTGGCTCTTTTAGAAGGTTCAGGATACGCGCGACTAAACGAGTCTGTTTGGGAGTCCGGCGGCAAGGGTCTGGGTGTGCCTGTGGAGGTGTCGCACAATATTGACACTTCACTGTTCAGGAGCGGTAACGCTGTATCTTCAGAGAGGATGAGTGTTGAAGTTTTTCAATCTCCTCGTCTGAATCCTGAAGTTCGGCAATCTTCCGTAAGTCGACTGCTCGAGGCAAAGTAGTGGTGCAAACGCGAGACAGTGCGTCCGCGACAGGGTTATTCACACCAGAAATATGACGGATGTCCGACGTGAATTGCGAAATATAATCTAGGTGACGTAATTCACGCGGTGAATATCTGTCAGTAGTGGTGTGTAAGGCATACGTCAGAGGTTTATGGTCGGTAAAGATGATGAAGTCACGACCTTCCACAAAATGACGAAAATGTTTCACTGAGGCATATATGGCGAGCAGTTCCCTGCCGAAAGTGCTGTACCGCATTTCGCAGGTGGATAACTTCCGGAGAAGAATGCAACTGGGATCCAAGTGTGATCCGAAAGTTGTTGCAACACAGCTCCAATGGCCGTGTTAGAGGCGTCAACCGCAATGCTAAGAGGTAGGTTTACGTCTTGATGCACCAGCATCGTGGCGTCTGCTATTGCGGTTTTGATCTTGCGAAATGCTTCTAGTGCCTCCGGAGTCAAGCTGAAAGTTTTACATTTACTTTTCAGCAGGTCGGTCAGTGCAGTCAAAATGTGTGCACATTGGGGAATGAAGCGACGATAATAGCTCACCATACCCAGAAACACACGCAGAGCTTTAAGTGACGCTGGGACCGGGAAGTCTTGGATCGCCTGTACCTTTTCAGGTAGTGGGCGAATGCCTTGCTCGTCGATAACGTGTCCCAAAAATTTTAGTGAACGAACGCCAATTGGCATTTGGCCAGGTTGACTGTCATCGAATGCTCTGACAGTCTGGCGAAAACCTGTTTCAAGTGGTTAATATGGTGTCTTCGTCTGGACTAGCGATTAGTATATCGTCTAGGTAGGCATAGGCGAAATCGAGTCCACGTAAAACATCGTGAATAAAACGTTGGAAGGTTTGTGCTGCATTGCGAAGACCAAAAGGCATACGGAGGAACTCAAAAAGACCAAACGGTGTAATGACGGCTGTCTTGGGAACATCATCAGGATGAACCGGGATCTGATGATATGCACGCGTCAAGTCAAGCTTACTGAAGATAACCGAGCCTTTTAAAGATGCAGTCAAGTCGTGAATGTGAGGGACTGGGTAACGATCTGGAATCGTTTTAGCGTTGAGCCTTCGGTAGTCACCACAAGGCCTCCAGTCCATGCCATTGTTCTTGGGTACCACATGCAAGGGTGAAGACCATGGACTGTTGGATGGTCTGATTATTCCCATTTCAAGCATGTGTTCGAACTCGGCTTTTACAGCACGCAGTTTCTCCGGGGATAATCGCCGTGGTTTCGCAAATACTGGAGGGCCAGTCGTCGTTATGTGATGAGAAACGTTCGAAGTCACACAAGGGACACAACGACTTGGCTTAAAGACATCCGGAAAGGACTGAATGATAGACGCGTAGGGACTAGAAGCGTCCGTCGTGCAGTACACGGGACTGAGGGGCGGCGTCTTTGTGACTATACCGGAAACAGAGAGTGTTGTGGTAGAATCTATCAACTTATGCTTGCCAGCATCTACCAGCAGCTGATAGTGCTGCAAGAGATCCATACCAATAATGCCGGTGGTCACATCTGCCACTATGAAAACCCAACGAAAGGGACGACGCAATCCAAGGTTGAGATCGAGGAATCTCCGACCATAGGTTGTGATGGGCGAACCGTTGGCGGCACGAAGTTGCAGAGACATTGGCCGCAGACGCTCTTCCTTCGTAGGTGGGATGACGCTAGCTTCTGCCCCAGTGTCAACTAGGAAGCGTATCCCAGAATGTCGATCAGTGACGAAGAAGAGGCGACATGGAAGTGGCTCGCCAGCGACGTTAGTCGCCGTCACGTGCTGGCTCACACGTTTCCCGCCTGGTTAGCCTCGAAGGTGCAAGGTCGAGTGCACTTTTGGCATTGGCACCATAACGTTTATGGTACCAGCACAACCTGGGTTGGGATTGTCGCGATTTGGAACGTCTGCTATCGGTACGGGAGGCAGACCTGTTGCGCGAGCGAGACGTGCGACCTTTGTAAGAACTACCAGACCGCATTTCGTTCCTGATGCTGCACAACTCTTCATACAATTTTGAGATGTGAGCTATAACATCGAAACTTGTTGGCTCAACAGCCGAGGGAGGGTTTTTGAACGAATCCGTGGCAGTAGACAGTGCAGCTGAGATACTAGTGTTGGGTTTCGTAGCATCCACAGCTCTGTCAGCCGCTTCCGCCAACTCTATTAAGGGACACTTATGGAAGGGTGCGAGGATCCCTTGAACCGACTGTGGTAACCTCTGTAACCACAGTTGCTTGAGAAATGCTTCATCAATGTTGAAGTCAGCAATCAGCTGCTTCATCTGACGAAGCAGTTGCGTCGGCTTGCGATCACCCAGATGCACATCCCTGAAAAGTTCTTGCACTTTCTGCTGGTCAGTAAGTGCAACACGTTTGATGAGGGCGGTTTTGAGGCGATCGTAAAGATTCGGTGCTGGGTCATCTAGCACATCTGAGACGTCTTCAATCACATTTTCCGGTAAGCTGACGATGACTAAGTTGGACTTAGTTTCTTGTGATTGAATGTGTCTCAAGGCAAACTGAGCTTCCACATGGGAGAACCATGCAGATGGTCTGTGGGCCCAGAAGGTGGGAAGCTGGAGGGTTATGGCCATCTGCGCAGTCGAGTCGTTATCCGCCATTGATCAGGGAATTAACGAGGCACGATAGTGATTAAAAAAAAATTACAATGCAAAAATAACCAATGAGGAGTGCAATAATATAAAAAAAACGCTAGACGTGCCAAAAACAAAAATAGGCCAGACAAATCAACGCAAGAGAACAAAGGTACTAGACAAAATAAGAAGTGATACTCGGGCTCACCAATTTTGTAGGGATGCGTGTTACAATTCCGTAACGTTTGATCAACCCTACTTAATTTGATGTGCTCTAGTACCTGCTTAACCAGTACTTTACCTAACGTGTAAGTACTGGTAACAAAACACAAATCAAAAGAACTGATACGCAATGTATTTAAAGGAGCTATGTATTTAAGGTAAATGTTATAATAATGAATGAGGGAAAAGTTTAATCAACTTATCTGGCTTGTAAGGCTGAACTAGGGACTCGGAGTACGTGCGTGGTGATCAGCACAATGGAGCGCAAAAATGGCGTCCAAGCCTGCTCGGATGCATGCTCGTTAAAACAAAACTTAAAACACCCTAAGCATCCGGAGGCAAGCTAGAGATTTATTTAGTTAATTTAATTTAAACTATTTATTTTAGCCCTAGTTATATTTTGGTGCCAGGAAGGTGCACTACAAATGTTCTGTAGAACACTCTGATGATAATGTATTTGTTGAGCACTCTCCTAATTTCATTTGTATGTGGTCGGTAAGGGATGTGTTGTTGACCGTCATGATTTATGAGTAGTTTTACTATCTAATTCAATGTTATTTTCTATTTTGTAAATTTAACCAGATAATCTTTCATTTTAAGTATCCTGTTCACATATTTTATTTTACATACACTGGAAAATACAAATACCAAATTATTATAATATTATTATTTGTCTCTTGGGTTCCTAATGGAACATAGGGCTTCAATAGCACGTCTCCAATGCTCTCTGTTCTCTGAAATCTTCTGAACCTGGCTCCATCACTACCCACAAGCTCTCATTTCCTCCTCACATGATCTCCTCTATGTCACCCTCACCTCGGACGCCCAACTCGTCGCTCCCATCGGGGTTCCACTCGAATACCTGGCCTGACACGTGATGTCCCCAATCGCCCTTCTCAGTGTATGCTTAATCCATCTCCACTCTCTTATATACCAAATTAATGAATATTATTTACCCTATGCCCAAATATCTTCAAACCATCAAATCCCAATATGGTTGGGATATCTATGAAATATGTTAGGTTATCCTGAAGACTATACGAAATTCCAAAATGAAACGTATGCTATAAAGCAAATACGCACATAACCCATCAATGAAACTGACTGTAAATTACACTGACCAACGATCATGTTATGCCACTAACTTTTTTCGATTTGTATTCCGTCATAATCTTGTAGTATGCTAATACGACATTAAAAGTTTACGGTTTCCTAATAATTACTCATCAAGTTGTTGTTTGATACAGGGTTGAATTGTTCGCATACGCGGTGACTGAATTTTGAAGCCATGGGTACGGGGTTGAAGTTACAGTGAGAAGAACATGATTCACTGGGGCGCAAGGAAATCTAATCGACTAATCAGTACGAAATATGACGAAAATGTGCGTTCTGGATCCCACCAAAATGCATGCACATATCAAGTTGTTGAAGTAGTTAGTCCGTTCTTGAGAGAAATAAAGAGTGCTGAAACGACTGAAACGTTGGCATGTCTTATCTGACTGCAGCAAAGGCTCTATATTCATTCCCAGCTGATATACACTTATGGTGTGCATGATTCAACGCATAACTACTGAATGGTTTTGATAAAGTTTATATTTGGTCATGTCTCAGCGTGTTTGCAATAAAATAATTCTAATGTTTCTCATAAAAGTCTGGGCAAGCCTCTTCAGAGAAACAAACAGAAATTAAAGTTATTATTTGATTATCCGAGATATCCGTAGTTTGGCAGACTAGTATTCATACTGATTGATGACTGAAGGTGAAATGGAAATTTGCAGCGCGGTCGGATTCGAACCAGTGACCATCGGTTTCCAGCCCGATGCTCTATAAACTGAGCTACAAAGTCCGACTGCTGACTAGATTTTTATTTCAATTCAATCACCAATGCTTTTGCCCGACTACCATGTGAATTCATATGGTCGTATTTACACTGGCTGCCTAGTCAGCACTTCTCATCTCAATCCAAATCTAACTGAATCAGAGAGAGGGAGGATCATATTGATTATGATTTGATTATCTGAGATAGCAGCTGTAGTTTGGCAGACTAGTATTTGTACTGGGTGATGACTGAAGATGAGATGAAATTCTGGTCAGTAGTTGGACCTCGTAGCTCAGTTGGTAGAGCACCGGGCCGGTAACCCGTTGGTTCGATTGCGGCCGCAGTCCAAATTTTAGTTTCACCTTCAATCATCGTCAAGTATAAAGAATTAAACTTTCAAAAGGATATAAGTGAAGTTGAATAACACAATGAGAACACTGTTTCCATGATAAGATGACGTAATCATTTTACTTCATCGGATTTTCTTCGGTTGTATACAGCTTGAACTATGGCTATAACAAATACTCACATAACTGACTTATATGGAGCGTTTTAAGATATCAAGTAGTGTTTTGAAGATCAGGGAAACATTACAATTACAGACACAAAGGAATATGAAGTAATAAATTCAGTCAACCTATACAAGCGTCACACAAGGCAAGGTGAAGAATGTTTACGAATGAATGAGAAGAGATTAGAGGTAAATAGAAGTGGTTGTATAATCATTTGAAGATATTTTATTCGATGATGATTGAAGACTACCCAGTATTAACACAATTCTGCCAAAGCCCAGTTATCTTAAATAGTTAAATTGATGAAAATATTATGTCACAAAAATAATAAAGTCGGTGAGATAAAATTATCGTTATAAAAACAAATACGGTAGTGAATCATATGATAGTCAATATTATGAATAGGAAGGAGAATAAGCATAAAGTAAAGGTATTAATCAAATTTTAAGAAAGATGAGACACTGAAAATTCGCTTATTATCAAAGCAATGATAAATTGGTAACTATCTCCCCTCCCCCTCTGAACACAGTTTCGTTTACAGTCATTGGGTAGTCATGGATTTTGCATTTCGAAGTAAGGGACGACTGAAATGTAGTCATGCCTTAACTGACCTGAGCAAATGTTCCGTATTCATTTTCATTTGCTGTTGTAGAGTGACTTTAAAGGTCACCCTAGAGATGACTGAAATAATCAACCAGACTTTTTCCTTTTATGAAAATCTCCTTTTTCCCACTTGGTTGTTCTGATTGTTGTTAGGACGACCTTTAAAGTCACCTCAGATACATGAATAAATCCAAAGTGGTTCACTTACTCTCTCTGTTCAATCCTCTTTGTGTAGTCATTGTTGACTAAAATGTTGACTAGTCACTAGTGTAAAATTGTATCTTGATTAATGGTTGGCGTGTGTGTTGTTCTTCATTGCAAATACGATACAAAAAGGTCAAAGGTGCAGTTATGCTCATTTGCAGGTGACTTTAAAAGTCACACTAATAACTCCCCAAATAACCAATCAGGTTGCGGTATTTCGGTCGAAAACAATTTTTTATCGAATAGAGAAACGTGATTTGTTGTTTCATCAGTTACTAGGATGGCTTTTAAAGTCATTCCTCATTCGGTAATTTTATAATTACAATAAGGTACATGAGCTGGGCGACGTCAAAGGCCACCCTAGCAACTGCGGGATAACCAATTACTTCTCTTCATTTTATGGAAAACTGTCTACCAAGCCAAAATACCGCAACCTGATTGATTATTTCAGTAGTTTCTAAGGTGGTCACTAAAGTTACTCTGAGAGATGCAGGATATATGTCAACTCGGTTGATATTCAGAGATGAATAGTATTACAGAGTTTCTCATTGATTCGTAGGAATAGAGTGAAAATCACTGGTGGTAATGTCGGTGATAATAATGATAGTAATAATGAGAATGATAATAAAAGTGAGTCAAATCAATTCAGATTGTTGTTGTTGATACCGAGGTAATGAAGTTGAGGCTGGTGTCGAAGGTAAATGCTACACTCACTCTCTCTCCTTCTCTCTGGAACAATTAGTAACTGTCAAGAGGCAGCTAACCATACTCCATGTCGTTCTTTCAAAGTGTCTGGATTTCCTCATATATGTTGAGCTTCGACTATCCTTCTTACTTGGTGTGATCGAAAACCATTTTGTAGAACCCTGACTCCATCCAAGTCAATTTTGTAACCCATTTCTTTGGAGTGCAGTGTACGCAAATAGATTCTTGTGTGAAATATCTGTTGAGAATTCTTCTTATGTACTTCCATGGTCTCCTTACGGTATGGGATTATCATGGTGTTTCTCCGAAGTGAGTTTCAGGATGTTGGATGGTCGTTGGAGAGCAAGTGATTTCATGTTGTCTAGTTGTGAGTGCTGACCAACTTCTATTGATCATTTGACAATGTGAGAACCGAGTAGGGAGGGTCACTGTCGTGCTACACTTTGATGGATATTAGTTGGTTGGAGGTAGGTGGAAAGGAAGCGGTGGTTGACGTAGATGTTGTGGTTGTTGGTACTCCTGTGAGGAATCAGTTTATCTAATCCAGTTGTAGTGGAGGTGAATCGTGGCTCAAACAGCTCATTGGTAACGTCGCTGACTGTAACACTGTGTGACGTGTGTTCGAATCCCATAGAAGACAATAGTTCCTACCGTGTTACAGATACTCATTACTGATGAGTGCAGACAAGCATGAAAGGTCGATCAAGTTGGTTTTCCTGCCGACTATCTACAACCAAATAACGTCCATCAGAGTCTCAACACATCCTTAATTTAGTCTCTTCATAATTCTTTTCTCGAAATCTTTGGTATGATTTTTTAGTTGTATTGCCCAGTAAGCTGAATTTTACTCTTCTCCTTTATTCTTTTCCACGTTGACAAGACAGTTAGTCAGATCTGTTAATCAGATTTAGTGAGACTTTCACTTTAGTGATCACAGACTGGGTAGATTGGTAATCTAGATACCTGTCAGAATGTGTTGTTCTCGTAAGAATATCAATTTTCAATCAATTGTACCGGTATATTTTACACCATGCATTCTATAAAAGCTAATTTTTACAACGAGTTCAACTTTCTTTGGTGAAATTATTACTTCTTCACTTATTACTTACATGTTGGATTATTTCATCCAGACTGTTGCGTTCAATGATAACAAATATATTGTCTATGTAGCTTATCCAAATTCTTATGAATGAGGTGTAAAACATTTCGCTATTGCATTTGTGCTCTGACGAACGATTGTTTACTTGAAAAGCTGAACGGTTAAACATTTCAACTGAATATCAACTAATGATAAAAGTTTTAAGAATATAAAAAGAATAGGGAAAAAGGTAGAGAATAGCAATGCTCTTTGCTATTCATCCTAAAACTTCACTTTCAAACAATAATGTATAAACCATATGGGTGAATTCGAAGTTGTTATGCTTCACGTTGGCAGTCTGCTTTCGTCAACTGGGATATTTCTCGATGGAATCCATGCGTTTTCTCAATATGAGAAATGATAGGAATGAAATCATCATCAACATAGGACCAGGCATTACTGCGTAACGGTCAGAGTTGCCATACCTCATATCAGTATATAAAGTAAACAAGGTAGTGAAGTAGAAGATACAGAAAAGAAAATTCAGTCAAAAAAAATATAAAGTACGGAGGGAGAGAGAGAGAGGAAGGATGAGGAAATGGTGAGATTTGATATAGCGTTAAGATGAGGATAATGTGTGTGTGTATAAATCTGTGCCACTGACTTCGGTTCTCAGCCATATCACCTAGTCTCCAACCACTGGTTCCTCTTGTCCTACCGACCCCAACCGGCTAGTCTACATCGCTCCACATGGCTCAAAGCAACAGTCAAACACTTCATATATTGATGCCATGTTTTAGTCTGGCCACCTCGGGCTTTTTTCCAGCCTGGACCTACTTCGGCCAACATTGTGTGATGAGGCAGACGGCGACCAAGCATAGGTAACACGTACTCCAACCACCTCAGTTGTTGAAGGTTCAAAACCTCGTCAGCTGATTTACCTCTACTCCCTAAAACTCTACACACCTGACGTCTGCGTTACTCACATGGTGACACCACGGAATACGGCATATACTACGAAGGCAGTGGTGGTCAAACACCTGAAGCCTTCTCATATCTTCTACCTCAAATGACCATGTTTCACAGCCATACACCAGAACAAACCGGACTGGTGTGCAGTACACGCAACGTTTAATAGACAAACGGATATCACGGTGGCGTAAGTTAGCGAAAGCCATTTGAGCCTTTTGTATCCATGCAGAGATTTCATCGGCCACTGAGCCATCAGGGCAAGGCTGATCCTACTTCCCAGGTAGGTGAAGTGGTCGACGCACTCAATCACCCCACTCTCTATTGCTAGCCGAGGCACCGTTGAAGACCAATCGTGGAGCAACAATTTGCATTTGGGTGGTGAGAAACGCATCCCAAACATTCTCAAATTTCCACTCAAAGTGTTCAGAAGACTGCATCTTGTCAGCGTCTTCCCCTAACAGGACTATGTCATCTGCATATTCTAGGTCTAAAGAAAATTGTCCCGCGATTAGGTCGACCTCTTTGTAATCAGGTGACGAGAGTGAGACATCCATGAGAATATCTATGATAAGACTGAATAAGAATGGAGACAGCGGGCACCCTTGACGGACACCACTCAGTGAGCATAGATCCCTGGACATCTCACCATAGGCTCTTACACGCCAACAAGTGTTCGAGTAGAGAGCCTTCAGTAAGGTATTAACTTACTCGGCACCCCTTCAAGTAAAGGAGTTTACTTTCTGAAACTGCTGTTCATAGATAGAAGGCCCATTGAAGATACTTGGATTTCCACTTCTCCACAAGAAATTAAATACCCATTAACTGAAGTTATTAAATAACAATAAGAATTCGCATGCTGTATCAATTCTTCGAAGCTTACCAAGTCCAATAACAGGTCTACATTGGTAGCAGGTAAAATAAGTTATTTGTAAAAAATTTCCAAGTGTGATACTTTACCTTTCGCAATAAATCTACAGTCAAGATTTCTTAATAAGCACAATGATACATTTTCGAGAGTGTCTATATATCTACATGATTGCTCAATAAACATTGATCCGAAATGAGCAAATTAACGGAGATCACAAATAATGAAACTGGTTCATCAACATTATCCTTAAAATTACAGCTAGTAGTGTGGTGCATTCTGATAACTATCTAGATAATTCAATAAGCCTTTTGAACAGTTGTAAGTTAATCTCAACAGTTTCCATATATACTTCGTCACTACAAAATAAAAATCTCCAACAATCCTGCATGATATATAGTTTGAGACTTATGAGGATTTTAGTTTTCAGGTAGTATTCACCATGAACTGAAGTCATTGGAAACCTGTGAGCAATGGACAACTGCTTCGTCCTAGTATGGGACGACCCAGCAGTAGGCACCCATGCCACCGATAGGGGTCGAGCCTGGAAACTTCACGTTCCACATAAATCTTGAGCCTTATCTAAATTGAGTGGTGATTACTGTTCCAAAAGTAATTTTATCCAACTACTAATCATGATTTTCGAAGCCAGTCTTCTAAGCTACAAATAATTATTCTAGTTCAATAGAAATGTCTCCTCGTTACACAAATACATTGTCTTTTCAACAAACTAACCAACCAATCACATCTCACTTGCTATTCCTTGCATGCCGGACGGAAAAGTACAACGTGCAATAATTAAATGGAATATTCGTGTGTTTAAGGCACATACCAGATGATAACAACCAGTCACACTGGAATGAATACCATCAAGTTATAGTAGTTAGGTAGAATGATCACATGAGCAATATTGATGTCAGGAGAAAGGCATTAGAAAAAAAGGTAAATCAGTCGACGAGGTTGTGAGTCTTCATCGACTGTGGTGGCTTGTACATGCCGAACCACCGCCCACCTCGACTTGCTGAGTTGCACGAAGTTGGGATAGGGTTCAGGGTGGTCAGATAAACATGTGGCACCAGTCTGTGAAGTCACCGTCCGATGGTTTAAGAACAGTTATCTCGTCCCAGTATGGGACTCCTCAGCGATACACGACTACGCATCGACTTCAGATTACACGATCAACGCGTTTACCACTCAGTCAGACAGTCGAAGTGCAATGTTCTACAGTTGCCAACTTCTGTCATTTCGCGATACAGTGTAACTATCGTACAAAGTCTCTAATTGGCATCCACTTCACTTCTGAGTGGTTGACCCTACAGGTCGTGGCTGGCTTCTCATTACAACTTCACAATATCCAACTCGAAGCATGTCACCAGTGAGGAATACACAGTAATGTGTTTTGAGGTTCATGGGGATGTCAATGTGATATTCTCACATCTATGAAAGGAGGAAACGTATCACGAGATGACCAATAGGGAAACAGAGAGATGTTTAACAGACGAAAGATAATAACTCGAGTTGGTCAATGTCAACTAGCTTGTCAGCATAGTACAAACAAGATATTCAACAAACTTACTCTCAAGCTTTGCTCATTCATAGCAGATAAATGGACGACACATTTACGATCTGTGATAAAGTTGTTGATGTAACTATGTTCTCTGTTCCTTCAACAACTGTCATTCAGTTATGAAATTCACCATGGAGAAGGAATCACAACCAAATTATTCCTTTTCTTGATGTACTTCTCACCATATATGACAGTGGATTCCATAAAACATCCATCTACAGAAAAGCAATAGGGAATGGACAACTAACTAGTTTTTATATTTGCGTACCTCTTAATAGGAAATGAGATCCTATTCATTCTCTCTACTATCGAATAAGAAATATGTGTAGAGAGGATCGTACTCGTGCCGCCTCGGCGATCTGAAAAAAGACGCTCATAGGAAATAGTTAACCTCTGTCGTTTTGTTGGTAAAAATATTGGACCGGTCACCTACTCGGTCTCAAAGAAATTAGTGTTAATGAATCTACAAGAAAACTGAGAGTGAAACACCAGGTTTCATTCATCGTACAGATTACAGGTTTGCGAATACAGAACAACTGCAGTGGGTTGACAAAACTTCAAGTCAACCAACGTTACAGATATCTCGCCAGTACTGCCTTCCTCCTTAGTCGTGTGTAATGGTTATCAATTCAACTGCTAACTTTATCACTTCGTCCTTAATTCACGTGTATGTCTTTCCAAGTGAACTCCACACTCGACTTCTGCATGAAAATCGCATATATCAAAAGTATCATCTAACAACTTCATCTTTACAGTATACACCACACTACCAAGGTGCATACCTCACTTCATATACTCATCAGTTGTCAAACACTCAACCAAGACACTTCAGTCATTTGGCTGAGCAGCACACAAACGGGAACAATTCAAACGCAATAACGAAAGCCCGATGGCACACCCTGATATACTTAGTGGTGGTATAATCTCAATGAATAACAAGGATTGTGTTGGGCTAACTCTACAACTCCTATCAAATGAAGAAACTTTCAAAACAAAGAGCACACATTTGAATTCAACCAACTGACATTTCTATGAGTAGTGATACATTCCAAGCTACTCCACTGGCCCCTTCACCATTCACAAGTGTTCTACCAGTCGAAATCGTCCCACCCACAAATATATTCATTCAAACACAATTACCAGCATGAAACTGATAAATTCCTCCTTACTGAAAACTTCTACTCACTTCCTCACCTATTCTTCCCTGTCTGATTTCAACGCAACCTTATTATTTTAACACTGTTGCCTACCAATATTGATTGTCAAATATTTTAATTCTTATTCTTCCTACACACTCGACAATATTTCATGCACACACGCACGCATGTTTCAGTCGGAACAGGTGGTGATTGCACTCCAACAACACATATACATCATAACCACCAGCATGCTTTGACACTTCTTCTTTGTCTACTTTCCCGTATGTTCCCACCCTAGGATGGCATGTAATCTAGCACACAACACCAATGTTTACGATTTCCACAAGGCAGAAACACCAAGACATCATTCACAATTCAGGCTCATTGAGAAGTCTCAATGAAAAGCAAATAATATTTATTTCATCTAAAAGGCAATAGGAAATCTCAGAAATTACAAATAGAACATCCCATCCACCTGGCTCCTGTGCACTTTGAAACGACTGCCATCCAATAAAACTCCCGGCTTCTCAACATCTGACAACCAGTCACGTGCACGAAACGCAGCCAAGTGAGAATAATACGTCGGCGCTGGGTACGACACACTCCGAGAACACCTCATGTAAGAATAGCACAAGTGGTAAGTAAACGTCTGCAGTGCATCCGAGGTCCAGTTGTTATCATCGTATAGAACATGGTAATGGGCAGGCTTTGACGTACCCTACGAGGATTAATCAACATACACACACACAGCATAACAAGTTACCTGAATACCCTCTTGAGAGCACAGATAGAAATCAAACTCTCGCGGATGCGTGATCTCCCTGTCAACCACCGTTCCTGGCTCCACATTTCGTGCCCTACAAAACAAAGTATTCAAAGAAACCATCATAACAACACCCAGATAGAAAACACACTGCAAGCGAACAACACAAACATAAATCCGAAAATGCTTACCTGGGGTCAGACGGTCTGAATCGAACGTGATGGCGTTTCTGTACAACAATGTAAGTTATACCTGGCTCCTCACCAGGACGAATATCTGTACAGGCCCTCTGGATAGCTGCCAGCTCTTCCACCAACACATTCTCAAACTGGCCTTCGGAAACTCCATCACGATAGAATATCATGCGTGTTGGGAACCGACCATTCGTATTTCGCAAATAAAGCTGAAATAAACAAGCAAACAATCACAGTGTGCGTACACAACACAACACAACAAGAACAAGCACAATGACAACAAACTAAGTCAGTCTGAAAAACAATACTAACTAACCTCAAGCAGTTCCTTCACGATAAGACGCATATCATCAATGATCTCTCTAGCCGCCTTATTTCCCTTCTCCGTCGTCGCTTGTTGGCGGATTACCACTCCGTATCTCATCAGGTCCGGTGACACACTACCAATAACTGCAGCGATTGACTTTCGGACTTGCTGAGTCTGTGTAGGCGCTGGGTGGGTCACGTCTGCTCCGAAAACCATTATCAGCTCTTGACTGTTCTTGATCAGATCCGGTATCTGCCAGTTCACCCCACCAAGTTTCCCATTCAGCTTAAGCAAGAGGTTCGCTAAAAACAGTAAACTCAATTACATTCTCAAACATACAAACATGTCGCATACACTAAGCAAAGAATGGAACACTTACGGAACACGTTCGGTTTGTCTAAAGTGCGACTCAGCACACACTGTGTGCGAATACCCATCTGTAGGTCGCTCAGTCGTTTGATCGTCGGGTATGCCTGCTCGTCATACAGAATGAGAAACAGGAAGGCACAACCCTGTCTGGAAAACTCCTCAAATTTCCTGTTCAGCTCTCCTCTAGGACACTGTGCCACAATCGGTCGGGGACTGAAGCGGACGCCAAAGCGACTCGCCGTATGAGGAAATTCAGACGAGACCTTTTGCACTTGACCGCGAGATCGCTAGCAATAAATATGGGAAGCAGAACAAAAATAACACACTTACTAAACATATTTTGATTTATCCAGATAGGAGATAGTAGTAGTAGTAGTAGTAGTAGTAGTAGATATAGCATAACCACGAAAATAGCTCACACATCTTGCACGTTTCAACTTTGATTCACACCGGCTCCTTTCTTAACGTCAACTAGGCACATCAGATAATGAACCTATCCACCCACAACAACAGGTCGATGCACACAAAAATCACCACAGAAAACAATATCAACCACTTCGCCTCATATCATCATCATCATAACTATTAGTAATATAACAACACAACTTATGTTGCCCTGTAACTAATCATTAGGCGTAACTATACTCCACGGAAAAGAAAAGGAAGAAACAACACAGTCAACGCCATATCGAGCAAACTGGCTGTTACACACACCATTCAGTGTCTATCTTATCCAACTCACTAAATAAAAGTGACCAACATACCTGATTAGGCGGAACACAAAGTATTGCCCAGGAGAGCTCCACTCCATCACCAGCAGGTTCATGGAAACCAGGTGATTTCCAGCTTCCAGCCTTCACTGCTTGCACGCCTGAACGACCAAAAGCAGCACTCGGTGGATCAATAACACGTGCACTAACCTCCACAGGCTTCGGTTGAATCCCCAAACCAAACTGTTTGATCAGGGGTGTGACCTACAAAACAGACGATTCGATCCCAAAACATGTCAAAACAGAACACAGGTACATGAAATTGAACTCACAAACATTTTAGCTGTCAAAAATCCAAATGCACTCACCAACCACATGCACGTTTGTTTGTCTGTGTGCACCCACACACATAAAATCAACCTACAACCGAACCTAGCACACAAGTAATGCATCCGTTCAGTTCAAGTTGCCACACTTCACAATACACAATACACGTACACAAACAACAATTCGAGAGAATAAGAGTGATATCAAAGTGTGACAAAATAAACAATTCGAAGATGAAGGTTGCTGCAAATAGTCAAGCTGTACAAGACGGCGAACAGTGAATACATCTGCATAACTGCAAACGATTTTCAGCCATATCAACAAGAGTACTTAACCACTACTGATTCCTAACATCTCGGAGACCCCAGTCGCACAGCCCACACGCCTCACACACCAACATTCATGGACTTCATGCACTCGGCAACCTCATGCACATTCGTCTGGTACACATTGGGGTCACAACTAATATGTGAAGGCTGACCACGCTAATAACTGGCTGTTCGAACCTCGGCAAGTGGAGCAGTGTTTCAACAAGTGACCCATCTGTTGAGAATCATCTCGGCAAATCAGTGAGTCACAGTGCCACTCAATATTCACCATGACAAACAAAACCAATTCTCATACCATCTATCGTCGCATCGACTAACAAATACACGAATGCATCACACAAGTAACATTCGTCAAGCTAATAAAAACCACTCACTTCAACATATTGTTAGCAAATGTCTGAAGTTCTTGGAAGCGTTCTTGTGGTCGAACTGCTGCACACCGGATCACCTCACTCGCCACATCAGCTTTACTCGCATTAGGTGCCTGGTACGGTAAGATGTTCAGCAACTCCATTGGCATATAAACCTCACGCTTTTGATCAACCTAGGAAAATGGAAATAAACACTCAGGCCAACAATTACTTTCACACACGGAAGCTCTGGATACTTCAGAGTGATATGATGATGTTGCTCGAAATACTCGGCTACAGACTGTTTCACATTCTCAATAATCAGACGATTCGCTGGTTCTGACGATATCCCGTGTATGGTGAAGCGTCGGGAGTACGCATTCCCTGAAACATAACACAATATTAGGCGAAAGAGAAAAACAAGTGCATACCACTATCGCTTTTGTAAAACTTGTCCGTCTCAACTCGTATTCTCCTCAGATCATACGCCATCTGAGAACTACACCTCACCATGTTGTCCCCATACTTCTCAAACATCACATCCGCTAGGTTTCCAGACGTAAAAAATGCTTTGCAAGTCTGTGCGAATAAACGAACAAATCCAGTAAACAATTCAATCATCATTACTCACCATGTCTATATTCACACGGACTTTCCACTGCGGTCGAACACTACTGATAAAGCCCTTGTGAATGGTGAACAGTTTATCCGCAACTATTTTGATCGGTCGCTCGTAAAATAGCGCTGCCCGTCCAAGCGATACAAACGACTGTTTCGAAACATTCTTCAAGATGCAATCCAACAATCCAATCGACTCCTAGCAGGAATTACCAAATCAAACACAACATTACCTGAGGCATGTTCAACGATGTTGCTTTCGGACTTCTGATGAAATGATCAACATCCGATGTGGACACTTTCTGCACTTCCATTATGCGATATTTCAGAAGAAGACGATCACGCCCAAGCGGGTCTTTAATTTCAATCTCCTTCTCCACGGGGTCTGTTGTAATACCCGGCAGAGGATCTTCAGAGTATATCGCGTGCCCACCATCGTAAATGATGGTGTCTGGTAAACTGTGCAAGCAAATGGAGGCAGTGAGTTAGGAAGAAAGGGTGGAACTACACATCAAAGCAACACACACACACACACACATACATGTCATGTGCCAAGAGATACTGGCAACATAATCCCAGAGTGATCCCCATAAATGGGAACATGCACGACCATACACAATGTCACTGACTGAGGCACACTTCGACTTTGAGTACAACTACACACATTACAGTGATAACACACACTTCTAATGAGGTTGCATGTGACGAAGTAAATCAATTTCTCACACGACTACAACATTCACCAACTCTTACAG
The DNA here is from genome assembly GCA_944470555.2 of Heterobilharzia americana. Classification (NCBI taxonomy): domain Eukaryota; kingdom Metazoa; phylum Platyhelminthes; class Trematoda; order Strigeidida; family Schistosomatidae; genus Heterobilharzia; species Heterobilharzia americana. The sequence goes on along the minus strand of OX104127.1, from coordinate 157,215,329 downwards.
TTAGAAACATTTCAACCACAAAGGAAAAGACTTCCAGGTCATCAAATAACCATATCACGATTTACTGCAAGACACACCTTCTTTCTTTGCACAATCCAACCTCTGACCCCAACCATAACCATCACAGACAATTCCGCTTTCATCACCGATTCAGGGGATGTGGAACAATTGATGATAATCAGCACCATTTGGTTAAATGTAGTTATGGAATCCACCCACTGCTGTGATGATTACAAAGAAGAAGATCAAATAAACACACAAAAACAACCTTCGTCACATTTTCGCAGTAGGCAGTTGATCAGCTAACACTCATTGAGTGACGCCTAATAATGCAACCTGGTGGTAGATGGGATGGAGTCTCAACTCCTAACCCACTGCTTGAAAGTCAATAGTCTAAACCAATGAGCACCAGCTTCACAAAGCAATTGCGTTCACGACCTCTACAGACATAACTAGTCAATCCACTCATGAGATCTGTCTCAATGCAAATATTGAAGACATGCACACACACACACACGCACACATCAATCACTTGCAGTCTAAACATGCTTATCACATCTCCACAACTTCGATCAATACAATCTTGACCACCTCAATCTGAATGCAAACTCATAGGATTAGGCACCAGGCTTTAAAAACCACTCACCTGTGCTACATGAAAATGCTTACTATTTACAAAAGAAACACTTACGAGTCGGCTACCTGCTGGATAAGTGAGCGCAGCTCCTTCGGAGGCATCCGTACTTCAGTCTTCTGACCTTCTTTCGCATCAATCCGACAAACCGAATTCGCCTCCAAAAAGTACATGTACACAGTTTTGTGATGAAAACTGACATCCCAACAGTTCGAAGTAACTGTAACCCGCTTCCCACTTTTGCCTCCTCGTCTGGCCTAGCAGGAATCCTGACAATTCCCTGAATGCCTAATCTAAAAAATCACGTCAATGACAACGTTAATACTGCCCAGCAAGTGGAATCATTGCAATTCTAAAGCGAAAAATCCTTACACACTCACTTTGAAACGGCATCAGACAGATCACACCTGAAAGAAATAATACAAAATGTTATAACGAGCCAATTACCACCATTAGAAAATAATTTCAAGAGCATGATGACGAAGCACTCACACTGGTCTCACTTTTGGGTGACTCTTCTTTTGACGAGCAACCTCAGATGAAACCTCGCTTTCTGATGACAATGGAACATCACCTTGTTCCGAGGGAGGATGTGACGTCCATTCGGAACTGGATGGACTATAGGGGAAATACTTCCAACGTTATGACACTTACGGCAAACGTGTTCTTTCCATGGGCTTTCGAAAAACAGCTTCCGAATGGCGATGTGACCTGTGAACAAACGAAACATTAGTAGTCTTGCAATAATTATACACACACACACACACATGATGAAATTCACTGTCATTAGGTTAGCAACTTAAACATACCTAGACACACAAACAAAACGAAGATAACAAGCATTTACGCTTGATGAAAGCGACTTCGAAGCCCCTTCCACGTATTCAGTGATATCCCAATCTTATCTGTTACCCTTGTGTTTCTCTCCTTTCTCTCACCATTTGCCTCCACCCTACCCCACTTTCTCCCTTACTACTGTACTGAAGACCACACTGCTCTTCAACTATCAAGTACATCTCACATTCTATCTTTTCTTCAACGTTCGTTGATATTTCACTGTGCTGATGGCGTCATATCTTGTGCACCTCTTAGCATCATTTTCACTCCGTCATGGGCTCAGTGGATTTAGCTTTTGACAAGAAAGGAAGAAAACCCTTAAGGTATACAGTACAATGAGTACTTCACAACGTTTGATGACACAGTACACGGTCACTCAGCATCAACTGGGTGGACTCAATGTACTACTACGGATTCCAGTCAACCAGCACAAACAATAAACATGTTAACTCACCGAACTGTTGATGGGATACGTTGAATTGGGTATTCTGCAGACTGTGAATACCTAGGAGAGAGCAGAACGCTTAGTCATCATTTGATAGAAGACAAAATGGGAGAACATGAAAATTAATTGTTACCTTACCTCGGCTGGTGGGGCGGTTGACCTCTGTTTGGTGGGCTGAAAAGCGAAAACATAATTAAGAATACGTATCAGTAATGGCTAGTAACCCACTGGAAAGTTAGGTAACTTGGTCTAGATTCCTGTAAATAAGACTACTGAGACTAGTGGGTATTATGTACCGTATTGCCACTGTGGAATCTGAAAATCAGCTTCTAGGACAACAGCAGATGGTCCATTAGGTAGTCAATTCACCAACCAACATAAACACAGCACCAGACACTAATGCACAGTGGTCCAAGTTGCCATACTTCATATCTGCACAAGTGACAAAGCAATGTGACGAAAGATGAATAAAGGGAGGGAAATCGGTTAAAAGCAGTAGAAAATTTTTGACTCAGCATACCGGTTAAGGTGAAGATAATGTGTGGATAAATCTGCGCTCCTGACATCGATTCTGAACCATATCATTTCGACTTTTCAACCACTGGTTTTTTATGTCACATGTACACCAACCGGTTAGTCTGTATCTCCCGACACCGCTCGAACAAAGACTTCATACACTGTAGTCATGTTTTGGTCTAGCCACCCCTTTAAGTGAGACATTCACATAAGACATCGTCAACGACAGAGTCGAACGCCACCTTTAAGTCGCGAAATATGGAAGGTGTCAGTAAGTGTTTCAGAAACTGGTGGTGTGAATATATAGTAGACGCGTAGCAGGCCAGGTCTGAAACCTGCCCCGTCTCTGTTCCCGAGCTCCAACCATGCATCCAGTGACTATAGAACCTAGAGTCTCCGATACTATGCTCGTCAGGCTGATTCCTCTGTGCTTATCACAAGATGACTTTTCGCTTTTCTTGAAGACTGTGATAATTACTGTTTGATACCAAACAGAAGAGATCATATTCGACTCCCATACACTTATTAACACTTCAGTTAACTTGGCTAAAAATCCTTGACCATCATCCTTCAATAACTCTGGGAGTGGTTCGTCTAACCTTATTGTTGTTGTTCTTCCTCGTTCCAAGTTACCTACCACTTTCTTGACTCCTGCAAGTGTTGAGGGGCCTAACTCGACGTCCGATTTGGGATACGACTGGATAGTGGATAACGACAGTGGCGGGATAGGCTGAACCTCAGTGTTCCGCTAACCGTCCCAGTCATCAAACGTGCCAGTGGGTCGCAGACCCATCCTTCTCTATTGTCTCCCTAACCATTCACCTTTTCGCTTTAGTTCCCTTGATAAGCTCAAACAACTGTCTACTGATACCTGCAGTCGCCGCCTTTTGAATCTCTCTAGTCTTCACAACCCACAACAGCTCGCAATCATTGTTTAGACTTCTTGTCAGTCTGTCTTCGAGTTGCATTCTCTCTTCATTGTAATCGCAACCTGCAAAGATGCGTTCGCGTGCATCCGTTAATTTCGAAGAAGTGGCTCATATCCACTGGCTTCGTCTGACCACTCTCTACGGTCTTCAACGCTGTTTTTACAGCAGACTTAAGGTGGCACTAGGGTTTTTCCAGATGAGTGGAAGTATTCTGTTCCAATACCTTTTGAGCCAGTTGCTCACTGAAAGCAGTTTTAGTGCTCTTATAGTTGAGCTGCACTCTCAATGGACTTGTTGTTGAAGTTGTCTTACGTCCATTGAGACGAAAACATATATGCGCTTGAACCAACGCATGGTCGCTTTCCGAACATGTACCTCAGACAAGACGACAGTCTCCCAATGACAATCCAGCGATGACTGATAGCAATATGGTCTATGCCCACCATTGAGTTGAGATTGGTGAACGTCACATCAGACAATGTTTCTCTTTATATGTCAAGTTTGTGCCAGCTGGAAGTAAACGGTTATCTGAGGACAGTTGTGGTAGGTAATTCCCGTTATCTGTTTATCCAGTTGGGATTCCGAAAGTCCTACCCAATTGCCTTTGGGTTGTCACTGTGCGATTTTAGTCGAGCAGCACATACACGTCTGTCATCTGGGATCCACTCGTCCGGAAAACTTTCTGCCCTAATGCTCAATGCCATACCTACACTTTCAGGAGTGTGAGAACTGGCCACTGAAACTCCAAGTGTGAACTTTTCAGATCCACCATATTGGTTGGGTGAGGTTAAGTGAATAAGCGTAATTCGGTCCTGGGTTCGTGCTTTACAAACACAGCACATATCCATGGCCCAAGTTGCTAGAGTTTTGGCTAGTGAAGCTTGCTGAGTGATTTGACAGAAGGTGCGGCTATTGAAGTTTTACAGTGTGATGAGGAGTGTTGGTCAATAACTGCAGAGCTGGGAGAAACTAAAGATAACGTAGGTTAGTGAACTGAGAGCCACAAAGAAAGATCAGAAGATGAGGATGTGGACGGTGATCTGAGAGAGCTTGAGCGCTGACAGTCAAGGGTGGTTAACACTCTGCCGCCCATGTGTAAGGCTAGATCTTTTTGAAGTACCTGAAAAATAGTCTTAGTGCATGACCATAAAGGTTAAGGGACACCTAGTTGAAGTCGGTAACACATGGCCTTTTTGAAAGAGTTGTTGAAATGCATGCCTAGAAAGGTTCAGTGAGCGACGAACTGCCAATGGTGCTAGCTTCCGACAAAACTTACTAGAATTGTAAACACAAAAGGGTGCACACTTTGTCCATCGAATTCGTTTCGTGTTGAAGATCACTCGATCTACGTCGCACCTATTAACGTCAACCCGACCACAATCGATGTCGTCTTTCGGAAACTGGTGGTCACCACATCAGAACATCTCTCAAGTTTGTTTTAGCCGGAAATTGGTGGTTGTCTAAACACAATTTAAGCAGTCAATCACCCTTATTTCTTCAATTGGTCGGTATTTCGAAGGTGCCACCTACCCACCTTTACTTTTCGTTATCAATTAGCTTACGTACTTTTGTATTGAAATCAAGCGGAATGACCACATCTGGACATTTACTTTCTCTAAGAGGTTAGACAATTTACAATAGAAATCTTCTGCCCTATACATACACACTCAGTCGGTACGCAAAAAGACTTAAGGAGACAATGGCGATTTCTGTCACGCCTTCTAGTCCCTATTTCAGAGAGAGAGCAGACAAATGACAACTCTAATCCAGTCGAGTAGTGCACTTCTCACCTGACGAATTAGTGTTTTCCCAACAACTACAAGACCATGAGAACTAGCCATCGGAACTCTAGATACTTGAAGTATGGGTTCCGCACGTTCACCAACTTGACCCGATTAGATTAAGGGGACAACCGCTCTTACACAGACTTCAACAAAAAATAGTCCACACTTCACTCATTGAATTTATTTTGTCTAGGTTAACTGCTTCATGCACAGCCTCAAATAACGCGCATCTCATAACACCATTTATGTCACTGCACAGCTGTAAAACATGGCATAAACCGCGTTTCCTCATGTCACCACGTGAGTAATGCAGAAGTCAGACGCAGAGTTTTACGCAAGAGAGGTACAACAACTGATGTGGTTATGATCCTTCATTGACTGATTGACTGACACATGTGTTACGTTTACCCAGCCACCGTATACCTCGTCGCACAATGTTGGCCGAAGTAGTTTCAGGCTGGAAAATGCTCGCACCGGCCACACTAAAATATGGCATCAATGAATGAAGTCCTTGACTGTTCATCTGAGCCATGTGGGGTGATGCAGACTAATTGGCAAAGGTCTGAAGAACAAGAGAAACCAGTGACTGAAGACTACTTGTGACATGGCACAGAACCGATGTCACTGGAGCAGATGTTTACACACATTATCCTCATCCTAACCGCTACATTGAATCTCATCATCTACTTCCACCCTCCTCTCTCTCTCTCTCACTTCTTTCCACTTCTTGACAGATTCTTCTCTCCTTCTTCATATCTCATCTTATTGTCTCGTTTCTTCATGTGTTGATGAGGTGTGGCGACCTCGACCGCTACTCACTAATGCTGGGTCCCATGTTGATCTTGATGATTATGTTGCAGAGAATATAACCGAACATGGTCGCACCTGCAATTGTGGTACTTAAATACAGACAGCACATAATGTCAATACCATCACCAACTGACTTCACTAGCTAATACATGCGTCACAAACATATACACGTCTAGAACATTCGGCAAAACCTACCTATTTTATGAAGAGAAGCTATGTCAATCAACCTCAGAGACCTGATTACTGGAAATATTTACAACTCACGCATATCCTCTTGTTGGGGGTGGTGGCGGTCCACCCCAGCCCCTTCCACGCTGAGCACTTGGAGGTGGTCTGAAAAAAAGAATACGATTGCAATAAGTGCCGCGAATCGCAAAAGAACTATTCTTATCCAATAACCAAACGGAAAACACAGTGCTAATCAAGACTTACCCGTCGTAAAATTGTCGGTCATCACCATAACTAAAATTAAACACAGTTATTTTAGTATCAACATAGTAAACTATCTACGTGAGGCAGAATTATCCCACAGCGAAACTTAGTAATCGCTTCGTTGCTTAACGCACAAAAGTAAGATTCAACGGGTTTTTCAACAGAAACCATTAAACAAAGCTAAGCAATACGACTAACCGAATAATCACGGGTTGTACAATCAACTGTGCACACAAAAGCAACACGAGCTGATGGCCCGTCTATACAATTAGTTTGTTGTTTGACCTGTGACGTTTACTGGATGTAGCCAATTAAGTATATATAACGAGAAATCTTACTAATACACGTTTCTGCGCAAACTCAAACAGTCGCACAACCAAGTGTGGATGACCCGACGACTTCTCTTTCAGGGGCACTCTAGTTTCGGTAACATACCTCTCATTTGTCCTGTGGTCTTGCTGGATTTACCACCATCCAGTGTCGACAGACTTTACTAGACGGACAGGACATCAAACCAAATGTCTTCAGTCTTGAACTGCATGAAACTACACTTCTTGTAGGCATCATGATGCTTACAACCAACATTAGGGTAAGAGTAAAATTCCATCGCAACACATGGTTGCACCCAGCAAGATTGAGACAACATTCATCGGCTTTCAGTTTTGAGTCAACCAAAGCATTCGTGAGACTGCCAACAGACATGCAGTACGTGTCAAGAGTCTTTTGTCGAGGTTATAATACTGCCTCTTCGAAGCGTGATGCATGACACAAGAAGGCAAATGCTTGACCTGATTAATCACTCCGCTGCAATCTACGAAAGTCACAAATATACACACGTCATGGATATAGCTGAAGACTGGTTAACATACCAACTTTTGATGAATATAAATATCAGAAAACCAATGCTTTGTTAACTTTGAAGAAAAAACAAATAAACCACTTTAACAAAAGTATGGTAACTCAGACTTACCCATTCCCACTAGGTCTGCCTCCGCGCCGAGGACCTCCACGACCACTATCCGACCTACGTCCACGTGGTGGTGGACCCCAATAACCTCTAAAGTTAAATCCATTTAGTCTCATCAGTAAACTGTGCTATCACGTAGTGTGGATGTGATCTGTTAAGGGTGAAAGTCCCACAGATGATTAATCCACAACATATGATCACCATAAAAAGTCACTTCGACTCACCTGTCTGACATAATCCACCTACAGTGAAAGGAAAAACTACCACACTACACCACACTACACTACACTACACAACTGGTAGTTAGCGGACTGCACAGCTTGCACAAGAAGTCGAACACTCTGTGACTTGACCAAACAACATGTGTGGTCTTCACTATTCAACCGTTGTTATTCGGTACTAATGCATGAAGATAGAAGACTGATGACTCGTTGTGATTATTGCAGTTAGTAGCACTACTGAAAGCTTATCTCACTGGCGTGGTAGCAACGGGGAGCGTAGACGCATTATGTTATCTGGCAGTCAGTTCTGTTGGGTGATGATTCAGTGCTAGAGACCAATTCTAGTGAGTACACGACTACTGTGTAGTCCAGTGACTTCTGATGTTGTCATCTCAAGTGAACAGTCTTACAGTGTTGGAGTAAACAGCATGAATTGACCTTTAATTGACCATATGTGGCATGCTAACATGGTTAACGAAGCGACCCAATGAAATATGTGCTTCTGATTCTTTTATGCACATCATTCAAATGATCCATTCATTGAAATATTTTGGCCTGTAAATTGGGTTCAGAAATCTTTGAACAAACATTTTTCTACCCTTAATTTAGTCTAATGACAGTTTCAAAGTATGTCTGCGTGTTTTGTCGCAGAAATGTCAGCTTCTCATCTAAGGCAATGGGTTGTGAGCTTTGCTCTCAGTGGACTCACTGCTCCTGTGATTCCAGCCGGCCATCTGGTTATTATGAAGTACTGCTTAATAGCCCTCTAAAGAAGTCTCATTGCCATAAAAAGACCCCTCAAGTCAGCAGTAAGGAAAGTAGCTAATTCATCACTGTCACGGACTGTCTCCCCGTTAACATGCCTTTGAACAGATCCTCTCAGTGATGAACGAGAATATCACACCCGATAAGCCCCGAAAGAAAGTTCTGAAGAAACGTAGGTGGGTCATATCAGTTAAAAATGGATCATTACATAACGATCGTAAGACTGGCAAAGTAACGACTGCCCAGCCTAATGGGAAGCTAAACCATAAGTTGAACATTGCCCCTCCTACTCAGGTGAAAAACGTTCTGAAAAAAGCAGATCTTGGTCCCACCACCAGTAACTCATGGCGAAGCCACCTGCATTTCACCACCAGCCTAGTTCATCAGCCGGCAGCTCAAGTCTTCCGAGCCACTCCCGAAAGGCTAATCAGAAATCTGAGTCTGTATTCACAGGTAGGAATAAGCCCCAAAATACGGACCAAGCCTTAATCTCAGATCACCCACACTCTTCAAAGTTCAGGAAGGTGGCTCCTCCCTATTAGCTGATCGTGAAGAACAGGATCTTGGCTAATGGAAGAGTGTTTGCAAACTCCTAGGAACCTCCCCCTGCAGTCCATCTCTTCAACGCCTAGCGCGTAGTAAGTTCTCCCCCATATGCTCTCCCAGACCTTTAAGAGTGCCTCTCGATAGCACACGTCAGTCTGAACACATCCCTCTGAAGGGTCATCAGTTGGTGGGACGTAAGCTATCTGACGTCAGGATTAGGCCTGAAAGACCCTGGTTAGTGCGAGAACTTCTTTGCAACATCAAGAAAATCCACTCTCAAGAACTATGCTGCCCAGTAATCATACATGGGATTCCCGAATGTTCGGATACCGATACTGCTTAAATCATCCACGACATAAGTCAGTGGAGATATATTGTCAGCAAACTCCAAATCGATGTGAAGGCCAAAAGAGTTAATCGTCTTCCAAGGCCGGCTCACCTCTCGACTATTCGTACTCCCAGGCTACTCCAAGCAACCACTGACTCTCCGGACATGATTTGAACTACGTTGGAATCCTTGTATAATGTATCTGATACATTCCCTACAGAAGTAAAGATGAGTGAGTACAGACCCAGGGAACAAAGGCAGACTAAGAGGCGATTCAAGTGCTTACTGTTGGCCAACCCACATCTGTCGATGGGACGGTTGGACGATGAGCAAGAGTTTTTATCGACCTTGTTCCAGATCGAAGAACCCTGCACCAGCTCTCAGTTAAAGAAATGGGTGGATGTAGTAGCCCTCGGTTCCACCGCCCTATCGAAAAACTTATCAAAGCTGACCATTTAAAGGCTGGCAACACACCCTTAACTCAGCCGTTTTCTGGGACCTTCGGCCCTCACACTCTTATTCGCTGTACCTATAGTAATGTACGAAGCCTACCCTCCAAGCTACCGGAGTTAAGGTTATTAGCGAATGAGGATAGCCCTATCATATTGGCTTTCTGTGAAACATGGCTCTCGGAGAACCCAAAAGACGAGGAAGTTCGTTTAAGACATCTCAGCTTGATCAAGAAGGATAGACTGGAGGGCCCAGGAGGTTGCGTTGCTCTTTACACCTGCCCCTCCTCAAAAGCCTGTGAGATTCAGTCTCATACAATTGGCATTAAAGATGTCCTCTGGTGTAGTGCTAAGTGTTGTGGGGGTCTGAGTTTGGTTGGAGTCTTATACCGCTCTCCCGCAGCTGATGCCACGTCAAATAAAGTGCCAATACAGTCCATTGGAGGAGCCCTGAAACTGAACTTTCCACAGGTCCTCGTTATGGGAGACTTTTAGTTTCCTCAACTCTCTACCACAGAAAGTTCGTCTACTGCTCTATAAGACTTTCGGGAATTGTTACTGGAAAACTCTTTGGCGGAACGTGCTTCCCAGTGTATTCTCTGGGGGCTTGACGGTAAGGCATCCCGACTACATTATATTTTCACAAATCAGTTCATTGGGGTAAGCAACTTGAATGTTTTCAGCCCTCTTAGCTCGAGTGGCCATGCAGTTACCTCCTTCAATATTTCTATATCTAAGCCACCCGTTCCCGATCAGCCACTAGCCAGGAACTACAGGAGAACTGATTTTGAGAGGGTCCGACAAGATCTAGAAGGTTCCGCTTGCTTAAAGTGCGATGGCCTACTGGATCTTGATGCCAGATGGGATCTGTTGAAGAATACAATCCTGCAGACGATAAAAGACAACACTCCTCTGATTCCAAGGAGAACCCACAAGTTCTACTACTCCTGGCTTAAGTCAAGCACGCAGAAACTAACAAGGCGAAAACGGTCATCTTGGAATCTATGGTGGTGCAATAACAGCCCTTTTGGCTGGCCAAATCGTAAAGACATCCGTAACAGATGTATGATAAGGATCAGAGATGACAGAATAAACTACCAGACACAACTTTGTAGAACCCTGGAAGGGAATCATGGGATACTGAACTCGCTGATGAAACAGAAGAGTAACAGTTCACCTAGTTTACATAACCCCATTAGTTTGAAGATTCTGCATTCTAACTCCAAAGTTGCAAACATACCAGCTCATGAATCCCAAAACAACTTTTGTCATACGGGAGGCGAAACCACGCATCTGTCGGACACCTGTATTACAGATGGGCTAAACCACATGGAGTTTAAACCCTCTATAATTGTGGAAATATTAAAAAGACTGGACCCGAATGAGTCTCCGGGACTCGATGGGATTCACCCAAGAGCACTCAGAGTGTGCTGAATTTCTGTGCGCCCAATCAGCAGACCCCTTCAAATGCTCGTCTCTGGAATGCAGGTTACCCTCTGATTGGAAACGGGTAGCAGTGGTCCCAATTTACAAAGGTGGAAACAAACTGCTGCCCTCCAACTACAGACCGACCTCCCCGATCTCTTCAATTGCGAAGGTCATGGAGAGAGCCATAGATGGCTCACTACGTGGTCACTTCAGAAATCAATCCTAAACGACTGTCAGCATGGCTTTCTACCAGGAAGGTCATGTAACACCAACTTGTAGATAGCTCGGAATGGCTGGACACTCTGTCGAGAAGAAAAGGCCTATACACATTGGTTTACCTGACTTTTCTAAGGCCTTTCACACAGTGAGTCATTATATCCTTTGTAAGAAACTCCAGCTAATGGGTGTTCAGGGAAAATTATTAATTTGGCTTAGAGATTATATGTACACCAGGGTGCAGTCAGAGTCGGCTTCTCTCCATCTAATTGGTTCCCGATGCTGAGTGGTGTGCCTTAAGGTTCTATACCGGGCCCACTACTGTTTCTTGCCCTTACCAATGTCCTACCAGGGGTTCTTAATTCACATTCACTATTATATGCCGATGATCTGAAGATTTGGAGGGAAATGCAGGAGCCAACGGATATTTCGGTCTTCCAGGAGGACCTTATGAAAAAGCTTAACTGGACTATAGAAAACCTGCTTCCTCTCAGCTCAAAGAAGTGTCAGATAATGATAGTTGACAAGCATAAAGGCAGTCCCAGTTCTTGCTCTCTGAGGGAAATAAAAATCTGTCACTCTAACATGGAACAAGATCTGAGAGTTCCTCTAAACGATATACTAGGAGCCCCAGTCCACTGTCGCCTCGCAGCCAATAGAGCTTATGGAATCTTGGGGTTTCTCTTGCGAACTTTAGGGTGTCTAATCCCTTCTCTTTTCACCACAGTGTATGCTCTGTACATTCGCCCTCATCTCGAAGAAAATAGCTTGTGATATCCTCATACTTGAAAAAGGACATAGCCATCCCGGAACGGGTACAGAAAAGAGCTACAGAGAAAGTGATTAAGTTACTGCACAAACCGTACCCAGACCGCTTAGTTGCTCCCCAGCTGCATCCAGTACAATACCGGAGTATCAGAGGGGATATGATCATGATATACCACATCTCCCTTAATCTTCTCCATCCTAACAGATCCCTTCTGAGCTTTAGTCGGAAACGCGATCTGAGGGGTCACCCGTTAAGAACAGAGCCCGAGAAAGTACGTGCAAAGATTTGTGCTAACTCATTTGCAGTTAGAATCCACACACTGTGGAATTCCGTCCCCTGAGCAGTTGTTACAGCCCCATCCCCTGATGCTTTTAAAAGGTTAGGGGCACACCTTGAAACCTACGGTACCGATGGGCTGTACTCGAGAAGCTTTCTCTAGATCAGATGCAGTAATACTACCTTGAGACCAAATTAATTAGTAGTCGTATCCCTATCTTTTCAGGTCCTTCAAAACCGAGAGGACAATTGTAACCAATCCAAACATAGAACGTATTCCAATAAGACAGAAGTAGAACCCAAGGAATGGCCGTTCACTAACTCTACAACACGAACTTTGAGGTTTGACCACATATGGCATTCTAACACAGTTAACAAAGCCATCCAATGAAATGTGTGCCTCTGATTCTTTTATCCACATCACTCAAAATGATCCATTCATTAAAATATTTAGGCCTATAAATTACTTGATATCGTCCGACCTCTTTGTGCTCCGGCACCATGACCATAGCTAAGAGTATCCCAGCATCACTTACATTTTTAATGCAGTCGGTTGGTTGGTGGTCTGGTGCTACTGTATGACGATGCAGGAAAAATAGTGGGAAAATCAACTTTCAAAGACATTTCCTCGCGTCAAGCATCATTGCCTCATTTCAGTATCTTGGTTACTCGGGTGATTCTCCATCCCATCTGCAGCAGCTTCAGCCCGAGAACCGACTAATATCCAAGGTTCTGGTTCTGCCTATGTGCTGAAGAAATTAAGTATGTCTGTCTATAAACCGGGCGAACTACCCCCAGTGTTCTACACAACGTTCTGGTCATGAAAGCTGACTTATTTTACTTCGAGTGTGGATAAAAAGGTGATGAACTTGTGATGACGAAAAGCTCATGAAAAGCAGAAGTATTTGCCTGACTGGCGGCAGGTGGTGTTCAGCTACATACCGTGACTGTATTATGAAGGATCCAGCAGGAGAGTCAAATTCACTCAGCCGAACAACCGAGGTGTTGTGCGTTGCAGATAATCCATTTCGCTGTTGATCTAAGTGGGTACGGTCTTTCAGTTGGCCAATGAAGAAATATGTAACGTGTCTGGAGTGAGTGAATTGTAGGAGGCTAGTTGTGTTGTTATCCTCTAACACGTGACCAGCCTTGCGTGAACTAGCATGCACCAGCACAACACTCATTAGCACCTCACCCACAAGTAAGTATTGATGACAAAGGGCAAATAAGAAGACATGCAGATAGTATAAAGCTCTCAGAAGGGCAGTTTGTCATTGATCTGGAATGAAAGCGTTAGTTCCGGCGAAATGAAGGGCCAGAACCCACCTGACCATGGCTGGCTGAGCCACGTACTAAGTCACCGGCTGTTGATTAGCACGAAAGAAGGGCGAAGAGAGTGAAGGTCAACGGGCTTCTGCCTACACTTTACAACAAAAGCCACGAGATTGAAGACACCACTTAACAGCGTGGTAGATTACTCAGTTAATATTTAGATATTTTAAATGTCTGCTTATTTCAGGCCGATCGGTATTTGTGGCGAGGGGTTGTGTCACAAGCTATGCTCCTCGTGAGGGATTGTTGGGAGAGCAGCAGATTTCGATTGAAGAAGGCGATTGTAAGGTGGGTGAGCAAAACGTTTCCTTCCTCGGAGCGGCTCAGGTGACTCGCGAACCTTTGAAGCTTGTGAAGTCATTCACAGTTATGGCGAAACAGGGCCCGGTGGCCAGGTTCAACCCATATGGTAGTGATGGCTCATGACACGAAGACTCCGTTCACGGAATTTTAGATTATCTTAAGCACTGAGGGGAAATTAAAAGAAGAGGTGGGTAAGGGGAAAGAAACACGCAGATGATGATACTGTAGTAATAAAAATACCTACCAAGGCAATCGAAGCATTCTAAAACATGAAAGTGCAGCGGCACATACAGCCCCAAAATCAGTAGTCTACAGTTCGACGAGATTCAACACTGAAGCCTTATCGAACTCGCTAAGCTAAAGGCAAACGGCCAAGCATCCACACTATTTGACACGTTGTCATGTTGCGTTGCACTGCTTGCAATCAATCCTCTAGCCGGCTGGTTGGCACATATCGGTATCTCGGCCCTATCAAATATAATATTCCAATCTGACAGCATTATCGCATTCTCGCTTGGTCTTGGATTCGTGGGTAAACTACGATTTGGAATGATTTGGGATTTGCTCCTGCGTCTGGTAAGGCCTCACCGGGGCAATTCACAAGTTAGGGCAGTTGTTCGCAAGCTGCTTTTAGCATTGAAATCTCACCAACAGGCCATTTTTCATTCGAGAATTTTTTTGAAACTCACTCGACAACTGCAAGCATCGCAAGCACTTTCGTCCACACAGGTGACTTAGCACTCAACCTTACGCACAGACTAATCGCTAATTATTCGTAACCGTTGCATACCCACAGGTGCGAGTCCTAGAAAGAAGATGATGGAGCATGTTTAATAGCCGATGATAAGATAGCGATGTGTTCCGACTAACTAGCTGGAGGACCGCTTATGGCAGGGCAACGTAACACAGTAGCGTGCTAAAGGCGTAGATACTTGACCGTGTGTCTCCAGACTGGTGAGTCCGCTAAAGCTATGAGGGTCAGCATCAATACGGGATCTCATTGAACCTTTAGGCATTATTTGTGAAGAATAATATGCCACTACCGAGAAAAAAATTCATAGATAAATGTTGGCACACGTTCGCTCACACTAAACGTTTGATGAGTAGGCTTCTAAATATTCCGTAAACCTGATGATCCCTTATGATCACACTGGCTCTGGCGCCCACTGTAGCAATGATGCAGGATGCAGGTTTATGTTTGTTTTCTAAATTTAAGGGCAGGAAGGTTAGTTTTTTGTAGGTATTTTTACTCGCTGAGGTGTTTTTGATCATATTCCCAGCCAGTATGAATGCATTGAAATTAGATATTCGAATGCATTTTAGGTCAAAATTGTTATGCATTTGCCCGTACGCTGCACTCGTGCACAAACAGAACATAATCTTCTAGAGCTGTTTAGTCGAAGTTGAGTGTATCATAATGATGATCAATTAGATTTCGTCCTGTTAAGCTTCATTCAAGCGAAGGCAATCCCGGACATTTCTGTTGACAAAAAAATGAGCTCATTGCTTTATTATTATTTGTCCTTTTGGTTCCTAGTGGGACACAGCTTCAGTAGCACGTCGACACTTCACTCTCCCTCTGAAGTCTTTTCTACCTGCCTCCACAACTCCCCAGAAGCTTTCATTTCTTCTTCACACGATCTCCTCCATATCACCTTCAGACGCCCAGCTAATCGTTTCCCATGAGGGTTTCACTCCACGATCTGACCTGCCACATAATGCCACCAAACCGTCTTCTCAGTGTACGCCCAGTCCAAACCATCTCCTCTTTTCTCTGCATATTTGTTGGGTGATAAGTTCTTACCTGATTCGCTGCCAGGCCAGAGTTCCTTGTTGCCAAAAAATGTGCGGCGAACTGAGGAAAAGTCATCCACCCCAGAAAACGATGCACAGAGGCTTATCATGTGACAACAAACAACAACAAACGCATGTTGCATAACACGGAATCAGGAAATGATACCTTGGATGACCCAGTCACCAATATGGCACGTTTTCTAAAGTTCTGCCCAGGTACTCGCTGCACTGAGGAGAAAGACTTCTGGGTTTGAGAGGCTTTCTTATTTGCAATCCAAAAGGCAAATAATATGAAAAGAAAGAGCACGAATCGAGGGATGATGCTGACTTTAATCTATGTGACTACCAGATTAAGTTTGAAGTGGAACGTTCAAGCTTCGTGTAATACAAATCCGGGACCGAAGTGCGATTATTCACTTAACCTCACCCAACCAATATGGTGGATCTGAAAAGTTCACACTTGGAGTTTCAGTGGCCAGTTCTCACACTCCTGAAAGTGTAGGTATGGCATTGAGCATTAGGGCAGAAAGTTTTCCGGACGAGTGGATCCCAGATGACAGACGTGTATGTGCTGCTCGACTAAAATCGCACAGTGACAACCCAAAGGCAATTGGGTAGGACTTTCGGAATCCCAACTGGATAAACAGATAACGGGAATTACCTACCACAACTGTCCTCAGATAACCGTTTACTTCCAGCTGGCACAAACTTGACATATAAAGAGAAACATTGTCTGATGTGACGTTCACCAATCTCAACTCAATGGTGGGCATAGACCATATTGCTATCAGTCATCGCTGGATTGTCATTGGGAGACTGTCGTCTTGTCTGAGGTACATGTTCGGAAAGCGACCATGCGTTGGTTCAAGCGCATATATGTTTTCGTCTCAATGGACGTAAGACAACTTCAACAACAAGTCCATTGAGAGTGCAGCTCAACTATAAGAGCACTAAAACTGCTTTCAGTGAGCAACTGGCTCAAAAGGTATTGGAACAGAATACTTCCACTCATCTGGAAAAACCCTAGTGCCACCTTAAGTCTGCTGTAAAAACAGCGTTGAAGACCGTAGAGAGTGGTCAGACGAAGCCAGTGGATATGAGCCACTTCTTCGAAATTAACGGATGCACGCGAACGCATCTTTGCAGGTTGCGATTACAATGAAGAGAGAATGCAACTCGAAGACAGACTGACAAGAAGTCTAAACAATGATTGCGAGCTGTTGTGGGTTGTGAAGACTAGAGAGATTCAAAAGGCGGCGACTGCAGGTATCAGTAGACAGTTGTTTGAGCTTATCAAGGGAACTAAAGCGAAAAGGTGAATGGTTAGGGAGACAATAGAGAAGGATGGGTCTGCGACCCACTGGCACGTTTGATGACTGGGACGGTTAGCGGAACACTGAGGTTCAGCCTATCCCGCCACTGTCGTTATCCACTATCCAGTCGTATCCCAAATCGGACGTCGAGTTAGGCCCCTCAACACTTGCAGGAGTCAAGAAAGTGGTAGGTAACTTGGAACGAGGAAGAACAACAACAATAAGGTTAGACGAACCACTCCCAGAGTTATTGAAGGATGATGGTCAAGGATTTTTAGCCAAGTTAACTGAAGTGTTAATAAGTGTATGGGAGTCGAATATGATCTCTTCTGTTTGGTATCAAACAGTAATTATCACAGTCTTCAAGAAAAGCGAAAAGTCATCTTGTGATAAGCACAGAGGAATCAGCCTGACGAGCATAGTATCGGAGACTCTAGGTTCTATAGTCACTGGATGCATGGTTGGAGCTCGGGAACAGAGACGGGGCAGGTTTCGGAGCCTGACGTGGGTCTGGTGACCGAATATCCACACACTGCTGCGCTCTGGGAAACGCCTTATAAAGATCCGACGGCTGCTTTATCTCTCGTCTTGGGTTAGATATTTTATTCCATTTGCTGGGAAGCTTTATGGCAATTTTTCCTACTGAAACGGATACTGAGCGATCTCGTGGCCTTATTATCATTAGTCCGGCGGGTTCCTAGTGGAACATAGGGCTTCAGTAGCACGTCTCCAGTGACCTCTGTTCTCTGAGATCTTTTCAACCTGGTTCCGCGACAGCCCACAAGCTCTCATTACCTCCTCGCACGATCTCCTCCATGTCACCCTCCCCTCAGACGTCCAACTCATCGCTTCCCATGGGGATTCAACTCGAGTGCCTGACGCGTGATGTCCCCAGTCGTCCTTCCCAGTGTATGCCCAATCCGTCTTCACTTCCTCCTGCATATTTGTTGCGTGATAGGTTCTTGGTTGGTTCATTCCCAGAGCACCTTGTTGCTTATTCTATCTGGCAATCCATCTGAGCTTCAGTAGCGAGCCAGCGTAGGTGGCAGTTGTTGATGAATGTCTGTAGTTTATTGGAAATCCCTTTCGTGACGCGCCAAGTCTCTGAACCATACAGAAGCACTGACTTGACGTTGGTGTTGAAAATCCAAATATTGTTCACACTTTGTGCTGAGTGCAGTGAAGCAGATCTACACACTGGTTTCAGGCTAATGAACGCCTGTCTTGCTTTTCCGATTCTGACTTTGACATCCTCGTCTGTCCCGCCACCTGTAGTTGGAACAGTGCTGCATGCCTGGGTAGGTGAAGGAGGTTACTTCCTTTAAGTTTCTCCCGTTGACGGTGATTGGAGTTTGTTGTTGTTGGTGGTGGTGGTGAGGTATCTTCATCACCTCTGTCTTCTCTATATTCACCTGAAGTCCCGTCTTCGCTGCCTCACCTCTTCTGCCAACTTGTTAGTTTTTGCCTGCAGATCTTCAAGTTTATGTGACATCAGGCAAAAGTCATCACTGGCGAAATCCAAGTCTTCTAGGTTCCTTTCCGCAGTCCAGCCAGCGTATCTCCCTCTTCTCGCTCCCCACTGTTTGTTGCATGATCCAGTCGACCACAATGAGGAATATCATGGGGGATAGTAGGCAACCTTGTTTCACTCCTCCCTGTCTTCACTTCAAAAGCATCACTGAGCTTCCCATTGTGAATTACTTGGCTGGCATGTGGCATCTTCATATAGTTGTTGAATGAGGCTGATTAAGGTTTGAGGTACTCCGTAGTATTGAAGCAGTTTCCAAATTACCTCTCGGTCGACGCTGTCAAAGGCCTTCTCAAAGTCAATGAAGTTGAGGTAGAGAGCTGATTGCCATTCTATGCTCTGTTCTATGATGATGCAAAGTGTGGCGTTGCAATTTGGTCCGCACATGATTTGTACTTCCTGAATCCAGCTAGTCTGTTCCGGTCGTAGTTTCGAATCCAGTGCATCTTTAAGCCTCTCCAAGATGATGCGGCTTAATATTTCACTTGGGGTGGATAGGAGAATGATTCCTAGCCAGTTCTTGCAAACACTGAGGTCTCCCTTCTTCGGCAGTTTGACAAGGTAACCCTTCTTCCAATCAATGGCCAGCTACCTTCTCTTCCTTCCACACCTTCTGCAATAGTGGTGTGAGCATGTCCGCCGTTGTCTCTGCGTCTGTTCTCAGTGCTTCTGGCGGGATCCTGTCTGATCCTGCTGCTTTCCCACATTTCAGTAGCTTTATGGCGTTCACGACTTCCATTTTTGTTGGAGGATTTATGTTCACTTGTAATTCAGCTGCTGGGCTGCAGGTGGTATTTCTGGACGAAGTGCAGGTGGTGGTCGATTCAAGAGCTTCTTCAAGTGGTCTGCCCATTGTTTCCTTTGTTTCTCTTCTTTTGTAATCAAATTTCTTCCATCATCTTTTATTGGTTTCATCTGTGTTGATCTCTTCCCTGATAGCAACCTGGTTATTTGATACAATGTCGTCAGGTCTCTCTTACCAGCCGGCAGCCTGTTCTGCATCGCTTGCCAGTGTTTCGTAGAAGTGTCTTTTGTCTTTCCGTGCACTCATCTTCACTTCTTTGTCCAATGTTTTATACACTGTGCTTAGTTCCTCTTGTCGTTGAGCATCCTTGCACTGGTTTATCTTCTGCTTCACCATCCTCCTCTCCTCTATCAGCTTCCAGGTATCCGTCGAGATCCATTCCTTGTCTTCCACCTTCTTCCTTCCTAATACGGTTGTGCAGGTTTCTTTCCACATAGCTTTCAAAGACTTCCAGTGTTCTTCTACACAGGTTTCTTCAGGGATGTTCCTCGATATCTCCCATTTTGTCTTGATGGCTGAAGTGAAGATCTCCTTTGTAGTTTCATCCTTCAGTTTCCGAGTGTTGTACTTGAATTGAGGTCTATCACTAGCTTCCTTGAAGGCTTTTAACTTGATTTGGAGGTTTCCTTGCACTAGATGGTGAGTGGTGTGAACCGACATCTGCTCCTCTTCTTGACCTTGTGTCAAGTAGACTGCGTCTCCATTTTCTTGAGATTGAGATAAAGTCGATTTGATTTTTAGTGTGTCCGTCTGGTGAAATGGAATCCATGTCGCTTTGTGGATATCCTTGTGCTTGAACGCAGTGCCTCACTGCAATCACCAAATCGTTGAATGCACAGAATTCTGCAAACGATTCTCCATTCTCGTTCATTTCACCTAGCGCCTCTCGACCCATGGTTAGTTCTCTTCCTGTGTTGTTCCCTCCCAGTTTGGCATTCATGTCACCCATTAGAATTTTGATATAGCCAACTGACGTCTTGTCCAGTGTTGATTGAAGTTGTCTGTAGAATTCCTCCTTTTTCTCTTCATCTGCATTATTTGTAGGTGCACAGTGTAGCATTGTATGATTGTGACCTTTCTTCCTTTTGAGTTGAATCTTGCTGTCATGATCCTGGAGGAAATTGGTTCCACTGCATGAAAGTGAGCCTTCGATGCTCTTGAGGACATCATGATAGCCACTCCATAACTCAGTGTGCACATGGTTGTCGTCTGGGTGGCAATATCGGAGTAGACTATTGATTCTCCAGTTGACAGTTTGGAGACTCCACTCCCATTCCATCTGCTTTCGCAGATTCCAAGCACTTCGATGTTATACCTTCTCATCTCGTTTGCAATCTGGGCTGCCTTGCTGGGTTCAAACATCGTACGGACATTCCATGTCCCTACGCTTACTTTCGCTTTCATCGAGAGAAGACACATCGGCCAGGCCAATTGGCTTCCCGAAGGCTTTCACCAACTGGCGTCATTTCGCCTCTCCGATTCCAGCGGGGAATAAGTTTGTTTTCATTTTTTATATTTTGTTTGTGCTCTGAAGTTTCTTTAGCGGTTATATTTGTTTTCCGGGGTAGGTTTGCTAGCCCTATGCCCAACCTTCCCTGTTTACCCGGGCTTAGGACTGGCTAGTAACTAGTGAACTAGTTAACCAGTCGAGGTTACATGTATGTATAACAGGACTGAAACCACATCGTAGACTGGACGTTAACCAACTGTCCAGTTTACTTTTCCTTACTTTGTAGGTAGCAAATAGCCGACTTTGCAATCACGCAGGTGATCTCGAACCAAATGAATGAACGCTAATTCCCATTTTTATACCCTTTTTCAAAGGACCCTCTTATTACAGATACAAAGGTCCCCCCCAGTGTCTCCTGCTGTCATCTCAACTTCGTCTGTGACATAGTACTGTGGATTATACCCGCACCTTAAACAGTGCCTTGACCACCTGAAAGCGCATCCTGTGGAGGTAAAACTGATCCAAAAGAAGTAAAAATGAATTTTTTCCCCTGTACTGATTGTCTGTCGCCACTTTCCAGTGAGCCGATATCCTTACCTGCTCAGAACCAGCCAGTGGACGTTGGCCTGTCTATTTAAGACGTTTCCGTGTTCGAAATTAGTCAAGGCTACGATATTCAAAGGCTGCGTATGCAAGCGTTCCTCACTTGCTGCCCACCGCATGACCTCTTTCCTCAGTCGTTCGTTGCACTAAGTGGTTCTTCGGATCTCCATATGATGGTTTCAGGAATTTCCTAAGCTCTTCCACTGGATAGTAACTGGTGTATTCTAAATAAGTGCCTTGGATTTATACTCCAAATGTTTCATATAATTTTGGTTTTTGAGACCTCAGCGACACCCAGACGACAAACCTGTGGACTACTTGCGTGTCGCACAACAGCTACCTGTTCCAGTCTCTCTGACGCCTGATAAAGCCACTTGAAACGAATTGTTCTGCTCCCGTTTAGCCCAAGGGATTCTTAAGGGGATTTACAACTCATCAGTAACGCCTCTACCTACAACACTGAGTGACGTGGGTTCGAACCCCAAGTGGGACATCCATTCTGCTGAGGCTGCAGATACATCCTGCTGACGATTGCCAACAAAAAAAACCTGGGCGTAAGGCTTCTTTCCAATTGTCCTCAACCAGGCAACAGTTACAATTACTTGCTATAGTTCTCAACCTAGTCAATCGCCGATGCCATGCAGATCACTCAGCCCCCCGAGGATGAAAACCGAGCTGTTACACAAAGTAGTCAGCCCACGACATTTTCGCCGGCTCCAACTACAGCATCTCAGACGTAACGGTGAAAACCAAAAAGCTTGGTGGCGCATCCTGTACAATGACAATGGTCAGATATTAGGAAGTCAACACAATGCACCTCCAGCTTGGTGGGAAATCACGGTGTTGCGGCCACAATAGGTAAAATACCTTAAGTGAGTGCAATTTTAGTTTCTCCGCATTTATGAATTGCTCTCAGTCTTCTCTACCTAAATAAAATTCAATTAGTGGCATGCCCACTATCATACTGATTGATACATAAGCGTCCCCTAAGTTCATCACCATCGAAATTAACATGATAGTGACATTAAAATTTATTCTCGAGTACCCAGGCGCACACTATTTTTATAGGAACGAATGAATTACTATATGAGTAACATGTATCTTTAAAACAGGTAATCTCAATTCTCCCCTATTCTGTCACTAGGGAATATGTGTACGTATTTATACTTGGAATGTACCAGCAGAATAAGTGGGCAAAAATTTGCAAATTTGATGAGTGGAAGTATTGTCTGAGCCGGAACAAAAAACCAGGATTTGTATCTCAACATTATATGTATTACCTAGAGAAAAATAAATCTTGAAGATAGTTCTTCCAGTGATGCACTTTGTAGGTCTTGTTTACGGTAATGATTAAAAGTTCATGAAGCAATTTACACCCATGTTGATTATTTAGTGTACCTCACTCATGATTCCAGAACTGTAACTCACGTATATTTATGGCACTTCACACCAAAGATTCATAATCTTGCCGAATATTGCAAATGAAAGGTCAATATCTTTGTTTTTCCAACTCCAAAATCTAGAAGCAATGGGTTTGTTTGAACGCATTAAGTGGACTTTCAGAACATCTTGCCCACCATTTTCGTGGGTCGTGACAGCTGTGTGGTCGCCAAGTGTTAGACTTTACTGGTCCCTTTTATAATCAATAAATCCTGAGTTTTGATACTTGTGAAGTTGTAATCCAATGAACGTTCTTTGCTTCTGTTTCTTGTAGTTAGGTACTGTGAAAGCAGTAACAATAGTTACCCTACATGGAGGGTAGTTACAGCCAAGGTCTTTCCATTAAACAGTTAATTTTCAATAATAAACCATGCCCACTCTTGGGAATGAATTGGTTTCTGGGAACGAGAAGAAGCAAGGCAGCAGGAAGAGTAAAAAGCGAGAATTCCAACAAGTGTGTTTTGTACGTTCATGTTCCTCCTTACTTAACACTCTTTGGTATGGCGTTCATTATATATGCTTTCGCTGTTAAGTACTTAAGAACACAAATCTCATGCTGATGTACGGCTTGGAACCTCTGTTTTTGTTTACTTTATTGAGTGTGGCAAAATGTGGCTTTAGTTTGGGGTGATAATCTAAGGAAGTCTCTTGAACGTTTCTTTTGAAAGGCCGGTACACCTGTGGTGGATGTTCCACTGTAAATTGACAGAGCCTAGTATATGAGACATCATGAAGGATAGTGTTGGTGCACTCGGTAAGCCAGACAAGTTTTCAGATGACAAGAAGTTGACTAGTAACCGACTAAATTGAGAAGTTGATCTGGAGGACTTGACCTTAGCAGGAAGTCTTTTCCACATCTGAGAGAGTTTGACGGTGAGGAAATTTGCCGTGGAAGTGGTTCTAGACTTAGGATACTACATCCAGAATTGTAGTCCTGTATGTAATCGTATCCTGGTAACCTAGCTGTAAAATACCTCTGGACACCCTCTATTTTTAGTCTATCTTTAATGAGGATACCACTCCAATATAAAAGGGCAATATTCCAAATTAGCTTTGAGCCGATTAAAAAGACGTAATTGAAAAGAAATACTACTCCACTCAATCAGTCTTCTTTGTGTTGAGTTCTCTGAACTAAGCGGTTTAATCATAGAGGTTATGTCGTCTTTCTGGACAATAGCATCAGCGCTAACGTCAGCATAAAGTTAGCTGTCAGTATCTTCTTATGGGTGATTCAGTAGCTTGCCTTGATGAACTGGTTTATGATTCGTTGTTTCCTTTGATTATTGTGCCATTGACTACATAAGTTTTCTGGTTCTTCTGTTTTACATCTGACCTTTCAATATCTTACGAACCTAAGATGCTTTGCATTGTTCGAAGATAGAAAGACTTCCCCAAGAGGCAAGCTTCCATAGGAGAACAGCTATTATTTCTCATTGAGTCCCTACGTCAGCATGTTCTACGGAAGACCATGACGTGAGTGTCCAATGGGATGGAAAATAGGTGAACAAATTGGAAGGCAAATGATACAGTAGATGATCATAGATGCCCACTGTCATTGACAATGAAAAGAGAAAACTAGATGCAATACATTACGGTGTTAACAACAGTAATTGAAAAATCAAGCAGATGATACAAGGAACAATGAAGAAAAAAACTTCAGGAAAATGTTACTCAAAATTTCAGAAGCACCTGCAACCAAGGAAAACAAATGACTGTTACCAACTTATCAATATAACCATGAACAAAAAATACAAGAATTTCTTCAGAAAGAATTGAACTACAATATAAGAGATGCCTACAAACTAAAACTGTTTGCTGCATTAGAATTATCACTTGAATAATTAGGATTAAATGAGGACACTCAATAAAAGATACGGCAAATAATCGTGTCACTGACCAGACAGAAGAGATATCACACTTAAATGAACACTCAGGGACAGGAAATGTTATTAAGACTGAAAAACAGGAAAGATATCATTATACTTCTACTAGAAAAACGATATACCACTGTAGTCATGTTCTAGGAAGATAATATCAAGAAGACAGAGGATTTACTCAAAGATGAAAGCGTTTATCAACCACTTGAAGCTAGTCCTATACAAAAGTTCGATAATTATATCGACAAAATCTTGAACAAACTCTCCAAAGTAGAAGAAATAACAAAGCAAGATAAATAGCGAATGAAATCGAATGGACCTGTTTGTCCTTAGTTTTACATCAGACCAAAACTAAGCAAACCAGACATCCATCTATGATCAATAGTTTCACCTCGGGGAACACCAACATACAACATATCAAGAGAATTTTTGAGAAAACTAAAACACCTGGTTCAATCATGTAGACATTCGATCATATCATCAACAGAATTCTTAGAAAAGATCAAAAGTATTAATATAGAAAACGATGAATTAATGGTATCCTTCTATGTCATAGCACTGTACATTTCTATCGAACCCCAATCGGCCAAAGAAACTATCTCCCTCCTGCTCACTGAAGGTACAAACCTTTCACAAAGCACAAAACTCAAATGATCAAGTCTGATGGAACTCAACCTTTGCCTGACAACATACTTCCGATTCAATGGCAAGATATACAAATAGGTGAAAGGGGCTCCAATGGGGTCACTGATATCCGGACTAATTGCAGAAACAGTTACGCCGAGACTGGAAATCATCATTCTGCCGTTGGTTAGGCCAGAAATTTGGATTCGTTATGTAGACGATACTTTTGTCATCATTAAAGAAGATTCAGAAAAAGATTGCAGTTTGATCAACAGCGTTTTCAATAGCATCAAATTCACAATGGAGAAAGAGTCAAACAACCAACTACCATTCATAGATGCTTTAGTCTGCAGAACAAATGCTGAAAAACTGGAAACTCAAGTGAACAGGGAGTCAACGAACACTGGTCAAATCCTCAACTACAATAGCAACAACCCAACAAGGCGCAAAATTAGTTGCGTGCAAACTCTATTCAAAAGAGCGAGAATACACTGCAGCACAACGACCTCGCGGAGAAATAGATGAAATTACCTGATGTCTATCGTAAAGAAGAACAGCTACCCGCCAAACCTTATCAGAGGATGCCTATCCCGTACATCATCAACCATAAAGTCATCGACAGAAATCAATGAGTGCATCATCCTAGCATACACAAAGAATATATCAGAAATCAGAACAAGATTACTGAGACCACTTGGAATTGGTGCGGCTCATAAACCGACAAGTTCACTTCAAACCATATCATCTACACCAAAGGATGCAACAGTCAAAGAAGACAAACAAAGTATTATTCATGAAATCAACTACAATAACTGTAGTCAACACTAAATTGGACAAAATGGTCACCCTCTTCACCTTCGCCTGCATGAACACCAAGTGGCTATTAAACGCCACGACACTTCATCGCTGCCCATTTCAATGCACGTAGATAACAACTATGGACATGAATTGAATTTCGACAATGTAGAAATTTTGGATGGAGAGAATCAGAGAATTCCTAGAAGCTTGGCATTCAGGTGAGTCAGTCAGTCAGCAATCAACAGAAGTATAGACACAGACCCAATCTATCAGCCAATGAGAAAAGTGATAAATGACAGAAAGGTCAGAGGTCCAGCAGAGGAACAGGCAACAGGAAAATCTATGCACAACAGTTAACGGAAACAACGAATCATAAAGCAGTTCCTCAAGGCAAGCTACTGAATCACCCATGAGAAGATATTGACAGCTCACTTCATACTGATGTCAGTGTTGATGATGTTGTCCAGAAAGACGACGAAAGCTCCATGATTAAACAACCCAACTCAGAGAACACAACCAAGGTCAAACACCTGAACTACAAATATTTCCCATCATTTCACTCAATCAGTCCTTCATAGTTTATATATGTGAGTGAAAATTTTCAGTATGTATCAATCACACAACAACTTATTTAAAACTTTATAAATTTCGTTGTGTAATTATTTTATAGTGAGTGGTGACTGAAGGGGAACTGAAAATCTGGGTACCGGTAGGATTTGAACCAGCGCCACCTACGGCAACCTATACTACCATTTCACCTACAGTCATCGCTAAGTAGGAATAATACAAGTATGCCAAACAACGGCTGTCTCAGAGAGTCAAATTGATAATAATTCTCTACTTTTGACATTGTTTGTAATTACCATTATCAATTATCATCCCTTTGATCCCTTCAGATTAATAATGTATTGCTAACCTATTTATCGTCACTAGAGTGGTATAACACTTTGTACTTTGAAGATGTTATCTAATAGTATAGAGCCATTGATGTTAAGCAAGTTAGAAAGATAATATCCTTAAGTGCATCTTCCAAATAATTAGTTCTATTCCTATACTGGGTAGAATTGGTTGACTTCAGTTGACAGATGGACTCTCCTAAACGGATGCCTCGATTTTGCCTGGATATTTATTATATATTGCAGTCTGTCTGATGGCTTGTACAGGAATCCAGAGGTTGAGTGATTCGACTCAGCATTATTATTTATTTTTCCCTTGGGTTCCTAGTGGAACATAGGGATTCAGTAGCACGTCTTCCTCCCACTCTCTTCTCTGCAGTCTTTTGAACCTGACTCCACGACTGCCCAAAATCTTTCACTTCTTCCTCACATCATCTCCTGCATGTCACCGTCGTCTCCGACGCCCAACTCGTCATTTCCTCTTTGCATTGCACTCAAGAGACTGGCCTGGAGTGTGGTGTCTCCAATCGGCCTTCTCAGTGTATGCTCGATCCATCTCCATCTCCACTTTCTTCTGCCTATTTGTTGAGTGATAGGTTCTTGGTTGGTTCGTTACCAGCCAGCCAGAGTTCCTTGTTTTGCTTATTGCTATTATTCTGGCCATCTGATCTTCGGCATCGGGTGAGCGTAGGCGGCAACTGTTGATGTATGATGTCTGTAGTTTGTTGGAAATGCCTTTCTTAACGCGCCAAGTTTCTGAACCATATAACAGTATTGACTTGACGTTGGTGTTGAAAATTCGGATCTTGTTCACGCTTTATGCTGAGTGCAGTAGATCTCCACACTGATTTCAGATAAGTGAAAGCCTGTTTTGCTGTCTTTGCGATCCTGGCTGCTTTAACATCCTCATCTGTGCCGCCACTTGTAATTGAAACGCTGCTGCCTGAGTAGGTGTAGGTGAAAGAGACAACTTCATTTAGATTTCTCCCGTTGATGGTGATTGGTGGTTGTTGTTGATGCTGTTGTTGGTTGAGTATCTTCATCCCCTCCGTCTTCTCTAAGTTCATTTGAAGTCCCGTCTTCGCTGCTTCTTCTGTCAACTTATTAGTTTTCGACTGTAGATCTTCGAGTTTGTGCGACAATTCGACTTAGTATAACAACAGGGAATTACAAGTAACATAAAACAACAACTGATACGCGATGCAGAAGTGGTAACTCTCAAGCTCCAGAGGTATAATGGATAAAAGTTTCGCGTTTGAAGTAATGGACACTGAATTTGAGTCACAGTGGGACCATCAACACTCACTAGGGTGTAGGTAAATCCAGTTGACGAGTCTCAGACTAGGACTAAATATGCATCCTGGATTTCTCTACTAGCCATCCAATAAACTACTATTCCATTTCATTAGATTGATGGTGAAGTCTTTTACAGTCACATTTAGTAGACTTATGTAAAACATGGTCAACGACCTAACTGAAAATGCTCATTTGTATCTATGATATCTTAGTTGTACGTGATGATTTCAGAAGATCCAATTTTATCCTAAATTGATTGAAGGAAGTACAGATCAAGATATCTTTAATATTTATACAGGAGGTAGATAAATGCTTGTATTTCTTGGACATACCAATTAGTCGACGCTTAGATGAATATATGATGCTTAGATGCTGATTCAGTAGGATTCAAGGAATATGTACAAGCAAAAATTTGAAATATTACAAGTTGTTATTCATCGTAGACTGACATCAGTTGGAGGAACAAAGGAAACCTGGGAGGACTGGACAGCTGTTTCTTCTTATTATGAAGCTCCTCAGCATTGCGCACCCACGACCCCTCCAGGGATCGAACCCGCGACATCCAGGTTCCGTGACCGGCACGAAAAACGAAAAAGCAAAAAATCCATGAAAATTTATTAGTTGGTACAAACTGACTAGGATATATAGAAGTAAAACTTGGGCACTGTGGTCGATTGTTATTCCATTTTAGTCTGTTTATTACAAATATCACACAGCGAAACATTATCATTTACTGGATAACATTTTGGACATAATTTATTGTTCATATTCATGTCATGTAATCGTAAAGAGAGATCACACCAGATGTACTTTATTATCAAAGTAGAAATATGGAGTTAACTGACAATGATGATTCAGATATTTATTGAGCGTGTTAATTCCTTTCTTTAAGACAAGCAGCAAGTGTTAAAAAACAGGATTTCATGAATTCATAAATTTCAGTAGTACTCGTCAGCTGGATACTCTACATACTTGATTATATAGACCGTTAAGCAATGGAAAAGAGCATACATACATACATACATATACAACGTAGACTGAGACAAATATGGGTGTAACAACATAGAAGTGAATAATGTACTTTTGAGATGAATGGGGATTTTTAACTTAGAAGTAGTATTCATCATGGATTGACATCAGTTGGGGAACCAGATTTTCAATGCTTCCCCAACTGATGTCAGTCCATGATCAATAGAAGTGAAGAGTTTTTACAGGTCAAATGGATATTCAAGATTGTTGACACAGGGATGAGAACTGAATCGATTGAGCGTCGATCACGTCATTGAAAACAAGATATTTAATAGTACTTATGCAGACAATAAGAAAACAAGGTGTATATTGAGATGAATAATAATGATAACATTGGCAATAGGAATAAGGTTAATTAGATGGAGTAAATCAGGGAAAGGAAACAAATATGAGATGAGTGATAATTAGTAGTGAAGAGTAAAATAAGAAAGATTAAATATGATTGGACAATGTTGTAATTATTACCATGGCAGATTCAGGCTGACTACCATTTCCTTCTGAATGCAAAGGTTTGGTTTGACAAATCGAATCGTGCAGGCTTCTACATATCCAAGCAACTTCTTATTTTGCTGTCTACCGATAACTTTAAAGGACTTATAGGTATCAATATCATGTCCATAGTCCATTAGGTGCTTCGTTATCGAGCTCCTCGGGGTCTTCTTTTCGGCATGCTTCAACCACTTAGGTATGTGCTCAACCATTCGGGTGGACATTTGAAAGCATTAAACCAATTGGATCATATATCCCAAAGTTATATGGGCGAGCGAAAATACATAAGCCACGTGTGCCTTTAAGGCCGATATTATCAATGATAAATTCACCATGTCATAAAGTAGCCCAGTGGTTATGCGGATTTCTGGAACCATTACGCAAACGTCTGGGAGAACACACTGTCTCTGATACCTTCTAATTTGTTCGAAACCTCACAGATTTCAATAGCACTGGTAAGCATCTTGTTTCATTTGATGTTGTATCTCTCTTCACAAATGTACCAGTTGATGAAACCATTGAGTTTATCTGTCGAGAAGCTGGTAATATCCCTATTCCAACAAGTGAGTTGAGAAAGCTTCTAAATCTATGCACCAAGAACATCCAGTTCCAGTTCAACGGACAGTTATTCCGCTAAACCGATGGAGTCGCAATGGAAAGCCCTCTGGGTCCTCTTTTCGGTGATTTATTTCTATCCAGTCTGGAAAATAGTAGCTTGAAGCTCTTTATTGGTCAGACGGAACTGTACCAGCGCTATATGGACGATATATTCATTGTTTGCAATAGTAAAGCGGAGGCAGAAGCACTACTGAAGAGCTTCAATTCATGTCACCCAAACCTGACTTTTACGATTGAGCAAGAGGAAAATAATAGGATTAGTTTCTTAGATGTCTTATTAGTGAAAAGAATCGATGGATCTATAGAAAGGTCCATCTATAGGAAACCTTCATGGACAGGACGATACCTTCATTTTAGGAGCTTTGTTCCGATCCAATACAAAGTGAATGTAGTTAGGACGCTGTGTAACAGAGCCAGGAAAATTTGTTCCGACAGCACACTAGACTACGAAATAGGGACTTTAAAAAGCGTGCTGATGAAGAATGGGTACCCAGAAAGGTTTTTCAACAAGCACGTGAAGTGGGTAGGGAGCAGAACAACGGCTCCAACAGTGCAGAAGAAACCAGCCTATGTCACCTTGCCATTCAAAGGTGACGACGTGCTAGAGGTAGTTAGATGAAGACTGGAGAAGTCTATCAGAAGGACTTACTACGCAGCTAAACTGGTTCTTCTTAGCACCAAAAAAGGGTATTGCAGCAATCAGGGAAAGACAGTATTCCTATCCTCGACACATCTAAATGCATATATCAATTCGAATGTACCTGTGGAAGCAAATACATTGGTCGTACGGAGAGGCGTCTGTCCACTCGAATGGTTGAGCACATACCTAAGTGGTTGAAGCATGCCGAAAAGAAGACCCCGAGGAGCTCGATAACGAAGCACCTAATGGACTATGGACATGATATTGATACCTATAAGTCCTTTAAAGTTATCAGTAGACAGCAAAATAAGAAGTTGCTTGGATATGTAGAAGCCTGCACGATTCGATTTGTCAAACCAAACCTTTGCATTCAGAAGGAAATGGTAGTCAGCCTGAATCTGCCATGGTAATAATTACAACATTGTCCAATCATATTTAATCTTTCTTATTTTACTCTTCACTACTAATTATCACTCATCTCATATTTGTTTCCTTTCCCTGATTTACTCCATCTAATTAACCTTATTCCTATTGCCAATGTTATCATTATTATTCATCTCAATATACACCTTGTTTTCTTATTGTCTGCATAAGTACTATTAAATATCTTGTTTTCAATGACGTGATCGACGCTCAATCGATTCAGTTCTCATCCCTGTGTCAACAATCTTGAATATCCATTTGACCTGTAAAAACTCTTCACTTCTATTGATCATGGACTGACATCAGTTGGGGAAGCATTGAAAATCTGGTTCCCCAACTGATGTCAATCCATGATGAATACTACTTCTAAGTTAAAAATCCCCATTCATCTCAAAAGTACATTATTCACTTCTATGTTGTTACACCCATATTTGTCTCAGTCTACGTTGTATATGTATGTATGTATGTATGCTCTTTTCCATTGCTTAACGGTCTATATAATCAAGTATGTAGAGTATCCAGCTGACGAGTACTACTGAAATTTATGAATTCATGAAATCCTGTTTTTTTCATACTTGTTGCTTGTTTTAAATTTGTATCGGGAAACAAATGTTTTCAATTCATTTCTTGCCACGTTCCGTTTAGCCTATTTTATGTTACCCTTAAGTCTCCTTTTGATACTCATTTTTATACTACTTAATATTAGAGAGTAGTACAAATAGTGTTTCGTTGTAGTTTTGTATTGTTATTTCGAAATAAAATAAATAAACAAGCTGAAAGTGTTGCCATTGCATCACCAATATCCCCTATCGTCGCAGAGATATTTATGCATAGTTCGGAACAAATGGCCCTTCAAACATCTAGTCCCACTCCAGTGATGTGGTTCCGATATGCAGATGATACATTTACAGTACTGAAATCGAAACACATCAATAGGTTCTTGGCACATATAAATTCGGTAATAAATACAATGCAATTTACCTGTGACTTATAAAGTGATGAAGGTGAGCTAGCAATTTTGGATTACAACATTAAACGAACACAAGGCGGAAGTTTAGAGACTAGTGTCTAAAGGAGACCTACCCATCGGAACCACTACTTAAACTTCGAATCTTTCGATCACATTTTAGTTACAGTAGGTTTAGTTAAATGTCTAGATGATAGGGCGGAAAAACTTACAAGTAGATCAGAAAATCTACAACAAGAAATTACATACATCAAGAATACCTTGCGTCTCAACAATTACCCACCTAAATTTATAAATAAATTCATAAGAAATAGAAAGAAGAATATTAGCATTGATAGTGGTAGCAATACAGATGTTACTAATAATAATTCAACTACTAACGGTGGTGATAATGGTGACAGGGTTGAGAGAGAATTCAAAGCCTCTGCTGTGTTACCATACAAGGAAGGCGCTCCAGAGGCAATACGAAGAATTCCCAATAAGGCTGACTGGGATTAAAGTGGCATTTAAACCAACAAACTTGCTTACAAACAACATTTGTAGGTTAAAATATCCTATCGATACATTTAAGCAAAATAATCTGGTTTACTGAATCCCTTGCAATAATTGCGGGCTCAAATACATAGATTAAAGCAGTCGACCAGGGTCGATTCAAATAACAGAGCACAAAAACTTGGCTAAATCAAGATTAGTAGGTCACAATAAGATAAGAAGTTTAGAGAAAAGCTCAGCTATAACGATGCACGCAATGACACACAATCACACAGTAGGGTGGGACACAGTGACAGTGTTGAAACCTAACTCAGTTGGGTGGAGGGAGAGATTAATAACCGAATCTTTGTTCATCGAATCAACACCAAATACATGCAGTAATGAAAATGATTTTGAACCTGTCCCAGATATATGGAAAATTCTACTACCCTTGTCATCATAGGGGAGAGAAGTTGTGGAGTTGGTTACCTGATATGAATATGGACAATAAATTGTGTCCGAATAGTACGTTATCCAATAAATGATACTGTTTCACTGGGTGATATTTCTAATAAGCAGACTAAAATGGCTAAGATATGGAAATATACTGATCACTTTGTCCTAAGGAAAGATGTCTTTCTTACTAACGTAGCTGTTATGATACGATCCTTCAACAATGACTTAAAGTTGTCATGAGAAGGTAGTACTATGCATTTAAGGTAAGGTTATCGCAAACCAAGAAGGCTATATATTCGCCTGCATCCTTACAATATGTGACCAGTAATGTCTAATTCTACT
Source organism: Heterobilharzia americana (assembly GCA_944470555.2). Taxonomy (NCBI): domain Eukaryota; kingdom Metazoa; phylum Platyhelminthes; class Trematoda; order Strigeidida; family Schistosomatidae; genus Heterobilharzia; species Heterobilharzia americana. The sequence continues at coordinate 157,181,483 of OX104127.1, read as the reverse complement.
ATATCCACCTATTTAAATGTAATTGGGGCAACAACGATATAGGAAAGTTTCATGGATGCATGCAGAAAGGAAGTCAGAGTATTTTCAAAAGTAAATCTGAAAATTTGACTTTATAAAGGTTGGTAGTGGACGTTCTAACTCTTCAGTTGTGAAACATATCATTGAGTTAGGTCTCAGGATTGATATTTCTGCATTCTTCAAACCTGCTACAGTTCACTTAGTAGCTACCAGTGGAATCCGCGTTTCGTCCTATTCAAGACTTGTCAGTTGGGTGTACCTGCCTCTTACTATGTGATGTTATTCCCACTGAAACTCAAACCCATTACCCATCGCTTGATCAATGAGGCATGAGACCCACCTCCTTGCAGTGGGTATCAGTTTTTGTATGCTGGTATTGGCGCTTGGAGCGATGGATACTGTGTTTGAGACGCAGTGGGAACAACATCGCTCACTGAGGTATGGACGAATCCAGCTGATGAACCGTAAGTGAGACGAAACATCAGTCCTGAGTTCTACCGCTCACCACCAAGTAAACGATAACATAATGAATATTCAGATAGTAACGAGGCATCTGCATTGTAGCACATCTGCTAACAGAGGTCAAGCAATCGAAGTCAGTACAGCGACGGGAAATTACAAATATCAATAAACATCTAGCAAAGTGTACCATGACGGTAAATGACTTAGCCTGGTGACTACATTATACAGTGATCAATAGAATTCAGGTATCGCTCATGACTAGACTACACGAAATTGGTTGTCCTCTAGTGATCAATCAATGTATATAAGTCAGTTCTACAGGAGGTCAGTCGTGGCCTGAATGACTCAGTGGTCACAACATTGGGAGATATGGGTAGAATCTAGGAGAGGATATCAGCTAGTATAATCGCTTGTGTTATACCATCGTTGACTGGACCAAATTGATCGGTCTCTACTGGCATATGGGTTTCTGTGCAAATACTTGGATATTACCTCTGTTTTAATTATAGTAATGATGGATAGTGGCTAGCAGTGGAATCCAGGATGTATATTTCGTCCTATTTGGGACTCTTCAGCTGGATATACTTGCCTCCGAGTGAGCGATGTTCCCGTGGGATCTGAACTCGGAACCGATCGCTTCGAATCCCAGAATGCTATCCACTGAGCCACAACAGACACCTTTTGTACGATGGGTATAATATTACTATAATTGGTTGTACCATACCTTTATTGGTTGCACTGAATAGATCGGTCACTGTTGGCTTATACGTTTCTGTACGGATACCTCGATATTACCTGTGTTCTAGTTATAGTACAGGTGGATGAAGTGGCTATCGTGGGTCTTTTTCTTAAAAAGTAATGATAAAACCTGAAATAGATGAATATTTAATTTAAAAATGAAAGACAGTAGATATTTTAAGGTGTAGGAGATTATTTTAAGGATATTAGGATAGTTAGATAGAAATGGGCCCAAATATCTGCCTGAGTTATCTTTTTAAAAGCTTACTTAGCTATTACTCTGTTAGAGTTGAAATCTGTCACAGTCTGTCTTTTTACTAAAATCATCAACTTAACCAGTCAGATTAATTGTTATTTGAGATAGGTTCAAGGTTATGCATACTGGACCTGATAAATTCAACTGCTTCTAATTAAATGTTATTGGTTGTTGTTTTTTGTTGTGTTGTATCATCTTTTATTTTCTGTAATTTATAACTGATGAATAAAACAAGTTTGTTGTGGTGATAGAATTTCAGCTTAGTTATAACACTAAAAAGTAAGGTAATAACATTACTTTCTACTGATACAAAAGAAAGAAGCCCTTTCTTCTATTTTCTACCCAAGTGGACATAATTCTCATAACTGATAAATATTTAGTTGTACTGCCTGTCTTAAAATAGGGTATATGTGTATGATCTTAATTTTCATACAGGATGGAATCTATTATATACATCTGTAATACTACTACTACTGCTTATGATGAATATACCATCTTAGACTAATTACTCAAAAACCTACATCTTCAATGATGTTTGATCATCACGTAAGTGTTCTTTCTGAATTATTTTAAATCAGTAAATGATTTTATTTTAAACATAAAAACTATACCTGTAGTACAAAAACTGATTCATATAACTCTGTGGTTTAGTGAATAACGCTCTGATGTTGTTTGAAGTAATCGGTCTCAGGTTCGAATCCTAGTAAGAACAATATCGTTCACTGATAGGCAATTACATCTAGCTGACGGGTGGCGAATAAGACAAAACACTCATCCTGGATTCCACTGCTAGTCAATATCTATCAATAATATAGAAGGGTTGGAAGAAAAGATTACAAAAGGAGATTAATAAGTAGGTAGGTTAGTGGATGATAAGTGACATACAAATTATGTAATAAAATAAAAGGTTGAACTTAGTTAGTAGGAATGATCATCAGGATTTTCTATAAACAGAAATAGGCTTATGTCATCAGAAAGAGAATAATTTTTTATAAAAATTAGGTGATCAAGGCAAAAGAAACTGATCAAAGACGATTTCGATTTCAGTCAGTTGACGGCTACAGTCTCAGTCAACTTTATAAGGTTTGAATTACGATGTTTGCTCATAGACTTCCAGGATCTTAAGGTACAATCTGCTCCATGTACCATGTTAATAAGATAACAATCGATTGCACTACTGTTTACCCAGTACTTAGACTTTTCCATACGTGTTTAATAATCTAAAGTAGGCCTTTCTGTCTATTATCCTCAGATAGTTAGTTCTACAGTTGTACACATATTTAGCAGTAAAATGATAAGGATAATTGTACTAAATGACCGCTGCCGGATAATCGTTAAATCCACATGGCACTAAGAACCATATTGTTCTGTTACAATAGTATAGTACAATAGGATGATCAATTTGCAAATGATTTACAGATTACACGGTCCACTTAGCATTTCTCAGAGCTGAGTGATCTTTGAACTAACTAACTATCGTGTCAATTAGGTTTCCATTGTAAACCACCGTGTCAGCCAAGATCACAAGGTGTACTGTCTGACTTAAAAGTATCATAAACTGGTAAAATATACTACTAGTGAACAACTTGAGTAGTAGTCTTCGATAGAACAGCCCAGATTTTATAAAAGTTTTTTTACTGACTTCTACACGTTGGTCATCACTTCAGACAAGTAATGAAATCCACCCACACTGAAGTCAAGCAAAGATGTTTTTGATTTCAGGTGAGTATTTATCATGGACTGACATCAGTTGGAGAAACACTGGAAACCTTGAAGCAATGAATAGTTGTTTCGTTCCAGAATCGGCTTCTCAGCAGTGGGGACCCATGACCCAGTAGCTTGATGCAAACGTTATGGTCACGGACCCCGAATATCCTGGGTTCAAGTCCTTGGTGAAGTCATAGGTGGGTACTGCTGAGGAGCACTTTACTAGGACTAAAACGGCTGTCCATTGCACACAGGTTTCTAATGTTTCTCCTACTGCTGTCTATTCTTGATTACAACTAACCCGAAACCGATAAATAAATCCCCACAAATTTCAAAACTGAATGAGTTTCTCTAGAAATCTGTTTTTTCTGAGTTAAAGTAATAAGACTTCAATGTGGCAGTTGTACTTCGGAGAATATTTCTTCTATCATTATGAGTTTTCAACAGTAGACTTTGTTTAGTAATTTATACGGATTTATGGTTGAGCGTTGATGAAGTACACATTTGTATTCATTCTGAGGGTTCATGGGATTTATTGATTTCCAGTTTATACTTCATCATGCATTGATATCTCAAAACCTGGGAAGATTGGACAGCTATTTCTTCTTGGGTTCGATCCCCAGTGAGACCATGAGAGCACACAGTTGACGAGTCCCATACTAGGACGAAGCAGCTGCCCAGTACTTCAGTGTGCAGACAAAAATGTGTTTACAAGTCTTTAGTATGAGATGGATAATTTTTTGAAATATTATATTGTCAGCGTATTATTTAATAGTAAATGATGTGTGACTCTAAAAGCAACACCAGGATCCCCTGAAATCAGTCGTCATGGAAGATAGTTTATCTACTCAAAAAAGAAACCTGATTGGTTGCTACAGTGACCTTTAGTGTCACTAAAATGGTAGAATAGATCTAGTGACCTTAAAGACCACCCCAACAGCTGCTGAGATAACCAACTATGTGTTTCTCTTTTATGAGAAACCGCCTTCCCAGGCAGAGTATAGAAATCCGATGGTCACTTCAGCATTTGTTTGGGTGATCTTTAGAGTCCTAATCCTAGTAATGATGGATAGTGGCTAGCAGTGGAATCCAGGATACGCATTCCGTTCTATTTGGGACTTGTCAGCTAGATGTACCTGCCTTCCAGTGTGATGTTGTCCCCACTGGGAATCGAACTCTGGACCGACCCATTCAAATGCCAAATCGTTACCCACTAGACCACCGAAACACGACAGTCACTTCTTGTGCCAATAGATATCGTTCAATTCGGTCCACTCAACGACGGTATAATCCAAGCAATAATACCAGACCTTTAGAGTCGCTTGTAGAAGAGTCTGGCATTTGTAAGCATGCTTATATTATTAGTATTACTCCACTTATTTCAAGCTCCTTCTGTTGCAACACTTATTATTTTGAACTGTATTCTACCAGTTTACAAGGTACATGTTCCTGAATAATCAGATAATCAACATCGTGTGAATGGTATATGTTTTACATCATTGCTGTCGATTTTTCTAACTGCATTAGAAAATAATGAGAATGAGTATGACATCTAACGAACAGTATTTGACAGAAAAATTTATCACTTCTAATACTGTTTGGTAAAGATGTCAGCTTAATTCTTTATACAACAGAAAACTTACACCGTGAATTATTTCACTATATATTTCATTACTTATTTATCGGTAATATGAGACCAATTTGAAAGGATTATTTCGACTATGACATTAAAAAAGACAGAAATGTAACTGGATATGCATTCCGGGTAAACTTTGATCAAAGTCAGTCTCTAAGTACAGTTACTTTTGATATAGAAAATGCAGAGATTCAGCTATCATATGGGACTGATAGTTGACGATTCTCTGTATACATAACTACAGGTTTAAAACTGTGCAACGATTTATTCAACTGGTATTATTATTATTATTTTTATTAATGACGAATAACAATGGAATCCAGAACGCATGTTACGTCCTATTTGGAACTCATCAAGTGGGTGTATTTACCTCTCAGTGAGGGGTTTTTTACCCCCTAAGACTAAAGCCCCAGACCAGTCGCTTCAAACTCCACTGAGTTATGATAGTCACTTCTTGCGTTATAGGTATAGCATCGTTTAGAAATATATAGCCTGTAATTCCCTGTCGTCGACTGGACCAAACTCATAGACCACTATTGCAATATGAACTCTTGTAAGGATGCCTCGATATTACTAGTATTTCCAGTATGCTTTCATTGATGGATCGTTGGAGATTACAAGCTATTATAAGCTAAATATGCTATAGCTATCATGCAAGGAGTAGCTAACATGACTCACCGGCTTAGTGGATAAATCTCTGAATTTTGAAGCGGCTGGTTCTGGCTTTAAGTCTTAGTGGGAGCAACATTATTCACTGAGAAGTAGTTTCCTCTCTCTGAAGAGTCCCAAATAGGACACAACACATGTCGTGAATCCGACTATTAGCTACTATCCATCATCATTATCAAAGCCGGAAATACTCGCAACATCAGGGTGTCCGATGTGACCCATCCGCTTGGTCTTACCGACGAGGGGAATTACAACCTATAATACCTATATTACTAATTGTATATTAGTCTTCATAATCCATTTCGTTTTTGATATATCAATCTGAGATAGAGAGTTCATCTTTTGAAAGTAAATTCTGTAACTTCAAACATGCTGAGAGGCAATTAGTCGCGGGTATTCAGTTGGAGAACTGCACGTCAATATACCTACTCTAGTCTACACGCCATGATGAAAGAGAAGAAGTTTGAATGAATTTCTGACTAACTAGTACTCTGAATGTTAGATTTCAAATTTGTGCATTAGTTTGATAGTCAGCAGAAAGCACAACGATTTCCGTCCAGATAACTAAAATGCAAAGAAACAGAACCCTTCAGAGTAGATAAAGAAATTTGTGTAGCGTTATTAGACAAAGTGATTTACGCCATCAATATGCATGTGAATATAAGTTATTACTTCAAGTTTCATAAAATATAGTGACTAATTCCTGAAATTCCTTGAGATGTACTGAATTGCCTTGTGTAACGTAAGGATCACTTTGATATTATTCGCTTTATTTACTGTACGTTACTTGCAAAATACTGGTGTAGTATATTAGACCAACCAAAGGAAATGAGTATTGTACATTATTCCCCAGATTCTTGATCTTGTTAGGAAGACACATTTCAAAGATGTAGAATCTGAATAACACGAAGTACTGTTATTGTTATTATCACTATTATTATTATTATGACAACAATAACAACTACTACTACCAACCGCCTAAAAAGAAATTAAAATATTTTCGGTACCTAAGTCAGCATCTCTGTGACACAAACTTGAAGATCTACAGGCAAAATTCAACAAGTTGACAGAAGAGGCAGCGAAGACAGAACTTCAAGTGAACTTAGAGAAGATAGAGGTGATGAAGGTACCCAACCAACACCACCACCAACAACAAACTCCAATCACCATCAACGAGAGAAACTTAAAGGAAGTAGTCTCTTTCACCTACATCTACCTAGGCAGCACGTTCCAAATACAGGTGGCACAGACGAGAACGTCAAAGCAGCAGGATCGGAAAGACAGCAAGACTGGCGTCCATTAACCTGAAACCAGTGTGGAGACCTACTACATTCAGCATAAAGCGTGAGCAAGATTCGGATTTTCAACACTAATTCAGTCAAGTCAGTGCTTCTATATAGTTCAGAGACTTGGCGCGTTACGAAAGGCATTTACAACAAACTACAAACATTCATCAACAACTGCCTACGTTGGCTCGTTACTGAAGCTCAGATGGCCAGAATAATAAGAATAAGTAACAAGGAACTCTGGCTGGCTGGTAACGAACCAACCAAGAACCTATCGCCCAACAAATATGCACTGGAAGAAAGTGGAGATGGATCGGGCATGCACTGAGAAGACCATTCGGGAACATCACGCACCAGGCCAGTGGCTCGAGTGGAATCCAAAGGGGAAACGATGAGTTGGGTGTACGAGGTGAGGGTGACATGGAGATCATGTGGGGAAGAAATAAAACTTTGTGGGCAGTGGTGGAGCGAGGTTCAAAAGACTGCAGAGAAGAGAGTGGGATGGAGACGTGCCACTGAAGCCCTATGTTCCACTAGGAACCCAAGGGACAAATAATAATAAGTCCACATCTGGAGCTAAAGTAAAATTCCGGCCGATTGCAATTACCTCACCATTCCTAAAAGTACTGAAAAAACTGTTGCTTCTTGCACCTGAACCTCCTTTACAGGCTTTTAGGGATCCAAATCAATCTGCCTACAAACCTAGAAGGAGTATCTTAGATTCTGCAGTTGTTTTACATCATAATATTATCGCCAGTCTGGAGGAAGGTGCCAAGTATGTTAGATCTGCCTTCTTGGATTATGCTTCTACCTTTGACTCTATCCCTAAACCACTCTTATTAAACAAGCTTCCCAGTACTTACATTGATTCCTGGATTGTTAACTGCCTTGATTCATATTTTTCTGAGAGAAAACAGTACGCTCCACATAGAGGGAAATTCTCTACTTTGCTGCTTAGTGAAGCCTGTGTGCTTCAGCCTGCTGTTCTTTCTCCTTTTCTTTTTGCATGACTTACCAACCTCGACTAAAGTCAACTTCCTTAAGTATGCTGATGACATGAGAGTATCCATGCTGATCATCTCTTCTGATTGTTCGCAGTTTAACAATTTGTTAAAGGAAATTGGTTACTAATCTTCCTTAAATGGCCTCACACTGAATTCCTCCAAATGTCAGATGGCTAATTTCTAGCTTAAGACATGAAGAAGACCTTTTCACATTACTTCAGTCCCAATTACTCCTGTCTTACAGATAGCTCTATTATAGAGAATGTAGTAAGCTTGGTTCATCTTGGCTTATGCTTTTCTCCTCATCTTTTATGGCACCTTATATCTTACTGATTTCTAGAAAAATCCTTCGTTTGACCTTTTATATTGGGGAACTCAGACAATCTGGCATAACTCAACATGTATTCTTACATTTCATTAATTCCTTTGTTCCACCTACATTTACTTATTGTTCCCCCTTATTTTTATCTGGACTCCGAAAAAAGGACTACTTTGTATTGTGTAGGATTTTGAAGGTTGTTAGTGGAGCAAGTAGCACATCCCTAACGAAACTGATAAATGTAGTCGTGGATAAGTATCTGAACTCTTGTAGACTACTAGCTAAAAGTATATTATCTGATGACAAGCATCCTCTGCATACTCACCTCTCTCCATATCTGTTGTCTGGGAAGACAAGAAGCAAATATATTTAACTCTATGCAAGCACAACCACATATAAAAATTCAACTATACCACCTTATTTAGCTTGTGTATTGTGTGAAGAAAATCTTGTTAGACATAGTCTAATCAATCAACTGTGTAACAGTGAATAGTTAATATGTCTCTGAAGTCGTTAAGCATTTCAATAATCCCGTTATTCGTTATCATATATAGTGTCAAATAGAACCATTGTTGATGTTTTAAAAATGTTGTACAATGGGTAGACAGATGGAATACCACACACTGAGAATTCTGTATTATAAAAGTAATTACGTGCGGAATAAAGCAAGTATATTGTTATTATTATTATTATTACTACTTCTAGGAAGAGTCAGTGTAAGAAATCATAATACTCTTCAAAGTAATGTTGCCATCAAGATAGAAACTTTGAGAAATATTACCAGATAATTGTTTCTTTTTGTATACTTAACGAAGATTGAACATACAAAATCTACTAAACTCAGTGAAGTTAAGTTATAACCCTAGAAACAGATGAAGAGTTGAATGCGATAAGAAATCATACTTTTACAAGAGTGTGGACTGAAGAAAATGACGTATAACATATCACTTTTAAATATATACAATTCATAATATCACACACTATTTAAGACTATTTCATTGTTGGGAATAGTTGATTATACACTGAAAATTAGGCTGCCTTAGACATCAACTTGCTTGTAAATAACTTGAAAGTATATCCTGTTGTTTCAATATGATCATATTGTACGATGAAAGTCATCGAAGGCAAGGAAAAAAAACAAACTGTTAATTGTATAATCATCAATCATAACATTAATCGGTAAAACCATGACACAGTGATTGGAGTCAGTAATTAGTTCACTCATTAGATCTAAAACTTGGATTTGATAAGTTCATGATACATTTGGTAAGCCTTGGAAAAAATGTGTTAAAATTCATTAATAAGCATTCTAGGGAATTCAATTTACACAGGAGGAAGAAGTTAACAATGCAATTTCATTATAAAATCCACTCATAAACATGATATACAACGGAAACTTGCAGACCAAAAAGTACAAGAAAGTTGTACACAACAACAACAACAACCTATTAGCTCATAAGAGATAGTGTTCTCCAAAGTAGAAATTCACTGCAACTCACAGTTTTCATATCCAATTGAAATGTAGATAACTTCATCATCGACTACTTTCTCAACAAATCAAAGGAAAACAGAGTCATCTTAACTAATTGCAATGGAATATCAACCAAACAAATCATTATAAAATATTTTTTGCAAGCTAGAAGATTCATTACTAGATGGAAATGAGATTTTCTATACCACTCGATCATATTAGACACTAAGTTGCCTGAAATATTCTTGGAAATCAAGTGGATTGATATGACAGCTAATGATACATATCTTGATGCATAAAGATAATTAAAGGTAGATAGATTTGATTTAAGGCATTTGAAAGGTTTGTATCGTAGAAATTCTGGACGCAGACATAATCTGTTATCTGTTGAGTCTATACTATTCTACTTAAACAGTAATTCCCTGCTACATTTGAACTAATTTTGTTCCCACTGGGTTGTTCTCAAGCTTGAAGCGATCGTTCCCGAGTCCCTTGGGAATAATATCATTCACTGGGAGGCAGGTACATCCAGCTGACGAGTCCAAATAGAATGAAATGTGTATCCTGGATTCCACTGCTAGCCACGATCCATCCTTAACATAATCAACGTATTTAAAAGTAGTATTCATCATGGACTGACATCAGTTGGGGAACCATTGAAAATCTGAGAGCGCTGAACAGATGTTTCGTCCTACTATGGAACTCCTCAGCAGTACGCTCCCACGACCCAGACCTTCAGGTTTCACGGTGAACGCGTTAACTATTCAGCGTACTGCTGAGGACTCCCATACTAGGATGAAACAACTGTCCAGTGCTCCTAGATTTTCAAGGGTTCCCCAACTGACTTCAATCCATGATGAATACTACTTCTAAATTAAAAAATCTCCATTCATCTCAAAAATACATTAATCAAAGTATTGTCTTTCTAGTTTGTTTATTTCACTTAATGTTATGTCAAGGTTATTTTTTGTGACCTTGTTAAGTGAATTAGTAATACTAATTGAACTTTGAACGGAATATGGCGAGTTTTTAACTTCTCCACTATGCAAAAGCTGAAATCCTATACACAAAACAAATTTAACTCTGATTTTTAACATTTTTTAAATCATCAACTTTGAATACATGTTTTGATGTTGTATTTGGCAACATTTTAAAAATGCTGTTTCATTATAAACAGTCCAGTTATGTTATCTCATTGTTGTCTTCAAGTTTTCTTTGATCACTTTTCTACCGTGAAAATTTTTCTTGGTGTATTACACAACTTTATACTGAATTCTGTTGATTCCATTGGTTTTATATAACATAAGTTTAATCTTTTATGGCATTAGTTGTATTATGCATAAAATAATCATGATTTTCATTCACTTCTTTCTTTGTAACAACTATGTTCAACAAAAACACTATCTGTAACTGTAAATATATGTTAGGAAACAAACAGAGTAAAGTTTCATTTGTAAAACTGTGTAAGACAGAAAGGTATCTTTCTTGAATATTATTTTGTCTACCTTAATTTCATAATCTCGTTTGATATCATATCCTGTTATTGATTCGATCAGTCACTGTTAACATTTGGGTTTTGCTGTAGATGCCTTAAAAAATGTCAGTAATTTCATATTATTACCGTAAGAACAGCAAACACTTACTATGGAGGATAGATACATTCGGCTGATGAATCTTAGATAGACGAAATATGTAAGTATTCATCCCTTATATGAACATTTTTTTAGATGGTTATTTGATTTATAAAGTTGACTCGATGATAATCTATTTAGCGTGATTGTGTAACAGTATAACTGATTTTCTTCACCATATGATCGAAACTTTATGCTAATTTGTTTGTTGAATGTATCTCATAATGATAAGCCAATGATAATTTATTGATATACTTGTAATTTTCCGTTGTTTTTATTGGATAGAATTGTTCATCCTTTATTGGCATATGGACTTCTATGTGCATGTTTCAATATTGCCTGAAAGTTAATTATGGCAATTTAGCTTGGTTGTGGCTAGGAGAAACCCGGTGGTTGCTGGTTCGAATTCAGGCGCAGTTCAAATTTCCATTTCACCTTCAGTCATCCTCCAGTATCAATACTACAGTTGGGATCAGACATCCTAACTGAACAGCTAGTGTAAGTAAGATCAAGTGGGAGTAACATGTCACAAATTCATATGGTAGTCAGGTAAAACCATTGGTGATTGTAGTGAAATAAAAATATGGTCAGTAGTCAGACCTCGTAGTTCAGTTGGTAGAACTCCGGGCAGGAAACAAGGTGGACACTAGTTCGAATCCGGCTGTGGTTCAAATTTTCATTTCACCTTCAATCATCAGCCAGTATAAAAAACAAAATGCCAGTTATCAGCCTTTTCCTTCACACTGTCGCCTTATTCCACCCAGTTAAGTTTTGGTGTGTTGTTATTATTACTTATGTATGGCTGAGGTTTCCCCTAGACTTCTTATTATGCCCAATGAGCATTAACTTAGCCAGGGTATTTTTGCTCAGATAACCAAAAGGAAGCTGATCAAATTCCTTAATCCATGTATATTTAACTTTACCACTTTTAGTATAATTGTTTTTATATCATACCGTCATAGATTGGACCAACTGATCCATCTCTATTGGCATATGGGCTCCTGTGCTGATGCCTTGATATTGCCAGCGTTCTAATTATGGTAATGATGGATCGTGGCTAGCAGTGGGATCCAGGATGCACATTTCGTCCTATTCGGGACTCGTCAAGTGGATATACCTGCTTTCCAGTGAGTGGTGTTGTTCCCACAGGGATTCGGACTCGGGAGAGATTGCCTCAAACGTCAGTGCGTTAGGAAGCACGTACATCCACCTGATGAGTCCCGAATAAGATGAAATGTGCATCTTGGATCCCACTGCTAGCCACGTTCCATCATTAACATAACTTTACCACTGTTATAAAGAGTTTAATAAAGGAAGTTATTTCACCTCGAAAAACTCAGTAGGATATTGAACGAGGTATGCTGCTGAACAGCTTGAGTTACTAGAACTCACTCCCCCACCATATCAGAGTGATATGAACATCAGACTTTCATTTCACTCGTTTGTGATCGAACTCATCAGCAGTGCACGTGGTAAAATTCACTTCACGCAGCGGAATTGTTCAAATCACCTAAATGTGTCTAACTGACTTGCATAGACAACTATACTTTAAACAGGATGGTCAATTTTTAAATGACCTACCAATTGCATGATCTACAGACCAGCCTGAATTGTTTCTAAATATTCAAGTTGTCTAGTGGTATATATCGATAACTCATAACACATTTGTGTGAGAGATCATATTTTATGATCTTGGCTGTACGGTGGTTTCCAGTGAAAGCCGTGGTGACATCACAGTTTAGTAGTTGAGACACCATTCAACTAGGAGAAATGTTGAAATGGATTGTGTGATTTGTAAATCATTCGCAAACTAATCATCATATCAAATAAGATATTGGTTACTTCTAATCGAATTACTCCGTTATTACACATTCGTGCTGAAGTTAAATTTCAAACAATTTATTCTAAAGTTCCTTTTTCACCATTTAACAGGTAGTTTTGAAAGTATTTTTGTGTAACACAAATGTCTTCAACAAAATTTACTTTTTGAAATATATATTATGTTCTAACTGAAGGGAATTAAAGTGTCGAACAGAGTGCAATGGAGGAGTGCTACTGAAGCCCTATGTCCCACTAGGAACCCAAGGGAAAAATAGCAATAATAATAATGTTGGACATTTGTTCCTCCTTCCTTTCTTAGTTCAAATGTCAGTTGATAACATGAAATTTATTTAGTAATAGTCGTTACATACATAGATTTCAGTAAAATATTTTACCCAGTATGAATCATTTATGGCTCAAGTTAATCACGCCATGTATTTTGAATAGTTCAGATAAATAGGTGTTAATCTTAGTAATGATGGATAGTAACTAGATTAGTGGAATTCAGGATAGGTGTTTCGTCCTCTATCGGGACTCGTCAGCAGCAAACACGTTTTACTTAGTTATGATTTCTATGGATAAAAAGGCCATTTTTTGAAATAGTAAATTGTACACATCATTTGTATAAAAAAAAAACTGTTTTCTTAGAAAAAGTTTACTTTCATATAACCCGCTGTTATCTTTATCTCTGTAAACAGTTATTTCTTCTAGAGAGAAATCTTTCTCGTTTTATTCTATTCAATAAACAATATCTTTCTAAGATACCAATGAATCAATAATATCAGACAATAAAATTGTAAATTTGCTCTACTTAGTATCATTACTACATTACTTATACCGCATATATTAACTGGGAGTTGAATACCATTTATTAGGGCGGGGTTTTATCCTCATATATATAAATAGAGAAATCAGTAGAAATACTGTACTAAAGGTGAGTTGCATAGGCATTGACAACTTTTTCAATACATCATTATTGTGAATTCATACACTGACACATAATACAGAGCATGCAAAAATGTAATACGCCCATAAAATTAAGTTTAGACATACTTTATAGACTGAATTATATATATATATATATATATATATATATATATATATATATATATATATACATATCACTACCTGTTACTACGACAACTAAGAGTGAGGTCACTAGCTGTTCGCTTTGTTTACCAACACTGAAAACAATGTAAATATCCTAGAGGTAAACAAACAACCTTATTTTTCATTATTTAGGGTGTAGAAATTGTGAAGAATAAGAATTTGTATCCCAATATAAAACCGGTTACTTGTATTGTTTATTTTTATCTACTAAATTATAATAAGTGATGAGTGAAAATAGGAAAACAAAGGGTAAAGAATAAATTTCTAGTTTAAAAGAAAATATGTTTATTATTATTATTATTATTTGCGTGTACTAACAACTTGCTACAATGTTGATTGTTTTTTGTTTGTTTATTATTCTCCTAATTGTTAAATTTACACAATGGAAATTAAAGTCAACATTCTGGTTACCTCCAACCTTTTGAGTATAAGATGTAGGTTAAAGATATGCTCACTCGATACTGAAGATCAGATCAGAAGGCGAGAAAGAATAAGCAACAATAAGTAACTAACCAAGAACCCATCGCCCAACAAATAGGCAGAAAAAAGTGGAGATGGATTGGATTGCACATACACTGAGAAGACGGTTTGGGGGACATCACTCGCCAGGCCAGGCCGTGAAGTGGGACCCAAATGGGAAAAGATGAGTCAGACGTCCAAGGGTGACATGGATGAGATGGTGTGAGGAAGAAATGAAAGCTTATGGGCAGTGGTGGAGTGAGATTCAAAAAAACTGCAGAGAAGAGGGTGGAACAGCGATATGCTATTGAAGGCCACTGTTCCACTAGGAACCCAATGAAAACTTACCATTTAGTCACCAGGTGGGAATTCAATAGTCCACATTTTTCTACTTCCTCATGTCAATTCGTTATACATCACGACCTTCAGTCCATGTCATCATTGACTATTTGTTCCCATATCCTACTTGGTATGCCCAACCAGTCATAAAGTTTCATTACAAAGTAGGGAGATCGTATTTCCGTTCAAGTCACTTATGATTACTTGACATATCAGGTTTTTAATGGTTCTCCAACTGATATTGTTTCATGACTGATAGTTAAGTACTTCAACTATCGAAATTGTCCCAGTAGATAATGAAAAATAAATAAAAGACAATTCCAGGGCCTGTTTGAGGAACAGTAAACCACATCGACTGATTGACCGAATTCACCTATTTAAGATATATATATATATATATATATATATATATATATATATATATATATATGACACTTTTATCATCTATATAGAGAATAGTAACCTTAAAGAAACACTACGAAAGTTCAATGAATGTCATAAGTCAATTAAATTTCCCATGGAAACTGAAAATGACTCAGATTACACTTCCTGGTAATTCCCTTGGGAAGAATACATGATGGTTACCTAAGAAGATCTACATGGAACGGATAATGCACTCATTTTCAAACCTGAGTTCCACTAGTCAAGAAAAGAAATCTAATTGACTCACTATAGATATGATTTAGAAGAATTTGTACCGATGACGCTGTAAATAAGAAGTTGGAGTTACTTTGAAGAGTTATTCGAGAATTGGTTATCCTTCAAGATTCATTGAAAGGAATATAAAGCCATAGAATTCCAAAGAATAAGCCCCTACGGTTCCATAGAAGACACTGTTTATAATTATTGGATTCAGGGGAGATACATTATCACAGATGCTGAATAATCGCTTGTGCAAAGCACTGAAGAAGACCTTCCCAGCTTTGGATTGTTTTCTTCAGTCAACAACTGATTTGAGGGTGTGTAAAGGACAAAATACCGCTTTGGACCACCTCCGTATCCGTTTGCCAATTCACCTGCTCTTGTGGAACTGGCTACACAGATTGCATAAAGCCTGTTCTATCCAAATGCATCTCGGAACACTTTCCTGTATAGCTGTTCGAAGGAGAGTGTAAAACCATCAACAGCCTGATTCTTAAACATTTTGGTTAACTTCTGTCTTTTTTCTCCACGAAAGTCTTCGTTTAAAGTCACTTATAAAGGGAAATCAGACATTTATAAGTAAGTGAGTACTTGTCACCTCAACATAGTAGAGGCTTTGGGAATTCAGTAGTACACGCCTGATATTTGCGTCTAAAAGAGATGTATTCAGTCCATGATTTTACTTTGATCGTAACCTCCTTAAGACAGTTTATTCATTTCTTTGTTTAATCATTGTAATCCTATAAGGAATTTTTAATGACCTTCAGTTGACCTTGATGACCTTGTACTAACCAATTACTCATTGGTGAATACATATATATTTTGTTTTAACTATTATTACGATGTGCAGCTTTTGAGAACGATTCGTCGAAACAAAGATTTTCTTCACTGAATTGTCTTTTGTTTGTTAAATATTTAACAGGAGAAGAATAAACTATGCCTTTCTAAAAGATTTTTTACCAAATTTTCAAGCTATTTTTTGTTGAAATCGAAATTTCAACACTAACTAACTAAAACACTCAATTAGGAGGGTATGCATTAATGTCTACGAGTAAATGATGCACCCACATTTCTATGATGTGATTACCATTGATATTTTGAAGAATTAAGAACTAAGGTAGATAAATATATATACGGTTCTTCAGTGTCACTATCCACAGCAACACTGTGGATGTAACTATGCTTTAACAGACAGCATAGATTCACCCTATGATTAATTGGAGGGGCGTCAACGGGAAAAAAGCTCTACACGATGCTGTTAACTGATTTTAGGTTTGTGTTGCTGACTAGCGAAAACCGAGGTGAGTCTAATTGTGCAAAACGGTCAGCCTCCTCATGGCCTCGCCGAACATCAAACAATACACCACCAAGATGACTTGGCAGAAATTGTGATCACATACGTGAGATTAGTGGTGAGCGTCTGAAAACGGTTTTGTTAGCCATCGAGATTCTGCCCAGTGTGTTAGGAGCAGTGTAACCGAAAGGTAACGCGAATTCAGCTTCCTAATTCCGGAAATGATACTTGCTAACAATGTAGTTTACCTTGAGGAGGTGATCGATATAAGGTCGGAAATGCGGGTGTCGTTAGTCTCGAAGGGAGCCAAGGCTGTGAATCTGCCTTCATTGTGGGTTCACTGGCTAGGTCTTCCAGAGGAATGCGTTTTCAAGAAGATCTGCTACGTTCAATCTGCAAAGTTGTGATGACTTCACTGAGACACGTCCCATGCACGTCAGCCTACGAGGAGGTGATTACGGTCAACAAACTGATTACCTAAAGAATTTAGATGCCTTAAAGTCTGAGAGTTGGAAGAGTTCTCGGATAGCAATGATCAGTTTGACGGGGGGGGGGTAATGGAATGCTGCTACAGGAGTCCTTTTTCTGTGTAGATGCGTTGCCTGAATGCCTCCTGTTCGACTGATAAACCACGTTTGTGTTGAAATGTCCACAGATCTGAAGACTGGCTTGAACTTCCAAGATGAGACGAAAATCTGAGTGAGACCTCAGACAACACGAAAAATATCTGTTCAAGTGAACCCGATTTGAACAAGGATGATTTCCATATGCGAGCATAAGTTGGTTAACAGTTGAAAAAGATTAGTATTCGTTATTCTGAGAGGTAGAATTTTAAGTTGTTTTTTTTTATCACTAGATAGGCAGAAACGTTTTAACTAACTTTGTTGCAAAACATTCGACCACTGAAATTGACATAAAGTGAGATGAAAAATGAGATTAAGGAGAGACTAATTCACTTAGGAATAGAATTTAAATCTTGAAGAAAATGTGATATCAAGATAGAATTTTCTATAATTTGCATACAACCTTGTATAGTTTCGCAATTCATTGACCATTCACCCTCACCCATAGCATGAGAGTTTTGTGAACCATCTATGTGCAATGTTATTACTTTAAAAGGGAACATGGAGAATGTAGGTAAATATTACTTGTTTGACCAGAATGTTAAGGGTATTATCCTAACCAATAGGCACACAAAATAAGGTAAACAACAAACAAAACAAAATACATAAGGCATAGGATTTGAAAAGATGTCTTTAACTGTATTTTCTATATCCAATATTTATAAATAAATTTAGCTTTAACATTGATGTGACATAACCTCGTCTGGTTAACTAGTTCACTAGTTACTAGCCGGTCCTAAGCCCGGGTAAAGAGGGAAGCTTGGACATAGGGCTAGCAACCCTACCCCAGAAAACCAATCCAATCGTTAAAGAAACTTCAGAGCACAAAGAAACTATGAAAAATGAAAACAAACCTATGCCTCTCTGGAATCGGGTAGACGAAATGACCCCAGTTGGTGAAAGCCTTCAGGAAGCCAGTCGGTTAATGTGTCTTCTCTCGATGAAAGCGAAAGTAAGGATAGGGACAAGGAATGTCCATACCATGAATAAACCTACCAAGGCTGACCAGATTGCAAAAGAGATGAGAATATATGGTATAGAAGTGCCAATAATCTGCGAAAGCAGATGAAATAGAAGTGGACTCCACAAACTCTTAACTGGAGAGTCAAAAATCTACTTTGAAACCGTCACCCAGACGACAAACACGAGCACAGCACACTGAGTTTTAAAATGGCTATTATGATATCTCCAAGAACATCGAAGGCTCTCATGCAGTGGGAACCAATCTCTTCCTGCAGGATCAGGATCATGACAGCAAAATTCAACTGAAGAGGAAGGAAGTCACAATTATTCAATGCTACACGCCAACTGAAGGGAAAAACTAGGAAGAACATCTTCACGTCAGCCATCAGAACAAAATGGCGACATCCCTGAATGATGGGGCATGGAAGAACACTGGAACTCTTTGAAAGCTATGTGGAAAGAAATCTGCATAACCGTATTAGGAAAGAAGACAAAGAATGGGTCTCGAAGGACACATGGAAACTTATAGAGCAGGAAGAGGAAGATAGTGAAGTAGATGAACCAGTGCAAGGATGCGCAACGAAAAGAAGAACTGAACACAACCTATAAACATTGGACAAAGAAGTGAAGAAAAGTGTACGCAAAGACAAAAGACACTTCCACGACACATTGACAAATGAAGCAAAACAGGCAGCAGGTAGGAGAGACAGAGACCTGACATTATATCAAATAATCAGGTTACTATCTGGAAGGGAAGAGATCAACGCAGACGAAACCAATGAAAGATGGTGACGTGAAGCTAGTTATCAAAGAAGAGAAACAAAGAAAACGATGGGCTGACCTCTTCAAAAAGCTCTTGAATCGAACACCATCTGCAACTCGTCCGGAAATACCACTAGTAACTGCAGGACTACCAGTGAACACAGGCCCTCCGAATAAAGCAGAATTGAAGTCCTGAATTCCATAAAAATGCTGAAAGCCGAGAAATCAGTAGGACTAGATAGAATTCCGCCAGAAGTACTGAAAATAGATGCAGAGACAACTGCGGAAAGTTACCCAGGAAGGAAAGGTACCCGGCAATTGGAAGAGGAGCTACCTTGTCAAGCTACCAAAGAAGGAGACCTATGTCTTTGCAAGAACTGCAGCGGAATCATTCTCCTTTCAACTCAAGGTAAAATATTATGCAACATCATCCTACAGAGACTAAACCATATAATGGACTCAAAATTACGACACAAACAGGCTGGCTGGCTAGCTGGCTTCAGGAAGAACAAATCATGGGCGGATCAAATAGCCACGCCTCACTACTCATCATCATAGAACTAAGTATACAATGCCAGTCAACTCCCTACCTCAACTTCATCGAATTTGACAACGTCGACCAAGAAGTTAGCCGGAAACTGTTTCAACAATACACTTTCAGTGTCACAAACCTTTATCAATATCATTCAACAACTATATGAAAACACCACATGCCAAGTGATACACAGTGGAGAGCTCAGTCATGCCTTCGAAGTAAAGACAGGAGTAAGACAAGGCTGACACCTACTATCACCCATGATCTTCTTCATTGTGCTCGACACGACTGCATCATGTAGCAAACCGTGAGGAGCGAGAAGGTAGACATACGTTATTTGACCGACGAAAACACAACAGAACATTTGGATTTCGCTGATCATAATGTATGTCTAATGTCTTGTCACACTAACTCGAAGATCTACAGGCGAAAACTAACAAGTTGACAGAAGAGGCAGGGAAGCGAAAACCAGACTTCAAGTGACTGTAGACAACACACAGGTGATGAAGATACACAACCAACATCACCACCACCACCAACAACAACAAACACCAATCACCATCAACGGGAGAAACCTAAAAGAAAGTAGTCTCTTTCACCTACCCACCTACCTACCTAGACAACATCCTTTCAACTACAGGCAGCGGCGACACAGACCAGGATGATGTCAAAACCATGATCGCAAACATAGCAAAACAAGCCTTCATTAACCTGAAATCAGTGTGGAGATCTACTGCACTCAGCATAAAGCCTCAACAACATCCGCATTTTCAACACCAATTCAGTCAAGTCAATGCTGCAATATGGTTCACAAACTTGCAGCGTCACGAAAAGCATTTCCAACAAACTACAGACATCAACAGTTGCCGCCTACGCTCACTCGATACTGAAGATCAGATGGATTGCCAGAAAGAATAAGCAACAAGGAACTCTGGCTGGCTGACAGGCAACGAACCAACCAAGAACCTATCACCTAACAGATATGTAGCAGAAGAAAGTGGAGATGGATTGGACTGGGCATACACTGAGAAGGCCGATTGGGGACATCACGCGCCAGTCCAATCTCTTGAGTGCAATGCAAAGAGGAAATGACGAGTTGGGCGTCGGAGACGACGGTGACATGCAGGAGATGATGTGAGGAAGAAATGAAACTTTGTGGGCAGTCATGGTGGCTGGTGCAAACGAATGTAGAGAAGAGAATGGAAGGGAGGCGTACTACTGAAGCTCTATGTTCCACTAGGAGCCCAAGGAGAAGTAATCATAACTGATGTGATATCGGTACACTAGATATTTTCAGAGATCATATTGATTCAAGTATGTAAGTTTGTGCAGATATGTAATCTTAAAATCCTTCAAGGTTGTAGGTGGCTGATGAGAAACTGCGAAAGAAAATGGATGCATGCTATTTTGTCATAACTGTCTTAGACGTTCAATTTAGATTTATCAAGGTAAAAAACTGTATGACAGTTGACAGTATGAGCACTTTTGCTGTATCCGTTGCATTACAATATGATGTGTTCATTTTCAGTGATTTCCATGAATATTTTCTTTGAAAACGTTTCACCTACTGTTAACTAATATTCTTAAGATAGACGGATAGAATAAACGTAGAAATCCAAACACGTGTCCATCGGCTCAAGTTGCTACTTAACACGTGTAGTAGTACACAAAGAACAGGTAGATAGAACAAGATTGTACTAAAGTAAACAGAGTTGTGCGAGAGAATAAAGAATCTGAAAACAACGGTTAGTGCGATTATTGAAGCTTAAGATGTTAAGAAGTGAATAAATTTACCCCATTGAGACCAAATTTCAGCTATGTCACCAGGGGCAGTACTCAACCACCGATTCCTATCATTTAGGGGACCTAAGCAAGGTAGATTGTATCTCCTCACACGGCTCACACCAACAGTCAGTAACTTCATGAACCTGTGCCACATCTTCGTCTGGAAACTCTCAAACCTCTTCTAACCTAATATAACTTACACTAGCATGCCACATCAAGAAGGTTGGTGGATCGACATGTGCAACACATTTTCAAACTATCTCAGTCGAATGAGGTGCTCTACCTCATCAATTGACTTGCCCAGCACCTTCCACCGGAATTTCAACATTACTCACATAGTGATTCTATCAAATGCAAGCATTGCTACGACGGCATCTGTGATCGAAAGCCCGTAGCTGCTTTTAATGGTCATGTCTCACTGTCGTATAACAGGGCGGGATGGGCTGTAGTGCGGCATACTCGTCCTTTGATAGATATTCCGATATCTTGCCAGCCCGCCCCAAAGATGGAGCAATTTGGCAAATGCCGTCTACATCCGAGTTGAGATTTCGTCAACAACCACTCCGTTCAGGCTGATACAACTCACAAAGTAAGTAAACTAGTCGACATATTTCACCACTTCACTCCCTATCATTAAAGTAGGCGTAGTTACAGACTAGTCCTGGAGTGTCATTTTGCATTTGACAGGGGGGCGAAACGCGTACCAAATTGACTCAGATGTCTGCTTCATGCGTTCGGAAGACTCTGAATTTTGTCCGCGCCTTTTTAAAATAATAGGAAATTCCTCTACATACTCCAAATCAGACAGGTTGTCACCAGGGTGTGTGAACACTAACTGTAAACACGTAGTAAGAGCTACTTTTCAAAATGCATATAAAAGTAGTATATATAGCAATATCGAAACAAAACACTCAGCTGTTCAGCATTCTTCTTCCATCAATAACTGAAAGCAAGCGATTTCAGTGGTTTTAGCGTAATAACTCCAGTAAACCAAGTTGTCAGTCATTTGTGATTTGTAGAATGCATAAGAGGGGCAATTAGTCACCTAATACCACTTTGATTTCTTGCATGGCTTCATAATGCAATGGCAGAAAGATGACCAGTTATCTCGCATGAACTGTGGTGCGTAATACCAAAATGTATGTACAGCCTGTGTCAAGACAAGATTCAATGCATAGTTAAAGGGTCCTGCTAACAGAAGTGAATTGGTTTATGTCGAAAGGGAAAAAGACAACTATTCAAGGTATATTTTGGATGAATAAAATTTCCCCATTTCATATTCTACCTAGTGAATATAACCCTAACAATGCGTTTCTTTTTATTTGAGACTCATCAGCTGGATATGCCTGCAAAAGCCTGTTCCTACTGAGATTCGGTATCTATGATTTCAAATGTCAACATGTTAGCCACACGGCCTAAAAATGATTTCGATAATCTTGTCAACTTTATATAAAACACCAGGAACTCAATTAAAATACTCTAGGTTTCAGACAGACTGAAATGCATCCTTCAAACTCTACACAATGAGTTTTTAGCGCATAGATATTTAACTTGTATGCTCACCGTATGACTAACTAGTAGAACAGAAAGATGTACAATGATCCTCTTCATATACTGCCACCTATTTTTATCTTATACCTAAAACACAGAAATGAACATGTGAGTTACGTATTGGTCGATTAGTCTTCTGTGTAGTTGATTTCTGAAAGAGGCATTCGAAATTATGAAATTTGAAGTAAATTACTAACTGATGTATTTATTATTATTATTATTTGCCCCTTGGGTTCCTAATGGAACATAAAGCTTCCCTAGCACGTCTCCAATGCGCCCTGTTCTCTGAAAACTTTTGAACCTGGTTCCACGACAGCCCAGAAGCTCTCATTTCCTCCTCACACGATCTCCTCCATGTCACGCTCGGGCGCCAAACTAGTCGTTTTCTCTTTGCATTGCACTCAAGAGATTGGACTGGCGCGTGATGTCCCCAATCGGCCTTCTCAGTGTATGCCCAGTCCAATCCATCTCCACTTTCTTCTGCTACATATCTGTTAGGTGATAGGTTCTTGGTTGGTTCGTTGCCTGTCAGCCAGCCAGCCAGAGTTCCTTGTTACTTATTCTTTCTGGCAATCCATCTGACCTTCAGTATCGAGTGATCATAGGCAGCGGATATTAATGAATGTCTGTACTTTGTTGGAAATCCCTTTCGTAACGCGCCAAGTCTCTGAACTATGTAGAAGCACTGACTTGACTGAATTAGTGTTTAAAACCCGGATCTTGCTCACGCTTTATGCTGAATGTAGTAGATCTCCACACTGGTTTCAGGCTAATGAAAGCCTGTCTTGCTGTCTTTCCTATCCTGACTTTGACGTCCTCGTCTGTGTCGCCGCCGCCTGTAGTTGAAACAGTGTTGCCTAGGTAGGTGGGTAGGTGAAAGAGACTACTTCCTTTAGGTTTCTAATGTTAATGATGATTGATGTTTGTTGTTGTTGGTGGTGATGTTGGTTGTGTATCTTCATCACCTCTGTCTTCTCTACGTTCACTTAAAGACCTGTCTTCGCTGTCCTGCCTCTTCTGTCAACTTGTTAGTTTTCAGGTGTAGATCTTCAAGTTTGTGCGACATCAGACACAAGTCATCGGTGAAATGCAAATCTTCTAGGTTTTTTTCCCCAGCGTATGCCCCTCCTCTCGCTCCTCACTGTTTGTTGCAAACTGATGTAAGTACAGCTAAATTTATGTATATTGTGCTGAATGAAGTTGGAAGACTAATTCTGCAAAGATTTTGAATTTAGTTACATATTTTAAAAGATTGAATACCATTAAAGATTCAATGAGAACCGAAAAGGTCCTGTAATACTACAAAAATAAGTATTCGATACACAACATTAGGAGCAATCAAAGGAGTGGAAGCAACACGCAGAAGGTAGTATTTTGAAGGAAAAAGGAGCAAAGAATAAAATATTACTGATAAGAAGTGACCAAAATGGGGATCAACATTTTAGATCATCAATCACTGAGGTAGCAATTTTGGATTCCAATTTTTGTTTTATGTCACTGTGTGGTCACGAAAAATCTGATTGGACAATCTATCCTACTATTGACCAGTCAGGATGAGTTATATAACTTTTGACCTAGTGGTTTATTATGTTCCTGAGAATTGTACTATAAATGATGTTTTTTTATCGAATGAGGTCATTAGCCGGTTTTTGTCTTTCTGCGGCTCAAAGAAGTAAAGGTTTAGAAAGAGAGCTAGTTGTTATTCGTATCCAGTTCAAGTATTTCATCGTGTATTTATTATTACTCGCTCAGTCACTTCAATTACCAAAATAGCTTATGGAACAATCAAAATATGAGTAAAAAGCGGCAAAAATTAAATGAAAACACTAATTCCAAAACAATAGCTCATTATTCTTAACATCATAAAAAAATGAGAAGAATTTTGAAACAGTCTGTCTTTGTAACTAATTTATTCCCTTTAATCCAATTTCGAACAAGACTGTCACCCACTGGATTCTCAAAATGTATACTTTACTCATTCATTTCAGTAGTCATAATGTTTCGCCTACTTTCCAATTCAATAATGGACCTCATTCTATTCTCGTGCTAAATCCTATCAGTCTGTATTACTGTAACAATTGAAGTTTCGGAGACTCACAGTACTTCCTCCTGGTTGATGTACGTTGACTTCTTATAACACATGTATAGGCAAATGGAGACAGATTCACAGCTATTAATTTAGCCTGTTGTGTTGTTTCCATTAGATATCCCAGAGAACTGAGAGTACAGTATGAAGGAAGCAAATGTGGTGATGAGAAGGTGATGTGATGAACAGATATGCCCAACCGATAAGCTACGACCCGTTGTACAAGAAGTGGCTATCGTTCCTCTGTGGCATAGTGATAACGTCTTGGCGTTTGAAGCGATGGGTAGGAGGTCCGAGTCCCAGTGAGGACAATATTACTCGGTACTGGAGTGCAGGTACATCGAGCTGACGAATCGCAAATAGGAAACGCGCGTCCTGGATTCTTCTGCTAGCCACAACCAACCAAATTATAATAAAGGATTCACTGTTTACCTACCAGATAATGCTCATCTCCTAGGCATGAATCACAGAGACACTCACGTCTCATATGTGTAACAAAGTTTTTAGGATGTGTGAGAGTCATAAATGTCCATGACCTTTGAAAAGATATTTAAGTGAATTGCCTGAGTACTTTGTGCATTTTCCAAACAGAACCAACTCCACTTGTTTCTTGGTTAATATAAAGCGATATATGGACTGCTAATTGAAATAGGCTCTCGGAAATTTCAGTCTTTTTAGTAGTACGTGATTAGGTATCGGAAACACTGAATGACGTTTGACAGACAAAATGGACGTTAGAACCTGGCACACAAGTCTATCGGTTCAAGTAGCCGCATTTCACAGTAGCATATCACACAACAGGTGGATAGAAAAGCAGTGATATCAAACTGGACTAAGTTGTATAGAGAGTGAAATGTACTCAGCTACCTTGTGCAGTAGGCGATGAGTCACACTTATGATGTGAAGGTTAGTGAGACTATATGGTTGCTGATACCTTGAGTAGGTGGAGGGTGGCGCGAACCCGAGACCGAATAGTTGGTTGTTATCTCCCTAAACCACTGAGATACAGCTCCAGTACAAATATCTAAGCTTTAGAAGACATCAACGATGAATACATCTGCACCACTGCGACCAATTTTCAACCATATCACCAAGAGTTCTCAACCAATGATTCCAATGATCTAAGGGACCCCAGCCAGGTAGTCTACACCTCGCAACATGCCTCAGACCAACATTCAGGGACTTCACCGACTGTGACGTTTGATGGTGGTTCCCATAGGTATTTGTACAAAAATTCTTATTTAAAATATAGGTGGAAAATAAATTTTTTTTACAAATTTTTTTTATGACAGTAAAGTCAGAACTGCTTCGATTTTAGCCACTGAATGTTTCCCGTATATAGAGTTAGACGTACTTCACGAAAGTCTTGATTCAATAGAGCATGAATTCGATGAGTTGAAAACTGAGCGTTATTCAAATTACAATTGGACACGAATAACTGGATACCTACAGCAGAACTTGCCCGTAAAGAAACCAAGCTAAATAAGCAATAAATAAAATGGAGAAATTAGTATATATACTGTAGATATCAGATGATAAATTGTGTGCTGAAAATAAGCTTTACCAATTTGACAAGTGAATTTTTTAAAAAGGGAATTAATTACTGAGCGCGGAATGAAGCTTTCGCATGAGCTAAGATTTCAGCATGTTCACAGTGTAGATCTTCTAGCAAATAATTACATCACTAAACTTCGCTTCAGTTTGACTAACGAACAACGATTGTCCTTTTTAAGGCTATATTTATCATTGATTGACATCAGTTGGAGAACCATTGAAAACATAGGAGAATTGGACACCTGTTTCGTTCAAAAACGGGAGGGAGTCCTCAGTAGTGTACAGCCCTGTTAGGTGTCGAACCAAGGACCTTCAGGTCTCACAGCCAGCACGTTGCCATTCGAACACTGGGTCACGATCTAATGGTACACATTTTTCTTCTTCCTCATGTCAATTCACAATATATCTCGACCTTCATTCAATCCTGTCACTGGGTATTTGTCATCACATACGACTTGACTTGCCTTATCTCACCGCTACAAACCTCCAAACTGAATTGTCTTTCTATTTGCTTTGATCTCACTATTCCAACAAATAGAACCTGCCGTTCATAATTTACCTTATCGCCTGTTTTTACAATGACATGAGTGTACACACGTTAACAGTGTTCCCGAGTATCACTCTTATCGTAACTTGATAGTTTACAAGGAGTCCTCTTGTAAGTTTACCGCGTGTTTCACAGACATCTATACTATACAAGCTTCATCAATTTTGCTACACGGATTTATTTGAAGATAAATTCTTTCAAATTTTTCTGAGGATTGATATATCACTAGATTGCTAGCAGATAAAATTAGTAAAATTCATGTCTCTTTCTTAATATCTAGGATAGAAAGGTTGAGTATGTCTCGTACACTTACCAAATCCATCCTATAACTCACATTTCAATTGGTTTCCATCACTAAATATCTAGAAGATATGCTTATACACCTATTCATAAATGTTCATAGGTGTTACCGGTCTAAATGACTCCACATAAAGGTCCATTATAATAAATTACAAAAAAGCGTTTGATTAGCATTTCCAACTTATCAAACTTTGTGGTATCACTCAAACATCTATTTCTCATCAATCGTTAATTGATTTTATTCAATCCTACGACTAATGGATCATAATCACTGGAAGTAGATGATAGGACACAATCAGTGTAGAAACAGTGCTAAGCACTAAGTGTCAACAACAGAAGTGAATCAGTCACTTGTACTGTGGGTTCATACTGAGTTAACCATATAAGTTCAACGTGAGATACTGATTCGATACATTTTAAGGATGGTGAATGATTTTCATATACACACACACAATTGATTTACCCTTTCCGGCCTACATCTCCCACAAACTGATCACACCAATGTTCATCCAATCATTTCACTACATAACAGTAGTGATTTGAAGATGCCTAGAATTATATAACTCTATTTAAGTAGTTCATCTTTATATCTCAGATAAATAAAGTGCAAAAGATTGACACAGAAATGATAAAAAATAATAAATAATAATAATATAACGAACATAAAAGTTCATTTATAATTGAGTCAATTGCTTACTTATCACCGGATGGAGATGCAAACATCTTGACAACCATTGGGCCATCATTATTCTCTTCAGTATTGGCTACTCCAGAAAGTGGATTACTGCCTAAACGTGTCCATCCCAAAATTTTCATAGCTAATATATCCAAATAATTCATTTGTACATATAATACCTAAATAAAAATCATCATATAGTTGAGCCAATTGAGTTTTAAAGAAGGTATTGATATTGGTCAGCTCATTTAAATCATATTTAACAGATTACAAGAAGGGCTACCTTGTCAAACTACCAAAGAAGGCAGACCTATGTCTTTCCAAGAACTGCAGCGGAATCATTCTCCTGTCAACTCAAGGTAAAATATTATGCAACATCATCCTACAGAGACTAAACCATATAATGGACTCAAAATTACGACACAAACAGGCTGGCTGGCTAGCTGGCTTCAGGAAGAACAAATCATGGGCGGATCAAATAGCCACGCCTCACTACTCATCATCATAGAACTAAGTATACAATGCCAGTCAACTCCCTACCTCAACTTCATCGAATTTGACAACGTCGACCAAGAAGTTAGCCGGAAACTGTTTCAACAATACACTTTCAGTGTCACAAACCTTTATCAATATCATTCAACAACTATATGAAAACACCACATGCCAAGTGATACACAGTGGAGAGCTCAGTCATGCCTTCGAAGTAAAGACAGGAGTAAGACAAGGCTGACACCTACTATCACCCATGATCTTCTTCATTGTGCTCGACACGACTGCATCATGTAGCAAACCGTGAGGAGCGAGAAGGTAGACATACGTTATTTGACCGACGAAAACACAACAGAACATTTGGATTTCGCTGATCATAATGTATGTCTAATGTCTTGTCACACTAACTCGAAGATCTACAGGCGAAAACTAACAAGTTGACAGAAGAGGCAGGGAAGCGAAAACCAGACTTCAAGTGACTGTAGACAACACACAGGTGATGAAGATACACAACCAACATCACCACCACCACCAACAACAACAAACACCAATCACCATCAACGGGAGAAACCTAAAAGAAAGTAGTCTCTTTCACCTACCCACCCACCTACCTAGGCAGCATCCTTTCAACTACAGGCAGCGGCGACACAGACCAGGATGATGTCAAAACCATGATCGCAAACATAGCAAAACAAGCCTTCATTAACCTGAAATCAGTGTGGAGATCTACTGCACTCAGCATAAAGCCTCAACAACATCCGCATTTTCAACACCAATTCAGTCAAGTCAATGCTGCAATATGGTTCACAAACTTGCAGAGTCACGAAAAGCATTTCCAACAAACTACAGACATCAACAGTTGCCGCCTACGCTCACTCGATACTGAAGATCAGATGGATTGCCAGAAAGAATAAGCAACAAGGAACTCTGGCTGGCTGACAGGCAACGAACCAACCAAGAACCTATCACCTAACAGATATGTAGCAGAAGAAAGTGGAGATGGATTGGACTGGGCATACACTGAGAAGGCCGATTGGGGACATCACGCGCCAGTCCAATCTCTTGAGTGCAATGCAAAGAGGAAATGACGAGTTGGGCGTCGGAGACGACGGTGACATGCAAGAGATGATGTGAGGAAGAAATGAAAGGTTGTGGAGCAGAGAACAGAGTGCAATGGAGGTGTACTACTGAAGCCCTATGTCCCACTAGAAACCCAAGGAGAACATCTTAATAATAGTAACAGTGTTTAGACATAACAGGAAATAATGTTCACTTTCTTGAAGTGTACGTTTCGTAACTAATAAGCTGAAAGTTGAAAAAACAGAGTATTTCATGTGATGAAATAGTTGTTAGTGAGAAAGAATCTTGAACGTCTTCCAACTACGGGAGTGAAGTGATGGGATATTTGCTGACGAAATCTCAACTCGGATATAGACGGCCCGTTTGGCATTCGTCAAATTGCGTCATGTTTGAGGCGGGCTGGCAAGATATCGGAATATCTATTCAAAGGACGAGTATACTGCGCAGCAGTCCGTCTAGTCCTGTTATGACGGCAGTGAGATATGACAGTTAAAATTAGAAGAAACGAAGCAGCTACACGCTTCTAATAACAGATGTATTCGTAGCAATCCTCGCATTTGACAGAATCACTGTGTGAGTAATGTTGAAATTCGAGTGAAGGGTGGCTAGGCAAGACAGGCAAGTCAATTGATTAGGTAGAGCACCTTATTCGACTGAGATGGTTTGAAAATGTGTTGCACATGTCAATCCACTGACCCCTTGAGGTGGCATGCTAGTGTAAGTTGCATTAGCTTCAAAGGGAATTCCTCGCCACTCAAATGAAAATTGTTTCTCAAAGATCCGTCTTTAGCCGTGCCACCGCTAACCACAGGGAGTGAAATGGTTGAGTACGTTAATCACTTCACTTATCTGAGAAGTCTTGGTGGATCAATAGCTAGTGAAATCACTGCAAAGAAAAATAAAACTCAGTTCACTTTCTCTACCTAACACCACTCATGGAGCAGCACTGATATCCGATTGTCCATTAAGAGTGGCGTGTACTGCGCTTCAGTTTGCTCTGTCCTACTCCATGGCTGTGAAACATGGCCATTAAAGGTAAAGGATATGAATGTAGGCTTCAGGTGTTTGACCACCGTCGCATATCGTGGTGCCACCATGTCAATAACGCAGAAGTTAGGTGTAGAGTTTTGGGTAGAGGATAAAAGTCAGTTGAAGAGGCTGTGAGCGTTCATTGGTTGATGTAGCTGGGACATGTTACGCATGCAAAGCCCCCATCTGCCTCATCACACAAAGACAGCTGAAGTAGGTTTAAGTAGAAAAGAGGTCAGGGGCGGTCAGATAAAAACATGGTATCGCTACATGAAGCATTTAACCAGTAGCTTGAGCCAAGTAGGGATAATGCAGACTTCCCAGTTGGGGTCCGTGTGAAAGCAGAAACTAGTGGTTGGACACTGTAATAAGTGACATGGCTCAGAATGAATTTCAATGACGTATTTGCATCTACAAATTATTTTCACCTTAATTATCGTAGTGAATTCAGTACTGTCTTATTTCTTCTTCCTCAGTTTCTACTACTTTCTACAGCTTTCGACCAATGCTTCTTCATTTCTACATCTTTCATCTCGCTCGATGTGCTGATGTGAAGTGTTGCAACTTCGAGATTATTATGTACTAATGTATGGTCCTATGTTGATAATGACGATGATGATGCGGTATGATGGTCTGTATGTAACGAAGTACAGATTACAGAGTATATTCTAATTTTAGGTTCTCTAAGTTCGTCGAATTGAAAACAAAAGGATTTGGAAAAATTAAAAAGTCATCAAGCCATTCAGATATTACTTTAATCTTCATATTTACCACCTATATGACAACTAATTCAAATAAAATGCTTTACGTTAATTGTTGTTATGAGACTCGTAATTTCATCTCCCATTGCTAAACAGGGCCGAATTGCTCGACCGCTGTTGGCAGAAGGGCTGCCTCGATGCTGCCGGACATTCATTGTGTTATATTCATCTTGTGGAGTCAGGTTCAAAAGAATGCAGAGAACAGAGTGCAGTAGAGACGTGCTACTGAAGCCCTGTGTTCCACTAAGAACCTAAGGGACAAATAATAATAATATTCATTTTGGTGACCAGCACTGGAATCTAGGATGTGACTTTCGTCCTATTCAGGAACGACTTGTCAGCTAGATGTGCCTGCCCCTCCCCCAGTCAGTCAATCAATATCAACATAGGACCAGGCATTACTACGTAACGGTCCGAGTTGCCACACCTCATATCAATACATGAAGTAGAAAGGTA
The DNA here is from genome assembly GCA_944470555.2 of Heterobilharzia americana. Classification (NCBI taxonomy): domain Eukaryota; kingdom Metazoa; phylum Platyhelminthes; class Trematoda; order Strigeidida; family Schistosomatidae; genus Heterobilharzia; species Heterobilharzia americana. The sequence goes on along the minus strand of OX104127.1, from coordinate 157,149,424 downwards.
GTGAGGTGAAGGATGTAGATAAGGGAATGTAGTCAAAAGAAATATAAAGTACGAGAAGATAGGAAAGAGGAGTGACAAAATGGTGAGATTCAATATAGTGTCGTTAAGATGAGGATAATGTGTGTATACATCTGCGCCACTGAGATCGATTCTCAGCTATGTGATTACCTAGAGTCTCTAACCACTGGTCCCTCTTGTCCCCCGACCCCAACCACCTAGTCTGCATCACCCCCCTCCTACATCGTTCATGCCAACAGTCAAACACTTCATACATTCATCCCATGTTTTAGTCTGGACACCTCGAGCCTTTTTCCAGCTTCAATCTACTTCAGCCAACATTGTGTGATGAGGCAATCGGCGACTAGGCAGACGTGACACATGTCGGAGCCAGCCATCTCAGTCGATCAGGGTTCATAACCATGTCAACTAACTTACCTCTTCTCACTCCCTAAAACTCTACACCTGACTTCTGCACTACTCACACAGTGACACCACACAAGACGGCCCATACTACGAAGGCAACCGAGGTCAAACACTTGAATAGACAGTTAAAAGACAAACGGATATCACGGTGGCGCCATAGGTGGCGTAAATTGGCAAAAGCCCCCAGTGAATGATGCTGTCCTCACTGAGACTCGAATTCAGTACCCATCGCTTCAAAATTCCAATGCAGCTATGTATAGCAACAGGAAATTACAAGTATCAAAACAACAACTGATACTCGTAGAACAAAAGGTGTCTACCTTGTCTCAGTGTCCTAGTGGGCAGTGGTATCAGTGTTTGAAGCGATGAGTACTGTGTTCAAGTCTCAGTGGGAACAACATCACTCCGCACTAGGGAGCGGGTACATCCATCCAGTTGACGAGTCCCAAGTAGGAGGAAGTGAGCGTCCTGGATTCCATTACTAGTCACCAAGATAAATATGCAATCTATGTTAACCGAAATAATATAAAAATGTAATGACGAAACTGTAAACATTTGGAGAATCTCTATAACGTTAATAAAGAAGCAATAATCTGAACGAAGGTTATTCTTTTCAATAATTTTTCATCAGGTTGTACACAAATATGAAATGGAATAGTAGAGAGCAAAGACAAGCAAAATTACAGACGAATACATTTTCAAAATGGAACTTGAGTTAGGGATTGTAATGAAACCGATTTTTGTCATTAAGTTTGTCAACATTATATACAGATACATGAAGAATACGAGGGTAAACAAAAAAACAACAAATAAGGAAGATGGAAGTAGCCTTCAGTTTGCTGAAGGTCAAGGAAGGAATATGGCCTGAATTTGATCTTTCTGAATACAAAGTCTAGGTGTGACCAGTCTGACTGCAACAGCCTCAGAGATGTCTCACACTGAAAGGCGTGCCAAGTAAAAACATCACTCTAATGAAGCTTCTCTACTAGAACACTTGTGGGTGTGTTAAAGCCTACAGTGAGATGTCCAGGGAGCTATGCTCATCAAGTGGTGTCCGCCAAGGGTGCCCACTGTCTCCATTCTTATTCAATTTTATCATAGATATTCTTAAGGAGGTCTCCCTTCTAGCCACCTGACTACACACAGGTTGACCTAATCACAGGAGAATTTTCGTTAGACCTAGAATACGCAGATGACATAGTCCTGTTAGGTGAAGACGCTGACAAGATGCAGAGTCTTCTGAACACTTTGAATGTCAAGTTGAAGATGTTTGGGATGCGTTTCTCACCACCTAAATACAAATTTTTGCTTCAGGATTGGTCTTCAACGGCGCCACAGCTAACAACAGAGAGTGAGGTGGTTGAGTGCGTCGACCACTTCACTTACCTGGGAAGTAGGATCAACCCTGGTGGCTCAGTGGCCGATGAAATCTCTGCACGAATACAAAAGGCTCGGCCGGCTTTCACCAACTTATGCCACCTATGGCACCGTCATGATATCCGATTGTCTATTAAGGGTCACGTGTACTACACAGCAGTCCATTCTGTTCTACTGTATGTATGGCTATGAAACATGACCATTGAAGGTGGAAGACATGAGAAGGTTTCAGGTGTTTGATCACGGCTGCCTTCGTAGTATGGGCCGTCTTGTGTGGTGTCACTGTGTGAGTGGTGCAGAAGTCAGGTGTAGAGTTTTAGGGAGTGAGAAGAGGTAAGTTAGTTGACATGGTTGTGAACCTTGATCGACTGAGATGGCTGGCTCTGACATGTGTCACGTCTGCCTAGTCGCCGATTGCCTCATCACACAATGTTGGCTGAAGTAGATTGAAGCTGGAAAAAGGCTCGAGGTGTCCAGACTAAAACATGGGATGAATGTATGAAGTGTTCAACTGTTGGCATGATCCATGTAGGAAGGGGGTGATGCAGACTAGGTGGTTGGGGTCGGGGGACAAGAGGAACCAGTGGTTGGAGACTAGGTGATGTGGCTGAGAATCGATCTCAGTGGCGCAGATGTATATGTACATACATACATACACACACACACATACACACATTATCCTCATCTTAATGCTATACCGAGTCTCACCATTTTCTCATTCTTCCTCTCCCTCTTTCCGCCTCTGATTACTTTATATCTCTTTTGACTGAATTTTCTTGCTTAATTTCTGTGATACACAGATAGTAGGATTTTCCATATATCCAGAAGAAGTCCCGAGTCATTCCTGTTGCAGGTATCTGGGGCGACTTTAAACTCTACATCTAGTAAATGCTGAAATAACCTATCAGAGTAACTTTAAAGGCCACAGTGGCAATTTTAGAGATAACCAATCATATTTCTTCATTTTAAGAATAGCTACCTTTCTACTCAAAATACGGGAAGCTGATTGGCTATTTCATCAGTTACTAGGGTGACCTTTAAATAGGGAACTGTTAGTGGTCATCTCTGGGGCGACTTTAAAGGCCATCGTAACAACTGCCAAAATAACCAATCAAGTTGCGGTATTTCGGCTGAGAAAACAATTTTTCGAGGAATAGAGAAAAGTGATTGGTTATTTCATCAGTTGCTGAGATGGTTTCTAAATTCGCCCTATCTCAAATGTTAGGGTGGCTTGTAAAGCCGGACGACTTTTAAGGCCAACCCTAGCGACGATTGAAATAACCAATCGGGTTTCCCTGCATTTCAGTTGGAAAGGCAGATTTTCATAAAATAGAGAAATCTAATTGGTTATTTTAGCCTCTACTAGGACAGCCTTTAAAGTCACATTGTAAAGCCACTCGAGATAGTTTAAGGACTGTCACTATAGCTATCCTATTGTTTCATTGTATGTAATTTTAGGCGTAGCTATATGGCTGAGCTGCTTTCCGGATCCTTCGTCTCAATACGAGTGGCTTTAGAGTCCACCCTAGCAACTGCTGAAATAACCAATTAGGCTTCTAGATTTTACGAAAGACCACCTTTCCAACTGGAACGCTGGAACCTGATTAGTTAAGTCAGTAGTTGCCAGGGTGGCCTATAAAGTCGCCCTCTGATTACACTCTGAAACGTTTGATCTAGCTACGCTTCTGGAATAACTTTAAAGGTCGCCTAAACGACTACAGTGATAACACCAGTTACGGTTATCTATTTTATGAGAAATTCATTTCCTAGCTGAAATGCCAAAACCTGATTGGTTATTTCAATGGCCGCTAGGGTGACAGTTAACGTCACTGAGTTTTTGCAGATGAACGAAGAGACTGATAACTGCATCTCTGTTTATCGAATCAACACTAAACACATACAACAGGAACGATTCCGCACTTGTCCTAGATATATGGTAAATTCTACTACCCCTTATCATAAAGAAGAGAGAATTAAAAACCATAAAGATCATGTCTCATAGTTGCTATCTTGACATGACTTTGGATAATAAATTGTATCCGAAAGGTAGGCCAGTAAATAATATTGTTTTACTGTACTATCCATAGGGGTTGTAAAATAGGTTAAACTATGATTATGGCCGGAATTTGTTAGCTGACTACAACCTTCAAGAAGCTGAAATGCATCCACCCCCCCCCCATTAAGTTACAAGTTACTAAACTCTAAAATCATGAAGTTATTACTAACATGTTTATGATTAAAAATAAAAGTAATACACATACCTGATTGCTTAAAACATCTTTTAGTCTATTCAGATTTGTGCCTAGACGATAAGTCTGAGGGGGATCCGAGTAGAATACAAAAATCCCACTAGATGTAACTGTTATACACAACCATGACCGATAAGCATCATAGTCAGTAGAATAGAAACACAATCTGACTGATGTTTCCAATGCAGAATTACAAGTATCCCAATGTGCTATAATCTTGACAGGAGAATGTTGTGAAAATTCGGATATAATAAGGTATACTCTGAAAGAAATTAAAAATTTGTAAAACTATAAGTTATACTGATAAACTGGTGTGTTGGAGAAATAAATAAAAAAACACTTTTAATTTATCTTTAAACCAAATAATAATGAGTACAGTTAAGGTATCTTTGTATAAATTTTCTGAATATTTAAAACAGTTCCTGCAAGGAAGATGAGTCAGTCAGTCAGTATCAAAATGAGACCTGATAGTAATACGTTAGGTCAGAGTTACTCTACCTCACATAAACACAAGGTATACAGGTTTCCTATATGAAGAATTTATAAAAATTTCTAGTTACCAGGTGAAAATATGGTATGAGTTTCATTCAGTAGAGTATTTGTATCGATTAAGAAACAGGTAGTGGATGTGTTTCGCAAAAAATAGTTTTCTGAAACTTTCCATAGATTATTATACTCACTTATGATTTCACATCGATAAGATTGTTAAATCAATGCTGATGAATCTTCAATAAACTGAAACAAACATTTGTTTAAATTGGTCCAATATAAGAATTAGTTACAGATAGGTATGAGCACAGATAACTGACAAGTCAATACAAGGAGTATGGGAATGCAATACATAACTATTTCAGAGTTAAATTAACCCTTAATTGTGTAGCACCCCATCACTGATATACATGGATTACAGAAACTCGAAACGAATCAAAGTGCACTCAGCTACCATGTGCACATTTCTACAGTAGGCAATGAACCACACCTATTGTGTGCTAAGGCTAATGATACTACTACCTGGTTGCCTAAACCTCGATAAGTTGGACGGAGTTTGAATCCGTAACCGAATAGTTTAAAGTTAACTGCCGAAACCAGTTAGCCACAACACCACAGGAATTAATATGGCGTGGTAGTAACGGCTAACCAATGTGAAACAAGATCTATAAACTGGTTATGAAAACCCGGTTAGCATTTAAGAGTTTACGTGATTAATAATGTCATAGACTTGTCATAAGTGTTCGCATATTTAGTGCAGTCTACAAATAACGTAGATGTTCGAGCAGTAAATAATGAGCAACAACTTTTGTATGAAGGCTAACGATACTACTTGTCTGCTAAGATCTGGGGTAGATGATGTGGGGTCCAAATGAGTGATTTATTGGTTGAAAATCGACTGCCTAGTTCGATGAGTCACAGCTCCACATTCAACAATGTGCTCAGTTTCCCTAATTTACACCAGTATCGATAACTTCTAGATATCAACAGACGGTGAATATTAGACTCCAAAAAATTATTTGTACATGCTAGGACGGCAAATTAAGAGGTATTGAAACAAATCGTTCGGTTTCGGATAGACGACTTTAACATATTTGTAAGATATGTAGGCTAGTCAAATCGAACCTATTCATTTTGTTCTGTCTTTAAGGAAGTCATGCATTGGGCATCACCAGAATACAACATAAGCTTGCAACATTGACAGGAGTCTGTACATTTGCATATCATTCATTAATGGTCAGCTGATGAATCCCAAATAGGACGGAATGTGCATCCTAGATTCCACTGCTAGCCACGATCCATCATTACTATAATTAAAACACAGGTAATATAGAGGCATCCGCACAGGAGCCCATATGCCAATAGAGATCGATCAATTCGGTCCAATCAATGACAGTTCTTGAGTATGTTATCGTTTGGCGTAACTGTTTTAATTTACAAATGTCCCTCTAATTGAAATAGTTTGTGTTTCATATGCTACTATATTGACTCAAATGCAATTAGAATTGTCATATCGATAAAATATTTGAAAGAATTACTCTTAAGATGTAAATTTGATGAGCCGTTCACCTTTAATAGCATCTTTATTACCCAGAAATAGAGTAGTTATGGGGTCACCATTGGGTTCACTTGTTAGCAGACATATTTGTGGTCAAACTGGAAATAACTATGCTCAATCCAGTTATCAGGTATGTCAATGATAAATTTATTGTTTGTAACAAGAATTGTGACTTGCAGAGAGGACTTCAATTTTTCTTTCAATCAATATCACTCCTCCATCAATTTTACACTGAAGATGAAATCACACTCTAAGATACTATACGTCAACGTATTGTTAACAAGAAGAGATGATGGATGGCTGAAAAGATTCATTTTCTTAAAAAATCCATGTGGAATAGACAGATGGAAGACCTTCATAGCTGAGTTTTCATCAGCCGAAGAAATTTCATCCTTTCCTTCCCCTCTTGAAATTAGAAGATTTATACTCCAAACATCATAGAAGACGAAATTCAACTTCTAAGATCGATGTTCACCGGAAATGGATACCCACAAAGATTCATGAATAAATATCTGCATTGTAATACTACCCATCAGTCTCCTATTAATATGGAGAAGAAAAGGCTAATTTCCATTTTGGGATTCAATGGAGATGCAAGAGATGAGGTACTAAAACATAGACTGATCAAGGTTGTCAAAAGAACATTCTATGCAGCCAATCTGCAAATCACTTGTACTAGTCGCTCAATGGTGAACACAAGTGAGAAGCAAAAACTGTTAATGCTAGCCACTCTATTGTGCATATATCAATTCGTCTGTCCCTGTAGAGATAGGTACATAGGTACATACTCAGAGACAAACTGTCCAATGTCGTCGCTAACGCCTTTCGCCATTCCCTAGTAAACATTACTGCAAATCAATTAGTAGTTCCACACTACAACATTTGGTTGACAGTGGACACAGTTACAGAAGCTTCGTTTGTAGTAGTTTAATAAAACAACGTGATTTTCCGGGAAATATGAAAAAACGTTAATTTTGGATTGCTGAAGCTACAGCAATACAATAATAAAAGGCGGAATTGTGTATCTAGAAGCGAATTCTACTATTCCCTGTCCTTATTCACTTTTAAATCCTTAGACTTTCCAAATCTTACTCCAAAATAATCTTGAGATTTTCGTATTATTATTGCGTAAACGATTCTCGTTTAGCTTAGTTGCAAATTTCTTGTTCCCGTTTCCTTACCGACAACTGTCTACTCAGTCTGTTACCAATTCTTTAATTCATGATTTCGACTCACTTATTCATGTTGTCAAATACTTTCGTATTTCTGAAGTAATTTCCACTCTTATATTATTTTCATGGCCAACAGTTGTTATGTTTTTGGAGCTAACGTTTATTCGTTCAACAGAACTGTACAGTGGGATTTTCCATCAGGTGAGGTTGTCCTAGCGATTTTTGTCAACATCTTGATAGCTACACACAAAAACACCTCGAAAAGAGTAAGGAAATAAAACCACCCCTCCCTCTATTGTTCCAAACCAGCATTAGTGGTAAGCCATTTGAAATAGTCGAAACGTCTATGTATTTAGACAGTTGTTTGAGTTCTGATACAGGTGTAACTGAAGAGATGCGCTGTAGTATCGTGAGAGACAGTTTGAGTGACCTGTGGCACCATTGTGACGTTAGTATGGCTGCTACAGACCCTGGTGTACGTTGCTTTAGTTAAGGCAGTTGTAAAGTACGCCTGTGAAACCTTGTTTCCCTTCTGTTGTCTCTGTACGACGGAGAGCATATGAAGGAGATACCATGTAAGTAGTTCTTAATTCAGTTGATGTAACGGAGATCATTTATAGTGATGTTAACTAGAAATGGCGGTTTCGGTGACATGAACTTGTTTCAGAAATTTAATTTATGTGACCTACAGGCCGTTCAGTGTTTACCAGCCTTTGTGAAGCAAGGCAAAAGCAGGAACGTAATATGTGCATGAAATGGAACTTCGTGATGAAGGATAATTGTATCGGGTGACACATTCGTCGATACATCAGGAATCCCTGGGCGGAGTCACAAAAATCATGCGTCTTAGTGGACTCAAACGATTGCACAGATGGTTCAGGATAGAAATCAGTGAAGATTACGTTGACATTTTACAGATAAGTCGGCGTTTTGGAACCCGATTTGATATTTCCTGGTTGGTTTCAATCACTGCCTGTCCCAGCATTAAAGTAGATCCTTCCATGATAACCACAGAGAAGTCAGTTCGAAGAATATAGCACGCACGATCCCAAATTCCATAACCACTAAACACCTGGGAAGATAAGCAACATCAGGACCGAGATAACCAAACATATTTCACATCTGGTCGTCGGTCACTCGACTCCCCATTCATCGTCGGACAGGTCTCGTAACACAAGCACACACACTGGCGCCTCGCATCAGCCGTACTTCTTGGTCTAAAGGTGGAACCCAACTCCACCGATTCAGAAAACTTAGGGCAGTGAGTTTCACCGAAACGGGTACAGGCTAAATACATCGCTCTATTGAAGGCTCTATATTCGAACACTTGTAGGTGTCCTACAGCCTATGGTGAGGTATCAGATGAATTGTTTACTTTAAATGACGTCAGTTAAAGATGTTCACTCTGTACATCATTACTCAACTTTGTCATGCATTATCACATGGAGGACTGCTTCACTCGTTTCACACAACATATACACTAACCTTGTCACATGACACTTTATTGGACCTAGAGTACGCTGATGGTATAGTCCTATTAGGTGAAGACGTTGACAAGACATAATTTTCTGGATGCTTTCAGTGATAATCTGAGAATGTTTGAAAACTGTTGCTTCACAAATGGTCTGTGTTACGATCCGGTCCAACAAATGACAGTGAAGTGGTTGAGAGCGTTAAACAGTGGTCGGTGAAATTTTTGGCACTGACCTATGCCAACATACACTAATCATGGCATTGGTATGATTTTCGATTATCTAGCAGGGAGTGACTGTAATGTGCAGTAAGCTCCGTTCTTCTATACAGCTGTGAAATGTGGTCATTGAAATTAGGCATGAAAAGACAACAGATATGTCGATCATCGTTGCCTTGGTAGTGCAGTTTGTGTGTCATAGTAATACCACATCAGTAACGTAGAGGTCGGTTTTAATTAGAAGAGAGTCAGCTGATGAAGCTACGAACTTCCATCAACTTGAGGTGTCTGGTGGTATATGTCACCGTCTACCTTGACGCAAAATGTTAACTGAAGTTAGATAAGGTTAGGGTTCGTGTGACAACTGAAATTAAAAATGGAGAACCCAGGTGACATGGTTCAGAATCCATCGCAGTGGCGGAAATATATCCATACTACTCCTTTCTAATCATCATAACAAGCTTTTATTATTGGCTTCCTTCGCTTCTTATGACTTCTTGTGACTTTCGATCATAATCTCTCCTATTTCTTTGTACTTCCTTTTAGTGCATTAAACCTTGATGTGATGATGTGTGGTCCAACAACTTGGATCTGTTAGTAGTAATGGTGGGTCACATATTGGTACAACTGAGAGATTTTTCAAACGTGAAAAGTAACACAAATGAAAGCTTCTTGAACATGCTATTCTAAGGAACTGACTATTTGACCATACACTTTGTGGCGCATTTTCCGGCGCCAATCTTTCGCCGCACTTCAATTTTAAATAGTAACAATAATACTAGACTGTTGTTAATAATATCAACGATAATAGTAATAGTAATGATAATAATAATTCAGACAGATTTCAGGAAATGCTGGAAAAACATGAGAAGCCAAGATGAAAATACTTCAGTTAGATAATTAATTGCAAGAATAGTCAACATGAACTCTGGTCAAGATTTGATAGGATAGTTTCACAAATATTGGGCGCCGAATGAAAAGTTGACATTAAATAGGAGTTATATTTGTATAAATCTCAGCATGTTTCAGACGAAAGTTGGTCTGAAGAAGCTCGGACAAGACTTCCGTGCGAGATGATGGACTTATTTAGTTCAAGCATAGTAAGATTTATGCAAATATATCTTATGCTAGAACGGTTGTTTTTAAACTAGGTAATACTATTTTCAAAGATACAAACAATAAAGCTATTTCATTTAAGGTAAACACAAATGCAACATACACATCAACTTACTGGTCTCGAAGATAATAATGACGACATATATTAACGGTTCGATTGAATAACGATAGATCTGTACCAAGTACAGCTTTTAGTGTATTATCGTCAGCGCCTCGCAGTAACAAAGCGTGTTCAATCATGGATAAACCTACTGCACCAGGAATTGAGGCATCTGTAGAACTTGAAGCTCCCAAGCGATGTCCAGTAAGAGGTAAACTAGCTCCACTGTGAAGAAAATGCCCCCATTCAGTGAAGAGTGATAAGCGATCTTGACCAGAAGATAAGCGTTCAAACCATGACTTAACATATCTGTTTTATCAGTGAAGTATGGATGAATTCTACTAGCAGGATGAATGACAGACCAGGCAGAAGCAGCTTGAGCAGCGAAACCGGAAACACTAGCAACAACAACAGAGAATCCAAGGCTTGAGTTCAAATCATGTGATAATGACAAAAAGTAAGATGCTGGTAATCCATTTGCACCAGCGGCACGATAACATAGAGGAACTTGAACAGGCCCACATGCAGGCTGTGGTAAACTTGCGAGATTTGACCATGCTGCTCGATGCTGAGCTGCTAACATGCGATGCAATTGCAAGTCTATACAGTTTGTACAGTTAACAACAGATTTTGGGTAATCAAATGATTTCTTATCTATTAATTTAGGCTTTATACCATCTAAAATTTCGTCGTTGAAAACACAAGGTCTTGTGTTTAGAGATATAGTTATCTGTACTCCCGGGAATAATGTGGCTATGACCTCATCCTAACAGAATTATGAAACAATTTTAAAAATAGTGTAAATGTATTCATCCAAACAAAAAACGTTACAAAATGACAAACTTACGAAAATCATCAATATCAATATAGGACCAGGCATTACTACGTAACGGTCCGAGTTGTCATACCTCATATCAGTACACCAAGTAAAGGTAGTGAACTGTAAGATGAAGAATGAAAGAAAATCCAGTCAAAAGAAATATAAAGTGCGAAAAGAGAGAAAGGAAGAATCAGGAAGTGGTGAAATTCGGTATATGGTTAAAATGAAGATGTGTGTGTGTATATATATATGCATATGCGCCACTCACATCGATTCTCAGCCACATCACCTAGTCTCCAACAACTGGTCCCTCTTGTCCCCCGACCCCAACCACCTAGTCTGCATCACCCCCCTCCTACATGGTTCATGCCAACAGTTAAACAATTCATACATTCATCCATGTTTTAGTCTGGACACCTCGAGCCTTTTTCCAGCTTCAATCTACTTCAGCCAGCATTGTGTGATGAGGCAATCGGCGACTAGGCAGACGTGACACATGTCGGAGCCAGCCATCTCAGTCGATCAAGGTTCACAACCATGTCAACTAACTTACCTCCTCTCACTCCTTAAAACTCTACACCTGACTTCTGCATTACTTACACAGTGACACCACACAAGACGGCCCATACTACGAAGGCAACCATGGTCAAACACCTGAAACCTTCTCATGTCTTCCACCTTCAATGGTCATGTTTCACAGCCATACATACAGTAGAACAGAATGGACTGCTGTGTAGTACACGCAACCCTTAATAGACAATCGGATATCACGACGGTGCCATAGGTGGCATAAGTTGGTGAAAGCCGGCCGAGCCTTTTGTATTCGTGCAGAGATTTCATCGGCCACTGAGCCACTAGGGCTGATCCTACTTCCCAGGTAACTTCAAAACTTCCAAAAAGCTTTATAATGACTAGTAATTTTAGAATATTATCACACAAACTTACGTTTACAAAACATTTGGCTGTGTAAAGATTTTTGTGAAAGACCATTATAGTCATCAAAACATCGATTTCAGAATTCAGCGTTACGTCATCAGCCACTTACTAAAAAGAGCACATCAGTGATACCTTGCTAGATGAGGTCTGTATCGTTTGTACATTACCACACAGCAAAATGACGTCACTAGCATATATGGAGGTGAGGAATGTCTTCAATAGTAACACAGGTGTATATCAGGAAAGGATGTGAACAGAAGCAGTTTCATATTCATTAGCAGAAACTTATCGGTCGCTTAATGACTTTCGTTTACTTTTTTTTTTCAAGTATCTACCAGACTTTGCAAGAAAAGACTGTCTTCTGGTACATCCATCATCTGTGAAACTGTCTAGGTTGCAGACAAGTAATTAGTCCAGATTTTACAAAAGACATTCCCAACAATGAGACATCTTTCCGCTTACTCTAACAAAATTTTACTCGAGGGAAGAATTTCTCACCTAAAACGCATAAAGAATTGAATCCTACTGCACAACAGGTTATGTATAAGCATTCACTTAATCAGTGAGTAGTGTTTGGAAGTGCGATATGTTACTTCTTATCATAGAAGAGTTACACATTGAAAGATCGGTATAAATCAGTATTCGTATTTGCCCAAAACAACAATAAGACAGGAAATAGTCGGAAAGTGATAAGGATTTTTTGTAAAATCTTATAACATTGAAAAAAGCATTTTCGTCATATAAAGACAAAGAAGTATCCTAATAAGCTACTTTTATTATTGACATGATTCTTACTAAGCTGTAAGTAGTAGTCACATGTACAATCCTATGTACGATTTTGTTTTATGTCTATAAAGTTAGATTGTCCAAGTGATGATGTCAAATGACGCTCAATTTTCAATTGCAACTTTTCAATGAAAACCTTGTAGAAAATACTGAAGTTTAATGGGATGCTTGGATATGATGAGAGCAGTCGCTCAGGCACTGAATAGTTATTCAGAGGGTTGACTCATCCCATTGTATCGGTTTCAATAACCTGAGTATTTCACATATGTTACACCACTGGTTTCTATACTGAATATTATCGTTTTCGAACTATCTGGGGGGGTTTAGCCTGTTTGAGGTTTGGTGTCGTTAAGTTGAAAATATTCTTCTGGGGGTTTGCATCTGTTGATGTAACCAACTTCCTTGGGTGGCTCATTGACTTAGACATTTGACTTTCAACTAGTGGTTTACGGGTTCCAACGTCGCACTACCTATCGATGTCTGGGCAGTCAGTTAGTACTATCATTAGCCCTCACTTAATAGGTGTAGCTCATTGCTTCATGTATAGATGGGCACAAGGCTACTGAGTGCAATCCGACTTTTTTTCAACATGCTTGAGTAATGTCCTCAAGACTACACGACTAAGTAATTCCAGGTCACGATAAGTATAACTTCAGTTCAAAGACATTGACGACTGTATCGGTTTCGTTGGGAGCAAGAAGTTGTTGAGATCTTACTGAATCACCTTTTGATCTCTTTTTTATATCATTAAAATATTTGATTTTTTTTTCTTAATGCTTATCAAAACCAACTCTTGTTTCAATAAGATAGAATGAGGACTGTTAATTCTAACAAAACGACCAATAAATACATAAAGAAAAACGAAATAGTTATTACATCAAACATATAAACGATGCTAACAGAGCAGATTTAACTGATTAGATTTGCGAATACAGCAGTTTAATCTGAATACCGAATGAGAGAAATACGATACTTAACAATTCGTTCGACTAATATAAGGAAGAGGACAGTACTGAACTAAAGAATGTCTAATTCCATCAAAAGTGTAGGAAAATATAGGTTTATATACAATGGGAACACCTTTGAAATAAACAGAAAAATTAGTATATTAAAAGTGATAGAACAACTAAATGAAAAATAGTGTCCTTAGAAGCGGTAAAAATGAACGATACTCGCTAGGCTGGAAAAGGTATGAAAAAGACAAATTTCAGGATCTAACATCCCCACGCATAACTGCTTTGACTGAAGCATTCTTAAATCCTTTATGATAAGTGATTCCAGTACCCTACTGTTATTAATACAAAGTAGGATTATTCTACAAACATCCCCCGGTATAACTATGAAACTTGAGCCCTGTGGTAGGATGTAATTCCGTATTAGATTTGTTTATTTGACGTATAACACACAGTGATACAGTATTATTTACTTGATAGCATTTCTAGTATAAATTATTATTGCTCATAATCATATTAATGTCGCCGCTATCATGTTCTCATTTGGTTTTCATGGCAACTTTTTCGTAAACTGAATGAAACTGACAATAACGAAAGAAACACAAATGTTATGAAACTAACTTGAGTGGCAAAGGCAATAGAATATGTAGGATTATCACGACCTTTTGAATTGGATGCTTCATATGCAAGCTGAAGCAAAATCTCTTGACACGCTAGTAACCTTTGAGCTTTAAATAGTCTTTGTCTTTGGTTAAGTGATGGTACATCTACAAGACATGAAGATGTCTGCTGTTCACAAAACAAATGTTTCAACAATGATGCAGATCCTGACTTGATATCCGACTCAAAGAATTTGACATTTAGAACGCCAGACCCAAGAGATGTACTTAAAAGAGCTTCCATAGATTGTGAAAATATTACCTAGTAAAAGTTGATTGAAAAAAACTGCATAAGACGAATGACAGGGAGAAAGAAAAAAATAGCACTGATTAAACAATTACGCTGAAAGTAAATGTATTGCATCAATTATCTCTTTTTATGCAAAGAATACTACTCAACTGTCACTGACGTAAATAGTTGTACATCGATCCTCAGGATCTTTCCAATCAATTAGTAGTATGGTGCTTACTTGGTATCGCTTCCTTTATAGCTTTACATGCAGGGATACTAAAGTGCGCAGTAAATGATTAACTTCAGTATTGATTGTACACTAATCACCGAACCACTTTTCCATCAATGTATAGTACCAAATAAAATTTACTTTATAATTACACATATAACATGTATAACAGACAGAGACAAAATCAACGTACGACCTCATACATAGGTGTATCGGTCCAATTTGCTACATTTTATAGTAGTAAACAAAGAATAAGTGGACACGAAGGACTGATATTAAAGTAGACAGAGGTGTACGGAAGGAGAGGGAATTTAAAAGTTAAGTTTAATCAAAATATTCAAGCTTAAGATGTCAAGGAGTGAATACATCTGCGCCATTGTGACCGACTCTCAGGCATGTCACCAAGAGTCAGTCCTCAAACATTGATTTGTATCGTCTCGATGACCCCAGTCAGGTAGTTTACATCTCTCCATATGGCTCAGATCAACAGTCAAACACTTCATGGACTGATACTATGTCTTGGTCTGACCATTCTGAACCTTCTTCCAATCTAATCTAACTTCCTCTAGCATTGCAAGTCGAGGTGGATGGTGGCAGGGCCTATGCAGCACATGTTTCAGTCACCTTAGTCAATGACGGTCCAAAACCTCATTGACTGATTTGCCTAGTACCCTTTGCCTGACCATACAGCTGCTTTGCCAGTTAGCATATAAACTTTATTAACTGTTGCATAAAAAAATCGACTAAACATATCATAATTCGTGTATTTTAACCGTATACTATAACAAAATGAACGTTACGAATGGCAGAAAGCTTTTATATTCTACTTCAGGTTGTTTTTACAGGCATTATCAAGAAGTTGATAAATATAATTTAGGAAGTCAACCTTTCGGTTTAATTGTTCATCAAATGAACGCTATCAAGATTAACAATATCTTCTAAGGATTACCAAACGAAAGCATAACTCTTAATGATTATCAGTACAAAATTACAAATCATTGTACTGACCGTGTAAGCATGACACCCTATGGATTATCAGTAGGTAGAAATTATACTGCTTGGATTGAAAACTCAATCAATGAATTTAGTTTGTTCACTTAAGTTATATTAATTTCAGTGCAAATTAGATTAGTAGATTCTTGAACGGTGTAGTGATGATGAGGTTGGAAAAATTACCAGTTTTTAGTGTAATCAGTTTAACAACCAACAGATTGATGTATTGAAGTGAATTCAAAGAAAAGTTGCTCGCTTACTGACTATTCAGATTATCTACGATAGCATCATCTCTTACAGCATCAACTGGCACAGTCGTGGATAATCAACATACATATTTACCGATCACTTTATAGTGTAACTCCATTTAAATCAGGACAAAATGACTTGAACTGACATAGAGATAGCTAGTCTGAAAGTTGATCAATCAAACTTATTTTTGTGAATGGGAAATATCTCAGCTAAGCTGAAATATGGAACATTTTTTTCCATATTTTATGACTTCGGTACACTTCTTGTCTTTTTTAAGATGAAGCTTAAGTTATCTACTGTGATTGGAATGACGGTAGTTCGTAATGAATACCACCATGAAATCAATAAATCCGGCAAAACCTCTAAACTGAATTACTATCAAGTGCTCATTATTAACATTTTGCGATAAGTTTTCTGAAGCTCTAATGAGAAGCCGTGACCTGTGTGGTTGACCAAGTCGGATATGAGGACAAATACTCCCCAACGGCATTGAATGATGGCTGTTACCTTGGAAATTGACTGAAGCAGGACAGTGTGGACCATTGGATTCTGACACAGTGGCTCAAAGGTAACGTGCCTGCCACGAAACCTGAAGGGCCAGGGTTCGGCCTCTGTGAGGGGGGAGTCGTGGGTGCGCACTGTTGAGAAGTCCCATACTATAACGAAACAACTGTTCAATAGTCCTTGATTTTCAGTGGTTCTCACATTGATGTCAGTTTGTGATGAATGCCAACAAACAAGCATGACAAAAACAGTAAATGAACTGGGAAAGTGTGGTGTGGTGGGAGTTCGTGTCCCTGAGATCAGCTATCAGAAGGATAGGTAAGTAAATGGGATGTTGCAGGTCGGAATCTAACGAAGGCACAATTTTAAACATTTTAAACGTCAACTTTGTAAAAGTCAAGTTTGTTGACAATCTTAAAACTAATAATACGAAGAATTATGTCCCTAAGACTGGTTACAGAAAATGTGATAATGGTTAAAGACATGAAACTATTCACATCTTACCATAACTCCAGATAATGTATCCACATTCATCCCATCCTTTGATTGTATATTTGATTTATAGTTAGAAAATATATCCGACTCTCGGATTTCAAAATTACCAGACTCCTTGAAGTAAGAACCGATTGACCGTAGACTAACATCACCTAAAATAGAATTTTGGTGCAATTTCAATCTCCATTCTTGACGCAGATGCATTAACATCTTATGAAAGGAGTTATGAGAACATTCAGATGATGAGACTATTGGATCAAAACGTCGCACTCTGGCATCGAACAGTTCACTATGTCTTCGATGAAGGCGTTCAGCTCCTTTTATCAATATATCAGCGGCTGCAGCAAGCGACTAATAATTGTAAAGCAGATATATAAGCGGAAGTTGGTCTAAACTAACTCGTTTCTTTCCGGATAAAAACAGAGAAAGATTTGTTTCAGGTGAATCACCCACGACAGGATTAATAGCCAAATATTTTCCTTCTTTCATGATACCAAGAACATCAACCAGTGCATTTATTTCAATCAATGTGGTACTAAACACTAAGAATTATAATTAACAAACCATACCGCATTATTCCTTTGACTGTTTCCCATATCTTCGGTGACATTAAGTTCTTTAATGATTCCTGCTCATTATTTTGAGGAAAAGTATCCCCAGAACTACAACCTTCTAATAAGTCAATATGATTAACAATCCTCTGAAAGTTTGCAGTTGGTGTTAGTGGTCTATTTTGTTGAATTATATTCAATATATGAAACGTACTTTTCAAGTATTTCATGTCCATCCAAAAGTATTTCACGAATGTCATATTCAGAAAGAGCTTCTATAGGGATTGGTTGTTGCACATAAGGAGCAGGCATCATTTATCTAACAAAGGTAGGTACAATAACAATATGATTATTAAATAAAGGAATGACGACAGTACGTTTCAAAGTTTGCTGAAGTAAAGTTACCTAAAAAAAATGAGGAATATGAATAAGCATGACATAGGATAATGACTGTGATACAGCCAAGATGGCTTGTCTGATATGGGTGCTACTGTCAAACTTGATCACTGCGTCGATGTAATTCCCATATAATATCATTTACCTACACAGCGTAGGGGCGACTTCAAATGCGAGTGGTTTATACAACAAGCTGTGATTTTTACGTAAGTAAATAACGTTCAGCATCCGTGAAAGTGCAAGGTTTCACTTGCAGTTTATGCGTGTCCGTCTTAAAACTGTCTAACCCCCTATTGAAAGCTAAAATTTCCGATGTTACTGTTGTAGCATGAGATTTCAGTGCACAAATGGGTAGGCTAAGCCAGATAGGAAGACACTTGGTTGAATCTTATGGAATCCTAGACGAACAAACGGATTATAATGATTGACTGCTAAAACCATCCTCAAACAAACTCCTGTTTCTGGTCAGCATAAACTTCAGATAGACGGGGAGATATCATCTGAAGTGCCATCTACCAACAGACAGTTTCGCTATCAGCTATCGTTGTAGGATCGGTAGGGATATTGATGCTTCTTCTAGAACACGTATTCAAACAGCGATGAGGTGTTGGTTTGAGCACGCCTGTCTACATCTCAATGAACGGATAAAAACTACCATGGTACAATTCCAAGCGGAGCTCGATGAAGAACTACACAGACAAAACCACTTTTCAGGAAGAAACCTGGGCCATCATCTGTTGGTTGTGAAAACAGTACTGAAGAATAAATTAGCTACAGAAACAGGTCGGATGTAAACGTAATATCAACATAAGACCTGACATAATTGAGTAACGGTCCGAGTTGCCACACCTCATATCAGTACATCAAGTAAAAAGGCAGTGAGGTGCAAGATGAAGTAAGAAAATTCAGTCAAAAGAAATATAAAGTACTCAAAAAGAGAAAGGAAGAATGAAGTAGTGAGATTCGGCATAACGTTAAGATGAGGATAGTGTGTGTGTGTGTGTGTGTGTGTGTGTGTGTGTGTGTGTGTGTGTGTGTGTGCATATACATCCGCGCCACTCACACACGTTCTCAGCCACATCACCTAGTCTCCAACAACTGGTCCCTCTTGTCCCCCCGACCCCAACCACCTAGTCTGCATCACCCCCCTCCTACATGGTTCATGCCAACAGTTAAACAATTCATACATTCATCCCATGTTTTAGTCTCGACACCTTGAGCCTTTTTCCAGCTTCAATCTACTTCAGCCAACATTGTGTGATGAGGCAATCGGCGACTAGGCAGACGTGATACATGTCGGAGTCAGCCATCTCAGTCGATCAAGGTTCACAACCATGTCAACTAACTTACCTCCTCTCACTCCTTAAAACTCTACACCTGACTTCTGCACTACTCACACAGTGACACCACACAAGACGGCCCATACTACGAAGGCAACCATGGTCAAACACCTGAAACCTTCTCATGTCTTCCACCTTCAATGGTCATGTTTCACAGCCATACATACAGTAGAACAGAATGGACTGCTGTGTAGTACACGCAACCCTTAATAGACAATCGGATATCACGACGGTGCCATAGGTGGCATAAGTTGGTGAAAGCCGGCCGAGCCTTTTGTATTCGTGCAGAGATTTCATCGGCCACTGAGCCACTAGGGCTGATCCTACTTCTCAGGTAAGTGAGGTGGTCAACACACTCAACCTCTACACTCTCTGTTATTAGCTGTGGCACCGTTGAAGACCAATCCTGAAGCAACAACTTGTATTTAGGTGGTGAGAAACGCATCCCAAACATCTTCAACTTGACATTCAAAGTGTTCAGAAGACTCTGTATCTTGTCAGCGTCTTCACCTAACAGAACTATGCCATCCACTTCAGTCAATAAAGGCCCACAACTTCATCAACTGACTTTCCTCTTCTGCTCAAAATTTACGCTTGCCAGCGGATATCAGTAGCTTTTGAATTAACAGAAGCACATGAAGGCATTCCTGCAGGCTCAGCACACAATGACCAACGGAAGAAACTCTAATGTAAACTGACAAAGACTCTTCGCAATAACCATGAGCCGCAGTGATCAGTGGAGGTTGAGAAGACAGTCATTTAGACTGATTAAAGAAACTTAGACAAAAAAGTTAATGGTGACATCGTGGTAGAGGAAGATGGATCTGATTCACTCGCATAGAAAACAACTGGAATGATGAGTTAAACACTTCGAACAAAAGTCTAACTGGCTTCCAACTACTATTCGGTCTCCCGCTATCCAACCACACTGAATGAAGTATTAAATAGGCTCTCTAACATTTGCAGAAGTTGAGAAGGCTGTAAACAACGTAAAATGACGAGAAACTGCAGGTTCTCATCAGCAAGAAGGGTGGTCTGAGATTATCTCTTACATCAATTTAAGTGGTTGTTGGCTTAAACGAATAAGACATGACCCCCTGTGACTTCCTAATTACTGACTGTTCCAGTATTCACGAGAGTAAAAAGATCCTCTTGTGATAACCACAGAGAAGTCAGTTCGAAGAATATAGCACGCACGATCCCAAATTCCATAACCACTAAACACCTGGGAAGATAAGCAACATCAGGACCGAGATAACCAAACATATTTCACATCTGGTCGTCGGTCACTCGACTCCCCATTCATCGTCGGACAGGTCTCGTAACACAAGCACACACACTGGCGCCTCGCATCAGCCGTACTTCTTGGTCCAAAGGTGGAACCCAACTCCATCGATTCAGAAAACTTAGGGCAGTGCGTTTCACCGAAACGGGTACAGGCTAAATACATCGCTCTATTGAAGGCTCTATATTCGAACACTTGTAGGTGTCCTACAGCTTATGGTGAGGTATCAGATGAATTGTTTATTTTAAATGACGTCAGTTAAAGATGTTCACTCTGTACATTATTACTCAACTTTGTCATGCATTATCACATTGAGGACTACCTCACTCGGTTCACAGAGTATGCAATGACCTTGCCACATGAGTAACCTTAGAAGACCTAGATTGTAATATGCTATATGCCCGTGAACAAGCAATTAGGACACCTGGATATAGTTTTATGACATAAAAAAATGCGAACTTATGCATAACATGATGCAAGCATTGAAATACTACTTTTTAGTTTAGGACTGAACCACATATCATGCCTTCAGAATAACATGACCTTTACTTAGTTGTCAGACATGTCAGGACTAACTTCGCACTTGACAAGATACCATACACCATGGAAATGAAATTTTTATAAAAATTGCGTAACTCCCGTATTTTCTACTATACTTATATTCATAATGGTACGTCAGTACTGAAAGATATTTCAAGAATTACAGGCAGGGAATCGCCAACACAAAAGTCTAACACTAACTGGAAATAACATATTAGCTGCCTATTAAATTTCAGTCCTAATACCCAACAATTTAATTACGTGATAGTATTGCCTAATTTCGTTTTCCGTGCTCGTGTTACCGTGTGTTGCAAAACAGTTCCAAACCTTGACATAGAAACCTAATTATGTGTAAGAATTTATTGCAAATCTATTTGTGATGAATTCAGTGTTAAACCAGTCTCAAGACATTGGTACCAACTAAAGAGCATTCTATCTGGAGCTTTTCTTAGAAGCTATGAAGATTTCTGAAGTTTGTGAATTTCGACTATACTTTGTCGCCTTAAATGAGCTCAACTTCTGTTAGGACAATGGCAACAAGCTAGTATTTCCCACGAATAAGTTACTATCAACGCGACCGACAAAATGAATTTTTCACTGAATTGCAAAAGTCACTACACTAGCAAAGATCCAGATGCACCAATACCAGTAGCGACAGATGCTTCAAATGTTATTGTAGGTTATCTTTGAACAACATGTCGAAGGTAGATCAAAGATATCTTTGATCTAATAACATAGGTTAGTTCTATAATTGCAACTGTCACACAGTTGCACCACAGCACTTCTAGTAAAAGATTATTCAGTCTCTATCTACCAATCAAACAATTCAGGTACACTGTCAAAAGTAAAATTTTTATTTCGACTGGTCACATATTTCCAACAGCGAGATTTACCGCAAAACGGGACCGAAACCCACCACAGTGAAAACGAAATATGCAATTATTTCACACTTAACGTTTGACGTAAGATACTTTAAAGAAAAAATGAGGTAACAGATCAAGTAATTAGGTACTTACGTTGAAACACAGCTAATTAAACTCGTATTCACGTAACGGCCCTGCCGATCATAATAATAACATTAACCGCTACGGGTGACAAGTACTTAGAATGCTTTCCTACACTCCTAAAATGTACACCATAAGAAGCAACGCACTCACTAGTAGCGTTCATAACAAAATGTTGGGCTTCCAAAATCCAAATGGTTCAAGTGGTCAGGTGATTGTTGATGGAGTTGATAGAGCTTCCCCTTAGCTGGTTACCGGGTCTGGAATCGATGAACAACTACTTCTTGTGATATTTACCAGTCTGTAAATAAAAGGAGAGCAAAAGATGGCTGTTCATGCGAAAATTCAATTGGTTCTGAGCAGATTCCACACACATCTGAAATGAGTATCAAGCTGACGTTTGAAAAATTCAGACAAGGTAGCCTAGATCGCGTGTGTAGGAAGAGTATTCCAGGGGTTAACATCTGTAACGGAACAAAAGTTATCCCTGATATCTAACCTAGTATATTCTAGGCTTGGTTTCTGTACTAACCCTCTAAGATAAGTGCTTCAAGTAACACCCAGTAAGCTACAGAGTGAGTGCCCATGAGTGTGCAAGGTGTTGTGAGCCATTATCAGGCCCTCTTTCAATCCTTTTTATCCAAGAAGGATATAGATAGAATCCGATCAGTCATCTGAAGTGCACCGTCTTGGCACCAAAATTATGCTGGGTTTTAAACAGAGAAGCAAGCATGTGAGACTGGTCAAATGGTAGGAAACCGTAGCGCTACAAGCCCTACCGTATAACTGGTGAGCCCGACATGATCTTCAAAGGTGAAGAAAGTAGTGTATTTAATGCCAATGTTCCAAGGTGAATCGACATGGCGTTACACCGCTTGAAACTTTCGCCCATATCCCTCTAGATACTGTTAACCTACTTCTACCTTCCGATGGTTATTCCTACCTGCTGACATGTCACGACAGATTCGCTTGCTGGCTAGAAGCCTAACCCCGGAATCAGGTGGTACCACAGCAACAAGTCAGTTGAGTATTCCTCGAAAGATTAGTTTCTGATTTCGGATGCTCCTCCGTGACAACCTACCAAGAGCAACAGTTTGAATCCGTCACCCTCCAGAAGCTGATGAGCCGGTTTGTGCAAACGCATTCCCACCACGGCATACCACCCAGTTCCCAATAGTTTGGTAGAACGCTTCCACTGGCATCTTATTGCTTCACCCATGTCAGTCGACGACGTAAAATCAAGTGAATCTCTACTGTTGATTCTTCTCTGAGGTAATCAAACACTTGAGAGGAATGTACAATGTGCTCCTGCCGAATGGGTTTACGGGAGTAACCTAAGTTTGCCTGGTGAACTGGTTGCTTCAGATTGTAGCCATCTAACTTCCGCCGTTTCCCACGGTTACGCCTAAACCACCAAACTTTGCGTGCATCGTCTCTGACGGTTATCCGCGTGAACGCTGTACAGACAGGTGGAGTCAGACCCAAGGCCCCAAGATTGGACGCAAGTCTTCGCGCTCTGCGATGCTGTACGAAAGCCCTAACAACCATCATACGACAGACTTTTCAAGGTTGCCAACAGAAATAGGAAGTTCTTATTCAGTGACAGATTAGGACGAAAGACACGGTAAAACTAACACTGTCCAAGGGTAGCTCATATTGATGACGACCCAACTCTCCCTGCGCAAGCGCCAACAGCACAACCATTGTAACAGTACAATGGAGAAGACTCTTTGGTTCAAAATGACAGGGACCCTTCCATCAGAGAAGTCACTGGCAGCAGGGAAAAGTAGCCGCTGACATGTGTCGTTCGACGTGTTCACGGTCCTAAACACTTAACAAACTTCAGTATCCAGTCTCCGAAGTATATGAGGTCTGAACAAGTTTCGCAAGTGCTAATACGCTTTTGCTCTTATACCTGCTTACTATTTTGCATGAAGCAAGTTGTTGCGGAAATTTTTCGGGAAAACTATGAAAATGGTAAAAATGTGCACAAAAAGCACTTTGATGCCTATTGTTATGAACTTAAGAGCATCACTTCATATTTATGCGTGCCATGTAGTTTTACCTTTATCTTATGCCGACTGTGTCTTCGCATTATTTTATATCAGTACGGCCCTGCGCTATCGGATACGGTTTGGATAAGCGCGATATCGATTGCATCGTTCACCAGCTTCTTGTACCGACCCTTTCTTATACGTTTCCCTCTCTATCTTAGGACTCACTGGGGAAATCTAGACTGGAGGTCCTGCTTATTCACAATCACCACGAAAATGGTCACGTCTGGACACAGTCCCCTTACCCCATAGATATGCACAGCTGCAGTAGCTTCGTAGACGCACGTGTCGCCCACTCCGTCCTTACCACGGGAAGGTGTTGAGTGTCCGTCGAGCGGGTGCCTTCTAGTGTCGAAGGTTGCCAGTATCCCAGTAACCTTTTGGGAAAAAAATGATCTATAGTTGGCCAGCCAAACAATTTCTTTATAACGTTGACGACAGACTAGATCATCAGGTTTATTTCGGCGTATGAGCATCCGCAGGGTGGCACCCGCCATTCTCTTTTCCTCTTTGTTTCAGTCAGCTGCAACTTGCTCAGAGTCTGTGGCTCAGCCGTTCACAGACAAACAAATCAATATTGTCCCCCCAGTATAACGTTTTACGCACTAACTAATAAATAAACTGTTTGTCTCATTACTTTTTGCCATATGACACGCCTTCCAACTCGCCCTGCGTCCTCACTACTTGCGCATGGGTGAGGTGCTGAGTCACTGGTTACTGACGCACATTATTTTGTAAAGCCGGTCAGGTGCTAGGCAACAGTAACACAACAAGACCCATCTACTACAGTTCCCATACTTTTTAGACCTGGACCCTCAAACAGATTTGTTCGAGCGCCTCTGGATGCGTTCTCAGCTCCCCTGTAGAGAAGGGGAAGTCGATGGTCCCGAACTCCAGGTGCGGCCATATGAAGCCGTTGAAAAGTTGGTGAGGCATCTGCGATGTGATTGTCCTAAAATTCGTCGTGGTGTGACTAACGCTAAGTTTGCACGAAATACTTGAACTCCACAGTTAGCTTAAGACTTTATTTCTTGTGGAAATAAGGCCTCTAAATCCCCCTCCCTCTGTTTCGCTTCGAATCCAATGTCACTGAGACGACATACGTGACATGGATGATGGTTCAAATGTACAACCTTGGGATTTTTAGGAGTAAATACAAGTTAATCATCGATTTCTTAGTTCTCAATTTGGGTTAATTTTTACGGTAGACAAAAACTGCTTTCTGGCTTCACCCTGCTCTCCAAAGTTTCACATCAAATAAAAAAGGGGGACTTCGGAAGAAACCTATCTAGGAAAGTCATTCATATATATATATTGGAAAAAGAAATGGCTCTGGTGTGGAACCCTGGACAACTCCATCCAGATGTTCTGTTTTATAAGACAAATAAACTCACTCGAATCCAGACAAACTACCTGGTGGGTATGAAGGCAAACAGTCAGTGTGCGGTTATTTGATCTTGAGTAATGTTAATTTACCAATAAAGCAGTCGTGAATAGCAAGGTCAAACGCCCCAGAAAAGTCCAGATAAATATCACCATTTTAACTCCGGGGGTCGACAGTGCTAGTCCACCTGTCTGCTGTAGTAGGCAGGTTAGTAATGCGTGAATACTGTCCCCTAAATCTGTGTTGTTGGGACGTAACGAAGTTAATCGTCATAGGGTGATCCCCCAGTTCATCATAAATTAACGATTCTGCCACTTTTCAAGGGACGGATAAGTGTGTCACCAATCTGTATTTCTTCGGGTTGCTTCGTTGACCACCTTTGAAGATTGGCGTCAAGTGTCCCAACTTTGAAGGATTGGGTTTCTCCCTTTGGCCCGGAGAATCCTTAAGTGACTTACTTAAAGCTTGAGTCAAGACTGCTGCTCTTTCCTGGAGTGTTGCTGTGTGCATTTTATCTGGTCGGGGAGAGACGTCTTCTATGAGCGGTAACAGCCTGCCCTAAACTTCCTCAACGTCTGGGTCAACAACCAAGAGTGCTACTGTGATAGTGGGGTGGTTGCAAACTCTTGAGGAGGCAGACTTTCAAACAGTGGTAAGCTGGTAGTTCAGTTGCTTCAATGTTGCCACTAGACAGTCCGTTGGGCCCTAGTAGTTGAGAGACTCCAGCCGTAGCCTATTGGAACCATGCAGCTTCGCAGAACAGAATTCTTGGGTTAGGAACAAACGCGTCCGTGAGCTTAACCGAGATCCACTGCCGATCGACTCTCAACGCCTTCATGCATATGGCCCTTAAATAGTTTAAATAGTTTGCATGTACTTAGCACCACTCACTTTGTGTGCGACCTAGCGATGTTTTATTAACCTTAGTAGTTTCCGGGTAGAGTTTACCGTTACTTCAGGCGGCCGTAAGCACTTCAGCGTTGAAAGTGGAACAAACTGGCTGGCGGTGTGTGTCAATTTGTCAAGTACGAATCTCTGATGGGTGTTCACATCTTGCTATACATGGTCAGCTTCCCAATCTGTCACTTCCAGCGCCACCCGAATTGCTAGACAGTTCAGCCTTCAGAAATTTCAACAGCACTCATTGAAACGTCTGGTTAAATTAGTGTAGCAGACACGCTGGAGGACGACAACGACGTGATGGCACCTGCCCAAAGGAGGAGGGACCGCTAGGCTGTCGACCAACAACCCTCCATCTGTAAGGATTCAGTCTAAGTGGGATGGAGATATAGTTTCCTTCCGCAGCGTTCCAGTTCTTAAATCAGACTGCATAAGTGGGTTTCAATGGGGTTTTCACTCTAGCTGAACCTCTCATCTGCAAAGCTAACCGTCGGCATGTTGAAGCCTCCTGATATTAGTACGTGTGTGTGCTTCAGTTTAAGAAAGCAGTTGAATGTCTCTAGCGTCTAATTATCATACTCTACGCAGGCAGGTAGCTTCCTACATCTGATTCACAACAAACACTTTTCAGCTATGGGCAGCTCTGTGGAACACCAGAAGGACCTCTCGAGGCATTCCTATACTCGGGTATGGATTTGGCGGGCTGTACGAGATCTGACGTTAGGAGCCACTCAACCCCCATTTACGGCTTTCCCATCATCACAAAACGGCGTAGTGTTGGCAACTGCAATCTCCTTATCTGAAAGTTCAGAAGAAACCTACGGCCCAGCAAAACCTATGAGAGGAGCAGAAGGGCTCTTACTTACCTCTCGCAATTCACGGAGTTTGTTCAGTAAACTTTGTACATTTAGATAAGATTGATGCCCAGAACATAGCACTTTAGGCATCAGATGCAACCCCTATTCCTTAAGATTTGTTAGTCCCTGTTACGTTCTTCCTGCAGAAGTGATTATGGTCACTTTACATGAATTCGGCATTTCCGGCCTGATGTGGATGTGTGCAACAGAAAAGCTGCTTTGAAAACCACTTCCGAGCATTCTGTTTCACAGTATTGGTATTTTGCTGAAGAAACTGTGGTATACACAGAAAAAGGTTCGAAAAAATCTTGTTTTCGATCTTCCAAACACGTTGAGATATTGCTAGAACTTACCTACAAAATTCTACCGCAGATCTATCACGTCAGTTCCTGTTTTGATACTGCTGAAACAAACTTTGACTGTGTATGGCTCAAGGAAGTTCTGGGAAGTACACAACAGAAAGCAGTAAATTGTCCACACCGCGTTAGCTTGGTCCCGTTGAATTGTTTCCCGCGTTCAGCCCTAAGTAAGTAAATTTCGGTCGTTACAGTAAAGTCTGGCCGAAGCTAACTCAGCAGATACACTCTGACCACTACCGTTTGCTCCGTCTACTTGTACGCCAGTCAATAACAGCAAGAAGTAGTGATCCACGGATTTCAGATGCGGAAATCACTTGGGTGAAAGCTTTTTCTGCGCCGTTAGCAACAAGTTAAACTGCTTGACCCATTTAGATCTCCCACCTACATCTCCATTCCAATAATCTCTGGATACACTGTCAAAGGAGACTCCGAAGTTCATTACATTGTTGACTCAACTTAGCTTGGTCCTTAGACACTTAGCCAGGATGAATGGCGTCTTTTGATTTTGCGATATTCCAATTGAAGCTTTCAGAGAAGAACGTTGGTTCAAAATGAGGACCGAAATGGGTTCAGCATATGGTAGCTCCCGAGCCTCCAACCTTCTACCAACACGTGAAATCTGGACAGCACATTGGGACTTTCAGGTCTCTTTCCGCATTGTCCTTCCCTTCCGACTCTGATCAGATAACAGTCAGGAATCTTGCACGAGTCATTAGTTCATTTAGACAGCAGATCATGGGTTTATTGATCCACCACATCGAACGCCCCTTGGAATCGGCCGGCGCGTGTGTTTTACTCCTGACAGGTTCACAAATGTTGATGCGTCATCAGCTGACTGAATCTTCCGGTTGAGTCTGCAGACATGGCATTTGATATGCACGATATTTTAACCCCACCTTCCAAATGCCGATTGTTGTGCAGACATGTCTAAGCAGCACATGAATAAAAGCCAGTAGTAGGCAAGATTAGAGGGTAGTATATTCCGATTTTCAGCAGTAATGTCAAGATGGACAATCAGCGTCACGTAGGTTAACGCTTGAAGCCACCTGCCGAAGTATAGTTCCCTCTGATGACAGATACTCATTAGAGCCACGTGATTTCGAAAGTCACCGGCGAACTGCCGAAAAATGCATCATTCTTCGTATCCTGAAAAGATGTTTTTTGTGCTGGAATAAAAAATCACATTGATTATTCTACATGTCATTGGGTGGTATTAAGAGTCGAACCCCAAAGCACAAAGAAAATATAAAAATTAAAATAAACCAATCTCTCGTAGGACTCAAGCGGACAGAATGGTGCGGGGTGATGGAAGCCTTCGGGAGGTTAATTGGCCGGCGTGTCTTCTCCTCCCTCGATGAAGCCGAAAAAGAATGGAGACATGGGGGCCGCCGACACCGATACCACCACCACCTGCAACCCGTCTAGAAATACCACCAGCAGCTCAAACGCAGAATTACCAGCGGACAAAAACCCTCTGACAAAAGCAGAAGTCCTAAACACCATAAAGCTGCTGAGATCCGGGAAAGTAGTAGGGCCAGATGGAGCTCCTCCAGAAGCACTGGAAACAGACGCAGGGACAACAGCGAACATACACCATTATTGCAGAACGTCTAGAGCGAAGGAAGGAAGGATACTTGCCAATTAGAAGAAAGGCTACCTGGTGAAACTTCTAAAGAAGGAAGACCGAAGTCTTTGCGAGAACTGGTTCGGAATCATGCTGCTGCCCACCCCAAGCAAAATAGCAAGCCGCATCATCCTGGAGAGGCTAAACAGTGCTCTGGATTCAAAATTATGCACAGAACATGCTGGCTTCAGGGAGAACAAATCACGTGCGGACCAAATCACAACGCTACGCATCATCATAGGGCAGAGCATAGAATGGCAGAATGGCAAGTCTGTACCCCAGCTTTATTGATTTTCAGGTCTTCGACGGCGTCGGCCGACAAGTAGTTTGAAAACCGCTTCAATAACACGCAGTGCCACGAACCCTTGTCAACCTCACTCGACAGATATATGAAGATGCCACGTGATTTACACTGGAAAGGTCAGCGACGCCTTTGAAGTGAAGGCAGGAGTAAAACAAGGCTGCCTACTATCACTTATAGCCTTCCTGATTGTGATGGACTCGACTGGATCATGTCGCAAATTGTGAAGAGCGAGAAGAGGGGCGTACGCCGGACCGATGAAAAGGGCCTAGAAGATTTGGATTTCGCCCATGAAGACTCGTGTCTAATGTCACATAAACTCGAAGATCTACAGGCGAAGACTAACAAGTTGACAGAAGAGGCAGCGAAGACGAGACTGCAAGTGGGTGTGGGGAAGACGGATGTGATGAAGATACCCAACCAACAACAGCATCAACAACAAGAAGCACCAATCACCATCAACGGGAGAAATCTAAATGAAGTAGTCTCTTTCACCTGCACCTACCTAGGCAGCATCTTTTCCACTACAGGCGGCACGGGCGCAGACAGGGTTGTCAAAACCAGGATCGGAAGAGCAAGACAGGCTTTCATTAATCTGAAATCATTGTGGCGATCTGCTGCACTCAGCACAAAGCGTGAACAGTGTCCAGATTTTTAACACTAATTCAGTCAAGCCAATGCTTCTATGTGACGGTTGAGAGACTTGGCGCGTTCCTAAAAGCATTTCAGCAAACTGCAGACATCACACATCGGCAGCTGTCACCTATGCTCGATAATCAGGCGGCTAGAAGGAACAGGCAACAAGGAACTCCCTGTAGCTGGCTACGAACCAGCCAATTAGGAACCCAGTCCTCAAGAAATATTCAGAAGAGCCGTAAGCGCGGGTCAGATGAGCGAAAGTTTGCTGGGAAGTTAAAATTTTCAAAAGTAAAATGTTATAGGTGGCCGCCACCTAGAAATTAGCTGAGCTGTGAATTTTTCTATTAAAATCTTATGTTGTCCGCATAATATGAACATTTCATGATTTTAAGACTAAAGTTCATTGCAATCCCTGTGACAATTAGTTGGCTTTATGCATCGTTATTAATAATTTTGCCAAGACGTAGGCTGATCTTATGCGACAGCCTTATTTAGTTGTTACCGATCTAAATAAAGAAAAACCCAAGATAAAGACAGTAGTGTTTACCTACGTGTCTGTCTGTCTGACACACAGAAGGTCCCCAGTTCCTGCCTGGGCGGAAACAGGCTTAACCTCGCCTGGTTAACTAGTTCACTAGTTACTAGCCGGTCCCAAGCCCGCATAAAGAGGGAAGGTTGGGCATAGGGCTAGCAACCCTACCCCGGAAAACAAATACAACCGCTAAACAAACTTCAAAGCACAAACGATATATAAAAAATGAAAACAAACTTATTCCTCTCTGGAGTCGGAGAGGCGAAATGATGCCAGTTGGTGAAAGCCTTCGGGAAGCCAATTGGCCGATGTGTCTTCCCTCCCCCGATGAAAGCGAAAGTAAACGTGGGGACATGGAATGTCCGTACGATGTTTGAACCCAGCAAGGCAGCCCAGATTGCAAACGAGATGAGAAGGTATAACATCGAAGTGCTTAGGATCTGCGAAAGCAGATGGAATGGGAGTGGAGTCTCCAAACTGTCAACTGGAGAATCAATAATCTACTCCGGTCACCCGGACGACAACCACGAGCACACTGAGTATTGGAGTGCCTATCATGATGTCCTCAAGAGCATCGAAGGCTCACTTTCATGCAGTGGGAACCAATCTCCTACAGTATCAGGATCATGACAGCAAGATTCAACTCAAAAGGAAGAAAGGTCACAATCATACAATGCTATGCACCTACAAATAATGCAGATGAAGAGAAAAAGGAGGAATTCTACAGACAACTTCAATCAACACTGGACAAGACGTCAGTTGGCGATATCAAAAATCTAATGGGTGACATGAATGCCAAACTGGGAGGGGACAACACAGGAAGAGAACTAACCATGGGTCGAGAGGCGCTCGGTGAGATGAACGAGAATGGAGAATTGTTTGCGGAATTCTGTGCATTCAACGATTTGGTGATTGGAGGCACTGTGTTCAAGCACAAGGATATCCACAAAGCGACATGGATTTCACCAGACAAAAGGACACACTAAAAATCAAATCGACTTTATCTCAATCTCAGGAAAATGGAGACGCAGTCTACTTGACACAAGGTCAAGAAGAGGAGCAGATGTCGGTTCACACCACTATCTAGTGCAAGGAACCCTCCAAATCAAGTTAAAAGCCTTCAAGGAAGCTAGTGATAGACCTCAATTCAAGTACAACACTCGGAAACTGAAGGATAAAACTACAAAGGAGATCTTCACTTCAGCCATCAAGACAAAATGGGAGATATCGAGGAACATCCCTGAAGAAACCTGTGTGGAAGAACACTGGAAGTCTTTGAAAGCTATGTGGAAAGAAAAAAAAAGGAAAGGAAAAGGAAGGAAGAAGGTGGAAGACAAGGAATGGATCTCGACGGATACCTGGAAGCTGATAGAGGAGAGGAGGATGGTGAAGCAGAAGATAAACCAGTGCAAGGATGCTCAACGACAAGAGGAACTGAGCACAATGTATAAAACACTGGATAAAGAAGTGAAGAAGAGTGCACGGAAAGACAAAAGACACTTCTACGAAACACTGGCAAGCGATGCAGAACGGGCTGCAGGTAAGAGAGACAGAGACCTGACAACATTGTATCAAATAACCAGGTTGCTATCTGGGAAGAGATCAACACAGATGAAACCAATAAAAGATGAAGAGGGAAATTTAATTACGAAAGAAGAGAAACAAAGGAAACAATGGGCCGACCACTTCAAGAAGCTTCTGAATCGAAAAAAAAAACCACAACCTGCACTTCGTCCAGAAATACCACCTCCAGCCGCTGAACTACAAGTGAACATAAATCCTTCAACGAAAATGGAAGTCCTGAACGCCATAAAGCTACTGAAATGTGAGAAAGCAGCAGGACCAGATGGGATCCCGCCAGAAGCACTGAGAACAGACGCAGAGACAACGGCGGACATGCTCACACCACTATTGCAGAAGGTGTGGAAGGAAGAGAAGGTAGCTGTTGATTGGAAGAAGGGCTACCTCATCAAACTGCCGAAGAAGGGAGACCACAGAGTTTGCAAGAACTGGCGTGGAATCACTCTCCTGTCCACCCCAAGCGAAGTATTAAGCCACATCATCATGGAGAGACTGAAGGATGCACTGGATTCAAAACTACCACCGAAACAGGCTGGCTTCAGGAAGTACAAATCATGTGCAGACCAAATTGCCACGCTTCGCATCATCATAGAACGGAGCATAGAATGGCAATCAGCTCTCTACCTCAACTTCATCGACTTTGAGAAGGCCTTTGACAACGTCGACCGAGAAGTAATTTGTAAACTGCTTCAATACTACGGAGTACCTCAAACCTTAATCAGCCTCATTCAACAACTATATGAAGATGCCACACACCAAGTAATTCACAATGGGAAGCTCAGTGATGCTTTTGAGGTGAAGACAGGAGTGAAACAAGGTTGCCTACTATCCCCCATGATACTCCTGATTGTGGTGGATTGGATCATGCAGCCAACAGTGAGGAGCGAGAAGAGGGGGATACACTGGACTACGGAAAAGAACCTAGAAGACTTGGATTTCGCCAGTGATGACTTTTGCCTGATGTCACATAAACTTGAAGATCTGCAGGCAAAAACTAACGAGTTGATAGAGGAGGCAGCGAAGACGGGACTTCAGGTGAATATAGAGAAGACAGAGGTGATGAAGATACCGCACCACCACAAAAAAAAAAAACATCAACAACAACAAACTCCAGTCACCATCAACGGGAGAAACTTAAAGGAAGTAACCTCCTTCGCCTACCCAGGCAGCACTGTTTCAACTACGGGTGGTAAAGAGACAGACGAGGATGTCAAAGTCAGAATCGGAAAAGCAAGACAGGCGTTCATTAGCCTGAAACCAGTGTGTAGATCTGCTTCACTGCACTCAGCATGTGGAACAAGATCTGGATTTTCAACACCAAAAACGTCAAGTCAGTGCTTCTGTAAAATGGCTCAGAGACTTGACGCGTCACGAAAGGGATTTCCAATAAACTACAGACATTCATCAACAACTGCTTACAAAAGCTCGCTACTAAAGATCATATGGATTGCCAGAAAAAATAGAATAAGCAACAAGGTGCTCTGGAAAAAAAAGAACCAACCAACCAAGAACCTATCACCCAACAAATATGCAAAAGGAGGAAGTGAAGATGGATTGGGCATACACTGGGAAGGCCGACTGGGGACATCACGCGTCAAAAAAGGCCAGTTGCTCGAGTTGGATCCCCATGGGAAGCGACAAGTTGGACGTCAAAAACGAGGGTGACATGGAGGAGGTCATGCGAGGAGGAGATGAGAGGTTGTGGGCTGTCGTGGAACCAGGTTGAAAAGATCTCAGAGAACAGAGGTCACTGGAGACGTGCTACTGAAGCCCTATGTTCCACTAGGAACCCAAGGGTCTAATAATAAATAATAAACGTGTGGTACTTATGGTTTGTGGAAGCGACTTTTCATATGAAGTCGATCATATATGACACCGATGGCAGGATAATTTTGGTAAATTTGTGACGGATGAAATGAAAATGAGTGAGCATAGTAAAGAGGTGTATACCACCAGTCTTAAAGTACTGATACCATTTGTTGCAAAAAGCTACACATGTCCACTATATATCGGAAGCGAAAAGTTTGTACAGATTTTTCATTTAGTACAGTTATGTTAATTTTAAGTCTTCATGACTGTTTGGGTTCATTAGGTTGTGAAATTTCCCCCACACTTTCCTTTCTTATCAATGAGGTAAAACCGACCAAATTTTCAGTGAAGTGTTTACATACTTCGCTCTGTAATACAACTGGTAAAAACTTCTCTTAGTCTACTATAGCACCGGTGTTTTGATACTGCCATTTCTTATGGTATTAAGTTGTAGTCTCTGAGTGACTGGCGGTTGCGTTGGTCGGACAGTGTCCTCAAGCAAGCGACAACTGGGCTGCTAGCCTCATTTTAGATGCACAGGCCTTCAACACATACGAGCAGGATGTGAGGGTAGTGTAATTCATGGTGGGTAAGTACACTACGGATTACAAGATGTATGTTGGTTCTGAAGGCACGTGCCGCGTGGAAGGAAGATAGAAAAGTTTGTGCGTTAGGCCTAGGATACGTTGTTCCTAACGCCTTTATTTCTGTTTTTCAGCCGTTCATAATGATTGTCTTCGTATTATGCGTGATGGACTCGATGATGCCCAGCAGACTGTTGACGTCACTGGAACTTTCCTTTCGACAGCAACCGGACGTTGGACAGTTTGCTAGATCGATGTCGTGGTAACAAATAGCTGAAACGGAAATTCAGTAAGATAATTACCACTACCATCGGTCAAGTTTATCATTGTTGTGAAGCCAATGCATGTAACTTTTGAAAAGTGGCGATACAAAGTGAGTTACTGGTTCATGGCAGCATACTGTATTCACCTCATCTGTGACATCCAGTCCATCTCCTGGCCGGTCAACTATGTACATGCATATAACTTGGTAATACCTCATATTATGATTGCTGTCGACTAGGCTTGTGATCCAAGGTTCACCGCGCTCAGTAGTTACCTGATAAAACTGGTAAAACACAGCTTTGAGGTCGTCCCACCTTACTAGCTCTTCCAACACCATAAATAGGAAGAGATACAGCCGAATCATTACTCACTTCCTTAAGAGTCAAGTGCGTGTGCGCTATACTATTACCCCACCTCTTGACGTAATAAAAAACCCAAACTTCTCCCATCGAATAACCAACTGGCCAAGTGATCTGAGGACCTGGAAGCGAAAGCACAAAACACGCAGGCTTTCTGTGCTCTCACCATTGGTGTTAGATAGTGAAGACCGGACCCCCAACCGTGTCAGGTCCCTTGAATACCGACGTGTCTTGCTTCATCCCTATTCCCCTCGGAAATGACCACAAATACGCCTTTCCGGTCGTG
The DNA here is from genome assembly GCA_944470555.2 of Heterobilharzia americana. Lineage (NCBI taxonomy): Eukaryota > Metazoa > Platyhelminthes > Trematoda > Strigeidida > Schistosomatidae > Heterobilharzia > Heterobilharzia americana. The sequence continues at coordinate 157,113,742 of OX104127.1, read as the reverse complement.
TCTTTCCTCTCCTCCGGACATCGGTAGAGAAGTGCGTTCATGACGTTCAACATCGCCGGAGATTACCAGCAAGGATAGGATCAAATGGGATAGCCGCGGCAGTGGCCTGAAGCCTCCCACGTACTTCACATCTGACTGCAACGATATCGCCCGAGTTGGTGGCTATCAACTTCGGGTGCCGAAATCCTCTAGCCAAAGTACTGCAACCTTGCCACGCGGACATTAACAACACCAGCAGGAAGGTTTACCGTTGTAAAAGCAGGCCCGGGACACTGCGACAACGGCAAACGGCAGACCCCCAGTGTTGAAGTCACCATTGCTGTTGACGGACATAACGCTTAAACTTGCCTCGACTCCATACTACCCCAAGGAGCCACTGTAGGAGAAAACACGGCTTGACCGGCTCTATTGGGATCAGCCGCCCTGTAGCAACCTCCACTACTGCACATGACCCCCTACAGCCCGCCACAACTATGATGGCCCGTATTCCTAGGAGCACCTTCAAGTGTCCTTACAGTAATTTGAAGGGCTTAGAAGTAAGATGGGGGACCGCGATTTCTCTGTTCCCACTATGCTCGAAGATTGTAATCCTGACAGAAACATGGTTAGCCCTGGATACTAGCGACATCGAAGCCAGTATAGATGGTATGCAACTGTTCACAGGAGACGGGAAACAAAAAGGAGGCGAGGTGCCAGTATTTGTAAGTGACCACCTAAAAAGTCAACAAGCCACTGAAACACTACTACTACAACGTGGAACACAACCGACAGCTACTCAAATGTCCGGAGTGATGTCTGTGGGACACAACTAGGTTGTTGTATCCAGGGATTTTAATGTCCAGACTCTTAGTCTTAGGCGGGACCGGGCAACCTGAAGCCGGAGGTTCGGCCAAAACCTACCCAACATTACTAGAAAGGCTACACTTCATAAGAATATTGGCACTGACACTCACTAGTAGTCGAGCGGAAAACCGTCGGAACCGGACTATCTCCTTACCACAGACCATCTGCTAGCAGAAGACATCTGGGTCAAAAAACCTTGGCAGTAGCGAGGAGAGTAAATTATCGGTTCATTGACTCTGGCAACCAGTAAGGGGTGTTGTTCAGAAGGCTTTTTCAGAATATGTCCCGGCAGTCAAAGCAACAAAGAGTCGAACCTCACGGCTGAAACGAGGCTCCGAACGTTTCTTGAAGGTAAAAAAGAAAACGTGGTATAATTAGAGGGTCTCAAGAAAAGAGCCACATCATAGCGCGTACATCGCCCTAAGAAATCAATACAACACCAGAGAGAAGGTACTGGGGGTCATTCCAGACGAATCTCGCCCAGAAGACTGGGGCGAACCTCAAGAACCTACATTGATTCATGGCAGACAGAAAATCCTCCAACCAAGGAGGTAGATCACCGAAACGCTTAGCTTCGTCTTGGGCGTACAACTTAACATGTCGTCACCCAACAGAAATTGCCAACTGCCCGAGCAACCTTCAGCACTAATCAATACAGTGGAGTTGCACGGACTAAAAGTGACCCTTGCTATGGTCCTCGAAAGCTGTCAAAGCTGTGTGCAAGGGAATCACCAGGATACGATGACATTCAGCCATCCGGGTTGAAAATATGTGCAGGCCCCCTACACGGTCCGCCGTGTAACGTCCCAGCAGTCCTAAGGCGAACACATGCTTTCCCGAGAGTGGAAATGCTCTTTTCTGCCTCCCAAAGGAGGAGGGGGCAGAACCTCAAACACTGCCGTTCCATTGCACTTCTACCAGTGCTGCTAAAGGTAATGGATAGCCCGCTAGTCGACCACTTCAGGGAGTACTTGGACGGGGGAGGGAGAACTGAATGGTGATGAACATGGCTTCAGAAAGGGAGAGTCCTACGCCCCAAACCTCCTGGCAGCCAATGACAACTAGATGGCATCCTCGGACATCCAAGTTCCTGTTCGTATGGCTTTCCTGAATTTTGCCAAGGCCTCTGATATAGTCCCATGTGTCGTTCTCATTCGCAAAATATCAGGGTTGGGTATGAAGGGTCAAGTGCTCTCCTGGCTGAAACAGCAGAGAACTCCGCACAAAGGTTAACAGGGTTTGCCGAACCTGGAGGATATCATCGTCAGGTGTACCGCTAGGGGCGATTCTACGTCCGCTGCCGCTCCTTCCTTACGTGAGCGACCGACTGGATCTCAGCTCCCCTATTCTACCTTACGCTAACGATGTTATGGAGAGCTGTGACGTCCAAAGCATAGTAAGTTGCACTGCAAAGTGATCATAGATTGCTTGCCGAGTGTTTGGATAATAATAGACTAGCATTTAATCTGAATAAATACCAAACCGTGTTTCTCCGCACCCGTAATTCTCGGAAAGTACCCTTCCTTCTCCGTGGAACACAACTTTTCCATACCGTCACGGAGGAAGACTTGGGACTAATACTGACTGACAAGCTAGATACTGGATCAAAGTATCCAAGAGATGCCCCAGAGTCCACTCAGTACTGCGCTTCATGCTCAGGTAACTAGGTACCTCCACCCTGGAACCGTTTCTGAAGCCGTGCAAGACCCACATACGACCTCACTTGGAGGTCCCCAGGGTAGCTGCGCCACCACGTATGAAAGAGACGTGAACCTCTCACAGAAAGTCCATAGGTCAGTAACAAAGGGTCTTGTGAGAATGAGACAAAAACCCTGTGGGGATGGTTTGAAAGACCTCTAGCTTTATTCTCTCGGCTACCGTAGGTAACGTGGTTACTTGATAACGGCTTGTAGAATACTGAGTAATTGAAATAGTCAGAACAGTGGAATTCTACCAAACAGTCACTGTGGTAATCCTCGAGGTAACTCATGTGTGTTTGCGCTTCTTCTGCCTGCGAGTTTGCGGCCACTGGAAAGCATTGCCTGCTAAGATTGCTACTGCTACGTCTGTTGACAGCCTCAAGAAGAGTCTGGACAGCTACGCAGCGACAAACGGTTTACACTCATCCAGCTGCGATATAAACTAGGTTGATAAAATTTCATAACTCCGCGCAACCCACCACGGCCAACCCTGTACCGAACTTCTTGTACAGCAGCAATCATCACGAACCTGACTCAACTTTATACTTCCCTATGGATATCACTTACAGCTACCATCCCCTACTAATAGCACTACTATCTCTGTTACAATATCCCGTCGTAAAATCTAACTTATCTCTTCTCTGCCCTCTGACTCTGTGATGCCACACCACTTATCAAGGTTCTCTGTATCAGTTACCTCCCATGAATCTACGTAGGTTTCTCCTTCGCTTCTATTCCGCTTCCCTTCGCCTTTTTTCTCCGCACTTCCTCTCTCTTGATTTTTCTGGACTTCTTTCCCATCTTCTTTTTACAACCAATCCAACCAACTTTCCAGTGATATGACACTTGCGGAACCCAACTGCACCGCAGTCCTTGGAAAAATCACAGAATCCTTACAAATTCAGGCAACATCCAACCCCCTGTTTGTCTAACCACAGCTACAGTAGGCGAGTGGGTAGACCTGCTGAATCCGAATCCATCGAAGACATGGAACTGTTCCGCAAGCGAGCGTGAATAAATCAGTTGGCTAACACTTGCTAGTTAGGAGATATTGAACACTGGATGTCGGAGAGCCACATCCAGTGAACGGCGTTGTAACGGCCTCGTACGTTTGTTAGTTATCGTTTATTATTAGGCGTACGTGCATCTTGTGTACTTACTGAGTCGACGACCCATGTTTGTCTCTTCCTCTTTTTCCTTCGAGATTCTAACCATTAAACACACATCTGCACTGCAACAACGTACCACTTACCTACAGGCTAGACGAAACCCTGTCAACAGCTGTTCGTTACAGAGTTTACCCACACTTTAAATTCTGCATTTTGCCGTGCAAACCATATAGAAAGCTTTTAGCTGAGCTTTCGCTGGTGGTGTTTTGACTGCGGTTCATGTTTAGTCTCTTTCTTAAAGTCATCTTTAACGTGTACTGTATTGGTTTCCAGTACTGTATCGGAAAATAGTTTATCTATCGACTCTCTCCAATGCAACGCTGCTCATAATGTGATACTTTTGTCCTCTGGGTGTCTTTTTGAGTGACTGTCCATGTTTAGCTTGATATTTCGTCTAGCTGTAATCATGACTGGTCAACCAAGTATGAATTCCACTTCTTTCTAATGGTACATGTATGTCATGTCTGACAATATTTGGTGCCGAGGGTGGAGTTTTATTGTACATCTGTGAATGCTTGAATATCAAACTGACTCAAGTGGAAGAAAAGGAAAACGGTACATGGGAAGTTACGTTATGTGGTGATCTAATCGAAGTCGGTAGTGTACTAAAGACCATGCTGCATAGGAAACTACATTGGTGAACGGAGTAATATTAGCAGATGTTTCATTAATGTGGGAGTAAAACTTAGGCACTGTGGTCGATTGTAATTCCATTTTAGCCTGTTTATTAGAAATATCACCCAGTGAAACTATCATTTACTGGATTACGTTTCGAAAACAATTTATTGTCCATATTCATATCAGGTAACCAACTCCACAACTTCCAGAGAGAGTTTATATATTCCTAATTTTCTCTCCCCTGTGATGACAAGGGTAGTAGAATTTTCCATATATCTGGGACAGGTTCAAAATCATTTTCATTACTGCATATATTTGGTGTTGATTCGATGAACAAAGATTCGGTTATTAATCTCTCCCTCCACCCAACTGAGTTAGGTTTCAACACTGTCACTGTGTCCCACCCTACTGTGTGATTGTGTGTCATTGCGTGCATCGTTATAGCTGAGCTTTTCTCTAAACTTCCTATCTTATTGTGACCTACTAATCTTGATTTAGCCAAGTTCTTGTGCTCTGTTATTTGAATCGACCCTGGTCGACTGCTTTAATCTATGTATTTGAGCCCGCAATTATTGCAAAGGATTCGATAAACCAGATTATAACGATGTGGACGGACGTGGACTACAAGCGGGACTGAATGCACCAGTCAACTGGTCCAAGCATCGGTGTCTGGAAACTAATTCTAGCGAATGTGCGGTTATGTGTATTGACCATAGCAGCTGTATTTGATGGATGGGGCGCGGGTTCCTGATGTTCAAAAAATGAAAGACTTAGGGGTTATATTCAGCCATCTGCATATTGCACTAAGGCCGCAGCAAAAGGGTTCCGAGTACTATGGTCTCTTCGTCGGGGTATTCAGAGGCTCCGATAAAAACATGTTACGAATATTGTACCTCACTTTTGTGTCACCCCATCCCCATTATTGTATTCAAGCGGCCAGACCTTACTTCATGAAGTTATGCTAAAGCACAGGAACACGTCCAAAGACTTGATGATAAGTTAATGACCAGCCTGTCTAACATATCCTATGAGGACCGTTCAGAGACTAAACCTTTCTGCAATCTTATTCCAGGAAGAGAGACAACCTAATATTAGTCTTCCGTATTCGTGACAATGACCTTGGGGTTGGTGTCTTATTTCTCTTCTCCAAAGATAAATCATCCTCGAGGCCACCACACGAAAACCCAAAAACTACGGTTGAATCAGCATGCAGAGAGATCACCGACTGGAACTCGTTACTCAATCAAGTGATACCAGCTTTTTCGTTGAAAGCATTGCAGTAGAAATTAGATCTTCACAGAGAAACGTACTGCAAGGATTAACACTGGTAAGTTGGCCTACTATCCTTATTACTAAGGCCTGAATGCTGATACCCTGTAGACGAGGTGATGTGTAACAGCGGAGGCTGTTCGTGCTACCGTACACTAGCCTCATACCAACTGAATATATACATTTCAACCTAACCTTGGATGAGTACCCAACTTCAGCCGCAAAACAATGTCCACCCCATCTAGGAAGTGGTCGAGTCTGCGGTAACAAGGAAACTCCCACCTAGTAGAGATGCTTCCAGTGTGATAGAGGTTAAGTCCAGCGGAAAACTAGATTTTAAGCAATATCATAATAAGTTGGTGGAATCGGATACTTGTTCGCAATACACGAATTTATAAGATGAACTCCTAGATAGTGATTGGAGTTGCCGAGGTGCAACTAACCTGCCATATAAGACCCAGCATCGAGACTGATAATATCTATTCGACGAATGACGTTGCTTTCATTGTCCTAAAGAAAGCTTCGGGGGATCTCTCTAATGCTTTCAGTCCCACTGACAAGGTAACGCAACCACTGTCGAAGGTTTCAAAAGCTGTCAATACAACCCCGAAGGATTGTCACCCAACATCTAGTATTATCCTCCATAATCTCGAAAAATCGATTGGTGTAACCCTCTGTAAAGCTCCATGTTCATGATTCGCATTTAGTTAATTGTATCATTCAGCATATTCTTCTAGAAACCACTTAGATCTTAATTGGTGTAACTGGTATACGTCGCACTGTGTTCACTAAGTTGATCTGTTGTGATATTGACAGACTGCAGTGTCCGCAGCTGTTTTGTTTGTCTGGTAGACCTGGGCTCATTGTCACATTATTTGATCGCGCCACCTACTTCGTTTTTCTTACCAAATCAGGCTGTGAGTGCATCGATAAGCACAGCTAGTAGCCAAAAAACAAGGATGCTCTGGACATAAGCTGGTTTTACTAGCCTCTTAGCAATGCAGGTCAGCAGGTTGTCAAGCTCTGTTCTTTTCGTTAACCCCCTCCATTTTTCCACACTGTGAAGGTAACGCTCATCATGAGCCCCCCTGTTAACGAATACCACTCGACGTACACAACTCACCTGACAAATCACTTTAGTCGCTAACACCGAAAGTCGTGTTCGAGTACAGAGCCTTTAACAAAAGAGTGTCCCTGTCTGGAACCTCTTTCGATGAGAGACACTGCCATAAGACCTTGGTTGATAGAGTCGAGTGCCACTTCGTTCAGAAATACAGCTAGTATCGGCCATCAATAAGTGTGTTTGCATTCCACAACCTAGCGGCAAATAGATATCTGATAGATACATCCACGTGCAGTTCTGAAACCTGCCTGGTTTTCTTGGGTTTTCTGTTCCCGGAGCTCCACTTAAATATCTAATGATTTTAGAACCTAAACTCTTAAACACTGCGTTTGTCAAGTTAATTCCTCTGTAGTTATCACAAGAAGATTTCTGACCTTTCTTGAAGACTGGAACATTCACTGATTGAGACCAGTCAGGATGGATCATATATGTCTTTTATTTAGTGTTAATTTGACCAATAATTTGCGACCATCGTATTTAAATACCTCTGGTACTAGTCTGTCAGGTCCTGTAACCCTTCCACGTTTCAGATTACTTACAGCTTTCCCGACTTTTGTAAGTGTCCCATAACAATGTTCTAATCAAGATCCGATTAGATAGTGGGCAACGAGATAGTAGCTGGACGTCAGTTAACCTACTTTTCGAAGTGTTTCGCCCATCTCCCCTGCTAGTAAACCACATACTCTTTAGGCAGCACTTCCTTGAGGTTGCCATTTAACTAGGCAGGATAGTTCTTGAAAGTTAGAGGGATATACGACAGCCGCTTACATAGTGGCTTCTTCGTAGGTTTGTAGGATTGGGGAATAAGGGGCTACTTACTGTAATATTGTACTTATAGAATACCTTAGGAGTTTTGTGTGACGCATTTCTCGTATCCAGGCCTAACCCGTATTACAAATATCCAAAAGTGGTGACTTTGTCTTGCATTTGAGAATGAGTAGAAGCTTTGGTATGTACATGTAAGGCTGGGGTAGGATAATTAATGTGATCTCAAGGGGAGGAAAGATGTAGTCCGTTGAGTTGGAGTTTAAAGTGCTTATTTTGTGATAAACAGTTTGTTATTGTCATTATTTTTGCATTTTCTTTATTTCAGCATCAAGATTTCGTTGAAACCATAGGCAATCTTTTGGTGGTTGTAAGTATATGACAATGGTTACAGGGTGTTTAGTGTAGTTCCCCAATACTTATCCATTATCGGTGTAGGCCTCATGACCTCAGATAAGGGTGGTTTCCAAAAGTCCTCACCATCGGATCTGTCATGTATTCAAGCTTTTAATCCGTCTTATGTTTTGCATCACCCCTTAGTCTGTTGCTGTTTAAGCTGCACCAGATGCTGTCTTTGCTTCCTCCCCAAGCTTCTACTCTTTTTGCGAACCGTAATGGTATGGGTAACATGGAAGAGATTATAGTTTGTTGGATTGGCTATGGGGTGGTGTGACACTTAGGAAACTGGGGAACTGGTCAGAACTTCGCGACTGCTCCTACACATATTTTTTGTGGCTATTGGTGCCCTTGTTACAGTCTTGCTAGGTAGCGCTTCCTTGAGGTTGTTATCAACTGGATAAAATTATTTTCCACTGCTAGGCAGGCATCTCAGAATCACTTACATGGAGACTTTTTTGTGGGCTTGAAGGATTGTCGAGGGACAATTCAGTCACGGTAGCAGACAATGCATCCATGGGATATATAAGAAGCGAATGTGTTGTCCAATTTCGCAACCCTTGTTTTTTAAGCCCAGCGGTTTTTGATGCTGCGAGCATCGTTGCAACCTGTGTGACGGGGTTTTCGTGTACTGTGGCAGGTGACGGTGCTGTAATTCGCTAATGGACTCGCTTGGCATCTCGTCTTTCACGCTTGGCTGCAATGTGAATGTGTGTTAGGCTTTCGCCTAGCCCATTGTTTATGCTCAATGAGAAAGAAATAACACTGATTCAGCGTAATACAGGAATGGGAATATTAGATATGCAAGACAGTGAGGTCCTAAAGATACTTTAGTCTTGTACGTCTATGGTTGCTGTGTTGTGGGCACACGTCGTTTATAGGGTGTCCGCCTTACCTATTTGAGACTTCGCGAAATACTTGTCTGATAGCTAGTTCTCTGAACCATTACGAATAAGGTAGGTTATATTTAGAAATGGGAAAAAAGTGATGGTCGGGGGTAGTTTATATGTTGGGTTACTCTTAAACACTTGTCGCTCAGTCATTTCCACTTGAACAGGAAATTTGATACATTAATTACCTGGTAGAGTCTATCGACCGCCTACTAGCAACAAGGAACATACACAACAGCTTCAAGTCATATCCGTAGTATCGACTATGGTTTACGACCAGATTAACGTAGTTCATGACTTTCACACCCTAAATTTCAATATCGGACCGAACAGTGCCATGTCGAGGCGGCCATTCGATCAAAACCTGCTAAATGCCATCAAAAAGGCTAGGCCATATAAAAAGGTCGGCGATGCCATTCGATGCGGACCGAGCGGAAAATCGTCAAAATCGGACAATCTCTTCGCTAGTGACCACCCACTAGTAGAGCAAATTCATATTCAAATTCTTCTCGGCAGCAGCAATCACGCCATGCTGATGTCTTATCTGATTATTAGCAATCAAATATCATGAGTGTCCTCGCTTTCGTATTTGCCACAGCAAGAAAACCTAAATGATAATCAACCAATGTCTGTCAGCTGTTGGGCCTCATGGGTGGCGTTTTTACTGACTGACCATCACATGGAGACCAGTATAGGACGTCATCAAGAGGGGGATCTGCTTTCATGTCGCCTTAGTGGTAATAGCATCTAAGATGCGACCTTATAGATAAAACGAAGTCAAGAAGAAAGCATGGCTCTCTATATAAATCAGATTATAGAGCATAGATGGCTCTAATAAAGCGATGTAACACGGCGTAGGGGAATATGAAGTCATCCTATACAAACCTTGTACAGAAGCTTGAGGCAAACAGTGAAAACCCACATCGATTCGTTGCGAAAGAAAATCTACTAGCCAGGGATCATGCGTTGTAAAAGTGTCGAGGAAGGAGAGCTTCTCTGGACTGGAGATTACGGAAACCTTTAGGACGATGATTGACACAACTGAAAATACCGTCACCTGACCAGACTTGCTAACAGCCTGAAGAGCTTCCAACGTTATCCAATGTACAGTAGATACACGGATTAAAGATAATATCTGGCATTGTGTAGGAAAAACTCACAGGTCCTTACAACAAAGTCTTCAGAATGCGGCGGGGTTCGTCACCTGTTCTGAAACAATATGCGGGAGGCCTGTATGACCAGCTGTCAATCAGGGTGGCAAAATTAACAGAGAAGCTCGCACAGAAATACATCGGCTCAAGTTACCGATATCAATTCACCAGGTATCCTACGGTAACTAAGATTATTATTATTTGTCCCTTGGGTTCCTAGTGGAACATAGGGCTTCATGAATTTGTGTTGATTTCAATCAATCAACATCAAAGTGATAGGACCTGACGTTAAATGAGTGTCAGATCAAGTTGCCACACCTTCCATCATCATCTCAAGCTAGAAAGGACTGACATGAAAGAGAGAAATAGGGATGCGTCTGCACCACTGAGACCGTTTCATAACCATGTCACGTAAAATCTCTAATCACCGATCTCGATCGTCACGTGGACCCCAACTGAAAAGTCTATATTCCTTTACATAGTGCTGAATAACAATCAGAGACTTCAATCATCATCAGTATAAACATAGAACCAGGCATTACTGCGTAACGGTCCGAGTTGCCACACCTCATATCAGTACATCAAGTAAAAAGGCAGTGAGGTGCAAGATGAAGTAAGAAAATTCAGTCAAAAGAAATATAAAGTACTCAAAAAGAGAAAGGAAGAATGAAGTAGTGAGATTCGGCATAACGTTAAGATGAGGATAGTGTGTGTGTGTGTGTGTGTGTGTATACATCTGCGCCACTGACATCGGTTCTCAGCCATATCACCTAGAGTCTCCAACCACTGGTTCCTCTTGTCCCGCCAACCCCAACCACCTAGTCTGCATCACTCCACATGGCTCAAACCAACAGTCATACATTCATCCCATGTTTTAGTCTGGCCACCTCGAGCCTTTCACAGCCTCAGCCTACTTCGGCCAACATTGTGTGACGAGGCAAACGGCGACTAGGCAGACGTAACACGTGTCTCAACCATCTCAATCGATGGAGGTTCATAAGCTCGTCATTACCTCTTCTCACTCCTTAAAACTCTATATCTGACTTCTGCATTACTCATGTGGTGACACCACGAAGTACGGCCTATACTATGAAGGCAACGGTGATCAAACACCTGAAACCTCATGTCTTCCACCTTCAATGGTCATGTTTCACAGCCATATAGAAGAACATACTGGACCAGACTTCAATCACTGACACAATTTTTAGGCCTGAACTGTGTTGGTTTTTTCCCAAGCTAAACCTATTTCAATTAAGATTAGGCGATAGAGTGAAATGTCTTGATTCACACATTTTAGTTTTAATGATTGAATTACACCTTTTCTTTATTGATAAAGTTAATTAAGCTGTTTTTTTTTCATTTTCTTCATTTCTTACGGATTTTTTTCAATTTCTCCTTACTGGTAATCTGTCATCAATTAACGGTTCACTGTTGTACCCTAAAAAGTCCGTTGTGAAGTCATGATACGCTTGCGAAGTGCAACCAAATTCATCTCAGTCACAGGATTCACCAGACATACGATTTCTTTCTCTCCAACTTTGAAAACGTTTTCTACCAGTGTTGTATTATGTGCACCTACTTCTTCTTTTCTCCCTGAACCTCCATCACCACCTACTAACGAGCCTGTTTTAAATATTTTGGGTGAACCAACTTTCTCATCTCTTGGTTTGAATAGTTATTGGCCTTCAGGTTGGTATCAGAGTTTACTGGAAGTGTTGCATGTACAGCTGAATTTGCCATGGTGGGGTGCGATTGCTATCAGTAAGTTTATTTAAATGGGTATATGCGATATATTTTTCCGTTTAAGCAGTATTCTTATGAAATGTTCATCTTTTGGAGGATACCGTGAAATCATTATGCACTTTTGATTCCAGCAGTCAAGTAATATTATGATACTAATTGTATGTTTTGAAAGAGAATTAAAAATTCTTTTTATTTGGTAGTTGTCTACTTCAATACATTTTTCGTATTTCTTGTGATTTGCCAGTGCTAAGTTTTCAGCAATTTTTCTCTGAAGTTCCCCTAACCAGGAGTATATCTAGGAATGTAGCTAGGAGAGAGATTAGTGTGGGGAATAATCCGGTGAATATTAGTTTTAAACAGAGACTTTTGGGCTTTTTCTAATCATTTTTTTTCAACCAACTGTTTTGCATATAGGTGAACTTTTCATTTTGATATCAAAGCATTTCACCAGTCAGTAGTTCTGTCTTCGGACATAACTCTCAGTAGATGTGAGCAATGTTGAGGTCAAGCGGAAGGGTACTAGGCAAGATAGACAAGTCGGTTGGTGTGGTTGTGAACCTAACTCGATTGAGATAGCTTGGACATGTACTTTGCACTCCAAGCTCACCACCTACCTTGTCATATGCCAGGGTTCAGGGTGGCCAGGCCAAGACCTGGCGACTGTTTATGAAGTCCCTGGATGTTGGTCTTAGCTGTGTAGGGGGATAGTAACTTCCTTACTGTGGTCCTCAAAACAATAGGAATCAGTGGTTGAGTACTGATACTTAGTGATATGTCTGAGAATTGGTCACATTTGTGCAAACGTATTCACCCCTTGACGTCTTCTAAAGCTTGATTATTTACACTGACTGTTATCTACAGATTGTTTATTCTCCCTCACAACTTTGTCTACTTTGATATCTCTCTTATTCTATCCACCTGTTCTTCGTTTACTACAGTGAATCGTGGCAACTTGAACCGATGCATCACTTATGTGCAAGTTTCTACGTTGATTTTATCTGTCATTGTCAGGTATCAGTTGATCACACCTGTTAGTTAATTCTTTTTCAAATAACCCCATATTTTATGTTATTAGCTCCTTATGATTGTATTGACTCACTTTTTACTTTATTTCGCACACAACAATAATCATGTTCTTTTTATTTTAAGAGATTTCATCTCAAGTGTTAGAACTTTTTAAGGTTTTAACGAAAGCTTAAAGAAAGTGAAACTCTCTCTCTCTGTGTGTGTGTGTGTGTGTGTGTGTGTGTGTGTGTGTGTGTGTGTGTGTGTGTGTGTGTGTTCAAAGACCGTCAACAACTAATGGAGTCTGTTTTATTTCTTCATTCAACTTCTTCCCCTTGGTTATTTTATTGTTCAGTTTTTTTTTGATAATTTGTATGTGTAGTTAGTCTAACTGTTTAAATACAATAGATTATGATTACTTGTTGTGTATAGGACTCATTTATGCATATCATGTTGAAACATATCTCGCTGATTATTTAGTAAACACATAAAGGTTCACTTTATATTTTTATTTACTTGCCTTATTCTTCAGCAACTGTTATTATACGTTTGTGTTTATTTCCAATCATCATTCAACAGCGACGTCACTTGGCTAAGTTCACTGAATCTATGCCTAAATACAATATTTTACAAGAACGTTTAACACAAGCAAGATTTTCAGGGAATTATGTTGAAGGCAAGTTATGTTTTAATTGGTACTACTAGTTGACATGATTCATATATTATCATTTACAATCGATGATTATTACCATAGTTTAGGGATCTGTTTTAATGCATAATCTTTGTTGAGTTATTCTATATGAAACACTTATTCCTTCAGGTGTTTGCTAAGCAAGGGAAAATCAATTGGTGGCATGAAAACAAAAGATATGAAAGCATCGACAATTTTACTATATTATGAACATGGAACCTTGTTAAATGTGATGATAGTAGACTGTTTTCATCGGGAAGTCAGATGGTTAAGTCTAAAAACGTTACTTTCTATATGATTCCAGAGTTGTCGATTGCTAACAACACAGTACTATAAGCAATCAGTAAAGTTGTGCACTGACTACTAGTACTTCAAAAACTTTTATATGCATGATTGGTTTCGAACAGATATCACACCGGTGCTTGTCTTACAAAGTAGATAAGTGATTCACATTCTCCTTTTAGTTCTTCAGTATGATATTAACTGCCATGATATGCGTAGTATAAAGTGGAACGGTTGCTCATAATTTGGATAACACAGAAACCTGTATAGTGTCTTAACACTCTTCATTATTGTCTCTTCTGGATATCAACACTATTGTTTGCCACGCTTTCATTTTGTAACCAGTATCGACAACTTCAGTGTATTTATATTATTTACTTATTTTTCTCTTCGGTTCCTAGTGGAACATAGGGCTTCAGTAGCACGCCTCCATTGCATTCTCTTCTCAGCAGTCTTTTGAACCTGGCGCCATGATTGCTCACAAGCTTCCATTTCTTTCTCACATGATCTCCTCCATGTCACCCTCACCTCGGATGGGCAACTCATCGTTTCCCTTTGGATTCAACTCGAGGGCTTGGCGAGTGATGTCCCTAGTCGGTCTTCTCAGTGTATGTCCAATCCATCTCCACTCTCTTCCTCTACATATTTGTTGGGCGATAGGTTCTTGATTGGTTCATTGCCAGCCAGCCAGCCAGAGTTCCTTGTTGCTTATTCTTTTTCGGCATCTTATCTGATCTTCAGTATCGAGTGAGCGTAGACGGCAGCTGTTGATGTATGATGTCTGTAGTTTGTTGGAAATGCTTTTTGTGACGCTGCAAGTTTGTGAACCATATAACAGCACTGACTTGACATTGGTGTACGAAACAGTATCTCTGGTGTTTTGAAATATCTTCACTAACCAACCGCTCTCAACCTTGTACACACTACTGAAAAACAAATTCCATATATCCAAGGTTCGCTTACTTACCCGTTGATTGATGTCAGTTGTGAATTTTTAAAAAAGAACTATCATACTTCTGAAAAGCAGTTTATATAAGTGTTCTTTGTGGGTTTTAATCTTGATATAAATTAAGAAATCATCTTGCAGGTATTCACTGGATTGGTTGCGTGATATAATCACTGAGATTTGAACTACACAATCAGTTAAGTGAATAAAACATTTTTCTATTTCAAACTGTTAAGCTTGAACTGTCACCTCTAGTTACCCAGCTTATTATCACTGATAGAATAAAATAAACTGGTGAATAAGTATGGTATACATCTACACTCTATAAATGAATAAACACTTTTGAGGAAATCACTCAAATGATGATTAATTTTTGGAAATTGGGTGAGTATCTTCTTTTGCTATACGTGTATATGTGAGTTAAATAATAAATTGTCCATTCAGCTAACCGTAAACACTTTTTTTGTTGTTGAATAAGTATCAATTAGGTGCACAAAGTTGGTAGACAAGAAAAGTAAACTAGTTTATAAAGTTCTGAGTTTACACCATCTAATGTGACTGGAACTTGTTAAATATGCTGTGCAACCATTCACTTCAATACTCTATACTAGTTAGAATATGGATTAGATGGAAAATTAGTAAAAAAAAGCCTGCTGATCTGAGAAACACTAAGTTTATACGAGATTAGTAGCTCAGAATAAGAATTGTAACTGTTCACTGTTGTTCTTTGATAAATCTCAAAGCTCACAAAACACCAAACAATTATAACTACTTAGTGTATGTATAGTGACTGCAATTCGTCTATCCTACATTGCTCCATTGTACACTTGGCTATCAACCAGGTCTAATGTGTAAAGGTGAAGTAAACAAATCTGTAACCCATTGCCTTACAACCAATACTTGAGTGAATACGCCACAACTCCATACGTTTAGTTGATGGTGTAGTCGAACTGACTTTGTCTGAAAAACAACCTAGCTAGCTAAAGTATCTACGTAACTAATTCATTAAGGACAATATAAATCACCAATAAGTGGAACCTAGGCCCATATAAGCTTCTTACATGTGTTTGATACAGAATGGTGATTGAAAGTAAAATCTAGAATCCTAAATCGTGATCGAATTGACTTGTAAATTATCTGCATTATATTGTATTGAACTGGTTCATAAAACTCACTTGTGGATCAGGTTATAATTTCAATTCACCCAGAGAAGGTTTGGATCTTGTCACCATGTAGTTGTTGACTTCACATACAATAATCACTCCCTATGGTTAGTGTACGCCAATCTATTAAAGCATATCTATCTCTGGTAGTCTTACCCACTGACTTTTATTACTGGTAAAAGTGTTTATATTGAAATGCATTACAGTGTAGTAATACATTGAGCAATTATCAGAGATAAATGTCTAGTGAAATTAGTACTTCGTTTTCTGATGAATTAGATAAAATAGATGTAGGAATTCTGTATTCGTTTTTGTAGGCAGTATAGAAGGGAGGTTACCGGCGTCTTAGTACTACACAAATATGAATTAGTCCGGACTGTACACAAATCGTGACTATGATCTTACGTCCATTCTTTTTGTCTGATTCGTTAGACATTTGTGACTGATAGTATACTATTTGGTTTACTCATATACATATATACGTCCCAACTATTTTTTTGTCCAGCCATGCGTACTTCTCAGGAGATGCAAACATTTATGCGGACTAATAACTTAAACCCATTGAAGACTTTCAAATACATGATTTTCCAGGTAAGTTCTTATACTTTGCTATGCTGAACTTAAGTTCTTACTTAGTAAAAGGCTTAATCTTTGCAAATTACCTCATATTGACATGATATGTACTGTGTATGAAATAAAATATGACACTATTCTGGCAGTTCTAGTTTTACTAAGTTTGCTTTTTAAACTAATATGATATTGTACAAATATTATTATTATTACTTATTATTTGTCCCTTGAATTCCCAATGGAACATAGGGCTTCAGTAGCACGTCTCCATTGCACTCTATTCTCTGCAAACTTTTGAACCTGGCTCCACGACAGCCCAGAAGCTTTCATTTCTTCCTCGCACGATCTCCTCCATGTCACCCTCAGCTGGAACGCCTAACTCGTCGCTTCCCATCTGGGTTCCTCTAGAGGGCCTGACGCGTGATGTCCCTAGTCGGTCTTCTCAGTGTATGTCCAATCCATCTCCACTCTCTTCTGAATATTTGTTGGGTGATAGGTTCTTGATTGGTTCATTGCTAGCCAGCCAGAGTTCCTTGTTGCTTATTCTTTTTGGCAATCCATCTGATCTTCAGTATCGAGTGAGCGTAGACGGCAGCTGTTGATGTATGATGTCTGTAGTTTGTTGGAAATGCTTTTTGTGACACGCCAGGTTTCTGAACCGTATAGCAGCACTGACTTGACTAAATTGGTATTGAAAATCCGGATGTTGTTGAGGCTTTGTGCTGAATGCAGAAGATCTCCACACTGGTTTCAGGTTAATGAACGCCAGTCTCGCTTTTCCAATCCTAGCTTTAACGTCCTCGTCTGTGTCGCCGCTGTCTGTAGTTGAAACAGTGCTGCCTAGATAGGTGTAGGTGAAAGAGACTACTTCCTTTAAGTTTCTCCCGTTGATGGTGACTAGAGCATGTTGTTGTTGTTGTGTTGTTGGTTGGGCATCTCCATCACCTCTGTCTTCTCTGCGTTCACTTAAAGACCTGTCTTCGCTGCCCTACGTCTTCTGTCAACTTGTTAGTTTTCGCCTGTAGTTCTTCAAGTTTGTGTGACATTAGACACAAGTCATCACTGGTGAAATGCAAATCTTCTAGGTTCTTTTCGGTGGTCCAGCGTATCCCCCTCTTCTCGCTGCTCAATATTTGTTACATGATCCAGTCCACTACAATCAGGAATATCATGGGTGATAGTAGACAGCCTTGTTTCTTTCTTGTCTTCACTTCGAAGGCATCACTGAGCTTCCTGTTGTGAATTACTTGTCATGTGGAGTCTTTATATAGTTGTTGAATGAGATTAATAAAGGTTTGTGATATTCCGTAATGTTGAAGCAACTGCCAAATTACTTGTCAGTCGACGCCGTCAAAGACATTTTGAAAATCGATGAAGTTGAGGTAGAGAGTTGACTGCCATTCTATACTTTGTTCTATGATGATGCACAGCATTGCAATTTGATCCGCCCGTGATTTGTACTTCCTGAATCCAGCTAGTCTGTTCCGGTCGTAGTTTTGAATCCAGCGCATCCTTTAGTCTCGCCAAGATGATGCGACATAATATTTTGCTTGGGGTGGACAGAAGCGTGATTCCGCTCCAGTTCTTGTAAACACTGAGGTCGCCCTTCCTCCGGAGTTTGACAAGGTAGCCCTTCTTCCAATCTGCAGGTACCTCCCCTTCCTTCCATACCTTATGCAATAGCAGTGTGAGCATGTCTGATGTTGTCTCTGAGTCTGATCTCAGTACTTCTGATGGGATTCCACCCGGTCCTGCTGCTTTACCGCATTTCAGTAGCTTTATGGCGCTCAGGACTTCGACCTTTGTTGGAGGATTTGTGTTCACTTGTAGTTCTGTTGCTGGGCTGCAGGCGATATTTCTGGACGAAGTGCAGGTGGTGGTCGATTCAAGAGCTTTTTGAAGTGGTCAGCACATCGTTTTCTTTGTTTCTCTTCTTTTGTAATTAAATTTCCGTCATCATCTTTTATTGGTTTCATCTGTGTTGATCTCTTCCCAGATAGTAATCATAGTAACTTGGTTATTTGATACATTGTTGTCAGGTCTCTCCTACCTGCAGCCTGTTCTACGTCACTTGCCGGTGTTTCGTAGAAGTGTTTTTTGTCTTTGCGTGCACTCTTCTTGACTTCTTTGTCCAGTGTTTTATACATTGTACTCAGTTGCTCTTGTCGTTGTTCATCCTTGCACTGGTTTGTCTTCTGCTTCACCATCCTCCTCTTCTCTTTCAGCTTCCATGTGTCCATCAAGATCCATTCCTTATCTTTTTTCTTCTTCCTTCCTAATACTGTTGTGCAGGTTTCTTTCCATATAGCTTTCAAAGACTTCCAGTGTTCTTCCACACAGGTTTCTTCAGGGATGTTCCTCGAAATCTCCCATATTGTCTTGATGGCTGACGTGAACATGTCCTTTGTAGTTTCGTCCTTCAGTTTCCGGTTGTTGAACTTGAACTGTGGTCTGTCACCAACTTTCTTGAAAGCTTACAACTTGATTTGGAAGGTTCCTTGCACTAGATAGTGGTCTAAACCTACATCTGCTTCTCCTCTTGATCTTGTGCCCAGTAAGGTGGGTGCGTCTCCACTTTCTTCACATTGAGATGAAGTCGATTTGATTTTTAGTGTGTCCATCTGGTGAAATCGAATCCATGTCGCTTTGTGAATATCCTTGTGTTTGTACCCACTGCCTCCCATCACCAAATCGTTGAGTGTGCAGAAATCTGCAAACAGTTTTCCACTCCATTCATTTCACCGAGTGCTTCTCGACTCATGATGACTTCTCTTCCTGTGTTGTCCCCTCCAAGTTTGGCATTCATGTCACCCATTAGAATTTTGATGTCGCCAACTGGAGTCTTGTCTAGTACTGGTTGCAGCTGTCTGTAGAATTCCTCCTTTTTCTCTCTATCTGCATTACCTGTAGGTGCATAGTGTAGCATTGCATGATTGTGACCTTCCTTCCTTTTGAGTTGAATCTTGCTGTCATGATCCTGGAGGATATTGGTTCCCACTGCATGAGAGCCTTCGATGGTGTTGGGGACATCATCATAGCCACTCGAAAACTCAGTGTGCTCGTGGTTGTCGTCTGGGTGACAATATCGGAGTAGATTATTGATTTTCCAGTTGACAGTTTGGAGACTCCACTTCCATTCCATCTGCTTTCACAGATTCCAAGCATTTCCATGCCATATCTCCTCATCTCTTTTGCAATCTGGGCAGCCTTAGTAGGTTCATACATGGTGTGGACATTCCATGTCCCCACGTTTACTTTCGCTTTGATCGAGAGAAGAGAAGACACATCGGCCAATTGGCTTCCTGAAGGCTTTCACCAACCGGCGTCATTTCGTCTCTCCGATTCCAGCGAGGAATAATTTTGTTTTCATTTTTTATATTTTGTTTGTGGTTTGAAGTTTCTTTAGCGGTTAGATTTGTTTTCCGGGGTGGGGTTGCTAGCCGTGCGCCCAACCTTCCCTCTTTACCAGGGCTTAGGACCGGTTAGTAACTAGTGAACTAGTTAACCAGGCTAGGTTATCGTACAAATATATAATCTATTAATCTTTGTTATTGCAACGCTACTCATCGTTATAGAACAGAGCACAGAGTGGCAGTCAACTCTTTACCTCAACTTCATCGATTTTCAAAAGGCCTTCGACAGCGTCGACCAGGGAATAATTTTGCAGTTGCTTCAACACTACGGTTTCAGTGCCACAAACCTTTATCAACCATGCTCAACAGCTATACACTATATGACGATGCTACATGCTAAGTGATTCATAATGGAAAGCTCAGTGACGCCTTCGGAGGGAAGACAGGAGTAAGATAATGGTTGCCTACTATCACCAATCACCTTCCTGATTGTAGCAGACTAGACCATGCAAGAAAAAACTGTGATGAACGAGAAGATGAGCATACGCTGTTTAACCGATGAAGAGACCCCAGGAGATTTGGATTTCGCCGATGATGGTTTATGTGTAATGTCTAATGTCGTGCACAAACTCGGAAATGTACAGGCGAAAACTAACAAGTTGGCAGAAGAGGTGAGGCAAGGCAGCCAAGTAAGACGAGACTTCGTTCAGGTGAACGTGGAGAAGACAGACGTGATGAAGATACCGAAATACCACCACCATCACCAAATACGACAACAAGAATCACCGATCACTATAAACGGGAGAAGCCCACCTACCTACCCACCTACCTACCTGCCTGCCTGCAAGGCAGTATCGTTTGAACTACAGGTGGCGTCGGCGACAGTACAGATGAGGATGTAAAAGCGAGTATGGGAAAGACAGTGTAAGACAGGCCTTCATTGGTGTGAAATAATCAGTGTGGAGATCTACTGGAGTGTACTGAGGATGAAGCGTGGACAAGATGCGGATTTTCAATAGTGATGTGAGTCAAGGAAGTGAGTGATTCTATGTGATGGTTGATAGACTTGGTGGGTTACAAAAAGCATTTTAAACGAACTGCAGTCATACATCAACATCTGCCGCCTATACCCACTTGATACTGACGATCAGATAGTGGGTGTTGGGGGGTGTGTGGGTGGTGAGAAAGAATAAGCAAGGAGGAAGTGTAGACTGGTAACGAACCAACCAAGAACGTAATGCCTAACAAGTGTGCGGAAGAAGAGAGTGGAAATGGAGTGTATTATATTTGATTGAAGATAGACTGAGAAGACGTTTTGGGACATGAGTTGGCATGCCATGCGAGACCAGGCCGTGGAGTGGAGTGGAGTGGTGTGGAATCCAAATGGGAAACGACTAGTTGGGGGTCTGAGGCGAGGGTGATATTGAGGAGATGGTGTGAGGAAGAAATGAAACTTGTGTTTGAGTGGTGGAGCCATGTTGGAAATAGTGGAGAGAAGAGAGTGGGATGGTGATGTGCTACTGAAGTGCCGTGTTCCAGTAGGAACCCAAGGGACAAATAATTATTATATTCTTTTTGTTTCTCATTGTAACCTTTTAGACTTGAAATGCGCAGATTAGTTGGTTGGAGACCATCGGTAGGAAACCCTACTTCACCTACGTTTCTTGCTTATTGGCACTCGTCAGCAAGGCGTATCTGCAATCTTGTGGGCACTGATGCCCCCTTTTTATGAGACTGGAACCTACATCACATATTTTCGTCCAGAGATGATTCATCCTTCAGGTTGTACTAGCTTCATTTTTCATTACAAACAGGTATACAAATTCAGAATGACATAAGGACAGTGACTATCTTATTTTCACAACTGTCTATCAAGGCTTCTAAAACACTTGTTTAAGCTGGTGGAGGCGAAGTCGACCGAAGCACTAACATATTCAACAAAGACAAGAGAAGACAAGTAAATAAATAATACTGTGTTGGAAATTTAGAAAGCCTCAACATGTAGATGTGGGCTCGTCCAGTAGATGTCAATTTTGAAATCTGACCTATGTACTTCTGCCTTCGTTGCCATTTAGTCTCAATATCTCTCATGCAATATGTGTAGTACATATCCTAATACAAAAATCTATGCCGGTTTCAATTGGATTTGTACAGTAGGCATTAAACAGAGTCCATACCTCGATTCCGCCAGCAACTGACTTATCTGGACTAATGCAGTTTTCTAAATAGTTCAACTGGTTAACTTATCTTACTCCTCCCTGCTATATTCCTCACTTATAAGTCGGTAGAGTTCCTGTGTTTGACTAGTATCTTCGCATTCCAATTATATTAAGATGTTTATCCTTTGCACGGTCATGGGCTCGCACTGCTGAGGAGTCTCATACTAGGACGAAACAGCTGGCTGTCCAGTGCTCCCAGGTTTCCAGTGTTCCTCCAACTGATGTCAGTCCGTGACGAATTCCAATCTAAAAACTTATGTCCATGGTGTCTATTAGACACCAAATCTTGTCAACCTCACCTCCTGGTAGGAAGTCAAACTTTAAGAAATAGGAGGTAAGTACAAAAGTGTTTTCTACCGCTATTTCGATGACCAACCCAGATAATAATGGGGATAGTTGACGTCCGTTCGGGACGCCACTCGTTTTTGTCATCCTAGATGATAAAAAATGTCATCTAGAATGACGCCTTCACTATTATAATAGGATTTTGATTAAATAGTTTTTATACTGGGTGATGATTGAAAGTGAAATGGAAATTTGAACCTCGGCCGGATTCGAATCAACAACCACTCGGTTTCCGACCCGATGCTCAACCAACTGAGCTACGTGGTCCGACTGCTGATCGGATTTTTATTTCACTTCAACCACCATGGGTTTTAGCCGACTACCATATGAATTGTGACGCGTTACTATCGCTTGATCGTATTCACAGTGGCTGCCTAGTCAGTAATTCTCAGTCTAGTCCAAATCTAAGTGAATTAGAGAGTAGGAGAATCATCGGTGTGAATATGATCAAGCGGTAGTAACGCGTCATGAATTCACATTGTAGCTGGGCAAAGCGCTTCGTGATTGAAGTGAAATAAACATCTGGTCAGCAGTCGGACCTCGTAGCTCAGTTAGTAGAGCAGTTGGACCGGAAACTCGATGGTCGTTGGTTTGAATCCGGCCACGATCCTAATTTTCATTTCACCTTCAATGATCACCAGTATAAATACTAGTCTGCCAAACCACGGCTATCTCAGATAGTCAAATGATAAATAGTTTTTATCAACTTTTGATATACTGCTTCAACATTCTTTAAGGTCAAACACTGTCACAAAAGCTCCCACTTGACAGTTGATGCCTTTGTAAAGGAATGTAATTAGTGTAAGCCACAGGAAAATTTCCTGTGACTTAAACTCTGCTAGAAGATCAAAATGTAGCCGACACATCTTTGTTCTGATCTGAAACCAACTTGATTTTCTTTGTTTACTGCTTGTAATTCCAAGTTTCACAATGTATAATTATGAACCTTCGGAAACTACTTCATTCTATTGGATTTCCTTTTGGAGTTATCAGTTTGTTGCTCCACACCAAGTGACCCAATGGAGCTATGTTAATGGCAATATTTGTTCCTGATGTCCTATCAACACGAGAAGGGCTTTAGATAGTGATAAGACGAAACTCTGATAAGGGTCCTTTGGGAGAGGAGGGGAATCGTACTTCTAGGTTGGAGGCGAGTATGATATAAGTAAGTTGTTCCCCACAGATTACCAAAAGTTCATGTTTACTTTGTTTTCCATAGTGGAAGAGGATTTCGAGGTCAGTCCCCAAAATAATATAATCCCCTCAGTTTGCAGACCTTCAGTCCTGTACGTGATTTATATTGACAGTCAGACACTTCATCATTCTACCCACTTTGAGGCTTCTAATAATGCGTTTAAGTAGCTATTGATGCACCTGTCCATGAGCAATCTAAAACCTTCAATAAATAATTCACCTCTTTTACTTTTTTTTTGACAAATCTCTAATCCACTTATGACTAGCATATTGATTTCATAATTCTCAAATAAGATAATGGTAGTAATGATGGGCAGTGGCTAGCAGTGGAATCCAGGATTCACGTTTCATCCTATTCGGGACTCATCAGCTGGATATACCTGTCTCCCAGTGAGTGATGTTGTTCCCACCGGGACTCGGACTCGGGAGCGATCGCTTAAAATGCGAGAGCGTTATCCACTACATGACCGAGCTATGATAGCCACTTCTTTTAGTAAAGCATCTCAATATTCCATACTAAATATATTTTCCCTTATTTTATTTTTCATATTGCCAGATTCCAGTTTTCCTCTCCGTCTTCACTGGGATTCGAGGTTTAGTCAATTTACCTGTTGTAAGCATGCAAACCGGTGGAATTGGTTGGTTTACTGATTTAACACTAGCTGATCCATATTACATCTTACCATTTCTTTCTATGGCTAGTCTTATATTGACGTTTGAGGTAAAGAAAAAGATATTGTATTTAACCTCTAGTATATTTATAATCTATTGTTTTCAAACTATTATCTACTGTGTATTTAGTAATCACATTGAGTTGTTATCGTAAGATACTACTGTTATTTATCATGAGATGACAAACCGTTAGTTATGGTATAGTCAAAATATTGGCATCGGCTTAGCAAGCTTGTGCATGTTATTCATGCGGTAGGCAATAAGCCATCCCAATTATTTAAGGGTTTATGATACTATTTGTCTGCCTAAACCTCTTCAGTTGATTGAGCGGTGTTCAAATCCATGACCACACTAGCAGTTGAAAGTTAACTCCATAAACCAATGAGCCGCAACCCTATGTAGTATACTCACTGAATCATTATACATCATATCTAAAATAGTTTAATCCACATTATTGTTTTTTTTTGTATTATCCGAAAATATTCCCTAACAGAGTTATCTCATTGTTGTATCACTATTTATGATAGTCTAATGAATAAAAATTAAGTTTAATATTGACAAAATGGAAAGCTCAGTGACGCCTTCGGAGGGAAGACAGGATTAAGATAATGGTTGCCTACTATCACAAATCATCTTCCCGATTGTAGCAGACTGGATCATGCAAGAAAAAACTGTGATGAGCGAGAAGATGGGCATACGCTGTTTAACCGATGAAGAGACCCCAGGAGATTTGGATTTCGCCGATGATGGTTTATGTGTAATGTCTAGTGTCGTGCACAAACTCGGAAATGTACAGGCGAAAACTAACAAGTTGGCAGAAGAGGTGAGGCAAGGCAGCCAAGTAAGACGAGACTTCGTTCAGGTGAACGTGGAGAAGACAGACGTGATGAAGATACCGAAATACCACCACCATCACCAAATACGACAACAAGAATCACCGATCACTATAAACGGGAGAAGCCCACCTACCTACCCACCTACCTACCTGCCTGCCTGCAAGGCAGTATCGTTTGAACTACAGGTGGCGTCGGCGACAGTACAGATGAGGATGTAAAAGCGAGTATGGGAAAGACAGTGTAAGACAGGCCTTCATTGGTGTGAAATAATCAGTGTGGAGATCTACTGGAGTGTACTGAGGATGAAGCGTGGACAAGATGCGGATTTTCAATAGTGATGTGAGTCAAGGAAGTGAGTGATTCTATGTGATGGTTGATAGACTTGGTGGGTTACAAAAAGCATTTTAAACGAACTGCAGTCATACATCAACATCTGCCGCCTATACCCACTTGATACTGACGATCAGATAGTGGGGGTTGGGGGGTGTGTGGGTGGTGAGAAAGAATAAGCAAGGAGGAAGTGTAGACTGGTAACGAACCAACCAAGAACGTAATGCCTAACAAGTGTGCGGAAGAAGAGAGTGGAAATGGAGTGTATTATATTTGATTGAAGATAGACTGAGAAGACGTTTTGGGGACATGAGTTGGCATGCCATGCGAGACCAGGCCGTGGAGTGGAGTGGAGTGAAGTGGAGTGGTGTGGAATCCAAATGGGAAACGACTAGTTGGGGGTCTGAGGCGAGGGTGACATTGAGGAGATGGTGTGAGGAAGAAATGAAAACTTGTGTTTGAGTGGTGGAGCCATGTTGGAAATAGTGGAGAGAAGAGAGTGGGATGGTGATGTGCTACTGAAGTGCCGTGTTCCAGTAGGAACTCAAGGGACAAATAATAATAATAAATTCATTCTGACCTTCTTTCAGGCGGTGTACTATGTCAAACTTTTGAGGTGCTTGCTCAGATCTAAAGTGTTTTCGAAATATTACTGTATGTTTTTAGCGCCATTATGAAATTCCTAAAGTCACAGGCTATCTCAACTCGCAATTAAGAGCTTACTTCAATATTCTCTGTGACTTCACATACGGAAGAGGATATACCAGTTATAGTATTCAAACAAACTCTAGCGTGACGTTTACTGTTATATTCACATACACACTAGATGTAATCTGTCATCTGTGAAATTGTTTCCTTGAATAATGAATCCTTAGATATATATGCGCTTCGACTTTTTTCTGCCTGAATTTGTTGTATATTTTACTACTGTAATCAGTGGATCTTGACAACCTGAAGTTTTTAGACTTACCATTCTAGAATGATCAATCAATCCATCTTTCATTGTTGATGTTGTAATTAAATTGTCTGGTGAATTAGAGCATTCAGTTATCAAGTTATAAGCTGCACATTACGCATTGTAGAGTTTACTGTATACAGAAATCTAGACTAGATTGACCCTGAAGTTTCGATATTTTATGATTACTTAGAATTGACGAAATCATTCACTTCAGTTTATCTTCATTTATCATTAATGGATAAATGGTGAAGTTTTTCATTTATCAGTGTTCAATAGTAGCACGCTATATCACGAATTTGTAGAAGCAGGAAACTATGGATCATTGAACCCAGTAGCTGAATAGCTAGATAAGATAGATAGGTAGTAAATGGCATCTAAGTTTGTGTTTATTTAATATAGTCTCATTCAGGTTTCATGCGTTCACAAACTAATATTTAGCTTTCACAATCAAGTTGATCATAATAACTGATGATATGTTCTTAGATTAGAGATTCTCCGACGACCATTTGTTAACATCAGGTTATAAATATGTTCCTGTTGGTCGCCAAGTTTGTTCGAAATATGGGTTATACTGTGTTCTCTGAGCTAAGTTGTTTAGTCATGGAGCTTTCATCGTCTTTCTCCTAGACGACATCATCAGCACTAACTTCAGTGTGAAGTGAGCTGTCAATATCTCTCCGTGAGTGATTCAACAGCTTGCACTGACGAACTGGTTTATGTGTGATTAGTTGTTTCCTTTGATTGTTGTGTAATTGACAGAGTGTATAGATTTTACTGTTGGTTATTTCTCTACTTGACCTCTGACGTTTCTGTGGTTTATCATTTTTCTTGTTGGTTGATAGATTAGGTCTATGTGTATACATCTAATGATTGCTGGCTGGCTTGTTGGTTGACTGGCTGGCTGGCTGGCTGGCTGGCTGGCTGGCTGCTGGCTGGCTGGCTGGCTGGCTGGCTGGCTGGCTGGCTGGCTGGCTGGCTGGCTGGCTGGCTGGCTGGCTGGCTGGCTGGCTGGCTGGCTGGCTGGCTGGCTGGCTGGCTGGTTGACTGACTGACTGACTGACGTGAATGCCAAGCTTCTGTAAATTCTGTGATCTGATTTGTGTTTCGTCTCTGCATCCAAGATTTCTACATTGTTGAAACTGAATTCATGTGCATAGTTGTTATCGACATGGATTAAAATGATCAGTGATGAAATGTGGTGATGTTTAATAGCCGATTGGTGTTCATTTATACAAAGTAATATAGATCACACTTGAAAACGTTTCACAGTGTTATGCATTTTACAGATTTTCATATTTATCATTAATTGCTTTGGCCGTTTTAGACGGGTGGTCACAGTAAATGGAAATCTAATTTTCCGACTTCCAATCTCTATGACGCAACCTGATAAGCCTGCGGTATCTAGTGCATGTGCCCCAACCTTGTGGACCGTTAGCCCACATGGTCTTATGTTCTGAGACTGAGTGTAATCTATTAGCGAGACTGCCGCTCCCGTATCTATCAGACATATGATCTGCCGATCATTCATTAGCATTCTAGCATACACCATACCTTGATCTATGGCTCCTACAATATTTAGTCTAGTTGGAAAAACAGAACTGTTATATCGTTCAGAACGTCTCCTTTTTCGCCTCTCCGGACAGTTTCTTCTCCAGTGTCCAGGTTTTCCGCATGCAAAACACTTACCCTGTATTTTGATATTCATTCGAAGTGCAGGCACCTCTTCCTGAAGGTTGTCGACTTGTTTTTTCCAGTTATTTACCTCTGGTGCCTCCACTGCAGCTACTGCTGTACCCATCAGTTGTCTGGTCACCTTGGCCATCTCACTAATATCCATGGATTGGACCACGTTGACTAGTCGTAACATCTAGGCGATAGCATTCGGGACACTTTAAGTGAACTGTGCAGCTAGCAACTGCTCCTGCGACTCCTAACCCAACGTGGGAAGTGCTCGTCGAAGTAGTTTAGTCAACTTCACAGCCAATACCAGCGAATCTTCGTCTATTCCAAGTTTCGTGCTCCAGAACTGCTGCATCGCCAACTCCCTGTCCGCTGGGCTGTCGAACTCCGCTTTCAGTCGTTCAACCATCCCCTTCCCCTCTCCACGTTCCACGCCGTCATACGCTGCTTCCACTGTACCCCTCAGCAATGTGCCAAGTATCAACACCTCCTGGATCCCGGACACCCATCAGCTCCGCGACCGACTCGATGTCCCTGGGGAATACCTTGATGTCTCCATCCTCGAACTTTTCAGGCCATCAAGTCTAAAAGTAGCGACGTCAACTGAAAGAAGCAAGAAGATAGATATAAAGGATGGAATGTTTATTATCAACAAATGGAACAGTAGTGGTTAAATATAGTATGTCCTGCACTAAAACTGTCATTTGCAAGATATGCTTCATTTCCTCTTCTGTTTCTTTCTTGATTTGCTCTTCATACGACTGCCTTGTTTTTCTCTTGGCAGAATCCTTACCTATTGCTGGTAATTCCGTATGATTTCTGCCACCCTCTCAACATATGCTACTTAAATCCATTCTTATCAGCAACGCCGACTACACTATGAGAAAGTATTATGAAGATTTAGGTAACTAAATTTGTCTGATGTTTAGATTGGTTTTATGATATTCAACGTATAAGGCAATTTAAAAATACTACTCCATTCATAAACGTCATAACTGAACATTCAATAAAAATTCTTATAAATTTGTTTTTATTATTAAAAGTCCTACTTTAATTGTTTTTTTTATATTTTATTTATTATTATTTTAGTATAGTGGTTCTGAATCCCCTTCATCTAAATCTAATGTTATTATACGAAATACGATGAGAACACTCCCTTTTATTGGTTTCTTTTTCGTAATGAACATGCCATCGGTAAGAAAAAGTTTTATTGATTTATGAAATAAACCAATAGGAGGGGGGGGGGCAGAGATTAGATGTGTAGACTATTTATCAATTGTGTACAGTTTTGAAAAAAGTTACCACCACCACCACTGGTCCCAAGTCATTCAGTTGTGTAATCGCTGCGACTCTACCTAGAGAATTATGATGAGTCAAAAAATGTTAACCCGATACAACTATCCTTAATCCTACAGCATCATACGATACACTAGCCACCCCTCCTCTTCTTCTATAAATTCCTAGGGTTAACACACAAGGAACGGCATAGAAGCTGTGAGGATGACTTGCGTAACACACATGTCCAAGCCACCAAAGCTCCGGTGTTTCCAGATGACTTCATTCATTGAATGGCAATCTCCATCATGCCTAAAAATCATTGCTAATTCAATTCCTATATCATATAATAGTAAATTCTGAGAAATGTACAGGCCTGGAAAAAGGCCCGAGGTGGCCAAACTAAAACATGGGATGAATGTATGAAGTGTTTGACTGTTGGTTTGAACCATGTGAGGCGATGCAGACTAGTCGGTTTGGGGTCGGCGGGACAAGAGGAACCAGTGGTTGGGGATTCTAGGGGATGTCAGTGGTGCAGATGTACACACACACATTATCGTCACCTTAACACTATACCGATTCTCACCACTTTATTATTCCTCCTTCCTCTTTTTGCTTACTTTATATTTCTTTTGACTGAATTTCCTTATCTTCATCTTTCACGTCACTACCTTGTTTACTTGTTGTAGTGATATGAGGTGTGGTGGGAACTCGGAAGGTTACTCAGCAATGCCTGGTCCTATGTTGATATTGATGGTTATGATGATGACATTCATAAGATTCAGATCAACTGAGTGAGTCAAAATCAGTGAATAAGTAAAATAAAGAATATTATCCAATCGATACTCGATGATGATTGAAGGTATAATGAAAATCTTGGACGTTTGGGTTACTTCCTCAGTGCTTTTCCATCTGAGTTATGAGACTCGACTACTGACTAATTTTTTATTTCATTTCAATCATTAAGGGTTTCATCAGACTGCCATATGAATTCGTGAAGTTTTATGATATCCACACTAGCTTACCGAGTCAGGAATTCTTATCTCAGTCCAAATCTATGTGAATAAAAGTCGGAGAAAACTCTTTGATGAATGAAGCGAAATAAAAAATCTGGTCTTGTAGCTCATTTGGTAGGGAACCATGCTGCTAACGTGGTTCGAGTCCCGCCTATTGTCCAGATTTTCATTTTATCTTTAATCATCACTTAGTCAGTATCAATACGAGTCTGCTATGGCTATCTCAGATAGGCAAACTGATAATTATGTAATTGAAGGAAGATAAGGGAGATTAAACTATAATCAGCATGAAAGTGAGAGATAGAACTCATTTCCTTTCTGTATACAAAGGACAAAGGATTTGGAAATGATGGAGAATATTTGTAGCTCAGGAGGATAATTTTAATGGGATTGAGTTCTCTGAACTGGATTGTTTAATCGTGGAACTTTCATTGTCATTCTAGAGATACCATCATCAGCACAAACTTCAGAAAGAAGTAACCAATAAGATTCTCTTCGCAATTGATTTACTAGCTTCTCTTCATGACCTTGTGTATGGTTGGTTGCTGCTACTTAACTCTAGTCATTATCTTCGTGTTGATTTTGATTGGTTGTTCTGACGACCTGAACTATGACCTTCTTGTTGTTTCTTATTGGTTGACAGATTGGGTCAATGTCACAATATATATGTTTGTTGATTGCTGACTGACCTGGTATTCATTGTATTTCCTCTATCTAGGATTACTACATTTCCCTAGTGAAATTCATGTTTAAAATTGTCTGTAGACGAATGCGAAGAGAACAGCCATTTCATATGATATAGTGTTTTTCAAATTTTTCGCAGTTTATTTTTTGTCTTCTTTTAATAATGTATCTTTTGACGTGCATAACAGAGACTGAAAAGATTTTGTGGGATTATGAGATCTAGCAATTCAATAAAAAATTGTGGAGTTTGTGCTAATGATATTCTCTAGAATGATAATGAAAATTCCATGATTAAACAATCCAATTCAGAGAACTCAACCCCATCAAAAAAGATTTGAAAAATATGAGAATAACGCGGAGAATAATACATTTTCACACCTCCGTTGATATTAAAATGCTCTAAAGATTACCAAGGAAGGTTTAAGGTAAGGACAAATTGTTTTTGAATATACAAAAGGGGCTTTGAACTTTTGTATAGCTAAGGCTTTACTGAACCTAAGTATACGGTCTTGACGATTCCTATACAATGGTATAAAGGTTGTTTTAAAGTCAATCCTGTGTCAACGATGGCGTCTGTCTACCCCCCATGTATTTATTGGATTACTTGACTGTAATTATTTTTCTAACCATTCGGGAGGGTTGTTCTCCACCACCCACGACTTCATACTTGAATTACTTCAAATTTATATACGCTTCCTGATACACTATCGCCTATCTTATTATCCCTGATACTACTGATCCATCTGCGTCAAACTGTGTAAATATCAAGAGATAACATGAAGTATGTAGCATTGGTCAGTAAGCAGACAAAAATTTGAAATCAATACAGTTGAACAAATGTTTCAATTATGAGTTGTAAAATAAATGCTACCACTTTTTGGTGGGTCAATAGCCGATGAAATCTCTGCACGAATACAAAAGGCTCGGCTGGCTTTCACCAACTTATGCCACCTATGGCACCGTCATGATATCCGATTGTCTATTAAGGGTCACGTGTACTACACAGCAGTCCATTCTGTTCTACTGTATGGCTGTGAAACATGACCATTGAAGGTAAAAGACATGAGAAGGTTTCAGATGTTTTACGACCATTGCCTTCGTAGTATGGGCCGTCTTGTGTGGTGTCACCACATGAGTAATGCAGAAGTCAGATATAGAGTTTTAAGGAGTGAGAAGAGGTAAGTTAGTTGACATGGTTGTGAATCTTGATCGACTGAGATGGCTGGCTCCGACATGTATCACATCTGCCTAGTCGCCGATTGCCTCATCACACAATGTTGGCTGAAGTAGATTGAGACTGGAAAAAGGCTCGAGGTGTCCAGACTAAAACATGGGATGAATGTATGAAGTGTTTAACTGTTGGCATGAACCATGTAGGAGGGGGGTGGTGCAGACTAGGTGGTTGGGGTCGGGGGACAAGAGGAACCAGTGGTTGGAGACTAGGTGATATGGCTGAGAATCGATGTGAGTGGCGCAGATGTATACACACATTATCCTCATCTTAACACTATACCGATTCTCACCATTTTGTCACCCTTTCTTTCTTCTCGTACTTTATATTTCTTACTTCATCTTGCACCTCACTGCCTTGTTTACTTGATGTACTGATATGTGTGGCAACTCGGACTATTACGTAGTAATGCCTAGTCCTATGTTGATATTGATGATGATGATGACTTCTTCAATCTTTGTATCACCCCACATACATGTAAATTGGTATACACAGAGAGACTGTATGTCTTTTTAATAACTGAATTAAGCTTTCATGTTAAGTTTATGCTATTTCTAAAGTTTGTGATGATGATTATGATGATGTCTCTATAATGGCAATGAAAAATTCCATGACTAACGAATTCAATTCAGAGGAGTCAATTCCATCAAAACTGTCTTCGTGGACTACAAATATTCTCCATCATTTTCAAATCTTGTATTCTCTAAAGTTATTTATCTTACCCCCCCCCCCCACCTTATTTTTATCCTTCATATATAATGTGATCAGATTGTTTGAGATATATTGCGGGTATACAAAACATTTCTCAGATAATCTCTGTCTTCTTAATACACTATACAACTTCTTCTTTTCAACAGTTAGGTGTTTATTTCTTTCAATTTGTTGGTTTTCATACTTCATGATAAAACTCTAAGGCTATTCATTCTCTTTAAGACATTTCTAGTTCTTTCTTGTAATGATATGGTTTTCTCGTTCACTCAATGATCATATTTTATTCATCGGATTAAATTGACTAACTTTATCCAAGAGGTTTAATTGAAAAACGTTGGAAGATTATGATAGTGAACTCACGAAATCTTTAGTTAAAGAAAATTTACACGAAGAATTACTTCAAAACCCTTAAAAGCAAATATACAATTTACCAGAAAAATAATGTAAATCAAGGTGAAATCAAAGGCTCTGTGTCGCATCTAAAGGATCCCAGTGATAAAGACGAGTTTGGAATCCAGCTAACTTTATCTATAAACTTTCAAGTGAGACAGACAGAGAGACAGTTAGTAGTATAGCTTTTTAAACAATCTCTTTGTGTCTATTCTATTCACCTGATATATTTCTCTAGAATGTAAATAGGTTAAGTTTTGAATTTCAACTTGATTAAGACTAGTTTTTGAAAGTCACATATTATACTTTTCCGCAGCTTTCAGCGAATTCTTCAGAGATCTTTGAGTTATGATTTCACGAGTTTGTTTTCATAATCTGTTCCCCCCCCCCCACGCTCCCATCTTCAACCTCTCCATTACATTATCTATAAATTAGCAATTATTTAATGTACAACTCATGAATTTTGACTTTCTCTCAGTGCTGGAGAATATTTGTTGCTCAAGTAGATGGTCTTGGTTGTTTTGTGTTCTCTGAGCTAAGTTGTTTAGTCATGGAGCTTTCATCGTCTTTCTCCTAGACGACATCATCAGCACTAACTTCAGTGTGAAGTGAGCTGTCAATATCTCTCCGTGAGTGATTCAACAGCTTGCACTGACGAACTGGTTTATGTGTGATTAGTTGTTTCCTTTGATTGTTGTGTAATTGACAGAGTGTATAGATTTTGCTGTTGGTTATTTCTCTACTTGACCTCTGACGTTTCTGTGGTTTATCATTTTTCTTGTTGGTTGATAGATTGGGTCTATGTGTATACATCTAATGATTGCTGGCTGGCTGGCTGGCTGGCTGGCTGGCTGGCTGGCTGGCTGGCTGGCTGGCTGGCTGGCTGGCTGGCTGGCTGGCTGGCTGGCTGGCTGGCTGGCTGGCTGGCTGGCTGGCTGGCTGGCTGGCTGGCTGGCTGGCTGGCTGGCTGGCTGGCTGGCTGGCTGGCTGGCTGGCTGGCTGGTTGACTGACTGACTGACTGACGTGAATGCCAAGCTTCTGTAAATTCTGTGATCTGATTTGTGTTTTGTCTCTCCATCCAAGATTTCTACATTGTCGAAACTGAATTCATGTGCATAGTTGTTATCGACATGGATTAAAATGATCAGTGATGAAATGTGGTGATGTTTAATAGCCGACTGGTGTTCATTTATACGAAGGCGAAGAGGGTGATATTCGGTTTGTCTTCTTTGGTTGTTGCATTTTTTGGTCTGCATAATATGATTTGAAGGGAATTTGTCGGTTTATGAGCCATACCAATTCCAAATGGTCTCAGTAATCTTGTTGTGATTTCCGATTTATCCTTTATGTATGGTAGGATGATGCGTTTATTGATTTCTGTCGTTGGCTTTGTAGTTAATGATGTATGAGATAGGCATCTTGTAATAAAGTTTCATGGATAGCCGTTCTTCTTTAGAAAAGACATCAAGGAATTTTCCTCGTATCTCCGTGAAGTTGTTGTACTGCAGTATGTGCTTGATCTTTTGAATAGAGTCAGCACGCAACTAATTTTTTGCGTTGTTGGGTTGTTGCTACTGTAGTTGAGGATTTGACCAGTGTTCATTGAGTCCCTGTTCACTTGAGTTTCCAGCTTTTCAGCATTTGTTCTACTGTCTAAAGCATTGTGAATTTGATGCCATTGTAAAGATTGTTGAGCAAACTGCAATTGTTTTCTAAATCATCTTTTTTAATGATGACAAAAGTATCGTCTACATACCGAATTCAAATTTCTGGCTTAATCAACGACAGAATGATGGCTTTCAGTCTCTATATCACTGCTTCTGCAGTTAGTCTGGATATCAGTGGACCCCATTGGAGCTCCTTTCATCTGTTTGTATATCTTGTCATTGAATTGGAAGTATGTTGTCAAGCAAAGGTCTGTGAGTTCCATCAGACGTGAACATTTAAGTTTTATGCTTTCTGAAAGGCTTATATCTGTGTGTATGCAGCTGATGAGTATTCGTGAAATAAAAAGACTTCATCGTGTTGTATAAATCTAATCCGTTTCGCTTTATCCAACCTTTTTTTAAAACAACCGAACGCGTTTAATACCTGTTGAATCCAGTAATGTAATGGAAAAACTTGGGCACTATGGTAGAATATAATTCCATATTAGAGTATTTATTTAATATAGCATCACAGTAGGAATACAATATTATTGACTTGATGACGTTTCGAGCAGAATTCATCGGTCATATTCACATCTCAAGGTAATAATACAACTTTCACACTTCATTTATATAGTCCAACAGCTCTTCATTTATTTATTTTAATGGTAGTAAAAATTTTCCAGATATCTGCAATATATGTGATAAATCATTCCAGTTACTTGTGTGTTGATTCAATGAACAAGGATTCTCTGATCAATTTCGCCGTACACCTAAGTTTGATTATAGGTCAGTGCAATGCAGAGCAATAGCCGAGTTGTTATCTAAATCACCTATCTTAGCAAAGTCTACCAGATCAGCTGCTGTGACCTCTGTACTTGACCCCAGAATCATTACATGGTATCTGATAGATTATTTTATTTTTCTTAATTTCGGCTCTATTGGATATTTTAGCTTGCAAAGTTTCTCTCTGAGCTAATTTGTGGGTTTCAATGCCATCCTAATCCCAGACAGCATTGTTAAAAATTCTGCGTAGAATTTCCAATGCACCTGCTTTATATGGCAACATTACAGAGGATGTAAATTCCCTCTTAGTTATGTTGTAATCGTCACTAATACTATCACTATTTCTCTTATTCAGTCCTTATCAACCTTTTGATAAATTCCTCAAGATAGTTATTAAGAAGTAGCGTCTCAGTGATGTGTATTTCATTTTCGTATATTATTATTATTATTATTACTTGTCCCTTGGGTTCCTAATGGAACATAGGGCTTCAGTAGCACGTCTCCATTGCACTCTATTCTCTGCAAACTTTTGAACCTGGCTCCACGACAGCCCAGAAGCTTTCATTTCTTCCTCGCACGATCTCCTCCATGTCACCCTCAGCTGGAACGCCTAACTCGTCGCTTCCCATCTGGGTTCCTCTAGAGGGCCTGACGCGTGATGTCCCTAGTCGGTCTTCTCAGTGTATGTCCAATCCATCTCCACTCTCTTCTTCTGCATATTTGTTGGGCGATCGGTTCTTGATTGGTTCATTGCCAGCCAGCCAGCCAGAGTTCCTTGTTGCTTATTCTTTTTCGGCATCTTATCTGATCTTCAATATCGAGTGAGCGTCGACGGCAGCTGTTGATGTATGATGTCTGTAGTTTGTTGGAAATGCTTTTTGTGACACGCCAGGTTTCTGAACCATATAGCAGCACTGACTTGACTAAATTGGTGTTGAAAATCCGGATGTTGTTCAGGCTCTGTGCTGAGTGGAGATCTCCACACTTATTTCAGGTTAATGAAGGCATGTTTTGCTATGTTTCCGATCGTGGTTTTGACATCCTGGTCTGTTTCGCCGCTGCCTGTATTTGAAAGGATGCTGCCTAGGTAGGTGGGTAAGTGAAAGAGACTACTTCCTTTAAGTTTCTCCCGTTGATGGTGATTGGAGCATGTTGTTGTTGTTGTTGGTTGGGCATCTTCATCACCTCTGTCTTCTCTACGTTCACTTAAAGGCCTGTCTTCGCTTCCCTGCCTCTTCTGTCAACTTGTTAGTTTTCGCCTGTAGATTTTCAAGTTTGTGTGACATTAGACACAAGTCATCACTGGTGAAATGCAAATCTTCTAGGTTCTTTTCGGTGGTCCAGCGTATCCCCCTCTTCTCGCTGCTCACTATTTGTTGCATGATCCAGTCCACTACAATCAAGAATATCATAGACTTTCCAATTTGCCAGTCAAACTCCTAACCTGGCTACTTAAATATTTTATCGAGCCTATTTTGACAGATATAGGGTAAGATGATGTAAATATCCAATGTTAACTTTTCTACCTTGTTCATATATTTCAGATAAAAATAGAGATGAGTTTGGTAATAAAAACGTGGAGTTATCGATTCTACCTAATTCTATCAAGTGTTCGAGAAAACTCTATCGAACAGTTATTCCTGTATAAAGGATGATCACCATTGCCATGGTTATACACCAAATCATCACCAAACTTATCTGATTTATATTCTAAGATGTGTGTAATCATTATGTGCTGTAACCATTATTATTTCTTATTGTTTTGTTAATTTTTTTTTCATTTTACAACAGGCCTTAGTTTGGTACTGGACAATAAGCAACGCACTTTCCCTCATTCAGTCGTTAATCCTACGTCAAAGCATTGTCAAATCCTATTTCAATATACCTATTCAAGCACCTATTCCTGTACTAAAAAAAAAACGTGACTTTATTAGTGGTTTCAAAGAAAGTGAGTAAATGTATATCTGAATATGTGTTTCCATTTGATGTTATAATCTGTTGATATCCAGATATTTATCAACTAATATATTATATTAAAAAAAGCATATCAATTCATTGCTTTTCATCATTGTCTATAGCGTTAGTGATTCGTTAACTTAGACAATAAAGCTTGAAGTATCCTAATCATAAGTAAGGATCTCAACGAGTTTACTTACTTACTTACTTACTTACTTACTTGCTTACTTACTTACTTACTTACTTACTTACTTACTTACTTACTTACTTACTTACTTACTTACTTACTTACTTACTTACTTACTTACTTACTTACTTACTTACTTACTTACTTACTTACTTACTTACTTACTTACTTACTTACTTACTTACTTACTTACTTACTTACTTACTTACTTACTTACTTACTTACTTACTTACTTACTTACTTACTTACTTACTTACTTACTTACTTACTTACTTACTTACTTACTTACTTACTTACTTACTTACTTACTTACTTACTTACTTACCTACCTACCTACCTACCTACCTACCTACCTAAAAGTTCCCATTGAGGAGACGATGTAACTCCTTATTGTTACTAGAAGCATACTTGGAAATCACTTCTGAAGCAACAATTTGTATTTGGGTGGCATAAAACACATTCCAAACATTCTTAAATTATCCTTTAAGATGTATGGGAGATTTTTGTATCTTGTCAGCATCTTCATTTAACAGGACTGCTCCATCTACGTACTCCAGATTAACCAAGAATTCTCATGTGATTTGATCATTCCCTGTGAAGTTGGATGACGAGACGAAGTCCTCTATAAGGAATGTCTGTGACAAAATTGAACATAGTGCTTAGGGAATTTGTTGGTTACAGAGTTGGTCAAGGTGGTGGCTGCACCTGATTCTTTTGTACGCATAATTCAGCATGTTTAGATTAAATGGCTACCGCTTCTACTATTTAAAGTATTTAGTGTCTTTCTACATGCGAAATATTCCCATTAAATAATGAAAATTAATCAATGATAATTCAGCGAAAAACATTTTCTTTCCGATGAATCATTTTCAAAAGATATGCATTTTAATCAGCAATACATTAGTGACAAATGGGTCAATACAAGGTCGTCAAAGACGGTGAATAAGGTCACACGGTGATAATAACTAGAAGGTCAAATCAAGGTCATCAAAAATTTATTATAGGATTATAGTAAATAAACAAAAAAAAATGAATCAACTATCTTTGGGAGACTACACCCAAGGCAAAACTAGAGGTTGAACATATCTTCTTTGAACACAAACAGCAAGCTTATAATGCTGGATTGCCAAAGCTTCTGATGTGTTGAGGTTGGGGAATATACACTCGCTTCAGAATGTTTACCTTCACTTTACAAACGATTTTGAAAAAAACTGTCATGGAGCACAGTGACCAGTGGTAACCAAAGCCTCAAGAACCAAGCTGTTGATGGCTTTATACTGTCCTTTGAACAGCCAATGTAGGGTAGTGTTCGAAGATGCGTTTGAATAGAACAAGCTTTTTGAGGTCTATGTAATCAGCTCGACACGAGGAAGTGAATTGGTAAACATATATGGAGGTGGTCCAAGACGGTAGTTTATTCTTTACACATTGAAGAAAATAATCCGAAGCTGAGCGGAAAAGGTCTTCTTCAGTGTCTTTTCAGTATCTCTACCAGCGTATCTCCCCTGAATGAATTCAATATTCATAAACAATGTCTTCTTTGGAAACCGTAGGGACTTATTCTTTGAAATACTTAGGCTTTATGTTCCTCTTAATGAATCGTGAAGGATAATCATTGTTGACTAACACTCTTCGAAGTATTTCCAACTCCTCATTTAGCTTTTGGTAAATTGATGCAGCCACGGTAAATGGATTGATTCATATCAGCTTTATAATCGTTTTGGAACAGAGTGAGCTTAATATCAAGGCATCTACATTTTTCCCTACACCTTTAGTTAGCCATACTTGGAGGTGTTCACGAGTATGAAAAATCGACTTCCTAGAACGTTGGCCAACATAACTGTCTCCATAGCAGCACAATAAGAAGTAGCCAGCCCAGAGTATTTTATCTTTCAGTTTCAATAGCACAACTAGGCGCGTAGGAAACACCAGCTGCAATTTTCACAGCATACGAATTATTATCTCATATAGTGCTTATCCTTTAATTTGTATTTTCAGGTAAAGCAGTATGTTGGTCAAAGTTGAAAAACATTTCTGCTTTCGTTGTAAAAATACTTTTCTATGAATTTATCTGGATAGCCACTCTTAGTTAATGTGTTACACAAGATCTCTAAATGTTTATCGATAGTATCCTCCGAAGGTTATAGCTCTTACTGTGTAGCTGTGGGTGTTTACTAGATTTCGTTTATATTGGAGAGTTGGGAGGGGGGGGGGGAAGAGGAGTTAAGCGAGTGTTATATATCGTCCTGTCCATGAACTTTTCTTATCTATTAGTTCCTTTGTAGCTATTCATATAGTCTTCTTGAAAAGAGAACTCCCAGATAGACAGTTTTATTGTTTGATTTCTCCTCACATGTGGATTTTATAATTGGATCCGTTCCATTGAATCTGTCTACTTTGATATCAATGTTTTCGCATCCACATATTCAATAGTGGTAAATTGAACTGATACACTAATGTGTTAGGTTCTACGCTTATTTTATCTGCCTGTCAGGTTAACACTTCAGGCGTATTCAAGTTGGTAATACTAGAGAATGTTTGATTGGTTTTGAGAGGATTTACATCTAACCAATTGGTCATGGGTTCGAACCCCGCTCCACCTACCTACCCAGGTTTAGGCAGTCAGGAAGTAACATCAATAGCTTTCACACAATAGGTATAGGTCACTGTCTACTATAAGAATGTACATAAGGCTATAGAGCTCATTTCTATTCGATTTGCTTTCTTTTTTACTTGTTTCTGTTAGAGGGGAATATTCATAAATAAAGATGTAACACCCAAAGTTATCATCATACTTTTATTTTTGGTGGATGTTAACATCTTTGATTTTGTTTACAAATTCAAATGTGTATTTCACACTTTAATTGGACTATGTGTACATATAACCGTTTCGAAGTAAGAAACAAGCCAATTCGTTACAGTATTATGACACAATGAATTTTGTATACCAAGAATCGACCTCAATAGTGTGCCTGATTTATATTATTTAAGTCAGTCTATACAGTTTCAGTTTGATTTTATCGTATAAGCAAGCTGAAAGGGATTATCTGCTACTGTTTCAATTTCCTGTAAAGATTTAACCAATTCCTTGCGTATTTCGTTATTTAAGTTCTTTTTAACTGCTACCAGTTATTGAAATTTGAGTCTATCCTTCAGAATATCATCCATTCTGTTTATATATCTCCCTTTTGTTAAGAAGAACTACTCTTGTTTGACGATTTTAAGGTTATCATCCGTTACCATCAGTTGGAGGAACATTGGGAGCACTGGCCAACTAGCTGTTTCGTCCTAGCATGGGACACCTTAGCAGTGCACACCCATGACCTCGCCAGGGACCAAACTCGCGACTTTCAGGTTCTATGGCCAGCACGTTACCACTAAGCCACCGGGTTGGAATTCAATAATCCATATTTCCTGCTTCTGTCAGTTCACGATATAGCGCGACCTACATCTAATGTCGTTTTTAAGTAACTGTCCTCATGTTCGACTTTGTTGATTCCACTAGTCACAACTCATTGGAACTTCAGGAATCGCCTCTCAAAGTTTCAATGAGAAGTTGTGACCAGTGGACCGAACCTGGTGGTTGTGAGGAAAAATATCCAACGATGGGATTGGGTGATGGTCAGGCTATGTCGTGAACTGACAGAAGTTGGAAATATGAACCGTCGGTTTCTTACCCAGTGGCTCAGTGGTAACGTGCTGACCACGAAACATGGATGCCTCGGGTCCGATCCCTAGCGGAGTCGTGGGTGTGCACCGCTGAAGAGTCCTACACTAGAACGAAACAGCTGGCTATCCAGTCCATGATGAGAACCAACTTAAAATACTCCCTAGTCCTTATAAATCACCAAATTCAATTTTGCTAATAGGCTTTCTATGGGTTTTCGTTAGAATGTTTCTGCATGTACACTTTCTGTTCTTATATTGAAAACAACAGTCAAGCAAATAGCACTTGAAGGATCCCAGTTCAAAATTGAAGGAAGACATCAGGTTAACTATCTGAGTATACATATTTTCGATTTGAATGTCTTTATCTGGGTGACTGGTATAGTCACGTTCATCAGAGAATTTAAGACCTAGAGACAGTACCATTTCATCAACAGCTCTCAACCAGTGATTCTTATCGTCTTGAGAACCCCAGCCAGGCAATCTACACTTCCCTACATAGTTGAAACCAACATTCACAGACTTCATGAACTCGTGTGACGTTTTTGTCTGACCATCGTGAGGCTTTATTCAACCTAATCCAACTTCATCTAGCATGACACGTCGAAGTGAGTGGTGGCTTGGCATACCACCTCATAGCCTCATTGAGTGACTTTCATTTCTTTGCCTAATACCCTTCAATTAACCTTGACATTGCTCACACAGTGATTTCACCATACCGGAGCATTTTCGTGAAGATATCTTTAGTCAAAACTTGTGATCATTTTATATCTTCTACTTTCAACAGCCATGTCTTACATCCGTTATATGAGGACAGAGCAGTATACTTGTTTTTTGGTAGGTAGCCCGCTTGGGCTGGTTCAGCTTCCCAAATAAGTAAATTGGCCAACGTATCCCACTACTTGATTGCCTATTCTTAAACTGTAAATAGTTTCAGACCTGTCCTGGAGCCTCATCTTATGTTTGACAGGTGCAAAACACATGCCAAAGATAGATTTCTGTTCAACACCTTCAGAAAACGCAGTTTTTTGTCAGTGTCTTCGTATAGTAGGACACTATCGTCTGGATACTCCAAGTGGACCAGATAATCTCCAAGGAGTAGATTAGTCAATGTGAAGTCAGACAGAGGTAGTGCCGTCAAACTCGTCTACTTCACTGATCATTATTTCTCTATAAGGAGGGAAATAAGTCTTTTCGTGCTTGGGTATATCTCGTCGATGAAATGTTGTTAACAAATCCTACAAGATCTGATTATTATTGGCCAACAAAACCTTTTAGAAAATAATTCATCGTATGATTTTCTTTGGTATTAATACATTCAACTATTTAATGTGGTTAACTTTTGTTGACTTATATTAAGTGTCAGTATTTTGGTTACTGTAATCCTTTTTTTTTCCCTTTTGAAAGGCCTGAATAATTCTCGTCTTCTTGCTGAATTGGAAGCAAGAGAACGATTAGATGCAAAGA
Organism: Heterobilharzia americana; assembly: GCA_944470555.2. Taxonomy (NCBI): domain Eukaryota; kingdom Metazoa; phylum Platyhelminthes; class Trematoda; order Strigeidida; family Schistosomatidae; genus Heterobilharzia; species Heterobilharzia americana. Next base: position 157,070,815 of record OX104127.1, on the reverse strand, counting down.
ATTGGCAAGATGCTGGTCGCAAAAGTGCTCCTGTTACATTTATTTCTAATCCAACGGAACTAAAGATAACTGGGAAAAATGGTTAGTGCACGTACGATAAGGAGGCAGTAAATTAAGTGTAGTTGGATGTCGATACTCGTGAATTTCCAATAATAAACTAACCTTCCTGATGACTGTTGTTTCTTATAGATTTTTGTATACGCATTTCAAATGTACACTTCACATATTTTCAGTAGGTTTTTCTAGCTTATTGTCTATTCAGGGATATAGAAAGATTGTAAAGAGACATTGATGTTATTGACCAAATCTAATGACAATCATATGTATCAAGTTAAGTTAATCACTGACTTGCTAAAATGATTTTGTTAGTTAATTACATTCTGGGAAAGACTAGAAGATGTTATAAAACGTTCAAGATGCGAGAATTACTTGAGCTCAAGGGGATTACAACATTCAACTAAAAGTGACCGAACCATAGCGCCTATACTACACGTCCAATGTTACTGTGAGGCATGAGGATGGGGAGGTGGAGTATACAGTGACCAAAGAATATTGGGATAGAATGTCCATCACGAATCATTCATAAACTTGGATTTTATTCCATGTGTGAACATTTATGTAATATCCAGTAAAATAAAATGTAGGTCTCTCTTACTTGACCAGAAAATCTGTATCTTCCCTCTTAAGAAGATTTTATGCTCCCATTCCCAGTGGTTTTAATCTCAAAGTAAGCAAAACACCTCAAGTTCAGTTTACAGTTATGACATACACTTCACTTTAAACACAGTGGACACGAAGATTCCTGTATGCAACTCTTCGATCAAATAGGGAGAGAGAATTGAATGCATCTATAGAGAGGTTAACTGGAAGTAGAAGTATTCAGCATTTCGTATGAACACTGAGAAAAGTTGACAAAAACTAGGGGGCAAAACGAAACTAAAACAAGCTTTGCACCGTTCCCTAAATAAGCCTTCCCAAGCTAATTCCATTTCACGAATATCGTATACATGTGTGCTGGCAGTTCCACATAGGTTTTAACACCAACTACCCCAAAACGCACGCTATGGACTGTGAAACTTTGGATTTTATACTATTACACACAGTTTAGTTTGTTCACAAGGCATTATTATTTGTCTGTTGGGTTCCTAGTGGGGCAATTTGGTCAGAGTTGTGAGAAATGCGGTCAATTACTGGCGGTGGTGGTTTATGTTTACCAACTAACTTCGGCTTGTTGGAGTTCGTGCACACATTACACCAGGGATGCGCTGATGTACATGCAGTTGGAATATCGGTCGTCTTAGACTCAGAGAAAGCATGACGCGGAGACATTTTCAGTCAATCTACTGGTTTCAACTTAGGTTGTGTAAAAGACGAAATATTGGTTTTTGAGGCGAAAATATTTTTATGTGAGTTCATAGGCTCATTATTGCTTGAATGAGTCTCAATGGAGAGACAGTTGTGGGTAGGGCTGTCAGCGGATAGAGCTAGGTTATCGAGCTTTTCGTTCATGACGGCCTTATTTATGTCAGCACCACGATGTTTCGTTGGGGAGATAACATTCGAACTCGAGAGATCTAGGTCAACAGCCTACTGTCGCCTAACTGTTTATCCTTATGAGATGACAAAGATTTGAGGTCATGGATGAGTCAACTGGACTTATGCCTACTTTTTGGCCTATTCGCTCACTCGTGAGATCAGTAGCAGGCCCACTTTCCGCGTTATCATGTGGGAGTTTTTAAATCGATCAACGACTTATGCCTTTTGGCCAGCTGACTAGAATTTGGCATAAGTCTCCTAACTGAACATATACGTTTACTAGGTTTGGCCATCGTTGTAATTGTTTGATGTGAAAGTTTCGGAGTAATAATAGCAGTATAAACGTTGTTCAACTGTTAATATCTGCTAGTGGATGGAAATGAGATACGCGGAAGTCAACAAATTTAATAGACACACTAAAGATTAAGAACGTCTTAGACTTCTCTTTGTATTCTTCAGGTCTAGTAGAATTCCTTCAACTGAATGGTTCCAAAAACTACAGTAGCTGTGCTGAAGTTCTTTTATATATATATATAGGATTGGACCTAGACACGACGTGATAGGAAAACATAAGGGTGGGTTACTAGGTTATACACTAGTGCGATGAGTCAGAAGACAATCCCAGATGGAATCTGTGGACAGCTGGCAAGACCCGGCCTGTTAAAGTGCGTGATTATCGAACAGTGCACAAAGGAGGCTAGCAATGCGACGGCAAGAAACACGTGACGTTGGGTCCATAGAACGCGAGATCGGTTGGTTGTTGGCGGTGCTACAAGTCGCTGATAGACTCGTTTTGCACGTCGTCTTTCACGCTTGGCTGCAGCGTGAATCTGTGTTGGGCTTTTGCGTAGCCCAGTGTTGATGCTCAATGCAAAAAAAATAACACCGATTCAATGTAATGCGGGTGTGCGAATATTGGATATGCAAGACGGCGAGGTCCTAAAAATACTTTAGTCTTGTACGTCTATGGTTGCTGTGTTGTGGGCACACGTTGTTTATAAGGTATCCGCTTTGCCTATTTGAGACTTCACGAAATACTTAATTGTCTGATAGCGAGTTCTCTGAACCATTACAAATGGGACAGATTGCATACAAATTCACCTGTGATGATTTATCTCACTTTCAGGTACTAATACAAAGGCAGCTTGATACAGTGTCCCCATGGTCAACTGCCCGGAAACTTTGCTCCATCACAGGTAGATGTGGCTAGATATGTCTTGGTGCTCCGTCGTTAGACACCTAACTGCATCTCCGGCCCACGAAACTGCATGTTCTTGGGTGTCCATGGCCTTTGGCTAAGTTATTCAGGTCACCCCGCATTTTCTGAACAGGCAGTACCACAGACTAGCAAATGTAGGATATCAGTGGGTTGTGTAGTCCCTAATTTTCTTCTCAAAGAAGTCAAGTTACTGCACTATAAACTTGCGCGCCCAATATTAGAACACTGTTCATTTATGTTATGGTATCCGCAACAAAGATAGACTAAAAATAGAGGGATTACTAGGGTACGACTGCATACAGGGCCCTAACTCCAGATACAGAACTCTAAATCCAGAACCACTTTGGATGACACGACTCAAAATTAATCTGACATCCCTTCAGTGGGCTGCACAAATTTACTTTCACAGCCAGTGGTGAGTGTCAGCTCGAACACAGGAGACGTTACGACCTGCGTGACCACAAAGTCCCAATGAACCTGTTTAAATCCTGCTTGCCTGCAGATTTCCCCGCCGTCGAATCCTCTGAGACGTGGAGCAGACTTCCTGCTAAAGTGAAGGTTGCCAAACCAACCTCTGAAGTTAGTTAGTCACCAGTTAACTTCTTACCACCTGAACACTTATCTGGCTCGTTGTGCTCACTAGCACTATCCTCTATGATACTTCATATATATGCCCTCTTGGTGTGTAATGGGACTTCCGCCAAACATGCACTGGCTTTTCATGCGAAACGTTGAACTCCATAGCAAAGACCACAAGGAACATGCTGCTCGCTGGAATTCCCGTTTCTTTCTCTGCCTGCTGCCATGTTTTTGTCTTTTGTCGTTGTAGAAAAGCAGTTCAGTCCTAATTGTTGACCCAGTTGTCATCAAAAATTAATTATTCAATGGACAGACCTTGGCCGAAACTACCGTCCATGGAGGGTGGTTAGTGTTAATGCCTCCACAGTACCTAACTACGTTGCAGTTTTACACTTTAATTTCAACGAATATGAATCATCATGATGAAACTGGGGTGGGTAAGCGGAATAAAGACCGAAGCAATCAAACGGGCTTGAATGTATGGATATCTGAACACCACTGTCAAGCGTTGTAGCGGTTGTTCCGCTTATGTATCCTAAATGTCCAGCGGTTACCTATCACGCTCGCTTCATAGCCTTTATATCCAGATCAAACCATAGTTTACCTCCCCTACTACTCTGGTAATTTAAGTTCACCCAGTTTTTCCAAACGATCTTTCTTACTTTTCAAAAATAGGCGTATAGTCTCCTGTGTTAGGGATGAAACCACTCCGTTAATCTTTGCAAAATCATAGGTACTTCACACATTTCAAAGCATAAGCAACCTAACCACTGGAACTTCGGGGAACCTGCCGTTAAGCTTTCCTAAATAATACCCCGTTTGGCTCCGAGGTCTATTCTAGAAGCGGTATTAAACCGCGAGGCTTCTAGTGTTCATTCTTTTATTCAACTGAAATCGCTTACTCACCATAAACCGTCAGAAAATTATCTAAGCGCCTAGCGCATCAAAATTTTAGGCGGAGCAAGAATTCCGAACTAATAGTGAGAAGCAAATCGCTACATCCAGATGAAGGAAAGCATGAGCAGTCCCTTAATCGTGATCCCTGAGGAACCTAGACTCCGGTTCATACAAAATGACGAATCGAAGCTTTCAGGATTGACATATTCCTTCCGTGTCTAACTCACTGAGGCACGAAATCACCCTAATGTATATGAACAATCAAAATACATTATCTTTGCTTATTTAGAAGACAAGTAAACGTATTGTCACCTCCAAAGCAAAATCTCCGTCACGGAGTGTTCAGGCAACTTGCTCTCATCTGCTAAGTGCTGAAGTGTCTTAAGAGAGCAGTCTTACTCTAACGACGTAGACTAAGTCGACAGTAGCATGCCTTCAGAGATGAGACTTAGCTAATCATAATCGCATGGGAGCATACTGCGCTCTGAACCAGTACCGCAAAGGCGAACAAGTGCCTAACAAACGCCGAGCTGAATTGGGTATTAACACAATGTCCCGTTGGCTTCAATGCAACCGATCAACACAGTTGAGAAACAAGAAGTAAAACGCAGCAACTTCAGATAGGAATTACTCAAATTATGTGGCATACCCGACACCTGGTGTGAGCATTCACGACCATGTACAGCCGTGCAATAATTGTGAGGTCCCATAGTATCCCTGTTTGGTAAATTATCTGAGGCCATGAAATCTACCTAAAAACCAGAACGTATCCCGAAAATGCATTTGTTTAAGCAGACAGATGTAATGTTAGGCAAGACAGTGTGTTAACGCAGGGTAAACGGGAATCAACGTGGATCACCAAGTCTAACAAACATCAGGGAAAACTTTATTTATACCAATACTTCAAGAGCTGCTGTCAAGCTACCATCACGCACAAACGAAAATTTTGTCCACGCATCCATTCAAGAGGGCGGTTCTTGATCTGTGCATGGTCTCATCGCCAACTATCTTACAAATAGCAGCAACAACTCCCGGAATAAGAAACGGTTTTAGGTGCATCGAAACGCAACATTCCAATAGGTAGGTATGGCAACAGCCATACAAAGTGTCTGGTACTAATACCGCGTGATTCAAAACCGAGTGGTTCTAAGATAGGCGTTTGTAAGCGTGTTAACGGTGGACGTTTGATCAAGAAATCACATGAAGTGCGGGCAGTTAGCAAACTTGTCATTGAAAAATACCAGTGTTTTGAGAGGTGTTACAGCTTCCGTTTATCCCGAATAGCCTTGTAGACATGAATATTTTGATTTGCCCCGGGGTTGGTTAGCTGTCACAAGAGAAATAATTTATCCGTTGAATCCCCCTATGTTCACCCTATAAACTTTGCTATACCTATAAAGGCCCGAGAGGAAAGTCAGTTACATGAATCCACCCGACTCACAACCAGGGGTTGCTGGCCCTAATAGTCACGATGACTACCCGTACTCCTACAGAAGGCGCTTTTGCCCCAGTGAAAAAGGTTTTAAACAGGAACAGTTGGTGTTCCGATTGCCCGTAAAGTCCTGGTGTTCATTCTTCCAATAGAAGTCCATCCACTGAACTCCTCCAAGACCAACTAACAACTAGAGCAGGTATAACAGTATGCAGCCACATAAATGTCTATACACCTATTCGCTTGTGTAATAGTTTCGACCATGTACTTAACCAGATATTGCATTAAGTATCCTGCAACTGCTGGAAGCAACCCAACAGCATTCAGCCACTTTCCGCAGACCGATTTGGTGCTTAAATTTAGGAAAAAGAAATCAATCAACGCTTCTTTTTTCCCAACTGCTACTTACAAGGACTTTTTATTCAGTTAGAACTTTCAGTATCTTAGCAGACGAAGGTGTTACAGGCTCTGATCTGCATCCACCAAACCTAAATTACATTTTTCTCAATCAGACACCATACCTTACTTCATGCCAACACCGATTCCATGAAAGAAAACGCTGAAAAATGTAACCGCTGGATTAGAATGGTCAGAGTAGGGTTGTACGCTGTTTTACTTCCGCAGAACACTCGGTTGGTACTTACTCCGCTATCGTCCGGGATCCAGGTACCATACTTGTATCCGTAGGTTTTCATTGTGCATTAACAAGCGCCTCAAGTTTCTTCTATTCTGACGTTCTCGTTTTCTCTAACGGATTTCGACAATTTTGCAAACGAGGAAGCGTCACTGTCCGACGCTCAACGGGTTCCATCGTACGACCAAGAAGCTTGCGAAATAATGAATATTCTGCAATGTAACTTAACTGACACTAACATTTCGTAATAAGCGTCAGCCCTTGCGTAAATAAACTATTTTGCATAAAATCCCTTCAGCTGAAACGACGACCTGTTGCACTCCCGGTCATCAAGGATTTGCGATCAGCAGATATGAATGACCTCTTTTACTATGAAGAACAGATCCTCAGGGGCAGCAGCTGATTCATTATCTGCGTCAAATCACGCTTCGGTGCTGTTACTCAACAGGATTCGAGTCCCCGCAATGATAAGACAATCGACAAGCCTGCCCTACGGACACTTCTTTTCTTGAGTTCCATCCAGCGTCCATCAAAACAAAACAACTTATGCGAAATGACGAATGACCTCCGGTATACACACGTAGTGAGTTATAATCACAAAATCATTGCTTCTGACTATGAATCCAAAAGCCACCGGACGAGCAAAGAATATAACTTCGATAACTTCTTCAGAGACTACGGGTAAACGTAAATATTGAGTAGTTTTGTGTCGATAATGCTGAGACTTCGTTCAATGTTTTGTCAATAGTATTATGCCACTGAGGAAGTCACTTCAAGCATGTCCTGTGTGAACGACAGTGCCAGGATCAGTTAACACTGGAATTCAACTCGAAATCATTAGTTATCTGAATGATTATGGGGCTTATTTGAGGGGACAGATCAATAAAACAATGGAAGGGCGTCCTTAGGAACTGTCCTTGTGCGAGCTTGACGGACTCAGATGTCAACTACTAACTATTCACACTTGTCATATGCCTACGAATACGAGACCATGGAAGAACACGATAGCGTAGCCTGATGGAATGGCATCTTTGCGAGATAGCGCCAAAATACCTGTGCGTCCTAAGTAGCCGCCAGGAAGTCTATTACGAGCAGTGCAATGTGACATGACAGCACCCCAAAAGGCGTAGAATTTGACCGTATGTCTTCAGCTTTGTGAGTCCGATAAAACTATGAAGGTATAACGAAAAAATGATCTGAAAATCCCTCCGATCACCCCCGTTGACAGTATTGACACTTATTTGAACATTTTTACCCTCGTTATGAATATTATGCCTTCGATCCTAGCCGATGTGGTTTTATTGGGTTATTTGACTCTCTTCTTTGATCTTGCACTCATTTTTGTCTTTGTTTGATTGAGACTTGTCATGAATGCTCCACTTTTTCTTATTGTGCGATGCTGGACCGTCGGCAACATGATGAGGTTTTACCACCCCCGGCATATTGTTTTGGTTCAACTTACGGTTGTGCTATGATTTGACTGCTTATCCCTCGACTAGCTACTGGAAACATTTATTTGTTGATTTGATTCCAGTAGACGGAGTTTTTGATCCTTTATCGTCGGGAATACTCTCGCTGATTCTCAGGTACCTAACGATTGTAGTTGTTTGGCCAAATTTTACTATATAGCGCATATTTTTACCCGAGAACGTTTGAACTGTTACCCAGCGGAACTGTTGGGGTATTTTGTAATTTCGATATAACTTATCGCTGCCTTGATAATACCACGAAAAAATTACGAATCTATAGCTGATTTACTACAGGCCGTGTCATTGATGCTGATGATCCAACCGTTGACTGTGCATCATTCACGAAAGTTCAGAAACTATGCAGCAGAACGCAGGAAGTTGTCAGGTTTGCGGTAGTTTGGCACCGCCTAGTTGTTCCCATGTCCACGCCAAAATAACCAGAATTTGGCACTTACAGATGGTTAGCATCAGTGTTGAATCTGGCCAAACCCCATTCTATTGGAGTCCATGTATGTAGGTCAAATACGATAAATGAAGAAAGAATGTCTGAGGAAGTATATCCCGACAGAAATTATTTTCTCACATTTTCCTGACCTACTTACCCGGTGAGTTCGTAACCTGCGTTACATTTGCACGTGATCTGTTATACTATAACTTTAACGTTACCAGCCGTTTGATATAGTACTTTTGAGCACCAAAAGTTACGTTTCGTTGTTCCTGCACAACGTGGTATTCTATATCGGCAATTTCCGCCGTACAGTAGATCTGTCTGTATAAAAGAAAGACTCGGAGCATATATAGCTTCTTATTCTCAGAAACTAAACTTTCTGAGCATCATACGCCTATTCTGGAACGTTAAAGAGACACCCACTTTGATATACACAGCGGAACCCAAGAAATTACTGAGAAAACAGGGGAGTCAAAACAAGGACTAACTTGAAGAAAAGTTATTTGTCTGTAACACTCAGTTTAATTACGAACCAACGCTGTTAGCTTCGAGACACAATAGTTCCGCAATATACGTTGCCTGAAGTGTAAAGAAACACTCGCTAGCAACTGTCATATTTGATACATAAGTCGTTACTAAACCTTCTGTGACTTCTGGTTACTTCACTTGTTCTTCGGTATTGACGAACCCAATAAACGAGTAACTACTACTGCCACACCATGGTCCACCCTAACAAACGTATATGTGCTATATATACACCTAAACCTAACCCTAGCGCCTCAACTAAAAGAGCACGTTCACTAAGTGGTTCGACATCAAGCCATAAAAGAGGTCCTGAAGTTAAGGTAGTCGATCTCATACCGGAGCTATATAACACTTCGCGTAAAAACAAGGAAGACTTGATAACCCTCCAGAAGCAACTACAAGACATGAACGCTAAGCTTGAAGTTGTTCTACCACTGCTCCACCTTTGTCAGCCTAATCTAGAAGCCAGTACAGAAACCTTATTAAAAACAGAAAGTGTCCTAGATTTCATTGCTACAGAGGTTAATAAAAGGATTATGTCCTCACATAATGTATTAGTATACAACATACCTGACCACGAACCGATCAAGCAAGCAAAAGCCTTATGTCTGCAGGCTTGTAACATGTCTTCTACAGAATGCCAAGTTACCCGTCTCCGCAAGAAGTTGGGGAAATATACCTGCCCCTTGCTGTTCAAATTTAGTGGCTCTTACCATGCCAGACACTTCCTATCATCCAAGCAACTTATTAGTGTATCCACACCATATAAAAATGTCAAACTTTCGCAAGACTTAACACCTTGTCAGAGACGTAGTCGCACAAAAATACCAAAAACTGCTAATTCTAGTCAAGCTCTGGTACCCAAAACAGCAACACAATCTATTAGCGAACTGGCTACTGTACAAACACAATGGAATGAGGAATACCAAAGCCCACAAACTAGCCCACTCACACACAGACGTAGAGCCGATGACACGACGGTAGGCTTGGACAAATCGATGAACTACACTCAAAAACAGGCACACGATCTCCTAAAGGTGGTCTCACTGTCTACAGAAGTGGAAAGCCAGTCCCCGTCTTACCCCGTCACACAGGTCACCCCCAAACCAAGTGCTACGCTATCGACCCATCAAATTACTGAAAACGTTATTATGTCATCACCAGGTGTCACTCAGCCTATAAACATACCCAGCACCAGCCACAAGCACCCTGTTATCATAGGACCGCCCCCAAGCTTAGCGCGTAAACAGTCAAATCTATCCCACCTCAGCCAGTGCAAAACTTATATGCACCAAATAGGCAGATGATAAAGAGTACAGATAGCACTAGACACTCTTACACAAACCCCACTATGCACCTACCCAGGTTAAATAAACTGCCGAAAAGGCAATCAAGCAGTCTCACCAATAGACGAAAAAACAATACAAATAGTCAAAAGACCATTGCACCCTCGCAAAGTCACACTAGGGAAAATGCCAAACGTTATTTCTCAGGTCATCCTATGACCAAGTCAAATAACTACTCTCCAGGCGACCCACACTTCTTAACACTTCCGCGGTCACTAGCAGATACACATCACCGCCGGACCCCTCAACGATCACAGTTATTGGATAGGGAGCAAAATGGTAGTCACAGACTATGCTTTCCGCCTCACCCATACGCCGAAAGACGTGGGTCATACGCTTCACAAGGACAAACTTACAACAGATCCCCTAAAGAAAATCAAGGGGAATATGAATCTGTCTATGACCAAAATGCATACGGCAACCAGCGGACAGGTGTGCCATACAACTTATCAATCCCCGTTACTTCTTATGAACAGGGTTTTTTCGGACAGCCTACGGCTGCAACGCCACCAGTAATGCAGGTGATTCGGATGCTGTCGGATCATCTGCTCTCTACCCTGACCAACAGTCTCTATACCAATCACAATGTAGTGAATACCTCGCTCCTTCCGAGGTAAACAGTACCGAATCGTCACCCTGTACAAAAGGTCATGACATCGCTAGCACGATGTACGCAAAGGACGCCCAAGAAACGTACCAAAGTGCTGACTTTCTCCGAGATATATCTAAACACTTTTGTACTATTAACTCGCTCTCGTTTTGCCTGATTAACGCCCGCTCTATACGCAACAAAATGAAAGAGATTATGCTGCTATCTCTGATAAGTGGTCCGTCCGTGATAATGGTTACAGAAACTTGGTGTACCAATGATATTTGCGACGCAGAGATCTCCATTGACAACTATTCCTTGTTCAGGAAGGATAGACTGCATGGTAGGGGAGGAGGGTGCATTATCTATGTAAAGTCTGACATCACTGCTACGCAGTGCCCTACATCTGAGCTAAACGAGATTGACGACTCAGTATGGATTATCGCAAAACTTACTCGCTCCACTTCCCTCCTAATAGGATGCATTTACCGGCCCCCTTCCTCCTCAGTCGAATACGACGACAAGCTAACAAGCGTGTTCGCCCGTGTGGCAACACTACCACACACAGCGAAAATTATATGTGGTGACTTTAACATGCCAGATATAAAGTGGCGACCAATTAGCTATCCAGAGCGCTTTGATAAATTCATAAGCATTCTTGAAACAGAGGGTTGGCAACAACATGTGGAACACCCTACCAGGTACAATAGTGTCCTGGACCTAGTCTTCACAAACGGAACCACACCCACAAAACTCCAAGTGGGTACACAACTTCCAGGTAGCGATCACAAGGTTGTATATGGATACTTCAATATAACCAGCACAAAAGTGGCCCAAAAGTCAGGAACAGTACTAACTAGAAATTACAAGTATGCCAAATGGGACGAACTACAATCGTTTCTGCGCTGCCTAGATTGGAGCCCCTACTTTACCAACAGTTCAGCCAAAGAACTCTGTGATCTATTCTATGAATATATAGGCACAGCTCAAGACTATGTTGCTCCACCGCTCCGAAGAGAAATTAAGAAAAACAGAGCTGACTATATACCAAAGAAAGTACGCATCCGCATGCGAAACCATGTCAGAGAGTACTATAAGTCGAATGACTTTTCGTCGCTTGTCACACTCAAAGACACATACGACACATTCAAGGCAGAAAGAGTAATAGAAGCCGTTAAACAAGAACGCATCCAATGTAGTAAAACTAGTAATACAGAGGCACTAGTGAGACTGATGAAAACCCGGATAAGTAGCTCCAGAAATAGTACCCCTAGTTTAATCATGGACAACGGCATCCTCTACGATAACCCTCTACAAATCAGCGAGCTGTTCGGTTACCAGTTTGCTAGCTGCTTTACACAAGAGGACGAAATAAAAGTCATTGGTGCACCGTCAACACCAACTCACTCCATAAGTACAGTGCTCTTCTCTAAACAAAACATTTCTCTAGCTATAGCATCACTTCGAACCTCATACAGTGCGGGGCCTGATGGAATTCCAACCATCTTGTTAAAAAGAGGTGGCGAAGATATACCGCTGATTCTCTTGAAGCTCTTTAATACGTCCCTCTCCAGTGGCAATTACCCTGAGAACTGGAAACTATCATACATATGTCCTAAGCATAAATGTGGACCAACATCTAATATAGAAAACTACCGACCTATAAACATCACGTCAGTAGTATCCAGGACTATGGAAAAGGTGATTGTGAAAGCAGTTGTCGACTATATGACGACTAACCAATTACTCTCACCAGCACAACATGGATTCTTGAAAGGCCGGTCATGCACTACAAGCTATCTTGACTATCTAGACAACGTTACAAGCAAGCGTGACCAAGGCCTATTTGTAACTACCCTTTTCTTAGACTTCAAGCAAGCATTCGATAAGGTGCCTCACAAACGCCTGGTCACTAAGTTGCAATCATATGGTTTCCGAGACCCGTTACTGTCCTGGCTCAGAACATCTTTAGAGGGTCGCTTCCAAGTAGTAAAATTCAGTAATTGCTACTCCACCCCTAGACTTATACAAAGTGGTGTCGTCCAGGGTAGTGTGCTAGGACCGATACTTTTCCTAATCTATGTAAACGATATCTGCAGTGTTATCCGAAATGGCATACCCTACCTTTTCGCTGACGACTTGAAGATAGTCTACAGCTTTTCTCCTGCAGCACTAACACAGGGTTTCTCTCAAATACAAGAAGATCTGAAGAGGATATTCATATGGAGCGAGACCTGGCAGCTCCCTCTAAACCCAAATAAAAGTGGCATCCTCCATTTCAATAAATCCCACCCAGAAGTAACGCTACACTTGGGTGATATTGCACTGCAGGTATACAACACTGTGAAAGACCTCGGAATCACTTACTCCAGAAGTTTGACTTTTACGGAGTATGCAGACTCAGTAGTTTCCAAGGGCAGAAGACTCATCGGTCTTCTACACAGAAACATACTCATACCTGAGGCAAAACTTATACTGTACAAGGCTATGGTTCGCCCAATATTAGAGTACTGCACCGTTATCTATGGTAGCATGAATGTGTCGGACAGAATTCGAGTAGAGAACATTCAACGGAACTTTACTCGGCGCCTACTAATACATAACGAAGGACTTCCTTACGAAGCAAGATGCAAAAAACTAGGACTAGAATCACTCTGGCTGAGACGCCTGAAGCTCAACTTAACACTTCTTTTTCGTCTTTTATTTACAAACCCTAAAACGAAATGTGCTGTCACTTTTAAAACAACACAGGCATATAATCTGCGTAATAGCGAGAACATCATCCCAATAAATAAGTATCGCTCAAAACTTCGATGTAGGTTTTTCATAACGCAATACAGTATGCTGTGGAACAAACTTCCCGCTCCTATACGAGCATGCCGTTCGCTCGGCCAGTTTCAACGATTACTTAGTAAATTCCTCCTATCTAACGAATCTCATCAATTCGTTGACGGCCAAACCACAAACGGTAATGCCATGCACTAAGGTACTACTGGTACCTAGACTCAAGGGAGACTAACAGCAATGACATAAGTATACAATGCCGAAAACTAAACGCAATAGTTAAGTTAAAATCTAATTTCTTAGAAAAAAAATGACCAAGAGTGGACAGGAAGCGGAGTGCGACACGATATGCTACAGTGAACTTATTAGATACTCAAATGTAACCTACTTTTCTTCACAACCTAACCGATCTCACGACTTAACACCTATTTCCTAAAAATCGCCCCTTAAAGTAAACTCTCCACTCCGAAAAGATAAAAGAACTGTCTGTCGGTGCATTTTCATAGCATGCAACTCTTTATTATTTGCCCTTACATCTAAGTACTCTGCACCAACATAGTTTCGGTAGACCCGATATGGTAATGCTCAACAGGCAACACCATGATCATCCCCTCGTGACCAGATAAAGGGTGGTGGTCCTAAGAACAAAAAAAAACCACGAATTTCACCTAAATGTTTATAACTTCATCATACGCTTGTACATAGGTATATAACAAGTTAATACCTGGTCAAATATCCTCTAATCTTTCTATTTCGTAGTGATATCTTCAGCTTCAGGCTGACTTTCATTACTGTCGTGCGCACCTTCATCTTCTTCCACCTAAGCTTACCTCTAAACAGTTGGTTCTGGACACTTCCTCAAGTAAGTTTAATGGTCAGTACAGCCTCACCTTCAAGAATATTGGATGATTCAAACGATGACCGGATAATCTTCAAATTCGAACTGAGCCTGCTTCAACATGCCTCCTATATGCCATAAATCACAGCATCTAATGTATAGCATAACATTGTACATAATAGTTATCTCCCATTACCAAAGTGATCAAACCTGTAAACTGGTTTGTATTCATGTAACCTTTGTCGCATGAAATATATTATTATTATTATTATTATTATTATTACTTCGATGCCTAGTGTTAGCGTCATTCTACCAAGATATTATTTTCAGGATTCTCTTGCTTCTTTTAATGGATCAAACTTCATAGGCACCCACCTATTGTTTTATTGGTCTGTCCTCTCAAATAAGCCCCATAATCATTCAGATAACTAATGATTTCGAGTTGAATTCCAGTGTTAACTGATCCTGGCACTGTCGTTCACACAGGACATGCTTGAAGTGACTTCCTCAGTGGCATAATACTATTGACAAAACATTGAACGAAGTCTCAGCATTATCAACACGAAACTACTCAATGTTTACACTTACATGTGACCCCTGAACGAGTTATCCTAGAGAATTTTCTTTGTTCACACAATTGTCTAGTGAGTTGTAACTGTAGTTTTAAAGATTCTATTTAGCCAGAAATCTTTTGGGAATGAATTCATGCTACATCTCATTACAACTTTCCCTTAGATGCAACTGAACTTTGCTGATGGACAAAAAACACTCCCACAGGACCCCGGAGCAATAATATTTTAAATCTCACCCTTACCAAGGATGTTTCCCGCCATGAAATATGCTACCTATTTCTCTGTTAAGAGTACGTCCTTGATAACCTGATTCATTCCTCACTTCACAAATTTCTCATGGATATCTTGTTATCGATCTGTTTAAAGAAAATGATCCCAACGCAGTCACTTGGCCTTTGGATATGAAGTCGTCTCACGATTCTGTAGGGTTTGTTGTTTGAAGTGCATCGGCTACGTGCTGTCATAAAATACAGTGCAATTAATCTACATAGTTTCTACGTTGTCAACTCCGGGACTTGTTTGTCGCATGTACAGACTTAGACGCTGCCTTATGGGCAAATCTGCTTGTGTTTTGACTATTTGGCTCCTAAACGAGCAAATGAACCGGATCGTGGCACATGGAGCTCTGTTTCAAGCAGGGTGATGGCGAAATCGCAATCATCCAACCAACAGTGACGGTCAGTTAATGCGTTAGTATGTTACAGCCTCCATTTCAGGATGTCCATGCATATTCCATTCTGTACTGTGTCCAGAAGTGGCAAAGTGATGCATCCGCAATGAATCTGTTTAGGACTAAGCAATGGCGAAAGGCCTAAATAAAAGGCTTCATCGTCACTACTTCGATCATAACGTAGCTAGCTGATGTGGAGTAGGCGTCGTGAAAACTATGTTCTTTTCCTTCACCAGAATAGATCGTGACGGCGAAAATACTAGTGATTCTGCACTACGGAAACATTTTCTGGATCTCGTCGAAAGTGTTAGAAGGCCTGGAAGCTGACACTATTTGGGAACTATTCAACAGAGCAAGACTTTCCATACTGCTCAGCATGGATTTCGGAGTGACTGCTCATGTGCCGCCAACCTACCAACCGTCTGGGACGACCGTGAGCCCATGTAGGTAGCAGAAAACCGGTACGTGTTGTTTTTCTTGACCTAGCCAAAGCATTTGACAGTGTCCCACTCACAGTTCTGCTTCACAAAATCATGTCAGCCGGAATGAGTGAACCCCTACTCTCTTGGTTCAAGGAGTACCTGGAAGGGAGGCGGTTCTGCACCAAAGTAAACAAGATAGGGTCGGAGTGGAGACCCCTGACGTCAGTAGTATCCCAAGAAACAATTCTGGGATCACTTCTGTTCCTCCTGTTTGTCAGTGATCTGCCAGACAAAATATCCTCACCTGTCCCTCTCTTCGCTGACGACAGTAAAATTTGGAGGGTAGTAAACAAAGAAGCCGACTACACGGCGCTACAAAGGGACTTGCAGCATTCGGACTCTGGCCATTGGAAAGTGGCTTGAGCTTCAACCTGGAAGAGTGCAAAGTAATGCAACACTAGTAAGTATGAAGCAAGGATGGCCGACTTCCTGTACATGTCCAGCAACCGTGCTACCACCGAGTGTATGCAGAGAATTATTTGGGGCTCAACTTCGCTGACACCTTGAACGCCAGCCCCAACTTCAAAGCTATGGCAACCGGAGCGAACGCCATTTTGTACTTTCGGCGTAGACAATTTGGGGCCACCGTCTCCAAAATCCGCCTCGTCTTTTTCAGACCCTACGTGCGGCCGCATCTGTGGGGCTAAGGGGGTAGGCATATCGTGAAAGACTAAAACACGTAAACCTATTCACCTTGGGTTATCGTAGGGAGAGGGGTGACATTATTATGGCCCACAAGATCGCCCGTAGGGCAAACCACGCAAACAAATCAACCTTGCCTGCAACACTGCGGTCGTCACGAGAAAACTCCACTAGAATACCACATCAGAGAGCCAATACCATGCCCATATCTGACTTTTCCTCCTTGGGAGTAGGTGGTTTCCGGAATGCATTGTCGCGACATATCGTCATAGCCCCTCGGTTGACTCGGTCAAGGGACGGTTAGATAGTTATGTAACACCGCACGGTCTACCATGGACGTACTCAGGGAGTCGCCAACATCACTAGCCCACCCTCATCTCCCTTCTACTTACCACTCACTATCCCCCCTTTAACACACTCACATTACCTGCTAACTCTTCTCTAGAAAATAGACCTAAGCTATCTACCTTCGCCTTTCGGGCAACTTCCATGTACTTTTTTCCTCTTCTTTACCCCATTTTCTCTCTCTTTTGTCTTCCTTCCCTCTTCTTTCTTTCATTCTTCACCACTTCCTTGCCATTTTCACTCGGATACCTACACAGACAAGAGTCACAAAAGTTGCCTAACCTTCCCACGACCTGTAGCTACCCAGTAACTCTGCAACTTGCAGCTTACTAACGCACAAAACATCCACCTCACCGAGGCTAAAAGCAAGAAGGCAGAGAGGGTTTCCTTGTCCACTGCAGGAGTGAACCGAACAACCGGAACCAAGCCCTAAGGACTAGACGCGAGAAATCAAAAACTATCAGTTTTCTACACTTCCACTGTCAGTATTAGACATTGGATTAGTGGGATGTGTTGTTTAGTTCATTAGAGCTTTGGGAGATATTTGCATCCACCAAATGCATTGAACTGTTGTTCAGCATCAAGAAACCAGTATGGAGAAACCAGTCTGCTGAAGCTGGTTTGTGGCAAAGTTACTAGGCAACAAGAGTCTGCAGTCTCACTTAAATTTCACCAACAACCCCCACAAAAAGCAAGCTGTAGGCTGAAAAACTCCGAATTCAGTATGATTACACATGGTTTAAGTGCAGTTTGTGTTTAAACACATCTAAGGATGTGCTACTTAGTCAAGGTCTTAGTGCGCCTAGAAGGCTTCAGGTGTTACACGTGTACCTGGTTGTGTATTTACCTAAAGGCGTTTTTTGTTGTTGAAGATCTAAATACCTGGATACTCGCTTTACGTCTAGATTCAGTGCATGAATCTTGCTTTGGTATCAACCGGTGCTCTTGGAGCAAATAATATCAGGCACTATTAACTTTCGCGCTCACAATCTTCTATACATCTCAGTATCAATTCTGCTTCATGATATACCTTACACTCATTGCTAGAGTGACTGATGGGTTGCCGCTCGCTGCGACTATCCAGGATGACGACAAAGTAAGATGTTTATCTGCATTTTTGAAAATCGTATCTGTACCGTATTTAGGAAACGAAAAGACACACAGAAAGGAATGTTTATTACTGACATCTAGTACAGTAGCCGTCACATATTGTACATTTTCCACTAAGACAGTCATTTGCTTAATGTGCTTCATTTTCTCTTCTGCTTCTATCTTGATTTGCTCTTCATACGACTGCCTTGTCTCTTGCTTTTCTCTTGGCAGTATCCTTACCCATTGCTGTTAATTCCTTTTGATTTCTACCGCCCTCTCAATATTACTATTTATATCCATTCCGATCAGCAGCGCACACTATACCTTCACTAAGTATTTGTCAAAAATGGGTACCTGTGACATTTTTATGTCTTATGAGCTTTTTACAAAACTAGTAGAGTTAAAATGTGAGCATGCAGACGCTTGATTCCACTGTTTGAAACCCACAGTGAAACAGCATGATGATTTCATTCCGTCATCCCTATATATCTTTCTTCTTTGATATTCTAAAGACAGTTGTGAAGGTGCGTAGTGACAGTGTGTATTTGTTATAAGAAGAAATACATTTTTGCCCCAGGCTTGTAGGCAATATAGTCTCAGCGTGAAAGATGCAGTCTTGCAATTAAATGACGATGTGTCCATAAGCATAGTACGTGCCTTGCACAAACTAAATCCAAGATTAACAGGACTCCACGTTTAGACTTACTTTTGCTATTGAACCGGTGGAATTAGTCGAGAAGTTCGTTTATCTTACTACTTATGTGAGTGCTAGTGATGTGATTGGCAAGACTTCTAATCGTGGACCAAAAGTCATTGACGTCCCTCAGTCTCAGTCACTCATGGTGCCTTTATGGTTTTAATCTGATGGAAAAAGTTCAAGTGGTATAGTGCATGAGGTATTTTTGCTTTACACCTGTAAAAGTTGACCTCTTCTAACTGACAACTCCGGATGCTCATTCAGTTACCTCCGAAAGATTTCTTACATCACCATGTGAGTGATTGAAGTGTGACAGTTGTTTTGTTATGGAAATTGTTATTTGTCTAGTGATGTCCTCTTGAAAACCAGCTTAGCTAGCTTTGGCATATTACAAATGTCACCTTAGCCAGTCGTATATTGTTCACTTTTGTCAGCCATGAGACGGGTTGAAAGTGACAAAACTAGTCAGTGTGTGACATAGCGCTGTAAGGTAAGTGGTAAGTATGTTGGATAAGCATCTGTTATCTCACTACTGAGACTTTAATTATTCGACCTACTTGTAATGAATGATATCAAATGTAACTTAATCGAAACCAAAGTTGACTTTACTGTCACTTCCTTGAGTATTTTATTTGTGAACGTTGACATAGATCTAATGAAAGCTTTTTGAAACTGACTATCTGTTCGTTCTTATTTCCTTTCCTTCCTCTTTTTTCCTTCATCATGGTGTTACATTACATCGTGTGGTTTACGTCTTGGTACACACTGTACCGAGTTCACTTTCCAAATAATAATATTAGATATGTTTGTCACTGGTATGGTTCGGTTACGCGTACTGAAAGTCGAGGGGTGTGATTAAGAAGTGTTTATATGTAAAGTTTACGTTGGGCGAAGAAAGTATCTTTGATTTAGCTAACCTTTAAATAAGTAGTTTTCATACCGTCTTTTTTATTTCAGCTTAGTCGAGAAGTCTTTCAATATCAAAATCAAGCCAAAGCACTCGTATGTCGTATGACTCCTACCTCTCCTTCGAGATGCTCTTTAATTGCTGGCCCGTATTTGTTTCATTATCTGCTAGATCGTGGTGTATGCTATATTATTCTTACAGAATCTCAGTTCAATCGCACTAAGGCCTTCGCATTTTTAGAGGCCATTCAGACAGAATTCTATGGGAAATACTCTCAACAGATACAGACAGTTTCACGACCGTATGCATTCCTAGACTTTGGTAACCGTTTTGTCCTAACTTATTCCTTTTACTAGATCATGTCATACACAAAACTCAAAAAATCTATAGCGATAGCCGGTCATCTAACCTTAGTCAACTGAATGTGGCATTGCAAGATGTACAACGGATCATGGTACAGAACATCGACGATGTGTTACAGCGTGGAGAAGCTCTTTCAAGTTAGTTATAATTTGTAAAGATCTCTTTTTTTAATGAATCCAATTGTTCAGGCGGTTAAATAACATTTCTCAAAGCCTTTCCACCTTTATACCTAGTAATCTGTGAAACAAAGTTAGAAATGCTAAAGCTGTGCATAAAAAGGTTTCAAAGAGGTGTACTTATACTATACATGTAAAAAATATCGGACATCAAAAAGTAATCACTTGTAAATAGTTTATTTCCTATGTGTTTTTGGCATCCATCTGTCAAATTTAAGATGATGCTACTCGACTAGTCTGCACCAGATTCTGTTTTAAGAGTAAGACATGAAGCTACAGAATACGCTAACCACTTCAACCCTAAGCTGCTGACAAAATCTCAGCTTTGATAAATCGAATTTGGTATCTCAACTATCTAACAAAGAATAGGAACATTGCACAGCAATCTTATGTTTTATCTTGGCTTTGAGATGACCTCTGAAGTGTAGACTCGGTTATACCGGATCCTAAATTGTCAACCCCTAACTTTATTTAAAAGCTTTGCTTTTATATGTAAGCCTGCAGATTGACGTGGTAATCGCACTTTTAGTTGACAATGATTCTTACTGATTTCAGATAAGGAAATTTAAAGTAGGGTAATTCTAAGTGTTTTTTTCAGCGATCACTTTTATCTCCAGTGTTAAATAAAATACTTAATCCACTTTTCATGATTTTGATGCGTACAGTGCCAACAGACAATTAAGTTTATCAGCAGCATCTTTTAACCCCATTGCTTTTTCGTACCTTAGTCAAATAGATTGTTCTCTAATGTCAAGGCGGTCATTTGTTCCGTCAAACATTATTTCTGCATCCTTGAATATCATTGAAGCTGTGGCTCATTAGTTTAGGGAGATGATTTTCATCTAATAAGTTACGGGCTCGAGTACCACCCCACCTACCTGGATTTCAACAGCCTGGTAGTATATCACTAGCCTTCATACACAATAGGTGTGGCTTACTGCCTACTGCACAGATATACACAAGGTGGCTGAGTGCATTAAAAAAATCTTTTTCTTCTTGATTTCAGACTGTTAAATATAAAATCAAGACTTTACTGGAGTACTTTTGTCTGTTTATTATCTGATCGTTCTGTTTTCCACTACTGTCTTTAGCCACTTTTCATTGTCACTCTATGAATGAATAGTGTCGTTCGGCTACATTGATGAATTTTTGTCACTACAATTTCTTATGCATTAACTTCTGCTAGAATTTCCGCCTCAATAGTAGTAGACACCATTGTGTGGAAAATTCAAGTGACCGATACCTGAATTTCTGTGTTCAAAGTAATATTCTCTGATAAGAGCGTTGCAGTGACAAGTTGACAGACCAGTGATATTGATCATCACAGTTAACTGTCCTTCCATTTCAAAACAGCTTCGATTTGTATACAGGTAAACTTGTATTTATTTCAATGGAACAAAGCTAGTTTATCATTTTGACTATCAATCATGAAGGGCTTTGCCCGACTACAATGTGAATTTGTGACGCGTTACTACCACTTGACAGTATTCATTCTAGCTGCCTAGTCAAGACTTCTCATCTCAATCAAAATCTAAATGGATTGGAGAGATGGAAGGAGCATCATGTTGATTATTATTTTGACTGTGAGGTAGCCGTGGTTTGGCAAACTAGGCAGCCAGTGTGAAAACGATCAAGCGGTGGTAACGCGTCATGAATTCACATGGTAGTCGGGCAAAATGCCTTGTTGGTTGAAGTGAAATAAAAATCTGGTTAGCAGTTGGACCTCGTAGCTCAGTTGTTAAAGCATCCTGCCAGAAACCCGGTGGTAGCTGATTTGAATCCAGCCGCGGTTCAAATTTTCATTTCACCTTCAGTCATCACCCAGTATTAACGCTGGTTTACTCAAAAATTAATCTCTAGTACAATTTTCGTTAACTAATAGTCAATTAACTGTAAATGATGTCCTTCTGAAACGACTGTGTTGAATATTTGTAACTTACTGCGGTAAACCATTTATTCAGCTATATAGATTTACTACCTGCCACTTTTAACTAACTGCCAGTAGTTAGATTGCGAATTTTTCGCCTTGTGTTCACTTCAGTTAATAACTCAAAGGATAACTTTAAAGAGTTCTCTTGGTTTTCGCCAGCTTATGCCACTCATAGCTCCGTCGTGATATCCAATCGTCTTTGATGGGTCAAGTGGTACTGCACTTCATTTCTCTCTGTTCTACTGTTTGGTAGTGTAACATGACCATTAAAGGTAGAGTAAATTAAAAGACTGCAGGTGTTTTGCCACCATTGTCTTTATAAAACAAACCGTGTGTCGTGGTGTCACCAACTCAGTTACGCAGAAATCTGTTGTAGAGTTTTATGTCAGAGAGGAAGGTCAGTTGATGGAGTTGTAAATTTTCATTGACTGAGATGACTGGGACATGCGTTACATATGTCTAGTCACTATCTACCTCTTTGCCTAGTGCTATCTGAAGTAAGTCTAGGCTGTAGAAAGACTCGGAGTGACCAGACTAAAACGTGGCATCACTGCTTGAGCCATGTTTTGAGATACAGACTAACCGGTTAGTCTCCAGGTAACAAGGGCCAGTAGTTGGAGACTGTAGGTCATATGGCTCAGAATCGACCTCCAAAAATGATCCTGATGTGATCTTAGTTGTTGTACTAACTTCAGACATCTTATTCTTCCTTCTTCTCTACCGAAGTTTTGACCGATTCTTGTTCATTACTTTATCTTTCATCCTATCGCTTTATTGCTTGATGTAGTGTTAGACAGTGTAGCAAGCTCCAATCAGAGGTATATCTGTCATGCAAACGAAGGTAACTGCCTATTACCATTATAAGTGTGTTCAAGTGACTTTTTCGTATTCACATTAATCTATTTTATCTCATTAGTAATTGTTTTTTTGTGATTCACTGTCTCTCTCTCTTTCTAGCTCTTGATGCTCGTGCATCTAGTTTGTCTACAATGTCCAAAAAATATCGTCAAGATGCTTCTACTCTCAACCTTCAATCAGCCTATGTTAAATATGTACTCTTTTGTATTCTTTTGCTTGTTGTATTTGCTTATTTTTATATACGATTTCTGAGTTAATATCTCCATCATATTCTACTTCTTTTTTCAAATTGTGATGTCACAAAGGTTTTTGTTTCTTTCCGTGTTCCTTGTTTTTACTTATTTATCGAATTATTATTTTCTCTTTAGGAATATCTTTTTTCCTTGTATACCCCTTTACATGATTAAATTTGATCTGTATAAATTTCAATTTATTCATGTTACTGGTTGAGTTCAATTCATTTATTATCAAATTTATAACTTCAAAGGTGTATGTGTGTGTGTGTGTGTGTGTGTACCACTTCACAATAGTTTGTACGTAAATGAGTAACCGTTAATAATGATATGTTTTTTCGTAGGGTTCGGTTTACTTTACCAACTAGGTACATATTTCTATAAGGATTAAAGTATTTCATTGTGATAGTTATGTTAATTCTGATATGTTGGTGAATTATTTTTACATATGGGTAAATGTTTGAAGTTAATGTTTTCTGAAGTATGGCAACTTGAACCGATGTGTGAGGTTCTACGTTGGTTTTTTTTCTGTCTGTCTGTACATTTCTTCATTCTTTTGTGACAGAAGTGCTCATTGATAATTGGATTCCTGGAATACATTAATATTAGATGTAATAGAAGCTTTTCGTTGAGATTACTGTATCTAGAAGTTAGTCACTCTACTTTGTGATAGATTTTAATCGCCTTGACCTCCATTCTAATGGAATGGTACCTTACATATTTACAAGAACATTTGATATGGAATAGAGATTTGATTGTCGTAGTCAGTTATAGATACACGATAGCCAAATATTCACACTGCGCCAGACTCTGGAACATAAGGAAGCTCACCCTCGCCCGGACACTAGCTGTATTTCTCGACCTGAAGCGGCATTCGACCCCGTTGATTGAGAAGTCTTATGGCAGTGTCTCTCACTGAAAGGTGTGCCGAGTAAAAACATTACCTTGTCGAAGGCTGTCTACTCCAACACTTGTGGGCATGTTAGAGCCTATAGTGAGATGTCCAGGGAGCTGTGTTCGTCATGCGTGCCCACTGTCTCCATTCTTATTCAATTTTATCATAGATATTCCTGTGAAGGTCTCCCTTTCGTCGCCTGACTACACAGAGGTTGATCTAATCACAGAATAATTTTCGTTAGACCAAGAATACGCAGATGACATTGTCCTGTTAGGTGAAGACGCTGACAAGATGCAGAGTCTTCTGAACACCATGAGTGGCGAATTGAGAATGTTTGGGATGCGTTTCTCACCACCCAAATGCAAATTGCTGCGCGAGGATTGGTCTTCAGACGTGCCTCGGCTAACAATAAAGAGCGTAGTGGTTGAGTATGTCGACCACTTCACCTACCTGGGAAGTAGGATCAGCCCTGGTGGCTTAGTGGCCAATTTAATCTCTGCACGAGTACAAAAGGTTTAAATGGCTTTTCCCAACTCACTTCACCTGTGGAGCCGCTGTGATATCCGAATGCCTATTAATGATCGCGTATACTGCACAAAAGTCCGATCTGTTCTACTGTATGGCTGTGAAACATGGCCATTGAAGGTGGAAGACATGAGAAAGCTTCAGGTGTTTTACCACTACTCCCTTCATAGTATAGGCCGTGATTAGTGGTGTCATCACGTGAGTAACACAGAAGTCAGGTGTAGAGTTTTAGGGAGTGAGAAGAGGTAAGTTAGTTGATGTGGTTGTAAACCTTCATCGACTGAGATGGTTGGGACAGGTTACGTATGCCTAATCACCACCTGACTCGTCATATGATGTTGGCCGAGTTACGTTCAGGCTGAAAAAAGGCCTGAGGTGGCCAGACTAAAACATGGGATGAATGTGTGAAGTGTTTGACTGTTGGTTTGAGCCATGTGGGGTGATGCAGACTATGCGATTAGGGTCGGCAGACAAGAGGACTCAGAGGTTCGAGACTAACTCTAGGTTATATGGCCACGAATGGATATCAGTGGTACAGATGTATACACACATTATCCTCATCTTAACAACGCTATACCGAATCTCACCATTTTCTCATTCTTCCTTTCCTTCTAGTACTTGATGTTTCTTCTGACTGAATTTTCTTTTTTTCTTCATGTTCCACTTCACTGCCTTGTTTACTTTATGTACTGATATGAACTGTGACAACTCAGACCGTTAAGCAGTAATACCTGGTCCTATGTTCATGATGATGGCCTCAATTTAAACGGAGGCAGCATTGATGGATCACATCTGCAGATGTTATTAAGATTGTCCATATTTAAGAAAGATGAAACAACAGGTGAAGACGAGTCTGGTAAACATAAATAAATACTGCGCTATGAAAGGATGACGCGACAAGACGTCAGTGGGTTTTCATAAACAAAGAAAATTATTAGGATCAAAGTCAGATAGTAATGCCAAGAGGGTGAACTGAAACAAATGATAGTACGAAGAGACTAGAAACTGCTTCTTTCTGATTACTGGCTTGCTGGTTAATTACTGTTTCAGTAAAACGTCAAGTTAATTCTCACCATAAATTGTTGAGTGAAGTGCAGTGCAACTATGTACGTGCTGTACGCAATGAACCGTAACTTCTATATGGTCCGTAGCAGGATTCGAACCAGCAAATTGCTCTACCAATAGCTGCGAGACCCGGCTTCTGATCAGATTTAAATTTCACCTCAGTTATCAAGGCTTTTGCCCGACTAACGTATGGATTCGTGACGCGTTACTGTCGTATTCATCCTGGCTGCTTAGTCAGAACTCAGTTCAAATCAAAGTGAACTAGAGAGGTGGTCGGGGGGGGGTGAGCATCAGATTGATTATCTGTTATATCTTCGTAGGCAAACGGTTATATATATATATTACTAGTAATAGGATACGCACGCTTAGCTGACAGTCAACTTAGTATGCAAGAGCCACTGACTGCAACCCCGGGGCGAATAGAGCGAAGACCGAAGCTGGTAGATGCGAGAGTTTATTACTCCGAGAATGTAATAATATATCAATCCAAAATACGAGTATGTACATACATGAAATGTTACCTCGTACGCAATTGCAGAAATTCGTGTAGCAAGAATAAAAGTTAACCAGTCAGCGAATTACAATGGGGACAGAAATTAAACTACTAGTCATACTGTAAAATGGTGTGAGAATGCCAAGTTAGAAATGTTCAGATCGACAATACTGTTTTATGCAGAACTGCTGCCTTACATTATTTTGACTATATGAGATAGCCGTAATTTGGGAGACTTGTCTTCTTCTAACATTTTTAAGATGTCATGTATTCTAGATTTCGCAATATAACATGCGACAGATGGTACTCTCCCAAGGTTATTTCATCGAAAGTGCATGTGAAATGTTACTTAGTATCCTTTTTTTTAAATTATCATAAAGCGGTAGGTAGAATGTGGTTTCAGAAAGGAAAAATGACTTGTTCCGGGATAAATTGAAGAAAGAAATTGTTGCAAATCACTAAAAGATGCCTATGGAACAATGGATGTCCATAACCATTTGTTAACAGATCTAAAAACAACAGAGGACTTAAAGTCGAGTTAAGTTACCATTAGTAAAAAGTCTGTCTTCATCCATCTCATAATTAACTTACATTGAGATGGCTATCCTGAAGTTCTAATGAGAAACTGTGACATATAAAGTTGATCAGTAGGAATTTACGTGAATCGTGAATAAGAAAATTGGTGGATAGTTGCGATATATCGCAAAGTGACAGAAGTAGGAACTATGAACTGTATGTTGAACTCTGACCTAGTGGATGAATAGTTTAAGGGTTTACTGCAAGAAGTGAAGGCCCTGAGTTCGATCCGTAGCCGGGTCGTAAGTTCTTACTTCTTAGTATTGCCATACTACGACGATACAGCTGTCCAGTGTTCACAGGTCTACAGCTTTTCTCCAAATGACATCAGCTCATGATGAATACCACCTCAAAACTGAAATCCCCATTCACCTCAATACATAACTGTATCATCCCCATTAGTGATATGCTTCCAGATAGATATCCGGAATTTCTGATGAGAAGCTGTGGCTTGTACAGTCAACCAGTCGGTAGGGAAGAGTATGTCAACTGAAGACCTTGGGTGATAGCTGGGCTATATCATGAATTGACAGGAGTTGGAAACTGTGAACCGTTGGACTCCTACTCAGTCATGAGTGATTAACGGGTTCAGCGTGAAACCTAAAAGTCCTGAGTTCGGTCCATATCCTTGTCCGAGTGCGTACTATTAAGTATTCCCTCACTAGGATGAAACAGCTATCCAAGTTTTCAAAGGTTCCTCAATTGATGTCACTCCATGATGAAAGTAGCTTGAAATCTTAGTTGACTTTATGAAAATATTATCATTTATTTCTAGTCAATCTAAGAAAAATGCATAACTCTATCATCACTAAGCTAGTTAAACGACTTTAAGAATAGAAATTCTTTGTTCAATTGTTTCCCTTTATAATAGATATTCGTATAATTAACAATTTCTATGTAAACTATTGAGCAGATGATAAGAATATAAATGAACTTAATGTAATGCGTACAATTAAAGAAGTACAATCATTGATATGTTGAACAATGGAGTGAAATTTACTTATACATCTGTTTATCACGTGTAATCAATCAAGTATACAATATAAAAACACAAAGATCAAAATTTTAGTTATTAGAAATTACAAGCAATCAAATGGTAAGAGTTTATATTTATCAAAAATTAGACTATGTTACTTAATTCTATGAATAATTTCATAATGTGTATTTGACTATCTTCGATGCCTTCAACTAATTAAGATGGCCCTAGTTTGACACAGTTATAACTGAAAGAGAAGTAAGAATTTAGGTTGCGACAAGATTCATACCAGCAACTTTAGGGTTAGCAGTTCTATGATCTGTCAAATGAGCTATGGGGACTTCGCTTCTGACTAGATTTATATTTTACTCTAGTCACCAATGATATCACTTCGATTCATGATTCATTACTATCGTTCTATAGTATCCACAGTGATTACTCAGTCAGGACTTCTCATCCCAATTTAAATTGAGGTGAATTGGAGAGATGGATAATGATATCGATTGTCAGTTTGATAATGTTAGATGACTGTGGTTGATAGAATTTGTAGTAGGGAACTCGATGATCACTGATTCAAATCCTTATGCTGCCTAGAATTCTATTTCATCTTGAATAATCACTCATTATCATTAATTGTCATAATCTAGAAAAGAGAACACAATACACATTTAAGTATTTATGGAGTGTTTCACAATGGAAAGCTCAGTGATGTCTTTGAAGTGAAGACAGGAGTAAGACAAGGTTGTCGCCTATTATCACCGACTATCTTCCTGATTGTGGTCGACTGGATCATGCAGTAAACCTTAAGGAGCTGTGAAAAAAGATGGGCATACGCTGTCTGACCGATGAAAAGACCCCATGATGATTTATGTCTAGTGTCTAGAAAGTAAAAACTCGAAAATCTACAATCAAACAAGAACAAGTTGACAGAAGAGGTAGGGCAATGAAAACGTGACTTCGAGTGAGTGTAGAGAAGACAGAGGTGATGAAAATACCCAACAAACAACAACAATCACCAATCACCAGTCATCATGAAGGGGAGAAATCTAAACGGAGTTCTCTATGTCCCCTACCTACCTACCTACCTACCTACCTACCTACCTACCTACCTACCCACCTACCTACCTCCTACCACCCCACACCTACCTACCTAACTACACAGCAACGACTCAACTACAGGTGGCACAGGCACAGCTGAGGATGTTAAAGCCATCCGGAATCGGAAAGACAACGAGACAGGTCTTTTTTCAATAATCTGCAGTAATCAATGTGGAGATCTACTGCACTGCATTCAGCATAAAGCGTGAACAAGATCCGGATTTTCAACACTAATCTCAGTTAAGAAAGTCAGTGTTTCTGTGTGATGGTTGAGAAACTTTGCGCCTTATGAAAGTATTTCTCACGAAGTGCAGACATACGTATAATTTCTTAGCGAATAAGGTTGATGTGGCATTGAAAGTTTTGTTAATTTATGTAATAGTTTCCTTTCGAGTGATATTAGTCATTCATGTGTCATGTTTTTTTATTATTTTTCATTTGACAGCCACGGAATATGAATATGATTATGAATAATCGTCGTATTACTGTTCAAGTAAATAAAAATGTTTTCCGTGTGTGTATATATATAACAATTATTTTGTTTAGCAATTAAAAAATTATATAGACTCTCAATCGTCGTACTTGCTTATCGATATACGCCCGAAGACTGAATTCGATATCTGCCATTTGAAGTCATCGTTGCGTAAGTTGTTCATCATCATATTTGTTTTTTTGTTCTTAATTATTCATTTTAGTCAATTAACCTGTTTACCGAGAGGTAATTTGGAAACTGTTTCATTACTACGGAGTACCGCAAACCTTTATCAGCCTCATTCAACAACTATATGAAGACGCCACATGCCAGCCAAGTAATTCACAATGGGAAGCTCAGTGATGCTTTTGAAGTGAAGACAGGGAGGAGTGAAACAAGGCTGCCACCTACTATCACCTATGATATTCCTGATTGTGGTCGACTGGATCATGCAGTAAACAGTGAGGCGCTGTGAGAAGAGGGAGATACGCTGGACTGCGGAAAAGAACCTAGATGATCTGGATTTCGCCAGTGATGACTTGTGCCTGATGTCACACAAACTTGAAGACCTACAGGCGAAAACTAACAGGTTGATAGAAGAGGCAGCGAAGACGGGACTTCAGGTGAATATAGAGAAGACAGAAGTGATGAAGATACCGCACCAACAACTCCAACAACAGCAACAACAAACTTCAATCACCATCAATGGGAGAAACTCAAAGGAAGTAACCTCCTTCACCTATCAACTACAGGCGGGACAGACGAGGATGTCAAAGTCAGAATTGGAAAAGCAAGACAGACCTTCATTAGTCTGAAACCAGTGTGGAGATCTTCTGCACTCAGCATGTGGAACAAGATCCGGATTCTCAACATTAATACCAGTCAAGTCAGTGCTCCTGTATGGTTCAGAGACTTGGAGCGTTACGAAAGGCATTTCCAATAAACTACAGACATTCATCAACAACTGCTTACGCTGGCTCGCTACTGAAGCTCAGATGGATTACCAGAAAGAATAGGCAACAAGGAGCTCTGGAAACGAGCCAACCAAGAGCCTATCACACAACAGATACATATTGGAAGGAAGTGGAGATGGATTGGGCATGCATTGAGAAGGCCGACTGGGGACATCACGCGTCAGGCCAGGCCCTGGAGTCGAACCCCGATGGGAGGTGACGAGTTGGACGTCCGAGGGTGACATGGAGGAGATCGTGCGAAGAGGAAATGAGAGCTTGTGGGTTGTCGTGGAACCAGGTTGAAAAGATCTCAGAGAACAGAGGTCACTGGAGACGTGCTACTGAAGCCCTATGTTCCATTAGGAACTCAAGGGACTAATAATAATAAATAGTAATAACCTGTTTTACAAACACACAAATATGGTATATTGGCGTCCATTATCTCCACTAGTGATATAATTTTAATGTTAGGTTCCTTATCGATCTGTCTGTCTCATTTCCTCCCGCGACTTGCACTCAATCAAGTAGATCTTAGGTAACTCGTAAACATTGGTCGGTGTATAGCATTGTCTTTTGCTGGTACATTATCCCTACCTACTTGTTTAGGGTTAATGTAAGACTAATGTCTAAAACTCACTTATTATCAATCAAATAATTAATTTATGTGAAGGATAATAGCCCTGTCTTCGTGATATGAGTTGATGGTGCTATGAACCGGTAGTTGACCTAAAAGTCTACTAGCGATACAAAACGAATCTAAAGCAAATCAGAACGTCAACCACTACAACAACAATATCACTAACAGGCGAACACAAAAAGAGGAGATAAACAACAGTCAATACATGTATAGTAATGTTGGGCAGTGGCGAGCAGTGGAATCCAGGATGCACCTTTCGTCCTATTTGAGACTCATCAGCTGGATGTACCTGCCTCCTAGTGAGTGATGTTGTTCCCAACGGGACTCGGGAGCGATCACTTTAAACGTGAGAACAACCCAGTGGGAACAAAATCGGTCACTGGGAGGCAGGTACATCCAGCTGACGAGTTCCAAATAGGACGAAACGCGCATTCTGGATTCCAGTGCTAGCTGCTGCCCATCATTACTATACATAATTAAAAGACAGGCAATTTTGAGGCATCCGCATAGGAGCCCATGTACCAACAGAGGCTGATCAATTCGGTCCAATCAACGACGGTGTAATACAAGCATTAACACTAGACAGTCAATACAGTTGAGAGCGATGCTGAGTATACACAGATTTCCAAATGACCTTGAGAACACAATCCACATTTAGGTTAAAATAGTGAACAACCAATGAGTGTTCAACCTTGAGAGGGCAGAGTAGAAAAACTAGTAATGTGTAAAAACAGGTATGATAGATTATTTCAAGGTCATGGGCAAAAGATCGGTCAAAGGCTATGCCAAATAGGGGGTATATAGCAGACGGTCAGTAATTTGTACACATAAATATTTTTCAACTACCTTAAATTCTAATGAAAGAATAATTTTTTATGGAGAGGATACCTTTTGGTATCATAGATTATTTTATCCAGTCTTCCCAATAGTTAGCAGTAATATATCAGTGAGCTATACTGATTTTTATCGTAATCAGCACTGACTCGATGTATGATTGCTTCCACTCTTTGTACAAAATATTGTATGCACAAATCTCCAGCTACTAATCCAACTCAATTGGAAATGTATCACATAAGATGCGTAAGATGTTATCGTGAGAGTATGGATACATTTGCATGGTAAATAATGTCGTTTACTGAGGTTTGAAGAAAATTTTCATGATTATGAGAAATAAATTAAGTAGTATTTGAGCAAGTAGTTAAGAAGATGTTAAACAACAGAGTATGGGGTTTTATGGTAATTTGGTTGGTTGTGGCTAGCCGAGGAATCCAGGACGCTTGTTTCGTCCTATTTCGGGACTCGTTAACTAGATATGCCTGCACCCCAGTAAGTGATGTTGCTCTCACTAAGATTTGAACCTCGTAGCCATCACTTTAAATGCTGAGGGGTTACTCACTATGCCACGGAGGCATGATACGGGGATGTATGTCTGAAAATCTATTTATTACTTAACTTATGTTTTACAAGCCATTTACTATTTCTCTACAATAAATCATCGTTTTTTATTTATTAGATATTCCGTTCAATGAACTTTTTCGTGAATCAGTTATATCTGATATCCGAGAGGCTATTGACAATGGGATCAGTAATAAAGGTGCTACCCTACCTTTTCCTGGTATGCATATTTTACTTTCCAATATTACATATATATTATTATTATTTATTATTTTTCCCTTGGGTTCCTAGTGGAACATAGGGCTTCAGTAGCACGTCTCCATTCCACTTTCTTCTCTTCAGTCTGTCTCCTTAACATGGCTCCACGACTGACCGCAACCTTTCATTTCTTCCTCACACTATCTCCTCCATGTCACAGTCGGACGCCTTACTCGTCGTTTCCCCTTTGGATTCCACTCGAGCGACTGGCCTGGTGCGTGATGTCCTCAATCGGCCTCTCAGTGTATGCCCAATCCATCTCTATCTCCACTCCTTCCAGTGCATATTTGTTGGGTGATAGGTTCTTGGTTGGTTCGTCACCAGCCAGAGTTCCTTGTTACCTATTCTCATTATTCTGGCCAGCTGATCTTCAGTATCGAGTCAGTGTAGTCAGCTGTTGACCAATGTCTGTAGTTTGTTGGAAATGATTCCATGACATTCCAAGTTTCCGAACCATAT
The DNA here is from genome assembly GCA_944470555.2 of Heterobilharzia americana. Classification (NCBI taxonomy): domain Eukaryota; kingdom Metazoa; phylum Platyhelminthes; class Trematoda; order Strigeidida; family Schistosomatidae; genus Heterobilharzia; species Heterobilharzia americana. The sequence continues at coordinate 157,037,747 of OX104127.1, read as the reverse complement.
TGCAGCACTGAATTGACATTGATGTTGAATATCCGGATCTTGTTCTTTGTGTTGAGTGCAGTAGATCTCCATACTGATTTCAGATTAATGAAAGCCTGTCTTGCTTTTCAGATCCTGGTTTTGACATCCTCGCCTGTGCCGCCTGTAGTAGAAAGGATGCTGCCCAGACAGGTAGGTAGGTGAAAAAGACAACTTCCTTTAGATTTCTTCAGTTAATAGTGATTGGTACTAACAACAGCACCAATATTACACAATAAATGGAATTGTTAAGTTTCTGTTTCGAAGCAATGCATGAATCACTTCTTCATATGTAGCTCGAATGTTTGTGCTACTTTTTGTTGAGTTGAGCTGAATTAATCAATACACATATGTAGTTGTGATTCTTCAAAAAACGTATATATATGAATTATTCTGGGCCCAAAATAGGTGAACAAGCGTAGATTTCTTCTTTTATAGTTGGTAGAATAGTGGGTCGATAACCCCGAAGGTCGCTGGTGGGAATCCTGATGCGATCCTAATTTTCTTTTCATTTCCATTCATCACCCAGTAATAGTAATGCAAGTTTGCTAAACCTTGGCTATCTCAGATAGTATTTAGTGGAATCACCGTCTGGGGAAAAATGATTGATAAAGTTGTACACCTTTATCGTCTGAGATATCTTGAACTTGTACTGCGCATACCGATCTATTGCCTACCTCAACCTGTCATGCTGGCGGAAGTTGAATAAGGTTGGAAAAGAGTTTAGGGTGGCCAGAGCAAGACGTGACTACGTGGTTGGTGTTCTCGAGACGAAAGAAATCAGTGGTTAAAGGTTATGGGTAACATCGCTGAAAATAATAATAGACAATTTCTCACTCTCTCCACCTAGTTATAGTTGCTTGAGTACATTGGTTGTATCCCACCCATCCTATCATGTGATTGTGTGTTAATGCACACGTTGCAATTGTCGATTTACTTTCTAGATTACTGATCTTATTGAGATCTGCCATTCCACCTTTAGCTAAATTGGTATGTTCTGCTAATTTAAATGAATGCAACCGGCTAGTTTCACCTATTTACTTGACCCGTCACATTCATTGCATGAAATTTGATAGATTCGATTATTTTACTTAATTGTTTCTATCGGATCCTGAAGCCGACGAAGCTCATTTCTCAATGACTTTGTAGGTTTAAACGCCACTTTAATTCCAGCTTTGCTGAAAACCTTACGTAAAGTTTCTGATGTACTTTCCCTATATGGTATGGTAACACAATAGAAGCTTTCAACTTATTTCTACTCGTGTTGTCATTAGTATTCGTATTCATGTTACTGTTATTTTGTTTCTTACGTGTACTTAAAGACTTCTTAATAAACTGTGGAGGATAATTATTAGTTACTAGGGCTTTTTTTATATGTTTCAGTTCTTGTTTAGGTCTTTGTACTGACTAGTCAGTTTTCTAGCTCTGTCATTTAGACATATGACTAAACCTGCCTTCACTGACTGACATTGGATGAAATGTCCTGAAGTCCATGTAATTACCGTGAGGTCAAGCACATAAGTCAAACTAGCCGGTTGGATTCATTTAGATTAGCGGAACATACCAATTTAGCTAAAGGTAGAATAACAGATCCCAATAAAAACAATAATTAGAAAGTAAGTCGACAATTGCAACGTGTGCATTAACATACAATCACATGATAGGATGGGTGGGATACAACTAATGTACTCAAGGCAACTATAACTAGGTGGAGAAAGTGAGGGATTGATTATTATGATTATTTGTCACTTGGGTTCCTAGTGGAATATAGGACTTCAGTACCACCTCACCATTTTACTCTATTCCCTATACTTCTTTGAACCTGTCTCCACAAATGCCCAGAAGCTTTCATTTCTTCCTCACACCATCTTCTCCATGTCACCCTCGGACTTCCAACTCGTCGTTCCCCATTTGGGTTGCACTCGGGTGCCTGGCTCGTGATGTCCCCAAGTGGTCTTCTCAATGTATATCCAATCAAATCCAATCCATCTCCACTTTCTTCATCTGTATAATTTTTGGACGATCGGTTCCTGGTTGGTTCGTTTCCAGTCAGCCAGCCAGCCAGCCAGCCAGCCAGCCAGCCAGCCAGCCAGCCAGCCAGCCAGCCAGCCAGCCAGCCAGCCAGCCAGCCAGCCAGCCAGCCAGCCAGCCAGCCAGCCAGCCAGCCAGCCAGCCAGCCAGAGTTTCACCCTGCTTATTCCTATTATTCTGGTCATCTGATCTTCAGTATTGAGTGAGTGTAGGTGGCAGCTGTTGATGTATGTCTGCAGGTTACTGAAAATGCTTTTAACACGCCAAGTCTCTCAACCATCACATAGCATCACTGACTTCCTTGACTGACAGTCATCTTGAAAATCCGGATGTTGTTCACGCTTTATGGTGAGTGCAGTGCAGTTCAGTAGATCTCCACACTGATTACTTCAGATTAATGAAGGAAAACCTGTCATGCTGTCTTTCCGATGCTGGCTGACTTTGACATCCTCATGTGTGTTTGTGTGTCGCCTGTAGTTGAAACGATGCTGCCAAGGTAGGCAAGTACGTGAAATGGACAACTTCGTTTAGATTTCTCCCCTTCATGGTGATCGCTGTCTCTTGTTGTGTTTGTTGTTGTTGGTTCAGTATCTTCATCACCTGTGTCTTCTCTACGTTCACCTGAACGAAGTCCCGTCTTCCTTAGCTGCCCTACCTCTTCTGCCGACTGGTTAGTTCTCACCTGTAGATATTCCAGTTTGTGCACAACATTAGATTTCAGATATAAATCATCATGGGAGAAATCCAAATCTTCTCCTCGAGTCTTCTCACCAGTCAAACAGTGTATGCCCATCTTCTCACAGCTACTCACAGTTTCTTACATGACCCAGTCCAGTCCACTCCACTCCAGTCAAGTCAAGTTAACCACAGTCACGAAAATCAAGTGTGATAGAAGGTGGCAACCTTGTCTTATTCCTTAATATCCTCACTCCAAAAGCATCACTGAGCTTTCCATTGTGAATCAATCGGGGTATAGCATCATAAAGCATATAGCTGTTGAGTGAGGTTGATAAAGGTTTGTGGTACTCGGTAGTGTTGGAGCAGTTTCCAAATTACTTGTCGGTCAACGCTATCGAAGGCCTTTTGAAAATCGATGAAGTTGAGGTAGAGAGTTGACTGGCTTTCTACGCTCTATTCTGTGATGATGCGTGGCGTTACAACTTGTTCAGCACTTGATTTGTTTTCCTGAAGTCAGCCAGTCAGTCAGCCAGCCTATTTCGGTCGTAATTTTGAATCTAGAGTACCTTGTAGTCTCTCCAGGATGATGATGTGCTTAATATTTTTTGAGATGAACAGGGAAAGGAGCATTATTCCGCGCCAGTTGTTGCAAATACGTAGGTCGTCGTTCTTTGAGAGTTTGACAAGGTGACCTTTCTTCCAATCGATCAGTAGATACCTTTCCTTCCTTCCTTGCTTCCTTCAAAATCTTTTGCAATAGTGGTGTGAGCATGTCTGCTATTGTCTCTTTGTTGTTTTTCAGTGTTTCTGTAGGAATCCCATCTAGTCATGGTGCTTTCGCGGGTTTCAGTAACTTACATGGCCTGCAGGACTTCACTTCAGCTTTCATTGGAGTGTTTGTGTCCACTGATAGTTCTGTCACTCAGATGCTGGTTACCTTTCTCAACGAATTGCAGGTGGTGGCGGTGGTGGTCGATTCAAGAGTTTTTTTGAGGTGGTCGGCTCATTGTTTCCTTTCTTCCTCCTCTTTGGTAACCAGGCTTTTTATTTCACTATCTTTCATGGTTTCATCTGAGTTGATCTCTTACCTTCCAGATAATAACCTGGTTATTTGATATGTGTTGACAGATCTCTACTCTCCTACCTGCAGCCTGTTTTGCTTCACTTGCCAGTGTGTCGTAGAAGTTTCTTTTGTCTTTGCATGCACTCTTCCTAACTTGTTTCTCCAGTGTAGTGTTTGGTAGGTTGTATAGAGTTCCTCCTTTCGTTGTTCATCCCTTCACTGCACTGCACTGCACTGCTTCATCTTCTGCTTCACCATCTTCCTCTCCCTCCTGTATCAGTTTCCATGAATCTGTCGAGGTCCATTACTTGTCTCATGTCATCTCGTCTCGCTTCCTCTTCTTCCTACCTAACACTGTTATGCAGGTTTCCTTCCACATAGCTTTCACAGAGTTCTGGTGTTCTTCCACTCATGTTTCTTCATGGATGTTGCTCAATATCTCCCTTCGATGGTGTTTAGAACATCATGATAACCACTCGAAAACTCAGTGTTTTCGTAGTTGTCATCTGGGTGACGATATCGGAGTAGGTTATTAACTCTGTAGTTGATAGTTTGGAGAGTCCACTTCCATTCCATCTGCAGATTCATAGCATTTCTAAGATATACCGTTTCATCTCTTTTGGAGTCTGGGCAGCCTTGCCAGTCAACCAGCTTTAAACATTGTGTGAACATTCCATGTCCCTATGTTTATTTTTGGTTTCATCGAGAGAAGAGAAGAGACATCGGCCAACTGCCTTCGAGGAGGCTTTCACCAACCAGCGTCATTTTGCCTCTCGGATTTCAGAGAGGATTAAGTTTAATTTTATGTTTTGCATTTTCTTTGTGATTTGAAGTTTCTTTAGCTATGGAGTTAGTTTTACGGGGTAGGGTAGGGTTGCTAGCCCTGTGCCTAAATTTCCCTCTTTATCCGAGTTTAGGGCCGACTAGTAAACTAAGTGAGGTTAAGAGATTGATTACTGAATCTTCATTCATCGAATCAACTAACACCCAACACGTTTATTAGGAATTGACACAAAACCTATAGTGGAAAACTTATTATTGATGAAATCGAAGAACACTAGTGACAGGCCCATAAAAAATCATATGTTGAAAGTAGTGTGATTGCATTGATATGATTATGAACAGTGATCATTTATACTCAAATGGTCATCAATTAAATAATACTATATCACTCACTGTGTGTTATAAATCAAATAAACAAGTCTTATATGGAATTGGAAGAGATTGCGTAATTACTGGGTGTATCATGAAAATATACAGTCAATTGAGATGATGACTAAAATAGGTTAGTAAATAAACAGATGAAAAATAATGGTTAATAATCTGAATAAAATATTATAAGAATTTTAATGAAAAATTAGAACTACCATGTAAAAATGTAGGGAAGTAAAAGCAATAAAAGTAATCAGTCAATCAGAGTAAGATGAATATTGGAGTAATAAAAAAAACTCAAGGAAGGATTGTGACTAAGACAGAATAAGAAAAGGACTTACCTCTCCTGTACATAGAGCTTGGGTTTTAATTGTTCTATTGTCAACGCTTCTATACTCTTTTATAGCTGTTTGGTTTTGACTTGTATAGGATTTCAAAAGAAGACTGTAGGGAAGCGACATAATTAGAGTGGTCTAAATGATCTAATATCGAGCTATTACTTGACTTGCCTTCTCCTCTGTACAACCAACGAGGGTGGTGCTTTGAGATGCGTTTAGAATGACTACTTTTTGTGAGGCCTACATAACCAGCTTTACAATCACAAGTAAACTGATAGACACATATACATGTGATTCAAAGCGGCAGTTTGTTCTTCGCACTTGCTTAAATCAACTGTCGATTAGATTAAACCATTTATAGTTCGATGGGACAGAATGTTTGTTTGAATGCTTTGGAGAAATAGTTGTTCAGTATTTCTGATGTGTTGTCCTCTCTGAACTCAATATTCATGAATTAGGTCTTCTTAGGAAGAGTAAGTACTTCTTCTTGTAATTGTTTAGCTTCATGTGTTTTTTTTTCGATGAACATTGATTGAGTGATAACCATTTTGAAGAAGTACTTTTCAAAGATGCTTTAATTCACTTTCTCTATTGTGTCAATTGTGCATATTCTTCTGATTCTTGTGTAGAGCGAATAAACATGGTTCAAATTGGTTGTAGAAAACTTTGAAAATGAATGTGTTGTCTACATCATATTGGCTTCCTATAGATTGGTTGTTTTGAAGAGTTATCAAATTTTCTCTTCAAAGAAATATAAAAAAAAATGAACTTCTGAGTTGTTCTTAATTCGATCGTCAAATTGCTAGAAGGATCGAATCTCAGTGAATTTAAGGGGAGCGGCATCAAGATCAACTTTCTCATCACAGATGATAAAGATACCGTCCATATATCTTCTTAACAGATGGGATTGCACAATGATTGATTAGATGTTGTAGTATACTATTTTTTAAACTATCCATGAAGCAATCTGCTGCTAGAAGAGGGCCCACTGGTGAACTCACGAATACTGCCTTTTTTTGTCGATAAAAGTAGTTACTAAATGTAAATGGGACATTAAAAGCGCATCATGGAAGTAATCCCTTTAGATAGTGAATTAGAATATCGGTTTCTAGAGATAGTAAACCTCCTACCTTGGTATGACTACATGATCGATAAAATTCAATCACCCCTCAGGACTAGACAATATGAGATTAGTCTCTATGCAGTGACTGGCTGGAGCACTTATGATGTGGATTAGAATCTCAGGAGGGGGCAGGAACATCAGTCTCGTCACGGTTGCAGGTATCACTTTCTGAGGATGCTGACTAAAGACCTCGGGTGATAGTCACGCTATGTCGTGATTTGACAGAAGTTGGAAATTGTGAACCACTGAAAACCGACCTGGTTGCTAAATGGTTAACGCGTTCGCCGTGAAACCTGAAGGTACTGAGTTCCGTCCTTAGCCGGGCCGTGGGTGCGTACCGCTGATG